>OZ010795.1:433972326-438772326 GCA_963932465.1 Maratus speciosus
AAGTTTTTCTTTACATTACGGCCAATGGGAAAAATTATTGCAAGTGCATTTTAATGATATTACAGCCTTCCGAATGATCTGAAATTTTAAAGATATAACTGTTGCAAAATTTTGTCGAGCCCTTTCAAATTTTAGAAAAATCGGATGTATAGTTTAATTACAGGGACAGTCAAAAGTTTTTCTTTACATTACGGCCAATGGGAAAAATTATTGCAAGTGGATTTTAATGATATTAGAGCCTTCCGAATGATCTGAAATTTTAAAGATATAACTGTTGCAAAATTTTGTCGAGCCCTTTCAAATTTTAGGAAAATCGGATGCATAGTTTAATTACAGGGACAGTCAAAAGTTTTTCTTTACATTACGGCCAATGGGAAAAATTATTGCAAGTGCATTTTAATGATATTACAGCCTTCCGAATGATCTGAAATTTTAAACATATAATTGTTGCAAAATTTTGTTGAGCTATTTCAAATTTTAGGAAAATCGGATATATAGTTTAATTACAGGGACAGCCAAAAGTGTTCCGTTACATTACGGGGAATGGGAAAAAAATATTGGAAGTGCATTTTAATGATGTATCAGACTATGCGCTTTATGAAGTGCAAAAAAATTATACATTCAGTACAATATGGGGTGCAAAAAATAATTATAAAACTAGTTATAGTACGAACGCACCTCATTTGCCACGTTTGACGAGCAATTTCCAACTTGTTTTTAATTTGACTCATTTTTGGAGGTTTTATTTCTATTTTAAAATGAAATTTTCAGCATTTTGAGAGATATTTTTTACATAATTTACAATATGGTATTAATTTATACTGTTGCCAAATGTATAAACAGCTCAAACAATAATGTTTGCTTTAAATTAAAAATTTATTTACACGTGACTATTATAAACAGAAAAAATCAATTGGAATTAGAATGAAATAATTATGTACAAAAAGCAGGAACTCATTAAAAATTACGTCATAAAAAGTATACACGTAAATTTTAAAAGAGAAAGGATATTGTAAAATTATAAATTCATTAACATGCGTTAGATGTCTTAAATAGGAGAAATTACGTCATATTTACGTCACATTACAGTTATTACATAAAATGAACACAAAATAATATTGCAAAATAGTTTAAATTTAGAAGTTTCGCTAGACATTTATTTGATATTTTGAGAGGATCTTTTCAACTATTTTTTTTAGGAAAGCTCAAATAATATTTCATTTCTAACAAAAGCATTTTCACGTGAATATTTAAGAGAGAAAGAATAGCTTGGTCAAAATTACGTCAGATTAAAAACGATTAATTTACAATGTCTCATTTAAAAGAACTTTCTTTTCGCTTTGTTAAAAAATACCAGGAGACAAAGACTCTGTTTACTTAATTCCTTTTATATTAGCTTATTTTAAAATGTTGTTACACGTGTCTACGTCATCAAGTTATTTTTATTTCGGCGTTTTATTTTTATTCTTATTAATGTTGTACTAATTTATTTGTTCTTTCGTTATTTAAAATAAAAATTATGTCAATTTGTATAATTTCGCGAGTGGTTTGGCGATTTATATAATTTGGCGAAATTGGTCGACTAGATAATCAAGTAGTACCGAAGCGGATTTGGTGTTAAAATTCCCCAATCAAAGAGAAATGAATAGAAATCCGTTTATAGGGAGATCGCCACTGTTTTTTAAATTACTAGGGGGCTCTGCCCCCTACGAGCTACGCTCGTCAACCCCCGTTCAGACACCGTAGACTCTAAAAGTACGCTAATTTGATCGGCTTTAAAAAGATTTCGGAAGATTGAATTATAATTTAAAAAACAGTGGCGATCTCCCTATAAACGGATTTCTATTCATTTCTCTTTGAATGGGGAAATTTTAAGGCCAAATCCGCTGCGGTACTACTTGATGAACCCGTCGACCAATTTCGCCAAATTATATAAATCGCCAAAGCACTCGCCAATTATATAAATTGACATAATTTTTATTTTAAATAACGAAAGAACAAATAAATTAGTACAACATTAATAAAAATACAAATAAAACGTCGAAATAAAAATAACTTGATGACATAGACACGTGTAACTTGCTTAAGGGGTCTCAGGACTCTTTAAAGGAGCTCTCGGAGGTCTCAGGAGCTTTAAAATTTTCGAAATTTTAAATTTTTTAGATGTTAAACTGCTATTTTTTCTGAACATTTTGACATAATTGTTTCCTTGAAATTCCTATTAGAACTGAAGTTATGGCTTTTATATTTATACATGTTCAATAGCTGAAGCGTCGTTTCGGGAACTTTGAAGCCATTTTTCTTCAAATGACGTTTTTGGGCATTACGCGCACGATATCTCAAAAACTTATGAATATTTTTTCATAAAATTTTCAAAACATATGTTTCATGTTAGTCTGTATAAACTGAACGTAAAATCTCCTTTTTATTGTATAAAACAATATCTTTTTAGGTGATTATACTGTTGAATTTTTTTTAATTTTGCATTATCTAAATACAACTTTGTATTAAAAATATATAAAAGCTTTAAATACAAATTTATTTAGGTTCAGGGTAATTATTACAATCTGAAGTATAAGTAGGCACCAACATTTTCATTCTAGTTGCAATACTTATTTTGTAATCGGGCGCGTAATGTGTTATGCCGATTTTTTGCTCGTCAAATGTCTTACAGTTTGGAGCCCACTGTAAATGCTAATTCTGCATCCTATAATTTTTTAAATACATAAAATGAAAGAACATACTTGTATATTTTATTCCAATTAAAATTGTGTCTTAAAATCAAATACATTTTAAGATATTAAATGTTGAAAATGATCTTTTATTTTTAATTTTTTTCCAATTTTAAGAGTCCTGAGACCCCTTAAAGTCAAGTTAATGTGCATTTACGATCAACCATTATTGGCATTTAATCTTATAGTTTGGCGAATGATAGAGTTTTGGTCGACGGGATAACTAAGTAGTACCAAAAATACATATGACAATCGCTGTTTTCGTCTTTGACGTAGACACGTGTAACAACATTTCAAAATAAGCTAATATAAAAGGAATTAAGTAAACAGAGTCTTTGTCTCCCGGTATTTTTTAACAAAGCGAAAAGAAAGTTCTTTTAAATAAGACTTTTTAAATTAATCGTTTTTAATCTGACGTAATTTTGACCAAACTATTCTTTCTCTTTTTAATATTCACGTGAAAATGCTTGTTTTAGAAATGAAATATTATTTTCGCTTTCCTAACAAAAATAGTTGAAAACTATCCGCTCAAAATATCAAATAAATGTCTAGCGCAATTTCTGAATTTAAACCTTTTTGCAATATTATTTTGTATTCATTTTATGTAATAACTGTAATGTGACGTAAATATGACGTAATTTCTCCTATTTAAGACTTCTAACGCATGTTAATAAATTTATTATTTTACAAATTCCTTTCTCTCTTAAAATTCACGTATAATTATAGTTTTTATGACTTAATTTTTAATAAGTTCCTGCTTTTTGTACATAATTATTTAATTCTAATTCCAAATGTTTTTTTTTGTTTATAATAATCACGTGTAAATAAATTTTTAATTTATTTACAAGTATAAATATTTTTTTTTTTGAAGCAAACATTATTATTTCCACTGTTTATACAATTGACAACAGTTTAAATTAATATCACTTTCTAAAATCTGTAAAAAATATCTCTAGAAATGTTGAAAATTTGAATTTAAAATAGAAATAAAACCTCCAAAAATTAGTCAAATTAAAAAAAGAAAAACAGTCTGCACACCGGGAACTTCAAACGTATAAAATGATCTAAAAATGATTAAATTCCTATGAATAGTTTTTGCTCCTACAAAACCTTTTTAGTGGAACGATTTTGTCCAACTTACCATTAAATATCTCTTAAAATAATTCTTCGATTTGAAAACTGTCTGCCTCAGCATGTTTATCAAACATTTCTGTATCATACTACCGATTTTCATATTTTTGTATGCATTATTTTTCTTAATATTAACAAAGAAAGACCTCCTGTCACAAAAAATTCAAAACCGGCGGCGGTGACAGCGGTAGTTACTTTTTTTTAGAATAGAGAGATAATTCAATCTTTCGAAATCTTTTTAAAGCCGATCAAAATAGCGTGCATTTAGAGTCTGCGGTGTCTGGACGGGGGTTGGCGAGCGTATCTCGTAGGGGGCCGAGCCCCCTAGTTTACAATAAATAAATAAATAAAATAAACTGCAGTGAAGGAGAGAAAAATGGAGGTAATGTGCCGAAAATTTTCAGCATTTTTATTTTTTGTGTATTTTTTAAATTTCTTTATGAATACAATGCTAACAATTATATTCTTTGTCAATATATGTATTGCCAATATATATATTGATACTTTCGAAATTTACTGCCTTATTTTAATCAAATGTGTCTCATATTTCCATAGATGTATTTAATATCATTTAATAACATGAAGCTTAATATGTATATATATATATATATATATATTTACTTAAAGAGTGTATAAAAAATGACTTTCTGTCAGATTAAGAAAGGATTATTTATAAAATGCTAACTTTTCTATACACTATTTTCCCAAAACTAACGTACATAAATACATTTACAAAATCCATTCTGCTATTTTGCCATACAACAAAAAAATTTTGTTAGCACGTTTTTAGAAAAAAAAATCATGTTACAAATGATAATTCCTAATATTATTTTTATACGTTGCTTTACTTCCAACATGTTAAATTCTTTAATTGTGAATAACAGATAAATATTTTACATTTTTGTTTATTTATTTTCGTTGTTTTTGTCCGTGAGATTTTTTAAAAAAATATAATGATATTTCTGTATTTTTGTTACGTGAAATTATGTTTCACTTATATGTTTTAATAAAAAATATTTATAAATCTCATTATGTAAAAAATAATAATTTTCATCATGCAATCTATGCTTCAAGCTCATTCTTGTGAATATATTATTTAAATTGGATGTAAGAAATTTTTTACATGTAAGTGAATTTTTATGGTTATTGTTTTCATATTTATTAGACTACATTTCCCTTTTTAATCTGACATCTTGATAGTAGCATAAGCATTTGTAATTATGTGCATATTTTCTGTTGTAAAACGCGATTACTTTTATATCAGGCGGAAAAAATACAATGGAAATGGGAAACAAACGAAAAAAATAAATAATAAAAAAAACAATGGTTTTTGCATCATATTTAATTAATTTCAGGTTTTCTACTGGGTAATAGTTAGGATATTTAAGAATAAATCTTCTAAACTATTATTTAGGAAGCTTGAATGAAATTTTTAATTAAAAAAATAGCGTCAAATGATTTTTAAAACAATTCTACTTCATTTATACAATAATCTTTAATAAATGAAAATGCTCTCTTCTGCGTCGTTTGAAGCACTGATAACAGTTAATTTTAATATACAGGAATTTATATAGCTTTATTTTTTTTTAATTCAAATAATTTTTAAATTAGCAAAATAACGATACTTTGTCGCCAATTAGGTACCCGTTGCGTATAAGACATTGGCGTCAAAGAAAAATCGCACCAATATAATGAATATATAATTTGCCATGGTTGCAAAGAATTATTGCTACTGTTACGCTAGCCGAATGCAAATCTCGCCAACAGCTTTTTTTTTTAGCTCGCCAGTTAGCTTTTTTTTTTTTTTTTTTTTTTTTTTTTTTCGAGTGGTAATATTTGGCCAGATGTCATATACGCACAGCAGGTTTGGCGGTATTTTTTTTTTTTTTTTTTTTTTTTTTTTTTTTTTTTTTTTTACGAAAATTTGGCGAAAACCTCGTTTTTAAATACCAGTTACATACGCATTTTTGGTAATACTTAGTTATCCGGTCGACCAAAAATCTATCGCCAAACTATAAGATTAAATGCCAATAATGGTTTATCGTAAATGTCACATTCAATTGACTTTAAGCAAGTTACACGTGTTTACGTCGTCAAGTGATTTTTATTTCGACTTTTTATTTGTATATTTATTAATGTTATACTAATTTATTTGTTCTTTCGTTATTTAAAGTAAAAATTATGTCAATTTGTATAATTTGGCGAGTGTTTTGGCGGTTTATATAATTTGGCGAAATTGGTCGACTGAATAACTAAGTAGTACCGTATTTTTTAATTATTTTCTGTTATTTTCTAAAGGAAATATAAAAAAATAATTATAGAACAAAATAATTTATATAATTTTTAAAAAGAAATAAAAGTAAATAAACAATTATTATCAAATAAACAACAATAGCTGGGATACCATGTCAACCTTTTCTGATATATATAAAAAAAATATATCTGTTTAATTAAAATTTGAGTTGCCATCATTAGAAAAATGTATATAAAGTTAGAAAAAAAATAATATTTCGAAAACTAATTCGAATTTAAAAATTCTAATACCAGTTTTGAGATCTGCGGATCAATGCTGGATTTTGGTGTTAATTTCATGGCAAAGTATTCCATATTTTGGAATAAATCGCTTGAAACATAATCAATTGTTTAATCAGTCGATTCATATATCCGTTTCATAAATTCGTTTCATTAGGATTTTATATGTATAGTGTAGATATACTAACATTCCTTACTTCTTAAATGTTGTTATTTAAATCCAATATAGCTTCTTTATTTTTATTTAGAAATTTTTCTCCCCAAACATGCACATTAGGGACATTTAATCCCTGTAGTATGGGGAGACTTGATCCTGGGGTTCGAGTGTCCCCAAACCAAAGTTAAGCTAAATTAATGTTAAATTTTATTAGCCCCTCACTTCTCATTGTGACATTTAGATACTATCAGTATCAGTTAAAATATGGTTGCCTTGATTTTAGATAGTTGACAACGATAGAATGTTAATATCTGGCTGCATATGATCGTTAGCAAGCACATGGTGGATGAATGAACATGTGAGACATACGTCTAACTTTGCAAACATTTTACAGCACTTCGTAAAGAATATAACACATTATAATCAAAACAGTAAAGTGCTAATCACAATGAATAATCATGATAACCATACAAGCATTGAGAGTTTGAAGTATGCCAAAGAATATGGAATAATTTTGTTTAAAATATCACCGCACACTTCTAAAAAATTACAGCCTCTGGATCGTACTGTATATGGACCACTTAAAATATATTAATGTGGCTGCTCAATGCTGTATTACTAATCATCCTGCTCAAAGGACAACAATTTACCAAACTGCTTAACTGATCGGAATTGCCTATCCTAAAGCCATGGTGCCAACTAACATAATAAATGGATTTAAAATCTCTGGCATATATCCCTTAAATAGGAAATTCTGAAGATGATTTTTTATCATCTTTCGTCTCCAATCAACCATTAACTTCAATAAGCAGTAAAAAAATTACAGTTAAACCAAACATAGTGACACCAGAAGACATACAAGCCTTCCCTAAAGTTTCATCACCAAAAATGGGAAAATATAAAGAAATGAAAAAAGGGTCTTCAAAATATTTGACAAACACACCAACTAACAGACAGAATGAAGTAGAAATACAAGATTGTCAACTGAATAAAAAACAAAAATCGTGAAAAACTCAAGTTGTCTAGAACAATCATTTCATCTCAAGAAAGAAAGTAAAAACACTAAAAAGAAAATTAGTCACTTCGTTGGAAAAATTTAAATGAAGATTTTATGATTTAAATAGGAAATCAATTTTCTAAGAAAACGAGGACTTAATTTCGACCAATTTATTTATCCAGAAAATGTTGACAATAGTGTTGTGGACAATGATGACATTGTCAAAAAACTACCCAAACCAACCATGCTTGGTGGAATTCTCCAAACTACAATAATTTTAATATTTACATTTGATTTTTCAAGCTTTAAAAATGTTTTTTGATCATTAATTGTGTTTTTCTCCCTATTTACATGTAGTCAACAATAAATATAATTTCTACTACTTAATTTGAATCATTTTAATGCATCTGCTTCAAGGATCATGTCTTCTCTGGCAAGGGATCAAGTCCCCGGAACTGGGGAGACTTGATCCATTTTTATTTTTTGGAAAACAATTTACTTTTATTTTAAAAATTATTTTTCAAAAAAAAAAATAAAAAAATACTGCAACAAGAAAGACACATGAGCCTTTAATAATAACTAGAAACATTTTTCTAAAAATTTTGTTTTTTCCAAAAGAAAAATTGTAAACTGAAAAAAGAATCAATTCTCCCAAGTCTCCCCTATCGACTGGAATTGTTTGGCGCTAACTTCAAAAAGCAAATGATTACTTTTTATATGTGTATATTTGGAAATTAAATCATAAATATTTTAATTCATCTATTGTAAAAGACATTCTTTTAAAAAGCCATGTTAGGTAGGTATTAAATTTTATATATTAAATTTTACATTTTTATCCCGACATATAATATCCGATGTGTGGTTATTGGAAATCAATTTGTCATTACAGAAATTGAAAGAATTATTTAAATCTTTTTAGTGCGTTTTTTGAAGTCGGTTACTATTTTTTTACTTATTGTTACTATTCTTAGTTTGCCGTTTGCCGCATTTGTCTGCAGTTTATCTAAAATTTCTTTTTGAGAAAATATTTTAGAAGTAGAAACAGGAAAATCATTCTATCAAACAAACTTTTGAATCTCAAAAGCTTTAAAGTTTAAGGAATCTTAAGTATCTTAATAAATTTTAAATGTAATAGTTACATTTTTAGCTAATGATTTTTGCTTTTTAATTTAAAATCTAGATTGTTACGCATTTTCCATAGTATAAGAATGAAATAAAAAGGGAACACATCTCTGTCTATATACATTTGTAATTCATTAAACTTTCTAGAAGATGGAACACAATTTTTTAAAAGGCTACAATATACTATCAATGTCCGTTTTTATATTTACATACCAAAACAGCATATGACGGTTTATGACGGAAATTAGTGAACTTAAAAAAGAAATTATGGTTGGCGATCACATAGAAATGGTGGTTATATCTTCAATATCCTAATTGTATGGAAATTTCGTACGACTATATTTAACGCAAATATTGACATGGTTACGCAACATTGTTACAGGTATAATGCTGAATAAATGCAAATGCGAAGGAAACAATGTGGTCAAAAATAGGTTAAATGTGAATATGCTGAAAGCGATGAAAATAATTTCTGTTCAAAAATGGCGTTTTTGTAATCAGTAAATTTTAATTTAAATGTATAATAAATGATATTCGAGGATGGAGTAGCACAGTTGACGTTTATTCCAACAGAGCGAAAAATGTCCAGACCAGGAATCTAACCTGGATACTTGGCGTGCCGTGCCAGTGCCTTACCTGCTAGGCTATCCGGACGGTAACTGGCTGACATAATCCACTCTTATTTGTTGGACGGAATCTTTGTTGGAAGAGGGAATTATGTCAGCCAGTTATCGTCCGGATAGCCTAACAGGTAGGGCACTGGCACGGCACGTTAAGTATCAAGGTTCAATTCCTGGTCTGGACATTTTTCGCTCAGTTGGAATAAACGTCAACGGTGCTACTCCATCCTCGAATATGATTTAATCCAGTTGGAAAAAAATATTCGTTCCCTTCATTATGTATAATAAAGGTTTCACTTTAAAAAAATTGAAAAAAAAAATCAATGTGTATATTTTAAAAATTTGAAAAAAAGCAATGTGTATATTTTAAATATTATATTAAATTCATTTGAATAAATAAAGAAAATCCATTCCACTATTTTTGAATCATTTTTGGTATGTTAGGGTGAAACAAAAATTTATGTACTTTTCATGTTTACAATTAAATATTTTTCTGCGTAAAATGGGAAAGCACTCTTTTTATTTTTTTTTATTTCTATTAAAATAATCAGTAAGGATTTCTTTAGAAAAAAAAAAGATGCTTAAAAAGGTTTTTTTTTTTTTTAATTATAATTAACCATTTTTATTCATGTTGACTAACAAAATAATCTGTTCAGATAACTGTAACCATAGTTTTCAATTTAAAGTTTTAACTATTAATATTTAAAATCATATTTTTAACTATTTTTTTGTAATTATATAACCTAGTATTTTAACTAGTTTGGCCAAAAATAATAAAATATTTATTTTTTATTGTAATAATTAAAGATTAAGTTTTGTGCATTGAAATAGTAACGTCTGTTACTATAACTTTCTTACCAAAAACTTACTTCCATTCTCCTCAAATGAGGATAATACTGATCTTACTTTTAGGTAAAAGTATTATAAAAAACTAGTTGCATCTGCCAATCTCAAAACATTCTTCTGTCTTATACATATTAATATTTTAAAAAGTAGTTACACCTATTAATACTTTAATATCATTAGTTGAATGCTATACAAACTTTCATTTTCTACTTAAAATTCTGCTTCAGTCAATTAAACGGACGAAAAACGAGTTAATCTATATCATGATATTCGTTAAAATTAATAGTTTTTCCTTATTCTGTTGTTATCAGCTGTTTGCGAATAGCCGGCTTAGCAAGATGAGTGTTTCCGTCGCTGCGCGAGCCACCGATGGACAATAGAACTACGGAAAATCAAGAAAAGTATACAAAAATTACTATCACAGAGCTCTTTTACCGCTCAATATTTCCAAATTCAAAGAGGACCTGTTGGCCATATCCAAAATTATGCACAGAAAATTTGGTTCAATTGTATACATAATTTATACACTTTTCAATGGTACAATAATAAAAATGGCGAAGACATCGCAATTATAGCACCCTTTTCTGGCGGAATTTTTCAAGTTCAGGGAGGACCTACCGACCATAGCCTTACACATACACAAAATATTTGTTTCAATGCTATGCATAATTTTATACAGTTTTCGATGGTACAAGAATGAAAATGGCACAAATATTGCCATTATAGTGCCCCATTCCGGCAGATTTTTTTTCAAATTCAGGGAGAAATTGCTTGCGACAGCCAAAGCAATCACAAAAAATTTGGCTCAATTCTATGCATAACATCATACACTTTTCGGTGGTACAATAATGGAAATCGTACAGACATCGCAATCATAGCGCCCCCTTCCGGCGGAATTTTTCCAAATTCAAGGAGAACCTTCGAGATATGACCAAAAACAAACACAAAAAATTTGGTTCAATTCTATGCATAACTTCATACACTTTTCGATGGTACAATATTCAAAATAGAACAAAAATGGCACAAAAATCGCTATTACAGTACCCCCTATCGGCCTTTTTTTTCCAAATTAAGGAAGGACCTGCTTGTCATAGCCAAGAACTGAAAAGAAATTTTTGGTTCAATTCTATGCATAACTTTATACACTTTTCGATTGTACAATATTCAAAATCGCACAAAAATCGCTATTACAGTGCCCCTACCGGCGAATTTTTTTCCAAGTTCATGGAGGGCATACTTGCTATAGCCAAATACTTTAAAAATTTTTTGGTTTTAATCTATGTATAACTTTATACACTTTTCGATGGTAAAATATTCAAAATTGGACAAAATCACTATTAAAGCGCCCCCTAGTGGCGAATTTTTTCCAAATTCAGGAAGGATCTGCTTGTCATAGCCAGAAACTTAAAAAAATTGTTCAATACTATGCATAACTTCATACACTTTTGGATAGTACAATATTAAAAATCGCACAAAAATCGCTATTACAGCGCTCCCTAGCGTCGAATGTTTTCCAAATTCAGGGAGAATCTGCTTGCCATTGCCGAAATCTTAAAATAAAAATTTGGTTCAATTCTATGCATAACTTCATACACTTTTGGATGGTACAATATTCAAAATCGCACAAAAATCGCTGTTATAGCGCCCCCTACCGGCGATTTTTTCCAAACTCAGTGAAGACTTACTTGCTATATCCAAAAAATTGAAAATAAAAATTTGGTTTAATTGTATGCATAAATTCATACACTTTTGGATGGTACAATATTCAAAATCGCACAATAATCGCTATTACAGCGCCCCCTACTGGCGAATTTTTTTCCAAATTCAGTGAGGATCTGCTTGCCATAACCAAAAACTTAAAATAAAAATTTGGTTGAATTCTATGCATAACTTCATACACTTTTTGATGGTACAATGACGACAGACAGACGGACACACGGACACAGGGACACACGGAGAGACGGACACACGGACGGACGGACACACGGATAGACCGGCATTTTCTATAAACATGTTTTTTGGGATCTCTTACCCCTAAAACGTGTAAATTCGTCGGAAACCGGACGTCGAAAACATTTTCTATTTCTTCTATTGAAGATAGAAGAAAGTAGTTTGCTACAGGCATTTTTAATTTGTTTGCCCACATGCGGTCAGTAAGCTGAAAAATCCGAATTCCATGTTTGTGTGTTTTTTGTCTGTAACATAAGTTAACTAAGACTTCCCCCAGAGGGATTAGAGTGAGCGATGTTAGTGAGAACGTAGATTTATTAATAAATCGTGACAAGAATAGAAAATGAGATGCTATCTTTAATTGGCAATATGTAGCCTGTCTGAAAAAATATTCTGAAAACTTTTGAAAAAGAAGTGCATAAGTTACCTAACAGGATTGGTATTCTTATTCATTTCGAGGTAGGCCCCTTGCACCTCCACACATTTATTCCACTGTTCTTTCCACTGCAGAAAATACTTCAGGCAGGTTTTTTTGGACTGGTGTTCAAACCAGCCGTCGCATTCTACACATTTCATCTCTACTCTAAAAACGGGATCCTTTCAATGGCACATTCAATTTTGTAAATAACCAGAAGTATCAAGGAGTCATGTCTGAAGAGTATGCAATTTGGCGAATACTAGAATTGCACATTTTGCCAAGAAAGTCTGAATCAGGTGCGATGAATGAGCTGGAAATTGATTAATCTTACGAATTGTTTCGTTTTTAGGATCACCAATCTTTGACAAAATTTGATGCAGTCCCCTTTTTGAACGCGTTCCGTCATCTTGAGAGAAATCAAAATCCGACGTACACGTATAAATGTACCTCACTCGGTGGAAGCAGGCAACGACTGTCTCACTGGAATTCGTGGAAGAAACTGAGGCATGCGCATTAAGCTGTCTGTTTCCAATGATCACTACACAGTGTGCCGCCTTCGAATCGCTATTGCGCGCGGAAAAAAATAAAAGTCTGATACTTATCAAACAGGCCTGTCACTCATTCAGATTATGAAAATATGCAAATTGAATGGTATAATTACAAAATTCTGTGATAATATAACATACACTGTATACACCGAGGCGCAAAATTTCCGCTCGCCAGCTCGCCATTGGTGAGCAAATATTAAATGTTGGCGAGTAAGTTTCTTCTTTTAAAATATTGTGCTTCAAATCAAACTATATACGCTCAGAATATTGTTCACTTCTCAGAATGCCGTTCACTGCCATATACATTCATTGCCTTGCACACCATTTTCAGTTAGCTACTTTGGATGCATGTGATGAAGTTGAACATCTTAAACCTTTCATTCAGTGGTTAGGAGTATTTTTTAATTTTACCATGCCTCTGCTAAAAGACTTGATATGTTAAAAGAAACAGCAGAAATTCTAGAAGAAGAAATCCTTAAACTGAGTTGTATTCATACTATTAGATGGTTATCCAGCAAAGAAAGTGCTATAAAATCTCTCTTGAAATCTTTGAATACTGTTGTAAACCATCTTGAACAGGTGTGTGACCCATGGAAAGGCAATAACAGTGCAAAAACTAAGGATTTGCTGAAGAGTTTGAAGGATTATAAATTTAAAGTACTGTACTTCCTCTTGGAGTTCTACAGGACATTTAACCCTTTAAGTGTGGCATTACAAAACAAGGAACTTGTCATCTGATCTTTGAAAATAAAAATTGAACACTTCATCTCAGTTCTGACAGATCTCGAATCTAGTGTTGGACCAAACGAACGGAAGTTTTTGGACCTACTATCCATTTCAGGGATAATCAATGATGTGCAGCTGACAAATAATAAAAATGGGGATCAAGAGCTTTAGATTTTAAAAGAGAGATTAATTAAACATGCAAAGATATACATCACAGAAAGACTACAATCTATGTTAACAGATGAGTAAACATCTCTGCATGTTTTTGACACTTTGGGTTTGCCGCCTAAAGAAAAAATTCTTGAATCTGAAAGAAATAAAGAAGCTCTTCATGTATTTGAACTCACGTCTTTTAAATGAATAAGTGGATAGTCATAGCTGCCAATATCTTACTCTTTTTTCTACTACAAAAAATTTACAGGAAATTTTACCTTTTTAAATACCGTAATGTGCCGATTAAATAAGGCAAAAATTTCTATTAAATTTTTGTTGTACAAAATAGCAGAAGAGTTGGCAGAGATGGACAGTATATTGGCAGAGTGAGCAAAATTCAAGTTTATGTTACCTTCACTGACACTGAAAGATATGCTGAAGAAGCTTTACAGTGAAAAGTGTTGAGCAAGATTCCCCAATTTGCTCCAGATTCTAACATTTTGTGTTGTTCTAGCAGGGAGCACATCTTTGTCTGAGAGAGGTTTCAGCTGTTACAACAGACTTAAGACTGCATATCGGAACTCTCTGAAGACAGACACTGGATGATTTGCTCAAAATTTCTATTAATAGATCCACCCTGACAAAGTTTGACTTTACAGATGCGATTGTCAAATGGTATTTCAGTGCAGAAAGACAGCTCTACACAAATAAGAAGTGCTAAAAGTTCATAAACTTTTTATTTCATGATATTTTAGTGGTATGTGGCAATTTCTGTAACCATTGAAATCCTATGGCAACCTTATTTTGAGTTACTATTATTTTTTTCTTTTGCAGCAAATATGTTTCGATTTTTCAATTTCTTTTCTGATTTCGGCCACCAGAAACTTCTTCATACTACATCTGTTAACATTTTAAAAATTGTTCATACTTTTCATAAATGAAAAATATTTTGGATTTAACAGCTCCTTTAAACAATGGTCAAATTAAATTCAGTTTGTCATAAATCGTACATTTTTTGGGAAGGTGACGCTGCTGTCTGAATGAAAGTAAAATAGTGGCGTGCACGAATTTTAGTCTGGTTAGTATCATTTCAACTGAAATTTCATGCCCTGGTATACACTATATATATATATATATAATGTACACTGTTTAAATAAAATGGCAAAGCAAACCTACAAGACAGCCGTGCATGGGTATAAAATTGAAAGCGCGCAATAGATTAAAAATAATAGAGAAAACAAAACACTAAAATTTCTTATGTCAGAATTTTTATTTCTTGAAATGATGTCAAAAACATAAACAGACGTTCCGCGAAAAGGACAAAAAAAGTATGTTTGAAGAGAATGAAGGACTTTTATATAGTGTGTGGCCCACTCGAATAGTTCATATACTTGAATATATGTTTTCATCTATGTGATGGGGTTTTCGATAAGGGTTTAGGGAATTGTCTCTTAAAAAGGTGATATATAAAAACGCCGAACACGTCAACAGAGGCATGTAATGCGTCGTTTGCGTATTTTACAGATATATTCTATTGGAGTTAAATGATGAGTGCATGCTGGCCACTACATACGGCTGTATTGTTTTGTTTTCAAACATAATCATGACAAGGTGAGTTTTATTTAGTGTTAGTATCATCACATAACACAAATCTGCATTTACTGCAGCCTAATTTTTGACAATTTCTGGAATATTTCGTCTGCATTACCTTTGAGCTGTGAAAATGTTACTTCGGGTAATTTACAAATCCTTACGTATTTTTCCAACAAATGGTGCAAGCTAAAATAAACCAATATTAACTCGATTAAGAAAAAAATATCCGAATAAGTTACGATATAAAAAATCGTATAATGGCAATTGACAAAATGAACTTATGATTAAATCTCTAGATTAGTGAAGCTAAAAGAAAATTGCATATCAAATTTAAACAGATACTTTCCTCTTTTAGAGGCTTTGGCGCGCGAGAGGAAAGCCCAGAAAAATAACATATTGACGAAAACTTTCCTGCAAACTATTCGCTGTTTCATACCGACATTTATTCAATGTTTACACAAGTTATTCACTACTAGATAAGTAGCTAATCATTTCGTTGTATTTAAGTTGCATGTTTGGGTGCGGGGGTAGTTTTATTAAATATTTAAATTTTCTATACATAACAATACAAATGAATGGTAATTTTGAACGGTTTTTGTTCCTTTCATCTTTTTTAATTTTGTAGTTTTTAGAAGCCATTATTAACCATTTTACCATTTTCATCTTAAAAGTACACCATCCAAAAATTTCAACCTGATAAAAAGTTTTTGGGTCAGCAGTAACACAGAAAAGAAAAATCGAAAGTTTTTCGTTCCTGCATCATTTTACATAGCGAAATTTTTAGAAATTGTTCTCTTGCGAGTATTTACATCTTAAAAGCAACATTCATGCAAATTTTAATCTTTATATTCATAATAATTCCATGTACTTTGTTATTTAGATCACCTTCTGAACTTTATCCGCTTTATTTAGTCTTCTTAATTTCGATTTTTTTATAATTCGTTCTAATGCATGCATTGTAGTTTGAATTATTTCTAAAACGAGCATTTAGATCTTATAAGTTACTACCATGCCAAATTTTAAGTTTCAAGACCCAACAGTATCACAAAATTTGCAGATTAGATCTTTTTTATGGTGAAATCTTTTATTTATTTTATTTTTTTTTTTACTGATTGACATTTACGACTTAAAGGTATTAGCTATGTGAAATTTCAAACTTTCTTTCTCTAACAATTACAAATAAATCGCGATTTAGACGCTTTCTAGAGCGTTTTACGTTAATTTCTAACTTTAAAATTTCGAACCCTGTAAAAAGCGTTCATAACGTGTATTTACATCCTAAAAGTAACCACTGCACAAAATTTCAAATTTCTAGCTCAAACAGTATATCAGAATTTGCTCTGCTCGTGCACCAATGGAGGTATTTGTACCGACATAAAATGCAGTCTTTTTTGGAGAAGAGATGGTCACCAGCATTTTCAAACCATTATTTATTAAATCAGCTAGGTAGTTTCAGAGATTACTTTCAGGAAACACACAAGCGTTATAACTTTATAATATTAGCATACACGTAGATGAAGGAGCCGTCTAACTTTTATTATATAAAAACATAAATAGTTTATTTAATACGTTTAGTACGTTAAATACATACGTTTTATTTTCATAGTCGCTTATATCATTTGGTAATTATTTGATTTATTTTGTTTATTTGACGCATAGCTGCATTTTCTTCAATTCAAAGAAATTGAGATCACAACTAACCACCCTTGGCGACAAGTTTGGCCTCATTTAAAATTTATGTTTGGGAAAGCATGCTAAGTATTGTATCATGCGATTTTTAATCTTAATTTAATTTACGTGGACTCCCTTAAGTATAATTAATAGAATCCCTTAAGCTAATATTGGTTATTGTTGCATTAAAATATCTCGTTTGATTTTCTGTAAGCAAGAAAACTCTATTTGTTTACAATGGAAGTATGTGGGAATTTGGCGAAATATTAGAGATATCGCCAAGTTGGCGACAAACTTAGCGGCATTTGATGACAGAACAGGGTTTCCCTATGGTAACCCCCCTTATAGGTATGGAGATGCAATAAATGCTGTTCAATAACCAATGAGGTGCGTTTCATCAAGGTATTCGGTCGTTGCCATTGAACAATTAACAATTAATCGCAATTTCTGTGCCACGTACAATAGCGTAATATATATATATATATATATACAGATTTCATTTACTAACACTATTGTTATATAATGTTGTTATAAATATGTTATGCATGCCTGTCGCTGTCTGACTTCGGAGCATGTGAGCTTTTTTACCTACCGAACTGATCATGATTTTAGCAAGTTCAGATTTCCATGATCATATTTAGAACAACGATAACAATTCCTACTTATTTGAATTTTTCCTTAGAATTATTCTCTAAAAAATTCTGACACTTTAAAGTTGTAATGAAGTTTTTTTCGTACGACTGTGTTATCCCGCCGACAATTTCGCCAAATTATATAAATCGGCAAACCACTCGTAAAATTATACAAATTGATATAATATTTCATTTTTAGTACCGAAAGAACAAATAAATTAGTAAAACATTACTAAAAATACAAATAAAACGTCGAAATAAAAATCACTTGATGACGTAAACACGTGTAACTTGCTTAAAATCAGGTGGATGCGATACTTATGATCAATCATTATTGGCGTTTATTCTTATAGTTTGGCGATAGATTTTTGGGATAACCAAGTAGTACCGTTTTTAGGTGCGTTCGTAATTATATAAATACGTAGCACCTATAGTCGTCGTTCAGTCCGTCTGTCTGTCCGTCTGTCTGTCCGTCTGTCTGTCCGTCCGTCCGTCCGCATATAACAGAGCAAAAACTACCCGAGCGAATGATCTGAAATTTTTAATATATAATTGCTGCAAAATTTTGTCGAGCCATTTCCAATTTTATGAAAATCGGATGTATAGTTTAATTACAGGGACAGTCAAAAGTTTTTCTTTACATTACGGCCAATGGGAAAAATTATTGCAAGTGAATTTTAATGATGTTACAGACTTCCGAATGGTCTGAAATTTTTAATATATAATTGCTGCAAACTTTTGTCGAGCCATTTCCAATTTTATGAAAATCGGATGTATAGTTTAATTACAGGGACATCCAAATTTTTCCGTTACATTACGGCCAATGGGAAAAAATTATAGCAAATGCATTTTAATGATTTTCCAGCCTTCCGAATGGTCTGAAATTTTAAATATATAATTGCTGCAAAATTTTGTCGAGCCATTTCAAATTTTATGAAAATCGAATGTATAGTTTAATTACAGGGACAGTCAAAAGTTTTCCGTTACATTACGGGGAATGGGGAAAAAATTATTGTAAGTGCATTTTAATGATGTTACAGACTATGCACTTATGAAGCGCAAAAAAATATACATTCAGTACAATATGGGGTGCAAAAAATAATTATAAAACTAGTTATAGTACGAACGCACCTCATTTGCCACGTTTGACGAGCAATTTCCAACTTGTTTAAATATGTTATTATCAAGTTATTTGCCATCAAGATTTGACGGTTTCCATCTAGTTTCATATAAAATACCAAAAAAAAGAAAAAAAAAGAGGAAGTAGAAATGATGTCATAATCAAAAAGTTTTGTTTTATCATCAAAGAACTGTTTCTAATTTGCACATGTGAAATGTAAAAGATGCTATTGGTGATTGAAAAATTATGCTACAGAAATTATCGCAAAATATCAAATAATAAGATATTTTTGAAATAGATAAAACAATCCATATTTATTTTCATGTTTAAATAGGTTTTATTATACTGTAATATTAGTGCGTGCATATTTTCTTTGCTCCATGTGCTGTAATCCAATTTTCTACGAAAACATCCAGCTAGTGAAAATGGCATACATTAAAATTCCGAGACGTATGTAGATAAATTGTGCTTTTTATCAGTTTTTTTAATATAATTTTTAAACGGTTTGGAACTTATTTTTGATAGTAGATGCAATCAGTAGGTACCTTCTCATAGGTACCTTCTGGTGCAATCAGAAACTAAATCCGACAAATATTTTTTGAGTTATGCCTGACGAAAGATTTTTATTAGACATTCTTTTAGAAGGCTATGGCTTTAATATCCATCGTGCTGTATATGGTCGGAAAGTAATATTGCGCTGTGTATTAGCCTTCGCTTCGTTCAGACAATAAATTTTAAATTTAAATACTGTCATTTTAATTAAAGTTTTATTTCCATTATATCAAATTAAATTAATTTAATTTAAATAAATGCAATATTTACATATTTTTTTTTATAAAACCATAGAAAATACATTTTTTTCTTTCATTAATAATAATGGAGATATTTTAACTCGTTTTTCACGGATACAGGCAAAGATACATTTAAGAGAAAATTTACTTTTCAGTTCCAAAACAGGAAAACTACATATTACTTTTTTAAATTATATTATTGTATAATTACACACGGAATTTTTTTTAATTAATAATGTAAATTGCAAAATCTTTAATAAAAAATATTCTCGATGGTAAATAGTCTTTAATGATAATCAAGACATATTAACTCTATTTATACGGATACAGAAAACAGAACATTTCTGAGGAAAAAAGATTAAATCTTTTTTCCCAGAAAATTTAAAAAGTAAATTTTGAAGTTAAAATTTTATTACTTTTATCAAATACATATTTGTTGTAACTGTAGTACGATGCCAATCCATCCATATATATATTTTTTTAATTCTTAGGATCCCTTAATTATTTCATTTTTTTTTAATACGAAAAATAATTACCTACGTCTCTTAGTATATATGAATTATCGATCAATTGTACTAAACAAAATACCAAAAAATGTAGATCATTTCAATTCATTTAATGAATAATTACATGCCAATACTTTTAATATTAAAAATTGAAATACAAAATTGCTAATGGATAAAATGATGGGAATGGTGAAATTTCTTAATAGCAAAATAGAAAAAACAATTCGCAACATTTACTCCAAAAGTAAAATAAGATTTTTTTTCTAACAGTAATTAGAACACTAATGGTATTGAAAAAAAATCGTATGCCAGGAGCTGGGTTCGTGACAATGCTTCCTTTCCATAAGAGAGCAATAATTATTTAGTATAATATTTGGTGCTTAGACCACTCGCACATCTTGTCTTCGTTCAAGATCTCTTTGAAATAAAACAAGTTAAAAAATGATTTCCTAATAATGTTACAGACAGAAAAGCACCTTCATTCCCAACCCAACTATAGCCGAAATCGCGCTTAATGGAATCGTTTCGCGTTATATATGTATATACACTCATATCCAAAATTAAAGTCACGAATATAAAATGTGTGAAAACTGATGAACCATTCACTGTGATGCAACGGAATTTGGCCCAGAGGCATATTACAATAGGAGAAAGAATATAGCAACATAACAATATGGAAAAGATTTTAATTGTGAATTAAGATACAGGGTATATGAAAAAGTGTTAAATCATGAATAAGAGATAATGCATTTATCTCGGGAAAAGTCTGTCAAATGTGGAATGTGACCACCGTGTACTGCTATACAAGCCTCACAAGGAGCTCTTATATTGTTTATGAGGGTGTCAATAAGTCCTTGCGGCAAGAAAGTCCATTCTTCCAAAAGCGCGGCTTTTAACTCCTGGTGTGTCCTGGGAAGGCGGTTACGCTGTGCAATGGCTCTTCGTAGACCATCCCAAACATTTTCAATTAGACTGAGGTCCAGAGGCCTCGAGAGTCAATTCATACGGTGAATATCCTCTTGGTAAAGGAAATCTTCAACAATGTTAACTCTGTGTGGCTTCGCATAATCGTCAATAAACATGAAGTCTGGGCCTACGGAAACCCAGAACAACCTCTCATAGGCTTCAAGGACCTCATCCCTATAGAGATGTGCGTTGACAGTACCGCATCGAAGATTTGCAGTGGTGTACGACTGACCAATATTATGCCGCCCCAGACAAGGATTCCTTTGCCACCAAATCTGTCGATTTATTTTACGTAGGAGGGATGATAGCGAGCTACACGTTCTTTGCAGGTGATGATTTGACGAGAATCACCCTTCGAGGTGAATCTCGACTCATCACTGGAAATAACATTGCCCCATTCTTGTTGTGTCCAAAACTGATGTATTCGGCTCCACAACAACCGTGCTCTTCTGTTGGATGCAGTGACAGCAACACACACGTCTGGACACCTGGTGTTAGGGATGAGGTCCTCGAAGCCTATGTGAGGTTGTTCCGAGGTGCTGGAATCCCGGACTTCATGTTTATGGACGATAATGTGAAGCCACAGAGAGCTCACATTGTTGATGATTTTCTTGTAGAAGAAGATATTCGCCGTATGAATTGGCTTTCGATGTCTCCGGACCTCAATCCTATTGAACATGTTTTGGATGGTCTAGGAAGAGCCATTTCACAGCATAGCTTCCCTTCCAGGACCAACTAGGAGTTAAAAGCCGTTCTATTGGAAGAATGGGCTTTATTGCCACAAAGACTCATTGACACCTTCATAAACAGTATGAGAGCTCGTTGTGAGGCTTGTATAGCAGTGAACGGTGGTCACACTTCATATTAAACAGACTTTTATCGATATAAATGTTTTATCTCTGATTCATGATTTAATACTTTTTCATATACCCTGTATCTTAATTCACAATTAAAATCTTTCCCATATTGTTATGTTGCTATATTTTTTCTCCCATTGTAATATACTTCTGTGCCAAAGTTCGTGGCAAAACAGTGAATAGTTCATCAGTTTTCACAGATTTTATATTTGTGACCGTAATTTTGGACATGAGTGTAGTACATACATAGAGAGAGAGATGAAAAACTCACTCATTTTCTGCGGTAATCAAAATCAACAGAGATTTTATAGTTTCGGATGTGCCGTATATTTTGTATACCAATTTTGAACAGTATCTACAGAATTTTGTAAACAAAAACACTTCCAAACTGTCGAACAAAATTTTATTCCACTTTTTCGTAGAAATAAGTAAATTTTACTAAAAAGGGTTTAGTAACAGTTAAGTAACTGTAACAGTTACAGTTAAGTAAATTTAATATTTTAAAAAAGTATAAGTTCTATTTATTAAATAAATTGGTTGGAATGGTAATGTTTTTAATAGCAATGTAGAAAAAAAAACAACATTTATAATTTTTCCTCCTGAAGTAAAATATGTTTTAATTTTTTGAACTGAGTTATTAGAACAATAACGATATCTGAAAAACATAGTATAGTAGAAGTTAGCTTTGAACTAATGCTTCATTTAGGGAACAATAATTAGTTATAACCATAAGTAGCAGCTTAGACAACTCGGACGTCTCGTCTTCGTCCTCTGAAATAAAAGCAGTTACAAAATGGTTTACTACTAAGTTCAGATATAGAAAAGCATCTTCACTGCGCAACCTCAAAACAGCTGAAATTGATATTAAGGAAATCGTTTTGCGTTTTATATTATAGCTCAATCGAAAAATGTACTCAGTTAATGCTGTAGCAGTTATCAAAATCAGAACGTTCCTTTAACACACAAAGAAAATATTTGTCAGAAAAGGAAGAAAATACGTATAAATATAACGAATAGAAATTTATTTCCACTAAGATTTACCTATTTACAAAAATTAATACGTTATTTTCATCATCACAAACGAAGGTAATTTATTTTGACGTTAAAATGTAGAACATTTGAATTTTCATCATACATGTACAATTTTCTTCATAATAAATGTTCGATTATAGCATAATTTCGCAGAAAACATATAATGGCATTTAACTTTTTGAAATTGTGTATATATTTTAAGTTTAATATCATCCTGCATTTAAAACTATAAAATATATGGGAATACAAGCTTGCACAAATACAAAGTACGTTATATCTAAAAAAAAATATCCAATTTAATTGTTTTTTGTCGAATAGCATTTAGGATGGCTGTGCTTAAAAAAAAACCTGTATAAAATTATATAGACAAAACGTTGTGCCTTTTGAATCATCTCATTGCACTACATGTAGAATAGGATCTACGTTTTGCAAGCCAATGCAAAATACAAAAATGAAAGTGCCGGGCGTATGCACGTTATAGTGGATGGCTTAAAAAGATCACACGCTTTTAAATAAAATGCTAAAACAAACTTTTTTTTTTAACCTTTTGAGGGTTCATATTTTTATATATTATTGTTGTACTGTACCTACAGAATGTATGAAGCAAAATATATCCAATAAATCCTGTTCTAATCTATCAAATAAAATTTCTTTTTCAGATTTCTTAAAAAAAAAATCATCATTATTTTTTTTCAGTAATAGTTAACTAACAATAAAATGTTTTCGTAACAGATGTTGAAGTAAATTTAATATGTGAAGCATATATAAATTGCACGTAAATATTATACATGGTCTTTTCGATGTTTTAAACGTTCTTTAAGATGGCAAATTTATTCCGCAAATGTATTTTTAACAATGTGTGCTAGTTGATATTGCACGTTACATAAAAGAAGCCTCCTGGTTGATCTACAGTCATGTATCCAAAATTTTCTATTGCAAAGATAATGCTTCTTCAATTCAAATACAAAATACACATAAATTAAATTGTACAATAAGTTGCCTTATTCATTGTGAGTGTTTTTAAATAATTTGATCACACCAGACATTTTAGTGAAAAATTTACGCATAAGGAAACATATCTGATTTTTAATTGAAACGAGTACTTATTACCTATAAATGTATTTTAAAAAAATTATAATCATATAGTGGTTCCGTAATTAAAAAAATGGATAAGTAAGTATTCCTACAAGCGTATATTTTATAGTAGTTGCTCTACATAGTACAGTTTAATGTATGAATTTAATAACCATAAAATTACAACTAATTTTAACCATATGCTAACTGGAATAAGATAATTTATGCGTTGTGACTCTTATATGTTTTTATTTCAAGTCAAAACTGTCACTATTGAATAAATAAAAACCTATATTTTAAAATATGAGATAAAAAATAAAATAAAAACAAACAACTTTAGACTTTTTTAAAACAAAATAATAAACCACATTCATGAATCAGAACAGAAGCGTTTTGACTATTCGTGAGTGTTTCCAAGTCAGAAATTACTTCATTCCAAAATATTTACCACCTTTTCAGAATAGTAATATTATCTTGATTTAAAGACAAAAAGTTCCATAATTAAATAAAACGAAGATTACAACTCTGGAAATTTGGTAATTACATAAATATCTGGAAAACATAATCTGATAACACAGCTTTTTATGTACATAAAATGAAGGTATTAAACAAATATTTGAAATTTTTTCATTCTTAAATAACTTTCATTTATATTATAATAACAATCCTAATAAACTGACTTTAACAAAATATACCGTGCTCGTACTTTCGTTTAACTGAGCCATTTTAATTGTATAATTGTAAATTGATAAATAGATGGATTTATATTTTAATTAAAAATGTGTTTTTAAATGTTTAATGTATAGTTTTAAAAAAAATGCTTCTATCAATTTTCGCTGTGCAATTAAATGTTGGCAATTAAAATATTTTTAAAATGTTGAAGAACATGGAAAAAAAGAGGTTTTATGTTTTTAACTATTAAGTTAATAATTTTAACTCATTGGGTGTGTAATTACAAAATAATGCGTTACATAATTCTTATTATACGATATATTTACAAACTTTTACTCCATTTATGTTTCATTCCAAAAATATGCTGTTGAAATATTATTACAGACTGATTTTAAAAACTCCAAATATAAAATCTAATTTAAATTCATTTATTTTGGGAAAATATTTACAACAATAATTCAGTTTATTTTGACGAATGCATGCTTTTCTGAAAATTTCCACCTCTACATTTAATGTTGTTAAAATGTTTCCTTGAACTTTAAAAGTTTATAATATTACGCATAAACAGGGATAGAATGCATTCTTCTTCTAAGCGGATTTTCACAAAATAATGACATTTGTGCGCACTACATGTCAAAAATAAAGGTTTATAAACTGAAAAAGCTGCATCTATTTGTTTTTGAAGCAATCCTATTATAGGAATGTCGCGAAAACGTTTTTATGGTGTCCAATATTAAAAGTAAAAGTCTAATAACTGGATTAATCATGTTACGTGTGAATCTTATATTTTTAAATTAAAAAAAAGTAATTGTGTACGCAAATTTATAAGATAGTTTGTTGTTAAATATATTATATTAGGGAAGAGTGGTGTAATCAGATCCGAGATTTTGGGAGGGCTTTTAACACAAAATTTTGGATCTGTCTTTGTGGATCACGAACTAGAACTGTACTATATTTTTCAGTCTACACCAATAAAGTTACAGACGTGCTCAAACAAATACAAATACATATTTTTTTAATATTACAGATTTACTTATTTTTATAGTTCAATTGACAGAAATTTGTTGTATGCCGGACTAAATCTGTATAACTCTACAAACAATAGTTTTAGTAGATATATCATTGTACAATTAAATGCTCTATAGCATTTTTTTTAAATTTCCAAAAATCGCACATTTTCAGTTATTATACCATCGTATTGGGAAAAAAGTACTTTTTAATGCAATTTGTTTGAAAACTGCATCTCTATTTTTTTTTTTTTTTTTTTGAAATATTATTATTATTATTATTTTTTTTTTTTGTAGTTTTTAACGACACTTGTTTCATTTTGGCAACTCAAGTACGCCATTTCTGTAGAAAGTAAAGAAAATATTCCTGAAAAATAGCAATTATATCTTTTTGTTGCCATTCTCTCATAAAATGGAAAAAAAAATTATTAAAATACGTGCTACTTTGAGAAAAATATAAATGAAGGATTTATGATAAAACAGGGAGCTATTATAAATTATATTTAATTTTAAGTTTCTATATTAATGCAAATGACGTCATTTTACATAAAATAAAAGCGTGCGCTTTAAGTCTTAAAACTGATATATGTTTTGCAGTAGAGTCCCGATTATCCGAGTCACGCTTAGCCGGGTAATTTTCTTCTGATGGACTGGTGGCTTCTATTATTATGAAACACCCGTTATAAATGAAGCGTTAGGAGAAGATGAAAGAGCTGCCGTAAAAAGTTAGAACTCTGATTTTCTGATCAGAATGAAAAAAAAAATGGCCATAATTTTTTTTAACACTTCATTTATAATGGCTGTTTCATAATAATAGAAGCCACCAGCCCACCAGAAGAAAATGAAGTACTGGAAATGCAGTGGCGACACTAAATTCTGAAAAAGCAGAATTTCTCTTCTCTAGTTTTCAATATTTATCCATAAATGGCAGCACATTTTTAAGAATAAAAAGGTGAAATAAATGTTTGTTGTAGCGCAAAGTTGGATTTTCTTGAAATAAAATGACGCGTAAGAAAAGGTAAGATATTTGTTTTATTTTTTTATCAGTCATTTTATAAGTGGTATTATTTATAAAACGAAACATTATTTTAGAATACGTATTTTTGCATTTTTTCAGATTTCTACTTTTTTGCTCGAATTTGAACCTTTATATATCGTCCCAATTTCGGGACGCTAGGAACGAATGGGTACGGGTTTTCTCCGTTACTGTCTATGCATTAAATGTATGTTTTATGAAATTTATTTTGTTACAAAATGATTACATACCACTCGGATTATTATTTGGTTATAAAATTATTATTCGGATTATTATTTGGCTATTCTTTGTTATTACTATGGGGGCTGGGGTGTAGGGGCTGGGCTCTGTTCAAGAACAAGACACCCACACCTTCCTACACTTAGCTATTGGTTTAGTAAAAATTTATATCATACCGTTATGTTTTGTACTTAGTTTAGTATTTGAAATCCTCAAGTTTCTAAAATATATACAGCAGAACCTCGATTATCCGTCGTAATTGGGTCCGAACCGACAGCGGATAATCAAATAGCCAGATAATCGAGAATTTATCAATAATCATCTAGTTTAATATGCTACATCGTCATCGAACTGCTATTAGGACTATTTAAACTGCTTAATAAACATCTAAATTTAAATTATACATGAAAATAATTTTATTTGTTTAGAACAGGGACGTGTACACGGAAGGGCGGTGGGTATCATTTTCACGGGATGGGATCTTGTGGGAGCTCAAGCTAATTTCAATGAAATTCGAAGAAAGAGGAACCAAAATGCTTATCTCTACTCGTGGTTTGGAAAGGAACAGTTGCATAGACAGGGAATGTGAAAGTAAAAAAATAAATAAATAAATAAAACGTTGGAAAAAATTTAGGATATCTACATCGGTTTACAGAGAGTTCCGGTTACACGAGGGTCGGATAATCGAAGTTTTACTGTACCATATATACTCGTGTGTAAAACGAAGAATTTTTGAAAATTTTCTGCAAGTATACTGGGGGGTAAACGTATACGAGAGTCAATTACATAAGCCAAAAAAAAAAAAAAAAAAAACTTCGAATACTGCAAAAGTCTGATTTTTTATGTATATAAATAATAAAATAATATATAAAATATACAAATAACATTAATTTATTATTAAAAATTTTTCAATGATTTGCTTTGGTTTATTTACTAGTTTTTCGCATTAGTAAGTGAAATTTGGTTTGTTTTTGTGCGAAATTAAAGTAAAAAGTTAGGGGATCGACATACGCGAGTTTTTGCATTCAAAAGTTAATGGGCGTATATGCGAGTATATACGGTATATATACTATATTAGTAATAATTGAATATTATAAATTTTTACTATGCCATTTCTAATGGTGAGGAGGAAGGGGATCTGGTTCTTGAGCCCCCCCCCCCCTTATAGTAATAATAAAGTAAATGTTATAGTCAAATAATAACCCGAATAATATATAACATTTTTGAAACATATTAAATGGCATAAAGCATAGATGTAATGCTCAGACAGTAACGGAGTAAACCCCTACCCTTTCGTGCCTAGTGTCCCAAAATTGGGACGTTTAGATTTTTATATGTTAAATAAATATTTTTTCAAAGAGAATTTTTTTATTATTTTTTACGTTCATTTTACACCATTTATTATTTTTTTCAACTCAATATTGTGCTTAATTATAGTTAAGCACAATATTGAGTTGAAAAAAAAATTCATGTACTAATGGGTTAAAGATTGTTCAATTGGTGAGATATTGGTTTGCAAAGAGTCTATTTAAAGCTTATTTACTGCGCGCGACCCAGTCCCACGGCGCTTGAGAGGTTCTAAGTACATGTGCCCTGACTTTTTACGGCATTACTTCTAGTAACCAGGCGTCAAAGTCAGCAGATCCAAAATCACAGGCATTTAGGCCTAGGCTACCCTTTTCCTATTTCATTGCTATCTTCCCTTTCATCCGACTTTTATTTTACTTGTTACTTTATGAAAATTATAAAAAAAACTTCCATTAAAATTATAAAAAATAAAAAAATCCTATAAAAATTTAAAATAATAATAATTATAATTTTTTTTTATTACAAAAAAAAAATCTTGTTATTGTAATGCTAACTTCTTTTAGACATTTTTTATGAACTTTTTTCCTTTGCATGTCTGTTAAATTTTTACTAGTATGCCCTCCAATCCCATTGCAACCAGCTATGAATTTGCTTTAACAGTTAACTACCACCATGTTATTTGTTGGGGATTTGGGACAAGGGTCCCAGGCTCTTCGAGTAAACTGTCTTCGAAACTTCCAGTTTCTTGATATAATTATTTTGGTTTTGATTCCTTTTAAATCTTCTGATTCGGAACTTTTTTTATTTAACATTTTCTTTAAAACTTAGCACGTATTACATTTACTTTTAGTCGAAAACATAAAAACAGACAGCGAATGGGTGAAATGCTAATTTGAAATTACCTCCCTAGAAAGTCAAATCCCCCCCCCCCCCGCCCCGGCAACTCTGGGAACCACTGCTCTAGATATTTCAAGGCCTCTAACAACAAAATTTCAAGAAAAAAAAGTATCGAAATAATAGTTAAATTTAATATTATAATCTTTGAAAAGTAAATTCGGACCTTTACTCAATGTCAGATCACTTAAAATAACAATAATTAAAATGTAGTTATTACAGCAAAGAAATAAATCAGCATAGAAATAAAAGATAATAAAATAGGAATAAATCAAAGAAATTCCCTGTTATAAGGCCCCCGTGAAGCGCCAAATGACTAAGATTTATCACGTATTTAAAAGCTTGATGATGACCTTGGTGAAATAATAAATGCATCCGTGATGTAATCGTAATTTCGTGAATGCTTTAACAAGGAAGTACCGAATATATTTATTATCAAGTCCCTATAAAATATGTAGAAATTTTACCATTAAAATCTAAAAGTAAATTTAATACATATATATATAATATATCCTATAGAAAATACTGGTATAATTTTTAAATATTTTAAAAGGCACTACTCCTAAATAAAATATTAATATTTTTGAGTTTAATCTTCTTTATTATGGAATTTTAGCTCATTACGAGAATAAATTCGCTATCCATACTATATTGCAGAATATGTACATCTTTTGACATAGCGTTGTATTAAAGTAACGTTACTAATTTGAGACATTGTAATAATACAATCATTATTAAAAAAAAATTAAAAATCAGTTTTCCTCTACTTAAGAAGCATAATTACATTAAAAGATTTATTTATTTAATGCAGGAAAATAAGAAACATATTGTCTGCGCCGCGCTGTGATATCTGGGTATAAAGAAATGTTTGATTTCAAAGTGTTGCCATTTCAGAGAGATAAACTATTTAGGAAATCGTGTGCCTCAGGTAATTTAATTTATGGAGAAAACAGAAAATGTCAGATTAAATTTTCAAAGGTGGTTTTGAAAAAATGAAGTTTCACTATTGGTGTTAACTTAATGCAACTCTAGGATAATATTGGTTAAATCTGCATTCTAAGAGTGATACTAAGTAAAAATACTAAATATTTTTTTTGAAATAAAGAACTTGAAAAAATATACAAATTTAAGAAATGATTGAAGATTGCACACTAAAATCTAGTCAAGTATATGATTGCTAAAGACATTTAATATGCTATTTACAATTTTGAATTCTAGAAAACACGTGTAACTCATTATTCAGTGCTTAAAATAAGTCTTCGATGTGAAACTGTCTGATTCAACGTCTTTAGCATACATGGCATATAATTATAACCCCAACAATTATTGAACAATCGCTACGTGAAGAGATGGGATGGTATTTTAACCCTTTATCTTCTGACGGTAATGATATTTACCGTTAAAATTTAAAATATCTTGTTATAAATTTCATTTAGTGCATCGATTAATAGTAGTATAGTTTAATAAGATTTATAGATGCATTACTTTATCTTGTTCCAAAAGCATTATTGGTTACACAAAACAAAATTATTTTTAAAAGGATGTTTTTTTTGTCATTGCGGGGAGGGGAGAATTTTTCAAATCGGAAATATTTCTTTATTTTTATTGTAAGAACTTTATATTTATACATATTTTAATTCAACAAAATACTAAGAAACATATTTAAAATTAAAGATTTGAGTGGGTTTATAAATATTGCACAAAACCCTATAAATTCAAATTTATTAATCCTTCTGAATCCTTCAATCCTTCTAAAATCCTTCTAAATTTTTTAAAGGATTATTTAAATATTCTAAACTAGATTCAAAAATTTACTAAAAATGTTTAGAAGAAAAAAATCATGAATACATAATTCAGTATATATAGGATTAAACTAACCTATCCAAAAATTCACATTCTTTACTGATAATATGATTAAATAGTAGTAATAATTCAACTAACCGCATTTGATTATAATTTTTATCAAATTATCTTTCGAAATATTCTTGTTTATGATTTTACTAAAAAAAATATCAAAAAAGCATTTTTTGCAAACTTCCGCCACAATTTCCGAAATTTAATTTGGTTTATACAAAATGAATATTTCATTTACGCAAAATCAATCTTCGAAATAACTACTACGGATCTAAAGCTTTAGATGATTTCGCCTGACAGAGTGTACCACAACTTTCATGAATTATTGAAACAAATTTAATCAATAAACTAGAGGTCTTTAAAATGCATGTGCTTTCAGGGATAAATATAGTTTCGGATTGTTTTTAAAATTAAATTAAACTAACGATGCGTAGTCTACATTATTTCTAATTAATAGAATCTTCATTTAAATTTCCATTTTAAAATTCAAAGATAGTTGAATTCAAAACTATGAAATTTACAACGCTTTTACTGCAAAGAACATATTTTGAGAAATTCAATATTTTTAATCAAGAAATTCAATTATATTTTTATTTAACTGAGGTTTAACTTAAACTTGCGATTTTAATTTTCCTTACCATTTTACCACTATAACTTTTTATTTTCTTCTAAATTTTTACGTATAATGAATTTGCATAGTACTCACAGGACATTCAAATAAGAAATAATAAAAATGTAGTACTTTTAATACAGAATTTTTGTATAAAATTGTCTTAAAAGGGTGTTAAAGATGGGACGGTAAGGTAAAAAAAGGGGACGGTATAGGAAAAGGGGACGAAATGGAAAGAAAAGGGACGGTAAGGAAAATTACCACCTATTTTTAGGCAAATCATGTTAAAACTAAGTAAGTCAAGAACCGTAGCAGCGAGAGGCCTCTCTTCGTCCGCAGCCTTTCATTCTTCTACTCTATGCCGACACTTTTGCGGGAGCAATGTTCCTACGTCCCCAGCCACGTCCCGAGTAAAAGACACTCTAGCGCAAGCCAGATTGAAAAAAAAAAAATCAAAAATTGAAACCGAACAAATTAAAAAGGGAAATTACACAAATTAAACACACCGAAAAGCGGGGAGGGAGTGCTCGGGGCGATGAAGCTACTGAAAGACTCCTGCAACTTCGAGCCTATTATTACTCTCAACCGCCGCGACGAGCGCCTCTCTTCGTCCGCAGCCCTTTATTCTTCTGCTCTATGCCGATATCGTACATTTAATGCGACGCACATAACGCAAATAGCCCATGTCAACATCGCAAAACGTATTAAGAAATACAAAAGGACAGGTTCTGCTCCTATTCAAGCTAATCTAAAAACAAGTAATATAAAAATTTTGTTTTTAAAGTCAATTCCTACTTAGGCCATCAAAGAAATATTTAATATAATCAAGCTAATATGAGTTTTTGTTGCATTAAAATATCTCAATTTGTTGATTTTCTATAAGCAAGTAGGTTTAAATTGGAACTCTATGGGAATTTGGCGAAATATTACAGATATCGCCAAGTTGGCGTCACTTTTGGCGACTCATTTTGGCCGCCAAATTTGGCGATATATCGCCACGTTGGCGACAAACTTGGCGGTATTTGGCGACAGAACAGGTCCCCCCCACGGTAACCCTTATTGAAAATACTTTAATTGAAATTCAATAACCAATGGTGGCCATTTTGTTTCCCATGCAAAACTAAAATTAATTAATTAATTAATATTTGAAAAAACTTTATTAACATCAATTGTCATCCAGTACAAGTTTAAAAAAATTTATTTCAACCTGATAGGATGAATAATGAGTATTTTATTAACGATTGAAAATTTGTACAAGATAAATATATAAATATATAAATAAATATAGGGAGAGTGTGAGCTAATAGTAGGAATTGAAAAACAACGACACAAATCGATGAAAATTCGCCAACACAGGTGCTATAAGTGATGACTAAGAGTCCAACAGAAGGTACTCGGTGTCTCTCTGCCGCAAAGGAAATTCGTGAAATCAATATTATGATTTTTGCGAGCAAACAAGTGGCATCCATACAAACTGTGATACCATTTTTACAAATAAACAAAACATTAGTCTCCGATTTTACCTTTTGTATGGGGACTTACGACTCGTCCTGTACGTGTATTACATATCTGCTGGACTATTACTAAATCCTAGTCAGGTATTGGTGAGGTTGCATAAATTTCGTACCACTTACTGAAACTTTGCTGCTGTAGGCATCAATATGGTAGAAATTGGCACTGTGGACAGGATGAGTACTTATCACTTGACCAATTTAATCAACGATATTGATTTGTTTGTAGTAGTGAGTTCAATCGAAACACCAGCGATTCATGATGCTGCCAAATGCAGGTCAGGCCTTCCGGATAAGGAAATCCGGGAGTTTCCCCATTGAAACAGATGTCAAATATACTTGAAAATGTTTATTCAACCACACATAAAAAACGTGAAAAATTACCACATGGCGACAATTATCACAGATCCTTCAGGCTAGAGCACGAATTAATATTCCACGCTAAACCGATCTTAATGAGAGATTTAGATATTTTACTAGACGATAAGACACCTGGTAACAGATTTTATAAACAATCGAAAAGCACAAAAAACTCCCCCTCTAACCTCATGCAGGATAATTTTGTCAGGACAAGCATAGGAATACAGATTGACAAGTAAACTTCAGACAAACAAGTAATATAAAAAATTTGTTTTTAAAGTCAATTCCTACTTAGGCCATCAAAGAAAAATTTAATATAATCAAGCTAATATGAGTTTTTGTTGCATTAAAATATCTCAATTTGGTGATTTTCTATAAGCAAGTAGGTTTACAATGGAACTCTATGGGAATTTGGCGAAATATTACAGATATCGCCAAGTTGGCGTCACTTTTGGTGACTCATTTTGGCTGCCAAATTTGGCGATATATCGCAAAGTTGGCGACAAACTTGGCTGTATTTGGCGACAGAACAGCCCCCACCCCCTATGGTAACCCCTTATTGAAAATAATTTCATTGAACTTCAATAACCAATGGCCGCCATTTTGTTTCCCATGCAAAACTAAAATTAATTAATTAAAATTTAATTAATTAATTAATATTTGAAAAAAACTTTATTAACATCAATTGTCATACAGTACAAGTTTAAAAAAATTTATTTCAACCTGATAGGATGAATAATGAGTATTTTATTAACGATTGAAAATTTGTACAAGATAAATATATAAATATATAAATAAATATAGGGAGAGTGTGAGCTAATAGTAGGAAATGAATAAACAGATTCATAAACGAGAAACGGCATGAAATGCGATCCGTTACCCAAAGAATGAACAGCGAGAGAGAAGTGTAATTGATAACGATTTGCGGATCGGCTGATGGAGGAATTTTTATGTAATACGGTCGATGGTAGACATGTGGGCGGGAAGTTGGTTCATGGAATAAAATAAAAAAAAAATAGTAAAATTGCATTTATAAACATTCGAAAAAGAAAAGTAGCTTCTCTCAAAATATTACAGTTTTGGTAGCTGATACTAATTTATGAAGGGTTTAAAAGTTTAAATTATGGTTTCGAATTAGATAATTATTAAGATACGTGTTTTAAATTTGTAGCAGTTTAACTAGAAATAAATAATAGAGAGTATTAAGAACTAGAGCAATAATGAATATCCCAGAAATGTTGGACAATTTAAATGATTGTTGCAAGTAAAATTTTTATGTAACATGTATATATATTGTCTTAAATACTACTAAATGTAAACAAGAGTCTCAATTTGGCTATGATAATGCTAAATGAAGACATAGAACTTTAATTTGCATAGTCTCACAAAAAGCATCATAAAATTCCTAAAATTACTTTTCAGTATACACAGAAGTAGTTCTTTTGGGGTGCCTAAAAGGAAATTCTCCTGTTCATTGCAATCATTATAATATAAAAATGTATAATCATAGAATTTATGTAAAGACATCTATCGAATTTTTTTCATACAAAGTGATTTTCTTTAACATTTTCAATTTTTATAGAAATTGTATGTTAAATCATTGCATATTTATTGTACTTATATTTCTGGGTTGTAGGGGAAAATCACCATTTATTCACAACTGACCAGTAACTGACACTTGAACAAAATCTAACTAAAACAACCATTTTCTTGTAAACGTCTGCAAAGTAACGTCATCTAAGTGGTAACTTATTTATTTTAATTGTTATAACTTATGTGTATATATTTTTAAAATAGGAATATTATCAGTTTCTGGAGTTATTTCCAATATTTATGAAGAAATATCTTTTTTAATTAAAATGTACAAGTATTCAAAATTTTGTCAATTATAATATTTTAATGTTACTATACTTTCAAAAACAAGGATATGTATAAAACATATTTAAAACATTGCAATAGTGATTTGAACAAGAAAGAATTCTTAAAATATCAGTTACGAGGGGGGGGGGGGGGGGGGTAACCCTATATTTAAATTGTTGAATTTTTTGGATAAGCTCCTGACATGTTATTTTTTATTTACAACAATATAGATATATATTAAGAACCTACATAAACTATTAATTTTTTCCGACTGCTTTAATCCAATGTAAACAAGAAGTATTAAAAGCAGATATTACTATTTTAAAAATAGAAATTCGTACAATATTCATATGTAAAATTTTATTTTTCATGAAATGCGGGGTTTTTTGTTGAAAAATAGACATATTTCTGAGTCGCACTGTACATCTCGTATCTCTCTGCAAAACTATACAGTAAAAGAGTAAAGGATGAAAAATGTTTAATTGCATGACTGTGATTTATTTTTTCCATACGACAGGTATCATTGCACGTAAATTTTAAAACCCTAACGATTGGTATTTAATTTAGCACCATTGCCTTGACGTAGAAATAAAACACAGTATTATTAAGTATGTATGTTTATTTCAAGTTATACATATATTTATCAATAATGATTTCTTCTAATTTTTCTAAATATTTTTATTTAGATTTTGCGTAGTTCAATTCATATTTGTCTCATGAAATGAAATATTTTTCATCAATGCATAGAAGTAACGTTTATGTGTTGATTGTATTAAATAATATTTTAATTTAAAATCCTTCATTTAATTAAATGTCTGTGTAGCTAATTTTAATAGAAAATGGAAAATAATATGAAAATTTAATGAATTTGAAATATTAGACGAAAGTGAAAATTCTGTGTTCACTTTTATGTTCTCTGAGAGAATCTTTACCAAAATGACACTGAATTTCAAATTTAGGTTTTTAACGAAGCAATAAAACGTTTACATTTCTTTAATTTTGCTGTTACCTCTATATAATATTTTATGATTTCGATTGTGTTTAAGTATTTTTGAAAGAAATTCCCATGCTATTTTCTAATTAAGAATAAAGTATTTCCCCGATTGTACTGCTTTATAATAAAAAGTCTTGAAAATTATATGTTTAAACGTATTTATTTCCAGACATTTATTTTAAGTTTAATTGCATTATTAAAAAAAATGTAATTACATATGGAATACTTCACATATATTTATTCTACCTTTATAGATATTATTCTTTTCATTACCATCATTTTAAAACTGAAATTAAACATACGAAGTTTTCACGCACTGCTAATAATTCTCAGAATAAGGTAAAAACCACCTAATAAAAATTTTTGGGAGGTTATTTTATATTATTATAAAATGAACAAAAGGTTGTCGACCAACACGTATAGGTATATGAGATTTGAGAGAATCAATCATAACTTAATGTTCTAAAACTGGATCATAACAGTAGAAGGATATAAATTAAAATTACGCGTATATTGCAGTGAAACCTACAGCTGAGAAAGATATATATCAGTTCAGTGCAGTGACGGTTAACGTACTTTTGGTCGGGATTTAGCGACTTCTTTAATAGAAGGCTCTACTGCATACAGGGTGCAATATGTTATCTATCGTCGACCTTTAATTTCTCAACCGTTGGTTGTAGACATATAGTTCCAATTACAAAAAACGTTTCAAATGAGATAAACATGCATTTGAAGTTAAAAAAAAACAATTTTATAAAAAAAAGAAACCTAATATTTTACACGGTCCCGCAGTCCTGTAGTTATATTTAGTAAAAGTTTACACATATCATAACAGATATAACACGAAAAATTTCAAATTTGTCCTACAAAAATTGACACAGTTATTAAATTTCAAAGTTTAAGATTTTTGCACATTATCTTGTATTTCATTGAGGGATCGGTTAAAAGATGAATTAAAGTAATTCAAAATCAAAATCATGGTACAATGCCCTTTTTACGGCGAAATCACCTTCAGCCGGTATCGCTAAATAAAGAAATCACCATGGAGTGTTATTTTATCTAAAAATTTGAACTAACTCTTAGTGGTCGAACAACATTCAAACGTCAAATTAGGTAGAATCGACAACCGGAAAACAAAACATAGGGGAGATGGGGGCACATGTGAACACGGGCAGATGTGAACATCACAAATTTTCGATAGTTATTATAAGTTTTTTTATTTGAAAAAAAATACTAAAGATTATAGCACCTCTAGACATATGGTAAAAATTTTTTGAAGCTCTGTGACATTTTGTTCGTCCTCTGTAGCCAAAACACTGCTTTTAGATCTCAAAAGTAAAATCTTTGTTCCAAGTTGATAAGCGAATAACTTTATTTATTTATTCATTTATTTGAATTTGAGTGTTTTAACATATACTATGAATACTAATAAACATTTTTGATACAGTTCTTTTTCTTCTAAAATTGAGAAATGTTAATGATTTATCAATTTAATAGAAGCAGCAACGTGGGGCAGTTGTGAACAGACTAGTTGGGGCAGATATGAACAGTTCATAAGTGCCCAAATAATCATTCTGTGATTCTGTTTCTTTCAGTTAACTTAATGAGAAATAATGTCAGTTCCATTATCTATAATTCTCCTGAAATAGAAGATATTTTCCTCACACAAAGTTGATTTTGTATTGAAACTTCCTTAAACACATCTTTCAGCAAATACATAAAGAGCAACAAGCTCGTTTATGTTCAATTGTACTTTAAATAATTTTAATGTTTTCTAAAATGAAATAGGTGTTATGTATTATTTTACTAAACGGTTTACAACAATATTTTTTATGCATTGTTAATACAAAAGTATTACCTTGAACAATTTTGCAAATTTTTCTATTACATTTGTTCTAAACTTGCAATGATGGCTTACTTCCATCTCTAAAACAGTTATGTATATTATGCTCTGAATGGAGATAGATACCAGTAATATTTTAAGAAAGTAAAATTTTTAAACTGATAACTACCGTAAAACCCCGATTTCACCCGCCCTCTTTCAAAAGCAAAAGAAGTTAGGGGGGGGGGGGGGGGGGTTATAGTCGAAAAAATTTTTAATCATTAAAAAACCCTTCTTTATCTATAATTTACAAGTAAATAAGGCAAATACAAAACTGAGAATCTTTCGTATTTCTACAGATTTCCGATAAATAGTATATAAATGCCCCCTCCCTAAAATTTCTCCCAAACAAAAGCCCATAAGCAAAATTTAAAAGTTTTAATTTCTTTTTTTTTAATGCTTATTTATTTTTTTTAATTGCAACTATACTTAATGAATCATATAATCACCCCCTCCCCCAAATCTACTTCTTTTCATTTTATAATCTTTTGCTTAAACATATCACTCAGAAACTAGAGAAATATATATAAATATTTTTCTTTATGGTGAATTTAAAAGGTAATATAACTAATGATTACAATGACAAATGAATAACAGAATAAAAATCATGTTAAAGGATATTTTTTTCTTGTGTTCACATGTGCCCCAAGTGTGTTCACAACTACCCCGCTGATGGGGCACAAGTGAACATTTTTTTGAATTTATAAAACTATTACAAAATGTAAGAAGCGCTATACAGATAATTAAAAAAAATTACCATGTGTAAAAGAAAGTTCTGTTTACTATACGCAGTAGTTTTTGTTTGTAGAAATTAATCCAACTATGAGAAAAAGCTATATTTATGCGAACTGTTCACATGTGCCCCCATCTGTCCTACTCATTAAGGACTCGCTCAATGGCAGTAGAATGCAAACGATCAGCGGAGCTATAACGAGCATGAAAAATGGGATTATGCAAATTACAATAGTACCACAGTGCCATACGTTGTGGATATAACACGAGCCATCTAGCAGTGGACATTTTAGTGATGATTAGCTACGCATGCATGCATGCAATATGCCGAAATGACACTTGTTTATGCTGAATGTCAAGGAAATGCTAGAGAGGCTGCGAGTGTTTTTTCAGAACGTTCCCCTAAGAATTTACATCCAGCGCATGAAACTATAACTGATGCATTGCACCATCTTAGACAGACCGGTTCTGTTTCACCACGACCCAGAACAAGTAGACAAGCAAGGTGTAATGTTCGAGGGACACCGGAGGAGGTGTTGGCATTTACCCTTTTAATTCCGCAACTGGTCGCAGCGGAATTAAGCGAGGCATGTGGTCAGCATACCTGGCATTTGTTACATGCACATTATGCACATACACATCATCCGACACTAGTGCAAACATTGATGCTGTGTGACCACGCATGACGATTAGATTATTGTAATTTCATGTTCAATATCTTAGAGGAATATCCGGCGTTTATTTGTGACATTCTGTGGACAGATAACTCAATGTATAGATGGGATGGCATTATGAATGTTCACATCGTGCATTACTGGTCTCTGGAAAACCACCTCATCGCCCGAACATTATGACACGTGTGCCGCGGTATATGGATAATCCAGATTGTTTGACCCATCTTCTACGATGGGATCTTAACGGCCGATCGTTAGCTGCATCTGCTACAAAACACGGTATATGACTGTTTTGAAGAGCTGCCTCACCGACATGCATGTCGGATATTGTTTCAACATGATGGGGCTCTCCCCGCATAAAACATCGAATTTCCGGGCATATCTGGCCGCCGAATTCGGCCACCGCGTCCGTCGGACTTTACTCCCATGGACTTCTACCTCTGGGGTTACATCAAGGCATAGGTATATGTGACTGAGACCACCTCTCTAGTTTATCTGAAGTGGTGCATCATCCTTCATTGTCGCACAGTTTCCACTCTTGCTATGCTGCAATCTGCCCAGTATTCAGTTCTGTCACGCATTCAGTTGTGTATTACATCCAATGGAGAACACTTTGAGCTGCATCTCTAGTAGATTCCGGTGTTTGATGTATTCATTTTATATAGTATATCTTTTTCTAATATTATAATAAATTAATAATTAATTTTCTGTTTAATTTCAATATTTCATCCTTCTCTTTGTAAACGACCCCTAAATGCAGCCTAATGTTTTAAAAAAATAACCCTCTTTGGTGATATTCCTGTCTGGCAATTCCAGCTAAAGGTTGTTTCGCAGCAAAAAGGACATTGCACCCTTATTTTGATCTCGAGTTACTTCAATTCTTCTTTTAACTGATTCCTCAATGAAAGACGAAATCATGTGCAAAAATATCAAACTTTGAAATTTAATAACTGTTTCAATTTTTATGGTACAGATTTCAAACTTTTTGTGTTATATCTGTTATGATATGTGTAAACTTTTACTAAATATAACTATAGGGACTAAAGGACCGTATAAAAAGTTAGATTTTGCAATTTTCATAAAATTGATTTTTTTACTTTAAATAATGCCACAAAATGAATATTTACCTCATTTGTAACGTTTGCTTAATCGTAACTATATGTCTACGGTCAACGGTTGAGGAATTAAAGGTCGGCGATAGGTAACAGATTGCACCCTGTATATATATTTTTCCCTAATAGCAAATAATTCCTGGCCGAACTTCCGCCGAAAGTACTAACTCGACAATCTATTATCTAATACTCGACTATCTCGTTTTCCGGGATCGGCAGTTATATCTTCTTGTCCGCTGGACAGATCGCCTTTCGAGCATCGCATCCCGACTACAATTGAATCGATTTTGAAGTCTTTGCGTATTACTTTTCAATAATTTGGTCACTTGCTAATCTTTTACCGAATACAATGCAATATCATATGATCTTTTGCCGATTAGATAATGATATCGAATAGAAGAATTTGTACGATGCAAAAATAGTATTTAACACGTAAAAAAAAATTCTTTTTAATTCAAAAAATAAATTTTGTTAATTGAGAATATTTTCCTATATAGAATACAAAAATATTTTGATATCAAGTATGCAACTCATTGAAATGTTAGAAATTTTGTTTTGTTTTCAGTCAAATATTGCTGTTAAATAATTTTACAATGAAAATTACAATTATTTTAATTTACAATTAATTTTCTATTATTAAATGCATAATAAATTACATTTAATTTAACAATGATATTCTTGCTACTTCTACTATTGATACACAAACATGTTTTTAATCTTGCAAATAATAATTACCGCATATACTCGCGAATAAGTCGACCCCCTAACTTTTAAATACAAATTCCGGAAAAAATCAAAAACTCGCGTATAAGTCGACCCCCTAAATTTTTACTTCAATTTTGCATAAAATCAAGTCAAAGATTTCACATTCTAGACGCATTATAAATTCTCGCCAAAACAGCGAACTATTGCCAAATCCAGTTTCGTACCGTGCGCCTATGGCTGCTTCTCTGACTCTGGAACACTCCAAAATTTCCAGGTAGGTAAAGAGATTTCATCACTGAAGGGTTGCCGAGACTAGTTTCTCCAAACGCCTGCTCTGCGCGAGAAAATGCGTAGAGGAATTTTATGATCAGGAAAAATGTTTGTGTTATGCACAGGTTGACAGACACGTGCAGATTATTTTGCATTTTTTTTTCAATTTTTGCAGTTTATACAGCGCGACTATTTTTAATATTTGAGACGATGGATAAACATAAAAGGCTAAATTATACAGCTTCTTTTAAGTTAAAAGTGATTAAAGAAGCTGAGAAGTCTAATAACAGTGCAGTTGCACGGAACTTTGGTGTGAATGAGCGGCAAGTTCGAGAGTGGCGGAAAAACAAAGATATGCTTCTAAAAAGGCCGCAATAAAGAAGACAAGGGGAGGTGGAAGCGTTTGTTTTTCTAAATTAGAGAAAGCGCTTAATTCCTGGATTTTGGAAAAAAAGGAAAAATGGCTTTATAGTAACTCCAGCGTGCATCCGCTTTCGTGCATTACACCTGTCAAAAGATTTGAATATCATTCCGCAGCCGTCCACGTTTGTCGCTTCTGCCAGATGATGCACGAGGTTTATGAAACGTTATGATTTATGTTTACGGCAGAAAACAAAAATATCCCGGCGCCTGCCTTCGGACATAGAGGAAAAAAATGTTAGTTGGCAAAAACACATGATAAGGTTGTGAAAAAAGCATAATTTTCAATTTGCTCTCATCGGGAATATGGACGAAACACCAGTAACAATTGATATGCCGAACAACAGGACAGTGAGTAGAAAGGGGGAAAATACTGTCCTTATTCGAACAACCGGCCATGAAAAAAATAGATTTACTGTTGTTTTATCATGTTTAGCAAACGGAATAAAATTGCCTTCTGTTGTCATTTTTAATAGAAAAAACTCCCTAAAGGAGCAAAATTGGCGGCAGGCGTAATTGTTCGAGCTCATCCTCAAGGTTGGATGAACGAAGTTTGCGTTCAAGACTGGTTAGAAAAGTGTGGAATCGGCGACCGGGAGCAGTTTTCCATAAAAGAGTCTTCTTATCTGTGACTCATTCGGTGCGCATACCACAGATGCCTTAAAGACGAAGGTGAGCTCACAGAAAACAGAGATGGCTGTAATTCCTGGTGGACTTACATCAATCCTGCAGCCACTTGATGTCAGTATAAACAAACCTTTCGAAGATAATATTCGAAGAAAATGGATGGAATGGATGGCATCTGATGAAATTCAAAAAAACAAAGCTGGTAACTTAAAAAAAGTGGTCATTGATACAGTCGTCTAGTGGATAAAAAAATCGTCGACTCTATATCAAAAGATGTCATAGTGAAATCATTGAGAAAATGCTGCATTAGAAATACGATGGACGAAAATGAAGATTTCATTTCGGACTATTCGTGAACTTCAAGTGGCAAACTGGAATCGGAGGTAGAAGATATTTACAAATCCGATAAAGAGATGACTGCAGCCGAATTTACGGAACTGTTTGAAAATTCGGATGGTTCTAATTTTTGAAATGCAGCATCACGTTTTATTGCATGTAAGTAAAATTCTAGTTTTTTTTTTTTTTTTTTTTTTTTTTTTTTTTTTTTTTTTTTTTTTTAAATAAACGCAGCAGAATGCTGCAGCGCAAATGTAACCGAGTTGCGTCTTGCTGGAAAGATGCTGAATTGTGGCCGTCAAACATTACCCTAATTTAGGCTTAAGATACGTTTCGTGTCGGAAGAAAAGATGGGAGAAGAAGGCGCACTCCGTATGATAGGAGAAGGAGAGATTCGCCAATGCGAAAAAGTGTAAGTAAACAAAAACAAGTCAACGAAATATTTTTTAATGATAAATTATTATTATTATTTGTATATTTTAAGTATTATTTTATTATTCTTACTCATAAAATCCCAGAATTTTAGCAGTATTTGAAGTTTTATTTGTAGTATTAATTGAATCACGTATAATCGACACCCCCCCTAATTTGCTTGCCGAAAATTGTCAGAAATTCCTTGACTTATATGCGAGTACATACGGTAATTGTCATTTTCATAGCAAGATTGTTTAACAGCAATATTTCGACTTAACTAAACAAAATGTCTTACTTTTTAATTAATTACACTCTCGATATGAAACATTTTAGTATTTTGCAGTAGAAAATATTCATATTAAACAATATTATCTATTTGAACTAAAAGGAACTTTCATACATTTTAATTATACAATTTTTACGCCTTGGAATGCGAAATATTCTCACTTAACATTACATCCTAACAGTGAAAATCATCAATTAAAGCTTCTCATTATAATGTGGTTATGTATGAGAAAAATATATTTTTCTCTTACTTTGAATATCTAAATAATTATTTTAATAAAATAATTGTTTAATCTTTTTTTTTTTTTTTTTTTTTTACTTTAAACGGTATGAAATTAAATTTTTCACTATCTGAAGAAAAAAGATTGTTTATATCTTTATAATACAATTTACATAATAACATTATGTGTTTAATTTCCAAATAAATTAATTTTTTAATTTGAAATTTCTAATTTCTAATTAACAAAATACGCTGCTGAAAACAATCAAAGGAACAAACGGCTTTTTAAAACAACAAAACAAAGTAAGTCATCCCAAATATGCAAATAAGTTATCAGATGATATTTAAGCTCCTCGCGAACACACCTGACACGCACTGGACTGTGTCGTCATAAGGTAATGGCGCTGTGATCACGTTTGTGCAAAGGTACTTCATTTGACTGCCGAAGCTGGTAGCGTAAGGACGTTTTGAAACATCGTAAAATAACCCAATCCCTGTTTCTTTTATTTCTTTGTTTACTCATCGTTAATATGGCTAGTTGTCATCGTCTAGATGATGTCACAAGATGGCGAATTGTTGGAAGACCCGAGGCCGGCTAATCACGGGTTACCTGTTGTAAGGACATCAGGGTTCTGAGAAATGAGGTGTCCACTCGGTGGAAACAGTTCGCAGAGTCAGACACAGTGTTCCGCCAGCGTACGCTAATGGCGCCTATCATAGTAGCATGCTGTCGTTTTTGCTCCGGATGAAAACATAAATTTCTCAGGAATGGGGTAAGCTAGAGCCTCGTGCCATATGTATTTCTCTTCCTCTTTTAATGCTGATTAAAATTATATATAGTATGTGCAGTTATATATAGGGGTTTATGAGAAATATGTAGTTAAATTTTCTTCTTCTTTACTTTCGATTTCTCCTTGAACCAGGTTTTGCCACCTATTCAATTGCTTCTCGTGCCCCCTTAACTATCTCAAAATTTATGAAACTTGATAAATTTAGATTCTATATACTTTTGTGATCATTTTTATGTCTATTATGCCTTCTGGTATGTAGTTTTTCATACAAAATTAACCCATTAAAGACCATGCACTTTTTGTTTACTTTGAGCCATTTTTAATTTAAGGTGTTTTAAATATGCTTATAAGATACATATAACTAATTGATGACTCAAAACAATGGCTCATTTTGTGTTAATTAAACTCTGTAAATTAATTTGGTATCATTTTCATTAAGTTTTCACCAAGTTTTAACCTTTGAATATCCATTTTAAAAAGTGATGTTTTCATGTTTTTCTCCCACAGAGATAACATAGGGAAAACAATGGGATTCCATTGCAATTTTGACCATCTTAAGTTACCTATAATGTTTTTAATGGCTCATTTGACCTTCACTAACTCCTAAGCTTTTTTTTAAGTCCTATCTTGTATCTCTAAGTCATTTTTATCTATTAATTTTAACATAACTTCTTTAAATTACTTTTTAAATTTTGGAGCCATTTTCAATAAATGACATTTTTCAGATCCTTCAAAATTAACTAAATCTATCAGAAAACTAATAACTAATGTTTTATTCACCTTAATTAAAGCACGTAGATCATTTTAGTACCATTGGATCAAAGTTATCGTTTAGATTTAACCCTTTATAAATTACATCAAAAACTGCAATTTTTGAACTTTTTTCCCATAGACTTAACATGGGATAAACAATGGAATTCTATTGTCATAAAAACTACCTAAAAATGTTTAAAATGAAAATATATTGTATTTTGCTCTTAGATAAGAGTATAAGCTTTAAAATGATACCTGTTATGTTGCAAAATATTAAGATTTACTATGTTAAATGATCTTTTTAAAAAGTGTTCTTTTTGGGGTTTTTTGAGAATTTGCAGTAACCCTCATTCCTATAGAGAAACATGGGATTTTGGAGACATATTCTTATATTTTAACATAGCTATATTTTCACGTTTTCCAAACTTTTTTGAAAAACTAACACCGGATCTCGATAATTCGAACTTTTAGCTTTTCTCCGCCTTCACCCATGTTTCTCTGGGGTGATATAATATTTTTAATTGATTTTTAAAAAAGTGTCAAATTATTGGAGTTTTTTCCCGATTTCCCATAGGATTGTATTAGGTTGTTTACTTTTTGAACTTAAACTTTTAACTATTATTTATGCTTCGATCTTTTAACTATTTACATATTCTGATAGCTGAATCTTTGAGCTATTCAGCGGTACCATTTGTTTTAAAAATTTATTTCTCTAAGTATTTTTAATTTCAATTTTAAAATTGGTATTTTCTAAAATGAAGCGATTGGGTGGACACTGGTTGCTCACACACAATCTGTGTTCATTAAGGGCAAAATAATAATAATGTCTTAAAATAATTGATAATATGAATGGGCTGCCTTTAAAATTGAGTTACTAATTTTGATGTCATACCAGCTTAATACACGGTGATATGCCGGATTATTGTAAATAAGAGTCAAGTTATCCGACAGCCAATGTTTTTGAAATTTTCATAAAAGTTATACTTGTTAAAACGATACCGGTTTTCTCTATGAGGGTTTTTAATGGATTTGTTAGGGTTTAGCTGGGCTTCTGGGGTCGTGCCGCGTTTCTAGATATATCCACTTAGCCCTTTACGGACCTTTTAATTGCCATTTTTGGCCACGTATTTTCCTTATGGGAAAGGTAATGGTAAAACTTAAACTAATGAAGAGTACACCGGTTTTATCTAAGACTTGTTTTTGAGTGTTGGTTATAGTCTTTAGAGTCTTAAGAGGTACACTCATGGTAAAACTTATAAAGATCTCACAAATGTGGGATGTTAAAGATTATTCTCCATTTTGTTTCTTACTAAAGATCACATTGCTATAAAGCTATTACATAAAAAATTCATAAAAAAAAAAAAAGAAAGAAAGAAAAGAAATTACTAAATGTTATATTCTACAAATTTTTTCGATGGCAACATGTTTAGGGTAGTCATCTTCAACTTTTAGATATAAAATTAAATACTAGGTTTGCCATCTTAACACTTAAAACTGCCATTTTGTTTCTAATGGGTGTTTTCTCCATTAGAATTTTAGCACAAAATGCTAAATATCTCAAAAATACTGGTCGTAGAGGTTTTTCGCTGCGCCAAATTCAACTGCAAACCACCTAAGTGAACTCCCCCCCTCCCGTCTTTTCCACTATTTCGTTTAGCTCTAGCTCAATTAGGGGCCTGTAGGGGACGGGTTTTTTGGGGCGCTACTTTTCTATTGCTTTTATCTTAGTCTTTGTCACATTTACTGTCACGTTTTCATTTCTTCTTTTATCCTAACTTTTGTCACCATCTTCTGCTCCACTTTTTTGTCCCCCTCCCTTAACTATAACATTGGCTAATTTTTGCTATTTGAGCTAGAGACTTGGATTTTTCTATTTTTTAGTCATTTTTGACTTTCTAACCAATCCCATTCCATATTTCACACTATTTCCCAGTTGTTAAGGATTTTCCTTAACAATGGAAACTTTTTCAATTATTAAGATAATTTTCTGGTTTTTTCTTGAATATGCTGGAGGTTGCCATCAGTTTTGATCCCACTTATTTTTTTTTTTTTTTTTTGACCTTGCTCGTATATTATTATTATTTCGTATTATCGTATATTATTAGGCTCGTAACGCGCCTAATATTGACAACTTTTTTATTTTTTGAGTTATTCTCCTGTTTTTTTTTTCTTCACTGGGATATCTCGTATTAATTACTTTCTTGATCCCACTTAACATTTTTACATTTAGCATACATTATCAACTTTTTCAATTATCAAGATATTTCTTGAATATGCTAGAGGTTGCCGACAGTTTTGATCCCACTTAAATTTTTGACCTTGCTCGTAATTCCTTGCTCAACATTGACAACTTTTTTATTATTTGAGTTATTCACCTGCTTTTTTTCAGTGGGATATCTCGTATTACTCTTATTCTTGATCCCACTTAAAATTTTTACATTCAGCACACATCATACTTAACAATAGCATCTTTTTTCTTTCTTGGGTTAAATTTTTGGTTTCTTCTCGCACTTATTGGTTGGTCCCTGCACTGATTTTTGGCGCATTTACATCATAATTATTCATCTATACTTTTGTGTACCATATTTCTTTTCAGGCAAGTGCGGCGGGACCCTAGTAGCGTCGGGTGAGTACTGTTAACTTTCATACTTTAGTGTAATATTTAACATTCTTTTTATTTTTCTGGTCCACCCAGTCAGCCCTTACAATGTCTGTTCCTTATTTTGTCCAAGTGTGGGAAATCGGGATTGGATAGGCAATATACATGCTGCAGCAATGTTGTTGTAATTGTCTACATCAGTTCTACATTGAGAGTGTAAATATGTAAATTTGTTCTCTATTTCATTTTATTATTTTATTATTCATAACACACTATTATTCCTGTATCATATCAGATGAATTAAACTAGGAGACCATTTTTGATCACAAACACAGTAATAATCTTCACATACTGAAATTTGTTGTTACTTGTAAAAAATTATGATTGTGATTGTCGGAATTACAAAGTTGGACAGGGTATGGTGTTATTGGGAGAATTGTACAATTGATTTATATCTCTTTTTGAGTGTATGGTTTTTGTGGTACGGGGGCAAATGCACATACTTTTCCCTTTTCTTTGTTTTGATATAGTAAACTTTTACTATCATTATTTTATTTTATTTTTATTTCATTTATTATTCAAAATTTTCCCCTTATTAGGCTCTTAATTTTTATCTTAGTCATTTTCGGTGGTCACGACCACCGGTTTTTGCTCTTTTCTATCTATATCCCTTTCTTTCAAAGATATGTGGTGCGGGTCTAGTGGACCCCCCCCCCATTTATGTGTTTATCTTCAACTTTTAATATAACTCAAACGTATTATATCTTTAAATTGCTTGTCTGGCATATGATGATAGAACGTAGTATCTAAAATAATTTTAATAGTATCTTCGATCATTCTTAATAATATCTCTCTTAAAGTATTGCATAATTACTAATTGAAATTAGTTAACTAAAATAATCCCAAGTATTGATAAGCAGTCTTGTTAAAGTGGACTTAAAGTAATGTCAAGATACGTAATGAATCAAAAAGGAATCAATCCAACAGTCAACTTGACAAGATTGGATATGGACACAGTAGTGAAAACAAGTACAATAAATAGAGAGGCATCTAATAATGAATTGGCTGACGTCCAATCATCTGGAGTTATTCCGGCGACAGAACCAGCGCTAATTACGAGTCATGTTGTTCAACAGTTGATAAATAAGGTCGAGGCGCTTTATCCACAACGTTATGAAGAATTTAAGGTCCTATTAACAAATCAATTAGAACATATCAAGGCTGTGGAGAAGGGAGAATTTTCAAAGAGCCCATACTATGGCATATATAACATACAAAGTTATAATGTTGTAAATAATATATATCAACCAGAAAAATATCGTATGAAGACAGCAAAGGGTGATAGAGCTGCCCAATTAAGAAAAAATGCACTATTTTTGGAATTTGAGTTACAACACATCGGAGCAATACATTATAAAGAATACAACAAAATACCATATTATCAAGCAAATAATACTGAACTAATAAACCTGCATCGGGAAATGAAAAGTGAAGAAATAATTAGCATAAGAAACAGAATTATAGAACTAAATCATAAAGAAAACAGAAGACCATATGTGACTAGTTGTCCGTTCTTCAATCATCTGCAGCTTCTGATCCTACTAAATGAAGAGAATGATTCCATACCACAACCAGAAAAACTAAAATCAAAAACTATCAGTACCAAGAATACCCAACAAAGAAAGCAGTCTAATTTGGAAACTGCAATATCACTAGCAGAAGAAATTGATGAGGCTCGATTAAAAAGCAAAGAAAAAATTATACAAAATGCATTAGGTGGATCACCACTTCCATTAAAAATACCATCATCCATAAACCAGCTAGAGTCACTATCCATCCAACAGCTCATTCAGGAGTACAATATACTATTAAATAACAGATCTAATAGTAGCTCAGAAGAAGCTAAAAAATATCTCGAAACAATCATTTCTAAAGCAAGAAGAGATGAGAAACTTCTTATACAACACTCCAACGAAATAAATAAGGATTCTCCCGAAAAGATGAAAAAATTACGACATAAATTGGATATCCTGCAAACACAGAATGATGAATTGTCATTAAAGCTCAAAGAAAGTACAAAAATGGAAATTAAACTTGAGAAATATTTGGAAGAACTGAAGCAAGAGAATAAACAATTAAAAATCTTAACTGAGGTAGAACATAGTAAAGAACAAATAAAAGAAAGTTTTAAAGAAGAAATAGATAAAATAAAAAGTCAACAGAGGCAACTTAAGAAAAAAACTATAGACAAATTTTCACAAACAGTAAATAAATTAAAAACAACAACAACTCAAACAATAATGGAAAAAAGATCGAATGCAGAAGTAAAGATTGAAAATAAATTGGAAGAATTGAATCAAGAAAATAAACAATTAAAAGACTCTTTGGTCAAGGAAGAACAAAATAAAGAACAGATTAATGCAAATATTGTAACCCTTCAAGAAGAAATTAATAAATTAAAACGACAACAGAAGCAATTAAAATCACAAACTAGAGAAAAAATCATACAAACAGAAGTTAAGTTAAAAACAATAGCAACTCAAACAATAATGGCAAATAACGAAAATGAGAGAATAGAAGAAAATGGCGAAGGAGGGTTCATTCAATTATCCAACAGACTACAGAAAATTGAGGAGTTGGTGACGCGAAACCTGGGGTACTCTAGTGGGGACTGTCAAGGAGTGAAATGCGGTGATGGCACAAAAACGGGCGTTCCCCCTGCTTTGCCGAACTCTAATTCTGCAATATTAATTAGAACAACCGCTAAACACATAAGGATTCCAAAACTCAAAGCATTACTTAACGAACACTTTAATAAAGTGAAGGAAGTTCCAATAATATACTGCAGAAATGCCAGAAATCCAGATACAATAATTATACAATCTAATACTGATGACAATACAGAACATTTGTTAAAAATGATAGAAAACACTCCTGACATTACAAAGTTAACAGAAATCACATATAAGTTGACTAATTACAAAAGAGTAATAATCACCGGTATTCCATCCTCAGTACCTACAAATGAAATAATATCATATCTTGAAGAAAATTTATCTGATAAAAACATCACCTTATTGAAAATTCTAAAGAGGGATAATTCTACACTACATCACATCATATTGCAATTAGAAACAAAAGCATCACAAGAACTATTAGAAAAAAAATTATACAGGTGGGTCTCAACAAGTGCTATATTCGTTCTTTTCGCCCAATAATTAGATGCGGCAATTGCCAGCTGTATGGACATCAGACATCTTACTGCAGGAGACAGCCAATTTGCGCCAAATGCTCGAGAGGTCACTGCACTTCGGAGTGCCCTTTTGCGGGACTTCCCTCGCAATATAGATGCACAAATTGTTTCCACTTACCTAATTATAGGAAACATTCAGCGGATTCCACTGCGTGTCCTATTTATCAATCACACTTGGCAAATAGAAGATGTGTTCAGTAGGACCATATGGCCATATTGTCAAATATTAAATAACTCAAAAGAATTTGTAATAGTGCATAATATTAATTATTGTTCGCATATTGTACCTTAATACTAAATTTTCAGTGTAGATTTAAAAATAATTTTTGCATCATGTATCTTACATAATATCTCAAACACAGTATCATTGTACTGTAAATTTGTAGGTAATTATTATCTACAATTACTTATACTTTCATAATAGTGCATAATATTAATTATTGTTCGCATATTGTACCTTAATACTTATTTTTAGTATAGAGTTAAAAATAATTTTGCATCATATATCTTGAAAATAGCTTTAAGTGTTGCAAATATCACATCTGTACATGGTTTAAATTGATGTTATGATTTAAATTATGTGTGAATCCTGAAAATAATATAAAAGTGTTGCAAATATGTAGGTAATTGTGTTAAAAAAAAAAAAAAAGTTTAATATCAAATTCTAAAAACTATGCATATTTATATGTTATAATAATGAATATTTCTCTCAAATGTAATTATAGGGGTCATCTGTAAATATTTATTGCAAACACTGTCAATAATTGTCATATATCTAACATTGTTATTTCTCCTAAACTGTAAAAAAAAAAAAAAAAAAAAAAAAAAAAAAAAAAAAAAATTCAAGGAGTTTCGCAGGTAGTAAAACTTTTCCCTGCCCTGGGCTTGGGGGTTACACCTAACCATAAGCCAAAAGCGGGTTCCCAGGGTGGGTGCTTACTTACTTACTTACAGTGTTCCGCCGATCTGGTCAAGGCCGCAAAAGGGCAACAACGCAGGCTGAAGACCGTTTTTTGAGACTTCTAGCAAAAGGGACACAACTGTCTCGTCACCTGCATAATGCAACATAAACATCCATTTCACGGATAACAGTTACCCTGAGACTTATTGCAGGTGGTCTGTATGTCATGCGCCCTGCATTCTGCATCCCATTGACTATGAACCACAAAAAGGTCGGTTTAGTTTGGAGCCGAGAACACCTGTCTTGGATAGAGGATAGTTGGGAACGGGTTCTCTTCAGTGATGTGTCGCGATTCAGTCCGGACAGAGACTCGAGACGCATTTTAATCTGGAGAGGGATCGGGAGTCGATATATGTCCTCTAACATTGTCGAAAAGGACCACTATTGTGGAGGTGGTCTGGGCAAGCATTATAGTAGACAGGCCTACCGACCTTCATGTGTTTGATAGAGATACTCTGACAAGTCAGCAGTACAGGGACGAGATCTTTGCACCTTATGTGAGACATTTTCGCGAAGCATATGACCAAATTTCGTCTTTATGGACGATAACGCCCTTCCGCATAAGGGTCAGTGAATGAACGAATACCTCGAATCGGAGTATGTTCAACGAAATGAGAGGCCTTCGTTGTCCCCTGATCTTAATATCACAGAACATGTATGGAACGCCCTTAAACGATCAACTGCAGCTTGAAGATCAGCTCCAAAGAACATTGATGAGCTCAAGGGTGCCTTGGTGCAAGAGTGGGCGCAGTTGCCACAGGGATTGATAAGGATTCTCGTAAACAGTAAGAAACGCCGATGCGGGAGTTGTGTAGCTGTTACAGGCGATCATACACCCCAATAGACATGTTTTTCTCGGACAGACAGAGGTCGGTCATCTGCTGTGCTGGGCACGTGACCCGTTTCCTTATTTAGGGTGCAGGTTGTGTTCATTTTTGTTTTCTCATACATTGATCTTCTATCGGATGATATTTTGGCCACGTTTGGTTTTACTTGATTTGGTAGGGTTTTACTTTTAATTGTAAATAAACCATTTGTCCATTTAATTGTTTTCACCAGTGTACATTGAGAACAAATAGCTTCTTACTGTAATAATCTAAACTTAAAATATCATCATGATATAATATAAATTTCAGCTATTATGCTTCTTTATAAACAGTTTATTATCCCGAAATAACTTTAAAAAGCATATTATGCATATTGCGTCACAAAATGAGCATTCTTCCACTGAAATTTGCGTATTCGGCATTTAAGGGGGGCAAATTCGTAAAAAAGGTTCTTTTTCTATATATTCAGGGTACGTGAACGAAAATGCTAATGAATATAGGGATAAAAGTTTTTCTTTTTTTTTTTTTTTTTTCTAAATTAAAAAAAAATCCTTCTACATATGCATTTAAAATAGATCTATGGGTTGTAAAACTCCTATCTCGTCTATTGAAATTGCATAAAAAAAAAAAAAAAAACAAGCACAATGACTTAGAATTAATACCTTCTTCAAGGTAGAATATAAAATGTCTCCTATAATGGACATTTTCTGATTGACACTAAATAAATTAATGCAATAAATGTTTTAAGAAATATTAAACGTAATCAATAATAATAACAGTTGTATCAATAGTTATAAAAAAATTATAACAATGGCACTAATATGAATAATTATAATAATAAACAACAATAGTACAGATACATTTTCTTCACTTACACATTAAATGGCATTTTCTTTATAGGGAAGAGTAGCTGCTTTAGATGGACCGCTGTAATTATACCGTTAATTACAGGAAGAGATGCCATATACCGCTGGAATCCTACTTATAAGAATGACGCCACTTATAATGAGACGAAGCACCCTACTTCCACATGCTATTTTCAGACAATTAAAAAAAAATCTCTAAAATTAGCTATTTTGATCCAATATTTTGCTACTAAACTTAAGAGAAGACTTCAAAACTATGGTAAGTTGTTATGTTTTCATACGGATGTCTAAATTCATGTGATTACTGAGCATATTTTAAGCGGATTTTTTTTTTTTGCTTTCATTTTTGTTCTTAGTCTTGAGGTTATCTGTTTTTAAAAATGGTACAGTTGCCTTAATTGGACCAATTTGAGTTGCTTAAATTGGACCAGATATATGAACATAAATCACATGCAAACAGTCTGGAAAAAAAACATCAGTGACAGAAAAAGTTGTTAAAGATATAGGAAACGAAAATGAAAGAGTAAGTTGTGACGAGATTGACCCACAAGAAAGCTACTGATCCAACCCCCTCCCCTCCACCCGAAAAAAAAGCCAAATGGTAATTAGAAACGTTAATTTCCTTGCAAACTTGGTTAAGCTAAATTACAGAGAGAGAAAAAAAAAACTGCTGTGTTAACAACTTCGCCATATAAAGTAAACCTTGGAATTAAAACACAAGACAAACGGCAACTATTAAAGCACAGAAGCAACTGGAACATCATGTTTTAAAAAATTGGTGTAATTCAATTGGCGTGGAGGCTTCACGAAATACTGATTTCGGACACATAATATTGTATTTTACCTTTGAAAATGTAATGAATTCTTTGTTCCAATACCAGTCGCCTGTGTATTAAATTTGATTTAATTATGATGATTCCAACATGGGGTTGCAATTTACACAAACAAAAGTGTAGTATATGATAAGAAATCACGTAGCTTTTCTTATAAAACATTTAAAAAATATAGTAAGTTGTAATTGTTTAGTGCATGATGATTATACTGCAGGGCATAATTTTATAACGAGATATGTCTCTTTGTTTTATTTTTGATGAATTAAAATTAAATTAAATGTTTGTATTACAAACTCATAATCATAAATAAGAAAATACACCATGTACAGAAATGTGTGTATAAATGATAATGTTTTGTGAAATGTTATATTTATTTAACTCCCTCATTTAGTAAAAAAATTGTAATATTTTAAATAAATGATATTTAAAAAAAAATACTCATATTTTTACAAAATTGCTTCATGATTCTAAAAGTGTACGTACTTTATTTAAAGCGAGCTATAAATCACTCTCAACAAGCAAATAAGAAAATGCTCTTGTACAGCAATTTCCAGTGCTTTGTACACACGAAATCTCCCTGATTACTTTCATTACAGGAAGAAGGTTATTTTGGTAGCTGCATTTGCTAGTGGTAGTTAGACGGAAGAAAAATAAATCTTATTTTATTCAGTTGTAAGACGCTTTTCTGTATAACAATGTGCTTCTTAAGTCCGTTATTTGTTACGCATTTTAAGATATACAAGGAAAATAAGAAAAATGAATGTTAGTGAATAATTTTACCCATTACTATTTTTTAACAAATAATTCACTGGCAAGTGTTATATTTTATAATTCTAGTATAAAAGATAAATAATTAAAATGGGAATTTATTCTAAGTTAAAAAAAAATTACATTAATGTAAAAAATTATATTTCATTTAGTAAAATTGTTCTATTTAATTATTTACATTTAATTCGTAGCATTAATTATTGAAATATAACTCGAGAAAAATACTTTATTCAGTTTATTAGGCAATTTGACTTTATAAATATAATATTGACACATCGATTAACGCCCAATTTTCTAAAGATATCATTAATAACTATAAGTTGATTTAACACTTCTTTTTTATACTAATATTTTTATCTGCTATTTTCTACGTTTATTACAGTCTTGATGCATACACTGCAAAGAGAAAAACTTTTTTGATTTTATAGAAAAAAAATCTGTGAGGGAGAACGTCAAATACTTAAAATATAACTCAATCTTGATCGTTATAAAAATACTTAAATGAAGTATTTGAGGATTTTCAGACTGCTAGATTTATTTATTTATTTTCATAGAATTATCTGCATATTTTCTCCTCAGGACAAACACAGTAAATGTATTGTCTGTTTCTCGGTGCACTTTACGAAAATGTGTTGTCTATAATGATGCACATTATAAGTTCAGGATGCGAGAAAGAAAGCTGTGTTTATTAAGAGATTTCTATTATTTTTACAGATTTTACCGAAAAAAGAACATTTTTTTGATTTTTTTAAATTTATTGTTATTGTATTTATTATTATGTTTATTATTATTGTATTTATTACTATAATTATAATTATTATTATTATTATTACTATTACTATTATTATTATTAATTTGTAAGGTATACAGTATTTTTTTTTATAGAATCCTGGTTAAAAACATTTTTTACTGTAGAATTAACAGTTTTTTTTTACAGTACTAGGGGGTCGGCCCCCTACGAGCTACGCTCGCCAACCCCAGTTCAGGCACAACAAAATCCAAAAAGCACGCTATTTTGATCGGCTTTTAAAATATCGAATTAAAAAAAAAAGTAGTGATCTTTCTGTAAACGGGTTTCCATTCGTTTTATTGGATGGGGATTTTTAAGGCCAAATCTGCTGCTGTTAAGAGATACAATGGCTGTTTTCGTATTTAATTTAAAAAATTAGTTAAACATTTGAAAATAATCAAATGTAATATGAATTATGTAAACAGTGTCATTGTTTCCCGGTATTTTTTAACAGCGCTATAAGATAGTTCTTTTAAATAATTCATTTTAAATGTATTGTTTCAAATCTGACGTAATTTACACAAAAGTTTCATTTCTCTTATTAATATTCACGTGAAAATACTTTTGTTGTTAGAAGGAAATATTATTTGCGCTGTCTTCGAATTCATGATAATAGTTGAAAAGATTATCTCAAAATAACTCGCGCAAATATATTTTTCAATTTAAATTGTTTTGCTATATTTTTTGCCATTTTAAATATGACGTAATTTCCTCAAATTACAAGTTTTAACGCATAATAAAGATTTTTTTTTAATTTTAAGATTTTGTTTCTCTTATTTTAAGATTTTGTGTAAATATGGTTCGGCACAGATGTCATTGACGAAATTTTTTTTCTGACGCCAATTTCATATACGCAACGGGTACTTAACTGGTGCTAAAGTTTCGTTATTTTGCTTGATATGGTAACCCGGATGTTGTTGTGTATGCTATTGATGTTTTCGCCAAATTGGCGTCGGAAAAAAATTGCGCCAATATGTATATGACGTATATGACATCTGTGCCTATGGTTCTTATGACGTAATTTTCCTGCTTTTAACATGTAATCATTTAATTCTAATTTTAAAGCTTTTTTTCTGTTTGTAATAGTCACGTGTAAATAAATTTTTAATTTAAAGTAAACATGATTGTTTGCGCTGTTTCTACAACTGGCAACAGTTTAAATTAATAACATTTTCTAAAATTTGTAAAAAATGTCTCGAAATGCTGAAAATTTGAATTTAAAATTGAAATAAAACCTCAAAAAATGAGGTAAATAAGAAAAATAAATACAATATGCACACCTGGAACTTATAACGGATAAAATGATCTAAAAATGATTAAATTCTCATGTATAGTTCTTGCTCCAATAAAACTTTTTTAGTGGAACGATTTTGTCCAACTTTAGCATTAAATATCTCTTAAAATAATTCTCTGATTTGAAAACTGTCTGCATCAGCGTGTTTATCAAACATTTCTCTATGATACCACCGATTTTCATGTTTTTGTATGCAACAGTTTTTTTAATATTAACGATGAAAGGCCATGCTTAAGCATTCAAATTGGATGCGGATCTACCCGGAATATCTACGCAGATTTTCATTGGTCCATTTCCAAATCAAAACATTTATATATATATAAGGATTTAATGAGAAACGCCCCATGATTACGGACAGTAAAATTTATTATTTCGGATTGGATGAAATCAGATGACATTATAGATATGCATGCTATTAGTGCAAATGAGTTTTATTGAGATTTATTCAAGATTTGTCAAGGGTTTATTAGTATTATCTATTATGTATCAGGTAGTACTAAAGGACGTTCGTCTTTAATGGGTTATAGTTAATATGTACATAATGTACATGTAATTCTAATTACTGATATTTATGAACTAGTATGTTTTATGTATTATAACTTATTTAACACTTTTTAATGAAAATTTTCATGCTGAATTTTAAAATCATATTCGAATAGATTGTCAATTTACCATTTTCACTGATCTTATTATATGTAAGCTACATTAAGAAAAAGCTTATTACAGTTATAAAAACTAATTTAATTTTTTTTTTAAATGACAGTTTATTTTTCTATTAAAATGAAAACGATAAAAATATGATATAAAAATATCAATATAAAAAATATAATGATAAAAATATCATTATGGACCATGGATTATGCCCTAGTATACTATTTAATAATGGTGTCCATAAGAAAATATGTTTGGATTTGAAATATCAATATTACGGAAAATGCCGAAATATCATATCGGTGATTGTGCTTTTAGGCCCGTTCGTAATTATATAAATAAGTAGCACCTATACTAGTCGTCTGTCCACATATAAGAGCGCAAAAACTACCCAACCGGATGGAATGAAATTTAATATATATACACATTGGAGAATTTTGACCAGTCACTTTAAATTTTATGAACATCGAATGTAGGACAGTCAAAGGTATTCAGTTACATTACCGCCAATGGAAAAAAAATATTTTCAACTGCAATTTAATGATGTTGCATAATTTCGAACATAATGAAATTGATATGCATTTATGAAGTGCACTAACATATATATTCTGTAGCATATGCGATGTAAAGGATATTTACAGGGGCACACAGATGAATTCCGTTACATAATGGTATATGAGGAAACATTGTTTGCGGCGTATTTTAATTACGTAGCGTCACAGAATTAATTTTATTCATGTACATTAAATAATCCAAACACATTAATTCAACCAAAGATAGTAAAACATATTAGAAGGTAGTCATCAAATTATGTAACACATTGCATAAATTTAATATATGTAAGTAATCATATAATAGTGAAAAAACATACTTTCTATAAAAAAAGAAAACAACAACATATTTTAAGTATCTTAACTTACATTTTTAATGATAAATGTTGGATTTGAAATATTCAGATCTAGAAAATAACCTTACATATCCTAAAGAAAGGGACTTAATTTTTCACCATACGTTTTATTTGAAATAAATATTTGTTCAATCCGTGCACTTTCAGAAATATACTTGCAAAAGAGAAATATTTGTTGTTCCTTTAATAATAATAATAAAAAAAAAATAGTGAAAGCTCTTTTAGCACAGAAATACTAAAATCCCCTTTTATTTTGAAGAAAATATGCTTACAATATTGGTCAGAAGGTTTTTTCATTGTAAAATACTTTGAGGTTTAAAAAGGGATTTTTTTTTTTAAGGAATACATGTGTGCTTCTTTTATACAGTAAAATCTGTATGGCGACAGATTGTCGATAAAAATAATTTATAAGAAATAATGACGCAGGCTGAAAAAAAAGTTTATATTTTTATATACGTATCTCCCTAAACGAAGAATGTTCCTCAATATCATTAGAGAAGTCTTAGTAATGATAGAGCATCTGCGTAAAATCATGTCTGAAGGTTTCTGTCTTGAATTAATAATAAAACATCTTTCTCGAATTTGAACTGCAGTAATATACATACTTTATAAATTTTCCATTGCGTGGACTCTCTTGCAAGACAATAACTTAACTAATTATAATATATTAAAAATTAATTATTTAGTAATAAAATTGATATGAGTTAAGATGTGCTATTATTTTTTTAATTAATAATAGCGCTGCACCATAATTAAATAATAGTTACCTTCGGAAACGAGTATATATCTGGATAATTTCACTAGTGGGAAAATTTATTAACAGTTTATTTTTAATATCATGTTTATTGTTTTCCAAACTGACCATTATTATTAGTTGTTACAATATTTTTTCATGTTTAACAGCATAAATAAAGATAATTATTGATAGAAGTATAGCATGCAAAATATAATGTTAAACAAAAGTATAATTTCTGATTAAAATAGGTGTAACATAAAAAATGTGTAATATTTGTCCATTCCTAAAAACATACATATAAACAGAATATATAATACTGTTTTTTTAACATATTTTTTTATTCAGTGTTAAATTCATAACCCTTAACCGTGAACGTGGAAATATGCGTACAGAAACAGAAACGTGCCATCTGTAAGACTGCTAAATTAAAAAAAAATGCTATAAAATTAAAAAAAACAAAATAACTTTTTATAATTTACCAAATAGTGAACTCAAACACTTAATGTTTAATAGTAAAGCATTAACAGGACCAATTTTGTTTAATATAACAGCATACAAGTACTTTTGAATGGTAGAAAAAATCTTAAAATTACACATTATTGTTCATAATATTACGACATAATCTATATAAACAAGTAATATAAAAAAATTTGTTTTTAAAGTTAATTCCTACTTAGGTCATCAAAGAAAAATTTAATGTAATCCCTAAAGCTAATATTAGTTTTTGTTGCATTAAAATATCTCAATTTGTTGATTTTCTATAAGGGGGTAAAACCTATTGGTTTACAATGGAAGTCTATAGGAATTTTACGAAATATTAGATATATCGTCACTTTTTGCGACTTATTTTGGTCACCAAATTTGGCGAAATCTCGCCAAGTTGGCGACAAACTTTATTTCATATTATGCACCTGACACCCCCTGCCCCCACTTGCCCCCCTTGGCGGCTCATCTCTAAATAAATTAAATCGTAAATGTCCGTTTGTACAAAATCTTAAGCCTCCAAAAGTTCTTCACAGATTGCTTTGAAATCCACGGATTGCGTTGCATTCGAATACGCGCGTGTTTTTATATATCAATTACGAACCCCGCTCTCCACTTCTCCAATTTCCACAACACCACCAGGGGGCGCTTTTTAATTTTTTTCAGACACCCGTCATGTGATATATCATTAGAAAGCCTTTTGACAACTCTTTCATATTACGCACCTCCCATCACCCTCATCTCACTTTCCCCCCATGGGGGCACATTTCCATATAAAAAAATGGAAATGTTCGTTTGTACAACGATAAATCTTGATAGAAATATCCGATTTGCTTAAACTTTTGTAAATAGGTTCATTCTGATAAAGCGCTGACATGGTTAGTTTTGGGAGTTCATTGGTTACGTATAAAAGGGGAACGGGGGCTAATTCCTCCTTAATTTAGATAAATGGTCTCTTCATTCAAAATTTTCTGATTTGCTTCAAATTTTGTAAATAGGTTCATTTTCATAAGGTGCTTCCCTGATTAGTTTTGGAGTTTTATTGGTTCGTTGAGCAGTTTTATTGGTTAAATGTAAAGGGGAGAACGGGTCAAATTCCTCCTTTAATTTAGATAAAGTGTTTTGTCATGTGGGATTATCCGATTTGCTTCAAATTTTGTGATTAAATTCACTGTGATAAAGTGCTTCCCTGATTATTTTTTTTAGTTTGTTGGTTAAGCGTAAAGGGGGAACTGGGGGCTAAATCCCCCCTCCTTAATTTAGATAAATGAGGTTTTCATGTAGAATTATGCGATATGCTTAAAATTTTGTGAATAAATTCATTCTGATAAGGCACTTCTCTGATTAGTTTTGGAGGCTCATTCACTAAGTGTAAAAGGCGAAACGGGGCTAATACACCTTAATTTACATAAATGGGGTTTTACGGCAAAATTATCTGATTTGCTTCAAATTTGGTACACCGGTTTATTCTGATAAGAAGCTTCCCTGTTAGATTTGGAGGTTCATTTGTTAAGTACAAAGGGGGGGGGGGACAAGTGGATAATCCACCTTAATTTATTTTTCAAAGGTCATTATTCTTTGAAATAAGTTTAATGTAAAATTAGTGTGAATAGTCTGTGTGCACAGTGCCATCAGTTTAACTAGGCACTTTTCTTTTTAATTTAATTTTTGCAATTTAATTTTTCCTCCTTTATATGCTTTTATTATATCACCCATTCTTCCTTTTACCATGCAATCGATTGACTTTAGTTGATCCAAATAATTCCTCGCAGAAGATGAATCTCGCGGAAGGTCGTCGTATTGGCGGAGTGGAAGTAGTGCGACAAGTAATCTATATAAATGAAAATGAAAATATTCGTTTGTACAAAATCGCTAATCTCCGAAAGTTCTTCAGCGATTGCTTTGAAATTCACGGATGGAGTTGCATTCGAATACGAGCGTGTTGGTATATACCTAATATGAACCTCGCTCACACTCCCTCAATTTGCCAACCCCTTTTAACCCAGGGGCACTTTTTTAATTTTTTTCCGAAACCCATCATGTCATATATCATTAGAAAGTGCTTTGACCACTGTTTCATATTATGTACCTGACCCTCCTTCTCCCTCACTTTCCATCCGGAGAAGCACATTTTTATATAAGTAAAATGTTAATGTTTGTTTGTACATAATCTTAAGCTGCGAAAGTTCTTCACGGATTGTTTTGAAATTCACGGACTGCGTTGCATTTGAATGCGCGCATGTTTTAATATACCAATTATGAACCTCACTTGCCCCGCTCTCAATTTTTTCACCATCCGGGGGCAGTTTTTAAATCTTTTTAGACAACTATTACGTGGTATATAGTTAGAAAGTCATTTGACAACTTTTCATATATGCACCTCCCTTACCACGTTTAGAGCTCCTCGCTTGTGTTTTAGGAGTGAGATTGACTAACTTCGAAAAGTTTGAAAGTTTAAATTTTTGAAACTTTTGAAAGTTTTTAATAGTATTTCCATACCAGTAAAGTACTGTACCGACTCTTCGACTGTTCTCGCTTTGATTCGAAGAAATGTTCAATGGAGAACGTTTGTGGGCAACAGAGTTCCATAAATTTGTAAAATTTCTGAATCTCAACTATGGAATTTTGCACCTGGTCATCTGAATCCTACTGATCTAGCTCCTTGAGGATGTTATGCAAAATAGCTGCTAAAGATTAGATGGTGGGAGGGGACAGATTGGTTGATGTCTTCGGAAGAAAATTGACCACAATCAGAAATAAACACCAATGAAGAATTAGTAATGACGGAAAAGAAGAAAAATACAGTATCTACTGTTTTATGTTCTAATTCATATGAATTTATGATATATAGTAGGATTTCGAAATTCGGTAGATTTATAAATGTCATATGTTGGGTAAAATGAGTCATATTGAAGTGCAGAGATAGAAACATATCTTTTCCATCAGAACTGTCCACAGAAGAGAAAGAAGTTGTGGAAAAGTTACTCTGGTGTAGAATACATTCTGAAAGTTTTGGAGATACTATTGACGCAATAAAAGGATTGAAGGTTATGAAAAACCAAGAAGGATTGTTGACAGTGAAAACAAAGATATTAAAGAGAGATGACGAGTTATCATTCAGATATCCAATTTTATTACCATCAAAACATCACGTAGTCAATTGTCTGATTCAAGAATGCCATTTAAAAAATTATCATGCTGGACTTTAAACCATTGGATCGATTTTAACAAATAAATATTGGATAATTTCTTCTAGACGCAGCATTAGAAGTCAAGTGTCTAAGTGTTTCAGATGTAAAAGATACTCTGAAAACCATACATTACTACCTCTATTCACATACCTCTAGAGAGAGTCAGAGACTCCAAATATTTGAAGTTGTTGGAGCTGATCTGTTCGGTTCTCTTCTCATAAAGCCAAGGTCTAAAGTTTGGGCTGTACTTTTTACATGTGCAGTACACAGAGCAGTACATTTGGAACTTGTATCCAGTCATTCCGAAGGTTTATATGCAGAAGAAGAAGGCTGACCACTACATACTGTAATAATGGCACCAATTTTAGAGGCACAAATAACCTCTCAAAATCAGAGGATTGAAAGAAAATACTTTCTTCTGAAGAACTGTCTGCTATTAAATGGAAGCTCATCCCTCCAACAGCAGCTTGGTGGGTGGATGGTGGGAGCGTCGTATTAGATGTGTTAAAATTCGCTTGATGAGAACACTCGCTACTTCAACTTTAACTGTTGAAGAACTTATGATGGTTCTATTTGATGCAACGCAACAGTAAATAAAAGGCCTCTAACCTATATTTTTGAAGAAATAGATAAATTTGAGCCTTTGACTCCGTCATCAATTTTACAAGATATTAACACGTTCACGCCGACGCGGTGGGTCACACTCGATTGTCTCAGAGTTGTCAAGTCTCCGGCGTTTTGTACACCACTCTTATTTTAGAGAAAATGTTGTTCCTTTAAATCGCCCAATTGTTCTAATTAAATAAAACAACATTTTCTGTATTAAAATACTGGTATCCAAAAGGCCGGAGACTTGCCAGCTCTGAGACAGTTGAGTGTGACCCACCGCGCCGGCGTGAACGTGTTAAAGAAATAGGTGTTCCTGATTTAGATACAACAGATTGAAATAAACAGCAATTGAGATACAAACATTGTCACAATATTCGGCAATCACTGAGAAATATATTCAGAAACGAATATTTGGCAGAGGTGTTCCAAAAATCAAAAGAGATAGGACATGTTGTCAAACAAGGTGAAATCGTTTTAATCGAATTAAACCAGAGGAGACTTCATTGACCTATAGGGAAAATAATAAAGATTTTCTCAACTCGGGATGGAGTAGCTAGAGTGGCAGAACTTAAAACAAGTTCAGGTACATTAGTTCGTCCACTTAGCAAACTCTACCCTTTAGAGTAGGGTGTATCGATTTTTAACTTTTTTTTTTTTTTGTTTCCGAATTCCAAGTTGATAAAAAGTTGCTACTAGACACCACAAAAAATTTTGGATTTTTTTTTTTTTAAGTTTAGGTCTCCCGCACAAGGCCTAAAGTTTAGAAATTTTACTTAAAAAGTAATTTTATACAAAATTTTAAAATAAACCTAAAATACTTTTTTTTAATTGCAAGTTAAAATTCCATTAACAATAAGCATGAAAAACGATAGAAAATGTATTTCAAAAATTTAGCACAACGTTTAGATCTCCCACACAAAAACTAAATTTTGTTCATTTTGACGAAACTTTCGTATTTTTTAGTGTAAATGAACCATTTTTTTTCGTTAAAAACACCAGACTTAAGTGTATTTTTGTTACAAGAGGCATAAAATGACACAATATATATATATATATATATATATATATATATATATATATATATATATATATGCTACATAAATAATATATAAATGTTGTATACCTTAAAAAAGATAGTTTAACGATGTAAATTGTTTGATAAAGGTGTTGAAATAAACTCTGTCGTTATTTGTGATTACTATTGTTTATTACAAATGTATAAAATATTATAACGTGGAATTAAATGTAGTATATAAGTACAAAATGTTGCTGATGTATTTTCATAGAACATGAGCGCAGTTTTCTTGTTCTATTTCAAATTAACTGACTTGTTTTAAATATTCGTCCTTTCATCTTTGTCTTCAAAACCTGAAACGAAAGTTATATACAGTATTTACGTAGGCCTACAGATTTTTAGAAAATTATAGAAATGATCCCCAATGAATTTCAAATATTATATGGAAGACAGTAAGATAAAGATGTTATTTAAAAACATTAAAAATCAAAGTAGTACAAAAAACACTTACTTACCTTTTAATCCTTCACTGATGTTTTGTACTGGCTCTTAGTTTCGAACGTAGGTAGCTCTTTACGGTCTTCCAGTCTGGCACGAATGAAACCATCTCTTTCGATCATCCCACACACTCGCTTTGAAGCTTCTGTGACTTCTTTCACAATTCTTTCCACAGCTTGATTGTGAGAAGCAATTGTAAATTCAACCCTTCCACTTTTTCCCGTTTCCGCAATTAACTGTAACTCTTCTGTAACAAGAGGGGGTTCGGTTACTGAAGTGGTTTGCCAGTCAATCATATATATTTAGTTTTTAGCATTAAAATAGATCTGAGGGGATTTCAATATCCTTATCCCTTTCTTTTCTGTTTCACGAGCTTTCTGGATTCTCTTATAAGCCATGACTCTAATATGTTTTCGTTCATCAAACAACATAGGTATTAAAACATGCTCTGGGTGAGCCATGAATGCGTTTCTCTGTAACGTTGCATGGACGACATGTTTTAGCTCGTCTTCCAAGTAATTGCTGAAAAGATTAATTAAAAAAAAAAATAATGGAACCCTGCGGGATTTTGGGATTGCACTTAATTCAGAACTATGATGATATGTAGAGTTTCATTATGAACTCTGCAAGCTTTCTCAGCTCAGAGGTCGGATTATCCATGGCTACATACTAATGAAGGATTCGACTTGCCAGGGTAAGCCACTTGGCGTGCGAGATGTTTCCGGGGTTTCGCCTGGCCAACTCTTCTGTACACGTGCCTGTTGATACGGCTTTTGATATTTCGTACAGATACTTTTGGTCTGTGCTCAACCCTTTAAGATCAACTTCTGGTATATCGCTTTCAACTGCAAGAAAATTGACAACATCGAGATTTTGGCAGCTTAGAAGTTTTTTTAGCAATACGCTCGTTAAATGTGTTTGGTCCAGAATTTGGCCCATCAAGAACAACCAAAATTTTTTTAAATGGTAATTCATTCAAATGTTGTAGACACACAACTGCCTGCAGTGGCTGCTGTATTTTATTTTCAAATAAGGTGATAACTCCATTTGAAGTGCCTGTGTGCTGCCGTACCTTCACAACCAATAGGTTTTAGTTTTTTAAGATCGACAGATTTTTCTTCACAATACTTTACAAGTGATGTAACAATTTCCTTTCCTGTTCCATTTATGTGAGTTTCATGACCGAAATATTTGGATCCAGGTTCTTCAACAATAGATATGTGTTCTTCCATTAAAGATATTCGGACACTTTTACCAGCTACAAGTTGTTTTGTTATGGTTTCATCTTTACGACCATCAAAGTAAATGGCCAACAGATCGGAGGTTCGAGTTGAGCTTACTTCTTTACGAGACTTAAGTCTTTCACGTGCTACTTTTGATTTGTCGATTACTGCTTCTTGGTTCTCCGCAGTAACGACATTTAAGTCTCGCAAAAGTGCAATATCTAACTGAGCTCCAGCTCTACTAGAAATGCCCATGCGGTCACAAGCCCGTGAAAACAAAGACAAGCGTTGTGGCAGTTCTTTTTTTACTTCTACACTTGAAACACTTTTTTGACTCGTATCAGGTACATTTATTTCAAAATCACTATCTTGACATGATTTGTGAGACATTGAATCATGTGTACTATCACCAAAATCAATGTTATCAACAGATTTTAAGTTTTCATCCTCAGTCTTTTTTACAACTACCTGCATTAAAGCTTGTGACCTAGATTTTCTTTCTAATCGCTTTATAAGTTTTTAGTCTCGTTTTTGTCACACTGTGCAATTGACATCCATCTAGGATGACGTTGGTCGAGCAAAAAATCGTGTTCTAGTGCCGGGACTTTTTTGTCAATAGAGCAAATACAGTTGCTGAGGTCACATTTGCAAGTACAAATATCAAACAATGCAGTTTCATTTTTTGACTGAAAGCTAGTTACTTCATCTTTGTAGGAGTCAGGATACTTCCTTTAAGGCCCTGAACACTTTTTAATTTTCTCAAGCTGCTCATGCAGTTTTACAATCATAAATATTGTGTTTTTGGTGCTACAAACAGGAATTGAAGCTCTTTTCCATATTTTTTTCAAGTTTTAAAGCAACTCTTAACGCAATTATATTCTTTGCAGTCTGATGTATTCCCTCTTGTTTCATTTCAATTCGTACACACTCAAAATACTTCAAAACATCCATCTTGGTTGGCAGAACATTAAACTCACTCACATTAATAGGTTGCCCGATAACCGGCCTGTCGGTAGTTTGTCTAGTTAGATGCATTTTTTTACTCATAATGAACAACAAAAACACTCACTCAATTGATTCTTACAACAAGACTATCGCACTAAAACACAACCGTAATGCTCGCTCGCGGGCAGACGACTACTGACACGTCTGCGCGGTGATTCAGAGGTGTCGCGTCACCGCGACGCGACAGTCTGGCCTTCCCCTACCACATCGCTTCAAGTTGACGCTTGACGTATGGAAATGTGATTTATTAGTTCACTTATTTCAACAATTACAATCAAGCCTAACGAGGGTTCAGTTACATTTAATTTTTAAACCAGCAACAACACAACTACCAAAGCACTGAAAAATGTTCAAAAATTGGCTGAAATTTACGACTTTTAGGCCTTGTGCGGAAGACCTAAATGTTGTGCTAAGTTTTTGAAATATATTTTCTATCGTTTTTTGTGCTTATTGTTAGTGGAATTTTAAGTTACAATTTAGAAAAAAAGTGTTTTAGGTTTTTTTTTTAATTTTTTTGTAAAAATTTACTTTTTAAGTAAAATTTTTAAATTTTAGGCCTTGTGCGGGAGACCTAAACATTTTTTTTTTAAATCCAAAATTTTTTGTGGTAAGTTGTGGTGTCTAGTAGCAACTTTTTATCCACTTGGAATTTGGAAACAAAAAAAAAAGTTAAAAATCGATACACCCTACTTTAGACATATTAAGTAAAAGACTCCGCAATCCAGATTGTGAAAAATAGTGCAAATAGAAGTGCCAAAGTAGTAACGAGACCAGTGAAATGAACTTGTAAGAATACTCTAAACTGACTTTTTCTAGTACTCTGAACAGACTTTCCTTAAAACTCTAAACGTTTTAATATTTATTTGCCTTTAGTTATTATTTTAAATGTATTTATGTATTTTGAAATTTTGAGTTAGTTTGATTAAAAGTGATCTTATTTTTAATTTGGCCTCCACCTTAATTAAAGGTGGAGTATGTTAAGGGATCGGTAAATTAATATTTTATTTATATGCACGGCTTTTGGCAATGCCGCTGTGATACTTTATTTCATTTGTTAAATGCGGCTAATGGCTGCTTTTTCTTTTCCTTTTTTTTTTTTTTTTTTTTTTTTTTTTTTTTTTTTTTTTTTTTTTTTATCACGGAAAGAGGTCAAAATTTAGGGCGGAAATGGCATTTGCTTTTAACTGAGGAGTTCAAATGAAGTTCTTTGACAATTGTTCATGTATTTTATGGTCTGACTCTATGAAAGGTTTTAAGAGGAATCTTAGTCGTCCATTTGCTGAATTAGTATGGCGTATATTAAAGTAGCCCAGAGAGCATACATATTGAGGTCACATTTTGATAAAATAGGGAGCTGTGATCCATCTCCATGGTAAACCACATTTATGTTTTATGTATTTGTATATATTGTAAATTCAACATGTTTCAAATACCCCATGTTTTTATTTCAAAGTATGTAAAACATATTTTGTGATAAACAATAATAATTAAATCTTTCGAAACCATCACTGAAATTTGGCGAGCATCCAAACACATTATAAGTATGTACTTCAAAGAATGTGTTCCACAAAATTGCAAAATTCATTAATCGAGCACTAAAACGTTTGATTTTATTGAGAAAATATAATATTAATATCGCATCATAAAAAATAATATCACTCCGTCATTTCTTTTTCTGAAAGCAAGATAATAAACACAAAAATGCATGTATGACATAACGTTGTCAACTACGACAACTTCAAGTGTCAATTTGGTACTATGTTCCCAACACGTTCGCAGATATCATCTATGTGAGTTTCTCATGTCCGAAAGTATAACAAATCCGTTATGTATACATCGATTCTCTTTTTTATGTCTGAACCATTAGATCACAATCAACTCTGTATTCCCCCGATTTTTTGCGAGACAGCAAGCTATTTATTTTCCCCAAAATATCACATATCCAATGTCTGGCGATTACAGAAATTATAATGTCCCGATTTTGTACTCCTCGCAAAACGATTTGGTCTCTTTTAACCTTGATGGAAAGATTAGCTTTCCAACCACTTTTATTTTGAATATATAAATCGTGTTGACAATATTTACAAATTCGTTAGGGCAGAAATTGTATGGTGATTGTAAATGTTAAATTAATGAACTTAAATGGATGCATTAAGTATGATGTTCTGTGGAACATCAATGGATATCAAGTCTTATTTTTCTTTAAATAGAATAATTAAATTTTAATTTTATTTATACACACTTTGTAAGTAAATTTTAAGATAAGTTTTAAAGGTTTGTATTTTTAATAAATATTTAAGTATCTCTCATCTTTAGGTAAGTGGGATTTTATGCAATCCGGTTTATAAAATGATGTCCTTCTTTTAATTTGTTGAAATGTTTAATTTAATTGAATTCGGGGCTTAAAAAAGATCTTTTACTCACATAACGTGTCGTATTTTATTAATCATTAAGTTAATCTATTCCATATAAATAATTTGAAATTATGATTATAATATCACATCCTCAAAATCAATGGTGCTTTAACTATAGCCATGATACGGGAATTTAATGATAACTACTCCCCGCAACCAAAATACTTGATAACTAGTCGTTTGCCGTGTTGTAATTCATTTTTATTCACATTTTTTTGGCGAATCTGCAGCGTTCAAGCAGACATTCTATCCACATTTTTTTTTTTTTTTAATCCAATTGCTCTTCTTTAACGACTTCTTCATTGGTAGTGTTTAATGTTGGTCTTGCAACAACTACATATATTTTAGTTTTTACGATAAAAAAATTGAGAGTTAAATTGTGAAAAATTGTTTCATTTGAGCTTCCAACGGTTGATTATTACATTCCATTGAAAAAATATTTCAATACACGATAAATTCCATTCAATTTTTATGAGTTTGAAATTCACAGCCATTTATTTCCGATAATTTTGCTCATTTATAATTTCCGCTTGTCACTATGGCATTAAAATTGATGGAAAATGGCACATAATGTTTATTTTTTCAGTTGTAAATGGGGGGGGGAACAAACTAAAATAATTTGTAACACAATACCTTTCTGGGCGTAATAACTCTTTTCGATTTTTTTTTTTAACTGTACTGCGAAAACTATTGAAAACGTTGGTGCTATGTTTTACACTAGGTATTATGTAGTTGCTTTTTGCACTATAGCCTTCTGTAAAATTCCTCTTATATTTAATTATATTTGCATTCATATAAACTTTTCACATATTAACAAATACGAGAAATGATGTTCTTTAACCTTCCGTCTACCAGACGGGTCCATTGGACCCGACAGCAATATTTAATGTAAATTTTTCTCATGAAAAACAGCATTCAAAGTTTCGCGATTATATGACTTTTCCTGCAATTGTCTCCTCTATGTATATGCAATTGCGATTAAAATTTTGTTCGAAATTTTTTACCTATTTTTAATTTGTTTCATTGTTTACCACGCGGGTCCATTGGACCCAACATTAAAACAAACGTAATATACTGTTGCTTTCTATTTCTAGGGTTGCCATAAATCATGAGGAGGAACAGGGTTACCATAATTGGCTGTTTATCGCCCATTTGGCGATGGATTTTTAGCGCCAATCTCGCCAAATTTGGCGACTTTATAATGAAGTTTTGAGAACATTCTAGACTGATCTAGTAAACTTCGTGCTCTATATATAAAAGGTTACTTCTGGTTCAGAGAGTCATTTATCAACAGACACAGTTAGTGAGCGAATGGTGTCTATTGATGTTTTTGAGTCTTTTCATTGAAAATAGGACTTGATATTTGAAGACAAGTAATAAGTGTAGTTTGTACGTGCTTTGTTATTTTACAAATATTCATCATTTTCTTATTTCCTAACTTATTTTTTGTTAAAAACTGAATTGAAGATGAACAGAAAAAAAGTATTGACTCAAGAGGAAATTCAAAAAATTATGGAAAATCCGGACGATATAGAATTCGACACCGATGATGAAAATCTGTCGTCTGATGAAGGTGAAGTAGATTATGTTGAAATACATAATGAAATTTCTGATTCCTACTCAGAATCTGATAATGATTCCAATGAAGTAAATGTAGCAACCACAAGTACTTCAAATTCTACTTTTGTTTCCAAAAATAATTCACAGATCTGGTATAAGAATGAAGTTGCCAGACCACAAGGAAGACGTACTGAAATCAATATTTTACGTGAAAAATCTGGACCTTCAAGATTTGCAAATCGTGAAGTGGATTCCATATCATCCTCATTTCTTATCTATTTCCGAAAAAGACTTTTGGAAATTATAGTAAAATGGACAAACGCGGAAGGCAATAGAGTATTCGATAAAGAGTGGAAACCTATAGATATTATAGAACTTAAAAAATTCATCGGACTTTTATTACTTATTGGAGTATATAAATCGAAAAATGAAACAGTAAGCGAACTTTGGAGCATAAAAAATGGAAGACAAATATTTCGGGACATTATGAGTCGCAATAGATTCACAAGTATATTACGTGTCATAAGATTTGATGATGCTGCTGAGAGGCGTAAAAGAAGATCAACTGATAAATTAGAGCCAATAAGAGAATGCTTTGAATTGTGGAATAGCTATTTACAAGACCCTTATATTCCTAATTGGTCTATGACTGTCGATGAGCAATTAGTTTCTTTTCGTGGAAAATGTCCTTTCCGTCAGTATATGCCATCTAAACCTGGAAAGTATGGATTGAAGTTCTGGGTTATTTGTGACAGCGTAACATCGTATGCTTGGAAACTGGAACTATATACAGGCAAAAATGAAGTAAGAGAATCTCATCAGGGAGAAAATGTAGTTAAAAGATTGACGAAGGAAATTGAAAATTCTGGTCGTAATATTACATGTGATAACTTTTTTACGTCATATGCATTAGCAACACATCTTACTTCAAAAAAATTATCTCTTATTGGAACAATTCGAAAAAATAAACCTGAATTACCCGCTGTGTTCACAAATCCAAAACATCGTTCTGTATATTCTACTTTATTTGGGTTTCAAGAGAAGGCGACCATCATCTCTTACTGTCCCAGAAAAGGTAGAATTGTTACTTTGCTAAGCACAATGCATAACACTTATGATATTGACAACAGCTTAGAAAAAAAGCCACAAATAATCCTAGATTATAATAAAACCAAAGGCGGAGTAGATACGATGGACAAAATGGTAAGAGCATATAGTGTGAAACGCATGACACGTCGGTGGCCTTTGATTGTATTTTATAATATGATCGATATAAGTGCGATGAATGCATACATAATATGGTTGTCACTGAATGCTGAATGTGATCCGAAAATGAAAAAAAGGTGGAATTTCATTATTCAACTTGCAGAAGAATTAGTAGGTGAAGGAGGTATCGCCGTCTCAACATCTACTTCAGAACAACTTTACGCAAATAGTTTTGAACCGCCACGAAAAAAATCAAGATGTCATATTTGTCCCTCTAAAAAAGATCGAAAAACACGAACATTATGCAAGAAGTGTACGAAAAATGTTTGCGGAGAACATTCCGTCGTTATTTGTACTTCATGTACAGAATAATTTTATTATGATGAAAAACGTTTTGTAGTCATTATAATATACTATATATATTACTTTCTTACTGTATGTGTTACTTTCTTACTCTATTACTATATATATCCCTTTTATATATTGTATAAGGTGCATTAATAACAAATATATTCATTGTAGATAAATGGGTGTTTTGTATATTTTGAAATCCTATATATTTTACATATGGGTCCAATGGACCCGAATGGTAGTTCTTGCATATACTTTTTTTTGGTAGTCTGAAGGTTAAACATAACCTATATAGAGAAAATTATTTATAATCAGTACAAAATAAATAGAAAGCCTGCTAAGATACTGAAAGTATTAAATTATTTGTTTTTCAGTTATATTTCTTTTGTTGTTTTTAATTACATTTAAAATACAAAGCGGTCTTTTCCTCAAATGCCCTGATGTTTCTACTGAACAATTTTAAGATTTATTGTTTTTATTTTGTATGAAAGCTTTTCATTAGTAGATTGCATCACACAAATTTATGTTTTAAAATATTTCAATTTTTATGAAAAACAGAAAATACAATTTAGAGTCATTTTGCATTTATTCATTATATCTGTATTAATGCTACTTTCTCATTGCAGTTGAATGGAAAATATATAATTTGAATTTCAACTAGATTTGTGTACTAGATTTGTGTATGGACATTTAAGACGATAAAATGACTAATGTGTCCCAAAAATTAATTGACATTAATTTAAAAACAAGACATCCAACATAAAAAATTGAAACTACTACATTTTCTGAAAAAAAAATTCGTCAGATTGACAACATTGCCAGAGGTATATTACCAGAGGTATTCTACAATAAGTGAAATTATACGCGAAATATTCAAAAATAAAACACTTTCACCTCTGAAACTGGTGATATTTAAAAAAAATAATTAAAGTAAAACATAAATTTATATTCATAAAATTACCACTTTTCCTACGATTGTTGTATATTATATAATTTACATTGGTTTTCCATTTCCCCCTAAACTGAGATTGCTTTTAAAAATTCCACAGACATTCCAAAGTGTGACATTCACAGCAAACCGCTATATTTCTGGGAATGAAAATGCAGGTACGTTTCAGAGAAAACAGTGATTTTCTTAGAAAAAAAAATACGCATTAATACATTTTAATCAAAATGTTTTCAAAAATATTTTTTCTCTCTGGTAATGATATTGAGGTTGTAGGCCATTAAAACATATACTGGCTACGTAAATGTAAATAAAAAGTTAAGTCAGCACGACGCAAACGTACCCATGTAGTATTAATTTCATCATTTTTAAGTCAAACCGTTCGTTGGCAAGTAACATGTTATATTTTCATGGAGAAATATATATACATATATATATATATATACATATATATATATATATATATATACATATATATATATATATATATATATATACCTAAGAACCATTACATTATGAGCACCTGTTTAATACGATGTAGGACCAACAATGGACCTGGTAGAAACTCGACACAGTTGTATGTAATTTGAGGAATCCGCGTTCAACAATTGGTCCTGAAATCCTCGCATATTGCGAGGTGGTAGCGTGGCAGCGCGAATTGGGATTTCCAGGTGGAACCACAAATGTTATTTTGGATTAATGTCAGATGAATTTGGAGGCCAGGATATGACTTGAAACTCACTAGAATGCTCCTCGAAACACTTCCTGATGATTCGACCCATATGGCATGTTGAATTATCCTGTTGGTAAATCCAATAACCCACCGGAAGCATTGCTGTCATTAATGGGTGGCACCTGCTCTGCAACGATGTTCAGGTAACGCACAGACGTTATGGATTGTTCTATGTGGATTATGGGTTCTAATGTGTTCCATAAAATCATCGCCCACACGATAATATAGCCGCCACAGGCTTGACTCTGACCAACTGTGCATCCGGCAGCCACGGTTACCGTTGGAAATCCCCGTATTCGCATAAGCCCTTATGCGAACTATGTAATGCAACTTTCTTCCATTATTCTATGGTCGATTTCCGATGTTCGTGGGCCCGTTGCAGGCGTTGCTTGCTATGACGTGCTGTCAGCCCAGGAATGTGCTTAGGCCGCCGGCTGCATAGACCCATACGCACCAGGACGCGCGGCACTGTGTGTTGAGAAACACTGTCTGAGTCGCCATTGTTGTAGCTGTTGGTGATTTCGGCTGATGCAACACTTCGGTCACGACGAATAATGCGTAACAATCTCCGCTCTCCTCTGGAATCAGTGCGACGCGGGCGGCACACCGCTCCCGGGAACATGTCGTTTCGCCATCCGTACACCCCTTTCGGTATTTGCTCAAAATAACTGCACGTGTAAAGCCCACCAAACGTGCCATTTCCAATATCGACGTTTTCAGTCGCCGAGCCCTATCGATTTGACATTTAGGAAAATATGATAAATCTGCTGCTTTTCCTATTAAGTCGCTAATCACGCTATGTTTTGAAATACAATGCATGGGCACTTTTTATACTCCAACATCAGCCGCGCACGCGAAGTGGTTTTGTTTCTGGGCGAGCTCATTGTTATAGATGTAGGGTGATCATAATGTAATGGCTCTTCCGTGTATATGTAACCTGTTTTGCATTAAAGTATGTGGGAATATATATGAAGATAGAAAGATATAGTGAGCTTATTGAAAAATTGTGCAAAATTCCTTATAATAAAGCAATTTTAGAAAACAACTCACTATATCGGCAATATCTTTCTGAATTTTCGCGATATTTGACTGCAATTTTTATAGAAATTGCCCAGAATAGCTGACTACAAAATTATGAAATAAAATTTTTTAAACCTTCCACGCATGCGCAGTTAAAAATTACTTCATAAAAATGCCCATATCTCATCAAATATTCAGTATATCCATGTTTTAATTGCAGTATACTGTTGCTACTATTCTTTGTCAAGTTTTCGGAAAGTTGTGTGCAATTTGGTTGAAAACTCTGTATACTATTATCAAAAAACCTGTGAATTTTTGACAGACACAATAACATCCTCACGAATATGTGTGCTAAGCTTACACGATTTTACACAAATGTTGAACAGGACCCAAATCGTCATTTAAGACAGTGACAAACCATTTCCAACAATTTCTGTTACATAGGTGATCGCAAATATTATTTTATTATTAAATTTATTATTAGCACCCTAATTGTCCGCCCGATTAAATGTTCATCGAGAAATATGAAATCAAACATGTTCTTTACATCCCAGAAGTTCAAGAACCATTTGCCAATAATTTTCGTACAGATATTGGACAAGCAGTGTACAATCGAAAGCATCCAGACCTTGGACCTTAACTTTTGAGGCCAGTGTAATATTAATTTTGTCAAAATGGCGGAATTTCGGTAATGTTTCAACCGTAAGCAAGATGATTATAATTTGAAATTTCGATTAGATAGTTCATTTGTATAATTATGAAATTGAAAGTGTTCCATCTCGTATTTTCATAAACGTTACATTTTTAAAGCATTTTTTTTTCATTTTATATGCTTTTTTTAAGGATATAGTTGATTCAATTTTTTTCTTTTTTTTTCAGTAAAATGTGTTGAATGATATAACTTTCCTGAAAAGAAAGAGTAAAATTCCTTCTTAGATATATATCATTTTGCTTGATACGGTAATACGCTTTTCACATCATATTCGCAATAAGAAAACAAACATTCTAAATACGTGATGTAATTTTTTATTCCGTAGGCAAACGAAATAATGATGAAGTGATACTTTTTTTTCCCCTCATCAAAATAATTCTCAGAGAGAAACTCTTACTTATTTAATACATAAATGTGGGTAAAAGAAAATAAGGATTTATTATTATGTTTTTTTTCATATATATAATTATTTATTTTCTTTAAATGTATCCAATAATAACAATTAGTAAAGGATCTTTATAATACTGTGAAATATTTGTAATAGATTTTTTACTGCATTAGGCCATTCTCCGTTTTTTTTTTTTGAAAAAGCTATTAAGTTTTAAGAATTAAGTACAATTTTGTATATATAACAATTTTAAAACTTTTCTTAATAATTAACTATGAATTTCTTTTTTTTTTCAAAATGTCGCAGTAAAAAAAAAAAAAAAAAAACATTTTTAATCTTATAATTAAAAAAATATATATATTACTATTTTATTCTCACAAAATATTGATGTAATTAGAATCATAAAATATTACATATTTCAAGTACATAAGTTCACTTCAGTTGCATTTTTGTTGTCTATCAGTAAATGTGCATATACTACTTTTTGAAAAATGAGCAGTTAATCTCAAAAATATTAAATTTTAGTTAGAAATTGTTTCAGAAGTCTGTGAAGAAACCTGAACGATTTTCTTAATTTTGGTATCTCCAAGGAAGTTACACATATTTTCAAAAATCGTCTTGCTATATTAAGCAATATATTTTTTCTACCGGTTATAGTAAACTACATTTTAATGTGATAAATAAAATTCTAAAAAGACATATGCTTAAAATAAAGTTTTATGTACATTCTTCATTCTGTCTATCTCCTTTTTTATTTAACACTCATTGCCTATTTTGTACACAACCACATATGTAAAAGCGTTTTATATTTCATTTTTCAAATATAATGCAGTGAGTAAAAATACGTTTCTAGTTTCTTTTATTATACTTTTGAACACTTTATAGACTCTGTATAGGTAGTTTAGACACTTTATATTTGTTGTGCGTTTAGTATGTGGCTCTTAAGACATGGAATGGATTTAAAATCTCTGTATTTTCGTTTTTACATTGCATTTTCACTTTATAAACTTTCAAAGCCTGTAATTTTTGTTTCTGTACATGCGTTATATATTTGATATTTATTACAAGTATATTTTAAAAGCATTATAAAATGAATTACAGTAATTATAAATCAAAATGAAAGAAGAAGATATTATCCCTGATATTAAAATCATCCAGTTTTTTCTATAACTTAATTCTAAGTATACGAAATGTGTTTTAATTCAAAACGGAAAAGCAATTTCTTGAAATCAAGATAAAATATATCTTAAAAGCTACCTTCTCAACATGTATAATGTTTTCATATATCTAATAATTTATAACTTATTATTAAGGAATGAAAAAAAAAAAAACATTTATAAACCTTATTTGCATATAAAAAAAAAATCATAAAATAAATATCATAATCTAAACAAAGACGTTTATGTGTCCAAGTTAATTTCCTCTGAAAGCTCAATTCAAAATTTTATTATCAATTAAATGTAATTTGAGTAAAATAAAATTCCAAATCCGTAATTATATACAGTATAAGAATTAATATCATTATTCTCAAGAGTCATGTTATTTAAGTTTTTTTTACTTTAAAATGTCATAGTAGTATGAAAAGTCTTATTAAACGTTTAATAAAGTTTATTATATTTATTAATTTTAAGAAATAAACAATAAAAATATAGAAATATACAAATTGTTTAATTTATACAAAACTTTCAATATGTTAATATATAAAGATATGAAAATATTTCATATTTAATTAATAGGTTACTTTTGTAGGAAATGTCTTTATATACATGTATATATATATATATATATAGTATGTTTAATAATTTTGGACAATATGAGCAACGCAAATACCTTTATAACATAGAAAAATTTGGTAACTTCGCCAGTTTCTGTTATTCTAATGCTTTTATGGATAGAACTTTTTTGTATATTTTTAAATTAAAAGAAAATTTTCCAAGATTGTGTATAACTGCAAAATTAAATTGAACTATTTTAAACATCTTTTCGATATATAGAAATTTTTATGAATAGTTTCTCTTGCAGCTTTTGTTCTTTACAGTTTATTTTGTTACTAATATTGATGCATTTTTTTTTTAAATTAACAATAAAGATATTACAAATTTGCATTTTTAAACAGAATATTTGCATATTGCTGCCAATTTTCTTTTAATTCTCGAATATGGGTTATTTTTTAAATTCGAGATGATAAAACGTTTCATTTAATAAAAAATATGTAAGTGACTATAAGAGTATATAGTAAGAATATATTTAAAAATTAATGACTTGGAAACTCGTGTAAAAACATCCAGTAAAAGAATTGAAAGCGGATTCCGGGTGCTCAATATGCGAAAATTTAAAAGAAGCATTATTATTATTATTTTTTTTTTACAAACATAAATCGTTTCAATTTATCAAGTGATTGTTATGCGGAACAGGACATCGGGAAGTGTAATTCATAGAATATTTCATACCACTCCGTACTCAACAATAGAGTTTTCTCAAAAAAACATCCGAATATTTACAGAATTAAGACAAATTTCTACACAGACAAGTTTTGCGAGACATAGTGACACTTTTTGATACAGGTGCACTTTTCAGAATAGATATCCTGGGGAAAAAATCACAGACTGCCAGTTTAGCGGTGTTGCAGTTTTTGTCTCTACTTCCACATTCCTAAGCGCCATGTTAAAAGATCTGAAATAAACTGAATATACAGATCTAAAAATATTAATCTTAAAAGCATCAACAATTTTTAATTTTAAGCATAATAGTTTCGGTATCATAAAACATACCGTCCTCAGTGCTAATGATGGCGGGAATTTGCTAACATATATAGGACAGATGGGGATTCAAGTTAAAGGTTTATTGACCAATAGGAAAACAGAGGATTGTAGGTAACAGCCAGTAGTAAAATAGTTGTGGAATGGAACCGAAGTATTAAGAAATTGCTTTAAAAAATAAGAAAAATAGATTTTTATGTAATATTTCAAACAATCTGATAATGTGAGAGTGGCGAAATCAGAATTAACAATATTTTGAATTTTTTTCTACATATGAAATGTTTCAAAGAAGTTGTTTTCGTGTATCGAAGTTTGTTTAGAGATTATTTTGACCGAATTGAAGTAGTAAAAGTGTGATTCATCTGCAAGCAATGTTTTACAATAAATGATTTATTTGTTTCTTGTTTCATAATATACTGTTGATGTTTTTTAATACGAAATTTTAAGTAACGTTTGGTTTCTCCAAAGTAGGAAATACCGCACTGACAATTAGTTTTGTAGATATTCCACGAATTGGATATTTCAATAGGTTCCTTGAGTTAGGAAAGGTTGAGTTTATTGGTAGGGGCAAAACTTATTTTGAAGTCATGTTGTCTAAGAATTTTAGCAATGGGGAAACTTGATTTAGGAAAGGAGGGTAACATAATGCTAATATTGGAAAGGATAAAAGACAGAGGTGAGTTTGTGGAATGGAGGTGCTGTAGATTAAATAGAGCAGAATCAATTATAGAAGGGTTGTAATTCTATCAATCATAATGACTTTAATGTAATGTATCTCACTATTAAATGACTGACAATCAGACCAAACGTGCATTTCACGATTTATAAAGAAATAAATGAGACCATTTTTTGACTTGGAGGGTGACAAGAAATTGCTTAAAATTTAAAATTGTTGGTGCCTTGAACGTTGATATTTTTCCATTTCTATTATATTGCACCAAGCTCCATATTAATAAATAAACTGAAAATACTTTTGTTTATGACAATTTGTTCTATGGTTTTTTTTTACTAGAACGAGATGTACAACATTATAACAAAAGACATGTAGAATATTATTTTTATTAATTTGCAGTGTATTTGTTCGTTCATTAAATGTTTCGTTTCGTCTATGACAACATTTTCCCTCATCCAATAATCACGTTCATTGAGATCGTCCATCTAAAAGCAGTTTAAAACTCACGAACTGAGGTAAGAGAACTTTTGATTAAAAAAGACATATATACAAAGTGTATTTCGTATGGTACCCATACCTCGCGCATTTATTTGGGTTAAATATTATTTTGATAAGTATTTATTTCTTATGGAATATGAAAATGGAAAGTTTAGATGCATTGTAATCAAAGCAAAAAATTATTATATCGAAATTACAATGTCCTTTGATTGGAAGATTCACTGGCACAAACTAATCATTTTCATGAATTTTGCAAATCCATTGAAAGAGACATTAGAGTTAAGAGTAAAGAAGATTAAAGAGTTTAGAATAGTATTTTAAATCTAACCAAAAATATAAAGAAAAATTCATTTCCGTAAAAACAAAATAAATCGTCAAATGGTAGAAACGAGAAAATAATGTGGATTTAAATTTGGCTGCTGCTTTTAGTTATATAAACGCAATTTTGCCTTCGATGGCTGAACAGAAAATTCGTGTTAATCAGTGTAAGGTGAATATTTAGAAATTCGATTGTAATTTAGAGAACAGGCTAAAATTTTACACACAGTTTAAATCAGCGATCCATCTCAATGGTAAAATAAGCAAAATAGATAAATTTACTTTGTTAAAAAGTCTTCTGAAATCATCAGTCTAAATTGAAATTCAAATATAGCAGTTTGAGAGAAAAATGATGATATGGGTGTAAATATTTCATAGAATCGCTATGGAAAAAATGTAATGTTGATCAGATCTCGTATTAAAATGTTGTTAAATTTCTCGCCTTTCAGTGACTCTTCTAATTTAAAATAATTACGCAATTTTTCTGATGCTTTTGATAAAAAGAAGATAGAAATGATTTCGAATCGAGTTGGAAAGTTATCGAAATTTATTATTCCCTATAATAACAAAGATAGTACAAGATAATTTAATATTGAATTTTAAAAAAGAAAATAAAAACGAAACCGACACGTTGAATGGATCGAAACTATTAAATTATCTGAGATTGGAAATCCGGAAAAAAGGACGCACACTTTCTTTTTTCAGAAAGAATCAGATGACAACACAATATTTAAAAACAAAGTTTTTAATAAGAAAGAATTTTTTGATAGATATTTTCTTAATAATACACTACTTAAACACAAAATGCCTACTACGGATACTTTGAGCGTTAATGCTGAGAATAAATGCAATTCTCTTTTGAAAGCCATGATACAGAATTTCTTTCTAAAACTATAGAAGAGAAGAAAAACATTACAAAGAGTTAAGCGATATAATTCTTATGTTTCAAAAGATTTCAATTAGTTAAACATTGCAAGCCTAAAAATAGATGTAGATATTGTATTCTAAGGCATAATTCTTTGATCTGAGAAAGAAGCGGTGATAAATCGAAATAAGAGAGACGTTAGTTCCATTAACTCAAAATGGAAACGTAGCACAAGTTTTTTTTTGCAAACTGCTAAGACATTAGCTATCGGAAAAAGGTCAATCGAAAGTACGATTATTATATGACTTAGCGCAACAGATGTCAATCATTCTGAGTAATACAGCAAAAAAATGACTTACAAGTAGTCGGAGAAATCACACTTTTGGTTCTAGAGCCGCGTTTATTCGGAATTGTAAGCGGTACGGGATCCTTTTGAAAACCACAAAATTCTGAACAAACGTACTGCAATTGTGCTAGAGACACCTGAAATTAGTCAGACTTTACTTCCTGTACCAGAGAAGAGAATTCGAAATTATTCATGTACAAATAAATTTCAATTAGAGGATATAACATACAGAGATTAACAATATTTTGATACAAAGTAATTCTTATTGTAAAATGGTAACAGAAAAGTTTTGCGGCTTTCTGATGGTCTTGTACTTTCTGAAACCAATTTTGGATGCACTGAAAATATATCCATGACGCGTAATAATGCTAATGTTTTACAAAGTTTGATTAGTGTTATGAAAAATATTATGGAGCATGTTATGTTTGAGAGTAACAGAGACGTAAATAATTCTTTATTCTGGGATTTAGAAATTATGGACTGAGAAACAGAAAAGCAGCAATCTGAAATAGAGAATGGAGTTTTGGAAAATTATAATAAAAGTTTTAAAATTAAGAACAATGTGTATGGAGTTGAGTTGCCCTGGAATGAAAAAAGCTGTTGTATTAACGGTTAATTATGTGTTAACTGGATTTTTTTCCGTTTATGTAAGAAATAAGATATGTGCAGTATTTCATGAAATATAGGTTAGTTTAAAAGCTAATTGTTTAGAGAACGAAGTGACAGAAGTTGTTAGTTTTAAGCCAAACTCAGTATCTTATTATATGCTAATTATATTATAAAATTCTGATAAAATCCATTAAGTAACATTGCTGCCGTAATTTTTTACTCTGATTTCTTTAATATGATTCTCAGAGTTTCAAAGAACATATAATAGTCTTAGGTGTTAAATATAACGTTGAACCTCCGGCATGTTTTTCACATGTCCACATTTTTCGACATAAAAAAAAATGTAAAGCTTCAATGAATTTTGACCTAATATGGAAGCGGACCCTAAGGTATAGTGTGGCACCAAAATTCGTTTATCATTGAGATACCAGGATTTTTAGACTTTTTATTTGTTTCCTTTTAAATATGAATGTCATTTGTATATTTTTATCTTAAAAACATGTTTACCGCTTTAAATAGGTATTAATAAAATAAGAAAAAATCTTGTGATATATATTTTTACATGTTTTTTGTAGTGAAAAATATAATGTAAAGAAACACCTGAATTGTACATTGCGCAATTTTTATAATATTACTATGTTTATTTAATTAAAAGAAATACATTGCAGGTGACGAACAATGATCTGCATTTTAAAAATAAAATTCACTTTGAATTAAAATAGTTTTGTACTTTACGCTTATTTTTTTATCAGTAGAATATTTTAAATCACTTATAAATATTCATAGGTTTCAATCCTATGACATATTATTATTTAAGTTTTATTTTTATATTTTTAATGTTAATTTAGTAAGGTATTAATAAATAAATTCAATAAAGGATATCCCAAATTCTTGGGGAATAAAAGTTCACAAAATGATTGAAAGTGCAAAAATTAATGTTACTTATTTAATTTCAGGGAACTGTTAAAGAAGGCAATTTCGCAACATTTAATTTACTTTTGTCAATTAATAATGTCAAATACTTCAGACTTTTAACTAATTTTTCGAACTTAATCAGTTTGTTCAGATTTTTTAAAAATGATCTACGTAATTCCTAATAATAATAATAATTAAAAAAAAAAACAAGAAAAACAACATGTTTTGTAAAACACTAATTACATTCGAATTTGTATTGGCATATAAATAACGTTAAATTTTGTTAAAATAATTATCAATAAATTTTCGAAAACAGTCGGCCTTACAGAGTTAGCAGAATAGGTCGACATAAACGGTGTATTGATACTAACACGAAAGCAAAAATATTTGAGAGCCGCAAAAGGAAAGGGGTATAAGTAGCAAAATTGAAAAAAAAAAATCTAAATTCACAGGCTATGTGGAAATAAGGCTATTTGTTTAGAGGAATAGAAATATAAGTGATTTCGCAACTAAGTGCTGCGTTCTAGAGGTTTAAAATCCTTTTTAAAATACTTAACTACTTAACTTTTTAATCTTTATTTAATTTTGTTTTTAAATGTTGCTTTCCAATTTTCTTTAATATTTATTGAAGTAAGAGTTCGAAGACCGCTGTGAAAAAAGCAAAATATTCACATTTTAATTCAATCAATTACAATTTGTGTTCAAACTTTTATAGCAATTTAGTCCAAATTTAAATTTTGTCACTTGTATCCCTTGGATTAAGGGATTCAAAAAGCTTTGTATACAAAGCTAGAATGCGGCTAAGGTTGACATTTAAAAAAAAAAAAAAAAAAACAGAATAACATACTCTCACTCGCAGAGCGGTCTTAGAGCATCATCTCTGTACCCATGCATTGTATGTCCGTATTGGAGAAAATTAACTTTGTATCCCAACAACTAGCCCTTTGCAACGTGCATTATTATACATTCAAATTACAGAGAAAAAATAAGGATGTAAAAATTAATAACAAAAACATATATTTTAAACCTATGTGAAAAATAATACTGAATACATTCAAACACTTAGACCTATCAGTGCACAACATTCCATGTGTTTATAAGCGAGTAGGGATTTAGTTAAATTATCTGCAGCCCTATTTTCTTACTCTAGTATTCAACATGTGTTTCAACGCTATTATATATTTCGCGCACAAAATGATGGCGGATGAATATATGTTTTGTTAATGAATGATAGACTGGATTCCGCACTAATAATTTTTGAGCAGACTGTTTGATAAACAATATTATAATAGGCACGGTCACAGTTCTACACAAGAAAAGCATAATACGAGAGAATATAATTGTGCCAGAGTTAATTTACAAAATCCACGAATTGAAAATGGGAATGCCTCTGTAATTCATTAGTAGTAAATAGAATTGCAAGAGCAGGCGTGTGAATATGGCATGCTGGGATGTGTAACGAAAATATTTAAGAAAATAAAAAGAATGGCTCTTTGTTAGACAAACAATAATGAAATACCTATAGATATGCTTATACGTGTGGAGAGTTACTGGGAAATAATAACGGGGATTATTCAGAGTTTAAGTAAGAGATTGGTGGTCTCTTGAGACTTGTTTTCGGATAAATATAGAAAGTTAAGCAACTTTAAATGCTAAGTCTAACTTTTTAGTTAGTGTAAATAAGGTAATAATTGATGAAAAAAAGAAATGTTATGTGATATGAAAGCAATTACTGAATTTGATATGTTAGAAATAAAACAAAATACAAATGAAACTAAGACACGGAAAATAGTATGATAAAATAATTTTTAAATAACATTGTGTATAACGATAAGCTTTATGAAACTAGATTACTCTGGAAAATGGAGCCAAGAAATTTCGATTCAAAATATAAAATTGGTAAATAACGTTTAAATGGCTTAAATAAATGGTTTAAACAAAACGTTATGTTGCTTAAACAATATGAAGAATTATTAAATGACTGGTTGGATAAAAAATTTACAGAAGGAGGTAAATCCAATATTACTGATAAGAGTTCTTATTTTATGACACATCATCCATTAATTCCTGATGTTCTATTAAGGTAAGAATTGTTAAGTAACCGGCAAATCGTTAAGTAACCGACAAAACAAAGTATACACAAAACGAGCAGTAGGCACTGCAGATAGGTTGACGATCGAGGTAATGATGTCAGGTTTATTTCCGCTTCGCGGCGATAGGCGGTCACCCACCCCGATGCCAGGTACTAAACCCGTTAAGCTGGGGCAACCTGGCAGATAGGGGCCTGGTCATCGGTTAGAAAGAAAGAAAGGTAAGAATTGTGTATGGTATCTCTTCTTAGAGTAAAAGAAATATCCTTGAATTAATATTTTTAATGGGTTTAATTTGTATCGTAATATACTATATGTATTTTTGAAATTTTAGAAAATAAAATAGTATATCATTTGTTGACGACATTGAAAAGGAGTTCTTACAATTTAGAGTAAATGATATAGACAGAGATTATTCAAGGATACTGTTATCCGGTGGTTGTGCTATAGACAAACGTTTAAAATATTATAGAATGACAAGCACAATTATTGGAATTAAATGTTTTCAATATATTATTGCTTTTGTTATTAAGCATTACATTAAGAAATTTGAAAAATGTGAGTTTCGATGCAATTAAAATCCTCAACAGTGCACCACATGTGGATAATTTGTGTTCTCGAACTAATTTCTTTGTAGATGCTCTTAGACTTTCTACAACTGCGGTGAATATCTTGAAAAAACTAGTCTCCGACTCTTTGAAGTTTCGAAAATAATTTAGAAGCTTTCTGTGAAAATTGGAAGAAAACCAATATTGTTAGGTAAAGAATAATGCTAAAATAAATTAGCAAAAATATTCGGAATAAACTGAGATACGGTTACTGATAATAATTTAGGACTTTAAATTCAACCTTTGTTGTTGAAATTAAATAACGATACATGTACAAAGACATGCTTGCCAAGTTGTTCTGCAAAATGTTTCAATCCCATTGGATTTCTTATTCGCTTTACAATGAGAATTAAGCTTGTTACAGGAATTATGGGTATGGGGTTTTGATTGGGATGAGATATTTGACAGTTACATAAAACGAAAATGGTATGAATGGTGTTCTGGGGGAAAACATTTGATTGAATTTTCCATACCGAGTTATTTTTTTCAATATGAATGATGGCATTGTGTAAGATAATATTCAGTTGCTTGTGATTTCTGTCTCCAGTGTGAAAGCGCACGGCGCTGTTACCTTTTTTTGATATTGATCGAGAAAAGGTAATACATTCTACTTTCATCATATTTTCATTCTTCTCCATTGTATTAAGGGACTACCGTCAATATTAAAGCAATTTGTTTGTAACCGTGTCTCAGAATTGCAGTAAATATCAGTTCGCCAAGATTGGAGATCTTGTGATGGTAAGAGTAATTTTGCTCATTTGCAAACTCGAGGATATTCTACAAAATAAATAACTGAAAAATTATTGGAAAAAAGTACCTTCGTCGCTTGTAAAAGAAAGTACTTACTATCAAAAATTCAAGTAGGAATTGGAAATTCTGTAGAAGAAGAGATCATAAAACTGAATTATTTTGTGATCGTGAATACAGTCAATGAAGATTAAAAATGAAATATTTTAAATGTATTCTCTTCGTAGACAAAATTATGAGTGATCATAGCCTGTTGCGTAAGATTTTTCAATAATTCACTTTCCAATAAACGAGATGATGGGATTTCACTGCAAAAGAAATGAATAAGGTCACTCAATTAATCATAAAAACAAAACAATTTTTAAAATTTTCGAATGAAAAAAAATGTTTAGAAGAGAGAAAACCAATATTTATTGGATTGTAATTGCAAAATCTAAAATTATGAAATTTATTTGAAAATGTATAAAATTCTATAAAGTTAGAGCCCAAATAAAATCTTAGCATATAACTGATTTGCTAGATTTAAAAAAAATGTGAAAATAACTTTGCTAAAATAATGGCAATTAATTAAACAACTGTACCAATCATTATTGAAACTTTTTTCAATGGAATAGTCTGTCAGTTACAACTACGATACAAGTGGAGAAAAAAAAAAAAAAAAAAAGAATTTATGGTTCAAGACTTTGAAATCTTAAATTAAGATAATTTGTATCTTCTTCATTGAAAATTTGGAAGAGTAATCGAAATTTGTCCTGGTATAGATAATAAAATTCGTGTGGTAAAACTGATATTTGTAAGTGGAGAAATTAAGAGTCCAATTACAAGGATTCCATTGTTACCTATTGAAAAGGAGGATCATTGTTGAATAAGAAAGTTTAACTGTTATGTGTAAACTAATTCCGTTTTAACACTTACCAACAAAGTTGAAAAGTGTTTATGACTTCGGTTTGTCTGTCCGTCTGTCCGTCTGTAATCGCTCTAACTCTCGTAAATATACTCGGATCCTTCTGATATTTCTGGATGTTAGTGACCTCTACCATAGCACGTTCCCTATTTCAAATGAAGTTTGTAGCATGTTTAGTTCATTTACAGGGACAGTCAAATTACATTACGGCCAAAGGGAAAAAATCGTTTCAAATGATTTTTAATGGTGTTACACTCTTTCAAACATAGTAAAATTGATATTCATTTATGAAGTCTACTAAAATATGCATTATGTTGAATATGCGGTGCAAAGAATAGTTATTGTTCATTTACAGGGCCACACAAAAAATTCCGTTAATAATGGTATAGGGGGAATTGTTTGCGGTGTATTTGAAAAGATTTTAGATACTATATTGTATCCAAACTACTGTATATTAGTAATGATTGCTCGAAATGCGTTTTTAATTATGGTATGCGCTTTTTTAGGGTTTCGTTCATCTGACGAAACCCTATGCGTCTGGCTCCTCTGTCTGTCTGTCCGTCTGTCACAGACCCCGTACTCAGAAACTATACATGTTGGAGATGTGAAATTTTGCATACTTATAGCTGAACACCACACATAATACGAAAAATCATAAAATTTTGAAAAAGTCGTACATTTAATCCTCTGGGCTCCCACATGTGTATTTTAAACAAATCTTCCTAAGAGAGCCCCTATTTAGGTTGGCGGCGTGAAATTTTGCATACTTATAGTTGAACACCTCACATCAAATGACAAACCATAAAAGTTTGAAAAAGTCGTACATTAAACCCTTTGGGCTCCCACATGTGTATTTTAAACAATTGTTTCTAAATGAGCCGCTATTTACGTTGGAGGCGTGAAATTTTGCATACTTATAGCTGAATACCTCACATCAAATGACAAACCATAAAATTTTGAAAAAGCCGTACATTTAACCGTATGAGCTCCCACATGCGTATTTTAAGCAATTCTTTCTAACTGAGCACCTTATTAAATTGGAGATGTGAAATTTCGCATACATATAGCAGAATACCTGAGGCCAGGCAACCAATCATAAAATCTTGAAAGAGTCTTACGTTTAACCCTTTGAGCTACCACATATGTATTTTAAGCAATTCTTTCTAAGAGAGGCCCTAATTAAGTTGGAGATATGAATTTTTGCATACGTATAGCTGAATACCTCAGACCACACGGCAAATCAGGAAAATTTCAAAAAGTCTTATATTATTTGCCACTCCGGGCTCTTACCTGTGTATTTTAAGCAACTTTATAACCTCCGCCCTTTTCCCCCGGGGAGCACTTTTCCAACTTTTGCCGGCACCCCCTTTGACCATTCTTTCATATTATGCACCATAGCCTTACATATTTTAGTTCACTATTTACCGCCAGGGTCGCCTATTTATCTCGGGTGCTATCAGCCAAATCCCCTCGACTAATATATCTACGCATAGTATATAAAACGGAGTTTCGTTCCGATAGAGGTTTGTTTAGAATTTAGTGCGCCCCTGGTTGCGAAATGTGGAACTAACAGATTTTCCAAAAGGGTAAAGTGTTTTAAAAGGAATATTAAACGAAACCCTCTGTGCGATCTGTGTTCACACTTACCTACTTTTTCACTATATTTATGCATACTATAAAGTGCGTATAAATGCTATAGTTCATATACAGAGCTACAGAAATGAATTCGTAAAGGTTACTGAGTATGAGCATAAATTGCTTAAAGGTGGATTTTAAGGAGTTATGCATTTTTAAGGTGGACTGAATTTAGTGTACTAAGAAATATTTGTAGAATATAGATTAAATTATACACAGGGCCACGCAAAGAGTTGGATACATGGCCGTCTATGGGTGATAATTTCTGGAAATGTAATTTTAGTAGTTTTAAACGTGTTTTTCAGTAGTTTTACGCGTGTTTGAATTAAATTTTAGCTAAATAGTGGCATGTAATAAATATATTAGGTAAACTACAGGGCTGTACAAAAGTATTCAAGTATTTTACATCTATTAGTATAAATTGCTAAAAGATGGATTTCAACCTGTTATGCATTTTCTTGCTAAACTAAATTTTCCCATTATATAGTATATATATCAACATACAGATCGAATACAGGGCTGTTCAAAAGAATTGGAATACATATTTGCAATGAGTGTTAACTACTGAAATTATATGGTTAAATGTTTACTTTGTTAACTTATTTACCTTATTTCCCTAAGTAACGAAGTTTCGTTAAAGCTTTTAGGGAGTGTTGGAAAGTGTTTCGTAATCTATGATGTACGCATGATTTTTCTTACTTTTTTTATTATTGTTATAGTTATGATTTCAATTTGAGGACATTAAAACGGATTTAGATCAGAATGGAAAAATTGTAAGAAAGAAAAATGCTGTATTGGTAAGTTTAAAATCTTTAAGTCATTTGATGTAAGTATTTCGTAGTTCATTTTCTATTGAATTGTGTTTCTTTTAAATTTAATTCTATGTATATTTTATGTAAGTATTTCAATTCTATGGATATTATTCATTGCGGTATGGATGTTTCAATATCGGGGGATGTTATGTCTGTAGATGTTTCAATATGTTCGCTGAGTTTTTTACTCTCTGAATACGTAACGAATGTACTAATTCGCTTATTGTCAGCTGAATGTCGTTATTATTATGTGTATTTTTTCGCGAACTATTTTAAACTGAAATGCATGCATATATTTGTACATATTACATTTTTGTGTTTTATAAATGCATCCTTTATTGATATTAAATAGACACGAAATGTATAAACGGTAATTCAAAACAGAGCAAGTAGAATTCAATTTGGCATTAAAATTTTTATATCAAGAATTCGAAATGGAATATTGAAAGAGGGTTTATTGTGTCTGATTCAAGGAATATAAAAATGTATCGTTATTTCATTAAAAATATATGAACACTTCACAATTTCTATTGTTTGTTATTGTCTATTGTTATTTAGTAATGTGTAAGTGTAATAAAGTTATTACTATAGATAAGACGCCATTTTACAACAATTTTATGATGTTTTACACTTTTTAAATTGACATTTTGTCACTTTTTCTTATAACATTCGTTAGGAACAGAAAAAGTTATCTTCAAATCAACGAATTTTATTGATTCAGTCTCATTATTTTCTGAACAGACCATGAATTTTTTGTTGCTTTAATAGAGATCAAAAACACTTTTGGATGGGAAATACCATAAATTCTTCTTCATATTGTGATCGAAAATATTGATTTAATAAAAGGTTTCATATATCTTTTGACTGTTTATTAATTTTTTTAATCAAAAAAGTTGCTTGTTCAACACATGTTTATTTAAATTGTTATAAATAATATTTTCAACTTCTCTTTAGATAGAATCTCTTTAGAATCTTCTTTATTCAACTATTATCATAAAAATATTTCTTTAAATTAAGAATCGTTATGGATAATATTTTATATGTATCGCTTTTTAGGTTGCAATAAATGTTTATAACTTTTTAACCTGGTGATAATATTGTATTTGTGTTTTTGACTTCCAAATAAGTTGTAATTCCGTAGCCAATTCCTCCATAAAAATTCAATAAACTAGTCCTAAATTGTTTAATTCAGAGATTTATACTCCAGCGCAGTACAGTTACAAAACATTCCTGTGTTTGATTCAATTATGTATTATGATACGACATTTGAATTCGTCGAAAAGACAGCGACATGATCACTAATTTCATTACCCTTTTGCTCTCCTGAAATATTTTAAAGTTCATGCGAATGCTATAAAAGTTCTATAAATTTCAAATTTATTTAAATGCGATATTAGAGAATGAAAAACAAACTGTACTTTACTTTTCAATTTCTGACGGACGAATCCGGCGTCAAAATGAACAAATACCACCAAATTAAGATTTTATATATATATATATATATATATATACGTGACTATTCTCGAATTCACTGCGTATGAAGATCACCCTAATATAATATAAACAAAATGATAATAGTGTATAATATACTATTTATACATCTAGTAAAAAAGCTAAAATATTTAACAACGATTTTACTCACAAATAACGTACAGACACGACAAAAAATCCCATACGATCGTTTCGAGGAATCATGGATCCCGTCCCTCTGTGAGATAGAATAAAATAAAGAGAATTAACCCCTTAACGGTCACATTAAATTACGGTTTAAAAATTCAAATTTCTAATTGGCACCACTTTTATGACAAAGAAATATTCACCTTACTTAATGACAGGTAAAATGATATCATGATAAAGCTAATTACACTATTTTATAAAACTGGTGGGTATCAAACAAATCTTAATAAATCTAAAATATGACACAGCCCGTGAATATAACGGGAGCGAAAATTAAGGGGTTAAAATGTGTGCGAAGAACACCTCGGTTGTAGCCCCGAGTACTGGCTTATGGAATGACTGAATAGGCGAAAACAAGAGTTTACATATCTTAAAGGGATGACGTATTGGACCAGAACCAACTGAATAAAAGGAGTCACTGAGCAGGATACCTACATACTAGCGAAAGAAAAGGGGTGCTGTTCATATCATTCACTAAGGAGGAAGTATGTTTATGAATATAGTGAGCTGCGTAAAAGACTAGATTAAAAACTGAGTTATATTTTTGAATAATTGTAAAAATTGAATAATTGTAATCAATTTTACTTACCAGTAAGGAGTTTAAAAGGTTTTCTAACGAGGAATGAAAATTGACAGAATTTTACCTGTTTAAAATTCACTGAAGTTTTATTAAAACATTAAAATAAACGCAAAAAAACTACGCATTTTCTTTCGAAAAAAGAAAAGAACATTGTCATATGCACTAAAAATGTACCAAATTTTAATCGATTGATTATATTTAATAGTTATTTCGAAAATAACGGAATAAAAGAAATTTGTGAAACATAATGAACACAATAATTCATTTTACGAAGAATTCACAATGTAGCACTGTAGTTATAAAATTTATATATAAACATCCTATTTTTTATAATAAGCTTTATATAAATACTTCAATTCTTTCAAATATCTCTTATAATGAACAATTTAAGTCATTTATAAATGCAGTTACCAAACAGACCAAAAGTGAACACTGATTTCTCACTTGTTTTGTTATATTAACTTGGTATAATAACAAAAGACAGACCATTTTTATAAATGAAAGAAAAATATATCTAGGTCATAGAGAAAAATAAGTTATTAAATAACTTTTTATATCCTAGAAAGATTCTTTTATATAGTTAATAGCGGTCTTAAAGAAAGTAGTTCTGACATTTAGAATTTTACAATAAATTCTTTTTTTCTTTCTTAACGAAGTCGGATATTACATTTATAGAATAAATATCATTAATTAGTGTCATTAAAAAACTGTATCAATTAACTGTACTTATATGTGGAATCATTGTGGTGATTGAAAATTGAAGTTTTATTCAAAGAGATTTTTCGTTAATATTAACTGTTTTAAACATTAATACAATAAGTTATTTCTAAACTATGACGGAGAATTTGAGTTATCCTCAGTGATATATTTATCCTATTTTATGATCCTATTTGAGTTCTGTGCGTATTTTAATATTTATTTCTTAGTTTAAATTTTATATTTTTTTCACCAATTTCGTAAATTTCAAAAAGAAAGTTTCATCGAATTATTTCATCGTAAATAATTAGTAGATAAGAAAAAATCTGTAAAATATAATTTAAAGGTTATTATAACCACACTTTTTTGAAGATTTTAACTTTTAGGTGACATTCCATTCGTTTACAATAGTACAATTGTTACTTAATATTCTTTTTCGTTTTTAATCGTTGAAGACAGCTAATTAAAACGTGTACTATTAATTTGGAAACTGCTGTACCTAAAAATGAAAGTTTATTTACTGTGCATTAATTGAATAGGATAAAAATTTAAATTTTCACTAAAAAATAATTTTGCTTGACCTAATGAGTAGGTTTTGTAAAACAAAATATACACTCTTCTGTGTTATTCACGATTTATTTGAAATGTTCCTTTATCTACCGAAAACTTATAAAAATGGATAAGTCTCAGATTTAAAAAAGGATTTTTAAAGCAATTACGTTTTGCTGCTCGTTATTTTGCGAAGCTATTGCAATAAATTTTTACAGTGTATAATTCAGATTTTTTAAATAGGTATTTGGTTTTGGATATATATGGTTTTTTTATTTGAGTGTCTTACAATCAAAGTAGACGAATTCATAAAAAAATAAGATTTCCATTTAAAATGTGCATAAAATCTGTTTTAATCACTGCCACAGTAAAACTAATCTGTAAACAGATGGCATATGTGTAAAAGTATGTTAAAACATACTTGGTTCACTCTGGGAGTGGATAAAACAGGGTCTGAGAGTAGATATCTTCAAAATGGACTATCTCTCTCTCTCACTCTCTCTCTCTCTCTCTCTTTTTTTTTTTTTTTTTTTTTTATAAACTTGTTTACAATGCTTGTGTACTCATCATTTTGTTTTTTGGATTCTACCTATATTTCCTCTAGTAAATATTTTCAGTTGCGTAACATACTTTATATATGCAGGGTGTAAAAAATAATTTTTATTGATCTGTTAATTTAGTATCTTTGTCTGTAGAACATTATTTTTGAATATCAAATGTTTGCTTGAGAGTTGATAATATCCACAAAACCGATTTGTGTATTAATAACTGGAAGAGAAAACTGATTAATGCAATGTAAAAAACTACTCCAAAAATTTCTTAAATTTTCGGTCAACCCAAGCAAAATTTGTTTCAAAAGATCTTCTTTAATGCTCAAAAATCTATTATATATATATTTATTTATTCTCTAATATATTTTTAAAATGATTTTAAATATTAACAAATCGTGATAAACATTTATGTTCCAAAACACCATCCGATTGCTATAATTTGATACAGTTAATAGAACCAAATATTTTGAATACAATTCTTCTAATCAGAAGCATACTTTTTTATTATAAATAAAAAATAAAAGATCATATAAAAAAGATGGTGACTTATAATTCACAATATTTTCCATAAATTTAAATAAAATATACAATAATTACAGGTTTACAACTCACTGAATTCACTATTGTTTTACATATAGATAAAATTTACTTTCCAACAGTCTAAGTCTAAATCTCGTGTTATCATGGCCATCAGTACACACAAAGAAATCGTGGAAGAGGTGATGGGGGCCGTTTTACAGTTTTATTTATTTGCACATATTATACACACACACACGCAGGCATATATATATATATACAGAGAGAGAGAGAGAGAGAGAGAGAGAAAGAGAGAGACGGAGAGAGAGAAATTTAGATTTAGATTTAGATAGATATTTTTCATAGTTTTTCTGGTCAAAATTGAACATTCCAAATATTTTTCTTTGAGAGGTCGTTTTTTATTTATGGGCAAAAGTTTTCTTTCATTACGCTATAATGATATAGCAAATAGTACAAAAAGAAAAATCTACTGCTATCTTAATACAAGGAACTATATCAGTGTTGCTAATGTGGTTATACCCTATTAGAAACTCTTGGAAACTCAAAGATGGTACAATCTTTAGTTGGTATAATGTAGAAGACACCTATTTGCAAAATTGCAACCATAATTGGGAAGTAGAAATTAAATGGGATATCCAATCAAAAGAGAATCTCTGATTGCTAGAAAGGCCAAATTTACTAATATAAATATTTTTAAGAAAATAGTTCTTTAAGTTACTGGTATGTTCTTATCATATTTAATAACTTGAAAAAGAGTTTCTGAATCGAAAAATAGTTATCTTCTGTTTATTTATTTGCAACGCATTTTCTAATTCCTCTAATAAGAAACCAGATTTAACTTCTTTCTTAAAAACCATAGTTTATTTTGGTATTGCTTTAATAAAAATATATTTATTTATTTGTAGCCTTCAATTCCGTAATTATTCCTTAACATTTAAAATCTGATAGAAACAGCGCATTTTCTTAAATAAGAAATATGCAACTCATTATATATGATGTACTTCAAGAAGTTGTACGTAAATCTCTGCTATAACAGCTTTCTAAAATTTCTGAATTGAAGAATCATTTAATCAGTTTATTTACAAGACATTTTACAATATTTCTAATAAGAGGTGAGATTGAAAATGTCGTAAGAAATCATCATCTATTTTTGAATTGCTTTATTCAAAATCTATTTTTTTAATCAATTTAATGTGTTCGCTTTTAATAATTATCTTTTTTTTCTTTTGTTGTTGTGTCTGATAGCTTCATCATATGTATTTAAAATTATCTATGAAACACGTGCTATATGACTTTTTTCATGAATTTATATGCAAAAGTCTAACATTGGATTATTCTAATACTTCCCGATACAAGAAGTGTTTATTCGGTTAATTTATGTGCAACACATTATTTTTCCATTTTTCATAAAAAAATGGGTTATATTAAAAAATCAACTAAATGTAGTACTTCTTTTAAAGAATTTGTATTTAATACTAATTATTTTTACAATCTGATAGCACAATCCTATGTTCTTATATTATTGTGAGAATTACATGATGTATTTTAATATATTGTTCAATAATTGATGTAGGATTACTTATTAAGTGAAATGTTTGATAAATATAAATTTTTATATAGTGTTTTGCACTAATTTTTTACAAATTACTCTTTTTTTAATTTAATTTTTACTAGCTGTAGAAAACACGAAAACATATTTGCTTGAATTAGTTGGAATTTTAATATAAGCAGAACTCTTTAAAAATATTTCATTTTGATATAAATAAAAAAAGCAGGATATTAGGGTTATTTATTTATTTTTTTTTTTTTCAAAATATGTTTTCTCCAAATATTCCTTTTTTCAAGATTTTCTTTAAACATAATGTTAAAAAATTACTTTTCTGTTTTTTTTTTTTTTTTTTTTTTTTTTTTTTTTTTTTGCTGCGAAATATGTCTTTAAAATGCAAGGAATGAAAAACACCAATTTACTAGCTATTGTTATAAATCCTTATACAAGATATTAATTTTAAAAAAATATTGAATATTTAGAAATTATATAAAAGTAAATTTTATCAAATCGAATATATTTCATTTAATTTGGTCCGTCCTGTTCATTGACACTGCAAGATATGGATTCATTGAAAGGTATCCAGGTATCGTATCACTGACAATTCTCTTTACAGAAAATACATTTACTTTTTTATGTGTGTTATGTATCCATATTGATTAGATTCGTGATATAAAACATAAATGTTATTTATTTTAAGGAAAACAATGGTACTAAGGCTTTTCATCAAAAATATATTCTACAGTAAATAAATAGATTTCAGAAGGACTTGTGTTTTCTGTAAGAAATCATACATATAATAAATAAATGTATATATATATATATATATATATATATATATATATATATATATATATATATATATATATATATATATATTTAATATCCATTAAAATTCTTAAAATGTTTGAAAAAAATCTATATAATTAATGCAAACCAATAATGATATTAATAAAAATTGAGAAATCACAAACATCTCTGAGTCTGGTTTTAAGAATAAATTTCGAATGTTTCTGGTTGAAAAAACCTAAACTGATATCTTTTGGAACCGAGGTTTTTCTTATGCAAGCGTTACTTATTTTGTGAAAGTATTATCGGATAAAACATTTTCACATGTAAGCATTTTTTATTAGTTTTACTTCAGCTATTGGAAGCTAAACGAGTATATTTTCTTTTAGTTTGTATAACTCATATTTAAACACACAATAACACTTCATTTTTATTAAAAAAAGAAAATCGGATATAAAAACTTTAAAAAAAATAAATAACATAGCTAACATTTTAATACGAAACAAATAAATGTTAAATGCCATAGAGATAAGAAAGAATATGAAATTTTATTCAAATGCATTTGAGTTCTTTCTTTTAAAGCAGTCATATCCACGATAAATATATTAAAATTTCATATTGCAAAAGCAATATATATGGATATTCTGTCACACTTTTTGGGGGTTATAATTATTGAATACTGCAACAAAAAAAAAAAAAATAGTTTTCAAAAATAAATTTCGCTAAACACTATGCATCATATAGAATAGGTAGTCTAGATGTATTGAAATCAGTCATCTTTATAGAATTTTTGGGAGTTATGTCCTTGTATATAACGTATTTTCTATATTTAAGTAAAAAATGTATGAGTTAAATAAATGCATATTTCTTAATGAAATTAATTCTTTGGAACACAAAAATCGAATTTAATTGAGCTTGTTAGATTTTACATTTAACATGCAATAGGTTAGTTTCTGCTATTTGAATTTACATTCTTTGCACTAAGTATTTTCAACTCAAACGATGTTTGTGTGAAAAAAGAAAACAACGATAAACTATAGGATAATACTGTGCATTCATTACTTAGCCGGGATTTCAAAATTTTATTTTTCAAATATAAAATTAAAATTAATTAAATTAAAATTTATGCTTATTTTTATTTTATAATCATTACATACATTGATATAACTTTACTTAATAAATTATAGCACAGCCATTTTAGCAACTTTTTTACAAACAGCGGAAAAACAATTAGAACAAAGATGGGTGATATTTAGGATATGTACTTTAACATACTAAAAGTTGCCATCGATACGATGTGAGCTTTCGCCTCCAGAGGGTGCTAATGAGCTTGAAAATGGGCTTTCTGTAAATAACTAAATGATAGCAATTAGAAAATAAAAGTTCAATTACAAAGATATCGATAATTTAATTTTCTACAAAAAGTGTCATTATTATTTTATTTTATTTATTTATTTTTTTATTTTTTTTTTTAGCAGCAAACAAAAATTTGACAGAGCAAAGATAAAAAAAAATCAATTATGTTGAAATGGAAGATTTTTGAGAAAAAAAAGGAAGACTCTTCTTTCTTTACTCGATGAAGTCTCGAAAAGTATTCAAGAAGCTAGACGCTTTGGTAATCAGTCATTAAATAAGCAAGTAAAAAAAGTTTCTGCTTTCGAAGATAAAGTTTCCAAGTGCAAATGTAGGAGAAATCATTCGAATAAGAATATCAGAAGATATGATTGAGCTGATAGCCAAAATATTATAGTTGTTGATTCTATGAAAATGAAAAACTTACATAAAATCAGAACAAAACATGGCGTTTTAAATCAACTGTACACAATGAAAGATATCACTGTCTTCAAGAAAGCTTTAATTTAGTTAATGAAGTTTCAGTGAATGAAATAAACCTATGTTTTTTTTTGTTTTTTTTTGTTTTTTTTTTAATCTAACCTAAGTTGTAACCCTCATAGCATGCATGGTCACAGTGACGTCATTGTGACGTCACTGTAAGTCACTGTGGTCACGTCACATCTGTGACCAAAATGCCACCACTCAGTGATGTCACATTGTGACTGAGATGTGAACTTCTTAGAAAACTTTAAAAAATTACAACAAATAATAAAAACATGTTATTTACTGTAAAAAATATTTTCCTGACGGATTTAAAATTTTTTTAAACCGCGGTCCAAGTTGCCTCTGTGCCTCTAACCAAAACTTTTTATTTTCATATAACATAAAATGTAATTAATTCATCAGGACACAAAAAGATTTCCTAATTATGCGAATTTCATATTATTAAAAAAATGTTTTAGGTAAACAGACCTCGACTTATCTTTTATAAAGACTTTTGTAAATGATCATCTGTTATACTAGAAGTTTCTCAAAGAGTAGTCGAAACAGTTCTGTGGTTCCAAACTAAAAACTTTCTATTACAGTTAAGTCTGCAGCTTTTAATGAGCACGCAGAAAGCGTCTTCAAAGTTTAGTCATATATGCATTTCTTGTTTTATAATTTGCATTCAAGTCATTTTTTTTCCTCTTAGTGTTTCACTATTTTAGCTAACTTTTTTTTTTAATTCGACTTCTTTCAGACGTTTAAAATAAAATTGATATTTTCCGAATATAAAATTTATGTACAATTTATGCAAAGCGCATGACATAATTAATTATTCATATTTTATTTTTTGTTTTCAAAATATATCTTTAAAAATTATTTTATAAGATGTTTTATTCTACAGAAAATTAATATTAAGAGAATGACAGATTGACAAAGAAAAACTCATCTCTTCTCGATAATCTTGTTGTATTTTTTAGAAGATATTTTGTATATATTACCTGTGATACAAATTTTACTTTTAAAAAAAGAGGGGGGTCTTCATTATTACCATTAAATTAATCTGTACACATTTTGAAAAATTAAGCAATGTTTTATCTAGTAAACTCTAATTATGGATAATATTATTATTATAATTTACATAAATGAAAATTTACAATTCAATAAAACTGATAAAAAGGTGAAATACAATAAAACATTTCCAAGCAGGAAATTGAATTAGAGACAATTTGATAAAATTATTACGCATTTAATTTCCTTCCAAAACTGTTTATAGATAAACAAATAAAACCGAAAACATCTGCTTCGAACTTCGAAACTTAAAAATCGTCTGCATCTGCACTATTTCAGTTGTTACGACTCGACCGCAGAATAACGGATAAAAGTAACAGTGAAGCTTTTTAGAATAAACGCGGGGAGTTCTGTGGACACTGGACAGCATAGACGTGTTGACATGGATTTAAAAACTGAAACAAGAACGTTATCAGGATATAAGTTAGTTCAGCTAATAAAATATAAACCCGAGAAAATTACGGTAGCTTTGACTTGTTGAAGATGATTCAAGTCATTGCTATCGTACTTAGTATCGGATTTAATTGGTTCCCCAAAATCAAAGTATCACGTACAACGTCAATGAAATTAGGTATGTAAAAATATTATTTTCCCTGTTTGCTTTTTTTTAAATCACAACAATTTTAGTTAGCTTCTCATAAACATGCTGTAGAACATAATTATTTCATTACATTTATTTTTTATTTTATTGAAATATCTAAAATATTATTTTCCCTGTTTGCTTTTTTTTGTAATTACTATGATTTTAGTTATCTTCTAATAAACATGTTATAGAACACAAATATTTCATTACATTTATTTTTTATTTTGTTAAAATATCTAACTTCCTTTTCAACAGCTTTGATCAGATTATTAAAATTAGTGATTTAAATTGCATTTTAATCTGGTTTATTTTCTTATTTAAATATTTGGTTAAAACCACATGGTGTCATAAATATGAAAGTATATGGACAAGTATTATAATCAATCATTAATATAATTAATAAACATTTAAAAATAATTAAATTATTTAAAAAAGGGCTTTTTATGGAATAAAATTATTGGCAAACATAATTTTTTTAATTTTATATTAAGTGATGGTCTTAAACAATTTGCATTGCGTGTTTTTATTTAAAAAATTTGCATCTGTTCAGAAGAGGAATTTATAAAAAATAAGACACAACGGAAACGTATACTATTAAAAGAGATCGTAGATATGTAATGTTAAGGGGAAAAAATGATTATTTAATGTATTATTCAACCTGAGAAATGTTTTAAAATCTATAAAGAAATAGTCATAGCGGGTGGAAGCTTTTCAGTTGTTAAACATTCTTACTGAAATGTTTTCAAAGTGAACTAGAAGTCTGTTGGCAAATGAAAATATAGAAGTTACGCAATCAGTAAGTGTTTAAATATGATTTTACTTTAAAAATAACGCAAATACTTGAACGGTAGGAATCTAAAATGTAATAACCATCTTTTATTATTTACATTTTTCTGGATAATTTTATCATTTTATTTCCTGAATGATTTTATCGAGATAAATTTCAAAGTATTGATATTATACACTCTTTATAAACAGCGTGATTAAAATGGATTTCTTATTTATAATTACCATAATCTTGTAAATAAAATATTAGTAATAATAATGAACCTATGTGTGGCTCTATTTTGTGTTTATGGTCTCAATTTTTATACTTTATTTACATTAAAAAGTAGTTAACCATTTGATACTGTGTTCATTACTTTGTTTTATTGCGTCATATAAAAATAAATATGATTATTTGTATTTCTAATACAATATATACAGTAGAGCGCCGATTGTCCGAACAAGTCGGGACCGACCCTAGTTCGGATAAGCAAAAGTTCGGATAAATGGGCAGACAGTTTAAGGGATGTTCCTGACTATTCTAAACCTTCACACTTTATCTAGGTTTAGGACTGACAGCACCACTTAGTACTGGAGTGCTTAAAAATTGTTTTTTTTTTATTGTTTTTTGTTTACTTTTTTATTATTTAATTTTTTTTTCTCTTTTTATCATTTTCTAAACTTCAGAGATTATAATTTAAGCAAAAAATAAATTGGAAGTTAGGTGTTTTTTTTTCTTTTTTAGAGAGAGGAATATAATAATTGGAAATAATTGGATAATTGGAAATTCGGTTAAAAAGAATTCTTTGTGAGAAATATGCTGCTCGGATAATTGGAAGTTCGGTTAATTGGAGTTCCGATAATCGGCGTTCTACTGTATTTATAAAACTTTCACCAGACTTTATTCTAAAAATTTCGTTGTAGATTCTAATCTCTTTGTACTATTTATCATAATATCAGGGTTATATATGTCATGGCAACATATATCCAGCCAGATAGATCTTTGGCAAAACATAAAAACTTTCATATTAGACGCAAAATAGAGTACCTTCGGTGCTGTGTTTTATAAACAATAAGGTATTATTGTTTTAAAAAATAATAGATAGTAAGAGTTATTTTTTATAATATATAATTTCATAAATAAAAATGTAATTTTGGCAATCAATTATTAAAGTTATTTTTTAATAATCAAAAAGTTGTTTTATATATGGATTTTACTTCAAGCAAACCCTGATGTAAAATAAATTAACCCTTTGTATCCCCGTTATATGCATACCCAAAAGTTTTACTCACTTTTACAGTGAGCTTAAAAATACGATTTTATTTATTGCTGCTATCTTCCAACATAACGAGTATTGCCGAAATTGTTCTTAGAATTCTCAACATAATGATACTGGTGATACTCAGTTAATTTTCTATACCAAAGCTGTATTTTTCATTTGAGTAGTTTCAAACGGTTATTGCTAAAATGTACATCGTAAATTTTGTAATGCATGTATGTGGCATAAAAGACGTAAATAATACGTATATAATGACTATATGGCACATGATGAGCGTTTCGAGTGTATATATATATATATGTATATAACGCATGCATAAACTTCACAATGATCTTAGCAATGTCGTTACTGCAATTTTTGCATAATCAAATTTATAGGGGCCTCTATAACAAAGAAGTATCCTATTTTCTCAGCCCCAACTTATTTGAATTACAATCATATATATATATATATATATATATTACGGTAATCAATATCATAAAACATATAAAATTTAATTACTTAATATCGGCATTTCTTTTTATCTTTCATTTTTTTTTATTATAAATGTTGTGTAATCGAAAAAATTCAACTTCACCAGTGACTTCGAGTTTGTAATGCGTATTAAATGAAATAAATTAATTTCATTCAGTATTTTCTATAGCTTAAAGAATATAAAAAGTACTGTATATATTATAAAATATTATATTTTTAACACAAATTTCATTTTGATAAAGATTTGAATATTTAAACAAATTGTTTCTTTGGTAATTTTAATGCTTTTAACAAATAGCTAATTTTGAAAAAAAAAAATGTGATAGATCGATCATTCAGTTGTCTTCAATATTCTCATTTATTGCAATAGTAAAGAAAGGTGCAACAAAAATTGAAGTCTGCGGGGTATTGCATTTTGATTCAATAAAATTCTTTTGGTATACGCTTGTTATAGCGGCCCCGAAGTTTTAATTGCGATGTATCGCCGAAGTATATTAACGTTATAGATGTAAATGATTTTACAACATGCATAATTATGACTATGTGTGACATGCATACGTGTTTACAACTGTACAAGTATGTCATAGTGTGACTAAACAACATTGCCACTAGTCACATATTCGTGACAACGTTAATTACAAAATCGTCACAAATCACACAATTTTCACAAAATTGTCACAATGTGACTTCAAAGCAAATGTCGCTGTCGTCACAGAATCATCACAGTGTTAAAGACAATTTCGTCACAAATGACACATATTTCACAAATTGATCTCAATGTGACTTTAAAGCATTGTCACATTCGTCACAAATTCGTCACAAAGTTAATACCAAAATAGTCACAAATGACCCACTCTTCACAAATTTGTCACACCGTGACTTCACAAAGTCGTCACAATGTGACGTCACAGAAGAGCTCTAAAACGGCCATAACGACCTCACATTCTAGTCACAATGACTTCACATCGACGTCACGTGACGTCACATCGACGGTCACAATGTCACAGCGTGACTTCACAACGACGTCGACGTGACGTCACCATGCCTTACGGGAAAGGATTTCAATATTACAATTGTAAAGGCAATTGTATCTCAAGTTCCTGAAAATTAAAAAAAATCAAAATCATTTTGTAACTCTAAACGCCACAATAGATATTTGTGTAAAGATAAATAATTTGTTTAAAATGTAATAAAATTAAAAATGTAATAATAAAAGAATAACCCTTTGTGACTTCAAATGCCCTGATAGCTTTTCCTGCCAAAATCAATAATTTGTTAAAAATGTAATGAAAAAAAAATTGTGATTTCAAACGCCTCAATATGCTTTCCTGCTAAACAAAATAATATTTTTTTATAAATGTATTGATATTGAACTTCTAATTTAAATTGTAATTTAATAATTGTTATAAACATATTAATATTGGTTTTGGAAAACTCAATCCATCTTTCGTATTGAGAAGATATATTTCACTCGACACTATTCGAGGTCTTTTTCATATTTTTTTCTGCTATTATATTAGTGTAAGAATTGTTTCATTCTGACAGTAACTTCTCTTAATATATTTGCAATGTGTTAAAATTAATTTAAGTCTAAATTTAAAACTTTCTACTTATGTTACATTTTGCTTAATATTCATTGCTAAAAGTATGCACTTTAAAATTGAATTATTTATACTTTCGCTATTTTATCGTTTAAGATCTTTACCTAATTTATTCAGTAATTATAAAAATAATTATTATTAACCCCTTAGGACTTGGCATCCAATTATATAGGACTTAATTTTTTAATGAGTATTATTATCTCTTATCCATTATTTTTGCTATTACTTCACAATTATAATAGCATATGTTTCAGTAAAAGGCATATTCGTTACTAAGCTAAATTAATCATATTGACCAATATTCATTGGTAATTATTAATAATAACCTGTAAATACGATTAATATGCAATATTTATTATATTTACCAAAATACGCGCTTATTATTAATAATTAACGAATGTATCAAAGGGACCGTAAGATATATACATATATGTCTGTGTGTGTGTAAGCTTTACTATGATATCCCAAAGAGATTATTTAGGGGACTTTTGCGCCAAAAGAACCACATTAAACAGTCATAGTATTCTTAAATAGTTCTTGAAAATTCTGTCTAATTTAGGATGAAATATTTTCTTGCTTTAGTTTCTTATAATCAAAGCATTATTATTTGTTATCTTCAGATCATGAATTTTATAACTTTGTACTGTAAGCAGATTTCGTCTGATACACGATAATATACTTTCAAAACTTTAGTCCTAACCAGAAAATGTGATTTATTAAATAATAATACAAAATTAAACAAAAACACGTCTTATTCGTATTACCTTCTTTAAAATAATTGTAAAATATTTTGTCACAATGAATAATTGTGCAGATTAAAATGAGTTTAATATAAATATAAAAAGCTGTAACTATACATTGTCCCAATCAAAATAGAAAACACATATATTCGGACACATTTAAATGATGCGATTGATTAATAATTTTCAAGATTTCAGAACAGTTCAAATAATAGTGTTTTCATTGAGTTATTTTCTTTGGCAAAAAGTAACTTGCTTTTTTAGTTGGGCACTTATAGTATTTTAGACGTGTCGCATTTCTTTCAATTCTTGTAGATTTTATGGGTTAAGATGCACAGAATATTTTCAATTGTGTTTACGTCTTGGATTAGAACTGGTCAATATAAAAAGTAAGATTTTCGCGCGAAAGGACACTATTGTTCCATGTGATTTTTGGACTGAAGATTTGTGGTATTGAAATATCCACCGAGGACGACCTAAGATATTACCAATTCGACGGCATGTTGATCAAGTGTTTGTTGATACTCCATCGTTGAACAATACAGTACATTCCATCATTGAATAATACGTACACTTGTTTCTTTAGGCTATTTCCTTCTATTATTGTAGATTTTACTGTTTATGATGCACAGAATATTTTTAATTGTGATTACGTCTTGGCTTAAAGATGGACAATATAAAAAGTTAATTTTTTTCGCATAAGGACACAATTCATTTTTGCGATTTTTGTACTTAAAATTTGTGGTAATATCCGACGAGTTCAACCTAAGATGCCACCAACTCGACGAAAATATTGATCTAGCGTTTATGGATAATTTGCTGAATTTTGTTTGTCATGAAGAAAGGACAGGAATAATTAGCTACTAAGTCAATCAAACCTTTAGAGACTCACCACATTGTCGTGTACTTTTTAAAGTATGCGGAACTTTCCTGTGGTCACTCCTGTTGCAATTTAGCCACCCGAATAATCCATATTCCACTTATTTAGATCGTTGAATAATCCATATTCCACTTATTTAGATCGTTGAACAATACGGTGATCCACATGTCTTTGTACATTTATTACTTTTGGACCCAATCTGTTCTGTCCATGGTGCGAGTAAGTATCGATAAAGTATTTTTGCTCGATAAAGTATTTTTTTCTTTTAATTATGTTTTTGCGGTCTTTTATGTTTTACATACTTTTTCATTTGGCTTTTCGCAAGTATGATTTTTTTTAATTTTTATTTCAAGCAAGTACCCAGCCTCTCTTTGAATGAATTAAAATGATAATATGGAATTTCAAATTATTCAAATAATTTCTGAAATTCTAATATCGTACTTTTTTTCCGCTCATACATGTAAAAAGAGTTTCCCTTTGTGAATTCCGTATCATTCAGTATCTAAAAAATCAAACATAAATTGAATATCATTTGTAAAACTGCTCAGTTAAACATTACTAACTCTAGTTAAACATTATGTATGTTTAAATGGTTAGTCTGTTGAAGCTAATCCAAGATTATACCAGCATTTGTGTTAAGCCTTTGAAGTTTTATGATAGTGATTTATTTAATAATAATGAAGAAAGATTTATTTTATTCTGATATTTACTATGCTTACAAATGCATTTTGCATAAAAAGTACTTTTATGCAATTATTCCGTGTATTTCACTGTTTTATTGTACTATAATATTTTAATGGGTCTCTAAACTTTTGAGACTGAGTGTATGACATGAATTTTAACATTTGTCTTGGAGAAAATTTCAGTTATGTCTTCGATAATTTTTTTTTTTTCTGTAAATTATGATATTTAAAAAATATATATATATTTCACAGAACACTAAAAAAACGTTTAAAATTCGTAGTTTTCTTTAGTTTATATACATTTTTAAAGTTCGGAAATAATCATTTTCCGCGAACTGGCTTCGAACCCTATGCTGGTTTGCTTCTGTTAAAAGATCAAATTTATATAATACTAAATATATTGAGTTTATTTTTTTAATATAGCTTTCTCATAAAAAGTGTATCCTTGTTTAATATCTCTCGCTAGTTTATACATATATTTTAAATATGAGAACAAGAATGTTAGTGACATTTTATCTAGAACTTCAATTTAAAGGAAATCATATAGAAGGTGTATGTAGAGAAATCTTTATTTGTAGGAATAAATGCATTACAGAAAACAATGTTTCGAATTAACTATGAGAACGACGAATAACAAGTTTTAATTTTTAATGAAACATTACATTTTAAAATCAAGTGGGTGTATGGGGAAATTACTATCAGAAAATATAATAGAGTAATTTCGAAAACGTTTTACCTTTTTTTCAAAATTAATAAATCTTCTTACTGTTTAAAATTGTTCTTTATAAAACATTTGGCTTTGGATTATCCATTTAATTTTTAAGCACTATATCGTAAATATATAATATGTTCAGCTGAAACAAAATTAGTTTATATGAATGCCAAATCTATAAAATCTATTATTTAAATTCTGGATAGTTAAACCAACATTAAACAGTAATATAATAAAATTGAATAGACCTCGCTTCGAAAATTAGAATCATAAGAAATATGAGAATCAAATATTTAATATTGATGAGGTGCGTTAGAATAATATTTTGCATTAAAATTAGCATGTAAAGTATTATATATTTATTTTTTAGCGTTCATGAAAAAATAAGATATTCTCATCAGTAAGCAAATTGTTTTTACTATAAATTAATGTTAAGATTATTTTTCTATCTAATTTACAAAGTTTATCCATAAAAAATAAGTTCCAGGGTTGGTAAAAAAAAAATGCTTATTTAATATTAAAGAATAAAATGCTTAAGATTCAATTTAAGTTTAAATGATGAAACACGGGAAAAATAAGCTGCGTGATAGACTTTATCTTAAAAACTAAATTATGATCAAACCTGAAAAGTAAAAAAAAAAAAAAAAAAAATAAAAATAAATAAATAAATGAATTTTATGTTACGCAATAACTTAAATTTTTCATTTGAGATATTTTTTTCTTTCAATTTTTTAGCATTATATCATAGAAAGTCGACAGAGTTTCTCGCCAAGCAAAAGAAACAACAGTGCAATGAACCGTAAATGAAAGGAAATCCCACCAATTAATGCCAAACGATATTTCAAAAATTTTTTAGTACTCTGTCAAGTTTATTTTTTATTTATTTATTTATTTATTTATTTTTTTTTTTGACTGACCAAAGCGGGAATATGACCCCTCTATATATCCGGTTCTATTAATGATAGAAACAAAATTCATGTTTCTATGGAATGCCGCGTGACTCAGAAAACGAAAATAAATTTGAATCCGGCAAATAGGTTTTTAGTAAATGCGATTTTAAAAGTGCTGTTTTTTTGTACTTTGAAATTCTTGTTCTGACCAAAAGTGTTGACAGGACTACAACGATGTGCAATTATCGGATTTTTACGCGATTTACGGCATTAGAATTGTTTTAATGAGTAGTTAAAACCTATGAAATTTTCGTGTAAAAATATTAATTAGTTTTTTTATTTATACTAGTTTAAAGTATCGTTATTTTGGCAGCGTGGCGTGCGTAATATGTGAGGCATTCTCACAATCTTTTCACTCTTAAGTTCCGGAATAATAATTTTTATTTTAGTAAAAGAATTATCCTAATACCCGCTATCTTCTTATTATTGCAGCGTGGCATAAATAATATGTGAGGCATTCTCACAATCTTTTGACTTTTAAGTCCCTGAAAAATAATTTTTAGTTTCTTCTATCTTTAGATGAAGAAAGTATGGGATTCGTGAAAAATCGATCCGAGCAAGACAAAATAATTTCTGTTGACACGCAACCGGAACAGAACCTTATAACAAAAGAACGAAATCTGACACGAACCAAATATGATAACCGACAAAAATATTCTAAAGCACCATAAGCCGATCCGAGTGATACAAAATAATTTCCGTGAACACGCAACCGGAAACGAACCTAAGAATGCCATTAGAAAAAACCCGAAATCTTACACGAACCAAATCTGAGACCCGAAAAAAAATATTGCAAAGAACCACAACCAATCCGAGCAAAACAAAATAATTTCTGTACACACGCAACTCGACCGAACATAATTTTTTTTGAAAACAAAAACGAAATATGACACGAACCTAATATGATAACCGACGAAAATAATCTAAAGAACCAAAACCCGATCCAAGAAACACAAAATAATTTCCTTGGTCGCAACACGAAACGAACCTAAAAATTCCATTAGAAAAAAACCCGAAATCTGACACGAACCAAATCTGAACCCGATAAAAATATTCCAAAGAACCATAACCCGATCCGAGCATTACAAAATAATTTCCTTGGACACGCAACCCGAACCGAACCTAAAAATTCCATTAAAAACCAGAAATCTGGCCCGAACCAAATCTGAATCCGACAAAAATATCCCCAAAATACGTAACCCGATACGAACAAGAAAAAATAATTTCCGTGGATGTAACACGACCCCACTCTAAAAATTCAATTAGAAAAAACCCTAAATCTGACACGAATTAAATCTGAACACGACAAAATCTTTACCAAGATCCGAACAAGACAAACTAATTTCCGTAAACACACAACCCGACCCGACACTAATTTTTTTAACCGAAATATGACCTTAACAAAATTTGATAACCGACAAAAATATTCTAAAGAGCCATAACGCGATCTGGCAAGAAAAAATAATTTCCTTGGACACGCAACCCGAACCGAACCTACAACTTCAATTTAAAAAAAACCTGAAATCTGACCGAGCCATTTCTGAATCCGAAAAATTATCTCTAAAAACCATAACCCCATACGTCAATACAAAATAATTTCCGTGGACGCAACACGACGCGCACCTAAATATTCCAGTAGAAAAAACCCGAAATCTGACACGAACAAAATCTGTGAACGACAAAAATATTCCTAAGAACCATAATCCGATCCGATCAAGACAAAATAATTTTCGTGAACACGCAACCCTATCCGAACCTATTTTTTTAAACCCGAAATATGACCCGAACCAAATATGATAACCGACAAAAATATTCTAAAGAACCATAACCCGATCCGAGAAAAACAAAATAATTTCCTTGGACACGCAACCCGAAGTGAACCTAAAAATTCCATTTAAAAGAAACCTGAAATCTGACTCGAACCAAATCTGAATCCGACAAAAATATCCCCAAAAACCATAACTCGATACGAGCAAGACAAAATAATTTCCGTGGACGCAACACGACCCGAGAACAAAAATTCCATTAAAAAAAAAAAAAAAAAAAAAAAAAAAAAAAAAAAAAAAAAAAACGAAGTCTGACACGAACCAAATCTGAACCCGACAAATAATCTATTCCAAAGAACCATAATCCGATCTGAGCAAGACAAAATAACGTCTGTGGACACGCAACCCCATCCGAACCTAAAAATTTAGTTTGAAATAAACACGAAATATGACCTGAACAAAATATTATAATCGATAAAAATATTCTAAAGAACCATAAGCCGATCCGAGCAAGACAAAATATTTTCCGTGGACACGCAACCCGACTCAAACCTAAAAATTCCACTAGAAAACCCCCGAAATCTGAACTGAATCGAACCAAATCTGAATCCGACAAAAATATTCCAAAGAATCATAACCGGATTCGAGCAAGACAAAATTATTTCCGTTCTCATGCAACCCGATCCGAACCTGAAAGTTCTACTTGAAGTTAACCCAAAACCCGAGCAGTACCCGAAATAAAAAAACATCAGGCCGTTCCCCGATCCGATCAAGGCAAATTAATTTCTATGTACACTCAATACAACCAGAATCTGAAAATTCCATTTGAAGTCAACCTGAAACCCGACCCCAAACCCGATCTGGAAAGGACAAAAATATTTCAAAGAGACGTAACCCGATCAGAGCGAGACAAAATTATTTCTGTCGACACGCAACCGGATTCATTTGAAGTCAACCCGAAAACCGACCACAACCCGGTTTCGTATCGACTTCAGTTATAACTTTCTGGTTCGGATCAGGGTTGCCTGTCGACGGAAATCATTTTGTCTTGCACGGATCGGGTTAGAGTTCTCTGGAATATTTATCTCGTGTTAAGATTTGGTTCGGGTCTGGCTTCAAGTTAACTTCAAATGAAATTTTTAGCTTCTGTTTGTGTTGCTTGATCACGGAAACTAATTTGCCTTGCTCGGATCCGGTTATAGATCTTTGGAATATTTTTGTCGGGTTCAAATTTCGGGTTTCTTTCAAATGAAATTTTCTGATTCGGATCTGTTTGCGTGTCAACGGAAATCATTTTGTCTTGATCGTATCGGATTATTGACCTTTGGAATATTTTTGTCGGCTTGAAATTTCGTTTTTTTTTTTTTTTTTTTTTTTTTTTTTTTTTCAAATGAAATTTTTAGGTTTGGGTCGGGTTGCGTGTCCACGGAAATTATTTTGTTTTGCGCGGTTCGGGATAAACTTCAATGGAATATTTTTGTCGAGTTCAGATTTGGTTCAGGTCAGATTTTGGATTTTTTTCAAATGGAATTTTTAGGTTCGGATCAAGTAACATGTCCACGGAAATTATTTTGCCTGTTGCGATCCGGTTATGGTTCTTTGGAGTTTTTTGTTGGGTTCAAATTTGGTTCGGATCAGATTTTGGTTTTTTCAAAGGGCATTTATAGGTTCGGGTCGGGTAACATGTCCACGGAAATTATTTTCTGTTGCTCGGATCCGATTATGGTTCTTTCGAATATTTTTGTTGGTTTCAGATTTGGTTCGGGTCAGATTTCTATTATTCTTCAAAGAGAATTTTTAGGTTCGTGTTGGGTTGCGTGTACACGGAAATTATTTTGCCTTGATCGGATCGGGTGATGGTTATTTTCAAATGTTTTGTCTGCTTTCAGATTTGGTTCGGTTCAGAATATCGGGTTTTTTCAAATGGAACTTTCAGTTCGGGTTGGGTTGCATGTAGACTAAAATTATTTTGGCTTGCTCGGATCGGCGTACAGTCTGCTGTAATTTATTTTTTGAGTTCGGTTCAAGTTATGGTTTATAAGTCTAAGAAATTAACCCTGATTGGGAAATAAGTGGTTACTTCTCTAGGCTCTATGCAATAGGCCTGAAAAAAATTAGGCTAATTGGAAAATGAGAGATGATTCTCCAATTAAACTACGGCATGTTATCTCACATTGCAGTAAACATTTAAAGCTATTTAGAACTCGCGCGATTACGTGTTGAACATAAAAAAGGCAAAAATTCGCCAAAAACGTAAAATAAAAAGAAAATATTCAAAATTTCTGAAGTTTTAGTCCCAATCGTTCATGAGCCCCCTAGAAGCAACCCTTGTGCTAAATTTCGCATCCCTGCGCCCTGTGGTTTCCGAGTAAATGAGGTTATATACATAGATACGCGCACGGATTTTAATAGGATATATGTTATTACATTCGACCCATTTAAGCTCTCTATTCTAAGGCGGCATTGAAGTATTTACGGTTCGTTTACAAGGTCACATTACAAAAGATAGATATTTACTGGGTCGAATGTATTTTAATGAATTTATACCTTTTCAATCTCTAGACAATTTTAGGTTACTTGAAAGTTGAATATGAGTTCAATTTGTTCATGCAACGGCTCTACGATCCAGGTTTCTACTTATGAAAGATATTACTATTATCCACTTTATTAAAATTCTTCTAGATTTCAGCCCAAACCCTTTTCATATTCCAATAGTATGGGTATTTTTGCACACAATATTTAGATAACAATTAAATGAACTTTTATTTTGCACGAAATTGGAATGATTTTAGACGAAGTTTCTACGCACAATAATCGTCACCGAATGACCTGCTGATATTTGAGGAGAAACTGGATCATAGAAACGCGCCAGTGGACCTCGATTATGGAAATATTCTAGTCAAACACTGACTACGGAGAAACCACAGAACGGGATGAGAAAGATAATGTAAGTACTTTAGTGAATCACAGAGTACTTATAGTCATGAAAACAATTCGACAGAACTTGAGGATCACTTTTTATCATACTGAAATAAGCGAGAAAGTTTTCAATTCTGTATTGCTTTTATACTAAAATGCACATACACTCAAATATTTTTTTCAACATTCCAAACTTTGCAATTTATTCAATTTAAACCATTTTACAAAGGTAATACAGTGAGTCTGTTTTTTTTTTTTTTTTTTTTTTTTTTTTTTTTTTTTTTTTTACAATCTTTTTATATCAAATAAATTTTTGGCAGTTTTATTGGAATTTTTCCTTTTCTTTTCATTTAAAAATATTAATAAGGAGATTTATTAAGCTAATCGATTCTGTTATTTTGGACTTGGTAATTAAAAAATTTTATCTGTGTGCCATAAATAGCTTTTAGTTAATTCTTAATGAGATAATAGAGCTACTTAAAATTTACAAATGTGACTGAAATTAGGGAAAATCTCTTCATAACGATGAAATATCGGATTCTGAACTTTTATTGAAATGAATTATAATATATCGTACGAATGATCCGAAATATGTGATAAAATACTGGGAAAGCATATGACTTGTCATGTAAAAAACAATTATGAATTTAGAAAGTACATGCATTGAAAATTTAGAAAATCCAACAAGTGTTGGAGCCTATGAAAAAATTTTCTAACAAAAGCGTCTTAATCAGATAATCCGAGTTTCTGCCGCGCTTATCGGAGGGTCATTGGATTTCAAAATTATAAAATAACTAATTTTATTGAATAATTACTTCAAGCACGCCCGGTGATAATACAAATGCCCATTATTCAGTCTGTTTTTAAGTCTTTACATATTTTGTGTAAAATGATGCAAATTTTGAAAACGTAATGGCAGTTTTTCAAACATTATTAAAATAAAATCCTTACTGATTTCATTTATGAATCACCCTATAGCGTATAGAACAAGAGTAAAAATATTGCTGGTTAGTTCCACACGTTTTATCTTTTCTAAAAAAATAAATGATTTATTCTGAGATTTGTAAGGATCGATAAAATGTATTTGAATTGTTTCTAAGAAGTCCAACATTATGTTTTACTAGATATATTACACTTTTTAAAAGTTTATAGCCTCGCTATTAAATAATATTTTTTTTACTTTTATCATCTTTCGTTTATCTTTTCTTTTCTGAATTAAAATATAATACGTATAATGCAAATGAAATACCTTACAAAAAGAAGTGATATCTAGTCAAAAACAACTCGTTGTAAAGGATGCCTCCAAGCCACAAACTTAAAACGCCAGTCATAAAAAGAAGTGATATCACATAAAAAGAAGCAATATAGAAGTGCATACTCCGAGTGCCGTGTAAAAATCTATCGCTACTCATAATGTTTCCAAAGGACTCGGAGTGAGGTACAGTATGTGAAAACTGCTTGGCGAACTGCAGGCGTATATTTAATTTGGCAGTACCTATACCAATTTCGAAAAATTGTGCAAGTCGAAAATATTAATTTTAATTTCTCATTATATCACTCTTATAAAAATGTGTAGGAGGAAGATCTGTAATAAATCAGAAAGATTTGTAAGACAAGCAGGAAATGGTATGTAATTTTAGTAATCATTTATTATTACAATTATACTCTTCATTATTTTAAACATAACTTTTAATTACATAAATGCGTTTATTAATACTGTATTAAAATTAAAGGGAAAACTTGTAAAATGGATCCTGTTTATGACAGATTTATTTGTTATACATAAATGTCGTGTTTCAAACATAAGGAATATTATATAATGCTAGTATCCTTACTAGAAAAGATTTTTCCCCTGTCATGCTCAATTCCGTTTACGCAGGCTTTACTGCTATATATCTTAGTTTAATTAACGTCTATTATTAGGTGCATAGTTAGTAATATTCATATGATAATTATTTTTTATTAGTATTGTACAAACTCAAAATGTTTATTTCATGTTTACTTAGAAAATTCGCCTCAAAAAGTGGTCTTTCTCGTCCAAATAATGGTGATTAACAAATCGATCCCATGATGTTAAATAAGAATGAGCATGTAAACACCATAAGCTTAGAATCTTCACTCTTTAATGTGAGAAGTAATACAAAAAGAAAATTGTTAAACAAATAGTCATAGGTAAGTGCAGGAAGAACAAACATTATATAAGCCGACAGGTCGCCAAGCAGTTTTCACATACTGTACCTCACTCCGATTCCTTTGGAAACATTATGAGTAGTGATAGATTTTTACACGGCACTCGGATAATGCACTTCTATATCGCTTCTTTTTATGTGATATCACTTCTTTTTATGACTGACGTTTTAAGTTTGTGACTTGGCGCCATCCTTTACAACGAGTTGTTTTTGATTAGATAATAATTTCTTAAATGTCCATAATTGAAAAAAACGTTTTAGCAAGCCATTGAAAATAATACGAATAGATTGTAATGTAAAAATGTTTAAAAAATAGTTTAAAAAACATTAAGACGATACGTATTTTTTAAAATATACTAATGCGTTGTCATATATTTTCCTTTTAACAAATAAGCTGATTTTTATCAACGAAACTGTATTTTCTCAAAAAATAATGTTAATATTTTATTGTGTATACATATGTTATGATTTTACCAACTTTGAAGTGGATACCGCCGGCTTTAGAATTCGCCATGGTTTACGGTGTGATTGAAGACGAGGATTTGAAAAGCAAATCATTTACGTGCAGTCGAATTAGTTCAGAGCAATCGAATCAACTACATCGGCGAATGGAGATACAGTGAAAATAAATCCACTGAAAGCTTTCCCATAAATGAGGGCTCCTTTTCCAAGAACAGGCCTGCTTTTTTTATATTTCACATAAAGAGGCAGCTTTTCACAATACCCACATATTCTGGACACACTACAGCTGCGCTGGCAAAAAGTAGGTGTTTAAATTGGATCCGTTCATTTCAACACGTTGACATTTCTCCAAACAGCTCGAGGTTATTTTACAATAAAAAGTACGACAAAAATTTGCTCTGCGAACTCACGCGAGCTAATTTAACAAGGCCGGCACGGAAGGTTACCAATGCATTGGCTTAAGATTCGGACAAATCAGAAATAGGCGCCAAATAAGTATCACATTAAAGCGTTTGGACTCAACTCGGCCGAAATCATAGTAAACAGTAGAGCCGATAAAAAGCGCGAAAAGCTAAAAATTTAGAATGAAATAAGAAATAAAAAAGAAAAAGGTTAAAAGAATATTCGAAATGACCTGGCGCCCGTTTTAAGCATTGGAAAACGTAATAGCTACAAGAAAGATTTTTATGAAGGGAAAATGCTTTTAAAATTAGAAATTGGAATAAGATAATAATTGCAAAAAATGAGTCTAAATAGAAATAATAAATAAGATAATATTAAGAGACAGTTTAATAGTGAATATGCGGGAAAATATTTTAAAAGAGTATTGAAATAAAATTTTTGTTATATATTTATTATTAAATTTTCCCATAAAAATTTCTTCTTAAAATTTCTTCTACAATCCTAGTTAATTAAAATATTTCCTATATTCAATAATATTCCATTTATTCCGTTTATTTAAATCCATTCTATTTTAAAACGTATTTCACTTCATTCAAAATCAATAAGAAAAATTTTCCCTTAATCATTTTTCTATAAGGCTTTTTTATTTCTCGATCTTAAATTTCTGATATTTATTCTATTAAAGTTCTGTGATTTACATAATTTCTTTTTTTTTTTTTTTTCTTATTTTGTCCCAAAAGTCAATTCAGCACCATTTATCGTAAACACTGCTGGTGAACTAATTTCTTACTCGATTAAGATACAGTTCTTCCCTGTTTCAAGGCTATGATTGGTTGTTCCTCATATCTGCATTAGCACAAAATACTTCTGACTATTTATACCGGAACATGAGACAGTGGCTCATTTTTTTCGTGGAATTCATTGTTTTTTAAAAACGTTGCTGTCTAGAAGAGTGTCACTGGCGTAAATCGAATGATTTTTTAACATATTGTTATAAAACGTAGTATGTGGAGAGATGAAAGGGCTAAGTGTCTAAAGTTTTAAAGATTGTGGTTGGATGCTTTTCAACTGTATTTTGCTAGAAGAAACAAATAAAATTTCTTCTTTGATGAAGAATTCTTCTACTTTTTTCGGGAACATTACGAGTGGTTTTCGACCAAGAGCACTGAGAAATCACATTTCCAGGAATTATCATCCATAGACGATATGTATCCAATTTTTGGCGTGATTCTGTATATCATTTTATCTATGCTCTACAAACATTTCTTTAAAAGAAATAAATGCAGTTCAGCGTAAAAATGCATAACTCATTTCAAAACCACCATTAAGTAATTTGCGCTCATACTCTGTAAACCTTACGAATTATTTTGTTTAGTCATGTATGTGAATTATTGCATTTATACACACGGTATAGTATGCACAAATATAATGAAACATAAATGCGCATATCATTTGCACATAATACAATTAAAAATGCATTTCCAGCAATCACCGCTAATGTACAGTACTTCTGATGCAATATACTATCTGAAATATTCTGTGTGTCCCTGTAAATGCTATACACTTCGTAATATACACGAAATAACTTATAGTAAACCTCCACGGCGTATATCAATTTCATTATATATGAAATAGTTTAACATAATTAAAATACGCCGCAAACAATTCCTCTCTCCCTCCCTCCCCATCATTATGTAGCGGAATTCTTTTGTTTGGTCCGGTAAAAGAGTGATAACTATTCTTTGCACCGCATATTATACAGAATGTATGTTTTAGTGCACTTCATAAATGCATATATATATTTTTTTTTTATGTTTGGATGCGTGTAACATCATTAAAAATCCTTTTAAACGATTTCTTCCCATTGGCCCTAATGTAATGCAAAACTTTTGACTGTCCTGTAAATGAACTCAACATGCTACAAACTTCATTTGAAATAGGGAACGTACTATGGTAAACGTCAATAATATTTAAAAAAGGGCAATCCGGGTATATTGATGAGAGATAGAGCGCGTCCAGACGGCCATATGGACAGACGGACAGACAAACCAAAGTCATAAACACTTTACAACTTTGTTGGAAAGTGCTAAAAACGATATGCCTCAAATATAAAAGAATTTCATCACATTTCATTAAATGTGAAATGAATTCAAATAGTATTCCAGTTAGTTCAAGAAAAATAAGTAAAAGAATTGCAGATTTGGGCTAAATGGAAGAATTTCGAGTACAAAACACTTTTAAATCTTCAGCAAAGCATTACTTGAGTTCGGTTGGCAAAGGAACACATTAGTTGATCATAAAATCAGTGGAAGATACTAATATGGAGCGATGATATGAAGTGATGGGAGTAAAAAAATTAAAATTATCGTTCTATTTTTATGTTTTTTACTCAGTTTCTCTAAATTGTGCATATCATTTAACAATTACAAATTTCTTCAAATTAAAAAAAAAAAAAAATATGTTTTGCAAAATCACTGATTGTAAAATATAAAACTTTTTCATTGGTGTTTATTTACAAACTTCTTTTCAGTTGAAATACGATGCTTCTATTTCTTCTTAATATAATGAGAATTTTATAATTCAAAGTGCTATAATATTTCAAATATATATATATTTTTAACGTAAATAATGTACAATATTTGCAAAGTTTAAAAATTCTTCTTTTTGATATAATTTTAGATTATATTAAGTTTAATTTTTTTTCCAGGTAATTCTTTCGACAGCTATATTTGTAAATTCATTCCATGAAAAAAACTTCTTTATGTTTTATACATTATCAAGTTATTGTATTTAAATCTCAATACTTCAGTAGATTAATTTATTCCTTTAATTATGTTCTGTAATTATATTTTTGCACTTTTGCTCTGTGACGGGGCATTTTATTCTTGCATGCACTTTTAGTAACTCATACAAATCAAACTGCTAAATCTAACATCAAGCAGTTTCTTAATGAGTCTATGTTTAATTATGAATTTCCTTGCGTAATTGCTTAAATGATCATCGTATTTCTACGCTGCTACAATCATCAGAATTTTTGGCAATTTAACCAGAGTCGGTATCGCGCTGAGATATAATTATGAACATGACGGAAGAAGCATTACTTCTGTGCTTAAAGCAAAATAACTACGTATATACGCTGTATATTCTTAATTAAATGTGTTATTGATAAATCATTTAACTTTCATAGCACTTTTCTTTATATTTACAAATAGTTTTTAATATTTCCTATTACTGAAATAAAATGTACATATTATTATTTTGCATTATCTGAATATAAGTTAGCTAAATGTGTTTTTGAAGTTTGTATTATCTTTTGATACTTATGAGATGTAAATTTCTAACTGGCCAAAAATCTCCGTATCATGATTCGAACCATGGATTAGGGCGCCAACATGTGAAAATATTTATCAAATCATAAATTTTTTAGCTCCAGAAACCTATACTTAAAATTAATTAAAAATGTATAAAAATTCAGTGTTGTTAAAATTTAGTAATTCCATTACTCTTCAGGTTACACTATAAATTCATAAAATAATTATATTGGAATCGAACCTAAATATTTTAAATTGAATTTAACTGTCACACCATAAAACATAACAGAGAAAATTATTTAAATCTGGTTCCTGTATTACCAGCAAAAGTGCGATATCATTCTAAGAAACTTGAATTGAATCTGCCTTACACAGTTATAACTTTGTGTATGATTGCAAAATGAGAAAACAATTAACAAAATTCTTTTTAAGTATTTAGTTATTCAATTTCCCATGGAGCACGTCATCAGCAAAAATAAAATATTAATTTAGAATGTTTATCAAAACATGAATTATACTACGACAGAAAATTATTTTGAAGATTGTAGCACTGTTAATGTGTAGTAACGCAGATTAAACTGACTTGCATTTGAAAACTGAGATAGACACAAATGAAAAGCATCCTAATGTATATAAAAGTAATACGAAATGTTTTTGAATAGTTAGAATGCATTATATCTCAATACATTTGTGCAGCCCATTTAAAAAACAAAACAATGAATTTTATGAACCATATTTTCAATGGAGACCATGCAGAAAGAAGTCCCTGTAAAACATAAAATCTTCGTAGAGTTTCACTTAATGAAAGTACAAAGTTACCTAATCCATTTTAAATAGTTACAGCTCATAGCATGTAATGTTGTTGAATTTTTTGTGATGCTCTGTAATAGGACTATTAGTAATATACACTCCAAAAGAAAATCATACTGCAAGTAAAAAAAAACAACACTCTAAAGTTACATTGCCATCAACGTTCTAGAAACTCCACTTTTAAGCGTGTCAAAAAATCATCGAAAAAAAAAACGTTTTGGAAATCGGGACATTAAAATTTTATACGAGGACATCAGAAGCCAAGGGGTAAAATGGACAAAATTTCGATTTGGAATGAATTGAGTTTAAAGATAATTGACCGTAAGTTGAATATCAATAATAATTGAATGAATTAAAATAAGAAACTGCTGCTTGTTTCACAGTGGACTTTGAACTCTTATTTCAATAAATGTGAAAAAAGCAGAGAGTAATTTTCTTTAAATTTATAATTAATAAATATTGATCAGTATTCGGCAAAATTAGTTGATCTCTAAAACACGACACATAATTAGAAAATCACTTACATTTCTTTAACTGAAAAGAAAAAAAAAGCATTTTTCCAGGTCGTCTGTGCACTTATTTCATTTTTTTCAATTTAGTCACTTATATCTCTTGGCTTCTGGGGTCCTCATATATATAGTATATACACACACATCCACATGGAATTACGAATACACATATATATATATATGTTCATAAAGTGTGCCCATTAAAGTAATGTCGAACACAAAAATAAAATTTCAGGGCGGCCACAGATATAGACCTAACAATGACATATTGCTCTAGGAGTCTATCATGAAATCGAGAATTTCCGTGCGGTTTTCGAAAGCAGTTATATTTGTCGCGTAGGTGTGGTCAAACTGATTCTGATGACGTCATTATTGTACATTCCTTTGAAGCCTAATATAGTCAAGAGATCTTTAGCGCATCACAAGTTTCTCCATCAGATTTGTAGGAAGTGCAATCTTTGAAAGAATATGTCATTGGCAAAAATTATTTTGAGTCATATTTTGTTCTACGAGTTAAAATTAGTAAAAATAACTGCAGAATTCCGCTAGAAGAATATTCACTGCATTTGGAAGGATTTATGTGAGTGAACAGTGCGCTAAAAAGTTGTTCAGCCGATTTTTCGTCCATAGACGAGAGCTTACAAAGCAAGTCCCATGTTGGTCGTTCATCTCCATAGAGAACGTCCAGCTGGTGGAGGATATAAAGGGGAACCTTCATAAAAGCTCGCAGGATCTTGCATACAATTCTGGAGTATATGACAAAACCATCGGATTGCATCTGCGTAAGCTTGGGATGACGTGGAAATTCAAAAAGTGTGTAACTGATGTTCTGGTGAGGGAAAAAAGCTCCTCCGTCAGAAAATTTGCTTCTTATTTCTGTCACGCCATAGTGGTTAAATTTTTTATGTGTGACAAATAATGTGTCATGCATGACAGGTGGAATAGAGAACAACATTGGTCGACTTCTTGTTCTTTCTCATTTGCCTACAAACTGGAAATTCATCAAAAAGATAATCCTATTTGTTTGGTGGACCACCGCAGTTCACTATGAAACATTACAAAACGGGAAAATCATTACATCCGATGTTACTTTTCACACTTGCAAAAGATTTCATCTGATGTGTTCCAAACGCAGCCAATGCTGCTTTTCAGGAAAGGAGTTCTATTGCTCCACAATAATGCCACCCTTCGTACGGCGAACGAGCTCAAGGACTTGATCAAAACTTTGAGCTGTTATGTTTTTTCTCTTCCAGCATACTCCCGGGATGTCGCCCCAGCGGACTATTACCTATTTTTGACCATGTATAACCACGTTCTGAAACAGTAACTCCGATACCGTGACGAATTCATAAATTCTGCTACACGATATTTGGATTCTTTTTTTTTTCCCAAAAAAGGCGTTCTTATGCTTGTGTCTCATTTGAACCATATAATTTAAGAGAATGGTGATTATTTCGAAGAATAGAATAAGTATTTAAGAGTTTTGTGTGTCGTTTTTTATGTCTAATGGAATTCGCCTGAACTTTCTTGGTTTCCTCATAACTATAAGTATTAGCAGCTATCGGCCCACGTAGCAGAAACAACGTTTTAACTTTAAAAACCTGTACGAGATAATGGAAAGAAGAGAGTCACAAAGATTTAAAGAATTTCCGATTTTGTATCAAGTAACCTTTTAAGTCTTAGTATGTAATTTTCTATATTTAAACACAAGCTGTAATACCCCACTAGTTTTAGCAGTGGCATCCACGCAGAAATTTGGCAATATCAGGCACATGCTCATTTAATAATAACACTATTGTATCAAGTTAATTATGCTCAATCCACCATCAGACCATATGTATCCAGCATGAAAAAGTGAAGCAGTATTGGACAGATTGCACATACTTCACTTGAATTTCATATTAAAATAAATTTTACCTACTTACTTGATATTTTTATTTAGAAATATCGTCTACTTTAAAATGTCATACTTTTGTATGGAATTAGTGAAATTTATTTGCTGTTGAGGGGACGTAACAATGTATAGATTACTGGATAACTCATAAAGTAGATTTAACATATAAGTTATCGTTTCATACTAAATCGATGACGCTCTAGCACATTGAGATTGAAATTTTGTGTATCTCTTGCCGTTCTCGACATAGAAAATTATAATTCTCCACTATGACACTGGTTGGGGATCTCAGAGAACTTGTTGCGTTGAAATTAGACACTGTATGACTATACTTAGATACCACATTTATGCCTATAGATCTCGCCGTTTTGAAATTCGCGGGGTTGGCAGAACGTTATTGCGCACTCGTAGTGCGTTTACGTTACAGTTTCACTGGAAATATATGTGAAATATAAAAGTGGTCTTCTACGCGTCTTCTAACTCTGTTTTTTTTTTTTCTGTACACATTTAACCAACAACGTGATAGTTTGGACAATCCCAGCTCGTACCTTTGAAAAGGGTATTTCTCTTAGTTGTGTAATCGAGGATTTTTCAGCTTATTTTGGACATGGATATAAATATCTTCCTCTATTTCTAAGATCTGTTTGTGTGCATTATTTCTATCATTAGTCTATGATTTACAGTTTTCGTTTACGCAAGATGGATTGCAAATTTCATTTACATTTGCTAGTTGTGACACAAATTGTGAATGCAATTTCATATCTATTTTGATGTAAAATTGAAGATAAAATACCTTTAACGGAAAAAATTCAATTAGCGATTCAGTTAGTCAATTGGCAATTTTAGTGAAATAAATATTTTCCTAATATAAACAGAAATTCATAGATATTAATAAATTCAAGGCTTAAAACAACATTCAATCTTGATTTGAATATATGTAATCGGTTCGAATCTATTTTTTTTTAGATTCCAATATGATGTTTTTTAAACAAAATATCCAGGGAAAAAGAAATTCGTATGTGAATAAATATTCGGTTATTTTTCATTTTCAAGTCTTTTATATATTCTGGGACCATACCCAATGAATCGTATACTAATAAAATAACAAATCGCTCTCTCTTTGTATGTACGATGGCTAGCAAACACTACTGCACAAAGAAGTCTTTAAATTTAGATGTGAACAGCCTAAGACAAGTCCTGATTCACCCGAGGCTCAGATTTTTAATTTCTTAAGGGACGGGTCCGCCTGGGTCACTTTAATTTTTTTATGCACTAAATTGTTAATAACTTGCCCCTTTTTCATCCAACCTTCTTCGTTTTGGGGGACCTATCTCTATTTAGCGATTATTGCTTTTCTATATTTCAGTTAAGACCCTAGGCCCCATTGGTGCCCGATACAGGGACCCTTGAAATTTTTGTGCAATTAAATTGTTAATAAATTGCCCCCTCTTAATTCGATCTTAGTTTTTGGAACCCTTTTTCCATTTAGTTTTTCTCGTGTTTCTACATTCCAATTAAAACACTGGGGCCCCGTATGATGCCGTAGGGCCCGGTCCAGGTCCCTTGAACTTTTTGTGCGGCATGCATTTTTCACTCCCTAATTTACTCGCCTCCCCAGTGCATAATTTTAAACTTGAGTCTTGGACTTTTCTACCAGGACCAACATTCTCAGATTTTTATTGGGGCTCTAGGACCTTTTTTCAAGCATTTACACATTTTTTTGTGTAATTCTTTAAAATATTATTCTAACGAAAAATTCATACCCTATACTTAGTTTTGACTAATTGTATATCCAAATCGTTATGTATTAAGACATTGTAACATGTTTCCATGTTAGGGCCATATTTTTAACTGTCAGTTGGCCACTTTTGGGCCCATACTGTAGCTGCTCCTTGGTACAGCTTCTTTAAAAATGATCGGAATGGCTTGCGATTTTCTTTAACACATTTCTAGCAACCTCTACTTTATAAATTAACAAAAACTATAGATTATACACAACTACATTCCACTTAAGTCCCTGGATCTTTCTAGCTTGGTACAGGGCCCCTTTTTGTTTTTGCACTATAAATTGATAATAAATTGCACCTTCTTAATCCGATTTTCATTTTTGGAAACCTTTTTTTCCATTAAGCTACTCTCCCGTTTTTTTATTACAGTTAAAATCCTGGAGCATCGTAGGGTTCCATAGGGCCCGATCAGGAGGCCCTTGACCATTTTATGCGGCATGCATTTTTCACCACCTATTTTACCGCATTATCAATGCAAAAATTTAAAACTGAGTCTTGCACTATTCTCCCCGGCCTAACCTCTTATTTTTACTGGAATCTAGGGCCCTGTTTTAAGCATTTTCCCACACTTTTTGCGCATTTGTTTAAGATTTTATTCTAATTATTAATTCATATTATGATTAATTTTGGGTAATTGAAGATCTAAAGCGCTAGAACTTAAAAAATTTAACATTTTTTTAATGTTAGGGTTCCTGCTCTTTACTATCACTCTGCCATCCTTAGGCCCTTTGTTATAGGTACCTTAAAAATGGTCCGATTCAATAGCTTTTTTTTAACAACTTTTTAAGTCCTCCTGCTGCTACATGATTGACAAAAAAAATTCTCCGACTTCACGTACCATCAATATTGAATATTAATCTCCTTCTTGGGCCCTTTGTTGCAGCTTCTTTAAATGCTATCATATTGTGTTATATTTCTCTTTAACATAGTTTCAGCGTCCTACAGCTATTTTAAAACTAGCAAAAAATTGTCTTATACTCAACTACATTCCAGTTAAGACCCTGCTCCAATGGGCCTGGTCTTTTTTTATACCTCAGCTATTACTTCTTTCGGACATCAATATCTTTTTTCAGCATCAACTTACGTTTACCCACTACAGCCGTAAATTAAAAATTCGCGTTAATTAAAAGGTAATAATGGATTTAATGAGTTTATTAAATATCGTGTTAATGTTAAAAGTAATTTATGAAATTTACAAGGGGAGAGGCCATCTTCCACCGCTTGGCGGCGCATTCTTTCCTCCGATTCTAAGGACATAATTTCAATGTGGTTTGGTTCATGCTAAGTGATTACAATTCGGCTACTTTCTGTGTTATGAAATTTTATCTTAGTCTTCAGTTAAACACATTTTCTAACATTAATGATGCATTATTTTTTGTTTTATTCAATAGGCTTAATTACCACGAGGTTTGGCTCACTCAACTTGGTTCTGGATTGTCTCCGGTACGTGCGGAGCCCTTCCGTCTGCCTTAGGTAGCGTGGGCTCAGGTTACAGGTTGGTTCGTAAAGAAGTTTATTGTAAACACACAAGACGCTGCGGAAGGCAATGAGTCTCCGAAATTAGGTTCATTAAAAAGAATTTCAGAAGATGTAAAATCATGTAAACTTGATTTTGTTTAATGTTATTATTTACGGACACCGGGCAACGCCGGGCGGGTCGGCTGGTTAAGAATAAAATATGCAATACTTTGTATTATGACAGTTTTATTCATAACTGGTTCGTAAGAGATCCCAATTAAGCTATAAAAATCGTGGACTATCTCATTGAAACTGTCTTCATGAAATACCTGCTATATACGAGGAACTTTCCTTCTCAAAAAATAAATATTTGGATGTTTAAGAAAGAGTAAATTTAGTGAAATCCCGTTATAACCATTTCATTCTGATAGTATAAATATCCAATTCAATTATTGAATATTTTCAGATATCATATATTAAAGAAATGTATAATGCAAATCAACATTTTAGTAAAGGTAAGTTTATTAAAATTTTTATTTTTATTTTTTTTTTCAGAAAAATATTTATGTTTCATGTAAGACATTTGATATATACTAGCAGGTCTTTCACAGTTTAGTCATATTGCATTTATTTATTTATTATTTGTTATTATGAAGAATAAAGAAATTTTATAGTAATTGAATGAGGTAGTAATTGAATGGGAACAGATAATTTTGCTAATGGTTTTACTTATACTTGAATATTCTATTTGTATGCGAAAAATAAATTATTAAAAAAAAATAACTATTTATTAGCAACAGCGTCTTAAGTGGAAAAAATGAATGTGGTGATATAAAGTTTTGTAGAAAGAGATATTAATGTTTTATAAAGTAAGTAAAAATAATTATTTTGCCTCTGTAGTAATTTTAAATATATCTTTATGTAAACATAAACAGTCATTTCTGTATTTGCGATAAAAAGATTGCCTTAGGTTTTAAGGGGTCTTGTACTTTTTAAACGCGTCGAAAATTAACGAAAAACTTCAAAGTTTGAATTAGTCTATCTTCAAAGCCTTTTTATGTACAAACATGAAATTTTGGATATTTATTAAAAAGATCGTGCTTTGTAATATGCTACCATTAGAAATTTATTAACCCTTTACAGAATTTGTGCATTGTTGAAATCAAAATAGCTCTTTTTTTTACCCCATAAGTCACTGCGCGCATGATATATTGAGAAAGTATGTATGGATTGGCATGAAATTTGGTAAAGATACTAAACATATATGTCTGATTAAAATGATCTACTCTTAGGCTAAAATTATTTCATTAACTATATAAAAAAAATATTTTCGTAAAAAAAATAAAAATTTTGTATTTTTAAGGAATAAAAATAGTCATAACTAAAAATATTAAGATTATAAATACTTAAAAGTAGATCATTTTAAATACACATATATGTTTAGTATCTTTACCAAATTTCATGCCAATCCATACATACTTTCTCAAGATATCATGGCGCAATGACTTATGGGGTAAAAAAAAGAGCTATTTTGATTTCAACAATACACAAATTCTGTAAAGGGTTAATAAATTTCTAATGGTAGCATATTACAAAGCACGATCTGTTTAATCAATATCCAAAATTTCATTTTTATACATAAAAAGGTTTTGAAGATAGACTAATTCAAACTTTGAAGTTTTTCGTTAATTTTCGACGCGTTTAAAAGGTACAAGACCCCTTAATGTTTGTCAATTGTTGACAGCTGTTTGAACTATATTTTTTTATTTTTATATTTTTCAGATATTCTATTTCCCTATTGTAAAACTCACATATTTAGTGATTTCCTTAGACATCTGAAAACAAAACTCTGAGAAACCAAAGCAGAGAAATACCAGCAAATGAAAGATAAATATAAAATCCACAGTCGAAGTGCTTTTGTAATAGAGGAATAAGCCTGAATACATTTAATTATATTTAGCGAATGTCATGGAAAACTACTAAAGACAGTTTTCATTGATTTCACTACTATAAAGTTTTTAAACTGTTCTCTGCAAAATCTGTTCTGACTTATAATTTGATGCTTTAGGAAGAATAAAACAGATGTCAGAAATATATAGTATCAGATTTACGAAATAACATCGCATTACAAACGAATGTATATATAATTTGTTTCTAAGATGAGAATAATATTAAAATTATTGTTTCAGTGAATATGATTGAATACAATAAAACAGTAAAATATGTATATGTATTAAATCATAATTTTTAAAAGATTGTACGGATTAATGAGATAAAGCCTGATTTAAGACCCCTGTAGCGTTTTATTTAATAGCTTATAGATTTACTCAAAAGATTTAAGCTTGTACTCACTTCATACTCAAGAGTATCAGAAAACGCATTTTGAAAGACTTTTTTAACTCAGTGTTATTCTCAATACGTTGTTTATATATTAATCGAAATAATTTGTATAAAAGTAATTAAGACTAAATTTATTACCTAAAATTGCATAGAATGTATATTTTTTATACATTCTATGCAATTCGTCTTCATCTAGTATACGAAAACAATAACTTTTTTAATTTTTTTTTTTTTTTTTTATTTACAACGAGTTAAAAATTAAACACGTGAATGAAGTAATAAACAAAGGTTTTTCATAAGATTGTTTGATGATAAATGCATCTAATCCTGCTTTGAAATTCTGAAACATAAAAAATAAAAATAAAAATAAGCAGAATGTCATACTCATAATTCGCAGCAAGCAGGCGAACAGAAATATAAAATAAATATCTAATATCCCGACATAGAATAATGTTTCTGTAACATGCAAGACGTAAATAAAACGACTGAACACGAAAAGTACATCATTATCACATTAAAAGGAACAACTTTTGTATCACAAAAAGTCTTTTGAAAAGAAGTATTTCTAATAACCTGCACTTTTCTATGATAGACTTTCATATCTAAGGCAAATTTACAAAGAGATATGTAACATATGTCAGAACTCTCTAAAAATATTACTAAGTGACTTAGTTTTCTTTTCTTTAGTATGATAGCATTCCAGTTATGATATACAGATTTAATATAAGGTGAAGTTAGTATATTTATAAACTAGACTAATAACTATATTATAACCTCTGTCAAGTTATAAAAATGTGTTCCTATGTTATAATGCAATGATATATAATTTCTGGTAAAAAATCATTTATTTCAATTACATAGGATTTCATTGCACAACACTTGTAACTTCAATTAATTTCTGAACATTTATTGTCATTTTTTATTCATAGGAGACCATTTTCTTCTGTTAGGGTTCCCTATTAATTGAAAGAAAAATCAATGTTATTTACATACAGTAAAACGTCGATTATCCGAAATATTTGGGACCGACCGTCTTTCAGAAAATCGAAATTTTCGGATAATCGAGAGTGCTTCAATTTTAAGATTAAGGAGATGCGCTATATCATATCATGGTAACAAGTGCTTATAATTACCTGAGCTTTAATTTTGAAATTAATTGCCTTTTACATATTTCTAAAGGGTTCAAAACAATGATTTGATTATCGCAGTTTCTTTTGCCTTTTCTTTGAAGCTATATTATGAAGTTTTTAAATATTATTTGTTCGTCAGTATCATAGACTTCCTGCTGCTCCAGCCAAGCCAAAGCTTTGGCAAAACATTCAAAAGCTTCAGAATCGCTAATTTGGTCATTTTTTTTTCTTTTTCGCTTTATTTTGCAGCTTACAGGAGCTCAAGTTAATTTCAAAGGAATTGTAAGAAAGGGATCGAAAATATTTATATGTACTCGTGGTTCGAAAAGGACCGCTTGCACATGAAGAATATGATATTAAAAAATGCTTTCAAAATGGATTTCGCACACAAGGAATGTGATAGTAAAATAAAAAGAAAAGCATTAAAAATGGATTTCGATTAACCGAGAGTTTCGGATAAAATGTTTCTACTGTATACATATTTATCAATTTTTACATATTTATTTCTATGAAACTTCTTAATTTTGTATTGATCAATTACTAATATCGTCTTGTAAATGGAATCCTGAAACTCTTAAACAACTGGTGAAATTTTCAAACTTGTAGGTCATATTGAAGTACATGTTACTTATGAAAATAAAACAAAAAATGTAAAGTTGTATTTGATAAAAGAAAATAATGTCCCATTATTATTTGGCAGAGATTGTTTATTTGAATTTGATATTTTCCCCCATAATTTAAAATCAGTATATGCAAATGAAATTGTAAATTATTCTGATAAAATACAGGCTTTGTTATATGATTTTCTGAATTGTTTACTGATAAGGCTGGGAAAATAAAAGTTTGTAAGCAGAAATTTATCTTTAAAAAGATGATATGCCCCTATTTTGCAAATATTTGACTGTTACTTATGCACTACAGGTAGCAGTCAATGAAGAATTACAAAATTTAGAAGACGCAGGTATTATTAAAGCAGTGACAAACAGCAAGTGGGCAACTCCTATAGATTCAGTGATAAAGCCTAATGCGAAAATTCGTTTATGTGGTGACTTTAAAGTAACATTAAATAAATTTCTGAAAGTTGAAAATTATCTTTTAACTAGGATAGAAGATATGTTAGCTGCAGTAGGTGGTGCTGTACATTTTACTAAAATTGAATAAAATAAAGCATATCTTCAGTTAAATGTAAATGAAAACTCGCAAGAATTGTTAACCGTTAATACTCCAAAATGATTATTCCAATTCTTTAAATTACTCATGAGTTTTTCTAGTTATCCTACTATATGGCAAAGGAAAAATCAGCATATTTTAAGTGAAATTGAGGTGGTTACAATTTTATAGATGATATTGCGGTTACAGGTGAAGCAGTTGAATTTCAGTTACAAAGGTTAAAGGAAATATTTAAAAAGAATAAGGGAGTATAATATTAGGATAAATAAAGAAGAATAATTCTTTATGACAGATGATAGTACTTATTTTTGGTATAAAGTTGATAAACATTGTATTAATAAAACACAAGATAACATTGAGACAATTTTAAAAGTTCCAAGTTAATGTATCTCAGGTTAAAGCTTTTCTAGAATTAAATACATATTATGCTAAGTTTTTACCAAACTTATCTACAATTGCACATCCTTTAAATAATTTGGTTAAGAAGAATGTGAAGTTTAATTGGTCTTATAAGCGTGGAGAAGCATTTAAAAGTATAAAAAAAGAAACTTCTGACAGGGTTCTTATTCACTGCAATCCTAAGTTACCTTTAGTTTTAGCTACTGATGATCCTCCCTGTAGTCTCTCTGCTACTCTTTCGCATGTGATGCCAGATAACACTGAAAGGCCTATTGGATTTGTATCCAGAATTTTGAATAAATCAGAAAAACGGTATAATCAAGTTGATACAGAAACATTAGCTATTACATTAGGTATAAAGAAACTCTTGCAATATTTGTATGGAAACAGATTTACATTATTTACTCAGAGTAACATTTAGGGTCTATTATTTCTCCTTCTAAAAGGATTCCTATTTTATAGGCTGCTAGAGTGCAATTATATCCCATTTTTTTCAAACTTTTCAATATGATATCCGTTATAAGAGAACTACTTGGTGCTCTTTCACGACTTCTTTACGTAGAGGAGATTTACCTCGGCAATTTAATTCAAATGACGTAATTGATTAATCTTAAATTCTTCAAATAAATCAACATTCTATGTTTTCTTTAAATTCTAAATCTATTGCGTCAGCTACAAAATGTGAACCCCTTTTACATTAGATTTTCCATCAACTCATTCCTGGTTCTGAAATTCCTAAAACTTTACGTTTTGCGGTAAAAAGAAGAATTTACTCTTCTACATAATGCTATTTTAAAAGGATATAGAGTAGTTATCACTGAAATTCATAGAAAGTAAATATTAAAATAATTGGTCATTTTGGTATAGTAAAAATGATGTCATAACACCGTAGTTTTATATGGTGGCCAGAAATAGACCAAGATATTGAAGATCTTGCACGAAATTAAAAAAATAATCCTCCCAAAGTGTATACACGTCATTGGGAATGGCCTATAGCTCCATGGCAAAAAAAAAACAAACAAAAACATATTGATTATTTTGCTCCTGTTATGGGAAAAATGCTTCTATTAGTGTCTGATGCCCGTAGCAAAAGGCCAAAAGTTTTTATTGTTCCAAGTACCACCACAGAATAATACCAATTACTTCTGTTTCTTATCTTTTTACACTATACAGTTTTCCTGTTTCTTTAGTATTAGATAATGCTAAACAGTTTACATCTGCAGTATTTGAGACATTTTATAAAAATCATTATGTAAAACTTAAGTTAAGTGCTCCATACCAACTAGCTACAAATGAACAGGATGAGAGATACCTGCAAAAACTCAAACGTGGATTAAAATACTTAGCTTCAGAATATGATAGTTTGCAAATGAAATTATTATCGTCCTTTTACAATGTAGAAAGATGCCTCATGTTGCAACTGGGGTGAGTCCTGCATCTTTATTTTAAAACGTCATAAAAGAGCAAAAATAGAATGACAATGTCAAATGTTAAAAATTTTATTCATAATAAACAAAGTGAAAAAGGTCCAAAGTTAAAATAAAAGAATTTGAAATTAATCAGAAAATAGCTGTAAGAAATTATACTCCAGAGGCCAAGTGGAAAATTCTTCGAATGTTAGGAACAGACGGTAAATTACATTATAGAATTCAATTTGTTAAAATATTTCGAAAAGGCATCAAATAAATAATATAGGTTCAGGGATTTCTTTAGTTAATGATCCAAATTCTGAAGAAATGGATACAGGAAATTTCAGAAGTGAAAATGCAATAGTGATAAAAGGTGATTCCCCATCAATACAGCCTAGCATCACAGATCTGCAAAAAGTTGACTCTCCTCCAAATACTGCAGGTCTTACACCACAGACTTTCATGATCCTGATTATTCAAGTCGTAAATCAACTAACTGATTCAATGCTTCCAAAGCTTTCTGTTTCACTATTTCCATAGTTGATGCTGTTAAACTTTTAAAAACTAATTATCCTTTTTCTCCACACGTACTGAGATGATCCATCAGGTACAGAAAAGCTTTAGATAGACTGAAATATTAAGTGGGGGAGAACTCTCGTGCTTTATGTTTATATTTATTAAGCATAGATGGCAGGACCATAAGTTCTCTCCAAAATTCAAATAGTAATGTTCTACTCAAATCTATAATTTAATTTTGTACGTATAATGATGTGTTTGTTATTGTGAAATATTAATTAAATATTTACATGTATAAGTGGCATGTCTTCATTTTCTTATTGTACTGCTTATTAGTTAATTAGTTACAAAAGAGAGAATAGCGGTATAGAAGAAAAATCGGTCGTCATGTGACCACACCTGCTCATTCCGATTCCAAATCACTTCAAATGCCAGGACTGCAAATTTTAATCCTTTACGTGCCGTCTTAAATGCTGTTCCCAAGTTCATTGTTCAACATGCGTTAAACTTTCTGACACAATGACGGACTCATTTTTAAACGTAAAGGTATAAAATTAACAGTCCTGACTATGGAAGCGATTTTAAATCGAAATTATTTTTCCTTTTTTTCATAAATAATTTATGTATCAAGTTAAAAGCGATTTTTATCAAGTGACAAGACGGTTTTTTTTCCTTTCGTCCGGAAAATCATTATAAAACGTCGAATGTCGAATTTGACAATATTTTCTGAAGGTTTATTGCGTTTTACAAAAAAATGAAAAAAAAAAAAAGGAAAAAAAGAAAGGAAGGAAGAAAAAGAAAAGAAAAACTGAAAACGTCTTTCCATTACATTTTTTCTGAACAAAAAAACCCGTCATTTTAATGCTTTTCCGAACAAGAATGAATTAAAAGTTATGTCATGAAGTTGCATCTTTGGAATTAGGCATCGTGTAATCGAGCTGCATGCCAAATATTCTGTTAAAACACAAATTTACCCTATATGTATAAAATCCTAATGAAACGAATTTAAGAAACGGATATTATGAAACCACTGAAATGTGACGAATTTATGAAACGATTTTATGAACGACTGATTAAAAAACTGATTATGTTTCATGGCGATTTCTCCTAAAATATGGAATACTTTACGATGAAATTAACACCAAAAATTCGTATTGCTCCGCAGATCTCCAAACTGGTATTAGAATTTTTAAATTCGAATTATATTTCGAAATATTATTTTTTTCTAATTTTAAATACTTTTCTCTACTGATGGCAACTCAAATTTTAATCATAAAAGATTTTTTTTTCATATTTTAAAAAAGGTTATTATTTTAAACTGATTTGACAACCATTTTGTCCTCACTTAAATGTATTCCAAGAAAAATGCTTTTTTGTTTGTATTTCATTAACATTTTATTTAATACAAAACTGTAATTTAAAACTGAAAAATTTAAAATTAATGGCTTTCAATTCTTTCTTTTCTTTAAGCGAAACGAAAAAAAAAAATATATATATATATATCAGGCGCAGATGTTATATACGCACCGGAGTATCTAATTGGCGCAAAAATGGCGTTATTTTGCCTGACATGGCAACCCGGCAATTGTTGCTTATTTATTAATAAACGTTTATTTATATTTATTTTGATTTTATTTAAAAAAAAAAACTGTTATAAATTGTTTTGTTCTATAGTTATTAATTATTTTTTGATTTATTTATTGTTATTTCATTTTAAAATTAATAGTGAATAATTTAAAAATACAAATGTAACAGGTTCTTGAAAACGAGGTTTTTGCCAAATTGTCGTAAGAAAAATTACGCCGAACCCGGTGCGTATATGATCTGTGTTAAATATTAAATAATGCAACAAATCATGCCATTTAATTTCAAATTCAAAGCAAATGTCCAATATCGCCAAATTATAAAAATCACCAAAACACTCGCCAAATTATACAAATTGACGTAATTTTTATTTTAAATAACGAATATATATATATATATTAGTATAATATTAAGAAAAATACAAATAAAACGTCGAAATAAAAATTACTTGATGACGTAAGCACATGTAACTTGCTTAAAAGTCAAGTGAATGTGACATTTATGATCAACCATTATAGGCATCTAATCTTATAGCTGTTTATCTTATAGCCACATTTTTGGCCGATGGGATAATCAAGTTGTACCGTTATAATTTACCACTCGAAAAAAAAAAAAAAAAAAAGTAAAAGCTAACTGGCGAGTTAAAAAAAAAAAAAAAAAAAAAAAAAAAAAAAAGCTAACTGGCGAGTTAAAAAAAAAAAAAAGCGATTGGCGAGATTTGATCCCAACTAACATAAAAGTTACCAAGGATTCTTTGCGGTCATGGCGACTTTTATATACTTTTATTCGAAAAAATAACTTTAATCAAAATTCTTTAATCAAAATGGAACCTTTCTTATGAAAAGCGAAGGAAATTTTATGATAGGGACATGACTTACGCTATTATTATAGAGATTGTTTTCAATTCTAAAAATAGCGAAAAGAATAGTATTTCCTAACGATTAAAACTTTATTTACACATGACTATTAAAAACAGAAAAAAGCTATAAAATTACTATTAAATGAGTACGAGTTAAAAGCAGGAAAATTTTGAAAATTATGTCTTAAAATTTATTCTTACACGCGAATATTAAAATAGAAAGGACACTTTAAAATAATAATTACATTAATATGCGTTTAACCCTTTCAGGGGCAAGGTACTTCTATTCGTTAAATGTTGAAATTAGTGAATGGCACCGGAATTTACAAAAAAATTTCGAAATACGAAAATGCTTTTGTTCACTTACTTGATCACCCGACCGGAGCACCAACCAAATAATACCATAGGAGGAAACGCTCCGGCGGAAAATCCCCACAACAATCACCGATGCTGGACATCGGAACGCACCCAAAATAAGAAGGAAATGGCACATATTCTGACGTACTTTCATACGTAAATCATAATTTTTTAAAACAAATGATGTTGCTTTCATCGTAATAATAAAAATATAAAAAGATAGTGAGGTGACTTAGATGTACTACAAAACTTAAGACTATAGATCTGTGTTCAAGATTATGACGTGTAAATGTTCATTAAAGTTCACTGTTCACTAATGTTCATATGAGTTCAGTGATTGAAAAAAAAATGTTCATAAAAGTTTAATATAAGAAAAACTAACTTGAAAAAGATCACCATAATGTTCAGACTTCAAGAGAAGATCACCGTTAAATGAAATGTCAGACAAAGGACAGTTACTATAAAAGGCACAATGTTGAGCTCGATTTTGACGTAGTGTCAGAAATCCACGTAATGTCCGTAGCGAACCACTTATGAGTACTAATAGTATGATAGAAGCAAATAGTTACAAGTGTAAAGATTATCAAAATTTATACCCAATAAATGAGTATTCCCTATTAAGTGCGTTGTACATAGCAAACAATTTTCTATAGTTTGAACGGGTGAGGAGAGCGTTTCGAATGCTCCATCTCAGTGTACATTTGCTGTTGAATTTAAATGTACAAGGCATTAACGAACAATGTCCAAACAAATAATGTTGTATACTTCCTGCATCACCACAGTTGCACCTGTTATTTGGGCGCTTTCCTATTTTAAACAGATACTGTGGAAATGCTCCATGTGAAAAAAGATAATAACATATCACATGGGATTCACAAAGAAATAAATCATCAATTTTGTTTAATTCGCATAAGTATCTCTTCTCTTGTCCGAATTTTGCCAAGAAATCTGCCATTGATCATGTAGAAGTGTTTTAAAATGACGTTCTAAATTAGAGGTTGGTGCAGGAATGTGTAGAACTTTGTTATAAAGATCATTTATAGTAACTGATTTTGCCAACATGTCCACTCTTTCATTTCCTGATATTCCAACGTGCGATTTTATCCAGCCAACATATATGACTTTATTATGTAACAAGCGCAAACAATTGAAGATATTAAAAAGCTGACCGTTAGATGGAAATAAGTGCTGAAGAGCGTAAATTGATGACAAGCTGATAGTATAAAGATGAAATGAATCATTGGGTGAGCCGATGCACCAACTGATAGCCTCGTCTATCGCAGCCAATTCCGCTTGAAAAACAGAGTTATAGTAATGTAACTTCAATCTCATGTCTAGCATAAAAGAATCCCTATACCAAATTTAAATGCAGCTCCTACACTGTTCATCATTCGAGAACCATCAGTATACAATATCGGATTATTCAACACTGGTAATGTATCAACCACTGGCTCAACAAATTTTATATTTAAGTTTTCAAAAATGTAAGGATAATTATATGTCCTCAGTTTATTCATAAAATCTCCACCTTTAAAACACATATTATCAATCAAGACCATAAATAATATGGTTATTTATGGATATACATACCATTGCCATAAATAATATTATAACGCTTAGATGACAAATTCAGTTCTATGTCAAGTGGTGGAGCACTCACCAAAACACACAATGCGTCATTAGAAATCGTACGATATGCCTTTAAGAAAGATAGCAGATATAGACGTTGACATGAGAGTAATCTTGTTATTCCATTTTGATTTAAGTCAGGCATCCAGATTTCATGCCCAAATGAAATACATTTCTTCAAGAGTTTATTCAGTGTTACCAGGCGACAGGAAATTTCCAGACCAGGAAATTCTTCTATACCAGTATTTTCTTATAGAAAACCTTTCCTGAAAAAATGCGAAATTTCGTGCATTTAACCTAGATTTATTTTTATATAAACAAATACTGATATTATACCTGGAAAATTCCCTGACGCGTGGCAACCTTGGTATTGTACCATATTTTAAGATAAATGGAAGGAACACCTCAATCACGTATTCTGGTTTGGCGCATTTTACATGTGAAATCGTTAAGCCTGGTTCGAATCATACCTAGGTGATCCATCCAGCGAAAAATGCTGTCAAGTAGAAATCCCCCCAAAATAATATTGTCCTTTACACTGATACTTTTGTCATTATGTTTAAAAATTGGTCTTCTTCTACTAAGAGTGTGGCTCACAAATAGCATTGCGGCTGACTTCTCTGCACTAATTTGCAATTGATGTATAGAACAGATATCCGAAATGCGATGAACACTAGTATTCATTTTATGTTCTAGCGCGGAGCGCGTATCTGCGCCCTCTATGATGACGCTATCATCAGCATAAGAAATAATCAGTGATCCTCTCTGTGATATCGTTTGATATCACATATATTATTCTTTAAAGGTAATTAATATGATCCCTAGATAGTTAAAATTTAATATTAACTATCAATATAAAAATCGTCTTTCTATTTCTTTTTGTATATCTAAGTTTTAAATTAATCTACTTCCCTTTTCACATTACTTTAACGTTCCCAGAAAACTCTCTCTGCTCTTTTATCTAAGTAAATAAAATAACAAAAAGAATATTATTCACAGCCATTTCATTTCGAAAGAGTCATTCTTTTAACGTTGTATCTGCCTATAAAATTTCTCTCTCTCAGATTTTTATTTCGATCCTTTACTAAGAGATAGTCAAAACTTTGGTTAAACCAGCGGTTAGATAATAACATCCAGATGTACTTTTAAACTCATGTCGCCTTTCAGTTTACCGCACTCATTCCAATGCTATTGACAGCTTTCGGATTCTTTCTTACTTTCTCACGGACTAACGCTTGGCTAATTATCGCCTATTAGGCTTTTCATCTAAATTAAACTACCCCATGTATTCCAATGTAACGGTCACCCCTTGGCAAGATATGTGTCTTGCCCAATATCTATATATCGCCAAATCTTTACGAATGAAAATGTGAAACTTATCACTCTTGGCCTGCTTCTCAGAATGTAAAGATTAAGTTTTGATTGTGTGTAAGGGGGGTCACTCCCAAGGCACTTATGTGTCTCTTCAAATTTTCATTAAAGTTTCCTTATTGCGCTACAAGTATTAGCTTGAATCTTCTGGATCTGAGTTTATTGTGTTGTTCGCGCATTCGTACTCCACTACGGAAAATCTTAAATTTCATTTAAAATAATTCAAAAGATATTTCCATCTACTTATTTTATATCCGAAGTTCTTTTATAAAAGATGAACAACCCCGCAACGAGAGACAATCTCTTTCACAAACTTTGGTGCCGAAGGAAGAAGATTTTTTAAACTTGTAGCTGGGAGTGACCCTCGCTTTTATTCAGCATTGATCTATTAAAAAAAAATTACGAATCTTCGCTCTTTGGATTACTTAATTATATGGAAACACTTATAGAAACAATTATATGGAAACATTCATCCGGGTCTGTGAGCCCTGTGTGTCGAGCGTTTCATCGCCGACGGGGTGCTACGTGATCTACGGGCATTCAAATACGCTGGTCGCCGCTGTCAACTTGTAAAGTCGAAAAATATGTTTGTTGTTTCCAGATGCTATATTGTTTCGTTTTCTCCTGCGCTCGCCTGATAAGGATATAAGGAAGCGGAGTTCGCTTTAAATATGGAAAGCGATGATTAAAGAATTTTCAACTCGTATGTCATTTTCGCCTGATCGGAGGATTTTCATCTTCTACTTGAGAAAAATAAAGTGTCAGTTTTCGAATAGTGCCTGTGCGCGCAATGTGTGTAAATCTGTTTTTGAGTATTCAAGATCTCAAAGAAGTAATTGTGTACTTGCAAAAAAAAGTGTGAAACTGGATTGTGATTAAGATTCTAGATGTGATTTCAGTGAATAATTTCTACACGGTTGATTAGTCATCGGTGTTCAAAATTTATTTGTGAAATATGCCTCAACAAGTTCGAACATACAGTTGTCGCTCCCGTGATGTGATTTTTTTTAAATGTCTAGTTTTACGACATTTCTGTGCATTACATGTACATTAAAACTTCACATTTTTGAGCTAAATTGTCAGTATAAAAAAAAAAAAAAAAGGGAAAAAGAAAATGCAGTGAAATAAAAAAAGGCAATAGATAAATAATGCCAAACAATATCCATGATATAGTTTGTGGATTCAGTCACATATAAAACAAATTTTAAAAACGAATAGATTTTCTTTAGTTGAGAAAGTTTTGAAGTTAATGTATTGTATGTTAGTACTTTATTTTATTTTAATGTGGTTCACAACATTATTGGAGTTATAATTGATTATTTTAGTTATGAGGGAATTACTGTATTTTAGTAATTTGTTTTCTTTTTACCCCAAGTTAGTATATCAGGAGGGAAGTTGTCAAAATTGGGTACTCTTTTTTTTTACATACATTTTTTCCCTGCATGGATGTCACTTGTTTAAACTATGCTAATAACACCTTCAGTATATTTAATTAGCTTTGAATGGTAAGTAAGTTTTCATTACAAGGGTTATGTTTTATCTATGCAGGGTTACATTTATGAAAACTAAAAAAAAAATGGAAATTTATATTTAAATCTCAGTATTGTGTTTTTATTCGTGTGCCATCAATTATTTGGTTCTTGTGCAGAATATTTTAATTTGACTATATGTGTTTAACATTTTTTTTATTTTTATCAAAGGTAAGTCTTTTTAAATATAGATAGATGTTCGTTTCCCATTGCTTTAAAAAAAAGGAAAAGTTTAATAATTAAAGCAATCTTGATATATTTTATGCTTTCATATGTTATCATAATTTTATTTTGTGCTTATAGTATTATTCCAAGTTTTTTTTTTTTTATTTAAATGTGATGGGTTTATATTGTGTGCATTTTAAGTTTATTAAATTCAAATCTTGTGTCATATAATATTGCGACAATTTTTGGTTACCCATATTTTTTTTCTTTTTCGAAAATATAACTTTTCCCCATTTCGTTTTATATTTAAAATTCACGAATACATTGGGTAAAAGAAAGAGAAGTGTGTGACAAATAATAATTTTTGATTAATTTTAATTTTTTTTTGTAGTGAGAATTTTTTTTTTTGTTGTAAAGTATTCAGAATTGTTCTAGAACCATTATTGATAGCAGTAGTCGCCCATGCATGCCCGTTTTAAAAATAAAATTACATTGTGGTTCAAAGACAATATTCACTTCTCCGGTTTACATCATTTTTGTTGAAAAGAACACTTTTAAGAAAGATTTGGATTTCTTATATTTTTTTTTTCAACTTTTTTTCACAAGTACTTCATATGTTGGATATTTGTTTATGTTACACAAAATTTGCTCATTTAGAATACAATTTTGTTCATTCGTATACATACATTTCACTAGTTCATGAGTTTATTTACATATTTTGTTCATTTGTTTTTTACACACTGTACTTTGCTAACGATCTATTCGACAGTATTTTTTTTCCCTCACAAGTAGTTCATTGAGTATAACACATAGTTCATTGTGGCTAGTTTAGAGTTTAACCAGAGTTCATTCACACATTACACGTAGTTCATTGTTTTTATTAACCCTTATTCATTACATTTTGGTGATTAACTCACTAATTATGTAATTGAATCTCACTCGTATGTTAGTGTTTTGGGTTATTACACACATACTGTCCGTATATTTTGTTAGCAAATGCATAAAAATGTTAGTTCATTGGGACATTATTACAGGTAGTTCATGTGGAATAATACAATTTGTTCATGTGTTTACTTACACGTCGTGTATGCTTGCATACACACTTGTTCATGTGTTTCATTTCAGGTAGTTCATGAGTTTGGGGTTTCTTTTTCCCCTCCCTTCACACACATACAGAATTTTTTTTTCTCTCGATATTGTGACTCTCAGCATTGTGAAGGATTCTAAAAAAAAAAAAAAAAAAAAAAAAAAATCACTTTTTTTAATATTTCACTTTTTATACACTTAGGTACATCTTATTGCTTCATCATATGGCATAAGTGATAATTTAATTCACATTTAACTTTAAAGTTAAAGGTTTGTTTTTTTTTAGAAATTGTGTACTGCTTTATATATATTTTTTTTCATCGGACTATTCGGCGCGCAAATGGTCGGATGATTAAAAATATATTGTTTTTGTGTGAAAATACTCTCATGCGGGTAATTTTTTCTTTCTTTTTTTCACATGTAAAAGATTTTTTTATCAGAAGGGTACACAGCAACACTATACACTTTTTGCAACATTTACATTTCTTTAGATATTTTTTTGGAAATTCGGTATAAAACTTTAGACAGTTGTTTAGATAGTTTTAATTCAAAGGTTGAGTACAAATGTTTACATTTTTATCACACAAGAAGCTTTTCCTGGTCACATTTGTCGTTTGTGCTTTTCTTTACTTAAAAGCACAGTTCTTTTTTTTTTTTTTTGTTTGTTTTAACTTTAGGCTAAGCATTTTTGTGCTTGTGATACAATGCTCTTGGTTCCATATGTACACAATGAGTTTGTGTTCATTGTTCATACAACTGAGTTCACAGTTTAGTTAGTTCATAGTTCACACAACGGAGTTCATAGTTCATTGAAGTCATAGAAAAAACACTTTACACGAGTTCATAGCATTGTCAATTCTTTGTGTACTTCAGGGACCAATTGCACTATTATTTTTTTCTTTCATGACAATACTTAGTTCATAGAATTTTTTCTTACACATATTAGTTCATAGTTTGTTTCCTTTCTTGTGATTTGTTTTGCATATTAGTTCATACCAATTTTGTTTTGGTAGACACTTTAGTTCATTGTAATAATATTTTTGTTAGACACATGAGTTCATAGCAAGTTTCATTCTTTTACACACACTTTAGTTCATTCTATTACTTTTACACTAGTCAGTGAAGTACACCTACACATTATTTCTTTGAAATAATTTTTCACTTTTGTTCATTGATATACTTAGATTGCTGTATTCATTTACACATGCAACTATGTCGTTGAATTTAACCTTTGTTCACTGACACACATTGCTTCGATACTCGTATACTTCGTTAGTTCATTGAGATTTGCTTACATTTTTAGTCATGCATATATGTTTGTTTGTTTTTAAACATTGCATACTGAATTGAAAATATCCATTTTCTTTAAAGTTTTTGAACCTTTGCACATTAACTTTCTTTTTGTATGTTTGTTTTTATGTCTCACTATACCAGGACTACTTTTAATTTTACATGATACATTGCAACTTAAACATTTATTAAGCTTTACATTTTGCATACACTTAATTTTTTTTTGCTTTTTAATATTTTGTTATGTAATGACATTCTCATGTCACCATCACTTTGTTTAACAACAAAGATTTCTCAGTAAATAGGAAACTACCTCTTCATATACTATGCATTTTTTTTTTATTTTAGGCTCATGTTTTTTTTTCTTTTATAGTTTTATATTACACCAGGTTTTCATCATTAAACTTTCTCACATTTTAAAAGTTACCAGATATTAAATTATCGTTTAATTTCTGGGTTCTAAATACCATGACACAGTAATGTCATCATCAGTTTGCCTATTTGCAAATTGACTTTTTTTTTTTTTTTTACAGTTACATAATTTTAATCCTTCACTGATATTTAAGACAACTCTATACTTTTGTAGCAGTTGCTTTTCTCTTTTGTCATATGCTTTTTCTACGATCACATAATACATTTTCTTTTCTCAAATAATACTTTTAAAGTGTTTTTTTTTTTCGATACACACCACTTTTAAATTATACAAGCCAGATGATGGGTTAAAAAAAAAAAAAAAAAAAAAAAAAAAAAAAAAAAAAAAAAAAAAAAAAAAAACAGTTACTTTTAAATCACAATTGCTGTTCAGTTGCAGTAAATTGTTAGGAATTTCCTTATCTTTATTCAACTTAGATATGCTCACTAACACAAGGTCATCTCAACATATTAAGTTAAAACTTTGATAAATAAACGGGCTCACTGCATGAGGTATCTGCAGTTGCTATTTGTAGATAGCGACTACTACTTACAAAAAAATAAAAATAATTTTTTTTTGAATGTTTTATTATATTTTGATATTACATACAGTTCTTTTGTTTTGTAATCAAATCATCTCTTTTGTTTTTCTAATCACTGCACTCAGAAATTGGGTTCAATTTAAAATTATGGTCCTTTGGCCACACACTTCATTTGTGCTGAGAGACACTCCTGAAAGGGTGCTAATCACATTTCTGTGCCCATCTATATCGCTTATTCATATTTTTATAAATATTATTTAGCTATTTTACATACTGTATGTTAATTAGTTATATGTTGTGTTTATTTTTTTTTTGTCCACTTATTTTTATGATCTGAAATGGATCAAGATTTTGAGAAGAATTATAGAGCTTCTTTTAAAGCTTCTCAATACTGGTCATGACAAGCAGTTTCTAACAAATATTTGCAAATTTATTGATAATGGTACCGTACTTTTAATGTGACGTCACAAAATACAAAACAGGTAAAAAAAAATTCCTGTTGTTGAATTAATATGTGCACAAGTACAGTTAAGAATACTGTTTATTAAAACATAGTCTATAAGACTCGTTCACGTGAACCTTTTTGAACTTCTACTGAGCCTTTATAAAAAAAGGACATTATGAAGCATACTTAAGTCATGACATATATAATCATATATATATATATATATATATATTTGCAATTTCAAGATATTGTTTTGCATTGTTTCATGTAAAGTTTTTATTATTTCTTTGGAGAAGACTCAGATTTTTTTTCTCTCGTTTCCCTTCCTCATCTCTGGGCATTCAAGGCTGGTCGGTTTTTTGGGGGAAATATGTGATATCGGTTGATATCACATATATTATTCTTTAAAGGTAATTAATATGATCCCTAGATAGTTAAAATTTAATATTAACTATCAATATAAAAATCGCCTTTCTATTTCTTTTTGTATATCTAAGTTTTAAATTAATCTACTTCCCTTTTCACATTACTTTAACGTTCCCAGAAAACTCTCTCTGCTCTTTTATCTAAGTAAATAAAATAACAAAAAGAATATTATTCACAGCCATTTCATTTCGAAAGAGTCATTCTTTTAACGTTGTATCTGCCTATAAAATTTCTCTCTCTCAGATTTTTAATTCGATCCTTTACTAAGAGATAGTCAAAACTTTGGTTAAACCAGCGGTTAGATAATAACATCCAGATGTACTTTTAAACTCATGTCGCCTTTCAGTTTACCGCACTCATTCCAATGCTATTGACAGCTTTCGGATTCTTTCTTACTTTCTCACGGACTAACGCTTGGCTAATTATCGCCTATTAGGCTTTTCATCTAAATTAAACTACCCCATGTATTCCAATGTAACGGTCACCCCTTGGCAAGATCTGTGTCTTGCCCAATATCTATATATCGCCAAATCTTTACGAATGAAAATGTGAAACTTATCACTCTTGGCCTGCTTCTCAGAATGTATAGATTAAGTTTTGATTGTGTGTAAGGGGGGTCACTCCCAAGGCACTTATGTGTCTCTTCAAATTTTCATTAAAGTTTCCTTATTACGCTACAAGTATTAGCTTGAATCTTCTGGATCTGAGTTTATTGTGTTGTTCGCGCATTCATACACCACTACGGAAAATCTAAAAAATCTCATTTAAGTAATTCAAATGATATTTCCATTTACTTATCAATATCTCAAGTTTTTTAGGGGAGAAGACTCCCGCAACGACAAACATCTCTATCACACTCTCTGCTTGCAAATCTTTAAAATCCTGTCAGCCACTAGTGTCCAGATAAATGGCCCAAGGCATGACCCTTGCGGGCAGCCACTTTGTTCACATACATAATAAAAGGAAAAATTTCATTTCAATATTCTGGTGCCAATGTAACAGTTATGGATTAAAATTAAGTGATCCGAAAATGAACCACCGGCCTTGAAGGGGTTAAAGCAGAAAGTTATAGTAAATTGTATTATGTCAATTGTTTTATAACACCGTTAAAAAATACCGGTCGGCGAAGACTCTGTTTGCTTAATTCATTTTATTTTAGTTTTTTTCAAATGTTTAATTTATCTTCTTTAAACAAACACGAAAACAAACATTGGATGTCTTAACAGCAACATATTCAGCCTTAAATTTTCGCAATCAAAGGGAATTGAATGGAAACCCGTTTACAGAGAGATCGGTATAGGTTTTTTCATTATAATTCAATCTATTCTAATCTTTTAAAAACCGATCAGATTAGCATGCTTTTAGATTCTGTGTCGTCTGAACGGGGATTGGTGAGCGTATCTTTCAGGGTGCAGAGCCCCCTAGTGATACAATATTGCTTTAAATAAAGGTGCATGTCACAATAGTTGTGAGACAGTTAATCAAGTAGCTTACAGCCACATTACCGAAGATTAACCCCTCAGTACTTAAAAAGATAAAAATATTTCCTTCTTTTTCATTCAGATAATATTCCACGCCGAAATTTGGACTTCATAAAAAAAAAGAAAGCGCAGAGTTAATAGGCATGTAAATTACGCACTTAAATGCTGAATTAACTGGAATCTATAAACTCTCAATAACTCTTCCTCTGTATCTCCCTGTCCAGTATTAATGTTTCTCGGAGCAGATATAAAATAATTTTAGTGCCTATATATCTGAAAAAAAAAAAAATAAGAAACTTAAAATATGTGTTGTCGTTCACAATTTCAATCTAGTACCGATGTGATGTATTTTATGGTTCATCTGATCTTATGATTAATCTCTAGTAATTGGACCGACAGCCAAATGGTGTATTTGAACAAATGTTATTTTGCCCAGAAGCGTTGTTAAAATCTTCGGTGGTATTTACATCCATTTGAAATGACAAGTAGCCATAATGGCAAAACTGAAAAATCAGCCTAATTACGATTAATGCTAAGAAGAATGCTATAAATGAAAGAAATCATTTTTCAATTTCCTCTGGGCAATATGTTGCCTATTGTGATAACCCATCTGTCACTAACTACATTTCATTAGTTTAGAAAACAAATATTAATTCTTGAGATAGATTAGAAAAAAAAATATGCTTGAAAAACTGTTATGAATCATAAAATGTCACTAAATCCAGCATCGGTTTTCAAACAAACATCATTTAAAAAATCATTTTTGTTGATATGCGGTGATGTAAAAATTGGAATGATGCGATTAGAAATGATGTAAGAACAATAAAAGCTAAAGTGATAGCGCCGGTCTATGCCACAATCATCATACATTTCTGAAAAGAACTATTGGTTTTGCAATATTATAAAGGTGAACTACGAATTTTTGAGACGACAGAAATGTCCGTAGTGAAAGAATTATCACAGGTTGTCATCACAAAGGTTCATATGAGTAATGAAATCTTTGCCGATTTCTTTACTATTCAGCTAATATCCTGACACTATATCTAACTACTGATGTCCAGCTCTTCCATAAAATTCTAAATTCTAAATATAAGCTAATAGTATTAAGCTAATAAGTTAATACTATAGCTAATTAAGGATGCAAAATTTTTAATAAACTGCTAAATTTTATTTGATTTCGTAAGTGTTGCTTTCTATATAAACATGATTTTTTGAGTTTTTCAGGGAAATCTAAAAATATATTAAACACACAGAAAGTATTACAGTTTTCAATTAAAAATATTCTAGTACAACTTTCTAAAACTGGACAGTGTAATCCTGGAAGGCTGGGTCGTATCCCCTGGTATGAATACTGTAAGCGATAAAATTATTTTAGTCTTTCTTTACCCTTCTGCTTGTCCTGATTAGTATACATTGAGAAACGCTTCAGAAAAACTCGAAATATCAGATTACATTATGGGGAAATGAAGTCATTTTTATTATTTCTCTCAATATTTTTCCAAGAAGCCCGAGCAATACCGGGTAGTACCGCTAAAAATTAAATAATTTTAATATTAAAAATATACATGAAAATAATTTTAAATAAACGAAGTTCTAATTTATTCATGTATAGATATGGATAGTTTTCATAGAACTAATAATCAAAGTAAATTTTCCAGAATGATTTTATTCATATATATAAATGGATGGCACTATAAAATGAAATTGGATCTCCTATTTTTTTTTAGAATGTTTTGATTAAAAAAAAATAATCATTACAAGATTTTTTCCTTTTGCATGCGATTTTTTAATCTTTTTTTTTTTTTTTTTTTTAAACCCTGATTAATTATCGATAGGAAAATCAAATAACTTTTTAATTTAAATTCACAGTAACTGCACAAAATACAATGAACCAATTATTTCTTTCCCTTATTGATGCTCTGTTTTGATTAATAGTCTGTTTGAAACTTTGTCCTGAGCTTCTTTGTAAAGCAAATGTTCTTGTAAGAAATGAATTAGAAAAGCCATGTAATTGAAGCGAAAAAGAAGAGCTCTATACATTAACTATTTCTTTTTTAAAAGAGAATATTGATTTTTTTTCTGATTTAACAAATTATTTGCGCTTTGAACATTTAAGTGACGATAATCTTAATTACTAAAAGCTTATTTTAACTGCTCCAGATTGTATAAATTTAATTATCGTTATCATTTTTATTATTTTTATCAGAATTGTTGTAACAGCAAATCACAGAATTTCTTTGTTTTATATAAATTGTATCTGCTCATACGATGAAAATCACTTTCAAGTTTGGATGCAGCAAACAAAAATTTAAATATAATTCACCACGAAAGCATCAAATTTATCACCTCTAATTATGTTATGTTTCTTATATAAACCTAAAATCGTTTGTAATTGTTTTTAATGCTCTTCAGATTTTTTTTTTTTTTTTTTTTTTTTTTTTTTTTTTTTTTTATGAAACACAATACTAATAAGGATACGAAATTTGTAACGTGGTAAATATTTCTAACTTAAAATATTAATTTATTTTTTAATAAAAATAGCCATCAGGATCGAGCAGCCACTATGGTATGATAGACACATAGTTCTCCACAATTTTAGCTTTATCTTTTAAAGTTAACAATATTTGCTTTATCCATTCAAGCTAAATTTCAGCTTATTCAGATATTAAATTGCATTCTGTATGTGCAAATTAGGCTTGTTAATTTTATTAACCGAAGATTTTAGACCAAGTCTGTGGTAGATATATTGATATTAGTCACATTCAGTACTTTGTCGCTTTTAACAGTTGGCCAAAAAAAGAGACGAAACTTTTCCTGTAACTAGTAATCTCCTAAAACTGTAACTAGTTGATTGAAAACTGAAAACAAGAATAAACAAAACAAAATTTACAAAATTTATTTTTTATTTATTTGAATACGTTTTCAGATGCACATTATAATATACGTTTTTTTTTTTTTTTTTTTTTTAATTCACTTTCATTTCTTTAAACATATACCTTAAGTTTGGCAAAAATTTCTCTGTTTCATGCCATGTTCAGCATCTACATTCTCTTATTTTATTTAAAAGAAGAATATCAAGTTACTTTTATGTTTCTAAGAATATATAGAACCACACCATTGTCATAAACTTATCTACTTTGTTTATTTATTTATTTATTTTTTACCAAAAAGTGTTTTTGAAAGTTTTGGGCCAATGTTACCTTGAATTGGGGTAATATTGGCTCATGTATAGAAGCGAAAGTTATAGGGCTTACGACATGTTCTGTGCCAAATTTACCCTATTGAAAAAGACGGGGAAGAGAGGATAAGAAGTGCAAATATGTGAAAAGACAGTAAATTAGCATTTTAATAAAAATGTATTTTAATAAACATTATAAAAAACTCATAAATATTGCTTAACACGGATTGTCCAGCTGTGGGACTGAATACTGCTTTATCTTAGACAGAGTTTAGGTGGACTAATTTTTGCAACAATATCGTTACATTCATCCATCTTAGAGTCCGGTCGCTGTAATCAACACCAACACTTTAACTTAGCAATCCATCTGGGATATATATTGCCATTAAACAGCACAGTTAATAAATTTCCAACGTTACAGTTGTCTTTGTCAATAGCTTTTTCTTTGGTTCAGGTGTGCTGGTAACACTAACGTTTCCAGCAGGTCAAAGACATTTTCCTGTATAAAAATGTACCTGTATTATGCAAATTCAGAAGTATTATTATTATTATTTTCATGTTTTATAAACTATGTATTGAAATGTATTAGATGGTTACGTATATATATGTAATGGATTTAAGTTGTTTACGATTTAAGAAGGGAACAGATGTAGGCTATCTGTATGAGGGGATCTTTAGGTCGTCGCCAAGTAGACGGCCATTTAATAATACTTTGGCAATATAGTCAAGAGTATATTTATGGGAATATTTATGACTGGTCGTAAAATGGACAACACACAATTTTAACAGACACGGGCTCATTCCCTGGTGCGCCCCTTCGAGGGTGGGGCTCCGTGGACACCGCACGGCCCCAAAGTATCGAATTAGATGCTTTGCGAGGGAGTTGTTTGGGGGGCGGGTCAGTATACTCGTTCGCTGATTGAACGACCCCTATTGTCCAGTAGAGTTTACTTACATAAGGGATGTAGTGAGAGAAAAAGTCATATATGCATAGTATTCAAAAAGTTTGAGTAACATGTAGCTGTCTTTTGATATTCCCCAAGTACTCACAGCAGTCATGGAGTTTTCTCTAAGTGTTTGTCATAGGAGTAAATCTCTGGCAAGTAATTACTCCCAGCCTGTTCGAGATGCTGACCTTGCAGAATCTCAATACCCTAATTTGGGTCTTTAAAGCAACCGGGGCTTTATAGTTCTAGGTTGACCGGTACACTAGAGATAGTAGTGGGACCGCTCCACAATGCTCGATTGAAGAGCTGCTTGTTTTTGTGATGGTCTCCGCAATATATATACGTGCTAAATGTGTGTAGTGAAATACTTTCTCAAGGATTGAGTATACCATGCCTGAATCTGATGAGCTTGGTCTTCTACTGTGCGTGTGATTTATGAAGGTATTGTTATTTTATTATATTATTGTTCTCTGTATAAGTATGTGTATTTATTCATTGATTAGGGATGGTTATTCTCATATTGGTAACCAGGTATTCAAATAATTTTATGATAAGAAACTTAAAATTAATTTTAGAATAAAATGACTGTTTTTGATTTATTACTTAAAGCAAGAGTGTCTTGCGATACATATCCCCAAATTGTATATTTAAAATAAATAAATTTTTATTAGTTATTACTTTTGGGTATTTTCCCACCATAAGTTTAGCAATTTTACATAGTAGGGGAGGTTGTATACATAAGAAATTAATGATCAGTTTAATTAAGATATTTTTCTTTTTTACACCCTCTTCTGTTCGACTTTACACTTTGCGGTCATTTTATTAGCTGCGGTGGGACCGTGCCTTGCAGGATTGTTCCGAGGGTTGTTAATATTACTTCGTTATATGAGGATAATATTATGTCATAGTGTTAATTTTATATAAAATTTGACGCGTTAGTCATGGTTATTAATATTAAAATAAATTTTTAAATTAAATTTATGACCCTGGTGGCAATTGAGAATTTTACAATAGATCTGACTTATTTTTCGAAATGGCTTTCACGAAAATTGAGCTTATGTATTGTAGTGAAAAAAATGTAGTAACAAAAAAAATAAATAAAATAAATAAATAAAATGTGTGTATAGGATATTTTCATTCTAATGGTATTAGTACAGAATTTGTTATATTTAAACATTGAAAAGTATTTTAGGAGAAATTTATTGAATCAATTTTACTTTATTTTTATGTTTTTTTAAATCACAGGAGCTATTTGAAGTACAGAAGTATCATACAATTTTTGAAAGTAACAAGAATTTAGCAGTAATTTTGAAAAGTATTTTATGTGCTATGCATACTTGAGAATTTTTGACATATTTTTAAATAGATTTCTGGCATAGGGAATTTTTTATGGTATATTTTGTATTGTATTTTTGTGCATTTTTGGAGATAATTGTTCTGTATTTTTTTGTACATTTTGGTGGACAATTGTATTGTATTTTTAGTAAAAGTGTTTTATAGGAATTTTATAACGTTAATTTTATGTCTCGTAGTAAAAAGCGAAAGAGTAACGCAAATTATAAAGTAGGAGCACAGACTCGTAGTCAGTTAAACAAGCTGCAAGGGAATTAGAAATGACAAAAATGTCGGAAGACGAAGAAAATAAAGTGTCTTTATCGAAAGTTTTGAGCTTAATAGCTCCATTTGACGCAAGGAAAATTGCAAATGTTAAATTTTATCTAGAGGAATTTGATTCTTTCTTAAAGAGAGCTAAAGTCGAAAACGATTTTAGACTGCAAATTTTAAAGGCAAAGTTCGTGTGATTAGCACGAGGAAAATTAGTGTTAGATGAAGGATTAAATAGTGAGAAGGATTATTTGAAATTTAAAAAGAAAATTTTGGAAAGTTTTCAAAAAAGGGAAACATTTAATGAGAACCAGGCACAATTTAATGCTACTAAACAAAAACCTAATCAATCTATGAAGGAATTCATTGAAGAATTCAATATTTTGGCTAGTAAATATTTCCGTCTGACGGGTTATGCAAACGAAGACTGGAATTAAGAAAATTAGATATTAAGGATTATTAAAAATTGTGCGAAAAAGCTCTAACAATAGAGAGTGCTTTTAAATTCACAGAAATGAAGCAAATTAATAATGTCATGATATCCAAAACTGTTTTTATAATGAAAAAATAGTAACAGAAAATCTAATTATAAGAGACAACATAATTATGAGAATTCTAATTTTGTTTGTGGTTTTAATAGACCATATGAGGGTTACGGCTATCTGACTCAAAATCTCCAGGGAAACCCTCCATTTATGCCAATGTATGAACATCAGAGAAAGCATAATTACAGTAATTATGGGAATTTTCAGAGAGAGAATAATTTTAATGACTACAGTTCCGAGGGTCGTTCTTATGACAGGTTTTATGGTAATGTGTCACGGGATAGAGATTTTTCGCAGAGAAACAGACCCAGAGATTTTTCACGGAGAGACAGAAATAGGGATTTTAGCGTGACGTGCAATAAGTCGCAGGATGAGAATTATGATATAAACTGGGATTCTCAGAAAAGGCATGAAAGAGTTAAAAGGGATAATCAGGGTGGTAATTCCAAAACCAACAGTTATGATAAAGGTAGACCTCCAGGAAATAAATAGGTGTTTTGTCTGTTCTTTTTAGGCGTACCGTGTATATATGTAGTGAGGTTATCTTGTACAGAACTGTCGCACAGTTGTAAAAAAAAAAAAAAAAAAAAAAAAAAAAAAAAAAAAAAAAGATAAAAAAATTAGAAATGCCAGCTCTTAAAAGTTAAGTTTTTCTTTTTAAAGTGCGGTATATATAGTTTTTTTTTCTCTTTAGTGTAAAACAGTACTTTAATTTGATATAACTAAATGTTTAATGTATGTATAGTTTATTGGTATAAGTGCAGTTTTATCATAGTGTGTACTGTCGGCAGAAGGGTTAATTTACAGTCGTTAAAGACAAAATTCAATATGTAGCTAGTAACGTATGGGTTATATAATGGTGAATAGTTAAGAAAATGACGGTGTATCTCTTTTAGTAGTGGAAACAGTGAGTAGTGACAGGTTTGGTGTACGTAGAAAGATTAAATTTTAAAAAAGATTTTATTTTATACTAAATACCTACTGTTAGTCCTCTTTCTATTCTTAAAAGTAGTTTCACATAGTTAAAGCAGAAACGAATTTTTACTTGCTCAGATACAAAAATCTATCATGAGGAGTTGGAAAAAAAAGTATAAAAAACTGAAATAAGTCAATTTTCTACAATTGAACTGCGTTTTGGCGAATGGGTATAGTTTATTGCGGTAATCAGTAGTTAGTAGATGTAAGTAGAACATGTCGAGGTACTTTTTATAGTGGGAATTACTCTTTTTGTTGTTTCAGCTCACTGGGGAGCTACCAGCATAAGTGTCAAAATACCGTTAAATAAGTAGCATAAATTGGTGAAAAAGAATTGTTAGCGAGGTGCTCAGTATGTAGAAGCATTCTTGTAGGTAGGTGCGTAAGAGTGGACTTATCATTTGGGGAAATTCATTCACGTGGAGCATGTAGCTAAATTAGGTGCAATCGCGTAAGGGTTAAATCGATAAAGTAAAATTTTTCCGATGCAGGTTAAAAATATTGGGAGCTCTAAAGTGCTAAAGTTAGTTTTAGAGATGTAGAACGATAAATTACTTTCGTATGGTAGTTACAAGTAACAAAAAAAAAAAAGTAAAAAACAAACAAACAAAAAGAAAAAAAATCGAAAATAGAAGATAGGTTACTTAAGTCATTCTCTAAAATTAAAATTTTAGTGTGCGTAGTTTTTCCAGGAGGTAGTATAGGTTAGAACCTGATTTATCATTTTAAAACTGGGAAATTTAGTTTTAATGAGTATGTTTTTGTGAATTAAGGGTTAAACACAAATTATCTACAATGCCGAAAGTAATTGGTGTAACGGAGAGTAAAAAGGTGTTTATATTCACTTTAGTAGTGCTAGAGCACAGTGTGTGTCAATTCTAGTAAAATTTAGTCAACCGGAGAGTTGCCGGCTTTCCACCGGCTTTCTAAAGGTTAATTACTAGACTCCTTTTTTCAATGGTAAAAGTTGAGTTTATAAGAAAATGTTTTGTTTTTTTAAGTAATCTGAAACAAAACTTGTCAACGGGCTTCAGTTGGTTTGCAAGAGTATAGAAAATATATGAAAAATAAAATAAAATAAAAATATATATTTTGTAGGTTTGGCAAAGCCTAACAAATAAATATAAGTAGATTGAAATAAAATTCATCGTACAGTGTACCTACAAAATGGCCGTAAATATATTTATAAAGATAAAATAAAAAATTACAATAATTGAAAATAAAAATTAAAATGTCCAGCCAAGATTAAGGTTTGCAAATATTAAGGGGATGAGAAGTAGGAGGGAGGTACTTACATGACCGGAGTATCTCATTGGCTTTCGTAGTAGTTGTCTTGTCAGGTTGCGGGTTGCATTAAGACTAATATCAGACTGGCGTCTTTTTTGCGGCTTTTTTGCTTAAGTATTATCCATTCACAATACTATAGCATTGTGAATGGATAATACTTAAGCAAAAAATCAGCAAAAAAGGCGCCCGTCTGACATTGGTCTTAATCAGACTCATCATGTCCGCATATCACACCCGTTGGATTTCTTCAGCGTTTTTACGCCATTCTTGGGTATCTGAAATTAAAACCAAATGACGGTATTAGAATCTTGGTAATAGATAGATGGTAGATAGATAGATTGCAATACAATGATTAATTAACATAAAAAGGGGCATGCACATTTCGTTGGTTAATGAATGTATTTAACCCCTTGGGGACGAGCGTCACGTATTCGTGCCGCATGAAACGCTCAGAATCCTTGTTTTTCCTCACCAGTAAAATTTTACTGTAAAATTTGCCTTGTTTAATCAGCGCATTTTCTCGATTCAAGAAGACACACATTTCTATTTTTAAAAAACGGTGACAAAAGATTAAAAATTTCGTAAAAGGCCCCGTCCCGAAGGGGTTAAGAGAAGTTAAATGAATTAAATGTTTATAAAAAATGTTTAGCATTAAGGCAAATATGGTTTTGATGGCTAACAATTAAATATATAAACAAGAAAATTCTAAATATTTGACTTAAAGAGTTAAAACAAAAATGGAATAATATGAAAATTTTATAAAAAAATGATAATTTAAAATAAATAGAAGAAAAGGGAAAATTATTTATACAGTCAAACCTCGTTAACATGAGCCTCAAGGGGAATTAAATTTTTGTTCATGTTATCCGTAGTTCATGCTATCAGTAACAAAAAATCCGATAAAAAAATGAGAAAAATACATATAGGTGAGACTGAGGCTAATGGAACATGGGAGCTAACGGGACAGCAGGGTTTTTGTCACAATTTATCAGTAAATGTCATTTCCAGTATTACACAAGAACATGCTTTGAACCACTTTTTTTCATTAGCTATTTACAAAGAAAGAAGCGAGATATATTTAAGCATCAAGATATATATATATATATATATTTTACATATAATAAATATTTGTTTTGATCAACGATTAAATGAGTTTTTAATAATAATACCTTTTATTATGAAGCTTTTATGCAATGTTCATTTTTAATCATATTTCGTACCAGAGATAAACATTTAATTTACAGTAAGCTTAAATGCATTGGTAAAGTATTCAGGGACAAATGTGGATTTCACATAGGGTCTAATGAGAGAAAACTTTGTTTTAGAATGGAGGCTTATTTCTATTTTAATAATTAAACTATTATATATTTTTTTTATTCATTAATAGAATTCATGCCACCTCTCATATGAAAGTTGCAATACTAAACTGCAAATTTTCCACGTGTAAAGAAAGAAACAATACATAAAAATACTCCTTTTAGGTAGCAACTTTCCCTAATAATGGTGACATGTAGTTGGTGACACGTATTGTATCGACACGTTGTCCAAAAATGAGAACATTCTAATGGCAATAGTACACATTTTCATCGGTCTAAAGAATAATCCTTTTCATGAAGCTCTAAAGTATAACCCATTGTTCCCCAGGGAAAAGGAAGCTTTCACACTTTTCTAGGAATTTTCGTTCATGCTAAGCGTCAAAATCTCACATGGGGAAATCGAGAATTGTTCATTTTAAGCGAAATTTCACGTTAAACGTTTTCATCTTAAAAGGGGAAAAACACTATAATCCGTATTCATTTTGACGGGGACAGTGGGAACTGTCCATGTTAAAAGTAATTCACGTTAAGCGTGTTCACGTTAGCGAAGTTCGACTGCATTAAATAATTACGGAATTCTTGCGTAAATTCGAAGAAAATTATTTTTTTGAGAGAATTTTAATTATGCTGTATCTAAAAATTATTTATTTGTAAAAATGTATGATTAAAGATAGGCAAATTAATAAATTAAGGTTTAGCGAATTCATTACTTCTTAAAATGTAGTTAAGGATTAAAATTTAAAGATAATTTAAATGAACCGATTTATTAGGAAAATTTAAATAAATCGTGGAAAAGGTATTAAAATAAACAATTTGGTGTACATAGGTGATGTAATTTTTAAATTATAAATTATACCATAAATTTTAACACTTCTTTGTATTTTAAAAGTTTAAAAGAGAATTTAAACTTAAAATTTTATTTATATTATTAAATGGTTAAATTTGACAAATTGAATAATTACAGGAATTATACATAAATAAGGTATAAATAAAAATAAATACCAGGATACCTCAGGGCTTAACAGATTCTGGCTTTATTAAATGCTTTTAATAAAAAAAAAATCTTTTGGATTACTAGCAAAATTTTAATATTAAAATGTAAAATTGATTTGATTTTGATAGAAGGGTAGTTATTGGAGTACTAAAGCTTAACTTTTATATGGGTAATCCAATGTTGCTGGTTTCAATCTGGACATGTAGTGGTTGGCCGCTCGCAGGCGAGTTGTCATCCTTTTCGGCCGAAACTCATGTGCGGAGGGCACCTTCATTGTTATTTCACCTAGAAAAGAGTTATTCGAAATTGTGTTACTATTGGGAAATGAATACATTAAAATGAGAAAGAAAGGTCTGCAAAGAGTAAGCCGCAGGTGATAGATTGTGTTTCCGCTTTAAGCAGGTTCGGAGCAGTCAACGTATGCGAGTGTATTTGCAGTAAACTACACGTGTAGTATAATTGTACGTACTTATCAAGGTCACAATGAATTAATTTACCACTTGGCAGGCAAAAGTAGTAAGAGCTAAATTCTCACCGTCTTCACATGTATTTGTTTGACTGGTTCTGTCAAGGTGGAAACTTGGCGAATTACATACATTGAGCTAAAAGCCTCAAGCTAATATTACAACCTATATTTTGAAACGAAAACTTTTTCGATAACTAAAGCTATGCAGAAAATATAGCCGATTTAAATTTTCTTTTCACTTGAGCCAAAGATACCCTTAATGGGCTAAACTTAACTCAGTTGACGGTAATAAAAAAATAGATAAAAACATTATTAAGACTTAAATACAGTGATATAGCAAATTATGTAATACATTACGCGATATAGTAGACTCTTATATATTGCATTATATCTTACATAATTCTTTGTGTCATTATAATTTAGAGTGATACAATTAAGTGATATATTCGAGTTATTACCTCATTTTAATAAGTTTTCAGTCATAATATAGCAATCCTAAAAGAGCTTCTTTTCTTTTACGAAATTCCAGCAATGTTTGTGTTTTACTATGCGCAGGTACGAAGAGCTGAAAAGTGTAAATGATGTGGTTTACACCAATCACTTAATTAATTTTAAAAAATCAGAGGGCCAAATTCGGGATTTATAGGTTTTTAAATATACTATCGGATAGCAGGACATACATAAAGAGCATTTTTTTCAATAGGAAATTCTAACAGATTTTTTTTTCGATTAAAAATCTTTAGGTTACCCACAAAAGCACTAGAAATCCTTTTATATGAAAAATATCAATTATAAATTCAAATAAAATTTTGAAATTTATTAAAGGCGATACCAACACATAAGCTTCAAATTAATAGCCGAAGTTATACCTAAAGATTTTTTTATTTAGTTACAGACATTTTCATTGTTATCATTGCAGTGTTTCAGTGATTAGTTCGATTTCATATCTGATATCTTAGTGTTTAGTTAAGTTATTTATTTTATTTATCCACGTACTGATAAAATTTTAATATTTGTATGAAATATTAGCTGCGAACTATCATTGAATTATTTATATTGTTTAAAGAAAAATGTGCTTTAATTTGAGCTATACGTGATATTAATATATTTTACAAAACGTGCGGCAAAACTATTCTAAAAAAAGTAAAGAAATCAGTAAATTGTGAAACAGTTTTCAAAAAAATTGCATTTTAATGTACAATTATTACCCAATTCAACGGGTAAAAAATTACAAATATGCGATTTTTAGAAAAAAATAAATTTTCTGGAAAATGGAAACAGATTGCTTAGAATCTTTGCCATGGAACATAATATATCAGCGTAACTTATAAGCCTGTTTTTGCACTATAGTATATATATTCTTTTTAAATTTTCAGACATGTGTTCAATAACTCATTTCAAGTGTTATTCAACAATGTATGTTCAAAGAATTTAAAAAAAAGAAAAAACAGTACTATGAATTTGTAAATATGCAATATATTTGAATACATTTTCAAATGAGAATTTCATGTCTAGACGCTATTCGAGGTTGAATATATGTACTTTAGAATATATATAGGATAGATTTGACAGGTGCTTGTGAATGATTAAATCAATATGTTCCAAGTCAAATATAAATTAAAATTTTTAAATGGATAGCACACATAAATATCACGACAATGCTACGAGAATTTCATCAACAATTCAGCAACGTTCTCAAGGTGGCTTTATATTCTGGCACGCGCATCTGTTATATGAATCTGTCAGAATATGCCCTGTTCTAACAATCACTTGTGTCATTGGATTACTAGCATTGCGCTTAATTACTTGATCAATAACTTTACAGGCTTAATAATTAATCGAATTGCAATCGAAGCAGTAAGGAAGGATGTCATTGAGATCATGCCATCCTCTTACCGGACACATATCAAAACACAATCACATTTTCTGTTATTTTCGTTTTGTAGCATCCATTGCACCTCTTCATAACACTTCTTAAAGTTTCTCGCTGTATGAAGGACATTAAATATCTTAAATATCATTAAATATGAATTTAAATATCAACATTAAATGTGAAATTCTAAGAATGAGTTGAGTCATTGCATTACTGGTAGTGCGTTTAATTATTTGATTTATCACTTTACATACTTTTTAATTATGCTAATTGGAATCTGAGGAGTAAGGAAGGATGTCATTGAGATCAGGCATTCTTTTAGAGGAGACATGCCAAAACACGATTGCATTTTGTGTTGTTAAATTTCGTACACTCCGTTGCATCTCTTCGTCATACTTCTTAAAACTTTTGCGTTGTTTAAAAGGCAGTAAATATCTTTATAGATTACGGAATTTGGTTACTGGCGAAAATCATTTCTGAAGGTTACTGTTTTTATTATGCCGATTTCTTCGACTCTCCCCATTCAAAGATTTTTGACATGATGGCCAAATGTAAATTAAAAAAAAAATAAGCATACACATATATATATATATATATATATAATATTGCTTACCCGCAAGAAAAATGACTCAATTCTCGAAATTCTTTTTGAATTTTTTTTCCACTAACAGGACTATCATAAATGCGTCTTGCTACATGAGAAGTTTCATAAGTGTAAATATCCAGAAAATAGCTTTATTACGCCTATTTGTCCACGTAACCACGCAAGCGGCCAAGTTGTGTGGAGAGTTAAAATTACTCAACCCTCCAAACATCATCTACGTCAACATTCTTAAGTGTTTTACCGTTTTATGCACGTGTTTACTGTTGTTTGAATTGCTAGGAGAAACCGTCCCAAAATGACATACTTAAGTAAAATCACATACCTTATGTTTCCTATTATTGACGCTAGAGGACAGCACTTAACAATATTCAGTTATATTGTGGAATGAATCTGCAGCGATAAGCATTTAATAGCGAAAGTTTCAAATTCGAATTTTTATTGTTTACAAAGAAACTCTTTACACCTTCGTCAGAAATTTCTTGGGAATATTTTTTGGTTCTAAATCAGGTCTATTTTATTTCAGTGATTAGATATCTGAAGTACAAGGTGAGTACTTATTTCTTTGTAGATTTGTTTCTATATATCGAAATATTTATAAATGCATGTGTGCTCGAATACTGCCTAGGTATATAGAAAATAGCGATTGTAGGTAAAATGACATACCGGTTTTTGAAAAGTGGAAACTATCCCATGGACACAGACATATTTCCCAGCTCTGTTTTCTGTGTAACTGTTGTGAGAGGTAATCCACTGGAAAATACGGAATGTGACTAGAGCAACACAAGTTATACAGATAATAGCCTATATAGATATAGTTAGTCTACTTTTATAGTTTCGACGTCAACTGCTCCAATTCCAGTGCCAACATATGTCCCCGATGCTCCCAAGACGTGTGTATCTTTGACAAATACATTAATGACTTTGACAAATATATGACGGAAAATACATTAATCTTTCTGCTGCTGCTGATGATGAAGCCTGTCTTTATTGCGAAGATTTATTCAGTCATTCAAGACCGACGGAGAATTGGATAAAATATATTAAGTATTCAAAGTGGGCACATAGTGAAGGTGCCGGTGTTCCTTGGTGGGCAAAAACTTTATTTGTGATGTATAGAAGTAAAATTAACAACGATTTAAAAATGTTTCGTTATAGGCCAGCACTGTAGATAAAATGACATAGTACTCCATCTATTCTATTATCTATATTATAAAGGACAAACATATCTGTGCGTAACGCATACGTCATTTTGCGAATGGCAACACTTTGAAATTTGAAATAAAATTTTGGCTTTGCAATTTTCTCTACTGCAAATTTTTAAACTTCTAAGCATCGCACATTTTAAATTTTTACACCGTCCAATAAGGAAAAAAATGCTCTTTTAAATGCAATTTGTTTGAAAACTGTATCTCAATTTATTTTTGAGATATTAATTTTTTTGTAGTTTTTAATACCATTTTTCTTATCGTGGCAACAAAAGTACCTCATTTCATTGAAAGTCATTCAAAGTAAACTGAAAATTGTCGAAAATAGGAGATACTGTATCTTTCGGTTGCCATTTTCTCATAAAACCTAAAAAAAAAATGAAATTAAAATATGGGCTATGTCAAGAATATTGTCTGTTATTCTGTGATAATGACGTCATATGCACACTTTTCTATAGACGAAGTTTAAAACTGGATTGTAAAAGTGGATTGCTTTAGCGGATGCATATGACGTCATTTTATAAAAAAGCGTGTATTTTATTTCTTAAACCTGAATTATGTTTTGTAGAAGTGCGTCATTTTCACAGCCCAGCTGCTTTGAAATTCTTCACAGGTGAAAATGCTTCACATTTAAAAATAATGTAATCGAAATCACACACTGATAAAACGCAATGTTTTACAAAAATTTAGAGTGTCTTTGTAAAGTATATTTTTCAATCTTCTGACCATCGTTACATTTTCAATTTTCGTCGCATAGAGAAAAAAATTACTTTCAAATGCAATTTGATTACAAATTTTATCTTAATTGACTGATGTATTATATTTTCTAAAATAATTTTTAAGCATGATTTTTTTTAAGTTTATCTTATCATGTGCCGGTTTCAATACATAATAATAATAAACATTTTTCACATAAAGCAACAAACATTTCTCAGCATTCGTTTCTGACTATTTTTGCATAACGAAATTAATACTTCCTTTATAAACAAATAAAAGAATAATATTAAAAAAACCACCAATCTAACATATTTGTGAAAGACAAATTAACGAAATTAATACTTCTTTTATAAATAAATAAAAGAATAATATTGAAAAAACAACAGATCTAACATATTTATAATCGTACAATTTAAATTTTTAGATCACCAAGGATTTTTTTAAATGGAATAACTTTGCAAAGTCCATCTCAGTTTACTGATTGTCTATAGTTTAAAAAATAATTTTTAAGCATGAAATATTTTTTTAATTTATCTATATCGCGCGGAGCTCGATTAAGAAAGATTAATCCGTTTGCCCTTAAAGCAAAATACAGACTTCATCATTTTCTTACGGCTAATATCCATTAAAAAAATTCCCTATGAATAAATAAATAAAATAATATAAATAAAACACAAATTTACCAGACATGTATAAGCTCTGAAATTATCAGAATATAAAAGGATGCCATAAGTAGCAAAATCTTGGCAAATAACTCTTAGCATGCGGCTAATAAGAAAATATCGCTTTTGACAAATTTCAAAAATTTATTTGATTGTATAATTCGTATTTTCCTTATGAAAAATGCTTTTTTAGGTGCGTTCGTAATTATATAAATACGTAGCACCTATAGTCGTCGTTCAGTCCGTCCGTCCGTCCGTCTGTCCGTCCGTCTGTCCGTCCGTCCGTCTGTCCGCATGTAACAGAGCAAAAACTACCCAACCGAATGGTCTGAAATTTCAAATATATGATTGTTGCAAAATTTTGTCGAGCCATTTTAAATTTTATGAAAATCGGATGTATAGTTTAATTACAGGGACAGTCAAAAGCTTTTCTTTACATTACGGCCAATGGGAAAAATTATTGCAAGTGCATTTTAATGATATTAGAGCCTTCCGAATGATCTGAAATTTTAAAGATATAACTGTTGCAAAATTTTGTCGAGCCCTTTCAAATTTTAGGAAAATTGGATGTATAGTTTAATTACAGGGACAGTCAAAAGTTTTTCCTTACATTACGGCCAATGGGAAAAATTATTGCAAGTGCATTTTAATGATATTGGAGCCTTCCGAATGATCTGAAATTTTAAAGATATAACTGTTGCAAAATTTTGTCGAGCCCTTTCAAATTTTAGGAAAATCGGATGTATAGTTTAATTACAGGGACAGTCAAAAGTTTTTCTTTACATTACGACCAATGGGAAAAATTATTGCAAGTGCATTTTAATGATATGAGAGCCTTCCGAATGATCTGAAATTTTAAAGATATAACTGTTGCAAAATTTTGTCGAGCCCTTTCAAATTTTAGAAAAATCGATGTATAGTTTAATTACAGAGACAGTCAAAAGTTTTTCTTTACATTACGGCCAATGGGAAAAATTATTGCAAGTGGATTTTAATGATATTAGAGCCTTCCGAATGATCTGAAATTTTAAAGATATAACTGCTGCAAAATTTTGTCGAGCCCTTTCAAATTTTAGGAAAATCGGATGTATAGTTTAATTACAGGGACAGTCAAAAGTTTTTCTTTACATTACGGCCAATGGGAAAAATTATTGCAAGTGCATTTTAATGATATGAGAGCCTTCCGAATGATCTGAAATTTTAAAGATATAACTGTTGCAAAATAAAAACAAGTGCATTTTAATGATATTACAGCCTTCGAGATTGGTCTGAAATTTTAAAGATATAATTGTTGCAAAATTTTGTTGAGCTATTTCAAATTTTAGGAAAATCGGATGTATAGTTTAATTACAGGGACAGTCAAAAGTGTTCCGTTACATTACGGGGAATGGGAAAAAAATATTGGAAGTGCATTTTAATGATGTATCAGACTATGCGCTTTATGAAGTGCAAAAAATTATACATTCAGTACAATATGGGGTGCAAAAAATAATTATAAAACTACTTATAGTACGAACGCACCTCATTTGCCCCGTTTGACGAGCAATTTCCAACTTGTTAATGTAAGTTGTCAATCTAAAAATATTATGGAATATAAAAAAAATATTAGTTTTCAATTTTAAAAAATGATTTAACCCGGGAATCCCGGGTACGTTCCCCTAGTCTATATTATAAAGAACAAACATATCTGTGCGTAACGCATACGTCATTTTGCGAATGGCAACACTTTGAAATTTGAAATATAATTTTGGTTTTGCAATTTTCTCTATTGCAAATTTTTAAACTTCTAAACCTCGCACATTTTAAATTTTTACACCGTCGTATAAGGAAAAAAAATGCTCTTTTAAATGCAATTTGTTTGAAAGCTGTATCTCCATTTATTTTTGAGATATTAATTTTTTTGTAGTTTTTAATACCATTTTTCTTATTGTGGCAACAAAAGTACCTCATTTCTATTGAAAGTCATTGAAAGTAAACGGATAATAGTCGAAAATAAGAGATACTGTATATTTTTGTTGCCATTTTATAATAAAAACTGAAAAAAAAAGTTGAAATTAAAATATGGGCTATGTCAAGAATATTGTCTGTTATTCCGTGATAATGACGTCATATGCACACTTTTCTATAGACGAAGTTTAAGAGTGTATTGTAAAAGTGGATTGCTTTAGCGGATGCAAATGACGTCATTTGATAAAAAAGCGTGTATTTTAATTCTGAAACCTAAATTATGTTTTGCAGAAGCGCGTCATTTTCACAGCCCAGCTGCTTTGAAATTCTTCACAGGTGAAAAAGCTTCACTTTTGAAAATAATGTAATCGAAATCGCACACTGATAAAACGCAATGTTTTACAAAAATTTAGAGTGTCTTTATAAAATAGAGTTGACATGTAAATAATAGCGATTTATATTACAGAAATTGATGATTCTCGCCAGGATGGATTTGCTTCGCCGAGTTAGACAATCAAACAAATAATTCGTGGTTTAAAATAATATCGTGTTCCTGAAGTTTTTGTCGAAAATTCTCCGAGTAATAAAATTTTAATGCTATTCTTTAGGACATACTACTATAGTTTTATCAAAATAACATAATTTGCTTAATTTAATTTTTCCTAATTTTATATAACCTATACATTTAAAACACAAGTGTGTTTTTTAGACACCTGCCCTGATCTTTCTGCTGAACCAATTTTACTGATATTCTTTTTTTAAACAGAAAGCTCTTCCTTTGTAGATGTGATCGCACTATCTGTTTTTTTATTTTTTTTTAAATATCCCCACTTTTATATTTTAATTTTAAAAGCATTTTATGAAATTTCTTCAAAATGATTAAAATTGGATAGCTTTCATTACTGCAGACAAGAGAGAAATAATGAGGTATTTTTAACTTTATTCATGCTATTTTCTATTAAAAATTCAAAATTGTTGATAAAAATTGTTCTATACGGTTTAGTGGCGCAAAATTCCATTAGGAGCAGAATATTATATTAGGGGCATAATAACGGAAAATGGCATACTCCTTTTGAAAACACGCATTTTTCCTCATAAATTTTCTATATTGTTTTTCCTTCTGTATGTGTACTGATACTAGGTTTCAGACACTAGGCGAAATGCTTATTTAAATGAAAATGAAGTCATATTTAAAAGAAAACGATCTCTTTCTTAGATAAAGCTAAACATTTTAACACAAATGCGTCTAAAAAACATAAATTATGGAAATTTTTACTCTCCGGAATTGAGATTAGAATCTCAAGTAAAGAGTGCGTCTGTTCACATAAAAGATGTTGCTGACAATCGTGACTTTAAGTTTGAGTTAAAATGATTTTTAAATAATCAAACAAAATACAAATTTTTAAAAAAATGATGAATATGGATATGAGAAGTGCGTATGCAAATTTTGAGAAGGTGAAAATTGCTGTTTTCATTCCGGAAATCCAAGCATAAGAGCCCCAATCTATAACTACATCCTAATAACTTATCTTTATTATATTTTATTGATTAAGTATCTATATTATAAAGAAAAAACGTATCTGTGCGTAACGCTGACTTCATTTTGCGAATGGCAACACTTCACGATCAAATTTCGATCTTGAAATTTTCGCTACTGCAATTTTTTAATCTTCTGACCATGGTACATTTGTAATTTTCTTCGCAAAGGGAAAAAATTTACTTTCAAATGCAATTTGTTTAAAAACCGCATTCATTGACTGATGTATTATATTTTCTACAATAATTTTTAAGCATGGTTTTTTAAAAGATTACCTTATCACGTGCCGGTTTCAATACATAATAATAATAAACATTTTGCACATAAAGCAACAAACATTTTTCAGCATTTGTTTCTGACTATTTTTGCATAACGAAATTAATACTTCCTTTATAAACAAAAATAAAAGAATAATATTAAAAAAACCACAAATCTAACTTATTTGTGAAAGACAAATTAACGAAATTAATACTTCTTTTATAAACAAATAAAAGAATAATATTGAAAAAACACAAATCTAACATATTTGTAATCGTACAATTTAAATTTTTAGATCACCAAATAGGATTTTTTTTTTCAAATGGAGTTTGTTTGCAAAGTTCATCTCAGTTTACTGATTGTCTATGGTTTTAAAAATAATTTTAAAGCATGAAATATTTTTTAATTTATCTATATCGCGCGGAGGTCGATTGCGAAAGATTAATCAGATTGCCCTTAAAACAAAATAAAGAGTTCTTCAGTTTCTTACGGCGAATATCCATTAAAAAAAATTCCCTGTGAATAAATAAATAAAATAATATAAATAAAACACAAATTTATCAGACATGTATAAGCTCTGAAATTACCAGAATATAAAAGGATGCCATAAGTAGCAAAATCTTGGCAAATAACTTTTAGCATGCGGCTAATAAGAAAATATCGCTTTTGATAAACTTCAAAAATTTATTTGATTGTATAATTCGTATTTTCCATATGAAAAATGCTTTTTTAATGTATGTGGGCATTCTAAAAAAATTATTGCATATAAAAAAATTATTAGTTTTCAATTTAAAAAAAATGTTTTCGCCTATATTCTTTAACCCGGGAAGCCCGGGTACGATCCCCTAGTACATATAAAATCCAAACGGAAATTTCGTTCCGAACGCCTAGAGTTTGAGTTCTACCGCGTGGATTTTTACGGAACTTATACCGTTAGATAGGTATCGTTTCAGGGAAGGTTTTAAGCTATAACACATTATTCTACCTAGATTAGTTATAGAATTATGACGGAAAGTTCTGTTATTTTGGACGATAAGGTTTACCATTTTATTTCTTAGCGAAATTTATCGTTGATAAAAAAAAAAAAAAATTGAAACGGCTATTACACCTTGAAAAATAAAATAAAAAACTGATACTGATTTTAATTAAAAGAAAAAGAAAAGAAGAAAAAGAGAAAATGAAAAACAGTTTTGACGAGTGGTAATATTATAAAAAGAAAATATTTAATTTAAACAAGAAAGAGAATATTCGTAATGCGTAAAAATTTATTAAAAAAAAAAAAAAAAGATTGCACTTTTAAACAACATTTGGCGATTTATCTTTTGCGTCAGGTTAAGAAAAATGCGCCAGAAAATTTGATAAGACAATATTAGACTGACAATTTTGTTTTCGTTTTGGATTCTTTTTTATTTACTTTTTATTTTTATCAAGCGCATCCATCATTAGACTTAAAATAATAGTACTTGTGAGTTAGATGTTGTAAGTTTATTTACGATATTGATTTTATCGCTAAATAATATGATTTTAAGCCAAAAAGGCATAAACGTAGCATTGGTTTGAGCGACGTTTACAATATTGGTGATTTTTCAAGCGGACGGTATCCTTTTTGGAGTAATCTAATTCTACTACACACACATACACACACATATATATATATATATAATACAAATGGAATTATATACACTGCTCAAAACAATTAAAGGATATTTGAAGTTTTATATAAAATAAAGATATAAACGAATTTTTTTCCGAAAATAGAAGAAGAGAATCACAAATGCAAATTTTTCTGGTTTTCAAACTGTGGAGTATGCAAATTTTGAGTTCGACGTCAAAAACGTCGCTTCAGCGGCAGCGAATGAAACTTGACTTTCAACTGGATAAAAGAGAATGAAGACAAGGATGATCGGCATTCAGTGATTGCTTTGTTTCGATGAGTACGATGTCTCAGCGAAGTCATTAGACAGATTCAGAAGCTTTGAGAATTGTTGGTAGGTTAGAAGGGGGCCAAACTCAAGCCGAAGTAGCGCAAGCCATTGGAGTGTCACAAAGTGTCATTTCCAGGATCTGGAACCGTTTTTTGGAGAGTGGATGTGCAGGCAGAAGACCAGGGCAAGGTCGTAGATGGGCAACAACGCCCAATGAAGATCAGTATTTAGCGTTAACAGCTTTGAGACACCGAACCATGAACGCTACTCTTCTCCAACAACACCTTCGCTCGGCTACAGGCACCACGATTTCAACTCAGACTGTCCGAAACCGGCTCCATGCTGTAGGTCTGTATGCTCGCCGACCGATGGTATGTGCTAGATTAACATCAAGGCATCGTCGCGACCGCAGGGAGTGGGCAACCAAGCATGTCAACTGGGGAGAAATGAATGGAGCAATATTCTGTATTCTGACGAGTCCCGTTTTTCTGTGCATCCGGATAATAGGCGTATTTTCATCTGGAGGGACCGTGGCAGTAGGAATAATCCTGCGTTCGTGCACGAAAGTGTCAGATTTGGCGGTGGAGCAGTGTTGGTGTATGGTGGCATCTCCATTGACGGTCGCACTGACCTCTACATCATTCGAGATGGAGCTCTGACTAGTCACCGATATAGGGATGAGATCCTCAGACCTATTGTAGTCCCTTACGCTGCAGCAATCGGAGATAACTTCATTTTAATGGACGATAACTGCAGGCCACATCGTGCAAACCTGGTGGAGGATTTCCTTTTCGAGGAAGGAATCGTTCGAATGGAATGGCCAGCGTGTTCTCCAGACATGAATCCAATCGAGCACGTTTGGGACGCTCTAGGAAGACGTGTTTCTGGCCGCCAACAACCCCCACAAACTCTCCAAGAACTGGAAAGAGCTCTTCTGGAAGAGTGGGGCAGAATACCCCAACTCGTCATTAATAGCCTCTTTGAGTCCATGCCTCAAAGGTGTTCAACGTTGCTGGCCGCCCGTGGAAACCATACCCCCTACTGAAAATGATTTTCTTTGAAGAAAACACCTTTTCTTATTCTTTTTTTCTCATATGCACAAATTGTGTTTTTTTCCTTTAGTACACAAATGCGCAATAAAATGCATTTTTTTATGCCAAACATGTGTAATTTATTCTCATATAACCTACTATGTCTGTCGACCATGTATCAATCAGCTAAACAGTTTACCAGATACAAAATCCACCTAAAACTGCAATATCCTTTAATTGTTTTGAGCAGTGTATATATACATATAATACAAATGGAAATTTCGCTACGGTTGCTTATAACTCGAGTTCCGCTGAACTTGCACTGTTAAATAGGTAATTGTTTTGGAAGGTTTTAGTATATAACATATCATTACGTTGTCTACGTTGCTTAGGTATTGAATTCTGGTTTAAAGTTCGTTAATGAGATGAACCAGATTATGAAAAAATAATCTTTTGAAAAGATTCTGCCGAATGTTTTTCGATAGAACTTGCACTTTTAATCAGATAATTTTACAGGGAGGCTTTAAGTATCTAACATAGCCTTCTACCTTGCTCAGCTATACAGCAATGGGGAGAATTGTGTAATCTGGTGATCCCAATTATAAAAAAACTAGTTGGATGTGCCAATCCCAAAACTTTCTTCTATCTTATACATCTTAATATTTCAAAACCTAGTTACACATGTTAATACTTCAATATTATTAGTTCAATACGATACCAACTTTGATTTTCATCTTAAATTTCTGCTCAAGTCAATTAAACGGACTAAAAACGAGTTAATCTATATCATGATATTTGTTAAAATTATTAATTTTTCCTTATTCTGTCGTTATCAGCTATTTGCGAATAGCCAGCATAGCAGGAAGCGAGTTCCCGCCGCTGCATGAGCCGCCGATGCACAATAGAACTACGAAAAATCAAGAAAAGTATACAAAAATCGCTAGCACGGAGCCCCTTTACCGCGCAATATTTCCAAATTCAAGGAGAACCTGTTGGCCAAAGCCAAAAACAAGCACAAACATTTTGGTTCAATTGTATGCATAATTTTATACGCTGTTCGATGGTACAATAATGAAAATGGCAGAGAGATCGGAATTATAGCGCCCCCTTCTTTCGGAATTTTTTCAAGTTCAGGGAGGACTTGTTTGCCATAGCCAGGAACATGCACAAAAAATTTGGTTCAATTATATGGATAACTTCATACACTTTTCGATGGTACAATAATGAAAATGGTACAGACATCGCAATTGTAGTGCCCCCTTCCGGCAGAATTTTTCCAAATTCAGGGAGGACCTTCGTGACATGACCAAAAATAAACACATAAAATTTGGTTCAATTCTATGCATAACTTCATACACTTTTCGGCGGTACAATATTCAAAATGGCACAAAAATTGTACAAAAATCGCTATTACAGCGCCCTCTACGAGCGATTTTTTTACAAATTAAGGGAGGACTTCCTTGCCATAGCTAAGAACTTAAAATTTTTTTTTGGTTCAATTCTATGCATAACTTCATACACTTTTCGATTGTGCAATATTCAAAATCGCACAAAAATCGCTATTACAGCGCCCCCTAACGGCGCATTTTTTGCAAATTCATGGAGGACCTGCTTGCTATATCCAAAAACTTATAATAAAAATTTGGTTTAATTCTATGCATAATTTCATACACTTTTGGACGGTACAATATTCAAAATCGCACAAAAATCGCTATTACAGCGCCCCCTACCGGCGATTTTTTTCCAAATTCAGGGAGGACCTGCTTGCCATAGCCAAAAACTTAAAATAAAAATTTGGTTTAATTCTATGCATAACTTCATACACTTTTGGACGGTACAATATTCAAAATCGCACAAAAATCGCTATTACAGCGCCCCCTACTGGCGAATTTTTTCCAAATTCAGGGAGGACCTGCTTGTCATATCCAAAAACTTAAACTAAAAATTTGGTTCAATTCTATGCATAACTCCATGCACTTTTGGATGGTACAATATTCAAAATCGCACAAAAATTGTTATATCAGCGCCCCCTACCGGCGAATTTTTTCCAAATTCCGGGAGGACCTGCTTGCCATAGCCAAAAACTTATAATAAAATTTTGGTTTAATTCTATACATACCTTCATACACTTTTTGATGGTACAATGGCGACAGACAGACGGACAGACGGACAGACGGACAGACGGACAGACGGACAGACGGACAGACGGACGGACGGACAGACGAACAGACGGACACACAGACAGACAGACATTTTCTATAAACATGTTTTTTGGAATCTCTGACCCCTAAAACATGCAAATCCGTCGAAAACCGGAAGTCGAAAAAAATTTCGATTACAATACTTTCTTCTATTGAAGATAGAAGAAAGTAAAAAATTACCATTTTAAAAGTTCTAATATACTGTTTTTTCTAGGTTTGCATTGTTGGTTTGGTAATTTTTCAAAGACAATTGTGGAATATAATATATATTTTTACATTGCTTAGTTATATATCAATGGGGGAAATTTTGGTAATTTTCCAATACCCTTGGCGATCCTTGGCAATTCCTTGGCGAGATGCAGAAAATGGGCTTGACGGATGAAGTAAAGTTTCAATGAGTATTTTTTGTTCAATAATTATAGAATTTATTTACTATAAAGAAGCCATTTATCTGTATTTCTTTAAAAACAGAATATTAATAACAATAGTAATAATATATTTCATTGAAAAGTTTATTATATGAATACATAGGTAAAAAAGCATAAAAGTTCATCATATTTATTTTCATACCTCTTCATATCATTTGTCCAAAAATCTCACTTTTTGAAGTCCGAATTGCGCCATGCTTAAAAAAAAAAAAAAAAAAAAAAAAAAAAAAAAAAAAAAAAAAAAAAAAAACGACAAGGCCCCTATACTGGAAAAGTATAGGAAATTATGTAATCAGATGAACCCGTTTATGACAGATCTCAAATGACAGCATTGCTATTTGGCTAACCATCGCCGATTTGGGGAGAAATATTGGTTAAATGGGTTTAATCAAACAATTCCTGACTGATATTTGACATCAAACTTGATTGTTCACAAATATAGGCGTCAGAGTGGTCTCTATGACGGTGTTTTCGTATATGGTTACAAGTAATTTAAAATTCCTGCGGAAGGGAGAATGGCTAAAGAAATAGCTAACACGTGATATTACATGCACGTTACAGATTTAACGACAGCTGAAATTAGTCAGCAAGGGGCATATGGCTTTTATCCGACAAAATACAAGGGTGAGAATTGATTATTAATGCAAGCCAAGAGGCTGAGAAAATATGCATTACATATTGTCGGCTGAGATGCGAAAGACATTCACTTCTATTTTATTCTTTTATTTTATCTCAACGGAACATCACTGCAGTTAAGATATTTTTCTATCCGTGCAAAAGTGAAAGAGGACTGAGATAAATGATGCCTGCATTTAAAACGAACTTTACAAAGTAAAAAAGCGAAACTTACAGTAGTGTAGGGGGGTGGGGGTGGGGAGAGAATGAATAAAGCCATATGAAATTAAGTATATAATGTCAAATTTAAACTAGATATTTTATTTTAGGGGTGGGGGATGATGTCAAATACAAAAAGAAAAAAGTAAAGTTAAATGTTGATTTTTATTTTTTTTTTTGGGGGGGGGAGTGGGGAGAGTATATAAAATGTATATATAACGGGAAAGCCGTTATAGTCTCTGTTTTGACTAACATAATTTCCTTACAAAATTTTTCGTTTTAGATTTCACTTACAAATTTCGTAGAAACCAGCTACTCGAGAATGTTTTTTACGGTCTTTTAAGTTAGTCGGGCACAAAACTCGTCAATATCATTTTTTTTTCAGGGCAGTAGCATATTTTATTTTTCACAAGTATAAATTAGAAACAATACATTGATGATGAAATAGAATATTTTTGTTTATAGCATTATTTGTTATTTTTATCCTTCTGAATTTTTTATGAAATGGGGGAAAAGCAACTATTTTAAATGTATGTAATATGTATATTTAGCATGTGTGTATTTTAAATTAAAAGAGTGAAAGCTTTACATTTTAAATGAATGGCAATGGGAAAAATTCTTTGTTGTTTATCAAATGTGACCGGCTAACACAAAAGTACCGTTTTTCCTGGAGATTTTTGAGGCAACCTATCACAGAAATAATTTTAAAAAATGATTGGTGACCAAAAAAAGACCGCTTCTATTACTGTCAATACTAACACAAATAGTGATAATATTGAATATTATAATAATATTTTGCAGATCAAACTAAAATACCGTGACAGTGACAAACATATATTGTAACCATTGATAAAAAAAAATCAGGAAAATTGGAAAGTAGATTTAGTTTGCAAAGTATGCATTAATTATGGAAATAAATTTCATAATCGAGTCTACAGACAATTGAAATATTTGGTACAAATAAATTACATAATCCAGTCTACAAACAAATGACATATGTTATCTGTCTTGGTTTGATGATAGTTAACTTCGAGGTTAGGGTTTGAATCCTGGTCCGGACATTTTTCGCCCAGTTGGAAATTTACATTTAATATGGCTTGTTTACCATTTAGAATAATTGTGTTAAAAATAATCTAGTGTAATTTCGTATCCAGCGATTTCTGGAGTTCCATTACCTGAGATTTATTCTGTTGAGCTGAACCAGGTTTCAGACCAGAGGCTGTAATCATCAAGGTTAGCTGGGTGAAAAAGTTCGACCAGAATCGTCCGGGATAGCTCAGATGGCAGAGCACTGGCGGCTTCAGACAGGAGGTCCCGGGTTCGAATCCTGGTCCGGACATTTTTCGCCCAGTTGGAAATTTACATCTAATATGACTTGTTTACCAATTAGAATAATTGTGTTAAAAATAATCTAGTGTAATTTCGTATCCAGCGATTTCTGGAGTTCCATTACCTGAGATTTATTCTGTTGAGCTGAACCAGGTTTCAGACCAGATGCTGTAATCATCAAGGTTAGCTGGGTGAAAAAGTTCGACCAAAATCGTCCGGAATAGCTCAGATGGCAGAGCACTGGCGGCTTCAGCCAGGAGGTCCCGGGTTCGAATCCTGGTCCGGACATTTTTCGCCCAGTTGGAAATTTACTTCTAATATGACTTGTTTACCAATTAGAATAATTGTGTTAAAAATAATCTAGTGTAATTTCGTATCCAGCGATTTCTGGAGTTCCATTACCTGAGATTTATTCTGTTGAGCTGAACCAGGTTTCAGACCAGATGCTGTAATCATCAAGGTTAGCTGGGTGAAAAAGTTCGACCAGAATCGTCCGGGATAGCTCAGATGGCAGCGCACTGGCGGCTTCATTCAGGAGGTCCCGGGTTCAAATCATGGTCCGGACATTTTTCGCCCAGTTGGAAATTTACATCTAATATGACTAGTTTACCAATTAGAATAATTGTGTTAAAAATAATCTAGTGTAATTTCGTATCCAGCGATTTCTGGAGTTCCATTACCGGAGATTTATTCTGTTGAGCTGAACCAGGTTTCAGACCAGATGCTGTAATCATCAAGGTTAGCTGGGTGAAAATGTTCGACCAGAATCGTCCGGGATGGCTCAGATGGCAGAGCAATGGCGGCTTCAGCCAGGAGGTCCCGGGTTCGAATCCTGGTCCGGACATTTTTCGCCCAGTTGGAAATTTACATCTAATAATAAAATAAGTTAAAATGATTCTTTTTTTTAAAGCGGACCTATTCCATAATCGAGTTTTAAAGAGAATTGGAGTAATTTGGGACAATTTTTTGGAGACATTTTGCAACATTTGCATTACACCAACACTATACCAAAATGTTTGCTATTGTGTCATTTATTTCAAACCTGAAATGCAAAGATTTTTTGGTACTTTTTCAATATCGGTACCTTGGCGAAATAGGAAAAATATCCTTGGCGGTAAAGGAAATTTGGCAATATATTTTCTGACAACCTATTCAATGTTTCATTTCATATACACAAGCATTTTTTTTTTTTTTTAACGTAATAACGCCAATTATGTAATTTTATATCGAAACCCATTTAATATGTATGAAAAAACATTAATAATATACATACATTTAAAATAAATATATTAAAGTAAAATAGTCCATCAAGTTTGTTTTCATAACTGATTATACTATTTGGCAACAAATCTCACTTTCTGATGCCCTAACTGCGCCAAACATTGTAACTTGCTATTTATTGAACGTGAATCACTTTTGGCTTCAATTATTATTTAGTCGTAACCATGCATTTTTTCATTTACTATTTTTCCAGTCGAAAATATTTTTCGTTATTAAGTAAAATTAAGTTATAATTTCATTTTTTGCTGATTCAAAAATGGAAATGTTTACAGCATTGCTAAGAGACACAATTTCTTTGTGTAGTTTATATTGCTATTTTAATTAAAATAATTTATTGTATAATATTTATTTGTGTTTTTATTTTCAGCATATATTTGTATTCATTTAATAAAATAGTTGTCAAAACTCTGTAATTTTGAAATGATATATTTTTTAAATGATAACTTTCCCGACAACAATGTTATTTTTTTTTAAATGCTTCGTTTGGTGCCAACAATTGCGATTGGCGACAATGTTGTTGAAATTCCCGAAAAGTACTAAGCATTTAGCTTGCACATTGCAGCATGGATGTTATAATATATAAAATGGGACAATATACAATAAAAAAACTGGTTTACAGCTTCAGGTTGGCACTGAGACATTAAAATACATTTTCTTTAAATGATATAAAAATATAGATGAGGAAAATTCTGAGATCGGAATTCTGACCATATTGGTTATTTTTAACGAGAATGCTCCAATACAAAATGAAATATTGTACATTGTACTATCATTCTTTACCAAATCCTACTGTGGGGGATAATCTAAAAGTGTTAAACCGTGACAGCTGAAATTTTGTCTGCACATCAGAAAATATAATAGCACAATGGCGTTCATTTCGATTCAGCACTGCGGAAGGACATTCAGTTAAAGGTCTTATTTCTTTAAATCACAAGATCAAACACATCATTTCGTTTGATTCAAGGTTCGCTTGGAAAAATGGACCAGCGCAGCGAGCATAGCCTGCTAGTATATATATAAAATCCAAACGGAAATTTCGTTACGAACATCAATATTTCGAGCTCTACTGCGCATGGATTTTGACGGAACTTATACTGTTAGATAGGTATCGTTTCAGGGAACGTTTTAAGCTACAACACATAGTTCTACATAGATTAGTTATAGAATTATGACGGAAAGTTATGTAATTTTGGACGATAAGGTTACCATTTTATCGCTTGGCAAAATTTACCGTTGATAAAAAAAAAAAAAAAAAAAAAAAAAAAAAAAAAAAAAAAAAAAAAAATTGAAACGGCCGTACATCTCGAAAAAAAAAAAAAAAACTTTTACTAATTTTATTAAAAAAATAAATAAATAAAACAGAAAATAAAAAACAATTTTGACGAGTGGTAACATTATAAAACGACAATATCGAATTTAAACATGAAAGGTAATGTTTGTAATGCTTGAAAAATTATTCAGTATGAAAGCTTGCAGTTTTAAACTATACTAGGGGGCTCGGCCCCCTACGAGCTACGCTCGCCAACCCCCGTCCAGACACCGTAGACTCTAAATGCACGCTAATTTGATCGGCTTTAAAAAGATTTCGAAAGATTGAATTATAATTTAAAAAACAGTGGCGATCTCTCTATAAGCGAATTTCTATTCATTTCTCTTTGATTGGGGAATTTTAACGCCAAATCCGTTGCGGTACTACTTGATTATCCCGTCGACCCATTTCGCCAAATTATATAAATCGCCAAACCACTCGCCAAATTATACAAATTGACATAATTTTTATTTTAAATAACGAAAAAACAAATAAATTAGTACAACATTAATAAAAATACAAATAAAACGTCGAAATAAAAATAACTTGATGACGTAGACACGTGTAACAACATTTCAAAATAAGCTAATATAAAAGGAATTAAGTAAACAGAGTTTTTGTCTCCTGGTATTTTTTAACAAAGTGAAAAGAAAGTTCTTTTAAACGAGACATTTTAAATTAATCGTTTTTAATCTGACGTAATTTTGACCAAACTATTCTTTCTCTTTTTAATAGTCACGTGAAAATACTTGTGTTAGAAATTAAATATTATTTGCGCTTTCCTAACAAAAATAGTTGAAAAGTATCCCCTTAAAATATCAAATAAATGTCTTGCGCAATTTCTAAATTTAAACCGTTTTGCAATATTATTTTGTGTTCATTTTATGTAATAACTGTAATGTGACGTAAATATGACGTAATTTCTCCTATTTAAGACTTCTAACGCATGTTAATAAATTTATTGCTTTACAAATTCTTTTCTCTCTTAAAATTCACGTGTAATTATAGTTTTTATGACATAATTTTTAATAAGTTCCTGCTTTTTGTACATAATTATTTAATTCTAATTCCAAATGATTTTTTCTGTTTATAATAGTCACGTGTAAATAAATTTTTAATTTATTTACACGTATAAATATTTTTCTTTTGAAGCAAACATTATTGCTTCCGCTGTTTATACAGTTGGCAACAGTTTAAATTAATATCACTTTCTAAAATCTGTTAAAAATATCTCTAGAAATGCTGAAAATCTGAATTTAAAATAGAAATAAAACCTCAAAAAATTAGTCAAAATAAAAAAGTTAATGCAATCTGCACTCCGGCAAATTCTAACGCATAAAATGATCTAAAAATGATTAAATTCCTATGAACAGTTTTTGCTCCTATAAAACTTTTTTAGTGGAACGATTTTGTCCAACTTTAGCATTAAATATCTCTTAAAATAATTCTTCGATCTGAAAACTGTCTGCATCAGCGTGTTTATCAAATATTTTTGTATAATACTACCGATTTTCATATTTTTGTATGCATTATTTTTCTTAATATTAACGAAGAAAGACCTCCGGTCACAAAAAATTCAAAACCGGCGGCGGTGACAGCGGTAGTTACTTTTTTTTTAGAATAGAGAGATTTGACGATTTATCTCTGTCGTCAGGTAAAGAAAAATGTATCAGAAAATTTAATAACATAATATCTGCGTGACAATATTTTTTTTGATTTTTTTTTATTTACTTTTTATTTTTATTTAACTCAACCATTATGTGGCTTGCAGAAGGATCTAGCAGATGTAATTATAAAAATAACGGTATTTGTGAGTTACATATTATATGTTTATTTACAATTTAATTTTATCTCCAAACAATTTAATTTTAAGCCAAAAATGCCTAAGCGTTGCATCGGTTTGAGCGACATTTACAATATTGGTTATTGTTAAAGCCGACGACTGCATTTTTCGAAAAATCTCATTCTCTCTCTCTCTCTCTATATATATATATGTATATACAGGGTGATTCAGCTCGTCGGTGACAAACTTTATGGATCGATAGAGCACACCTAGACGAACATTTTTGAATAGGGAATGTAGGGTCCCTGACGCGATGGGAAGGCGCTAGGCGCTTTCGAAAATTTGGGTGCCGAAATTCGAAACGTCATAAAAACTAGGGAAACGGTTAGATTTTCTTGCTTGTTGCGTCGAAATGATTCTGATTGTTTAGATTTTCTTCAGTACCAATTTGATAAGCGTATCTCTTAAAACATGGATAGGGGGCGCTGCAGACTTTGGAGAGCTAGACAACAACTTTAAGCCCGTTATTTTGATAATTTAACACATGCTCGCCAAAGTTTATACTCTAACTTAAAGTTTGAACCCATAAGTAGAGCCCTGCAAAAAACGTAAGAGCCGGAATAAAATGTCAAAGTACAGGGTGGTCGAAACTCGAAGGCTCCTAAGAGATAAACAAACAGATTTCTTGACTTATGGCATGCATTTTCATGATTCTGTTTGCTGGGGCTCTCTGAAACTCAGTTGAACGGTACAAAAAGAAACATCGATAGGGGGCGCTTTGGGCAAAAAACATAATTCGTTGACATTTCGGACGCTAACTGGAAACGGGGCGCTACGATCAGTTAGTAATAATGAAAACACATTTTCTACCTCTGCTCAACACTTCTGAATAAATTTAGACCAAAAACATCAATGATACTGGAAATTTATTTACAAAAAATAACACTACAGAAGATGCTCGAAATTTCGACCTTGGGCCATGATGCAGGCTTCGCACCTCCGTCGCATTGAGGAGTGTGTGTTTCCAACAATGCCAGGAGTATCTCTGATCTGCCCTGCAGCTGCCACAATGCGCGCCACAAGTTCTTCAGCACTGCTGACAGGTGTATGGTATACCTCGGCCTTCAGGTAACCCCAAAGGAAGAAATCCAAGCAGGTGAGGTCTGGTGATCGGGCAGGCCAGTGAACTGGACCCCCACGCCCGATCCACCGCTGGCCATACCTTGCGTTTAGATGGAGACGCACGTCGTTCGTGTAATGGGCCGGAGCTCCATCGTGCTGGAACCACATCTGGCGACGCGAACATTCGGGTACGTGCGCCTCATCCAGAAGCTGCGGCAGCACTTGATCCAGGAAAATCAGGTAATTTCCACCTGTCAGCCGTTCAGGTAACAAATAAGGGCCAATGAGGCAATCCCCCAGAATGCCGGCCCACACATTTACTGAGAAACGCTCCTGGGCTGCTCGGCTTCTGGTTTCATGTGGATTTTCATCACACCACACATGACTGTTGTGGGCGTTCCACATTCCCTCCCGGCTGAAGGTGGACTCGTCCGTAAACAAAATGCTGTTTACAAAACGGGGATCCCTGGATCTCATCGCCAAGTACCATCTTGAGAATTCCACTCGAGGGCCAAAATCCTGCTCTCTGAGCAACTGCACCCGCTGGATGTGGTAGGGGTGCAGATTCCGGGAACGTAAGATGCGCCACGCAGTTGCTTGCGAAATGCCAACATGTCTGGCGATATCTCTCGTGCTAAGACCTGGGTTGTCCTCAACCAGGTTAAGCACAGCCTCTTCGTTGTCGGGGGTGCTCACTGATCGCTCCCGTTCAGGCCTGCCTCCGTCGAAAGATCCCGTTGTGGACAACCTCTGGTGTACTCGAGCGAAGAAGGCATGGCAGGGGATTTGCCTGTTGGGGTAACGCTCGGCGTACAACCGCTGAGCGGCTCGTCCATTACAACCAGCAGCGCCATACGCCAAATGCATGTCAGCCAATTCAGAGTTTGTGTACCGTTCCATCCTACTACCGATCTGCAGACAAGTAACCCGAAGCTTAAGTAGGTACCGCACGTTCAAAAGACGTGTCTGCGCATACAACTACGTCATCTCGCGTTGTCGTCTACGCATTACGTATCTTTTGCATATCGATATGGTACGATATCTTTTGCATAAATCAGCAAAAAGCACCTTATGTAAATTTTATTGCGCGCATTGTGCATGATTGAAACCAGCTATGTTTGTTAAAAAAAAAAAAAAACAAACTGCAGTTTTAATAGCTTCTTATGATAAGTAAATTACTCTCTTGTTTTGTTTCTAACTGATCGTAGCGCCCCGTTTCCAGTTAGCGTCCGAAATGTCAACGAATTATGTTTTTTGCCCAAAGCGCCCCCTATCGATGTTTCTTTTTGTACCGTTCAACTGAGTTTCAGAGAGCCCCAGCAAACAGAATCATGAAAATGCATGCCATAAGTCAAGAAATCTGTTTGTTTATCTCCTAGGAGCCTTCGAGTTTCGACCACCCTGTACTTTGACATTTTATTCCGGCTCTTACGCTTTTTGCAGGGCTCTACTTTTGGGTTCAAACTTTAAGTTAGAGTATAAACTTTGGCGAGCATGTGTTAAATTATCAAAATAACGGGCTTAAAGTTGTTGTCTAGCTCTCCAAAGTCTGCAGCGCCCCCTATCCATGTTTTAAGAGATACGCTTATCAAATTAGTACTGAAGAAAGTCTAAACAAACAGAATCATTTCGACGCAACAAGCAAGAAAATCTAACCATTTCCCTAGTTTTTATGACGTTTCGAATTTCGGCACCCAAATTTTCGAAAGCGCCTAGCGCCTTACCATCGCGTCAGGGACCCTACATTCCCTATTCAAAAATGTTCGTCTAGGTGTGCTCTATCGATCCTTAAAGTTTGTCACCGACGAGCTGAATCACCCTGTATATATATATATATACATATATACTAGTATATAATTCAAATGGAAATTTCATTCCGGATGCTTAGAACTCGGGTTCTGCTGAACTTACACTGTTAGATAGGTAATTTTTCGGGGAAAGTTTCAGTACATAACACGTCGTTCTACGTTGCTTGGTATCCAATTATGGTTTAAAGTTCTTTAATGAGATGAACCTGATAATGAAAATTTAGCCTTTTTAAAAGATTCCGCCCAATGTATATCGATTGAATTTGGACTGTTAATTAGGTAATTTTCATAGGAACGTTTCATTATGTTCTTCCACTTTGCTTAGCCATACAGTTTTGGTGAAAATTCTGTAAGCTGGTGAACTCAATTATCACAATTTAGCCTTTTTAAAAAGTTATAATAAACGGTTTATTGATAGAATTTGCATTGTTAGTTTGGCAATTTTTCCGAGATAGTTTTATTATATAATATATTGTTCGACGCTGTTTAGTCATGGAACAATGGTGTAAATACAGTAATTTTCCAATATAGGGCCCTTCGCGAGGTGGAAGAAATGGGCTTGGAGAAAAGGAATGTTTTCATGCATATTTTCTGTTCAATAATTATAGAATTTATATAAAAAAAAGAATACATTAACTTTTTTAATATAAAAACAGAAGTAAATTGTATATAAATAACAAAAATATCAATATTCATAAATAAAAAAAAATTATATATAGAAATAGATATTTTAAAAAGCAAAAAAGTTCATTTTATTTGTTTTCACAGCTGTTCACATCATTTGGCCACAAATCTCACTTTCTGAAGCCCGAATTGCGCCAAGCTTTTTAACATCTAACAGTTGATCTTAAAATCAGGAAATTGAAAGTAGTTGTAGTTTGTAAAGTATGCCATAATTAAGGAGATAAATTACGTAGATTAAAGAGATAAATCGATTATCGGTAATTAAGGAGATAAATCGAGTCCACAGACATTGGCATATGTTACCGGGCGCAGTTTGGCGCACAATTAACTTAGGTAAAGGTTAAAATCCATTCTGTGTTTTTAAAGCGAACCTATTCTATAACCGAATTTACAGAGAATTCGCGAAATTTGGGAGAAAGTTTTTAGGAGACCTTTTGCTATTATTACGTTATACCAATACCATATCAAAATATGCTATTATATGCTATTGTGCTATTTATTTCAATCCTATACACGCAAATATATTTCGGTACATTTCTAGTATCGGGATTTTGGCGAAATAGAGAAAATAGCCTTGGCGGAGAAGGAAATTTGGAAACATATTTTCTGGCAACCTATTCGCTGTTTCATTTCATATACACAATCATTTTTTTTATGTTTATATAATTTATTTAACATAAAGATGCTATTTATCTAATTTTATATAGAAACAGAAGTAATTTGTTTATAAAAAGGATTAACAATATACATATATAAGCAAAAGATATTATCAAGTTTGTTGTCTTAACTGTTTATATCAATTGGCAACAAATTTCACTTTCAGATGCCCGAATTGCGCCAAGCTGTTTAAGAAAAACGCCATGGTGCCTATAGTGGAAAAGTACCAATTTTTTTTTTTTTGCAAATTCTGGCAAACAATTTGGCTTGCTATTTATGGAACGTGAATTTCTTTTGACATTAATTATTATTTAATCGTAACCATGCAAACAAATTTAATTTACTATTTTTTTAAATTGAAAGTTTTTTTAATTTTTAAGTAAATTAAGTTATAACTTCATTTTTCGCTGATAAAAATATCGAAATGTTTACTGCAATGCTAAGAGACACTTAGAATTTCATGTGCGAAGTTTAAATGACGATTTTGAAACAATATGTATTTTATAATATCAGAACTCATACCAAATTGGCTCATTTTACCGAGAATATTTTGGTACAAAAAAAAAAAAAATACATTTGTTGTAGACATGATCGTAAATCTCAATACTCGCAGATTGAAAAGTCTTTAAAATTATTCAGCAGAGACAATTAGAAATAACTTACAGTTTCATAAATTTTAAGAATCATTATTCTTATCGATCTATCTAATTCTGCTTCTACGATATGTAAGAGAGTAAAATGGAAATCGGTTCGTCCCGGCTGCATATAACTTGAGCTCACCTGACTGTATTTTCATGAGAATCGAAATGATAGTTAAATAATTTTTCAGGGAAGATTTTAGCATATAACATATCGTTGAACTTTGCTTATACATATAATTACGTTTTAAAGTTATATAATCATACGAATCTGATTATGAAAGATTAGCCTTTTTAAAAGATTAAGCCGAATGGATTTCGATTGAATTTGCACTGTTAGTTAGATAATTTTTCAGGCAGGATTTTAGTATATACTATACCCTTCTGCGTTGCTTAGTACTAGAGATGTGGTGGGAAGTTCTATACCAGTTGAACCCGATTTTGTATGTTTAGCGTTTTTAAAAAGTTCTACAGAACGGATTTTGATAGGAAGACCATTGTTAGTTACATATCTATTCATATACTGTTTTAGTATTTTGCATATTGTTCTACGTTGCTTAGTCATAAAGTAAAAGCGGAAAAATCCCTAATAATCTGAAACGGATTACGAAAGATTAGACTTTAAAAAAAGCTCTAGATGGCGGATATTGATAATATTTGCTTTGTTGATTCGACAATGTTTGGGGAGGTTTCAGTTTATTGCGTATCATTCTACATTGCTTCGTTATAAAATTATAAGGGGAAGTTCTATAATCAGATGGACCGCAATATGAAAGATCAGCCTTTAAAAAAAGTTTTACTGGATGGATTTTGTCAGTTTGTTTGTTTGCAATATTAGTTAAATAATTTTTCAAGGTTTGTTTTATTATATTGCAGATTGCATAATCATTCTTTACCAAATCCTACTGTGATTGATCAACTAAAAGGGTAAAGACCTTAATAGCTGAAAATTTTTCTGCACATTAGAAAATATAATAGCACAATGGCGTTCATATCGATTTTCGAAGTGCGAAAGGACATTCCAGGTAAGGTTCCATATTGTTTTAAATCACAATGTCAAATTCACTGATACATTTTCTTTGATTCAAGGTTCGTTTGGATAAACATACCAGCGTAGCGGGAATAGCCTGCTAGTTTTATATAAATCATTATTATGACGTTGTGATTTTACTTGTTACATTTGAATAGGTGTCAGTGTATTTCTTATATTTCGAAAGTTAGTAAAATATAAAGATCAGGAGAAAAAAATTGTGTGAATAGAAGAATTATTTCCTTATGGTATGCAAGTTTAAGACAGTTTTCCCTAAGTTCTATAATTTCATTTAACAGTAAAAACATGCGAATCATTTTTTGCTTCTCATGTGAAATTTACTTTTGTCGAGATATGTCACTTTTTTGCGGTTGAGTTCTATGTCATATTTTTTTAGGACAGCCCATTATTGTATACTATTTTCAAACTGTTAAATTGATATGAAACATTATGTATTTAATTAACTTAAATATATATTAATTCCGAAATATCAACACATGTTTTATAATTTATGTAATTTTACTTTAGAACAATATTTATTTTAACGAAAATATTTGCATGACATATTACATTACATTACATATGCATTAAAAAATACTCAAACAAGGAAGGAGCAAAGATAAAGGGAGAAGACTTCTGAAGAAACATCAAATATATATATATATACAAAAGTTAAATTTCTGTGAATAGAGAGAAAATGAACGAACGCTAGAGACCGTCTTCTAGGACTTTTGAATGGTTTTATTATTAAAATGCATTAAATTGTTGAGAAAATTGTGGATTTACTTGTAACATAACTACACTAAAAACATATACTCAAGATCATATTAGAAATAAATATGTAACATGAGCAACAATAAGACCGATGCGGTATTACTCTGGGTTAATAAAGAAAAAGTATTTATTTAGTTATGAATATAACTGACAAAATAATGCATTCTTCCAATGCACATCTTTCGTTTCGTATATTAACACTTTATCTACTGACGGTATTTATAAGTACCACTCACTTTAAACGTTCATCACATAGGGAATATTACTAATATTCAAATGGTTCTTTGCAAAAACTATTTTGGTACTTTTGGTACTCCTTTGGTACTCTTTTAACTTCACTTCTTCAAGATTCATGGCAGCAGTAATTCTAGGTTTGTTATTTTCGCGAGGATGGAGCCTAGATTTGAGTATAGTCTATGTGTTTTGTGCCGAAATTTTGCACAGATTGTCACGCTTGTCTTTTTATTGCTGCAAAAATAGTAAAGGACATAAGATAAGTGTTGGATATTTTTAAGTGTTCATTATGATCTTAGAATACAATTTGACTAGTTGTTTTATGTGAACGGTGTATGTATTTGATTTAACAGTTGAATTACTTATAAGTACCGTCCGTACACTGAGTGTTATGGAATAACGTCTAGTTTTCTTTTTGTCTGTATAGTTATCCATCAATTTTATGTGATTTATAATGTAATTAGTAAATTGTAGTGAAGTAATGTTCATCCTGGTATTTATTTTTTGTTTCATTATTATTTTTTTTATATGAAAACGAAAGAGTTGCGGCACCGGATCATTTTTTCTGTTCTAGAAATGACATGTAAACTCATATATTACATATGTGGGCTGTGAGAGAACAAGTTGTCTCTGGAATATAGGCGTTGCATAACTAAAGGACTGCTAACAAGATCGAAACCTAACAAAAAAAGTTTTTTTTAATGCCATCAAATGTGAATTTTTACTCATTTTGCATGTATAAGATAAAACTATGCCAATTTAATATATTTTTTATTGTTAAGTTGCATGTGTCTACTTGTTATTTAACGTTTTTAAAAGTTTAAATTTTATTTGAAATATCATGTGGGTTTTCTGCTACGAGAATATTTTATGTACAGTGTACTGACGCTACTTTAAAGTAATACTTTCCTTAATTACCTCTAACATATTTCCTAACGCTCACTTAGTACGAAGGGGAAAACATAGAATATTCATTTTAGGCCTAATCTGAAGGGATTAAAACGATTTCCAGTTTTCCCCTAATTAATTCTGAGTTCAACTCTCTGACCACGAGGCAAAAACTTTAAAGTAAAATTGTAACCTTAATATTCAACAAAAGTATTAAATGTAGGTACAAATTCTATTCAGAATTTTAAGCTCTACAACATTTCTATTGACTATGTTTTTGAGAAAGTTAGTGATTTCGACATAGTGTTATGGTATTAAAAAAGAAGTTTTTTTTTTTTTTTTTTTTTTTTTTTTTTGCTATAAATCAATGTATAATTCCTAACGCTCACCTAGTACGAGAGGGAAAACGTAGCATATTCATTCTAGACATATACTGAAGAGATTAAAACAACTTCCAACTTTCCCCTAATTATTTCCGAAATGGGCCTTTCCTTGCTCCCCTGCCACTGGGCTATATCTAGTGCTTCAAATAATAAATAATAATAAACATAATAAATACTTCAAATTCATGTTATAAAATACATGTTTATTTTAAAACAGGTAAAATTTGCCTCTGTACGAAGGGCGTATTTTGCCGCTTAGTGCTTTGGCGATGACCTGTCATTGCAAAAATTTTACATATTTACCGGTTTTTTAAAATAAATCATTGCATATTTTGATTGTAGATTTTCTGTGGTTAAATAAGGCAAATTTTTAATTAAAAATTACTGTTAGGGATAATCAGCTATACTGACCACTCTAACCGTCACTTGTACGCGACGATGGTCGAAGGTATTAATACTTTGACCGCTTGGTTTATCCACGAAAATTAAAGCTAGAAAACACGAATTCCTCTTTTTCAGAATTTAGTGTCGCCCCATACGAAAAAAAATGTATACGAGTATAAATGTAGATAATACAAAATATTTATCAGTTTTAAGACTTAAAACATACGCTTTTATTTTATATAAAATGACGTCATTCGCATACTCTGAAGAATTCCACATTTACGGCCCAGTCTTAAACAGCATGTACAGTAAAGTATTCATATGATGTCACTATCAACGAATAACGCTCAAATCCAAAAAAGAGATGATACCCAAGGAACTCGATAAAAAAATTCGCTACCAAATTAATCATATGCATTCATTTGTTTGTAATATAGAAAATTAAATTAAATACAGTTTATAATAGCTGGATGTTTTATCAGAAATCATTCAGTACTATTTTTTCAAAATAGCACGTATTTTGATTTTTTTCAGTAGTTGTGGGTAAAATGGCAATAAAAAGATGTAATTATTATTTTTCAACTATTTTTTATTTACTTTCTACAGAAATGGAATAATTGAGCTGCCATAATTTAACAAATGACGTTAAAAACTACAAAAAATGTATATCTCAAAAATAAATTGAGATGCAATTTTCAAACAAATTGCATTAAAAAGTCCTTTTTTTTCTAATACGATGGAATAAAAATTGAAAATATGCCAAACTCAGAAGTTAAAACGGCACTTTAATTGCTGTTGAGAAAGAAATAGCATATTGGGGGCTAATAATGTACCCTTTTAATATTAGAGCTTAATCTTCGTCTTATTTCAAGATAAAATTGTAAAATGAATATCATTTAAGTAGTCACTGAAATGAGTTTCATTTCATGAATGTAATAACCCATATAATATTACACTGTCATATTCATCAGTGAAAACATTTTGTATTTCAACTTTTAGAATTGTATATTTTCAAGGTTTTTTGTTTCCGTCCGTGTGTGCGAAGAACCGATTTAGTGCAAGCTATGAATATGAATCTAATTTATTCGAATTCCTTACATAAAAATTTATTGTCTATAGTTATAAAGATTGATTTTAATAAAGATTTAAAGCAATTATACTATGGATTAGGTTATAGATAAGATATTAGTTGAATTTTCCTAACATTAATAATATCCATGTAAATTTATTGTTAATGCTGATTTTAAAGAATTAAATGTCATTATTGAAATGAAAAATTGATTACGTAATCGGTAAATTATTTTTCCTGATTATACATTTCAAAAAATTTCTTAAAAAATTTAGAATATTTTATGTTTGGAATATAAACATAAAAATATTTCTGAAAATGGTGCGTTAAACTTTACAGTATAACCATGTTAATATAATAATCAGAAATAGTCTTTGAAACGATTACACACCCACACACACAAAAAAACCCCTTCCCCACTTAATAAAAAAAATCGCATATAAATGACTTAATAAACAGTTGATAAAAAAATAATTCATCTTTAGATTAAAGAAAAAAAATTTCATACTTATGACACAGACTAATTAAAGACTGAAAACAAAATACAACCATCATCATTTCCTGATTATTTAAAAATAACAAGTTAAATTTTATTAAGAAACACTTAAAATATTATAAAGTATTATGTCATTACTTTGCATTTAATAGAACGTTTTTTAATCATGTGATTTTAAATAACATTCTGAAACAAAATACTTCTATTTTTTTCACAACTGCATAATAAACTTGATATATGTTATTGTTGATTCGTGTATAGAATTTAACTTCAGAATGCTTTTCGAATTTCATATCCGCCTTATAACTTTTAAAGCTAATAGAATAATATAATAGAATAATCAAATATTTCTGTAAAATTGTTATGTTTATGTAAAATATTGCATGGAATAATGTTAAATATTTCAGATAAACACTTGTCGTTCCGAATAACTATCCTATGTCTTCTTGCAAATATTTGCTTTGAAAATCGTCTTTAAGTTTCACCAAATGTTACGCAAGATTAAGTTACAAATTTGTTAAATACACTATTATTGAAATTGGAATATAAGATAGATACATTTTAAATAAAACTTTATCCTTTTCTGTGACATTTTGAAAGTTCCACCTGATTTACGAGATTTAGAGTCTTCCTTATAAATAATTCCTAATGCAAATGAATATAAACATTTCGCAATAAATATTTCCTAACATTCAGAAATATTATTAAATGAAAAGTGAATATATTAAACCATTTCCACTTAACAATTCATGAAATATTTAAATGTATTTAATTTCATTTATTGCCGGGCCAATTTATTCAAATTAGATGAGATTTAAATTTCGAAAATAAAGTATATTTATGCGTATAATTACTTTAAATTACACAGATGCCAATTCAGATAACAGAAAATGTCGACTATGTAATGACTTCTCATTTTCTCCGATTTAAAAATCCATTAATACGTTATAAGATGCATAAATCTAAAATGTAAATAAAATCATGTGCAATGAAGTTACTCCCGTTATCCCTTATACAATATCGTTCAGAAAATTAAGTGCATTTCCAAGATAGAATATATATAAATATATATATATATATGTGTGTGTTCGATATAATTTCATCTAATATATTAGCAATACCTATAACTGCACAAATTTTGTTCTAACAGACTTAGAATGTTGGGCGTTATTGTGATGACACAAATCATGTGATTATACATACACTAATAAATTTAATAACATCGAACCCAAACTAATAAATGTGTGCCAAAAATTAATACTTTTACTTCACTTCAAATAGCGCAACTCTAGGATAAATGGCCATAGTTTTTAAAGATTGAAATAAAAATTCCTAGAATGCAAATACAAGAAATGTTTATGCATATTTGAAATTCTAATACGTATATTCATCATATTTTGGACAAAAAATAATTAAATATCAAGAACAAATTGTGGGAAACAAAATTTAAATTAAAATTGCAGATGACCATCTCTCTGTCAAACCAAGAGATTAAAAAGACATAGACATTTGTAAAAATGCAATTATATAACGAAAAATTAGTGAAAAAAATTGAATAGACAAAATTTAAAGTAAAATGTCAGTCCTTCCCTTTTCGTAAAATTTTACCATATTTTCGGCAAAGATCTTGATAGTTTGTACATGTTTTATGGAACCATTTCTGGCACCTTATACATTGTATACAGTACGTCTTTGTGATTGTGGTATTACACTCTTCTCCACAACCAAAATAGTAATCCTCATCCAATTAAATTTTCTCGGAATTTGCATAATCTAATGATTTCAAATGTATTTCATTTTCGTCGCTACTGGAAGTGTCATATTTTTGTTTTTTCTGGCGTTTATTTTAGATATTTCATGGTTTTAAGTTTTTTTTATCAACTTTATTTGTTTCTGGGGTGAATGTTTCCGAAGATTTTCAATATTTTCTGAAAAAAAAAAAATACATCGTTATGCCCTATTATATTATTTCTATTGAAATATTTATATAAGTTAAAATTTAAATAATTTTATCAATTAATAGAAATATAAACATAAAAATTATATAATTATTTTAAAAATAATTGTATTTAGTTAAAATCCTCACTGGTATACATTTGAATTATTGATTATAGATGGCCATCTCTCCTTGATATTGTGTGGCCATCTATTCTACAATAGATGGTCAGATTGCCATTTATTTTAAAGCGTCACTGCACAATTGTACGTCTTTGTTTTAGACTTGGAATCAAAGATTGGATTATATACGTGCCTTAAAAGTCCTTATAGTAAACAAAATGTAACGTGGGTACTGCAAAACTTTCAGATACCAAACTCAACAAAAATATCCTGACACTAAATTAAATAAACATTAAAATTGTACTTTCTTTTTATAATTAAAAAACACAGAAGCACGTCGCAATCAATGAAACGTTGAACTATTTCTTACGAACAAAGTTTATACTGCGATCTATGATAGAGTTTTTGAAATATTTAGACTGGCCATTTCTCTTCTATAGCCATCTATCCCAGAATTACCCTATACAGACTATAGTTAAAAGTAGAAATCGAAGAAATTCAGCATATATGAATAATTATTTTGAAAATGTAGCCCAGGTGTTAATAATAGTATTCTTATTTTCAAAGCGCCATTTTTTGAACGAAAAATTAAGAGCTCTTCATTAACGAACTAATCCAAGATATTTGCATAAGGAATACACTGTTCCAATTTTTTTCGAATTGTTTCCGTTATTTGACGACAATTAGGTGGGAATGTTCGTTATGTACTCATATTTAAATCAATTTATTGCAATAGGTCGATTTCTATAAAAGGTAATATTAATATTTAAACCCGAAAAATCGTCAGGCGTTGTTTGTAAAACACATTGCGAAAATATTAAGAAATTTTATTTTTTCATTCGATGAAATAATATATATAATTTACAAATTTAACTATAATGCACTGCAAATGATTTTTCTTCTTTTGTTCATAGTGTAATATGTACAATTATTTTACGTGTTCCTGTTAACAAATATAAATCTTATACACATAATTTTTAATAGTGAAAATTATGTAGTGAAACATATGTAGTTTAACATGTGTAGTTTAACATATATTAATTAAATATCAAACCGAATATATTTACGGGAGTATGAACAGGGAAATACAGATGGCAGACCGCAAGCAGAAAGATAGACGAACGACATACAGATAAAAGAAATTCATCAAATATTTGCAACTTTGCGGGAAAGTGTTTGCAACTATGTTCGAAAGTTTAAAAAAAAATATTTTTAAATGTATAAAAGAAAGATTTGGCAGACATTTTAGACTTAAAGAACTGTTACAAATAAACGTTTTGTGGTTTATTTATATAATTTTATAAGATGATAACATTATGTCAAAGACGAATATTTACCGCAAAATGATACTTGTAAGCTCCTTCTTTTTTTAATGCAAAAACAGTTAACTTGAAAAATGGCACTTATAATCGAGATCGTAAAAAATCTTTTTTTTATTATTAATTTAGAAATAAAAAAAAGGTGATTGAGGAGGTGCGAAACTTCCGAATCAATTGGATTTTCTTTTATAAACAAATCATTTAAATCACCCGCGTAAATTTCTCTACAGAGCACACTACATTTAAAATCTTTTAAATTCGTTATATGTTTTAAGTTGTTCGGCTTTTTGTATTACTTAAATGTTCCAATAGATAAGGAATATATATATCTTGCAAAGTTACTATTTACCTTTTGCGTCCTCAGGTAACAAACACACAATTTAGCATTTAGAAATATTCAATTATTTTTTTTTATCTCTCTCCTGCTTAATCTTTATAAAAAAAAAAATATCACCTAAAATTACCCCTATCCGAAAAATGTCTGAATTTCTACATTTAACACATTTGATTACAACTAAATATCAAAACTCTTTATATCCTTAAAATTATTTAATTTGTTTTACTTCTTTTTGGCCTATCTTGGCCATTTTTTATAACAATTATAGACTGATCAATTTAATTACCTCTCCCAAACAGAGGTCCGGAATTCTACCTTAAAAAAGGGAATTCCTTGATTTATCACAATCTTGAAAAAATAATTAAATAATCGTCTAAATTATCGCCCTCCACAATATATATATACAGGGTGAACCAAAAGTTTTGTCTTGAATTCATTACAAATTAATCTTTTTTATAATAATGCAACTTCTTGAATCATTCGGTAGGTCAGTTTTAGTAGTTTTTTTGTGCAATTGAACGCAACAATTCCGGATCGGTGGATTGGAATGGATGGATCACCACCCCGGCCTCCGCTCTCTCCATATATTAATCCTCTGGGTTTTTATCTTTGGGGGCTATATCTAGGACCACACTTTTTGTCACACCGATTGCTGACGTCAAAGAACTGAAGAATAGGATACAATTTGCTGTGTGTACTGTAACAGAAGACATGTTAAAGAACATTTGGCGGGAACCACAAGGGGTACTGGTTAAAATTTATAACAGTGCTTACAATCTATCCAAACAAACATATGTCTAGTAATAATAGGCTGAGAATAATAAATATTTATAATCAGGGCAAGATTTTTGTTTCACCCTATTTATATTACACATCTTTCCCCACGAACTCGCAGCAGAGAAAGTTAAAAATATTTAAAACTAAAATTTATTTTATGATTTTTATCATTGTAACTTTCTAGAAAAACTGATGGGGATGACAGGGATGACCGCCCCGAGAATCCAATTTTCGCTTTAAAATATAAGTGCAATACCGGGGGGGGGGGGGAGGTCATTCTAGAAACAATTCTAGAAACTTCCCTTATGTTTCCACCCCCATCACTACAAGAAAAAAATAGATTAATTATAATCGACCGGGAGCCGGCATCATAGACAACCACCTCATCGATTTGGAAGGTGAAATTTCAAAATTAGCTAAAACTCGATTCCCAAATTAAAACGCGATCGGTCTGCCAAGTCATACCTTTGTGAAAAACACCTAAAAACCCGATTTTAGCGGTCGACTCGTAGGTTTACTATTATGTTTTCTTGCACCCAAAGGTATGAAAACATGGCGGACTGGGGGCCGGAAAACAAAATGCCAAACCTACGAGTCAAACGGTAAAATCGTTTTTAGGTGTTTCCCACCAAGATTGGACTTGGCAGAGGGATTGCGTTTTAATATGGAAATCGAAATTTAGCTAATTCTGGAATTTCAGCCTCCAATTCGATGAGGTGGTTGTCTCATGGTTTGTACGCCTCGTTGAATTTTGCAGAGTAGAAATTTCTTCGGCACCAGTATTATCTTATAGAAAATTTCTTCTTAAAAGAAGGCAAAATTTTCCGCGGTTAATATAGATTTCCGTTTCTATAAAAATATACTGGTAGTCTTCCTTGAGAAATAACGGTAACCGTACGAACCATGTGTCTGTTCTGCCGGATCCCGGTCAGTGGCGTGTTGCGTCCGGTCATCGCTGGATGCGGCGATGACCAAGCAATATTTTAAAACTCTTAATAAGCTTTTAAAACTCTACGATACAGTTTTAGCAGAACATTTGGAGTTCATGTATAAGTGAAGGTAAGATTTAAAGTTTCTTTTTTGAACATTCAACCATTGAATTTTAGAGTTAATAATTTTTCACCACAAACTTAAATAATTGCGATGACCACCGAAACTTTTCACGCCACGCCACTGATCCCGGTCTATAAGGTATGCATGGGTGAGACTAGAGAGATGATTTTCCTAATTTCGGTAGTGCACACACATGAGTATTTTCTCAGGGTGAATATATTATTTTAAATAACATATTGATATCTTCTTCGAATGTCAAATAACACCATGGATGTCCTTGAAATGCTGGTCCCTGATGTTCTTGAAAGTCTTTTTCATGTATAAATATTTAAATCTAACAAATGATGAGATATTTTGGACCATAGATTTTCTAAAGCATTCCCCATATTTTGATAGCTGAAGTTATGACATACATACACTATATGACCATTAATGACCGTCAACTTTCAATTTTAGACATTTTGTCGGATATTTAGAAATATACTTGACAGACTCTTCTGGAATTTCAGGATTAAAAAGAACAGGTATCACCTCATATTTAGCAATGTCGATTTGACAAGGGGGTAATTAGGGGGCTAAGAAAAAATCAAAGAAAAAAATAATACTTGGGATCACCCTGTAAAATAAAATACACGAAATGAATTATCGCTACATAATATAAATAAACAGACATTGTGTACTATGTGTATTCTCCTGTGTAAGAATAGCACGTATATTAATAGAGATATGGCGATTTATTTAAAAAGATTAAAACATTCTTGCATGTTTTTTGCTTATAACATGCAGGGTTTTCAACCAAATTTAACGCCGGTTCCAGGCAAATTGACAAAATATAGTAGAAACAATATAGTGCAATGAGAATATACATATACTAAATATATTAGGAAATATGAGAAGATGTATAAAATAAGTTTTATCTGCGCGTGCGCCAACGATAACAAGGATTATTTTACATACTTTAATAGTCAACTCTATGGAGCAACTTATTAAAAAAAAAATAGTCGAATATCGTAAAAATTCAGAAAGATATCGGCGTTACAGTGAGCAAATTTTAATTGTCCTCTAAAAGCAGCTGAATGATAAGGGATTTTCCACAAATTATCATTTTTATTTTTTATTTTTTTAATTTTCATTTTTTATTGATGTTTTATTTCTTCTTGGATAACCACCAGAACGAGTCTATACCATGATCAAAAGAAGTATCAAAATCGAAGCATTTTTTACAAATCTGCTAGTTCATAGTCACTAAATACCAACTTTTTTCTGAAAGTCAGTTAATAAAAAAATGACAATTTGTGTAAAATCCCTTATCATTCAGCTGCGTTTAGAAATATATTATGTTATCGTACGTGGCACAGAAATCGTGATTATTTGTTAATTGTTTAATGACAATGCCCGAGTGAAACCCATCTCATTGATTATTGAACAGCATTTAATGGACGTCCATACCTATAAGGGAGCGTTATATATGTTATCGTACGTGGCACAGAAATCGTGATTATTTGTTAATTGTTTAATGACAATGCCCGAGTGAAACCCATCTCATTGATTATTGAACCGCATTTAATGGACGTCCATACCTATAAGGAAGCGTTATATATGTTATCGTACGTGGCACAGAAATCGTGATTATTTGTTAATTGTTTGATGACAATGCCCGAGTGCGTACAGATGTCATATTCGCCCCATATTGGAGCGATTTTTTCCTGACGCCAATGTCATATACGCAACGTGTACTGAACTGGCGCCAAAGTGGCGTTATTTTTCTTGATGTGGTAACCCGGATTATGTTGTTTATGCTGTTGATGTTTTCGCCAAATTGGCAACAGAAAAAAATCGCGCCAATATGGGGCGAATATGACATCTGTACCCCCGAGTGAAACCCATCTCATTGATTATTGAACAGCATTTAATGGACGCCCATACCTATAAGGGAGCGTTACCATGCGGGCCCTTTTCTGTCGCCAAATGCCGCCAAGTTTTTCGTCAACTTGGCAACATATCTCGAAATTTGGCGATGAAAATTAGTCGCCAAAGCGACGACAACATGGAGGTATCTCTAATAATTCGCCAAATTTCATAGACTTCCATTGCAATCCAATAGGTTTTACTTGCTTACAGAAAATCAAGAAATTGAGATGTTTTAATGCAAAAAAAAAAAAAAAAAAGAAACTAATATTAGCTTAAGGTATTATATTTATTATATTTAAGGGAGTCCAAGTAAATTAAATCTAACAAAAACATAACTGTGAAAAAAGGGAGCCAAGTTCTGTAAAGACAATGGCAAGAAAAGTAGAGATATCCGAGTGGGTGCCAAATTCAAATAAAATTCACTCAAACTTACCTACTGAATTATTATAGCATTTTTAAATTGTTTAAAAATAAGAAATATTGATAGCATATTAATAATAAATCTAGAACTTGGCAAGTTTTTACCTGCGAGACATTTATTTTTATTAACTACATTATTATATCAAAACATGTTATTTCATGTTTGGAAGCCTTAATTTGAGTGAGCTCCTTCTGCTTGAAGGTCGGTGGGATAAAGTATATCCCACTTACATTGAACTGCAAAGTGTCACACTGACACCATAATTCCGGACTGAAAAGTTTATTTTTTTTTTAAATACGAGAAAAGAAGCTTTTACCGATTTTGCAATAAATTTGTTTTTATATTCTGGTGTGATTCAATAATTTCAGCATTTTACGAATAAAAGTTCTTTTCCCCGGAAAGGGTTAAAGGGGGTGCAGTCTCTAGAGTGATGACCAAGAACAAGCGTAATCTGTGATGTCTGTCTCTTTGTCAGGCCTTTTAGACTGTTTGCATTCAGGTTCCCGTAGGGTGGGTGCTACAGTGATAACCAAAGACGAGCGGCAGTGCATCTGTGTGTTTATTGGTTTATCAAATCTTTAACAGGAGTCATTTGTTTATAATAATAACTATATTACATAGCTATTAATATTAATATCATAATTTTATTAAGACATGAAATTGATAGGCATAACATTTATCAAAAACTTGCCAAGTTCTAGATTTATTATTAATATGCTATCAATAATTTTTATTTTAAAACAATTTAAAAAATGCTATAATACTTCAGTAGTAAGTTTGGGTGAATTTTATTTGAACCTGGCACTCACTTAGATATCACTTCTTGTCTTGCCATTGTCTTTACAGAACTTGGCTCCCTTTTTTCACAGTTATGTTTTTGTCAGATATCATTACGTTTTTAAAGTTACAATATATTTAGATACTTTACTTAATGCTTTTTAATGTGCTTACATGTGACTGTTTTTTTCACCAAGCAAAATTCACTTTTAATTTAAATTTCCTACAACAAAGTATTTTGCTGTCAAATTATCGGCTGAAATCTATATTTTAATACTGATGTATTGAATCCATGTTTTGAAACGAAATGTATTGATTCGAAATGTTTATTGTTTCTGAGACAACAATTCGTATTAAATTCTTATATTAAATTTTCCTATTAAATATTCCAGTTAAATTTCCTATAGCTGGGCATGATTTTTGTACTGAATGTGGAAAATAAAGTTATGTGCTTATGCCACATTATGTATCATTCATCCATGGACGCCGGCAAGGAGGGAGTGAAGAGGAAGGACATTGCCCGTCCCTGGATTTTCAAATTAAATTAACTAAATATTCTTTTTCTCTGGTGATTTTGAAAATAAAAATAAACTTTATTCTTCTCAAGTGATTTAAAATAATTAAAACACTGAAGAAAAAGGAAGTAACAATATTTCTTATAGCCGATTTTTTTAACTAGAATTAACTGATATATCGTTTGCAAACAGTGTTTTTTTTTCAAGCTTGTACCGTACTATCGCATTTGAGAGATTTAATTTTATAAAATTTCCTGTTTTCGAAATGAACACACGGATTTTTGAAAAATAAGATCGCAACAGTTCATTGAAAATTTGATAAGGTTCAGAGAGAAAAAAACTTGACATTAAGTGCTTTGATATTTCAAAATATGTGAATATTAAAAGAAGAAAGTAGTTACTTAATGTTAATCGGCTTAAAATCAGACTAGTTTCAAATGAGTCAGGCCTTATTCATTAAAGTAATATTCAGGATAAAACGATTTTTAGAGTTATTTTTCATTAATTCGAGCAAATTTGTATATTTCCATTGTTCCTTGCCCGCTTAAAGTGTCCCAGTACGTTTAAATAACCAATTCTCGGCAAATATAACATTTTATTTTTATTGTTTAATATGAAAAACTGTGCGTTTAGCTATCCAAAACTGTTTTTGTTTTCTTTGTACGATCATTGGAAATGCAATTATTACTGTTTTTTTTTTTTTTTTTAATTCGACTTCTAAAGCAAGAAGTTTGTTTTTTAAAAAAGGAAATGCAAACTTAGGTAACCTAAAGAAAGATAATGTCTTTCAATATTGAATTTAAGGAAGGTACAACGCATAAATCGAGATATTTTTGAAGAGATTGAATATTTCTAATAAATTTTACGAAATAAAAACTTTAAATTCGCATTCTCAAAACAATTTTGATGAATTTTTTTTTTTTAACAATCAGTTACGGAAACAATCAGCGGCTGCATGTTTAGCTCGGATTCAACATTTGGCGCTTTTTTTGGCAAATTATAATTTTGACTAATAGGCATAATGATAAAGTAAAAATGGAAACCACCAGTGTCCTGATTCTGCCCTTCTCGGAACGGGTTACTTTCTCGTAATGCGCCGACGAAGTGATGTTTTCCAATTCTGCCTCTAACGTGTTGGAATTCTTTCCCATTCTCCGGAGTTGCTTCGTCGTAATTCATCCCGACTGCTATCAGCAGCCGGAAAGGATTATTTGTGTCGGTTTAAGATGGCGTTTATGTATGCATCTCTTGTAAATGAGGATAGATAGACCTTTATTATTATTATTATTCAGTTTTGTTAGGTTCATTACTAGAAATAGTTTTACCTTAAATTAAATGTAAATTAATTGTGGGTGAAGCATAGTTTTTCAATTATGTGGCTAATATAGCTTGTATTTTAAAACTTATATAAGAAAAAAAATCTTTATGCTAAAATATATTTTTGAGATTAAAATTTATTGCACTAATCCAAAAGTACAATTACAAATAATTTTTCTTTAAATAATCCCTTGATTTTGATCTAAACAATAAAAAATATATAATTGTTAATGTAACACAATTATGAGTGAAATTTAATTTTCCAATTATTTGGCTGATATAGCTTGTCTTTTAAAGCTTGTATTCAAAATAATAATAATAATAATAATCCTAAATAATACATTTGAGACGATTAAAATTATTATACTAATTCAAAAATGTAATTACAAATACTTTTTGTATAAATAATTTCTTGATTTTACTCTGAATAATAATAAATATTATATCATTGTAAATGTAAGATAACCACGACTGAAGCATAATCTTTGAATTATATTTGACTGATATAGCTTGTATTTTAAAGATTGTTTCTCTATTCTAAAAAAAAGTAACTACCGCTGTCACCGCCGCCGCCGCGCCGCCGCCGCCGCCAGTTTTGAAATTTTTGTGACCGGAGGTCTTTCTTCGTTAATATTAAGAAAAATAATGCATACAAAAATATGAAAATCGGTAGTATTATACAAAAATGTTTGATAAACACGCTGATGCAGACAGTTTTCCAATCGAAGAATTATTTTAAGAGATATTTAATGCTAAATTTGGACAAAATCGTTCCACTAAAAAAGTTTTATAGGAGCAAAAACTATACATAGGAATTTAATAATTTTTAGATCATTTTATGCGTTATAATTTCCCGGTGTGCAGAATTAATTAATTTTTTTTTTTAATTTGACTCATTTTTCGAGGTTTCATTTCTACTTTAAATTCAAATTTTCGGCATTTCGAGAGATATTTTTTACTTATTTCAGAAAATTGTACTAATTTAACGTGTTGCCAACTGTATAAACAACGGAAACAATAATGTTTCCTTCAAATTAAAAATTTATTTACACGTGACTATTATAAACAGAAAAAAAAAAACTTTCAAATTAGACTTCAATAATTACGCATAAAAAGCAGGAACTTATTGAAAATTACTTCATCTATAATTACACATGCATTTTAACAGAGAAAGGATATTGTAAAATAATAAATTTATTAACATGCGTTAGAAGTCTTAAATAGGATAAATTACATCACATTTACGTCACATTACAGTTATTACATACAATGAACACAAAATAATATTGCAAAACAGTATAAATTTAAAAATAGCGCGAGACATTTACTTGAAATTTTGAGATGAACTTTTCAACTTTTTTTTTTTTTTTTTTTTTTTTTTTTTTTTTTTTTTTGGACAGCGCAAATAATATTTCACTTCTAATAAAAGCATTTTCACGTGAATATTAAAAAGGGAAAGAAAAGTTTGGTGAAAATTACGTCAGATTAAAAACGATATATTTAAAATGTCTTATTTAGAAGGACTTTCTTTTCGCTTTGTTAAAAAATACCGGGAGACAAAGACTCTGTTTACTTAATTCATTTTATATTAGATGATTTTGAAATGCCATTGTATCTTTTAACAGCAGCTGATTTTTCTGTAAAATTCCCCAATCAAAGAGAAATGAATAAAAACCCGTTTATAGGGAGATCGCTTTTGTTTTTTTTTTAATTATATTTCAATCTTCCAAAATCTTTTTAAAGCCGATCAAATTAGCGTGCTTTTAGAGACTGCAGTGTCTGAACGGGGGTTGACGAGCGTAGCTCGTAGGGGGCCGAACCCCCTAGCATTAAAAAAAAGAAAAAAAAACTTTCATGCTGAAATATATTTTTGAGAAGATTAAAACTTGTTGTAATCCAAAAGTATAACTATAAATAGTTTTTGCTTAAATCCGTTTATTTTATCCTAAATAATAATAAAATTAAAATGTAAATGTAAAATAATTATGAGAAAGCATAAGGTTTTAATTAATTGGCCTATAGATTTACCATAGTTTGTATTTTAAAACTTGTATACATAAAAAAAAAAAAACCTTCATGGTAAAATATATTTTTGAGAAGATTAAAACTTGCTGTATTAATTCAAGAGAGTACTTACAAATAGTTTTTGTTTAAATAATTCCTTGATTTTACTTTAAGTAACAATAAAAAATTATGTAATTGTAAAATAATTATGAGTATGCATTACTTTTCAATTATTTGGCTGATATAGCTTGTATTTTAAAACTTGTAAAAAAAAAAAAAAAAAAAAAAAAAAAAAAAAAAAAAAAAAAAATGTTTGTATTGAAAAAGTTATTTTAATAAAGCGTACTCACATAAAGAAAAGACTTTATGATAAATTTATATTTGAGAAGATTAAAACTTACTGTATGAATTCAAAAGAGTAATTACAAACAGGTTTTGTTTAAATAATCCCTTGATTTTAATCTAAATATTAATAAAATTATGTGCCGTATATACTCGCGTATAAGTCGACCCCCCCCCCTCCTTCCCAATTCTTAAGAAAAAATTTGAAAAAAATTGAATTTTCTTGTATAAGTCGAACCACATTTCTGGTAGCATGTTGAAAAATGATTTGTAATCGAGGATAGAAAAATTTAATAAATTACATTAAATTAGTAATTTTTTTACGATTCTAATCAGATTTTTTTTTATTCAACGTTTTAAACTTGTATAATTATGTATAACCGAAGAAGGTTAAACTATTTTGAAACTATTCACATCCATTCAATGATACTTATAAAGATAAAATTCTTTCAAAAATCCATTCAGACATTATTTACAAAGGTAAACAACTTCTTAGACTGCTAAAATATAGTACTTCTTTGTATTGTAGGGCTTTTAAGAAAGATATCTAGAAGCATTCTCAAGTTGGACTCTTTTTTTAAAAAGGGGATTAAAATGTTGAAAGGATATTGAAGGGTTTTTGTCCCAAGAGAAAATAGATTCAAAACAATTACAGGGACATTGAGCTTTGTTTGTCAGTCACTTGGAAATGACCATTGTCAGCTTTTATCTCTCATGTAATTACTTATAAAACTGAAAAAAAACAATCGCAGTAGTCTGTGATTTTTTTTTTCTTTTTTACTTTCTCGTGTATAAGATGATCCCCCATTTTCAACTCCCAAATTTTGTCTAAAATTCTTCGACTTATACACGAGTATATACGGTAATAGTGAATATAAAATAATTATTATGCGTGAAACATAATTTTCAATTATTTGTCTTGTATTTTAAAACTTATATTTAAAAAAAAAAAAAAAAAAAAAAAAAAAAAAAAAAAAAAAAAAACCTTTATACTAATATATTTTTTAGAAGATTAAAAATTGTACTAATTTAAAAGTGTAATTGCAAATAGTTTTTGTTTAAATAATCACTTAATCTTACCCTAAGTAATATTAAAAATTATATAATTGTATCTTAAAACTTCGTAAAGATTATTTATAACTCACCACCTATTAAACTTTTACTGCTACTTTACACACTGTTTATAGCGATGTTATGTAATTCACTTTATATTAATCTATAAAAAATCAATATATAATCATAGTGCCAGTTAAAGGTCTCTTTTTAAAGGGATCGCACGTAAACACACATGTTCGAGTTTCAGATAAATAAGCAGCCCACATGTGTCCTTGGAAGCGATTGCTCGAAATTCTACAGAGGGTCTAGTCGAAACTCGTTAACCTTGAAATTGAGAGGTCGAACGCTGCTCCCCCATTCCGTTTGGGGCAGAATTGGAAATTGTTGAACATCGATATGGATTACGTGAACGGATGGTTTCGTACTCGGTTTGTTCCGAGAAGGGCAGAATCAGGACACAGGGGGTAATTAATCGATTTTCCCATTTTTTATTATTCCTTAGTTTTATTGTATAAACGAACTTCCCACCAAATTTGAAATTTTTAGGTACAGTAGATAAGTATTTGGCTGCCAATTTTCGGCAGAAATATATTTTTTAATGCTGCTGTACTGAATGCATGTTTTAAAACGTAATGTATTGATTCGAAATTTTTATTGTTTCTGAAATAACAATATAATCCCTTAAGCAAATAAATGAAAATTATGAAATTATCTCAATAATTTTATAATAATAATGTAATAATGTTATTTGTGAACAACCTTGTGGTGCTCCGATGGGATCCCCAATATCTGGCCTTCTGGCGGAATTTAAATTACGCCCCCTCGAATCTAAAATTTTCAGCACCTTTGAGGTAGTTCCATTAGTATGGTTACGTTATGTAGACGATATTTTATTGTTTGGCGAGGTAATATAGATGAGTTAATAATTTTCATACAGCAGTTAAATCAACTTGACAATAATATTAAATTTACTTTTGAACTAGAAACAGGGGGAAAAATTAACTTTTTTTAGATGTTGAATTACAGAGAAAGGGGAATGAATTAATTCTTTCAGTTTACCGAACACCTATCGCGGATTTAAACGTTATACCTTCCAATGCATGCACCCCCATACCCTATAAATTACCAACTTTCAGGTTCCTAATTAATCGTGCTTTCAGGATTACTTCCGATATAAATCTTGGGGATGAATTAGAGAAAATTAAACGTATCGCTATTGATAATGGATATCAGGTAAAATTAACAAATTGATTCAGAGCTCCTTTAATACTTCTAAAAATAAAAATAAAACTATTATTGAAGTTAATATGAAAAGGCTTGTAGCGAATTATTCCCCGGGTTTCTTTGAACATATAAAAAATCATTTAAGAAATTTTGGTTTATGTTTGATCGCGAAACCGCCCCCGAAATTAAAGATGCTCTTAAATACTAAAATTGATCCTATTAATAGAGAAGACCTCTCAGGAATTTATATGATTCCATTTATTAGGGAGGGAGGAATCAAAAATCATTATATAGGTATAACCCAACGAAAATTCAATATCAGATGTAAAGAACATATAGCGGACGTAAAATATAATAGGGGTAATACTGCTTTATCCCGGCTAAATCAAATAGAAAACATTAACATACTTTTTAACGAGAGTAAAATAATTTTCAGATCTAATTTTCATTTACAATTATTTATAAGCGAGTCCATTGAAATTTATTTAAGAGGTTCAGCAGTTTGTAGCAATACATTATCTTTTTGTATCCCGAATTTATGGGTTGAATGGTTGGACAATTTACGGGGTCACGACAAAGAAGGAACGCGAGCAATCGCTAAAATGCCGGGCGCGTTACATGATTACATGTTTATTTTAGATGATTTTCTCCATTTTTCATATGCATTTGTAATTTTATGTTATACATTCTGAAGACGACTCAGAAAATGAGTTGAAACATGTAAATATAGATTTTTATATTTACTTTTAATGTGTTTTTATAACGTCCTTTAAGCAAATAAATATTTTAATATTGTGATATCTCAATTTGTTGATTTTCTGCAAGCAAGTAAACCCGAATGGTTTATAATGAAAGTCTATGAGAATCTAGCGAAATATTAGAGGTATCGCCAATGTGGCGTGACTTTTGGTTACTAATTTTGGTCGCCAAATTGGGCACTATATCGCCAAGTTGTCGACAACATTGGCGGTATTTGGCGACAGAACAGCGTTCCCCCCTATGGCAAATTAAAATTTCGCCTAAGAGACGTAATGTTAAAATAAAAATGGATACCCCTCAAGTGGGTAATTAATCGTTTTTCAGATTTTTTTTTAATTCCTTAGTTTTATAATGTAAATGAACTTCGCACAAAATTTGAAGTTTGTAGCTGCAATAGATATATATATGTGAAAACTTTTTGATGAGTGAATGAGTGAGTGAGTCAGTCAGTGTTAAAATTATCGATTATCAGACATTTTCAAATGTCATTATCTCGGAAACTAATTATGTGTTATTTATAAAATTTTGGATTCTAGGTAAATAGGATGGTCTTACTACGTATTTCGTATAACAAGTACGTAGTCCACATAGATTATTAGTAGTAGAGTGTCGAAATATGACGAAAACAGCTCAAAATGGTTCGTGTAATATAACACACGAGTATGTCAGAGGAACTTGGCTGACATACTGCCGTGTGTCTAGATTATGGATAAAAGTAGCATGATATATGAATGATGTTTATGAATTTTATGTTTTCAGCTTAGTATGCTTTCCCAGACATAACTTTTAAGGCGGACCAAATTTGTCGCCAAGGGCGGCTAGTAGCTGATAAATATCTTCTAGGGAAATTTTGACGATAGTTAAAATCATATTATACAACTCGTGTTAATGTATTTACTTTTCTTTATGTGCGTATATATATATTGAAAAATCCTAATTCATATAATTTAAAACACGGAAAAATCATCTAACGAACTGTAACAAAAACAATAAACAACAAAACCAAGAATAACTAAGAAAAAATTTAATTTGAAGACAGGGGGCAAGGCAAATGACTTGCGCTGCGTGGTTAAACATGTTTGACGTGCACAACATCCCCCCTCACCTGTCAAGACCAAACAAATGAAAAACATACATACATACATGCATATATATGTATGTATATATGTATATACATATACAATATTAATTTATTTGTGTATATATTCAAATTCCAGATATTGAACGTATCTCAGATACATGTAGAAGGTTTTGATTCATTTCTACATATAATTATAAATCCCACCTGCATAATTTCCCAAGATTCATTATCCCTCTTCGTTGGAACCATTAAAATGCTGGTGCGTAATTTATTCAAAATTGCGTAAAATTTAGTCAAACGTCTTAATCTTGATATAGGGTTATTATGTTCACTACATTAGTTTATTGTGCCACTTTATGACATTCGCATCAAATGCAATGAATTGAATGACAAGGTAATAAATGAAGATTTACGATAATGACTTACTTTCTATTGTGTATTCTCAATTTATTTTAGGAATTATGATTATTATACAAGTCATAAATATACAAATTATAATGTGCAATATTATCCTTTTAAAAATAATGAAATATCTTTTTGAAAAATACACCAATTACAGTTTTTGTTCAAAATTAAATTAATTTGAAAAGTTTTATTATTTATTTAATAATGCGTGAGAATTTCGTGATATGGTTATATCACGTAACTGTTATCTAATTTATATATTTTTTTAATGCTTAATACTAAGTTGAGCAAAAAGTTCTGGGACATTTGTGAAAGTTGCGATGTTATGCGCAAGTTAACAACAACAAAAAAAAAGCAACAAGGACTATTTTTCAAAGTAGAGACCATCGTAGTCCACGACTTTCTGCCATCATTCTGCCAGATTCCGGATTAGCTGGAAGTACCATGGCGGCTATTTGGAATTGGAATTGAAAAACTCTTGACTTGCTTCTTCAACTTCAGTAAAGGATTCAAATCGATGGCCCTTGAAAAAGTGTTGTATTGAGCGAAAGAGGCATAATCGGATGGAGCCACTTCTGGCCTGTACCACCAGTACTCCTATATACGATACAAATTCTGGTAACTATTACATTAAAAATTTCCCAGAACTTTTTGCTCAACCTAATAGATAATATTAGAGTAATTCATTCTAAATTAATAATAGAGCTGTGTTAAATGCTTCTTTAATCATCATATTCTGTTTTGCTTAAATATTATTCTTTTAGCGGTCTCATAATTGTGGAAAAAATCATTTTTCATATTATATGCTTTAAAATTGGTAGTGTGTTAAACTGATGACTGATTAATACGTTGAATGCCAAGTCTATTTTGTCTTTCTTTCCGTTTAGACCACGAAATAAGACTCCCGTTACAGAATCTAGAAGTTTCAGACACTGATGACTGACGCGGCCTAAACGGAAAGACCAGTGTCAGTCACAGGTGACTGACGTGACATCCAACGTGTTATTGGAAAATATTCATCGGTGTTACAAAATCAGCAGAATTTTATATAGAGAAATCTAACTATCAATAGGAACGGTTGCCTTATTTAATCATAGATTAAAGGAATTGTGTTTTTTTATTTAAAAGTCTTGATTAAGTATAAGAAGTAACTACCATGCCAAATTTCAAGTTTCTAGACATTTGAGTATCACAAAAATCACAATTTTAGAACGTTTTCTGCTCATGCAACCCACTGGTGGAACAGGACATAAAATATAGCTTATATTCGAGCCGGGATTGCAGCATCAGTTTCCAACATTTACCTTTGAAATCCGTTTGTAATTTCGTGAAGAAATAGCAATTTATAACAATTTTAGAACGCTTTTCGCCCGCTTAACACTTTTAAATTTTGATTTTATTTTTAATTATTAGTGGAAAGCACTTATAACTTATAAGTATCTTGCATCCCCAATTTCAAATTTCTGTGATTAAATTTCGATTTTTTATAAACTATTCTTGGAGATTATATACACCTTATAATTAACTACCATCCAGTATTTAAAGTTTCTAGACACCGCAATATCACAATAATCGCATTTTTAAACATTTTGGGGTCTTGCACACCTCTGGGTGTACTGACACTAACATGAAAAATAGCCTATGTTGGAAGTGGGCAGTCCCCATCAATTAGCCAGCATTACATTTGAAGTCGGTTCGGTCTTTCCAGAGATTACCACTACAAACACACAAAATAACATACAAATATTATTTCTTTATAATACTATTACACTGTAAAAAAAAAATATCTGTAGTTCTACAGATGTAAAGTTACATGCTTACTAAACTTTCACCTGTAACTGTACGAAAAAAGCTGCAAATCTACAAAACTAGTTTTTGTAAAGCTACAAAAATCTGTAACTTTACAAATGAATCTGCTAAAATTTCAGTAATCTTACTAAACTTTTATTTGTAACCCTGGCTGCAGTTACATGAAAAGTTCTCGGAATCCCAGTTTCCAAAAAAATTCTTAGTAACCTTACAGATTTTTTGATTTTCGGCGCAAAAGTGTGTCTGTTACATGAAATTTTGTTGTTGCCGTTGCATGAAAAGTTCTAGGAATCCCAGTTTCCTAGAAAAACTTTAGTAACTTCACAGATTTTTTTTTTTTTTTACAGTGTATAAATTAATATAAAATTCTTTATTTTAGTGATATGAAAAACAAACAAATATGCATCATTTCATTTGATGAAAATTTACTTCTGGGGCATTCTCACAAACTTTTGACTCTCATGTCCCTGAATAATAATTTTTATTTTAATGCACTTTTTTGTGTTTTTTTTTTTATTTCATATACTGAGGAACATCCCACTGCATGATTGCACAACAATATTAACGAGATAAATAAGTTTTGGACGATGTTGGAGGTCCAAGCACCTGGAAAACTCCTATACCGTCCCGTGTCCCTGATGCTGATTTTTAGTTTTGGAGCTGTCTGGGTAAAATTTAAAAAAAAAAAATAATTCGATGTAATTTTGGTCTGAAACTGAAACTATTTTTTTTTTATATAAATATGTATGAAACTTAACGTTGAAACTTAAAGCAAACTACAGTCTATCAATTTAGCACAGAAGGCGTAATGCCGCTCGGTGCGAGGTACAGGTTGGGACACGTGACCTCTGCCCAAGATAACCAATTGGAGGAATGCTGAGGGAGGAGTATCGACACCTGAATGCTCTGTGTGATTTTGACTCCCTTCCAGTGGAAAGAAGTGCACCCATTCCAAGATTCTCCCATATGTTCCGGCTGCGAAAGGTCTTGTAGCGCACGTAGTAAAATATGCCATTCTGATACAATGATATGTAAAGAGAATAGACAAAAAATGGCATAAAATATATTTATTTAGGAGATATGGAAACAAAAATCTGAAGGAATTTCTTGAAAGAAACAGAAATATTGGAAGCGTCACAAAATAAATCTTGAAGAGGTGGGGATGTTGAATTTGTTTGAATATCGTTAATATTAAAATTATATAAAAATAGACTAATTGCAGATTTATAATTATTCACTTTTCTCAATATTTGTGCATGATCATATGAAAATTGAGTAATTATTTAAATATATGTTTTATTAAATATATTTTTTAAAGAAAATACAATTCGTTTTTAAATATAAAATTTACTTAAAATGCAATAATACAGTAAAAATTATTTTTATTCTTTGAAATAATTCTTTGAAATATCCTGTAAATATCCGAATCTTGAATCCTGAATTAAATATTCTTTACCGCATCTTCCATTTTGAGTACGGAAATTGCAATAATACCCCTTTTGACTACAAAATTTATGACGTGAAGTAGAATTTAGTCATTGCAATCTATTATGGCAATTAAATTGATTATTAAATACTCGATATACATTATTATCTCTGAAGTAGTAATTAATCTACAGAGATATGCTTGAATATGCTGACTATTATTCTCATTATACAATAGCAGATATTATATAACCTATAATTTATTACTTAATTGGCTATAATTATGGGACAAATTATTCATACTGCATCATAAACGAAAAAAAAAAAAAGAAGGAAGATCATTTAATTTATAAAAAAAGGAATAATAATAATAAAACACTGGCAATTTTGACTGAATTTATTATATTTCATACTTTATACTTCAAATGAAACCAAATAAGATTATTCGCCATACATATATTGTTTGTGCTTCACAAAATACTACACAAATGTTTTAATATAACTTGGCGATAACTCAAAAATAATCATTTTGAAAAGTATCGAATTATAATGTTCAAGCTCATTTCTGTGGTATTAGGACATTAACTGTAACCGAGATTAACCTAGAATAAGAGCACTGTCTTATGTTTATGTGATATTTGCCGTATTTGTATGCGTAACCTAAATAGAATATGTTATGTGTGATTAAATGTATGCAAGTAATTTTGCTGTATAATATCCATTTGAGTCTTCCACGGTTCGCTAACATTATTAACAGAGCTTCATAACAATACAATTTCGTCTTATCTATCCTATTAAATTCCTTGTGCGTATCTACGTAACATCAAAAACTCGGAAACCACAGGTCGCAGGGCTACGAAATTTGGCACACGGGTTGCTGATAGGGGGCCCATGAACAATTGGGACAAAAAAATCTAAAATTTTAAATAGATTTTATTTTATGTTTTGGACGAATTTTCGCCTTTTTTATGTTCAACCCGTAATCGCATGAGTTCTAACGAGTTCTAAATGTTTACTGCAATGTGAGATATACATATTACGTACGCCACCCTGCAATACTAAGAAGGCGGGTATTACGGTAAAACTTTTGCCTCGCATGCAAATAATTAGTGATTTTTTAATGCACTTAATTATAAACTTTTAAAAAAAGTAAAGGTAAAAGTTTTTATCGGAAATATCGGCTGAAATTCCAGAATTAGCTGAAACTCGATTCTAAAACGCAATCTGTCTGCCAAGTCATATCTTGGTAGAAAACATCTATAAACCCTATTTTAGCGGTCGACTCGTAGGTTTACCATTGCGTTTTCCTGCACCCAAAGGTATGAAAACATGGCGGAATTGGAGCACTAGTTTTTTCTTTCATACTTTCTCTCTGCTTCTTATTTACTTTCTTCTCTCACTGCTTCCAGTTTTGATTCTGCTTCTGCATATTCTTTTTCTGTATCTACTCTTTGATTTTGGTTGAATTATGTGTTTTTAGGTAATCGTAATTATTTGCTTCTATATCTTGTTCTCTAGAAACAATATTTACAATCTCCAATAGGACTAAAAGAATACACAACTTAATTTCTTTAAAATATTCATTCAACAAATTTATTTATTACCTGATATAAAACAGATGATGATATCACCTGTGATATAAAAATGTGACATTAATTTTAACAAATCATTTTGTTTACTTTGTCTAGATGACGAATAACATCATTTGAATTTTTTACTTTCAAACTCTAGTTTTTTTTTTTTTTAATTTATACTTTCTCTCTGTTTCATATTTTATTTCTTCTCTCACTATTTTTAATTTTCATTCTGCTTCTGCTTCTTGTTTTTTCTGTTTCTAATTTTTTTTTCAGCTATTATTCATTCCTTTCAGCGATAACAAATCCAACTTTAACGAAATCTTCTTCATAATTTTTGGACTCAGTTTCGAAATTTCAGTTTTAATGTTTTGGTTTTACAAGTCCAAAGTTATCGCACGAAGTTAAAAAATCTAATTTTTATTCGTTATTTAAATTTAAATTATTCATTTTGCTCAAGTATTATCGAAATAGATATATCAAAAGTTCGTATGCTTTTCTGCTTCTGCTTCTTATTTTTCTGTTTCTAATCTTTTTTTTTTTTTTTTTCAGCTATTCTTCATTCCTTTCAGAGACAATTAATTCAACTTTAACGAAATCTTCTTCATAATTTTTGGAGTCAGTTTCGAATTTTCATTTTTTAGGTTTTGGTTTTACAAGACCAAAATCATCGCACGAAGTTAAAAAATCTAATTTTTATTCGTTATTTAAATTTAAATTATTCATTTTGCTCAATAAATATCGAAATGAATCTCTCTATTCTAAAAACAAGTAACTACCGCTGTCACCGCTGCCGGTTTTGAATTTTTTGTGACCGGAGGATTTTCTTCCTTAATATTAAAAAAAACTGTTGCATACAAAAATATGAAAATCGGTAGTATTATAGAAAAATATTTGATAAACACGCTGATGCAGACAGTTTTCAAATCGAAGAATTATTTTAAGAGATATTTAATGCCAAAGTTGGACAAAATCGTTCCATTAAAAAAGTTTTATAGGAGCAAAAACTGTACATAGGAATTTAATCATTTTTAGATCATTTTATGCGTCAGAATTTCCCGGTGTGCAGATTTCTGTTAGTTTATTAATTTGAATAATTTTTCGAGGTTTTATTTCTATTTAAAATTCAAATTTTCAGCATTTCGAGAGATATTTTTTACAAATTTTAGAAAATTGTATTAATTTAAACTGCTGCCAAATGTATAAACAGCGCAAACTGTAATGTTTGCTTCAAATTAAAAATTTATTTTACACGTGACTATTATAAACAAAAAATATAAAAAGCAGGAACTCATTGAAAATTACGTCCTAAAAACTATAGTTACACATGAATTTTAAATGAGAAAGAATATTGTAATATAATAAATTCAATAACATGCGTTAGAAGTCTTAAATAGGAGAATTTACATCATATTATACTTATTACGTAAGATGAACAAAAAAAAAATATTGCAAAACAGTTTTAATTTAAAATTTGCGCGAGACATTTACTTGACATTTTAAGATGATCATAATATTTCATTTCTAACAAAAGTATTTTGACGTGAATATTAAAAAGAGAAAGAAAAGTTTGGTGAAAATTACGTCAGATTATAATTGTCAGATTCAAATTATAATTCAATCTTCCGAAACCTTTTTAAAGGCGATCAAATTAGGGTGCTGTTAGAGTCTGCGGTGTCTGAACGGGGGTTGACGAGCGTAGCTCGTAGGGGGCAGAGCCCCCTAGTATATCAAAAGTTCTTATGCTATTCTGCTTCTGCTTCTTATTTTTATGTTTCTAATCTTTTTTTCAGCTATTCTTCATTCCTTTCAGTGACAATAAATTCAACTTTAACAAAATCTTCATCATAAATTTTGGACTCAGTTTCGAATATTCAGTTTTAAGACTTTGGTTTTACAAGTCCAAAATCATTGCACGAAGTTAGAAAATCTAATTTTTATCCGTTATTTAAATTGAAATAATTCATTTTGCTCAAGTAATATCGAAATAAATACAGTTCGTATGCTTATACTTTGCAGGAAAAGAAAATCCGGTTATCGAAATTGTCTTTTTACGAGGACATTCCCAATTTCGGGTATTCATATCACAGTCTATAAATCAGTACTTCTTAATCTCTTGGCACAAATAATTTTTATCTTGTAATCCAGGCAGATCTCTCAAATGTATCCCAGGATTAGTGAATAGTGAAATAACTGAACTACAACATTTCATTTGTTTACATTTGGTTATGAAGGTGATTACAGATATTTAATCATGAATAAAGTACAGGGAATAAAAAACAAAATATAAGTTGAACAGTGATACAGTTCGTATGCTTACACTTTGTAGGAAAAGAAAATCCGGTTATCGAAATTGTCTTCTTACGAGGACATTCCCAATTTCGGGTACTCATATCACAGTCTATAAATCAGTACTTCTTAATCTCTTGGCAAAATAATTTTTATATATTGAAATCCAGGCAGATCACTGAAATGTATCCGAGGATTAGTGAATAGTGAAAGAACTGAACTACAACATTTCATTTGTTTACATTTGGTTATGAAGGTGATTACAGATATTTAATCATGAATAAAGTACAGAGAATAAGAAACAAAATGTAAGTTGAACAGTTAGTTAACACAAATTAACACGACTATATGCCAATTCCAAAATCATAATATAACAGAGAAGCACTGATGCTTCGTTTCATTAAACAACGTGAAAGACAAAATAATGCGTAAATAATATATTATGAAACAGTTTACAACGCATTACAAAAATTAACAAAACTGCACCGTTTAAAATTTGAAAAAGGATGTCAAAGGATGTCCATTTGAAATGGCATAACACATTGGAAAGCCCAATTTCAGCCATTCCCATCTACAAAGGGAAAATTATCCGAATTCTTTATGCAGTCCTATGTACAATATATAGATGTGTATATGCACTAAGAAAAATGTAATTCATTTAGGTAATACATACCTGAGTTGAAAATTCCCCTTCAGAAATTTTCTCTAATAATGAGAACGGTACGTGAATTATTTTGTGCAGCGTTGTGTATGAGGTGTAAGATTAATACACAACGAATAACATGCAAAATATTAGTTCAATTTAAAAGCGCATACCGAAATTAAATGCGCACTTTCAGCAAATATTGCTCAATTACTGTAATGTAATCGATTTATTCTGTCCCTGTAAATGAAAGACAAATGCTAAGAAATTTCTATTTAATAATATTCATCTTGTATTGAAATTCAGTGATTTACATTAATTTCAATACATTTCAAATAACGTGATGTCATTAAAATACTTTTCTAACTATTTTTCTCCATTTACAATAATGTAACGGAATTCTTTTCAGTGGTCCTGTAAATGAACTGTTAATCATGCAGATTCCATATTGAGTATCGAACATGCCATGGAAAACGTCATTAACATATATAAATTGCAAGAAAATCCGCGTATATTTACGCGAGTTAGATCGTGTATCAACAGACAGACAGACAAACCGAATTCAGAAACAAATTTAAACTTTATTGGAAAGAATTAAAAACAGTAGGTATAGGCAACTAGCTGTCTAAGCCTTGTATAAAAAGTGGACAATTCCAACGAATATTATTCTGAAAATGATTCCATTTAATAGTATCTTGGATCGTGAGTTATCTTTGCTAGTGAATCATTAAATACCATCGATTTAAATTGTAAACTATTTTTCCCACATATACTGACATATCACATTTAATTTATCATTCTCTTTTTATATATTTTATTTAGCTAAAAATGTAATAATTTAATTACCAAAAGCAAACACGTGAAATATCTTTGGTTAATTAAACACGTACGTTGCTAAATCCTCACATATGTAATATTTGCATTATCTATTTTAACTAAATAGTATCTCGTGGGATTTTCTGAAAATGCACATTTCTGTAAATAATGAGTTAATTATTTTAGGTGAAATAAGCAGCATAGAACATTTTTTTTTTTTTTTTTTAACGTGTGAATGAAGAAGAATCGTATGGGTATTTATATTGCTAATTTCATATCTTGAGTTGGAAGGAAGTGTAAACAGGTGCAATTCAGTAATTCATTAGATTCAACAAACAGAAATACCTTAATTTACTTTGTGTGGCAGTATGTGTTAGAAATAAAATTTGTATTCGATCTAAATTTAATTAAAATATTTGAATAACGTTTATACAGATTATATTAAAGTTATATTTTTCAGTTTAACTATCTGTCAACGAATTCTAAAATAATTTTTAACACGAAATGATATTATTAAAATAATTAGATATGAAGATCCTAGAAGCCAATGGATACAAGTGGGAAATTTAGATTTTTAGTTAATTGAGTTCAATGTTGAGCATCAATAGTAATTGGCTAAATTAAAATATGAAACTAATGCTTATTTCATAGCAGACTTTGAACTCTTAGAATTGAACGAAAAGTGAATTAGAATACATTTTTTTTCTATATTGAAGTAGAGATTAAAGAAGTTAAGTAGTTAAGTAGTTTAAAGAACTGAAGTAGTTGACCTCTAGAACTCACCAATAATTAGAAAATCCCTTTTATCTCTTTACCTCCAAACAAACAGCCTTATTTCCAGATAGCTCGTGCACTTACATCAGTATTTAAGTAGATTTCGTATGAAATACTACGTATTACATTCTCCTCTATGTTGGAATTTCTGAAAACTGTTTGCAGATCTACACCGATCATGACCCCTAGAACCCAAAACCAACCCCAGTAAAAGACTTTATATATATATATATATATATATATATATATATATATTACGAAACAATTTAATAGGTTACGTCGAAATATCACGTCTTGTTTTTTATTTCATATTACTGGATTAGTACTACATATTAATCAGCCGCTGGTGATGTTGTATGGCAATCATACCACTTAGCACAAGCATCGCTAGTGGGGGTATCAACTCTGTGAAAATTCAGCAGCTGCAGGGAGATGATAATATTGGTATAGTCCAATCAAACTCTTATTTATTCATGATGAAGACAAGGCAGCGTGAGTGGTGAAGAAAAAGGCGTATGGGTTGGGTTGGGTTGATTGTTGACGGCCGATTATCTACTCGAGGGATATAGGCCCTAGGGGGAGTGCCCTTCGTGGGGTCTTTCTAAGGGAACCTAACCCATATTTACGCATGGAAAATCCAAGGCTTCGAAGAAAACCACGAAAACCCCGAAACGGTTAGGCCGACGGGCTCGATTGGGTTCGAACCCAGCACCTCCCGTCTACCAGCTTCGAGAGCAGAACATCTCAGCCACTGGTGGGGCAAAAAGGCGTATGGAGAAATCGGGGTTTTCCCAATTAAAACATGGAAACGTAGTCATAGGAAAACTGTTTATTCCATCAGAACATACCAACACTAAACAATTCCCACAGGATGAGAAATCAGAGCATTCCACTCGAGCATAAAGTAGTTACTCATGCGAAGTAGATGTTAATTCACGAAATGATTATTCTACATGGGACATCGGGTAACAGGTTATGTAAACAATCAAACAGCACAAAAATCTAGTTCTGAGCTCATGCTCGAACTATTTATTAGAATGCGTGGATGAATTCCGATTGAAATGGAAACTTAAGGCTAACCCAACCAAAATCACGAATGAGCTTCGAAGTGAAACTGGGATCCGACACTCAGCCAATGGAGAGCGATCAAGAAACATCACAGGAAAGAATCCCGACGCCGCTAATGGAAGAATTTCGATGTGAAAAGATTGTCGCCTAGCGGGAGGGAATATGAGATGAAATAGAATAAAAATGTAAAAATGGCTTTGATAAACATTCGAAAAATAAGTAACTGCGTTCAGAACTTTACAGTTTGGTAGACGATAAAATTTAATGAAGGTTTTAAAAGTTTAGATTACGTTTTGGAATAAATCTATTATTAAGATACGTGTTTTAAACTTATAGGAATTTAATCAGAAATAAATAATAGAGCGTATTAAAAAAAAGGAAATAATGAATAGGCCGGCAATTTAGAATAATTTAAATGAATAGTAAAAGTAAAAATTTTTATATAACATATATATATATATATTAGGAAACAATTTAATGGATTAAGGTCGAATAATCACGTCGTGCTTTTTACGACACATTACTGGATTCGTACCACCTTTTAATCAGCCGTTGGTGAGGTTGTATAGCAGCATCGCTAGTGGAGGTGATAAAATTTGTAGAGTCCAATCAAAACTCATTTATTATTGTTGAATACAAGGCAGATTAGGCAGCATGAGTGGTGAAAGAAGTAAAGGATTATGAAGAAATCTGGGGTTTTCCCAATAAGACATAGAAACGCAGTCATAGGAAACTGTTTATTCCATCAGAATATACCAACATTAAACAATTCCCACACGATGAGAAATCAGAGCATTCCGCTTGAGCATGAACTAGTTATTCATGCGAAATAGACGTTAAATAACGAAATGAATATTCACAATGGCTTAGGACACCAGGAAACAGATTATGTAAACAATCAAACAGCACAAAAAATCTACTCCTGAGCTCATGCTTGAGCAATTTATTAGAATGCGCGGAGGAAATCCGATTGAAATGAAAACTTCAGGCTAACCAAACAAAATCACGAACGGGACTCGAAGTGAAACTGCGATCCGTCACTCAGCCAATGGAGAGCGATCGAGAAATGCCACAGAAAAGAATCCCGACGCTGGTAATGGAAGGATTTCGATGTGAAAAGTTATCGCCCAGCTGGCGGGAAAATGAGATGAAATAGAATAAAAATGTAAAAATGGTTTTTATAAACATTCGGAAATAAGTAACTGCGTTCAGAACTTTACAGTTTGGTAGACGATAAAAATTAATGAAGGAAATAAAAGTTTAGATTACGTTTTGGAATAAAGCTATTATTAAGATACGCGTTTTAAAATTACAGGAATTTAACTAGGAATAAATAATAGAGCGTATTAAAAAAAAAAAAGGAGATAATGAATATGCCCGCAATTTAGAGTAATTTGAATGAATAGTACAAGTAAATTTTTTATATAACATAGATATATATCACTTTTTTCTGGACACGATAACTTCCAGAATTCTGCACTAATCTCTTCCAAACTGATACATAAAATCAAGGGCATAAAAGCTCGGCCAAGTTCGTTAATGGGCAAAATCGGACCAAAGGGATGGAAATAGGGAGGGGTTTTGTGAAAACCGAAAAACACCATAACTTCTTAATTTTTGTACATATCAAATCAGTTTAAAATTTTATTACTTCTAAAAATAGGGCCAAAAATTTATGCATCACAGACTTTTGATAAAATTAAAAATGGGCTCAAGAGGCGCCAAAATAGGGTTTTTGGGAGATAAACATTCATAACTTAGTCAATTCTCAAGATATCAAATCCAATTAATTTTATTATAAATCTCCTTAATAATATCTACAACTTTTATATTCGCAAGTTATTGATAGGGCCAATTCGTACCGCAAAAAAATTAAAAACGAAAAGAAAAAGGGGGCTTGAAGAAGAAAAAAATCGATAACTCCGTCAATTCACAAGATATAAAATCCCCAGTTTAACTAATTTTCGGCAGTTTCTCCGCACGGCCATGGGGCGCTAAGGTCGTGGTTCCTTGCGCACGGAATAAATTTCATAGTACGCAGTGATGAGCTAGCCAAGGTGGATGCCGGGCCACATCCGTTGACCGGAAATTTGAATACACCCAACCGTGGTGTTTGTGATATTTAAATATGTGAAACTTCTGATTGTGTATTGATGTCGTGTCCTCTATTTGTATTTATGTTAGTGGCGTCAAGAAATAAATGTTGTTTGTAGTTGCAAGAAATCTCTTCAATTTCTGTTAAAGTGTGCCACCCCGTTACAATGGCGCCCAACTCGTGGCGTCCGAATCCTTCGAATCCCAAAGTGTTCTCAGTGGTTAAATGTGTATATTCGGAGTTAAAAAGTATCATCAATCTTTATTGATGTTATTTACTTATTTCTGTTAGTGAGTCGTCGATTCTCAGAACAGAATTCAGAAGAAGTATAATTTTTTTTTAATAAAAATAAGAGCAAAATTCCACAGCAGAAATGAAAAGCTAATTCGAAGTATTATTTGCTGTGATTTAAGAGCATGCGATCGTAAATGTTAAATAAACGAAAATGTGTTTCATCGTTAAAAAATTACTTTCGATTCTGTATTGCTGACAGATCATCAAAGTAAGTCTTGTTAAAAGTGAAAAAAATAACGTCCGTTTAAGAACAAAATAATTGAAAATATTCAAAAAACATGAGTGCAATTTCTGTTAATTTTGAAGTACGGTAGAAAAAAAAGCAGTTCTTTGCATTTTCGATCATTCTGTTTAGGTTTAAGCATTCTATTTCTAATCCTACTATACTTTGATTATTTTATGCTGTTTTATTTATTTATTTATTTTCTTTTTCTTTTATGAAGTTAAATAAGTGGTCATGACTATGTTTTATTTTTACTTATTGTTGGTTGTGTGAAGAAATATCTTTAAAGCTCTGCATTTCATTTTTTTTATATTTTTGTTTTTCATTTCTTTTTTTTTTTTTTCAAAACTGGTACCAGTGTCGGTAATTAACTTGACTTAGGAAATTGTTTTATTTTATTATTGTTTCATATATATTGTATTGATAAGTTTATTTAAGTGTAAATTATGAGAATATTAATTGAAACGTGATCACATTAAGTAATTAGGTTGGTATTTATGTTAAGTGTCTGGATTGGTACTTAGTTACATTGGTATACGTAACTGGTATACACAAAACAAATTTATTGTTTTAGGTAAGAAAATTTATTATTTGAAAGTTATTGCCAAATTATTTATATATTTATTTTTATTATTTTGTCTAACTTTTTGGTAAAGAATTTTCCGTAGGCGAGGAACCAGAATTTGCTTCGGTTGTTTGTTTTGTAATTTACGAAGTTTAAAAATTAAAAGTTAGGATCATGGCTTTTCTCGGGAAGGGAAAGAAAGAAGATTTAAAAATTTTGGCTGAAGAATTGAGGGAAACCGTAGATGCGAATCATAAAATTACGGCCTTTAATAGAAAATAGTCCTAACTACAAAGGGGATTTTGTGAAGGAAATGTTAAATACAATTATAAATACTTGAGAGAACAACAAGCGGAAAAAGAGCGTCAGTTAGAACAGGAAAGGGCGTTCAAACTTGCGAAATTAAGAATCGAAAATAAAGTTGATACTAGCGATTCAGGTTTAAATGCTTCGGATGAGCAAAATCTTAAATTTGAATTTAAAAAGTTAGTTCCTGAATTTGATTCGAATAATAGCGACAAAAGTATTTTTCTAACTTTGTTTTCTAACTTTGTTGAATTACAATTTCTAAAATTTCCAGAAAGTATCAGGGTTACACATTTAATTTGTTCTGTGCCAAGTGAGATTGCTAATTTAATAGCTAGAGAGCCAGATGAAGTATCTCAATATTATGCGCATGTGGAATCGGTGCTCTCAAAATGATTTAAATTGAGTTCTAAAAAGTTCAGACAGTTATTTAGCAAACATAAGAAATCCGTAGACAGTACATGGAAGGACTTCTACTTTGAGTTGAAAAGTTATTTTAATGGGTGGATTTCAGGACTCAATATTAATACTTTTGATCAATTAAGGGACCTCATGATAACTGATCAAATCAAAAAGAGAGCTCCGCCAGACTCTAGGGACCATTTTTTGGACCAATGGGGTGATATAACATCTCCAGAGGAAATAGTACAGAAGTTAGATAGTTACGATAGTATTCGAAAAGATTCTGGAAAAGAAACATATAGCAATATCCCTAGAAATAAATTCCTAGTTCAGGATAAGGTTTACGAAAAACATGAAAATTTTAAACGTAATACTTTTAACATGAAAAAGGAAAACTTTTCAGATAAAAATAGAATGCGTTCGGAAAACCACAGACACCCCCCTTAACGTGTTATGGATGTGGCAACCCTGGGTTCATTCGTTCAAAATGTCCCAAATGTAATCCTTCTCTTAAAGCAGGATCTACAGAATTTAATAGCGTAGTCTTGTATACGTGTTTTTCAGACTCTGTCCACCATGCCATTCTAGATCTTCACATAAATGGATTTTATGGCACATCATGTACCGATACAGGTGCAAGTAATTCCATCGCCGGAAAGGCCTTATATAACGTATTAAAAAATCAAGGATTTGATTTTAAGTCCAAAGTAATTACCATGACTTTAGCAAATAGAAGTACAGTAAATGGTGAAGTTTTATGTACTGCAGTAACTATGAAACTAAAAAGAAAAGTTTTAAAACTAGAGTTACTTGTTTTACACAAAGCTAAAGGTAATCGTACTTTGTTAGGCATAGACTTTCTGCAAAAGGCAGGTATTGTCCTTGATGTAAAGATCCGGCAGTGGTATTTTCATGACAGACCTCGTAAAATTTTCGAAGTTTTCCCTAATAATGATCCACTGCTTCCGCAGAACCTGCCGAATGTTTTTAATTCATGTGTCTTTATTGAAGAGGAAGGGAATCATCTACCTGAAGACCAGAGAGAAGAATTAAGCGAATTGATACGAGAATATGAGGATGTGTTTAAGCCAGGGGAAAGCCCTCTCCTTTTATAGAACACCATATACCTACTGGGGACCATGCACCACTTGCTGGACCACCATACAGAATGTCACCTATGAAGAGAGAAGTGTTAAGGAAAGAATTGGATGCGTTACTAGAACAGGGTATAATAGAAGAATGCGAATTCCCGTATGCAGCTCTTGTGTCCTTATACCGAAACGCAACAGTGCAGTTCGTCTTTGCATACATTATCGAATGCTCAATGATGTTACGACTCCAGGCACTTATGCACTTCCCAGAATGAATTACTTATTACAGCATGCTACTCCAACAGCGTACATGTCAGCCATTGACCTAAAGTCTGGTTATCACCAAGCTAATGTGTACTCCGCTGATAGAGATAAAACAGCTTTTGTTTGCCCATTTGGAACATTTCGTTACATAAGAATGCTTTTTGGATTACGTAATGCTCCAGGTACGTTTCAACGGTTAATGGATGAATTCCGATATGGACTTAGCAATTTTAAAATGTTGACATATCTAGGTGATATAATTGTATTGTCTTCGACCTTTGAACAACATCTTTCTGACCTAAGGCTAGTGTTTGAAAGACTGGCCAAATTTAAATCTCATGATAACCGTGATAAATGCCATTTTGTTTGTAAACGTATCAAGTATCTTGGACACTAGATTACAAACAAAGGAATTGAAGTTGACCAAGAAAAAGTTGCATCCATTATGAATATACCTTTCCAAAAAACTGTTAAAGAAGTACAATCCTTTTTACAAACTTGTTCCTGGTATCGTAGGCTTATCTCGAATTTTACTGATGTTTCATGCCCTCTAAGTAATTTTACTAAAAAAATGTTCAGTGGAAATGGGGGACTGAAGAAGAAAACGCCTTTGCCACTCTAAAGCTATGTCTTATTACCGCTCCTATATTACAACAAGCTGATATGACAAAACAATTTATTATTTGAACAAATGCCAGTGCATACTCTCTCGGAGCAGTTCTACTCCAGGGTGAAGTATCCGAGGAACATCCGATCGAATATGCTAGCAGACATCTTACTTCTGCTGAGAGTAACTATTCCACCACAGAGCATGAAGCTTTAGCCGTTGCGTGGGCTCTAAATAAATTTCGAGGGTATATTGAAGGTTCTGAAATCATCATATCCTCAGACCATCAACCTCTCCGATGGCTGATGAGCCTAAAATCTCCATCAGGTAGATTGGGCCGATGGGCGTTACAGATACAATCCTACAATCTAAAGATAGAGTATATTCCAGGCAGAGCAAACGTTGTTGCGGATATGCTATCTCGCCCAGAGTATTCAAAAGATTCATGTGAGATGAATGCTGTTATAGTCGACTTATCCACTAAAAGTTCTAATGTCATTCGAGAAGAACAGTTGAATGATCCAGATCTGAAGTAAATTATTTATTATTTTGACATTAGCCCCCCCCCCCTACTACGGATTCAGTTAACTGGACCGAAAGAGGTTATTTAATGAATCAGGGGGTCCTGTACTGATATGCCCCCGACTCTGAAGTCGAAGAAGCTCAGTTAGTAGTTCCAACTCAGGACCGTGAGCGGATCCTAAAAGAATACCATGATGCCCCGGCCGCTGGACATTATGGCGCAGAAAGAACTTTCCGTCGGATTATTAAAATAAACTACTGGGCAGGTATGTGAAAATTTATATCAGAATATGTTAAATTTTGTCCTGATTGTAACAGATATAAAGCCTCAAATCAAAAACCAACTGGACTGCTACAAACTCCAATTTATGCTCAAAGATTGGAAACTCTTTTTATAGATTTGTTTGGACCTCTTAACGAAAGTAAAACTGGAAAACGATGGATTTTCATTGTTAAGGATTGTGCAACACGGTGGGTGGAGCTGATCGCATTATCGCAGGCTACAGCTAGGGAATGTGCATTAACACTTCTCAATGAAATAATTTTACGCTACGGGTTACCTAAGAGATTAATTAGTGATAATGGACTCCAATTTGTGAGTGATGCATGCAGCAGTTGTGTCATCTATTGGACATTAAGCAATGTCTGATACTAGTTTACCATCCTCAAGCGAACCCTGTTGAGCGTAAAAATCGCGATTTAAAAGCTCGACTTGCTATTTTAGTAGGAGACGACTATGACTCCTGGGAAGAACGTTTACCCGCTGTTAGGTTTGCAATGAATTCAGCAAAGTGTGAGGGTACAGGTCAAACTGCCGAGTTTTTGCAGTTCGCGCGTGAGATGCGTACACTCGCTGATGTTACACACGATTTAAGAACTGTGATAAATAATGATAATTTCGTTCCTGAAATTACTCCGTACCTTAAAAATTTCGCAAATTTTTCATCTAGGGTACACGATCTAGTCGAAGAAAAGAAACATAAGCGTAAATTCAATGCAGATAAAAACCGTCGACCAGGTCCAAATTATGGTCCTGGAGATCAGGTGTGGGTGACATTACATCCAGTTAGTAAGTCTAAGCAGAAACGCAGTGCTAAATTCATGCCGCGCAGAGATGGTCCGTATACAATCCTAAATCAAAAATCATTAACAACTTATGAGATAGCTCATTCGAGTAATCCCAAAATTTCGGTAGGTACTTACCATACATAAATACTCAGCCCATATCGAGGTGCTGACGAGCTGCCCGTGCAACCGCTACGGAAGCGTGGTAGACCGCCAAAGGTTTCTTGTTCCTCATCGGGACGTTTTCGGAACCAGAGTGGGAGATTGTAACGAATTTTTGGCAATTTCTCCTCACGGCCAGAGGGCGCTAAGGTCGTGGTTCCTTGCGCACAGAATAAATTTCATAGTATGCAGAGATGAGCTAGTCAAGGTGGATGCCGGGCCACAGCCGTTGACCGGAAATTTGAATACAACCAACCGTGGTGTTTGTGATATTTAAATATGTGAAAATTCTGATTGTATGTTCATGTCGTGTTGACTATTTGTATTTATGTTCGCGGCTTCAAGAAATAGATGTTGTTTGTGCTTGCAAGAAATCTCTTTAATTTCTGTTAAATATATTATCATATATCTTCTTAATATTGTATACAACATTTATACAGACAAGTATTTGATAGGACCATTTGTTACAGCAAAAACAAATTAAAAATAAATAGCGGTTGAAGAAAAAAAAAATGATATTATTAAGGGTGTATTCAAATTCAAACTGCTTATTTTCATAGTAATTTCTAAATTCATTTTTGCTCTCAAACGCATTAAATTGGTAGATTCTCTCATTCAGAAGCTATATAATGTACCGTGATGATCGATTTTTTGATAGAGGAAGAATATATTTCAAAAAATGATGACAAAGTGGGCATTTTGAACCAAATTTACCGAAGCGATTGTGCTGGAAACGAAAAAAAAATTGTCCTACTGAGAAAATAATTGCTTATAAATCAAGATTTAATTAATTGAACGAAAAATAAAAACACAGGTCGCTTATAAATCTCTTCAAAAGTTACGTCAGCACGTTTCATATTTTTTCTATTAAAAATAAATCTGAAAATGCGCCATAAAATTTCGTGTTATTGAGCATGAAAAAGTATTTTTTTTTAAATACCTCCTTAACATGATTCTGATACAACCAGCTATTATATAAAAATGAAATAAAAACTCGTCAAAAGCGGCCAGATTAAATTATTAAAATGGGCTTATCTCTAATCATGATTTAGTTTTTCTGGTGAAATTAGTATACTTAACTTCGAAATTTACCTCCGCCTGTAGGCCGGGCCGGCAGGGATTTTTTTTTTTTTTTAAATCTGCCGCGTATACCCTTTGGCTTCTGGGGTGCTCATAAACGATTTTCCAGCAGCTTTTATTTAAACTAGTGTGAATGCCCGTCCTAGGACGGCGGGTAAAAATTGAGTTTTTCACTTAAAATTTGAAAAAAATGAAAAAAAAAAATTGACAATATGAAAGCGTTTAGATGAGCAAATTTCGTCTAGTAATTTAATAAGTGAAAAGATAATTTTCAGCCATACTAATGCAATCGTGATAACATCTTAAATTTCATTTACATCTGGGAAAAAAAAAAAAAAAAACTTTTATAATGCAAGCAAAATTTAAAAAATTAAGCAGATAAATGTTGAGCTAAATAAAAGTAAATTAAAATTCCACCAAAGTCATCTATCTATATTATAAAGGGCAAACATATCTGTGCGTAACGCATACGTCATTTTGCGAATGGCAACACTTTAAAATTTGAAATAAAATTTTGGTTTTGTAATTTCTCTACTGCACATTTTTATACTTCTAAATATCGCACATTTTAAATTTTTACACCGCCGTATAAGGAAAAAATGGTGTTTTAAATGCAATTTGTTTGAAATCTGTATCTCAATTTAATTTTAAGATATTAATTTTTTTGTAGTTTTTATTACTTCTTTTTTTGTAATCGTGGCAGATCCATTTCTGTTGAAAGTAAAGGGGGAGGGGGAATGAAAATAGTAGATTGCTATATCTTTTTGTTGCCATTTTCTCATAAAAACCGAAAAAATTGAAATTAAAATACGTGCAATATCGAGAATATCGTCTGTTATAAAACCCAGTGAGTTTTGTCTTTATTTCGTTTTTATTTATCAATTAAATGATTTTGCCGTGCCGGCTGTATTGCGAAATATTAATAAGCAATTTGCACATAAACAAAGTTCAGAATTTCACTCCCGCTAATTTTCTACAACGAAATTAAAGCTTCATCAATAAATGAATACTAGAATAATATATTAAAAAGCACGAATTTAACATATATGTAATCGAACAATTTAAATTTTTAGAGCCGAATTGGGAAAAATATGTGCTTTTAAATGTAATTTGTATGAAGTAGAGTTGCTAGGCAACTGTTAAAGTAAAAGAGAAAAAATAATCTATATATTGAAAACACAAGATAACTTTTATAGACATCTTCACTGAACTTTCTAACGTACCAATTTTTCTAATAATTCTTTTTTAATATGAAAGCTGTTCATTTGTAGATGTAATCGCACTAGCTATTTTTATAAATATTTCCACTTTTATATTTTTATTTATTTATTTTTTTTTTTTTTGAAATTTCATCAAAATGGTAGCAATCGTATTATTTCCACTGTTGCAGAAAAAAAGAAATATTGGGGTTTATTTATCCTTATTGATACTTTTTACTCATTAGAATTAAAAATAACTTTTTTCTAAATCTGAACAGAAAATGACGTCACTATTTAAAAAACATTTCCGCTCATAAACCTAATGTTACAATATGTTTTCATTCGGCAGATACCGAATTTGAGACACTTGGCGTAATGCTTCAGTAAGTGCCATAAAACTATATATTTTACCATGAATACGTCTAAAAGACATCCGTTTCTGGAATTTGTACTTCGCGGTACTGAAATTAGAACCTCAAGCCAAAAGAATACATTTTCACATGCAAAGTTTTAGCTGACAAACGGAACTTCACCTTTGAAAATCTATCTGTATTATAAAGGAAAAATATGTCCGAGCGTAAGCCTGACGTCATTTTGAGTATGACAATGCTTAACGATTAAATGTCGGTTTTGCAATCTTTGCTACAGCAATTTTTTAAATTTTTAAACATCGCGCATCTTCAATTTTTACACCCGTTATATAGGGAAATAATATCTACTTTCAAATGCTATTTGCTTGAAAACTTTATCTTAATTGATTTATTTATTATGTCTTTTTAAATAATTTTCAAGCATAATGTTTTTTAATCTATATCCATTGCGTACAGGCTCATTTACGAAATAAGCCATTTGCACTTCAAATAATATAAATAATTCAGTATTTGTACCTGACTAATTTTTTATAGCGAAATTAAAACTTTATCAATCTATTATATTAAAAAGTGACTGTCCGTTTGTATTTCACAGCTGTTCCTCCTAGAATTTGGAATGTTGGGTGATCAAATTAACGCCAGTTATCCGCATGAATACGAGGATGTAGAATTTTAAAATTTGATTAGTTTTCGAGATATAAATTTTTACGTTATTTTTAATGACATTTCTGTAATGATGGAAACTAAAATTGCTCCGTTTTTCTGGATAAAAGAGAGCAAAAGAAAAATTACAAAGATTATTATATATCATTCTCTGAAAATCATTTTTAAATTGAAATTAACGTTTATTTGAATAAATAGTGAAAAAATTATTGTAGTTTTCAAGAAAATTTCACGAAATAGAAACTCACACATATTCAAGCTTCAGGAATCCGTTTATTTTAGAAACACAAATTCGACTCTCGACTGGAACATTGAGATAAATTCTGTTGACGTCAAAAAAAGAAAAAAAACATCGTACGCTTTTTTCATTTAATTTAAAGTCGAAAAGTAGATTTTCAACTATTGCCTTAAGATGGCTAATAAAACATTTCAGAAGCGGACATTAAAAATGAAATGTTATAGCGAGAAAAATAATAATTCTCTAAATATTTATTTTAATTCGTAAATGTAAAATGCTTCTGAATAAATTCGTCCAAACAAATTAATTTTTATATAAGTTGACCCAAATGACATCATTTCTGCCAACTCCGAAATTCGAAGCAAAATCTTGGAAGAACGAAAAGCTCTAGGCAAATAAAGTTATAGAATGTGTGCATTTTTATTTGGAAAGCTTTTGAATTAAATTGTAAATATAACTTATTATTTGCAATATTGTATTTAATAAAATTAATATAGTAATGGCTTTCTAAATTTAAAATAAAGTTAAAATTTAATTTTTCGCAAAAAGATCGATTGTCTCATGCAATTCGAAGCAACACAACGGTTTGCTATGCAACTAGTTTATATAAAATCCAATTCTCTGTGTGTCCCTCACGATTCCGGTGTGACCGCCTCTTTGCAATGAATAATTGTTGAAAAATACTAATGTAGGGTTACCACAGTAGTGCCAAATGCTGAACAACTTGGAGGATTATCGCCACATTTTATGAAATATCGCCAAATTTGTTGACAAAAATAAGTTGTCATATATGAAGCCAACTTGGCGGTAGCTAGCTAATTTCCCGAAATTCCCATTTTAAACCATTAATATTCCATACGAGATCACCGCAATTTAATTTAAACTCCGGCTTCCAAGGGTTTTTTTTTTTTCAAAACGTATGGGTGAGAATTTAAAGTGTAATATACGAAAATATATGTTTTTATATCGTCATCCCTATGCTACAAATAAAATATGACGCGCTGTACTATCTGAGCTCCTAACTGCCCGCTTTTAATGGGCTTTACATAGCCGGATACAGAAATTAAATTGTCGGTAGATTTCCAGCATAGGGGCCTTGGCGAAATAGCGAAATCTACCTTGGCGAAGAAGGGAATTTGGCAACATATTTTCTGGCAACCTATTCACTATTTTATTTCATATCCACACGGATTTTTTTTCAACATTTATACAATGTATTTAACGTAAAGAAGCCATTTCTCTAATTTTATTCAGAAACAGAAGTTATTTGTGTATAAAAAACAACCATAATATATACATTTAATTAAAATATAAACAAATTTATAGAAACAAACAAAAGAATTCATCAAGTTTGCTTTCGTAGCTCTTTTTAACATTTGGCAACAAATCTTATTTTCTGATACGTGAATTCCATCAAGTTTTTTAAAAAACCGCCAAGGCCCCTACAGTGGAAGAGTACCAAATCCTCTCCTATTTTGCACTATCTGCACCATAATTTGTAATTTATGCAAGGCGGTGAGAGCGAAAAGTTTAAATATTAAATTTTAAATCTACTTATATAAAATCCAAGTCTCTGTGTGTCCCTCACAATTCCGATTGGGCTGCCTTATTGGTCGCAGCAATGTTAAGCTTCATTCAACTTACAAAAATCGGTACTACGTAGCTATTCCGTCGACCAAAAATCTATCGCCATTCAATAAGATTAAATGCCAATACTGGTTGATCGTAAATGTCACATTCACTTGACTTTATGCAAGTTACACGTGTTTACGTCATCAAGTGGTTTTTATTTCGAAGTTTTATTTATATTTTTATTAATTTTATACTAATTTATTTGTTCTTTCGTTATTTATAATAAAAATTATGTCAATTTGTATAACTTGGCGAGTGGTTTGGCCATTTATATAATTTGGCAAAATTGGTCGACGGGATAACTAAGTAGTACCCAAAAATTCAATATACAATTTCTTCTCTCTGAAATCCCGTCTATAAAATATTCGAAATTGAAAAAGTATAATGTTTTGCGCTATCGTTAAAACTATTTCAGAAACCGTGTTTAATTTTGCGGCACTACTTGATTATGCCGTTGACCAAAAAACTATCGCCAAATTATAAGATGGATGCCAATAATGGATGATCGTAAATGTTACATTCACTTGACATTAAACACGATGCACGTGTTTGCTACGTGAACAAGTGATTTTTCCTTCAACTTTTTATTTGTATTATTATTAATGTTTTTCTAATTTATTTGTTCTTTCGTTATTTCAAAGAAAAATTATGTTGATTTGTATAATTTGGGGAATAGTTTGACAAAAAATCACACTTTGAATATCTATCCCAGCACCACGAAATAACCTGCATTAGAAAAATTGAACCGATGTTAGCATTCATCCAACAGTGAATTACCTCAATTGTTTTTATAGTTTTATTTATTTTTCTTTTATCCTTTAACGTTGCATTAAATGCGTATTAAATAAAAATGGGTACAGATCTCACAGACGCACCGGGGTTTCTTTTTAGCACCAAAAGGGCGATTTTTTGCCTGGCGTGGTAACCTGCAAATTTTTGCTTTGAATAAAAAATTGGTGTTTTATAATAAAATTAAAAGTGCGTGTTAAATTAAAATTATGTGTACGATAATGGCAACTCAAAGCGGCAACTGTTTTTTTTTTTGTTGTTGTTGTTGTTTTTTACGTTTATTTTGTTTTTTGAGTGAAAAAAGAATAATGAAGTAGAAATGTAATATAGAATATTTTGTTCAGCAATTTATTGTATTTTTCATTTGAAATGAATGAAATTGCATCCGAAAGTAAACGGCGTTCAGACAGAGAACGTAGAGCTCGATGGCTAGCTCGGCAGTCGCAAGAAACAATAAATTCTATCCAAGAAGAAAATAGATTACGGCATTCAAATCAAAGAGCTAATCAAAGCCATAGTAATCGATCTGTGAGATTATCTCATAACTCTTTGCGTACTTCTACACAGCGTTCAAGTGAAAATGAAGAACAAAGGTTAATCAGACGTAGTCATGATGCTGAACGTCATTCTCGGCGGTTTTTGATTCAACGACAAAACTACTACGAAAATCAGCAACAATTAATTTCTGAAGCCTCTCAGTCTCAAGTTATTGAGCCTCATACGTGTGGACAATTAAGCACTCTCTGCCAATTTTGCAAAGCGCGCCATTTTCAAGCTGAGAAACCCAGATATGGAAAATTTAACAGTTATTGCCATAAAGGTGAAGTTAGGCTTCCACAACGCCATCGGTTTCCACCATACCTCCAAGACTTGATGAGCAATTCAAATGCACTTAATTATCGTAATTTCAAAAAAAATATTCGCTTATACATTAGTGCCATTTCATTTGCTTCTATGGGTGCTAAACTTGCTGGAAATGCTCCGGGACACGGCCCTTATTGTTTTAAAGTTCAAGGCCAAATTTATCACTGAACTTCCCACTTGCATCCTCCTAATGGCCAACAAAGAAAATTTGCTCAACTGTATGTTTCGGATACAACACAAGCTGTCGAAGAGCGTCTTCACATTACGGAAAATAACAACTGTTTACCAAATATTTTGCGTGAACTTGCTTTACTTATGCGTCAAAATCCTTATGCTCAAGTTTTCAAAAAATTGAGTGAAGTGGAGACTGAGCAGCAACAACATGCACAAAGATACAATTTACAAATGCCAAGAGTTAATATGGTATTGCGTCGAGATCGCCTTTCAGACAACAGGCGATATAATTTGCCGACATCAAACGAAGTAGCTATGGTTTTTCTAAATGACGATGGTGAACCACCCTTTCAACACGATATCGGAATTTATCCAATAAATAATGATCAACCTTTTGTAAACTTGAATATTTTAAGTCCTAATTTAGATCCAATGACTTATCCTATATTCTACCCAAACGGAGAGCCTGGCTGGACAACAAATTTATCACTATCACCTTATCCAGGATTTTCACTTGGTGTTCGAAGTAATATATCAATGCATCAGTTCAAAGTTGCTCAAACAGCGATTCGGGATAATGAGTTTAATCCAATATTGCATGGTGAAAAACTTGCGCAACAGTGGATAATAAACTCTCACTTACAAGTGGAAGCTAATAATCTCAATTTCATAAGACTGAAGCAAAAAAAAAAATTCGTGCAGACGATTATTCTGGCCTCAGGGACTCTGTAGCCCAAGGAGCAGCTGATGCAAGTGTTAGTGCTGGAAAAAACATAATTCTACCTTCTTCATTTCAAGGGTCGCCTATAAATATGAGAGAGAGATACAATTATGCTATGTTCATTGTTACAAAGTTTGGATATCCAGATGTGTTTTGTACATTCACTTGCAATCCACAATGGCCAGAAATAGTCAAAAATCTACTGCCCGGACAAACGTCGTCAGACAGACCTGATTTAGTAGCGAGAGTATTTTAAATCAAACTATCAGCATTAATGAATGATATAAAAAATGGGGAACTATTTGGTAAAGCTGTGGCCTTTGTATATACTATTGAATTTCAAAAAAGAGGTCTTCCACATGCTAATATTCTTTTAATTCTATCAGAGCCCTATAAATTTCGTAATGCTGCTCAAGTTGACCGTTTTATTTCTTCGGAGTTACCAGATCCTGAAACTTATCCACGATTATCAGAAATTGTTCTTCGTACTATGGTCCACGGGCCATGCGGAACTTTGAATCCAAATTCTCCATGCATGGATGGTAATAAATGCACAAAAGATTTTCCAAAAGAGTTTCAAGAAACAACTAAAGTCAATCGGAATGGTTATCCATTCTATCAAAGACAACAAGGCCCAACTGCTATAGGTCGCTGCAAACAGATAGATAATCGCTACATCGTACCATATAATGCATATTTACTGCTTTAATATGTCGCGCACATTAACATTGAAGCCTGCACATCTATCAAATCTATTAAATACATTTACAAGTACATATACAAAGGTTATGATGCAGCAAATGTAGTAATTCATGCTGGAAATAATGAAAGTTTGTGTATGATGAACTGTCGTCACATGTTGATTCTCGATATGTGAGTGCACCAGTGGCAATGTGGCGGTTACTGGAAAATGAAATGCATGATCGTTCTCATGCAATAATTCGTCTTGCCATTCATTTGCCTTTAAGACAACAGGTTTATTTTCATGCTGGTGGTGAAAATGCTGCTCTGGAACAAGCTGCCAACCGCGAAACGATGCTGACTGCTTGGTTCAAGTTCAATAGAACAGATAATGAAGCAAAACAATATCGTTATGTTGATATACCATATCATTATGTATACGAGAAAAATGCTTGGAAAAAACGAAAAAGAGGAGGCGATAAAATTGTTACAAGATTATATTATGTTAATCCAAAAGATATTGAACGTTTCTGCCTTCGGTTACTTCTCCTTTATGTTCCTGCTGCTACATGCTTTGAAGATTTACGAACATTTGATGGAAATCTGTGCAACACATTTCAAGAAGCTGCACGTGCACGTTGTCTTCTTGCTGAAGATAATGAATGGGATCAATGCTTAGAAGAGGCTACTTTAACCGCAATGCCATTACAAATGCGTCAAACTTTTGCATTTATTGCATATTTTGTAATCCAACAAATGCAGCTAATTTGTGGGAAAAATATAAAAATTCAATGAGCGAAGATTACTCAAGAACTTATAATGAATCAGCTGCTCAGAACCGAGCTTTGCAAGATATTAATTGCAAGTTGGAATCTCATGGATTAAAATGTACATCATTTAATCTTCCTACACCCAAATTACTGCAGGAAATTCAAAATGAAGAATTCGATTATTTTAATAAAGCTGAAGTAGCTGTTGAACAAATAGCAACTTTAAATTTCTTACAACGAGAAGCTTTCAACCAAATAAAATCAGCACTTGAAAGTGATTCTGTTACGAGACGTTGCTTTTACTTAGATGGTCCTGGAGGATATGGTAAAACATATTTGTACAACGTACTCATGCATTTTGTTAGAGGTAAATGCCAAGTAGCACTTCCACATGCAACAACAGGAAATGCATCAATTTTATTAGAGGGTGATAAAACTGTTCATTCTGGCTTCAAATTACCAGTGCCGATTTTAGAAACTTCCACATCTGTCATTCGAACGTCTTCAAGTGAAACTCAAATATTACGTGAAACTAAATTAATTATAACTGATGAACTGACAATGATGTCATGCCATGCTCTTCGTTGTATTGATGTCTTACTGCGGGAAATAATGTTGAATGACATGCCTTTTGGAGGCAAGGTTATGTTATTAGGTGGAGACTTTCGCCAGACATTGCCAGTTGTTATAAGAGGGAACAGAACAGAAATTATTGAAACATGCTTGAAATAAAGCCCACTTTGGCAAGAATTTATAGAATTTAGACTATCTCAAAATATGAGATCTGAAGGGCAAAATTCCTTTAATGAGTGTCAGCTTAAAATTGGTGAAGGAAAAACACCCGATATATCAAATTTACCTGCAGGTACAATAGAAATTCCACCATCAATGGCTTGCAAAGATTCAATTATTGCAAGTGTATATGGAGATCATATAAACTACACCGATTTTGAACAACTTGAACAAAAAGTAATTTTGACAATAAAAAACAAACATGCAATATCATTAAATAACAAAATTTTGAATTTGCTGCCTGAAGATGGAAGAACTTACTATAGTGCAGATTCAGTCGTGTCTGACAACCAAGAATATGTTAATAATTATTCACCTGGGTTCTTGCATGAGCAAACTCAATCAGGGATGCCTCCTCATAAGCTTACACTGAAAAAAGATGTATCATCATGCTTCTCAGAAACATGAATCCAAGAAAATGATTGTGCAATGGAACCAGATTAATTGTGCACTCTCTCCACAACCATTTTATTGATACTTTCATTTTAAACGGAACAAAACAAAATGATAGAGTTCACATACCAAAAATTGATTTGACACTAAGTGAAACTTCTCTACCTTTCATTCTTAAACGCCGCCAATTTCCAGTTATACTGTCATTTGCAATAACGATAAATAAGTCACAAGGACAAACATTTTCTACAGTTGGACTGTATTTAAAAGAACCGGTTTTTTCTCATGGACAACTATATGTAAGTATTTCAAGATGTAAAGAGGAAGAGCAGTTAAAAATTTATGTAGAAGATACTGAAGAGCGAGGTCGGCTTTAAAATAATGAAAGAGTTTTTACAAAAAACGTCGTATATCCTGAGGTTTTGTGAACAAATTTTAATATCATTTTTTCTGTATTCATTATTACATAGTTTTTCATAAATTCGTTTTGTTTTTAAATTGTGTTATTTTCATCTGTTACTGCGGAGCAAGAAAGGAAAACTCTTGCACTTCTCTTTTATCCCTTTAAGACCTGAACTACACAACTGTGTAGGTGATCCTAAGGCAAAGGGAAAAACAATTTCCTCTGTTTCTGGCACTAAAGCAGATTCTGCACCAAACAATTGTGTGGATTCTCTCTTGACGTCACCTGAGATCGAAAAAAAATTTAAATATATTTTTTCAATTAAATATGATCTTATTACTTTAGGTTAAAAGCCAAGACTTTTAATTTCTACTAAAACTCTTCAGGTCTTAAAGGATTATATATATTTCTATCTCATTTTCCGTCATTTTTGACGGGCTATCTTTCTAGTAATAATAATAATAATAATAATATTCATTTTATTTATATTGAATGAAATTTTAAAATTATATAAATGAAGCTTTTAAAAATTGATCTCGAATTACATCATTATATCTGCATTTTTTTCTGTAAAAGAAACCCTTAATTTCAATCGCAAGTACTTTCATTTATATTGATTGCTGAAAGATGGCGCCAAAGCAAAGTTTTAAAATAGAGGGGTTTTTTTTAGCTCAGGCAGAGGGCGCCAGTGTAACGAATACATCTTGTACCTCCGGTTAATTAACTCCATTTTTCTCAAAATCGTGAGTTGACATGAAAAATGAAAACGCATTTCAAAATATTTAAAGGCTTTAATATGCTTTTACTAATATTTTAATAAAAGAATCATATGTTAACCTGTAGGTTTCTTTTTTTTATGAAACACTGTAAGAGTCGTTCATTTGCTTCTAGATTTTGAATTTGTAGTATTAAATGGCAACAACCTTCGTTTGTTTATATCTTGCACTCTTGTTAACCGTTGTATATCTGCTGGTTATCCGTTGTTTTTTATTTAGAATTTAAAACATTATAATTTGATAGCTTTTGAACGTTTTAGAGAAAGTAACGAAAAATAGATGTGATACAAAGCAGATTATGTGTATATTTCCATATGTTGAACAATCGGCAAACTAACAGTCTCTTGGATATTTATGCCTAACATGACTGCGATAATTGCTTTTCTCCAGGATGGGTTCACCCCGGATTCGTTGCGCTGCATTTTATTATACAGAGATGAAAATTAAATATTTATTTATTTATTTTTCCTCCGGCAGTATGAAAATCGATTTACTTTGAAAAAGAATTAATATTCGAGTCATACCTTTTCATTTTATTATTAGTTCCTTTTGGGATTTTCAAATAAACATCAATAATACCCCGCCCCCCATGTCTTTCTTTCTTTCAGTCGCCAAAAAAAAAAAAAAAAAAAAAAAAAAAAAACGAATCAATGCCAAAACAGATCTTTTAGCGTATGGTTCAAACACATTAGAATTTCCGCTACGTTTCTATTGGCTTACTGATAACATGCAAAAGACTAATGTCTAGAAAAGGTGGAGCAATGTATCTTGCATTTTACCGCTGATTGATTGATGTTATTGCCATCTAATGGGTTTAAAAAGCTGGTTATCTCTCTTAAGAACAGTCTTAGTTAAGCATTTCGCCTAGTGTCTGAAACTTAGTATCAGTACACATGCAGACGAAAAAACAATGCAGAAAATTTATGAGGAAAAATGCGTGTGTTCAAAAGCAGGATGTCATTTTCCGTTATTATTCTCCTGATATAATATTGTGCTCCTAATGGAATTTTGCGCCACTAAACCCTATACAAATATTTTTATCAGAAAATGGCATGAATAAAGATAAAAATACCTCATTATTTCTCTCTTGTCTGCAACAATGAAAGTTATCTAATTTTCACCATTTTGAAGAAATTTCAGAAAATGCTTTTAAAATTAAAATATAAAATTGGGGATATTAAAAAAAAACAGATAGTGCGGTCACATATACAAATGAGCAGCTTTCAGTTTAAAAAATATATATATTGGTAAAATTGGTTCAGCAGAAAGATCAGGGCAGATAATTAAAAAACACACTTGTGTTTTAAATATCTAGATTATATAAAATTATGAAAAACTAAATTAAGCAAATTGTGTTATTTTGATGAAATTATAGTAGAATGTATAGTAGAATAGTATTAAAATTTTGTTATTCGAGAGCATTTTGGCAAAAACTTTAGGAACAGGATATTATTTTAAACCTCGCATTATTTGTTTCCTTGTCTAACTCGGCGAAGCAAATCCATCATCAATTTCTGTAATATAAATCGCTATTATTTGCATGTCACCTCTCTTTTACAAAGACACTCTAAATTTTTGTAAAAAATTAGGTTTGAACAGTGTGTGATTTCGATTACATTATTCCAAAAGTGAAGCATTTTTACCTGTGAAGAATTTCAAAGCAGCTGGGCTGCGAAAATGACGCACTTCTACAAAACATAATTCAGTTTTAAGAATTTTGCACACTTTTTTATAAAATGACGTCATTTGCATCCGCTAAAGCAATCCACTTTTACAATCCATTCTTAAACTTCGACTATATAAATGTATGCATGTGACGTCATTATCGCGGAATAACAGACAATATTCTTGACAAAACCTTTATTATAATTTCAACTTTTTTTTCAAGTTTTATGAGAAAATGGCAACAAAAATATACAGTAATCTCCCATTTTCGACTATTTTCCGTTTATTTTCAATAGAAATGGGGTACTTTTTTTGCTACGATTAGAAAAATTGCATTAAAAACTACAAAAAAATTAATATCTCAAAAATGAATTAGGATACAGCTTTCAAACAAATTGCATTTAAAAGAGCATTTTTTTCCTCATACGACGGTGTAAAAATTTAAAATGTGCGATGTTTAGAAGTTATAAATTTGCAGTAGAAAAAATTGCAAAACCGACATTTTATTTCAAATTTCAAAGTGTTGCCATTTGCAAAATGACGTATGCGTTACGCACATATATGTTTGTCCTTTATAATATAGACGAGTAAAACATACAATTATTTATATTCCTATAGTTTTAAATTCCTAAATTGAGATGTTTAATATTTCTTTATCTATCATGATAATTCTAAATACTTGTTTAAATTGCCAATATAAATTTAGAAAATATTATTAGCATATTTTTTGGAATTAATTAATAAATATACATTATAGAACTTTTTATAAAAATTTCCAATATTTTCTAATTAAAGATATATTTTTTTTTCCAATTTCCAATGAAGGCCACTAAAATAATATCAAAATGAAGCTATTGACAGTTATATTTAGATGACGATTCGAGGTAATCATTTCTAAGTATGCATGCTATTAAAATACGATGTTCATTTTTCGTTACACTTTCAAAAATATTACGTATATATTTATTTTACTCTTTCCGCTTTTGCTTATTAAAATTCACTTAGCAGAAAAAATATTTTATATTGCAAGTAGTTTTGGATAATACTTCATATTAAAACTTATACAAAAATGCCTGTTCGTAAGAAAAAAAAAATCATCGGCACTATACCGTGGCCATCGCGATCCGCGGACCTAATTTCCTGTATTTCTACCTTTAGGTATATCTTAAGTTTCTGGCGTACGAGACACCCACCCGGAGGCGCCTGATTAATGTCCCCATGATTTGTGCCCCCATACGTCATTTTGGCGTCACAAGAAATGGGGATATAAATACAGTGCTGGATCATTTCACTTTTCACGAAATCCTGATTAATGTCCCCATGATATATGTCCCCATATCTGAAAGGGACACAAATCGAATGCTAGAGAAATTTCCTCCGTTCCTGACATGGACCTCATGGCATGGATTGCTGAAGCAACGGCACGTGTTCGGGAGACACATGGGCAATTGGAATTATTTTGCGATTGCATGTGGCGCCGATGTGAAGCATGCATCACGACTAAAAGGGAAGATTTTGAGCACTTGTTATGAGTTGTAATTTTTTTTCATTTGTATTTAATACTTTGATTAAGTTTTATGTAAAATAAAAGTATATTTACACAAATTGTTATCTTTTCTTTCCGTCACGGTCATGATGCGATTACAAGGTCACGATCGTATTTCTTTCCCTCCGTTGCTATGCAACTTTTGCTCTGGATGATCTGATACACCCTCGCCTGCCATTTGGACATGACCTTCTGAACTATCCTGTATATGTGTGTATATATATCGAAAACTACAGAATTTCTAAAAGGCTTTATATTTAATATCCAGCCTCATTCACAATTCTTTTAAGAATAATGTAGAAGGAGTCAAATAGTTTCCAATTAATACACATTAAAAATTTGTTTTGTAAATTGAAACGGGAAGGGAGACATATAATACAATAAAGGTAAAAAGTCAATTGTTTGTTTTCATATTTAATAACTGTTCTTTATGATTCATTTTGTGCATTGGAGGTATATTAAATGGAGTGCTTTCTCAGATATTATGAAAGCAAATCAATAAGTTCTTCGATGGGGTAAATGTTGCATACAAAATTAACTTGGAAATAGTGCAGATAAAACTCATATCACGTATTTTGCATCTTCTTTCCTTGATATTCAAGGATTTTGTGGTTTCTTATCTTTTTTCAGATGTACTGTCTTTGATTACTTTGATATTATCATTTTTACCAATGTTTGTTGCATAAAAATGTTGAAAAGTTTCACTGATGTTAAGTTTAATGTCCTGGTTGTGTTTAAATTTTAAAATAAAGCATTCTTTATTGAATTCAGATGTTAATTTATGAATGCTGAAATTTTAAATATCTTTTAATTTTTTAGTGTTATAATGCGCAATAAAGAACTAGAGAAAGATTATTATTTTTTATTTATACATCTGCTTTTTAGTTGCATTACTCGATATACGATTCATTTCCATAAACATATCAAGTTTCAGATACTGATTAACGTATACATATATTTTTCGTTGCTTTATTCAGAAAAGTTTTCCCTACATTATTTAAATAACAAATAAAAAATTTAAATTGTAAACAGATTAACTCTGAGTACATAAATACCAAATTTGTACAATAGAAAAATGCAGTGCCTTTGAATTCTTGTATCTAAATGTAATGGTCCATTAGAATGTGTCCACCTAATTATCAAAAACATTCCGAGTTTCTGAATTTACATATATAGGAGCTCAAATAAACGTTTAATCATTGTCTAAAAAGAAACAAAATATTTATTTGTGATACGTTGCATGGTGGAGTGAAATATTCTTACAGTTTTCTAAAAATGAGCTTTTAAATATTTCAAGAAATCCCTCCCCCCTCCCCCATTTGGAACTGTAATCTTATTTTTTTTAATGAAATGAAACATTCATTTAAGGTATTAAATTTCCTATAAAATGAGAAATAAATGGGAATTGTTGGTACTATTAATGAACAAATCGATTTGGTGAGATGGGTCTCACAGATTCTTAGCGGCCATCTTTATGCACCTAAGTGTACAGTTTCATGTGTGTAACCTGAATCGATTAGTAAATTTAGTAATTTTAATTTTCAATACTTAATAAATTTAGTATTTCTGAAAATTATAATAACGCCATCTAGGATTATAATATCATTTACTGATGAAATCAAATTTCATGCAGCGTTAAATTGATTAATTAATCACTGTGATATGAACTTAATTATACATTTGGGATTATTCATGTTTGATCCTCAATTAATCACAGAACTTCCATTGGAAACAAATATGTTTTACTAATTTTCTTATTATAATTTTGCAGCTAACTTTATAGTCATTATTCAGGGATCAAAATTTCCTATAAGTAATTCAATTTGCCAAACTTTCCTTGAGTTTATTTTTACGAGTAAAATACTTTAGCATTACAGTTGGAGTAATTTTAAATTACGAGTCATAAATTATGATACTGCGAAAGCGTTAATATCTACAAGGCAAAATTAAATTATTTAGATTTCGAAACATTTTAGTCTTAAAGCAGGAAAATACACATATCAATTTGTATAAATGTATGATTTTTGTAGTAAATAACACAAAAGTGTATTTTTTTAATTAAAATTATGTTAAAATAATAAAATTGATCAAACAAATAAAACATATTATTTTTTATACGTTTCAGTTTATTTTAACTAAAGGAAGACTGTAAACATCTATTTTATGTTGAAATTATTAACCAGAGAGCAGTCTCGTGTTTTTACAGAATGCCATTAAGCGCTCTCGGTCTTTTTTGTCGCCTGACCCCGCATACACGAAATAAGATTTTTTTTCTTACTTAATATTCGAATATTACATTTCAATGAAGTGATAGTTTGCAGTTTACTAAATTCCACATTTCATTCATGGGATTTGGAATAATGTGAAAAAGTAAGAAATGAATGATATTTTTGATTTTTGCACAGACTTTTCCATCAATTTCAAATTTGCTCTCTAAAGTGTACTTGAAGGTAAAATACAGATGTCATGTTACTTCACTATGTTGGTGGAGAAACCTTTAAATTTTGCTACATAGTAGTTCACCATTGTATATGTAAGGGGATATGAGGTAGGAGAAGTTAATTTATGTAGGCGGCAAAAAAGACCAACAGACGATTACTGCCCGGTTAATAATAATAATAATAAAAACTTTTTTGAATAACATTCGAAATAACTGTAAAAAAAGAATTATTGCAACTATACATTTATTATTGTAGTCTCTATATTTTTAAGTTTGTCTAAGAGAAACAGAAGGACACACCTTATAATTCACACATATCTTTTGCCATAATGACACGTAATTTAACTTATGTAATTAAAATGAACATATTTATGTTCTTTTGTTAGTTTTAAACGATGTTTATATTAAAATATTGTAAAAACATGTGTTAAGCATTAAGGAGCTGAAAAAAGATTGTGAGCGTTAAATAATTCAAATAACAATGTATAATTAAGATTTGATTTACTGTATAAATAAAAATTAGACATTTCTATAAACTTTCCAAAATTATAATTGGGAATTTTGTTAATGAAGGTCTATATATGATTTGCATTTATAAAAAATATATATAATATTTCTTTTCAAATTATCCCTCATTGTAATTGCCCATGTGAAATTATTTGTCAGCAATCAATGAATAAAATGCTATTGACAAAAATAAGAAGTAGTTATTCAAATCAAATTGCATTTGTATGTTTGGAGCAGATAGTTGTTTATTTGATTTTGTTAATTTTTTGTGTAAATATACTGGTATTACATTACATGGAACTCAAGAAGCACTATTAAAGTGATTAGTTTAAATGTCCTCAATCGAAAAATCTATGTCGAAATTCGATGTACTGTTACTTGAAAAAAAAAATGCAATCGTGTATGATTTTGTTAAATCATTGTCATATGCCAATGAATACAATACGTAAACAATCTATATTATAATGGACATAGATGTATGTGTGTAAAGCATACGTCATTTTACGAATGGCAGCACTTTGAAGTTTGAAATGAAATATCGGTTTTACAATTTTTGCTACAGCAAATTTTTAAACTTCTAAACATCGCCTATTTTCAATTTTTATACCGTCATATACGAAAAAAAAATATATACTTTTTAAATGCATTTTTTTTAAAGCTGTATCTCAATTTATTTTTGAGACATTAATTTTTTTGTAGTTTTTAATACAAATTTTGTAATTGTGACAACTGAAATACTCCATTTATTTAGTTAAAGTTTGTCGACAGAAGTCACTGTCTTTTTTAATGCGCATTTTAATGTGTATAGAAACAAGTAAAAAATTTTTAAATGAAAAGAAAAAGATCTCACGATTTTCTTATACATTTTATATATTAATGTAATAGTAGATAAGAAAAATATCTATACTCTAATGGCTACTACAATAATAATGCCTGGAATATTGGTATAATGATGAATAAATACTCCATTTATGTTGAAAGTAAAGGGAAAATAGAAGATTACTGTATCTTTTTGTTGCCATTTTCTCATAAAAACTGAAAAAAATGAAATTAAAATACGTGCCATGTTAAGAATATCATCTGTTAATTAATCGGTGAATTTAGTTTTTATTTCATTTTTATTTGTCAATTTAATAAATTGTAGTTTATTGCAAACTTACCTTGCAAACGATACAATGTGAATGAATGCAATTTTATTATTCCATGTTTAATAACATTTTTCTGAATTTTGAAAAAAAAAAATACATGAATGACTTCTGACAAAACATAGAGCTATTATTGCTTTTTTCTGGGCTTGTATATTATTAGCCGATAATGACGTCATATGCATATTTTTTACAGATGTTGTTTAAGAGCCATTATTTAGAAAATCAGACAAAGTGTGATACTTGTATTTTTTGATTTGCTTGATATTTATTTATGTGGAAGTAGATCACATTTAATGAATAATGTGCAATTTTGAAGCCCTGAAAATTTTTTCACTTCACTGTTAAAAATGTCAAAGTTCAAGGTTGTGACCTCCATTTTTCATGAAAAGTGAAATGCGAGTATGTTTGCAGTGCTAAAGCAACGACATCCCAAAATTATTTTGTCATGAAATATTAGTATAAAACTACCTGCTTAGTAAACTGTCGTTTCCACAGAGCATTGTTATTTTACATTGTTATGTTGCTTCAAAATGCAACGGAAATCACGTTTTTGTCCATTTTCCGGACGTATTTTCTTATTTAAGCAATAGTACCCCAATTTTTTTCTTATAGAATATCAAAGTGTACTACTAGGACAAGCTAAATAATATAAAACTTTACCGGAATATTGCTGCTGTTAGCAGGAATAGTCTATTAAATATTAAAACAATTCAAAATAGGCAGCATTTCAATTAGTCTTTTCTCAAAACCGCGTCACGGTTCAATCAAACAAAAAAAAAATCACTTTGTAGTTGGAAGTATGTACAAACACATGGAAAAGACAAAAAAAAGTGGGGCCTCGTCATATTTTTAGAAAAATATGTCAAAAGTCACAAAAAAGGCTATCATTTATCATACCTTTTCCCTACCAAAAAACGAAACATCCCGTTTCTCTTTCCGCGAGCTATGTTTTTTCCCTATGAGAAAATGAAATATCCATTTTTCTTTCCCATTCCTTGTTCTAAATGGAAACTAGTATGTTGTGGCCATCACAAAACTTTCTTCTATCTCATACTTGTCAATACTTCAAAATTCATTATTACAGTGCATCTATGCTCATCATGAGGATTCTAAAAAGATGAAATTCCGTGCATTAGTTCTTGAGATATTACTGTCCATGAAATCGTGTAAATCCATCAAAATGCAGCATAGCAGCTCCACCATTGGGTGATTTACACCAGACCCTAATTATCATCCACATGTGTCAATGTCTAACTGAATATGAAGTTTGGGGAAAATCCGTGCATTAGTTCCTAAGATGGAGCAATTGCGCAAATCATGACAAATGCAGCATAACAGCGCCACCTGTTGAGCTATTTACACAACCACATAATCAGTATCAACATTTATCAAGGTGTACTTGAATCTGAAGTTTGATGAAAATTCGTGCATTAGTTCTTGAGATAGAGCTATTGAGAAAATAGTGCAAAATTCAGCATAGCAGCGCCACCTATTGGGCGATATTCACCAACACGTAGTCAGCATCATTTCATATCAAAGAATAACTGAATCTGAAGTTTGATGAAAATATGTCCATTAGTTCTTGAGATACAGCGATTGAAGAAATCGTGAAAAATGCTGTATAGCAGCGCCACCTGTTGAGCGATTTACACCAAAATGTACAAAATGTCAATTCATATCAAGGATTAACTGATTCTGAAGTTTACTGAAAATTGTTGCATTAGTTCTTCAGATACCGCTATAATGGAAATTCTGAAAAGTGCAGCATAGCAGCGCCACCTGTTGAGCGATTTGCACCAAAACACAAACAGCACTAATTCATATCAAAGTATACATGAATCTGAAGTTTGTTGAAAATCCAAGCATTAGTTGTTGAGATAGAGCTATTGCGGAAACTGTAAAAAATGCAGTATAGCAGCGCCACCTGTTGAGCGATTTACACCAAACTGTACAAAACTTCAATTCATGTCAATGATTAACTGAATCTGAAGTTTGATGAAAATCCGTGCATTAATTCTTGAGATAGAACCACTGCGGGAATTGTAAAAAATGCAGCATAGCAGCGCCACCTGTTGAGCGATTTGCACCAACATGTAATCAGCATCAAGTCTTATCAAGGACTAACTGAATCTGAAGTTTCATAAAAATCCGTGCTTTAGTTCTTGAGATAGAGCCATTGCGGAAATCATAAAAATGCAGCATAGCAACGCCACCTGTTGAGCGATTTGCACCAACATGTAATCAGCATCATGTCATATCAAGGACTAACATAATCTGAAGTTTCATGAAAATCCGTTCATTAGTTCTTGAGATAGAGCCATTTCGGAAATCATACAAAATGCAGCATAGCAGCGCCACCTGTTGAGCGATTTGCACCAAAAACTAATCAGCATCAATTTGTATTAGGGACTAACTGAATATCAATTTTTATTAAATTCGGTGCATTCGTTCTTGAGATAGAGCGCCCACAAAATTTGTGTCACATACACACAGACAGACAGACAGACAGACAGACAGACAGACAGACAGACTCACAGAGTAACAGACAGACATTTTGTAAAAACATGTTTTTTGGAATCTCTGACCCCTAAAACGTGTAAATCCGTCGAAAACCGGAATTCGAAAATTTTCATGAATCCAATACTTTCTTCTTGTAAAGATAGAAGAAAGTAAAAAGGGAAATTTAAACGGGATATTTTGACTATGAATTTTTATAAATTTTGTTATTTTTTTCTAAAAATATGAAGAGGCCCCTCTTTTTTACTTTCTTCTATCTTTACAAGAAGAAAGTATTGGATTCATGAAAATTTTCGAATTCCGGTTTTCGACGGATTTACACGTTTTAGGGGTCAGAGATTCCAAAAAACATGTTTTTACAAAATGTCTGTCTGTGACTCTGTGAGTCTGTCTGTCTGTCTGTGTGTATGTGACACAAATTTTGTGGGCGCTCTATCTCAAGACCTAATGCACGGAATTTAACAAAAATTCATATTCAGTTAGTCCCTGATACAATTTGATGCTTATTAGGTTTTGGTGCAAATCGCTCAACAGGTGGCGCTGCTATGCTGCCTTTTTTACGATTTCCGCAATGGCTCTATCTCAAGAACTAATGCACGGATTTTCACGAAACTTCAGATTCAGTTAGTCCTTGACATGGATAGACAATTTAGAGATTTTGGTGCAAATCGCTCAACAGGTGGCGCTGCTATGCTGCCTTTTTTGCGATTTCCGAAATGGCTCTATCTCAAGAACTAATGCACGGATTTTCATGAAACTTCAGAGTCAGTTAGTCCTTGATATGTCTTGATGCTGATTACGTGTTGGTGTAAATCGCTCAACAGGTGGCGCTGCTATGCTGGATTATTTACGATTTCCGCAATGGCTCTATCTCAAGAACTAATGCACGGATTTTCATGAAACTTCAGATTCAGTTAGTCCTTGACATGAATAGACATTTTATATATTTTGGTGTAAATCGCTCAACAGGTGGCGCTGCTATTGGGCATTTTTTGCAATTTCCGCAATAGCTCTATCTCAAGAACTAATGCTTGGATTTTCAACAAACTTCAGATTCAGGTATACCATGATATGAATTAGTGCTGTTTATGTTTTGGTGTAAATCGCGCAACAGGTGGCGCTGCTATGCTGCATTTTTCAGAATTTCCGCCACAGCTGTATCTCAATAACTAATGCATGAATTTTCATCAAACTTCAGATTCAGGTATACCTTGATATCAATTAGTGCTGTTTATGTTTTGGTGTAAATCGCTCAACAGGTGGCGCTGCTATACTACATTTTTCAGAATTTCCGCTATAGCTCTATACAAGAACTAATGCACGAATTTTCACCAAACTTCAAATTCAGATATATTGTGATATGAATTGGTACTATTTAAACGATTTAATTGACGTGATTTATATAGAAGAAAGTTTTGTGATGGCCACAACATACTAGTTTTTCTTTTCCGTGTGTTTGTACATATTTTCAACTACTATGTGATACATTTTGTTTTATTGAACCGTAACGCTTTTTTGAGAAAAGACTAATTGGAATGTTGCCGATTTTGAAATTTTTGAATATTACCAGGCTATTTCTGCTAACAGCAGCAATATTCTGGTAAAGTATTATATTATTTAGATTGTCCTAGTTCTACACTTCGATATTCTATAAGAAAAAGTTTGCGTTGCTATTGCTTAAATAATAAAATACGATCGGAAAACTGACAAAAACGTCATTTTCATTGCATTTTGAAGCAACATAACAATGTAAAATAACAATCCCCCATGGAAACGACAGTTTACTAAGCAGGTAGTGTTATACTAATATTTCATGACGAAAGAATTTTGGGATGTCGTTGCTTTCTCAAGCTTTAGCACTGCAAACATGCTTGCATTTCACTTTTCATGAAAAATGACGGTCACAAACTTGAAGTTTGACATTTTCTACAGGGAAGGGGAATTTTTTTCAGGGCTTCAAAATTGCACATTATTCATTACATGTGATCTACTTCAACACAAAAAAATATCAAGCAAATCAAAAAATACAACTATCAAAATATCACTATTTTGTCTGAATTTAAAAACAGTGGCTTTTAAGACTGGATCGTAATAGTGGAAGGCTTTTCTGGATGCAAGTGATGTGATTTCATAAAAAAGAGCGTGTATTTAAAACATTCTTAAAACAGAAATAAGTTTTATAGAAGTAAGTCATTTTCACTTGATGCTTTGAAATTCTTCACAAGAGAAAAGACTTTACTTTTGAAAATAATGTAATCAAAATCACACACTGATAAAATGTAATGTTTTGCAAACATTTAGAGTGTCTTTATAGAAGAGCAGTCTGCGTACTCATATCGGAAATCTTTGTCCAAATAATTCAATTTATATTACAAATCTTGATGATTCTTGCCTGGATGAATTCGCTTCGCCGAGTTAGACAAGCAAATAAACAAGATCTTGGGAATAATTCGAGGTGCAAAATAATATTAGGTTCCCTAATTTTTTATCCAAAATTCTTTCCACTAATAAAATTGTATTGCTATTGTTTAAGACATTCAACTATAATTTTATCAAAATAACATAATTTGCCTATTTTATTTTTCATAATTTTATATAATCTATATATATTTAAAACACAAGGCTGTTTTTTAAACATCTGTACAGAGCTACTGAACCGATTTTACTACTACTAATAATACACACACACACATATATATATATATTTAAGTGAAAGCTGATTATCTGTAGATTTGCCTGCACTACCTTTTTTTAAAGGTTTTTTTTTTAAGTTTTCATATTTTATTTTAATAGTATTTTATGAAATTTCTTTAAAATGGTTGTAATTAGATAGCTTTCATTATTGCAAAGCAGATAGAAATAATGAGGTTCATTCATCTTTATTTATACCATTTTCTGATAAAAATTCAAAATTGCTGTATAGGGTTTTGTGGCGAAAGACGAAAAATCACATGCTGCTTTTGAAAAAACGCATTTTTCCTCATAAAGTTTCCATATATTTTTTTTTCCTTCTGCATGTGTACTGATACTAAGATTCAGACACAAGGCGAAATACTTAAGTAAGTGAAAATGACGTCATATTTGAAAGAAACGATCATGTTCTTAGATAAAGCCAAACTTTTTAACACAAATGGTCTTAAAAAAAAAAAAATAAAAAAAATCAGGCAATATTTACTCTCCTCTTTTACGATTAGAATCTCAAATTAAGGTGCAACTGTTCGCATGTTGGCATGTGTCACATGTTGCTGACAATCGTAACTTCAAGTTTTGAGTTAAAATGATTTTAAAATGATCAAATTAAAATATCATTTTTTAAAAAAGGTTGAAAACGGAGATGAGAAGTGCAAATGTAAATTTTGAGAATGTGAAAATGATGTCGGGTTTAGATTTCATGGGTGAAAAATTCTATGATCGTGTCAAAGTGGAATATATTTTGCTGTTTTTCATTCCAGAATGCCAAGAATAAGATCCTAAATTGATAACTTCATCATAATAACTGATCTTTATTATATTTTACTGATTACGTATCTATCTATCTATATTATAAAGGACAAACGTATGGGTGCGTAAAGCTGACGTCATTTTGCGAATGGCAACATTTCACGATCAAATATCGGTTTTGAAATTTTCGCTACTAAATTTTTTTTATCTTCTAACTATCGTACCTTTTAAATTTTTTGAAGGTCGTTTAGGGAAAAAAGTCTACTTTCAAATGCAATTTCTTTAAAAACTGTATCTTAGTTGACTGATTTATTATATATTACTATTTGACAAACAAACACATTTGTAATTGAACAATTTAAATTTTTAGACAGCCAAACAGAAAAAAAAAAAAAAAACTTTCAAATGGAATTGTTTTGCAAAGTGTATTTCAGTTTGCAGATTGTCTATAGTTTAAAAAATGTTTCAGCATGGAATATTTTTAAATTTATCTCTATTGCGTGGAGCTCGATTATGAAAGATTAATCCGTTTGCCTTTAAAACAGTGTAAAATGTTCATCATTTTCTTATGGCCAATAATCTATAAAAATTCGTCTTAAATAAATAAAATAATAAAAACAAAACACAAATTTAACAGATATGTAATTAAACGCGTTTAAAGCTCTGAAATTATCAGAATTTAAAATGATGTCGTAAGTACTAAAATCTTGGTTAACAACTCTTAGCATGCAACTAAATATGTAAATACTCCTTTTAATAAATTTCAAAACATTAGTCGATTGCATAATTCATATTTTCCATATGAAAAATGCCTTTTTAATCTAGGTCGGCAATCTAAAAATATATTGCACGTAAATTAAAAAATATATATGTTTTCAATATAAAAAAAAATGTTTTCACCTATATTCTGTAACCCGGGAAGCCCGGGTATGATTCCCTAGTAATAATAAAACACAATGTTCTAATTTATTATTCAAATCAAATACGATTATTCTACATATACAATATATTCTACTAAATATATGTTTCAAGTGTTCAGTTATTTATTTGATATTTCTACTTTTGTACGAAACTATAAAATTATCACACTGCAAGAAACTTAATAAACTCTATTAAACTGATGTGTTTTAATTTTAGAAACCGTAAATGGAATTTAGTTAAAAAAAATCATAGTAAAATATTTATGATTATGAAGGAACTAAAAAAAATTAAGAATATTAGAAAGTTTGCAATAGAAAAATTAGAAAGAATAAGAAACGAACACTTTCAATAATAACTATCGAATCATCAAAAATATAATGGATTTTCATTAAACCAATATAATTATTTGAAACAACATAACTTTTTGAAATATTTTGGAATAATACCAGAAATTCTGATGAATAGTTTTGCTTTATTCTCTTTATTGAATATTTTTGCTTTATTTGATATATTTTCCTTATTACGTAAAGTAAAATATCTTTTTTACGAAATTTTTATATGTTATCGGATTTTTTGATTAAAAAATAGATTGGATTGAATTCTGTTGAAAATATAAATTGATTAAAAAAATCTATATTTGCTGTTGATGCAAATGTATTAAAATGTTTTTATTTTGTCACACTTAAGGCTCTAAAGTTCTTACCTAAAAGATTGATTTCTTGACAATCTAGAATAATTTCTAAACAATGATTTTAACATTTAAGTAAGTTTCGTGATATACACTTAACAATTACCTCTTTTGTATTGCATTCATAGAAATGTTTCATAAATAACTTCTAACAAACAATTGCACTTGGATATTTTCAAGAGAAATCCACTGCTGATAACATTTTTAAATTGTTTTACAACTAATATACAAAATGTCGCTAGTCCTGGTCGTTAAAAAATATTTATTACACACAGATTTATGAAATTTCATTTTAATTTAGTTACTTGAAAGATACAATATAAATATATAATATTTATAAACACAAGGAATAACAAAGTATAACAAAGCAGGTAACAAGTAGCATGAAATATATTAAAGTGTAATAGAAATATTTTTTCTACGATTTATTTAGATAAGATTTTAGGTATCTGTATAAAGCGCTTAATTAAACATATACATTTTTTTGGTGTAGTTAGATACATTTATAGATAAATTTAAACCCCAAATAAGTGAAATTGATATTTTCCATGTACTATTAACTAAGGGATGGTAACCTGGCTTCCCGGGTTTTAGAAAAAAAAAATGATAACCCTATTTTAAAATTGAAGACTTATATATATATATATATATATATATATATTACATGCAATATATTTTTTAGATTGTCCACTAACAATAAAAAAAGCATTTTTCATATGAAAAATATGGATTATACTATCAAATAAAGTTTAAAAATTTATCAAAAGCAATATTTTTGTATTAGCGGTATGCTATGAGTTATTGATCCAAGATTTTGCTACTTACGGCATCTTTTTATATTATGATAATTTTAGAGCTTTAAACGCGTAGTTCAATTACATGTTTGTTAAATTTATGTTTATTTATATTATTTTATTGATTTATTCATAGAGTAAATTTTAATATTTTATGGGATATTTGTTGTAAAAAAAAAAAAAAAAAAAAAAAAAAAAGATTAAATCTTTATGTTGTTTTAAGAGCAAACGAATTAATATTTCGTAATCGAGCTCCACGCGATAGAGAAAGATTTAAAAAAAAATCAAGTTTGAAAATTATTTTTAAATCCATAGACAATAAGTAAACTGAGATGTACTTTGCAAACAAATTCCATTTCAAAGATTTTTTTATTCTATTATTATTTGCTGTCTAAAAATTTAAATTGTTCGATTAAAAACATGTTGAATTAGATTTTTATAACATTATTATTTTAGTTATTTATAAAGGAAATATTCATTTCGTTATAAAAAATTAGCCAGAAATAAATGCTGAACAATTTTTGTTGCTTTATGTGCAAAATGTTTACTGTTATTGTGCATTGAAGCTGGCACGTGATAAGATAAATTACAAAAAATCATACTTGAGAATTATTTTAAAGAATATAAATCAGTCAATTAAGATACAGTTTTTACAACAAATTGAATTTGAAAGTAGATTTTTTCCTTGTACGAAGTTCTAAAAATTTAAAATGTACGGTGGTTCATGAGATTAAAAAATCGCAGTAGCTAAAATTTCAAAACCGAAATTTGATCGTGAACTGTTGCCAATCGCAAAATGAAGTCAGCGTTACGCACAGATACGTTTGTTCTTTATAATATAATGAAGATAGTTATTATGATGAAGTTATCTCTTGATGCTCTTATGCTTGGTACCGGAAAGGAAAACATAATTTATTCCACTTTAACATAATTATAGAATTTTTTCCTCCATGAAATCTAAAGGCGAGATCATTTTTTTCCTCTCAAAGTTTACCTACGCACTTCTCATATCCATATTCACCGTTTTCAAAAAAATGCATATTATAACAAATTAATACATAATAAAATTATATTTTACAAAATACGTACATTAACTTTATAAGTTTAACAGTATGTGCTAATATTTATCTGTTTTTTTTTTTTTTTTTTTTTTTTTTTTTTACGATGATAGCACGATTAATTTTCTCTCCACTTTTTTATGTCTTCTAAAAAAAAAAAAAAAAAAAAAATTAAATGAATTTATTGCTTTTTCCCATTTAGGGGGTTTTGAATAATTATACTCTATTACATTTAATTAATTATTAATTACAGTAAAACCTTCTTAAATTAAATCAGATGGGATGCTTCATGTTTTAAATTAGTACACATTTCCTTTAAGCTTACTTCATTATTTTGAGGATGATCATGAAAATGTTTATGTTATACCTAATGTTTTTGTTATACTTAGACTTTTATTTTAACTTACTGTACATTTTACTGTATCGTTTAAACTGATAGTTTTATCCAAATCGAAGAATCTGCAAGTATTACTCTCCTCATCCTAAGGACAAACTAAAACAATCTGTTAGGATAAAAATCTTATGAATGTGAGTTCAATCAACAATAAAATCCAATTACTTAAAAACATTAACGCTAATTAAAATATATTCCATAGAATATATTGCTGACTAAAAGTCAATTAAATATTTGTTTCTTTGGTTCTTAAGATGTTTATTGGTGAAATATAATGATGTTAATGAGCACATGAATTTGGGATAATTTATGGAAAATTAACTTAAACAATAAATAAAAATAAATTTCTAACTACATGAGTTTTACAAAAAATGATTTATTTACATTAAAATAATTAATGTTAATTAATATATAATTCATGAAACAATGGTAGACTAATTAAATACTTGGATATTCATACAAATAGTTTGTTGATATAATACACAATGATTTAATAAATTCAGTAATTTTTAATAACATATTGAAATACAACTTACAATTATAATAAATTAAAATTTGCAAATTAATTTACAATATTGAGGCTTTGTACTTTTAAAACTTATACACATTTCATTTATATTTCAAATGTATAACAAGCATTGTTATCATGCTTAGCTGTTGTTATACTGACCTTTATTTACAAGGATAATGATTCAACAGATATAATTAAAATCTGGAACATTCTAAATTAATGATATATTTTCCAAATGATAAATTTATTATTTATTCTGCATTGTAATAATAAAATAAAGAAAATAAAATGAAGAAAAAAATATCTAATATTTACTAATGTTTGTATAATCAATGCAAATAAAAATTTAGAAACATATGCTGTATCTTATAAATGGCAAATAAAAATTAATAAATGAAATTTTTCTTAATTTTTGAGAATATTATATTCTCAAAAACGGAAATGTAAAGCCATCTCTTCTAAGTTATTCACGTCTGTGAAAATGCCTTCTTCTTCTGCACAAAACTCGTAAACTAATTTATTTTCAGATTTAAAGAAGCATTTATAAAAACAATTTTTCTTTTGCTACCGCAAATTTTAGGAAACATTTCTGATTAGTTTTTATACCGTATTAATCGGTTTTCGAATGACTCAATGTCAGCTTTTAGAAAGATATTAAACCTTGATGAAACTTGAGCTGTGTAACTGAGTCTATACAAGGAGAGTAAAAATAAATTTAGTATGTCTATAAAACCTTCTTGTCGAAATGTTTACTTGAGAATTGATAGAATTCGAAAGTCCTACATTTCAGGTAGAAAATTGTATTAATACAATATATATATATATATATATATATATATATATATATATATTATGTCTATTATTTATTTTATCTCTATTTACTGAAACACAATCAGAAAATTTACATTTCTTAGCTAAAATAAATAATATGAATGGTTAAAAATATAATAAATAAGAGATTTTTTATTAAAGTGTGTAATAAACGTAGATACTTTGATGTACAATTTGATAATATGTATAGATAAATGTAGTGATGGGCGATTCTCGAGAATTTGACAATCGAGAAAAATCGTCATCGTAAAAAATCACAATCGATACAGCCATCGATTAATTCATAGAATCTACAATCGAGATGTTTTACAATCGATTATAAGGAGAAAAGCTAAAAACAGTTATTGGAAAACTTAGCTATTATTCTGGCCGACGATTTCATAGTAGTGATAGGGCTTAGTGATGGGCGATTCTCGAAAATTTACCAATCGAAAAAAATCGTTATCGTAAAATACACAATCGATACAGTCATCGATTACTTTCGAGAATCTACAAAGGAGATGTTCTAGAATCGATTATTTAAATCATTGTTTTTACATATATATAAGGCAGATTTTATTAAATATAGGGTAACTGAAAACAGATGGAATAAAAAAACAGCAAACCAAAGGGAAACTATAAAGGAGCCATAAGACTGGAAAAGTCTTGTAAGGGTGCCTCCTGGTTGAAAAAAGCTGAAAAAACGCGAGTAGCTATGAAGCTGTAAGGGGAGTTTAAGTATCAAAAATTAGATTTTTTCGGCAATTAGTACCAAAATGGCCAAAGAAATAAGAATCAAAAGCACCCCCTAGTGGCAAAAATATGAACTAAAGGATGATAAAAGGGATCAAAATTTTTTATTTATTTTTCTACGTCATTTGAGATTGGATCTTTAATTTCCCCATTTTTATAAAGTCTTCGACTGGAATACATTAAAAGAACTCCCGCGGGGAGCAAAGTAGGAGGGAGGGGCAAGGAAAGTGCATAATATGAATAAGTGGTCACAGGACTTTCCAACGATATGGCACATGAGGGGTGTCGGCTAAATTTAGTAAAGTGCCCCCGCTCGGGGGCAAAGAAAGGGGAGGGGCGCGGGCGATATATAAAATGAAATAGTAGTCACAGAGCTTTCCAAAGATATATCACATGAGGGGTGTCAGCAAAAGATAGAAAAGAGTTCCAACTCCCAGGATTCCAATTATCGTGCCCCCCCCCCCCCGAAATATACCCTGCCCATCCTTCTCTTTGAAATTTTCATATATTAAAAAATATTTATCAGAGGGCTCCGTAAAAAAATCCGATCTAAAATGTTTAAAAACGCTACGATTTCAAAAAAGTTCGAAAAGTGCCTCTCTCGAGGCGCCTAACTAAGGAAGGAAGAAGAAAGGTTCATAATATGAAAGAGTAACTTTGCGATGATAACCGAAAACTTTCCGATGGTAGATCAAATGACTGGTCCAAAAAAAGTTTGAAATGTACCCCTCCCACGTGGGTTCCCTCTTTTATCCTAGAATATACCCGGAAATCACGCAGCCCCACTTTTAAAATTTTATATTTAATAAATAATATTTATCGGAGAGCTCCATTAAAAAACCTCATTTAATGATAATTATTGTAGAAATCTCTACAATTTAAAAAAAAAGTCACCCCCGCACCGCTCCCCCCCCCCAAACCCCTTCCGGAATTCAACTCTGGGAGGAGAAAGGTTCATAATATGAAAAAGTGGTGAAAGGACTTTCCGATGATATGTCAAGGAGAGGTTTGGTAAAAGTTTGAAAATTACCCCCCTCCTCCCTTTGTGCACTCTCGCGCACCCCAGAATTCACTCACCTTCCTCTTTGAACTTTTTATATTTAATAAATAGTATTTATCTGAGTCTCCAGGTATGGGGCAGCTTGGCTGAAATAAAATAAGAGAAACATTGAAAATTCGTGGCAAAATGACACTAAATTTAACAGTAAAGTTTGAAACTAGGACTATACAGAACTGAATACATAAACCACTATGCTTCATAACCCACATCGGTTAATAGCAATAAAATGATAAGTGCCAGTTAAACTGATGGCATTGAGCTCACAGGTTATTAACACTAACTGTATATTATACTCTTATTTCAAAGAATAATGTCCCCCAAAAAATAAATGAAGGGAAATATCCCCCGTTTTGCCCCTTTTATACTTAACCAATGAACCTCCAAATCTAATCAGGGAAACTCCTTAACTATAATAAATCAGTATATCAAATTTGAAGCAAATCAGATAATTCTGCATGAAAAAAAGAAACATATCGCTAAATTAAGGGTGGTCTTTAACCCTTTTATACTTAACTAATGAACCTCCAAATCTAATCATGAAAGCTCCTTATCAGATCAAACATGGAAAAAAAATTAAAGTAAATTGAATAATTCTCCATGAAAATCCATTTATCTAAATTAAGGGGACTTGCCCCCTTTTCGCCCTTGTATACTTAACCAATGAACCTCCAAATCTAATGAAGGAAGCGCCATATCGGAATAAATCGGTATATTAAATTTGAAGCAAATCCAATAATTCTGCATGAAAAACCCTTTTATCTAAATTAAGGGGAGACTAGCCCCTCCCCTTTATACTTAACCCATAAACCTCCAAATCTAATCAAGGCAGCTTCTTAACATAATAAACCGGTATCCCAAATTTGGAGCAAATCGAATAATTCTGCATGAAAAACCCATTTATCTAAATTAAGGACGGGGTCTACCCCCCTTTCCCCCCTTTATACTTAACTAATGAACCTCCAAGTTTAATCAGGGAAGCTCCTTAACATAATAAACCGGTATACCAAATTTGGAACAAATCGAGTAATTCTGCATGAAAAACCCATTTATCTAAATTAAGTGGGGGACCAGCCCCCTTCCCCCCCTTTATCCTTAACCAATGAACTTCCAAGTTTAATCAGGGAAGCTCCTTAACATAATAAACCGGTATACCAAATTTGGAGCAAATCAAATAATTCTGCATGAAAAGCCCATTTATCTAAATTAAGGGGGGACCAGCCCCCCTTCTCCCCCTTTATACTTAACCCGTAAACAGCCAAATCTAATCAAGGCAACTTCTTAACGTAATAAACCGGTATACCAAATTTGGAACAAATCGAATAATTCTGCATTAAAAACCCATTTATCTAAATTAAGGGGGGGCGGACCAGCCCCCCTTCTCCCCCTTTATCCTTAACCAATGAACTTCCAAGTTTAATCGGGGAAGCTCCTTAACATAATAAACCGGTATACCAAACTATGAGCAAATCAAATAATTCTGCATGAAAAGCCCATTTATCTAAATTAAGGGGGGGGGGGTCTAGCCCCCTTCTCCCCTTTTATACTTAACCCGTAAACCTCCAAATCTAATCAAGGCAACTTCTTAACATAATGAACCGGTATACCAAATTTGGAGCAAATCGAATAATTCTGCATGAAAAACCCATTTATCTAAATTAAGGAGGGGGTCTATCCCCCTTTCCCCCCTTCATACTTAACTAATAAACGTCCAAGTTTAATCAGGGAAGCTCCTTAACATAATAAACCGGTATACGAAATTCGGAGCAAATCGAAGAATTCTGCATGAAAAACCTATTTATCTAAATTAAGGAGGGGGGGGACCAGCCCCCCTTCTCTCCCTTTATCCTTAACCAATGAACCGTCAAAACTAAACAGCGGAACGCCATATCAGAATGAACATAAAAAAAATTGAAGCAAATCGTACATTTTAATCAAGAGTTATCGCGTTACGTACATACATACGTACGTACGTGCGTACAGTACATGCATACACACAGAACCGACGCGACGGGTACATTAGCTCTCAGGCTTAGATAGCCTGTGAGCTAAAAAGAGATTGGATAAGCAGATGGACTCCTTTGAGAAATTATGACTTAAACCAGAAATGCGGTAAGTTTGGCTCTGAAAGCTTCATTTCCATCTCGCATTTCGGCAAATCTCATCTCGATGATTTTTCCAGCATTTCGACGCTTCCAGATGGCAAGCTGCTCGATGGCTGGTTCTCTCGCGGTTTTAAACCTTTCGGGATGGGAAGTCTCTCGAGAGTTTCCTCTCGCCCTTTTCAACCTTTCCCGATGGGAAGCCTCTCGCTTGTTACTCTCGTACTTTTCGAAATCTCCCAATGAAAAGCCTTTCGAGGATTCACTCGCGCTTTTCAACATTTCGCTATGAGAAGCTTTTCGAGGATTTCTCTCATCCTCGGCAGAGAAGAAAAGTAAGAAAATTTATCGAGAATACCAAGGGACGAGATAGAGAAAAAGGCATGACAATGAGCTGTGAAATGAAGCTTTAATTTTCAAAGTTTCTCTTATTTTAGCCCTACCAATATGTCACATACCTGGAACCCTCCGATAAAAATTATTTATTAAATATAAAATTTTCAAAGAGAAAGGTGGGTCGGGTGATTTCGAGGGAGGAGGACGTGAGAGTGGACTCATGGGGTGCAATTTTAAAAATTTTACCGAACCCTTCCTGTGGCATATAATCGAAAAGCCCTTTGACCACTCTTTCATACTATGAACCTTTCTTCGCTCAAAGGGGGTTGGGGAAGGGGCAAACAAATTTTTTAAACCGTAGCAGATTTCTATAATAAATTTAAATATCACTTATGCAGTCTTCCGGTAAATATTATTTATTGAACATAAAAATTTTAAAGTGGCGGCTGTGTGAATTCCGGGATGAAAGAGTGGGCCCACGGGGGGAGAGAGGGGGAGCAATTTTCAAACTTTTTTTGGACCAGTCATGTGATATGTCATCGGTAAGCTCTCGGATGACTCTTTCATATTATGAGACTTTCTTCCTCCCCTCCCCAATTTGGCCCCCACTGCGAGGGTAGTTTTTTCTGCTTTTATCATTTTAGATCGGATTTTTTTATGGAGCCCTCCGCTAAATATTATTTATAATATATGAAATTTCAGGACACTTTTCCAAATTTAGCCAAGACCCCTCATGTGACATATCATTAGAAAGGTTTGTGACTACTTATTAGTGCTATGCACTTCCGGTGGCCGCCCCCCTCCACTTTGCCCTCCCGGAGGACACTTTTCCAAATTTAGTCAGTACCCCTGTTATGAGATATCGTTGAAATGGTCTGTGACTACTTATTGATGTTCTGCACTTCCGGTGACACCCCCCCCACTCTTTGCCCCCCCGGGGGACACTTTTTCAAATTTAGTCAAGACCCCTCGTGTGAGATATCGTTGGAAAGGTCTGTGACTACTTATTGATGTTATGTACCTACGGTGTCCCCACCACCACTTTGCCCCCCCCCCCCCCCGGGGGCACTTTTCCAAATTTAGCTAACACCCCTCATGTGAGATATCGTTGGAAAGGTCTGTGACTATTTATGGATGTTATGCACCTCCGGTGACAGTCTCCCCAATTTGCCCCTCCCGGGGGACACTTTTTCAAATTTAGCCAAGACCCCTCATGTGAGATATCGTTGGAAAGGTCTGTGACTACTTATTGATGTTATGCTCCTCCGGTGTCCATCCCCCCATTTTGAACCCCCCCCCCGGGGGGACACTTTTCCAAATTTAGCCAAGACATAACATGTGAGATATCGTTGGAAAGGTCTGTGACTACTTATTGATGTAATGCACCTCCGGTGACCGCCCCCCCCCACTTTTCCCCCACAGGGGTGTTTTTTTAAATTTAGCCGAGACCCCTCATGTGACATATTGTTGGAAAGGCTTATGACCACTTACTCATGTTATCCACCTCCCGCACCCCTCCCCCCCTTTCCCCCCACGGGGTGGGCATTTTTATAAATTCAGATCCAGACTTCTCATGTGGCATATGGTTGGAAAGGCCTAAAGACCTGTGACGAATTAATCATATTATGCAGCTGCTGTGCCCCTCCGCTCGCTTTGACCCCTCCCCCAAGAGATCTGGTCCGACGTTCATTCGTTTCGATATTATATTTTTTACAAGATTTTGTAGTGCGTGCACACCACACCCGCCTGCTATCATATATCAGTGCCGTATATAGCGGGTAACCTGTTCGTGATTTCATATTACAAGATTACTTATAAATTGGGGGCCCCGATTAAAGGAGGGGCCCGCTAGCGGTCGAAGTCACCTAGTCTTTATTAACATCGACTCATTCCAGTTCACCCGCAGACGATTCTTGATAAATGTATGACGTATATAATACATAATATATGATTTATAAAAGAAATTTGCAAACTGTAGACATCGAGAAAAAATTTATACAATCGAAAATATCGAGATGTCCATACAATCGAGAAAATCGAGAAAAACATCTCGTTATCGCCCATCACTAGATAAATGCATCACACTTTTCTTCTTTTCTACTTTAATCCCATTTTGTAATTCATACAAAATGACTGAACATGTTTTTTTTATAATTTCATCTTAATCATAACCAAAGAAGCATTTCACTCATTAAATTGGGGCATCAAAATTGTCGTTTTCTGCATCAGTGATTTGTGAAATATTGTATTTTCACTGAAGCGTTATTTTCCACAAAAACTATTTGTCAAAACAATTGTAATTTTTCTAAGCAAAATACATACCAAGAATCGTCAAACGTCTAAAATTCTGAAAATGGACAGTAATAAAAATAAAGAGAGCATTAATGTTTATCAGAAAATGTCAGACTGCAAAGTTAAAATGCTGCATCAGTAGCAGAAAGGCAAAATTACTTGCACTTTTGAGTTATGTGCATATTTTTAACAAGATCAATATGCTGGTAATGTGTATAAAAAACTACGTACATAAAAGTAAATATCATTGCATGTGATGATTTTACTGTATATATATATATATATTTGTTTTACATTGTAGTTTTAGCATAGGGAAATGCAAGACTGTGCATTTTTTAAAAAAAATAACTGTAAAAAAATAATTAATAAAAATCCAAAGTATATATTTTTATATCTAACTTAAGTAACAATATATAATACAATCTTAAAGAAAAAAGCACATTTAAAAATAATAATAAAAAAGAGCAATGTTGTAAATGAACTATTCACGTTAATTTCTACAACAGGAATAATATGTTATTCGCAATCGAGCATATGGCATCAAGGATATCCTGTCAATTTTTGAGAAGCATTATTTCGCACATTTTTTAAAAATATTTCTAAGAAGCAATCTCTGATTTTTTTTAATTGAAGAAACCTGAGATTCCGAAAAGATAGCAATATAAATAACCCAGCTCAATCGACAGTAACATTATGAGGTGGTGACTTCAAAATTTAAGTACTTAATTTTTAAATAGGAATTTGTTGGGATCGCTTGCAAGACTGGTATTATCTTATCTGATTGTATCCGTGCCTGTCGTTTTGTCAGTAAAATTCGGACTCATTTCATCATAATTTCTTCCACCATTTAAATATCATTTTTTGCTTCACAAATATCCTTTTCACGAACGGTACTGGTGCTGAAATATTTTTTTCGTAACATTTAGGAGTCCACAAACCAGTTACATTTTAAAGATTATTGGATATATTATTGGCTTTTGGAAAAATAGAAGTAATTTTGAAAAATGTTCTGTGTTGACGGACAAGTGGGACCGCAAGTATTCAAATTTTTCATACGTTACAGACACAATAGAGAGTGAAGGGCTATTTCAAGTTATTGGGATGCACCCAAAGAAAAATATTTTATTCTATATTCTTGAAATAGTTACATAATGCATTTTGAATTTTCATTCAAAATGTTACGACATTTTCGTATCAGTAGCAGAATATGGTTTTTAAAGATTGCATCTTGCTGATTCTGCAATGCACAATGAAGCAAAAAGGATTTTGAGGAACTGAATTCCATCTTTTACTGTGACAGAATCAGACTTTCGCCAGAATTTTAAATTTCAAAAAATTGATTGTGCAAAACGGCACGCATAATTTTACACAACCACCATGTGCCCACTCTTACAATTGCCGCTTCATACAATTGTGTCATCGCTTGTCATGAACTTACCTCTTTTGGATTTTTAAATACATTTCCAATTACCTTTTTGGAGCATCTTAATTCAATGCGCTCTAGTGGTAGAATTTCTTCCCACTTAATTTTAATACTGAAATGTCACAATGGCAGCAGAACATTCCATCAAATTTATTATAAAATATATTAGTGCGTTTTTTCATGTAAATTGTAAACCGAATTTTTGTGTGCAAAATATTGGTGCCAAAGTCACACTTGGAAATTTTGAAGAAATTCACCCACCAGATATTAAATGTTTAATATCAAACACATTTTCAATTAATAACGTGCTTCATAACAGTTGTTATGACAAACGATCGTTCTTACACCCCACCCTTTATAACAAATTTAATAAAAACAAATTAGATTGAAGAATCTTTTACCTTTACCTTTTACTCGTCAAAGAAATGTTTTTTGTAAAAATATTTTTCCAATACAAACTAATATAGCAACTGATATTTATTGTTTTTTTCTTAATAATCAATAAAAAGAACTTCTGTGCAATGTCATATTTATGCAATTGCTATCTATAGAAATGTTAAATGAAAAGTCCTCCAATTCAAAAGATATATTCACAAACTGAATGTAGTGATTTCCTTTATTCTCTAAGAGTGAAACTTTATGTTTAATATACATCTAATCATTTTGAAATTGCAAATTTCATTTAATTAATATTTTATCAAATATTTTTTAAATAAAATTAACTATGTGATAATTTGTATTACATATATGTTCTATAAATAATAAAAGACATCCAAGATATTCCTCATTTATTTACTTTATTTTAAGCAAATATTTCAAAGTCAGATATATATCACATACCAATTTTTGATTGAATAACTTTCAAATTCTTCAAAAATGATTATATTATTATGAGTTTTTACACTTTACCTTTTTAATAACTTATTATGTAATATGGAATTCTTAACCTCTTCGTGACTGAGTATTAATGCAGCATTAATGATCATTACTGAATTATTTCTCCTCCACTTTGACTTCAGAGCAATAGTTTTAGTCTATTTGGATTTTTTCTAATCTTCGATATTGAAGTATATCGTTCTGATATAGGAATTGCAATTATGTTTGAGTGTCATTAATAAAAATGGAAAGAAGGGAGGTCCATATACGTGGAGACACAGAACAGAGAGGCTATCCTTCTGAGATCATTTTTTGATATTTTAAGTTCAGCATTCAGAAACATTTCATACAAAAAATTATTTAAAACATGATATAACAAATATATTAAATATCCCAACAAAAAGTTTTCGGTAAAAAAAAAAAAAAAGCGCCAAGTTCTCCTTAATGTTTCTGCAAGCAAAAGTAGTGATATCTGAAGTTCGCACAAGGGCACAAGTTAAAAGCCAAACATCCCAAATCTTTCATTGAAAATGGCTTCCTGCGACTTGGCCGTTAATGCCTTCTACAGCATTTCAAAATTAATGATTGGAAATTTCGCATTTATGAATTATTTAAATATTAAAATTAATATTAGTATGCAAAGAGGCAAATTCACATAAAAACATTATAAGTAAAAGATTTCTGATAAATACCGAGGCAAATTCAGATAAAGACATTATAAGTAAAAGATTTCTGATAAATACCATTCAATTTCAACAAACAATAGATTTGATTACAGATCATTTAGTCCACATGTGGTTTAATTGACATTTCGTACGGTCTAAAGCTAAAGTCATTAACGTAAAACCTAAGAAATAAAACAAAATTTACTTTCTTCAAATCTCACAATATGTTACATTATATTATACTGTATAATATTGAAATCTTGTGCATTGACGAAAGAGATTTTTTCGTTTGAACATTTATTATAGTTTGTTTGCATACATAAAGAGGTATTCGATTTATAAACTGTTAAAAGCTGATACTAATTATGTTTTAGCAATTAGGGATATTACCTTCTGAATACAAGTATTTTGTTATATTTAACTTCTAAGCATTTAAATAGACTGAAGTGGTTTAAATGCTTTTTTTAAATGTGTATTTTATTTCTGTACTTTGTGCCACAAAATGCCTAAAATAATCATAAAATGTAGTTGTCATGTAGCTTATTTGTACATACTTTAAAATTTGAAAACTCTCTCGAAGGCATTAACGGCCAAGTCGCAGGAAGCCATTTTCAATGAAAGATTTGGGATGTTTGGCTTTTAACTTGTGCCCTTGTGCGAACTTCAGATATCACTACTTTTGCTGGCAGAAACATTAAGGAGAACTTGGCGCTTTTTTTTTTTTTACCGAAAACTTTTTGTTGGGATATCACTACTTTTTGTATGTTTTTTCTAGTTTTTTTCTAAGCTATATTAATATAAAAAAACTTAAATTTCAGTACTTTTATGTAGCCGGGAGCAAATCTCTTAATTAGCATTTTGTTTTTACGCCAATAGAAGTTTTCATTTTTCACATGTGTAAATTAGAAACAATGCTTTGATTTTCAAATAAAATATTTTGGTTTATGTTATTATTTGTTATTTATTTATTTATTTCTATGTTAAAAATTCTATTAAATAAAATGAGGGAAATGAATCTATTTTAAATGAGATGACTGAAAATTTTATATTTTTAAATGAAATGAATGCAATATGAACAATAGAGTTGGGGACAGTATTTGGCGATTTGCCACTTGCGCCTGGCTAGCATAAAAATACCCAAATTTATATTATTGACTTTACAAATTCATACTTTATTTCTTTTTATATTAAAGTACTAGCCGCCTCTAGCAAGCAGTATATACTCTATTAATTGCATGTTAAATGTTGCCTCATGTTACTGTTATTCATAATTTAATTTACTTGCCCATTCTTTCGCCAAGTCGGAAGCTTTTGACAGAGAAATCAAGAACTCTTTATGATCATGGAAGCACATCATATATTTTGTGTTGTTATGTATTTCATTCTTTCATGACAAATATCTCTTAACTCACGTATGCATGTTTCCTTATCGATCCGTTACGATTCGTTCTCTAATGCGGAATTTTTTAATCGTATTAAGTAATCTTTTCTAATTGGGCTTACTGCCAATTATTGTATTTTAACTGATACGATTGGGTACAAGTGAAATGATTCTTATTAAATCCTTTGATAATATCTCCATTTTCATGCTAACCTTTTCAATAGACTCGATTACGGAAGAATAGAAGGTCTACGGGCTCACTGCTATGATCCATTTGAAAATCTATCATTCTTCTCATCTAATCGTGTTGAAGAACTAGCTAATTTGCCATGGTTTTGAGTTTTTAGCTAATTTTATTCGAAACCTGAAAACTAAAATGTGAGGAACCGGATTATAGAAGATTCCTTCTAACGGTACATATCGATTAACAGGTTACATATTATAAAATTATAATAATCATAAGGAGAATTGTCAGTTTCGGTGCTTTAATAGTTTTCGTAAATTCTATTTATATAATACAGAAGTTTCAGCAGAGTAAAGATTAACAGCATAGTCACAGTAAGTATAATAACAGTACAATATATTAACAATAGCAGTGACGAAACTACTGGCACTTTGGAAATATTCGTACGTTATATTATTTAACTATTCAGATGATATGCAGAAAAATATAAATAGATGGCTCGCATTAATAATTAACTCATTGAAAAATAGCCACAAACGTCAAATATTCGCCACGCTTGGCGACATTTAGCGAAGTGTCACCAAATTTGGTAATATATCATGTCAATTCCCAAATTTGGCGACAAAAAATGTTTTGTTTGTTCTGACGTCATAATGCTGCATATGTATTATTTATTATACACATACCTATAATATGTATGATGCAAATGTATTACGTATTATATGCATATGTATAAAGTTCTTTAACATCACTAAAACACACTTAAAGGAATAGTGCTCCATAAATAGTAGGGATATTTGCCAGATTGACCAGAGTGCTATTTAGATTAGAATTCCGACATTTATAATAGACCAGGTGGCGTCTGCACACACCATCACCTCATCGAGTCTACAGCTGAAATATTAGGATTAGTTAAAACTAGATTAGTACATTAAAATGCAACTGGTCTGTTAAGTCATATCTTGCTAGAAACAACCTGAAGACCTAATTTTAGTGGGTGACTGATAGGTTTACTATTGTATTTTCCTGCATCCAAAAGTATGGAAACATGGAAGAATGGGTGCAGAAAAACACAATGGAAAATCCACCAATTAACCGGTAAAATCGGGTCTGTAGGTGGTTTCCAGAAAGCTATGACTTAGCAGACCAGTTACATTTCAATACACCAATCGATATTTAACTAACCCTAAAATTTCAGCTGTCAACTCGATGAGGTGATGATCTGTGCAGACGCCTCCCGGTATTTAATAAAATTTGTTTTAAGGAAGTAAAAGATACAAATATGGACAGATAAACTGAAAGATTTGCCTTATTAAGATTTTTGTAAAAGCATATAAAATTTCATTCAGCTTGAAATCATGTAATACCTTTATAACTCAGGCTAATTTTCTGTAATCGGGTTTTGGCGACCAACATATCTTATCTATAACTATAATCTTTATTTACAGATTTAAAATTAACAATAAATTAACAGTAAGTAGGCTAATAATACAATATAATAACATTAGCAGCGGACTTCGGACGCCGCATCTGTCGCACATCGTTAAAGACAGTTTATTAGTTACACATTTCATTTAATTAAAAGGAGATTTTTAAACTTTCATATGGAATTAGGATATTTTTCCACTATAGGAACCTTGGCGTTTTTTAAAAATCTTGGCGCAATTCGGACTTCAGAAACTGAGATATATTGCCAAATGATATAAAAAACTATGAAAACAAACCTGATGAACTTTTATGTAATTTATATATGTTATATATATATGTATATACATATAAACATTTTATTTATACACGTATAAAATATTGTTTTTTATATACAAGTTATTTATGTATACAAAAATAAATAAACGGGTTCCTTACATTAAATAAATTGTATACATATAGAAAAAATTGCTTGTGTATATGACACAGTATATAGGTTGCCAGAAAATACGTTATTATCAAATTTCTTTTCTCGTCAAGGCTATTTTCTCTATTTCGCCAAGGCTACTATATCGGAAACATACCGAATTGCGGTTATATTTTGTTAAATGTTTTAAAATCGTGAATATATCATAACCTATACTGATTAAAATTTTTAGGTATGTTCATTTTTTTCTATTTAACAAACATCTTTGGAAAAGCATATATATAAAGTTTTATTCTATGTGAAATTACGTGACCCCTTCAAAACTCTGTAATCGAGTATTGGCGACCAACTTTGGCGCAATTAAATGTGAAGGAACTGTTTACGGCCAAATCAACACCCCCTGTTTTAAGGGTTTAGAGGCGGAAATTCTGTGTTATCAGATTTTTCTGGTTAATTGTGCTACAAACCCGACTTACTTGTGAAATTTCATGATTCTACGACTTTTAGAAGTACCTTAGTTATTTGATGATGCGAAGTGAGTCAGTGACAAAAAAGCGCTTTTTCGGAATTTAATATTTCGAAAACTACTAAATACAGAAACATGAAATCGTGGAATCTTAGTTCAGTTTGACCATACGAACATGTGTATAAAAAAAAAAAAATTCTATATCTCTCCCTAAAACGACGTTATGAGGGGGTGAAAAGTATGCCGAAATGGTTCAGGAAAAGGTAGCTTACGGCTTGTGCGAACTTGGCGGACGCACTGCCGTGCTCCCAGATTATTAAATATTGTGGATATATCTATACTCCTATTATAAAGAGGAAAAAATTGTTTATTTGTCGGAGGTAATCTCTGGAACTACCGAACCGATTCCAAAAGTAATGGTATCAAAATGATGGTGTTCGTCCAACTTAGAACATAGGCTATATCTTATGTCGATGCCACTACCCCAAAGGGGGTGTAGGAGCAAAAAACGTTCTAAAAATGCGATTTTAGCGTTACTGAAGGGCCTAGAAATATGAAGTTTTGAATATTAGTTGTTTATAAGATATAAATGATGTTTAAGAACAGTTCTTAAACAATTCGAAATTTAAAAGGGGTGAAAATGCACAAAAAGCGTTCTAAAAAACGTTCTAAATGGTACTTTCTACACAATCTCTGGAAATACGAAACCGATTTAAAAAATATTGGTGTCAAAATGATGGTGACAACGCTTGCTCCAAGGTAGGCTATGTTTTATGTCGATGTCACTAACCCAAAGGGGGTGCAGGAGCAAAAAACGTTCTAAAAATGCGATTTTAGCGTTACTGAAGGGCCTAGAAATATGAAATTTGGAATATTAGTTACTTATAAGATATAAATGATGTCTAAGAACAGTTCTTAAACAATTCGAAATTTAAAAGGGGTGAAAATGCGCGAAAAGCGTTCTAAAAAACGTTCTAAATGGTAGTTTCTACACAATCTCAGGAAATACGAAACCGATTAAAAAAATATTGCTGTAAAATGATGGTGACAACGCTTGCTCCAAGATAGGCTATGTTTTATGTCGATGTCACTACCCCAAAGGGGGTGCAGGAGCAAGAAACGTTCTAAAAATGCGATTTATGTGTTACTGAAGGGCCTAGAAATATGAAATTTGAAATATTAGCTACTTATTAGATATAAAGGATTTCTGAGAACAGTTCTTAAACAATTCGAAATTTGAAAGGGGTGAAAATGCGCGAAAATCGTTCTAAAAACTTTCTAAATGAGGTTTCTACACAATCTCAGGAAATACCAAACCGATTTAAAAAACAATGGTGTCAAAATAAGGGTGTCAAAATGACGGTGACAACCCTTGCTCCAACATAGGCTATGTTTTATGTCGGTGCTACTAACCGAAAGGGGGTGCAGGAGCAAAAAACGTTCTAAAAATGCGATTTTTGCGTTACCAAAGGGCCTAGAAATTTGAAATATTAGCTACTTATTAGATATAAAGGATTTCTAAGAACAGTTCTTAAACAATTCGAAATTTAAAAGGGGTGAAAATGCGCGAAAAGCGTTCTAAAAAAGTCTAATGGTGGTTTCTATACAATCTCAGGAAATACCAAACCTTTCTAAAAAATAATGGCGTCAAAAAGATGGTGACAACCCGTGCTTCAACATAGGCGATGTTTTATGTCGGTGCCACTACCCCAAAGGGGGTGCAGGAGAAAAACGTTCTAAATTGCGGCTTTTGCGTTACGGAAGGGCCTAGAATCGTGAAATGTGGAATGGTAGTTAGTTATAAGATATCAATGATCTCTAAGTACATATCCTAAAAAAAATCGAAATTTAAAAAGGGGTCAAAATGCGCAAAAAGCGTTGTAAAAAACGTTCTAAATTGCGATTTCTATGCAATCTTAGGAAGTACTGAACCCATTTCAAATATGATGGTGACAGATCTTGCTCCAAGATAGGCTATATTTTATATCTGCTTCCACTACCCCAGAGGAAATGCAGGAGCAAAATGCGCAAAAAGCGTTCTAAAAACGTTCTAAATGCCGATTTGTCGGCAATATCTCAGGAAGAATGAACCTGATTTCAAACGTAATGGTAGGAAATTGATGCTTACAGCCTCTGCTCTAACATAGACGCTATTTTATGTCGGTATTACTATCACCAAGACGTTGCAGGAGCAAAAAAGCGTTCTAAATTTCGATTTTTGTGATCGGTAGGGGCTAGCAACTTAAAATTAGGCAAGGTACATATTTATTATATTCATATGATCTTTAAGAACAGTTTCGAAAAAATTAGAAATTTAAAAAAGGGTGAAAATGCGCGAAAAGCGTCCTAAAAACATTCTAAATTGCGATTTCTACTCAATCTAAGGAAATACCAAAGCTATTTCAAAAGTAATGGTTGCAAATCAATGGTGACAGTCCCTGCTATAACATAGGTTATATTTTATGTTGCTGTCACTACCATCTGAGGGTTGCAAAAGCAAAACATCTTCTAATTTGCGTTTTTTGCACAACTGAAGGGTCTAACACTTTGAAGTATGGAATGGTATTTACTTACAAGATGCAACTGCTTTCTAAGAACAGTCGAAAGAAAATTCCAAACTTAAAAAGATGAAGTGAGTGAAAAGCGTTATAAATTACAATTTTTAAGCAAACTTATAAATTACCAAACCGATTAAAAAAATAATGATGACAAATTGTTGGTGATAGAACCTGCTCAAACATAAGCTATATTTTATGTCTGTTCCACTACCACCACAGGGTTGCAGGAGCTAAAAACTTTCTAAATTGCGATTTCTGTGATATGGAAAAGGCTAGAAACTTTAAATATGGAATGGTAGTTACTTCTAAAATATAAATGCCCTCGAAGGTACGTCGAAAATAAATTCGAATTAAAAAAGGGTGAAGCGAAGCGGAGGTGCGAAAAGCATTCGAAAAAAGTTCTAAATTACGATTCTATGCAATTTCAGGGAATATAAACCGATTATAAAAGTAATAGTTGCGAATCAATTTTAACAGTTTCTGATCCTACATAGGCTATATTTTATGCCGGCGATTCTACCACCTGGGGTTCACAGGAATAACAAACGTTCTAAAAAAAGGCCTTTAACAGTTTTTAAATTACGTTTCTGTGGAATATTAGGAAATAACAAACCGATTTCAAAATTAATGTTGGCAAATTAATCGTGACAGTTCCTATTTCAACATAGCCCTTTATGTTGAGAGAGGTGGTAGGACTTGGAATTTGACATGATGGTTAATTTTAAGATGTAAGAAGATGGTTTCTAAAAAATTCAAAACTTGAATTGAATACTGAAATGAGCGTATTAATTGAGCATAAAAGTTTCTAAATATTTTCTAAATTATCATTTATTTAGTTTTATTTCGTTTTATTAATTTAAGTCTCATTTCTGCCTAATGCAGTGTAATAATGATGTTTAATCAAACTGTATTTTAAATAGTAATTTTTGAATTATTCCTAAAAGTAATATGTACCTTTTAATAAAAATAAAAAACCATTTAATAAAATAAAACATTACCTTTTAATAAAATAAAAATTTAGTTAGTACCTTTTAATAAAAATTAGACATATAAATATCACTTGGCATATTTAAAATATTACGCGAGCAAAGCCGCGGGGTTTGCTAGTATGTACATATATGTGTGCCTACCTACACTCTGTTTCAAATATATATATATATATATATATGGACCCAGAAGGAATTGAGCTGGATCTAAGAAACTTGGGCTGTTGATGTGATTTGATGAGTTACGTAAATGACTAACGCTTCAGCACCACTGACTGATGGGTAGATTGTGCAATGGACATTTAAACTCAGTCAGTATTTAATAGAGCCGGTACTCAAATTCACGGATATTTAGACCTGAAACATATCTTTTGATAGACATGATTTGAAAGAATGATATTTTTAAGACGCATTACACGGCCACTAGAACTGTGGTTCGACATCGAAAGGTGTAGAACCATAGGGCAAAGAATGTAGGTTGGTCCAACAGGCGTATCATCCAGCATTTTGATTGAAGCGATATTGAAATTCCGCGGTTTTGACATCAGTGGATCAGAGAAAGCACGGCCAGACTCTGCAATGCCTCAGGAAGCCCCAATGACACAAAGCATGATCGAGCAATCAGAAGAACAGCCACATCTACACCAACAATGTCACTATCATCTGTATCATCTATTCGAAACGATTTGACAGATTATATGGATGCTGTGGCATCAAAGTCATACCACCCTTATGCCGACTCTGACCTCAGTTCTCGTCGATTATTAAGGCAGTTGCTTCTAACCCTTCAATATACCTTATTCTGTTTGCATTGGTGTCGATCTTGAACAAGCTGGGCAGAGTCTGAATGGACAAGTGGATTTCAGCGGCAAATCCCGTTTTTCTTTCAGTGCTAGTGACTACAGTATGTGTGTTTAGGCTCAGGGGTCAGCGGTCAAATCCTGCATTTGTTCCTGAGCGGCACACTGACACAGCACCTGGAGTGACATCCTGGGGAGCAATCTGCTGGCACCACTGATCAATTTCTCTCGTGCCGCAATGTACTCTAATGGCTCGCATGTACTTGGAATACATTTTGCAGCATGTGGTACAGCCTACTTTATTAAATCTCCTTGGATCTATTTATCAGCAAGATAATCTCGGCCACATACTGCACCAGTTTCAGAACAATGTTTAGAAGAATACAACGTTATTCCATGGCCTTCCAGGTCATCAGACCTTGCTCCAATACAGAACGTTTGGTATATGTTGGAAAGGCCACATCAGCCATCTCACAATAGAACCGAAATAGTTTATCACTAATTGGTTCCATCTGCAAATCCCAATTCGTGCTGCTATGCTACAACCTCAAAATATGCGATAATTTCAGGACCAGTTGGTGAGCACTTGGTACCAGATACCTCAGACTATCTATAAGAACTTTGTCGAGTTGATAACAAGTCGGATGTTGGCGGTTTTGAAGGTGAAAAGTAGTCCGACGTCGTATTAAGCAAGTGGTTATAATGTAATGGCTCTTCGATTTATATATATATATATATATATATATATATATATATATATATATATATATATATATATATATTTAATTTTGAAAATCGATAAAAGAAGAAAAATCACTTTTTTTAAATATTCTGAATGTCATATACAATCATACCAACATACACACACCAAAGTTCTTTCTAATAGAATAAGTTAATGTATACCTTTAAGTATAACTATAAAAATATTAATATTATGAAAGTCGTCTATAAATTAGGCAGAAAAATACCATTTATCCATTTTTATTCTCGGTTTATCCGTGAAAACAAAACTGTTTTTCTTCATGATGTTTGAACTTTAATCTTAGTGCGTGTAGTAAAAAAGGGCATCTTCTTTAAACAATCATTGAATTTATCATCATATTGATCATCATCATATCATTTTTTTTTAGATAAAATTGCCGATATGGTTTTACTCTCTCACATCAAAGCGCTTCATATTTCTATGCCTACTATTAAAATCTATCTATCTATATAATATATATACCTATATTTATATTTGTCTGAGTCTAAAGAAATTGTTTCCTGCAAGTTTAATTTAAAACTGGTACACATTTCGTAATGTATATTTAATAATTTTAAACTTGTTTTACTACGTTAGTAATTGCCTTAGGATTTTTCTTTTGTATTCATATATAGTAATAAAAATCCATGTAATGTACTACGTAATCAAACAAATTGAATGGTGTAATGCTCAAAGAATAGAAGTAATTATCTTCTAATGAAAAAAAAAGGATTAATAATATCAGTCATAAATCTTTGCAGATTGTGTATCATTTCAGCTAATCTAAGTCTTTCAATTTATATGAAAGAAATGGATGATTCTTATTGATTTTGCTGTTTCCGATACATAATATTATATAACTTGAAATTTCATGAAATATTTTATTGCATGCCGCAATACCAGTTTCCTTCTCAAACATTTTATTCTTTATGAATTAATTTTAAAAAAGTTTGTTATTACACGCTACATTATTAAAATAAAATATTACCGAATAAAAGATTAAATACTTAATTTTCAACGTCACAAAATTAAATAAAATTATATGGAATCACATAAATCCTAAAATGATTCCAGGAGCTATTCAAGTCATATAAGTCATCTAAATCATAATATTTTTTTTTCATTCATTGTTTATTAATACGACGAGCTGTGTGGCACCATAAGACTAATATATAGACCTTCTAAACTAATATATTTCGACAGTTTGCATATTTACCTGACTACATCTGGATAGAAAACCGTATGCATATTTCTGTTTTCATAACTTTTTCTAAATTTTATGCTTTATATTTTAATGACAATGTTTTATTCTAACTTTTTGTAAGCTTTTGTTTATTTTTTCGCGCAGCATATCCCCTAAAGATTTTGTGATTTAAAACCCTATAAAACCAACGAACTGGAATTTTTGCTGTTTGATTTTAGTTCCGGGTTATGAGACATTGCCTTTAAAACGATGTTTTTACATTCCCTGATGCGTCTGTGACACATTTATGTATCAAACTGCATTATTGTCAAACTTCCAACATCTGTCAATTTACGGATGAGTTTTTATATTACGCACAAATGTCAATAAAATATGATTACATTTTCATAAAACTTCACAAAATGCAGGATTAGATAAAATTAATTTTTAAAAAATAACAGACAATTCTGTTCTTCCTATCCTTGTACTAGGTGAGAGCATTAAATCAGTCTAGGATAGATATTCACATTCTGATTTGATAAAGTTTCAATGACTTACGTCTAAAAATATTTATTTCACTTTAGAGGCAAATATGTGTTTTTCTATAAAATTTCGATTTAGGTCAGATATTATATACTGGCAACTGTCTCACGTATTCGAGTGAACAGTTAATAAAAATAATTATACTTTAAAGACTCGTCTTTGAGTCGAATCTCAAGAAATTTTTGTGATGGAATCTCTAATTCCCAAAAGTACCCTGTGGAGTATTTCAAAATACCTCATCATGCAAACCAAATCACTTTTGCTACAGTCGGATATCACATTCAGTGTTGTAGCTTGTTTATGTTCTTAATTCAGGGAATGTGACTTATGGAATGACACAGTATGAGTATATAGAAATAGAGTCTATAAATCGCCAATATTTGCAAAACCTGCGTACTCTAACGCCTTATAAACTGTATAATGATGTTTTAGAGTTTTTTTTAGCTATTAAATTTTAACGTCTGCAATTCTATTCAACATGTGTGTTCATCGATCCAGGTTCATTCATGATCACGGGAAATTACAATTTAGCAGAATGATCAGGTGGGCATACATATTTTTAATATTTACATAGAAGAAAATATGCTTAAGAATTTTATGTAGCATCGGGGTGGTCTAAATATCAAAGAAGTATTGATATTAGAAAGTTTGTACATGGAGTTAGACTGACTTATATAAAAAAGCATAAGACGCAAACTGTTTGGTGACAGAAAATCAGGGAAGAGCAAGTCATTAAAAAATAATTGTGTAGCATTTGTAAATATATTGCTTTTTTCTATTCGGCGGGCTGAGTAAAATGTACAAAAGTTGAAAAATATATTTGTGAAGACCAAAAAGTATGAGAAACTGTAATGTATATATATATATATATATATATATTGTGAGGTGTAAAAATCATTCCCCAGCAATAATATGGCATAATCAAAATGTTCTCCGAAAAAAAACTTCAGAAAAATAAAGATTCTTGTAGCTGCGATTAGTAACATGTAATTATTATTAAGATAGTATTTCTGTATATCATTTACTTGACCAAGAAATAACTTCAATTGAGGATAAAATGACCAGGAAAGTGGTCGTGAGAAAAGGTATTGGTATGAGGCATACCATGAAAATTGTACGTAATAGTAATTTAGAAATGAAAATTATAAAAGAAACATAAGTTATTAAGATTTAATTAAGTACATCTCGATTATGAATATTTTTTAACAAATATATATGACATGAATGCATATTTTAACAATATGGGGGAAATTTATCACAACTTGATAATAACAATGACAGATATAAAATATCATAGGGAGTATCATAGGGCAAAATACATAGTATTTACTGAGTAAGCAATATAAAAATTGCTCTATTTAAAAGGGAGTATCCATTCAACGATTGGTGATATTAAATTGGTAAAGTATTAGCTTAATAAATACAAAATACATAGTATTTACAGAGTAAGCAATATAAAAATTGCTCTATTTAAAAACTATCAAAGTGTAAAAACCTCGGTTATAGGTATCAGTGTCTTTCATGAGCAACGTACACCCATAATATCAACAACTTATTAAATACTGTTAACACAGAAGATCAGTTGAATTTAGAGAATATCAATTTTAGCACTCCTTTTGTAATAACATAAATCCCAAAAGTTTAAATATGTGTTCATTCATTAAGTATTATTTAATTTAAACAAATTCCAATATTTCTTATATGTAATATGAATTTTTAAGAATCAAAAGTCCAAAACTTCGAATGCTTTTCTTAGCCTGCGAATAGCAGGGGATTTTCATTTATCCCTTTTTTACAGAATAGCCCCCACTGCATTTATAAAAAAAAAAAAAAAAAAAAAAAAAAAAAAAAAAAAAAATCATTGCAAACAATCTTATAAGTAGTCAACAATAAAATTAAAGCTATGTACAATAATATATAAATTTAGTCATGCTGAAACGCAAATAGAATTTTGGAATTTGTTCGAATAATTACTTAAATAAAAATATTAGCCATATCAGATATAACAGAACGACAAGAAAAATTCGTAAATCTAAAATAAATAAATAAATAAATAATAAATTCTAAATTATCATAATTCGTAATTATCATAAGTTACATTTTTCAAAATAAATACATATTTTAATAATGGAACAGGAATGATAATAACCAATAATATGTGTTAAAATTTATTATATTGTACTCTTAATATTATGATGGTGAGACATAGTTCAACAAATTATCTATTGATACATATCATAGGATCAGGAATAACTTTTGTTTTCGTAAAAACAGATTATGTCTATCTACAATAACGTTTGCTCTATACCAGAGATGGCGAACCTATGACACGTGCGCCGAACTTGGCACGAAAGAAAACTTCTGTGCCACACGAAGAAACTTATAGATCATATTCAGTTTATGGAGAACAATCCGCTTTATATATATATACAAATGCGTAGTTTTATGTAACATCTATATAATTTACTTAATAATCAGTTACAGTTGAATGAATTAAGGTATTATAAATTTCAATGAAATCGCCTTGTACCGTCATTTTCTTGCTGAACCATTCAACATATAGTGTTTGCTAAATCATTTTACTTCTCTATCAAATTTCAAAAGTTTTATTTTTAAGAATAGTATTTTAAAAGATAGTTTGCATAGAATAATATACCTAATCGGCACGTTTCTACTTCAGATTATGTTTTAGTTTATTTAGGTTTAGGGCTTTCAGTTACTTTAGGTTTTAATTCTGAAAATTATACTTTAACTGTTATTTTAAATAATTATGTATCTATGGAATCTGTTTCTACCGGAAGAACTAAAAATGATCTAATTCGGAAGCCTACAATAAAAAAAAGAAACTCATTTATAGATTATTAATACGGATTTCGATGCGGCATGGCTATATTATTTGTTAAAGTGTTTCTGGCACGTATTTTAATTATGTTATATTATTTCATACATGATGAAATCTATATACTTCGCTGAGGTTTACTGTAAGTTATTACATGTATTATACGAAATGCATAGCATTTACAGGGATACACGACAGATTTCAGATACTATATTGTATCCGAACACTGTATATTAGCGATGATTGCTGGAAATGCATTTGGCATCTACGCCTTTATGTTTCACGATATTTATGCATACTATATGGTGTGTATAAATCCAATAGTTCATATACAGGGCTACACAAAAGAATTCGTAAATTGCTTAAATGTGGTTTTTAAATGAGTTATGTATTTTTACGCTGAACTGCATTTAGTTTAAGAAGAAATGTTTTTAGGATATAGATAAAATGATTTACAGACCCACGCAAAGAATCTGATGCATGGCTGTGTATGTATGATAATTTCTGGAAGTGTGATTTCAATAATTTTCAGAGTGTTTTAGTTTGAATTCAATTTTAGCTAAATAGTGGTGTGTAATAAAAGTACTATGTAAACTACAAGGCTGCACAAAATTATTCAAGTATGTTTACATCTATTAGTAAAAATTTCTGAAATAGAACTTTCAACCTGTTATGCGTTTTCTTGCTATACTGAATTCCCCTTTATGTAGTATATATATCAACCTACATATTATATACAGAGCTATTCATAATAATTGGAATATATATTTAGCTATGGACGGTAACTGCTGAAATTAGTTCTTCAAATGTTTTATGCGTTTTCTAAAATGTTTACTTAGTTATTTACTTTATTTCCTAAGTAACGAAGTTTTTTTAAAGATTTCAGGAAGTGTTGGAAACTGTTTCATAATCTATGTTTAATGCATGATTTTTCTTTCTTCATATTAATAAATCTAATTTTTCTTTATGATGTTGAAAAAATGATTACCATGCAAATGGTTTTTAGATAATTAATGTATATGCTTGTACTATTTAAAGAATAATAACTTTATTGGAGTTTCATTTAAAATCCATTAACATTTGAAAAATACATTTGTCTCTATAATTAGCAAACATTAAAAGGGTACTTTTGACGTGATGTTTTGTTCAATGCAATAAATTGGAAAGTGGTGACACATAATGTTGCTTTAATTACATATTTTTAATACCGTGAACCTTAAGTGATTAACGAAATATAATCTATGTTATATGTTGCAATGTCAAAAAGGCTGCATTATTTGGATAATGGTTTGTGAATAAGAAAGAAAAATATTTCTTATTTTAATGAGAAATGCGGATACATTAATACTGAAATACAAATGTAAAATACATCACATCAAATCATAATTGTCATAATCTGTAATTTATTATTTTTTTCTGTGACTCTATTATGCAATGTCTAATTTTAAAGATGTTATTTTGAAAATAATAAAATGATGCAATTAATTAGATAATAATATATGTTTTATTTAAATAGTCATTTATATTTATTTTAGGGAACGTAATACTATGAAAAAGATTTTTTATGGATTTTATCCGTCTACACTTTTCTCCATTTTATCTAAGTATTTTTCCACTGAAAAATACAAGACATGACGTTATAAAAATCGCTCATAATGAAATTTCGTCCAGAGTTAAAGTATTCCTTGATATGCGAATTTTTGTTGTGAATTGTTAAATTAGCGATAGGATATTTGGTTCAAAAATACTACACAAGAGAACTTTTGAAGGAGCGATGCACTTTGTTTTTAATATTCTTGAATAATATTTTGTTTGAATTATTTATCACTCTATTTGTGAAAGAAGAAAAATGATTTAATAGCAATTTTTACATACGACATAAGTATAAGTTACCGTACATTATACAAAAGGGGTTTTATACACTGCCGTCCGCTGCAGATACTATTATCTTTATTTCTGAATTCCAGAACAAGTTTTCATCCCACCGTAATAGACAAAAATCTAAAAGTATTCCTTGTAATGTTTTGATTATTTTAAGAAGTAAGCACAATTTGCAATTAGTATGGCGTTTTGTTTCACGACCACCGGTTTATATCGTCGCACAGAGTCATCTTCAGCTAGTCGGCTCCTTCCTTTCATTCGTTGTTCATATTGTAAATTGTACTTCTCTTTTGCTCAATTCTATCAGTACAATCACTTTTGAGGATCTTTTGAGGCATTGATATTCGTAAAATTTAGCAACCGCCATTATTACATGAAATACGTAAAGAATGTGTTATGTCGTAATAGTAATGTACGTATACTTCGTGTATCGAAAAGTTTGAAAGTCGCTTTAAGTTTCACATATTGGGTATACTTAGGCAAAGAGCCTTTCAAAAGTGTTAAAAATAAAGAAAGATTTGAGGTTATGGTTATGAAATTGTCCTGCATTCACTGCTAAAAATGTACACATACACTGGATTTGTGCCATTTACGTTATAGTAATAAAACGTTCTACATGCTCTGTATACAACACTAAAAATTTCAAACCTTTTTAATGAAATATTCGTCTTAAAACACCATCAACAAATTTTCAAAGCTCTAAGCTATCCGAAAGTGCTTTCTAAGCTAGGCTTTCTTCATCAGACGCAAGGAACTTGTTCGTCTACTATGAAAGCATCAGCAAAAGTGAAATGAAAGATAAGGGAAAGGAAACAAGTTGAAGAAACACCCAACAGAAAAGTGAAAATTAAGAGCCAATAGTAAACCAGAAAACAACAGACAATCACAGAAGAGTATAATCAAAACAAAATAACACAGTCTAGAAGTGGAATAAGAAAGCAAATTGGAAAATAAATAAAAATAGAAATGCATAAAAAGAAAAAAAAATTAAAAAAAAAATTATAATTAACGGAAAATACGATGCATACATACGAGTATATAAAAATATGTAAGCACATGAAATAAAATTTAAATGAAAAATAAGCAATACAAAAAAATATATTAATTAATTAAATTAAAATATATATCACACTAATATCAATTAGTATAAAAAATAAATTTTATAGGATAACTGAAAAGCTTTTTCCAATCTGTAGCGAGCATTTTAGAATCAGATTTACCATTAACAATAACTTCACTTTTAAGATAAGTAGATAAATATCTAAATTTTCAAGAAAGTTCAATTTCGTCTGAATTTAACTTTGTTGAAAATTTAGCTATTTATCTTAATCGCGAAGTTGTTGTTAATAATAAATCTGATTCCACAATGCTCTCTACAGCTTGGAAAAAAAATTTCAGACCTACCATATAATTAATTTTTTGTATTAATTTATATTAGTTTGATAATTATTTTAATATTTTTTTCATATAATCGTATGTGTGTGTTTTCCTTTTATTATAATTTATTTTTAAATTTATTTTTTTTTTAATTTTTATGAATTTTGTTGGAATTATCTGTCATCATGGGCCAAATGTTGGCATCGCATTTCTTCTGCTAATGTATGTAACCATAGAAACGTAATTCGTTTCGTCATTCTAATTTTTAGGTACGTTCGTAATTATATAAATACGTAGAACCTATAGTCGTCATTCAGTCCGTCCGTCTGTATGTCCGTCCGCATATAACACAGCAAAAACTACCCAACCGAATGGTCTGAAATTTTAAATATATAATTCTTGAAACATTTTGTCGAGTCATTTCAAATTTTATGAAAATTGGATGTATAGTTTAATTAAAAGAACAGTCAAAAAGTTTTCCGTAAATTATGGGCAATAGGAAAAAATATTGCAAGTGCTATTTTAATGATGTTACAGCTTTTCGAATAGTCTGAAATTTTAAATATGTATTTTGTTGGAATTATCTGTCATTATGTACCAAATGTTGGCATCGCAATTCTTCTGCTAATGTATGCAACCATAGACAAGTAATTCGTTTCGTCATTCTAATGTTTAGGTGCGTTCGTAAATATATAAATACGTACAACCTATAGTCGTCATTTACTCCGTCCGTCTGTCTTACTGTCTGTCCGTTTTCCAATCTTCCAAATCTTCCAAAAATTTGAGGAGTGATTTCAAATTTTATCTGATCGGCAATGATGGGTTTGATCTGATAGCTAATCTGATCGCTTTTAAAAAGATTAGAGAAGACTGAATTATGCTAAAAAAACCTATAGCGATCTCCCTATAAACGGGTTTCCATTCAATTTCCTTTGATTGCAAAAATTTAAGGCAGAATAAGTTGCTGTTAAGACATCCAGTGGTAGTTTTCGTGTTTGTTTAAAGAAGATCATTTAAACATTTGAAAAGAAATTAAAATAAAATTCATTAAGTAAACGGAGTTTTTCCCTAGTGGTATTTTTAACCATGATATAAAACGAATGAGATAATACAATTTACTACAATTACTAAAAGTTACTGCTTATAACTCTTCAAGGACGGTGGTTCATTTTTGGGCAACTTAATTTTAATTCTTTAATGCCATATTGACATCAGAACATTAGGATGGAAATTTTCTTTTTAATAAGTAATTGAACAAAAGTATCTTTTTATTTCGAAATTTGTTTGTAAATTCTGGTGCCATTCACAGATTTCAAGATTTTACGAATAGAAGTACCTTGCCCCTCAATGGGTTAAACGCATGTTAATGTATTTATTCTTTTAAAGTTTCATTTATCATTTAATATTCACGTGTTCATACAATTTTCAAGAGATAATTTTCAATATTTTCCTGCTTTCAACACGCACTCATTTAATAGTAATTTTAAAGATTTTTTTTCTGTTTTTAATAGTCACGTGTAAATAAATTTTTAATCTTTAGTAAATAAAATTCTTTCAGCTGTATTTAGAATTGAAAACAATCTCTATAATAATAGCCTGCGTCATGTGACTATCATCAATAGGCATCACTTCTCTTTTAATATTCCAGGCGACCATTTTGGTACTTTAATGTTAACCAGCCATAGGTGTGATAAGTCGTCAAATATTATTCTATCGCCATTATTTCACTTCACTTATATTATATTAGTCCAAGTAATGTAAATGCCATAAATAATTACTTCACTGATCAAGCTGATCACTTCACTTTTCATAAGAAAGTTTTCTATCTTGATTAGAAAATCAATTTTTTTTCTCGAATAACTCTACATAAAAGTTACCATGATCGCAAAGAATTCCCTGTACTTTTATGTTAGCCGGGTGCAATCTCGCCTATAGCTTTTTTTTTTTTTTTTTTTTTCGAGTGGTAAATTAAAACGGTGCTACTTGGTTATCACATCGACCAAAAATCTGTCGCCAAACTATAAAATTAAATATTAATAATGGTTGATCATAAATGTCACTTTTACTTTAACTTTAAGGAAGTTACACGTGTTTACGCCATCAAGTGATTTTTATTTCGACGTTTTATTTGTATTTTAATTAATATTAACTAATTTATTTATTCTTTCGTTATTTAAAATAAAAAATTATGTCAATTTTTATAACTTGGTGAGTGGTTTGGCGATTTATATAATTTGGTGAAATTTGTCGAGGGGACAAGCAGTACCATTAAAACATTGCATTGAATTTGAAATTAAGTGTCATGATTTGTTACATTGTTATATACGCACCGGGTTTGGCCTCATTTTCTTTCTACGACAATTTGGCGAAAACCTCGTTTTTGAATACCAGTTACATATGCCTTTTTAAATTATTTTCTATTATTTTTAAAATGAAATAACAATGAATAAAATAAAGTTTAATTTAAAACTATAGAACAAAAGAATTTCGAACTTTTTTTGTAAATAAAAAAAATAAATTCAAATGAACATTTATTAATAAATATAAGCAACAGTAGCCGGGTTACCATGTCAAGCAAAATAGCGCCATTTTAGAGCCGATTAGGTACCCCGTTGCGTATATGACATCTGTGCCTAATATTTTTCTTTATATATTTTAATATATTTCGTTTCGTTTTAAAAGTAAAAATAAAGTAGTGAAAGCCATTTATTTTATTTGTTTCAGTTTTAAATGAAAGTTTTGTATTAAATAAAATGATAATGAAATACAAATTGAATTATGAATATAAGTAATATGATAGATTTCTTATTATGCATTTAAGGGAGGACAAACTGGTTGCCAAAATGTTATATAATAATAAACTTTTCTAAAATATTTAAAAAAAAATCTGTTATGATTAAAACTTGAGTTAACACCATTAGAGAAATTTATTTAAAATTAGAAAAAAATTAATATTTCGAAAACTAATTCGAATTTAAAAATTCTAATACCAGTTTGGAGATATGCGGATCAATACGGATTTTTGGTGTTAATTTCATCACAAAGTATTCCATATTTTAGGAGAAATCGCCGTCAAACATAATCAGTTCTTTAATCAGCCCTTTCATACAATCGTTTCATAAATTCGTTTCATTTCAGCCGTTTCATAAATCCGTTTCATTAGGTTTTTATATGTATAGGTTAGATATATATGCACTGCATGACAAGACTTAAGGACAAAAGAAGAAATGTACACATAAATGGGAATCTACGTGTGATTGTGGTTCAAGAAGCAAGCAATAGTATTAACAGAATGCTACACAGGATTTAATATAAAAATTTTGCTGTAAGGATTTATACAGGGTAGTACAAGATGTTATTTTTCTGGAACCTGAATACTGTCCGAAAATATGACTCTACAATGAAAGCAAAATACTCACAATTAACAATCGTCAGTGCCATATCAATAAGGATTTGGCCACAGTGTAATACAAGACAACTTTCAACATGGAGTGGCATACTCAGAACAGCATGATTCAGTAGCTGTTGAAGTAAGTCTTACAATTCCTCCTTCACTGCACAGACAAGGGATTCCTTGTTTATGGGAGGAAATTGTTGAGCAGAAATACCTGTCCCAAAGGCATCCCATGCATTTTAAATGGGAGTCAAATCAGGAGAACTTGCTGGCCAATCAATGCAATGGATATCTTCAGCCTCAAAACAATCTTGTACAGACTGCGTGCGATGACAAGGTGCGTTATCGTCCATAAAACTAAACTTTTCGCCGACAGCACCTCGAAAATGTCAAACATGTAGAAGCAGGTCCACTTCGATGTACCGTCTACCGGTCATGGACCCTTGTTAAGCACATAGAAATCCGTGCGGCTATTGATTTTGATTCCTGCCCACACCATGATACTTGAAGGTGCACATCGATCTCTTTCTAGAATCTTTTATCGACAGTAAGCACAACCAACATCGAGCGAAAATCCGTTTACGTCTACCACCAGACGATATACTGAATATACTCTCATCTGAGAAGAGCACGGTAGAGCTATTGTCATCAGTCCAATTGCGATGCATACAGTATTACTGTAAACGGGCGCTAGGTTGGCGTTTCGAGAGTGGAAAACACACAACCGGTCTTCGGGCGTATAGCACAAATTTTACAAACGTCTTGAAGCAGTTTTCCGTAATATTTTAGTTCCCGTGCAGCAAAAAGTTGATTTGCTAATTGAACAGATGTGCTGCGTTGGTTGCTTTTTGCCGAAATAAAAATGCAGTGATCTTTCCGGGACATCATACTGCTAGGACGACATTCTCCTGTGCGCCTAGTACATATTCCAATCTTTTGGAATGCCACCCCTACCCTAAAAGCAATACTGTGCGCTATGTTAAATTCACGGGCAACATCTCTCATTTTGCTTCCTTCTTCTAACTTTCTGATTAGTTTATCAAGAGTAATATCATCTAAATTATGCCTCCATGGCATGTTCGAAATTTCAATGTTCAAGCTTTACTCCATGTCCTTCAATTTTTACATCTAATGACAACTCACACCACCCACCGATTGTCAAAAATCTCTTATCTCTGCTGTCACAAGATAAACAAATGTGGATGTACAAAATTTGCGCAAGTTTCACTAAATAGAGTACATCATGCATTCATGCAAATTTACACGTGCTATTACGGATCTATTTCTAAGTATAATCGTTGAAAATAACAGTGGTCCTCAAGTTTTGTCCACCAGTGTATATATGTATATGTGTATATATGTGCACTAGTGCATATAAATATATTCAACAGAGTATATATATATATATATATATATATGCTAGGGGGCTCCGCCCCCTGCAAGCTACGCTCGCCAACCCCCGTCCAGACACTGTAGAATCTAAAAGCACGCTAATCTGATCGGTTTTAAAAAGATTACAGAAGATTGAATTATACTGAAAACACCTGTAGCGATCTCCCTGTAAACGGGTTTCCATTCAATTCCCTTTGATTGCAAAAATTTAAGGTAGAATCAGTTGCTGTTAAGACATCCTATGGTTGTTTTCGTGTTTGGTTAAAGATCATTTTTCATTTGAAAAGAAGCTAAAATAAAATGAATTAAGTAAACATATTCTTTGTCTCTCGGTATTTTTTAACAGCGTTATAAAACGATTGACATAATACATTTAATAAAATTTGCTGCTTTAACCCCTTCAAGGGCGGTGGTTCGTTTTTGGACCACTTAATTTTAATTCTTAAATGCCACATTAGCGTCAGAATATTGGGATGAAAATTTACCTTTTATTAAGTAAGAGAACAAAAGCATTTTTGTATTTCAAAATTTGATGTAAATTCTGGTGCCATTCACTGATTTCAAGATTTTACGAATAGAAGTGCCTTGTCCGTGAAAGGGTTAAACGCATATTAATGTATTTATTATTTTAAAGTTTCCTTTCCCTTTTAATATTCACGTGTAAGTACAATTTTCAGGACGTAATTTTCAATATTTTCCTGCCTTTAACACGTACTCATTTAATAGTAATTTTAAAGTTTTTCTTTTTCTGTTTTTAATAGTCACGTGAAATAAATTTTTACTCGTTAGGAAATATTATTCTTTGCGCTGTTTTTAAAAGTGAAAACAATCTCTATAATAATAGCCTAAGTCATGTGACTATCATCAACAGCTCCAGGCGATCCCTTCGTTTTTTATATTCCAGGCGGCCATTTTGGTACTTTAATGTTAGCCAGCCACAGGTGTGATAAGTCGCCGAATATTATTCCATCCCCATTATTTCGTTTATATTATAATAGTCCAAGTCATGTAACTGCCATAAACAACGGGCTGATTCCTTCGATTTTCATAAGAAAGGTTTCCATTTTGATTAAAGAATCAAAATTATTTTTTCGAATAAAACTACATAAAAGTTGCCATGATCACAAAGAATTCCTGGTACATTTATGCTAGCTGGGTGAAAATCTTGACAATAGCTTATTTTTTTTAACTCGCCAGTTATTATTTATTTATTTTTCGAGTGGTAAATTAAATCGGTGCTACTTGGTTATCCCATCGACCAAAAATCTCCCGCCAAACTATAAGATTAAATGCCAATAATGGTTGATCATAAATGTCACATTCACTTGACTTTAAGGAAGTTACACATGTTCACTCCATGAAGTGATTTTTATTTCGACGTTTTATTTGTATTTTTATTAATGTTATAGTAATTTATTTGTTCTTTTGTTATTTAAAATTAAAAAAATATATATATATGTCAATTTGTATAATTTGGCTATTTATATAATTTGGCGAAATTGGTCGACGGGAGAAGCAATAACATTAAAAGGTTTCTTTGAAGTGGAAATTAAATCTCATGATTTGTTGCATTGCCACATACGCACCGGGTTTGGCGTGATTTTTTTTTTACGACAATTTGGCGTAAACCTCGTTTTCAAATACCTGTTACATATGTATTTTTAAATTATTTTCTGTTAATTATAAATGAAATAACAATAAATGAGAAAAAATAATTAATAACTATAGAACAAAACAATTTATAACATTTTTTGTAAATAAAAAGAAAATAAATTCAAATAAACATTTATTAATAAATAAGCAACAATAGCCGGGTTACCATGTCAGGCAAAATAACGCCATTTTGGCGCCAATTAGGTAACCCCGTCGCGTATATGACATCTGTGTCTAATATTTTTCTTTTCGTTTCGTTTAAAGAAAGAATGAAGTAAAAGCCATTTATTTTAAAGGTTCAATTTTAAATGAAAATTTTGTATTAAATAAAATGATAATGAAATACAAATTGAATTCTGAATAAAAGTAACATGATGCATTTCTTGGTATACATTTAAGAGAGGTCAAACTCGTCTCCAAATTAATTTAAAACAACCTTTTCTAAAATATGAAAATAAATATCTGTTATGATTAAAATTTAGTTGCCATCATTAGTATTTAAAATTAGAAAAAAAATAATATTTCGAAAACTAATTCTAATTTGAAAATTCTAATACCAGTTTTGAGATCTGTGGATCAATACGGATTTTTGGTGTTAATTTCATCGCAAAGTATTCCATATTTTAGGACAAATTGCCGTGTAACGTAATCAGTTGTTTAATCAGTCGTTTCATAGAATCGTTACATAAATTCGTTTCAATTCGATTCATTAGGATTTTATACATATAGGGTAGATATATACCCTATCTATATAAAATCCTAATGAAACTAATTTATGAAACGGATATATGAAACGACTGAAATGTAACGAGTTTTTGAAACGATTCTATGAAACGACTGATTAAACAACTGATTTGGTTTCGCGGCGATTTCTCCTAAAATATGAATACTTTCCGATAAAATTAACACCAAAAATCCGCATTGATCCTCAGATCTCAAAACTGTCATTAGAATTTTTAAATTCGAATTCGATTTCGCAATTTGAATTTTTTTCTCATTTTAAATACATTTTTCTAATGATGGCAACTCAAATTTTAATCATAACAGATATATATTTTTTTTCATATTTTAGAAAAAGTTAGTATTTTAAACTAATTTGGCGACCAGTTGGGCCATTTTATTTAATACAAAACTTTTATTTAAAACTGTAAAATTTTTAAAGCTGAAAAATTTTAAATCAATTGCTTTCATTTCATTCTTTTTTTTTAACGAAACGAAAAGAAAAGTATTAATTACAGATGTCATATACGCACCGGGATACCTAAATAGCGTCAAAATCACGTTATTTTGACAGACATGGTAACCCGGCTATTGCTGCTTATTTATTAATAAATGTTTATTACCTTTTGTTTATGTTTACCTTTATGTTTACCTCTAAATGTTTACCTCCATTTTCTCTTTATTTAAAAGAAAATGTTAAATTGTTAAAAATGTTAATTTTAAATTTAACAGAAAATAATTTAAAAATACATATGTAACTGGTATTCGAAAATGAGGTTTTTGTCAAATTGTCGTAAAAAATGTCACGCCATACCCGATTAAATATTGCATCAAATCCTGACATTTAATTTCAAATTCAAAGCAATGTTTTAATGGTACTACTTAGTTATGCTGTCGGCTAATTTTGAGAAATTATATAAATCGTTAAAGCACTCACCAAATTGTACAAATTCACGTAATTTTTATTTTAAATAACGATAGAGCAAATAAAGACACATATGTCATATACCCGGTACGATAATATATTGGTGCGATTTATTTCTGACGCCAATGTCGTATACGCAACGGATACTTAGCTGGCGCCAAAGTATCGTTATTTTGCTTGATATGGTAATCTGATGTTGTTGTTTATGCTGTTGATGTTTTCGCCAAAATTGTGTCGGAAAAAAATCGCGCCATATGACATCTATGTGACATCTGTGCCCAAATAAATTAGTATAGCATTAATAACGATAAAAATAAAACTTCGAAATAAGAATCATTTGATGGCGTAAACACGTGTAACTTCCTTACTATCAAGTGAATGTGACATTTACGATGAATCATTACTGACATTTAATCTTATAGTCTGGCGATAGATTTTAAGTTGATGGGATAACCAAGTAGTACCGTTTGAATTTACCACTCGAAAATTAAGAAAATGCTAACTGGCGAGTTTAAAAAAAGCTATTGGTGAGATTTGCAGCCCACTAACATAAAAGTACCAAGAATTCCTTGCGATCATGGCATCTTTTATATAGAATTTATTTATTAAATTAATATTTATTATATATTTATTTTATTTTTATTATACTTTATATTTTATATTTATTATATATTATATTATATTTTATTTTATTATATTTATTTATTTTATATTATTATTAATATCTATTCGAAAAAATGACTTTGATTCTTTAATCAAAATGGTAGCCTTTCTTATGAAAAGTGAAGAGTTATAATTGTTTATGGCAGTTACATGACATGGACCATTATAATATAAGTGAAATTTTGGCGATAAAACAACATTTGGCGACTTATCGCCTGTGGTTGGCTAACATTAAAGCACCAAAATGGCCGCCTGGAATATTAAATCGAAGGGATCCGCTCGGAACTGTTGATAATAGTCACATGATTTCTGATATTAATTTAGAGATTGCTTTCAATTCTAAAAACAGCGCAAAGAATAATATTTCATAACGTTTAAAAATTTATTTTCACGTGACTATTAAAAACTGAAAAAAAAAAAAAAAAAAACTTTAAAATTACTACTAAATGAGTAAGTGTTAAAAGCAGAAAAATATTGAAAATTGTGTCTTAAAAATTGTATTTCCATGTGAATATTAAAAGAGAAAGGAAACTTTAAAATAGTAAATACATTAATATGCGTTTAACCCTTTCAGGGGCAAGGTACTTCTATTCGTAAAATATTGAAATCAATGAATGACACCAGAATTTACAAACAAATTTCGAAATACAAAAGTGCTTTTGTTCACTTATATAATAAAAGGAAAATTTTCTATCCCATATTCTAGTGCCAATGCGTCATTTAAGAATTAAAATTAAGTGGTCTAAAAATGAACCACCGACCTTGAAGCGGTTAAAGCGGTAAATTGTAGTAATTGTTAGTAAATTGTATTATGTCCATCGTTTCTTAACGCTGTTAAAAAATAGCCGGAGGTAAAGACTTTGTTTACTTAATTAATTTTATTTTAGCTTCCTTTCAAATGTTTAACTGGTCTTCTTTAATCAAACACGAAAACAACCATTGGATGTCTTAACAGCAACCTATTCGGCCTTAAAAGTTCGCAATCAAAGGGAATTGAATGGAATCCAGTTTACAGGGGGATCACTAATGATTTCTTTCATTATAATTCAATTTTCTCTAATCTTTTTAAAACATATCAAATTAGCGTGCTTTTAGATTCTGCGGCGTATTAACGGGGGTTGGCGAGCGTAGCTTGCAGGGAGAAGAGCCCCCTTGTATATATATAAAGAGAGAGAGAGAATTGCATAAAATTTTCCGTAAATTAATAGTTAAATATTAACATACTAGCACTCTGCGGCTTTGCTCGCGTAATAGTTGAAATATGCCAAGTGATATTTAAATGTCTAATATTTATTAAAAGAAATTATACTTTTAGAAATAATTCAAAAATTATTATTTAAGACACACTTTGACTAAACTTCGTTATTACATTGCATTAGGCAGAAAAAAGAATTATATTAATAAAAAGAACTAAAACTAAATAAACGATAATTTAGAAAATATATTTAAACTTTTATGCTGAATAAATACGCTCATTTAAATATTCATTTGAAATTTTGCATTTTTTAGAAACCATCTTCTTATATCTTAAAATTAACCATCATGGCAAAATCCAAGCTTCTTGTTTAACGGACTACGATCTTTCACAACATAAAATGCTATGTTGAAAGAGGGACTGTCACCATTAATTTGCCAAGATTAATTTTGAAATCGGACTGGTACTTCCTAATATTCCACGGAAACGTAACTTAGAATGCTTTTAAAGGTCTTTTTTAGAACGTTTGTTGTACCTGACAACCTCAAGTGCTAGAGTCACCGGCATAAAATACAGCCTGTGTAGGATCAGAGACTATCAACATTGATTCGCAACTATTACTTTTATAATCGGTTTATATTTCCTAAGATTGCATAGAAATTGTAATTTAGGATTTTATTAGAACTTTTTTCGCTCCTCCCCCTCGCTTCACCCTTTTTTAATTCGAATTTACTTTAGACTGTACATAGAGGTCATTTATATGTTATAAGTATCTACCATGCCATATTTAAAGTATCTAGCCTCTTTAGTATAACGGAAATCGGAATTTAGAACGTTTTTTGCTCCTGAAACTCTTTGGTGTGGTAGTGGCACCAACATCATGAGCATCTTGCATGTAATTACCATGCCAAATTTCAAAATGTTAGACCCCTCAGTTTTTCAAAAAACGCAATTTAGAGCATGTTTTGTTCTTGCAACCCGCAGATGGTAGTGACAGGAACATAAAATATAGCCTATGTTGCATCAGGGATTGTCACCATCAATTTGCAACCATTACTTTTGAAATCTGTTTCATATTACCTAAGATTGTGCAGAAATCACAATTTAGAACGTTTTTAGAACGCTTTTCGCGCATTTTTACTCCTTTTAAATTTCCATTTTTTTTTTAAACTGTTCTTAAAGATCATTTATATCTAAGAAATATTTACCATGCCTAATTTCAAGTTGGTAGCCCCTACCGATCACAAAAATCGCAATTTAGAAAGTATTTTGTTCCTGAAACCCCAGGTGTCAGTTGCACCGACATGAAATAGCGTCTATGTTAGAGCATAGGAAGTCAGTATCAATTTCCTACCATTAGTTTTGAAATAAGTTTGATTCTTCCTGAGATTGCTCACAAATCGGCATTTAGAATGTTTTTAGAACGCATTTTACGCATTTTCATCCCTTTTAGATTTCAAATTTTAAAGAAAATTTTCTTAGAGATCATTTATGTCTAACTCTAAAATCGCATTTTTAGAAAGTTTTTTGCTTTTGCACCCGTTTAGTGGAAACAAAATAGAGCCTATCTTGAAGCAAGAGCTGTCACCATAACTTTGACACCATTATGTTTGAAATCGGCTCAGTACATCCTGAGATTGCATAGAAATCGTAATTTAGTAAGTTTTTACAATGCTTTTCGATCTTTTTCAAACCTTTTAAATTTCGATTTTTTAGGAAATGTTCTTAGAGATCATTGATATTTTATAAGTAACTACCATTTCAAATTTTATGGAGATTTCCCTTCCATAACTCAAAAATCGCAATTTAGGACATTTTTTGCTCCTGCAACCCTCAGGTTGTAGTGACACAAACATAAAATAGAGCCTATGTTAGAGCTAGGGCTGTCACAATAAATGTACAACCATTAATTTTGAAATCGATTTGATACTACTTAAAATTGCGTAGAAATCGTCATTTAGAACGTTTTTAGAACGCCCTTCGCGCATTATCACCCCTTTTAAATTTCGAATTTTTTAAGAAGTGTTCTTAGAAATCCTTTATATCTAATAAGTAATTAATATTCCAAATTTCATATTTATATACCTTTCAGTAACACAACAATCGCATTTTTAGAACGTTTTTTGCTCCTGCTCTACCTTTGGGGGTGTGTCACCAACATAAAATATAGTCTATCTTGGAGCAAGTGTTGTCACCATCATTTTGACACTATTATTTTTTTTTTAATCTGTTTGATATTTTATGAGATTGCGTAGAAAAGAACATTCAGATCGATTTCTAGAACGCTTTTTGCGCATTTTCACCCCTTTTAAATGTCAAATTGTTTAGGAAATATTCTTAGAGATAAGACATATCTTATAAGTAATTAATATTCCGAATTTCAAATTTAGGCCCTTCAGGAACACAAAAATTGCATTTTTAGAACTTTTTTTGCTCCTACACCCCCTTTTGTGTTGTGGCATCGACTTAAGGTATACCCAATATTTGAACATGGACTAACGCAATCATTTTGATACCATTACTTTTGAATTCGGTGCGGTAGTTCCATATATTACCTCCATACAAACAAACGAACAAACTTTACTTCTTTATAACATTAGTATAGATTTATACAATGAAATATACATCTAGTAATCTCATTTATTTACAATGTGGGCATTTAATAATCTTAAGCTTCTATTCTACAATTTATGAAAATCTATGTAGTAATTAAATATATTATTACGTATTTTTTTGTAAAGGAATAAATATTTGCGATCTCTTTGTACCGAATAATAACAATTATTTACACACCGTTGTCCCATGAATAATGATATTTTTAACATATTATTTGATATGGTCTCATGGAAACGTCATTTCAAAAACACAGTGCACGCAAAGAAATCATCAGTAGAATGTCTGAATCGTAGTAGGCATTTTTTAAGATTTATTGTAACGCAATTCAAAAACATGCCAAAATATATATATATATATATATATATATATATATATATATATATATTTGTTTTTTTTTTTTTTTTTTTTTTACTGTAAGGAAATATAATGAATCACTTCATTGTCTTATAAATGACGCAATAAACATTCCATTGATGGACAGTAAATAAAAGAATATTTTATATGTTAGGAAACAATGCTTAATAATTAAGTGAAAGAACATTTAAAGCACATCTTCAAACGATGTAAATATCATTTATTATAAATTTTGAGGCTTTTAAAGTACAATTTATGTTGTTAATAAGTTGAAATATACTAATCTGTCAATGAATATATTTAAATTAACAAAGGTACAATATACAGATGCGGTATTGTTGTGCACAAAAATATAATAATATTTTTGAGAACTTGAAAATGATACATGTTATGATGAGCAATCCTAATTAGTATCCTAATGCCTTTATTAAACACATTGTTTCAGTTATTGTTTATGTCGCTTAGTACATCCGTTACGAAAGCGATATAACTTTTAAACAGTTTTTAGTTGTCTGTCTAGTTTCGGATTTAAAACTGAAGCCCTGACAATTTTTTTAACTCTTTTGTATTACTTTCATAGATTTTTGTTTATTTTCATACAAAAAGAGTAAATATAAAAAATGAAGACAACGTAAAGATAGAAAAGCTATTTTAAAAATCGGTAACGCTGAAAGATTTTATTACTGATTTTTAGTGTATTTCGTAGCACATCGCTGCACACTAGTCTAAATATTAAGCGACATATGCTTATTGATCATTCCCGAAATAATGTTACTGAGCTATAACCTATCTGGTGAGAAAAAAATTGGGAATAAGCAATAGTGATCTATAATAATAAATATAAACTTTACAATAATAAAGTTTATGTTTATGTTTGTCTGTTGAATTCTTAAGAGATGGCTTCATTCAGAGCTAGCAGATTTGGCAAGAATATTTTTGTGTATCTGAAGTTATGCTCCAAGAAACCAGTTTTACGATTTTCCAAAAGAATATATTAGCTATTTCTTCTAATTTTTTTCGACTGTAACGGGGATTTTTCTGTATTAGTAAAAGTAATCTCATTTCAATTTTTTACCCCTATATAATAAATGTTTATTTTTTTTTTTCAATATATATTATTCGAAATCTGTACAGATATTTTTCACGCTTTCGCTGATTTTTTTATAAGATCTAAACAGTTTTTATCTCTTCTCGTGACAATTTTTTGAAATCAATAAATGCATTTCAGTTCCAGACTTTTAGCCTTGATAAAGAAAAGCTCACCCCCCCCCCCCTCTGCTCCAACGTAAACAAATTAACTGATCTAATTATTAGTGTTAAATTATTTGAAATTGAAAATTATAAATTTAGTAGGTGTGTCATAATCGGAGAAAAATAAAATTTGTTTATTAAATAAAAAAAAAAAAAAAACTATGTGTGTGGGGGAACCGGGTCACCACCAGTTGAATTAAACACTGCTCCTTGAATATGTTTAAGATACATTTTGAACACATAAATAATATAAAAAAAAACTAACAATTAATTTTAATTAAGGATTTATGGGGAAAGTCCCCCCCCCAAAAAAAGGGGGTGGGGGATTTTTAAATACCAGAATGACATTTTGGTGCCTACATCAGATTATAATAAATATTCTGAACCTAAATAACTTTGTTTTTAAAGCATTTTTATATTTTTAATACAAAGTTGTATTTAGCTAATACAAAATTTTGAATATTTCAAGAGTATAATCACCTAAAAAATGTACTTTTTTTTAACAACAAAACAAAAAAAAAAATGAAAATTTGAGGTTCAGTTTTTATAAACGAACATGAAACATTTGTTTCGAAAATTTGAGAAAAAAATATTCAGAAGTCTTTGAGATATATTGTGCGTTAAGCCCAAAAACGTCATTTACAGAAAAATGACTTCAATGTTTCTGAAAAACCGCTTACAGCTATTGAGCGGGTATAACTCTAAAAGCCATGACTTCTGTTCTAATAGCAATTTCAAGGAAACAATTATATCACAATGTTCGGAAAAATATGAGTTTAACATCTAAAAAAAATAAAATTTCGGAATTTTAAAGCTTTAAGAGGCCTGAGCACCTTTAAAACGGTACCGCCTGGTTATCCCGTCGACCAAAAATCTATCGCCAAACTATAAGATTGATGAAATGATGGTTGTCACATTCACTTGAATTTAAGTAAGCTACGCGTGTTTACGCCATCAAGTTATTTTTATTTCGACGTTTTATTTATATATGCACGGATGTCAATATTAGCGGAATTTTTTTTTCTGACGCCAAAGACATATACGCAACGAGTACTTAACTGGCGCCAAAGTTTCGATATTTTGCTTGATATGGCAGCCAGGATATTGTTGTTTATGCTGTTGATGTTTTCACGAAATTGGCGTCAGAAAAAACAGCGTCAATATGGTGCGTATATGACATCTGTGCCTTTATATTTTTACTAATGTTATACATATTCATTTGTTCTTTCCTTATTTAAAATGAAAATTATATCAATTTGTATAATTTGGCTATTTATATAATTTCACAAAATTGGTCGACAGGATAACTAAGTAGTACCTTAAAACATTGCTTTGTAGTTGAATTTAAATGTCATGATGTGTTGCATTATTTAATATTTAATACAGATGTCATATATGCACCGGGTTTGGCATGATTTCTTTTTGTGATAATTTCGCGAAAACCTCGTTTTAGAATACCAGTTATGTATTTTTAAATTATTTTCTATTAGTTTTAAAATGAAATAACAATAAATGAGAAAAACTTTAATTAATATTTATAGAAGAAAAATGAATATGGAAAAAAAATGTAAATAAACATTTATTTATAAATAAGCAACTATAGCTGGGTTATCTTGTCAAGCAAACGCCATTTTGGAGCCAATTATGTAGACCGGTGCGTTTATGGCATGTGTGCCTAATACTTTTCGTTTCCCTTCGTTAAAAAAAAGAAGTGAAATCCATTAATTTTAAATGCTTCAGTTTTAATGAAAGTTTTGAATTAAATAAAATAATATTGAAATAAACAAAAAAAATGCGACAAGAAACATAAAAATGCCGAGTTCTTGATTCCTCTATCAGAATCTTTCGATTTGGCGAAAGATTGTTCTAGTAAATTGATTTATGAATAAAAGTAACATGATACATTTCTTAGCATATACAATACATTTAAAGATTTGCAAACTGGTCGCCAAATTAGTTTAAAGTAATAACCTTTTCTAAAATATGGAAAAAAAAATGTCTGTTATGATTAAAATTTCAGTTGCCATCATTGGAGAAAAATATTTAAAATAAGAAAAAAAATATATTTCGAAAACTAATTCGAATTTAGAAATTCTAATACAAGTTTTGAGATCTGCGGATCAATATGGATTTTTGGTGTCAATTTCATCGCATAATATTCCATATTTTAGGAGAAATCGCCGTGAAACATAATAAGCTGATTAATCAGTCGTTTCATAAAATCGTTTCATAAAGTCGTTTCATAAAATCGTTTCATAAAGTCGTTTCATAAATTTGCATCATTAGAATTTTATATGTGTAGGATACATATTAAGATAATAAATTTAATGTGTTTTCTAAAATTCAATAAAAATAACTAGATTGTAAAATTTGAAAATCCAAGCAGGGAGGGAGGAGGTTAGATGTCTCCTTCGGGTTACTGCAAACCAATTGAACACTGCTTTCGTCCAACCTTTTTAGATAAAATTTTAATTAATAAATGAAAAAATAAAAAATAAAAACTGAAAATTAATTACCATGAAGGATTTTGTGAAAAAGGTCGCCCACCCCACACCAAAGTTAAAAATTTTAACTGCATAGTTTTTAACTATTTTGAGTTAAAAACAATTAAATTTCCTGTCGTTTTCAAAATCGCTCAAAAAGAAAATTTTGTCAGTTAATCCATTTATGCCTAGAGTCCCATTTTTGGGACGCTTTGAATTTGAATAAATTTGTATAATTTCTTTTTTTTATAACATAAAAATTAAATAAAATAATTGTATATGAATGTCTTTATCTGTTACCGAGAGACGACAGCATAAGACGGATATTTATTTAAATAAATGAAGGCTTTTTTCGGATGCTATAAATCTTTCTTTTTCCAAGATGGCTAAATGTAAAAAGTAAGTTTATTTGCATTTTTTCTATCAAGAATCCAAATAAATGAGTCATAATCTTCGTTGTTTGACATATATGCATTTTTTAAAATTGTCAAATTAAATGTTAAAACCTATTTTTTATGCATTTTTGTAGCGTACACAATATAGGGAGCTAGGCACGGATGGCTAGATATTTTTATTAGCCATTTAGGGGGCAGTTATTTATGTAAAGTGTCCTTTTCAAGATGATTATGAAATAAATTGTTTTTTTAAGCCTCAAAGGCGACTATTTTAAGTTTATTATTAATAATACGTATGGTGTTATAAGTCTCTGCAAAGAAATGTATATATATTATATATATTAGTAGTTTATAAAAATAATAATTATATTACATAATATACAATTTAAAAGCTTATTTTATATAAATTTAGACAAAACATATAATTATTCATATTATAATATTATAGATAATATTCATATTCCTATATTTAGTGCTTTTATGTTTTATCAAATAATTTTTAGCGCAATTTTTTTTAGTACATTTCCTGTTGAATTTGCAACTTTTATAGTATTCGGGCACAAATGGGTTACATTTCAAAATTCACAGAGCTATTTAAAAATTAGGAAATATTGTCATATCAATCGAATTGAAATGATGTATATTTGATTCGCCACTTTCTATAATAACTAAAGTTTTAAAATCCGAACCCCCACATTAATTTGATAAATTCTATCCAAAATACACTTCAAATTTGTTTATTTTTCTGCACCTAAATAATTTAAATAATATTTAAACGATTCATTAACCAAAACAAATTTCTGTAATGAATTATAACAATGAAGTCACAAATTATTCTTTAACCACAGAAATACCGTAGTTATAAATTATTCTTGATAATTTAAGCTTGGAGGATTTATAACAACATCGATAAATTTACCATCTATCACACAGCAGAATCAGCTTCATCGCCCATTACCCGCATTTAAAATAATTTCCGAGTACGACCCCAGAGGCATGGTAGGTAGAACGGCCGATTCCTAAACCCTAGGTAGTGAGTTCTGCCTCATCGGATGAAAAAAACCCAACATAACAAAAGGACAACATAAAACAATATCGAAGAATAAATATCATATGAATGTCTAATAATATCTAATAATATATTATTCGCATCTGGCATCCTAGATAATCTGACAATTTTTGTAATAGCGTCTTCAAAACTGCATTTCGCACATTTTTAGCACTATATCTAAGCAAAAATCTTCGATTTTTTAATTTAAAAAATCTGAGATTCCCCCAAAATTACCAATATCAAGAACTTATCTAAAACAATGTGCAAGGGCATTGTGATGGGATGAATTATACAATTAATTACTTCATTTCTGAATAGGAACTTGTAGAGATCGCTTGCTAGAGTGGTAATATATTTAACTGCATAGCCGTGCCTGCCATTTTGTCAGTAATATTCGACTATTTTCGTCATAATTTCCTCCTACCATCTAGATCTCATTCTTTGTTTCACAAACGTCCTTTTCTCTAACGGTATTGATGCTGAAACTATCTTAGTTTAATCTTTAGGCAGTCCACAAACATTGTAAATATTATTCAAATGCTGCTATTTTAACGCATGCTTTCAGAAAAATGGAAGTAATTTGAAAAACTCTTAAGTGCTTATGGGCAAATGGGAGAGCAGGTATTCAAGTTCTTATATGTTGTAGACACAAAAGAGGGGGAAGGGCTATTTTAAGTCATTTGGATTCATCCAAAAAAACCTTTTAATTTAGTTTCTTCAAATACTTACATAATGTATTTTCAACTGTCATTCAAAATATTATTTCAAACGTATTTAAATCAGTAGTAGTATTCTACCATTTATTTTTAAAGTTTGCATGTTGCTCATTCTTGTATAACTAATGAAACATAAACGAAAGATCTTGATTCTTTTTGAAGAATTTAAATCCACCTTCTGCTATGAGAGGATTGGCTTTTCGCCAGAATTTTGAAATTTAAAACATTGATAGTGCAAAACTGCACGCATAATTTTACACAAAGGCCGTGTGCAACACTTGTACTTTTTATTTTTTGTTCGAAATTTAAGTTGCCACCGTGGCACCTTTTGTCATGAATTTAGGCGTTCAGAAGACACTCCGACTAACTCCATTTTAAGTGACTTTTTTTAAACAAAGGAAAAATTTTTACAGTGATAAAAAGTTACCCTTGGTTAAAAGAAAATTAATGAGTTCAATCAAAATATCCCAAGAAAAAAAAATATTACATAGATACATTATTTTTAATATACTTAGTTGCAAAAAATCTAACTGTTTATACTGAACATTTTATTTGATGGAGTTAATCAATTTGTGCACTGAATGGCTCAATTCCCCACTTGTGGATGTTTAAATACAATTTAAATTACCTTTTCTGAACATATTAATGTTAAGCAAAATTTCAATAAATAATGTTCTTCATAACAGTCTGTGTGAATAACAAACACAATTACATGTCCTTAACTTTTATAATGAACTTGATCCAGCACATTACATTAAAGAAACTTTACCTTTGACATCAAAGAAATGTTTTCTGTTTAAATATTTTTTCAATACAAACTGACATAACAACTGATGTTTCATTTTTTTCTAAACAAGGACGAAAAATAACTTCTGCTCATTTGTTCTATCTATAGAAAGCGTTAAATGGAAAGTTTTCAAATTTAAAGATATATTAACAAAATGAATGTAGTGATTTCATTTATCCTCTATGTGTCAATTTTTAAGTTAAAAATACATCAAATTATTGTAAAATTGTAAATTTCCTTAAACTGATATTTTATCAAATATTATTTAATTAAAATTAACTATGTGATAATTTGCATTATATATATTTTCTATAAAGAATAAAAGGCATCCAAAATATACAGCATTTCTTTCAAAGCAACTATAACAAAGTCAGATAAATATCACATATCAATTTTTGATTCAATAACTTTCCAAGTTCTCATAAAGGATGGTATTATACAGACATTTTTTTTAATAACTGGTTGTATTAATATGGAATCCCGAATCCGTTTGAACTAATTTTTGATATTTTAAATTTAGCATTCAGAAATATTTCATACAAAATATCATTTAAAACACGATATAAAATATATTATATATTATTACATTATAGGGATATATATATATATATACTTGTTGTGTGTGTGTGTGTGTGTGTGTGTGTGTGTATACACTCTGTTTAAAATATATATATAGGAATCTAGAAAGAATTGAGCCGAGTCTAACAAACTTGGCTTGTTGACGTGATCTGATGAGTTATCTAAATTACTGACATTTCAACACTGCTGACCAATGTAGGCTTGTGCAATGCATAATTAAATTGCGCAGTAGGCAGCATCTAATAGATCCGGTACTCGAATTCACGATAATTAGAACATAACTACATTTGTTAATGCATAGGATTTGAAAGAATGATATCTTTAAGACTTACCACGGGCCCTCAGAACCGCGGTTCGACATCGAAATGGTTCGAACCATAAGTCACAGAAATGTGGGTTGGTACAACAGACGTATCATCCAGAATTTTTGTTGGAGGGATATTGTAATTCAGCGCTGTTTACACAGGTGGGTCAGAGAAGACACGGCGTAACGCTGCAGTGCCTCAGGACGCCCCAGGAACAAAAATGTATGTGAGGATCGAGCAATCATTATAAGAGACACAGCTACACTAACAAAGTGACAATTATATATATCATTTATTCGACACCATTCTTCGGGTGATAGAGATGCAGTGGTATCACGGCATACTACCCTTAGACCGACTCTGGGCTGGGCTCTCGACGTTCATTTAGACTGTAGCTTCCAACTCTTCAGCATAGGCGGTGTTGACTGGATTCGTTTAGATCTCGAGCTAGCTGGGTCTGATTGAAGAAATGTGATATTCAGTGACGGATCCCACTTTTCTTTCAGTGCTGTTGACTACTGTATATGTGTAATCTTAGAGGTGAGTGTTCAAATTCTGCATTTGTAACAGAGCGGAACACTACCATAAGTCTTGGAGTATCATCCTGTGGAGCGATCTGCTGGGACAACTGTTCACTTTTACTCGTGCTGCATATTAGTCTCATGACTCGCAGGTAGGTAGTGACATTTTGAAGCCTTTTGTAGGGCTTGTTATATTAGGTCGCATTGGTGCCATTTATCAGCAAGATAACGCTCGGACACATGCCGCACGACATGCGAAACAATATCTATAAGGATATATTGTTCTTCCATGGCATGCCAGGTCACCAAATCTTGCTCCAAAAGAGAATGTTTGGGATATATTTGAAATGCTATTTCAGCCGTCTCTAAATACAACAGAACTAGTTTATCAGTCGATACACTTGTGGCAGAATGTATTGCAGAGTACATCGGAAACTTAGTATACTCCATTCCTCACAGAGTATTGGCTTCATAGCTGCCAAACTTGGCTTTACAACCTACTGAAATTGACATTCTTTTCGCTGCTACTAGTCAATAAAAGTTTTTTTTTGTATTGAATTTATAACAATTTGCACCACGGCTTAATTTTTTGGGTGCATATATTTTTTTGCAACAGAGAGCTTTTTAAACTTTTAAAAACTTTATTCCCCAGTTTGACTCTTTACACCATTTTTTCATAATTATGCTTAGAAGTAATATAAGTAAAAACATAATGTTTGAATGTATTGAGTATTATGAATGTGGTTTTCTTCTTCTGTAGCAATCACTCACAAATTAAAACGAATACATCATTGTCTTATGGCAAGGAAGTATTTAAAGTGCTATTAAAAAAATTTTGCGTTTAACAATTGATCACTACATTTATTTTATTTTATTATCTTTTTTAATAAAATCATCCAAGTCGGGTTTACTGTTAATTTTAAGATCAAAATGAAATAATTCAATTATCTAACTTTTCTATAGAAAAATGAGATTTTTAGATTCAATCAGTTAGAAGTTCCATTCCTGCTGAGATTTAAATTTATTGATAAACGGATATGAATAAATTCCGTGCGGTACCATACAATGTCCTAGGTTGAGACGTCGAACGACAAATAGCGCTAGTCTTATAATATTTTCATGTGATTTAACTATAACTCAAAATATATGCAGATAGAGTTTCATGGACTTTATAAACTTTGGTTTTGAATTTCCCAATTATTGGCAGTGCACTTTATTCCATATTATACTTTTTATGCCTTTAAGTTAGCAAAAATACTATTGTTCTTAAGCAGTGTTGTAGAATTCAAGTGAAATACGTTTAACAGATGTGCGTTCTTAAAAACAAATTCCACATGAACTAATGACTGTACAATAACTAATGCATATGTGATTTACCACATTGCTAACTAAGCGCAGAACCAACAGGGTGAAAAATATCCAAGCCGGAATCGAACCCTCAACCCTTGGAATAGCACTTCAAGTGCTCTATTATTTAAGATACGAGAACGATACGCATCTTAGCACCTCTCACCCCAGTGAGAGATGGAACAATCGAAAAATTTCTATAAGAAGACGGCCTTACTCAAGCAAATTTTAAGTAAAATGTTAATTAGTGGAAGTTCTTAGTAACAGATTGTTAATAGTTGTATGATTGTACGATGATTTCGTTTAAAGTTAGTATGAAGTGTTTCAGTTTCATTCCCTGTCTTTTTTTTTTTACTGATCATTTCTTTCTTCTAATATTAAAGTTATTAAGAAGTTGGAAGAAGGGAAACATCACTGCATAGAAATTACAGATTTTGTATGGAAGTTTTCGTTGTAGATTCACATTGAGGATTTTTATTTTAAGGTTTCAAAATTAATAAAAGAAGAAAGATCTTTTTTTTATTATTATTTTGAACGTCACATACAATCATGCCAATATACGAGGGTGTATCAATAAATTTTCCCCTCACATAGAAATAATTGAGTGCAATTTATGAAACTGCTACATTTTATGAGTCGTTTTCTATATAATCAGTGTGCACAGTAACACATTTGTGCAACCGGTATTTCAAAGAGAGGTAGTTGGATGTATTCCCGGAGGGGAGATAATAGACACAAAGGAGGACATTTTTCTAGCTTTTACCGATCCCCACATGGGAAATATTGTTGAAAAGCCTGTGACCACTTATTCGTGCTATGTACCTCCCGAGACTCCCCCCCCCCCCTCAAATTTGTCCTCCAGGAGGCACTTTTCTAAATTTTGCGGACATCATTCATGCCCCCCGGGGGTCAAATTTTGGGGGGAGGGTGGTAGGTGCTAGGGTGGTGCATAATATAAATAAGTAGTCTCAGGCCTTTCCAACAATATTTCACATCTAGGGGTCGGCAAAAGTTAGGAAAATGACCCTCTTTGGGTCTACTATCGCGTCTCCTGGAATACACCCTTTCCCCTCTTTGAAATACCGTTTGCAGAAATGTGTTACTGTGCACGGTGACTATAAAGAAAAATCATAATACAATGTAGCAATTTCATAAATTTCGCTCAATTATTCCTAAGTGAGGGCAAAAAATTATTAATACGCCGTCGTATACACGTGAAAGTCCTTACCAACGGAATAAGTTAAAGTACTTATAGGTATAACAATGAAAAAATTAATAATTGTGAATGACGTGGCAATTGGAAATAAAATTATCATTTAGACACTTTAAATATTTTTATGCTCGGTTTATCCGTGAAAATCAAAACTAATTTCCTTCATCATGTTTGAATTTGAATCCTAGCACATGCATTAAAAAAAGTGCATATTCTTTTAACAATTATTGAAATTTGTCTCATTTATAGATAAAAACGCCGATATACACCCATGTCACTTAAGAGCGCTGCATCTTTCTACGTTTATTATTAAAAACTATTTTTTTCTCTCTTAGTGGAAAGGTAAAGCTTACTGTTAGTTTAAATTCAAATACATATGCATTTCAATATTTATATTTTGTGATTTTCAACTGGTTTTATTATGTTAAAAATTATCTTAAGATTTTTCTTTTATAGTCATGTATAGTGATAAATATCGATCTAAGGAACTAGGCATTCAAACAAATCGAATAATATGATGCACTATGAATAGAAGTAATTTTCTTCTGATGAAAGAAAGGATTAATAATAGCATTCATAAATCGTTGTGGATTGTGTATCCTTTCCGCTAATCTAACTCTTTCAATTTATATGAGGGAAATGGATTATTCTTTTTCATTTTGTGGTTTCCTATATATAATAGTATATAACATGAAGATTCATAAAATATTTTACTACATGGTGTAACACCAGTTTCATTCTTAAATATTTTATTCTTTATGCTTTAAATAAAATAGAATAATTACTAATATAAAAAAAAGTCATGTCAAATATAATAGTATAAGCCAAATTCGAATATGTAAAAAGATATATATAATTATAATTTATAAATTTTAATTATCTTAATTTACATTTATCAGCATTAAAATATAGTTTAAGAGTGGAACAGAAATTATATTACCCAAAAATAATTGCGTAATTTTAATTAACTGTATTTTTTTATAAGACGATGATTAAATATGATTCATGAAACTAACTATTGATACATATCATAAGATCAAAATCATGTTTTGTGTTCGTAAAAAAATATTGCGTTAATTCAATGCCACAACATTAATGTCTATCTAGAGTAATATTTCCTCTCTGGATGTTTAATCGTTTTAGTTTTAGTTTTCTTACCACATTTATTGAGTTATTTAGTTAATTTAACATAAAAAAGATTAATTTTAGATTCCAATATTTAAAAAAAAAAAAAAAAAAAAAAAAAAAAAAAATATTTTTCCAGTTTATGAGAAATAAGAAATGTTTTCTTTTTCACATAAAGAAGAAATAAGTGACGAAATTTTTAGTATTAATTCATTGAAACTTACGTTTAATAAGTTTAAATATACATATTTTGAAGTCATTTTTTATCTGTATCATTAATTAATCTGTAAAAATGATTACCACACAAATTGTTTTTAGATATTTAAAATATATGTATGGTCTATTTCGAGAATAATAACTTTTTATATTTGTTATTGAAGTTTCATTTAAAATCCATTAACATTTGAAAAATACATTTTTCTCTATTATTAGAAAACATTTTAACTGTACTTTGGATGTGATGTTTTGTTCAATGCAGTAAACTGGAATGTGGTGACACATAATGATTCTTTAATTACATATTTTTAATACCATGAGAATTAAGTGATTAAAACACATTAAGCGCCATTGCTCCCATTTTGGAAGCATTACTTTAGGATTTTTTTCTAAAGTGGGTATTTTATATATTGTCAAAACGTTTTTGTTATTAGTATTTTGAATATATGAGATGACTTTTGTAATTAAAAAAAATCAATTTGTATTTTCTATTTAGCCTTTGTCCACTTTCGTAATATATTTTTTAAAATAACTTATTAATAAAAATTATATTTTTTATTTAAAATATGTTTATAACTGTCTATTGTCTAATACTAAATTAATCCTTAGTTAATAAGGATAATAGATTTATCACAATTCGTGATGAACAAATAGCTCCCGTAAAGGGAGCAGTTGCGCTTTCGTTAGTTTTCAAGACATGACGCTACGCCCGAAATTAGGAAGACCCAATACGGTGCTCTTATTATTCGCGCATTCGCGCGAAAACAGTCCGTAATGAAACTTTGGAAATGCCTTTTTTCAGTCCTAGCAAACTTTTCGTAAAAGTGTTACTCGAAAAATTTGTTTCTCACTTTATTAGATATCGTTTTTTTTTTTTTTTTTTTTTTTTTTTTTTTCTAAAAGATATATATTTAGCAGGATTTTCTATTTTTTAATATCATATATTTCGATTTTAAGGAAAAGATGCCTGTGAATGTTTTAACTGTGTCTCAAGCTTTAGATTATTTTGAACAATTAGATTCAGAAGATTATTCGGATGAACCGGAAATCGCTTGTTTGCCACCTTATCCTGGAATAGTAACAGATGAAGAAGATGTAATACAAAACAATTTATCCGGCGATTTACCCCGCAATATATCTGGTGAAGTTAAGCTTTCCGTAAATTCAAATCAAAAGTTAACAAAGAGGTATGTGATTTGATGATTAAAAAAAGAAAAATAAATAAATAAACGCAGACATGATATTATAGATGAAATTTCACACGAGTCACCAAATTGTGTAAAAACTAGACAAAATAAAAAAAGAAAAAATAAATGTTTAAAAAAATATTTCGGAAAACGAAACTGGAGCTAATCGTAAGAATTATCAGAAAGAAATACACTGCTCAAAACAATTAAAGGATATTGCAGTTTTAGGTGGATTTTGTATCTGGTAAACTGTTTAGCTGATTGATACATGGTCGACAGACATAGTAGGTTAAATGAGAATAAATTACACACGTTTGGCAGAAAAAAATTCATTTTATTGCGCATTTGTGTACTAAAGGAAAAAAAAACACAATTTGTGCATATGAGAAAAAAAGAATAAGAAAAGGTGTTTTCTTCAAAGAAAATCATTTTCAGTAGGGGGTATGGTTTCCACGGGCGGCCAGCAACGTTGAACACCTTTGAGGCATGGACTCAATGAGGCTATTAATGACGAGTTCGGGTATTCTGCCCCACTCTTACAGAAGAGCTCTTTCCAGTACTTGGAGAGTTTGTGGGGGTTGTTGGCGGCCAGAAACTCGTCTTCCTAGAGCGTCCCAAACGTGCTCGATTGGATTCATGTCTGGAGAAAAAGCTGGCCATTCCATTCGAACGATTCCTTCCTCGAAAAGGAAATCCTCCACCAGGTTTGCACGATGTGGCCTGCAGTTATCGTCCATTAAAATGAAGTTATCTCCGATTGCTGCAGCGTAAGGGACTACAATAGATCTGAGGATCTCATCCCTATATCGGCGACCAGTCAGAGCTCCATCTCGAATGATGTAGAGGTCAGTGCGCCCGTCAATGGAGATGCCACCATACACCAACACTCCTCCACCGCCAAATCTGACACTTTCGTGCACGAACGCAGGATTATTCCTACTGCTACGGTCCCTCCAGATGAAAATACGCCTATTATCCGGATGCACAGAAAAACGGGACTCGTCAGAAAACAGAATATTGCTCCATTCATTTCTCCTCCAGTTGACATGCTCGGTTGCCCACTCCCTGCGGTCGCGACGATGCCTTGATGTTAATCTAACACATACCATCGGTCGGCGAGCATACAGACCTACAGCATGGAGCCGGTTTCGGACAGTCTGAGTTGAAATCGTGGTGCCTGTAGCCGAGCGAAGGTGTTGTTGGAGAAGAGTAGCGTTCATGGTTCGGTGTCTCCGAGCTGTTAACGCTAAATACCGATCTTCATTGGGCGTTGTTGCCAGTCTACGACCTTGCCCTGGTCTTCGGCCTGCACATCCATTCTCCAAAAAACGGTTCCAGATCCTGGAAATGACACTTTGTGACACTCCAATGGCTTGCGCTACTTCGGCTTGAGTTTGGCCCCCTTCTAACCTACGAACAATTCTCAAAGCTTCTGAATCTGTCAAATGACTTCGCTGAGACATCGTACTCATCGAAACAAAGCAATCACTGAATGCCGATCATCCTTGTCTTCATTCTCTTTTATCCAGTTGAAAGTCAAATTTCATTCGCTGCCGCTGAAGCGACGTTTTTGACGTCGAACTCAAAATTTGCATACTCCACAGTTTGAAAACCAGAAAAATTTGCATTTGTGATTCTCTTCTTCTATTTTCGGCAAAAAGTTTCGTTTATATCTTTATTTTATATAAAATTTCAAATATCCTTTAATTGTTTTGAGCAGTGTATTTGTCTGGACAAAACGCTCAGGTATATCGCGTATATCAAAGAAACCTATTTCTCCATTAGAAGAAAACAATCCAGAAATAGCACAGCAGTTTCCGTATAAAATATTTCAAATGTTTATTGATGACGAAATTAAAGAAAATTAACTTCGAATGTTTTGGGGAATAATATTATTTTCTGGATATCATTCTCCTCCTCAAGAAAACATGTACTAGAGCAAATCAGATGATTGCCATATGCCTCTTATTAACAAATTAATGAGCCGACAAAAATTTCGTAACATACAAAAAAAAAAAAAAAAATCGTCTGTGTAACAATGAGTCAATTGAGTAAACAGACAAGCTGACTAAAGTTCGTCATTTTATTAATACATTTTGTACAAAACTTCAACAGTGTGGATTATTTTCTGAAAATGTATGTGTGGGCCAAAAAATGATTCCTTATACAGGACATCATTCTGAAAAGATGTACATGCGTTCAAAACCAATAAAATTTTGATAAAAATGTGTGTTTTTTGCCTCATCAGAAGGCTATCCTTATAATGTACAAGTGTATGATGGTAAAGAACAAAATTCAACTAATACATAACCATTGGGATCAAGAGTTGTACTAGATTTAACTGCATTCATCCCAAATCCTCCAAAGCATGAACTTTATATTGATAATTTTTTTACGTCCTTATCATTATTATTAGAAATGAGGGATAAATATTTTCGGGCCACTCGAGCAATTCGAAAAAACAGGCTACAAATGTGTCCTTTGATAGGTTCCAAAGCTTTGAAGAAAAAAGACAGAGGAACATTTGGCTCTATTTCTACGGAATCGATTAGCATTGTGAAATGGAAAGACAATCAGGTTGTTTCTTTGGCTTCAAATTTTGAACCTATAGAACCAGTTGTTTTGGCAAAAAGATAGAGCATGGCGGATAAGAAAAAAAATTATATACCGCAGCACCATGTTATAGCGTCTTATAACAAAAACATGGGAGGTGTGCTTGATCTGTTTTTGAGTATTTATCGCCCAAAATAAAAGAGAAGAAATGGTGGTGGCCCTTTTTCATCTACACGCTAAATATAGGAGTTGTGACAGCTTTGCGAATCCATAAGGAATGTAAAGGAAAACTTAAAAAATAGAATTTCTCCGTGAAATTGTTTTGTCATTGATTAAAGTAGAACAGAAAATAGAAGAACATCCCCGTTCGGGCCCTTGTGGATTTCTGTCAAAAGACATGCGTTTTGATGGCGTGAATCATTTTCTAGAAAATTCTGGGAAACAATCTAGGCGTAAAGTATATCAAAAGAAATACACGAATTTCCCGTAAAAAGTGCAATGTAATGCTGCATAAAAGTTGTTCAGTCGTCTTTCATGTAAAATAGACAGTAAAGATAATGCAATGATAAAAAATAAAGAGATTGATAATGAAAATGCTTATGAACAGGAAAATTGACTTTTTTTATTTTATTATAAATGTAGATGTATATTATAATTGTCGATGTAATTTAACTGAATTTTTCATAAAATGTCTGTTTCAGAATGATGTATTCCTTCTTATTTTTAAAGAATTGAAAAATAACTGTTATAACTACACGGAGGCAAAAGTATATTTTTGTAAAGAAAATTACCCCCATTAAGCGCTATAGTTCCCATTTCGGGAACATACTGTTCTTCATAAATAATCAAATTATTTAGATTTTTTTCAGAAGTTCTTTAATGACATCCTATTCATTAAGAAATAAACAATGATTCCATAAAAAATAGGTTAATATAAATAGCGGCTCTTAATGGGTTAACGAAACATAATTTACGTGATGTGTCGTGATGTCAAAAAGAGTGCATTATTTAAATAGGGTGAACAAAAAATCAAAGAAAAAAATAATACTTGGGATCATCCTGTAAAATAAAATACACGAAATGATCTATCGTTGCAGAATATAAATAAACTGACATTGTGCAATGTGTGTATTCAATTGTGTAAGCAAAGCACGTATATTAAAAGAGATATACCGATTTAAAAAAATCCTGCAAGTTTTTTTACTTATAACATGCAGGGTTTTCAACCAAATTTAACGTCAGTTTCAGAAAACTTGACAAAATGAAGTAGACACAATATAGTGCAACTGGAATATTAATATATTAAATATTTTAGGAAATATGAGCAGTTGTATTAAATAATTTTTATCTGCGCATGAGCGAACGATAACAAGGATCTTTTTACATAATTTAACAGTCAACTCTATGGAGCAACTTATAAAAATATCCAGTCAAATATCGTAAAAATTCAGAAAGATATCGACGTTAATTTGAGCTAATTTTTAGTTTATCACTAGAACTAGCTGAAGGATAAGGAATTGTCCACAAATTGGTAATTTTAATTATTATTTTTTTTATTTACATTTTTTATTGATGCTTTATTTCTTCTTGGATAACCACCAGAACGAGCCTATACCATGATCAAAAGAAATATTTAAATCGAAGCATTTTTTCCAAATCTACTCTTTGATAGTCACTAAATACCAATTTTTTTCTGAAAGTCAGTTAATAAAAAATTATAATTTGTGGAAAATCCCTTATCATTCAGTTGCTTTTAGAGAACAACTAAAAATTTGCTCCCTCTACCGCCGACAACACTCTGAAATTTTACGATATTTGGCTGGATTTATTTAATAAGTTGCCCCATAGAATGGGCAATTAAATTATGTAAAAAAAATCCTGGTTATCGTTCGCGCATGCGCAGATAAAAATTATTTCATACAACTGCTCATATTTCCTAAAATATTTAATATATTTATATTCAAATTGCACGATATTATTTCTACTATATTTTATCAATTTTTCTGAAACCCGCGTTAAATTTCTTTGAAAACCCAGCATGTTATAAAAAGAAAAAAAAAACTGCAAGATTTTTTTTTTAATAAATCGCTATATAGCTATTAATATACGTGCTATTCTTGCACAAATGAATACAAATATTGTACAATGTCTATTTATTTATATTTTGTAGCGACAGATCATTTCGTGCATTTTATTTTACAGGGTGATCCCAAATATTATTCTTTTTCTTTGATTTTCTGTTGGTCCCTTAATTGTCCCCCTTATTAAATCGACATGCTAAATATGAGGTCATACCTGTTCTTTTTAATCCTCAAATTCCAGAAAAATCTGTCAAGTATTTTTCTATATATTCGACAAAATGTCTAAAATTGAAAGTTGCCGGTCATTAATGGAAATATAATGTACATAAGATACGTCAAAAGAAATCATGATTGTCATAATCTGTAATTTAATAATTTTTAACGTGACATTGGCTTAATTTAAGTGATGCTATTTTGCAAATAATAAAATAATGCAGTTAATTGAGAATAATAGACATTTTATTTAAATAGTCATTCATATTTAATTTATTGATCAATATACTTTGAGATTTTTTTGTCGATTTTATACATGTAGCCTTTTATTCAATTTAATAAAGTATTTTTCCACTGAAAAATAAAACATTGGATGTGTCAAAAACCAGTTACAATGAATTTTCTTAGAGAGTTAAAATGTGTAATGATATGCTAATAAATGTTAAAAATGGTTAAATTAGGATTACGATATTATGTTTTAAAGTACAGCACAGGAGCATTATTGAAGGATAAATAGACCTTATTTTAAATATTTCTGAAATAGATTTTGTTTGTATTTTTTATTGCTCCCTTTGTGTAAAAAGAAAAATAACTTAATAGTAGTTTTCAGATGCAGCTTAAGTATAAATATCCTTACATTATACCATGGTTTTTTTGTACCAGTACCATCTGTCTCCAATAATACTATCTATATTCATCAATTCAACAGCAAGGTTTCATCCAGACATATTAGGAAAAATCTTGAAGTATTCCTTGTAATGTTTAAATTATGTTGTGAAGGAAGCACAATTTGCTATTAATATGGAGTTTTCTCTCACTATCACGGTTTTATATACCGTACCTATCACCGCACAGAATCTCCATAATTTAATTGTCCCATATATTTTATTCATTACTCCTATTGTAAATTATACTTTTGTTTTAGTCATTTCTAGCAATACAATCACATTTGAGAAACATTTCAAGCATAGACATTTGTAAATTTTTGCGACGGCCATTTATACATTATGCAGTTAATGTGTAATTTTGCAATAATAAGGTATGTATACTGGGTATCCCGGAAAGTTTAAACAAGCGCAGGTTTTCACATTTTGGTCATACATAGACAAATAACGTTTAGAAAGTGTTCGAAATACAGTTCGATTTGAGGTTATGTTTATGAAATGCCTTCGCCCCCTCTTGCATTTAATGCTGAAAATGAAGAGTTATACGGCCTTTGTGTCCTATATGTTTTAGTAAAAATAAGTTCTACATGCTGAGTAGTAGAACTGTAAAAATTGCATTATTTTTTTCTTAATAACGATCACCTAGTTATAGTGCTTTGGAATTTATGAAATTTCGGAGGTAGATGATGATTACCTAAAATTGGAACTAACTTATGATTTGTTTTTCAAAATAGATCTCTTGAAGATATACCAGTTCAGCATGGACAGTACAGGTTGACATGCAGGCCCATATGAGGGACAGGTGGCTCTTTATTGACATACTACACAGGATGTATGGAAGAGCCACTCTCACAAGGGATTCTAGAGGAGAGGGGATAAAAGAAATATATCTTAAAGTATTACAGGGGAGAGGGGAGCACAGTAAATATCTTCAGAACATGCACTTTAGAAGGGGAGGGGGTCATTTTCGGTTGTGGCTCTTCGAAGACCAATGCAACGCACCTCAGTTACTACACAATAATATGAAACAATATAGTTGGTTTTGCTTAGCTTTATTGCATCTGTCTGCAGAATTAACATCTGTATTTCCAATGAGACATAAGGTGTCCATATTGGGAATCGGGCATAGTTTTACTAAATCTTGTAATAAATAAACAAAGAAAACATTTTAAAGCAATATAAGCAATGTAAAATATGTTTTATCAGCTTTCTAAAACACTCCACCTTTCAATATTGAAATTAATTTTACCATATCTAATAAGAATTTAAACTTACCTGTAATTACGATCAGTACACCACGAAACAACAAATTTCCTTCCAAATGGCGAACAGCGCGCTTTTTTGCACTTTCCAGGCTTATTTATCTTTTCAACTGCTTTTCTTCACGAACATGTAGCGCCATCTCTCGATCAAAATTGTTACTTTTAAAGATATTAGGGCTGTCCATAATGGGTACAAGTACCTTATTGTTTATCAGAGCGAAACATAAGATTATTTCAGTGTGTAAAAAGTATTTAATTATTTAATGTTTCTTCGATGCTCACAGTCGATATTGTGATAGAATGTTAGTCAGAAGTCGGAAATGAAAGCTGCCATCTACGCAAAAATCTGCATATAAATAGTTTAATGTTTAATGTCTAGATCGCGCAATTGCATGTGTTCGACATTCGTGATGAAATACACTTAGAATATATAACATTTCCTGAGCAGTGGAAATTCACTTTTTGTCGTAATACTTGGAACTTTAGCTGGAATTCCCTCGTTGCCATACAAATATTAAATTATATTGGTTTGACAACTAGAAAATTCCAGATAAGTGTTAAAGAATATATAAAAGTTATTAATAAAAATATACCTGCTACTGCCCTCTCAAGACCGCTCCAAATTAAAGAAATTCACACCCATTTCAAAACAGCGGAAATCATTATGCGGGCTTCTGATTTTAATAGTTGTGCAATTCTAGAGTCTTTGGAAATTCTTAACTCAAGCATGCAATTGTTGTAATGGCGTATTATAATACCAAATTACGCGTATTTGGAATTAATTGCTGCTTATTACAGGAGAGTTTGACGTTCCAAATGATTGAGCCTTTTTTAACTACAAAAATATCATGTTCAAAATTAAAATTTTGATTCCTTTTTAAAAGAAAAAACGCATTGCTTTAAATTAATAACATTCTGAAGTAATGATACAGGTTTTCTTATGAATCTTCATTTTATAATTCATTTTAAACAATAAATAATAATAAATGTGGTTATTTTCCCATAGCTTTCGCTTAATATTTATTTGTAATTTTTATTTCTATTTAATTTTTATTCGCTTAATTTTTATTCCTATAAATCTTAAAGTAGTTTCCCAATTTTACAAAAATGTAGCATTCAAATACAACGATCATTATAAAATAATTATCGTTCAGAAAATTACTTGATGAGTTAATAAAAAATGTTTAATATATTTTTTTTTGTTATTGTTACTGTAACCTAAAAATTAATGTGTTAATGAATGACTTTTTTACTAATTACACAATGTTTAAATCATTAGAATCTACATGCGTTTTAAAGTAATTTGTCGCGTATATTAGAGTTTTTAAAATGCACAAGATGATCTTTTAGCGTATTTACTTAGAGATAAAGGAAATTACTAATTAGTTAATGGGAAATATTTTTTAAATATTCTCATTTAAATACGGAAAGGAAATTATTTGTCAATTGTTTAAATGATAGGTATAATAGGAAGCATATAGTGTTATTCGGTGTTTAAACGCATTTTCTAAATAAAAAATATTCATTGATCAGTTTCAATTTAATTAATGGATTAACTGTTAATTTAAATGAATGGAAATATTTTAGTTGAATTTATTTATGCTTGGTGAGACTATTAATTTGGATACTAGCTTCTTATATCTAAATTGTTTTGTATTTAAAAAAAAAAACGCTTTAAAAAACATTTTCAGAAATATTTTACATATTTTTTTTTCTCGTAATTCGGACGATTTTACCGCAAAGAATGAATTCATTATGTGTGACATTAATTCTTTTTGTGGTATTACCGAAAATGTGAAATAATATCAATCGCCTTTAAATTTATTTTCTCAGTAAAATATAAATATGATTATTAAAGAAATAAATAAATATTTAAAACTGTTGTAACACAGTTTTATTTTTATTTTTTGTAAAATTCTAGATGAATAATAGCAAATCGAGATTTATCACACACACACACACACACACACACACATATATATATATATATATATATATATATATTATAAATTTAATCTAGATGCATTCAATACTGGTTTGATGAATTATTTAAATCAATAAAATAATTAAATCTGTTTTCCAGAAAATATGCAAATCTACATAGTTTAACTTTTGACAGAGTGCTATACTAAATACGATAAATATTATAGTGTATCGCAACTTTAGAATAAACGGTTGTATTGGTTTTTTTTTTTTTTCGTTTTTTGTTAACACATAAATTTACTAAAACATATTTTTACATATGCCTATTTCATACAATATAGCATACTTCACACAATTGAATTATAAAAAAATAATCGATTTTTCAATCATCATAGGAATGTAATCAAATAAATTATTCAAATAAATTATTAATCAAATAAATCAAATAAATTATTAATCAAATAAAGTATTAATAATTTTCAAAAGTATGTATATTAATCTAACATAATCACAAACTTGTCTTCCAATAAAAAAATATATTTATATAACTATTAATGTTTTAATATTTAACTTTATTAATTACCATATCTGTAATACGTGTAATATATATAAAAATAATGGTTATATTTTAATGATTAAGAATTAAAAATATTTTTTAAGTGACCTTTATCATGTAAGTTCTCAAAGGTATTTGTTTATTTTAGGTATATTCATAGAGAAACACATATTGATGTGAAATATGAAGCATTTTACATTTAAAGTATAAGTTCTGTTTTAGACAAATTTGTTTTTTGTTTTAAAAAATGGTTAGACAGTGTTTCTATATTGCTTTGTATTCTCTTTTACTTTGTGCTACTTTTATGCATAAAATATGTTTATATGTTTAAATAAACAGTATAGCATTAAAATGTTTTATGTATGTAGATATCCATACATCTAATATGTGTGTGGTCTCGCTACATATGCTTTGAAGTAGAGTACATAAGTAAAAATAAATCAATGTTGCAGCGTATTCAGAAGCAAAATTTGTAAATTTTTTGTGGCATATATAACCTTATGTTTCATCAGTTTTCTGAAACTTTCTATGCATTGCTGGTATAAAAAGAAGCTCATACAGTGATAACATAATTCAATTAACATGTTATTACGTACAAATGCTTATGATTAAGCTTATTCATAGCAAATTATTAGTGACAATTTATTTTTAATATTTTCGATATAACATCCTATATATTAATTTTAATATATCATTAATGAAACGTTTTCAACATTTGTCATTTAAAAAAACAAATATCTAATTTTTCTAAAGAAATGCTTGAAACCGAATAACGTCTGTAAATATTTCTTTGAAAGAAATGTCAGCGAGAAAAAAATAACTTAATCCCTCAGTGAATTACACAATTTTTTTTTTTTTCTGCTTAGTAAAATTTAAAGGGAAAATGTAAGAATGGATTATTTTAACTTATTTCTTGTAATAAATGAATAAGGTGGCAACGTGTACAATATGTATTTTCTATTTTTTTAGTTCTTCTGCCAACGCGTTATATAATCGTCTGATTAAAAATTAATGGAATCCTAATTGTACAAAAATGACTCTTTTAGGAAGAGATATTAATCATTATAATTTTTCAAGGATTGAAAACACACAATATGATATGTTATCTTGAAAATTTAGTTAAATATTTATGTATTTTTTCCAGAAATTGTTTTTTAGAGGTTCGTATAAATTCGAAGCCCCGATGTAATTAGGGCACCGATAGAGGGCGACGCCAGCTAGTGCTACACATTACTTTTGGTAAATTACTTTTTTCTGATATATGCTACCCAGACTGTACTAGAAATATTAGACTTTTTTTTTCTTTTTTTTTTATATTCTGGATTATAAGAATATCTATGATAAACTGCTGAAATCATTTTTTGTAATTCAGAATAGGAATAATAAATGTTTGTATTTTTAGAAAGTGCTTTAGGCAGTAGATTTATATAAAAAAAAGTTTAGCTTGAAATAAATGCACTGACAAAAATTAGTGTAACGTTACACCATAAAATTGTTGGCAGCATTAGTGCCTACATCTTATGGAGCTATTTAAACAATATAATTGGTATTACGTCATACTATAATGGTATTATTTCTGATATTTCCACATTATTCTGGTGTAAAATTGCGCCGGTTATATCAGTTAAAATTGCACCAGTTATTAGAGTTAAATTACCTCATAAAATTTATGTAATCCATCAATTTTATGGACTAAAATTATATTATTTTTATTGTGTATTATTCCTAATAGTGTAGCTATATCAGTCGTACGACGAGTTCAATTTTTGTTTTAAATGTTTCACGTCCATAATTTTCTCCAAATGGGTCCTTTTAAGGGGAAAAAATAAAAGCCTACCTTCTATTACGTTTCATTACATTAGCACAATAAAGAAGAAATATTTTGACTCATTTAAATTTCACTTTTTTTTCATGATTAAAATCTTAGCAATAACAGGTTTTAGATTTTTAAATGATACGAATATTATCTATATGGATGAAAACTTCGGCATTTATTGATTAATGAACATATCAATTTTTTCGAAAGGAAATTATCCGCTTGTGAAATCAGGTTATATATAAGATAACAATAGTTTTAGTGGGGATAAAAATATTTTAAAAGTGGATTTGTTTCAATCATCCTCGATATAAATACTCTCTTCTATTTTTGATCGAAAATGAAAATTATAAATTAATCACTCTAGGAACTGTGGTTTTGCTCTCAAATTATATTAATTAATATTAAAATAACTATATTAACATTTAATGATATTTATGCACTGCATATTTTCATTTATTTAACCCCTTGCGGACGAGCGACACGTATACGTGCCGCATGAAGCGCTCAGAATCATTGTTTTTTCTCACCAGTAAAATTTTACTGTAAAATTTGCCTTATTTAATCAGCGCATATTCTCGATTCAAGAAGATACAAATTTCTGTGTTTGAAAAACGGTGACAAAAGATTAAAAATTTCGTAAAAGGCTCCCGTCCCGAAGGGGTTAATGATTAATAATTGGCAATTAATATGCATATGTCTGACAGGCCATAACATTTACTTTAAATAAAAGAATATTCATTGTAACTATGAAATACAAAATGCAACTTTAAAATTGGTTTGACGAGAAATATATTAAATACAAAACGTATTGTAGGAATATTATTCTAATGTTGAGCAGAGCCATTTTTTCTTTTTGTTGTTGTTCCAAAAAAGAAAAGCATATTCCTTTTCCTTACATATGATTAAACGTCTCGTGATTGCTAACATGAGCATTTTAAACAAAAAATCTTTATTACAAAATTTATCTTTTTTGGAAATTATGTAATTTGTTTCCTCTCTAGATAAATGGATCTTTTTATGTTGTATTTCAAAAATCGTTTCTTCTATTTTATATTGAAGGATAAATATATTTACATTTTTCTAAACGTACTATAGAAAAAGAACGATATGAAAAAAGTTTTAAAGAAACAAATGTCACAGAAAAAATTAATCTTACATATGAAATAAAATGCATAAATGTATTTCCTTTTTGCTTTTAGATTTGAATACTGTTAAAGCACAAATATAAATGAAATGTTTTAAAATATTTTCTAAAGAAAGCATTAATGGGAATTTTTAGTAGTTGTGTTTATAAGCAGTATAAAACCTGGTAAGACGGAATTAAAAATCTTCAAGAATAAATACTCCTTTAAAAATGTTTCTGTCATTGTAGTCGCGTCATCTATTCCAAATGTGTTTTTTCTTTCATTGTAAAAAAAAATCTGTAAAGTTACTAAAATTTTTCTAGGAAACAGGGATTCCTAGAACTATTTATGTAACGTCAATAACAAAAATTCATATAACAGACACACTTTCCCGCCGAAAATAAAAAAAACCGTATAGTTACTAAGAATATTTTAGGAAACTGGGATGCCTAGAAATTTTCATGTAACTGCAATAAGGGTTACAGATAAACTTTTAGTAAGACTAGTAAATCTGCAGATCAGGAGCCTCAACGTCAGATCTGCAATTCATTGTTTTTAGACACACTCTAGTAATATTCAATTTCCTGCAAACTGCAATTTAAAGTTTTCAAATTACGTAATTATTTATAAGAATAAAAAATACGAAGTTTTCAGACATTAGAAGCGTTAAATTAAAAACGTTGTTATGGAAGGATATTTTGAATTTTCATGAGCTACTAATTCTGGTATTTTTTTTTGTAAATAATACAGTATTCAGGGGGGCTCCGCCCCCCTGAACCCCCCGTGGTCTCATTAATTTACATATGTAACATTTTATTGATTGCGCTAATGATTATGGTAAATCTTTTTACACTTCCGAGCTTTATTCTTCAATACTGGTGGGCAGAAAAGGATTTACATTGACGCAATTATATTAAAAGTTTAGGTTTTGCGAACGAAAATGAAATTTCCTTTTAAAGATAAAAAAAATTTCCATTCATATTTTCTGAAATGAGGCGGCATTAAGAACTAACACTCGTCAAAAAATATTTTTTCAGGCAATCTAGTTAATGTTTGTTTTTAAGAATGAAAATATTTATTTCCCGATACAATGACGTCCTTTTCGACAGCGATAATTTTGCGATGCATAATTTTGACATTTAATATCAATTTGCTTTTTAAAAGTTTTTTTTTTCTCATTGAAATTTTCGATTAAAAATTAAATATTTCTGTTAGCTGCGTCCAGACGATAAACCGTGAGATATTAGTAACATTTTTTTTTAATAATAAGAATTAATATCATAACACAAGCCCCTTTTATTTCAACCTCAAAGCGTATTTGTTTTATTTTTGATATATGAGATCAAATTCACCTTTCCGTTGCTAGGAAACAGTTAAAATAAAATTAAGACAATGAAATATGTGATTGAAAAAAAGTAAATTAAAAAAAAGAAAGTATTTAATATTATTGGAACACATATATAAAATCACTCCATAAGATATACACCGAATTTAAAAACTCTGACAAATGTATTCACAAAATTTCAAACTAATATGAATAATGTATGGTTCTAATTAGGAAATTCCATCATCCATAATTTATCATTTAAGTCTTTCAATCATATGAGCCATTTCTTTTCAACAAATAAAAATGGAAAAATCGTCTGAATTGCTACACTGTAAAAAAAATCTGTGAAGTTACTAAAGTTTTTCTAGGAAACTGGGATTCCTAGAACTTTTCATGTAACGGCAACAACAAAATTTCATGTAACAGACACACTTTTGCGCCGAAAATCAAAAAATCTGTAAGGTTACTAAGAATTTTTTTGGAAACTGGGATTCCGAGAACTTTTCATGTAACTGCAGCCAGGGTTATAAATAAAAGTTTAGTAAGATTACTGAAATTTTAGCAGATTCATTTGTAAAGTTACAGATTTTGTAGCTTTACAAAAACTAGTTTTGTAGATTTGCAGCTTTTTTCGTACAGTTACAGGTGAAAGTTTAGTAAGCATGTAACTTTACATCTGTAGAACTACAGATTTTTTTTTTACAGTGTAGAGGAAAGTATTAAGGCGGAAAATAAAATGTTCTATATATTCCGAACGAATGAACCAAATTTAACCAAAAACTATACAGCTAAATCCGGTGACCTCACCAACATGCCTCCTTAATTTCAAGCTAATCGGATGCTTTTTACGACAGTTATCGCGGGACAGACAGACTAACAGACAGAATCCAAAAACTTTTCGGGTGTCCACAATAAGCCTTTACTGACGTTTCCGCAATTACTGTAATTTTAGCAGATCCATTTTTAAAGTTACAGATTTCTGTAGCTTTACAAAATCTAGTTTTTTAGATTTGCAGCTTTTTTTGTACAATTACAGATGAATGTTTAGTAAGCACGTAACTTTGCATCTGTAGTTTTTTTTTTTTTTTTTTTTTTTTTTTTTTTTTTTTTTTTTTTTTTTTTGTACAGTGTTTAAAATGAATGAAGAGACTTTTACATATAATGCAATTGTCCATTTTACACTATTTTAGTGCATATATTTTGATGTATTTATAAGTTTATTTCCCAGTGGCTTTAATTATTATGTAATTAAAACAAGTTGAATGTACACTGTAAAAAAAAAATCTGTGAAGTTACTAAGGTTTTCCTAGGAAACTGGGATTCCTAGAAATTTTCATGTAACGGCAACAACAAAATTTCATGTAACAGATACACTTTTGCGCCGAAAATCAAAAAATCTGTAAGGTTACTAAGAATTTTTTTGGAAACTGGGATTCCGAGAACTTTTCATGTAACTGCAGCCAGGGTTACAAATAAAAGTTTAGTAAGATTACTGAAATTTTAGCAGATTCATTTGTAAAGTTACAGATTTTTGTAGCTTTACAAAAATTAGTTTTGTAGATTTGCAGCTTTTTTCGTACAGTTACAGGTGAAAGTTTAGTAAGCATGTAACTTTACATCTGTAGAACTACAGATTTTTTTTTTTACAGTGTACGAATTAACTGTCATTTTAAAAATTTAAACTTACATATCTAAAAATATACCTAGACTAGAAATATTTAAAATGTTGATTTATATCTAGTAGATATATCTATATGTACACATAACTTCACAGGTCATAACACATACTGCATGAATACATCTTTCTAATAAATTGTCACACAAACTTGATTAAATGCTTGATTTTGGATTTAGTTGATAATTTGCCTTGATAAATGCTTCGATTCAAAAAGGGAGTAAAAAATAATCGTCCCTCAAACGTGCAACACACGTCAAGTGATCATGCGTATATCTATGAAGGATAGTTCCTCTAGGCTAGTTCAAAACCGTTTTTCTAGATGATCACGACCAGTTCATTTAGAGGAAAAAGATAATCGATGCAGTTTCTTAATGTTCACGAAATTTAGCAATTATGAACACAACCTTATGAAAAAGAATATTCATATATTAGCTAAATTGGCTTTTAATTTTGGCCATTAAATTTTTGGTTGAAAGGAAACACATTATTATTGAAAATATACAAATAAAGTGTCTGGTTCCTGCCCATGATCCTTCATAATATGTAGCTCCATTTAAATTTCCCATTTTGACCTCGATGACATCGACGCCTTGAATTATAAGAATAAAATAATAAATTTATAAATAAAATTAAGATTTATTCCACTAAACACATCTCGGTAACTCACCGCATTCTTTTTTGTAAACTTTGGAGATATGAAGTTTATGACGAATTTTATGATTTACGCTAAGCAACATCTTACTTTTAGGTTCCTGACGCAAAACTTTTGTATGAAATGATAATAAATTTTCACTTTAAAAAAAATATTAATTTTATTGTTGAACATTTTCTTCTTTCTTCTTATCTCAATTTACTCGACATAACTAAATTATCACAATTGATAAGAAATATTACTGTATTTTTTTTAAAATCTCTAACTTTGTCTTTACTGTGTGCCAAAAACCATTAAATTATTCCTTTATACCCCGTCGGTGCTTTAAAGTGGCATTAAAAAACATACTAAGTTCGTTTAATACTTCGACTAGCGGCACCTGGCCACGATAGTATCAGTCTAGCGATCGTCCGTAAAGTCCTCCAGTTCCACCCTCAGTGGCTACTGACCTGTAAACTCAGTGCCTGAGGACACCTTATTTTCCGCGGACATGGAAACGCGCGGTTGCTGTTTACTTCCCCAAACCGGGCAAGGAACTCAGCGACGCGAAATCCTTACGCCGAACTTTTTTTTACTGGCCTTCAGGAAGGTATTGGACAACATATGCGCGACGTGATTGGCGCTCTTCTTACAGAACAACTTGCTCAGTGCCAGACAGTACGGATTTGGAAAGAATATTAGTACGGTCGATGAGTTGCGGTCAGTGTGGGAATACTTTTTCGAATCAAAGTATCGTGGATTTTTCACATGTCTAATCACGCTTGACATCAAAAATACATTTAACAGAGCTCGTAGAACTAACATACTCCATATTTTGGAGGGTTTAGGCTTCAAACAATAACTCCTGGGTTTGATCGACGACTATTTATGGTTTCGTTTGGTCAGTCTCCATGAAGGGGAGCACTTTTACTACGTCGGAGTAACACAGGCTCGTGCCTCTGTCCCGACACTGGTTGGTGGTGATCAACATCCTGTTGATGCGGCTCACTGAAGAGGAGGCTGGGGTCGTCCAGGCCTTCGCTGGCAGTACTTTTGTAGCGGCACGAATCACAGATATTTTCCGATTTGCAGACATCCTGGCGCCGGTTCTCGCAGATACTACTACTATTGGCTACTGAATGCAACCTTGAATTCTACTACAGCAAGTGTAACTACACGGTTGTACCTTCTGTGGGCAGGCTCAAAAACCAATCTTCACGTCCCGTATTTATGTCGTGCAATAATGTAGCGTATAGGCGACAACTGCAATGCATTGGAGTTACGATCGATGCGCACCTTAATTAGATGACACATATTGAAAATGGTTAAGGGAAGGCTTTCAGGATGTTACAAAAGATAAGTCGCCTCTCAGCCGCTAACTGAGGTCTGAAGCCGAGGACCAGAAAGATGCTCTATTCAGTTGTAGTGGTCGAATAATCTTGTACGCAGCGTCAATCTGGTACTCTGGCAAATTGAAGTTTGCGAACAGTTTGCTCATGCTCAGCATACAAAGAACTTTGATCTTGTGTGTGACAAAGTGTTACTCAACAGTTGCGACGGTTACATTGCACGTCTTGGCGGGAGTTATTCCTCTTAACTTGCGGGCGGGGATGGACAGAGACTAAACAGCCCTTGTTCGCTGGCATGAAGATGAAGAGATTGAAGGGACAGGGTTCACGCCCGATAACTTTGATCTCTGGCGGCCTATTTCTGGACGTGTAAATCTCCGACGGATCCAATGGTCCACCGACCTCGGTCCGAGGTCCACGTGTTCGTACAATAAAGACGGATTAAAACAGCAGAACCGCACAGCAGGTTATTCGTTCTTGGGTGTTGTCGGGGATCAGATCTTTATAAAATGCCAGTTCCGCCTCACTGATGGTGCAGAACTGTTAGCGGCGGAGGTCCATGCGATAAAAGAAGCAATCACAGACGCCCATCGCCGAGGACTCAGCGACATCGATATCTTCTCAGATTCGAGGACATCACTGCAAGCGTTTTAAGGTTTAGTGTCTCGACACAGGGCCATAGCTGAGATAGATGATTTGACCAAAACGACAGAAGTCGAGGTTCATATGCACGGGTCCGAGCCCACGTGGGGCACACCTACAATTACAGAGCGGACGCTTCGGTTCAAGCAGCGACGACACGGCAATTTGCCGACGTGGAAGTCAAGGTTTCCAGGTCAAGAAACATCAACTGAGTCGAGACTTGATCATTTGACAAGAGAGGTGGTGTAACTCTAGCAAAGGCCGGATGACGTACGAACTGTTCCGTCGATTCACACTTCCCAGACTGCAGGATAACTTTTACGTTAATCAAGTCTTTTCGGGGCATGGCGCCTTCGGCGACCACCAGGATCGTTTCTTCCGCAGGGTCTTAATGCGTTTCTTTGGCGGAGGTGAGAGCTCAGTAAAACAATGTGTGTATGAGTGTGCATTCTGGTAGCCAGACATGAATAAATTCTTCCCGTAGAACGTCCGGAATCTATCGCACCGTGATTTCTGTCTAGATGGCTACTTCCGGAAGGTGTTACGTATCATAGTAAATGATCTACTGCTGGCGACACTCGATCGCAATCTGGGTCGCAGAAGGGCAGTCCAATTTGACAGAACATTTGCACGTTCTAACGCAATCGTGCCGGTTCAAGGCTCCCACGGCCCCGGCAGGAATGGTTCACAGTTCATAGACCGCAGACTCCGTCTCACTTGTCTACATGGTAACAGGTATATGCAAACATGTAACTGGTTTTGACTTTAAGCTTATATGCTTGTTGTATGTATATAGTGTATATGCTTTGTGTTATTTATATTTAATTATTAAAGAATCTCATGTTGGTCGGAAACCCATAAGGGATTTGGCCAGACGTCTATTGCAAATAGTGTATATAGTCTTATAGATGTGCTCAAGTCTACCAGGACTGCAAACATGGGACTGGTGTGAGGAGAGATTTTGGAGTTAGTTTTTTGTTGTTGTTTTGCTTTGTTTTACCATATATGCTTGTCTGGTCTAGCGGTCGGACCTCCCGCAGGTGGTCGATACGATTTCAAATTCCGGTGTCAGTCATTATATTCAACACTTTAGCAATGGAACTGCTTTGCCCCTGAAAGGGTTATGCCGTTTTACAAATGCGACTCTAGCCTTCCTATTCTTAGTAGATAACAAACGTGTTTTTGCTGGTCTTCTGCCATGTAAACCATAGAGGTTTAGGCGTCGTTTGACTGATGAAACATGTATGTCTATGCCGTAATTTTCTTTCAATTATTTTTTTATTATTACAGCGGACTTACGACAATCAATTGTAGATATCATTTTTAGAATACAGTCAACATTGCAAGTTGTTTTTTCGGATGGCCACTTTGAGTCTTATTTTCGATGTATTTCTGTTTATTAAAAACTTTATTATATGTAATAACAAGTTACCGAGATACGTTAAAGGAACGAGCTAGATCTGCTTGCAGTCTACGTTTCTTTAGGGCTTTTACAGCGGCATTTCTAGAACCACTTCAATATATTTTTTTTTTTACTTTTCGGCATTCCTGATCCTTAAAAATAATCACAATAAGTCACTATAAACACTAATCGAAGCTATAGCGCCACTGACACCTTCAACAATTAAATGCAAACTAATTGTCAAAATACTTTTGAGCTAAGGAGGAGTCATATTTCTTCGGTGGTGCCGAATGTAAACAAACAAGTTGAAACTTGATGCATTTAAATAACTGCAGTCATACTGTTCTCAATTATAGGGAATATATTTTCTTTTACATTTTTATATTAAATAAAATAAGAGAGAATATAAAGTTGTCAAAATACTTTTGAGCGCTACTGTATAAAAATGCAACCTACTAAAGGCTGAATTAAAATTTACTGTTCTTCAGCGTAATGAAAATAATTTGTAAAAACAGACTTTAAATACGAATACTTAACATAAATTTTATCTATTTTGTCTAATGTTGAAATTAAAAGTATATAAAAATGAAATATATCCTAGTAATCCTCGACATGATCTACAAGTGATCTCGAAATGATCTACAAGTTTTAAATTCTGAAATAATGAGTTTTCGATTAACATGTTTGAAGTTTGAGCCAAGTCAAAGCAACATCGTTTACATATTTTAAAATATACATTTATAAAAATCAGAATATATAATTTTTTATAAATTTTATTTTTTATTGTTTTTTTATATATTTTTTAACTTATATAAACTAGTGCATAATGCATCCAAATATTAATTATTTATGAATGCTGAGCTTAATGCCAATTATAAATAACCAATGACATAAAATATAAAATTATATGAAATTGCCCCAAATATCCATTGAACGCAATTCCCTTCTTAATTCTGGTATTCACTTTTCTTTTTTTTATTTCTTTGTAGGTGAAGCGTAGTTGAAAGTGTGCTCGACCATCATTAGAAATTGAAGCGCTGAAATGTGTTGAGAAGAAGAGCAGACAGGTGTGGTTCGGTTTTTAGTGACTGAGAGTATTGACACAAGCGGAATTCATTGTCGCATGTCTGCTGTCTATGGTGAACACTGCATTTCTCTGACAAATGTGAAAGAGTGAATTAAGAACTTCCGATAAGGACCCGCATCACTGTAAAGCAGGTAATCCACATGCGGAAAAATATAGACGGAAATCTGCAGCGGTAAATTTTCCGCTACGCCAAATTTCCGACTTGGAAATGAGAATCGCACTTGCGTTTTTCATTGGCGCTTCCGCGTTAACTACTGCGCATGTCTGTGACAAACCTACATAGTTTGATTTCTACAGATGTCGTCGCGGAAAACTGAAAAAGTTAAAACATGTTTAACTACAATTCCGCTGCGTTTTCGCATTTGTACGCGGCAAATATGGGGCCAATTTGCCGTTCCGCTGTCTAATTCCGTCGTATTTTTCCGCATGTGGGTTCCCGGCTTAAGAAGATACCCGTTAAGGACAGCTCCATCAAGCCATTATTCCTGATGTGATTACAAATTAACAATTTGAAATGTAAATAAATAGAATATATTATATTTTTGGTTGTATAAAAGCTACAGGTAATGGTTCTTCAATTTATTACACTTAGAGGAAGTTCGGGTACTATGGAATACCATAAATATTTTGATTTACAAGTCAACATAAATAAAATGTGATACATTAAAAGTTATTAAAATACACACTTTGGCTATTTCTTAATAAAATTTTAATACATTTAAAAAATAAGAAAAAAAATGCATATCAATATTTAGATAAAAAAAAATAATTACAGTTTACAGCTAATGATAACTAGTTGGATAATGATGAATTGGGTTTTAAGTAATATTAAAAATGTAAGAAAAACCATGATTTACAAGAATAAGCAAGAATAATTAATGAGTAATCACTAGTAAATCATATACAACACGTACGATTCCCCGAAAAAAGTTATTTTTACAAGAATCACAAATGCAGTCTGTTATTTCCGCCCAACATAGTCAACACTATACCACATTGCACACACGAGGCGTCCGATAGCCCCTATTTCATCCTCTGAATAAGTCCTATTGAAAAAACTTAAACTGCATCTTCCTCATCTCGTGCATAACCTGGTAAAAAGCTATCTCATATGATAATTTGAGGTGGAATGACTGTTCGTTTTAACTAGATTCGTCTTTAAACAGTTGTCTAGAGGATATTACAAATTGCTTGGCTGGCTATCTTGGAAGAATAAGAAACTCTACACTTGCCGACATGTTAGCATAGAGTTAAACTGCTCAGCCAGCAATAAATATGACTGTTCAACTTACTACAGAATTTGGCTAACCTCCTTCACGAAAATGTCTTATAATTAATTCAAATTTATAAAAACTTATCTAGAAAAAACGGCAAAAATTGAGATTAAGAATGAATTTCACTGTGTCACCCTCGCAACAGATAGCCAAACAGAACTCACCGCAGTGCATCATGGGTGTACTAGGGAGAGTAGCTAACATTAAAAATATGATTACTAAAATGGTTTAAAAAAATTATTAAAATATTCCGTTACAAAATGAACTGTTCTTTAAACATAAAAACCATTGATATTAAAATCATATGAAACAGAAAAGATAATTCCCGAGATCTTTCGATCACAAACGGGATAATTTTCAAGGGATCACTGAAATGTCGCATTCACTGTGCTATTTACAGTGGTCATCAAAATTAAAGGATAATGAGTAAAATTATGCTCACTAAGTTAATGTTCCAACGAATGTCCAATTCTGCAATTATCAATGTTAATTAAATACTATTGGATACAAAGTTGCGCTTCCGCGCATACGTTAGCGTCGGAAATAAGCAAATTAGTTGATTGTCAATGTGGTACGAAATAGACGTATGTTGAAATTCTGTTTTGTAGTGTTGCTTAAAGCGAATGTGTTGTCTGAGAAGGATCAGTGTTCATTAGTTATGGCTCAAAGGCATAATTTAAATGAAGTTTAAAAGTGGCGAATAATTGGTAGAATCGAGGGAGGTCAAACAGAAATGAACGTCGCCCAAGATTTGAATATCCCTCAAAGTGTCATATCAATAGCTTCAAGACACTTTTTAAGCACTGGATCTGTTGATAGACTAAGAGCAGCAACTGCATCCGAAAACCGCTTTCCGTCTTTATCGGCTCAATGAAACCGCGAAGCGACTACAACAGATTTGGTTTCACACATTCAGGCTGCCACAGGAACTCGAATTAGTCGTTCTTTTGCTGCACGAACGCTTTACGAAGGCGAACTGTATGCAAGAGATCAATAGTTTGTGTCTTACTTACTCCAGTTTCAGAAAGGGGTCCGTTTAAACTGTTGCCGTCATCATGTACAATGGAGCCAAGAGCACTTTCCAAATTAAATGTTTTACCGTTTTCAGAGCTTCCAAAAAAATTTTTCTGTATATATTTGTACGTATATACGCACGTCTTTATATATATATATATATATATATATATATATATGCATACATGTTACATAACTTCCTTATTAGAAATTCTCTTAAAAAGAGATTTTTAAATAAAAAATAGTTATTTTTATCGTATTTGTGAAATTGAATTTTTTACGTATTTTTTATATTATATACATATATATATATATATATATATATATATATATATATATATATATATATATACCGGGTGTCCTCCCAAAAAGGACTGACTGATTTTAAAATTCAATAACTTGCAAACGGTGACAGATATTTAAAAAATTCTTGCAGTAGGTTTATGCATAAGGTCAAAAGTTTTATTACAGTGATTTTCGATTTTAGTTCGAATTACAAACAATAGATGGCGCTGTAAGCAATAGTCGCTAAATACAGGCTCGATTTTTGGTCCTTTCTCTTGTTCTATGCGGAAAAAGGAGATGGAAATGTATTATCCGGGCCACGAAGTACCAAAAATCGAGCCTGAATTTAGCGTCTATTGATCGCAGCGCCATCTATTGTTTGTAATTCGAACTAAAATTGAAAATCACTGTAAAAAAACATTTGACCTTATGCATAACCCTCCTGCAAGAATTTTTTAAATATCTGTCACCGTTTGCAAGTTATTGATTTTTTAAATCAGTCAGTCCTTTTTAGGACACCCGGTATATGCAATAATGATAGATTATTGCTTACATCTCATCATATTAGTGCGTACGTAAGAAATGAAACAGTTCTATTTTTAATCTTATTACTTTTATTCTATTTAAAGTTATAATTCATTAATTGCATATTTGCCGGTTTCATATACTGATATATGCACTGTTTGTTACCTCCGTGACATCTTTTAAATATATAGGCACACATTTTATTAAATTATACGTTACAATTTAAATTAAGATTTATGTATATGATAGGATATTATATAAATGATCTTGTATGTTTCAGAGATGAGAGAAATTTGAATCTATTTAATCTATTTTTATTAGTCTCTTTAAATTTTTGATGCCTGTCTTTTTCCGATTCATGAAACATCGAGTTAATATAAAAATTAATAATTTTATTTTAAAGTTATAAAAATAACCATTCCACGGGATCACACTTCATAATTATTTATTTTTTAATAGCATTGTAGGAATTAAATTTTTTTTCATGCATTAGAATTTATTCAACTACAGCTCTGCAGAGGTTAAAATTACTAAAATTTTGATAAAATGCTTTAAGAAAACATTAAAATGTGTTCTAATTTATAACAGTTAAAAAGATTAATGTACTTGATATGTATCGTGCAATCCTTTTATTATAAAGCAAGTCTTAAAATGAACAATTTTATTTCATTTGTGAACACACTTTAATTTGTTTCTCAAAAACTGTTTAATATTTTGCCCGCTTGCATGTGCTCCGACTTTCTCTTAAAATTATGCTGTTCTTTTACCGAGCTGATTCTGGAGTTCATACCCTGTTCACACTAGAAACTTAAGATATCTTTGACCGCCAGTTTTGAAGTGGTACCCTTCCGGAATTGGATGCCTGTTCACATCGAAAAACTTACCTTAAGATATCTCAGTAGCGTCACTGTGACTGTGATCTGAACAAAAGTAAAGTATGCCCATGCGCTTAAAATAACAACGGCTGCAACAGCCAATCAGTAAAAGCGAGGCTTCGTAGCCAACGAGAGTGAGTGGTCGTTCCTGTATCTAGCCGAAGTAAGTCGAAACTCACTGAGAGAGTTCGTGGAACTCTCTCAGAGAGTTCGGCGGCTTAAGATATCTTAAGGTATCCAGTGTGAACATAGTATTACTCCGTATTCGGAAAAAACTTCACTCTTTCCGAAATTAAGGTGAAACCACACTCTTCTCTAGTCAGTGTTCCTTTTTGAACCCCGGTAAGTCATTTAGGGATGATTATTGTCCTTTGTATCTTCTTGAATATTGCATTTTAATGCGAAAGGTAGTTTCATTTAATTGTTATAAAGATTCTGTGTTCAAAAGGTATTGCTTGGTATAAAGCTAATTTTTAATGCGTTGCAAAATGGGTAAAACTTAAACTCTCGCTGTTAAATGATATATTGTTAAAAAAAAAAAAAAAAAAAAAAAAAAAAGGGATCAGACATACCACAATGCAATGTAGGCTATTTTAGCAGACTTTGTTCCATAATTTACGTCTGCTAATAACTGAATGTTGGAATCTGAACATGGTCGTGAGAGCCTAAAAATGACTCGCTCGGTGAAAAAACTGCCATAACGCCTGAAATTGTCGAAACAGTGCACGACACGTTAATGTAAGATCATCGATATAAAGGTCTCCGGAATTGTCAAAGTTAAAGGCATCTCAGATTAAAGAATATTTCATGTACCTAAGTGTGGAAAAATTATAAAAAATTTATAGACAAGATGATATACAACGGATCATACTGACAGTGGATCAAAAGCGTCAGAGAACGAGAATTTGTAAAGAGATTCTAGATCATTTTAACGCAAATAAACCGATTCTGTTTGTCGTTTTCTAACAAGAGATGGAACTTGATTTTACTATTATTCACCTGAGACCAAGCAGCAATCAAAACAAGGTAGAAATAGTTGTTCTCCACCACCAAAAGAAGATAATATCCATGAAATCAGTTGGAAAAGTTATGGCATCAGTCTTTTCGGAGATTAAGAGAATATTTCTAATTCATTCTCCCCAAGCGCCACACAATAAAAAGTGAATTTTACGCAAAATTTCTAAACAAAATGGTTTAAGAAATGGCTGAAAAAAATTTGCTGCGCGTAAAAGTAAACCATTTTTCTTCGTGACAATGCACGTCCCCGTGCAAGTATGGTAGCAATGGAACAATTCAATGAATTGAAGTACGATCTGTTGCAACACCTATCACATTCGCCTAATTCCGCTCCTTTGAGCTTCAATCATTCCCACGAGTAAAAAGTTTCATCGGGGGAAAAACATTTCCTAGCTTTTGTTGACATTTTGGAGGACTTGAAAAATCACAATTTCTTGATTACATACGGTCTTTGGATCATCATTGGATCAAGTGCGTTGAACGTAAAGGCGATGATGTAAGAAATGAATCTTTTTTTAAAAACAAAAATCTCATTTCCCCTTACATTTCCCGAACTTTTCAAATCACCCTCGTATCAACAGAAACATCTTTATTAAAATTTAAGACTGCTTTTATCAGCTACCAAACTAAGAAAATTAAATCATACTACTTTGCACTTGATAAAACTTTACATATTTTGAAGAAGTATAATCCCAGTAAAATACACTTCTTTGGACGAAATGTATTAGATATCTTCTAAGTGAACCTGTAAAGAAACAGCAAATAAAGCAATATCCTTTTAGAATAAGAAGTTTAGTGGTGTTAGTTTTACTAACATCGTTATAGGCCGGGAGCCGGCAGCACAGACAACCACCTCATCGAGTTGGAGGCTGAAATTCCAGAATTAGCTAAAATTCTATTCCCGTATTAGAACGCAATCGGCCTGCCAAGTCATATCTTGGTGGAAACCACCAAAAAACCCTATTTTATGTGGCAACTCATAGGTTTACAGCATTCTCCTGTACCCAAAGGTATGAAAACATGGCGGACAGGGAGCAGGAAAACACAATGGTAAACCAACGAGTCAACCAGTAAAATCGGCGTTTTAGGTGTTTTCCACCAAGATATGACTTGGCAGACCGATTGCGTTTTAATATGGGAATCGAGTTTTAGGTAATTCTGGAATTTCAGCTTCCAAATCGATGAGATGGTGTCCCATTGCTCGTACGCCTCGATGAATTTTTCAGAGCAGAAAACTTCTTCTTAAAAGAAGGCGAAATTTTGCGAGTTTAACCTGGATTTATTTTTCTATAAAAAAGATACTGGTAGTTTTCCTGGGAAAATAACGGTATACGAACAAACTACGTGTCTGTGCTGCCGGGTCCTGGTCTATTAATATTGTGTGGTTATGGTTTTTTTTTTAAACATGAGGTAGGCCAATTAGTATTTCTTTTTTCTTTGCTCTACTGCAAATAAATCAGTGAAATAACTTAAGCTGATATAAATAAAAAGCTAACTAATATTTTTCATGAAACCTATCCATTCATTAAAAAAATAAAATTTATCAAATGATTTAAAATTCCGTATAAATATACATGAGGCTTCAAATTCGAAAGAAGTTTTGGGCTGAGCTTGAAGCAGAAAATTTTAAAAAGGTGTAAAAGAGCATTTTTAAAATGGCTTTTGCTAAAAAGATGTTCTTCTAATTCCAAATGATATTACATAGAATACGAGAATTTAAAAAAAAATGTTTGGCAAAAATTGGCGAAATCCATTACTTTTGTTATTCTTTAAGTTGTTGTTTGTTTTCTTCGCTAGAAATTTTGTCAAGTTTCAAAAATTAGTACAAATCTCGATAAAATGAATTACGTTTTTAATATTTATAAACATGTTTTCATTCGTTACGTTTCTGTGAATCAATTGCAGAAAATAATTACATTACAAATATGTAAAACACCATAATTTTTATTCATAATTTTCATTCATAATTTTTAGCAGATATTGGTTTAATTCATTTCTTTTTTGTTGTTGTTTAAATAATATTTTATTAACAAAAGTCTTTTAATAATCTACGATAAAATATGATGTTTATTTTTATTTACGTAAAAAAGTTTTTTCATATTTAAATGTTTAGTTTAATTTTTACCGCTTTATTGGGTACTTACATATAAAACGAAATGTTTTTCTGAATATACTTCTTTTTCGTACAATTACATTTATTAATTAATATGTTAAACATCGAATTTTTATATAATAGCAACTCTTGTCTTTCATACTTCCTTGAGGTCATAATACAATTATTAAGAATAAAAAAATTGTACATTTGCTTAGCATTTTTTATATATTTTTTATAAACCTATAAAGGAATAACAAATTACATTTATTTTTTATCAGAAACTGTAACTCAATATATTACAGGAATATTTATTCTATTTTAATAAAAAAAAGACCTTGTTTATATTTTTTCTACTTGATATTGTAACGTTTATAATTGTACTAAAAAAGTCGGGTTTTTTAAATAAAGAGTCTTTTTTAACAGAATAAAAGGCGTACTTCTTTGACTGAATTTGAAGAAATGATTATGAAATAAAAAATATTTTTTTTTTAATCATTTCATTCATTTTAAGTATATTAAACGATTATTAAAGACTTATTATTGATTGAATTACATAATTTTGTTAATTTTGAATGGAGTTAACTTTTTGAAACTATATAAATTATAAAAGATAATTTTTTATGCAATCAAGATTTTTTTTCATTAGGGATTCTTTTCAGTGATAAATGGAAATTTGTAGATATAATTCAAATGGAAATTGCATTTGTAACTGCTTTGTATATTCAATTTGCATATCTGCCAACTCTTATGCTTTTTGGTACCAGACAAAATTATTAATAAAATGTACCTTTTTTATCGCTGTAAACTGCCCATTATATAAATGAACTATTTCTGTTAAATTTTTGTCTTACAAAAAAACGCAAGAGATGGCATCTACGCATTTATTTAAGTTAAAAAAAATATGTTTCATGGATAATGGGAGAGATAGTCAAGATGGATAACGTGCAGTGAATGTACAAATTATGGTCATTGATAACCGGGTACATTTAATTTTAAACGTATTGTTAAATATTTTAAAATGTACTTGTCTAATTCTTCTGGAAATTTAGGATTATAAATAATATGTTTGACCTCATTTTTATCCACGTCGATTATGATAAAGAGGACAATTAGGGGGTAAACAAAAAATCAAAGAAAAATAATAAGGTTTGGGATCACCCTGTACAATAAAATGCGAGAAATGATCAAACGCTACAGCATACAAATATGTGGATAGTGAGCAATGTGTGTATTAATTTGTTTAAGAATATCACTTATATTAATGGGGATATGGCGTTTTTGTTAAAAAAGTTCTTTTCTTATTGTTGTTTTCTTTTCTTATACACTAAGGAAACAAAAAGATGAAGGAGTATATCCAAATACAGTGGTACGTGCAATTTTGTGTGTATTATATTGGCACTAATCAATAGATATATGGATACAACCGCTCACCTTTTTGCTTCATTTTGGGAACAACGGATTTTGAGCTTATTCTGTAAACGATTATTATCAGACTTTTCAAACTATGTTTTTCAGACTTTTGCAAAAGTTGCTCTATACATTTATCTAACAAATTATGCACATTATATTTTGATTGCTTTCGCGCATGCTCAGTGAAACATTTTATTGTAAACCTGCTCATTTTTCATCTAATATTTATTATTTTTTAATTGAGATTGCAGAGTATTGTGTGCAATGTTGTTCGTCTTATTTTCCGAAAAGAACTTTTTTTTATATTAAGAACTTTGTAAATTATAAGCAAAAAACTTGGCGAAATTTCGGACAGTTTTTATAAAAACCTTAATTTCTCTACAACTATACATGCTATCTTCATAAAAATGAACACAGTATATTCCAGTAATCCACTTATTAATTATCTCGAGTTTGAATGCTTTTGCTACATTACTTTTTACAGGGTTATCCAAAAGATATTCGTTTTTTTTTTTTCAATTTATTAACGATCACCTATAAGGTCTCGGGAAAAAATCTTCGCGGAAATATATGACCTATACTATACTGTTTACACACCTGCAGTTTTAGGTTAATTCCTTATGTATTTTTCTAGATATTTAACAAACCGTCTAAAATCGCAAGTGAACGGTCACCTTTGGCCATATAGTGTATAGTGCAAGGTTTTCAATCAAATTTAACGCCAATTTCAGAAATTTTAATAAATTGTAATAGAAACAATATAGTGAAATTGGAATAAAAATACATTAAAAATTTGATGAAATATAATTAATTTTATGAAATAATTTTTATATGCGAATGCGCAAACAATATATATATTTTTTTTCATGATGTTCATGATCATTTTCATTAGTCAAATCTATCGAGCAACTTAAATAAAAAATCAAATGAGTCAAATATCGTAAAATTTCAGATAGAAATCTGCGATAGAGTGAGCTTATTTTTAGTTGCTGTCTAAAAACAGCTGGGTGATAAGGACTTTTCCATTACGTTCAACAAATACTTTTGCTGCTTAATCATATATATTATAAAGCAGTAAGATCTAAAAGTTGCCCGAATGTTTTCAAAAACTACTCGGTGGATTTTTTTGCAAATAGTGTCATTCGACGGAGAATAATCACTTGGTGGTTTATGAGTAAAATATACAGGGATAACTATGATTTTTGGTAAAAAATTTCATATTTTACTGCTATTTTGAAGGAAAGGGTTGCCAGTGATTATATTTTGGCGAAAAGTTTATTGATTAGAAAATTGAGATGGATATATCCGTTAGAAAATAATACAAATACCTCTCAAATAAATAAAAAAATTAAAAAAGACAAAAAAAAAGTTTTAATGAGACACAGAATTATAAAACGAAAATATTTAATTTAAACATGAAATAAATATTTTTAATGCTCTAAATATAATTTATTGTGAAATTTTACAATTGATACAATATTTGGCGAATTATCGCCTGCGTTACGTTAAAAAAATGAATCTGAAAATTTGGTTAGACTAATTTTGAATTACATTTTATTTTATTTTCATTTCTTTTCTTTTTATTTTTATCTAACTCCACATGATGTGATTTACAGTATCAACAAACAGATGTAATTTTAAGAGTTACTATAATTGTGATTTACATATTCTTTATTTACGATTTCTAATTTGCGTTTTTCGCCAAACAATGTTTAGCCATTTTTTTTTAAAGCCAAAAATGCATAAGCGTGACATTAGCTTTTGGATTTTCGCAATAATGGTGTTTTTTTCAATTGACCGAGATCATTTTTGGAGTACATTTATGTATTCAATTATAAGTTATATAGATATCAGTTAATATTTTAAAAATGGAATCAAATATCTGAATTTCAGTGTAAATTTCTGACACACATACATATTGTAAAATAATTCCATACTTCTTAAATTTTTTTCGTCGTAATTACGGAAGCATATGATTTTTATACATTTCAACTCAGATCAACGAATATTATCCCTTTTTTTCTTTTTTTAGAAAATATTATTGTTTATTTCTTTGATAACGCCTGTTTCACGTACAGGAAAACTCGGTACTGCATGGTTATTCCGTCGACCAAAAATCTATCGCCAAACTATAAGATTAAATGCCAATAATGGTTGATCGTAAATGTCACAATCATTTGACTTTAAGCAAGTTACACGCATTTACGTCATCAAGTAATTTTTAGTTCGACGTTTTATTTGTATTTTTATTAATGTTATACCAATTTATTTGTTCTTTCATTATTTAAAATAAAAATTACGCCAATTTGTATAACTTGGCAAGTGGTTTGGTGATTTATATAATTTGGCGAAATTGGACGACGGAAAAACTAAGTAGTACCGAAAATTCACAATTTCAAAATTTAGGAACTGAAAATTATTCTTAAGGAAATTTATGCAATCATTTGTTCTTACTATAAAAAAATTCAACATTTTGAAATTGATAATTGCTCGCAGATAATAATAAAAATTGCTTGCTGAAAAAAAAATTACAAATCTTTTTTAATTTGTTATTTCTTAATATTTTCCCCTCTGTTAGGTAATATTTTAAAAGTTATTGGACTAACCTTAGATACGTAAAAGCACATAAATTAGCGTCTGAATTTCAATTTTATATTACTTTTATATATTTATTAACTGTTATTATTTTTATTATTATTGTTTCATATAAAATCTTCGATAATCAAGTCACCGCCAAATGACATATTTACTATACTATTGTAAGTTTTGTTGGCACAGATGTCATATACGCTACATGGTACCTAATGTGCTCCAAAATTGGCGTTATTTTGACTGACATGGTAACCCGGCTATTGTTGATTATTTATTAATAAATTATTTATTTTCTTTTCTTTTCTTTTTTATTGTTATATAAATTGTTTTGTTCTATAGTTATTAATTACACTTTTTTTATTTTTTGTTTTTTCCTTTTAAAATAATAGAAAATAATTTAAACATATATATATATAACTGGTATTCGAAAACGATGTTTTCGCCAAATTGCGTGAAAAAAAAAAAGCGCGCCAAACCCGGTATCTGTGCCTAACAGTTATTTACATTATTGTGATTACTTAGTATCAGACAACAGATTGAAGAGTATTTGGTATATTTTTATTATATGGGTTTTGGCGAGATAGAGAAAATGGCCTTAGCGAGTGAATGGATTTTTTTGTATATTTACTGGCAACCTATTTACTTTTCATAAACATGTAAGCAATATTTTCGATATTTATGATATTTATTTAATATAAAGAAGATCTATTTATCTACATTTAAATTCGAACAGAAATAATTTGTGGTACTACTTGATTATGCCGTCGACATAAAAAGTATCGCCAAACTATAAAATTAAATGTCAATAATGGGTGATTGTAAATGTCAAACTTACTTGACATTAAATATTTTACAGTACACGTGTTTTTTACGTTGTAATGTAGGAGACGATGGTATACATTAATAATGAACACACTTGATAAATGAAGAGGCCATCGTGTGTTTTTCTTGATTTAATAGACGCTCACAAACATAAAATTACGTACACAAACAAAAATTAAAAACAGGAAACACTTTCTTTTTTAACTACATCACTCTAACGTCGAGTCACCTTCACAACCAAAACAACACACTTCGCGCTCACTCCGGATTCTCGCTTCGGAGTTCGAAAAAGCAGAACAATCTTTTATCATCAGATGACTATCGCCATCTATCGGTGGAAAATGTTAGTTTTCTGTAATGAATTAGTTCTTTACAGACTCCTCCCCACCTGGAGAAAACTTTTCACTGTTGACATGGAAAAGTTTCTTTCTGAGTTATTGCTTTTCAAGCACCAGTTCCAAACAAAGTTTTGTACCCTGAACCACAACTGACTTATTCCCACCGTAGAAACATAAATATATAGAATACAAATAAAATTTATAAATACTCAAACATTATACTCAAGATACAAATGAACAATAATTTACACATTTTCAAAACAATAAATTGAAATTTATCTGTTATACAAATTATCATATTTACATATTAGCATTCTAATCAAACTTAGGCTTTTAGGGCTCGACTCAAACTATCAGCATTCTGATGATGTTTTCCTTTTTTATGAACAATTTCATAATTGAAGGACTGTAAAAGTAAGGCCCATCTTAAAAGTCTAGGATTAGTTCCGCTGTTTTTGTCTAACCATACTAAGGGGTTGTGGTCCGTCTGGATGTGAAATTTTTTATGTCCATCCAAATAGCATCGTAGTTTTCGCACTGCAAACACAATAGCAGCACATTCTTTTTCGGTGGTACTAAAGTTTCGTTCTCTGTCTGAAAACTTTTTGCTCAGATACAATATAGAATGTTCTTCATTATTTTCATTCAGCTGGGATAACACGATACCAATTCCAAATTTAAAAGCATTACACTGAAAGATGAAAAAAGTCAAGACTATATAAGACAGGATTTTCAGACCTCTGGTCAGATCTAAAACTGAAATATATTTAGCTGAAGACACCTTTTCTATTAACTGGTCAATGTTGGGCAAAGGATAAAATTTTGTGCGAGTCACTCTATTTAAACTGCGAAAATCTATGCATGGTCTCGTTTCTCTGCCTGGAACTTCAACTAAAATTAACGGAGAGGCAAAGTCAGATTCACCTGGCTCAATGACTTCCAGTTTCAGCATTTTCTCGACTTCTGCCTTAAGGATTTCCGTTTGTCTAGGCGACATTTTATAAGGCCGGGCACAGATTTGGTTTTCTGATTCCAGCTTAATATCATGTCCAGCTAAATTCGTGCACCCTGGTTCAGTCGAAAAAGAGTCAGCATATTTTCCAATAAGTTGTCCTAATTCTTCTCGTTGACATTCATTTAATCTGTTGTTTTTGGATTTCTTGAAATATTTCTAACAACGCATTGTCATTATTTCCCTCATCCAATTTAGGAATTTCATCCTCTTCTTCATCGTTAGAGGTTGTTTTTATAGTCAGTAAATTTATACTTTCTATTTTTCTTTGATGGTAGGGCTTTAACATATTTACGTGATACACTTGGGACTTCTTTCTCTCTGGATCGTAAATAACACAGTTAGTTTCTGTCAATCTCTTCATTACTTCTCCAGGTCCTATCCAACTAACTGACAGTTTATTTGGTTTGGACGGGGCCACAATTAATACTTGATCTCCCTCTTTAAAATCTTGTTTTCTGGCTTTTATATCATACCAATATTTTTGGTTTTGTTTCTCTTTTTCTATATTTTCTGCAGCGAGCTCTTGGCATTTCTTCATTCTGTTCATTAAGTCAAATACATAGGATATCACACTATCTTCTTCTATCTCTTGCTCAGTCAATTTTTCATAGAGTAACATCATTGGAGTTCTTAAGTTCTGGCCATGGACTAATTCTGCTGGACTGAACCCAGTGCTATTATGAGTTACAGTTCTTAATGCAAAAAGGCCAGGAGGCAGTACTTTCTCCCAGTCATCTCCAGATTCTAAACAAAGTACTCTGAGTATCCGTTTCAAAGTTCTGTGCATTCTTTCAACTGGATTACTTTGTGGATGATAAACCGAACTTCGCACAACTCTAACTCCAAATTTCTCTAAGAATTCTGTTGTAAGTACCAGGGTTGGAACAAAAACGGGTTTTTTTGTAAAAAACCAAAAAAAACGGTTTTTTTTGGTTTAAACCAGGTATTTTTGGTTTAAACCGGGTTTTTTTTAATATAATTTCCTATTGCATACAGATGAATATCTGTTCATAAAATAAACATTTTTGGATATTATATAAGTAATATAACTTTTGAAAATATTTAAATTAAATAATTACAGTCAATTGTATAGAAAATTGAAATCATTTCTAATTTAAACAATATTGGTAACAATTATGTCTTATGTTCAAAGTAAACCGCTCTACACAGTGAAACATTGATACCTTTTAAAATCGTATGAAGAAACCTAGGACTGATAATATAATAATCAATAAATAAACATTTGATGCAGTTTCATGAATATAATATATTATTCTATGGTTGTTATTATTATTTTTTAAATATCCAAATACTTCTGGTTATTTTGTTTTCTGAGTGATAACTCCAAGTGTCCAAGTCTACATTTTTGGCCATTAGATTCAGCAACTAACAGAAAAGATTGATTGGTATTGGTGAAATGCTATAACTAGCACTCAATTTTTGCAAGCTGTGTTATTCAATTTGATATGTTAAGTTACTCTTTTAAATTCTTTAAGGATAATCTTTCCGAATCCAGAAAATTTTCTTCTACAACTTAACCAAAATCTTAAAGATCATTGTATTTTGTTATTAACTGCTGTAAAATAATCTGCATTTTTTAAATGAAAATATTTTATGCTAAATATTGAATATTATTTATCTATTTTATCTTTTCTAATTTCACATGTTTTAAGAAAAATCTTTAGGGTACCAGATATGTTCATCAGCACATGCTAATTTTCATTCTACATGCATAGAAACATGACCTAGGCTCATTATGTCTCATGTTGACTGCTGAGATGAAGTGTTAAAAGTAGAAATTACTTCTATCAATAATTTAAAACAATTAAATTACAAAAAAGGGAAAATATTATATCAGATTTTTTCTAAAAAAACCAAATGGTTTTTTTGACAAAAAAACCAATTGGTTTAAACCGTGGTTTAAACCATGGTTAAAACCACTTGGTTTAAACTGTGCCAACCCTGGTAAGTACACCCATGAATGACTTTCCTTGGTCAGTTTGTAGTACACGAGGAAATCTAAGTCTACTGAAAATTTGCAATAAAGCATCAATAATCGTCGTAGAATACAAATTAGGCGTAGGAATCGCGTCAGGATATTTCGAAGCTAAACAAATTACAGTTATTATGTATTTGTTGCCTAGTGTACTGACAGGTAAAGGTCCACAAGCATCAACATTTAGCTTTGTAAATATTTCTGAAATAACTGGAACAATCTGTAAAGGTGCTTTCTTTTTGTCCTGAGGCTTTCCAACTCGTTGACAGTAGTCACAGGTTCTTACATAATCTTCGATATCTTTAAAGCAATTTGGCCAATAAAAAGTCTTAAACAAAGCATCTATAGTTTTAGCTACCCCCAAATGAGTTGCAACAGTTTCATGACAAAAATTTTTTAACTGCTCACGAAATCTTTCCGGGACAACTAATAATTTTCTTTCTGTACCATTCCTATCTTTCCTTCTATAAAAAAGCATATTTTTCTCCAAAATAAATTTGCTATCTTTGGTATTTTTCCTTTTAGCTTCTTCAATAAGAGGTTTTAGCTCTATGCTCTTCTTTTGTTCTTCAGAAAATGTCTTAGGAGAAGTTTTTACAAGCTCTTATATTGAGACAGTTTGACATACTGGCAAAATTGAGTCTTCTTTGTTTTCTAACTTCTCTTCTTCAGATTTGTCTGTATCTTTTTTCACTTCCATTTCTTTTGTTTTCTTTTTCTATATTATTGCTATGATTCTTTTCTACAGTTTCATCAGAAATTTCGCGCATTTCAGGTTCTTCATGAGAAACCTTCTCTGCTTCCAGAATTTTCTTCTGAGCTCTGGTTTGAACAGCATTAATCATATACTATTTCACTGCCTTTTCTTCTTTACAATGTTCAAATAAAGCGGCTGTTTTATTTCCTAACAAATATCTTCCTAAATCTACAGAGTCTCTAGAGACAGCAACTTTAGTTATCACATGTCCCATTTCACAGTCTAATTCAATTTCTGCAAGAGGTAAACAGAATAGACCATCGTGCAATGGGCACCCGTACCCACACTTTTTCGTTCAGATACATATGCTGTTTGACATACCTTTGTGCAATTAAATCTATTGTCGCACCGGTATCTCTCAAAATTTCCATTTGTACGCCGTTTACTTTCCCTAAACTAAGATAAGGCGTTATTGAAGAATCTTGCCCAACTCCAACCTTAACATGAGAAATGATTTCTGGGGATTTCTTAAGTTTATCACATTGAAGACGAAGATGAGTGCTTGATCCACATTCGTAACAAATTAACGTTCTCCTCTTATCAAATTCTCTTTCTCTATGATTCCCAGTTAATGATTCTGATTTAATTGGCAATTTAGGCTTATTATCCTTATTTTCTTTCTTGTAGTCAAAGTTATTTGAATTTTTAAACTGGGGTCGAAAATTAAACATGGTCTTTTTTGGAAGTTCTTTCTTTTTAAAACTTTCTTTGATACTTTCATAGTCATCCAATTTTTTTGCCAAATCTAAAGGCGTCACAAAATTTAACCAATTGTCTAGAAAATGTTCTTTTGTTTCCGCAGGCACTCGAAACTTTAACTGTTCTGTAATAATTAGATCTTTAAGTTGATCAAACTTTTCAACACCTAATACTTTAATCCAGGCTGTAAAATAACTAGTGAGTTCCTGCGCATAATTCATCCAAGATTTGTCTGGCGTTTTATGATGCCGATAAAAACATTGTTTCAGTTTCTCGCTATTCAACTTATATCTTTCTAATATAAGATTTTTAACGAAATCGTAGTTAATCGCATCTTCAGGTGATTCTCTGGCTAACATGTTTGTAACCTCTGTGGGCAAAACAGCTAACAAGTATGCAACCCATTCACTCTTCGAAACTTTAGCCATATTTGCTCTTCTCTCAAAATTAATTAAAAACAGACCCATCTCATCAGATTTTTCGTCGAATTTCGAAACAATTTGTGCCAACTGCATCTTTGGTCCGACATCAACCTTTCTTCTTGACCCATCGTTCTGTTCAGAAGTTCTTTGCAATCGCTCCATTTTTTAAATTCTAGTTCATGTTCATGAGCTTCTTTAGCCATACGTTCTTCCCTTTCTTCTTGTCGAATTCTTTCTTCTTTTTCATTCTCTTGTTTCTCTCTCTCTTCTCTCGTTTTCCTATCTTCTATTACTCGGTCTAACATGAGTCTAACCTCTTCTTCCTTGTAAACTTCGCTTTCTAAAATAATTTTCTTAATTTCTGGAATCTTTTTCGAAAGATCAACTTCCAATTCCAATTCGTCACAAATTTCCAACAAGTCTGCCCTTCTAGCTTTTGCTAAATAGTTCATCTTAATTTTAGATACACCGAAACAAAATCAGAATGCTTAATTTCTAATTAATAGAACTCAAAAGCCTCCTACTTAAAACAAGCAACAAAACTTTCAAGCCGATATAATAAATTTTAATTAATAAAGCAATTCTAAAATCCACCTCTATCAAATTCTTAGTAAATTAAACACTGTACAACTTTATAAAACAAATTAAATAAGTAAATGTGCAACTGTGTCAAAAATACAATTAAGATGATAAAAGTTTTTTTTTTTATTATCATTCTCAACGCTCAGAAGGTCAGAACTGTATTTTATTCAATAAACACAAATATTTAAAAACAATAATTAAATTACGCAATTAAAATTAAGCCAATCAAACTACATAAGTACGAGAATTTTTCTTAATTCTCAAAACTTTTTATGCAAGCATAACAAATTACTCGCAAAAAAAAAATTAAAATAACCCACTTAACATTTTCATTTCTTTACATGAAAAGAGTAAATTACAAAATATTCAACTCAATTTCTTTTTTCCAAATGAAAATAACACTTTTATATTTCACTCGATACTTATCAAGTTTTTATTTCTTTACATAAACTCAACAAACAAAACAGAATTATTTATTTTTCCATTTTAAACTCAATAACGTTTCTCTTTAAAAATAACAAGACGGATATCAAATCCACATTCATTTTTCAATCAGAATCAAAGAACGAAAATGTCATTTATTCTATTTTTAGAATAACTAAATAACAAATAAATAAAATAACTGAATTCATCTGCCTTTCAACACTTTTTTCTTTCGAATTTTGTCATTTTGGCATTGATCCAAATAACAAAACGATAAGATAGAAATTTTACTTTTTTCAAAATGTCGTTCCTTTAAAGAATGAAATTATACCATTTTAATATTAAATCATTTTGATTCAAAAGAATTACCAGCATCATAATTATCCCCAAAAATATATAAATAAACTTTATTTATTATTATTTCAACTTTAAGAACAGATCTTAATATTTCTAAGATAAAATGCCTAAGAACACAATATTTTATAAAGAGAACAGCTTAATGAAATAATTCTCAATATTATTCAATTTTTTTATTTGATTTGATGGGAATAAGTTCAGTATATATCAGTACTTGAAATATGCCCAATTAACCCGCGCTTTTTCTAAAGTTTGAAATTAATTTACGCAAGCAATTAAATCTAGTTAATCCAGATTAAAAGAAATTTAATCGATAACAGATTGGCATTCAAGGTACTAATAAATACAAAAAAAATATGGAAATGGCTTACTTGCTAGTTGCATCTTTACTTAAGAACACTGGTCATTTTTTCACCGTGGAATCGTACCGGGCTGCCACCATTTTTACGTTTGTAATGTAGGAGACGATGGTATACTTTAATAATGAACACACATGATAAATGAAGAGGCCATCGTGTGTTTTTCTTGATTTAATAGACTTTCACAAACATAAAATTACGTACACAAACAAAAATTATAACCAGGAAACACTTTCTTTTTTAACTACATCACTCTAACGTCGAGTCACCTTCACAACCAAAACAACACACTTCGCGCTCACTCCGGGTTTTCGCTTCGGAGTTCGAAAAATCAGAACAATCTTTTATCATCAGATGACTACCGCCATCTATCGGTGGAAAATGTTAATTTTCTGTAATGAATTAGTTCTTTACAACGTCATCAAATGATTTTTAATTCGACGTTTTATTTCTATTAATGTTTTACTAATGAGATTGAATGAGATTGAATTTAAGCTACCAGAACCTCACATAGCGCAAGTTGAGAGGCCGGGAGTTCAACAACAAACAAACGAAAATGAATGGTCCGAATGTTCTTAAAGTTCAATAATCAATCTCCGCAATCATTGTAATGCTCTCTAATTTAATAGTGTTATGACTAGAGAACGTTTAATTCCTGTTGTCATAACTGTATCATTTCAGTACCAAACTCTACTTTAAATGATCAACTAAAAAAATTGTATATTATAAAGCAGTAAGCTCATAAAGTTCCGCTCGAGTATTTTCAAAAACTACCCGGTGGATTTTTTTCCAAATTGTATCATTCGATAGGAAATATTCCCGGGGTGGTTTATGAGAAAATATACATGGATAGCTATGATTTTTGATAATAAATTTCGTATTTTACTGCTATTTTGAACGAAAAGGTTGCCAGTGATTATCTTTTGGCGAAAGGTTTGTAGATTAAAGAATTAAGATAGCTATATCTGTTAGAAAATAATACAAACACCTCGCGAATAAATGAAAAAAATACTGATATTTAATTTAAAAAACAACAACAAAAAAAGTTTTAATAAGACATAATATTATTAAACGAAAATATTTAATTTTAACATGGAATAAATGTTTGTAATGCTTAAAGCATAAATTATTGCGAAATTTTACAATAGGTACAATATTTGGCGAGTTATCACTTGCGATAGGTTAAAAAAATGAATCTGAAAATTTGATTTGACAATTTTGAATGGAATTTTTTTTTCTTTTTAGCTCTTTTATCGCATGCGCTAGGTTAATAAAAACATGCCTGAAAACTTGATGAAGTAAAATCTAGGTTACATTCTTTATAAGTTTTTTTTTTTTTTTTTTTGTCAATTTAATAATTATTTTTATATAATTCACCCATCATATGATTTACAAGAAAAACTGGAAGCATTTCTAAAAATGGCTATATTGAGTTACATGCTATTTATTTATTACCTTCGTCGCCAAACAATGCAATTTAAAATTGCATAATACGACAAAAGTGTGAAATAAGACGAGAGAAGAGCATTTCGGAGTACATTTTTATATTCAACCGTAAATTATATAAAAAGCAGTTAAAATTATAATTATGTAGTCAATCATTTAAATTTTAGTGTAAATGTCTTTCATATACACACATATTCTAAAATAATTTACTTTCAAAGATTTAAAATATTTTTTACCATACTATGGAATACCATTACTATGGAAACATGCATTTTGTTTTCTTCAAGCATGTGGTTTTTATATCCTCGAACTCAGATCATTACTTATTAATTGAATATTGTGTATTATGTTATTTTTTTAACATGCCGAACATATTGTCGATTTCACTTATAGGAATATTCACTGCTTTAAAAGTTAGGATATAAGAATATTGTTAAGAAGATTTCTGCAATTATACGTTATTACTATTAAAAAAATTAAAAATAAATAAACATTTTGGAATAAATATTGCTTGCTAATTTGTCATTTCTTTTTAGTTTTTTCTGCATAACTTTCTTTTGCTTAACCATTGTTTAAAAAATGTTTTATTGAACATATTGGACTAATCTTACGGAATCGTGTCACCCGCCGATTAGCATATTGGATGGCGTATCAAAATTTAAAAGATTAGACATATTTTGAAATTAGCGATTACTAAATGGTGGCAAATGGAATAATGCCCGTGGACTTATCTTTTCAGCCTAGATAGGATTACATTACCTGGAATTTCGATCAGTATAAAGCAAATTGTCCTGACGCACACTCAAGCAGCTAAACACAGCAACAAATTAAGAGTTATTTTCATAATCTGGGCTATTTACACAACAGGCAGAAGATTAATTTACTCTTAAATATAAAGAAAATAGCAGGCTTTTTTGTTTTTCCGTGTTATTATGCTCTTTAGAAAAATGCAAAATAAATCTTCGGTTCAAGTATTCACCAATATGCATATTGCTAAAATTTTTGTATAACTAACTTTATTTATCATTGTCAGATCTTAACCCTGGTACACGTGCAACAATATTGTTGCATCAGTTTTAATGTTTCACGTGAACCCTAAGAATGACGTCGATTACGGATGATTATAAAGATTTTATTGGATGCATGAGGTTTATTTTTCTACAAGATTACGTCAACGAGTTTTTTCCCGTTTTAACGATTACATGATTTCAGCTGGTCTACAAAATGAAAAGACAGTGAAAATGACGTCATTTTAGATTTATTCGGGCAATTCATCTGCAAAAACACACATTTTTATGTTTCACTTTTCTTTTAAATATGAAAGTTAAACAATCATCTTTGTCTGCAAATGATTTATTACTTTTTTGACAGTATTTACTCTGCTAGAATCCAAAGAGGGAAAACAGTAGTAGCACAAGAGGATGTTTATTAAGAAATATAGCTAACATCCAGCGAGTTTGTATTTAAGCTACCAGAATCACATATTGCGCTAGCTGAGAGGCCAGGAGATCAAGGACAAACAAACGAAAATAAACCACCTGAGCATTATTCAAGTTCAATGGTAAATCTCTGCAATCATTGTAATGCATCTCTAATTTAATATTGTCAGATATGAGAACATTTTAATTCCTATTGTCATAACGGCCTCATTTCTCTACGAGAAGTGCACAGTGAATAAGTAACTAAAAGAACTGCTTCTTAACGGCTAAATTTTGTCCAACGCATAAGGCAATATAATATCGCAATAGCGTTCGTATCTTTTCAGCAACGCGGAAGGACATGCAAGCTAAAGCTCCATTAGAAAAAAATACAACTTCGAATTAACCATTTCGCTTAATTCAAGAATTGTTTGGAAATACTGACCAGCGCAGCGGTCATGCCCTGCTAGTAAATACTATATCGGAGTATGAGAAACATGATTTGAATCTCGATAAGGTAATTTTAACTTGTTGCCATATAATAAACATAAAAAAATCCATTTTAAAATTTTAGTAAGCAATTTCAAGAGAAAGGGCTGTATCAGAGTAATATTTACTAGTCATGAGAAAGGTTTTATCCCAAAGAAAAAGAAGAGAAAAACTGTTGTAATGAGGGATAGTATTATAAAGTGAAAATATGTTATTTAATCATGAATGGCATATTGGAAATGAACAAAAATAAATATAATTGCGAAAGTTTTTAATTGAAACGATACTTGGCGATTTACCTTTTGTGACAGGTTAAAAAAAATTCCTCTGACAATTTGATTAGTTGAAATGTGTGTAATTTTTATTTATTTATTTATTTTTTTTTAATCTAACTCTACTATCATTAGAGTTACAGGAGAAGGTAAATGACGTAATCTAAAAAATGAATGTACTTGTCATTTTACCTGTTATTTCTTTATTTCTAATTTTATTTTCCATTTCTCGCCAAACAATGTGATTTTAAGCCTAAAATGCATAACTCTGATATCAGCCCAAACATAATATTCAAAATAATGGAGTTTTTTCGAAGTGTACGAGATCATTTTTCGAGTAAAATTTATATATTTGAGTGTAAAATGAAGTAATGTTATTAAAAAAAAAAAAAAAAAAAAAAAAAAAAAACGTAACAAAACAAAATGATTTGAATATCTGCAATTTTTTCTTCATATCGCATTCAGATTCTTACTGTAAAACATAAATAATAAATTTTAATTAAATTTTGCTGTTCCGTTTCTCGCTCTAAACTGGAGTATAGAAGCATGCACAAAAACTCTATCACGTGAATCAATTTTATGCATAAATTTAATCATGTCAGAAACGTAATTTAGAGATATATTTAAAAAAATATCGGAATATGTATTTAACGTTAGTTAAACTATTCTACGCCAGGATCGATGTGAAGATATTTTTTTTCATCTGTACAAACTAGTTTAGCCATTATTAAGATTTCTTACAGAAAAACTTCAAAAATAAAGTTAAAAATATATTATTACAGACATAGGCACAATTAATTCAATATCAGAAAATGAGTGAAGCAAAGACGAGGCAAGTTCTTGAACGTTGCCCCACAGCGTGCCAAGCTGTTGTTTTAACCACTAAGCTACCCTGGCCCACATTAATAAACCGTGTTGGGAAACGTTACCAACCTGGTATGAGACAGCACTGGATGACGTTACAACGATGAATTAATTAATATTCCATTGATCTATAATGTATATTTTAAAGCCCATAAACTAACTCCTGAATTAATTTATTAAAGGTACTCATATGTTTTGCTCTAATTTGCATATATTTACATATATTTCCATATATTTGGATATATTTTGCATATATTAATCATATATTTTCTCTAATTTTTGCTATAACATTTTTTGCTCTAAGTATGATAAGTTTGGTTTTACAAAAAATATATTAATTCATAATTTATGTTATAATTATTAGATAAATAAAATATGTTTTATACACTAATTATCAGTGGGTTTTTTTGTTGGTGTTGTTTCTAAGGCAATTGTTTTATTCATTGCAGACGATATATTTTCTGAATATTATCCACAGATAATTGTTAGGCCACATATCCATATACATAAGAAATATAAAGAATTCGTATAATTCAAGAATTCACGAAATACAAAGAATGTTGGTCTAGCTATTTTTTGGATCAATATAAACTACAATTTACCGATTTAGAATAAAAATAAAATTGCCTCATTTGCTTTTTGATAAAAGACATGAATATCTGGAAAGCACTGGAAAATGACTCTTATATAGTTACATTAATAAAACTTCAGAATATGCTAAAACACATTGGCTATCATGTCAATTGCGTGATAAACTGTGATATCAACAATTAAAACGAGTTTTCAAATAACCTCGAAATGTGTGCAGAATAGATGTGTACATCGATTTAAAAATGTTGATTCTCTCACGCTAGCACGCAATATTTGTCATGCAAAAAAAGCGATGTTTTATTCATGTGGCGATGGAAAAGAAAAATGGCGTAGTATTATGTTTCCTGTAAATCTTATTCATTTAAATAAAAATAATAATTTATTCATACCAGCTACTCTTATACCAGCAGAGATGACAAAAAAATAAACTTACATCCTTTTGAAACTTTACTACGTAAAATATAAAATTAGACATTGCAATTCAGGATAACATTTCCTTAAAAATAAAAATAAAAAAAATAAATATTTTTACATCATGAGTACGTAATAAAGCTATTTAATTACTTCTATTCAAGTTACTTTTGATTAATATTAGAACCCGCGCGGCGCTTCTCTGACCCGTGATAATATTATTAAATAAAACTTAAATTTGCATGATTTTATATCTTTAACTAGATAATAACAGAAATATGTACCCGCTAATTGTGTGAAAACCCGTAAAAAAAAAAAAATATATATATATATGTATATTTAGCTCTAAAAAGGATCGAAATAACTGCTACGCGAACCCATGGAGGGGGGAGGGAGGACTGAAAGGGCGATATGTGTCCGACGACTGCGTAATTTTCGTGCTATAATATTGATATCTAGCTGTAAAAGTAAGTGTTTTCCGCGTAAATATATATATATATATATATATATGTGTGTGTGTGTGTGTGTGTGTGTGTGTGTGTGTGTATAAATGTTTGACTTCCGGTTTTCGAGGGATTTACCCGTTTTAGGGATCAGAAATCCCCAAAAACATGTTTTACAAAATGTCTTTTTGTCAATCTGTGAGTCTGTCTGTCTATATATGAGAGATATTTTGTGGGCGCTGTATCTCAAGAACTAATGCACGGAATTTAATAAAAAAATATATTCAGGTACTCCCTAATATAAATTCGTGTTGATTTGTTTTTTGTGCAAATCGCCCGAAAGGTGTCACTGCTACGCAGTATTTTTCACTATTTCCGCAATAGCTCTATCTCAAGAACTAATGCACAAATTTTCATCAAACTTCAGATTCAGTTAGTCTTTGATATGAATTGATCCTGAATACCTGTTGGTGTAAATCGTACAACAGGTAGCGATGCTATTCTGCATTTGTCATGACTTCCGCAGTAGCTCTATCTGAAGAATTAATGCACGAATTTTCCGCAAACTTCATATTCAATTAGACGTTGACATAAATGGATCATAATTCGGCTCTGGTGTAAATAGCTTAATAGGTGGCTCTGTCATGCTGCATTTTGCTAGATTACACGATTTCAGGGATAGTCATAACTCAAGAATTAATGCACGAAATTGCATCTTTTTAGAATCTTCATGATCAGCATATATTGTCGTTTAATTTCGGCACTGTGATAGAGAGTTTTGAAGTATCAACCTGTGTTCCTGTGCCCAATATGGATACCCTCTGGAAAATTGATTTTTTGACCACTATCCTTGGACTGTTGACTATCATTATTAAAATTAGCGACCTTTTAATTATTCTGGTTTAATTTTAATGATAAAAACAAATAATGTTTACAAGTGTCCATATAACTAACCAACTGCCCCTATTATGGAAATGCATATCCATATAAGGGACTGGTGGCTCCTTATTGACCTACTACACATGATATATGGAAGAGCCACTCTTCCAAGGGATTTTAGAGAAGAGGGGATAAAGGAAATATATTTTAAAGTATTGCGGAGGAGGGGGGGGGGGAGCACAGTAAATATCTTCAGAACATGCACTTTATAAAAAGGGGGGGGTCATTTTTGGTTGTGGCTCTCCGAAGACCCATGTAAAGCACCTCAGTTACTACACAATATTATGAAATAATATAGTTGGTTTTCCTTAGCTTTATCGCATCTGTCTGCAGAATTTACACTTGTATTTCCAATGTGGACATAAGTTGTCTATATTCGGAATAGGGCATAGTTTTAATAAATCTTGTAATAATTAAACAAAGAAAACATTTTTAAGCAATATATGCAATAGAAATCGAAAATATGTTTTATCAGCTTTTTAAAACACTCCACTTTTCAATATTTAAAGTAATTTTACCATATCTAATAAGAATTTAAACTTACCTATAATTTCGATCAGTACACCACGAAACAGCAAGTTTCTATCGAAATGGCAAACAACGCGCTTTTTTGCACTTTCCAGTCTTATTTATCTTTTGAACTGCTTTTCTTCACGGATATGTCGAGCCATCTCTCGATCAAAATTGTTACTTTTAAAGACATTAGGGGTGCCCATATTGAGAGCACTGTCCATATTGGGTACAAGTAACTTATGAGATAGAAGAAGTTTTGGGATTGGCACATCCGAATAGTTTTTACATCATATTCCTGTATGATTTATTTTATTTTCAAACTAACGATACGTTTAAATCCAACTCTACCCGAAGCTAATCGATACCCGATCATAAAATAAACCGTATTTTTAAAATTAATGTATGGGTACTTTTACCGTAAAATTTGCGGAAAAAACGAAAAGTGATTTCGGTTAGTAAGTTTTTTAAAAAGTGATTAATTTTAGAATTTTTTGCAATAGTTTGCAGTGTTTTAAAGAATATTTGATGCACGTATATGCAGTTTTATACTTTATTTTTACTTTCTCCTACCTTCAATAGAAGAAAGTATTGTAATCGAAATTTTTTTCAACTTCCGGTTTTCGACGGATTTACATATTTTAGGGGTCAGAGATCCCGAAAAACATGTTTATAGAAAATGTCTGTCTGTCCGTGTGTCAGTGTGTCCGTCTGTCCGTGAGTGCGTCTGTCTGTCCGTGTGTCCGTGAGTCCGTCTGTCTGTCGCCATTGTACCATCAAAAATAGTATGAAGTTATGCATGCAATTGAACCAAATTTTTATTTTAAATTTTTGGCTATGGCAAGCAGATCCTCCCTGAATTTGGAAAAAAATTCGCCGGTAGGGGCGCTGTAATAGCGGTTTTTGTGCGATTTTGAATATTGTAGCATCCAAAAGTATTAGCAATTTTTGTGCGATTTTGAATATTGTACCATCCAAAAGTATAAGAAGTTATGGATAGAATTGAACAAAATTTTTATTTTAAGTTTTTGGATATGACAGGTAGGTTCTCCCTGAATTTGGAATAAATTCGCCGGTAGGGGCGCTGTAACAGCGTTTTTGTGCGATTTTGAATATTGTACCATCCAAAAGTGTATGAAGTTATGCATATAATTGAACCAAATTTTTATTTTAATTTTTTGGCTTTGGCAAGCAGATCCTCCTTGAATTTGGCAAACATTCGCCGGAAGGGGGCGCTGTAACAGCAATTTTTATACGATTTTGAATATCATACCATCCAAAAGTGTATGAAGTTATGCATAGAATTGAAGTAAATTTTAATTTTAAGTTTATAGCTATGACAATCAGGTCCTCTCTGAATTTGGAAAAAATTCGCGCTAGGGGGCACTGTAATAGCGATTTTGCATATTGTACGATCGAGCAGTGAATGAAGTTATGCATATAATTGAACCAAATATTTATTTTAAGTTCTTGGCTGTGGCAAGCAAGTCCTTCCTTAATTTCGAAATGATTCGCTGTTAGGGGGCGCGGTAATAGCGATTTTTGTGCCATTTTGAATATTGTACCATCGAAAAGTGTATGAAGTTATACATAGAATTGAGACAAATTTTTGTGTTTCTTTTTGATCAGGGCATGAAGGTCCTCCCTGAATTTGGGAAAAAAATCCGCTGGAAGGGGGCGCTTTAATTACGATGTCTGTACCAATTTCTTTATTGCACAATCGAAAAGTGTATAAAATTATGCATACAATTGAACCAAATTTTTTGTGCATGTTTTGGCTTTGGCCAACAGGTCCTCCTTGAATTTGGAAATATCGCGCGGTAAAGGGGCTCTGTGATAGCGGTTTTTGTATACTTTTCTTGATTTTTTGTAGTTCTATTGTCCATCGGCCGCTCGTGCAAAGGCGGGAACTCACTTCCTGCTAAGCCGGCTATTCGCAAACATCTGATAACAACAGAATAAGGAAAAACTATTAATTTTAACAAATATCATGATATAGATTAACTCGTTTTTAGTTCATTTAATTGACTGAAGCAGAAATTTAAGATGAAAATCACAGCTGGTATAGTAATGAACTAATAATATTAAAGTATTAACATGTGTAACTAGTTTTTGAAATATTAGGATGTATAAGATAGAAGAAAGTTATGGGATCGGCACGTCCAACTAGTTTGTGTAATTTTTGGATAATTCTTATTTTTGGAGACGATGTTTATCATTGAGATATACCGGTAAAATGACGGATGGGCGTGGGTAGTGATCCATTTTAAATGTGTTCTTTTACAATACTCGTTATCAAACTGTTTAAAATTTTTAGAAGTAAAAAAAATATTTCGTAGCCTGTGTAAAACAATCGAAAAAACATAGATATTTAGTTGTAAGATGGCTGGAAAAAAAATCTTTTATTTTCTTATTTTGAATTACACAATGAAGCAATTGTTTAATGTTAAGTTAAATTTTTTTTTGCACGCAATAGGATAATTTTGGAAAAAATAATAATTTTTCCTTTTTGTCATATGTACTAGATAAATAAATAAAAATTTAGATACGTTAATTATCAGTGATATTTTTTTTCTAAGGATGGTTTTCGATTCATTACTGCATATAGTTTTGTTCTGTAATACTCTTCTCCTAATAAAACTGTTTTGTCTTTTGCCATAAACATCTTTTGTCATTTACATAGAATACTGATCTAGCTATTTTTCGGATAAATAGAAAGTTTAATATATAGATCTAAAATAAAATTAAACGGATTAATTAACTTTTTGATGACAGACAGGAATATGTGGAAATAACTTTTAAATGACTTTTAAATACATAGTAGGGGAGCTAGGGAATGAATGGGACAAGGTATGAATGGCACATTCTCAATATTTCAGGCAATAAACATTTATTTTAAATTGCTTCCTACCCCATATAAGTCACTACCACAGTGTGCTTCAGAACTAAAATTAGGACCACATTTCTGTTTTCATTTTCCTTCAAAGTAGCATTTTCTGAAATCTCTGCCTAAAAGTAAGTTTTATTTACATTTGAAGATATGAAATATCTTATACAATATAAAAAAATAAGCTATGTTGTAGTTATTTATTTTAAGGTTCAATATCGATAGTTAAAATGAATGAATAGTAACCATTGTGACAAAATAATTTTTGAGGCAAAATGGGAGAGAAGAGAATATATGCATCATGGGGATGATTGGGACATTTCAAATGGGAATGAATGGGACATTCTCATTCATCCCTACAGATACTGAAAAATTTATTTATTAACTAAATAGTATTATATAGGTTGATAAATTAATAATTAACGTTAATTAATAGTATTAAATAGTATTATATGAGCTGTTATTGTTTAAAATTTCTGATTGTTATTTATTGAATTGTAATAACTATTAATGCATTATCAAAAAATTGGTACTAAAACTTAATCAAAATAGATAAAATTGTTAAAAATACTATGTTTATTGATCAAATGGGGGAAATTATATTGAATTTTGAAATGTTGCACAAATAAATACCCACCCCTAACATATTGGGTCGATCGGAAAGTCTTGTCGTGTTGGCAAAATCAATTCGTACCAGAAAATTCTATCATTTAATTATTGGACATTGATTCCGATATCTAATGTCTAATAATTACCGGGCAGAATTTTCCGGTACGAAATGATTTTTCCAATATGACACGGCTTTCCGATTGACCCAATAATTTCCTTCTGCATGTTTCTAAGATACATTTAATTAATATTAATTAATAAGTTATGATTGAAAAATATTAGCTATGCCATATTTAAAAGACATTTTGCACTTTCATTTCAAATCTAAAATGCCTCATAAGTGGAAAAAAGAACAGATTGATAGCCGGAGTTAAAAGTTAAAACTGCAATAAAAGAAGTTATTGAAAAAAAAATATATATATATATATCGATTCGTGCTTTAAAATACTATATTACAAAAATAATTATATATAAGGTTATAATTATGAATTTTAATTTGGTAAAATTGATTACAGGAGGAATATTTGTGTCCCATCCATCCCTATTACTGTCCCATTCATTCATGCTGTGGGGATGATTGGGACAGGGAGGAACTTTTTTTTTATTTCATAATATTTTTCTGAAAAAATCATAATCTAGAATAAATATTGTTCATATATGTTGTCAAATACCTAATTTATGAAATGTGATATATAATATTGATAATAACTTTAAAAAAATATATATATTTTTGTGAAAATGTCCCATTCATCCCCTACATGCAATAATAAAACTTCAGAATATGCAAAAACACATTGGGCATAAGGAGCTTTGCGTGATAATAATTGCAGCGCTGCCACATGCGACTATTTTTTAATTCTATTTCGCACGACGTTTTTAAAACAAAAATCTTTTACATACACTTTGGCAATATTTTCAAGAGAAATATACTGTAAAGTGAATTTTTAAAAATAGTGGTGCGAACAGAATATAAACATAGTCGCAGTGGCAGCCATGCAATTGACATCAGCCAGTAAAACCAGCTGTTAAATAACATCAAAATATGGGCAGAAAACAAGTACAGAACGATTTTAAAAAAAATGATTCTGTCACACTAGTACTCAATAATTCTCATTTATAATAAGTGTTGTTTTGTTCCTGAGGCGAAAGAAAAGACAAATTGTTTCCTATAAATATTATTAATTTAAATAAAAAATAACAATTTATTTTATACCAGTTGCTTTCAAACATGCAAAGATGACAAAGTAAATAATCCTGCATCCTATCAAAATTTTACTCTGTAAAATATAAAATTAGCCATTGAAAGTCATGATACTTTTCCTTGAAAATGAAAATAAAAAATAAATATTTTATTATCGTAAGTGAATACGAATATATTTTAATTACATGTCTACATATTACATTAGATTGAATTTTGCCTATTATTATTATTTTTTTTTGAAAGTGTAAAAAACTAGCATGTTGTGGCCATCACAATCTTCTATATAATTCACGTCAATTAAATTATTTAAATAGTACAAGAAATTACATCAATTTAGCACAGATTCATATCAAAGTATATCTGAATTTGAAGTTTGATAAAAATTCGTGGCTTAGTTCTTGAGCTAGAGTTATAGCGGAAATTCTGAAAAATGTAGCACAACAGCGCCACCTGTTGAGTGATTTACACCAATACGTAAACAGCAATAATTGCTATCCAGGCATACATGGATCTGAAGTTCGTTGAAAATCCAGGCATTAATTAGATCTTGAGATAGAGCTATTGCGGTTATCACAAAAACAGCATAGCAGCGCCACTTATTGAGCGTTTTACACCAAACTGCATAAAATGTCAAATCATATCAAGGACTAACTGATTATAAAGTTTGATGAAAATTCGGGCATTAGTTCTTGAGATACTCCTATAGTGGAAATTCTGAAAAATGCAGCATAGCAGCGCCACCTTTTGAACGATTTACACGAAAATGTACAAAGTGTCAATTTATGGCAAGGATTAACTGATTCTGAAGTTTGGTGAAATGTCTTGCATTAGTTCTTGAGATACAGCAATAATGAAAATTCTGAAAAGTGCAGCATAGCAGCGCCACCTGTTGAGCGATTTGCACCAAAACACAAACAGTGCTAATTCATATAAAAGTATACTTGAATCTGAATTTTGATGAAAATCGAAGCATTAGTTGTTGAGACAGAGCTATTGCGGGAATCGTAAAAAATGCAGTATAGCAGCGCCACCTGATGAGCGATTTACACCAAAATGTACAAAACTTCAATTCATGTCAAGGACTAACTGAATCTGAAAATCCGTGCATTAATTTTGGAGATTGAGCTATTGCGAAAATCGTGAAAAAGGCTGGATAGCAGCGCCACCTGTTCAGCGATTTACCCCAAAAACCAATCAGCACCAATTTATATCAGGAACTAACTGGATATATATTTTTTATTAAATTCCGTGCATTAGTTCTTGAGATAGAGCGCCCACAAAATTTGTGTCACATACAGACAGACAGGCAGACAGACTCACAGATGGACAGACTCACAGACAGACATTTTGTAAAAACATGTTTTTCCGAATCTGTGATCCCTAAAACGTGTAAATCCGTCGAAAACCGAAATTCGAAAATTTTCACGAATCCAATACTTTCTTCTTGTAAAGATAGAAGAAAGTAAAAATTAAACTTATTTTTAAAACATTAAATTTATAGGCTTTCTTACAATACATAAATTCCCATATTAATAATATGCATTTAAACTGAAATATTTTATTAGCAAAAAAGTTTTAAATTAAATGATTTTTGTGCAATTTTAGTACACTGTTGCAGTTCTGTAATGCAGAATCCATAAGATATTCGAAATGATTTTTAAATTTTGTAAACAATTTACGCCATTTGAAGTTAATTGGAAACGACTGTGACGCCATATAAATTATTTTATTTTTTTTTCTGATTAAAAGAACCAGCCGATGCTGAATAATAAATAAAATGTAATATCTATTAATATTATGTAATAACTAGGCACTGATCCCTTATTTCATGTATAGTAAACAAAGCAACAATGTAAAAAGAAATCCTGTATTTTACAAGAACTGGTGCTGGCACCCCTGCTGCCAACACAGTTGCTGTGAAATGTACAATCTACTGTCTTTAAGTCTGTTCACAAATCCAAAAGGGCAACTAAATGACACAAATTTTAATTTGTTTTTGTTCGGAAATGCATGCGTGAAACTATTAGGTGTTGTTGTTCATAAACTATTTAATCGAAAAGAGTTTTCCGTTTTTTGAAACGCAATAGATCTTTCAAAAAATATCTTCAAAGTGGGCATTTTGAACCAAATTTCTGCGCGAAGTAAGTCACTATTCAAAGATATTGATTGATTTGTGAGATTGAGTCAGTCATAATCAAGAGGCTAAATAAAATTAACTATTGTTAAAGAAAAAACATATTAAAATATTTGCACGATAAAACATTTGGCGTAAGGTAATCTAGCAATAGGAGTTATTACGTTATTATAAACCCACTTATGTCAGACATGAATATGCAAATTTCAAAATTTTTGACTCAACGTTTCATTGTTTACTATAGTCTCATAATTCATCTGGTGTGTTTTTCTAAATGTATGTAGTGTTATCCATAAATCTATGCCAAATTACTTATTGCTTTTTCTTTTCGTTTTTACACTGAGTTTCTGTACTTATGTGTGGAAACCAAGCCTCAGCTACTTTCGTATATACTCATTTTAGAAAAAAAAAAAAAGAGATGCAATTTTTTTTTTTCAGTTTAAAATCTTCTATAATCACTTTCTTTTAAAACTAATTGCTTCTGAATTTTGAATATTATTTTTTGATAAGCGAGGAACCGCATTTGAGAAATTTTACAAATATTCTTTTTTTAAAACTAACGTTTCATTTAATCCTTTTTTTTTTTTTAAGAAAATAAACACCATTAGGATTAAAATTATGTGTGAATTGGGAGTCTTTAATTTTGGTAATATGATATAAATAATTTTTGTCTTTTTCGGCATAAATTATTTCTTATAAAAATTAAAAAGCAATTTAAATTTATTTCGGATGATAAAAATCCCAAATAATAATATTCAAGATAGATTTTTTTTTAGGTTAAAAGCAAAGCAAAATTGAAATGTTTAAATAATTTAAACTGCTGAAAATTCATCATGTTTTCTTCCAGTCGGATACACAATGAGAGACATAGAGTATAAGTGGGGAGAGAAATCTATTGGTATGTCGACCGACGTCGAATTACCGCCCACTCAAGGAAGGATAAAAAACGTCTTTGCCGCCTGATCAAAATCACTTATAACTCAATGGGTAATTTATTGATCAAAAAATGGAAGAACAGTTCGATTTCGAATCACTACCATAGTCAGGTCTTACAATTTTATACATTTCCGTTAAAAATTGAATTTGTAAATATGACAAAAGTTTTTGCGATTGTTGAGCAGAGCAGTTGAGAGCAGTCTTAAGAGTGATGCAAAATTTCTCAAGTGTTGGGAAAGTCATGTCGCTATTAGCTACTTGGTGCGCGCGACTGCAATAATACGATTTTTACTTTACTTTTGGTTGAATTCGATTTCGCGGAATCGGCACTTGAAAAATTACAACTGAAAATGCATAAACAATATATTTTTTTTTCTTAGAGTGAAGTTAAATATCCATTTTGATTTTGTTGCAGTATACGTCAAATTAAAAAAAATCTTTAATAAATTTTGGAAGAAACATTTCCTTTTAGATTATTTTTCTATGAAAACGTAATGTTTGTTTGTATTTAATTATTGCATTCGAGCTTAATATATTACTCGAATCATCGAATCAAAGTAATAATTGTAGTGTTTCTTATTGATCCATTTACAATTTGTATATCAATATTGTTCTAAATCTGGCTAAAATTGTGCCCCCTAAAACTTTGTTTTAAAGACTGTTCTGAAGTGATAACATTCCTAGCCAGTTTTTCGGTCTGTTTCGGTCGTAAAATCTTTCACTCTCTTTTACCTGTAACTGTATGCATATTTTCTCCAGTATGATATGTTAAGTGAGTATATTTAGATGAACGAAACTCCTTGGGAGGAGGGAGAAACTGATGAAGATAAGATAAATCTTTGTAGCAGTTATATGTTATTTATTTTAAAAGTATGCGATTATGATAATTAAGTTTCCTGCAAATGCTTGAAGTACATGTATATGTCGTTATTATTTAGGTTTAACATTCAAGTTGAATGATTAAATGGAATTGATTTTCAAATTGTTTTCGTCAATGTGGTTAATATTTGACGCCACACCAATAGTGATAAACACTGCTTTGTATTACTCTGCTACATTTTCTATCAAATATGTATATATATATATATATATATAGATAGATAGATAGATACTTTTTGGTTCTTTCGCACAAGTGTTATAACTCCCTAAAACCTCGCAAAAAATTTAAAAATAATACTTAGATTCAGGGATCGCCAGTGGTTCACTTATATAGAACAGTATTTGAGGAAACATAAGACGCATTGGAAAATATATTTTCTTTGCCTCCTGAGCAGTGATTAAATTTGGATAATGACGTTCAGATCAATTTCACGTAATAAGTACACTGTAAAAAATTTACAAGTTTATTAAGAATTTTCTAAGAAACTCGGATTACTAGCACTTTTTATGTAACGACAACAACAAAAATCCATGTAACAAATACACTTTTGCACCGTAAATCAAAAATTCTGCAAGGGTACTAAGAATTTTTTAAGAAACTAGGATTTCCAGAACTTTCTATATAACAGCAACCCGGGTTACATATGTAATTGTAGTAAGGTTACTGTAATTTTAGTAGATTCTTTTGTTAAGCTACATATTTTTGTAGCTTTCCAAACAATAGTTTTGAAGATTTACATCTTTTTTGTACAGTGTACAGATAAAAGTTTTGTAAGCACTGACATTTCTGTAACTTTACATCTGTACAGTTACAGATTTTTTTTGCAGTGTGCATACACGAAAAACAAAGAGATTTTTTATGTCTAATTTTTAGAATTAGTAATTGTTTTGTTCTGTAAAATGGGTTTACCTATAAAAGGAATACGTAGAATATTTATAACTATGCTTAAAAGTATTTAAGAATTTTGAAATTTATTTATTTGTGATAATATTTATTTATGATTTATTATTTTTATTTATGAACTAATTGTAAATTGTAATATTTTTCCTTGTAAGAAAAACAAATTTTAATCCTGTAGGAATCTGCGCAAACAGAATATAATATAATCTGCATTATTCATACTATGAAAAATCACAGCCTCTTATAGATGCTCTTTATTTTTGGTGCACGCTTTTGTATAAAATGTCAATATTGCGTTTAATGGTATACATTAAAGCCATACCATACCTTCAATATAAAGCATATGTTATTTGGAAAAAATATATATATGACGTTTATCTTTTATTTCAGGATTTTAGATTAATAGAAAAAGTAATTTAAGGCACAAATATATGTGTGCGGGATATTTTTTTTTATTTATAAGAATTACTTATAAAGAACAAATATTAATTTCCAGTAGGTATAAAAACTCGGTTTATGTCACTATTAAATTTAGAAATTGTATTATGGATAAATAGGATAAATATGAAGTAATAATATAATTAAATATATATAATTCATTGTCACATAGTCTCAAAATCTTATTTAATAAATATTAATCGGATCTCCAAAGGAACTTTTAAAATTCGAGTTTCATATAAGTGCAGACAATTTTCACAAGAGTGTATGTGACATATCAATTAAACCTCAATATGTCATTAGATCTTTTAAGATGATTTATTGAACATACAATAATTTAAATACTTCCTCTTCCGTGTTTTAGAGAAATTAATTATATTAGGAGATATGTAAATTTAATTATCCGGAACGCTTTCCACTAATACATAAATCATTGAACATATATCATACCTTACTCGAAATATTTAATTTATTCATAGTATATTTTAAATAATCTTAATGAGAAAATAGATTAAAACTGTAAAACGTGTATGTCATTTTTTTTATATAAATTAGAAAAAAAATATATTTGTTTTTAATAAAACCCCCAAAATAAGTGTTAGTACTTTGTCTCATATACAGCGCACCGTTTAAAATACATACTTTGAATAATATATGTAAGCGACAATCTATATTATAAAACAAAACGTGCTCGTTAGTACTAGAGATGCTCTATTCAGGATGGCAATAAGTTTGCAAATAAATGCCGTTTCTACAACAAATGTTTTAGTTTCTAAACAGAGCACAATTTAAATTTTTACTATGTTGAATAGATATATGTCTTTTAATTGAAATTTGTTTAAAAACCGCGTCTTTATATAAAGTTTTTAAAATAATTTCTAACAATGATTTTTTTTTTCAATTATATATTTCGTGTTCAGTTCGATTAAGGAAATATAATCTGTTTCCATCAAAACCATTTAAAATTTTTAGAATTGGTTTCCGGCTAATATTTCATAACGAAATTAACACTTCATCTATAAATACATAAATTAAGTTAATTATATTTATATAACACAAATTTAACAACCATTTAATTGAATTACATGAATAAACACATAAATAATCAAAATAAAAAATCCGCTTTAAATAACAAAAGCCTTGGCTTTTTCTTCACTCTTATCATCTATAATTCGTCTAATTTGAAAGTATCCCATTAAACAAATCTTAAAGCGTCATTATGATACATAAATGATATGTTTCAAATGAGAAAACTGTCTGTTGCTGTTAGTGGCCATGGTAACCCTCAAACAAAATAATATAAATAATTGATGAATCGAATTTTCAATCTTTCTCAATCCGTCTAATAAAAATTCCAATTGTATGCAGGATTCTAATTTTTAATCTTTATACCAACAATTCCAATCTACTAAACATTATTTCTTCACTGCAGAATATTTCAGAGTAAAAAGACAAGATAAACACAAAGAAGCATAATTAATACATTAATAACAAATATCAATTCATCAGTTATAAAAAAATCGACTACAAAAAATTATTTATCGTACCACATTAATTCGTATAAATTGTATGAACCATTCCCACATAAATATTGCATTAATGCCGCACATTTTATTTATATTTATACATTTAAATATATAGAGCAGTATGCTTTTAGGATTTGATCCTACTGTTTTCTTTCATTTCTGTATTATTTATTTTTTAACGTTTTATTATGACTGATGATATTATTTTTATCATTATTCTATAATTTATGTATATTGTTATGTTAAAATGAATTAGAAGATTTATGACCCACAATTTGATTCATTTAAGCTAGATGCTTTTAGAAGTATGCTACGGTCAGATTGAAGGAGAATGAATTTTTGTACAGTCGTGGAAAAAAAAAGTAAACACCCCCTACTAACTCCTTAACAAATTATCGTAGACGAAAGTTGCTGTTACCTAACTATTGGAAATAAAGTCTACTTTTAAATTATGTATATAAAATTTACTTAGTGGGACATCTACCTATTCAAACGAATCCAAACTTCATTTTTTCCAATGGCAGTACCCAATTTTAACAAGATATTTCAAATATTCGGTTAAAACTATGCCTAGACACCAAATTTCAAGCCATTTGAATGATAAGTTTTTGAATTTTAAACATTCAAAATTTAGTGTTTGTAATGTTAAATTACATTTTCATATTTTTATTTATATCTCCTGAAATTATGCTCCTTATGTGCTAATTTTTTTGTGTAGCAATAATACTAATATACCCAAACATAAATACGTTGAATTTGCAATTTTATAATTTTATGATTTAAATTATGAATTATGAAATTAATATTCGAAAAAATTATGAATTGCAACTTACAGTGTTTTTGATGGATTTAGTTTTATTAAGTCCTGCTTTATGGAAATCAAAATTTCACATTTTTCTTCCTGGTAGTTTTCAAATTATGCTTAAAAACGACAAAAGTATGTTTTAAGGGGCCATCTGTGATAGAAGTGACTAGATATTTTGAAATTCTTCTGCTGCCGTGTAATCTAGCAGGTTTCGTTGACTGCTTGAGTGGTGCTTAAGATGCTTTGATCAAGAAGGGACTCTCTCGGTTAACAATCGAGTACGGAACTTCAATTTGGATACAGCCCTTAAAATACGCTCGTTTTAAAATAATTAATTTCTCGGAAACTTATAGTACGAATTGCAAATAATTTGTTTTTCGGCTAATTGAAGGGTGTAGAGTTCATTTATGCTGTCAGAATTCTGTACCGCTATTGAAAAAAAACAAAGTTATAGTTTGTTTTAATAAGCAGGTGGCCCCCTATGCAAATTTTATATACATCATTCAAAAGTAGACTTTATTTTCAATCGTTCGGTACCAGTAACTTTCTTCTACGCTAAATTGTTGAGGAGTTAGTAGGGGTGTTTCCTTTTATTCCATAACTGTACAATGGTCAAATGTTTTAGAAAATATTGATAGCACAAAAAAAAATCTCTAGAAATTTCAACAACATGAATTTATGAATGGAGAACAAATAAGAAAGATGAACAAAAATGTTTTGCGTGTAATCGAATCGTTTCGAAGGCAGTTTACTCGAGGAGTCTGGGACCCTTGTCTCACATCCCCGACACATAAGATGATGGGGGATAACTGTTAGGGCAAATTCATACACTGTAAAAAAAAATCTGTAAAGTTACTAAAGTTTTTCTATTAAACTGGGATTCCTAGAACTTTTTATGTAACGGCAACAACAAAAATTCATGTAACTGAAGCTGTTACAGGAACTCTTGCTGTTGTCGTTACGTAAAAAGTTCTAGGATTCTCCAGTTTCCTAGAACAACTTCAGTAAATTTATAGATTTTTTTACAGTATAGCTGGGAGCAGTGGTAATGGAGACTTATAAATACATACTTATAAATTACAATAGAAATACAAGGGCAAAGAGCTCATAAAAAAGAAAAAGGTAAAAGGAAGTTTAATTATAGCATTACAATAACAACATTTTTTTTTAATAAAGAAAATGCTAAATAAAAGTTGAAGGTAATGGATGTGAGTAACAAACGTAAAAAGGGTAGCCTAAGTGCATGATAAACTGTGTCCAGTATCCGCTCTGGGAGACAACTGGTTTCAGGAATCCTTGGCGTAAAAGTTCGCGGCAGTGCCAGGTGCAACATTTTGACTACCTTGGAGGAACCCAAACCGCTGAATACCATCCGACTGAAGGGAGAGCACATCAGTATTCTAATGCCGAAAAAATGTCGTGGTAGATTTTTTTCCTCGGTTACAATTTAATTGGAACATATGTTAAATTTTTGGTTAGTAGAATCTACTTTTGGTGACGCAATATCTGCAGTCATAAATTGGCGAAAGCACTTTTTCAACCGAAAGCTCCATTTAATGGAACGTGATTTCACCATCTTATGCTTTCATCTAGTGCAGCATGAACTGTTGGTTGAACTTAAAAATAAATTTCTAACAGTTGTTAATGAATCGGCATTATTTATTTTTGTTCAAAATCACGTGATCAGAGATGAAAATATGTAAGAGAAAAGACTGACTTGAAATGACATTTTTATTATTTTGTTTTTGCACGTTCACATGTGATTGTCGCTGGTTAAAGAAAAAAATGCCAAGTTTTGATGTATTCTGTGGCAATTTCCTATTTTTTGTGTATTCCAGTAAAAAGAAAATAAATTCTGGTAGCTTGTTATTTATGAGTTATTATTACTACGTTTTTGAAGTTACTCACAGTAGGGGTTGTGACAAGATAGTACAACTATACGAGTACAAAGGTACTAATGTGAGTATGGTTTAAGTTTAAAATTTAAAGTTCAGAAAAAGACTTTCATTTGTAGAATAAAAGTAAATATAAATCTGCTTTGCGTGGTACGTTTTGTGGATTTGTTACAACAGTGTTGGTGTTATCCGGGAAATTTTGAATAGAAGTTGGTGGCGCTACCAACAGACTAACGCTAGACAACAGTTATTTTACATAAATATATAATTATAGTTTGTTACACATGTATAAAACCAGAAAAGAACAGATTTTTGTTTGTCTTTTTTTGGCCTAAAAAATTAGAAACATTGATTTCATCTTGAAAAAAAAAATGTTTTTAATCTGTATTATTATCAATGTTCATACAGGTACCGTTATGTTCCAGTTGAGATATATGTATATTTTTATAAAAAAGTAAAACTATTTCAAACGCACGAAATTTCGTCTTGTTTAAGAAGTCACTTTTTGGAAGAAAATACTGGTACAGAAGAATTTCCTCTTCTGGAAATTCCAGCACCCGTACGAACCTGTATTATCTCTAGCTCAAACATGTCTTTCGTACCAAAATCCTAATCAACATTACATCTAGCATTCCATATATTCGTTCCCATTTCATCCGGAAATAATGAATCGTATATTGTCCAAAACCTAAAACCTCATCATTTCTTCTGCGAGAATTCAGGTAAAATAAACAAAAACTAATGAAATAAACTGTTATATATTCACTGAAATAAAGGCTAGGTATAATATATATATATGTTATATAAAAAATTCTCTTTTTACTATTCATTTAAATTATTGTAAATTGCCGGCATATTCATTATTTCCTTTTTTTCTAATACGCTCTACTATTTATTTTTAGTTAAATTCCTATAAATTTAAAACGCGTATCTTAATAATAAATTTATTCAAAACCGTAATCTAAACTTTTAATCCCTTCATTAATTTTTATCGTCTACTAAACTGTAAAGTTCTGAACGCAGTTACTTATTTTTCGATTGTTTATCAAAGCCATTTTTACATTTTAATTTTATTTCATGTCAGTTTCCCGCCCGCTAGGCGACAGCCTTTTCACATCGAAATCCTTCCATTAGCGGCGCCGAGATTCTTTTCTGTGACGTTTCTCGGTCGCTCTCCATTGGCTGAGTGACGGATCGCAGTTTCACTTCGAGTCTCGTTCGTGATTTGGTTTGGCTAGCCTGAAGTTTTCATTTCAATCGGAATTCCTTCACACATTCTAATAAAAAGCTAGAGCATGAGCTCTGTAGTAGATTTTTTTGTGCTGTTGGAGTGTTTACTTAATTTGTTACCCGGTGTCCTAAGCCATCTAGAATATTCATTTCGTCAATTAACATCTATTTCGCATGAGTAACTAGTTCATGCTCGAGTGGAATACTCTGATTTCTCATCCTGTGGGAATTGTTTAATGTAGGTATGTTCTGATGGAATAAACAGTTTCCTATGACTACGTTTCCATGTTTTAATTGGGAAAACCCCAGATTTTTTCATACGCCTTTTTTCACCACTCACGCAGCCTAATCTGCCTTGTCTTCATCACGAATAAATAAGAGTTTAATTGGACTCTACCAATATTATCATCGCTCTACAGCTGCTAAGTTTTCACAGAGTTGATACCTCCACTAGCGATGCTTGTGCTAAGTGGTGCGATTGCTATACAACATCACCATCGGCTGATTAATATGTGGTACTAATCCAGTAATATGAAATAAAAACACGACGTGATTTATCGACTTAACCCATTAAATTGTTTCGTAATATATATAATGTACACTTTCATTGCATAGTTTGGCACTTTTATGTTAGCGTGAGCAAATTTGTCCGAGATCAGAATTCTTTCGTTTGATGACTGTCATTTGTAGTAAAGTAACTAAAACTCCATCAACACTAGGGAAATTATGCAAATTAAAATAAAAAACTAAATGTAACTTTCAATCTTTTTTTTTTTTTTTTTTTTAGAAATAAATACTACTTTAAAACAAAATCATTTTACTTCAACATCAAAGTATATTTTGTATTTAACACACACACACAAAAAGGAAAGCTAACCCTTTTTTTTAATTCATTATATCATGAAAAACTTTAGCTCTAAAGTAACATATAATTGCTTGATATTTTCAAAATGGATAAATAACATAATAGGAAAATGTAATTGAGATTATTCCACAAAGATTTTTTTTTTGTCATAAAATATTATTTTCATGAAATAATGTCCGACATTTTGTATGATATTCATCAGCAATGATATCGAATAAATATTTGCATAGTTTGTACAAAAACTGCAGTAGTTGTAAAAAATGATATTTTTGTTTCATAGACTTAATAAGTTTTATTATCTAAAATAAAATGTTAAAATATATTTAAAAAAATAAATTACGTATAAAATATTTACTAGTAAATTTATAAAGAAAAACCAGTACAATTTACATGTAGTCAATGCAATTAACTTCCTTCATCGGATCTAATGTAAGTTGGGTTTATTGAATGAAAAAATATTTTAATAAGATATAGTAACATATACCAAAAAAAAATATTTCAACAGGAGAGCAAAATTGCTCATTTTTAAATACAAAGCAGATAATGTTTTTCTTACGTTAATTAATGGGCCAATAGTAGCGCTGACATGTCAATGAATATTGTTAAAATTAAAACATCATTTCACAATGTTTCGTACAAAATTTATTAGTATACAATTTTTTTCAAAAAAACCTATTCCTTCATTAATGTTTTCATTAAGAATAAATTTATTTCAATTGCGTGTCTTGATTACAAGTATTGCGCATGGAAAACAGCGGGTAACATTTGTATTGTCAATGATAGCGATTGAAATAATGCTTAGCGATTTATCACTGTGTGACATATTTGTACACAAACACTTTATCTAAATATGTATTTTAAGAAATCTGTTTCGTCTATTTTTTTTACATTAAATATGATATTTTGCATATCTGTAGAAACCGATGATACTATTGTCTATTCGTACACACCAGCTTTTCAAAAGTTTTGGTTAATGGTAAAGAAATTATGTTTTTAGTTTAGACTACAACGCGTTCACGACAAGCGACGAATTTTACAAACCCTGAATCCTGGCAAAGGATGATATTGATATTTCTTTTACGCGAGATTCATGTAGTATCATGGTTGAACCAAGGATGATGAATCCACAAAGCACACAATTTTCAGTATATAGATTTAAAAAAGAGTCTTTAAAAGATTTAAATTCATAAAAATGATCGACGATGAGAAGAAAACTCTAAAATATATATTGTTAACTAGAAAATATATTGATAAAATTTAAAGAATTATTTATGAAACATTTAATATACACTAAGTTTTTAATTACACAAAACATTCATAAATTATTTAATTTAGCGTATGGGGTAAGTGTATCATAAAAATACCATATTAAAATATATCGATAAATTGATCGATAAATTGATAGGCTTAGTATAATAATAAACGTAATATATAAAGGTTAAATTAACTGCTTCCTAATTCATCATGTCTACTAATTATACTACTGCAAATCAAACTCAAATACATATTGGTGTGATTAAGTGAAGATGATATTGCACGCTATATTACGCTTCCGGATTTGATGAACATAATCATTAAGTGCTTTCCGAATACCCATAATATATTTTTTTATTCATTTTTGGTAACATACCCAAAAAATAAACAAATTCTAACTGAATTTATGACCGCATTTAGAATAGATATTTAATTAAATAATATGTAATGTGATAACATTTGTATTAATTTACGCTACAATTCTATCAATTTATTTACACGTAAAGAACCACTTTTTACCCACACAGTTTTTCTAAACTCACAGTTTTTGGAAAAACAAGAAAACTTTTTTTTAAATCTACGTCTGGTTGATTGTAATTCCATGAGCTGAGTTGCAATTTAATTACACTGCTCAAAACAATTAAAGGATATTTGAAGTTTTATATAAAATAAAGATATAAACGAAATTTTTTTTGCCGAAAATAGAAGAAGAGAATCACAAATGCAAATTTTTCTGGTTTTCAAACTGTGGAGTATGCAAATTTTGAGTTCGACGTCAAAAACGTCGCTTCAGCGGCAGCGAATGAAATTTGACTTTCAACTGGATAAAAGAGAATGAAGACAAGGATGATCGGCATTCAGTGATTTATTTGTTTCGATGAGTACGATGTCTCAGCGAAGTCATTTGGCAGATTCAGAAGCTTTGAGAATTGTTGGTAGGTTAGAAGGGGGCCAAAATCAAGCCGAAGTAGCGCAAGCCATTGGAGTGTCACAAAGTGTCATTTCCAGGATCTGGAACCGTTTTCTGGAGAGTGGATGTGCAGGCCGAAGACCGGGGCAAGGTCGTAGACGGGCAACAACGCCCAATGAAGATCGGTATTTAACGTTAACAGCTCGGAGACACCGAACCATGAACACTACTCTTCTCCAACAACACCTTCGCTCGGCTACAGGCACCACGATTTCAACTCAGACTGTCCGAAACCGGCTCCATGCTGTAGGTCTGTATGCTCGCCGACCGATGGTATGTGTTAGATTAACATCAAGGCATCGTCGCGACCGCAGGGAGTGGGCAACCGAGCATGTCAATTGGAGGAAAAATAAATGGAGCAATATTCTGTTTTCTGACGAGTCCCGTTTTTCTGTGCATCCGGATAATAGGCGTATTTTCATCTGGAGGGACCGTGGCAGTAGGAATAATCCTGCGTTCGTGCGCGAAAGTGTCAGATTTGGCGGTGGAGGAGTGTTGTTGTATGGTGGCATCTCCATTGACGGGCGCACTGACCTCTACATCATTCGAGATGGAGCTCTGACTGGTCGCCGATATAGGGATGAGATCCTCAGACCTATTGTAGTCCCTTACGCTGCAGCAATCGGAGATAACTTCATTTTAATGGACGATAACTGCAGGCCACATCGTGCAAACCTGGTGGAGGATTTCCTTTTCGAGGAAGGAATCGTTCGAATGGAATGGCCAGCGTGTTCTCCAGACATGAATCCAATCGAGCACGTTTGGGACGCTCTAGGAAGACGAGTTTCTGGCCGCCAACAACCCCCACAAACTCTCCAAGAACTGGAAAGAGCTCTTCTGGAAGAGTGGGGCAGAAAACCCCAACTCGTCATTAATAGCCTCATTGAGTTCATGCCTCAGAGGTGTTCAACGTTGCTGGCCGCCCGTGGAAACCATACCCCCTACTGAAAATGATTTTCTTTGAAGAAAACAGCTTTTCTTATTCTTTTTTCTCATATGCACAAATTGTGCTTTTTTCCTTTAGTACACAAATGCGCAATAAAATGCATTTTTTCTGCCAAACATGTGTAATTTATTCTCATATAACCTACTATGTCTGTCGACCATGTATCAGTCAGCTAAAAAGTTTACCAGATACAAAATCCACCTAAAACTGCAATATCCTTTAATTGTTTTGAGCAGTGTACTTTGTGAAGCGTGTTAACTTATTTTTTACGTCTACTAAAATCTCACCCTTTTCTATCTCTTTGTAGCAAACATTCAACGTATAAATTTTATGTTTTGATCGTGTGTACTATTCAAGAATATCTATCATCAGTCGATCCACTCACCCACAGTTTTTCAGCTAATCTCGCACATGTTCCTGGAGCTAATGGTTATCTAAGCAGCTGTGTCTTTTTTCGCCGAAATGGATAATTTGGCTTCAAAAAGCTATGAAATAAAATGTGTTTTTCTTTCTGTGTATGTATTCGATTTAATAAGTGTCACTAATAACATCCTCTACGGTTTCTATTTATGTAGCTCCCATTTCCTTTACTATGAATACTTTAAAAAAGTCATTTCAGAATGAATATTTTGATTCTTTCAATCATAACAATCCTCTACATCAATATTGGGAAGATGTTTAACAAACTTGGATCTATATTCAATTTATGGAAAGAAAATATTTAAAATAATTAGTCAAATCAATAGCATTATTATAGCCTCTATGATAAAAATATCGTGCAGCAAAACTCCTTTGCCAGGAGTACTTTGCCTATTAGTAACTGAGGAATTTTTTTCATGGCCATTTTTTTTTTATGCTCTGAATAACAAATATTTCTTTATTGAGCCCCAAATAAAAATTATTACTTATAAAATCTGTTTTTCTTTATTCAACAGGTGTCATCGATATCTAAAAATAAACTGACTTTAAATAAAACTTCCTCATATGCGTCTTATACATGAAATGATGTAACATTTCGTTTATAACAGGGATTGCATATTGTAGGCTTGCGTTATAGCTATAAATTTTAAACACAATCATACTGATTGGTAAAGTTATCATACAATAGAATATTTTCAAATGTGCGAAAAAATGCCCAAGCTGGGAATCGCCTGGGTTGTCAGACCAGGAGCATTCGCAAAGTAAGCAAAGTATCTGTTTTCGATTCCAGGATTGGATAGTTTTTCACTCATTTGGAAATATTAATTTCGTACGGGTTACTGCGTTAAATTTGCGATAATTCGTTGTGAACCTCCAACTCAGGAGTAATTGTCTGTCATCTGAATTCTGTCATTATTAAGTTTTTATTAATGTCATGGCCTATTTCTATCTTTTATTTATTTATTTAATTATACTTATAATTATTAATATTTTATTGAAATTACTATGTTTAATTTCTAGATCAAACTTTACGATGTAATATATAAGTTTAAATTAACAAAGTGGTTTTAAAATTAGTACGAATGTGAGATTTTTGTGACTTAATGAATGTTTAGAATTAAAGAAAATAAATAATTCCTCAGGTTAGAATTAATGATGTGCATAATGAGTTACATTGATATTCGAGATAATCTTTCATCAAAGCTCAAAAGCGTAGCTGTCGACATTCGTATTAATTTTAATAAATTAGAAAAAGAATTTTTTTAAGTAAAAATAATTAAATATAAGAACTGCAAATGATTCATTCGAATTTTAAAATAACTTATTTTGTCCATCACATGTTCGAAATGCCGTGCGACAACTGGAACTTAAAAAATGTATCTATTGTTTTAATCAATTGTGTACACACAATTAAATTCTCAGCTTTTATTTAACTGTTTTTCAACTGACATCTGATGATATAAATTGGAATAAATAAGGAATAGACATAAAACCAGTTGAACACAGAAGAAAGCATATATTTGAGTTCACAGACTTTCTTAAATTCTGATATTATGTAAATTATTGCACTTGCATATTTAAATATTTAGAATGTTCTTTTATCACGATATAAAAAATTATAAATTTCTGCGAACTTAAAATAATTGCATTTTTTCAACATTTATATTATACGAAAAAGACCAATAACATTAATTTGTAGAACAGTAGAAGAAAAAATAAAATACAAAATATTTTGTCACTTATGTAAATTGCTATTCCCATACAAACAAGTTCATCTTTCTCATCACACATTCTATCGGATTTTTCATTAACATCTATTTACAGAAACGATTATCGATAGTAACTGCTAACATTAAGCCGAAAAAGGAAACAGGACAATCTCTACCGGAAGATACAACTGCGATAATTACGGTTGCGGCATTTTATTCTTAAAATTATATATGAATAACGTCTAAATGTAAAGACATTTGAATGTTTCTGATAATAATATCACAGAGGTATGTCATACATTATATCTATAACTGCTGCGATTACAGTTGTAATTATTTAATATTGAAAAAAACGCTGTCTTCTTTTCCATATATTTTGAATTTTAATTTTAAATTAGTTATTTAAAAGTCGAATACAATTTCAAGTATATTTCACTTTGCTTTTTAAAATTACATTTGGGATATTTCTTGTTACAAGGGTGATAAGTTATCTTTATATACGATTTTAATAGTGCTGCGAAATGGGAATACTTGAGATTTGTAAAACTACGCTGGATTTAAAAATTAATCATAGTAATCAGTGTATTGAAATACAGGGTCTCCCATAAATTTGTTAACATTTCAAAAATTCATAAAAAGCGAAAACGTAGTTTTATTTAAGTGCGGTTAGAGACAAAATTATTATCATAAGGAATAATTTCTATTGGTAAAGAAAAATGTTTAGAGAATGTTTTTGGGAATAGAGGTCGCTTTAACATTCAATTTCACAAACATTCGATCAAATTACGTTTATTTGCGTACAAATATTTACAAGATCATAACAGTTAATATGCGATGTCTCCGCCATCACAAGGAATTACGAAAGTCATGTACGCAGTTGTACGCCATGCTAAGCTACTGGAGACTGCTAAATGATATGATGAAAGAGAAATCATACCTATGTGATTGGTATGTAATTTGTTAAGCAGAGCAGCTTTCATGGAAGACCATGAACGCAGTCACATCTGCCAGTGACGTCGGCAGCGTTTTGGTCCCCGCTTTCAGTGATAGCTGATGATGCGAAAAAAATCTTATGCTCGCAAATAATTTGCCTCAATTCAATTTACACACGCTTTTCTTATTCATATTCAGATCTACTAAACTGAAAAAAAACCATCCTGCAGTGTTTTGTTTCTCTCTACATATCGCCCTTGCATCAAATTTCGTTTCTTGGTCTTTGTTTCTTTTTTTCTTTCTTGGTTTCGTTTCATTGTTCTTTGTAAAGTGACTTTCCGATCCAGCGACACGATTACAATTTTTTTTTTAAGTTCACTGGTATAATAGAAATTCTCTGTCGTTCATTAATTCTTTCCATTAATTCTTGTACCAGCAACTTTCAAATGATTTACAAGTACATGTCGATATATCAAATAGAACATTTTTTTTTCAAGAAGCATGAATCTGATTGCGATAGCCTTTAATATCGTTTCTTGCTTTCTAAGATTTTTAAGAAGCCCGATATTTGCCGAGATATGAACGAGTTTTTCTAAAAATGCTGTAGTGGTCAATTATTGGGATTGAAAATCGTTTCCAAGTCTATTGTAACTTATTAGAATGTACTTCGCACCAGGAGAAAAAAGTAGATGTAGATATTGTCTCCTTGCTTCGGTTTTATTTTGAATTCCAACATAAGCATTTTATTACGATTCATAGGTAAGAATTTTATTCGTTGGCGTATCACAACCGAACCCAAGTATAATTTCAAATCATGTCTTTTTAACATCGCCATAGTGCAGTAATATTCAAAGTACATTACCCAACACATTACACAACCAAACAAATCTTACAAAATGAAATCGACATTTATTTCACATTTCGAGAACCGCGTCCGATTCCGTAAGCCGCCTGCTTTGGATTGATCACACGAGCGGTGTTAACACGTTTATTCAATATTATTCAGATCCACGTGAGTATGTCGAAAGACTTGAGGAAAACTTAATGTGGCCAATCATGGTCAATCATTAGTCTTCCAATTTATATAGTGATGGGACAATAATTTTTACGCAAATCCATCTAACCAAAATTATATTATTTCGCATTTTTTTTTTGTAATGAAAAAGCGGGAATTGTCATTTTTTTTCAAAAACTCAAACCCCGTCCGGCCGTAATAAATTTTGAAATAAATTTTTCATTATTTTTCTCTTAATTCCATTTAATAAAACATCTTTTCCGCATATGTAGGTTTTAATTTATATATATATTTTCTCATCATTTAACAGCGATCCATCATATTACTCACCTGACAAGATACGGGTTAATTTTTGGCTCTGGAGTTTCGAAATGTCTTGAGTGTAGCGCAGTAGTTCATATTCCTTATCCGAGTTAAAGGATGCCACACAGCACGGAACATCCTCGTAGTGGGCACATAGAGCATTTGATCACATGAGTTTGTAAATATTATAATGAAAATGCAGGTTATTTTATTGACAAAGCTTTTCATTATTAATATTTTCTTTACTAAAAAAATTCCCCGGCAAAAGAATAATTTTATCGGGAACGGCATTCAAATAAACGCATCCCTTTACATTTTGTGAACTATTTCAAATGTTAACAAATACGAGATGCCCTTTATAAAACAAAACTAATGTGTCGATCTTTGACACCAAGCTATATATTTCTGAAAATAATTACTGGTTTAAGGAATTTGTGCTAAATTTAATTACTAGATTTTAAAATCGACAAAAATATCCGTAACGAAATAAATAGCATTTTGTTAATAAAGAAATAGAGAGTAATAACGATTTTGAAGCACATATATAAAATTAATTACATGAATAAATTAATTGAGATTTCATAAATTGATGTAAATATTTTAAAATATTGAAAACCATAAAATCCTTTAATTTTTCCCTCATAGCATGCATGGTCACAGTGACGTCGTTGTGACGTCACTGTAAATCACTGTGGTCACGTCACATCTGTGACCAAAATGCCACAACTCAGTGATGTCACATTGTGACTGAGATGTGAACTTCTTAGAAAACTTTAAAAAATTACAAAATCTCTTGAAAACATGTTACTATAAAATATTATTTTTCTGGCAATTAAAAAAAATTGTGACGTCACGGTTATGTCACTGCATGTAACGTACGTCACGTCACATACGTAACAAAAAAACGACCATATTGTAAATCACAGTGTGACAAAAATATGAACTTCAAAAACCTTTGAAAATGAAGAGAAATGTTTTAAACAGGCTCGAGTTACAGAGGAATAAGGAATGAAAATATATTAGTGGATAGCAAATAGTAAAGTCGGATACGAAAAGTGTGTGTGTGTGGGGGGGGGGAGCATAAAAAGGAAAATGCACGGTACAAGTATATCAACAAACTAGATTTTCATGCTGTATTTTATCAATTTAATATCTAAGACAGTGAAAGTATACTTTATTTCTTTATTTCATTTTTATCTAGCTTTACAATTTAATATAATATAGTGCGTCTCATAAGTATATGGACAAGCGATTTTTTGAAATAGCAGCTCAAAATATGAAGCCATAATCACGAAAAAAATAATAAGCATATAGAATTATAATATATGTTTGTTACAACAACGAAATGCAGTATAGGTTTTACAGAATTTTTGTAAAAAAAAAAAAAAAATTCAAAATAAACTGTCCCAAAAATATATGGACAATGAAGAGAATTGCTTTTATTTCCACCGTATCAAAAAAAAAAATTGCATTTTCTGCGTTCTGTACATGTGAAGTACCCACTGCAAAATATAAAATCACTGCTCATTCTTCAATTATCGAATAGTGGGAAAATGCCTCGCAACGTTCAATTCTCTGCTGCTGATATAGCTAAAATTTGGCGATTAAAGACTCAAATGATAAAATTTCTCATATTGCTAAACAAATAAAGAGTAACAGATCCTTAATTTATGAAATGTTATCAAAAAGTGACAATGCGATTGCAAAACAACGTTCAGGTCGACCAAAAAAGCAACTCTATACGACAAGACATATAGATTTTTCGAGCAGTTTCAACCCAAAAGAAGTCTGTTCGTGAAATTTCGAAGACTTTTGCTTTTCCTATTACGAGATCTACTGTTCGCCGTTGCATACGGGAAAGCAAAATTCATAAATATCGCAGAATGTGCGCGGAATCTATGTTGAAAGTGCACCATAGAAATGCACGCGTCCTTTGAACTAAAAAACACAAGCCTTGTGAAGATGAATTGTTAAGCGTCTCTTCAGTGACGAAAACAAAACGAATTTGGATGGCCCTGATGGCTGGGCATAACATCGGCATGATCTGCGACGAGAATCTTGGGAGTCCATTAGTCGACAAGAAGGAGGGGATTCCCTCAGGGTGTGGGCGCGATTTGTTTCAATGGAACAACGGATATTGCTTCTGTTAACGCTCAACAGTTCCCTGAGGATTATTAAAATGTCCTTAAAAGCAATCTACTTCCATTTGGAAACATTTGTGGAAGGGATAACTGAAAATTCCAAGAGGACAATGCGTCGATTCACATCTGTCATTCAACAACAGCTTGGTTTACGCAGAATCAATTAACTGTTATAGACTGGCCAGCTATCAGCCCAGACCTAAATCCAATTAAAAACCTTTGAAGAGTACTTGGGCTAGATGTATATGCTCATGGTCGTCAATTTTCTACTATTCAGGAATTAAAGCAAAGCGTAGAGCAGAATTGGTTCTCTTTACAGCCACACATTCTCCAAACACTAGTTTGAGGCTTACTTGATACGGTTTTCAAGATAATTCAAAGGAATTGATCCAAAATTCGAATTTAAATGCAAAAAAAAACTCGAAAAGTCCATATATTTTTGAGACAGCCTATTTTGATTTTGATTTTTTTACAAAAATTCTGAATAACCTATACTGAAATTTCTTTATTGTCATAAACTTGTATTATAATTCCATATGCTTCTTTTTTTTCGTGATTATGGCTTCATTTTTTGAACTGTTATTTCAAAAAATCGCCTGTCCATATACTTTTGAGACGCACTATAATACTTCACTTATTGTTATTATTATAAAAGTGTTTCTCGGAAACATGGTACGCGCTGGAGCAATTTGGATGACATATTTACAATTAGGAATATTAAATTTATACACTTTACATATTTAGTTTGCAGGGAGGAAAATTTTTAATTTTTTTGACAACCACTGGTATTCGAATCACTTCTGTGGTTTCAAACTAAAAAAATTCTATCACAGTTAAGTCTGCGGCTTTTAATGAGCGCGTAGAAAGAGTCTTCAGAGCTTAGTCATATATGCTTTTTTGCTTTATAATTTGCATTCAAGTCATATTTTTTCCTGTTAGTGTACCTATTTTAAAGTAAATATTTAAAAAAAAAAATTCTACTTCTTTCAGACTTTTTAAATGAAATTAGCATTTTTCGAAAACAAAATACAAAATTTATGCAAAACCCACGATATTATTCATTATTCATATTTCAAATTTGTGTTTTAGAGATATGACTCTAAGACAAAATTATTTTACAAATTGTTTTATTCTACAGAAATTAAACATGAAAAGAATGACAGATTGACAAAAAAAATGTTTTTATCCTCGATAATCCTTTTTTATTTATCCAGAAGATATTTTGTATTTATTACGTGTGAAACAATCTTAACTTAAATAGGGCGGGGGGGGGGGGGTTAAACTGATGAAAAGAAAACGTAAAATACATAGGAAAATTCTTCAAATAGAAAATTTTAATTACAGACAGTGTCATAAAATTAGTGCACATGCAAGTTCCAAATCTGTTGTATACAAAAGGAAATAAACGGTAACACCTGCTAAAATTAATCTGAAACGAATCTGAAACGGTCCTTCGGTTGATGAGATTTTCGTTACGTCGTAGGTATCGTTAGACTTCACTTTGGTTACTTTATACGGACCTAAAAATTTAGATATCAATTTTAAACCTGTACATTGCTGGGTTCTCTTAAATGCTACGAGGTCACCAATGTTGTACTTCAGGGGTTTCTTACGTTGTAAATAATAGTGCTTGCGATTTTCTTGTTGAATTTCCAGAATATTCATCTTGGCTTATTTACGAAGCTCTTCTCTGTCTTTTATGAATTGTTCTTTCGCTGCACTGTTTAAGAGGTCAATAATTTGCACATCCTCTTTCTGTTTCATTTTTGCACCAAATAATATTTCAAACGGTGTTTTCATAACGCTCCGTTGGTAACTTGAATTAATGACTTGTTGAATTTTAGAAACATGTTTCAACCATTTGGTCGGTTTGTCTTTGGACATTTTAGAGATTACAGAAATTATGGTGGAATTAAGTCGCTCTACTTGAACGGTGAAGGGGGAAGGCCAGTTGTAACTGTCTCGTGCTTTATATTTTCATCTTGACAATAATCAGCAAATTCTTTACTTGTGAAGGCAAGACATTTATCGCTTTTGAGGGTGGAAGGATTGCCAAAAGTATAACTTTGCTGTCGTAGTTTTGATATAGCTTCGGTAGCAGAAGTGGTTTTACAAGAATACAACCAGACGAATTTAGTATATGCATCTGTTCAAGATAAAATATGTTTGGAATTTTTGTTAGCCGTTTCAAGAGGGTCTAAATGATCAATGTAGTACGTTGGAGAAGAGTCACTTCTGTAGGTAAGGGATGGAATTCACCTTCTTGTTTTCCACGTTTGCGATTACACAAAAGGTATGTTACACAATTTGCTGTAATTTTACCAATTTTATTTGACATATTAGGGATGAGAAATTCTTCATTAAGGAGTTCTTCACAATGTTTACGACCAAAATGTCCTTTTTCATGTGTTTAATCACATTTATCTGCATTTCATCCGGCACTACTACCAGACCGATACATTTATGATTTTTATAGAGAACGTTATTTTTAAGGAAATAGTTGTCATATGGCTTTGTTTTCAATATTTCTTTAATGGCCTGTATATGTTCGTCTTTATTCTGTGATTGTAATATTTTTGAAGAAAAGCTATCTTGAATGATTATACATATTGTATTTCTACTTAAAGCGTCGACATGGCGCATGCGTGTACATTGTCTGTGTTCGATTGTATAGTTATAGTCAGCTAACATTAAACCCATCGAGCAATCTTGGTGCAAACATCTTTTTTATTCATAGTAAGGGCAAATGCGTTGCAATCTGTGACTATCTTGAAAGGAATGCCTAGAATGTACACGCGAAATTTTTTAAGGGTTTCAATGACAGCTAAAACTTCTAATTCGTTATCGAATATTTACGTTTGAAATCCGCGTTTTTTTTTTTTTTTTTTTTTTTTTTTTTTTTTTTTTTTTTTTTTCTAAGTAGACAGGTTGAAATTCATTGTCAATAGAAGACTTATGAAAGAGGACTGCTCCGTAATAGTCAAATCGTCATTAGATGCATCACAATGAACTTCTGTTTCAATACTAGGGTTATAAATGCTTAAAACAGGACCTGAAGAAAGGAAATGTTTCAGCTGACTAAATGCATTTCATTGCTGGTTACCAAAGTCAAATTTAGTGTCCTTTCTAATTAGATCGGTTAAAGGCTTAGCTATTAAAGAGTAATCTTGAATGAATTTACGAAATTATGAGTTAGTCCGACAAATGATTGTACATCTTTTATACTTTTAGGTTCAGGGAAATTTAGAACAGCTTTAGATTTAAGAGAGATGGATGCAGTTGACCATTTTTATTGTGGTAACCCAAAAAATCAATTTCTCTCTGTAAAAAGTGGCATTTTTTAAGATTTAATTCTAAACCATATTCGGATGCAGTTGTAAGGACGCGCTGTAATTTCAGGAGTCCTTCGACTTCATTTTCAGTGGGTATTATGATGTCATTTATATAGACAATAAGTAATATTTCATTAATGAGGTCTCGAAAACCGTTATAAATATATCTTTGAAAAACTAAGAATGCATCGCTAAGGCCATAATTCATATATAAAAATTCAAATTGACCAGAGTGTGTTACGAAAGAAGTTTATTTTCTACTATTTTCTTCCTCTTCGACATGAAAAATGCATTTTTAAGGTCAAGAATAGTAAATACTTTGCAGAATGCAACTGATCAACAATGTCATCAATTACTGGGAGGGGAAAATGTTGTTTATATATTTTAGAATTTAACTTCCTATAGTCAACACACAATCTATATGAGCCATCTTTCTTTTCTACGAGGGCAATGGGTAATGAAAAATTACTAGTGTTTTACGAATAATTCCCTTTTTGAGCCACTCAGAAATTTGTTTTTCGACGAAGTTTTTCTCTATTGGCGCCAATATCTGGGAGGACAAGGACAGGTGTTTCGTTTTTCATATGAATTGGTAATTAAACATCAGTTGTCTTTATTTTTCTGGGAGAATAATTTTGCATAAGTTCTGAAATTTTTGAACATATTGTTTTATAGGTAATATGAGATAAATCAAGATTAACATCGGCTAACCCATCAGAAACATTAATAAAAATTATTGGACGTATTGTCATTTTTCTCAGTTTTCTGCATCGAAATATTATTTCCAGAAATTGTTAAAATACTTTGATGTATAACATCTGTACCAATAATAAGATCAAAAGATATGGAATAATCTGGAACTACATAAACATTAGTTGTATAATTAAAATCATCTATCATAATGTCCGTAAGGAAAAACCCAGGAGTTTGATTATAGTATTTACTAATCCATAGAATGTGATGGTTGAATATTCAAGGTTCGACATTGTATGGAGTTTACGGTAAATACTTTCCTTTAGTAAACTTCTTTCATTGCCAGTATCCATAAATGATGTGACACGTACAGACGAAATAAGGACTTGTTTAATCATGAGGGTGTTCGACATAACTGTGGAAACATTGGAGGGTTCTGCATTAACTCTAGGCCTTCCCGGTTGATCCCATTGAGCAGATTTATGTCCAAAATTCGAGCAATTGAAACAACGAGGGCTTTGTTTTTATGTCTGTATTATCTACTTTTATAATTTGACAAACCACAATTAAAGCAAAAAAGATCAGATTTTGGTCAAAAGGATTTCTCTTTCACTGGCAATTCAGGTTTGACTTTACGAAATTTAGTGTTCTCATAGTCATGTCTAATTTTGTCATAAATCCTGAGCTTTTGTCTAAGTTTTACAATGGATTGGCATCCATATAAAATTGATTTTCTAAAAACAGGGTCGGGTATACCATTTATGATATACTGCATTAATGCGGAATCCTCGATGTTGCCGCGCGAGCATAATTTTTTCATAACAAGAAAATATTATCATATATTCAAATATGATATTCATATATTCATTATTCTCAAATATTCTCAGTGATTAATTTTCTTGCAATTTTCGTTTATTTAATATATCATATAACTCGGCAGAATTATAAGTGGTACTGAATTCTGAAATTAAGTGTTGTCTAAGTTTGTCATATGAACTGATATGAAATTCTGTCTGTACTAACAACTGGGCTTTTCCTCGGAAGGATTTTTTACAAAATATGAATACATGAAAGTCAGAAAAATTAAACATACTAGTACCATCGTTAAAATTACTGAGCCAAACATTTATATCTTGAAAAGAGATTCCGTCAAAAGGAGGTACAATACTTTCAACATCAATAAATCTAGTAGTTGATGGCACAAAACTTTGAACTGCAAATTGCTTGTTTTTATCAAAATTTGATTATTCTATGTCACTACTTGCAGAATTGTTATTTAAAGGCAATTCGGGTTCCGAATCTCTATCTCTGTCATTCTAAACATTAGCATGTAGTAAGTTGAAATCTGATAAATAGGTAACTAATCGGGTCGTAAGATCAACTATAGATCCTTAATTAGAAATACAAAGTAAATTACAAACTGTAATCAAATAAATTAGAGAAGTATTCGCTTGAATTTTCGTTATTTTTTAAAAAATTCGGAACTATCGTTTGGATAACCAAAACCAGAAAAGTCTCTGATTCTTTTCCTATTGGATCTGTCACCTTCGGCATTAACAAGAATTCGTGCCAAAGCTTTATTTCATTTGTTCTTTCATTTTTAATCACAAGTTCCATTTCAGGAATATCGACCAATTTCATCATGAAATAAAAAATATATTATGTACAATGTACTCTCAGCTAAGAATAATATCCGGCTTGATTCTGTAAAATGGATAATTCAGACAAATGAATAATATTGGCTGATTAACAGTCACTTCTGAACACCACTTTGTGGGATGAGACTCCTATTTATATATCAAAACTTATTTCGAAGACGAACACTGACATTTATTAAGACGAAGACAAAATAATAATACAGATATTAGCATTTTTCACAATCGATATTTAACATAAAAGCGACAATTTTTGGCTTATTTACTTAACATCATCGAATATTTCCTAAGATTTTTATACGTAATTTAAATCTTCTATTTTATATCGTCGAAATATTCTGCTCTTTTTAACAACAGCAGCCGTCAAATTCTTTCTGCATTCTATTTACTTTTTCTGCGGTTCCACTTCACGCAGCTTCGTTACCTTTTTAATCTCGAAGAGTAGGGCAGCGTCAGGAACATTCAGTCTGAATGTAGGTGTTACTTGCGAAGTTTCCCACAGTATTGTATTCTCTTGAAATAATAAAAATATTGGATAACCATTATTTTCCTACAGTTAATCTTAAATTATTTTTAAATAATTAAAAAAATTCGACAAAAGTGACTTTTGGAAATAAATTCTATTCAAATAGTTAATACACATATATATTTTTTAATTGTTTGCAGATTTGGAAAGGGAATTGAACGAATATGTTATTTAGCATTTTCTTTTTTGCGTATTTTGATTTCGGAGTCGATCTGTAATTTTAAAGTTTTTAGAAAAATTCGGGTGGAGGAGGAGGGAGGTCCTGTAATTTAGATGTTTTTTCTAAAAGAAATAGTCATTATTGTTCAAACTATTAGAAATTTTTAGGAGTTAAAGATAAAATGTTTTCTTAGCCAGCTTTAAAAATTCTCAAAAAATCCGATATTTAGTGGTAAAAAGGTTCCTAATAAATCTTTTCTTTTTTTTTTTTACCTATCGGCCTTGTTCAATAGCTAAAGAAATTTTGTTCTCTTTGTCCGAAATCTAGAGCTTTCAAAAGTTATAAATATAATGATTTTTCTATCCGTGTTAAAAAAAAAAAGAAAAGATATTGATACCTAGTTTTAAAAGAAACATTTTCTTATTTCGTTTTTCCTTGTTTTTGGCGCGCTATTAATTATTTAAACATAACAAAAATAAATAAATAAGGTGACTGCTCCAGTAGTTGATACTCCTCCAGTAGTTCATACATTTTTTGAAATATTGCACCATTTCAGGCGGAAATGATTTTTACATCAGGCACTAGACATAATATTTTTGTTTGAATGTTGGAGCCCCTGTTGTCACATTGTTGTGAATTGCCTGCTGTAAGAGAAGCTATTTTATGAATTATTTTTATTAGAAAATGTAAAAATTTAGTTTTTGATTAGTAGGAGGCCATTATGCTAAGTTAAAATAATCCACTTCCATCTTGCTTATTTCAAATAATAGTTTTGTATGAATTACTGTTAATCACAACTTAAGCATGGTATTTTAAAGATTAATTTTTGAATTTTTGACAGATTTCTTCGATTGATCAATTACTGGGTAAATGGCAATTAAAGAAACTATTTACTTATAATTTTGTTGCTATTTAATTTCAGCAGATTTCATTTTTGCCCATTATAGGACATTCATTAAGGGTTGTAGCAATCATGTTAGTTTACCTCTAAAATTTAAAAGGAAGGACATATTATAAAAAACCCGTAGCGCCGACCTTATTTGATCAACTACTGGCTCCGTCACTCTAAATAAAAATAGTTCTTGTCATCTGGAATGTCCAGTAAATATAACTGTATCAGAGCCTTCTATAACATGTCATGAATTAAAAATGCATATTTATTAGAGAAACGTGAGCCGAAGTCAAAAGAAACATACCTATTTTTAACCTTGTTGTCGAAATTTACTGAGATTTCATCAAAAAAAAAAAAAAAAAAAAACTTTTACTCGTCCTAAGGTTTCGAAATTTTTGTAGTAGACGTAAATCCAGATTGCTACGAAACTCTAAAAATATTGTGTCAAAATGCAGACGTTTATTTAATTTTAATGTGGAAAAAAATATCGTCTGCTGAAGGCGAAAAGTTACATGCTGTCGCGAATTTTCTTAAATGCTTAAAATTCATATTTTTGAAAACCCATTGATCGGACGATTAGAAGATGTATTTTCACATTAAAAGTATATTTTTCTCTTTGTCGATACTTTTAAAATTGCGACCTGGAGCGTGTTGGCTTAAAATGGTAAATATTTACCCCCAAGACCATACTTTTCAAACTGTTAACAGCGATGTTTTATCGATTTATTCGGATTTTTTCATTTGCATCATAAAAGTACGGCATTCAAGAATAAATCTTACGTTTCCCCGTTGTTCGAATGGTTGGGCCGATGGCGGTTAAAACAAAACGGATAAAAATTACCAGCATTTTGTATACATATATACGCGAAAACACAGGTATCATGACTGCGTTGCTGGATTCACATTGTGACTAATCCTAAGTTTGGCAAGTTAACATTGCAGGTTGAAAATATCAATAAATTCAGACATGCATTCCAATGTTTATATACGTGAACAGAGACATCTTTGGTCTATTTAACCGCTCAGTAGAAATGTTTTAAAATTTTGAAACATAGTCTGTTAGGAACAGCATTCCGCCCCCACCCTTTCAGGTGAACCCTGCGCGGGTACACCTGTTGTACCTGCTTAATTACGGAACTCCACTTGCTCCACAAATTTAATTCGAGTATATTTCATTTAATGACAGAAAAACAGACAAAATGGGAGACTCAAATCGAACATTACACATTGTTATGTGTTTCGGTAACGGATGTTTGCGTATAATTGTCTGAGTGAAGCGAGGGCTACTACTCAGCGCAATATTACTGTCTGGTCACATAACAGCTACGATGGATATTAACGCCATGTCCTACTAAAAAAAAGCCTAATAAAAACCTTTCGTCAAGCATAACTCAAAAAATATTTGCCGGATTTCGTTTCTGATTGCACCAGAAGGTACCTACGAGGGTCACCTACTGAATGCACCTACTATGAAAAATAAGTTCCAAACCGTTACAAAATTATACAAAAAAAAAAAAAAAAACTCATAAAAAAGCACAATTTATCTGCATACGTCACAAATATTTGGTGTGCGTCACTTTCACCGGTGGCGAGGCTAACGAGAAAGACAGGCTACCGCGGTGGGTCCAATTCTTCTTTTTTTACAGACCGCTGGAGTCACGTGATGCTCGAATGCACCAATGAAGGTGTGCGAAAAGAGCATCACGTGACCCCAGCGGTCTGTAAAAAAAGAAGAATCATACCAACCGCGGTAGCCTGTCTTTCTCGTTAGCCTCGCACCGCTGGATGTTTTCGTAGACAACTGGTTTGACTACACGGAACAAATAATAATAATAATTAAAAAAAAACTCGCACGCAGTAATAATGAAAGGCCATAAAACACATTTAAATTTAATCAAAACAGAAAAAGAAATCTGTTTTTTCATTTAAAAGAAAAAAAGGCATAAAAACTTTGATTTGAGATTTTGCGATAATCTCTCAATAGCATTTTTTAATCGCCAAAACCATATTTTATATTTCGCATGTGAAAATTGGAAACAATTATATGATGTTTACTAAAATATTTTGCTTTATAGCATCATTTCTTCTTATTTTCTTTATTTTATTAGGGTTTCGTTCATCTGACGAAACCCTATTCGTCTCGCTCCTCTGTCTGTGTGTCTGTCCGTCTGTCACAGAGCCCATTCTCAGAAAATATACATGTTGGAGACATGGAATGTTGCATACTTATAGCTGAACATCACATATCATACGACAAATCGTAAAATTTTGAAAAAGTTTACATTTAAACCTTTGGGCTCCCACATGTGTATTTTAAACAATTCTTTCTAAGTGAGTTCCTAATTAGGTTGGAGGCGTGAAATTTGGCATACTTATATCTGAACACCTTACATCAAACGACAAATCATAAAATTTTGAAAAAGTCGTACATTTAACCCTTTGGGCTCCCACATGTGTATTTTAAACAATTATTTCTAAGTGAGCCCTAATTAGGTTGGAGGCGTGAAATTTTGCATACCTATAGCTGAACTCCTCACATCAAAGGACAAATTATAAAATTTTGAAAAAGTCGTACATTTAACCCTTTGGGCTGCCACACGTGTGCTTTAAACAATTCTTTCTAAGCGAGTTCCTAATTCGGTTTGAGTCGTGAAATTTTGCATACGTATAGCTGAATACCTCAGACCACACGCCAAATCATAAAATTTTCAAAAAGTCTTATATTATTTACTCCTCCGGTCTCTAACTTGTGTATTTTAAGCAAATTTTCTATCCTCCGCCCTTTTCACCCGGGGAGCTTATAACTGAACACCTGACATCAAATTACAAATCATAAAATTTTGAAATAGCCATACATTTAACCCTTTGGGCTGCCACATGTGTATTTTAAACAATTCTTTCTAAGTGAGCCCCTAATTAAGTTGCAGTCGTGAAATTTTACATACTTATAGCTGAACACCTCACATCAAATGACAAACCATAAAATTTTGAAATACCCATACATTTAACCCTTTGGGCTCCCACATGTGAATTTTAAACTATTCTTTCTAAGTGAGCCCCTAATTAGGTTGAATGCGTGAAATTTTTCATACTTATAGCTGAACACCACATATCATACGACAATTCATAAAATTTTGAAAAAAATCGTTCATTTAACCCTTTAGGCTCCCACTTGCGCATTTTAAACTATTCTTTCTAACTGAGCACCTTATTAAATTGGAGATTTGAAATTTTGAATACTTATAGCAGTAAACCTGAGGCCAGGCGACAAATCATAAAATCTTGAAAAGGTCTTACGTTTAACCCTTTGAGCTACCACACATGTATTTTAAGCAATTCTTTCTAAGAGAGCCCCTAATTAAGTTGGATACATGAATTTTTGCATATGTATAGCTGAATACCTCAAACACACGGCAAATCATAAAATTTTCAAAAAGTCTTATATTATTTACTCCTGCAGGCTCTAACTTGTGTATTTTAAGCAATTTTTCTAACATCCGCCCTTTTCACCCGGGGAGCACTTTTCCAACTTTTGCCGACACCACTTTGCCCATTGTTTCATATTATAAATCATAGCCTTAAATATTTTAGTTCAACTTTTTACCACCAGGGGCGCCTGCTTATCTCGGGTACTATTGGCCCGATCCCCTTGACTAATATATCTACGGGGAGTATATAAAACAAAGTTTCGTTCTGATAGAGGTTTATTTAGACTAGAATGCGCCCCTGGTTGTGAAATGTGGAACTAACAGATTTTTCAAAACGATAAAGTGTTTTGAAAGGAATATTACACAAAACCCTCTGTGCGATCTGTGATCACACTTATCCACTTGTTTTTAACATGCTTTCTTTTAACTTACAATTATGTTTGTCTGTGGCACTCAAATCTTCTGATTCATTTTTCACCCACTTTCTGTTCACATAGAGTTTTGAACTTTGGAATATATATGCATTCCTGAGGGCAATATATGAACTGGACATTGCTTTTTAAAATTCGGCCCCTAAGGGGGCAACGTTAGTGGGGTGGATGAATTAATGGTTACGTTTGATTTTCTATAGAGAAATCAGCATTAACTTCAACAATTTTACTTCAAGAAGTATTTTTTGAAAAGTTCTAATGACATTGTTACCACGATATCGCCAAACTTTGGCCAACTTGTCGAAATATCGTCAAATTCGGCAACAAAAAGTTTTTATATAAGAAGCCAACTTGGAGATAACTTGCTAATTTGGCAAAATTTCCATTTAAATCCTTTTATCTCCCATAATTGAACTTACCGATTTAAATTTAAGGTTTTTTTCAAGACTTTTCTGCTATTTAGTACATTTAAAAACATATATGTTTTCTAAATTTTTGTGAATTTTAATGAAAGTATGATTTTCAAAAAAAAAAAAAAAAATCTATTTATATTAATTTCTTTTTAATCTTTAAAAATGAAATTGGTACTTTTCCTGTATAAAGGCCTTTGTCAGATAGAGAAAATAGGTTTGGCGAGACAAGTAAGACTTTTATGCGTATTTTCGTGCAAATTATTCATTGCAAGAAATTTTTTAAAGATTTATAAAATTTATTTTGTGCAAACAAACCACTTACCTATTTTTATATACAAACAAATGTAAATTGTATATAAAAAGCAATGATATATATATAAATAAAATGTTTATATTTATGTCACAAATGCCATATACGCATCCAATTTGGCGTGATTTTTTATTCCAATTTGGCGAAAATATCGTTTCGAATACCAGTTACATATAGTGTGCAATAATAGCAAGTTATATTTTTTTCTCACTATGAAAACAAAATAAAGTGATAAACAAGATATTTTCTATTATTTTTAAAAGGAAATAACAATCAATAAATGACATAATTATAGAAAAAAAACAATTTATAATAACGTTACATATGGTTAAATCAGTGGTGTTCGTGACTTGTATTTTTTTTTTTTTTTTTGGGGGGGGGGGGGCACTAAATCCATAGCTGCCAAATTTATTCTTCTCTTACCACTATTGCTTTAAAAGAAGTCTTTGCCATATTTGTTGGCGGAATATTCGATCATTCAACAAGGTAATGATTTTCTTTCAAAAAATAATGGTAAGAAAAGAATAATACTGTCCGCCATGCAAATAGTGACCCAAAATATGACAGTTTCGAACCGCCACTGCTTACCATGTCAGGCAAAGTAACGCCACTTTCGCGCCAATTAGGTACCTCTGTGCGTTTATGACATCTGTGCCATATTTACTTGTAAAAATAAGTATAAACGTTAATCAAGTTTGTTTTCATAGCTATTTATATCTTTTTGCAACAAATCTCAGTTTTTGAGACCGAACTTAGTTTGAAAAAAACTAGAAAACGGGAAGTCTGTTTCTTCAGAATTTAGTGTCACAACCGATGACAAACCAAATACATATATATAGATAGTGCAAAACATATTTCAGTTTTAAGATTTAAAACACACGCTTTTATTTTTGTAGAATGACGTCATCCGTATCCGCTGAAGAATTCTTCATTTACGATCCAATCTTAAACAACTTCTACAGTAAAGTACGCATAGGGCTATCGCTGAGGATATCGCTGAATAATACACAAAACCAAAAAAAGAGATGTCTATAATAGCTCCACATTTTATCAGAAATCATTCATTTATATTTTTTCAAAATAGAAAATTAATTATAAATTTTTAAATTGTTAAGGGAAAAATGCAACAAAAACTTGTAATTACTATTCTAACTATTTTCCCCTACTTTCTACAGAAATGGAGTACTTGTGTTGCGAATATTAAACAAATGGCGTTAAAAACTACAAAAGATTAATGTTTCAAAAATAAATTGAATTGCAGTTTTCAATCAAATTGCATTTAAAAGTATCTTTTCTCCCCAATACGACAGTATCAAAATTGAAAATGTGCGATGTTTAGAAGTTAAAAATCTTAAATTAGTAGAATAGAGAAGATTAAGTTAAATCGCAGTTAAATTGCAGTGCAGTATTTGGTACTACTTATTATCCCATCGACCAAAGATCTATCGTCAAACTATAAGATAGAAAGACAATAATGGTTGATCGTAAATGTCGCATTCTAAGTACCTTATTAGAATGCATTTAATGCTTTTCATGGTATTCCGCTGTTACATGGACTTTGGCATTTTTGTAAAAAACGCGCAATTCGGTGTTAAGAAAGTGAGATTTTTCGCCAAATGATATAAATGACTATGAAAATAAAACAGAATAAATATTATACTGGTTTATATATATATATATTTATATTTAAAAATGCATCTACCAACACGTATTAGATAAGTTATTTATGTTTGTATATAATACATAATAATAGAAATTTTTCTATCTGTCTGTTTGAAATTCTATACAAATCCCCAGTTTGGAATCCAGAATTGTGAAAAGATACGTACATGTGTTATAAAACACGGCCGAGGCAGCTAAAGTAATTCGGAATCGAAATAATTTATAGTTAATTTTTAGTTAATTAGAAACCACCAATTTAACAGCAATTTTTTATCAAATTTAAACATTTTTCGTTATAGCAGTTGCCAACAATTAAAATACACAATAAAATTCTTACTACAACAATTAATTTTCTAATGTAAGATTTCAACGTGAAAAATGAAAATGAAATAAATAGTTTGCCGAATTAAAAAAAAAAAGGGTGAATATTACGTCATACCTTTTCTATTGCAAGGTTTCCACGTGAAAAATGAAAATGAAATAAAGAGTTTGACGAATTTAAATGAAAATGAATATAACTTCATAACTTTTCTATTTCAAGATTTCCACGTGAAAAAGGAAAATATTACGTCGTATTGGAAATATAAATGATGTGGAGAATATAGTAGAACGTCATATGAGTGTGAAAAAAGTATTGAAGCATGATAAAATACCCGATTATGGAACTATTGGCTTATTTTAACATTATTGCTCAAATGATATATTGAAATAAGTTCATTTATAGCTGTATTCTTTTGCGTCTGTTATATGCATTTATACATAGTGTTATATTTATACATTTGTAATATATTATTCTGAATCCGGGGTGGAAACTATCTTAGTTACAAAATTAAAACTCGATAACTTATCATCGACTAATAAGTTTAATATTTACAACGTATTTACATGTTGCTATTTACAAAATAACCCAGTTAATTTAACATTACGGCTTAGCTCACATGCCGTGTCGGCAACAACTTTGTAAACATTCTTCTCATCTCGTAAAGTCTAATTTACTCAGCTTGTCAGTTCTTTTGAAAGAAAAAAAAAATATAAGGAGAGAAAATATGATGAAGTGGGTATTGTTCGAGCGTTACACTCTTCCCCTCACACTGCATTACTGGTCCCTCCGATGCAGTGTGCATTTCCTGAGTGGATTCCTTCGGGATGCTTTTTGGTGCCTAAAATCCTCTATTGGTCTCGTGTTTTTTTTTTTTTTTTTTTTTTTTTTTTTTTTTTTTTTTTTTTTTTTTTTATCCTTTCGTAAATATTTACTGGATGGGCGTCTGGCGTTTCTGGAGGCCTCGTCAGTTACTTCTTACGAAAATTTAAACACATAAATTTCGACAAATAAACAGATAAACATAAAACACAAACTGATCACTTTATGCAGATCAGTTATCCCACGGCTTCATATATTCTTTATCTTGATCTCTATCTTTAAAATCAGCATACCTATTTTCCCTGTAATTTCTTTCTGTATATTGATCTCTATCTTTAGAAGCTGTATACCTATTACCTCTAGAATTATAAGAATTGGAATAAGCATCTCTTCCACTATAAGCTCTTTTAAATTCATGATGAGAACTACTTCTACCGTCGTTATACCTTTGTTTTCCATAGTACCCATTATCATGTCTGTAGCTTCCAGACCTATAATCCAATTTGTAATTATACTGATCATTAGTTCTAAGATCCTTTTCATATATCTTTTTAAATTTGCTAGACGAATCTGCAGTTCGCTGTGCACTATACCTGTGTGATGGTTGGAAATTTCTTTGCTCCTGATAGCTACCTCTACCTGATCGTCGGCCATCATAATTATAATTATTTCGAGCATGATAGTAGCCTCTATTTTTGTGCCTAAGAGAAAAATTTGGTTTATACTTTACTTTTGAAGTAAGTGAAGCACTTTCTAGCGATTCAGATGCATCATTAGGTTCAACGATATCCGATGAACTATTCACCAAACCTTCACATTCTGTCATATCTTGAGATATTAAAGAATCTTTAGTCTAAAAATTTTGAGAAATCTCTGATTCATCCTGGTAAGAATTCTCTGAACCAGGTTTCTCACAACTATTGTTATTGTCATTTCCATGGTTAAGTGACTGTTTAACATATTTTTGCCATATCTATTATTGCTTCTGTTAACAATTGGTCTATTAAAATTTCTGTTCTTACCACTATTATCGAAATTCCTACGGCAATCTTTTACATACCCTTTTGTATCATGTGCAGGACTATCAATTTCATCAGATAAAATTATGCCCATCCATGATCCTGTATCAATATAATGTTTAACTTTAGGTGTAGTCTCTTCCCCTAGTTGGAAGCTACTAGTAAATTTTTCAAGCAGTTCATTCAACCTAACTTGTTGCTCTGAAGTGAGATATCTACCTTCATGTTCTCTAAGAAAAACGGCGTCTAATTCAACGGATTTTATCGCTAATTCACTGAGAGGTCTATATGTATCTTCAGCGAATCTATACTTCCACCTACATCTATCAGCGAAGAACCATTCTTGATTTACTACATCCAAAACAATTTTTGCTTTGCGTAAAAAACCGATTCCTAAAATTGTACGATTATTTCTGGAATTCGGCAGAGCATAAAGTGTTGTTTTAACCTTCAATTTTAACATGAACTACTGATTTATAAACTTCGGTAGTATTTTGTAGCCCATCCGCTAAGACTACGATCATTTGAGTTTTTTCAAACTTCACACCTTGGTCTTACAATAAAGAATACAAAACTTGACTCGCAACGCAATATGTTGCGCCAGTGTCAGCACAAGCTGTGCCAGAGAGAAAATTTATGCTTATTTTTACCAATAATGTTGGTGATGTTTGCATATTACATGTACGAAATTCTAGTGATTGAAAGTGCACCGATACATTTTTCGGAGAACAGGTTGGACACTTGGATTTAATAACTCCCTGGTTTCCACAACCATAGCAACTTAATATTGGTCGATTTAAATTAGAAGGATAGTTAATTTTATTTCTCTTGGACTCCTTTTGATTGCCAATTTTACCAAACTCATTTCTTTTAAAATCTAAAGGCGTTTTTTCAAAGCGATTAGAATACCCGACCTCACTGATTTTATTTGATCTCTTTATTTCTACTTTGTGTGACCTCAAATTATCATATAAATCTAACTTTCCAGCTAATTCAACAGGATCTGTTACATTCTCCCATTGGTCTAAATAATGTTCTTTGCAATCAGGGGAAACCTTTTTCTTTAATTGGTCAGCAATAATTAATTCCGATAATTTTTCAAAGGAATTTATATTTAATTCGGATAGCCATCCCTCAAAATAGCTTCTGATTTCAAAATAATATTCTTTCCAGCTAATATCGGTTCGCTTTGGATGTCGACTAAACAAAACTCTAAACCTTTCAGCAGTTAATTTGAACCTCTGCAACAATATATCTTAAATATAAGAATAATCCTCAAATTTTTCTTCCGGTTCACGCGCTATTAATTTACCAATTTCATTTGGAAGGACTCCAATTAAATACGCAATCCACAGTTTTTTAGAAACCTTTAAAAGTTTTATTTGCCTCTCAAAAGTTATTAAAAATAAATTCATATCATCCTTTTCAGGATTGAAATCGGGTAAAATCTTTTTCATGTCAACGCGGATTGAAGAAATTTCTAGAGGGTTGCTTGTATTTTCAACAACATCTCTTGTTCCTGCTTCTAACCTGAGCTTCTGTAGCTCAAATTCTCTTTCTTCGGCTAAACGCTTCTCTTCCTCATGAGTCAACTATTTGCCTTTTTTTTTTTTTTTTTTTTTTTTTTTTTTTTTTTTTTTTTTACACAATAGTATGAATCAGTTCTTCATATAATAATTAAAATAATGCCAAGCACTCATTTATAATAATAATTTCAATAATAAAATAGATTATTATTCTGAATCCGGGGTGGAAAGTATCTTAGTTACAAAATTAAAACTCGATAACTTATCATCGACTAATAAGTTTAATATTTACATCGTATTTACATGTTACTATTTACAAAATAATCCAATTAATTTAACATTACGGCTTAGCTCACATGCCTTGTCGGCAACAACTTTGTAAACATTCTTCTCATCTCGTAAAGTCTAATTTACTCAGCTTGTCAGTTCTTTTGAAAGAAAAGAAAAAAAAGAAAAGGAGAGAAAATATGATGGAGTGCGTATTGTTCGAACGTTACACATTTATATATTGTGTTTCCATTTGATTCATGTGTACAACACTTCGACTGCTTTTTTTAATGTTTGTTTTATGTTGTATGTTAAATTTTAAATTGATTTTTCAGAACAAACATTCTTCCAATACTGGGCAACGTCGGGCACCTTAGTTTGTAACGGATAAATGGCTTCTGTATCTGTACATCTATGTTAATATTATAAAGAGTTATAATATTATAAAATGCATAATATTATTAATGTTTGTGCGTTTGTGAGGTGTTATCTCTCAAACTACATAGCCAACTTAAAATAATGTTTGTGACCATATCTGCTCCGAAAAAAAAAAATACTATATTTTATGTCAGTGCAACAAACTACATCGCTGCAAGAGCAAAAAATGTCTAAAATTGCGATGTCTGTTTTATTGATTGTTAGAAATTTAAATTCGGTGTGGTGGTTATTTTTAAGATGTAAATACTCGTTATGAAAAGGTTCGAAAATTCAATTTGACAGATAAACGTAAATAATTCTAGAATGGTTCTAAATTATGACTTATTAGGAATAGTGAAAATTCTGAGATACTATTGGGATTAGGAACTAGAACTTTGGCATGGCAGTAATTTCTCAGATGTAAATGATCGATGTAGAACGGATTCTAAAAAATCGAAAGACTAAACAAAACAGAAAAAGATCTAAGTAACGAAGTACATGGAATTGTTAGGAATATTAACATGAAAATTGATATGGCTGTATGATCATGACGTAAATTCTTGCAATAGTACAATTTCTAAAAATGTCGCTATATAAAACACTGCAGAAACAAAAAACTTTCGAAATTTTTCTATTTCTGTGTTACTGCTGCGTCCAAAATCTTGAAATTTTGATTCGGGTTAGTTCTAAAATATGAAATAGTTTCTATGAATGGTTTCTAAAAAATTTAAAATTTAAAAAGATGAAATGAACGGAAATCGTTCCCGATTACCATTAATTTGAAATTATTAGGTATAGAAACTTTAAATATTTCATAATACTGCATTTCCCCCACAAAACATGCAATTTAAATGCAACAAAACGGATAGATACACACCTAGCATTAAATAAATTGTGTAAATATTGAATTAAGCTTTGTTTATTGACCTGTATGTAACAGTGAGTAGGTTGCCCGAAAGTGCTTGTTAAAGTGTTCCTTCTATAGGCTTTTCGCTTTCGCCAACGACACTAACAGAGCGAAGTGCCGTTTTATATTTGATATGATTTTTTTTCTGTTTTTTTTTTTTTTTTTTTTTTTTTTTTTTTTGTGTGTGTGTGGGGGGGGGGGGGGGGAGGGGCATTTTATCATAAGGTCATATTCTCAACTGTCATTAGTAGATTTTTTTATATATTAACTTGTTCCGGTGAAATTTCATAATCCGATTCATATTGGCGTATTTTAGCTTGCATAATTTGCTAAAAAAATATGTATTGATTTGTAAATTACTTCAAATGACACTTTGACAGCTCAAAGGTTATGCAGACGATATATTTCGATCATGTGTCATACTTTATGCTGCAATTATTTGCCGATTTCTTTTATTTAATATGTGCTAAATACAGCTCAACTTGTGCAGAATATGTTTGAAAACAAAACAATACAGCGTATGTAGTGGACAGCATACCCTCATCATTTAAATCCAATCGAGCATATCTAAAACACGCTCTAACGGCGTATTGCACGCCACTGTTTATGTGTTAGGAACGTTGATACTAAATCAGATTTTGAAGAGAGAATTCCTCAATTCTTATCGACGACCTCATTGCATCCGTGCAAAACAGATATTGTACAATATTAACTATTGCAGGGGAGCACACACCATATAAATTATAGTCCATTCCTTTCAAACTTCATATATATGTCATTTAAAGTTACTCAAATTGGTGCGAAGAGTCTGATTATGCTCTTGACAGCATTTTATACAGTTAAAATTCCGATATAAGATAATTTAGTGTTTAATTTTCTATTTTACTTTTAATATATTGCGGACTTTCAATTTTATGTCCATGCATGGCTGTCTTGCATGGTTTGCTTTTCCATTTTTTTAAACAGTGTATGCGAATTTATATATAAGATTTTGTAATTCTATGATTCGTTTATTTTCATAATTTCAATTTAACACAGTAAATGGACAATTAAAGATGACATCTCATTTTCTTTGCTTCCACATATTATTATTAAATCTGTGTTCTTTGCAATATCGCTCAGACTAATCCCTATGAGGGAAGTCCTAGTATATAGAAATCCGTATATTATCATATACTAGGCTTTACAAAGAACTTTCAATACTTTTCTAATTTTTGTCCGGTAATCACTGAAGCTGTGTTTTCAAATGTGTTATGCGTTTTCCAAAGTGTTTACTTAGATATCAGATTTTGTCTTTTAAACGGTGAAAATTTGTTACTGAATGTGTTTTAAAGAACTTAAAGAGCGACGCTTAACGCATGATTGTTCTTTTTAGAGTTTATATTTCTTTTGAACGGTAATTTTTGTATCGTGTCCACTAATTAGTAGAAGTACTAAATATATCTTAATTTTATATCGATTAAAAAAGCAACAAAAAATATTGTTTTTCTGATTGGGTGATTATTTTGGATTTCACGCGTAAAAAAATAATTTCAATCTAAATAAATCAAGATATTTTTTAGTTTTAACAACGTTTAAAAATAATAAGTGGCATAATTTACGGACACTTTTTAAATTCGATGTTTCCAGTTTGGAATATTAGCATGAAAATTCAAAACTACAGGCAGTTTTTGATTTGTTCAAATCTGATGATTTGAACATTTGATGATTCAAAGCAAATATTTTGAAAATATGGATACTACAAATGATTTTTGGGGTTTTTTGCAAACAGTTTTTGATTGTTAATGTTAAATATTATAATGACAGCCATTTCCGGTACTACTAAATAAAAATGAAATATTTGCATCAAATACACAGAAATATGCAAATTAAAGAATATTTTACCAAGAAAATTGTGAGAATTTTTTGGAAGTATCTTGCTTACTGCGAGTAGATTTGTTTCACCATTCTGAAAAAAAAAAAAAAAAAAAAGTGATTAACTACGTAAGACCTTCTTTAAATAAAAATTTACTTTTTCGATACTTCAATAAATGTAATTATTCGAGTATAAAACATGTATCCGAGTATGTGATGGGATATTGGATGTATTTCAGATATTATAATTCAATAATCAAGTAGCAGAATGTCTTTCTTCCGAAATAATTTAGACAAAATCAATAAAACTCAAATTTTAACGTAATCTAAATGAAAAATTAAAGATGCCCCATGATATCATGAATATTCAGAGAAAAAATTTACCTGCATTTCTATCTTTGTCTTACTCAAACTTTTCATAGTGTATCACTAACCCACTTTAATTTTAAACGATTTTGTTATCGCTGTTTATTTTAATACAATATAATGCATAACATATATATTCGTTTTTAAAGAAAAATTCTTTACGATAATTTTGCTATGTTTATGACTACTATTTTTGTTAGTTTAATATTGTACAAAGATACAATTTTTACTTATTTTTTATAGTATTTTTTAAATTATTTACTGGAATTTTATCTAATGAAATTCTTCGATAACTTTGTTTCATCAATTTATTCTACTATGTGTTATGACTTTTGAGTTATATGTAGTTTTGGTAATATATTAATAGCAATCAGAAAAACAATGCGACATTATGCAGTCTCTTAATGAATGTATGTTATTTTTTTAAGGTTATTTCTTAAATGATCAGCGTATTTCTACGCTTGTATTATTGCCAAAACTTCGTGATAATTTAATTAGGATTGTATTCTAAGTGAAATCTAATTATGCATAATATAGCATGAATGGATTTTCGTGCCATACATACTATAAAAAACAGGAAAATAAAACGTATAATTTTTATAAAATGCATTAAAAGTTAAAAATGCATTTTTATTTTTAAGAGATTTTTTTTCTATACATGCGAACAATTTATACAATATGAAGTTATATTTTATTTAATATTACGTCACATGATTTCAATTAAAAAACTAATCAGTAATGCATATAATGATTTAATGTAATTTTTAATATAGTCATTTCATTTTTTTTCTCCTTTATTTTTCGTCTATCATTGAGCCGTATGTTGTTATCTAATTTATTCATATTAAAGACGTAATGATCTAGGGCTAAAAAAATAATGTCCCCTAAAATAAACTTTTATGAATTCATGCATATATGTTTATAATGATCTTTATGAAATTAATGTTGCAGTGTTGTATATCTTAAACTGTTATCTTACGTTTTTAACATAAACTTATTTATTCAGTTGATTTGAAGTATGAACAATATCTTTCGTTATTCATTAATTTACCAATTCCATCATGAAATAGGAAAGTTATTTTCATTTTTAAGAATTTTTACATTTCACTTTTTACATATGTCTAATTTTAAACATGGCAAATATCTTTTTCAGAATTATACATATATGTACAAATATTTTTTAAACTTATAAAAGTCTCTTCGGTATGAAATTAGGTGATCTTTCAAACAATATTAGCATACGGAAACTATTGTCTATCTTAAAATAGAGAATTTTAAAAAGGTATTTCTACCCACTTTCATTTCCATAACAATAAATTAAACCAATATATATTTATTTATGTACGTTATTTTTAAATCGATAATATTAAGTCTGATGTTATATTTATTGGGAAAGGCATCTTTACAGCCAGACCAATATATGAAATTTGTGATGCATTGTATACGGATTAGGCAGTTATTTATATTAATGACATTTGTGACAAAATATTTATAAAAATATAAAACTATATATGGGACATTTGATACCATTCAATTTATATTTACACATATGTACGTCCTATAGATATATATGACGTTCAGTTTTGTTGCTCTCCTTTTTTTTTTTTTTTTTTTCTTTTTTTACTTTAACACATGCTAAACGCATGTTTGAGCTAACGTTTTGTGATACAGTACCTGCCACCGTAAGATTGTGAAACCTCGTTTAAACATTTGGCAATCCTGTTTAATTATTGTTTCAAATTATCTATTGATGTTATACCATCTTATGGATGCAGCAGTTACTTCCGGACACAAAGCTGGTTCAAACCAATTAGAAATGTTCAACTGTGTAATATTGAAATAATGTAGCACAATTTAAATGCAATTAGTTCAACTGATAATATTGTTGAACATAGTTATGATTGAAAATTTTTAATGTTCCTGTAATTGTTTAAAAGTTTAATTAAAACATCAAAAATGAACTTTTTTCATGCAAAATTCACACCGTTGGAACTTAGTTATATATATATTAAGAACTATATCTATCTAATCAGCGTTTTCGCAAGCTTTTTATTTTAAATTAAAACGTTGCTCATTTTGACTAACGCTTTATTTATATGCATAGATATTTTATTTTTTTTGCAAATTAATCAAACGTAGATATAGTATATATCCCCCTCAAAAAAAAAAAAAGTCATCAAAGGTATATTATATATTCCCCCAAATCCATAAAATGCACATATATTATTTCATCCCACCAAATTCATCGAAAACATATACTACACATTCCCAAACCGGAAATTCATCATAGGTACACATATTTTATTTATTTTATTTCTGTGAAGAAAATATTTTCATATAAAACGTAATTACTAACAATTTCAATAGATTTCCACTATTAATCCTCCTCAAACTTTTTTATTTATATATTTTTTAATTTATTATTAGAAAAAACAACTATTACTATGATTTATTTATTTAACACCTTTTTTCAATATTTCAAAATAAGAAGTTTAATACAGAATTATAAATGTATTTATTGTTGAAAATATAATAATAATACTAAATATTTGATATTAAACAAGATATAAAATATTCTTAGGGTAATACGTGATTTCAAGATAAAGTGAATTTGAAAACTTTCCTTAGATTCCATTGTAACTTTTTTACGTGACTTAAATATATTCTTGAAAAAACAACTTTATCTTTTTCGTCGAATAATAAAATACAGTAAAATATTGAATTTTTGGCGCAAATGTTGCAAAATAAAAAGAAATATTTAACTTTTAGAATTTTATATTTTGAAAATGCATTGGAGAGGTTATAGAGATTTCCTTTGCTTTTAAAGAGTCACTGAAAAAAAGCGTTGCGATAAGGGTTATTCCTGTAATATACATATGTATACGAAGACGATCCACTATGTAACGATTGTTTTTCAGCAAAAACTTTAAAAACAAACATTTTATCAAAAAAATTATTTCCCTACATAAGTTCTTTTTTTACTTCTACAAATAATCCCCTCTAAATTCAGGCCTTTGTCATATATGTTCAGGAGCATTATCATCTCCATGTTGTACTTGGTTACCGTCAACCCTGTATTAAGCCAGTTGCTCACTACAGTCTTCAACATATTATCACTTCCCATCATGCACAATTATTCTTGTTATCAAGATTTTCTGACAAAATTTAATCAAGAAAGAACATGAAAAGTGTGGGAAACTCGTCGACGATGCATAACCCTCGACTCTTAATGACTGCGATAATGGAATCCACTAAGTGTTATGCCTCCTCGAAGAATGTCTTCAGAATAGCTTGGGTGTCAGAATAACTTCCTTACAACAAATTTGTGCACAATGGGAAGTGAGGATTAATTAAAGACTGAAGTGACGAATTGGCTTAATACAGAACTAGTGGCAGTCGAGTATAATATAGAGATTGTATAGTTCCTGAACAGATACGACAAATGCCTGAAAAAAGGTGTGATTATGTGGACTAAAATAAGCTTAACTTATGTTGGGAATTTTGTTTCTGGTAGTACAGTTAGTCTTTATTTTTTTTAAGCGAAACGTCGTTACTTTGTGGATCAACCTCGTACATCAAACAATACAAATGTTAGAGATAAATATTAAATTGTATAATGCAACACATATAATCTCTTCAGAAGCAATAATGAATTATTTTAATGTGTAAACTGCGATATTTAGAAAAATATTCATAATAAAGGAATTTATAAAAAATATCAGTGCCATTATTTTGTTACAAAACATAAGTTCAACAAATCCTAAATTTTTACAAATACTAATAAATTTTACTGTAATAATTAAATTATATTTATTTTTAGCATTGTGATTCGATAAGACTTCAATAAAGTTTTTCTGCTGCATTCTCTGACTTCTATTAGAGATTTCTTTTTTCAAGAATTTGTCGAAGAGTTTATAGCAGAGGCTATTCCAAATTTACCTTCTCTTTTGCCCAGAATGTGACGGCTCAAAACACTTTTTTCATCAGGTAATGTGGAAAATAAATTAATATTTTCTTTCCTTGCGTATACTAAATTAATAACATTTTTCTTCCATATATAAAAGAGGATGTAAATGTTTTTGAACACCTTTTATTTAGCAAAACTGAAAACGAAAAGTACAATAGCCTTCATAAAGAAGCGAAGTATATTTCGAGATGTTTGAAGTACGGTGACTTTCTTAAATTCCACTATATTTAATCAATGTAAATGTTATAAATGAAAATACATCAATTTTTTTATCATGAAGCGTCAACTTTTACTGCGAAATATGCCGCTTCAATCTTAATTTCCAAATCTCAAAGAGCTTCGAAGCTATGAAGGCCTTACTTGGTATAGCATGTAAGAACGAAACTGGTGTTGCAAAGTTAGAGGGGATGTTCTGTTCGTAGTTTCTTTCTGCTAAATACAAAAAAAATAATTACATAGGAAAACAATATATATTGTCTCTTAATGTGGTCTTTTCAAGGATTTCCCCAGTAATAACATCTGCTTCCAATGACACCGAAAGCGTAAGATGTCCAATTTGTTGATTTGCGTGAAAATTCCACTGAACAGTCAAATAAACTCAAAGATGAGAAAATTGAAAAGTATAAATAAGAATTTAAAGTAGAGTCGATGACTATAATCCAGGTATCCATTCAGCAAAATAGTATATATTACCATTTTTCTAAAGACTTTGATGTTGTATATACACAGGATGTGTAATACGTTTGTTTTAGACAGTTCAAACAATGCATTCAACATCTAATCTAACTTCTCAAGATATTTCACACCGTTTTAATGTTTTAAATGTCATTCATGTTTTTAAGTGTCATGTATATTTTTAAACTGTATGTATATATAATTTCCGTGTATAAACGGATTTAGTATATGTATAAACTTTTGAGCTTCTTTGGCTCATTGTTCATATACACAATGTAAAGTTCACTTTTAAAGTTTTTAAATACTAATTACGCACATGTTCAAAATAAAGCGAATTTTCAGATTTTTTTTAATTATCTCCAGAAGTAATGTAGAGATTTTAATGAAATTACGTATGTGCATAGCTTAGTATAATGCAACAAAAATAAACATTCAGAAGTTTTAATGCGCACGAAGATCGTGCGTAAGAATACCACGCATGATATTGAGTAAGAATTTTTGTTATCAAGAATCTACATAAGTTCAATCTAAGACACTGCTACTTCTATTTCAATTTACCCTAATAATTATTGTTTCTCCCATTTCAAATGAAGTAAAGTTGTATGAGAAAACATCAATTAATTACAAAAATAATGTCTGCTGATGGTGGTCAGGCCGAAAGTGCTAAGACGTTTTAATTAAAATGTATATTTATATCGTATAACATTTGTTTCATTACAGTAGGCACCCTCTTATCCGCAACCATAAATCCGCAAACGTTTACAATTCTCAAATCATCCTTGATGTAATATATGAAATTTTCTGTTCATATGTAAGGGTAAAATTACAGTTTTAGTTTTCTAGCATTCCGTATATATATTTTAATATGTAATTCTCGATAATATGACAGAACTCGTGGTTTTTAATGAAGAAAGCATTTTTTTTTTTTTTTTTTTTCTGAAAAAAAAAAAAACAAGATATTGCTGATATCATTGGTTATAGTTTTACTAAATATATTTATGAACAAATGAAACATTTTTGGTTATTAGGACTGGCTAAACTTGATATAAAACTTCCTTACACTATGATTTTGACGTGAAATAGTAGGTTATTTAAATGAAGAAAATTTCATTGAATAATTCGAAAAAAATTCAGGAAAATGTATCCCATCTTTACTGTGCATATTTAAAAAACAATATAAATTATTTACTTGACCTTTACATTTACTAATTTAATCATTTTTAAAATTATCATGCTTTTGTCATTTCAGTTTATTACTTTACTTAATTATTTTAATATTTTACTATTATTGCAAGCATTCATGATAATTTTGATTGCTACCTTCAAATTACTGTTTAACACGAATGAAAAATCATGCGTTAAGCATAGATTATGAAACACTTTCCAACACTTCCTGAAATCTTTAACAAAATTTCGTTATTTATCGAAATAAGGTAAATAAGATAACTATAAATACATTTTAGAAAACAGATAAAATCTTTAAAAATCTTATTTCAGCAGTTACCTTCCATAGCCAAATATGTATTCGAATTCTTCTGAACAGCCCTATATTTGATCAGTAGGTTGATATATATACTGTATAATCGGAAAATTTAGTTTAGCAAGGAAACGTATAACAGGTTGAAATTTCTCTGTCGGCAATCTATACTTAAAGATGGAAACATACTTAAATACTTTTGTTCAACCCTGTAGTTTACATAGTATCTTTATTACACGACACTATTTAGCTAAAGTTTAATTCAAACTAAAACAATCTTAAAGCTAATGAAATCACATTTCCAGAAATTATAATCTATAAATGGCCGTGTATCCAATTCTTTGCATGGCACTGTATATCATTTTATCAATATTTTACAAACATTTTTTAGTAGTTTTTTCTTAATAAAGGCCGTTCAGCGTAAAAATGCATAACACATCTAAAAGCCACTTTTAAACAATTTACGCGCATATTCAGTATCCGTTACCAATTATTTTGTGTAGCCAACTATTCTATTTATACACACTGTATAGTATGCATAAATATAGTGAAACTTAAAAGCGTATTACATAATTACAAATGCATTTCCTGCCATCAGCTATTATACAGTACTTCGGATAGAACATACTACCTGAAATCTTTTCCGTGACTCAGTAAATGCTACGTACTTCGTATTATACATGACATAACTTATAGTAAGCCTCTCCGAAGTATAGCAATTTCATTATATATAATGAAATAGTTTCAAATAATTAAAATAAGCCGCAAACAATTTCCATTTATACCATTATATAATGGAAAACTTTTGTGTGGCCCTGTAAATGAATAATAAATATTCTCTGCGCCACATATTCTACAGAATGCATATTTTAGTGCACTTTGTAAATGCATATCAATTTTATTATATATGAAGGATGTAATGTCGTTAAAATTCCTTTAGAACGACTTTTGCCCATTTGCGGTAATGTAACGGAAAAAGGTTGACTGTCCCTGTACATAAGCATGCTATAAACTTCATTTGAAATAGGATTAGTGCTAGAGTAAACGTAGATAACATCAAAACTTTGATTGCAATCCGAGCATATTTACGTTAGTTAGAGTGCGGACAGACAGAGAGACAAACAGAAGTCATAAACACTTTTCAACTTTGATGGAAAGTATTAAAAAATGTAAACAAAGCAATGACCAGAAATCCCAAAAATTCTGCAATCCGCACAACCTCTGACCACAAGCTGTGCAGATTTGAGCGAGTCTACTGTATTTGCGTCGCCTTTTAAGTAAAACGGTGAGCTTTTTAAAAATAATATTCTGTATTTTACATTAAAGATGTTTTAAACAATTGAATAAATGTTATATCCAAATTATCTCAACTATCCTAACAGGTGAGTATATTTTTCTTATAGAGGCCAAACGTGTCTGTCTGTAACGCTGACGTCATTATTACGTTGGCAACATCAGACTACTAAATTTCGCATTTTTAAAACTTGTAAACGTCGCATGCCGGACAGAGCAAAAATACAAATGCAATTCGTTTCAAAACTGTGTTGCAATTTCTTTGAAAACTATATCAAAATTTATTCGTTTTTAGTGTTTAATTCATATTAGTATGTAATTGTTTTAATGATAAAACTTCTTATATAAAACTGATTATTCATTATAATATTTTTTATGATTATTTTTTGAAAAAAAATTATATAAATTTAATATGCATGCACATATTTGACAGTTATTGAACAACAACAACAACAACAACAATTCTTTTCTACGATGTATAGTACAGAGGATATATCTATATTATAAAGGACAAACATATCTGTGCGTAACGCATAAGTCACTCTGCGAATGGCAACACTTTAAAATTTGAAATGAAATTTTGGTTTTGCAATTTTCGCTACTGCAAATTTTTAAACATCTAAACATCGCACAGTTTCAGTTTTTACACCGTCGTATAGAGAAAAAAAAATATACTTTTAAATACAATTTGTTTGAAAGCTCTATCTCAATTTATTTTTGAGATATTAATTTTTTTTTATAGTTTTTAGTACTAATTTTGTAATTGAGGCTACTGAAGTACTCCATTTCTATTAAAAGTAAAGGGAATATAGTCATGGTTTATGTATTTTTATTGATTATATCAATATTGATGCCATTTTCGCATTACAAATAAAAGTAACTTTTTTTCTTATTTTTGAACAGAAAATGACGTCAGCCATTAAAAAAAAAAAACACGCATTCTTCTTCAGAAATCAAAAGATTGAAGGAGATATTTCAATATTTTTACATTACGCTGATACTGAGTTTGAGACGCTAGGCAAAATGATTCAGTGAGTAAAAATGATGCCATATTTAAAACAAAACAATCATTTTCTTTGATAAAACTAAATATTTGACCAATACTAAATGGCCAATACTATGGCAACTAAAGACAAATTTCTGAATGGTACATTTTCGCGGGTACTGAGATTAGAACTTAAAGTCTGTGCGAATGTTCGCATGAAAAGTTGTGTCGTGCAAACTTGACTTTAAGTTTGAGAATAAATTCATTAATAACGTATTGCGCGTTAAAATACTTTTAAATTGTGAATTTGAATGGTGCGTATGTAAATTCTGAGAATGTGAAAATAACGCACAGTTTAGATTTTATCAGGGGAAATTTTATGATGTGACAAAGCGAAATCTTTTTACTGATTTCTCATCCCATAAACACAAACATAAGAGACTCAGTCGATAACTTCAACATAATTGCTCATCTTTATTACGTATTCTAAAACAGTTTAATTTTTCAATGATTTAAGCACTTGAAGTTTGCAGAAATAATATTTTGGTAATTTTAGGTTAAAGACATTATTCCTTTTAAGAGTTAGACAACCAATGCAAGAATAATTTTTTATTGCAGTTATTTTTGCAGGTTTATTATAAATTCGAATTAACAGTTCCATTCTAAACAATTTAATTCTTCGAATTTCGACGGGTTCCAACTCGTTTATGTAATAACCTAATGGATTTGAACGTTCTGAGGACTTTGTTTATAATTATAAAATGCAAAATATTTTAATAAATTCCTATGATAATATTATGAAAAGTTTCACAATGTCTATACGATTATTTAACATTTTAAAATGATTTATTTAATTAAGATATATAACTTCAGTAGAAGAAAAAGATAACATACTTTTATCTTTGAATAAAGTCGAATAATATTACCTCATCTGAATGTATGCTTCATTAACATTTTTATATCCTAAGTCATAAATTTATCTTAAAACTGCAAATATACTAAAAACAAAACTTTTTCTATAAACCTTAACACTAATGCCAAAAAATAAATCTTCCAGTTTACATAGTTGAAATATAATAAAAAGTGTATTTCAAAATTTGCTGATAATTTATTTAAAATAGCGTATGTAGGCAATATTTACTCGTTTATATTGAAACATAAAACATCATTATCACGATACTCTTTTCTTAAATAATGTATTTCAAATAACGCACGTCTAGGTAAACTTATTTGTGCTATAATGCATTATACTTTACGTTTCTGCATTTTAAATGATGTATATGCATTATAAATAATGAAACTGAACATTTTTATGGCAAAAAAGAAGTTATGCAGAAAAAAGCATGCATATTCTTGGTGTTTCCAAAAAGGTTTCTGCTTACATTTATTATAATCAGTATGCTAATATTTTAAAAACATTTTAAAGATGGCAAACTATTTAAGCATAAGATATTAAAATTTTATATTACTTCTGAAAGGAGTATAGAAACTACTAAAGTAATATTCATTTATTAATAAGTTCATTTTAACATATCTATAAAAAAAATCCACAAACTCTAATATACAATTATTTCATGAAAATTTTGACGGATATGGTTATAAATTTTCTTACTACTATTCTAATATAAACTAATAATTCTGCTTTTTCATTTCATTAAAATTAATCTTGAACGTTTTGCACACTTTTTATAAAATGTTCAAAACATATTGTAGATACCGTATAGTATTTTTCCTGGTTTTCTGTATGTGTAATGCATCAATTGCGAATATACCGGGTGTCCCAAAAATGACTGATGGATTTTACAATTCCATAACTTGCAAACGGTGACAGATATTAAAAAAATTCTTGCAGTAGTGTTATGTAAGATTGCATGAGCTTTTGTGCTGCGATTCTCAGTTTTAGTTACAAATATCATCGATAGATGACGCTGAAAGCAATAACTTCTAATTCTAGACTCGATTTTTCGGATACTCTCTTCTTCCATGAGAAAAAAAGGAGATTAATATATTTTGAATTGATCCCCGAAGTACCAAAAATCAGGTCTGGCCTGACGCCTATAGAGATCCTGCATTAGAGAGAGATTGGACATTGAAAAAATGGCCTCCATTTTCGTTACAAAGTAGATGGAACTCGGTACAACGCAATGTATTTTCATCAGCGTCTAATCCGTTTTATTCTATTAAAATTATGAAAATTTCATTTTATATGCCTTCAAAGAGTCTTTCAGAACATAAATATGAGCACATTTCCATTTTAATGAGTATGAATTCTCAAAAAATTCATTTTGTACTCTATTATTTTTAAAAATTAAAATAGTGAGCAGAGGAAGATCGAGTACGTAAGAACTTTATTTTAATTTCGCAATATTTGAGAAAATAATTTTTTTACGATTATCGGATAGAAAATGAGCTATAGAATTCAATTTTTTAAAACTATCTATAATTTATTACGTATTTTAAAACAACAGTAATTAATTTTCACTATCTTCGCACTGATAATTTCAGAAACAATAAAATTTTAACATATCATATACCATTCCTATTTAAGTATGTAAGTGATTCAAAGTTAATTCAATATGTGCGCTGAAAATATTTTATGACAAGTTTCTATGTACTGCTACTTCTCTTTGATATTCTTTTTAAATACAGAAGTTTGGCAAATATATAGTATTAGAATAGAATGAGTATTGTTATTAAAACATTGAATGAAAGTTTAGAAAAAGAAAATTAAATAGGGGTACTGCTGTTAAAAGAAACAAATAAAAAAATATGAAAAACAAATTCTATAAAAAAAATAAAAATCCGATAACTAAGTAAAATCGCAGTGCTGCGTAGCGTAAAACAACTGAAAAAAAAATGCATTTTCTGAGAATTTTTACTCATTAAAATGGAAATGTGCTTATATTTATGTTCCGAAAGACTCTTTGAAGGCATATAAAACGAAATTTTCATAATTTTAATAGAATAAAATGTGTTAGATGCTGATAAAAATGCATTGCGTTGTACGGCGTTCCATCTACTTTGTAACGGAAATGGCGGACATTTTTTCAATGTCCAATCTCTCTCTAATGCAGGATCTCTAGACGCCTATTGCTCTCAGCGCCATCTATTGTCTGAAATTCGAACTGAATTCAAGTACTTACTGATGAAAACTTAATACCAGAATCAAAGAACATATAGCAGACATCAAATACAACTGAAGAACCACAGATTTGGCCAGATTATGCAGCGAAGAACCTTTACAAATAGATTTTAAAAATATCAAGTTTATTTATACATCAAGATTTTATTTACCATCCATAAACCGAGAATCAATAGAGATATTGTTACGCAACAAGAATATTAACAATGATTCAGTGTCCCTTGATTTAGGGGAAGTTGGCCTAAAATGATCCCCTTAAGGGAAAAACTTGTGTAAAATAACATAACTGTTTAAAAAAAACTTTTGACCTTTGTTAGTATGTTTTACACTATATTTTGCATTCGAAACATACTTTAATAATATTTTAAACCCAAATTGAGTAGTGAAAAAAATAGATTTTAGAAAAAGTGTCCAAAGGATGACCCGCACCCAAGGGCAAAATGATCCTTCGTTTAAAAATAATTGTAAACCGTTTTTTATAGGCAAAATAAAGGATGTAAAATTAATTATGACAATACATAAATAAATAAAATAAGTTTTACAATCAAGTAGCATACATAATTTATTTTATGCAAATTTTAAAATAAAAAAGTGTCAAATAATTTTGAAAAAAGAATGAAATGGAATATTTCAAAATTATGATTCAAAAATAATTGTCAACAATAAACGCAGAAATAAGTTAAATAATACCTATTTCCTCCCCATCCGAAAACTTCGTATATTTGAACACATATCGCAAAGATACACATCATGGTCATTTTCATCTATCCCTGCGCATTCATAATGCGCCCACTTACGGCACTTGTAACACTGGATCCAACCTTCACCTGTTGCAGAGGAGGAAAATAGGTCATCGCAATAAAGGCACTTGTATTCATCATCTGAATATGTTTCACTATATTCCATATATTGGGTTTTAGACAACCTTTTCTTCTTTATGGGAATACGTCTTTGCTTTGACTTTATGCTTTTTTCTTTGCTTGTTCTGGCTACTTTGTTTTCAGCTTTAGCATTTTTTAATTGAATTTTCTTAGCTGCAGCCTGTTTTGTAATCTCTTTCTGTTCTCTGTTTTTCGTTTCCAAGCTCAGTTTATTCTTATAAGGACTGCTTGTTAAGATGGCGCTTCCCATCGATTTTCTTTTTCTCGAAGTGCTTGATTCCGTTTTCGTTGGAAAGGGTATGATATCACGTGGCCTTAAAGAGAAAGATTTGGGAAAGTCACACATTTTGAGAGCGGTTGAAGGGCTCCTATGATGGCTAGGGCCCGGTACCGTATTTTCTTCAGACGATGTAGTAGCAGCTAGCTGCAGTTCTTGAGAAATGCCTCCCTGTTCAACATTTCTCTCTTGTTCTTGGCAGTAACCTGCTGTGACTGGATGTGGCTTATTTGTAACTTCTGCAGCAACAAAATCGATTTCAGAGAATACATTCGGGTTAAAAGGAACAATTCCGGTTTCCTTAAAACCATTGATGGCGTTTAATGGTACACAAGCATGCAAGTAAGCTTCACCAAAAAATTTGCGATTTCATTTATTCCAACTTCCCCTTTTTTGTTACTGTTGGTCAGCCATTTTTTTAGCGATTTACCGTGCCAGGTGTTTAGTGCAAACATAACTCACACATCCAAGGGTTGGAGCTTGTGAGTACAGTGGGGAGGTAAACATAATATAGTGACAAAGTAAGAACCAATCTTGGTCAATTTTATACAAATTACATGGGATTGAAAGACTACCAAATATTCTAAGCTTAAGGATAATTAATATGGGGGATGCTGCATATAGAATTCCAAAAATGTGCACCTACTTAAATGGGTTTAAAAACAAACGATACTTTTTTCAATTTCGGCTATTTGGGCCGCTCAGATGGATAATTAAGAAATGTGATGTAAATAATACTGTTTTAATTAGATGATTATATATTTAATTTTTTGTTTGGCCATAAATTCAATAAAATGTGCATCTTTCATGTGATTATCAGAACTTCTTAAACCCCCTTAACAATGTGCATAAAATTAGAACAGATGGTTTCGATTGTATACATGATAGTAATAGGCACGATATTTAATATGTCTAGGTTAATAACCAAAATTAACCTATTAAATACAAAATATTTGCAATTTGGAAAACACTACTTATTAAAGGATTTGTGAAATCATTTAAACATTTAATAAGGGCAAAATGATCCTCTGCGGGTAAAACGATCCACATAATTGATCATTTTGCCCGGAAACATGGCCGCCCATTTTAGGTCATATTACTGGATGACGCCGAGAAACATAACAATTTTATAAAGTGTAACTCACAGCTAATAACATACTCCATTAAGTAAACCAAGTCATATTTCTGTACATGAAAGATTATATATATAAATAAATATGAAAGTTAGTGCTTACCTTACAACAGATGTTAGGAAAACCACTTTTTCAAAGATTTTTCTTCAAGAGCATTGATAATGCGATCTCTTGAATATCGCCATTGCTTCTCCTTGAGTTAGCAGATCTAGTTTATGTGTTACTCGGTAGATAGCGCGACCTGTCTGGCTGAAAACATATGTGGATCATTTTGCCCGCTAGGACCATTTTAGGCTAACTTCCCCTACCTAAAATTTGGAAAGAGATGCTTTGTAATTTTAGTAAAAATAGTAAAAATTAATCCACGCTCGCAATTAGCCAAGATAATTTTATTTTTATTTTATGTTTTGCAATATTTTTTCATTATGTATGTTGTCTCGTGACATTGTTTACCATGTTATTGTTCTGTTAAATTATATGACAATTAATCCACGCTCACAAATAACTCATTTAATTTAAATTTAATTTTATGTTTGCAATGTTTTTCATTATGCATCATGTCTCGTGACATCGTTTACTATGTTTACTGTTTTCAAATTATGTGAAAATATTTTCTATCGTAAATGATTTTAAAATGTCGCCGTTGGTGCGACGAAACGATCGCCAATCTTATTAAAGATATTTTATCACTTTTTATAGCATTATTTTACTCAAACTTTACATTTTACTCATTATATCAATGGGAATGTTTTAAAGACATTTTTACGCATAAGGTCTTCATCATAAGTTAGTTCATTATAACATATATGATACATAAATTATACACATACACTTGGAAAGTAAAGTTCATTTCAAATTATTAATCCATTGTCTTCACTTTTTTTCGTGAATAATAGGCCGATTTTTCTTAAACGTCAAAACCATTCATACGTGCACAGCAAAATTGTATTAGTTATCTTGAAGTTTTCTCTTCTCCTGAATGAAAGTTTTTGCCTCAGCTGAGGCCTCATCAGTTTCAAATGGTTTCGTTTTTCTTCTGCTGAGATATATTTTTGTTTCTATATTTGCTCCATCTCGCTTTTCTTTTAACATTTATCGCCAATGGCTGTCGGTCAAGCCATGATATACTCCATCTTATGATATGGTAATTTCGAATTCATCTCTTATTTCGAATTCCGCACTATGGATTTTTTCTTTTTTCTTTCGATTTTTATTGAGTTAATTTTAATGACGGAAGATAAATTAGTCCTTGCGATAGTTTCCGTTTTGTTATAAGGTTTTAAGTCTAGGATGTCTTCTTTTAACAAGTTCATATAGTGATGAGACGACTCTGCATCAAAAGAAATCAATATATTCATTTTATTTATAATCAGTTGCAATAAATGGCCAATTTTCAAATGTTTAAATACATTTTTGTAAAATTTTCCCTACTGATATTTAAAAGATAAATATAAATATAAAATATATTTAAAAGCAACACATTAAGATAAATCATATGTTGTGTATGTAAAGAGTCAAATAAAGTGTAATTTCTATAAATTTATGTTAAGATTTTTTTTAAACTGTATTATAGCAATAATGTAAAATATTGAACGTGATTTTTTTGCAAATTGTTTATCAGGTTTTTCGGGGATTATGCAAATGTATATAACAATTATAAGAAAAAATGTCAAACCCCTTAAGTTATATTTAAATTCGGCTATTTTTGGTTGACGAATAACATTTGTATCACTTAGAAACGCATGATTCCTTAGATATTCATAGACCAAAATGCACAATAAATCATATTGAGTTCCTGGAATTCCATCAGGATCGTTTACGATAGCGTACTTATTTTGTAAATTCGGCATTTATCATCAGTTCTGAATACAGACTGTTGATAAATCAAATCCCCTTAAGTAAGAGTGTTTTCCAAAAAAGTAAATGATCCCAAAATTGCATTCTAATTTAGAGTGTATTGTGATTGATATATGAAAGGAAACATTTGAAAATGATTTAAAACAGCACATAGAGTAAAATGGTATTATGCTATTCAACATTTAAAATTAGATTTGTTAGTGGCAATAAATATATTTAACGAAAATCGAAATCCCATGTTATTAAGGAAGAATATTTTTTAGAAGAATGATTTCAACTACACTCTTTGAACTTATCACGATATTCAAGTAAATTAAAATCGAATTTTTACAAGCAATCTAGTAATGCAATGCTAAAAAAATGCTATACAAACTTTTTAACATCGCGTAAATTCTTCAATATGTCCTGCAATATTTTGCACTAATTTCCAATATGTTGTATTTAACATAGAATCTCATATCTTTAACAATAATTCTGATTATCGAGATAACGAAAACCTATGTGTAATATATGTAAGCACAATACACAAAAAATCACATAACATATACTCAAACATAGAATAATGACCAAAAATAAATATGTGACAATCAAGTGCATTAAAAATAGGTATACAACACTGCAATACAACGCAACAAATATAGATCAGTAACATTTTAAAGAGTATTATAAAGAAAAACTATAAACATTCTATATAGCTAAACTGGAATACAGAAATATAAAATAAACATTATAAGATTTATTATTTATTATTTATTGATAATCAAGTCAAGACTAATTTTAGGTATCTTAAAATATTATCAATTTATATGGAACGGTAGCACCTGATAAATTTTTAAGGTTTATTTCAAAATGTAAAATTGTATTATAACGCATTTTTAGTTATAGTTAAACATTTGCACAAAGTTTATTGCTATTTTTTTTTTTAATAAGAATATCAGTAAATACACTTTCGCTGTTGTACAATCCCAAAAAAACATTTTGCCATTATTTTTATTTTGCCAATAATTTTCCGTATGTTCAAATATTTTTTTTTTTTTTTTCAAAAGTCATTCCTGCAATATTTCGCGTCGATCTCTGCCAACACATCACTTGCCGCGGTATTTCGGATAAACGAATGGCTGAAATGTTAGGGTCCAGAAGCTTTAGATTATCAGTTTTACATAGATGGAGCCCAGTTTCTTTTCGTAATAGTTATTTATATTTATTATTTTTTTCGTCTAGATCATCACCTCTTGTAATTTATGTAGCCAAAATTCACTACCCAGTAGCACGCTATTTGCGCCACTTCCATTCGGAAAACATAAGGAATTTTAAAAATAAGATCAAAAACAGGTTGCGTAAAGAATGCACTGCAAATAGAGGCGTCTTAAATTAAGACACATATGTGACTGAAAAACAATTTCAGACACTTAAGTGTCTGAATCTAAAAAATCAGTCACAATAGATGTCTTAATTTAAAACACCTAAGTGTCTTACTATGATCATAGTGTACGCGAACTGATAAAAGTGTCTAAAAAATCTGCAAGTGTCTAATTTTAAGACACTTTGTAACTCCGCTCCGCATTCACCAGGGGGCACTCTCAGTTGCGCACGCGTCTTCCTTTCGAACTCGATGTTCGTTTGTAATTCAAACTGAATGTTTGTTTTATGTACGCGTACATTTTAACTAATAATTTATTTTGACTTGATTGTTTTTTGTGGAATGTGAAGTTCCGGGATTTAATTTCTGTCGACATAGTGGTACTCCGTATTAATATTTATCTATAACACTAATATAGTGTTCTTCATCTCGTCAAATTTGTAAAGAGAACTGTTGTCTGGCGGGCTATGTTTTCAGGATGGAAATTTTCCATTCTTTTAACAGCGCTAGCCGGATGTGCAAGGTGATTTTATTTTTTAAATATCAAAGTCTGCCTAACTAACGGATATTAACGTAGCCTCCAATCCCGACGTCCTCTGGGCGAATGTGCTTTTGGAATAATCAGACCTTTTCCCAGGTAAGTGGGGTCTTAACTATGTATTTAAAACTCTCTGTGAATGTTTTCTCTTTAAATGGAGACTTCACACGAGTCTATAGCTTTATTAGTTCCTGAGTTATGCCAAAATATGTTCAAAGCATTTTGCCTATGGTATTTCCATGTTTAAATTTTATTTTGCTAATATTTAAATTTCTACTCTTCAAATCATCTGCAATCATATTTCTGTATTATTTTCTATCCAATGTTATCTTTAAAATAAATTTTGGTGTGTCTGCATGGTGTATATTAGCGGTTACTGAATTTATTAATTTTACACCTTCCTAAGCCTTCTCTTATGTAGTCATTACTTTAAAAATCGCAGTGACATCGCCTGTTGGCTCATACTTCTTAATTACCATCAAGACTACCTTAATAGTATTTTTTGGTGTAATTATTACTCTGAAGTACCCTTTTTAATTATTTATTTATGTATACAATACTTTTATAAGCCTTTAAAGCGGCAGCATTTGTAATGTTTACAACGATTTTTACATTTCCGATAGATTTATTATGTGTTATGTACTGGAATTCAAAAGCATTTATAGTAAAAATTCCTATTAATAGCTGCTTTTATTTATTATATATGCTTTTCTGGTCTAATGGAGTTTTCTTCTGCCTCATGGTGTGTACATCATAAATTTAAAAAAAGAATATAGTTCGAACATCCTTCCATTCATCCATATCATTGATACATAATACAGCGAATTATTTGTGTTCATTTATTTATTTTAAATTGTTTTGACTGATAAAACTCATTAAATCTGGTCATTCTAATTAAAGGATTCTCTGTTTTTCCCTTTTCTATAATTTTAGTGTTTCGGAGTATTTTAGAAATATCCCATTTGCTATACTGAAAATAGTCAGCATATAATCTTTTTAAATTTTCAACATCAATGACTCAAAACTCAAAACCACAGCTTCACGATTTGATTGTTTGAACGGAAATTGACGTCATTATGTAGACGTTGAAACAGAAAAAAAATTTGTTTATGTCAACAAATCTTATTTAATGAATTAGAAAAAGGATCTCGCCTTATCTCTAGTTCACTTTGTTAAAACTTTAATGATTATTTTTAGATTCTTAAATTCATGTAATTATGTACCGTTAACGTAACTGTAAGAATGCGGTAAAAATACACAGATATATTTCATTTGAAATAATTATATAAAATTGATTTTTTGATTATTTTTAGTAAAGTAATTTGAAATTAAAAATGAATACAAAGTAAAGAAGTAGAATTTTATAAAATATTTACTTCATATAGCTAGATTTTGCACTTAAAATTGACACGTAAATTTATCGAATCATAATACAGGGTTGGACTTTTTCCAGAAGGAGGGCCTGATTAAAGCATGGGGAAACTGGGCACCCCCCCCCCTACGATTTTAAGTGCTCCAAATTCGATATGGAATTTTTTTAAGCTTATATTTTAAATGTGTTTCGACATTGTTTTGATTATAATCAGCATTTTGAACTTTAAAAGTAGTATTAGATTAAAAACTAAATAAAAAAAATAAATACAGTAAAAACTCTCAATCGCGGCCACCTCGCGAATTGAACGCGTTTTGGAACGTTAAATTTGACTGCTATTCTATTGTGTTCGCTTTTATGAAGTTAAAAAAAAAAAATGTATTTATCTTTAAAAAGGTCAGTGTTCGCTGAAGAGAATCGTCCTATGAAAGTTTTGTTGTAAAATCTCCAAAGGACGCTCCTAACGGACGCTCCTATATAGAGGACACAACTATTTAAGAAACACATTTTTCATTAACAACATGCACATATTTTATAATTTTTTACCTCAGAAAAACAGGCATCTCCGAATGGCGAACATATTCCACGGTTCTAAGGTGCCTACTATTGAGAGGTTTTACTGTATTGCGACAAATATTTAAATTTTTAATCTTATTCTACTCTATAAATTCAAAATATTGATTATAATCAGTACAATGTCGAAAAAGATTTGAATTATCAGCTTTACGAAAATTGCATACCATATTTTGGAGCCCCTAAAATCAGGCTGTGTGTGTGTGGGGGGGGGGGGCAGAATAATGGCCATATATTTTTCCAGGATCAACGTGGTCAAACATGGCTACGTATAATGCTTTAAAAAAATGGCTGCGATTCAGACGTTTGAAGTGTCTAAAATTCAGACGCAAAAAGTGTCTGAAAAAATTCAGACATTTTAAAATGTCTGAAAATTGAACACTCCGTTTCAGACACTTAAGTGTCTGAATTTAAGACATTTCGATTTACAGTGTGAATAATAGAACAATATTTTATTTACGTTTTGAAATTTTCAATAATAATAATATAATGAAAATATATTGGATTACATTTTGGCATTTTTTAAGAACAATGTAATAAGATATATCTAATAATTTAATAAATTAATATCTTTAGATACAGTGCTTATTGGTTTAGATAAATCTTATTAAATATTGGTTAGAAAAATCTTATTGGTTTCAAAAGAATGAAATGGAACTATATAAATCATGATACTTTTTATATTTACATGCAGTATTTTTATTTATATACCCTTTTATCTGAAATATATCATAATATTTCTTTTATGGAAACAATTTCCTAATATAGCTGATTTAGTTAAGACTTGAGATTTTTTTTTCTTTAATTTGAACACGAAAACGATTAAAGTCTATTTCTTAACTGTCTTTATCATCCAGGACGTACTTTTATGTTATTTGGTATGAATCCTATATAAAACAGATGAGTCAGTTTTAATACATATTTGTAGGGTGATCAAACCCCTGTGAACTACGACCGACAAGCCCTCTTTAGGATTCGAAGCCTCTAAAAGCATAGTAATGTCTTCTGTTTAAAAAATATTACCAAGTTAGGGAATATTGAATGATATTACCAGTATAACAGCGCGACTATTTTCTATAATCCCGTTGCCATTTTTTTTTTTTTTTTTAACTTGGCAGATCATTTTTTCGGTTACCTTGGCCTCACCCATCGCTGTCGTAATAAATGCTAACTGTTTTCGGGATTGATAGGTAAGATCAATTATACATTTGAAAATCAGCTTGTATAAAATGGTTAAATTTTCTAAAATGCTTAGAAAGCTATCTTCCTGAGTTTTATAACTATGCTATGGAAAATATTCTTTCTTTAGATTTTTGGTTAAAAAACTGTAATAGCTTTCAGATCCACGCATTGAAAAGTATTGCGTATTTAAATTTTATCCTTATATTTTATGTCTTCATCGAGTTTTATGTCTTTCAAGAACAGGTATAGCTTATTCATGACTTCTTTTCTCTATTTTAATACCACATAATTCATATTTTCAGGTTATTTTTACAATGTACATTGTTTGTATTAATTATTAAGAATAACCGATTTTCTAATATGTATTTAATTAATAGTATTTCGTGCAAAATAATTCGAAAGTATTTTGTTGCATTTTTATGCAGCATTTGCCCGCAGTTATCCTGCATCAAGTAACGTAACATATAAACAAATTTGCTCTCCGCACTACTTTTATACCATGTGACGTCATATTAAGTTTCCGGAATGATAATTGTTTAAAACGTTTCGCTTTAATATATGACGTAATTTTCCGTAATAATTGAATTTCTCATGTAATAATTTATTTTTTCTCTTTTAAGATTCACGGGTATATATATAATTTAACTTAAGTATTTGGAAATATTATTTGAGCTTTTTAAATATAACCTAATACTCATCATTAAAAGTGTTTCATGTGTAATAATTTAATTATTTTAGGTACTTTAAATACTACGACATTTAATATTAGGGTTTTTTAAATATGGCGATATTATCACCTTTAAATGCGTTTCGCATGTAATAATTTTCTTTTCTTACTTTGTTAATATCTATGTGTAAAGATTTTCATTTAACTTTAATTATTTCTGCTTTTAACATGTGATTATTTAATTCTTATCTTAAAATTTCCTTTCAGTTTTTAGGGTTTCGTTCATCTGACGAAACCCTATTCGTCTCGCTCTTCTGTCTGTCTGTCCGTCTGTCTCTCTGTCTGTCCACAACAGGCCCAGAAACTCTCATGTTGGAGAGTTTCTGGTTCTCAGAAACTATACATGTTGGAGACTTGAAATTTTGCATACTTATAGCTGAAAACCACACATCATACGACAAATCATAAAATTTTGAAAAAGTCGTAAATTTAACCATTTGGGCTCCCACATGTGTATTTTAAACAATTCTTTCTAAGTGAGCTCATAATTAGGTTGAAGGCGTGAAATTTTGCGTACTTATTGCTGGGCATCTCAGATCATACGATAAATCATAAAATTTTGAAAAAAATCGCACATTTAACCCTTTGGATCCCACATGTTTATTTTAAACAATTCTTTCTAGGTGAGCCCTAATTAGGTTGGAGGCATGAAATTTTGCATACATGTATCTGAAAACCTCACATGAAACGACAAATCATAAATTTTGAAAAAGTTGTAAATTTAACGCTTTGGGGTCTCATATCTCTATTTTAAACAATACTTTCTAAGTGAGCACTTAATTAGGTTGGAGGCCTGAAATTTTACATACTTATATCTGAACACCTCACATCAAACGACAAACTATAAAAGTTTGAAAAAGTTGCACACTTAACCCTTTGGGCTCCCACATGTGTATTTTAAATAAATCTTTATAAGTGAGCCCCCAATTAGGCAGTATAACGGCTTTCCTGTTATGTATTCAGTTATCCTCCTCTCCAATCAAAAATCAACATTTAACATTAATGGTTCATTATAAGTTGTCATTATCCCCCCCCCCGCCCCCTCCTTCACATTATTGTAAGTTTCGCTTTTTACTTTTTAAAGTTCGTTTCAAATGCAGGCATCATTTATCTCAGTCCTCTTTCACTTTCACACGGATAGAAAAATATCTTAACCGCAGTGATGTTCCGTTGAGATAAAATAAAAGAGGATGTCTTTCACATCGCAGCCGGCAATATGTAATGCATATTTTCTCAGCCTCTTGGCTTGCATTAATAATCAATTCTCACCCTTGCATTTTGTCGCTTAAAAGCCATATGCCCCTTGCTGACTAATTTCAGCTGTCGTTAAATCTGTAACGTGCATGTAATATTACATGTTAGCTATTTCTGTAGCCACTTTCCCTTGCCGCAGGAATTTTAAAATACGTGTAACCATATAGCCCGCCATGGCGCAAGTTTTAGTTCTATGTAATACTTCGCGGATTCTTCTGATTCCTTTGTCCACGCCACACATATTCATCGCCAATACGGTACATATGTTCCTATTCATCTCGCCAATCACTGAGTGATTGTTATGAATATTTTACCACTACTGCCTCTGATCTCGAATGTGAAAGACGTCGGCGTTCCTCCCTACGGGGAGCGCCTTAACGGGCAATCTTGTTACTTCTCCTCGTCTTTCTGTACTTCCACGGCCTTCCTTTAAAAGTTTTTCATAATAAAGAAGTAAGTCCTCTAAGTTTTTGTGTTGGAGTTTTTCTTACACATTTTGTGAACCTGTGTATACGAAATCACCGTCATAGGCAGGAGGAGTTAAAATTTGCATGCTTATAGCCGAACACCTCACATCAAACTACAAATCATAAAATTTCGAAAAAGTCGTACATTTAACCCTTTGGGTCCCACATGCGTATTTTAAACAATTCTTTCTATGTGAGCCCTAATTAGGTTGAAGGCGCGAAAATTTGTATAGTTATAGCTGAACGCCTCACATCAAACGACATATCATAAAATTTTCAAAAAGTTTCACATTTAACCCTTTGAAGTCCTACATGTGTATTTTAAACAATACTTTCTAAGTGAGCACTTAATTAGGTTGGAGGCCTGAAATTTTACATACTTATATCTGAACACCTCACATCAAACGACAAACTATAAAAGTTTGAAAAAGTTGCACACTTAACCCTTTGGGCTCCCACATGTGTATTTTAAATAAATCTTTATAAGTGAGCCCCCAATTAGGCAGTATAACGGCTTTCCTGTTATGTATTCAGTTATCCTCCTCTCCCCTCAAAAATCAACATTTAACATTAATGGTTCATTATAAGTTGTCATTACCCCCCCCCCCCCCCCCGCCCCCTCCTTCACATTATTGTAAGTTTCGCTTTTTACTTTTTAAAGTTCGTTTCAAATGCAGGCATCATTTATCTCAGTCCTCTTTCACTTTCACACGGATAGAAAAATATCTTAACCGCAGTGATGTTCCGTTGAGATAAAATAAAAGAGAATGTCTTTCACATCGCAGCCGGCAATATGTAATGCATATTTTCTCAGCCTCTTGGCTTGCATTAATAATCAATTCTCACCCTTGCATTTTGTCGCTTAAAAGCCATATGCCCCTTGCTGACTAATTTCAGCTGTCGTTAAATCTGTAACGTGCATGTAATATTACGTGTTAGCTATTTCTGTAGCCACTTTCCCTTGCCGCAGGAATTTTAAAATACGTGTAACCATATAGCCCGCCATGGCGCAAGTTTTAGTTCTATGTAATACTTCGCGGATTCTTCTGATTCCTTTGTCCACGCCACACATATTCATCGCCAATACGGTACATATGTTCCTATTCATCTCGCCAATCACTGAGTGATTGTTATGAATATTTTACCACTACTGCCTCTGATCTCGAATGTGAAAGACGTCGGCGTTCCTCCCTACGGGGAGCGCCTTAACGGTCAATCTTGTTACTTCTCCTCGTCTTTCTGTACTTCCACGGCCTTCCTTTAAAAGTTTTTCATAATAAAGAAGTAAGTCCTCTAAGTTTTTGTGTTGGAGTTTTTCTTACACATTTTGTGAACCTGTGTATACGAAATCACCGTCATAGGCAGGAGGAGTTAAAATTTGCATGCTTATAGCCGAACACCTCACATCAAACTACAAATCATAAAATTTCGAAAAAGTCGTACATTTAACCCTTTGGGTCCCACATGCGTATTTTAAACAATTCTTTCTATGTGAGCCCTAATTAGGTTGAAGGCGCGAAAATTTGTATAGTTATAGCTGAACGCCTCACATCAAACGACATATCATAAAATTTTCAAAAAGTTTCACATTTAACCCTTTGAAGTCCTACATGTGTATTTTAAACAATTCTTTCTATGTGAGCCTCTAATTAGGTTGGAAGCATGAAATTTTGCATACTTATAGCTGAACACCTCACATCAAATAACAAACAATAAAATTTTGAAAAAGTCGTATATTTAACCATTTTATCTCCCACATTTGTATTTTAAACAATTATTTCTGAGTGAGCCCCTAATTATGTTAGAGGCGTGAAATTTTGCATACTTATAGTTGGGCACCTCACATTAAACGACAAATCACAAAATTTTGAAAAAGTCGTACATTTAACCTTATGGGCTCCCACATGTGTATTTTAAACAAACCTTTCTAAGTGAGACCCTATTTAGGTTGGAGGCGTGAAATGTTGCATACTTATAGCTTAACACCATCATGCGACAAATCATAAAATTTTGAAAAAGTCGTACATTTAACCCTTCTGGATCCTACATGCGTATTTTATGCAATTCTTTCTAACTGAGCCCCTTATTAAATTGCAGATTTGAAATTTTGCATACATATAGCAGAACACCTGAGGCCAGGCGCCAAATCATATAAACTTGACAAAGTCTTAAGTTTAAGCCTTTGAGCTACCACATATGTATTTTAAGCAATTCTTTCTAAGGGCGCCCCTAATTAAGTTGAAGACATTAATTTTTGCATATGTATAGCTGCATATCTCAGACCACACGACAAATCATAAAAATTTTTAAAAAGTCTTATATTATTTACTCCTCTGGGCTCTAACTTGTGTACTTTAAGCAGTTTTTCTAACCTCCGCACTTTTCATCTGGGGAGCACTTTTCTAACTTTTGCTGACACCCCTTTGGCCATTTTTTCATATTATGCACCATAGCCTTATATATTTTAGTTCCACTTTTTACTGCCAGGGGCGCCTACTTATCTCGGGTGCTATGGGCTCAATCCCCTCGACTAATATATCTACGGATAGTATGTAAAACAGAGTTTCGTTCGGATAGAGATTTGTTTAGAATGGAGTTCGCCCCTGGTTGCGAAATGTGGAACTAACAGATTTTTAAACAGGATAAAGTGTACTAGATTAATATTAACACAATGTTAATATTAATCTAGTGTAATTTCGTATACAGCGTTTTCTGGAGTTCCATTACCTGTGATTTATTCTGTTGAGCTGAACCAGGTTTCAGACCAGACGCTGTAATCATCAAGGTTATCTGGGTGAAAAAGTTCGACCAGAATCGTCCGGGATAGCTCAGATGTTAGAGCACTGGCGGCTTCAGCCAGGGGGTCCCGGGTTCGAATCCTGGTCCGGACATTTTTCGCCCAGTTGGAAATTTACATCTAATAGGATAAAGTGTTTTGAATGGAATATTAAACGAAACCCTCTGTGCGATCTGTGATCACACTTACCCACTTGTTAAGATTATTGATGGCAATTTCTCTTTAAAAATGAAAAGAACCCATTCTTTTACGTCCGTAGAATTTGAAAGTGACAGAAGATTTTTGGTTTCTAAAAGAAACTTATTCTGGTTGATCGAAATGTATGAAAAATGTTTTTATTTATTTTTATTTTCCTGAAAAAACATAATTTAATCACAAAATTGTCTTTGCTATTGATTGAAATGAAAGCGGATTTCAATTTCAAATCGAAAATGACGAAAAAGAAATTTAATAATCCCTGTGTTTGCCCCCTTTTTTCCACAAAAATGAAGTAATCTGGTTGTCATCATTACACAATCAGAAAAACAAATCTATCGAAACTATTTCAAAATTTAAAATCATAGTACCCTTTTTAAAACCTGTGGGTCAATACGGTTAATTGATGTTCATTTTACCACCAAACGTTCCGTACTTTAGGAGAAATAGCTGTAAAATATAATTAGTCTTTTCATAAATTCGCTTCATAGGATTATATATATATATATATATATATATATATATATATAGGGTAGATATATAACATTCCTATTTTACAACAAAGTTGGTAATTTAAGTTTTTGAGATAAACTTTACCATATATTTAATATATTATTGCTCTTAAATTACAAATATTTATTTAGTAAAATTAAATAAATTTAAAGAAAAAGAGAGACATCATTTCATGAAATTTTATGATAACATCACATGTAAGCCTAAAATCCATGTCACGAGATTAATAGGTTTAAAATCTTAATAAACCATCAGTTTATAAGTTACCTTCAAAAGACAAGATATTAACATACGGTGTGATAATGATTAAAATGACTGTAAGTACTCAGTAGTGCGGTATATTTGCTAGAATTGTGAAAATATAGTTGGGTGATTAACACGTTCGCGCCGGCGTGCATCACCGGTGGGTCACTTTTGACTGCCTCGTCGGCCGGCGTGTGTCACCGGTTGTTCATGCTTGACTGTCGCATCGGGCGGCGTGCATCGCCGGTGATAAAATTTATATTAAATTTGTACATATGCAGTCAATAAAATTATGTCTCTAAGTAATTTGCTTACTCCTTACGAACTTCCAGACTTTCACAATCCACTTGTTATTTTCGAGTTCAATTTAATAAATATGAGAATGGCGTGTCATTGCATACAGTGGCAGAATCAGTGAAAGTACGCGCCGCTTGATGAAGCAAAACATGAATTTGAGGGCCGCCTCACAGCGAAAAACATTAATATAGGTGCCGGCGTGAACGTGTTAAACAAGACGGGAGACGAAGAATCCTGCAAAACAAAGAGTTCCAAAAGTCTTCGCCTGGATGATACGCGAAGTTTTGTATAAGGAAAGATATTCTATTTAAAAAAAAAAAAAAAACCGACTTAATAGAGAAATAAAATTTCCTTTTTATTATCATATTCAATTAAGATTCAATGTGACAGCATATTTTTATTGCTCAGTAATTTCATTCTGTGCACAATATTGACAACAGGATTTAGCAGGGATCTCCCTTGCAAACTAGTTACAAGTTCCGAGATATTTCCGAGATAAATCTTGGACTTTATGTAACCCCATAGCCAAAAGTCACATGCATAAGTTAATATGACCAAGGCGGTAGAGTTGGAACAGAGATAAAAATTATTTATAATGAGACATTGTGTCGTAGCGGCTGTTGTACTTTTAAAATAATGTGTGGAGGAGATTGATCGCGCATGAAAATGATATTTGGATCAATTTTTATGTGAAATCTAACAAAACAGATATCTTTGGTGCGATTCTAAGGGACATTCTTTGAATGCAGTTTGTGAATTTGAATACCAAATTTTAATTAAGTATTTTTACACATGCATTCCAATAAAAGAGTTCATCATTTGCACATAAATGCTTCCAAAGTCAAGCATCATCGAACTCTATTATGGCATGAAAGGTGAGAGTAAATGTCATTCTTTTATCATGGACTGTGTAATGTATTTTTTCCTCAAGTCTGATCTTGTACTGACAGATGTGTTTAATCTTTCGAAAGGTTTTACATAAAATACTATAAGGCCTATTGGAAGTGACTAAAATATTGACCTGTAGTATCTCTGCAATCGCCGTTGCAACTTCATCGATTGTATCATGATAGCAGCAGCAAGATTGGGTGTTGATCCTACTTACAATTTGGTAGCACGTCTACTTTTAAGTTAATGAAGAAAGAAAACTTGTGTTATATAGAGTGTCTTATATCTTGCATTTATGGTATTATTAGTAAATTTTGGAATTTAATTTTGTACCTCACGAAATATTCAGTAATGTATCATAATTTAATTATTTTTTTCGTATGAAAACACTATGCGTATTATACACTTAATAAGAAAAAAAATACATGTCAAAAAAGTGCACTTGTAACATTTTTCATAGCGTTTTATTTAAAAAATACTAATGTGAACTTTTTATAATCTTTACCTTAAGTAAACTCGGTCTATTACCTCGTTACGCCCTACTTTTACAGAAAGTATAAACACTTTGAGGATTACAACATTAATATCCATTATTTAAAAAATATTTCGAGAGAAGGCTCTTGTTTTTACGGTACATTAAGAAGTTTATTTTCAAGTTAAAATATGACGTTATGTGAAAGCCCATTACCAACAATTACTTTTATGTAGCCTTCCATTATTTTAAAAACGAGGGTAAAACGTAAATTTAATAGATTTTAAAATTGAATGCTGTCCTAGTTTATTCCATTTCATTATATATAATAGGAAAAATAACTTTTTGGACTATAAGCAGAAATGTTCACATTCATAAAGGAAGAAAATATTATCTTAATAACACATTCTTGCTTATCAGACTTATAGTATACTTTTTAATAGTTTTGTACTTCTTTTTTTCTTGGAAAACTTACTGAAAATTAATTTTCTGGATTTTATCTTATTTAGTAATTTCAACTGTCTTAAAAGATCTATGGGGAAGTTTTAATTCATTTTTCCGTATTTAAAGCTAGCGGTTTGTTTACCATATAATACAAGCATAATGTAATGCGTATTTGACCATATTATTGTCAGACTACCTTTAAATTACGGTAATTTTATCATTTTCATTAAAAATGGTTGAATGACTGACAGTTTGCTCTAAATTTTAAACATTGTGGAATTCAGAGCATTTTAATCACAAAGCATATTTAAAAGTTTTCAATAACATTCCATAATGAGACTTTATTTGAGTAACTTCTACTATACAAATAACTAATATACTCAATCTCTCAATTAAAAAAAAATATCCGAAATATTTTTTTTTTAATTTATTTTTGTAAAATAAAATTCGTTATCTGAAGTAACGTTTCTAAACATTTAGATTTTTGGTACTTATTATTGTTGTTATTTTACTGTTGAATACATTGGCAAGTGTAGAACATATTGTAACTGTACTGTTAAAAATCTATTGAAAACTCTCTACACTGTTAAAAATTTGCAGCATTCTGGCAGGTCATTTGACCGTTTTTTCCGAAAACGGTTACACAACCGTAATTTTAACACTATTCTGACCATATTATTGGCCATTTTATGGTCAGAATATAGTTAAATTATGGTTATGAAACCGTTTTTTCAAAAAAAAAAAAACGGTCGAATGACCTGCCAGAATGCTGCAAAATTTTCAACAGTGAAGTCAAAGACCGTTTTTAACTATAAAAGGTACTTGATCTTAAAGCAAAGCGTATCTGACGATATTATTGATCAAATTATTGCCATAATAGAGATAGATTTTGATTATGTAACTATTTTCTTGAAATCGGCCGTATGTCTGAACAATGTGCTGTACATTTTTAACAGTGTAGTTCCAATTGTAGAAATTATATTTAGAGAAAAACAAAATCGATAAACATTTTTATTTAAACATAAAGTTTTAGTAACGCAAAGATTAATAAGTATTTATCTGAAAATTAAAAAAAAAAGTTTTTGGCCATTTTTTATGACGCTGATTTAAGTGATTCTAATATTTGTTCAGGAATAATAATCTATTCATATAAATATCTATGTATATAGAAAAATAAATGTTGCATAATAGGTTTAGTATTTACATAACATATAAAATAAAAATTATCCAATATTTATGTTTTCTATCATCTATTCTGTACAAACATTTCAGTAAACTGTCCGGTATTTTAACCGTTTTTTATAAATAACGACTAATTAATACTGTTATGAATTGCTTAGTCTATTGACAACGTAGAAATAAAATTACGATATTTTAGAAATTCATGACAAATTCCTTAATAACTTTTTTTATCATTGGTTCAAGAAATATTTTTAAGTTAATGGTGTTCTTCATTTTATTTAAATATATAGTGCGTGTGTGTAAATTATAATATCGCTCAAGAAAGCTGGCACATCTCGAAAATAAAGATTTTGCGTTTTATTCCACACAAAGTTGCTTCTTGCTACAGGGAAAGTTGCATGTGTAGTTATCCGAAAAACCGCTTTATTATGCTACATGTTCATTCGTGACAGGAGAACAATGGTTGATTGTGTGGGAAATAAAATTATTCAACTCCTCAAATCTCATCTACGTCTACATTCTTAAAGTTTTAACCTTAAATGCACGTTTTTATTGCTGCATTCAGAGCTATATTCTATAACTTCATATTACAGTAAAAACATGCACATCAACTTTTTCTTCTCCTGTAAAATTTACTTTTGTCGTGATGTATCTCTTTTCTGGTGGGTGAGCGATATATGTGTATGCATGATAATTGAATCTACATTTTTATAACAATTTAATGTAGTTAAATCATTCATTATCCAATATATGGAATCATTATTTAAATGCATGTGATTGTGAAACAAGTATTTGAAATTTAATGATATTATTTTATAAAAAGTAAAACTCCCAAAACCATTGCAAGATTATTTTCAAAGTTTGAAAAACTGTTGAATTTAAAACTTTTGTTGATGTTAAAATGATAGCAAAAACCAAGGACTAAGTATTACTTTCTATCTCTGTCGTTTCAAAGAAGGCCATGCACATATATCAAGTATATGACAATAAAGTCATTGGATTTTATGAATGCAATTATACGGACATTTAAATGCTGGATCTATATTATTATCTACGGAGTAGTAATTATTCTACTCAGAATTGGTGGAATATCCTAACAATTGTTATAAGCATACATTATGTGCCTACCATCACTTTACATTTGTTATTAATTCTCTTTAAGGAACAAATAAGTGACAGGCATAATGCACGAGAAACAAAATAAAAGATTTTAACTTTTGAAAAAAGCTTATTACTAACAACTGTAGAACGAATTTTAATTTCTACTATGCTTTATAAGTAAACTAGCTGACCTGTCTGGCATTGCCCGGGCCCGTGATGAATGACACTTACATTAACCTCTAATTTGTGTGATTTTATATCATAAGACTCCATTTTATCTGAAACTATATTTTTCAAGGAAAATACATTTAATTAAAAGTATGTGCTACTTTGTATTTTATTTTCTGCGTAACTTGATATTTGCTGAGTGCGCGCACTGAAAGCGAGCGAAACTGCGACGAAACACTCAGGTTTTTCCAGATTTCGTCAAATTTCACATAATTTATTTTGTACAAAAATATTGCTACGCGTCCGAACGTTTCATACTTTTTGTAGGCGAAGTAAACCTGTTATATTAAGATGTTCTAAAAAAATTGCGTTAAAATGTGGACGTTTAGTTACTTTTAGCGTAGATTTAAAAAAAATGATACGGGTTAAAATTTTAAAACTGATTGCACTATCGCTTAGCAGCAGATCTCAGGTTTACGAATATATTTTTGTTTTGAAATAATCTCTAAAATTTCGCTCTGGAGGGGCAAAAGAGCAACGAAGCATGCAAATTTTTATGGATTGCATCGAAAATTTCACACATTTTATTTTATAAAAAATATTTCTATCCGTCAGAACATTTCAAATGTTTTGTATATAATGTAAATCTGGTCTATTGAGATGCTTTAAAAAGACTGTGTCTAAATACGGAAGTTTAGTTACATTTAGCGCAGAAATAATATCGTCTCCGTGAGGCGCGACGTGACCTGATTTCCTCGGTGTATTAGAAAATAATTAAAATTCATATTTCTAAGAACGGGTTAAAAATCATATTTTTTAAAACCGGTTACACAATCAATTAGAAGATGATTTATGTTTTAACTCTTTATGTACTGAATTAGGGCTCATGAAAACTTTTTCCTCTAAAGCATTTTTCGTGATTTTTTTAAAACTGCATTAGAAGATTCACATAATCATTTAATAAATTTTAGAAGAATTTTAGAAGAATTGAAGGATTTAGATGGATTAATTAAATTTGAATTTATAGGGATTTCTTGCAATATTCCCACTCCAATCATTTATTTTAATTATTTCTCTTAGTATTTTATAGAATTAGGAAATGTACAAATACAATGGTCTTACAATATAAATATAGAAATATTTCCGAATTGAAAAATAGCCCCCCCCCCCCCCAACATCAATAAAGCTGAAAAACTGAAAAAAAAATCCTTTTAAAATTATTTTGTTTTCTGTAACAAATAATACTTTTGGAATAATGCAAATTAATGTTATTTTTTCTTAGTATTTTGTAGAATCAGGAAGTGTACAAATATAAGGGTCTTACTATAGAAATATAGAAATATTTCCGAATTGAAAAATCCCCACCTCACAACGCCAATAAAGCTGAAAAGATGCAAAGACAAAAGAAATCCTCCTTGAAATGATACAAAATACCCAGAATCATGACAAAATACTCCTGAATTTTCCGTTTTTCGTTCTTCATTTTCAACCAATGCTTATATTAGCCTTCAACGCATGCGTACATTTTTTCCTTCTCGCAACTACCTAGATGAATTTTTAATGAGAGTGATTTGCAATTTTTAATTAATAACTCAACTAATTATTAGTATTTTTTAATTCTGAGTCCCAGGTGTACATTGGACTAGCCTCAAAAAATTCTTCAGCCTCGTATGTGCCATAGGTTCTGCTAGCCATCGCACACAGACAGACAGATACACACGCAGACAGAGCGAAACTTTCTTTTATTAGTATAGATGAAAACCAAACTTAATCACTTTGGATATATAATCTGCTTTAGATTTAAAAAAATACTGTTCATGAAACAACATATTAACTCAAAAAATAGTTTTACCAAAAAAAAAAAACTGATTTTTAATAATTCAAATAATAAAAATACGTAGTTAAGGAAGTTAGAAGTTCGTAAATATGTAGTTTTACTGTTTTGTAGGTAACTGAAAATTGCCAATCTTCATATTTTCTGACTAAATATGGGAATGGAGATAAATGAATATGATAAAATACAAATGAAAACAACACCGAAAAAAATGAGAAACTGTTTGATATTATTTCCAATTCAAATTCTACAACTGTAGCTTTAGATTTTGAAATAACGTACGGTACAGTACACAAAAGCACCGGATCATACAGCGTAACTAAAGTCTTACAACTTATATTTCATATGAAAGTACATTGTGATATTTTTAAGTAAATTACAGTCGCAGGTACACGTGAGCTTTACTTTCTTCAAAATTCTCCAAATGAATGTGCAGCTCAAATTTCTGAGATAAGTAGAAACTTAAAATAAATAAAGGATGTACATAAAAAACATTTAAAAATATAACATTTTTAAACCTCCAAAGGGAATTCACATTTCAATACATGTTATGACTTTCAGTTTTGTAGTAAAAGGACATTATTTAATAGAATATTTTAATAAATACTTTTGCTTTATTAGTTTAAGTGTAGTTTTAAAATGTGTAAAAATTATACAAGTTTAATCTTTCAGATTTTCTATCTGTTAGTTTAAAATAAAATACATATTTAAAATAAATTGTTTTGTACATTAGAATTTTATGTATAATATATAAAATTGAACAACATTAAAATAATATCTAACAAGGTTATTATTTAAAACTCATAATAAACTGACAGCAGTCTCGGCATTAAAGTTGACAGAGAATAATAACAAATAAATTGAGAGTATTGATTGTCAAAGACAAAAAGTATGGAGATTAGTGCAGAATCTAGTAGTTTTTTAAAATTTTGTTTTAATAGATATATATTAAAGGACTTTCTAAGTGTGCTTCTACTTCATAATTAAATTACTTAAAAAATAGGACTTCGGTTAAGCATTCTGTGACATTTCATTAAAGAAAAAAAAAACCTAAACCTGGGAAAACATTTTTTTTTATAGCAGTTTAATTCATTTTGATGTACTTTTGATAAATTTGTAGGTATAAAAAAGTATGGGAAAGGCAAACTTCTGTCTCAGTACAGAAACCTGGTAAAATGTCTCACTGTTTGGATCCAATATTCTCTTTTTTTTTTTAAGGCTCTTTACTGATTCTGTAACAAAACCGATTCTGCTGAAGTAAAATCCGATGAGTAGGGTAGAGTTTTGAAGACTGGAATTTCTTACCAGGACACAGAAACATTTTGCAACGATTGCCGAATGTAGCTGCCGAAATCTAAATCCGAATAAGCATAGACAGTTTTCATGTACTTTGCAGGTGTTGTCAAAAGCATATGGAGCGTTTTTGTGAATAAGATAAATATTTTTCTTTTGTAAACGCATTAAACGGACGTTATTGTCTTGATCGTCTGAGAAAGAAAGTGAAAATTCAAAACATATTTATATAAAGTTGTGAATATATAATGTACAAAATACATACCCATGCTTATGAGTCAAGACAAGAAAGTTTCCTAAATGTATTGTTGGTAAATCTAAGTCATATATTTGTATAGAAATTTAGATTACCTGTGTGAAAAATGAAGCACCTATTTCTACCGCAAAAGGAAATTTCTTCATAAGTGTAGTGAGTTATAGTGCAAGAAATTTATAATGCATCCCTACAATATGTAGAATTTTTACGTACGACCAAATTATGTTAATATTTCTTCTGTGAATGTAGCGTTCGATGAAGTATTTCTTGTATAAAGTCAATAAGTTATGCATATACATTTTTCAATTTTAACGAATAGTTCTAATTCTAATATCCAAAATCCGAAACAATATAGAAACAAAATGTATAACACATTCATATACCGTAACATTAGTTTATTTAAAAAACTCATAGACTTTAACAATTATTAGTGAAGTATAATTTTCCAGAAATACGGAAGTAATTTACAACACACCACACATATAAACACAGACATCCAAAATATTTAATAAAAATGTCTTTCAGTTACACAGCACAGTTACGATGTCAAGATTATTATTGTTGAACTAAATTATTTTGTCACATGCATACTTCTAACTTTGTTTGGCAACAATATAATAAAGCATCATCTTTATTAATAGGAAACATTTGAGGTACCTCTTTTAATTATTTCAGATGAAAACTGAAACTTACAGGCTACGAGATAATACTTTAGCTTGTTTACAAGTATTCCTTAAAAGATTAATGGTCATTGTTTTGGTGCATAAAGCAGCCTGTCATAAAATTTATGTTAATACTGCTTTCTTTGTATAAGTGAGTAATACCATAGTATAATAAAAGGAGAAAAAAAGTTAAAATGTGCATACTTGTTTTATAACGTGGATTAGTGATTTAGAATAGAAAATAGAGTGAATGTGCTTCTATTTAAAATATTTAATTCTAAAAATTGTAAGAAGAATCAGCGTGAAATATATATAAATAAGTAATATTATATTTTTATTATTAATATTTGTGGATATTATTTTTGGTAAAAACACATAAATTTAATTTTTTATTTCAAAGTATATTTCAATCAATACTTAATATGATGAAACAGTACATTACAAAAAACAAATTAAAATGTAACATTAAAACATTATCGAAACATTAACCATTAAATGTTCAAATTTCAAACTAAGTTGAAACGTGTTTATGAAATCATTTTGCCTGTATGTCTGTCTGTCCGTCCATGCTTTAGCACGCGTAAATATTGTCTGATTGCTGTGGAATCGATAGATGTTATTGAGTATCACTATGGCATGTTTGGTATTAAAAATAAAGTATAGAGCATTTAAGGTTCATTTACTTTTACATTCTCAAATGAATTCCATTACTTTACCGTCTATGGGGGAAAATAGTTTGCGGTAAATTTTAATGAAATTACACAATATTAAATATACTGAAATTTATATATTTCAATGAGATGTACTACAACGCTTACTGTATAACATGGTTTGCACATTCATATATACGGATTGCAATATATCTTTCATGTACAGGGACACACAAATAAATATGGCTAGAGCAGAAATTTATCTATTGAAGTCTATGAACAATAATTGGTGCAAGTGCGTTTTAAGTTGTGGTCAGCGTTTTTAAATTAAACTATTTTTTTAAATATTAATTAGTGCGGGTAATTTCTATTGATCATATACAGGGCTGCAAGAAAGTTCTAAAGTACATTTCCGTTTATTCACGGAAATTGCTGAATAGAAATTTTGAACTGTGCTATTCGTTTTACAGGACAAATTTTTTGCGTACAGTGTAGCATACATACAAATGCATACATCATATACTGGGCTTCACAAAAAAATTATAGTTTTCCGTTTTGATTGTAATAGCAGAAATTGTGTTTTTAAATGCAGTATGAGTTCTTCAAATTGTTTATTAATACATCATATTTCACCTTAATAAACTGTGAAGTTTTGTTGCAGTATAATAAATGTGTTGGAAAGTCTTAGATAACCTATGCTGGATGCATGACTTTTTGTTCTTGCTTTAACTGATAATGAAGACATAATTCCAGGCAATAAATTATTTTTTAAAAAGTAGGCAAATGTTAAAAATATAATAACTTGTTTAAACTATTTCTTTTGCATTTGAAGGAGCTCGAAATTTTTTATCTTATTTTTAGCTGTTTTATTTTAGCTGTTTTAATTTTATATTTTTCTAAGGGGCTCAGCCCCCTGCGAGCTACGCCCGCCGAAGCCCGTTCGGACTTCGCAGACTCTGAAAACACAGTAATGTGCCCTGTTTAAAGAATATTACCAAGTTATGGATGATTGAATGATATTATCAGTTTAACGGAGGCTATCTTCTATAATTGGGTTGTCATGCTTTTCTGTTTGAAAGTGGAATTTTTTGGTTACCATGGACTCACCCATAGCTGTCTTAACAACGCACGGTAGTTTTGGGACTAATAAGTAAAATCAATTACACATTCGAAAAACAGCTTGTATAAAATGGTTAGGTGAAAAATGCAGCTATATTTCTGACATATAACGACGCTATGGCAATATTCTTCCTTTAGGTTCGCGGTTAAAAAACTGCGTCTGCATGGGAATAGCTTTCAGAATCACGTTACGCTTACATTTTATGTTTCGATTGTGTTTTCGATATTTTAAGGTCTAGCTTATTCACGAATTATTTTCCCTATATTAATATACCATCATGCACATATTAATGTTATTTTTTCCATGTATATATTTTTTATATTAATTATTAAGAATATTGGAATTTTCTAATAACTATTTATAAAATAGTAATTTGTACAAAATAAATTGAAAATATTTTGCGTTTACAATTACCTGTTTTTCTGCAGCATCAAGTGATGTCATATATCAACAAATCTGCTAGTTCCACTACTTTTATACCATATGACGTAACATTAAAATTATCGGGAATGAAAATTGTTTTAAATGTACAGTCGTGGAAAAAAAAAGTAAACACCCCTACTAACTCTGCAAAAAATTATCGTAGAAGAAACTTACTGGTACCACACGATTGGTAATAAAGCCTTGACAATAATAAGTTAATTGGTTAAAAATTTTTATGCAATTCGTACGATAAGTTTCCGAGAAATTAATTATTTTAAAACGAGCATATTTTAGGGGCTGTATCCAAATTGAAATTCGGTACTCAATTGTTGACCGAGAGAGACCCCTTCGAGATCAAGGCATCATAAAAACCACTCAAGCAGTCACCGAAGACTTCTAGATTACAGGGTAGCATAAGAAATTTCAAAATATATAGTCGCTTCTATCATAGACGGACCCTTAAACCACCATTTAATCGTTTTTTAAGCAGAATTTGAAAACTACTTGGAAGACAAAATGTGAAATTTTGAATTTCCATAAAGTAGGACTTAATAAATCTAAATCCATCAAAAAAATTGTAGGTAGAAATTCATAATTTTTTTCAAATCTTAATTTCATAATTCATAATTCATATCATAAAATTATAAAAATTCCAAATTCAACGTATTTATGTTTGGGTATTTTACTACTATTGCTACACAAAAAATAGAAGTTTAGGAGTATAATTTCAGGATATATTAATAAAAATATGAAAATGTAACTTAACATTAGAAGCACTAAATTTTGAATGTTTATAATTCAAAAACTTATCATTCAAATGACTTGAAATTTGGTGTCTGGGCATAGTTTGAACCGAATATTTGAAATATCTTGTTAAAATTGTGATTGTCATTGAAAAGAAATGAAGTTAGGGTTCGTTTTAATATGTAGATGGCCCCTAAGCAAATTTTATATGCATCATTTAAAAGTAGATTTTATTTACTATCATTCGGTACCAGTAAATTTCTCTTAGATAATTGGTTGAGGAGTATGTAGGGGGTGTTTACTTTTTTCCCCACGGCTGTACCTTTTTAACACATGACGTAATTTTCAATATTAAGTGCATTTCTCATGTAATAATTTATTTATTTTCAAAGTTTTTTTTCTCTCTTTTAACATTCACGGGTACATACATTATTTAAATTAAAAGTATTTGGGAATATGTTTTGATATTTTTAAATACGACCTAATATTCACCATTAAAAGTTTTTAACGTGTAATAATTTAATTATTTCAGACAATTTAAAAATGACGATATTTAATATAAGACATTTTACATATGATGTAAAAGTTGAATACCTTTAAATGCGTTTCGCGTGCAGTAATTAGATTATTTTAGAGCTTTCGTACTTTTTTCATATTTATGTGTAAATCCATATTTCCTACTTTTAAAGCGTGATCATTTAATTTTTATTTTAACGTTTTCATTCAGCTTTTAATAATTTCAATTTTCAATTTCACTATGACAACAAAAATGTAATCCAATAATCCCTTTCCTCTCTTTTTTCCACCACAAAAATGGACTTTTTTCCAATAATCCCTTTCCTCTCTTTTTTCCACCAGAAAAATGGATTTTTTTTTTTTTTCATGCCACTGGAAAGTATGTCAAAGTGTAAGATGACAGACTATCTTTGATTTTTTTAAAGAAACTGATTTCTGAGGGTCGAAAGTTGAAAAACGATTTTATTTGTCACATTTTCTTAAAAATATAATTTATTAGCAATATTGCCTTCAATACAGATTGAAATAAAAAAATAATTTCAATTTTAATTTGAAAATAGTGAAAAAAAAGAAATCTAATAATTCCCATCGTTATCCGTTTTCTCCCATTTTCCGCAAAAATGGAGAAATCTAGTTGCCATCATTAGAGAAATTAAATTCAAATTAGAAAAAAAAATAGTATATCAAAAACTAATTCAAGTTTTGAAATTCTGATACCAATATTGGATCGGCGGATCAATGCGGATTTTTGGTGTTAATTTCACCGCATAATATTTCATATTTTAGGAGAAATTGTCGTGAAACATAATCATTCGTTTAAATAGTCGTTTCATAATTTTTTTTCATAAAATCGTTTCATAAATTCGTTTCATTGGGATTATATAGATGTATCGGCTAGATTTATATGTTTATATTTAGCTGTTTTAAATCTTTATATGAAGTATTAATTTGATATACATCAATTGTTTGATTTAAAAAAGACCTTTTAAGTAAATTTGTGACATTATATTATCTTAAGAATATGAATTGATTGATATATAATCTTTTCAGGAAAAATTTTAATTACAATTCAATATTACTAAAATACTTCATATTTTGCTATATCCATACTTTCAAATACGTTCATCAATTGAAACTATCAACTCTGTATCCAAAGGTATAATTACTATCATACTACTTACTTGATTACTTATCTTCTATATTCGATATTCATATTAATATTGAAATTTACGCAAGCGCTCCCCTTCGTTGGAATCAGATATTTTGCACTGTTCTGAAACCAAATAATCTATGGACCTTGAAATACGTTATTATTCATAGACATTTCAACATTGCACATTCTACAAAATTAAGTTACTTTGTAAACAATGTCACAATAACTGCGAATAGTTTGCGGAGATTAAGGTTGCGCAATGGCATTTATTATTATAAAAAGGGAAATATAAACCTCATAGATGACTGTTTGTGTATTTTGATTACAATATATATTTATTATGTAATAATTTTTAAACGATGAGTTACGTACGAGAAATCAAAATTGAATTAAGTGAATATTTACTCACATTCCAAACAAAGCGTGAAACCAAAAAAGTGAAAAAGTGTCCAAGCCAAGGCTCTAAAATGGGTGTTTGGTTCAGCTCACCAACGCTCTTCCAACTAAGCCACATGGAATGACACAGCTAGCCTGGCACCCCTCACTCTCATATGCTGGTATGGCTACAACCGTTGAACAAGATGGAATAACTTCATGAACCACAATATTGCGGTAAATATGAATACAAATTAATCCAGCATAGATTATATATATATATATATATATATATATATATATAATTTTTAGCGGTGACTTACACCCGTGAAATCTAAATTGAATTAAGTGAATTTTTTTTCGCATTCCTAACAAGGCGTAAAAACAACAGAGTGAAAAACTTTCTAGGCCAAGGCTGTTGGATTTATGCCTTGTTTTCAACGTCAATAAAAATTCACCTAATTCAATTTAGATTTCCCGGGCGTAAGTCATCTTTTAAAAATTATTATATATATATATATATTATCTATGCTGAATTAATTTGTAATCATATTTACCACAATATTGTGGTTCATGAAGTTATCCCATCGTGTGCTGAGGTTGCAGCCTTACCAACATATAAGTGTGAGGGTGCCAGGTTAGGTGTGTCGTTCCAGGTGCCTTAGTCGGAAGAGCGTTTGTCCGCTGATCCAAAGACCCAAGTTCGAGCACTGACCTGAATACTTTTTCACTCAGTTGGTTTTATGTGCTGTTATCAATGTGAATAAAAATTCACGTAATTCAATTTAGATATTTATTATGTTTTTAATAATGTAACTGCACACATTTTGTAAACGTTTTTATTTTTATAAAATATGTCTGAGTGATGTTGCTGAATATTTAAAAAACATATGAATTGAATCTAAGATACAAAGCTTAGATAATACTGGAATTACTTATGCCACATCTTATCCCTCCGCCATCGTTTTCCTTAAAATGACTAAAGTACACTAGGCGGCCCATGAACGGTATTTTTAATACATAACTAACAACTAAATTTCCAAAACTTTTATAGCTATTATGAAATACTTTATTATACGAGTTCCATGAATTAACAGTTTCAATGAAACTTACTGTATGACTTCCACCGCTGCAGTCCAAGAGACCCCAATTCTGTATAATCAAACACTTCAGAATTAGAATTATACTCTTATATTTCTATTCAGAAACTCTTCATAAAAGCAGACGTTACATAATATAGATCATTTATAGTCAGTATGACAGTATGCGTCAGAAGTTTTCAAAAAGGTCCATTCATACATACAATTGTAATTACAGATCTCAAAATATATTGAGAGTATTTAAATGTTACATTTATATGTGATACAGTGTGTTTCAAAATTTTATGTACCTCAAATTAACGAATTGTAACTTAAACGTTAAACAGTAAATATATATATTCAAATTCTAGAAGCAAATACTTTCAAATTTACCATTTATAAATGATATTATTTAAAAGTAAGAATTGTACGCACTCTGCGTACTCATATATATTACACAGTGCATTAAAAAAGTTCCAGGACTCCCGTTCTTAAAGAAAATAAAACAAAAAGAGATGGCGCTATTTTTTTAGAAACCTGCGGTATTACCTGTCAACAGCCTTCAGCCCCGCATATCTAGTGGTTTCTTTCATTTCTGTGTATATCCGACATGGTAGTGTTCACTGCCGTAAAGCGTGTGTTTACGTCATTTTCATCGAAAAAATTGAATAAACGAACGAATATCCATTTTTGTTAAATTGGAAAAAATAGGCCAAAAAAACTTACGAAATGATTAAATAGGCGTTTGGTGAAAATCTGTGAGTCATTCGCCAGTATCTGAGGGTTTTCCAATGTTTCAAGATGAAAGAGAGTCGACTGAAGACGATGAGAGATCAGGGTATCATTCATCGAAAATTTCGTCGTCAAGGCTCCACTGTGATTGTTCATTGTACTCGTACAAAGATGTCATTCATCGGCTTTTGAAACGAATGTGGCGTGTGACGCCCGATTTGCTAAACAGTGAAAATTGGTGCATCTTGCACTATAACACACCGTCTCACAAGTCCATCATTATCCAGAAAGTGAGATATTTTTTGGCGAGTAGTTAGGCTGTGTGGACCAACCTCCCACCCTGCTCAACAGATATGTTACCTACGAACTACGTTCTATTTCAAAAGAATTAAGGGTCATCAATAAGTGCCTATAGATAACATTAACGCTGCTGTGACATCAGAACTCTATAGTGTTGGCGTAAGTAATAAAAATCATTTATTGTCCGGGATTCGGTAACTCAGACAATCACCTCATCGATTTCACGGCTGAAATTCCAGAATTAGTTAAAATGCAATCATATTAAAACGCAATCGGTCTTTCCAGTCATATCTTGGTAAACAACACCTGAAAACCAGATTTTATCGGTTGACTTGTAGGTTTATCATTGTGTTTTCCTACACCAAAGGTATCAAGTCAAACATTATTATTAAACTGTAGTGATATCCAAAACGCGTAATGAAAAAAGGACGTCATATGATATATAAAGCCAATAAAGTTCTGTAAAAAACAAAAGTACACTGTAAAACAGTCAAATATTTCTTATTCTACGAAAATATAATATAACCACAAACGAAAATATAAAATAATCTCTTCCGATTTGCCGCCAAGTCCAAAAAAATCATTATCTTTAAAAAATCATTAACCATAATAGTCTGGGGCTTTAAAGAAGCATTTATAAAAATGAAATGTATTTTGCTGCTGTGAAATTTCGAAATATTTTCAAGCTATATTTATCGTGTACTCATCATTTGCATAAAACCACAATGGTCACAAATAGCATGCTATAGATCTGAATTAGATATATTGCTGCAAAACAGAATTTATAAATGGAAGAATAAAAAAAAAAGTATCAATTTTAACATTAATGTTGTTAATTTATCATGTTTGCCTGTAACACATGTTTGTTGAACATAAGAAATTTTTTCTAAGAAATAATACCATCCAAAAATCTACAATTCATTTTCAGAAAACTAATTAAAAGACTATAAAAGCTACTCAGATACGTTGTGGAAAATCAGTGGCAGCAAAATAAAGTTTATTTTTGTTATATTTCTATAAATATCCAAAATAGAGTAAATCTAGGTTAAATGTCCCATCGGGGCAATTGTCCTTAGTCACTGTATTTCAGATATTGGATAAGTGGCGGAATTAGTGGCGTTCTTGTACTCGCAATCGTTATAAAAAGGTAAACAAGACGAAGTTAGAGAAATTTATTTCTTGAAAGAATAGAGATATTCATTAAGAAAGTAAGTTTAGGATTTTGTTGCGTGTTTTCACAAGATAGTTTAAATTAAGCAGATTAAATATAATGTATTTATTACGGATTTTTCATGAAGTTTGTTTGTGAATGTGTATGAAACAAGTATCGAATAATGTGTTAGTTTACAGGTTGTAGCCATATTTATTCTTACGTCCAGATCTACTGTCTGGTGCTTCTATTTCGATCAAGTGAAGACTCTAACCTTCAGTCTTGGATAAACTGCAAAAATCATCGATTGAATTTTTTGATCAAAATTACTCTTTATATGGCATTTGTATTGGAGTAATATTTTGTATGAATTTCCACATGAAATTTGTAGTACAGATATTAAATGTGCTCTACAAAAATCATTACTATAAAAAAGAAGAATTAGAGTTTCTAACTCTCCCTGACTTGATCTATATGAATTTTTATTTCATAGTTTTATAAGCATAAAGACCACTTTTCGATATCTTGTGTAAATCGCAAAAGGATATTGTACTTAATAGAGTGTGGTTATGTTATATTTTTATTGATTTAAAAAATGCCCTTTATTTACAGAGTAGAAAACGATATCCATGACACTACAATGAGAAACATGTTTTGATGATTTGTGTTTTGAATTTTGAATTTTTGAATTTTGAATGAAATTTTTGAATTTGAAACATTTTTATATATATAGAAGGAAAAGTTTTGATTTGGAAATGGACCAATGAAAATCTGCGTAGATATCCCGGGTAGATCCATATCGAATTTGAATGCTTAAGCATGGCCTTTCATCGTTAATATTAAAAAAAACTGTTGCATACAAAAATATGAAAATCGGTGGTATTGTAGAGAAATGTTTGATAAACACGCTGATGCAGACAGTTTTCAAATCGAAGAATTATTTTATGAGATATTTAATGCTAAAGTTGGTCAAAATCGTTCCATTAAAAAAGATTTATTGGAGCAAAAACTATACATAGGAATTTAATTATTTTTAGATCATTTTATGCGTCAGAATTTCCCGGAGTGCAGATTGCATTTAGTTTATATATTTGACTCATTTTGTTTAGGTTTTATTTAAATTTTAAATTAAAATTTTCAGCATTTCGAGAGATATTTTTTACAAATTTTAGAACATGTTATTAATTTAAACTGTTGCCAGTTGTATAAACAGCGCAAACAATGTTTACTTCAAATTAAAAATTTATTTTACACGTGACTATTATAATCAGAAAATATAAACAGCAGGAACTCATTGAAAATTACGTCATAAAAACTATGATAACACATGAATTTTAAAAGAGACAGAATATTGTAAAATAATAAATTCATAAATATACGTTAGAAGTCTCAAATAGGAGAAATTACGTCACATTTACGTCACATTACACTTATTACGTAAAATGAACAAAAAATAATATTGCAAAACAGTTTAAATTTAAAAATTGCTCGGGACATTTATTTGATATTTTAAGATGATCATAATATTTCATTTCTGAGAAAAGTATTTTTACGTGAATATTAAAAAGAAAAAGAAAAGTTTGGTGAAAATTACGTCAGATTATAATTCTCAGATTCAAATTATAATTCAATCTTCCGAAATCTTTTTAAAGCCGATCAAATTATCGTGCTGTTAGAGTCTGCGGTGTCTGAACAGGGGTTGACGAGCGTAGCTCGTAGGGGGCAGAGCCCCCTAGTATATATATAAAAAATTGATTTGGAAATAGACCAATGAAAATCTGAGTAGATATTCCCGGCAGATCGGCATACAATTTGAATGCTTAAGCATGGCCTTTCTTCGTTAATAATAAAAATACTGTTGCATACAAAAATATGAAAATCGGTAGTATTATAGAGAAATGTTTGATAAACACGCTGATGCAGACAGTTTTCAAATCGAAGAATTATTTTAAGAGATAATTTAATACCAAAGTTGGACAAAATCGTTCCATTAAAAATGTTTTATAGGAGCAAAAACTGTACATAGGAATTTAATCATTTTTGATCATTTTATGTGTCAGAATTTCCCGGTGTGGAGACAGTATTAGTTTTTTAATTTGACTCATTTTCTGAGGTTTTAATTCTCTTTTAAATGCAAATATATAGCATTTCGAGAAATATTTTTTACTTATTTTAGAAAATCGTATTCATTTAAACTTTTGCCAACTGTATAAGCAGCGCAAACAATAATGTTTACTTTAAATTAAAAATTTATTTTACACTTGACTATTATAAACAGCAAATATAAAAAACAGGAACTCATTGAAAATTACGTCATAAAAACAATGCTTACACGTGAATTTTAAAAGAGAAAGAATATTGTAAAATAACAAATTCATTAACATGCGTTAGAAATCTTAAATAGGAGAATTTACGTCACATTTACGTCACATTACACTTATTACGTAAAATGAATAAAAAATAATATTGCAAAACAGTTTAAATTTCAAAATTGCGCGAGACATTTATTTGATATTTTAAGTTGATCATAATATTTATTTCCAACAAAAGTATTTTTACGTGAATATTAAAAAGAGAAAGAAAAGTTTGGTGAAAATTACGTCAGATTATAATTGTCAGATTCAAATTATAATTCAATCTTCCGAAATCTTTTTAAAGCCGATCAAATTAGCGTGCTGTTAGAGTCTGCGGTGTTTGAACGGGGGTTGACGAGCGTAGCTCGTAGGGGGCAGAGCCCCCTAGTATGTAAAAAAAAAAGTTTTGATTTGGAAATGGACCAATGAAAATCTGTGTAGATCATCCAGATATACTCCTACTAGATCGGAATCCATATTTTTTTATGACAGGGGGTCTTTCTTCGTTAATATTAAGAAAACTGTTTCATACAAAAATATGAAAATTCGGTGGTATTATAGTGACATGTTTGATAAATACGCTGATGCACACAGTTTTTAAATCGAATAATTATTTTAAGAGATATTTAATGTTAAATTTGGTCAAACTCGTTCCATTAAAAAAGTTTTACAGAAGAAAAACTATACATAGGAATTTAAACATTTTTAGATCATTTTATACATTGGAAGTTCCCGATGTGCAGACTGCAATTATCTTTTAATTTGACTCATTTTTGGAGGATATATTTCCATTTTAAATTCAAATTTTCAGCATTTCGAGAAATATTTTTTACACATTTTAGAAAAGGGCAATTATTTTAAACTGTTGCCAATTTCTAAAACAGCGCAAAGAATAATGTTTCCTTCAAATAAAAAAATTATTTACACGTGGCTATTATAAACAGAAAAAAAAACTTTCAAATTAGAATTAAGTGATTACGTGTTAAAAATCAGGAAAATATTGAAAATTACATCATAAAAACTACAGTTACACGTGAATTATAAAATGGAAAGAATTTTTTTAAATACTAAATTCAATATTATGCGTTGTAATATTTAAAAAGGCCAAATAAATAAAAGTTGGCAAAACACTTTAAATTATAAAATATATTTGCACGAGACATTTATTTCATATTTTGAGATAATCTTTTCAACTATTATCGTGAATTTTAAGACAGTTCAAATAATATTTCCTTTCTAACAACAAAAGTATTTTCATGTGAATATTAAAAAGAGAAAGGAAACTTTGGTGAAAATTACGTCAGATTTAAAACGATACATTTAAAATAACTTTCTGATAGCGTTGTTAAAAAGTACCGAGAGACTCTGTGTACTTAATTCATTTTACATTAGCTTACTTTAAATTTTTTTACTAATTTTTAACTCTTTCCAACTAAGTTGAAAAGTGTTACTGATTTCGGTTTGTCCGTTCGCGCTCTAACTCTCGTAAATATACTTGGATCGCACCGAAATTTTTGGTTATTGACGTTTAGACTAACACGAACCCTATTTCAAATGAAGTTTGTAGCATGTTTAGTTCATTTACAGGGACAGTCAATAGTATTCCGTTACATTATTGCAAATGGGAAAAAATTATTTCAGATGAATTTTAAATATGTTACACCCTTTCAGACATAATAAAAAATTTATTCATTTACGAAGTACACTAAATTATGCAGAATATTCTGTAGCATTTGCGGTGCAACGAATAGTTACCCTTCATTTACAGGGCTACACAAAAGAATTCCATTACAATTGGTATTGGGGGAAATTGTTTGCAGCGTATTTTAATTAATGCAAATTCATATATAACAAAATTGGTATACGTCGGTGACGCTTACTTAAGTTATTTCATGTATAAAGCGAAGTGCAATGCATTTACAAGAACATACAAAACATTTCAGGCAAGTATTTTCTATCCGAAGTACTGTATATTAGCGGCGATGGCAGGGAATATATTTTTAATTATGATATGCGCATTGCGCATTTAAGTTTCACTATACTTATGCATACAGTTGATATACACGGCTACGCAAAAGAATTCGTAAAGGTTACTGAGTATGACCGTAAATTGCTGAAAGGTGGGTTTAAAATGTGTTATGCTGAACTGCATATAGTTTTCTAAGAAATGTTTGTAGAATATAGATAAAATGATATACAGAGCCATGCAAAAAATTGGATACGTGGCCGCCTATATATGATAAATTCTGGAAATGCGATTTCAGTAGTTTTAAGAGTGATTTAGTTTGAATTAAAGTTTAGCTAAATAGTAGCGTGTAATAAAGGTACTAGGTAAACAATAGGGCTAAACAAAAGTATTCAAGTATGTTTCCATCTATTAGTATAAATTGCTGAAAGAGAAATTTCAACATGTTATGCGTTTTCTTGCTAAATTAAAATTTCTATTATATGGTATATATATCAGCCTACAGATCAAATACAGGCTGTTCGGAAGAATTGGAATAAATATTTGGCTATGGATGGTAACTGCTGAAATCGGTTTTTTAAATGTTTAGTTAGTTATCTTATTTACCTTATTTCCATAAATAAGGAAGTTTTGTTAAAGCTTTCAAAGAGTGTTGGAAAGTGTTTCATAATCTATGCCATACGTATGATTTTTCTTTCTTGTTTTTAATCAAAGACGAAAGCAGCCATTGTATCTCTAGCAGCGGCTGATTTCGTCTTAAAAATCTCCAATCAAAGAAAATGAATGAAAACCCGTTTACAGGGAGACCGTCACTGTTTTTTTTTAAATTATAATTCAATCTTTTTAAGGCGGATGAAATTAGCATGCTTTTAGAATCTGCGGTGTCTGAACGGGGTTTGGCGACCGTATCTCGTAGGGGGCAGAGCCCCCTAGTATAAAAAATTTAAGTAACGCCTTGATGTCGTTATAAAAGGTTTGTTTTAAAATTCAATTTAAATTACTTTTGCTTTGGTTAAAACTTATTTATCCCCATAATTGTCTCTCCCGTGATATTCACGGGCTGTGTTTTTTATTTAGTTTATTTGAATCCCACCAGTTTTGTAAAACAGTCTAACTGCCTTTATTATGGTAGCCTTTTACCTGTCATTAAATAAGGTGAATATTTCGTTTTCAAGAAAATGGTGCCAATAGGCATTTTGAATTTTTAAACCGTATTTCAATGCTATCGTTAACACTTTCGTTGCAGCGGGATCGGCAACGAAATTGATTAGAAATTTTAAATTGATATCGGAATTTCGAAAGTAGCTATTTTACTTTATGTTATCGCTAAATGTTTTGTATTAAATAAAGCCTAATATACTGGTATGTCTGGTATGAGCACTAAATTTCTGGATAAAACTCAGGCCAAACTGGCAAATCTATATGGTGGCAATCAACGTATTAAGTGGTTAAACATGCAAACAGAACTTTTAATCTTCCAATTCACTGTTAAATATATCACTTTCACTGAACATATATTATGCAATGAAATATATTTAAAACTTTAAATTTATTTATCTTCTGTGCCACGTTATCTTAAATTCTAAGAAAAATTGATATAAGTTGTTTATTTGCATAATACTATCCATCTGTGTATATTTCAATTAGTTTGGATACAATGAAGGAAACTACTTAATTTTAAAAGATTACGAATTACAAAATATATATTTTTTTAATTAATATTTTTCTGTTACTAAAGTTTAAACATAAAATATATTTCATTTAAGTTTAGAAGATATTGTTATTGAATTATAGTAAATGATAATCTATATATATATATATATATATATATATATATATATATATATATAACAGTTCATAGGTCCCCAGCCACGTCCAGAGTATAAGAGACTTTAGCGGAAGCCAGGTTGAGAAAAAAAATTAAAGCCGGAAATATTTAAAAGGGAAATTACTCAAATTAAAGACACTGAAAAGCGGAAAGGGAGAGCTCGGACCCTCAGGCTGTCAAACGGCCACTGTTGCGTCGAGATTATTATTAAACTCGGTCGGCGGTTGGAGGCCTGTGGGTGGATCAACCGTCGTGGTGAGCGGACTGTTTCCGTCCGCGGTCCTTTAAGCTTTTCTTCTCATAATCCGACTCTTTTCCGGAAGCCAGGTTTATAGGTCCCCAGACACGTCCCTAGTATACGAAACTCTAGCGTAAGCCAGGTTGAAAAAAATAAAACTGGACAAATTTTAAAGTGAAATTCCACAAATTAAAGACACCGGAAAGAGGGAAGTGAGGGCTCGGAATTATATGTTCTTTATTAATTGACTTAATAAAGATCAAAGAAACATCTGAAAATAAATGTTAAAACAAGTAATATAAAAATTTTGTTTTTAAAGTCAGTTCTTACTTAGGTCATCAAAGAAAAATTTAATATAATCCCTTAAGCTAATACTAGTTTTTGTTGCATTAAAATATCTCAATTTGTAGATTTTCTATAAGCAAGTAGGTTTACAATGGAACTCTGTGGGAATTTGGCGAAATATTAGAGATATAGCCAAGTTGGCGTCACTTTTGGCGACTCATTTTGGCCGCCAAATTTGGCGATATATCGCCAAGTTGGCGACAAACTTGGCGGTATTTGTCGACAAAACAGGGTCCCCCTATGGTAACCCCTTATAGAAAATACTTTAATTGGTCTTCAACAACCAATGGCCGCCATTTTGTTTCCCATGCAAAACAAAAATTAATTAATTAAAATTTAATTAATTAATTAATATTTGAAAAAAAACTGTATTAACATAAATTGTCATCCAGTACAAGTTTTAAAAAGTTTATTTCAACTTGATAGGATGAATAATGAGTATTTTATTAACGATTGAAAATTTGAACAAGATAAATATATAAATAAATAAATAAATATAGGGAGAGTGTGAGCTAATAGTAGGAATTGAATAATAATAAGGAGGACAAAACCTGCACAATTTGATTACTCGTCGGGCACCCTATCCACTGAGCAAAAATTTCCACAGATATCTTTCACTAAACGTGTAGAAAAATGAAGGCATCCAAACGAATACGATAACGGCTTGTCACGCGCTTGCAATGAAATTGCCATAGAATTGCTAAAAAATATAGTCCTTTTTTTCTTTCTTTTTTTTTACGAATTATATAAAAAAAAAACAGGGTTTTTTCCTGAAAAGAATAAAGACGTTATTCGTTTCATCGAAACCCGATTAATATTAATATCATATATTTATTTTAAAAAGTCGCCTGGGCCATTTTGCAGATTTTTTTTTTAATACTTCACGTCTATATTTACATAAAAAATGGGTCTCGAGATCTCAAAATATAACAAATTTAGAAATGCAGAAATTTGAGAATATGATTAAACAGCAGATATAAGGCTGTTTTGAAAATATCAGAACAATTTGAGCTGTATTTGATGAGTTATTCAATGGCGAATTTCGCATTTCCTTTGAACTCAAGTTAGGTGTATACAGTGTGTCCACGTATAACCTGACCGACCTTTATTTTCGCAACCGTTGGTTCTAGATGCATACTTCCAATTACAAAAATGGTCAAAATTAGGTGTAGGGTTAAGATAAAAAACTTTAAAGCGAAAAAAACAATTTAGTGAAGAATTACAGAATCTAAATTTTTATACGGCCCCCCGGTCCTATAAATTATATTTAGTAAAATTTCCTTGTTACACTCACAAGCAAAAAAAGTCCCGTTATTCTACGATTAAAACTGACCGAGTAATAGCTGTTTAAAGTTGGAGTACATTTTTTGATGCATATTAGGGGTCATTCACAAATTTAGTAGAAATATAATTTCGTCAGATATAATAAAGAAATGGTTGAGAGTAAAATTAGCATTGCAGTATAAATTTGAAATTTTTAATCTTTCTGACATATTACTGGAAAATGTACAATTTGTACTGAATAGTATAAGAAGATAAAAATAACAGATTGTTTGTTAAATATAACAGATTTTTTATTAAATAAAAGGATGAAAAACAAAAGCCTCAATTTTTTACAAAATCATACATATTTTAAAATGCTGTTAGATCACACTGTCTTTCAAATTTTGAGTTGTGGCATGTTTTTAAGCTTTTGAAAATTGATTGTTATGTATTTTTTACCACTGAATCCGAAAATGACCTTCATTTTAAACCATCACGTCAGGAATTTTCTCAAATCGCAAATTTCAAAGTTAAAAAGCTAAAAGTTAAAATTGATCCCCCCTCCCCTCCCATCCTCATCGGACCCCTGAGCTGTTTAGCTGTAAGAAACCCAGTATAAGCCCAAAAGTCTAATAAAATATTGAATTAAATAAAATTAAACTGAATAAAAAAATCTTACATCTATTTTATCGTATCATATTTTTCGCTATTTTTTAACCTTGAAATTTACGATTTACGAAAAATCTTGACATGATGGTTAAAAGTGAAGGTAATTTTTTGATTCAACGTTAAAAAATACGTAAAATGTAGTTGTAAAAGTTAAAAAACACAACCACCGCAGGTTTATGTTATCTAATCTAAAACCCTTTCTTAAACTTCATGACGGTAATCTATCCGAATTGTTTTGTGTTATCCTCTAATATAAGTATGTATAAGATGTTAAGAGTCGAAAATCATAATAATATTGCATTGTCATCGGATTTAAGTCAGTAAGTAAAATTCAACTTCGATCGGACATTTGAAAGTAAGTTAAAGTTCGAGTTCAAATTTTAAACTGGAAAGACGGTCATTGCAAGTTAAATAAAACCTTATAAAAATAACATAATTTTAATTAAAAGAAATCATAGCCTCAAATCCTTACAAAATAAAACATACGTTAAAATACAATTATTTTAACTAATCTGAAATCTAACTAATAAAATTAATCGTAATATTTGTACGATTTCTTTCAAAGCGCAGATACCTTGGAATAAGTTTAAGTACTTTATACACGACCCCTGAAAGCATGGTCGAAATCATCTGTTTTGATTTGGAAAAAAAGTGGTATAAGTCATGCATTTCAAAGTTTCATAACTCGGTCAATTTTAATGTTAGCTGAATGGGACTTTTTTTGTCTTACTTATTAGTGTCACAATAAATTTTTAGTAAATTTCACTTATTGGACCGGGGGACGGTATAAAAATTTAAATTTCGTAATTTTTTAATAAATGTTTTTCTTGACCCAAATCGCTTCAAAAATAATCCTTTACCTTATTTAAACCATTTTTGTAATTGGAAGTATGCATCTAGGTCCAACGGTTGCGAAAATAAAGGCCGGTCAAGTTATATGTGGACACACTGTATATGGAGTTCTGATATTTCACGATTATGGGCTTAAATCTCCGTCACTCGTAATACAGTCGACTCTCGCTAATTCGAACTCGTCGGGACCACGAGAAATGTTCTAATTATCCAGAGTTCGAATTATGAAGAGTATGAGAGAAAAACATATTTAGAGGTGTACTATTACAAAGGAATAAATGTTATAATATTTTTTAAATTTATTTCGGTTGTTACCGTTAGAATATGACTTAATATTAAAATAAAAGATATAAATATATAAACTAATTATTAATATTAAAATAATATAAATAAAACATAAAAATTAGTAATACGAGGGGGGCTCAATAATTATTGTCCCTAATGTGTATAAAATATTTGTACTGCGATGGTTGATGGGGAATATTGAAGCCTAATGTCTTAAATGCGTATATGCTCAATTTCAGAACTGTAGCTGCTATATTAACATAATTTTTTTTTCTTTTTTGGTATGAGAATCGGTCGCACCTACCTTGAAAGGGGGAGGGGGGGGTGACAGTGAATGAGACGTGGCTACTGTCGTTTGGACTCAGGATCATAGTGATGTAGTGGCGTTCATTCAGTTTCACAAATCTATCACAGAACTGCTTCAGGTCTGGTTTCATACCAGCCTTTCCCCCCAACACCACCCCCTCTTTCAAGCTAGGTTCCACCTCTCACACCTAAAACGAAAAATATTAGTTAATATAGCAGCTACAGTTCTAAAATTGAGCATATAGGCATCTAAGACAATATAATTCAATATTCCACATCAACCATCGCAGTACAAATATTTTATACACACTCGGGACAATAATTATCGTACAGTATAAAACAACTGCATTTTAAAATTTTTATTAATTGTACTTTAATTTTCTTGCCTGAAATCAGATGAACATTTAAGAAATTATTTACACTATTTATTATCACTATGAGAAAATTTATCAATTCTTGTTTACTTAGTCCTATTCATTTTTGTCTTTAGAAAAGAGATTTCCCCTATCTTTAACAGATGTCCACCATGTGGATTTCTCGGAATGTCACTGTGTCAAATGCTAGAGCAAAATTAGGAAGAAGTGGTGGAGGTGTCTTTGATGGACAGACGGGGCACTAAGAAAGTGGATATCAAATGCGTGGGATTATATGTATACTAGTTACGAATAATTCTGTCAAAAATGAAAGAAAGAAAGTTATTTCAAGGATTCAAAATCCGTGAGAAAGTAAGGAAAATTTAAAAAAAAATGGAATTTTCGTTAGTTCGAATTAAACGATGTCAAGAGAAAATGAGTTCGAATAAATGAAAATTTTTATCATTATTATGCCATTGAAAATTTCGGGACTTCATGTTTAATTCGAATTAAGCGAAGATTCGATTTATCCGATTTCGAGTTAACGAGAGCCGACTGTACTATCGTTTTCCATTTTAAAATTCCCCTTAAACGATTTTTCTCTATGGGACAGAACGTAAGGATAATATTTTATGTGTCTATATAAACAAATTATAAACGCTATGCATTTATTTCCTGAACATTTTGTGGTAAACCTAAAAGAAATATAAAAATTACAAGCTCATCCGAGTATACTTATGAGAGTTAGAGACGGAAGATTGGTCAGATGATCAGACTTACCGACAGACAATTAGAATTTTAGTGTAAGTTTTAATTTTTAAGATGTGTTTAAACAACAACAACAGAAAAAAATATACTAATTTACAAACTGACAAATTTTAATGATTCAATTAACTGTAAAAATTGAAGATAACTGTAAATTCAGTATGTTAAATAATAATGCATGTATTTCCTTTGTTATCGAGATTACAAGGTAAATTCGCAAAAGCATAAATCTAAGAAGAAGACGTTTGGATAATTAACAATTTATATTACACAATAAAAACTGACTCCCTGTTTTAGATTATATATTTTAACTATCTCGGGAGATTTCATGCAAATGTACATTTCGTTGGAAATGCAACTAATTATGTTAAGAAACATAAGCAACATTCCATTTAATTTACTTTTCCAACGTCAAAAGGAATAAGATATGAATTGATATTTCTATCGCTGATTTCATCTCTTGAGATTCACAAAATAAATGATTTGGTAAATAGATGACATCGCTGATTCCAATCAGTTTCACAATTAGAAATGCCTTAATTTTCCTTGCGTGTTAGTAGGTACAATAAATATAAGAGGATAATTATTACTTCAAATTAAGTTAAAATATTTGTGGAACGATCTGATAAATTGTATTTAAAATAACTCTTTCAAAATAAATATTAGAAAATGTCCTTTTTTATTTAAGTTGAACATTTTTTTTAGAGTTCCATGCAATAGTATTCTATAGCGATTACTATAAATGACATACATTTATTTACTATATTTTATTAAATACAAAATAAAAATCTTACAAATTTTGTAGATTTCATTAAATTTTTAAAACATTTCATTCTTTGTTTTAATTGAATCTGAACTGTTTATGTGTTTTTGTTTACTTTTATGAGATTCAAAATTCTAGTGTTCAGATCTGTACTATTTTTCAAAATCATTTTGCTATTGCTTATGGAAAAAATATAATATAAAAATACAGGGTGTGCTCACAAAGTTTCAAGACTGATTGTTTCCTGAGTAGGGGCGCCCGCGCATAACCGTTTCACTAACAGGGTGAGGTATCAGCTAACAAAGCGCACGCGCGTCAGTTGCCTCTGAGACGTTGGAGTAAGTAGATCGCTAATGGAGTGAGTGTGTGTCATTGAACCCGTCGAAAACTGGTTGAGTCGCTTGCAAGACGATCCCAATTTTTCTGATAAATTTGTTACTGAGACATTGGTCTACCAGTAAGGTCCTGAAACGAAAAGTTAAAGTGCGGAGTGGCACACCCCTTAAATTATTAGCCACGACAATGTGCCGTCGCTGAAATTTTGGCTAAGTTTAAAGTGGAAATACTGCCACAAGCCCTCTGCAGCACCAGTGTCGCTCAAAGTGACTATTTTTTATTCCCTCGGAACAAGAAAGACCCGAAAGGGGAGTGATTCGAAACTATCCAGACAGCTTCGACGAGTCCCTTAACAGCCTTACGCTCGAAGACTTCCAAGGAGCCTGTGAACCATGAAAGAAAAAAACGCTGGCAGTGGTCTGTTGATTCCGAAGGGCCATATTTCAAAGAATTTTAGTTCTTTGTACAAGAATGCTTAATAAATTTTGTATTCTCAGACTAGTCTTGAAATTTTGTGGACACACACTGTATATGCTTTGCGTTAAGGGTGTATTCCGATCCAAACTGCTTATTTTCTGATTCATTTAAAAATTCATTTTTTCTCTCAAACGCATCAAACCGAGAAATTCTCTTATTTAGAAACTACATAATGTGCCGTGCTTCTCAATTTTTTGATAAATCCAGAAAATGATGTAAAAAACGCTGTCAAAGTGGGCGTTTTGAACCGAATTTTCCGAAGCGGGCGATCTGGGAATGAAAAAAAGGGTCCTACTGAGAAAATAATTGTTTAAAAATCAAATTCTAAGTAATTGAGCTGAAAGTGAAATCACACGGCATGTTAAACATGTCTTCAAAAATCACCCCCAGCAAGTTTCTTGTTTTTACTTTTAAAAATGAGTCTGAAAATGCCTCAGAAAATTTCGAGCTGTTGAGGGTGGAAAAATATTTTTTCGAATGCACCCTTAAGTGACATTGTTAGGGAATTCAATAAAGTTATTACACTTTAAATAATTTTCTTTTATTTATGTATTATTTGTATATTTTTTAAGATTTACATTCATGTTTATGTCAAGTTGATATCAAACATTTATATTTTCTCCTATTTGTACTCTAAAACTAGGTCAGTTTATTACAAGTTAACAAAAAGATTGGATAGAATAAGCTTAGAGAAAATTTAAACATTTTTAAATCAACGTCAGAATAAAAGATACTTGTTCTACATGGAATATATATCCAATAATTAAATTTGGCTGTATATTAATACCGTTTCGTCCAACACTTTTTCAGCATTGTGAGTTCTATTAAAAGGAGATAAAATGCTTCTTAATATAATAAGAATATAGTTACACAATCGTTTTTTTTTTTTTGTGTGTGTGTGTGTGTGTGTGTGTTCAGCATATTCAAATAAAAGATAGTATAAATATGCATTGGACTTACGATCATCTTCCACATTCTAAACGAATTAGCTCTTTCAGCACCCTTACCACTCTTTAAAAGAAATCTCTGCCATACATTTACAATAGGATAGTTTCAAGAGGAATGTGCTACAAAGATAAACTTTTTCAATTTTTGGTAATATTGAAAGTTAAAATATTCACCAGTTCTGGCCCGCACCCTAAATGTTCATTTTTCTAATGTTATAAAACCGTTATACGTCTAAATTAGTATTCAACGTCAATAGTAACGGATGTAAAATATGCATTTGTACTTGTATTTAATCATACAGTGCAGAATGGTGTAATTAAAACGACTTATATTAAACTTCAAAAAGCCTAAAAAATAAATGCAAAATAGTAGACAATAAGATTTTCAAAATCAATAAATGCACATCATTATTAGGTTGCGTTTACAAGTCTCAAGTGTACAAGTCTATAAGTTTCCGGGATCAAGAAGGTGGCCGAAATATATTTCGCGCCACTATGTCATATGCATGTTTTTACAAAATTCTCCATTCAATTTTCTTTGATAATAAATGCACTACTTAAGAACGAATACGAACATACAATCTTGATTCTGTTTGGAATATTTTTTTGAAAAATGCTACTAATTCTACCAAAGCTATATTGCCAACGTTAAGATGTTACAGTATACGAACAATTGAGTGACCTTCGAGGTAAATGTACTGTACAACTAAAAAGCATATATCAAGTTCACCAGCTAAATATAGAATTAACATATGTACTTTTTGTTATAGTCGAATTTCTTAGTGTCAGAGTCAGAGATACACTATGACGCAAAAGTTTAGACAATGACGTCATTCAGCTTTAAAATGTAGAATTATGACGTCAGAATTACAAAAACCTGTAAATATAGTCAAAAACTGATTTAAAATGCTATGTACAAAAGACAGTCGTTTTATTTGCTATAATACTAATTTTTTTCATAAAAATTCAAATGTGCTTGTTGCAAAAGTTTAGACACTATTCTAAATTTCTTTGAATATTCGCTGGCATATGCAAATTTAGAATCGATGATGTCACAAATTTGGAGTACTTAAGTTCTGCAAACGATTGCGCTTCATAGTCGACATGCCGAGAGCTAAAGAAATTCAAGTGAATGAGGTTTCAAGGATTTGGCAGTTGAAAGGTGAAGGGAAGAGCGTTTCTGAAATTTCTGCTATTATTAATAGGTCAAAAAAATCTATTTATCGAGTTTTATCGAGTGGTTCCGAATATAAAGCAAAATGTCGGTCTGGGAGGCCACGTGTGACAAATGTACGAGAGGATTGCCTGATACAAAGACTAGCGAGTACTCAACAAATGAGCGTACGTGGAGTTCAAAGCTCATCGGGACTCTCTGTATCAAAGGATACGATTCTTAGACGAATTTTGGAAAAAGGAACAATCGTTTATAGCAAAATGCAGAAGAAACCAGCTCTGAAACCATATCATAAGTTACAAAGACTTATGTGGGCTCGAAAGCATATGTCATATGGAGAGAAATGGCAGTCAGTCATATTTAGCGATGAAAAAAAGTGGAATCTGGATGGTCCAGATGGTTGTTTATCGTATTGGCATGACTTGCGGAAGGAACCTCGACGTTTTTTTAGTCGCAGACAAGGAGGGGGCTCGGTGATGGTTTGGGCAGCCTTTTGCTATAATGGACAAGTATCTCTGACCTTCACCAGTGGTCGTCAAACTTCACAGCATTATACACAGACATTAGAAGAAAACCTACTGCCATTTGCTGAGCTTCTAGGGGGTCCTCAGTGGGAATTTCAGCAAGACAATGCTTCAATTCACACTGCAAAACATTCAAAATCTTGGTTTAATTCCCATAATATAAGAGTTCTCGACTGGCCAGCATGTAGCCCAGATCTTAACCCTATAGAAAACCTTTGGAGCATCATGTGTCGCAAAGTTTATAGCAACGCTAGACAATACTCTTCTGAAAAGGAACTTAAGACATCTATTGAGAATGCATGGTACGATATCGATCCACAAACTATGCAAGATTTAGTTTCTTCCATGCAATCTCGTGTATATGACGTAATACATAAGCATGGATGCGCAACCAGGTTTTAAAAATTGTTTATTTCGATTTTATTTAATTTGTGTCTAAACTTTTGAGACAGCAGTTTATTTTTGTTACCATTTAATTTATTGCAATATGCACAATTCCACTTTTCTTTGTTATAAATATTGTTTATATGTACAGCACATTACTTTCAAGCAGTGATTTGAAAATTGAATAAATATTTTTCAAAGTATGTAAGAATTTCTTCATTGTCTAAACTTTTGCGTCATAGTGTAGCAGAGATTATCACACAGCTTTTTATTAGAAATGAACCAGTATCAAAGTTTGAAAAATATATAATCCCTGCAAATTTTAAATGAACTAACGTATGACCTTAGATGGTATTATATTTAATGAACTGTTTCACTTTCTTCAACCTTGGATAACGTCTTCCAACAGGATACATTGGTAGTTTTAACAATATTAAAGAAATAATCTAGAGCATTCTGATCAAACATATTTACTAAAGTGTGGTTGTTTGTAATATAACTAGGCAAGGCATTAATTATGTTATATAGTCAAACATGTTAACAAAGGCAAGTGAAACAAAACCAAATTGACTAAAATAATCTTTTTTTATGAGAAATTTGTGCGTCAATAATCGCTTTAAATAATCAGGCCAGAATACATCTCCCAAACTTCAAAAATCTTTTAACTCTTAATTACTCAGGCGAGGTGCTCTGATCACCGTACGGGTAATAATAAAACGCATTAATGCGTAACTACTCGAGCTCAAAGCCAAATAATTTTAGTAGCTGTACACTCCTAGATCCCATGCCTACTGACAACATATGTTCTTTTTACCATTATTCCGAAGAAGTGATGATTTGGAAATTTTCAGCTACGGTGCTTCCGCGAATAATCACGGAATAAATTTTGATTGAAAAAAAAGGTATGGTACTATAGAGTTATTTGATTTTTATCATATAAATAATTAAATTTATGAATAACCATTTTTTAAAACTGTTTACATCGATGTTTTGATTTATTTTCTAAAAAGTCCCTCCGGCCAGTGCCGGGAGGAAGAGGTAGCTTTCATATTCCTTGTTTTTAAAAAGTCAGCTTATATTATTCAAACACACAAAACTCAATTTAGTGGCAACCGATTATAGGACATTCAATACTAATTTTTATTAATACTAAATAATTATGAATGAGAATTTCGCGAAATTACTCAGCTTTATCCAAGCTGTTTTTATTTAAAGTAACATATATTTGGTTGCCAAATTCAGTGATATCTTGAAGTGCCTGCCATTTTAAGACAACATGGTGGATGAGGCTAAACAGTGAACTTGGTCGAGACCTTAGTAATTCCACTGCACATGCTCACTCACATCGGAATCGGTTGATATATACGAGTGCTGCCGCAGGCAAAGTATCAGATTTTTCAAAATGTCACCCAAAAAAGAAACCTTTTTCAATTTCTAATTTTTTGCACCTTACTTTAAATATATATTTTTTTTATTTACTGGCCGCCATATTGAATCAAGATGGCTGATAAAGCTGGCCAGCGAACTTGTGCAAGACATTGCTATATACTATCCACATGCCTTCTAACATCGAAATAGGTTAATAAACACACGTGTTATCGCGTGACACATATCAGGTCGTTTCAAAATGTCAGCCCTTCTAGAAATTCAAAGTGCTATAATTCAACCATTTTTTTAAGATATAGACGAAACAAAAACTGCTCCGGAATCTTTGTATCAAGGTCAAACACATAAAAAATCTTTCCATTTTCCAATTTTTTGATACTTCATTTTAAATTTTAAATTAAATTTTATTTAAATGGCAGCCCTTTTGAAACAAGATGGCGAATGAAGCTGGCCAACGAACTCGGTCTAGACATTGGTATGTGCTATGCACACACCAAGTTACATCCAAATTGGTTCATAAATACGCCTGTTATTGCGTGAGAAAAATCAGGTCGTTTCAAAATGTCAGCCACAATAGAAATTCAAAATGCTATAACTCAGCCATTTTTTTAGATATAGACAAAACATAAACTGTTCCGGAATTTTTGTATTAAGGTCAAACACATACAAAAAATCTTTTTTATTTTCCAATTTCTTGGTACCTCATTTTAAATTAAAGTTTTTTATTTTTTTTTTTTAAATGGCTACCATTTTGAAACAAGATGGCGGATGAAGCTGGCACTAAATTGAGATTTGTGTGTTTGAATAATATAAGATGGCTTTTTAAAAATAAGGAATATGAAAGCTACCTCTTCCTCCCGGCCCTGGCCGGAAGGACTTTTAAATTTTAAATAAAAAAAATTAAATGCCCGCCCTTTTGAGACAAGATGGCGAACGAACTCGTACGAGACATTGGTATGTACTATGTATACACCAAGGTACATCCAAATTGGTTCATAAATATGCCTGTTATCGCGGACAAAAATCAGGTCATTTCAAAATGTCAGCCTCGTTAGAAATTCAAAGTGCTATAACTCAGCAATTTTTAAAGATATAAACGAAATAAAAAACTGCTACGGAATCTTTGTATCAAGGTCAAACATATAAGAAAGAAATATTTTTTTTTTCAAATCTTTGGTACCACATTTCAAATTTAATTTTTTTTAAAAATTTAAATGTCCGCCAATTGGAAACAAGATGGTGGATGAAGATGGCCAACGAACTCGGTCGAGACATTGGTATGTACTATGTATACACGAAGTTTCATCCAAATCGGTTCATAAATACGAGAGTTACAGTGTGACAAAGATCAGATATATATATATATATATCGGTTTTTTTGTAAGGAAATCTTGAATGAAACAAAATATATCTGTGAATTTGATCATGCGTTTTAAAGCAATATGGATATTTACCTGGTGTATCCAGCCGAATTGCTGAAAGCAATATGAATGTCATTACGCTATTATATCTTTTATTGTGTCATAAAAAATTTAGACTGTTAAGGACCAATTTCTTTAGTTGATCTCTTAGTGTAGGATTCTGTAAAGAACAATAGAACAATATGTAATATAATATAACCGTTCAGGAAAAATTATCAATGCAAGTCTCATCAGAATCTGTTAATTGGACTTATTGAAAAGCCTGATCGTTCATAATAATTGAGTTCGCCAGATTCTAGAACTTTCATCTGTAAATCTACAATCAAGCAACCTAACAACCAAGCAACAGCAAATGATATGTGCATTATACTAAAATATTCACTGAAAAATTAGCTAACCGATCAAATTGCATCGAAATACACTTAGCAGGATGTTTTAAACTGGATAATATACCGAAACCTTCCCTAAAAATGTTCTAATTAACAGTTTAAATCCCACAAAAATTAATTCAGTGGAACCTTTAAAAAAAGCAAATCTTTCAAAATTGGGTTCATCTGATTTAGAACTTTCCCCATAATTATTTAACCAAGCAACGTAGAACGTTATGTTTTATACTAACATCTTTTCTGAAAAATTATTTAACAATGTAAGTCCCGTCAAAATCTATTCAGAAAAACTCAAGATATACGCGGCTGGAATGAAATTTCTCTTTGCATTACATATATATTGAGATAGTTAAATATAACTTTCATAATCGTGTTAACCTGATTATAGGACTCTCTGAGAGGTAGGGGTAGGTATATACTGCATCACTTCTGAATTTTTTAAGGAACTCAGCTCAACTTCCATAACGATAGCATATATACTCTCTAGTATACCCTATCTCTGTAGCGTATATCTTCGAATTTTCTTTACTGTACCACTGAGAATTTTTTTCCGCATAGCTCCGTAACTAAACAACACCGAATGATATGATAAATATTGATAAAATCCCTGAAATATTATCTAACTTACTGTGCATTTAATTAGTTGACTTGAAATCTTTCATAATCGAGTTTACCTAATTTTAGAACTCCCCTAGCAACTTAGAATGATGGTTTTTACATTAAACCATTTATAAACCAAATTTACTATTTAACAGTTTAAGTTCTACAAAATTCTGTTCAGTAGAATCTGAGTTATAGTCATATTTACAATATTTATTGCTCATTAAACCTTTTTTCTTTACATTTGAAATAAAATCAGTAACCGTTTTGGTATTTCCCTGTTATGCCAACACCATTGTCACCAAGCGTAATTGTTGGCCCAAAATGAAATGACACATTTGAAAAAAAAAATCTAATTTTGTTGATTAAAAAAAATGAGCATTTAAAAAATATAACTTTTGAAAATTACAGACTTTGACCTACCATTTTTTTAAAATCAATAAAAATAATGCTATACTACTTGGTTATCCCGTCGACCAAAAATCTATTGCCAAACTATAAGATTAAATGCCAATAATGGTGGATCATAAATGTCACATTCACTTGACTTTAAGCAAGTTACACGTATTTACGTCATCAGGTGATTTTTATTTCGACGTTTTAAATGTATTTTTATTAATGTTATACTAATTTATTTGTTCTTTCGTTATTTAAAATAAAAATTATGTCAATTTGTATAATTTGGCGAGTGGTTTGGCGATTTATATAATTTGGCGAAATTGGTCGACGGGTACCAAAATAAATACCTAAAATATAAGAATAAATAAATATTTCGCAAGTAATAAAATATAGTCAATTTAAACTGCAGTCTTGAAATTGTAAAAGTCTTTTACTACTGAAGCATGGCGTACGTAATACGTATGTCTAACATTGCAGTAAACATTTCATTCTTTCAATGAAGACATTCGTGGTTTTTTGAACAAAACATTTTTATATGTATAATTCCTAACTTCTAAAATAATTTTATTGTAGCTTCCTCATCATCAGATAACTTCGAAATGGTAAAATCTATATCAGTATCAGTAATAAATATTTTATATTAAAAAAATAACAAATTAAAAGTTTTACGAGATTATGATGGAATAAAATAAATTCCATCATTAAAAATTCCTGCATAAAAATATTCACGTTCAATAATTAGCAAATGTTAATGTGTAATAAAAATCGTTTGCACGATTAGTTCTGGAAGGCTGCCATCACATGTTCATGCCTCCAGTCCACCATCGTTGCAATTCACTTTTTAAAACTGTCTTTAAATAATATTTCAAAAACTTTATAGGGTAGTTATTATTGTAAAATAAATTAACCAATAACTTAAAAATCTGTTTATAAAAATTATTATATCTGCCACAAATTTTATTGAAACGTATTAAGTGATTATTAATAATATTTATGTAAATTTTTTTATGTAAATTAGAAAACCAATGTGGCATGCTTCTAGTAAGAAACTGAAAACTATTTCTCTTATCATACAAATCCAAAATCAATTTATTATCAATAATTTCAAATAAAATATCCAAAAATTCTGCATTATAATCATCACGGTTTACTCTATTCAACTTTAAACAATTTGGATATATAATATCATATTCATTAGAAAAATCAAAATTAAAAATCAAAATATCATCAATATACCTAAAGACCTTTAAAGACCTATTAAAATTTATAGTATACTTAAATTCATAATAAAACAAAAATAAATTTGCTGCTGTACTAGAATAATTTGTCCCCATCCCAATACCACAAATCTGATTAAAGGTATTATTGTTAAAGGTTACATAATTTTTATAAAAAACAGAAATGACATAAACTTAAAAATAAATCTCTATTAATATTTATTTCATCATTTATACTAAAAACATCAAAAATATTCATTAAAACATCATAAAGAGAATCAATAGGTATATTGGTGAACAGATTTTCAAAGTCGAATACCTGCATTTTCAGAGGAGTCAAAGGCAATTTGTCCAGAATTTCAACACTATTATCAATTGACCAGAAATATCTATACTTCTAGAATTTATACTTTAAAAAATTATATATCTTTTTAAATAAATTCTGTAAAACAATATTAAATTTTTTATTAACGCTTTTAGAAGTACTACAAGTAATTATTATTACAATTCAATTTTTCATTAATTTTGAAATATATATATCAACTTTTGAACGGAGGGTGTTTCGGGGTCTTGGGGTCATGATCGATGAAAATATACCAAAATTTTTTGTAATCGCTTTCCTCCGAACGGCTGCAATAGGTAGCTTTTTATAATGAAAGCTACCTAAAAGTCAAAATCACCATTGGGAGCAATAGCGTTTGTGGAATCTTTTGGATTATGTTTCATCTTATTTTGAAGCTGATAACGGAATAGGTACAGATGATAATTTTTTGGATGATTACGAACACTTTGAAGTACGTTCGCATCTCAACTTGGAATCAGAACAAGAAGCGCTGATGAAATACTGAAACGAGATTCGGATGCGAATTACATTCTATTTTAATGAATAGCATTATCAAATAATTACAGATAAACAAAATGTGTGGTGTAATATAGCAAAAAATATCACAACACAATATTTTTAGAGTACAAGTAATTTAAGTAATAATTGCAAATATTTTACTTATAATTTTAACTGTAATGTAATAGCGTATGTAAACATTTGTATATAATTTCTCTAAAATCATACGTTTCACGTATTTCTGAATTATATTTATTTAGAATAAGTAAAAGTAACCTATTTTAATTACGAGTAAATTACAAAATTCATATAAATCGTTATAACTTAAAAATTGTGATAAAAGTTTTGGTGTCTTTACAAACTCTCGCGAGAAATCGTGTGACAAAAACAGGCGCGAGTGATGGATGGTTAACATATTAACCCCTAAATGCCAGATGTTGCGTTTCGGCAACATACCCAATTTAGGCTCTAAAATACTATTAAATAATATTGAAGATTAACGCCTAATGTTGCCAATAAAATACATTCTGAAAATATTATTAAATTGGTTTTCTACATATAGATGGCACCACTTGTGCTGTTTAAGAATAAAGATAGATTTATTTTTTCAGTTGTTGCTACTTGCACTTTTTGTTTTATTTGGAAGCTTGCGAAATACCCTATTTTGTTCTGCAGTGAGCAAGTAAAATTTATTTCTTATTATAGATCCTAAATTTCTTATGTGTTTAATATTATAGAATCTTACCAAGGAAAAATATTTTTTCAATTAAAGATCAGTATTGCCGATTAGTAACAAACTGTTTTTTAGTCGTAAACAATACTTAAAACAAAATATGATTTTTTAAAGTATTTTTCCCGTGATTTATTTAAACAATGAAAGCCGAAAAACATTATTACAATGATTTTTGAAAAACCAGGCTTGTAAGGGTTAAAGAAGACACAAGTAAAATGTGAAATGGATCATAATGACAATTGCCGTTAATTTACAGCTAAGTAATAAAAGTGTCCGATGCAAGATATTTTTAGCAAGAACAAATCATAAAAAAATGGTGCCTAAATTCTAAAAAAAGAATTATGCAAGTTGCGTGTATCATTTTCTTGCCAAAATTGCAATTAAAAAGAAAATTTTAGTATTTTAGTAAGTTATTTACATATATTACGTTCTTCTATTTAATTGCTCATAGTATTATTTTTTAAAGTACATGTTTATCCTTTTAACACGTTCACGCCGGCGCGGTGGGTCACACTCGACTGTTTCAGAGTTGTGAAGTCTCCGGCTTTTTGCACACCACTATTATTTTAGAGAAAATGTTGTTTCTTTAAATCGCCCAATTGTTCTAATTAAATAAAACAACATTTTCTGTATTAAAATACTGGTATCAAAAAGCCGGAGAATTTGCACCTCTGAGACAGTCGAGTGTGACCCACCGCGCCGGCGTGAACGTGTTGAAGAAACTATTTTTTACATTATTTAAAATAGTTCTCTGAAAGCTTGTAAAGCATAGGCTCTTGAAGTCGGTCTACAATTTTCGAGTCACATTGACGCGAATGTTTCTCGGTGTATAATAAATGCGAACATAACAAAAGAGCAAAATTTATAATCATCTAATAACATAAGAAACTGCGTTAAGATATAATCTATTTTGAATGCCATTCTTTAAATCGCTAAATATGAAATCTTTGAGTTTGAATATATATTAAGTAAAATTATCTATTTTAAAGCATAGATTTGATATTAAAATACTATACCTCATGTTAACCGATAAACATAAGACACAGGCTCGATCATGCAGGGGAGGATCGTCAAAAGGTTATTTTTTTCCGTTCTGTAAGTTGTGCCTGCTCATAAATTCATCAGCACATGCATCTGATTATGCATTTCAAAGGATATTATCTAATCTTGCATTCTTTTGTTTGATTTCTCTATATAGAAAACATTGTTGTATGGTTAAATAGTTATTATTGTAGTCAATGTTTTCATGTTGATTGATTATTTCTTAATGTCATTCTAAATTTTTATCCCTAGTATTTTTAAGGTACTAGTGGCCTACACATTTTTATAAAATTTAATTCAAAATCTTTAGCTAACACTTTAATGCGAGAAAAGTGGTGATCTTCGAAAGTTGTTATTTGTCACATAAAAAATGGGAACGTTATCACATGTTACAACAAATCCAATTCTTAAAAGCCATCTGATACTTAAATTAAGGAAGAAAATTATATCTATAAACTTGTGAGTAACTTTTATTTGTGATGAAATTCGAATATTGAGCTGGCCATATTTTGTTATGCGTTCCGAATATTGTTTCTTGTTCAAAATCTGTATGAATTAGCCCCATTCATGTGTACTATATTAAAAATATTAAAATTAAATAACCCTGTATGGAAATTTTTCCAATCCCTGATTACGTGCAATTTAATGGAACACAGCGTGACAATATTTTTCTATACCTTCAAAAAAATTTACAGGTCGAAGCCCACTCAATCTGTTTAGATTGAATACCGATGGTTCATAATGAATAATGCAAATTTTGGGCAACTGAAGTAAACTTTAGTAATTTGACAGTTTAGTATTTTGAAGAACTTCTGCCACATTATTTCCCCTGCATATATATATATATATATATTTAATCTTTGATAAAACTTTATTTTATGTTCATATCATACGTATTGTAATTTTCCTTCAATTTATAATCTTTATATAATGATTTTAGATCAATAAAAGCTGCTTTCGAGAGCCAAAATAACTCCAAATTTTCTAAGTAAACATGGATAGTGGTAGTGTATTCGACACTGTATTCAACTTGGCAACATTCTATGACAACATAAGTTTCCTACATGAAGCTCAATGAGGCAATAGAATGAGTGCTTTTAGAATCAGTCAAATGTATTATGTGTAGAAATGTTCATATCTTCAATAAATTAGTAGGAAAATTTTAAACTTAATAATGAAAATATTAAATCTTTGCAGAGTTTAACGCATATATATGTTAAACTCAATCAATTAGTAGGATATTGTTCACTCAGTTGGGAATTTATAGAAAACATAAAATGCATACATACAATATCTAATATTCGTTGTTCAGTAAAACAACATTATGTTTAATATGGAATATGTGTATATACGAGACATAACTATATAATACAACTTGTTAAAATAATTATATACGATAATAGAAAATTATATTTAAAATAAAATCCTTCGCACTTTACGTGATATTGTGTTACAATTCAGTACAACTTCTAATCCGTCTAAAATATTACATTCATTTTTTCACATTTACTACAACAATGTCGTGTTTTACATCGGAGTATGTAATTTACAACTAATAATAATATTTTTTTATACTTTTTAATATTATAAATAAGTAAATATGTTGAAAGTTTAGGAACTGATTTTACAAAAAAATATTCAAGTAAGATCAAAAGTTTTAACGCTTTCAATTGAAAAATGCCTCTCTTCCTAAAATGTTTAAATATTTGTATGACCTCAGAAGTACTTGTACTTGCATTAAAAAAATTTGTTTAATACAATTAAAAGCGTTTGAATTGGTAAATTCTAAATGCGATAACTTATTTTTAAAAAAAAGTTGAAACATTCTGAAATTTTAGGATAACAATTAAGTGGGATACATAAATTCCACTGACATTCAACAGGTTAAAACACAGCTGAGTTTTTAATAAGAATATAATTTTACCAAGTACATTTCTTTTCACATTTAAAAATTATAATAATATACGACTACACAAACTTTACAGAAGCATTCAGCTTCTTGATGTACCAGCATTTCCTGACGCAAGTAACCAGTAATTTAGATTTTTTTTACATATATACTTTTTTAAATTTATTTCATATAATTATCTCTCTTCCAAATGTTTTTTATTTAAAACAGGATTTTTAAATTAAGCATGATTTTATACGTTATTTATTTATCCACAAATTAATAGTATAATTATCAATTTTATAATCATTGTAATCTGAAAAAAAATAGATAGTTTCAAATAAAATTAAATAAGAAAGCATATTATCTGTTGTGATTTCTTATTTAAGAAAAAAAATAAATAAAAAATATAACAAACCTAATGGAAACATTTCATTGTATCTACAGCACTAAAAAAATAGTCATTTATAGCTTCTAGTTTATTAATTTATCTTTTAATACTTTTATTATAATAACACCTAACTATGTAAACAAAATGTACTTATACTGTTAGCGGGAAATCCAAGTAAAATAGGAGAGTTTAGCATCGATTTAGCGAAATATGACAGTTTCCTCATGAATTATGTATAAAATATATCCGTGGGTAATTTATTTTGTGAAGCGCAACATACCTTAACCTTAAGGGGATACATATTTTGTACAAAATGTATTTAAGATTTAAAAAAAAAAAAAAAAAAAAAAAAAAAAAAATGTCAAACGAAGGTTGACGATAAATACATATCCTAAAAAATAATATTTTCTTAAAATATATATCAAAAATGACATGAAGATTATATTAAAGCATTTTTTGGTATATTAAATGTTTTATAAAGGTGAGTTAGATAATGTGATACGAAGTATTTTATTAAAGAAAGAGTATTTTTCAGCGTTAGTAAGCATTTCCTAGCTGCAAATAAAATGAAATGTTTATAAGTCTAAAGACAAAATGAACTAATATTTTCAATATTTATTTTTTTTAATATAGTTATTTCTTTAATTAAACATCATGCAATATATCTTAATTGTATTGATATCCATATTTATAAATTTTTGCTGAGAAATACATTATGAAAAAAATGTATTAATTTGAAATATTAATGAAATATTTATTAAAAATTATTTTTCAAATTAGATACGTTTTACATTCAAATGAGGTTATATGTCACATGAAATATTTCTGTTGAACTTTCAAAAAAGTTTTAGAAATTCAAATAAGTGCATTTAATAAAGAAATATTTGCTCTCGTTAAAAAAGCATGCACAATATACACTCCAATTATCGGAAGGAAATATTAACTAGTTTACTTCTGGTCCGTTTAAATGAGTCTATAAAACAGTTCAGTGCATAAATATTAGATGACATTATGTTTCATCCGATGACTAAAGTGAAAACATTTAATATAACTGCATTAAAAAGAGTAAATCATTTTTAAATTTATTGATTGATGCATCATCGATTGTTAAAGAAGGCTTCTATCTTTTATACTATTATTTGAAATTTTCATTTTTTTCGATAAACGTTTTATGATTAATATAAAAAGTTACGACTGTATTCCAAATCATTAGAAGGAAATACAGTCGGACCTCTATTTAACGAACCTCTATTTTGCGAACTTTTTCCTTGGAACCAAGAACATTTTGCGAATTTCTTCGTAAAAGAACATCCAAATAGCGAAGTGCATTCTCTATTTAACGAACTTTTTCTTGTGATCAAAAATGTTTTTCACCTTATTTCTCAAAATATTTCTGGACATTTCAAACTTATTCTTCCTTTAACACATTTTATGATGTTTAATAGCCTTGAACTGGTTTTACCAGGCGCCTTCTTTGTCAGCAGTGAGAATTCGGTAAGTACGGAGGACGAAGACGATAATCCGTTAGAGTAACTTAAAAAATGTGGATACAGTGAGAAAGAAAAAAGAAATTAACCATGATGTGCTAATTGATGATTGTGTTTCGCTTAATTCTGAAATTGAGACCTCAGAAACACTATCCGAATTGGATATTTTTGACAGTGTGAAAAATAAAAACAATACAGCAATGGATTGCGTTGAAGACGAATATGATGATGATGGAAATGATCATTATGCAGGAATTAACAAAACTTCGTATGATGAAATACTAAAATCATTTAAAACAATCCGACGCGGATTATAGTTAGAAGAAAATACGTATGAAGGGGTTCTTGGTGTATTGCAAAGATGTAAGACATATTATGAGAGAAAGCACTTTTTTAAATAAAGAACTCATGCAAAATTAACAGAGTTTTTCAGAAATTAAATTTAAGGGCGCATATGTTAATGTATGGTTAAAATTATTTGTTATAATAATAATAAATGCGATAATGTCATTAAAATTCGTTAATTTTAATGCCTATTCACTTTAAATAGAAAATACAGTGTATTCCCGGACAATGTCTTGATTTCCTTGCAAGTTTCAAAGATTTAAACACATAGAAAAAAGGAATTGATGATGGATATTGGTGGGTAAAATAAATAAAACAAACCGATATAATTTATTTAAAAAATGTGATTAATTACTTTTAGTAAAAATATTTAGTGTTTATGACTTTAAAATCTGTTTTATGTAGTCTAAAGTATTTTAAAAGGTAAATCTCTATTTAACGAATTTTCCATATAACCAACTTTTTTCCGGGATTTAGCGTCTTCGTTAAAGAGAGATTATTTATACAAAATGGAACGCATAAATCTGCTTTTAATGTGTGCTAAATTTTACAAATGAATCTTTACCAAGAGGAGAAAAAAATTATGACTATAGCAAAGTGGGGACAGATGCCGCAGTTTTTCTTTTCTTCTTGTAAAATGTACAAGAAAGCAAAAAACAACAAACTAAGTACCATAAATCATTGACCAAACCCTTCAGAATCTAATTTTTATGTTAAACAAGTTAAAACCCTCTTAATAAAGTAGGTTTAATTATTTTCCCATAGGTCCTTTTTTAACATCATTTTTTATGTGCTGGATAAGATGTCGCATGGTGTGTGGGACAGATGCCGCGTGGTGAAAAATGCTAGGCTGTTTATTTATTTTTTTTTTTTCAAGCAAACCACATTTTTATTTTCTCAAACTACTTAAAACGAAAATAAATAACAGTAAACTTGCAAAAATTACATATATCACTAAATTGTGAAAAGTTTAACGAAAATGCAAAAATGTAATCATTATAAACAAAACTTAAGACAAAAAGTGAAAATGAAAAGAAAATCATTTGAATTTACATGAATGGATAGCATAATTACTGGAAACAATAAACAGCATAAATCCCACAACTACACCACTCTTCCCGTTGCAAAAGTAAAATAAGCGTTTTTCATACAGCTATCGATTGAATTTGATGCACTGAATCCTGGTCGCTTTAGACTTTGCTCCTTGATAAGACTCCAGCCACTCAACATATGCAGAGTCATTAAATTCCAATCCAGATCTGCCATCAGAATCCATAAGGGGAAAAATTTACCCATTGTCGGAAGATTACTCATATTTTAGTTTTTTCCTCAAGTAAGGCGTTTTCAAGTTGATCTTTCCCTTCCTTTTTTTACACATTTTACTTCCGCCAAGTTGTCGTTATTTGACGCTTTATAGTTTATTTTGTTTTTCATTTCCTGCTTCTTTTTTATTGTTTATAAACTCTGTGCTTGTAATATTTTCATCCTTTTACTTTCTCTTACTTGGCTGCATAGGTCTTTTGACCATTGGGGTAGGATATATTTTGTTTAACAGTTTAGATAGCGAGAATTGTAAACGGCCTACGTTTTCCTTATTCACACATGACGAACCAACAATGTTGCTGAGAATATTTTGATAAGTAGCAGAATGCGTTAATATACATTCATTTAAATGTAGGTCCTACTTAAATCGCAGTGATAAATTTATTGAATAGAAAAACAAAAATATATTTTGCGGCATCTGTCCCTAAACCTCGGTGCGGCATCTGTCCCATAGTGGCGGGTAAGATGCCGCGCCGCCATTTTGTGTCATGTGAGCGACGTGAGAGAAAGGCAAGCACATATCTGTATTCTACGAGGATCTAGTCTATAGTTGCAATCGATTTTGGGAAGAAATCTCTGTTTATTTTCTTAAAATATATAATAAAGCTTTATTAGAATAATTTTAGCAACTTACCGCGCAGGTTCGAACCATAAAAACTGGCATAAATATGTAAATACTGGCAATTAAGCGGTGGAAACGCATACAACACATCACACAGCACAGAGGAACACTACGAACTTCTAAAATTTGTCTAGGGAACGCTAATGTCGCCTACACAATCTCTGCGGCATCTGTCCCACCGCGGCGTCTGTCCTCACTTTACTATATAAAAAAAAATATACTTGTTAAAAAGTTTTAGATTGTAAAATGAGCATCATGTGCTATGTTTTCAAAGATGCTTCAAACGCTATCTTAGTTCAAAAAAAATTACGTCAGATGGGTATTATATATTTTCAAAATATTAAATTGAACAAGTATTTACATTTCTTACCATAATCACATTGCGTACAGTTCTACAATAAACATCTAAAAGTATTTGTTTGATTTATTTGTAGGAAACTATACAAATTCTGCAATTAGTAGCCAAAACTTTTATTTTTGGAACAAAAAAAAATGTTAGACAAATACTTTTAAACTAACAAAATTATGCCAAATTTATAAACATTCTATGAATTTTATGCACATATGCTGTTTGATATCAACCTACGTATTCTAAAAAAGCGAAGAGGTCGTAGCCGTTTCATTGCCTTTACACGATAGATTAAAAAAAAAAAAAAAAAAAAAAAAAAAAAAAAAAATGGAATCGGAAGTTCACCTATGTTGTTTTCAAAAAGTCAATTTTACGGGATCTACACTGAACAGTTTCAAAGAATACACTGCCATTTTCTTCGCAAGCAGAACATGCACTGGATATGAGGTAAATTCCTTACTAGCGGCCTCTAATCCTTGACGCTGTTTTTAGAAGCGCTATGTAAACTTACCTATTATGCAGATTTACCCACAATCTCCCATGCAATATAGTTATAAACAAAATTGAATAAATTAAACCAGAAGTTCTTATATTTATTTACTGTCAAAAATTTAGAGAATCTCATATTTTCTGAAACAATTATATATGTTTGTAATAAGCTAATGTAACAGATTTTTTTTCCCAAAATATAAAAAAAATAAAAAATCGATTGCTGTTTTCGTCAGTGAATTTTAAATAGACGAAATGAAAGATATACACACACATTATTTATTTTTGTTTCAATCACAATTTCTATTACATTCCGCATAATGAAACGTGTGGCTTCTTTTAAAGGTTGATAATAAATAGACGAAAACCATTATTACTAATCTAATTGTTACTCAAATTCCGAATTCTCTGCTTTAGTCAGCTGAAATATATTGGGTATGTACTCATGCGTTATTTTCCAAAATAACTACTTGGAAAAAGAATTATAATTTCTCCAGGCAGGATATTTACAAAATTCATTATATGTCAAAAATTCATACAATGGAAAAGTAAAAGATGCAACACCTCATTTTCCAATGGGAAATATCCTAGTACAAAATTAGCTAATATGTTTAATTAGCTAAAGTGAAACTATCTTGTTGACTACGCATATTTTTATCGTGATAAAAAAAAAAAACACTAAATAGTTAAAATCAAAGTTATTACATTATATAAATATTTCTGACAGTGATGCATTTTCTCTGTTGATTATTTTTTTGTTGATATTTATATATACAATAGCATCTATTAACACGCTCAATACTGTTAAATTTTCACTTTATCTTTGTTGTGTTTGATATGTCCATCGTTAAACAATAATTCATTATTTATTTAATTTTTTTTTTTTTTTTTTAGTATAAACTAAACGATATTATTTTACAATGTCAAATTTTCTATTATTTTAAATAAAGAAATAAATAAACAAGATCTTCTTTTAAAATATATTTGTTAAATAAATATATAATTCAAATGATTGATGATGCATATTATTAAAAAAAAAAAAAAAAAAAAAAAAAAAAAAACAGTTTAAAATTGCGCAAATAATATGTAAAAAGCTGCAAACAGCTGTTTCGAATCTACTAGCGAGAATCTTCTTCAGTGCAAGATGGTGCAAGGCACATCGTTCTAGAAAAAGCAAAACTGGGAAAACCGACAGAGACGCGCCGGATTATATAACCGATACGGATAGCGAATGCGTCAAAAACAACTAATGAAAGAGAAGCAGCGTGGAACAACTGAGTGGACATGTAGCGACATCTGCCGGTGAACGAGAGAAAATTAACCAAAGGAGGGGAAAATTCAATTAATGCTTTCCAACTACTTGGGAAAAAAATGGCCAGACTAAACGCGCTCTTAGATTTCGTTTAAAAGAGCATGAAGGTAATGTTAAAAATGAGGAGTTTAAACGATCGTCTATTGCTCAACATTGTTGGTCTTTCCAACATAGCTTCAAATTTTTTCTCTGCCATTTTTACCCCAAAATGTTCTTCTAACCTTGATCTTGATTTTTGTAAGCTTACCACATCATTAAAAAATCTAACTCTTTAGTCAAAAAATTCTCCAGTACTCCAGTTTTTCTAAGTATTTTGAAAGCATAATTAATTATTTAATTTTCCCCTCCTTTGGTTTATTTTTCTCTCGTTCACCGGTAGATGTCGCTACTTGTCCACTCAGTTGTTTCATGCTGATTCTCTCCCATTGGTTGTTTTTGGCGCAAAATCCATCCATATCGGATATATAAGTCTCTGCCGTTTTGTCCAGACTTGCTTTTTCTACCACGCTGTGCATTGCTCTATCTTGCACTGAAGAAGATTCTCGCTAGTAGATTCGAAACAGCTGTTTGCAGCTTTTTACGTATTAATTGTGCATTTTTAAACGTTGTTTTTCTGCGTTTTAATATTCTTGCACAAAGGCTTTATTTGCTATTTTTATGCCGATGTATAGTCTGAAATTATTTGTTTCCCTTACTGCAGCTTGTTGGTTATTTAAGTAACACATCTGTTATTTGATAATTACTATACGATAGCAATATGTTATTTTCGTTTTCATAAAAGTACTAAACGGAATAAAACGCATCCACAATATTCCGTATTTGTTTTGAAGAAAATAACTTATAAAATTTGAAAAGTAGATGTTTTTATACCGATTTATGAAAATCTGTAAATAAATGCATGCTAGAAATATTATGCAGCATTTTTTAAATGTTTTCATTTTTAATTAATAATTTTAGCTATTTTGTAATAACAACAAACTATATATCCTAATTCAAATGTTATACTATGAATAGATATATATATATATATTATTTATGTCTTCTACAATAAAGGAATATAAATTTTAGATATGAATTTCTATAACTAAGGATATTTACATATTAATTCCTATAAAATGAAATCTATCAGGCAAGAAATATTGCACATAAGTTAAATGAATACAAACATTAAAAAAAAAAAAAAAAAAAAAAAAAAAAAAAAAAAAACAGTTGTGTTAGAGAAAACGATAAAAATATTTTTATTTGAATTTTATTTGGAACATTTAAAATGGGAATATATTGAAAATTGAATTTTCCTAGTTATTATGTTTATCATTGGGGCGCTTCATATTATAATAAATATTAGATACTCGAAGTTAGCTTTTACTGTTAACAACAAATCAATTACAATTGTTTAATTTTATATTTCTAGTGAGGCATCAGGTATTCCAAAAGGCAGGGGCATTTAAAAAATTAAAATTTTTAAGGACAGAAATACCCATTTATTGCATATTTATTAGAAAAGCAATAAAAATTTAACAAGACGATTTCAAACTTGGTTTGTAATTTAGAAAAGAGTTTTTGCTCAAAGCTGAAATATCTAAATTTTATTACATTTGAAAGTGTTTATCTTTTATATTTTTACTTTAATAGATGCTTCGATCTGAGAAAAAGTTAATTACATATTGAAAAATTATTCGTTTTAAAGTCTTTATTTTAAATATTCAAATTTAAAACATTAATTTGCAAAATTTGTATCACAAATTCAGCAAAAAGTGCCAGGGAAATATTTAGCATCCATATTTAGATAAACTGTTATTTTTATTCCTTCTGTCTTTACAATAAAAAAGTATTGGATTCGTGAAAAAATTTCCACTTCCGGTTTTCGATGTATTTATACCTTTTAGAAGGTCCTGAATACAATTTGATTTTTTAATAAAAATGTCTGTTTGTCACCCTGCCTGTGCGTCTGTCTCTGAGTCTGTGAGCCAATCTATATGTGATAAAAATAGTGTAAATACACAGAATTTCACAAAAATTTAGATTCAATTACACCATCATATAAACTGGTGCTGATTAGTTTTTGTTTTTTATCGCCCAACAGGTTGCGCTGCTATGCTGCATTTTTTTACGATTTCTGCAATAGCTTTATATCAAGAACTGATGCATGAAATTTCATCAAACTTCAGAGAAAAATGTATTTTGATTGATTTTTGGTGCTGATTTTGTTTTGATGTAAATCTCCAAACAGGTGGCTCTCTTATGCTACCATTTTCGCGATTTTCGCAATAGCTCTATTTCATGTACTAATAAAAGAAATTTCATCTAACTTCAGATTCAGTCGGATGTTGACACAAATTTTTGCTGATTAAGTTTTTGTGTCAACCGACGAGTAGGTTGCGCAGCTGTGCTGATTTTTTTACGATTTTTGCAATAGCTCTATCTTAAAAACTAATGCACGAATTTTTATCAAACATCAGATTCAGTTAAACGTTGCAATATGTTGTTTCTAATTAGATTTTGGTGTAAACAAACAACAGGCGGCTCTACAACGCTGCATTTTGCCTGATTTACAAAATTTTAGTCATACCCCCACTAAAAATAATCTGAAGATTATCTGAAGAAATCTCCAGTTGCTCCAGAAATTCTACAGAAATCTGAAGAAATTTTGCAGATTTTGCTTTACCTTAAAATATCTACAGAATTTCTTAAGATATTCTTTAAAATATCTGCAGAAATGGGCCAATTACCTACAGATTTTTGGGCCAATTACCTACAGATTTTCTACAGATTTTTTTTTAGTGGGGACCTCAAGAACTAATACTCGGAAATTCATATCTTTACAATCTTAATGATGGACATAGGTTGCAATTTAATTTTGGCACTGTTCTAGAGAATTTTGAAGTATTAACATGTAGGAATTTGTATTTGAGTTTTGAGATTGGCACATCCGACAAGTTTTCTAAATTATTTTCTGAGGCAAAGCATAAGATACTGATAGAAAATTAAATCTATGTCATTATTTATATTGATTTAAAGACAAAGTTATATTATTTAATTAATAAATTACGAATTTCTCTAAATTCATATAGTTTGTGAACAAACTCAAACTGATAATCAAATAGTTTCTTTTCGTTTATTTTTTACTCTTTTCTACATAATTTGTTGTGATTAAAATTTTAATTGTATCAGTGAGAATAAAACTTTTTTTAATCCCAAAAGAGAGAAAACATTTATGGTTATGGAATGAAGATTATTCAAAACAATTGATATACGGTGAATTTTTTTTTTTTTTTTTTTTTTTTTAACTGACACTATTCAGGGCTATCTGTAGCTCGTTCTAATATCTGGAGTGACACTAAACTAGGTAAAAGATCTAATGATGCTATGATAATATTTCTGGGCTACTATGATAATAGCCCGACTACAGGCGGAGGTAGATTTCGAAGTTAAGTATACTAATTTCACCAACAAAAAATAGTATCATGATTACAAATAAACCCACTTTAACAATATTATCTGGCCGCTTTTGACGATATTTTATTTCATTTTTAAATCAGAGCTGGTTTTATCAGAATTATGTTAAGTCGACAATCAAAAAAATACTTTTCAATGCTCAACAACTTAAAATTTTTTGGCACATTTTCAGATTCTTTTTTAATAGAAAAAAAAAAATGATTTTGCTGACGTGATTTTTGAAGAGATTTAAAAGTGACCTGTGTTTTTATTTTTTGTTCAATTAATGAAAACTTGATTTATAAACAATTATTTTCTGAATAGGACAATATTTTTCGTTTCTAACTCAATTTTTTGAAATATATTCTGCCTCTATAAAAAACATCGATCATTACGGTACATTATATAGTTTCTGAATAATAGAATCTACCAATTGAATGCGTTTGAGAACAAAAAGGAATTTAAAAATGAGTCAGAAAAGAAGCAGTTTAGATTTGAAAACACCCTTAATATGATGATATTTTTTTTCTCCAACCGCTATGTATTTTTACATTGTTTTGCTGTAAGAATTGGTCCTATCAAAAAATTGTCAAAGTATATCTACACTATATATATAAAATCCTAATGAAATGAATTTATGAAACGAATATATGTAACGGTTGAAATGTATCGATTATTTGAATCGACTGATTAAACAACTGATTATGTTTCACGGCGATTTCTCCTAAAATATGGAATACTTTGCTATGAAATTAACACCAAAAATCCGTATTGATCCACAGATCTCAAAACTGGTATTAGAATTTTTAAATTCGAATTAGTTTTCGAAATATTAATTTGTCCCTAATTTTAAATACATTTTTCTAATGAGGGCAACTCAAATTTTAATCATAACAGATATATTTTTTTTTAATTCAGAAAATTTTACTATTTTAAATTAATTTGGCGACCAGTTTGGCCTCCTTTAAATCTATGCTAAGAACAATGCTTTTTTTGTATTTCGTTATCATTTTATTTAATGCAAAACTTCCATTTAAAAATGAAACATTTAAATTGGTGGCTTTCACTTCCTTCTTAAAAAAAAAAAAAAAAAAAAAAAAAAAAAAACGAAAAGAAAAATATTAGGCACATATGTCATATACGCACTGGGGTACCTAATTGACGCAAAAATGGCATTATTTTGATTGGCATGGCTATTGTCGTTTATTTAATAATAAATATTTATTTACTTTTATTTTTTTTATTTATATAAATTATTTTGTTCTATAGCTATTAATTATTTTTTTGCTATTTCCTTTTGAAAATAATAGAAAATAATAAAAAAAATACGGTACAACGTAGTTATTCTGTCAACCAATTTCGCAAATTATATAAATCGCCAAATTGTACAGATTGACAAAATTTTATTTTAAATAACGAAAGAACAAATAAATTAGTATAACATTAATAAATATAAAAATAGAACGTCGAAATAAAAATCACTTGATGACGTAAACATGTGTAACTTGCTTAAAGTCAAGTGAATGTGACATTTTCGATCAACCGTTATTGTTCGCGATACAATCTTATACAATCTTATAGTTCGCGATAGATTTTTGGTCGACGGGATAACTAAGTTGTACCAAAAATACATATGTATCTGGTATTTGAAAACGAGGTTTTCGCCAAATTTTCGTAAAAAAAAAAAAAAAAAAAAAAAAAAAAAAAAAAAAAAAATCATGCCAAACATTCGGTGCGTATATGTCATCTAGCGAAATATTAAATTATGTAACAAACCATGCCATTTAATATCAACTTCAAATCAATGTTTTAATTTACCACTCGAAGAATAAAAAAATTCTAACTGTCGAGTTGCAAAAAAGGTATTTGCGAGATTTGCACTCGGCTTTTTTTTTCTTTCGGCACAGATGTCATATACGGCCCCATATTGGCGCGATTTTTTTTTCCGACGCAAATGTCATATACGCAACGGGTACTTAACTGGCGCCGAAGTACAGTTATTTTGCTTGATATGGTAAGCCAGATGTTGTTGTTTATGCTGTTGATGCGTTTCCCAAATTGGTGTTGGAAAAAAAATCGCGCCAATAAGGGCATTTGTGTGTATATGACATTTGTGCCAAATCTTCATATGAAAGGCGAAGGGATCAGACAGTATTTGTTTATGGCATTTGATGACTTGAACTATTATAATATAGACGAAATGATGGGGATAGAATAATATTTGGCGACTTATCACCTATGCCTGGATAACATTAAAGTACCAAAATGGTACCTAGAGTATAAAAAGCAAAGTGTTCCGCCGGGAACTGTTAAAGATAGTCACACGATTTAGGCTATTGTTATAGAGATTGTTTTAAAATATCTGGAGACAAAGACTCTGACTGCTTAATCATTTTATTTTAGCGTTTTTTCAAATGTTTAACTAGGCCTCTTTACTCAAAAACGAAAACAACGATTAGATGTCTTAACAGAAACTGATTCGCCCTTAAATTTTTGCAATCAAACGGAATTGAATGGAAACCCGTTTACAGAGAGTTCTGCACAGATTTTTTTCAGTATATTTTAATCGTCTCTAATATTTTTAAAACCCATCAGATTAGCATGTTTTTGGATTTTTAGATTCTGCGGTGTCTGAACGGGGGTTGGCGAGCATAGCTTGCAAGGGTCAGAGCCCCCTGGTTTTGTAGATAATATTAAGAAGATATATAATAAATTCATGTTGATTTTCTATCTTGTGAATTGACGAAGTTATATTTTTTTTCTTTTTCAACAATCACTTTTTTGTTTTAGTTTTATTTTTATTTTTATTTTATTTTTTTTTTTCGGTGCGAATTGATTCTATCAAAAACTTGTCCAAATAAAAGTGTTAGATAATATTAAGAAGATTTATAATAAATTTAATTGGATTTGATATCTTGAGATTTGACGAAGTTAAGAATTTGTTTCTCCCAAACACTCTATTTTTTGCGCCCTTTGAGCCCATTTTTAATTTTATCAAAAATCTGTGATACATACATTTTTGGCCCAATTTTTAGAAGTGATAAAAACTTTAAACTGATTTTATATGTACAAAATGGGTTTTTTTTTTTTCGGTTTTCACAAAACCCCTCCCTATTTCCATCCCCTTGATCCGATTGTGCCAATTAACGATCTTGTCCGAGATTTTATGCCCCTTGATTTTATGTATCAGTTTAGAAGAGATTTTTGTAGAATTAGGGAAGTTATCGTGTCCAGGAGAAAGTGATAGATATATAGAATCATCATCATCATCAACAACAAACGTTTTTAATCTACTGCTGGATGAAGGTCTCCTCCAGATTTTTCCAATGTTTCTTGTCTACCCAGGTCGATAATCATGATGGTATTTGTTTGACAAGCATTAAATGCTGTATCCCAGCAAAGTCCCAGGTAAAATAATCAGAGAAAAACCTTTAAAATTTTTGAGATGTTGCAGCAATTTTGAAGATTTCAGCGGGTATCTTTAAGGAAAATGAAAACTAAAGGTTTTCTTAAGAGAAGTATACCGCTTTTTAAAAGATTTCATACAGGTTTATTTCTGTAAGTTATCACCTCCAAATTATCTTCAATGACTTAGAAAATTTTCGTGAAATCGCTTGAGATATTTTCAGGGAAAATGAAAACTGTTTCTGATGCAGGTAATATGGAGGTTTTACTTGAAAGTTTTATAAAGTTTTATTATTGCACATTAAGGTATCTAATATTTTGATATGCCTGTGTATCCTCATTAATAACTTTAATAAATTTCTAAATTAATATTTTAGATAATACACGGAAATCTAACGTCTTCCATCGGTACAATAAAAAATTTTTAACTTCTGAAATTATTACAAGTAACATTACCTCTAACACGCTCAAAAATTTTAATCTCAGAAAATTCCGCCTAAAAAGAAAAACAAATCACGAAGTTATTTCGAAGCCCTTTTTGACCTTAAATTTGTCACATTTTTTTCTAAAATTATAACCAGGAACAATAATTCACCACAACTCTAACACGCTCATAAAATTCAATCTCAGAAAATCCCCCTCTATAAAGAAAATAATAATCACGAAATTATTTCAAAGTCTCCTTTTTATCCTAAAATTTTTCATAAATTTCTCTGAAATTGCCGCTAGTAAAAATATTCCCTCAAACTCTAACGCATACAAAAATTTCAATCAACAAAAATTGTCCCGTAAAAAGAATCTCCAAATTATTTCAAAACCTCTTTCATTAATATTTAAAATCGTATTCAAACACGCACAAAAATATATTTTAGTTAAATTTTATTATCTAACGATGGGCAATGGGCCCCAGATTCCCCACCCCCTTTCTGAAAATGTCTTATTTAGTTTTTCATTTTAAGTTTTCCGAAAAGAATAAATTTTACTGTGTTTTTCTAAATCTGTCAAAAAAAAAGAAATTTTAGTTAATTAAATTTCAAATACAGAAGGGGCAATGGCACTCACCCCTCCCACCATGCCGCTCTTTCGTCCAAGCGCGACATTCATAGTTCCTCTTTAAAACTGCCCCACCAGTGGCCGAGAGGTTCTGCTCTCAAAGCTCGTAGACGAGAGGTGCTGGTTTCGATTCCAATCACGCCCGTCAGCCTAATCGTTCGGGGTTTTCCGGTGGTTTTCTTCGAACCTTGGATTTCCTTGCTTTCTCTTAGAAAGACGCCAGAGCACCCCCTCCCCTCCCCTTTGGGCACATATCCCAAGTGTAGATAATTGACCGTCATAAAACACACCAACAACAGCTCTTTAAAAAAGAGGAACTAAGAATTTTGCACATACTAACATAAAAGAGGCTCTTTTAATTTAGTTACTCGAAAATAATAAATTTTGTATTGTTTTTGAAAACATAACAAAATATGTACAGTAAAACCTCCCTAAAGCGACCTCGTTCCGTTCCAATAAAAATTGGTCGCTCTGAGAGGTGGTCTCTTAATGGAGGTTATGTTTAAATCTAGATTTTAATTGTTGAAAAAAGGTAACGATTAATGTCACTAAAATTTATTTTTCACATTAAGAAAAAATATAAAAAATTAAGTATCAAAACAAAAGTTAATTATAGTAAAACCTCCTTAAAGCGACCACGTTCCGTTCCAATAAAAATTGGTCACTCCGAGAGGTGGTCTCTTAATGGAGGTTATGTTTAAATCTAGATTTTAATTGTTGAAAAAAGATAACAATGTTACTAACATTTATCTTGCACATTAAGAAAAAATATAAAAATGTAAGTATCAAAACATAAGTTAATTACTACAAAGTTTAAAAAATGAACACGGTTTTATCTTTTATAACTTATATTTCCAAGTCCTTTCGAAGTTCAGTAAATAAATGCTTTTTTGGGGGGGTGGGTGGGGGGTGGGGGAGGAGCAATAAATAATGAAGATTTCATTAATTTGTATCTATTATTATCTATTTCTTTGAGAGTTTCCTGACAGAATAGGGCAAGGGAGTTTATTGACCGTCATTCTTAATTTGTCATCAGAACTAAATTCATTGCCTAAAAAGGGCATAAAGGGGTTTAAACACTTAAAAGTTACCGGAATAATAATAAAAAAAAAATCTAAATTTAGTTTAGAAGTTTGATGAATAATGCGCTCTCCGGAATTATTTTTCTAATAAAACCTTCAAGCGACCAGGAGAAAACGGAATTTGTTTCATTTTCTTCAAACAAATTGGTCTCTCATAGAGGGAGTTCAACTGGGATGGTCTCTGAATGGAGGTAAAATTAGTATTGAGCCTATAGGAATAAATTTCTTTCCATGAAAAAATGGTCGTTCTGAGAGGTGGTCGGTTAATGGAGGTGGTCACACAGGGAGGTTTCACTGTAGTCACTTAAATTTCAAAATCAATGGAGGGGAAGGGACCCTCCCATCCCCCCTCTCCTCATTTTGGTGGCGTCCACGATTAAAGCTGAAAAATATAGGTGGGGTTATTGCATGCATAATTTGCCCTTATCCTCTATCAGGCGTGACTTCCAGTTTTTATAAAAATTACTTCTTCAAAAACAAATGAAAAATGCATAATTCGTATTAATCTGCCCCACCAGTGGCTGAGAGGTTCTGCTCTCGAAGCTGGTAGACGGGAAGTGCTGGGTTCGAACCCAATCTCGCCCGTCGGCCTAATCGTTCGGAGTTTTCGTGGTTTTCTTCGAACCTTGGATTTCCAAGCGTTAATACGGGTTAGGTTCCCTTAGAAAGACCCCCACGAAGGGCACTCCCCCCAGGCCCCATATCCCTCGTGCAGATAATTGGCCGTCATAAATACAACCAACCAACGTATTAATCTATTTATTTCAAATTTTCGTTGGAACATTTGATTTTGATCACGAGCTGTATTTCTCACTCCATGTCACGGGAGAATGAGAAGGAAGTACCCAACTCAACTTTGAGACCGTGTGTTTACGTTTTAACGCCATTCGGAAAATTAGCGGGACTAATCGTCACGTTGTCGTGTTGTTATTCTATTTTTTTTTCTTTTTGCAGGGAGTTTTTCATCAGTATAGTAGTCAAATTTTCATTAATTTTTAAGTTGATATATATATATAGCGTAAGAAGGCTGTATTACACTTCTTTTTAATATTATAGCATTGATATTCGGCGGCACTTTGTATTCACCATGCATTCGACAAGAATCATGTTCGTTAAAAAATATCGCCACATTAATTTAGAAATGCTGTGGTATGGGGAAAACTTTTTATAAGAAATTTTCGTGTACAACTAAAGATAAATTTAACTATTTTTTTTTTAAATAATAGCGAAAAATATATTCATATATTTCCATTATGTTTAAAAGTGAAAGACTGATTTTACTCCTAAATAATTAAACTTGTAAAAAGTTCAGTTTGGAGGTGGGAAAGTTTTGTGAAGGATCCTGTTTGCAGGTGAAAAGTTTTGTGAAGGTTCCTTGTTTTGAGGTGATAAAATTTTGTGAAGGGTCCTTTAAAGGACCCAAGTTAATAGATCCATGTATTGGAATATAAATTTTACTAGTAAGTACCTAATTTAGTTTCCTTTATAAATTGAGCAGCTATAATCTTTTTAGGAACACAACTGCTTGATTAATAATGCACAGAAGGTGTAATGTCTCTTGCAAATCATTTAGCAGGGCTCAGTGTCTTTAGTTGCAGTATTCGACTCATAAAAATAATTGGTACTTTTCGGTTAGCCATTTGCCAGTGTTATATATACATGCATATATTGCATATATAAATGCATATCTGTGTATATATATACACACATATATGTATATATAACACTGGCACCCAGCTAACTGAAAAGTACCAAATAATTAAAACAATTTTTATATATTGTAGATTAATTTATTATGTAGAATATGAAATATAGAAAAAATAAGGTACTTTTCGGTTAGCCGGGCGCTAGTGTTATATATTACAATATATATGTATAACACTGGTGCCCAGCTAACCAAAAAGTACCAAAAATAATTTTACATGTGTATAATTATTTTAAATAAAGTAATTTTTTCACGAAAAAACAATTAAAGGCAAACTTAAAACAATATTTTTTTCAGATGACTGAATGAGAATTTTTGCAATTTTTTTCCCGCAACCAACTGATGAATTTTGCAATATTGTATTTCTACCAATTTGCATTTAAATGTTGCATTTTTTCTTGCACCCGATTGGTAAACTTGTGAGGTTTTTCTTTTTCTTACTTTTTTTTTTCATGTGATCGCTGGGTGAATTAAGCAATTTTTTCCCTGCTACAACTGGAAAACAATGTGATTTTTTCATTGTAACTGACTGGTGAATTTCTCGTTTTTTGGTTCACATGACCAATTGACAAATTTACTGTGCCTCTCCATGACCTAATGGTGAAATTTACGTTTTTAAAAAATAGCAAAATTCTTCATTTGATCACGGGAAAATATTGCAAAAGTCTGTAGAGAAAAAGGGACGGCTGAACAAGCCAGTTCAAAGTATTATTTTTTTTTCTTTTACAAAGTACAAGTGTGCCCTTTTTAAAAAAATTACCACTCTGTGGCCTTTTTTTTTTTAAGAGTCAACTTCTAGGAAGAAAGGGCTGCTGGGTGGGAATTTTTACATAAAAGGGTTCATGTACCTTGTTCTCAAAAAATATTTTGAATTGGTTTATTTAGGATCTTTTTTTTTTTTTTTTTTTTTATCATCAGTAGAATTTTGTGATGTTTTCCTGTGACGGTTTGAATTTTGTGATTATTTCCAATTTATATAATTATGCATTCTTTTTTCTTTACATTGATGTTCAATAATTATTATTCAACGATAATATTCAATTGTCACTTAATGTGATTAATTTAGCGATTTTTCGCTAATTTTCTGCAACCGAATGAAGAATCTCACGATTGATTGTCCGCTACATTTCATTATTTTTTCCATAGCAGATTGACAAATTTCACAATATTTTAAAGCAACACACTGAGGAATTTCTCTTTTTTTTTTTTTTTTTTTTTTTTTTCCAAAGATTACTAGTGAATTTCTCAGATTTTTTTTTTTTTTTTTTTTTTTCCCTGATAACTGAATGAAGAATTTTGCAATTTTTTCTTGTAACCAATTGACAAATTTGGGGGTATTTTACTTGTACTGATTGGCAAATATTGCATTTTTTCTTGCGAGCAACTAGCGGAACTGAATATTTATTTTTTTTGTTTATAGAGTCGGTTTATGAATTTTGCCGACCCCCCCCCCCCCTCCCTTACCTAAGCTTATCAACGGATCTCGTTTTTTCTGATAAAAGTCGATAAATTTCCATATTTTTCCCCCACAACTTACAAGCAAAACATTTTTTTTTCATGCGATCAATGGATGAATTAAATAATCCCCCCCCCCCCCCGTGACAATAAAAAAACTGTGTGATTTTTTTTTTTTTTTAACACTTTATCGACTGATAAATTTCTTGGGGTTTTTTTCTTTTTCATATGACCAGTTGACAAGTTTATGATGCTTCCCCATGACCTTATGATAAATTTACATGTTTAAAAAATAGCAAAATTCTTCATTTGATTACGGGAGAAAGAAATCGTGAAATCGTCTGTTGCTTGAGAGGGCAATTGACAAATTTCAATCAGTCGTGGGAAAATATCAATTAATTCTGGTGAGAAATGGGAACATTAAACAAGCCAGTTCCAATTTTTTTTTTTTTTTTTTTTTTCTTTACAAGGTTACAATAAATATAACAAGTGTGTCCTTTATTAAAAAAATCTGTGCCTGATGGGCACTGACCCGTTTTTTCTACAGTAAACTTCTAGATAAAAGGGCACTCGTATGCAGCGATGTAGACGCAAAAAAAAAAAAAAAAAAAAACAGAGGGTATATTCAGAGTTTGTTTAAAAAAGGGCAGGGTGCTTCTTGTAGGAAAAGGGCACTTTTGGATTCCGAAGGGCATGTTTTGGATTTTTAAGGACACTTTTTTTAATTTTTAAAGGCATCCTTTTGATTTTTAAAATTACTTTTAATATTTAATAGACAGGACGCTATTTTAAAGACAGCAATGAGGCAATTTTTACTATGCAAGTAAATTTTTTAATAAACAAAGGAGTAAAGGCACTTTTTTCAGCTGGGGGCAACAAGGGTGCTAATGTTTTCCATCAGGGATAAGAGGGCTGCTGTTTTGTAAACCTAAGGGCAGGCAGGGTGCAGCACCCTCCTGACACTGTCTAGGGGAAACTCTCTATACCTTAGAGTGTATATACAATAGCTTTTTTGAGAAACGGAAGGTATGCAGTGTTACTGAAAAAGAACCAGAAGGTATACGACATTTACCTCTGTATACCCTCCACTTCTGATGGCAAATTTTTTCTCTCTTTTTTGCGAACGATCATATTTTTTCTGCTACCGTTCGACTAATTTCGCATTCTACTCGTGACAGATCAGTAAAAATTGTGATATTTTTTCACAGTCGACTGGTAAACTGTGTCTTTTTTTCAACTGATTGGCCAAATCTCGAGGGATTTTTTTGCACGGCTGATCGACGAATTTCCATTTTTTCTCTGATCTACTGACAAATTTCGCTTTTTTTTTTTTTACCGGTGACTGATTTTTTAATTTTGCTATATTTCTCTTGAACCAGTAAGTATATCTTGAGGCCGATTGGAGAAAACCGAGTTTTTTTCCGCTACTGATCTACGAATTTTGCAGTTTCTTCCGTCGATCTACTGACGAATTCCGCGATTTTTTTTTAGCCACCGACCGATTTGCAATTTTCTCGATTTTTTCTTTTAACAACGTAGGTGAATTTTGAGACTTTTTCTTGCAACCGATCAGAGAAGATCGTGGGTTTTTTTTTTTTTTTTTTTTTGCTGTTTCTTCTGGCGGTGCACTGACGAAGTTTTTTACCTGCAACTGATTAGCAAAAATCATGGATTTTTTCTAGCAACTGTTCATCGAATTTTGTATGTTTTTCCACAACAGGCTGAAGAATTTCATGATTTGTTCTCCATGACTGATGAACTGTACCGTACGAGTTTTTCTCGCGACCCATTGAGGAATTTCACAATCTTTTTAATAAAGATGAAAATAAGGAATTTTGCTTAGTAGCCACTGGCCGGTAGGTTGATTTTATTTAGTTGCCAGTTACTAGCGTGTGAGAATAATTTCTTTAGTAGCCAGTAAGTACATTTATGTCACTGAATATTTAATTTATGGGTATATTTTAGGTATGTTTATCCACTGAGTAGCAGGTATGATTCAAAATTGAAAAAAAAATAGGTTTAAAAAATCTGAAATTTGCAGCAAAATTTCTGAAATGTAAAGGGGGGGGGGGTTGGTAGGGATCCCTCCTGGTACTAATTATGCATTTTTTTCCAGATACTTTAACGAAATTCGTGTTTTTTCGGGATCTATTGGCAATGTTTTCGTTTCTTTGGCGTTCCTTTGACAAAATGTGCGGTTTTTTCACGATCTTTTGACAAAATTCGCATTCGTTTTCGCAATTCTTTGGCAGAATTCTCGTTTTTTTTTTTTTTTTCGAAATTCTCATTTTTTTTTCATCCGCGATTCCTTAACAAAATTTGTGTTTTTTGACGATCTATTGACGAATTTTGTGTTTTTGCCATGATCCATTGACGATATTTGCGTTGTTTCTTTGCTCTATTGATGATGATTACGTTTTTTCGCGATTCTTTGACGAAATTATGGATTTTCAGCGATCGTTTAACGAAATGTGTGGGTTTTTTGCGATTCTTTGACGAAATTGTTTTTTTCTGCTATCTATTGACGATATTTGTGTTTTTTTTCCACAATCCACTGACCATATTTGCATTTATTCCACAATCCTTTGACGAAATTTCGGATTCTTTGCAATCCTTTGATGAAATTCGGGTTTTTCCACGATCCTTTGACGAAATGTGCTATTTTTATTGTGAATTTTTGACAAAATTCTCTCTTTTTTGCGATTCTTTGATATAATTCACTTTTTTGGTGATCCTTTGATGAAATTTACATTTTTTTTTTTTCGTAATCTTTTGACGAAATGTGTGTTTTTTCGTGATCTTTTGACAAAATTCATGTTTTTTTCTTCCCCAATTCTTTGACGAAACCTCTTTTGGAAAATCTCTCGTTTGGCTGGTACTTTCCATATTTTTAATCGTCAATTTTTCACATTTACTCGCCGAGTGGCGACTGGCGATTGCTTATTTTCATCTTTACTTTTTAAATGAACGATTAAAGAATTTGGTGATTTTTTTTCTAGAAAATGAGTGACAAATTTTGCGATTTTTCCTACATTGAATGGTGAATTTTCTTGAAAATGAAAATTTGAAATGTTCTGCAGTGAAATCCGTTGTTCTGCGATGTACCTCTCATTTATAAGCATATTCTGCTTTGGGGGATTTCATTATCTCTTACTTTTCAGACTTTTTTTTTTAAATTGCAGCATTTTCATCGGAGGTTTCCGATAAATATTATTTGTAATATATAAAAATTTCAAAAGGGGGGGGGGGGGAGGCACAATATTAGGCCCAAAGTGTGGCACTTTTCTAACTTTTACCAACACCTGTCCCTGTCGTGTAACATACTGTTAGAACGCCCTGTGACCACTTATTCATGTTATACACATCTGATATCCATGCTGCTACTTTGTTCCCCCCTGGAGGGGACACTTTTCTAAATTTTGCTGACACCCCTCATGTGACATATCGTTCAAAAGGCCTGTCACCACTTATTCCTCTAATGCACCTCTAATGTCACTCCCCCCACTTTGCCCCACGGGGGGGTCTTCTAAATTTTGCTGACACCTCTCATGTGACATATCATTCAAAAGGCCTGTGACCACTTATTCATGTTATGCACCTCTAATGTCACTCCCCCTACTTTGCCCCCTGGGGGCACTTTTGTAAATTTTGCTGACATCCCTGATGTGACATATCGTTCAAAAGGCCTTTGACCACTTATTCATGTTATGCACCTCTAATGCCCTCCCCCACTTTGCCCCCCCGGGGGCACTTTTCTAAATTTTGCTGACACCCCTGATGTGACATATCGTTCAAAAGGCCTTTGACCACTTATTCATGTTATGCACCTCTAATGCCCCTCCCCCCACTTTGCCCCCTTCAGGGGCATTTTTCTAAATTTCGCCGACACACCTCATGTGACATATCGTTCAAAAGTTCTGTACTGTGACCCCTTATTCATGTTATGCACTTCTAATGCTCCTCCCCCCACTTTGCCCCCCGGGGGGCACTTTTCTAAATTTTGCTGACATCCCTGATGTGACATATCGTTCAAAAGGCCTTTGACCACTTATTCATGTTATGCACCTCTAATGCCCCTCCCCCCACTTAGCCCCCCCCGGGGCACTTTTCTAAATTTTGCTGACACCCCTCATGTGACATATCGTTCGAAAGTCCTGTAACCACTTTTTCATGTTATGCACCTTTGCTGCCTGTGCTCCCCCCCCGGGGGACTCTTTTCTAAATTTTGCTGACACCCCTCATGTGACATATTGTTCAAAAGGCCTGTGACCACTTATTCCTGTTATGCACCTCTAATGTCACTCCCCCCCACTTAAACCCACGGGGTGGGGGTCTTCTAAATTTTGCTGACACCCCTCATGTGACATATCGTTCAAAAGGCCTGTGACCACTTATTCATGTTATGCACCTCTAATGTCACTCCTCCCACTTTGCCACACCGGGGGGGGCACTTTTCTAAATTTTGCTGACATCCCTGATGTGACATATCGTTCAAAAGGCCTATGACCACTTATTCATGTTATGCACCTCTAATGCCCCTCCCCCCTTTGCCCCCCCTGGGGGTCACTTTTCTAAATTTTGTTGACACCCCTCATGTGACATATCGTTGGAAAGGCCTGTGACCACTTATTCATGTTATGCACCTCTAATGCCCCTCCCCCCACTTTGCCCCCTTCGGGGCATTTTTCTAAATTTTGCCGACACCCTCATGTGACATATCGTTCAAAAGGTCTGTGACCCCTTATTCATGTTATGCACTTCTAATGCTCCTCCCCCCACTTTGCCCCCTCGGGGGGCACTTTTCTAAATTTTGCTGACATCCCTGATGTGACATATCGTTCAAAAGGCCTTTGACCACTTATTCATGTTATGCACCTCTAATGCCCCTCCCCCCCCACTTTGTCCCCCCGGGGGCACTTTTCAAAATTTTGCTGACACCCCTCATGTGACATATCGTTCGAAAGTCCTGTGACCACTTTTTCATGTTACGCACCTCCGGTGCCTGTGCCCCCCCTCCGGGGGACACTTTTCTAAATTTTGCTGACACCCCTCATGTGACATATCGTTCAAAAGGCATGTGACCACTTATTCATTTTACACACCTATGGTGCCCCTCCAGGGGGCACATTTCTAAATTTTGCCAACACTGTTCATGCAATTTATTATAAGCATAGTTGTTTTCCAGAAACGAGCCTATACAAATCTATGACATGATACCCCCAAAAGCTAATGTTAAATCAACCAACTTCACAAATTTTGTAATTCCATTTGAGTATTTGAAGTTTATTTTATGCATAATATATATCAAATCAATGTCGAACTGGATATGTAATCATTATTATGTATTGATCTAATGCGAATTTGTACAGAAGGCTGTCCGCATGCAGGTGCAGCGATATAATGTAAAGAGAAGATACAGGTTTTATACCTAAAGAAAAACTGCAGATATTTCTGCCAAAATCGGTGAAGGGAAATAACAGGTTTTATACCTAAAGGAAAACAGCAGGTATTTGGAACCAAGAAGGTTAAGGGAAAATACATGTTTTTTACCTAAAGGCTGAAGGTAAGCTGAAGGTAATTTTAGTTTCAAATACCTTCAGTTTCCCTGAAGTTTTTTTTTTTTTAAGGTTTTTTGCTGACTTTTTTACCTGGGGTTAACTAGCATAAACTACCATAACACATTTGCTGGTTCCACCTTAATTACCAGCAAGTCATGGTGTGTATTGGAACACTTTTTCTGCTTGGCCAGTATACATATTCCAGCTTGTGTTGCTCGAATATGTTGCTGGGCTAGCAGCAATCAAGACCACCACTTGTTTGTAATTTCTGCTTTCTAGCAGTAATTCACAAGCAACATATACTTTTTTTGTTGCCAGTCTATCATTACATTTATACCATCAGTTGCTTTTAATTTTTGCTATGCTGGCATTACATTTCTAGCATCACTTGTTTTTATTTTTTGCTATTCTAGCATTATTTTTCTAGCATCACTTGTTTTTATATTTTGCTATTATCCCGGTTATAAAAAAAATGATGCTGGTGGCGCCATCTTTGGAGATTTTCTGAAGTACCTACAGCTTTTAGAAGGAGAAATTTAGGTCGGCTTTCCTTTCCCTCTGAGAAGGACCGAGCTCACTATCTCCGGTTTGGAAGTCAGATGCTTTACTTACTTCGCCACTGGGGTCGTGTTTGCAAACAATTTTAAATGCTGGTAATGGGTGTATAGCTGATTCTGCTGTGTGTTGATATTTTTATAAGATAGAGGGTTATCGATTATTATAAGATTATTTATAAGACATATAATTTATTGATGCTGTTAGCCACCAAGTTTCAATTAATAAGGTTGATTTATTATTAGGATTTTTTCTATGTTTAAAGGATAATTAGAATATGGCTTGATTATTATAATTCATTTGTGGAATTTTCTTTGCTTAATGAATGGCTTGAATATGGTCATAATTATTTGTTTCAGAAAAATAAAAGATTTTGAAGTGTATTTAGGATAGAATTTATCAATTTAGGATGGAGTTAAAATTTTAAAAGTTAGTCCTTATTGAAGGGGGGGGGGGGGGTGTAAATTGTACATATTTTCAATTCGACTGTTATAAACTAATTTCTTAAATGAAACAGTGCTCCTTGAATTTTGAAATTTAACTGAGTAAATTCTCTTTTTGAAAAACACGGATTTTTATTTTTATTTATTTTTTTATTTTTTATTTATTTATTTATTTATTTTTTGTATAATTAAAATAATTAAACACTCAGAGAATGAACATCTAAGAATTTTATGATGGGAGAGTGGAGGGGAGGCTCTTTTTACCAAAAATCCTTCACGGAAATTAATTTTCAGTTTTTTTTTTTATTATTATTATTTATGTGTTAAATTTTAATCTAAACCAGGGGGGTGGGCGCTTTTTCCCAATAAACCCTTTATAGAAATTAATTTCCAGTTTTTTTTAGATTTATGTGTTTAGATTTGATCTAAAACGGGTAGACGAAGGCAGTATTGAATTTACGTTGTAGTGGTTCGAAAAAGGAAATCTAAAGCCCCTGGATTTTGAAATTTAACAAAATAATATTTTTTCTCTGATTTTAATAAACATAGCAAATTTAATCTTTTCGAGAAACGAATTAAATACTAAGAGAAATTGCAGCGAGGAATTTTCTTCCAATTCGGGGGAGGGGGAGGGGGCTTTTTCTCTTTAAGTATACCATAGAAATTATTTGTTAATTTTTTTTAAGTTTATCTGTTAAAAAATTATCGCAAACGTGTTCAAGTGACAGTGTTTAATTCAGGTGGCGGTGACACAGTCCTCCCCCCGCCCCCCTCCCAGCTTTCGAAATTTAATAAATAACATTTTATTTTTCTCCCATATTTAAAGATATAGAAAATTTATAATTTACAGGTAACCTATAGTAATTTAACAGTAAGATAAAGATCAGTTTAAAATTTTTCTCTTGGGGGGGGGGGGTACTCTTCTATATGCGCTTTTGTAATTAATTTTTAGTTCTGTTTCTTTTGATATTTAGATGTTAAAAACTAATCTCAATTGGGTGATTTAAGACAGTATTAAATTCAGGAGAGTGCCAGCCCGGATTTTAGATTTTAATGAACAAATTTTTTCTTCTACATTTTTTAAAGATATACTGCATTTTTTTCGAGCAAGTTAGAGTATTTAAATTCTAAGAAACAGAAGAAAAAATTCCTTTATAGGGGGCGGGGCGGGGCTCCCCTAGAAGACTCTCCTAAAAGTTAAATCCCTCATAGAATTTAATCCACCCCATAGAAGTTAATTAAAAAAAATAGAAGTTATATTTTACATCTTGCAAAATTGCAATGTACAGTTAAACCTCCATAACGCAAACTCCTGAATATTCCGTTAAGGGAAGAAGGCTTAGGTGATCCATTAAGCCTCCCTCGAATTTGAAATTTAACTAAGTTTTTTCTCCGATTTTGAAAAACAAATTGAAATTTTATCTTTTCTCTTAGCTTAAAATAAAAGAGAAACTAAGAATTTTCTGGGGGGGGGGGGGGTAGGGTCGGAGTTGGAAGAGAGCTATTGTCTCGCCCCGGATTTGAAAAATTAATTTAATTTATAATTAAATTTTCCTTTTCTTCTATTTTCAAAAAACATAGTCAAATTTATACTTTCGTGTAAAAAAAAAAAAAAAAAAAAAAAAAAAAAAAAGCATTTGATGCTGCCAAGCAATAACAAGACAACAATCCTTCATTTAAGTACCTACCTCATCATTATTCGGAAGAGACTTGAGCAGCAAATTAGCACATCTTACAGGCACATAGTACGTCATGCATTTTTCTATCAAAGCAGGTTGCATAGCATATTATGCTGGCAAGCATAAAAAAACATATAATAGCATGTAAAGGTACCTACCTCTCCATGCTTTGACAGAAGCTTAAACAGCAAATAAGCCCATAAAATGCTTGTACATAGCTTGTGATACTATTTCTTCCTGAACTGGCTGCATAGCATATTATGCGGGCAAGCATAAAAAAGCATATAATAGCACGTTAAGGTACCTACCGCTCCATGCTTTGAAATAAGCTTAAACAGCAAATAAGCATAACATGCTTGTACATAGCTTGCCATGCTATTTCTCAATACGCTGGCTGTATAGCATATTATATGCTGCCAAGCATAAGAAAGCATATAATAGCACATTATGATACCTACCTCTCCATGCTTTGGAAGAAGCTTGAACAGCAAATAAGCATAACGTGCTTGTACATAGCTTGTCATGCTATTTCTCAATAAGCTGGCTGCATAGCATATTATGCGGGCAAGCAAAAAAGCATATAATAGCACGTTAAGGTACCTACCTCTCCATGCTTTGGAAAAAGCTTAAAATGCAAACAAGCATAAAATGCTTGTACGTAGCTTGTTATGCTATTTCTACCTAAGATAGCTGCATAGCATATTATGCTGGCAAGCATAAAAAAGCATATAATAGCACGTTAAGGTACCTACCTCTCCATGCTTTGGAAGAAGTTTAAACAACAAACAAGAGTAGATAATAAGTGGGGGTTCTGCATCAGCGGCACGGCGGCACGACCTTGAATGACCTCTGTGTGTCCTTGAACGACCTCTGTGCACCTGTGAAGGTCATGCGGCGTGCTCTTGGAGGCGGGGTCAAGGTGATGCGTCATCTTATAGTATGAGGGGTTATTTTGAGTTTAATTATTTTACTAATGATAATTAAATTTAATTGGGGGACTTTAACTTTTTTCGGGGTAATTTTTGAAGATAGAAATTTTTGTGAGATTGATTTTTTCTGACCGTGCTACAGTACGAGGGGTAATTTTAAGTTTGATTTTTTTTTTTTACTAATGATAATTAATTTTAATTGGAGGACTTTAACTTTTTTCGGGGTAATTTTTGAAGATTGAAATTTTTAGAGATCCATTTTTTTTTCTCACCGTACTACAGTACTTAGGAATAATTTTACATTTGAAAAATACATTAACGATAATTCATTAAGAAATTTTAATTGGGGGGCTTAAACTTTTTGGAGTAATTTTTTGAAATTTTTGGGGCATTGATTTTTTTTTTCGTCGTACGAGGGGTTATTTTAAGTTTGATATTTTTTCATTAATGATAATTAATTAAGAAATTTTAATTGAGACACTTTAACTTTTTGGGGGTAATTTTTGAATTTTCATGGACATTGATTTATTTCGCTGTTGTTTAGTACGAGGGGATATTTTGAGTTGGATATTTTTTTACTAATGATAATTAAGAAATTTTAATTGAGGGACTTTAACTTTTTTGGGGATAATTTTTGAGATAGAATTTTTTGGGAGATAGATTTTTCTTTTCGTCGTACTCCAGTACGAGGGGTCATTTGTACTTTTAAAAATTAATTTAGAAGTTTTAATTGGGAGACTTTAATTTTAGGGAATAATTTATGAGATAGATTTTTTTTTTTTTTTTGACATATATTTTTTAGCGCACTTGAGTTTTCGGTGTTATTTTTAGGGGCATAATTTTTGTGTTAGAGTTTTTACTGGCAACGATTTTTAATTTGGGAACTTTCAAATATTTTTTTCGCGATTTTCCTTTAGCAATCGAATTTTAAACATTCATTAAACATTTTAATTGGGAGACTTTATCTTTTAACGCAAATTTTTAGATAAAAATGGAATTTTAAACATAAATTGGATGAGGGGACTTTACGCGATTCAATTTAGTGACGTATGCGCTAGAATATTGAGTATTAATTAAAATTATGAATGATTGTGAATTTTTGTTATTTAGTGTTAGAATTTTTGTCTGCAAATTTTTGAATAGTACTGCCCCACCCGTGGCTGAGAGGTTATGCTCACGAAGCTAATAGACCTGAAGTGTTGGGTTCGATCCCATTCGCGCCCGTCGGCCTAATCGTTCGGAGTTTTATTCGAACCATGGATTTTCATGTGTAAATTCAGGTTAGGTTACCTTAGAAAGACCTTCACGAAGGGCACTCCCCCCTTTATCCCTAGTGTAGATAATCAATCGCGCCCGTCGGCCTAATCGTTCGGAGTTTTGTTTGAGTCATGGATTTTCATGCGTAAATTTGGGTTAGGTTACCTTAGAAAGACCCTGACGAAGGGTACTCCCCCCTTTATCCCTAGTGTAGATAATCAATCGAGCCCGTCGGCCTAAACGTTCGGAGTTTTGTTTGAGTCATGGATTTGCATGCGTAAATTTGTGTTAGGTTCCCTTAGAAAGACCCACACGAAGGGCACTCCCCCCTCGGGCCTAGTGTAGATAATCGGCCGTCAAAATCAACCAAACCTTTTAAAGGTTAGGTATAACTATGTTGGTACATGATTTGTTATGGAATTTTTAGGTTTGTATGTATTGCTTTATACATTTGAAATAATATTAAAAAAAAAAAAAAAACATGAAATGTCCTTTATAAAGATATTAGGAAATTTTCCCCCTTTCCCCTTAATGAATATATATTTGTAAAATACAGGGTTACCTATTCAATGGTCCGTTTGAATTTGTCCCATCAAATTTTATTGACGCATGTTTTCGAAAAGTTTCATATTTTTAAAAACTAGAAAATCGATTTTTTAAACGTTTATATTAAAACACTTTGAATTTTTAATAAGATTTTGGAAAAAAAACGCACTTTTGACAAATTTACACTAATATTACACTTTTTAGAATAAAACTATTAAATACATAAATTAAACACACTTACTTTACTTCAAATGACTTTCAGAGCCTAAAAAACGCGTGTTTCTGAAGGAAAATGTCTACTATACTGAACCGTGATCATCGTGCGTTATCTTTGGGAACACTCAGAAGTGAATCACTTTATCTAGATAAGGGGTTTTCCTTTTTATCGTGATAGGATATTAGATTTTAATTTCGATTGACTAATGGTGGGGTACAAATTAAGATTTTCAAATAATTAATTTAAGATTTTTATTATCTCACTGATTGCGAATTTAATGAATGAATAATTAATATTACGTCACACAAAACGAATTTTTTGAATAATTTAGATTGCGTCACAATTTTTAAATGATTTTATTAATATAGAATTTATGTCCAATTTGGGGGTCATTTTTTCTTATCGATTTATTTAAAATAAAATTGGAATATTTATTAGAAATTTAATGCATGTGTTACATTTTTTTTTTGGATTTAACTATTATAAAATTAGACCTTTTAAAACGGATACTTTTTTAATTGATTCATTAACCGTGAGAATACTTCAAACACGTCATTGATGAGTCATCACACATAAGTAAATTTTCACTCGAAAACATGAAAGTTTTAATAAATATATTGAGGTTTTTGAAAAGTGACACTCATTTTGTGCAGTGGACTTTGAATTTTTAGTCTAGTTCTAATTTCGATCTAGTTCAAATTTTGCTAAGTTAACACGTTACGAAATATAGGGGAGCTTAATACTATGCATTAATATAACTATGATTTTTGCTTAATTTTTTACAAGGATAAAATTTTTATCATCGGAAAAACACATCTTTTAGAGATTTAAAATAGATATTTGTAAATATATAATTTAATATCATTAAATATTTAGTATCTTCACACATAATTAACGCATGTTAATTAAGTACGATTAAATTTAAAAGAAATCATAATTTTCATTAAATTAAAAAGAAATTGTACATTTAACTTTTAATCTAGCAAATATTAAAACATGAAAGAAATGATTGCGCTTTTAGAGCATATAACTTTAATCATAAAAATTTGAATACTTATCACTTTCAAAGGAAAATGATAAACCTTTATTTAAATTTTTTCAGTTTATAATTAGAGACATACAATTAACTAGAAACTTAAGTATAAAAACAGAAATGAATACCTAGCAATAAGGTTAACATTTTTAATAAAAAATTAATATTTTTGGTTAATTTTAAACGTGCAAGTATTTTTAGACTAGCGAAATATCCCTTTTTTAGAAAATACTTTTCTGGTTTAATTTTCATTTATTTTTTAAATGTAACTTTTAAAAAATATTCTCAACTGTAAAAACTAGGGATTTGCTTTTGACAATTTTATTTGAATTTAAGATTTGTTTCACATTTAGAAGTATATCTTATCAAAATAAATTCGAAATATTTAGATTTGTTTATTATTAATAATTTGAAAAATAAAACATTTAGAAGTAAATTCACTTACTTTTGTTTATGTTACATAAAAATCCAAAAGGGTTGAAAAAGAGTAGCAACACTTCACATAAGTTTTGTGATACTAAATGGAGTAAATTTTGAACATCAATATCTTATCTGTTTGGGTATTTCCATGAATACATGATTCATGAGATAAGCAGAATGTCATGTTCAAATATGAATCTAAGAACAGTGTTAATGAATTTACTTTATTCATATCGTATATACTTTAGCTATAATTAATATAATGTGTAATTAATAAGGGATTTAATTAATATGATGCGTTTTTAAATAAAATCTAAATATAATTGTATCTTTTTCAGTCTTATTTAATAGAAGAGGAATGCTTTTCAAATTTATTAAGAAACATGTAAGTTATTATTAGCTTAGAAATTGCAACTGAATTAAAAATTGACTTTTAACATAGAATTAGTCTTTTGCTAAATTTTCAATGAAAATATTTCTCACTTAAAAGTTTACTTCTCACATTAAAAAAGTCATATACTTGGAATTTTTACCGGGAAAATTTTCTCACATGGAAAAAGGCTTTAGTGATTGTATTAGAATAAAAACTTATCATATTAAAATTTTTAATAAGTAAATTATTATTATTAAATCTTTGTCACCCATCACTCACTTTATTTACAAATAAATATTTTTCACTTTTTAATGGAAACAAAAATGGTAGGTAAAGCTTTCGTTTAATATTTTTAAATTAATATGAGTCTTTTTTTTCAGTGCGACTCCTTCAAATTTAAAACCTTTTGAGAGCTTTTATAGGGAGAACGTAAACAAATCGAAGTCTCCCATTTCACCAATAAAGGATTTGTACTAAATACACTACAGACATTCTTGTTTTAACATGATTTGAAAAATTTTAATTCAAGTTCTTTTGAAAACTTTACTTATTTCATAGGGAGAGAAAAAAAAAAAAAAAAAACATGCATTTATAAATTTTTAGTTTCACATTTCAACAATAAAGGATTTATACTAAGTACACTACAAACTTATTTATAAAAAGGAAAGACATAACCTTATTTCACTTTTTCGTTAAGCATATTTTTAATTCACAAGCAGGCTTCACACATATTATTTAGCACACAAGTTACTTCAGCGAAAAATCCCTTTTCCTTATCTAAATGATTCATAGGGATTCATACCTCCCTCATGAATACGTTATACAAACGATGTATTAGTTTAATGAATATAAATTTTAACTGAATCCTTTAAACTTTATTTGATAACATTCGATCATTTTTATATTTCAAAACGAAGAAAAATTATTGAATATCACCTAACAAGCATATACTTTTACACTAACATGTTATAAAAACACTTCTCAATATTCAAATTTTATGATATTTCGACATCTCTCGCCAAGCTTTTTAAGAATGAAAGACTATTTCGTTAAAATATTTAGCTTTTTGTATACAATTTTAGCAATAAATACATAATGCACTCAACTTTACTTTGTCATTAAACATTAAATTAATCCATCGCATACCAATTCAAACGTAGGATTTTTTTATTTAGGGTAGATAAGTATACGTGTATATATATATATATATATATATATATATATATATATATATATATATATACATGTGCATATATGTGTGTCTGTGTGCATTTGTAAATGGGGGAAAAATTTAAAAGGTATACACATTGAAAGTTAATAAAATTATTTTAAAAAAATTATATAAATATTTCAAGACAGTATTAAAGATTTGAACAACTGATAAAAATGCTTTGAAAAACATTTAAAATTATTAAAAATGTTTCTTTCATATTTTAAAGTCAACAAATTTTAATACATAGCTATGTACATACAGACATTTGAGCTATGTACATACATACATTTGACCTATGTTAACAGAACAAATGTTTTAAATATTTCGATGCTATTTCCAAGTTAGTCAATTTATACTTTTTGAATATGCATATACATATATTTGAAAATTTTAATGTTTTCTGTTAAAACTGACTAGTTATTTATCCTAGCATTATCCTAGTTATTTATCCTTCATTTATTAACACAATAAACCAACTGCTTTTAAAACGATTGTGTGATTATCAAAACAACCCAAATCCTTTCATCTGCACATGAGCAAACATTTTATTAAACTAGAGGTCACATTTTTAATCGAATAAAACAATGACTAATCAAATAGGTTAAATCCTAACTTAAATGATACCTTTTTTGTGATATTGCTAAACATGCTACTACAATGTCTAATCAAATAGGTTATGTACTAACTTTAATTATACCTTTTATGTGACATTACTAAACTAGCTAACATGACATTATTAAACTAACTTGTAAAAATAACATGATATCCTGTTTTCACTAGACAAACTTAATAATTTTCGCTGCTTTTGTTTGACAATCATCATAGTTTTATGAAATATATTCAAAAAGTTTGCTACTATTAAAAAACATGCTTATAACTTAGATAGTTTTCACTCTTATTATTTAAAAACATATAACACAAAATATTTTTATTAAATAATCACTATTTTTCACAAGTTTGCAATATTTTTATGCTAACTAGGGTTAGTAGTATTCAGACTTGAAAATATCTTTATAGATTAAACATGAAAATTAATGTGTAAAAAAAAACCTTTTACTATTTTTAGTTAAACTTCATGTCATGAAATATATCCAGTTAACTTTAAAATGTACTATTACAAATTAATGTTTTAAAATTCATTAAAATTATTAAATACTATTTCATTATAATTTTTAAATTCATTTTTATATAAAAACACACAAAATAATAATACTTATCTAATATGGCAGCTAGCAGTCTAAAGCACAACCTTCTATTACAAAAACTAAAAACGAAATGAATAATTCTAAGTCCACTTATCAGCTAATCTTATCAACTGATTAGATCTAGTCACGTGATATATGACATCACTTATCACTGATGACGTAGGGGTTATCACGTGATGGGGAAACCCTGTCACGTGGTGTATGATATCACTCATGACGTAGGGGTTATCACGTGTTGGGAAAACCCTGTCACGTGGTGTATGATAACACTGAAGACGTAGTAGGATATCACGTGACTAGATCTAATCAGTTGATAAGATTAGCTGATAAGTGGACTTAGAATTATTCATTTCACTTTTAGTTTTTGTAATAGAAGGTTGCGCTTAAGACTGCTAGCTGCCATATTAGATAAGTATTATTATTTTGTGTGTTTTTATATAAAAATGAATTTTAAAATTATAATGAAATAGTATTTAATAATTTTAATGAATTTTAAAACATTAATTTGTAATAGTACATTTTAAAGTTAACTGGATATATTTCATGACATGAAGTGTAACTAAAAATAGTAAAAGGTTTTTTTTACACATTAATTTTCATGTTTAATCTATAAAGATATTTTCAAGTCTGAATACTACTAACCCTAGTTAGCATAAAAATATTGCAAACTTGTGAAAAATAGTGATTATTTAATAAAAATATTTTGTGTTATATGTTTTTAAATAATAAGAGTGAAAACTATCTAAGTTATAAGCATGTTTTTTAATAGTAGCAAACTTTTTGAATATATTTCATAAAACTATGATGATTGTCAAACAAAAGCAGCGAAAATTATTAAGTTTGTCTAGTGAAAACAGGATATCATGTTATTTTTACAAGTTAGTTTAATAATGTCATGTTAGCTAGTTTAGTAATGTCACATAAAAGGTATAATTAAAGTTAGTACATAACCTATTTGATTAGACATTGTAGTAGCATGTTTAGCAATATCACAAAAAAGGTATCATTTAAGTTAGGATTTAACCTATTTGATTAGTCATTGTTTTATTCGATTAAAAATGTGACCTCTAGTTTAATAAAATGTTTGCTCATGTGCAGATGAAAGGATTTGGGTTGTTTTGATAATCACACAATCGTTTTAAAAGCAGTTGGTTTATTGTGTTAATAAATGAAGGATAAATAACTAGGATAATGCTAGGATAAATAACTAGTCAGTTTTAACAGAAAACATTAAAATTTTCAAATATATGTATATGCATATTCAAAAAGTATAAATTGACTAACTTGGAAATAGCATCGAAATATTTAAAACATTTGTTCTGTTAACATAGGTCAAATGTATGTATGTACATAGCTCAAATGTCTGTATGTACATAGCTATGTATTAAAATTTGTTGACTTTAAAATATGAAAGAAACATTTTTAATAATTTTAAATGTTTTTCAAAGCATTTTTATCAGTTGTTCAAATCTTTAATACTGTCTTGAAATATTTATATAATTTTTTTAAAATAATTTTATTAACTTTCAATGTGTATACCTTTTAAATTTTTCCCCCATTTACAAATGCACACAGACACACATATATGCACATGTATATATATATATATATATATATATATATATATATATATACACGTATACTTATCTACCCTAAATAAAAAAATCCTACGTTTGAATTGGTATGCGATGGATTAATTTAATGTTTAATGACAAAGTAAAGTTGAGTGCATTATGTATTTATTGCTAAAATTGTATACAAAAAGCTAAATATTTTAACGAAATAGTCTTTCATTCTTAAAAAGCTTGGCGAGAGATGTCGAAATATCATAAAATTTGAATATTGAGAAGTGTTTTTATAACATGTTAGTGTAAAAGTATATGCTTGTTAGGTGATATTCAATAATTTTTCTTCGTTTTGAAATATAAAAATGATCGAATGTTATCAAATAAAGTTTAAAGGATTTAGTTAAAATTTATATTCATTAAACTAATACATCGTTTGTATAACGTATTCATGAGGGAGGTATGAATCCCTATGAATCATTTAGATAAGGAAAAGGGATTTTTTGCTGAAGTAACTTGTGTGCTAAATAATATGTGTGAAGCCTGCTTGTGAATTAAAAATATGCTTAACGAAAAAGTGAAATAAGGTTATGTCTTTCCTTTTTTTAAATAAGTTTGTAGTGGACTTAGTATAAATCCTTTATTGTTGAAATGTGAAACTAAAAATTTATAAATGCATGTTTTTTTTTTTTTTTTTTTTCTCCCTATGAAATAAGTAAAGTTTTCAAAAGAACTTGAATTAAAATTTTTCAAATCATGTTAAAACAAGAATGTCTGTAGTGTATTTAGTACAAATCCTTTATTGGTGAAATGGGAGACTTCGATTTGTTTACGTTCTCCCTATAAAAGCTCTCAAAAGGTTTTAAATTTGAAGGAGTCGCACTGAAAAAAAAGACTCATATTAATTTAAAAATATTAAACGAAAGCTTTACCTACCATTTTTGTTTCCATTAAAAAGTGAAAAATATTTATTTGTAAATAAAGTGAGTGGTGGGTGACAAAGATTTAATAATAATAATTTACTTATTAAAAATTTTAATATGATAAGTTTTTATTCTAATACAATCACTAAAGTCTTTTTCCATGTGAGAAAATTTTCCCGGTAAAAATTCCAAGTATATGACTTTTTTAATGTGAGAAGTAAACTTTTAAGTGAGAAATATTTTCATTGAAAATTTAGCAAAAGACTAATTCTATGTTAAAAGTCAATTTTTAATTCAGTTGCAATTTCCAAGCTAATAATAACTTACATGTTTCTTAATAAATTTGAAAAGCATTCCTCTTCTATTAAATAAGACTGAAAAAGATACAATTATATTTAGATTTTATTTAAAAACGCATCATATTAATTAAATCCCTTATTAATTACACATTATATTAATTATAGCTAAAGTATATACGATATGAATAAAGTAAATTCATTAACACTGTTCTTAGATTCATATTTGAACATGACATTCTGCTTATCTCATGAATCATGTATTCATGGAAATACCCAAACAGATAAGATATTGATGTTCAAAATTTACTCCATTTAGTATCACAAAACTTATGTGAAGTGTTGCTACTCTTTTTCAACCCTTTTGGATTTTTATGTAACATAAACAAAAGTAAGTGAATTTACTTCTAAATGTTTTATTTTTCAAATTATTAATAATAAACAAATCTAAATATTTCGAATTTATTTTGATAAGATATACTTCTAAATGTGAAACAAATCTTAAATTCAAATAAAATTGTCAAAAGCAAATCCCTAGTTTTTACAGTTGAGAATATTTTTTAAAAGTTACATTTAAAAAATAAATGAAAATTAAACCAGAAAAGTATTTTCTAAAAAAGGGATATTTCGCTAGTCTAAAAATACTTGCACGTTTAAAATTAACCAAAAATATTAATTTTTTATTAAAAATGTTAACCTTATTGCTAGATATTCATTTCTGTTTTTATACTGAAGTTTCTAGTTAATTGTATGTCTCTAATTATAAACTGAAAAATTTTAAATAAAGGTTTATCATTTTCATTTAAAAGTGATAAGTATTCAAATTTTTATGATTAAAGTTATATGCTCTAAAAGCGCAATCATTTCTTTCATGTTTTAATATTTGCTAGATTAAAAGTTAAATGTACAATTTCTTTTAAATTTAATGAAAATTATGATTTCTTTTAAATTTAATCGTACTTAATTAACATGTGTTAATTATGTGTGAACATACTAAATATTTAATGATATTAAATTATATATATATATTTACAAATATTTATTTTAAATCTCTTAAAGATGTGTTTTTCCGATGATAAAAATTTTATCCTTGTAAAAAATTAAGCAAAAATCATAGTTATATTAATGCATAGTATAAAGCTCCCCTATATTTCGTAACGTGTTAACTTAACAAAATTTGAACTAGATCGAAATTAGAACTAGACTAAAAATTCAAAGTCCACTGCACAAAATGAGTGTCACTTTTCAAAAACCTCAATATATTTATTAAAACTTTCATGTTTACGAGTGAAAATTTACTTATGTGTGATGACTCATCAATGACATGTTTGAAGTATTCTCACGGTTAATGAATCAATTAAAAAAGTATCCATTTTAAAAGGTCTAATTTTATAATAGTTAAATCCAAAAAAATGTAACACATGCATTAAATTGCTAATAAATATTCCAATTTTATTTTAAATAAATCGATAAGAAAAAATGACCCCCCCAATTGGATATAAATTCTATATTAATAAAATCATTTAAAAATTGTGACGCAATATTAAATCTAAATTATTCAAAAAATTCGTTTTGTGTGACGTAATATTAATTATTCATTCATTAAATTCGGAATCAGTGAGATAATAAAAATCTTAAATTAATTAAATGAAAATCTTAATTTGTACCCCACCATTAGTCAATCGAAATTAAAATCTAATATCCTATCACAATATAAAGGAAAACCCCTTATCTAGATAAAGTGATTCACTTCTGAGTGTTCCCAAAGATAACGCACGATGACCACGGTTCAGTATAGTAGACATTTTCCTACAGAAACACGCGTTTTTTTAGGCTCTGAAAGTCATTTTAAGTAAAGTAAGTGTGTTAAATTTTTGGTAAATTTATGTATTTAACAGTTTTATTCTAAAAAGTGTAATATTAGTGTAAATTTGTAAAAAATGCGTTTTTTTTTCCAAAATCTTATTAAAAATTCAAAGTGTTTTAATATAAACGTTTAAAAAATCGATTTTCTAGTTTTTAAAAATATGAAACTTTTCGAAAACATGCGTCAATAAAATTTGATGGGACAAATTCAAACGGACCATTGAATAGGTAACCCTGTATTTTACAAATATATATTCATTAAGGGGAAAGGGGGAAAATTTCCTAATATCTTTATAAAGGACATTTCATGTTTTTTTTTTTTTTTAAATATTATTTCAAATGTATAAAGCAATACATACAAACCTAAAAATTCCATAACAAATCATGTACCAACATAGTTATACCTAACCTTTAAAAGTTTTGGTTGATTTTGACGGCCGATTATCTACACTATGGATAAAGGGAGGGAGTGCCCTTTGTCAGGGTCTTTCTAAGGGAACCTAACACAAATTTACGCATGCAAATCCATGACTCAAACAAAACTCCGAACGTTTAGGCCGACGGGCGCGAATGGTATCGAACCCAATACTTCAGGTCTATTAGCTTCGTGAGCATAACCTCTCACCCACGGGTGGGGCAGTACTATTAAAAAATTCGCAGACAAAAATTCTAACACTAAATAACAAAAATTCACATGTGACCTCATTCAAAATTTTAATTAATACTCAATAGTCAAGCGCATACGTCACTAAATTGAATCGCGTAAAGTCCTCTCATCCAATTTATGTTGAAAATTCCATTTTTATCTAAAAATTAGCGTTAAAAGATAAAGTCTCCCAATTAAAATGTTTAATGAATGTTTAAAATTCGATTGCTAAAGGAAAATCGCGAAAAAAATATTTGAAAGTTCCCAAATTAAAAATCGTTGCCAGTAAAAACTCTAACACAAAAATTATGCCCCTAAAAATAACACCGAAAACTCAAGTGCGCTAAAAAATATATGTCATAAAAAAAAATCTATCTCAGAAATTATTCCCTAAAATTAAAGTCTCCCAATTAAAACTTCTTAATTAATTTTTAAAAGTACAAATGACCCCTCGTACTGGAGTACGACGAAAAGAAAAATCTATCTCCCAAAAAATTCTATCTCAAAAATTATCCCCAAAAAAGTTAAAGTCCCTCAATTAAAATTTCTTAATTAATTATCATTAATGAAAAAATATCAAACTCAAAAAACCCCTCGTACGACGAAAAAAAAAAAAAATCAATGTCCCAAAAATTTCAAAAAATTACTCCAAAAAAGTTTAAGCCCCCCAATTAAAATTTCTTAATTAATTATCGTTAATGTATTTTTCAAATGTAAAATTATCCCTAAGTACTGTAGTACGGTAAGAAAAAAATGAATCTCTAAAAATTTCAATCTTCAAAAATACTCCCAAAAAAGTTAAAGTCCCCCAATTAAAATTTCTTAATTATCATTAGTAAAAAAATATCCAACTCAAAATATCCCCTCGTACCAAACAACAGCGAAATAAATCAATGTCCATGAAAATTCAAAAATTACCCCCAAAAAGTTAAAGTGACTCAATTAAAATTTCTTAATTAATTATCATTAATGAAAAAAATCAAACTCAAAAAACCCCTCGTGCGACGAAAAAAAAAAATCAATGACCCCTAAAAATTCAAAAACTACCCTGAAAAAAGTTAAAGTCCCCCAATTAAAATTAATTATCATTAGTAAAATAATTAAACTTAAAAATACCCCTCATACTGTAGTACGACGAAAAAATTCAATGTCCATGAAAAATTCAATCTTCAAAAATACTCCCAAAAAAAGTTAAAGTCCCCCAATTAAAATTTCTTAATTAATTATCATTAATGAAAAAATATCAAACTTAAAATAACCCCTCGTACGACGAAAAAAAAAAAAAAAAAAATCAATGTCTCAAAAATTTGAAAAAATTACTCCAAAAAATTTAAGTCCCCCAATTAAAATTTCTTAATTAATTATCGTTAATGTATTTTTCAAATGTAAAATTATCCCTAAGTACTGTAGTACGGTGAGAAAAAAAAATGAATCTCTAAAAATTTAAATCTTCAAAAATTACCCTGAAAAAAGTTAAAGTCTCCCAATTAAAATTAATTATCATTAGTAAAATAATTAAACTCAAAATAACCCCTCATACTGTAGTATGGTAAGAAAAAAAAATCAATCTCCCAAAATTCAATCTTCAAAAATTACCCTGAAAAAAGTTAAAGTCCCCCAATTAAAATTAATTATCATTAGTAAAATAATTAAACTCAAAATAACCCCTCATACTGTAGTACGGTAAGAAAAAAAAATCAATCTCCCAAAATTCAATCTTCAAAAATTACCCTGAAAAAAGTTAAAGTCCCCCAATTAAAATTAATTATCATTAGTAAAAAAAAAATCAAACTTAAAATTACCCCTCGTACTGTAGTACGGTCAGAAAAAAAAATCAATGTCCCAAAAATTTCTATCTTCAAAAATTACCCCGAAAAAAGTTAAAGTTCCCCAATTAAAATTAATTATAATTAAAAAAAAAATCAAACTCAAAATTATCCCTCATACTATAAGATGACGCATCACCTTGACCCCGCCTCCCAGAGTATAACCTTCACCTACGCCGCATAACCTTCAAACAGCATGCAGAGGTCGTTCAAGGTCACGCCGCGTACGCCGCTGATGCAGAACCCCCTTTTATTATCTACTAACAAGCATAAAATGCTTGTACATAGCTTGTCATGCTATTTTTCCCTAAGCTGGCTGCTAGCATATTATGCTGGCAAGCATAAAATAGCATATAATAGCACGGTAAGGTACCTACCTCACCACGCTTTGGAAGAAGCTTAAACAGCAAACAAGCATAAAATGCTTGTATATAGCTTGTCATGCTATTGCTGTGTAAGCTAGCTATATAGCATGTGATGCTGGCTAGCATTATAAAGCATATACTTGCATGGAAATCTAGCACACAAAGCTATACATAGCAATAACTAGCATTTTTCTGATGCTAGTACTAGCAAGAATTTTGACCTGGGTAGTGCTTTAGTCATCTAATTTACACCGACTACGTTTCTTATTTCACCACTCGATCTTACTTGGGGTCGTCTTCTTGGCCGTTTTACATCTCTAGTATACTACTGTACGGTGTTTGTGCTCAATCTATTGCCTTGTCAACTTGCAATGTGCCCAGCCAATTTCCATTTTTGCCGTTTAATTCTTTCAATGATGTTAAAAACTTTCGTATGACTTCTTAGCCAGGTTATTCTTTTTCTGTCTCTCCTAGATATACCTAGAATACATCTTTCAATATTTCTCTGTGTTGTTTGTAATCTTTGTACCATCCGTTTTGGTAGCGTCCATGTTTCTGCTCCGTAAGTTAGCACAGGCAAAACACATTGGTTAAATACCTTTCTTTTCAAACAAAGGGGTATGTTAATCTTCAGAATAATATTGTTCTTCCCAAAAGCACTCCATACATTTCTCATTCTTCTACCGATTTCATTCATGATACTATTATCCGATGATATTTCCTGACCAAGGTACACATAACTTTGCACTTCTTTAATTTCAGTGTTGTTGTAGACTATTTTCTTTTTTGATGCAAATGAATTGAACATCACCTTAGTCTTTTCCAAGTATATTTTTAATCCCACATTATTGCTAGCTTCTGCCAAATCTTTTCGCATATTTTCCAATTCTTCAGAACTATTACTGAAAATTAAAATGTCGTCAGCGAATCTGAGATGACTTAAATATTCCCCATTTATTCTAATCCCTTTGATTTTCCAATCCAACTTCTTGAAAATATTTTCTAAGAGAGCAGTAAAAAGCTTAGGCGAAATGGTGTCTCCTTGTCGTACCCCTCTTCCAAGCTTGATATTTGCTTTTCCTTTGTCCAAGCGGATGGTTGCTGTTGTAAATCTTCTTTATAATATTGATGTAAGGTTTGTCTATACCAATGTCCTCCAGAGATTCTACTACTGCTGATGTGTAGACCGAGTCAAATGCTTTTTCATAATCAATAAAGGAAAGGCAGAGAAGTAAATTATATTCCATATGTTTTTCTATGAGTTCCCTTACCGTTTGGATATGATCCATTGTGCTGAATCCACTTCGGAATCCTGATTCTTCGCTAGGTTGAGCTCAGTCCAGATCTGACTCAAGTCTTGTCGTTAAAACTTTGGTGAAAATTTATAAATCACTGATAGTAAGCTGATCGGACGGAGGTTTTTAATGTTTTCCTTCTCTCCTTTCTTGTAAAATGGCACCATCAGAGCATTATTCCAATCTTCTAGTACATCTGACTTTGCAAATTACCCAAGTTTATGCACCAACAGTAAGCTATACTGATGAAGAAGTTGAGTAGTTCTATGAAAAAGTTGCTTCATTGCATCGAAGGGGAAATGCTACATAAAATTAATAATGGGAGACTGGAATGCTAGAATTGGGAAAAAAGAAAAAGGTGGGTTATTAGTAGGAAATCATGGATATGGGGTGCGAAATGAAAGAGGAAACAGGCTGATTGATTTTGCAGAATGTGAAAAGTTGTACATCATGACTTCATTTTTCAAGAAAAAGCCACAAAGATAATGGACATGGTATTGTGCAAATGGCTCAACAAGTGAAATCGACTACATCTTAACAAACAAAAAGCATCTTATTCAGGAATGCAGCGTTCTCGATAACTTCAATACAGGAAGTGATCACAGGTTGGTTAGATGCAAACTTCTGTTAAATACTAAAGTAAAAAGAATGAAGCTTTTGCAGCACTCAAAAAAATCAATCGATATAATAAATCTCTAGAAACATAAAGAAGAATTCCTTTGGAACTTAAAAACAGATTCCAAGTACTTCAATATATATATATATATATATTTGTTACCGAGTGTTTTATGCTCATTCAGAGTTGCGTCGATTAAAACAGCGTCATATTTTCCCTTGTCGGCATTGCTTTGAAATATTTATTTCGCCGAATCTTTTAGATAGATTTCGTATGAAATACTACCTGTTACATTCTCCCTTATGTTGGAATTTCTGAAAATTTTTTGAAAATCTACACTGATCATGACTCCTAGAACCCCAAAACCACCTCAGTAAAAATCTTTATATGTATATATATATATATATATATATATATATATAGAGAGAGAGAGAGAGAGAGATAGAGAATTGCATTGTTAGAACGTTTAATGCAAAGGTATTGTCTAAAGATTAAATATGCATTTTAAGAAATAATTATATCTTTCTATAAATGTATTTCTTGATATGTAACAAAATATTTAGACAAAACATATAACAATCAAACACAACATCTTTAACGCAGTTCCTTTCTCTAGCAAATAACAGTTTTTAATAGAGGTTTTACCAGTATGTAATAATTTATCAGAAGGGGTGCAAATCTTCGTAATATTTTGTTTTTCATGTTTTAAAATTGTTAATGATGAAAATAATCTAAAATCTTCATACTAACTATGCTGGTACCGTCAGTACAGAATTTCACTTCTCTCACGCAAGTTAGTCACGATGTTACCGAAACACACTGCATTTACACTATACAAGGCTATAATATACGGATACACTTGGTTTAAAAACGGTTACTACGTCAAAAACATTTATGTGATATTACGTTTATTTTAACCTCGATGAAAATTATTCATATAAAAGGTAACAATGTTTTCCTGAGCTAAAATTATTGTGCTGTAGAAATATTAATACACGCAACATAATCCATTTATAATATCGACGATGATGAGAACCTCGTGCACTTACTTGATCTACTACTGTTAGTAACATAATTTAAAAGCACAAATTTATTTGGAAAAATTCAGATATTTTGCAAATTCTAACTATAAGAACTATAATAATGAAATTATTTCCGATGATACAGGATGTAATATTAAATGATTTTTTTAAATAAAGATTGATAGGGTTATAATTTACACATTTTGTCCACTCATATAAATACATATATGTTTGAATGGATATCATAATGCATGCGTTACTTCATTTTTATGGATTTACATGTAAATAATCTTCTTTTTTGGCTTTTTCTTTGTTATTGAGAGATAGTAATAGAAAACTGTCTTAATCTAGATAGTGTAGAAATTCGAATGGTGTGATGCCAAAAGAGAAGAAGCAATTTTCACCTCATGAAAGAGAGGATTAATTATCGCATTCATAAAACGGTATTCATTGCCAAACCATTCAGCTTATAAAACTCTTTTATATTATATGAACAAAATGAGAGAGGTTTTTACTGCCTTTATCTTTCATTGAAACAAATGTATATAATGTATTGCGCCACATAACATATTATTTTAATGTAGGGCACTATTCTTCTTATCAAAAATCTATATACCTTACGAAAGAAGTAAAACAAGTTATAACGTAATTTTTTAAAGTAAGCGACAAAGTAAAAAAAAAAAGTATAATTTTATAATATTAGCCCAAACAGAAAACGCAGAAAATCAAAATTTTCCATTAAATTATTTATCAAATTGAGATAGAATTTAAGAATCTTCTAGCGTACATCATAGATAAAGTGTTCATTTTTGTAATCCAATAATAAAACGAGGTTGCGACTAAACAATTAAACTGATATTGTAAAATGTTCTATGGTTGCAAATTTTCAGCCACTTTTTATAATACAAATGGAAATTAAAGTAGTAATTTTATACTTACACAAACCAAAAAATTACAGAATAATGCTTAAAGTATGTACTTTTAAGAAAAAAAAATCGTTAAAATTGAAGATGCAATTTTTGAGTTATAAAGGAAATAATGCCAGCAACATGCTAAAATATTCGTAACATTCCCTGTTTGCATTTGAAGAAATACGCTACTATCAATGCATTGGCCGATTCATGACATTTCCACTCTGGCAGGATGCGTAGTGCGCCAAAATAAGAGAATGTTTCCATACATACCACTTCCCTATAAGTTTGTTGCGTGTTTTTATGAATAGTCGTGTATTTATGAAACCAATTAATTTTAAATCCCAAATGCCACAATGGCACCAGAATTTTGGTAAAGTAATTTTTATTTATTATATAATTGTTCGTAAATTCCGGTGTCATTCATTCATTTCAACATTTTAGAAATTGAAATGTTATACATCGGAAAGTGTTGAATGTCCGCGTTTTGTCTGTAATGGCTTTTGCATGGAAATTTACTGTGCCTTTTTGTGGCTGATCTGTTTATGGCTAACTCTTTACATTCAAGGGAGTTTGCAAAAGGTACAATGCAACTTCACATCTGAAATGTAAGTGAGAGTTTTTTTTCGAACATAATCGTTATATCTCCCGCATTTGTCAAGGTTTTATTTTTTCTTCATTTTTTGGCTGAGTCATAATAAATATTTCCATCTTTATCCACTTCAAGTCTCCAGCTTTGTTTAATGAATGACTCGCACTACTTTTAGAGGGTACAAATTTCTTTTTTAAGCACACATTAATTTTGTCAGCAGTAGTGTATGGTAAAATATATTTTTTTGATATATTATCATTTCCTTCTTATTCAACAATAATTTCTCCTATTTCTGATGAAATAACGATAATATCAGTTTTCTTCTCGTCGTCGTTACATAGATATTTATTAAAAATTCTTAGAATACCTTCCTCTAACGTAAGATATCTAGTTGAAAGCATTTCTATGAGCAAAGAATAAGAAAAAAAAATCCACAGATTCGAACGACACGAGTGAATAATGGAACTACCCCTTTCCCGCTGAGGTTGCGTAAGCGCAACACCTATTTTCTCTTCCTCCCTCACTAAAACAAAAGCAACTGATTCATTGAGTGTTTTGATGTACTTTGACCTTGACCAAAAATGTATTTACTCTAAAGCTTACATTTGTCTAAATTTATTTCTTCTGCGAAAACGACAACGTGAAAGTTTTCCTTTAAAAATGGTTTAAGTTTTGAACTTGTTATTAAATAGAAAAAAAAAATTGAAAGAAAACATTTTTATATTGAATTATTAACCATAATGTTCCCTACATAAAAATTACTAATATAAAATTCGTCCGATAGCTAATTTTTATACGCATTTATGTTGACTGTTAAGTCAACGCAACACCAGCGGTTAATGTGTGGTAACTAAAGTCGAAGATAAAATTTGATAATACAGAAAGTAGTTGGATTTTAATCTAAGTTGAAGGAAGCAGATCCCGTTCAAATTGGGCCCATAAACCCAAGGAAATAACGCGCAAGCAAGCGTTGAAAGATGCTCCCTCCCCTTGTAAATTTCATGAATTACTGTTAGCATTAATACGATATTTAATAAACATATGAAAACCCTTATCTAATGTTACCTTTAAGGTAAAGCGATTTTTAATTTACGGCTGCAGTTACTAGACGTAAGTTGATGCTGAAAGGAGATTAATATCCTAAAAAGGTGGTAGCTGATGTATAAAGACCGGCCCCAGGGGCCAGGGTCTTAACTGGAATGTAGTTGGGTATAAGAAAATTTTGTAGTGGTTTTAAAGTAGACGGAAGACGATAAAACTATGTTAAGGAAAATTGCAATAGAATAGGATAGTTTTTAAAGAAGCTGCAACTAAGGCCCCAACAAGACGATTAATAGTCAAAATTGGTGGTATCTGAAATCTGCATTTTCTTTTTTTTTTTTTTTATGTCGTTTATGTAGTAGCTGGAGAACATAAGAAGTTGTCAGAAAAAAAGGCTAGTGAATCGAGCTATTTTTAAGGGATTATAATTGGGGGTCCAAAAGGTGACAACTGACAGTTGAGAACAGGGCCCTAACATGAAAATATATTAAAACGTTTTGGTACTTAGTGTTTTAGATCTTCGATTAGTCAAGATTAAGCATAGGGTATGAATTAATCAATAGAATATAATTTGAAATAAATGCGCAAAAATTGGGGAAATGCTTAAAAATGGGCCCTAGGGTCGCAATAAAAATATGTGAGTGTTGGTCTAGGGAGAAGCGTTCAAGGCTCAACTTTAAAATTACGCACTGCGAAGGTGAGAAAATTATGGTGTGAAAAACGCATGGCACACAAAAATTTCAAGGGGCCCCCCACCGAGCCCTAGACGGGCCCATTGTCTTAACACGAATATAGAAACGGGAGAATAACTAAATGGAGAAAGTATCCTAAAAATGAAGATCGGGTAACAACGAAGCAATTTGTTAAAAATTTAGTGCACTAAAACTACAAGGGGCCCTGTACCGGGCCTCTTGCTTTGGAACCAGGGCCTTAACTGAAATGTAGAAATGGGGTAGAAACTAAAAGGAGAATTCACCCCAAAAACGAAGAAGATAAGATAGAAAAGAGGCATGCTGTTAACAATTTTGTGCACTAAAACTTCATGGGGGCCTGTACTGGGCCCCCTCTAGGGAGCCAGGTTTGAACTGAAATGTAGAAATAGGTCAGAAACTTAAAGGGGAATTCACCCGAAAAACGAAGAATGTCGGATAGAAAAGAGGAATGTTATAACAATTTAGTGCATAAAAACTTGAAGGGACACACGGACCCGGCCCTTAAAAAATTAAGAATCTGAGTCTCAGGTGCATGAGGACCAGTCTTGAACTAATTACTCCTGAATTTTTGGACTTCTAAGTACGGTAGATTTCGCTAGCCATCGAACACAGTCAGTCAGACAGACAGACAGAGCGATTTGTTCTTTCAGTAGTATAAGATATCAAAATAAATATCCTGAATTCTAAATGTTTTCCTATTAATGATTTTTACCACTGCTTCCGAAAATCATGTTTGCTGTAATCAGCGGTAAAATGTTAGTGTTCTATAAAAAAGCAATATTGTGAAATATAAAATAATATTTTTGATGGGAGGGGGTTAGTATAAATTCAAAGAGATCAACTTTGAATATATATGTGTAATGTGTAAGAGAAATCTTTAGAAATTATCAGCCATTCTAATTTTTATTCAAATATTGGTTAATTTTTATTTTCGGTTTCTTTAATCTTTTGCAAAAATTAATTTTTAAAGTTATCATATGGTACCAAATCTCTTTTTCTACCATTGGATTTATACGTATATTTGGTTGTGAAAATATATCTGTTATTTTCTTATAATTTAGATATGATTATCTTTATCATCCTTTAAAAAAATATATTTATAGCAAGTTCCTTTCCCATTCCCTTCACATTAGACATTTTTCTTATTTTTTCCAGAAATATAATATCTACCCTGTATATATAAAATCCTAATGAATCGAATTGAAACGAATTTATGTAACGATTCTATGAAACGACTGATTAAACAACTGATTACGTTTCACGGCGATTTCTCCTAAAATATGGAATACATTGCGATGAAATTAACACCAAAAATCTGTGTTGATCCACAGATCTCAAAACTGGTATTAGAATTTTAAAATTAGAATTAGTTTTCGAAATATTATTTTTTTCTAATTTTAAATACTTTTTTTTTCTAATGATGGCAACTGAAATTTTAATCATAACAGATATTTTTTTTTTCATATTTTAGAAAAGGTTATTTAAATTAATTTGGCGACGAGTTTGGCCTCCCTTAAATGTATGCTAAGAAATGCATCATGTTACTTTTATTCAGAATTCAATTTGTATTTCATTATCATTTTATTTAATAAAAAACTTTCATTTAAAATTGAAACCTTTAAAATAAATGGTTTTTACTTCATTCTTTTTTTTAAACGAAACGAAAAGAAAAATATTAGACACAGATGTCATATACGCAACGGGGTACCTAATTTGCGACAAAACGGCGTTATTTTGCCTGACATGGTAGCCCGGCTATTGTTGCTTATTTATTAATAAATGTTTATTTGAATGTATTTTCTTTTTATTTACAAAAAATGTTATAAATTGTTTTGTTCTATAGTTATTAATTATTTTTTGTTATTTATTGTTATTTTTTTTTAAATAACAGAAAATAATTTAAAAATACATATGTAACAGGTATTTGAAAACAATGTTTTCACCAAACTGTCGTAAAAAAAAAGAAAAAAAATCACGCCAAACCCGGTACGTATGTGACAATGCAACAGAACATGAGATTTAATGTCTATTTCAAAGCAGCGTTTTAATGTTATTACTTCTCCCATCGACCAATTTCGCCAAATAATACAAATTGACATATTTTTTTTTCTTTTTCAAATAACAAAAGAGCAAATAAATTAGTATAACATTAATAAAAATACAAATAAAACGTCGAAATAAAAATTACTTGATGGCGTGAACATGTGTAACTTCCTTAAAGTCAAGTGAATGTGACATTTACGATCAACCATTATTGGCATTTAATCTTATAGTTTGGCGACAGATTTTTGGTCGATAGGATAACCAAGTAGCACTGTTTTAATTTAAGACTCGAAAAATAACAAAATGCTAACTGGCGAGTTAAAAAATGCTATTGGCGAGATTTTCACCCGGCTAACATAAAAATACCAGGAATTCTTTGTGATCATGGCAACTTTTACGTAGTTTTATTCGAAAGAATAATTTTGATTCTTTAATCGAAATGGAAACCTTTCTTATGAAAAGCGAAGGAATCAGCCCGTTCTTTATGGCAGTTACATGACTTGGACTATTATAATATAAACGAAATAATGGGGATAGAATAATATTCGGCGACTTATCACACCTGTGGCTGGCTAACATTAAAGTACCAAAAGGACCGCCTGGAATGTAAAAAGCGAAGGGATCCAGCTGGGGCTGTTGATGATAGTCACATGACTTGGGCTATTATTATAGAGATTGTTTTCAATTTTAAAAACAGCGCAAAGAATAATATTTCCTAACGATTAAAAATTTATTTTCACGTGACTATTAAAAACAGAAAAAAAATACTTTAAAATTACTATTAAATGAGTACGTGTTAAAGGCAGGAAAATATTGAAAATTATGTACTGAAAATTGTATTTACACGTGAATATTAAAACGGAAAGGAAACTTTAAAATAATAAATACATTAATATGCGTTTAACCCTTTCACGGACAATGCACTTCTATTCGTAAAATCTTGAAATCAGTGAATGGCACCAGAATTTACAAACAAATTTCGAATTACAAAAATGCTTTTGTTCACTTACTTAATAAAAGGGAGATTTTCATCCCGATATTACGATGCTAATGTGGCATTTAAGAATTAAAATTAAGTGGTCCAAAAAGGAACCACCGCCCTTGAAGGGGTTAAAGCAGCAAATTTTAGTAATTGTACTATGTCAATCGTTTTATAACGCTGTTAAAAAATATCGAGAGACAAAGACTTTGTTTACTTAATTCATTTTATTTTAGCTTCTTTTCAAATGTTTAACTGATCTTTAACCAAACACGAAAACAACCATTGGATGTCTTAACAGCAACTGATTCTACCTTAAATTTTTGCAATCAAAGGGAATTGAATGGAAACCCGTTTACAGGGTGATCGCTACAGGTTTTTTCAGTACAATTCAATCTTCTCTAATCTTTTTAAAGCCGAGCAGATTAGCGTGCTTTTATATTCTACAGTGTCTGAACGGGGGATGGAGAGCGTAGCTTGCAGGGGGCAGAGCCCCCTAGTTCTTATATAACATAATGTCAGCTTATAACCGGGGCTTAAGTTTGGATTACATGCATAAATAAATATATGTGTGGTTGATTGAAAATGATATATATATATATATATATATATGTTAATCATTTATTATTGATTTTATGTAAAATTATTAATCATATATTCAACTGCGAATTTTTTTAGTAAACATAATACTAAAATTTCATTTTTAGTTCTCATTGGTTATTAAATTCTACAAATATGTCATCGGACAATTTAATTTTATAAAATTCCTATACGTAGAATTACAATTTATTACTCAGAATAAAAGTACATAATTATCGAATTTTTCTATTTAAATATTATTTTCTTCTCTAGGATATTTTTCTTAGATTGTTTCAAAAGCGGTACATTGTATATATTGCATTTAATATATGTAATTAGCACACATAAATTTGCTTTTAAAATTGAATTATTTTAATCTTATGTAAAAGAGGAGCTAAAATGGCACTCTAAGCAAATCCAGGAAGTGGTTTAATGTCATAAAGGGAACGTTGTAACTAATATTATAAGATAACTAATGAGATTAACTAATATTATAAATCAAAAATTGTCTTATATTACAGTATTTTATTTAGCTATACTTAGTTTTTTTATGTAAAGACGATACTTTCTAAAAGGCTTTTCACGCACTTCCTCTTATACAACGTGTATAAAAATTGCTTACACAAGTGAGTTTCCGATGAAAATACATCATTTAAATAACTTTAGAACTTAATTATAAATTAATAAATTAATTGTAGGTTATTTTTTTTTTTTGGTTTACCGTCCGGGGGCGATTAACCGCTAAATATTATTTAGAGATAAAATTATATACGTGTAACAAAAATGAAGAATTCATTAGGCACAAACATATGCTTCCCAAAATATGCGAACTGTCTTTTAAATTGCAATAATGAAATTCATTTAGCAATAAAGTGCACAAAAAATTTAAAAATAAATACATTAATGCATATTAATACGTTTTATTCAATTAGCAGTTTTATATTTATTTATGATTATACATTTAGAAATCAATTTAAAACAAAAATCGGGAATAGATAGTTTAAATATTTTTTTCTTTTCTATTTAGTTTTCATATGTTTATAATAGAAGAAAAAAAAGAAAACATTTATTTTTTTTAATAAATTCAATAGTTCGCTCTTCCTAACAAGTATTTTTTTTTTTTTTTTTTTTTTTTTTTTTATCGGAACCTACGTCAATTTAGCATAGTGTAAAAATACTTTTGGAACAACATGAATTGCTCTAATGAATTTAGTCATGATTTCTAAGAAAAACATTGATTTGTTTTAAAAGTGCATTTAAAAACATAATTTTATTTTTATACTTATTCTTATCAATAAAGTTTACAATCAATTTTAAGCGTGAAATACCTGCATTGCTTTCAAGAAGAAGTCTCCCTATGAAAATAGACAGAGCTTCGAGTACAGTTTTAACCCCTTAACGGTCGCATAAAATTACTGTTTAAAAATTCAAATTGCTTATTGTCGTCAGTTTTTTGAAAAATTAATACTCACCTTATTTAATCACGGGTAAAATTATACCATAATAATACCAACTACACTATTTTATAAAACTGATGGGAATCAAACAATCTGAATAAAAAACACAGTCAGTAAATATTACTGGAGCGAGAATTAAGGGATAAATTGTTTTGAAAAAAAATTGATTTTTGATTTATTGTCTTAAAAAGTTATTTCGACCTTCTTGATGATCTCTTTTTCTAACCAATAGAAAAAAATCATAAAAATTCAAGGGAATAAGATTGTACAAGAACTTCACAAGTTTTAAATGACTAAGTTTTCTGCCTCTCCTGTAAAATTGTACTTTTCAAGTAAAAATACTATTATCTCATAAAGTACTCGAGCGATTAGGATAAGTTTTAGTTGGTGGTAGAGCATAAATATAAGATCATAAATGGCAGATAGTTTTAAAATTCTGAAAAAAGGGAAAACTTCTGAAAAAATTGACATTTCTCTAAAATAAAAAGTTTTAGTCGCAGAAAAAAATTGTCACCCATAAATCTTGAGCATAATCTAGTGAATACGTATTTCAAATTTCACCAAAATCGGTTGGGAAGTTTACGAGGAAACGGGTCTTAAATCTGGCATATTTTCCATAGGATTGAACCCAGTCTTATCATCCCTTAAGGGGTTAAACAATATTTGACATACTACCGTGTAAAGTACCTGAATTTTAACGCATTGTTTGTGGATAAACCTTATGATAAATTATTAATACTTATTTAGTTGGATGGATATAAACTGTTTTTTATACAACATAAGAGAAGAATATCGAAATATAAAATGTTGAATTGGTTTTTAGACGCTCCCGCAAGGCACAACAAAGCTTATGTGTTTTAGTGAAAATTACTCGTGAAACCCTCAAAAGATAAAATTGCTGAACTGAAATATGAATCAATATTTTTCATTAATAGAAAAGCAAATTAAACAAGTTGTAACAAAAATATTTTGCAATAAATCTGGTAAATAAGATTCATCGTCTGTAAGTAACAATCTGAAATTCGTAATTGAATTTTTAATAGGGATCCTATAAATAGTCCGTTAAAAAAAAAAAAAAAAAAAAAAAAAAAAAGAAAAAAAAAAAAAAAAAAAAATTTCAACGACCATTTGGAAAATGATTTTTTCGAAGACAAAAATTTAAGACATAAAAAATCGCACGGAGTTGATCATACATTACATACGCCATGGCACATATATTGCAAGCGACTAAAATCGCTTGCGACTCGTCAGATTTCCTGAAACTTACGTATTATCCAACTTAAACTTACGTATTATCCGAGCATTTTCTTGGCTGTTCGGGAAAAGACTTTTCCATCGTCCAAGAAATCTGACGACCAATTTTAAACGAAATTCCTTTCTTAAACTTCTAAGCATCCCACAATATTACTTTTTACACCGTCGTATAAAGAAAAATATGTTCTTTTAAATGCAATTTGTTTGAAAGTTGTATCTCAATTTCTTTCTGAGTTATTAATTTTTTTTGTAGTTTTTATTACTTTTTTGTCATAGTTTTAATAGAATCTCTGTTGAAAGTAAAGGGAAATACAGATTACTGTATAGACCAATCAGAAAACGAATAAAATGCGGATTAAACCAATAAAAAGCTTCAGATATGCTTTTAATTTCCTACTCTGACAAGGAGAATAACCATTTTTTCCACATGGTTAAAAAGAATGAATTTTTTTTTTTTTTTTTTTTTTTTTTAATAGATTAGATACAATTGAATATGGAATAAATATAGTTTATACTATTTTGAAAATTTCTAATATTAACGTTAAAAATTTTTTAATAGTATCTTACTATTAACTTGCACTAAACCAATTTTACTTATATTTTTTTAAAACTAAAAGCTCTTCATTTGCAAATGTGATCGCACTATCTATTTTTTTTTTTTTAAATATCCCCGTATTTATATTTTAATTTTAAAAGCATTTATGAAATTTCTTCAAAATGGTGAAAATTAGATAGCTTTCATTATCGCAGACAAGAGAGAAATATTGAGGTATTTTTGTCTTTATCCATGCTATTTTCTGATAAACATTCAAAATTGTTGCATAGGGTTTTGTGTCGAAAAATCCCATTAGGAGCAGAATATTATATTAGGGGCATAATAACGGAAAATGACATACTGCTTTTGAAAACACCCATTTTTCCTCATAAATTTTCTATATTGTTTTTCCTTCTGCATGTGTACTGATACTAAGTTTCAGACACTAGCGAAATGCTTATTTAAGTGAAAATGAAGTCATATTTAAAAGAAAACCATCATTTTCTTTGATAAAACTAAACATTTTAACACAAATGCGTCTAAAAATCATAAATTACGGAAATTTTTACTCTCCGGAATTGAGATTAGAATCTCAAGTAAAGAGTGCATCTGTTCACATAAAAGATGTTGCTGACAATCGTGACTTCAAGTTTTGAGTTAAAATGATTTTTAAATGCTCAAACAAAATACATTTTTTTTAAATGATGAATATGGATATGAGAAATGCGTACACAAATTTTGAGAAGGTGGAAATTGCTGTTTTTCATTCGGGAATGCCGAGCATAAGAGCCTCAATTGATAACCACATCCTAATAACTGATCTTTATTATATTTTACTGATTAAGTATCTATCTATATTATAAAGAACAAATGTGTCTGTGCGTAACGCTGACGTCATTTTGCGAATGTCAACACTTCACGATCAAATTTCGGTCTTGAAATTTTCGCTACTGAAGTACTGCAGTTTTTTAATCTTCTGACCATCGTACATTTTCAATTTTCGTCGTATAGGGAAAAAAATTACTTTCAAATGCAATTTGTTTAAAAACAGTATCTTAATTGACTGATGTATTATATTTTCTAAAATAATTTTAAGCATGATTTTTTTTTTAATTTTATCTTATCACGTACCTGTTTCAATACATAATAATAATAAATATTTTACACATAAAGCAACAAACATTTTTCAGCATTTGTTTCTGACTATTTTTGCATAACGAAATTAATACTTCCTTTATAAACAAACAAAAGAATAATATAAAAAAAAACACCAATCTAACATATTTGTGAAAGACAAATTAACGAAATTAATACTTCTTTTATAAAGAAATAAAAGAATAATATTGAAAAAACACAAATCTAACATATTTCTAATCGTACAATTTAAATTTTTAGATTACCATATAGGATTAGGATTTTTTTTTTCAAATGGAATTTGTTTGCAAAGTTCATCCCAGTTTACTGATTGTCTATGGCTTTAAAAACAACTTTAAAACATGAAATATTTTTTAATTTATCTATATCACGCGGTGCTCGATTACGAAAAATTAATCCGTTTGCCCTCAAAACAAAGAGTTCATCATTTTCTTACGGCTAATTTCCATTAAAAAAAACTTCCCTATGAATAAATAAATAAAATAATATAAATAAAACATAAATTTAAAAGACGTGCATAAACTTTGAAATTATCAGAACATAAAAGGATGCCAAAAGTAGCAAAATCTCGGTCAAATAACTCTTAGCATGCGGTAATAAGAAAATATCGCTTTTGATAAATTTCAAAAATGTATTTGATTGTATAATTCGTATTTCCCATATGAAAATTCTTTTTTTATGTAAGTTCGAAATCTAAAAAATTTATTCGATATAAAAAAATTATTAGTCTTCAGTTAAAAAAAAAATGTTTTAACCTATATTCTTTAACCCGGAAAGCCCGCGTATGATCCCCTAGTATTTATTAAAAGAGTTAACATTTTAAAGAAATAAAAATTCTAAAGAAAGAAAAGCTCACAGATTGAAAAAAAAGGAATAGTCATAATTTTATCAAACTAAAGCAAATTAAATAAAGTGGGAGATAAATTTAAAAATCCTTTTAGTTAGATTTTTCATTTAAGAATATAAAATCTTTTATTGAATTTGCATTATATCTAAAAGTAAAATTTACTTCCATATAATGAAGTACACTTTAGCTGTCAATGTATCTGAAAAGCAACAATGAATTAAAATACATTTAAGCTATTTAATATAAAAAAAAATAAAGCGTTTAAAAAAAATATTTATAATCTCAAAATCTTTAAAGAATTTGTTTTCTAAATGTCACGTCATCGATATATTATCTAATTAACGCATTTTACAGAAGATACAAATAATGATTACTATTGAACAGTTGAAGAAGGAAAGAAAACTTTTCACTAAAATGTGGATAATGCCATTCAAATCTGAAAATGACTGTTTAAATTAGCATCCATTCGAATAACGATCTCCGATAAAACAAATAATGAGACACATGGCAAGTAAATGTCGCTAGAATGATAAATCGATTTGAAGCAATTAGTTTGCATCGTATGCAAAATAAACATATAAAGGAATAATTTATTTCTGATACTAATTTCCTTTAAAATTTCCTTTCTGTACTATCGTTTGGTTATACAGAATATGTGTTAATTATATATGCAATAATTTGTTAAACTATTGTTGCATACTGATTCGATGATTCACCCTGAAATCATGGTTTTTCTGATATCCCTACATAAATACGCGTTCCCTTGATTGGTAAAATAAAAAGAGGCATTTTCAATCTTTTACTTTTTTTTTTCTCTCTGTCTTCTACACTTGTAAAATATATAAAACTGTAATACACTTTTTTTGTTGTTGTTTCATTTGCATTTTTATGTTATATTAACAGATTTGAACAGTTTTAAGTTTAGTCGGATTAAAGATAACATAAAAATCACAGACGTAAAATAATTTTTTTTTCGCTTTTATCATTATATTTCTGTTTCTTAAAAATGCAGTTTTTTTTAATCAAGCAAATCCGCGTTTATTACTAATAACATTTTATTTCTCCATAGTGCATTTGATACGTGTACACTGTAAAAAAAACGACATTTTTACAGTACAAAGTACTGTTCATCTCGCACACAAACTCGATCACAGTGAATGTGCTGTATCTTCCTTTGGTTTCCTGACTATATTAACATGGAAAATACAGTAGTTGCGTAAAATTAACAGTACAATGTGCTGGCAATTTGGACGCAAGCAGTTTGTGCTGTAAAAAAAATGCGTCCAAATTGCCGGTATATTGTGCTGTTAATTTTACGCAACTACTGTATTTTCCATGTTAATATAGTCAGGAAACCAAAGAAAGATACAGCGCATTCACTGTGATCGAGTTTGTTCTGGCAACAGTGTTTTTTTTTTTTTTTACAGTGTATATTATATTTATATGTAGAAATTTATATGCTAGAAGTAATACGCACCATGTATTACGCAGCTTATTTGTCTTATTTTTGTAGTAATACGTATATGATGCTGCAGCATATATTTTACGTGGTCCTGGTGAAGTGAATGAGAAATAAAAAGAGATATTTCAAATCATTTACTTAAGTTTCTCTCTATTTTATACACTGGAAATCGAGATGGAAGAAGTTCTCACATCAGATACTCCCACAAGGTCGATTACGGAAGACTGTCGAAAAAGGAATACGCCAATTGCATTAATGATTTTGTTTATTTATATTATCAGATTTTACACATTAAGACGAAATTAACAACACGTTAAGAATCATATAATAGTATCCAGGGTTACTTTAAAATTACATACGAGATCAACTTTACAATCGTACACGAGAAATCATAATTATCACACAAGCTATATTATAAATAAAAATATGAAACACAAAATTAGATGAAATGGGGAATTTGAATAGTCATTATTAAAATACTTGCAACTTGGACATAGTAAAGAGGACAGGGGAATAAATCAGCAACTCTCACATACCTATACTATTTTGTGATAACTGCCTCTCATCTGTGACATTCATATTAGTACACTGTAAAAAAAAAAAAAAAAAAAAAAAAAAAATCTGTAAAGTTACTAAAGTTTTTTCTAGGAAACTGGTATTCCTAGAACTTATTATCTAACAGCAACAAGAAAAATTCCTGTAACAGACGCTGTTACAGGAATTTTTCTTGTTGAATCCCCGTTTCCTAGAAAAACATTAGTAACTTTACAGATTTTTTTTTACAGTGTACACTTGAAGTTAGGAAAAAAAGTAAACTCCAACCCGAGATTTTCCGTATATAACGGATTTTAGAAAATTTACAATCATCTGAATATGACACACGTGAATTCCTTAAAATTAACAATGACAGTATATTAATACTTACAACAATATAAACCATTATTTCTCATAAAGCAACATAAAAAATTACACGACAAATAAATCGAAATTGCAGCAGCCAATACATAATTCAGTGTACTAAAAACGAGAACTTCCTACCTTTGTTTCAAAACAAACCATAAAAAAAGTTAAAAAAAACTCGAATTCAACTGGAAATTGTTACGTGATATCAAAGATATTACATAGTAATGAAAACTTTAGTGTTTGTTTTATTCATTAAAAGGAAAACAAACCTGCGTAATAGAGGAAACTCACCCCGCGTGTCAAAAAACGATAGTTTATTTACAAAAGTTAAAAAAAAAAATCATAAATAAATGATTTTAAAATTGGCAATAGAATTGCACACGTATTGTACATTTAAAGAAGCATATAAATAGAAACAAAGAATTTGGAAGGTGATTAAAAAAATGAAATAAGAAGAACTATATGTACCAGACGTCGGCTGCATCGAACATATTATTGGTAAGAAAATCTATACCAAGTGGTTACAAAATAATATTTGAAAAAGAAAAAAACCTCTAAATGTATGGATAAAAAGAAATAATAATAACAACAATCCACTCGGTATCAGTGGAATTTATACAAAAGTGTTTTGCAAACGTTGCACACCACTGCTGTAATATAAATTGTACTGAACTCTAGCACCGAAGTATGTGATACAAAAACTATATTTCTATTAATCAATGAAAAAGAAAGCTGATAGCAATTGTCATAAAAATATACAAATGTAAACAAAAGACATTACGCGCCAAATAAAATTAAACAAGTGTACCATTATCAATTTATTACAATATAGTAATCAGGCTACTTGAATTGACGTACAGTGGTGTGTGAATCCCGAAACAAATACCATTGGGTGAAATTTTTAAATCATGACAATTCTTTTAACTTTCAATGATGACATTATTATTTCATTATAACAGCAGTTTTACAATCACGTATCTCATTTCCAATAAAAGTGAAGGTTTAATCAAGAAAAATAATATGTTGTTTTTGTTAATATTAGGTTCGAGAGAACAATAACACTGCGATCTGACAATGGTGGTAAATAAACTTTTAGAAATAAACAATTAAATTTAAAAAATCAAAAAACAAAACTGCGTAAAAAGCGAACTAACTAATTATTTCTCATCAATGTGGAACTATTAGGTAGCATTCATTACAAAAAACTACCTATTTCAGCCGTTCGGAGGAAAGCGATTATGACAGAGTTCTATCACATATCCTTATTTCTTCAAAATTAATTTAATTCATTTATTTTGGCTTTTGAAGCATGTCGTTTTTTCCCTTCGTTATGTAAAAATTTATTATTTAACTCGACGCTTAAAATCCATTTCGAATCTTATCTGTTCATTTTTTTCTTTCTTTCATTTATCTCGAATGTAATGCAGTATTTTTTCAATTCAGAATTTATTATATTTTCTCAATAAGATTTGCGGCCGTCAAGATAAAAAAAAAAAAAAAAAAAAAAAAAAAAAAAAAAAAAAAAAAAAAAAAAAAAAAAAAACAGAAGAGTTAAAACCACCTGCTTTTGATTTCAAGGCATGTTATTTTGTTTTTTGAAGTGAAAACTTCTTTCGGCGCGTTGAGCTTTTTTTGAGATGGGGAAAAACCACTGATTTCGAGACACTGTAACGTAACGACATGCTAGCATTTTGACACATAGACACTAGCGCGCCAAGCGGTGAATGACAGGAACTTTTCCCTCTTCAGCTCAATCCGCAAAAGAAGAAGGAAGCTAAAACTCACTTTTTCTCCCGGCGTATTGCTAAAACAAATTATTATTTTGTTTTTCGTCAGTTAAAATGAATTATACCGAATTCGTGACCTACCTATTTCGTGTAACTAAAAACCGATACCGCTGTATTTTATCGTGTTGATGGTCTGGTCAATAACCAACAGTATTGGCGGGAATTTCGATTACGGAAGATAAAATACGGGGCACAGATGTCAGATACGCACTTGGGTACCTACTTGACAGCAAAATGGCGTTACTTTATTTTACAAGGTAACCCGGCTACTGTTGCTTATTTATTAATAAATTGTTCATTTACTTTTATTTTATATTTTTAAATTGTACAATTGTTTTGTTCTATAGTTATTAATGAAATTACCGTTTATTTATTGTTGTTTACTTTTTAAAACAATAGAAAATAATTTAAAAATATATATTGTAACTGGTATTGGAAAACGGGCTCTCGCCAAATTGACGTTAAAAAATCGCGCCAAACCTGGTTCGTATATCACATCTCTGCCAAATTCTCGGTTTTTTGATTTTTCGACTTTTTATCCAAATTTTCCGGATTTTTTTAATTTTCCCTTTCATTGTATCCCAAACACTACCTTCACACCAAATTTCAAGATTATAGGGATACAGGACGTACCTCTGAGTTTTGATGATCGGTGAATCAGTGTCGAAAATGCGAAAGTTTAAGTTCATATATCTTCTGAAATAAAAAAGATAGAAACGTGAAATTTCAGCATTTAGTTCCATTTCACCATTACTTTAGATTTACGAAGTTTCAAGTTTCTGGGAATCACCAACACAAAGATATTGGGGGTCAAAAGTACCCTGAGTTGCTTCCAGAAAAAGATGCATACGGCTGTGCTTTCAAGACTTGGCAGGGGCACTGCCGTGTCCCCAGATGCTTTCATTAGTGCTGCTACACAATCCAACGCATAAAACATTTCCTGACGATTAAAAAAACACACACGTAATTGTTGAAGTTTTCACATCTATTGGCACTCCCGGAGTGCAACTGTTTTTTTTTTCTTTTGCGTCGCCAGCGATAGATATAATTATGTCTCATTCTTTACTTAAGTAAGTGACCGTTGAAATAATATAACTAAAAGGTAAAATGAAAGTTTATTGAGGCTGTCTTTTAAATCCCTTTTCATGTTCATTAATTTTATTTGTCAGTTGTGCTAAAACATATCTTTCTCAGTATTTCGCAATTTTAAGTAACAATCATCGAACATAATCATTTGTTTTGATAGTTTGTGGCCGGCTTAGTGGCGTCTGTAATATATACATATGTACAACCGTTTTTCTGGCAACCTTTCTACATCACGCGAATTTCGTTGTTTTGTCGGGATGCTAGATTCTGGGCTAATCATTTTGGTGTGCAACTATGACTCTTTGTCTGCTTTCCGTACACTAATTCTAATGTTAAAATTTTGGCAATGTTGTAGCGCCAAGTCTTATATGTTTCTTATGAAATAACTCTCTTGAACTTCTGCTCTCATCATGTAAGCACGTAAAAAGACCTTGTGGTCTGAGGGTACGTTCAGGCGTACCCCTTACTTGTGGATTTTCTCTCTCCCCCTTTTAATATTTAGAAGTAAATTATCTTTTATTATTATGTTAAAAATGTTAATAAATTTTCATTAGTTCCTGTATTGCTTGGTTGGAGTTCTTTACATTTAGCTGAACCCGAACACTGAACATCGTCATAGCGATTTCAAAAAAATTTGGAATATTTTCATCGATCATGACCCCCAGACCCCGAAACCACCCTCCGTTAAAATTTATATATATATATATATATATATATATATATATATATATATATATATATATATACACTGGTTATCAAAAATTAAGGAAAAGTCACAAAATGTTAATTTTCAAATACGCGAACACTCAAAAGGAAATAATATAATTCAAGTAATTACTATCTCAACAACACAGATAGTCCATATAACATCTCATTCATGTCACACATGGTCACAAATGTCACAGTCACAACGGTGAAGTAAAAAAGTAGGAAATTCCATACATCTCATTATGAGTCTCAACTGATCACTATATGTGACTCCACTAAGACGTCGCTGTGACTGGTGCTTTGGGACGAGTCACCATGTGACTTTACAATGCAGTTACATTGTGAATCTCGTGTGACTGTCATTTGTAGACTCAATTTCAAAGTCATCGTGAACGCTGCATTGTGGAAAGTTACCAAATAATGTAATAGAGACTACTGTGAAGTCACCATTGTGCTCTTTTGGGAAAAGTCTTCATGTGACTATAATATAATATTATTTGGTGACTTATCATAATACAACGTTCATGATGACTCTGAAATTGAGTCTCAAAATGACAGTCACATGAGAGTCACAATTTAACTACATTGTAAAGACACCTGGAGACTCGTCAGAAGTCAGCAATCACATTGACTTCTCAGTGGAGTCACATACAGCGATCATTTGAGACTCATAATGAGATGTATCGAATTTCCTATTTTTTTGCTTCACCGTAGTGACTGTGACACATTAGTCCATGTGTGACAAGAATAAGATGTTATATGGGCTAACTGTGTTGTAGAGATAGTAATTAATCGAATTATATTATTTACTTTTGAGTGTTCGCGTATTTAAAAATTGGCATTTTGTGACTTTTCCTTAATTTTTGATAACCAGTGTATATAAATATATATCCATATATATATATATATATATATATATATATATATATATATATATATATATATATATATCTGACCTTTGTCACACTGTAACTCTCGTAATTATGAACCGATTTGGATGCAATTCGTTGTGTATATAGTATATACCAATGTCTCGACCGAGTTCGTTGGCCAGCTTCATCCGCCATTTTGTTTCAAAATGGCGGCCATTTAAATATTTAAAAAAAAATAAAATTTGAGATGTGGTACCAAAAAATTTAAAATGGGAAAGTTTTTTTTCTTATGTATTTGACCTTTATGCGAAGACTCCTGAGCAGTTTTTGTTTCGTCTATATCTTAAAAAATGGCTGAGTTATAGCATTTTGAATTTCTATTGTGGTTGACATTTTAAAACGACCTGATTTTTGTCACGCGATAACAGGCGTATTTATGAACCGATTTGGATGTAACTTGGCCTGTATGTAGTACATATCAATGTCTCGACCGAGATCGTTGGCCAGCTTCATTCGCCATTTTGTTTCAAAAGGGTTGCCGTTTTAAAAAAATAATTTAAGGTATTAAAAAATTGGAAAATGAAAAAGATTTTTTTTTATGTGTCTGGCCTTGATACAAAGATTCTGGAGCAGTTTTTGTTTCTGAAAATTTGTTTTTTGTTTATATCTTAATAAATGGTTGAATTATAACACTTTGAATTTCTAGCATGGCTAACACTTTGAAACGATCTTGTACTTGTCACGCGATAACACACGTATTCGCCTATTTCGATGTAAGAAGGCATGTGGATAGTATACATCAATATCTCGACCAAGTTCGCTGGCCAGCTTCATCAGCCATCTTGTTTCAAAATGGCGGCCATTAAATTAAAAAAATATATATATTTAAATTGAGGAGCAAAAAAAATTAGAAATTGAAAAATTTTTCATTCTTAAGTATTTGACCTTGATATAAAGATTCAGGAGCATTTTTTCTTTGTCTTGATCTTAAAAAATGGCTCAGATATAGCAGTTTCAATTTATAATGTGGGTGACATTTTGAAAAATCTGATTTTTTGCCAGCGACAGCACTCGTATATATCAACCGATTCCAATGTGAGTGAGCATGTGCACAGCAATTACTAAGGTCTCGAACAATTTCACTGGTTAGCCTCATCCACCATGTTGTCTTAAAATGGCAGGCACTTTAAGAAATCACCGAATTTGGCAGCCAAATATAAGTGACTTTAAATAAAAGCAGCTTGGATAAAGCTGACTAATTTCGCGAAATTATCATTCATAATGATTCAGTATTGATAAAAATTAGTATCGAATCTCCTATATTCGGTTTCCACTAAATTAAACTTCGTGTGTTTGAATAATATAAGTTAGCTTTTTTAAAATAAGGAATATGAAAGCTACCTCTTCCTCCCGGCACTGGCCGGACGGACTTTTTTATTTTCAATTCCTACCACTAGTTCACACTCTCTCTATATATATCTTGTTCAAATTGTCAATCGTTAATAAAATACTTATTATTCATCCAATCAAGCTCAAATAATTATTTTTAAACTTGTACTGGATGACACTTGATGTTAATCCAGTTTTTTTTCAAATATTAATTCATTAATTAATTTTTTTTAATTAATTTTCAATAATCAAGAGAGCCCTTTTCTTGATCAAGGCTTTTTTAAGACCGAGGGAGCCCTCTTCTTGATCAAGACGTTTTAAGTGCTACTCAAGAAGAAAGAAGAATGGGCGAAAAAAATTTCACTTATCGACCTAAGTAGGAATTGACTTAAAATATTTTTTTATATATTACTTGTTTATATTACTTACCTATTTTTTTATTTACTTGTATTGATGACTTTTAAGTTGTGTTTAATTGTTAGTTACTACCTATAAACACTGTTTTGATGAGGTCTATAGATGTCTATGATGGTTAGAGTTGCAGTAAAGCTAGAGATCCACAATACACACACAACTTCCAGGTTGTATAATATTTTAACGGAGCTTCTGACTGTAAAATAGTCAATGAAACATCGTCTTCATTTTGAAAGACCTATCCAATGATATGCCACTCGATAGGGTGCGTAATTTGTTTTCGTCTCTACCACCATTTTGTATTTTACGGCCGCCATTTTAAATTTATAAAAACAAAACCTATCCCATAACCATCGGGCCGTTAAGACGAATTGATTGTGACATCATTCATTAAAATCCATCCAGCCGTTGGAATGTTTCGAGGGTGTAAAGAAATCCACATACACAGATACGCGTGAAACACATAATCCTTCTTTTCAGTCGGGTAAAAAAAGAAAAAAAAAAAAAAACTTAAATGACATCAGCTCACATTAACATATAGTACTGTGTGTATCCCGAAACAACCACCATTGAGTGAAAAACTTTAAATGATGGCAAATCTTATTAACTTTCAATGATGATCAGGCAGGTTTACAATCACCTACCTAATCTTCAGTAAAAGTGAAGATTTATCCAATAAAAATAATATGTCGCTTTTGTTAACTTTGTGTTCTGAGAAAAAATGAAATTTGAAATCAGACATTTAGAGAAAAAAAAATAACTTAAATAATATCAATTCACGTTGTCCATTTAAAAAGTGCATTTCTGAAACCAAAAGTCGGATCTTTAATTGAGATGGCACGTGATATGAAAGAAGAAGCTAACTTCAAAAAATTTGGTGGAATATATAAACACTTCTGCATGTCTTTCAAATCGTTATTCTACCAAATCAAATTGAAAGATATTTGTTGGAAAACAAAAAACTTAATTTTTCTCTTGATTTTATTTTTCATTGACTAGCCTATGCATACATAGATAAACAGAAAATATGAAAGTAAAAATACAAACGGGAATTATCTTAGGATACGACTAAGGGTAACATCATATGTAAAAAATTACTATTTTAAAGATATCTTGATCAATAAGGTTCCTAGAATATACAACCCAAATTGCAAACTCTAATGTCGAATGTAATTTTATTTTTTTCAAACGAAAAATTCATGATAAACAGAACTCAGAATTATCACTTAAAGACTGATATAAACTCAATGGAAATATAAATTTATATTTTTTATCACAAAGATATAATAAAAGCATACTACCCCTAACCTACCTAGACTTACTTATTTGACGTAACACAGCAATGTGTACGATCCCAAAAACTGGAAACAATTAGAAAATAATCCGAACAAAAAATTGCTCGGGGCACAGAAAAGGAAAATAACTTCTTAAAATAAATCTTAATCCTCTAAAAGAAAGAAAAAAAAAACTAGAAAACATGAATTCTGCTTTCTCAGAATTTAGTGTCCACCACGATGAAAAGAAAAATGTGTATATATAAATAGTTCAAAACATATTTCAATTTTAAGGCTTAAAGCACACGCTTTTATTTTATGCAAAATGACGTCATTCGCATCCACTTAAGAATTCCACATTTACGATCCTCTCTTAAACATCTGCAGTAAAGTATGCATAGTGTATTATTTCACTATCGCAAAATAATACACAAATGCAGCAAAAAGATGGCGCCATTCAAAAAGCTCGACAAAAAATAAATAAATAAATAAAATAAAATAAATAAACGGCTATCTAATGATTCATAGGACTTCTTTTGTTTTTAACATTAATAAAGATACTTAAAATTAAATACAGTTTATAATAATTCTATTATTATATATATATTATAATCTATTATTATATATTATAATAATTATAATAATGTGTTTTAACAGAAATCATTCGTTTATATATTTTTTTCAAAATAGCACGTATTTTAATTACATTTTCTTGCAATGCGAACTTAATTTTATTTTCTTGCTATTTCAGTTGCTATGATAATATGAGAAAATGTCAACAAAAATATATACATACTATTTTTCTTTGGCTTTCTACAGAAATGGAGCAGTTTTGTTGCCAATATTAAGCAAATGGCTCTAAAAACTACAAATAATAATAATAATAATATTTCAAAAGTAAATTGAGATGCAGTTTTAAACAAACTGCATTTAAAAGTAAATTTTTTTCCCAATACGACGGTATAAAAATTGAAAATGTGAGAGGCTTAGAAGTTTAAAAAATTGCTATAAAGTATTTAATAGCACAATGATACATGTGCTTTGCTTTACGGCTGGCTTCTGTAACGTAACGTGATTTTTCGGAGCTGACACAAAATAAGCTGGGAGAAAGAAATAGCACATTAGGGACTATAAAAGCATTGAAAAGCTTCCAGAGGGAAAAAAAATTACATGGTGTAAGTGTCAAAGTGCAATTTTATTAGTGAAATACAGAAACATAAAGTATGTCTACTAGCAAACTATTTTACACAAAAGCATGCAGAAGATTGCAACGAAATGTTTGCAAATGTTGTTCACCCTGACAATTGAAGAGCTGGGTGAAAGAAAATGTTATGCTACATTTTCTTAAAAAAATATTTTATCTTTTGGACGAAGGTGTTATCAGGTATTCTATGACATGGTAAAGTTAAAATACCTAAGTTCTATTTTTCCTTGAAGATTTAAGTCATTATTCATTAATATTTAATATTTTAATATTTAATATGCAAATAATATTAATATTTTTTAATATTTAAAAATTAAATATGAATAAGTTTTTTTGATAGACTTTAGTACCACACCTGTTAACATTTTAAACACATGGTATCACACAGAAAATAAATCATTAAAATTGAGAACAAAATCTTTCACATAAAATTTCTTCAAATGTCATTTTTGTTACTTAACATGTTCTTCCACTTAGCTCTTCAATTTTTATATACACAATTATGAGGGTAAACCTCACCGCTGTCATACGCCGTTAACAATTTGCAGCAAATATTACAGACTTTCCACATTTTATAGAAAACATCTGTTTAACTGTAATATAATTCTACTCTCACCGTAATATTGGCCATACAATTGTCAAAATAAAGTTACATTATTAGACAAATTAATTATCAGATAGAAAGTATATGCTAAAATGTATATTTTCACATTTAATGATATCGATATATATTTAATTCCTTTTTATCTAAGTAAAAGGTTCTACTTTTATGAGATCACATATAAATAATAGATTATTTGTTTTTTACATTCCATCTATTATGTACATACTTTTATGATAAAAGGCCTACTTAGATACAAAGTCTGCATACGAAATACTGCATACAAAGTCTGCATACAGCAGCGTCTTATATAAATAATCTTATACTAGTAAATCTGCAGATCAAGAGCCTCAACGTCATCTCTGCAACTCATTGTTTTTATCAAACTTTGCGTAATATTAATCTTTCTACAAAAACAAAATTTAAACTATTTAAATTACACAAACATTTATAAAAGGAAAAAAAAATATTTCGATGGTTTCAGACATTAAAAGCGTTAAATTAAACACGTTGTTATGTAAGGATATTCTGAAATTCTCACGAGCTACTTATTCTAGTAATTTTTATATAATAAAGTAAATTTCTTCAGGGGGGCTCTGCCCCCCTGTATTTGGTGTGAAATGTTTATATGTATTCATTCCTGTCCTATATATCTTTTTTTTATTATTTGCTTATTCCATTTTTCTTTTGCACGTAAAAATCTTACAAATTAAAATTAACTCTTTGGGAGAAATTGTTATTCATTTTTTTTTTTTTTTTTTTTTTTTTTTTGGCAACAATAAAGTTTATAAAATTTAACAGAATAATGTCAGTTTATTCTGTATGAAAATAACGAAATTTTTCATTTATAATCAAATAGTTGAATAAATAAATAAAAATATTATTCTATATAGAATATAAATACTATTTTCATTTCTGCGTTTAAATCAATCTATATGCAAATATCTATACAAAGGCATTCATTAATTCATTCCTTTTGCTTTGATTTGACTTCAAAAAGCCATACATACTTTCACATTTATGATATTTTTAGATGAGATGCTGTTGCTACGCAACGGTTAAAAGAAAAAATGAAATATAAGTAAATTCATAAAATAGAATGTTTTATATTATTCGAACACATGTATAAAATTCCACCATAAGTTATACACCTAATTTAAAAGCTCTGACAAATGTTTTGACAATATTGCAAACTAAAAGGAATAATTTAATGCTCTTATTTAAAAATTTCAGCATCCAAAATTTACCATTTAAATCTATTATTCATATGAGCGATTTCTTTCAACAAATGAAAATTTGAAAATCGTCTGACTTCCCATAGAAAAGCATTATATCACAAAATAAAATGTTCTGTATATTCCGAACGAATGAACCAAATTTAACCCAAAACTATACAGCTAAATCCGGGGAGCTCACCAATATACATCCTTAATTTCAAGCTAATCGGGTGCTTTTTACGGCAGTTATCGCGGGACAGACAGACTAAGTAACAAACAGATGGAAACCAAAAAATTTCGGGTCTCCACAGTAAGCCTTCACTGACGTTTCGGCAATAAATATTAAAAAATAATAATAATGCGGTATAATAATAACTAGTAAATCTGCAGATCAGGAGCCTCAACGTCATCTTTGCAAGTCATTGTTTTTTAACACTCATTGCGTAATATTCAACTTCCTACAAATCGCTTTTTAAAGTTTTCAAATTACATAAATATTTATGAGCATACAAGATACTTCGTAAAGTTTCAGAAATTAAAAGTGTTAAACAAGTGGTTATACATTGATGTTCTGAAATTCTGATGAGCTACTTATTCTGGTAACTTTTTAAATAAAAAATTGCATTTCTTCAGGGGGGCAGAGCCCCCCTGAACCCCCCGTAGTCTATTTAAATTTACATTCGTAATTTTTTATTGATTGTGCGGATGGTTATAGTATATCTTAGATTTTTTTTTTTTACGCTGTGATTTATAAGGATAAGCATAAGTTTTTTTTTTATAAATTAATAAAATTTAAATTTTAAATAATATATTCATGTTAACCGTACAGAGACAATAAATCTTGAAGTGCCGCCAAAAATGTAACCCTAAAATTAGCTACATTCGGCACAACACAACGACGTGCTTAAAAAAAAAAAAAAAAAAAAAAAAAAAAAAAAAACGGATGAAGTCAAAGAATTTGGTCCCTGTTCCACGTCCTTGTTTTGTTTGGGCCGAATGAGGGCATTTAAATCTGAGCGATAACGCACATCGTATTGCAAACTGTTTTTACGGCATACTGCATCTCCATCTATCTCTTTCCTCCGTGAATAATAGTTAATTTTATTTTACCCAAGATCTTTTTATTCCAGCATCTTTGTTTTCAATAAATGACGTTTAATTCACCTGCTATGCGTACTTACTCAAAACTTTTCATCTTGTTATCATAGCAAACGCGGTAGCGTTAAGCTATAATTTGATTAAGAAATAGAAAATGCAAACGACTTTCTTAAATTTCTGGCGAACCAGTTGACATACCACGATGATTTTTCTTTTGAAAGATAGAACTCGACGAGACGAATAAACTGATAGCATTTAAAAAATTACTGTAGCTTTCAGTAGTTTTTTATTTAATCTTAAACGAAAAAATGAAGACACAAAATTCAACAAAGTGTAGCTAACGCTCCAGTGGGTGGATTAACTTCGTTTTTGTTTTATTTTGATCCTCTTGTTAAAACTTAGAATAGTTTTTTTTTTTTTTTTTTTTTTTTTTTTTTTTTTTTTTTTTTTTTTTAATCTTTGTATGTTTGACGGTCGCTGAGAAAATCGAAATTTTCTTTTATAATGTCCCCATAAAATTATAAATATCTCTCCTTTTCATTTTCCAATTTTCTAATTCAATAATTTATTTCGTGTTGCCACTCCCTAAAAAGCAGTACAATAATTTTTAAAAAAGGATAACACGTGTACTTTTGTTTTTATAAGTCAATAAAAATTGAAATTCAACTGACAGATTTTTGTATTTTTGAAATCGACGTCAACCTAAGCAGATAATGCATAATTTTCATAAATATATATATAAACTTTCTTGATTAATATTTTGAACTGGAGTAATAGACACAATGGAGCACAAACGAGTTGATAGGAAAAAGAAAAACAGGGTAAATCCCAAGCTTCTGTTCAGGAGCTAAATGTAAGTTTTTTTTTTTTAATTATCATCCTAACATCCTGACTTACACAAGCGATAGGTATGCAGTAATATAAATACTCCACATACTAAGCATACCTTAAAAAATACCATTCCATCTATTTTTAATAAGGGGGAGATGTCATATACGCAACAGAGTACATAACTGGCGCGATAATGGCGTTATTTTGCCTGATACGGTAACTGAGCTATTGTTGTTTATTTATCAATTTTTTTTTATTTACTTTTATTTTATTTTTTAAAATTATATAAATTGTTTTGTTCTATAGTTATTAATTAAACTTTTCATTATTTATTGTTATTTCCTTTTTAAAATAATAGAAATTAATTAAAAAATATATCTGTAACTGCTATTCGAAAACGCGATTTTCGTTAAATTGACGTCAGAAAAAAACCCCGCGCCAAATCCGTTGTGTATATGATATCTGTGCCTTACATAATGAGGGTTTCATTTAACTTTAGGTACTTTTGCTTGAGATATTGTCGAAAATGTACAGCAAAAATATACAGTACTACTTGATTATCCCGTCGACCAATTTCGCCAAACTATTCGCCAAATGATACAAACTGACATAATTTTTATTTTAAATAACGGAAGAATAAATAAATAAGTAAAACATTAATAAAAATACTAGTAAAAACTTGGACACAGATGTCATATACGCTCCATATTGGCGCGATTTTTTCCGACGCCAATTTGGCGAAAACCTCGTTAATATATCATCTACATCCGGGTTACCATATCAAGTAAAATAACGACACTTTGGCGCCATTTAAGTACCCGGTGCGTATATGACATTGGCGGCGTAAAAAAAATCGCGCCAATATGGGGCGTATATACATCTGTGCCAAAACTTGAATTAAAAATCACTTGATGACGTAACAAACACGTGTATCGTGTTTAATGTCAAGTGAATGTAACATTTAGTATGATCCATTATTGTCATTTAATCTTATAGTTTGGCGATAATGTTTTGGTCGACAGGATAATCAAGTTGTACCAAGTATGGTACAGATGTCATATACGCACCACGGTCGCGCGATATTTTTTCTGACGCCAATTTAGCGAAAACCTCGTTTTTGAATACCAGTTACATATATATTTTTAAAAAGGGATTAACATTAAATTTATAAAAGTTTAATTAATAACAATAGAACAAAACAATTTATATAATTTTAAAAAAGAAAATAAAAGTAAATAAACAATTTATTAATAAATAAACAACAACATTCGGATTACCATATCAAGCACAATAACAAAATTTTGGCGCCAGTTAAGTACCCCGATGCGTATATGACATTGGCATCAGAAAAAAATCGTGTCAACGTGATGTTCATATATGATATCTGTGGCGGTTCAAGTACACTTCGGAACGTTACTTTGAAATCGGTGAGTTTCATCGCCAAAATCGCCAAGATGCTTAATGGTCATCGACACTGAATATATAAATAATGCCATATTTGCAAACTTATAGGTCAAAATATAAGTGGAACCTCGGTTCACGACCACCTCTGTTTACGAACAGTTCGGTTAGGTCCAACTTCGATGATCAAAATTTGACTCGCTTGGCGTGCAATATCTCGGTTCACGACCAAGGCTGCCGAATAGTTCAGTTGGCAACCCTCACATAACTGTTGTTATTAGTCAAGTTTGGAGTAAGGAGCGCTTTGTATACCTTTATTACTGTAAAAGAAAAAAAAAAAAATTTTTGTTTTACTTTTACTCAGGTTTGCGCTAATATTAGCTCTCATTATGGCTTCTAACAATGAAAAAGTGCTTAGTGATAGCAGTAGTAAGAAGCTTAAGCGAATTACTGTTCAATAAAAAAAAATTGTAGCAAAACATGAGAACGATGTTAGTATAATCGGTCTAGCTAAGCAATATGATGTGGCCTAAACCATCGATTTCCACGATAATCTATCTATATATATATATATATATATATATATATATATATATATATATATATATATATATATATATACCTATATATATATTACGCTATCGTATGTGTCACAGAAATCGCGATTATTTTTAATTTTTTAATGGCAACGCTCGAATGAAACGCATCTCATTGTTTATAGAATAGCATTTAATGCATCTCTATACCTATAAAGGAGTTGCCATAGGCTGGAACCTGTTCTGTGGCCAAATACCGCCAAGTTTTTCGCCAACTTGGCGATATATCGCCAAATACCTATAGACTTCCATTGTAAACCAATAGGGTTTACTTGTTTAGAGAGAATCAACAAATTGAGATATTTTAATGCAACAAAAACTAATATCAGTTTAAGGAATTATATTAATCATATTTAAGGGAGCCCAAGTAAATTAAATCATGAATAAAAATAACGTGAATTTGATTAAAAAACTTTTAACCTCTTAAAACAGTGTGTATCACTTGGTTAAATAGTGCATTATTGTGCGAAATAAGATAAAAGTATTGGGAATATTTAAAAGCAACTCATGTTTATTTATATTCAATATATAATTATCAAAAAATTTAAATGACTAGTATTTTAAAAATGCTCTGACGAGCACCAAAAAAGGCTAATATGTTTTTAAGTATGAAAAAGGGTTTGACAAGTGCTTCTAATTGAGCATGAAAAGGGACAAGGGGTACCTTCTTGGCTGCAGCTCACTGTCAATGCCAACTTTGAAAAAATCATATTTGCGCTTTTTCCGTATAAAAAAAAAATCAGCCACAGTTACGATAAAAATGTGTAGTGTAAAGACACAGCCAGTAAAGACGCAGCCTGATTAAATATGAAAGTAGGGCGACATAGTACCAAAAATCTTAGTTCCTGCAGCGTATTACACTCATGCAGTGCCACCAAGCATGCCCGCAGTGTAGAACAGTACAGAAAACTGATTTGTAGTGTAGTGCAGACTGTTGCAGCAGTCTGCACAGGAACAATTCCACATGTGCATGCATAACAGTATAAGGCATTCATTGATTGTTGAAATTATACCCAAGTGGCTGTTGCTGTAAGATGTACTATGCAGAACAACAGTGCATATGTAAATTATAAACGAACAGTAGACGCATACACCTTTAATACGGAAGTACAAAAACACAATGTGAGTGTGCACTGAGGTTCAAAGGCATAATAGGAATGTACAGTGTAGTATAGTTTGTAGAGAAATAATAGTACACAGTGCACTGTACAAAGTTGCATTGCAGACGCATGTGCAGTACAGTAATGGAACAGACCAGTTAACATGTAAAGCACGACGGAAAGTTTTACTAAAGTACTGCGAATATATTTTGTATTGAAAAAGCACAAATATGATTTTTTCAAAGTTGGCATTGACAGTGAGCTGCAGCCAAGAAGGTACCACTTGTCCCTTTTCATGCTCAATTAGAAGCACTTGTCAAATCCTTTTTCATACTTAAAAACATATTAGCCTTTTTTGGTGCTCGTCAGAGCATTTTTTAATACTAGTATTAAGAAATATTCGAGAGATTTCTTTTTATTTCCAATATGCCGCCACATTAATTTTTCTATTCTTAATTTTATTTTTCATTTTCCTGTTTCACGACAAAACATTTCAATTGAAAATTGTTTAAAAGAAAATATTATCCCGGGTTTCGATTTTCTTGGCAACAATTAAAGAAATATTGGTAAATGTTATGGGAAAATGTTACGTTATTCTCCATGGAAATAATGAACTTTTGTATTTTTAAGCAAAATATTTCAATAAAATAAATAAAATAAAAGAAATATTGCCTATTTTTATTTCTGGGCTAAAATCCTTCTATATGCAAAGATACAAATTCATTAATTCATCTGTTTTGACGTTGGCTTTACTCAAGCATTATACACGCAATTATACTAATATTATTAGGACCAAATATGTTGCTAGGCAACAGAGAAAGAAACGGAAAAAAATGAAATATGCATTATGTCAAATTGATAAAACAAAATCCTTTATATTATTGCAAAACATGCATAAAATTCCCCCAATATTATAAACCTAATTTAAAAAATCTCGCAAATATATTGACATAATTTATTGGAATAATTTAATAATGTTATTTAAAAATTTCAGCATCAAAAATTTACCATTTAAATCCATTTTCCATATGAGCCATTTCTTTCAACAAATGAAAATCTGAAAATCGTCTGACTTGCCATTGAAAAGCATTATAGAGCAAAATAAAATGTTCCATATTTCCCGAACGAATGAACCAAATTTAACCAAAAACTATACAGCTAAGTCCGGGTACCTCTTCAACATGCCCAGTGAATTTCAAGCCGGTCGGATGCTTTTTGCGGCAGTTATCGCGGAACAGACAGACAGACTAACAGAAACCAAAACTTTTCGTGTCTCCACATAAGCCTTCACTGACGTTTCGGCAATAATACACCACCTTCTTTTACTAAGCAGTGAAAGCATGTTATAAATAATTGTATAGCAAAAAATTCCAATTTAAAAACCAGTTTGGTATAAATACGAACGTACGAACTTGCTAGTGTATATAAAGATTTAAATTTGTTAATTTGAACTTCAAATTCCGAATATTTTGAATCTCTTGGGTAACTAATATCGATGATACTTTATTTTTAATTCGTTTCATTTTCGTAATTCTGTAATTATTTACATATAATATGACAGAGCTTCTGCAATTCATATTTTTAAGTTAAATAATGCTCATTATAAAGAAAAACAATAAGAAAGTAAATCATTTAATTATAAATATAAAAACCAGAAATATTGAGTGTTTTATTTTTTTTCTACCTCTTAAAAGGAATATAAACATGATAAAAATATTTTTATATGTGTACTAAAAAAGGCAAATAAAATTATACAATAAAACTTATTATCCTTCAAAATATTGTACGCTTTTCCTTCGTCAAGAAAAAGGACCCTAAGAAGGATATTACTTCCCTAAAAGCAATTTTCGTATTTTTTTTTTTTTTTTTTTTATATTGGTGGATCCACAAATATTTATCTTTTGTAGGGATAATATAAAAACGGGACGATTAAAAATATGTTTACCGGAAACGTATTTCAGATTAAAAAATGAATGTTATTTGCTTAAAGGAAATAATATATATATATATATATTTTTATTTATTTATTTATTTATTTATTTATTTTTTTTTTTGAATTGAACAATAAAAATGTATTTTTTTTTTTTAAATTTATATCGAAAAAAATGCAACATTAAGATGAATGTTCATGTAGTTCGGTAAAGTATGTTAAGCCGGAAACGTAACTTCAAAAACAAAGATCACGATTTTGGCGGGTTTCCGTTAATGCAGTTAAGCTCCGAATGTATTGGAATATTGGAATTTGGCTAATAGCTTTTATTTATCGCTGAAACATTTGAAAAATAAATTTTAAACATTTTCTCTTGATATGGGTCACAATATAAGACGCCCAGGGTTCAAGTAGCGATATTTTAAAAGTTAATATACTAAAGGTATATATTATTTCGAATATTTTGCTTTCAAACACGACATTTACTTGCAAAATATTTCAATAAACATTCTAAAAGATCGTCTTTTGTCTGGAACGTCTTTCATAAATTGTAAAATTTAATCAATAATTTACGAAGATTTTTTAGAAAACATTACTTTTTATTTTTAATGGGACGTGTTGAAGGTTTCAGTGATTCGAAAATGACGACGAAGCCAGTACCGTTTGTGATCGAAAATATCCGCACATGTCAAGAAAACATAAGGTGTCACATATATACTGGCATTTGTTGGTCGGAGACTATTCTCTACAAGGTATAGGTTAATGGTCTTATAGCTTATAGGCTAATAACTTATTAATAGCATTGGCTTATTTAGTTCAAGTACCTTTTATCTAAAATGTAAAAAGTCTATTAGAGTTTTCAATAACAAAAATATTTTAAAGCAATATTCCGTACTCAGGAAATCTGGGTTTCACGCCCTTGGATTTGCAACATAATTAATGCTTTTGAGATTAATGTTCATCTCATGTTATTTGTTGTTATTTTCGATAATTGATTTTCTGATATTTTAAAACAGATTTTTATTAAAGTAATTTTCGGTATTTTATTTTTTATTTGATTTAAAACATATTCGAAAATTTTTATCTTTCTTTATATAATATTAATGTTATATAGATTTTGTGCTAAATTTTATGTAAATAGACTTACTTATGCAATTATTTATGCAAATACTTCGTCTCAGGTGCAAGAACAAATAATGTAAAACAAAATATACGCTGTAATATTTCAAAATATTGGCAAATATGCCTTTTTTTAAATCTGCTGTAAAGAGAAACATAAATTCTAAACTTATTGTTGCACTTTAATTCCAATGTTTACATTGTATTTTTTCTCGGCAATCCCTGCATATTTCTTCTTTGTACATAAGATCGAAAGATTGATGTTATGCTTAGATCTACACATATAACCACAAAAAGGTACATGATAAAACGTATCTTTTGAGAAATATATTTTTCTTCCAGTCGGGAAAAAAAGGGGTTTTAATATTACATTGCTAAAATCATTTTTAGTATTTCGCATTGGACAAAAAGCAAATATTTGCCTCTTCTAAATATACTTTAGAAATGGCAGGATTTGAGCAAATGTTTGCCTGAAACAAATGTCAGAGAGAAAAATGAAACTCATTTCCGTAGGTAAAGTACAATTTTTATTCTTTATTTCTAATTTTTAAGAAAATATCCCAAGTACAAATTCCTTAAAAAAATTCTATAAAAGCAAGAGGTTATATATAATATTTATTCAACTACGCTTTACGCTTTACAATTATCTTTTAACGTTTTTTTTTTTTTTTTTTTTTTTTTTTTTTTTTTTTTTTTTTTTTATATATGTATAACGTAAATAAAATTTACAAAATAATACTATCTAAATGCTTAAAAATATAATATAAAAACACCTTTAATTTCTTTTTCATATAATAATTACTCATTTATATGTGGAAAAAATCATATTAGCTTGAAAACTGGAACTCTGCTTTACCAGAATTTTGTGTCGCAAAAAAATATATGTATATAAATATATATAGTATAAAATATATTTCAGTTTTAAGATTTAAAACACACGCTTTTATTTTACATAAAATGGCGTAATTCGCACCGCTGAAGAATGCCTCATTTACGATCCAGTCTTAAAACATCTAAAGTAAAGTATGCGTATGACTATAACGTCACTAACGCTGGATAATACAATAATCCAAAAAAAAAAAAAAATGTCGTCATTCAAGAAACTTGGCAAAAAATATGCTTTCTAATGAATCATGTGACTTCATCTGTTTGAAATATTGATATAGATACTTTATAGTTTTTAATAGCTCCGTGTTTTATCGGGCATCGGTCATTTATATATATTTTTTTCAAAATGGCACGTATTTTAATTACATTTTAGGGTTTCGTTCATCTGATGAAACCCTATTCGTTTCACCCCTCTGTCTGTCTATCCATCACAGAGCGCGTTCTCAGAAACTATATATATTGGGGACTTGAAATTTTTGATTCTTATAGCTGAACACCTTACATCAAACGCCAAATCATAAAATTTTGAAAAAGTCTTATATTTACCCCTCCGGGCTCTTACTTGTGTATTTTAAGCTTTTATTTCTAACTCACCCCCTAATGAAGTTGACAATTTGAAAATTTGGATATTTATAGCTGAACATCTCACATCAAACGATAAATCATTAAATTATGAAAAAGTCTTATATTTAGTCCTCTGTGCTCTAACTTGTATATTTTAATGGTTTTTGTTTTCTAACTGAGCTCCTAATTAAGTTGAAGATGTGAAATTTTGCATAATTACAGCAGCACAATTGCGGTCACACGAAAAATCATAATTTTTCAAAAAATCTTATATTATTTACTACTCCTGGCTCTAACTTCTGTATTTTTAGAATTTTTCTAACCTCCACCTTTTTCATTCGGGGAGCTCTTATCTAACTTTTGCCGATACTCCTTTGACACCTCTTTCATACTGTGCACCACAGCCGTATATATTTTAGTTCCAATTTTTACCGCTAGTGGGCGCCTACCTATCTCGGGTACTATGGAATGGATTACATCGACTAATATATCTACATATAATTTGTAAAACAGTGTTACTTTTGGATAGAGGTTTTTTTAGAATAGAGTGCGCCCCTGGTTGCGAAATGTGGAACTAACAGATTTTGCAAAAGGATTCAAGTATTTTGAAATGAATATTAAATGAAACCCTCTGTGCGCCCTGTGATCACACTTACCCACTTGTTTTCAGTTGTTAATGGAAAATGGCAACAAAAATATATAATTATTTTTTCCACCTATTTTTCCTTTACTTTCTACAGCAATGGAGTACTTGAGTTGCCAACATTAAACAAATAGTGCTAAAAACTACAAAACAAAAGTAATTGTGAAGGTGTCTACCTTCACATATTAATATTAATAGTTTCCCCTTCCACCCCCCCCCCCCCTTTAAAATTATGTCTTTTTAAATTCTTAAATTTAATTATATGTCTGCATTTGGATTCAATTTACTTTGTAACGCTATTTTCCTTTCATAAAATTAAACAGTCATTTATCATTCCCATTAATCTTTCAACCTCAGCGCACTGCATTTAAAAGGTAAGAAATAATATCCTTTTCCGCCTAGCAACCGCTTTCTGATTTCATCCCTGTGTCTTACTTTTAATGATATGCAGAAATTAGTCAGACATATTACTTCAACATTTAAGCGTCCATTAGTCCAGATGCAACATATTAATCAATTCATTATTGGTAATCTATCTTTATTTTATTCTATTTTATTAACGTTCGTTGTGGGGCTTCGGTCCCATGAGATTTTTGCAACCCCCTGTAGAATGGTACTTTGCGGTTTCTCCACCATAATTCCCACGCATATGATTTGGCGGTAAATAATTCATATTACTCTTTTAATGCTTCTCATTCTGTTACATTTAACGAACTCCGACCGCATGCCTTCACTCACATTATTCTCGCCATATAGCATACGTAATTGGCGAAAAATGTACATGTTGTTCTTCCGACACTCGATCATTTGGAGAAAATGTAATTGTAAACACTCCTTCCTGAACTGTGGTACTGTCAACATAAAAAATGTAATACTTTGCTCTCCTCTCCAGCATCGGCGTTGCCCGAATAATCTCAGCTGTATTAGAAAGGACACCGGTGCACAATAAAATTCTTCAAATATTTCCACCACTGATCTATCTTGATTCAATGGCTTCCTGTCTTTCTATTCAAGTAATTCACATTTATTTTACAGCCATCTGGTGTGCCTTGGATATCATCGAAAAGGAATCACACCTATACAAGACATCTTCGTAACAGTAATATCTTAAAAATAAATTGCGATGCAGTTTTCAAACATTGCATGCACTTGAAAGAACATTTTTTTCCCAGAAAGAAAATATAAAAATTGAAAATGTGCGATACTTAGAAGTTTCAAAAATTGCAGTAGCATATTTAACCGTACAATGATACATCTCCTTTGTTTTACGGCTGGCTTATACAACGAAGCGTTGTTTTTTAGAGACGACAGCTGCTGGCCGAAAGAAATAGCATATAGGGGGCTAAAGAAATTCTCGATACGCATACAATGGTACAGTAGAAACAAAAAGAGAAAAGCTCATACTCTTGAAAAACCATATTGTCTCCAAAAAAGGGAAACACTCATTTGATGTCAATATGTTTATCCTGTGTTAAAAGATATACTTGTGGGTTCATTTTCATACTGAAATTGTACCAAAACCCTACACATTTAATGTAAACTAGGAGATCCAACACGGACTTCACGCGTTACAGAAAATAGGTAAAAATCATTTCTTTTCTAACAATAATAATATTTTCATATTTAGTATAGATTTTTTACATAGCCCATTAATAACATAAAACAGCATTTTTATGTAAAATATATCAATATGTATTTTAAAAAAAAAACTTTGAAAATTAATGAAATATATACAACCATAAAATTTTTTAAGTAAATCCCGTAATATATTTTGCATGATTAATGTTAAATAATAAAAAACACATTTTATTCATGTGTATTAAATGTAAGAAACATTAATACAATCCGTGATGACTTTCTTTAAATTTAATATTCTGTTATGTAAATATTTTGTGTTAAAATTCATTAATTTTGAATATAAAATTTGGCACTTTTTTTGCATAACGTTTGCACTAATTATATGCAGTTTTACTATATACTGGTTTACTTAATCCTTAGAATGGTCAATGAAAAAATATCCCAACGTAAATTATACTTAAGTATCTTAAAACTTTGGCCAGGGGATCAAGACAACCCTAATATCCGTAATTAAGTATTAAGGGATAAGATTTCGAAAATTTTAATATGTATGTAGCCATACGCAAGCTGGATGTAATTGCGGTGTAGCGGCAAGGTCGTCAAATGCACGCTGCGCAATCGCTGCTAACACATTTATTTCCATTTTCCGTTACCTGGGGTGCATTCTCTTCTAAAAAATCCACCTTCCGAACGAAACTCCGATACGTGACCTCTCTGCATCCGTCACTGCATAGCAGAGGTGTTTAAAGTACCTTTAATTCCACATCTCAACCCAGGGGTCACAACCTAAATGTAATATGACTGTAAACTACCCGCAACCTAAAATCTGTAAGGGAATCGGTAAGCTAAGTTCAATGAATCAATTTTCGATTAACCCTTAAGTCAATGACCGGGTACTCGGTTACTTTTTTTTCTTTTTTCATCCCGTTTTCAAGGTGTTAATATCAAAAGAAACTAAAATGAATTTCGATCCTCCTTATTTGTTGTATTCACTGTCCAATAGTTTAATCACTATTCAACAGTGAATACAAATATTTTTATTACTATTTTGGGGCATTAAACATTTTTATACCTGTTATCAATGATCACGATACCCGGAAATTGATATAATATATGATATAATTGAAATACAGAAATTGATAGATTATTTAGATTTAGATTAATAAAACTTCAAATTAATTTGAAAATAAGAGTTAGACATATTTATTTTAAGGTAAAAAAATATTTCATTTACGAGAAAGTTAGTGGACAAGCTGTACAACAGCAAAAAGTGTACGAATGTGCATCACATACTGGCTTTCTACATTGTTTACATAATTTTCTGGTTTTTCTACGCCGTTTTTAAGTCTCTAATAAGCACATCTGACACGAACTGCTTTTTATCCTTCTTGTTTCATCTCTGTTTAAGCTCTTTGGACTGGGTTCTGAACGTGTGGCAGCTTCAAATACGCACTGTTAAAAATTTGCATTCTGGCAGGTCATTTGACCGTTTTTTTTCCGAAAACGGTTACACAACCGTAATTTTAACACTATTCGGACCATATTATTGGCCATTTTATTGTCGGAATATAGTTAAATTATGGTTATGAAACCGTTTTTTTCAAAAAACGGTCGAGTGACCTACCAGAATGCTGCAAAATTTTTAACAGTGCGGACAAAGATTTTTTTCAGTGTATTTTCAATTCTTGATTTGGTAGAAAAATGTCTCCTAGCTGCACATTTTGCAATCTATCTTAAATTGCTGGAAACCTCAAGATCCCTAATTCGCGCTATAACAGGCAACGACTGTCTGTTCTATTTATAACTATATCATTATTTGCAGTATGTATAATGTAAGAAGCACGTGCTGCTATATCTACAATATAGAAAAATAATGCATGTGGTCATGCGGTTGTACGTCTATGTGTTGTATATTGCCCCAAAAGGTATCCATTATATCCACTCCATATTTCGTTTTCTTATAAGACTGAATCATTTCAGGTTTATCTTTCGGTCCTGTTATGGTTTTATCATGATGCATAGTAGCACATTAGAATGACCGATTTGTTCCATTTTGTAACATAGGAACAAACACTTACGTCATCATGAAATCCAAATTCTCTAATTAACACTTACGCGATTTACTTGGCCTCATTTCTTCAGGAATATAATGATCGTTTCTTTTCAAATTGCCAGCTATTGTGAGCTTACAATATAATAAATACTTAGCCAAAGAAAGAGAAGAATAAATTTGTCCGTGGTGGTGTTTCGTCCAGAATTTTTGAATGGAGAAGCGAAGTGTTTCACATCGCTTTCATCTTGGTTTATTTCACGGTCTGTACCTGTTTTTCCGTTGCATAGTTGGCGTTCAGAGGTTAATAACTATTTGCATCACATACCCACCATATTTTGATCTCATATTTAGCCGATTTAGACTGAATATTTTGGGTAAATATTTTTCTTCATTGATCCAGAAATAACTGCTTATCAACCGTTAAGCCTTCCTTCGGTTTGTATTTTTTCAATAGGTTAGGATTTTGCATAATCAATAAATCAGGAATTGCTGCATGTTTAACATTTTGAAAACATTCTAGTCGTGTGTTCTGGTTATCAAAACGAATAAATCTCAGAATATACCAGAATCGGTCTACACACATACTTGCTCGATAAAACGGATATAAGTTTGTTTTCCACATTTCTAATCCATGATCTTTGTTTTAATTGTTGACACCTGAAGTAATTAATATTTATAAAAAATGCGTCAAATTTCTCTTCTGTTATATCGGGGCAGTAACACTGTATGAAATAGGGAACTTTTGTTGCTCGTGTATGTTACAATCGCAGCAGGTACCCGGGAACACCGGCCATTGGACACAAGGGCAAATTTTGGTCATTGACATAAGGGTTAAATCAGACCCATAGAACATGAGAAAATTTAATTTAAATAAAATGGGAGAAAATCATACGGAAGAACTCTTAACTATTATCAAGTGACACACGTCACAGAACACACTACTAATTTTCGATTAAGTTTATAAAATCATTTTAAATTATATATTCACATTTCACCACCAGGGGTCCACTATTTTCAAAACAAACCTATAGCTGAAATAAAATCCGTTATTCAATCTATCCGTAGATTAGTCAAGGTGGCGGGTACTCGTTTTGAGAGTTTTTAATTTGTACTTACGGTATGATTTTTAGAAATAACCTTTTCTGAAAATTGGACAAGATTTACTTTATTAGGCCTAAAGATTGAAACTGTATTATTTTTATTAATCTAAAAAAATCGCCTGAAAATTTTAAAGAAATCTAAAAATCCAAAAATTTAAATAAGAAAACCAAAAAAAAAAAAAGAAAAAGAGGTTCAAAAGTGCATAGATAGAAGTATCTTCCCACCGAATTCGGCGGCTCTTTGAGCAGCTTCGTGCAGCGGAACCCAGCTGACAATCACACTCACGCACTCACACTGTCTTCACTCAAGCCTTCATTATTAACCATCTTTATCAATAATATTTCTGTAAAACTTAGCTCTATTGAAATGATATGACCTTCCACTTCATTGGTATTCCTAGTATTATACGAGAGCAATTCAGAAATTAACATACGTTTTTGAATTAAAAAAAAAAAAGGACATTTTTGTTATACTTACATTTGGATGTTACTTTGATCCGTAAAAATAATCGCTGTATAAAAAACGTTTATCATAAAAGTACACCCGTTTGTTAATTCCGTCGGCATAGAATTTTACTGCCTTACACTTAAACCATGCAACAACCCTCACATGCAGTTCCTCGTCATCGCCGATGCTCGGCCGACCGCTTAGCGGTTAATCATGAACTCGAACAAGTCGGCCAATCATTGTAAATGCTTAACTACAGAAGGAAAATCTTTCCAGGAATTTTTCACATGTTCCCACTCAAGCAGACCTACCTCGAAGAACACAACACTTCGACGATGACGAAGAAATGCCTGCAAGCGTCCAGTGTCAGATACGCAAATTTATATGCCAATTGAATTAATAAGCTGGTGTACCGTTATGATATATGTTTTAATGTATAAGTCATGTTGAGAATTTGCTGAATAATGTGCCTTTCAAATGTAAATAATTAAAAATGTTTCCTTTTATTTTCTATTTAAATTCGTAAACGTACGATACTTTCCGAATTGCCCTCGTAGATAAACCTAAGCACAGGACATACGACACAAATGATTGTTAAATCATTATTTCTGATACTACTAATAAAATAAAACATGCAATTTACGTTATCAATAATTCTAGTCACTAAAGATTCATCATTTTTGCACTTGCTTGTTTTCTTTATATCGCCATAATAGTCAATTGCAAAAATAAACTTTTTGAATCTCTACTTTTCAGAATTTTGACTCTTTAAAAAGGGTAGAAATCATAACTCATAATCTATGGTCATATCAATACTGATACCTTTTGTAAAGAGATTACTAGATCAATCTTTACTGCGAAAGAGAACAACGAATTGAAATCAGTCAAAGATTGAGTCAAGTTTACACAATTCCCAACAAAAAAGTTTTATATTTAACTGCAACCTCTAATCCAGAAGAGAGTGATTTTGTAATCTATATAGAAAACATATCTGAGAGTTTCTTATGGTGTACTATTTTCTTCATTTCGTTAATTTGTTGGGAAACTCTTAAAAGCTATATTCTGGGACAGATGAGTTTTATTATAAGCCAACACTGCTTTTAAAATCAAAATTTCCCCTTCCGTAATATATTCTATTTACAACGCTGAGATATACTGTAACTCAGAAGGCTTTCTGAATAACACAGAACACAGAAGCAGTGAATCTCTGCGAAATCTTAATATACTTTTTGTATTGAGTGCAAATCATAGAAGTTTTGAACTAGTGACATGTGTAATAACGGAGCACCATTAAAGTATTTTCTTCCCTATATATATAAAATCCTAATGAAACGAATTTATGAAACGAATATATGAAACGGCTGAAATGTATCGATTCTTTGAATCGACTAATTAAACAACTGATTTTGTTTCACGGCGATTTCTCCTAAAATATGGAATACATTGCGATGAAATTAACACCAAAAATCCCTGTTTATTCACAGATCTCAAAACTGGTATTAGAATTTTTAAATTCGAATTAGTTTTCGAAATATTAATTTTTTCTAATTTTAAATACATTTTTTTCTAATGATGGCAACTCAAATTTTAATCATAACAGATTTTTTTTTTTTCATAATTCAGAAAAGGTTACCTTAAATGAATGTTAAGAAATGTATCATGCTACTTTTATTCATAATTCAATTTACTTGAACAATCTTTCGCCAAATCGAAAGATTCTGATAGAGAAATCAATTCTGACGGTATTTTTATGTTAGCGAGACGCTGGTGATAATTCGCCAAACATTTTTCCCGTCGCATTTCTTCATATTTCATTCATTTCATTTAAAATATAATCCTTTCATTCTTTTTATTTAAAATACACAACTTTCATTTAAAATTGATGGCTTTCACTTCTTTCTTTTTTTTTTAAACAAAACGAAAAGAAAAAAAATTAGACACAGATGTTATCTACGCACCGGGGTACCTAATTGACTCCAAAATGGCATTATTGTGATTGACATGGTAAACCGGCTATTGTTGTTTATTTAATAATAAATGGTTATTTACTTTTATTTTTTTTTAATTTATATAAATTATTTTGTTCTATAGTTATTAATTATTATTTTTTTTTTGCTATTTCCTTTTGAAAATAATAGAAAATAATTTAAAAATACGGTACAATGTAGTACGGTACAATGTAACTTGCTAAAAGTAAAGTGAATGTGACATTTACGATCAACCATTATTGGCATTTAATCTTCTAGTTCGCGATAGATTTTTGGTCGACGGGATAACTAACAAGGAAGGTCTCCATACGGGCATACTCAGAAAAATCTGAAAAAATTACAGAATGTTCTTCTCATACGGATATATATGTTTATAAAAAAATTTTTGGCGGAACCCCGATACAGCGTTCGTAAAAAAAATAATGAAATTTTCGTTTATTTGGCGATTTATCACCGGTTGGCGATGAAAAAAAAAAAATATGCTTTTAGGTAGGAAAAAAAACTTTTTATCTTGAATTTGTTTATATAAGTTTAACTTAAATAACTTTAGTTTTGTCATTTTTAGTTTGTTTTAACAATAGTTTTGTCATTTTTGGTTTGTTTTAACTATAGCTTGTCATATATATTTATATGTATTTATAATAAAATTTAAATGTCATATTTTACGATTTAAAACAAAATTTAAATTGATTTAAATTGTTTCTCAAAAATAGGGCAGATAGAACACTGTTGGTTTGATTTTGTTGCTATGGAAACGACTTCGTATTCGATATGAAAGTGTATTATGGCAATCAAATGACAGCTGGCTATAACTTAAAATAGATAATTGTAACTTCAAACGATAGAAAATATTTTTACATTGATAGAATTAAATAATTACAGCAACAAGCACACATTTATGTAATATATAAAACATATAATAACCTCTTACATTAATTAAGTTTAAATTCATTAAACACCGTGCATTCTAAAAAAGAATTAATAAATAATTTTCAGATGCATTAAAATCGTTTGCTTTTGGCGAGGAAAAATCCTGCTCGCCAAATCGCGTGTCACTTTCGTATTTTCGCGCCAAATATTCGAAAGTATTTTATTTTTTACAGACTTTCTACTGAAATTCCGCCGTTAAATTTAACTGTTCTCTTATTACATACATGAGTAGTTTCACTAGCATTTTTTTCAACATATTCTGAGTATGCCCTGTAAGGAGACCTTCCTTGTACGTAGTACCAAAAATACATATGTAACTGGTATTCGAAAACGACGTTTTCGCCAAATTTTCGTTAAAATATATATATATATATATATATATATATATATATATATATATATATATGCCAAATATGCGGTGCGTATATGACATCTGTTGAAACATTAAATTATGTAACAAACCATGACATTTAATTTCAACTTCAAATCAATGTTTTAATTTACCACTCGAACAATAAAAAAATGCTAACTGGCGAGTTGAAAAAAAAGGCGAGATTTGCACCCGGCTTTTTTTTCGATCGGCACAGATGTGATATACGGCCCCATATTGGCGCGATTTTTTTTCTGACGCCAATGTCATATACGCAACGGGTACTTAACTGGCGCCAAAGTATCGTTATTTTGCTTGATGTGGTAAGCCGGATGTTGTTGCTGATGCGTTCCCCAAATTGGCGTTGGAAAAAAAAAATGCGCCAATATTATACAACAGTATATAACATTAGTGCCAAAACTTAATATGAAAGGCGAAGGCATCAGATCGTATTTGTTTATGGCATTTGATGACTTGAACTATTATAATATAGATGAAATGATCGGGATAGAATAATATTTGGCGACTTATCACCTGTGCCTGGATAACATTAAACTATCAAAATGACACCTTGAGTATAAAAAGCAAAGTGTTCCGCCCGGAACGCTTGATGATAGTCACATGATTTAGGCTATTGTTAAAGACAGTGTTTTAAAATATCGGTTGACAAAGACTCTGAATACTTAATTCATTTTATTTTAGCTTCTTTTCAAATGTTTAACTGATCCACTTTAATCAAAAACGAAAACAACCATTGGATGTCTTAACAGCAACTGATGCGCCCTTAAATTTTTGCAATCAAAGGGAATTGAATGGAAACCCGTTTACAAGGAGATCTGCACAGCTTTTTTCAGTATAATTTAATATTCTCTAATATTTTAAAAACCCATCAGATTAGTATGTTTTTAGATTTTTAGATTATGCGGTGTCTGAATGGGGGTTGGCGAGCGTAGCTTGCAGGGGGCAGAGCCCCCTAGTATGTATATAATAATCAGGTACAATTCTGTCACAAGCAACATTTCTTATAACTGGTATTTCTCACGCTTAGAAAAATGCCTGAAAATGCGAGAAGGGTTGATGGCTCTTTTCAAAAGCTCGCAAGAAGAAACACTAAAATTTGATAATCTTTGATAGAACTCCCCAAAACACATTTTTTATAGAATATTTCAAGCCTTGCATGTTGTACATCAAATATAAAGCAGTTTCACTTGTGTTCCATGACATTCCTAAGGTCTTTGTTGATTGAAACCCAATTCAAAACCTCAGTCTTGAGCTGAATGTCCAAATAATAGGGTGGGTTGGAAAAACCAAAATATTTATAATCGAAATGTAATAGACCGGAAAAGTTGCCTTTTGTAATAAAGAAAAAATTCGTAAAATATTACACCTATCGGTTAATATCTTTTACCGCCGCAACGGGACCAAAATTCCCCAACATCGCAAAAAACACGTTTTTTTCAGTATTTTTTTTTAAATTATACAAACGTACTAATACAATTTCTAATAGGACGCGATAGCTACATGAAGATATAAGAAATGTCCTGGTAAATGTTCATTATGATAAAGTAATATCTTTTACTGCCGCAAAAGGACCATATTAAAAAAAAAAAATGTAAAAATTTGAAATTTTTATTTATTTTTTAATTTTTATAGTTTCTATAATACTAGAAGTAAATAAATTTACTTCATATCTATTAATATTGTCGTAAATTTTGTTAACTATTTGTTATAGACTGGAAAGAAAAAATAAGGTAATCATTCATTATTTTTGACGATCGCTTTATGTACTACTGTTTTACTGCATATCAGCAGTTCATATACCACAAATCACAAAAATGATATAAAATGAACAAAATGTTTAAGTATTTTATTAATTGAAATACAGAAATGTTTAACCGAAACGGATTAAACAAACATAAAATGAAGAAGTATTTAAAGTAATTGAATTTTATAATATGGCTTTCTTTCAAGTAAAGCCATTGTTCCTCGAGAGACCAAAATTTATGATATGTGATCCTCCGTCTGTTCTGGTCCACAAACTTTACCAGCACTTCAGAGACTAATTTCACGCATCATTCTATTGATTGAGCGGGAAAAAAAATTATAATAGCTGGTATGTTTAATCGAACATTCTAAATTCACCAGCGTCGTTAGATCGTCAGTCCATAGGCAAACCGTAACAGGTGGTTTCGTTAGTTTACAGTTTTGCCACTCGACTATATCCATACAATTTTAAGCTTCAAAGTTCGATTCTGGAATGACGAAGTGACGAAAGGCACTATTCGTGCCCACAGAACTTCGTGCTTTGGCAATTTTCTTTATGGCTGGGGTTCTGATGTCCTCTCCTTCATATGCTATCATTCCAATGAGGCTATTTTCATGATTTGCGAAACAGGCATTTCGTGAAATTACAGGAACTATAATATTTTGTAGATGATATGGCAAGTAACGAGGGTTACTAATTATAGTCCACAAAATCTGAAAAACATGATAGATTCATTTTAATTGTGAACCAACTGATGCAGTATCGGCAAAAAAGATGACGACCTTTGTAAATGTGGTGGTCGAGGAGACCCGATGCATTACATTTTCGGCAACTGCAAATTCATGAAGTTTAAATTTCACAGAACAGAAACGACAATCCTTCAGGACATCCTAAAAATAATTAATGACCCGGCACAACTTAAAAAACTTTATGCTAACTACGATATTCTCAATAGCCATTATTCTTTTATTCAATATAAATATATTCAATAATTACCTCTTCTGATTGCCTGTGGTGGACATGTCATGGGTCCACGTGGTGTATGGAAGGGTGTTTTTGAGATTGTTTTATTTTTAAGAACTTAAATACCACTAGAAATATCGTAAATATGTATAAATATTTTTGTTTAAAAGGGTAAAAAAAAGGAAAAAAAATATTTCTTATCAAATGAAAAGATGAATGCAAATACTTAAAAGTTTTTCAAATAGTACGTAAATTCCAAAACATATAAATCATAATCGTAATATATTTCTAGGCTCGCCCTGAAACAATAGGGTAGCCAATTGTGATGCCTCTTGCGCTCTCTTCGGCGTGTCTGGCGGGTCGTTCTGAAGTCTTCTTTCCCGGAGACTGGGGTTCTGGGCTTGTTTCCGCAGGTAGTAAAACTTTTCCCTGCCCTGGGCTTGGGGGTTACACCTAACCATAAGCCAAAAGCGGGTTCCCAGGGTGGGTGCTTACTTACTTACTTACTTTCAGGATGTACTCATTGAGTACATCCTGATCAGCCGATTGCCAAAATTAAAAATTGCCAAAGCACGAAGTTCTGTGGACACGAATAGCGCCATCCGTCATTTCGTCATTCCAGACTTGAACTTAAATCTTAAAATTGTATGGCTTTAGTCGAAAGGCAAAACTGTAAATTAACGAAACCACCTGTTACGGTTTGTCTATCGATTGACGATTTAACAACGCTGGTGAGTTTAGAATGTTCTATTAAAGATGCCAGCTATTATAACTTTCCTTGTACCACTCAATCAGTAGAAAGATGCGTGAAATTAATCACTGAAGTGCTGGTAAAGTTTGTGGACCAGAACGGAGTGAGGATCACATATGATCAATTTCGACCTCTCAAGGAACAATGGCTTTATTTGGAAGCAAGTCATATTATAAAATTCATTTACTTTAAATACTTCTTCATTTTAAGTTTATTTAATCCGTTTAGGTTAAATATTTCTGTATTTTAATTAATAAAATACTAAAATATTTTGTTCATTTTATATCATTTTTGTGATTTGAGTTTTATAAACTGCTGATATGCAGTAAAACAGCAGTAGATGAAGCGATCGTAAAGAACAATGAATGATTACCTTTTTTATTTTCCAGTCTATGACATATAGTTAACAAAATTTATGACATATTAATAGATATAAAGTAAATTTATTTACTTCTATGCATATTATTGAAATTATAAAAATATGGAAAAAATGAAAATTTTTACAATTCGTTTTTTTAATATGGTCCCTTTGCGGCAGTAAAAGATATTATTTTATCATAATGAACATTTGCCGGGACATTTCTTATATCTTCATGTAGCCATAGCGTCCTATTAGAAATTGTATTTGTACGTTTGGATAATTAAAAAAAATATTGAAAAAAAAACAAGTTTTTTTGCGATTTTTTGAAACTTTGCCCCCTTTGAGGCAGTAAAAAATATTATCCGATCGATATAATATTTTACGAATTTATTCTTTATTACAAAATGCTCCCTTTATTACAAAAGGCTTTTCCGCTCTATTACATTTCGATTGTAAATATTTCGGTTTTTTTGACCCACCCTACCAAACAACGTTGTTTTTATTGCTTCATGAGATCGTCTTCATTAGTTGACCTTTTTCTGAGTTTCCAAAATCCTTTGCCAAAAATGAAAACAACATTCCGACTCTTTGTAAGGATTTAAAATGTAAATTGTAATCGAATAATATAGATATTAAATACGTTTAAGGAATATTGCAAATATGAGCGAATTTAATGTTACCCTATTATTTGCATTTTTTTTTTAATTTAAACACTGAACTTAATATAATTGTAAAATAAAAACAAATGAAACTCCATAAAAACTGTAGTATTTCAAACACATTATGGTTAGTTTTACTTTAATGTTCGATTTACCTAACCTTAGCCAATTAAATTAGATAAAGTTGCGAAATAAGACATTGTTCATATATTTAAGCAATTTAGCAAAATAATATTTTGTGAATAATTCAGTTTTTTCCCTAGTTCTTTTTAAAAATACAGTTAAAGATTTGAATAAAATAAAATTTTATTCCTAAATACGTATTAAAATAATTGATTCAGTAAATCTTATACTTTATGTTTTGTAAAGTGTACAAATTCTTGCTTGAGTAAAAGTAGTTGAGTGTTTTCTGAAATGGGATTATAACTTTATGTAAAAATATTGAAATATAAGACAGCAAAGACAGACATCAAAGAATATTTCTTTCTAAAAATAAATTTTGAATTGGTCAAAAAGGATAACATGCAGGTTTAGCGTAAGAAACCTTGGAAATGCTAACAATTCTTTTCAAAGAATACGAAACATACGTTTTACAATCTTCAAAGCATATTAAAGTTTCGACGAAAGAAAAGCATCTTAAAATTTTCTATCCCAGAATATGGAAAACATTCACTGGAACTTTTTTCAGTGGAATATAAATTGAATGTTGATAAACATGCAATAATATTTTTTTCAAAAATCTTTCATTTCCAGAGTAAAAGATAAAAAATCCATATTATCATTTTTATGGTAATATATATATATATATATATATATATATGTGTGTGTGTGTGTAGTATATATATATTTGTCTTTTAAAATTTATGTGTGCTAATACATTTACTCATATGTATTAAAAAATTAAAAATTAGTTTTGCCATACGTGTCCAATATGATGGTACAAACGTTGTAAATAGAAACTAATGCACAACAATAGTTTATACTATAGTACCCCATAGATTGAATGCGATTATAATTAAATTAAATTCTAATAGAGAACGATTCTAATGTTTATGTAATAATACATCAGTTGAACTGCTGATTTAAATGATGGCGAATTAATTTGTTTCATGATGTTTGTTTGTTTCATGGTTAATTAGATTTATTAATTTTTAAACACCACCAACAAAACAAATAAATAAACACATTATTTATTATAACGGACTTTTTTCAATCCCTAAATCTGGTTTTCTGTGTTACACATTGCTTCGGTTTTCTAATTCGCAGAGTTTGAAAATCGGAGTAATTTCTATATGAGTTTGACGATTAGAAACACAAATCCGAAAAGAAACGAGGTTGAAATAGTATAATAATATTAAAGAAGTTATCAACTGACCTACCAATATAAAATTTTCCATGCAAGATCGAATACCGAAGTATAAGCAGCATCAAGCGCGGTTAGTACTTGGGAGGGTGACCACCTGGAATCAATTTGGCAAAATTCGAATATATTTGAATACTTTTATAGAAAATTTATAGTATTTCTAGAGATATTTTTATAGAAGCTCTACAGACATTTCTATTGAACTTCTACAGATATTTCTATAGATTTCATTTAAATTAGCTTATAGAAAAATGCAGCATAATTCTATAGGATTCTAGAGTACATTTTCTATAATTTTTAGGATTCCGTACTAAAAAAGTAAAAACGGAACCATTATAAGATCATTCCTGTGTCTATCTGTCTGTCACAACCGTTTTACTCATAAACGTTGGAACGTGGAAAGGTCAAATCGGGGGAAGTAATAAAGTCTATTGAACCACATATTTACAGATTATTAAACATTTACAAATATATTTTTGAAAAATGTAGAGGTGCTAATAAAGTTACTTCAGAAAAAAAAAAAAAAAAAAAAAAACTTTTCTTTGTATATCGTGTGGGGTATCATGTGAAAGCATTCGTAACGCTGGACTCAAAAATAAATTTCATTAAATTTTATATATTATATTTTCAGAGGTATCGTCGAGAATGTAGTGGAAAAATATGTTCCCCTCCATCTATTTCCGAATCTACTGAAACTAAAAGTATGAAAAAGTTAGAGGTAGTAGACCTTAATTTAAACCTTGCAGAAAAAATATAGCAATTACCCTAGGTCACATAGTTTTTCAGAAAAGCGCTTTTTTCCCTTACACACAAATTTCGGGTTTCGGGCATTCAGCAAAGAAGTTGAGGAACGCTGAAGGTACCTATCGTAGCAGAAATATGAAAGCATTGTTCATAATAATTTTCTAAAAAATCATCGGTAATTAGCCGAGACATTAATCCTTAACCTTTTCGATTCAACGGGTACAGTGTATGTACCCTAAAAAAGCTATCCCCAAACAACGGCTATGGTACAACCGTCTGTACCGTAAAGTTCTCTTCCCCCGTTTTGAAGGTAGGGGAATCAGTCATTTGTCATCTCAAAGTTTCAGAGGGGGCAGTCTCTTTTTCCCAGAGCAAAAGGAGAAATGTATTTTGCTGTGGCGTGGTAAAGCAATAACAGGTTTTCGAATTGGCGATTTCTTAGGCAGAGCTCTTTTTTGTCATTCTATGAATACAGATACGTTTACTAAGTAACAGTATTCTCTTATCATAAAAAAAAAGTGTAATCATTTTATTTCATCAACATAAACGCAAGATAGAAATGAAAACTTATATAGGAGAAGATACCGTTTTTCATTTAACTGACACGCAGAAGAAAAATGTTAATTTAAGAGCACAAAAGATTCTTTCAAGAATCTTAAAGTATACAAAAGCTAGACCAGCGGGTACAGCGCATGTACCCTAAAAAAGCTATCCCCAAACAACGGCTATGGTACAACCGTCTGTACCGTAAAGTTCTTTTCCCTCGTTTTGAAGGTAGGGGAATCAGTCATTTGTCATCTCAAAATTTCAGAGGGGGCAGTCTCTTTTTTCCAGAGCAAAAGCAGAAATGTATTTTGCTGTGGCGTGGTAAAGCAATAACAGGTTTTCGAATTGGCTATTTCTTAGGCAGAGCTCTTTTTCGTCATTCTATGAATACAGATACGTTTACTAAGTAATAGTATTCTCTTATCATAAAAAAAGTGTAATCATTTTATTTCATCAACATAAACGCAAGATAGAAATGAAAACTTATATAGGAGAAGATACCGTTTTCCATTTAACTGACACGCAGAAGAAAAATGTTAATTTAAGAGCACAAAAGATTCTTTCAAGAATCTTAAAGCATACAAAAGCTAGATTACTTAATTTACTTCATTAACATAAACACAAGGTTGAAGTGAAAACTTTTGTATAGAAATATATCTTTTTCATTAAATTTACGCACTGCAAAAACAATATGCTATTTCAAATGTACAATATATTTTTACCAGAAAAATAAAAAAAAGGTGTATATTTTTTCACTTAACTGACACTAAATGAAATGCTCTGTTAAAAGAATTGTTAAGATATTGTTTCAAAACAGTTACGTAAAGAGAGAGAGAGAGAAAGAAAAAAAAAAGTGTGCGTATCCGTTCTAGAGAAGAGGGGGTTAAAAAGAAAAACAATATATATATTTGTTCGAGAGGGGAGGTGAAATAATTTGTATGGTTGTTTAATAAATTTTACAATAGGTTCTCAAATAGAGTAGAAAAAAATAAGAATTTAAATATTTTTAATTGCATTGGGCGCGGGAGGGTGTGAAGACTTATGTTATGTTATTATTTATGACGGTCAATTATCAACCCAAGGGATATGGGCCCGAATTGGTGTGTGGCTTTCGTGGGTGTCTTTCTAAGGGAACCCTAACCCGTACTTACGTAAGGAAATCCAAGTTCGATTAAAACCAAGAAAACTGCGAACGATTATGCCGGCGCGCGTGATTGGATTCGAACCCAGCACCTCCCGTCTTCAAGCTTTGAGAGCAGAACCTCTCGGCGACTGGTGGGGCAGGTACTGAATAGAAAGATGCAAAACATTTGGGAGGAAGGGATGATTCCAGGAATAATTTATTTATTTATTTATTGTTACTGTAAAATATTAAATATGTCAAAAAATTTAAAGTAATATAAAGGTTTGGTACCAGAAAGCAGTCGGCAAGTGAAACAGCAATAATTTTGGAGAGAGCAGATGGTTGATTATTTACGGTTAATATAAAATAGAGTTTTTTCTAGAAAAAAAGTCCAGTAATGCGGGAGGGGGGCTGGCGTAATGGGTGTGAAAAAGGCACGGCAAAGAAGAAAAGAGCACGAAAAGGACGAAATATAGCATCAGGAGGTATAAAAGGGCGTTAAAGAAAAAACTAGCATATCTAATGCTAAAAATTAAGGTTGATAACAAATTCATCTATACAACTTTGCACGTGCTCTTATAATTTAGAGAAATTTAGTTAAGACTGAGAGGAATTGTGCCATCAGGTTTTGTATGTATGTACGTAAGTATGTTTGTAACGAGGTAACTCTTGGTAAAAATATCCGGTATGCTTCACTGTATTTTTTTTTCCTAGGTTCATTCTGATAAAGCGCTGGCCTGTAGTTTTGGGGGTCCATTGGTTAAGTATAAAAGGGGGGGGGGGGCAAGGCTAATACACACCTCTTAATTTAGATAAATGGGTTTTTCATCTAGAATTATCCGATTTGCTTCAATTTGGTATACCGGTTTATTCTGATAAGGCGCTTCCCTGGTTACATTTGGAGGATTATTGGTTAAGTATAAAGGGGTTGGGGACGGTGTCCAATGCCCTCTTAAATAAGATTATTTGGTTATTCATCCAGAATTATCCAATTTGCTTTCAAATTTGGTATACAAGTTTATTCTAATAATACGCTTCCCTGATTAGATTTCGATGTTCATTGGTTAAGTATAAAGGTCGGAAACGGTGTCTAATCCCCTTTAATTTATTTTTAGAGTACATCATTCTTTGAAAGTAGAATATAATATGTAATTGTTGTGAATGGCCTATGAGTTCAATGGGATATTTTATTTTTATTATTTATTTATTTATATTTAGATCGATTGCCGAAATATATTTTTTTCCGCAACCGATAGGCAAAATTAACAATATTTCCACATAACCAATTGACAAATTTGGCGGCTAGTTTCCGGGAATTGTTGACGAAATTCGCCACATTTTCCCTTAATTGTTTATCGAAATTCGCGACTTTTCCTTCAACCGATGAGTAAATTTTGCTTTTTTTTTTACAGCGACCAATTGAAGAAAATCACCATTTGTTTCTGATGTAAACCCTGCCCTTAAATGAAAAATTACCATCACCCCCCTCCCCCACATCCTGAAAAAAAGAACATTTTGAAGTGGTGCCCCTTTGGGGGATGGGAATTCGTAATGTAAATATCCCCAGAACCATTGTCTTGTTTTTAATATCCCTTATGAGGGTTTTATGTTAATAAAAAAAAAAGGAAAAAAAGAAAAATGAGTATTTTTTATAATTTCCGAATTTTCGGACTGATCATCGATTTTTCTAAATGATTGGAACTAAATGCTCTAAATTTGCGGACATTTTGGAACAGTATTACCCGTGCTCTTGGAAAATTGGCGCTCTGAGAAAATACTCAACAAATTTTAAAAATAGCACAGCGCGCTTAAATATCAGCATGGTGGAATTAAAAGATCGCAGCGCCGTGCTAAGTAAGCAAAGTTTAATCTCTATAAAATAACAAATAAAGTAAAATGTTAAATTTTTTTTTATAAAGATTTTATTTTTTTAAGGATTTTTTGTTGGAGTGGGGGGGGGGGGGGGTGCGTGTTCAAAAGAGGAGAGCATTTTAATGATTCTTTTTAAGAGGAAAATTACCGAAATAGGAAGATTGTCACGTCTGTAATTACCCTTTTAACTTCTAAACTAAAGATAAAAAAGATTTTAAAAAAAAGTTTAAAACATCTCGATTATAATCAGGGCCCGAATTATACAGAGGTATGAGGGGCAGCTGCCCCGGGCCGCCCTTTTTAGGGGGTCCCCATGAGAGTAATCAGGATTTTTATTAAGAGTTTCCAAATGAGAGAAAAGTGACCAAAATTCATTTATTTTTAAATATTTAGGAAGGGAGTACGGTCCCATTTACCTTTCTTCTTCCAGTACCCCCATGCATAAAACAAAGTACATCGTTAGAAAACCAATGATTAAAATTTTATTATAAGCCCATCGTATTCTATCGTTTCCAAAAGAAATTCTTTATCAATGTTTTCCCCATAACGTGGCAAGATAAAACCACTAATTATGACAATTTGGGGCATTTTCTTTTAGAAATATTATAACGTACGCAGATAAGCAAAGAAAAGTTTGCAAACAAATACTCGTGTCAACCAACCTATCATTTTTTCTACTGCTATGCTTCTAATATTTTTATTTTATTTTTTTTTTTTTTTTAAGTTGTGACCATCTTTTTGTGATAAACTGTATACAGCTGTGAGCAGTACCGGTTACAAAATGTATGCATTCGTACAATACATATGGAATTTAGTGTTAGCCACTCCCACATTGTTCACAAAAAAATTCTATAGATAGATAGAAGGTTACCCCCCCCCCCCATAATCGCTTACCACGGGGTTCTCCATAGCCCAAGTCGGGCCCTGTTTGTTAATCCCTCTCCCAAATGTGATTACTTTTGATTTTAAAAATAAAAAGGAGGGATTACATTCAGGATTTTACGGTAACTATTTTACAATTGTTTTTTTAATATGATATTTTAATTAACAAATTCCGAAGTTCTTTAAAAATGTGTATTTAACTGAAGAGAAAATATAATACAGAATTCTAACGTCTTCTTTTTTTTTTATTACTAAATATTTGCCTTATTGATATAATCAAAATTAGCCGAAAAATAGCAGTTCATATGTCTTCCTTTACACTTGGGAATATTTCTGCAGCAGTAAATGTAATGATTCTAAATTATTATTCTATAACTGGAATATAAATTTCATGTTTTTTTTTTTTTTTTTTTTTTTTTTTTTTTTTTTTTCAATGATTTTCCAACACGCTCAAAAAGAACAGAGTTATTATTGGTTGTGTTGTCTTTTCTTATATATAAATACATATTTTCCTGACTTTGAACCAGTAAATGAAAAAAAAAATACTTACAAAAATAAAATATTAAAATCAAATACATAACTTACTTGAAAAAACCAACAAACTTATATTTCGATAAAAGCGAGATCTTGTAATAAAAACAATCCCATCCGACTCGGCCTACAGGCGCAGATAGATTTTGAAGTTAAGTGCTAATTTCTACAAAAAAAAAAAAAAAAAAAATTAAATCATGGTAGGAAATAAATCCACTTTAAGAAATTTATCTGACCGCTACTGACGAGTTTTTATTATACATATTTTCCTGACTTTGAACCAGTAAATGAAAAAAAAAAAAAAATACTTAAAAAAATAAAATATTAAAATCAAATACATAACTTACTTGAAAAAACGAACAAACTTATATTTCGATAAAAGCGAGATCTTGTAATAAAAAAAAATCCCATCCGACTCGGCCTACAGGCGCAGATAGATTTTGAAGTTAAGTGCTAATTTCTACAAAAAAAAAAAAAATAATAATAATAATAAATCATGGTAGGAAATAAATTCACTTTAAGAAATTTATCTGACCGCTACTGACGAGTTTTTATTTCATTTTTATTTATATTAGAATCACATTAAGGCAGTATTCGAAAAATATTTTTCCATGCTCAACAACTCCAAATTTTATGACACATTTTCAGATTCATTTTTAGAAGGGAAAATATGAAGTGTTTTAAAAGAGATTTATAAGCGACCTGTGTTTTTATTTTTCGTTCAATTAATTAGAACTTGATTTATAAAAATTATTTTCTCAGTAGGACCATGTTTTTCGTTTCCAACACAATCGCTTCGAAAAATTCTGTTCAAAATGTCCACTTTGACATAATTTTTTTAAATATATTCTGCCTGTATCAAATAATCGATCACTGCCGCACTTTATATAGTTTCTGAGTCAGAAAACCTACCAATTGGAACACTGATTTTGAAATAAAAAATGAATTTAAAAATGAGTCAGAAAATAAGCAGTTTGGATTTGAGTACATCCTTAATACGGTGATTTTTTCTTCAACCTCTATGTATTTTTTATTTGTTTTTGCTATATGAATTGGTCCTATGAAAAACTTGTTAATATAAAAGTTGTATATAATATTAATAAGATATATAATAAATTCATGCGGATTTGATATCATGTGAATTGGCGAAGTTATGGATTTTTTTCTACTTCAACACCCCCCCCCCCTCCTTTTTCTTTTCGTTTTTATTTATAGATTTTTTTTTTTCGGTACGAAATGACCAAAAACTTGTGAATATAAAAGTCATAGATACTATTAAAACAGTTTATAATAAATTTATTTGGATTTGATATCTTGACAACTGATTAAGTTATGAATTTTTTTCTCCCTAAAACCCTATTTTTTGCGCCCCCTGAATCCACAAAAATAAATAAAAAATAAATAAATAAAATAAAATAAACACAAGAATATGTACTAAAAAATACATATATATTATTCAGGGACTTAAAAGTCAAAAGATAGTGAGAATGCCTCATATATCGTGAAAGTTCAGAGAAATGAAGTCTAAATCTACTAAAAACCAACTTTTCAAAAGTAAAAAAAAGCCAAGCTAAAAAAAAAAAAAAAAAAAGATGAAACTTGTGGCAAAAAAATGGTATGATATCATATTTCCAAGCTTATATTATGGTACTTTTTTAACATTTTCCACTAAAAAATTTACAATTTGTAAGTCGAGTGACTTCGTATATGTTGATAGAAATCCTTTTCTCCTGTACTAAATACATCATAACGTGTTTCTGAAAATTCAAATGCTTTAAAATTATGCATCATGGGCTTGGCGGCCATCTTTCCATATTTTACACAGATTTCTAAGAACTCAAGTCTGTAAAGGGTAATATTTTTGCGTTAATAACGATTTAGAACTTCTGATTTTAACTACGGACAAATAAATTTAAAAAGACTTATTTTGAGAAAAAAAAAGTTCATTGTTACTGGTTTTAAATGATTAATTACTCTAAAAAAGTAATCATAAGAGGAATAGCGAAGATATGTCACCATTACCTTAACACACAAATTTCTAAGCACACAATTCCGTGAAGGAAAAGCATAAAATGTGTGCTTTGGTAACAATGTCGAACTTTGGTTTTCAACTGCAAACAGCTGATAAATTGAAAAAGACTAATATTTTGAGAAAAGAAATATTTTTTTATTGCCTTTAAATGATTAATTATTTTATGAAAAATTTCATAAGATGAATCCTTTAGTTAGGTCACTATTATTTTAAGACTCAAAGTTCTCCGAATACAAGTCCGTAACGGAAAAGCTTATAATGTCTGCTTAAGTAACAATTTTGAATTTCGGATTTTAACTACGGATTAGGGTACATAGAAATTTGTGTAAAATATGGACAGATGGCCGCCAAGCCCATGGTGCATAATTTTAAAACATTTGAATTTTCAGAAACACGTTATGATGTATTTAATACAGGAGAAAAAGATTTCTATCAACATATACGAAGTCACTCGACTTACAAATTGTAAATTTTTTAGTGGAAAATGTTAAAAAAGTACCATAATATAAGCTTGGAAATATGATACATTACCATTTTTTAGCCACAAGTTTCATCTTTTTTTTTTTTTTTTTTTTTTTTTTTTTTTTTTTTTTTTACTTTTGAAAAGTTGGTTTTTAGTAGATATCATTTCTTTTTTTTTAAAACAAATTATATATAATTTAAATAATCTACTCACTTATATTAAAATGAGTTTTATTAGAACCTTTGTAAGTAGAAAGGAAACCCAATATGTGTACATTTTGTTTGCATATCATTCATTTCTTAGAGTAATTAAGGATTTAAAAGCAATGAAAGCTAACTTCTATTCTCAAAGTATCAATCTTCTTCAATTTATATGGTATTTTAATTTTTATGAAGAATGAAAATTTTGTAAAAAAAATGTTAAAGTCGGAGTAACATATAGACATAATAGTTGTTTTTTTAGTTAGATATCTGTTTATTGTTAGATATTTAGTCAGATATCTGTTTAAAGATAACTTTTTATTTTATTTTTTGCAAAATTGTTTTACCTTTGCAAATATCTACGGCTAATCCGAGAATGAAGGACGACATACAAAACAGTGCAGATATTTCTAGAAACGATTCTTAATGAACCTTTACATATTTTGGATAATTAGTATGCCAAATTCAGGCTTCTACCCCGAACGGTATCACAAAAATTGGAATTTTAGAACTTTTTTTTTTGTTTTTGAACCCTTTTAAACTTTGAACTTATTAGGAAATTATTTCTGAGAGCATTAATGTTTCAAAAGTTACAACCATATTAAATTTCAAGGTCGTGCTTTGAAAATTCTATTTAAATCGTTATTTAGAACGTTTTCTGCTTGTTTAATCTCTTTAAAGATAGACCTCATTTTTCGAAACAGTTCTTAACACTCTCGCTGTGTAAGTAATTCTTCGCGATGAGCGTCTTTTATAAAATTTTTAATCGTTTATCACCGGCTCTTTAAAGCAGAAATTTTTGACTCTCGTAATCGGGGAAAATGTTCTGATTAAATCAGACAAAGTTTTCTTTAAAAGATAAATAGTGGGAATAACCAAATAGTATTAATTTGACGGGAAAATGCATGCCCGAGCATAGCTCAGGCTGCGGATCGAGAGGGTTAACGATCTCTTAGATCTTAAAATTAACAGCTTGCCAAAATTCAGGTTTCAATCTTTAAGGATATCAAGATAAACCCAATTTTAGAACTTTTTTGCTCCTGCGCCGTTAAAAATTTCGATTTTTTTAGGAACTGTTCATGGTGAATATTTACGTCTTAAACGTTACAACTATGTCAAATTTCGATTTCCTTAAGGCTAAGAATTCCAAATAAATCATAATTTAGAACATTTTTAGAAAGCTTTTTTACTCGTTTCACCCTTTTAAATTTCGATTTTTTTAGAAATAGCATTTAGCGAGCACTTACATCTTAAAAGTAATCACCATGTCAAATTTTAAATTTTCTCCCCTCAACAGTTTCATAGAAATCTTAATTTATGAATGACTTTTGCTCTTGCAACCTCTTAAATTTCGAATTTTTTAGAAATTGCTTAGGACGAGCATTTTCGTTTTAGTAGCCGTAATCATGTTAAATTTCAAGTTCACGCTCTAGCAATTCCATTCAAACCGGAATTTAGAAAGTTTTAAAAAAGCTTTCCACTCATTTCAACCTTTTAAAATTCGATTTATTTTGAAACAGTTTTTAATGAGCATTTACATCTTGTAAGTGACCACCATGCCAGGTTTAAGGATTGTATCCCGAACAGTGTCACAGATTCAAAAATACAAGAATTTTTTTGCTCTTGTACACTTATAAATTTCTAATGTATTAGGAAACGCAAAGCATTTACGGCTTAGAAAATGACATGTGTGTCAAATTTTATGTTCCTAGCCCAAAAAATCTCATTAAAATCATAATGCAAACCGTTCCTAAAACTTTTTCCGCTCGATTCACCTCTTAACATTTCGATTTTTTACTAACAGTTCTTAACGTGCATTTACATGTTTAAACAAATCGCCATGCCGAAATTCAGACCACTATCCCGAACGATATTACAGAAATCGCAATTTTAGAACTTTTTTTTTACGCCTGCATCCATTCAAGTTTCGAATATTTTAAGAACTTTTCTGTGAGATCATTTACGCCTTATAAATAAAAAGCACGTCAAATTTCATGTTTCTAACAATTTGCATATTCAGCAATTGTTGCAGACTAACAATTGCAAATAAATCATAATTTAGAACGTTCATAGAACGCTTTTATGTCGTTTCGAACTTTTAATTTCAACCTTTTTTAGAAATTATTCTTATCGAGTATTTAAAATAGCCACTATGTGCCAAATTGTCGGTTTCTATTCCCAACGGTATCACAGAAATTTCAATTTTAGGAAATTCTTTTCTTTTCTATTCTTTTCAATTTCGAATTTAATAGATTATTTTCGCCTCTGTCTAGCAGTTTGATCCCCGTTAAATGTATGCTAAGCATTACATCATGTTACTTTTATTCATAATTTAATTAACTACCCCAATCCTTCGCCAAGTAGGAAGATTCTGATAGAGAAATCATGAACTCGTTATTTTTATGTTAGCGGGCGCAGGTGATAAATCGCCTGTTATTGTTTCCTTCTCATGCATTCGTATTGCCTTAATTTTACTTAAACTTTAATCATTTCACTTATTTTATATAAAATGCATAACTTTAAAACTTTAATTTAAAATACAAACGTTTAAGATACATGCCTTTCATTATTTAATTTAAAAAAAAAGGAAAAGAAAAGAAAAAAACTAGAGAACAGGAATTCTGCTTTTTCAGAATTTAGTGTCGCCCCCGGCATTTCCATTACTGCATTTTCTTCTGATGGACTGATAACTTCTATTATTATGAAACAGCCATTATAAATGAAGTGTTAGGTGAAGATGAAAGAGCAGCCGTAAAAAGTTAGAACTCTGATTTTCTGGTCAAAAAGGGGGGGGGGGATGGCCATATATATATTTTTTTTACGGCTGCTCTTTCATCTTCACCTAACACTTCATTTATAATGGCTGTTTCATAATAATAGAAGCCACCAGTCCATCAGAAGAAAATAACTCGGTTAAGCGGGACTCTGCTGCAGTACAAAACATATTTCAATTTTAAGACTTAAAGCACACGTTTTATTTTATGTAAAATGACGTCATTCGCATCCTCTGAAGAATTCCACTTTTACGATCTACTCTTAAACATCTACAGTAAAGCATGCATAACACATCACTATCGCGAAATAATGCACAAATGCAGCAAAAAGATTCCGTCATTCAAGAAAATCGAAAGAAAAAAAAAATAACGACTTTCTAACGATTCATAGATACTTACAATTAAATATAGTATATAATAGCTCCATTGTTTTAACAGAAATCATTCGTTTATATTTTTTCTAGCACGTATTTTAATTACATTTTCTTTTGGTTGTTACGAGAAAATGGCAACAAAAATATGTAATTACGATTTTAAAACTATTTTTCCTTTACTTTCTACAGAAATGAAGTACTTCCGTTGCCAATATTAAGCAAATGGCTCCAAAAACTACAAAAAAAAATAATATTTCAAAAATAAATGGAGATACAGTTTTCAAACAAAATGCATTTAAAAGAACTTTTTTTTTCCCAATACGACGGTATAAAAATTGAAAATGTGCGATGCTTAGAAGTTTAAAAAATTGCGAAAGAGTATTTAATCGTAATGCTTTGTTTTACGTCTAGCTTCTGTAAGATAACGTTATTTTTTGGACACAAAATAAGCTGGGAGAAAGAAATAGCATACCGTACCCGAGGCTAATTATAAAAAAAATGCCAATTTCATTATCAAAGCATTGTTTTTAATTTACCACGCAAAAAATAAAAACTGCTACTGGCGAGGTAAAAAATACCATTGGCGAGTTTTGAACCTGGCTAACATAAAAGTACCAAGAACTTCTTCGGATCATGTCAGCATTGTGTAGCTTTTTCGTTGTTATGTATTTCATCTTTCTTGAGAAAACCGCTTAACTCTCGTAGGCATTTATGCTTCATGTTCGTTTGAGCACAGCTATCACAAACGCACCGTGGTTGGCGCAATACATTTTAGGGGGGTACTTACGTATTAACGCCAACGCAGCTTATATATACATACATATATACATATATACATATATATACATATATATATATATATATATATATATATATATATATATATATATATATATATATATATATATTTAAATTCACAGTTAATACATTTACAAATTTTAAATCTTGTCTACATCATTCTGTATTTCGAAATATAATACTTAATCATTTATATAGAATAAAATGTTTATGTTCTTTTCCTCTAATTAACAATAATATTAAAAAACTAATTTATGATGCATTAAATCATGGTTTTCCAAAAAAATTCATATATTCATTAATATACAATTAGTACTTTTCTTACATGATCTTTTAAAACAAATTAACACATGCGTAAACAAAACTACAAAAAAATTATAAAATAAAAAAAAAAAATTATAAAAAATTAAAAATTGTAAAATAATATAAAAAAATTATTATAGGTTGGTTGGGTGAGTAGATGTTAGAGTACGGAGGAGGGTGGTGTTGTCTGGATAATACGCAATGGTTAATTATAAAAAAAAGGGGGGGGGGCTTTTGTATTATTACTATATTTTTGATACGTATTTTATATGGATGTTGATTTGATATTTTATATGTAATTGGAGAATTTCATTAATATTATAATTAGGTTAATTATTGATTAATCTAATTTACAATTATTTGTTATTAAATTTTAATTTACTTAGGACAATATCATATTAATTACTAATAGTATGCCATTTTTATAGTGATTAATATACATATAAGTATGTTTAATATAAATATAGTTATACTGTATGTATTAAAATTGGGTAATTATTTTTATTATTATTCCTATACTCTTTTTAATATTTATTATCGGTTTGATGTTTTTGAATGTCCCACATTCATACTTTTTGGATTTTTATGGATGTATGAAAATAATCCACACTCTATATTTGTGCTTTTTAAGTAATGGGAATTTAAGTATCATTTAACCTTCTATATACTTCCACATGTTTTTTATTTCCTGTTCATTTTATAAATATCTTATATATAATTGATTTAAAAGATAATTTTTATATTATTTTTAATGATTATTTATATTAATTATTACTGAATTTATTTTGTTTTATAGCATATAGCTATATGCTATATATTATCAAATTTCTAGAATTATTTAAATTCTTAGTTTAGTTTAAATTAGTTAGCTAATAGAATATTTTGTATGCTTTTAAATTTTATTAACAATAGGTTTGGTTTTGCTGTTTAAAAAATTATTTACATTCAAATGCTTACAAATATTTATCTTGCGACAGTTGATTCATATAAGTAATACTAGATGGCAGCACCAAAACTTGTCTCTTTAAGATAGCTCTAAATTTTAATTTTTCTTGCTCCATTTCAGTTATAATTTAATACACCAGGGGGTATTTTTAGCTAAATTTTGACGATATTGTTAAACAGTTATTAATTAATTTAATAGTGCATTTTAAATAATGTAATTACTATTTATTTATTTTATATTATATTAAATGTATTTAACAAGGTATTTCAAATTTTATTTTAAAATGTATTAACTGCATCCTTTGGTATCAATCACTGTGCTTTCTTAACTGTTTTATTCACCTTAATATTCTGGTAGACATGTGCGCGTGGTTATTTGTAAAATACTGAAATATTAATCGGTATGGTGTTTATTATTTATATTTTATATCCTATAAATATTTAAATAGGTTTTATCGATTCTTCCATTTCATATTATTTGTTTCTATTCTGCTTTCATTTTTAATCAATTCACTTGATATTAATGGTTGTTTGGGCACAGGGGAAAGTAATTTTTAGCTATAGCTTATATTTCTCACAGAAAACAACCATTTTGCTTATATCATTGAATTATGTGCCCTTGACAACGTAATTCAATATATAAGCTTTTCCATTTTTTGTCGGTGTCCACTTTTTTCTTTTTCTTCCATAATAATTCTTATAATAAATTATTATTATTATTATTATTATTATTATTTATACTTACAGCTTTAATTCATAATAATTGACGGTGGTAGGTTATGTTTACTTAATGGTTATATATATATATATATATATATATATATATATATATATATATATATATATGTATACATATATGTGTGTGTGTGTATTCATATTCATTAATATTTAATAAAGTTAACGATTAAATAATATTTAATTTTTGGCCTACTAAGGACAATATCATATTAATTTCTAATAGTATACTATCTTTAATGTGAATAAAATGCATAATGAGTGTATTTGTTATACCTAATGCTATGAGAGTATGGATTTTAATTTGGTAATTTTTTTTTCCTGTATCCTTATTAATCTTGTTTCTTTTTTAACTTAATTGGTGATCAATGGTTTATTTCCCGGTTTTCTGTGTGTAGTAGTCCCAAATTCATATTCTTCAGCTTTTTTACCTGTTACCTCTTACCTGTTAGACCTAGCTGGCGAAAATAGCATGCTGCTTTTATTTATTAAGAAACTGTTTATTTGGTATAAAAGCATAATATTATTATAAAATACACAAAACTGTGACAGAGATGTCATATTGGCGCGATTGTTTTCTGACACCAATTTGGCGAAAACATCAACAGCATAAACAATAACGTCGGGATTAACATATCAAGAAAAATAACGACACTTTGGCGCCAATTGAGTTCCCGTTGCGTACATGACATTGGCGTCAGAAAAAGATCGCGCCATTATGGGGCGTATATGACATCCGTGCCAAAACGTTTATTAGAAACACACACAAATTATTTTATTATAAAATGCACAAAGTTTGATTTAATGTAAAACACACGCAATCTCTTCTATTGGATTGTCATATGAAGGATAATATCATTAAAATTTCTGGGTTGCTATGGAATAAAATTGCCATTTTGGCACTAAAAGGTTACCCCAATGCGTCTGAGACAACGTCTTTGCCTCCGTTTGCTCATATGTTGAAATAAGTTCAATAATAGGGAGATTTGGCACAGATATCATATACGCCCCATATTGTCACGATTTTTTCCGACGCCAATTTGGCGAAAACATCAACATAATAAACAACAACATCCGGGTTTCCATATCAAGCAAAATAACGACACTTTGGCGCATTTAAGTACCCGTTGCGTATATGACATTGGCGTCAGAAACAAATCGCGCCAATATGCGTATATGACCTCTGTGTTTGTTTGTTTTTTTTTACCTGAAAACCTTTTCATATTCAGCTCAATTCATTTTCAAAAGTTTTGTTTACATTAGGAATGAAACCTAAAATGCCGATAACTTTGAATGCATACTTCTTAAAAGGTACCATTTCTCTATAAAATCATTTTTATTTTAAAAATCTTTCTAAAAATTAACTTTTATGCAGTTTTATTCGAAAAAATAATCTTGATGGAAAGTATTCATCTATCAGATTGAAGTCGAAGTGGATTTGTGCTATTATAATGTGGATAGTACGCGCTCGTTGGCGGGTTTAACACTGTTTTCCACAATTTGATAATTTTAGAATGAATTAACAGTTTTTTGCATATTAAGGATAGAAATTTTATTTTTTAAAACTAAATTTTATAAAAGCACGTAGATTGAGTAATTACCAGTCCGAAAATGCATTCCATATTTTTTTCTGCCCATTATTTAAGTCTGTAGCTTAATTGAATTAATATATGTTTGACGAAGGATTTTTTGATCATTTTCAGTATCTCGACGTTTTTAAAAATATCCTTTATCTCTGTTTATAATTATTTTATAGAGACGAGTTTGGTCTCAAATTGAAGCTGTTCTTCAGTAGATCCTTCTAGTCTTAATTTTATTTCTCTGCGATACTTGCTTTCTTAAAAATCTGAAATTTTAAAATGCCACGTTTGGCCGATTTAACATGGACAAGTTGTGTTCAGTATAATAAGCAGTTACGCTGTTCTGGCTTTTGTTTCTTGGCGTTTGTTTGTTTGGCGGGATTAGCATTTTTTTATAGCTTGGCTTGGCAGAACGACCATCCTGCTGGATAGTAACAAATATTGCTATACTGTATAACACTTTTTATAATCTTATTCTAATATGTTTATGATAAACTTAATTCCGTGCTGACAGTAAATGTAGTGCATATTTAAACTTCATTTGGCATTTTGTAAACCGAAATTTAACATAATATAAAATTTTCTTTTACAGTGTACCTAAAACAAAACCATTGCTCAATATTTAAAGTTGACATTGTGCTAATAGTCCAGGCATTAGGGAATTTTACCTAGCAAAATTAATGGTAGTACTGGAAATCGGCTTTCTAGATGTTTTTTGGGTCGCTGAATCCGAATTTGTAACTTCCCACCAAAATTTCCCCCGGCAACCTCCCCAAATTTTCGTAAAAAGACCCCCCAAAAAGAGGGACATATTTTTTCTTTACATGTTCGACAACACCTCTGAAGATGTAACATCTAAAATTAAAAGAAATTTAATTTTGAGTTCCGCGTTACGAAAGATTTTACACGATACTCCATATGATATACAAACGAAAGCTGTTTTTTCGTGAAAGTTAAGATTATTCCTAAATATATTTGTGAATGTTTAATAATATACAAATATGGTTAATAACCATTATTTTTTTAGCCAATTCATTACTCATTAGTGACAACCTGAACTTGTTACAAAATATAGAGGTAATTCCAGGTGCAACTGAAAAACGTACCTAAGATACTTTTCGAAGTTTAATGAAAGATGAATAGAAAGGGCAACAAGGAACATGTCTTTGAGGCTGCAGTTTATAAAATGTTACCAAAATTACATTCGATTGTTGAAAAATTTGAACATGTCATCTAGGCAGCAAATGCATATTGCAGATTTCTCATAGTGACTGAGCTATGAGTGTATGGAGTAAACTATTAGAAAGAATGGAACTATCTCATACTATACGGAAGTTCAGCCATAAACAAACTGGTTGTTTAACATTCTGTGTTGCAGTTATTGAGCAGTTACATTTCATGACCATCTCATAGCGTAAGGCTCATCCGTAACGACTGAAATCCATGTAAATATAAGATGTAATAACATACTCTCATTTATAAAAATCTATCTTAGAAACAATGATGTCATCTTCGAAAGGACATATGGAATTTAAAACACAAAATTAAATAATGTTAATATTTAAACTGTTGACAGAAAAAGCGGAATGAACTGAGTAGAATATCGAATCACAGTTCACATACATGTTACAGTTATATATTTTTTAAAAAACTAAATGCACACATATTTCACTACACAATCTAGATATTTTTCTCAAGAAAAATGTTTGTAGCGAATATACAGTAAAATTTGTGAAAACGCAAAAAAAAGAGAAAACAATCAGTTTTCATCGTATAGAAAAGTGTCATTCAAATGTTGTTTTCTCAGATTTTTGAGTTAAAATTTAAAAAAAAAATAAAATAAGAATGCTAATTTACAAATTCTGTAATAGAAATTTATTTTTAGATTCTTCAAATAAAAAAAAAATCGAAAATTACAGTCCATTCCGATATGACGATATGTTTTTCTTACGTTATACTAGAATATGTATATATATATATATATATATATATATATATAACAATTATATAATTACAATTCATCATCTATTTCCCTACTTATATTTCAATTTGTTTTGAAGCGATTACATATTACAAATTATAAATATTAGTATTTTTTAAACTGGGTGTTCCAAAGACTTTTGGTTTGTTATCTTAAAGTAAAATTCATCGCAAAAGCAAAATATAATTTCAAAATTGTTCGTATTAAAAATTCAAGTGATTGGTACAACTTTTATATAAGGACGGTCTCATAAGCTAATTTGTTTGATTCATTCCATATAAGAATCACACAGGCTGTGATTAAATGGTAAACAGATTCATGTGATTTTTTTTTACTCAGTGAGATGACCATTAGAAAGTAATAAATCCAGAATATTAATGCCGTGGAACCATTAGTTTTCATTTGGTGGGGGGGAGGGGGGTCAAAGTCAGAGCGCCGCTTGAAAAATTCAAATTATTTGTTTTGCATAGTATTTTCCATAGTATGAATTGAAGTTATCCCACAAAACAAATTGCATGGTTGTATTATGTAAGGTTGACCCTTTGCTATTCAAGAATAAAAATTATGGGATATGCATAATGTGGTGAGCTAGGAGGCTTCAAAAATTGAATTTTTTTTCGAAATTTCACTATAGATTTGACACATATAGCTCTTTGCATTGAAATCACCCCATCATTTTTAACTGCTGTATTTGCCTATGGTGAAATAAAACACAGAAAAGTAGGCCCCACCATGGGCAGACTTTAATGCATTCCTAAATTTTATGCCAAATTTCCAAAAAACATTTTTGCCTATTTTTAGTGAGGTATTCTAGACATCATTAAAGTCAGAAGCCTCTACAATAATAATAGAAACTTAGAATAACTATTCACCTTTCAAAATCACCAAACATAATCATGGGCACTAAAGCAGTTTTCATGAAGTAATGGAAATCGCATTGTAATATAATTGGAAAATACGCTTCCACGATCATAGCCTACAATCATTGCCAAGAATAATAATAATAAAAAAAAAACTTAAAACTATTTCTGAAATGCATATATTTTTTATTCTAACATGTATTTTCATATGTATAACAATAAATATTTTTAATATGTTTTTGTTACAGGCAGTGAAGATGTTTTAATGAAGTAAAAGGAGCATGTAATTCAGATGATTATAAGCTACTTCAGTCTTGCTGCATACTGTCTGTTTGAAAGTAAGACTGTTTTTAAAAGTTATTTTAAACACGGATGAATATTCCTTATGCAAGTTATCAAACAAATGTGCTTGTGGGCTATATGCTGCTACAAAATCAAATAATAGATTATTTCCAGTTTCTGTACGCACCAGGCTTAACGATATGACATGGTAATGAAAAAATAAATATACCTCCAGAAAATATTTATGAAAAAGATGTGATAGAAAATCGAAGTAGAACTGCCCTAGAGCTTTAGGATATGATTTGTGCAAATCACAGATACAAACTTGTAACATTTTGGACACCACCTCGCTATTTCGAACATCCTAATCATAAAATCTTGGATAAGAAAGGGCATGGATTTGACACCTTATACGTTTTTGAAATATGAGGCACTGTGCTCAAAATTTGGTTCCTTCGCAATTAAAGAAGTATTATGTAGGATGATGGCAATAGCGAGATGGTGCCCAAAATGTTCCAAATTCGTATCTGTGATTTGCACAAATCATATCCCAAAGTTCTAAGGTAGTTCCACTTCGATTTTCTATGAGATCTTTTTTAGAAATATTTTCTGGAGGTACATTTGTTTTTATTTTTTTAAAGTGCCATGCCAAATCGTTTGGTCTAATAAGTTCAGAAACGAAATAATCCACTTGATCGTGTAGCAGCGCACAAATAAGTGCAAACACGGCACAAAAAATCCCATACGATCGTTTCGAGGATTCCGGTATTCCCAGTGAGGAAAAAAAAAAAACGAGAAATAAAATGGGTTCAAAGAACCCCTTGGTTTTACCCCCGAGTACTGGCATATGGAATGTTTGAAAAGGTGAAAACAGGAGTTTATATATCCTAAAGAAATGACATAATAAAACAAAACTGACAAAAAATGAGTCACTGCACAGGATCCCTCCATACGGGGGATCAGGTAATCCTCGAAACGATGGTATGGGATTTTATTTGTCGTGTCTCTACGTATTTGTGCGTTAAATCGTTGTTAAAGATTTTAACTTTTGTATTAAAATTCGCACAAAGTGTTTTATTTATGCTTATATCCTCATCTAATTTACATGCTTATTTTCCCTTCATTAAAGCATCTTCACTGTCTGTAACAAAAGCAGATTAAAAATATTTATTGTTATACACGAGGAAATTCATGTTAGAATAAAAAATATATGCATTTCAGAAAAATTGTAAGCGTTTTTATTCTTGGCAATGATTGAAGGCTATGGCCATGGTAGCGTTATTTCCTAATTATATTACATACAATGCAATTTCCATTACCCAATAAAAACTGCTTTAGTGCCCATGATTATGTTTGGTGATTTTGAAAAGTGAACAGTTATTCTACATTTCTATTATTATTGTAGAAGCTTCTGACTTTAATGCATGTCTAATGTACCTCACTTAAAATAGGTAAAAATATGTATTTTTGGAAATTTGGCATAAAATTTAGGAATGCATTAAAGTTTGCCCATGGTGGGGCCTACTTTTCTGTGTTTCATTTTATCGTAAGGAAGCATTCAGCAGTTAAAAATGATGGTACTATTTCAATGCAAAGAGCTACATGTGTCAAAACTATAGTGAAATTTCATAAAAAAATTCAATTTTTGAAGCCTCCTAGCTCACCACATTATACATATCCCATAATTTTTATTCTTGAATAGCAAAGGGACAACCTTACATAATACAACCATGCAATTTGTTTTTTGTGATAGCTTCAATGCATATTATGAGAAGTACTATGCAAAACATAAAAATCCAATTTTTCAAGCAGCGCTCTTACTTTGACCCCCCCCCCCCCTCTCACCAAATGAAAACCAATGCTTCTACGGCATTAATATTCTGGATTTCTTTCTTTCTAATGGTCATCGCTCTGAGAAAAAAAAATTACATGAATCGGTTTACCATTTAATCACAGACCCCCGATTCTGGGTGATTTTTATATGGAAGGGTCAATCCATTTCAAGTAGTCCAGCACTGGTGACTTGACCATTTTAAAAAAATCTGAAATTTTTTGTACAACAACTTTAACATGATGGAAGTTCAAAATGACTATTAATTTAATTTTATTAATTTTTGTTTGTGCATGGCGGCCATCTTTGTTTCATCGACTGCAGCAATTTTCTTACAAGAAGGGTTTACGGAATTGTAAATAATTCATCGTTTATTTCTCCAATTCAAGTGCGAATTAAAGCGATTTGTACAGAATACTCTGAGCTAAAAATGTGGAAATATAGTAGTTTCCGAAACTAACTGCTTATTGGTGAAATTTAAACATACAATTTCAGTTTTTTTCCTAAATTTGACCGTTTACAACAGGAATTTTTACTCGCAAAGAAAACTATCAACATGACATAATTTTTTTTACAAATAGGCCGAAAGTACTTGCACTCACACGCCAAGTTCTAGATCTGGGACTTGTTTTCTCTTCGCTAAAAAAAATCACAATTTTTTAAAAAATCTCAAAAATCGCACTTTTGGGGCTTTGATATCTCTGGTTAGTAACTAGAGATACGAGATAAAAATCTAAAGTTCTGGTTACTGAGAATATTGTATGGTAGTGTAATGCACAAGAAATTTCAGAATGGAGATTTGACTGCACGCTGAGATATGGCAAGGACAACATGTCAAAACAATACTGTCAAACTATTGTTTGTTTTAGTCACAGGTAAGTATTTATCTGAGAGTGTCATTTAAATTTAATTTTTTAATTATCTTTAAATAATAGTAACAGAAAATAAAGCCTTTTGCAAAGCTTAGCAATTAATTTTTAAAATAATTATGCCTAAGGCCTACATCTTGCATTGTTTCAGTGATTTTTGTTTTAAGTAATTTTAGTAACGAAAAGAAACCTCAGTAATTTTACGTAAAGAAAAAAAAAATATACAAGAAATAAGACAAAAACAGAATAGTTAAAGAGAAAAGCTGTTAACGTTGACATACTTGTGGAGACATGATCAAACGTGTCAAAACACATTCCTGCTTGTTGGTTTCAAAACTACAATTTTAATGCTGCTTGCCAGTCCCTGAAACTTGTTCCTACAATATGTATGTTCCTATAAATGAAACATTATACGATGTTACGATGCATCAGCCTCAAGTAATTTTCAGAAAGTAAAGATATCCAAATTTCTTTCAAAATTTATACTGCAAAAAAATGATATTTTTGCAATTTTTTAAGAAGTAAGCTAGGAATTATTAATGAAGTGAGACTTGCACATAGTGATTTAAAAGTTTATTTCTTTGAGTCAGCAGGGCCACGAGCTTCAAACAAGTCATCAAGAGATGACAAGACTTGGTTCCTACCAATTAAATTTTGAGAAAGATCAAAATTTTTAAACCAACGAGCAAGAATGTGTTTTGACACGTTTGATCATGTCTCAACAAGTATGACAACATTAACAGCTTTCCTTTTTCCCTATTCTGTTTTTGTCTCAGGTCTTGTATAAAAAAAAAAAATTCTTTTTGTAAAAGGGCTGAGGTTTCTTTTAGTTACTAAAATTACTTACAAAAAATACCGAAACCATACAAAATGTATGGACTTAGACATAATTATTTTTTAATTAATTGCTAAGCTTTGCAAATGGCTTTATTTTCCGTTACTATTATTTAAAGATAACCAAAAACATAAATTTAAGTGACATTCTGAGATAAATACTTACCTGTGACTACAACAAAACAATAGTTTGGCCGTATTGTTTTGACATGTTTCCCTTGCCATATCTCAGCTTGTTGTCAAATCTCCATCTTGGAATTTCTTGTACATAACACTACCGTACAATACTGTCAGAATACAGAATTTCAAATTTTTATCTCGTGCCCCACCAGAGATATTAAATCCTCAAAAGTGCGATTTTTAACATTTTTGAAGAATTTGGGATTTTTTTTAGTGAAGAGAAATCAAGTCCCAGATCTGGAACTTGGCGTGTGGTTACAAGTACTTTCGACCTATTTGTAAAAAGAAAAAAAAAATTATCTGATGTTCACAGTTTTCTTTGCTAGAAAAATTTCCTTTTGTAAACAGACAAATTTTGGAAAAAAAAACTGAAACTTTATGCTTAAATTTCACTAATAAGGATTTATTTTCGGAAACTACTCTATTATCAGATTTTTTAGCCAAATACATTCTGTACAAATTGCATTAATCCGCACTTGAATTAGAGAAATAAACAATGAATTATTTACAATTCCGTAAACCCTTTTTGTGAGAAAATTGCTGCAGACGCTGAAACAAAGATGGCTGCTATGCACAAACAAAAATTAATAAAATTAAAATAATAGTCATTTTGAACTTCCATCGCTGTTGTACAAAAAATTTCAGATTTTTTTAAAATGGTCAAGCAACGAATATCTGATTTTCTGGACCACTTAAAATGGGTTGACCCGGAATGACTCTTAATATAAATTGAAAAAAGACATTTTTCAGACAATTTTCATTCAATTTCCGAATACCATTTATATCACTCTTTGACAATTAAAATGTGTGGGATGTTCTTTATTTAGGTGTGTTCGTAATTATATAAATACGTAGCACAATTTTATAAATACAGTCATCGCCCGCTCCCTCTGTCTGTCCGTCCGCATGTAACAGAACAAAAAAAAATCCGACAGAATGATCTAAAATGTTATGTATATAATTGTTGTAAAATTTTGTCGAGTCATTTAAAATTTTATGAAAGTCGATGTATAGTTTAATTAAGAGGGCAGTCAAACGTTTTCCATTACATTACGGGCAATGCGAAAAAGCTATTTCAAGTGCATGTTAATGACGTTACAGCCTTTCGAACAGAATGAAATTGATATGCACTAAAATATACATTCAGTACAATATGTGATGCAAAATATATTTATAAAACTATTTATAGGACGAACGCTCCTCATTTTCCAAGTTTGTCGTGCAATTTCCAACTTGTTTTCTTTCTGGTTCTCTTTTGTTGAAATATATCCAGAGCAAAAACATATATGTCTTAATATATTCATTTTCTGGAGCTTTTTAGCGAGCGAAGAAGCACCGAACTTTTCATAATCGAGGTCATTGCCCTCACCAAGTTAATGTATTAAAACGTTTATCTTTTGGAAAAATATGAATTACAATCAAAACATTTGGCGGTATTTTCAAGATGGCCAATAAATGCTTTTAGAAGATATGTTTTTTGGTACTTCATCTTAATCCGTCGACCACTTTCCGTAAAATAAATTATTGCCAAACTATTCGCCAGGCTCTAACTCCCAATTAACAAATGAAGAATGTTGCCAATGCAATCTAAAGGAAAAAAAATGCACGAAATTCGAGAATGGCCCACTCACTAAAATGCCGGTTATTAATAACTTTAAAAAATAAATTTTCTATGTATTAATGAAAACAGAAAAAAAAAATATTGAATATTATAAATAATCTTGTAAAACATACAAAAAATAAAATAAGTGATAAATCAGTAAAACGTCATTAAAAATACAGATAACCGACAGTTTGAAAATCTATTGATGACGTCACAAATATGACTAACGCATCTGACGTCAAGCGCAGGGCTCCTTTAACATGAGGTATTATATTCCTACTAGAAAGGTAGCCCGTCAAAAATGACGGAAATTTAGATACAAAGATATATACAACTCATGTGCAAGAATATGAGTTTTCTCGCTTGTTCCGCAGTGATAGATGAAAATAACACATTTTAAGAACGAAACATATTTATGAAAAACTGTGTACAGTAAGAGACCACTAATCTGCACAGTTTGGTTCCAAGTGTTATGCAGATTTGAGGCTTTTGCGTTCATGTCTATTCAATCTTTGTTTACATTTTTTTAAATTCATATATTGGGCATTTTAGATTGTTGACACTTAAAAATAAATAAATAACACACTTGAAGTAAGGTTAAAAGCTATTAAATTATCTTATACGATTTCATGAAATGGTATTATATGGTATTATATGTGTGTGCTTTACGATCTTGGTTACGACGTTGGCGAAATTGGCTGCAACTTGTCATAATCCTAATAGTGTGGGCCGCTATAACAAAAAAGTAACAAGTTTTTAGTAAAATTTCTGATATAAAGTAGCTTTCAAAAACTTGTGTAAAATTGCAGGCCGTTCTCGTGTAATGTCAGTCCTAGGAATAATATTTCTAACACTGAAGATTTTCCATGTATATATGGAATTTAGAAAAGCTTCTCCAAAAGAAAGGCCCTGAAATGACATTGTAATTCCTCTAACTTCAAAGTTTAATCGGGCCCTTATGTTGAGTACTGAAATCTAATAAATACAGTTATTTTGAATATTACAACAGAATTAAACAGTTAAACTTATTTAACTTAAACCCGCTGTTACTTCCCGATGTTATTTCTTAGTATTAAGAAAGAAAATTATTTAAAATTTTCAAATCATGCATTTATGATTTTTTTCCGTCTTTAATAACTAAATAATGAAAAAATAGGCTTTTGTTCTGAGCTCATAAATATGACAATAAAATAATGTAACTAAGAGACATTGCAAAATTAAATCTTTGTGATTACAAACCATAAACAAACGATAAAGCCACCATTTTACCTACTATGACGTCATTAGAATATTGCCCATTGATTGTTGGAGAACTTACTTTGTGAATGATTACCTCAATGATTTAATATTTTTGACGTTTCACGATGAATGAATCACTTGTGTTTGTTTAGGTTTATGGAATGAGATATTAAGCTGTGAACCAAATTTCAATTGAAGTTATCCAAGGATATATGTATTTTTAATCGAAATTAAAAACAATGCTTTGATCTCGAAATAAAAAGTTTTAGTTTGTATAATTTGTTATTTCTGTTAATTATTTATTTAAGTACTTTTCCATTTTAGCGCATTTAAAAAAAAAAAAAACTTGTCGCGATTCGGGCATCAGAAAGTGAGATATGTTGCGAAAATATATAAACAGCTATGAAAACAAATCTAATGAGCTTTTATCTTTGTTTGGAACAGATGTTATATTCGCCCCATATTGGCACGATTTTTTTCTGTCGCCAATATCATATAGGCAACAGGAACTTAACTTGCGCCAAAGTGCTTGATGTGGTAACCCGGATTATGTTGTTTATGCTGTTGATGTTTTCGCCAAATTGGCAACCGAAAAAAATCGCGCCAATATGGGGCGAATATGACATCTGTACCCTTTGTTTATATATGCACTTATATACATAAAAAAATCATTTCTAAATATATATAATTTTTTTTATATACAAATTACGGCACAGATTTCAGATATGAACCGGGATACCTAACTGACGCCAAAATGGTGTTATTTTGCCTGCTATGGTAACCCGGCTATTGTTTTTTATTTTTTATTAATAAATTGTTTATTTACTTTTATTTTCTGTTTTTTAATTATATAAACTGCTTTCTTCTATAGTTATTATTCAAACTTTTATTTATTTATAGTCATTTCCTTTTCAAAATGATAGCAAATAATTGAAAAATATATAAGTAACTGGTATTCGAAAGCGAGATTTCTGCCAAATTGGCGTCATAGAAAAATCACGCCAACCCCCATGCGTATATGACATCTGTGCAAAAATTACTTCTGTCTCTTTATAAAAATGGGTAAATAGATATTTTTATATTAAATTGTCGGCACAGATGTCATATAAGCCCATATTGGCGCGATTTGTTTTTTGACGCCGATGTCATATACGCACTGGGTACTTAACTGGCGCCAAACTGTCGTTATTTTGCTTGTAATGGTAACCTGAATGTTGTTTATGCTGTTGATGTTTTCGCCAAATTGGCGCCGGAAAAAAAATCGCGCCAATATATGACATCTGTGCCAAATTGTATACATGTGGAAAAAATTGCTTGCGAGTATGAAGCAGTAAATAGAATGCCAGAAAATACGTTGGCAAACTTCTTTCTCGCCAAGAAACTTTTCTCCGAAGTATTGTACATAAACAAAGATTGCTAGAAATGCATTTTTAATTATGATATGCGCTTTTATGTTTCACTACATTTATGCATACTGTACTGTGTGTATAAATGCTACAGTTCATATGCAGGGCTACACAAAAGAATTCGTAAGGGTTACTGAGTATGAGAGTAAATTGCTTAAAGGTGGTTTTTAAAGGAGTTATGCATTTTTACGCTGAACTGCATTTAGTTTCCTAAGAAATGTTTGTAGAATATAGATAAAATGATATACATGGTCACGCAAAGAATTGGATACATAACCGTCTATGGGTGATAATATCTGGAAATGTGATTTCAGTAGTTTTAAGAGTAGTTTAAATTAAATTTTAGCTAAATAGTGGCATGTAATAACGATACTATCGGCTATGGACGGTAACTGCTGAAATCAATTTTTAAATTTTTTTATGCGTTTTCTAAAATGTTTGCTTAGTTATCTTGGTACCTCTTAGTTATCCCGTCGACCAAATTACTGTCGCCAAATTGTAAGATTAATTGCCAATAATGGTTGTCATTAATTAATTAATTGTATGATTAAATGCCACACTGTAAAAAAAATTCAGAAATGTTTCTGAATATATGGGGCAGCTACGGTGCATGTAATTTTCAAAAACGTTTCTGAGTATTTCGGAAACCTCTTTCCGACATACTCAGAAACGTTGTTGAGTATTTCAGAAAACCTTTTGATTTCTGAAATAGTCAACAACGTTTCTGTGATTTCTGAAATAGTCAACAACGTTTCTGAGTATGTCGGAAAGAGGTTTCCGAAATGCTCAGAAACGTTTTTGAAAATTACATGCACCGTAGCTGCCCCATATATTCAGAAACGTTTCTGAATTTTTTTACAGTGCAATAATGGGCAATAAAACCATTAATTCGACGTTTTATTTGTATTTTTGTTAATGTTTTACTATTGATTTGGCGATTTATAGAATTTGGCGAAAGTGGTCAACGGGATATCTAAGAAGTAACGTTATCTTATTTACCTTATTTCCCTAAATAACGAAGTTTTGTTAAAGCATTCAGGATGTGTTGGAAAGTGTTTCATATTCTATGCTTTACGCATGATTTTTCTTTCTTCTCTAGTCTTATTTTGCATTTTATTTTATTCTTAATTTTTAAGTCTTATACTGCTTTATAGAAACTTTGGCACAGTTGTCATATACGTTATCATATATTGGTGCAATTTTTTTCCGCCGCCAATTTGGCGAAAACATCAACAGGATAAACAACAACATCCGGATTACCATATCAAGCAAAATTACGACATTTTGGCGCCAATTAAGTACCCATTGTGTATATGACATTGGCGTCAGAAAAAAATCGCGCCAATACGGATAATATTAAACTTTAATTATATATTAAACTTTAATATTTAATGTTTAAACTCTTCGCTCTACTCCCCTTGCATATAGCACAAACTATAACACGGATAGCGCAAAATAATAGACAGTTTGGTACTTTTCCACTGTAAGGGCTTTGGCATTTTAAAAAAAAAGCTTGGTGTAATTTGGGCATCAGAAAGTGAGATTTGGGTACTTTTCCGTTATGCGGACATCATTGTCGCCAAGCGTAATAGTTGGCGCAAAATCGTGAATTGAAGCATTTGAAAAATAAAAGAAAACCATTGTCGATACTAAAGTGAGCATTTAAAAAATATAACATTTGAAAATTCCAGACTTTTACTAACTATTTCATCAAATGACAAACATATACTTAAAATAAGTGAACAAATAACTGCCATAAAATAAAGCAATAAAATAAAACTCATATTAAACTGCTGGCATAAAATTACAAATATCTTTTAGCATTTTGAAATAATTGGCGCATTAGCATACATTTTGGCATGGTGTCCGTATAACGGAAAATATCGAGATTTGTTGTCAAATCATATAAACAGCTATGAAAGCAAATTTGATGAGCGTTTTTGTTTGTTTTATATGTATATTATTGATGTTTTTATGTACAAATTACATCTGTTTCTGTATAAGATTAGTGAAACGGCTTTTTTATGTTAAATAAATCGTATAAATATCGAAAAAAATGCGTGTGTATATAAAATGAAACAGTGAATAGGTTCCGGGAAAATATGTTACCAAATTTCCTTTTTCGCCAAGGCACCTATACTGGAAAAGTACCTAAAGCACATTAAAATCGCTTTCAGTTAGGAGCTCACACAGTACACCGTTGTCTATTGGCGGTTATTTTATTAGTCGCATCGGGAGGAAGATGTAAAGATGTACTTTAAATTCTCACCCATAGATTTCGAAAAAATATCTTAAAAGAGTGGAGTTTAAATTAAATGTCGGTGACCTCCATTATGAAAGATTAATGGTTTTAAATGTGAATTTCGCCAAATCAGCCAGCAATTAGCCAGCTATCGCCAAGTTGGCTAACATTTGGCGCTACTGTGGTAACCCTGCATTAATATTTTTCAACAATTACTCATTTCAATGAGGCGGTCCTACCGGAATAGTGAGGGACACACAGAGACTTGGATTTTATATAAATAGATTATAGGATCCTTATCAAATGATTGAGGTGTTTCGGTCTTGCAATTTGACGTAAAATTGTGCAGTTTAGCGACATCTTTAGACTTTTTTAAGGAAAGTGGTCGACCTAATCGTGGATAAGTACCCTATTTTTACTTTTATTTAAAAAAACACAGAAAAGTGAAAATTACTATACATAAAACATCAATGCGTTATGGAGGATATATATTTATACTAAGACTAATAGCCTTAGTACGGTCGAAAGTGATAAGTCAGTGAAAATAATGTCATAGTGTTGCAAAAATGATGACATATTTCAGTTTTAAATATAAAAATGATTGTTTTCAACTGTACAAGACACAAAAAATCAATCAATGATCTTTTCTCAAAGTCTGAAAACTACAGATTAAATCTATTTGAACCGAAGGTCATTGTTTATTAATTTTTACCATCCTATTTTAGTGAAGTTTCCTATTTCATGTTGAAAAAGTATTGCTCTTTGAAATTTTGAATAACGATACAAATGTAGGACATCGTATTATGATTTTTCTTTAAATTTACCTTTCAATAGTAACGAAGTGATTTTGTGCCGTTGGGTAAATCTTATAAATTTAAATTTTTTATCGAATATTATTATTTTAGAATATGTAGTTTTCATTTAAGAAGCAAGACTAAAATTACTTGAATAAATGTGTAATATAGTTTTTAAATAACTCATCTGACTGAAATATATCCATAAATGTTGTCTTATTTCTCAGTAAACGAAAACAATATAAAATACATATAAATATCATCTTATTAAAGATAAAATAAAGTAATAATATTTTAATTACTTACGAAAGTCGACGAAAAATATCTTAAAGAAATTAAATAAAACAGAATAATTTCTTTATAAAGAAGCATTATCTTTTAATGAAAATATAAAAATTGGCAACTAACTAATCTAAAACATTTTATCGGCTTATTTCCTCAGTTAGGAAATTAGCAGCTTGAATATGACATGATGCATAAATCAATTAAATCTAGCTGTATGCATTTTAATGTACGTGATTACAGAAGATAAAAGAACCAAATAAGGTAAAGCGAGGAGAGTCTGTGCACATTTCAAAAGAATAATAATAAAAAATCTAAATATTAATAATTTGCTAAACTACGCATGAATAATTTTTACTTCATTTGTTTTTTATGCATTTCCATTGTTATTTTGTTGTTATACTGTAATTTAATAGAAAAGCAGAAATAAAACCAAGAAAACTATTTTGCGCAATCTCTCTTTACAGGATAGGAGAGAATGCGCATATGGGTAGGAGAGATTGCACACATAGGTAGAAGAGATTGTTATTAATAATAAGGACAATTAAATTGTTAAGAATAATAATTACACTTAATCGACATTGTTGAAAGGTTTTTGCGAGTAAATATTATTGTATTAGGAGTTAATATTTCAACCAAATGTTTAAATAATAAATAAAAGAAAAAAAATTAACAACAGTTAAAACTTTTAATTTAAGAAGATTAAAATATCAGAAAAAGCAATCCCTACTAAGATTACAAAATATCATTAATCTAGTTGATAACATTACGTCATTTCCATTTCGACAGTTTTATTGTATTTTGTTTGCTAACCGAAGTTGTCGTCGTCCACAATCGATGCACTTACTATTGTAAATCGAGCATCTTTCGTGCAATCACATGCAACAAGCAATACATTGAATCCAGTCAGTTGTCGAAGTTGTCTCCTGGTACAGTTCCAGACATTCAGTGCACAATCCTCATTGGCCTTCGATTTTTTTCCTTGAGTTTTTTTTATCCCACTTTTTGTGAAAGCACCTGATCTTCAGCTGTTTTTTTTTTTAGCGGCATCCTTCTTAAGTCTTTTTTCATGTATATTTTGTGGATCAGTAACATTAGTTTCACTCTGTTTTCGTTTGATTTCGATGGCATTACACTACTTGGAATGGGTGAAAGCTTTTCCAAAACATTGTATTAGAAAATTTATTTTAGTTAACAAAATTAATTTATTAGCAAATTAATTGTTCTTAAATTAAAAATATATATATAAATATTTAATTAAATTATTAACATATATATTATTAATTTATTATTAATAAAATGAATTACATAAAATTAATTTAATAACAACTGTATAATGAAATTTATTAATAAAATTTTTATCTGCAAAAGTATTTCTTTGCAAATTAATTTGTTGCCAAATTTAGTTTTGATAATTATGTGTTTTCCGAAATTATTTCAAAATTGATTTATTCATATGTTTTACATGTAATTTACAGTTCATACAAATTTATCAATAAGCTGCGTAATCTCTCCTAGCACTTAAACTTATGGGGAAATGCGCCATCTCTCCTAAGTAGCAGATACGCAAACTCTCCTATTTTGGTAGGAGAGATTGCGCGGCCTTTTATTTAAAGATGGCCACTTCTAAAATGAATTGTTGGTGTACGCATACTTAGTTCTGGTTAGTAGTTTATAAGAAATCGTTTAAGTTCAAAATATTTTGTATTACTGACGTTCTATAAAAATTCTGACGAACAGTTATGAAAATTCAAGCACTTACTTTGGAAAAGCAAACAAAATAGCACTGCTTTATCCAAGACGCGTGGAACAATCAATATGCAAATTCATATAGACACTGCACTATTGCTGCTGTACAACTACCTGGAGTCGCTGCGCGCGCACTCTACTCCTTCCCGTCAAATCTCTTTGTGCGCAATCTCTCCTACCGCGCGAACTCTCCTCACTTTACTATATAATTCGCGGATCACAGAGAAATTTATAAAATATGATTTAAGTATATTCGCTTTTTAAAGAATTTGTATATTTATTATAATAGATATTAGATATTTGAAATTAGAATAAATTCCTATTTAATATGCACGTCTTTAATTTAATACCTATTAAATTGCGATTCGTATTTCATATATTTTATACATATAATGAATTTGTTTTCAGCAGAAAAGTAATTTCTTAGAATAAAAACAACAGTTACACACAAGCAAAATAAAATTTCTAAAATAAATAAAAAGTGTCTTCAGGATTAGAATGAATATTTCTTTGAAAATTTTGATTTAATAATCATATTAAAAGTTTCAAATAGATTTTCAATAAATTAAAGCTTTAAAAATATATTAATAAATTTATGTCTAGTAATTAATAAGCTAGTAATCTAACTCTGGATATATATTATAAGAGATATTTTACGACTTTCAACAGAAAAAAAAAAAGAAAGAAAAAGTACCATTTTCCTCTCATTAGATGAGATCATATGTAGTTTTTTGTCACTATTGGTTTCCTTCAAACAAATATAAATAAATTTCATTTTTATGTGCAATAATATATTGTAACATATTCATTGTCCCAAGAAGCAATTATATGCTGACATATCTAAAAAATGAAATTTTATTTGACATACATACTACAAAAGGATTTTTTTTTCAATTTGATATTTTTCTTTTAAAAAATTCAGATTAAATCCTATAATCATGCACAGGGGGAATTTATTGTTGTTTCACAGCAACATCCAAACTTCTGGAAGAAATTTATACAAAAGATCTTTAAACACTTTCTTTATATAATTTTCATAGTCTTCTTAATCATTATTTTGTGTTGTTACTTTTTTTTCTTTTTTTTTTAAACTATTCCTTTCAAAGTTTCAAAACAAAATCCTTGTAATACCAACACTGGCATAATATTAACTTTTGACCGCTATGCACAAAAGGTATCTTTTGCAATTTCGTATAATGCTAAGTTTTTTCCCCTTTTTTTTTTTTTTTTTTTTTTTTTTTTTTTTTTTTTTTTTTTTCGGACGTAATAAGATGGAATTTTATCAACACAAAGCTAAATTTCATTCAGAAGTATGTTTTTCATAAACGTACTTAAATATTTGGAAGGTATTGCTTCTGGTGGACAACATATCTTTGGTTAATTGACAAGCAAATAGATGTAAAATAACGAATTAATTTCGAAACTTGCCTTGCTGAGCCAATGAAGAAAACTTTATTTATTATGAAATTTGTTCTTATACTTAAATTTTATAATAGGAGATACATTGCGTTAAGTAGCCAAGGGAACTTCTAACTTTTTTTTTGTTATTATTTAAGTAATTTTCAATGGCATATTTTACTCATTATGGCATAAGTTTATCACACAATAAATAGAAAAAAAAATTATATGGATAAATAAGGAATTTTCTTGAACATTTTAAGCGTTATGAAGAACTTTTCAAAATACCCCATGCACATTCCATATACAATAAAACGCCCAATCTGTTTGCCATTATATGCACAAATAAAACTGTGCATCTAATTTGATATATTTGAATAAAAATGTTAAGAAAAGGATATTTTCTAACTTTTATGAAATTTTAGGTTTTTTTTTGCATCATATTTATGCTATTAACTATCTTTAACTGTTCCATATTTAGTTTTAAAGACGATGCACAGTGTTATGACATATATAATGACAAACACCTAAAAAAATATTAGGAAGTTAATCGATATGGAATGTACATGGGACATTTTGAAAAGTTCTCCATATCGCTTAAAATAAAAAAAAAAAAATTCCTTATTCTTCTCAAAAATATTGTTTTATTTGTTGTGTGAAAAATATATGTCATAATACATATAGTTTGCTCTTGAATAGTATTTAATGTGAAATAAAAATTAAAATAAAAAAATAAGTTTGAAGGTCCTTTATCCCCTTAATATCTAGAGCAATATGCATTGTTTTCAAAGATTTGGAAATTACAAAGGTAAACATTCTTTCATTATCTAACTCTAATGCAGTGGTGGACAAAATAAGCAGTAGGAGGATGATAGCATTAATTATAAAAGTATTATTCACCTTATAAAATCTCAGAAATCCTGTATTTAAATAAAGGAGAAGAATACTGTTATAATATATCGGGGGCAATTGACCAATTGCTTCGCATCATTACCACCACCGCTAATCGATTTTTTTCCCCAAAAAAACAGTACAGTACAAAGTCTAAAGTCCGGAATCCTCGGGACTTTACGAAGACAGAACTTCGGATTTTTCCGAACTTTGGGTTATTAAAATTATTGCTTTTCCTATAAAAAGAAATAGGAAATTCACTATTTAACTAGTTGGATGTGCCAATTCTAAAACTTTCTTCTATCTTATACATAATATTTCAAAAATTAGTTACACATGTTAAAACTTCAATATTATTAGTTCAATACTATAACAACTTTGATTTTCATCTTAAATTTCTGCTTCAGTCAATTAAACGGACTAAAAACTAGTTAATCAATATCATGATATTTGTTAAAATTAATAGTTTTTGCTTATTCTGTTGTTATCAGATGTTTGCTAATAGCCGGATTAGCAAAAAGCGAGTTTCCGCCTCGGCACGCGCCGCCGATGGACAACAGAACTACGAAAAATCATGAAAAGCATACAAAAATCGCTATCACAGAGCCCCTTTACCGCGCAATATTTCCCAAATTCAAGGAGGGCCTGTTGGCCCACGCCAAAAACATGCACGAAAAAATTTGGTTTAATTCAATGCATAATTTTTTACGCTATTCAATGGTACAATAAAGAAAATGGCACTAACATCGCTATTACAAAGCCCTCCTTCCGGCAGATTTTTTTCAAATTCAGGGAAGACTTGTTTGCCATAGCCTGAAACGTACACAAAAAAAAAATTTGGTTCGATTCTATACATACCTTCATACAATTTTCGATGGTACAATAATGCAAATGGTACAGACATCGCAATTATAGCGCCCCGTTCCGGCGGAGTTTTTGCAAATTTAGGGAGGAACTTCATGCCATGACCAAAAAGAAACACAAAATATTTGACTCAATTCTATGTATAACTTCTTACACTTTTCGATGGTAAAATATTCAAAATCGCACAAAAATCGCAAAATAGCGCCCCCTAGAGGCGATTTTTTTTCCAAATTCAGGTAGGACCTGCTTGTTATAGTCAAAAAATAAAAATAAAAATTTGGTTCAATTCTATGCATAACTTCATACACTACTGGATTGCACAATATTCAAAATCGTACAAAAATTGCTATTACAGCGCCCCTACTGGCGATTTATTTCCAAATTCAGGGAGGACCTGCTTGCCATATTCAAAAACTTAAAATAATAATTTGGTTCAATTATATGCATAACTTCATACACTTTTGGATGGTACAATATTCAAAATCGCTGTTACAGTGGCCCCTACCGGTGATTTTTTTCCATATTCAGGGAGGATCTGCTTGTCATAGCCAAAAACTTAAAATAAAAATTTGGTTTAATTCTATGCATAACTTCATACGCTTTTGGATGGTATAATATTCAAAATCGCACAAAAATCGCTCTTACAACGCCCCTACCGGCGATTTTTTTTTCAAATTCAGAGAGTATCTGCTTGCCATAGTCAAAAACTTAAAATAAAAATTTCGTTCAATTCTATGCATAACTTCTTACACTTTTGGATGGTGCAATATTCAAAATCGAGCAAAACTCTCTGTTACAGCACCCCTACCGGCGAATTTTATCCAAATTATGGGAGGTCCTGCTTGCCATAGCCAAAAACTTAAAATAAAAATTTGGATCAACTCTATGCATAACTTCATACACTTTTGGATGGTACAATATTCAAAATCGCACAAAAATCGCTGTTACAGCGCCCCCTATTTGCGATTTTTTTCCAAATTCTGGGAGGACCTCTTTGCCATAGCCAAAAACTTAAAATAAAAATTTGGATCAATTCTATGCATAACTTCATACACTTTTGGATGGTACAATATTCAAAATCTCTGTTACAGTGCCCCTACCGGCGATTTTTTTCCAAATTCAGGGATGATCTGCTTGTCATAGCCAAAAACTTAAAATAAAAATTTGGTTTAATTCTATGCATAACTTCATACGCTTTTGGATGGTATAATATTCAAAATCGCACAAAAATCGCTATTACAGCGCCCCTACCGGCGATTTTTTTCCAAATTCAGGGAGTATCTGCTTGCCATAGTCAAAAACTTAAAATAAAAATTTCGTTCAATATTATGCAAAACTTCATACACTTTTGGATGGTGCAATATTCAAAATCGCACAAAACTCGCTGTTACAACGCCCCCTAACGGCGACTTTTTTCCAAATTCTGGTGTTTCCTGCTTGCCATAGCCAAAAACTTAAAATAAAAATTTGGATCAATTCATGCATAACTTCTTACATTTTTGGATGGTACAATATTCAAAATCACAAAAAAATCGCTGTTACAGCACCCCCTACCGGTGAATTTTATCCAAATTATGGGAGGTCCTGCTTGCCAAAGCCAAAAACTTAAAATAAAAATTTGGATCAACTCTATGCATAACTTCATACACTTTTGGATGGTACAATATTCAAAATCGCACAAAAATCGCTGTTACAGCGCCCCCTATTTGGGATTTTTTTCCAAATTCTGGGAGGACCTCTTTGCCATAGCCAAAAACTTAAAATAAAAATTTGGATCAATTCTATGCATAACTTCATACACTTTTGGATGGTACAATATTCAAAATCGCTGTTACAGTGCCCCTACCGGCGATTTTTTTCCAAATTCAGGGATGATCTGCTTGTCATAGCCAAAAACTTAAAATAAAAATTTGGTTGAATTCTATGCATAACTTCATACGCTTTTGGATGGTATAATATTCAAAATCGCACAAAAATCGCTATTACAGCGCCCCTACCGGCGATTTTTTTCCAAATTCAGGGAGTATCTGCTTGCCATAGTCAAAAACTTAAAATAAAAATTTCGTTCAATATTATGCAAAACTTCATACACTTTTGGATGGTGCAATATTCAAAATCGCACAAAACTCGCTGTTACAACGCCCCCTAACGGCGACTTTTTTCCAAATTCTGGGGTTTCCTGCTTGCCACAGCCAAAAACTTAAAATAAAATTTTGGATCAATTCTATGCATAACTTCTTACATTTTTGGATGGTACAATATTCAAAATCACAAAAAATCGCTGTTACAGCACCCCCTACCGGTGTATTTTATCCAAATTATGGGAGGATCTGCTTGCAATAGCCAAAAACCTAAAATACAAATTTGGTTCAATTCTGTGGATAATTTCATACACTTTTTGATGGTACAATGGCGACAGACAGACGGACACACGGACACAGGTACAGACGGACACACGGACACACGGACAGACAGACATTTTCTATAAACACTTTTTTTGGCATCTCTGACCCCTAAAACATGTAAATCCGTCGAAAACCGGAAGTCGAGAAAAATTTCGTTTACAATACTTTCTTCTATTGAAGGTAGAAGAAAGTGAAAATGCAGAATATGACGTTCATATATTAAAAATTGAATATAAAAACTATTAATACTAAATTAAACAATCATTTTCATTAAATAAATCATAACAAAATAAAAAGTAAAACAAAAGCATTTATTTAAGGAAACTATATTATCCAACTGTGTTTTCCGTTTTTTTTTTTTTTTTTTTTTTTTTTTTTTTGCATACGCAATAGATGTTTCAGAAAATGGTGTCAAAGTGGGCGTTTCGAACCGAATTACCGCGCGAAAGAAGATTAACCATTCAAGGAATGGTGAAAAACGCCTTTGTTACGTGATCAAAATCGCTTGTAACTCAGTAGGTAATTTATTTTTTAAAAAATGGAAAACAGAGTTCGATTCCAAATCGCTTCCATAGCCTGCCTTCCAATTTTATATCTTTCTGTTAAAAAAAGAATTTTTAAATGTGTCAAAATGTTGAGCAGAGCAGTTGGTAACTTTCTTAACTATTGAACATTTTAGTTAATGTGGGCTGCTTTATTTACTTAGGTATATCATTAAGAAGTGTTTCTTTTATTCTGTACATCGACATGAATTAAAATTCAGAAATAAAGCTTCTTTGCTTTAGACCTTTTTGTTTCAACAACTTTGTTTTCTCACTTTTTTCTTGAAAACTGCCACTGGAAATTCCGTACTTTGGACAATTCCGATCTTTGGGTGTCCGAATTTTAGACTTCGTACTGTATCACAGAATGAGTATTTGATTTTATTCATTTTACCTTTTTGTACTGTAAAATGTCGAAAAATATTTTTTTTTGTGGACAACTTTGGATATACGGGGTGCTCCAAAATACGACAGCAAAATAAGTTGCTTGATAGAAAGCATCAAGAGGTTGAAAAATTACAATAGAAAATGAGATCGCAAACCACGTATTTAGACAAAAATACAGTGTGTTTAATTGAACTTGCGTTAACGGTAATCATTTTGAGAATAATCAAAACATTACAAAAAAGAAAAAAAAATGTAAGGATATTTATCTTATTTAGTGTGAGATGTTATAACACCATGAAAAGTTCTTGAAAAACAGTGTTTTCAAGCAGTCGATGATACCGTATGAATTGGTAATCGCAGTCCAAATTGTGGAGCATCAAGTGCACACGGCTAATGTGCTTAATGGAAACTTCTACCATTTTTATCGATATTATCACATTTACAACAAAGGTGCGAATGTCAATTAAAAGTGTTATGGTAATATACTTCAGTTTTTTTAATGATATAGCCTTCAACACTAATTGATTTACGGCAGAATACCCTGTATTTTTCATTAAATACGTGTTTGCGACCCCATGTTCTATTGTAATTTTTCAGCCTTTTCTTGCTTTCTATTACACCTCTTAATTTGTCGGTCGAATTTTTGAAAAAAAAAACTGTATATTGAATTGAATAATTAATTATTACTTGCACTGTCATTCTGAATTACGTTAATATTTTTCTGACAGAGTTTCAGTTTATTATTTTAGTCATTACTGTCGGTCTACTATCTGATATTCTTTCAATCACTTTATGATTAATTTGTACACAAAATTTCATTTTAGTAGATTTTTAGCGACAAAATGTATCTCGCTATGTGATTTACTAATTTCATTAATCGTATGCATAGAATTGAACAGTACTTCTAAGCAACATACTTATTTATACTAATTTTGTTTCTTAACCTCTCTATTTTCAATACAGATATTGGTTTATAAATTGAAAAAAAAGTAGTACATTTGCGAATATGATACAAAACATATATAATTTGATCAGCATATCTTTTTCCAATGACTACAATAAATTTCTTTCTTTCTTTCTTTTTTTTTCCCAACACGTTATTTCTCGTTAGCACGCATCTACAACATACTAACCTACCAGGATTAAGATTCTCCATTCGGAAGATTTTGAGTTCCCATGTTGGGGGTCCGACATAGCCCGAAAATATAAACTGTACTTCTTCAAATAACCCTCAAAGCGTTATTCTATCATTTTATGCAAGTATTCGAAAATTAATCTTTCCACCTTTTATTTCTAGATAAATAATGGCGAATGTTTATAGAGAGTTAAAATAATTTTGATGCAACAAGCATTTTCTTTAATAAAAATTCTTTAAAAAATGTTATAATTTCTTGATTATACAATTAACTCTTTTTTTTTAATACAGATAATTTATTGACAAAAATATAAACTTTGTTTGTGTAAAACAATTGATATTTACTACCAGAATACTTTTAATATTGATGTAACTATAATTTTTTTTCATGAAAAATTTTTTATTGTTTTGTCCATACGTGTATAAAATAACGCAAAGCATATAAAATATTGTAAATTTAGTTTTTCGCATTTTGCTTTATATCGCATTTTTTTTTTTTTTTTTTTTTTTTTTTTTTTTTTTTTTTTTTTTAGAATGAAACATAATTTTAAAGATTTTTATTGTAATAGATTTATGCTTCGAATTTCTTTGTACTTTTTAGAAATAAAACGTAGCAATAAAATTTGAAATAAAATATGCATTGAAAATATTTTTTTTCTTTTTTAATGCAGTAGAACCTCAATTATCCGAAGTAATTGGGACCGACTCTCTTTCGGAAAATCGAGAATGCTTCAATTTTAAGATTGAGGAGAAATATATGCAATATTTCTTATTGTAGTAACAAGTGCTTAATAAAAATAAAGCAATGGCAAAATAGAAACAAGAATAAATTATCTGAATTTTAATTTTGAAATTTAGTACCTTTTACATATATAACAAGGGTTTGAAAAAATGTTTTGTTTGTTGCAGTTTCGATTGTCTTTGCTTTTAACCTCTATCACAGAGTTTTCTCATATTATTAGTTCACCAGTATCGCAGTCTTTCAGCTGCTCCAGCCTTGCGAACCTTTTGCAAAACATAAAAAAGCTTCAGAATTGCAATTTTGTTCGTTTTCTTCTTTCCAATCCGCAGCTTACGAGAGCACAAGTTAAATTCAAAGGTACTCTAAGAAAGGGAATCGAAAATATTTATATGTACTCGTAGTTCGGAAAAGAACACTTGCACACAAGGAATATGACAGTAAAAAAAAAAAAAATTGATTTGTACATAAGGAATGTGATAGTAGAAAAAAAAAGCTTTAAAATGTGATTTCGGTTAACCGAGAGTTTCGGATAAAAGAGGTTCTACTGTACCCAAATACAATAATAGTGCTGTATTTTTCTTATTTTATGTTGGAGAAAAATAATTCATATGCCGATTAGTATATCAATAAACGACTAAATGCTTTCAATATTAGGACAAATGCCTAGAAAACCATGATTTTCCGCGTGTAAACAATTGAAGATATGGCATAGTAAATGTAATTAAATTTCCAAAGAAAATTGTCCGAAATGCAAAACGTCACATTAAAAGAAGTAAACAGTAGGTACATCATTTATTTTTGCAATATGAAATAGGCTATCTGTAAATAATAATTACGTTGAATGTCATTCATACTCTGTTTTATGATATGTTTGCATGCGATGTTATGCATTATATGTCGTTTCCATGGACGCAAATGAGTATATATTTTTCGAAAATACAGGAATAACATTCTAATTATATGGATGTCGAAATTATGCCATTATATTCTTCATACTACAAATAAAAAAAAAAAAATTCCAATCATATAATTATTATTTACGATCAACAAATCTCGGAACTCTCATGACCGTTATTGTATAATTACGTTTACGTACGGATAAAATTTTATTTTATAAAAGTAGTTTCCTAAATGAAAATTTGTTTAATTTGAATTTATTGTCCCGAATAAAAAGTTATGGAGATATATTTAAAGAGAAAGCACTATATTCCATTCATTGCTAAAAACTGTTAAATAAAAACTGCAAAATTAGATTTAATAAACTATTTACGTGTTTCATCTCTTCAGAAGCTATTTTAAAAGTAAATAAGATTAAAGCGTTTTGATTGATCAAGAAATATATGCAAAACATTGTATGGGAAATTTTGATATTATGCTGTAGTCAAATAATTATTGACATATTATACCACAATATTCAATTTTAAGTTCATAAGAATGTTATACCCGAATGCCCTGGAAGAACGATATTTTAGAGATCCCATGATAAAACTATTTACTAACTACTTTTTGACTTACAGGTTCCGCATGCCTTCTGCAAATTATTTTTTTTTCAATCATCTAAAATTGTTTTCTCTACTGGACGTTTTATTCACAGCAGAAGCCATGGTTAAACACGAATTCACCTATTAAAAGAATAGGGCTCACTTAGAAAGAATTGTTTAAAATACACACATGGGAGTCCAAAGGGTTAAATATATGACTTTTTCAGAATTTTATGATTTGTCTTTTGATGTGAGGTGTTCAGCTATAAGTATGCCAAATTTCACGCCTCCAACCTAATTATGGACTCACTTAAAAAGAATTGTTTAAAATTGACATGTGGGAGTCCAAAGGGTTAAATAGATGACTTTTTCAAACTTTTATGTTTTGTCATTTGATGTGAGGTTTTCAACTATAAGTATGCAAAATTTCACGCCTCCAACCTAATTAGGGCTCACTTAGAAAGAATTGTTTAAAATACACATGTGGGAGCCCAAAGGGTTAAATGTACGACTTTTTTAAAATTTTAAGACTTTCCGTAATATGTATGGTGCTCAGCTATAAGTATGCAAAATTTCTAGTCTCCAACATGTATAGTTTCTGAGAACGGGCTGTTGGAGAGACGGATAGAGAGACAGACAGAGGAGCGAGACGAATGGGATTTCGTCAGATGAACGAAACCCTAAAAAAGCGCATATCATAATTAAAAATGCATTTCGAGCAATCATTACAAATATGCAGTAATTCGGATACAATATAATATCTGAAATCTTTTCAAATGCGCCGCAAACAATCCCCCCTATACCAATATGAACGGAATTCTTTTGTGTGGCCCTGTAAATGAACAATAAGTATTCTTTGCACCGCATATTCAACAAAATGCATATTTTAGTGGACTTCATAAATGAATATCAATTTTACTATGTTTGAAAGAGTGTAACACCATTAAAAATCATTTGAAACGATTTTTTCCCATTGGCCGTAATGTAAGGTAAACTTTTGACTGTCCCTGTAAATGAACTAAACATGCTACAAACTTCATTTGAAATAAGGAACGTGCTATGGTAGAGGTCACTAACATCCACAAATTTCAGAATGATCCTAGCATATTTACGAGAGTTAGAGCGTGGACAGTCGGACAGACAAACCGAAGTCATAAACACTTTTCAACTTTGTTGGAAAGTGTTAAAAACTAAATTTTAAATTTTTAAACGCAATTGCCATACATTGTAATTTTATTCCCCTGCGACAAGTTCAGAAGAGTTGTGATACAGGATTCAGTTTTTTACCAAGCAATTTACTAAAATTGTTACATTATTATGCAGATGAAAATACATAAATATCCTTTACTTTTATATATTTATTTCTCGTTTAACTATTATGTATGCTAGTGGTTAATTTAAAAACATACAATATGATGCTAAAATAAACAAGAAAAATCTTTTAAAAAAAAACCTTTCATATCATGGAAGACGGTAGTATTCCGAGTGACGCAGCCTTAAGCCTAAAATCGTATCGTATCGTATCGTAGAATTCGTAGATGGCGGAACTCATATATACAGCTAACTCGACATCAAAGAAATTGCGAAAAGCCGCCTCTTAATAACTCATCAAATATAGGTCCTATTGTTCTGATTTTTTAAAAACAGTCTTATATCTGCAGTCTAATCCTATTCTGAATTTTTTACAATTCTACGTGCAGTATATTTTCAGATCTGTAAACCCATTTTGAAAGCAATTTCGATGGTGTAAGTTTGTCTTTTTTTTTTCTCCGAAACGGTCTAGATTTTTTTAAAAACATTAATATATAAAATGAATCTGTTTTTGACGAAGTGGATAAGACTAACCTAGTATCTAGGAAAACTCTTAATTTTTATGTAATCCGCATGAAAAATTGGACTTCTTAGGATCGCGGATTACATGTTATTCTATGGGCTAGCAGACAGAACGTTGCACATCGGTTTTGCGCGGTTTAGGTCACAGTTAAAAATCTGAATATTGGCAATAAATCTTTTTTTAAACTACAAAATACAGTTTATTATGTGCTTTAAAATACTTAGACTGATTTTTTAAAATGGAGCAGTATTTTGTAATTATATGTATTTTATTTCATTGTTATTCATAGTAAGTAAACATGTTTTAAGGAGAAAATATTTCACATTTTTAAAAAAATTCTCGTATCGAAATTCGATATTCATCCAAAATTCTCGTATCGAAAGGAAAATTCATCGCGTTCGCCATAAGACTTCGCCATGTATCACTACGCGATACGCGAAGTTGACTGAAGAAATAAGAAATATCAAAGATCTTGAAATGGTATTCCAAGGGGAGAAAGTGAGTACAATTTCTAATTATCCAGGCAGCATTCTTTGCAACCGATCCTTTCTAATTAGTATAATGTTCTGAATTGTTTTTATTTTCAACAATACTTATAACTGTTTTCCTTACAAAATAACGTTCATGTGTGGCATAGGTATTTCTTCTGATATGTGAGTGTAACACAGATAGATTACTAATTTAATTTTGTGTTTTGAGTTTTCTTTTAAAGAAATTAAACAAAATCTTTCATTTTTAAAGAACGCACAATTTAAATAAAAGGTATGACGAAATCAAAATTAAGATTTCCAATCCCGTTTATAAAATGATTCATTTGCGAATCGTTTCTAATAATATTATAAACGAAAATTGACTTAAAATGACATCTTTTCCGGAATATGGGTATCTTTCGTTTATTTATTTATTTTTTTATATATAACTCTTTTCAGCTTCAAAAATTAAAGCATCGTTATTTTATTTTTATAAAATTTAACCTAAAGGGGAAAAAAAAAAATTCTTATTGCCGTTTATCTCTGTAACAAAAGAAAAACAGAAAAAAAAACCTGAAGCATTTCTTTTAGGCTAATTGATTACAGCCATGGGTGCAAGACCTTCAGTCTTAGGACATATTTTTGACTGATAGTAAATTCTACTTTATGTACTTAAATTATCACGATTAGCTCAAAATGAACCATTTTATCCCGACTGGTTGTTTTGAGCTCCTAAAAGTAAAAATTTTCATCATGATACTTTTCCTTATTTAGTAATTAAAGTTTATAAATAAATAAGATAAAACAGCTTTTTTGCAAAAGTAAGATACTCGTTTTTGTTTAATTTTAAAGTTAATATGCTTAAAAGAAAGCTTTAAATAATTTACTTTTAAAAAATATAAAAGTAGCTAGCTCCCTTATATGGTATTTGTGGTAATGAAGTATTATTGTAAATAAGAACAATTCAGAACATGTTACTATTTAGAAAAGATTGGTTTCACAAAATTTCATTAGCAGCTGCATTGTAGCTGTCATGATAATTAGACTTTGTATAAACTAATAAAGTGATTACTCAGTAACCATTTCAATTAATATATTAATCTGACTCGCATCTTAAATTAAATATTAAGTTTTTATTCTGCTTTCATTAAACCATTCACTATTCTGTAACATTCCGCATATTCTGAATACAAAAACTCTTTTTATCAATTCCTCCTGTACACTGGAGGGTTGCCGTGCCACTTACAGAGTAGCGCACTTATCGCCTCGTTGTGCAATAGCATTTAAAAGATCACCACACTAACATAAAAAAGTAGCAATAAAAGAAAAACAAAATTAATCAGTTGATTGTAAAAAACCCGCTCCATTCTCGGTCGGGGGAGGAACATCACAAGAAAAAAAACCTTCGCGAAATTTGACAGTATGTCCGGGGGGGGGGGGGATCCAAAACTTCATCAAAATAGTTGTAACTTTTCTAATAAATATGTTACATATAACATATGGTAGTAATAATCGGTATATCTGATGAAAATACAAATAATTTTTTTTAAATGAACTATTTAATGATTTTTTTTTATCCCTATTACTGTATTGGATTAATAGTAGTTTAAGAGCCATAATTTTATATAGTAAAATCCTTAAAAGCATTCTGCAAGCAGTCCTTGTTCAATCACAAAAACCTGCCACTAAAAAATTTTAATGCAGAAGATGTGATGTATTTCTCAGATAAAAACAATGAATTTTGCAGTTAAGAAGCACATGTATTTTACAAATATTGCTATTTCTTGGAACACTAAATATGATACATTATCGCCTTTAACACATTATTTTGGAGTAATGAAAACATTGTTATTATATTAAATTTTTTTGTAAATGAGTGTTATAATCAGAGCAGCTCATGACAGGTTTTTCTTGCAGCACTAAAATGCATGCTTTCCAAAAGTTTTTTTTTTTTTTTTTTTTTTTTTTTTTTTTTTTTTTTTTTTTTTTTTTTAATAAATTTTTGCTTTATTTAATGGAAGAAAATTCTGCTAAAAATAAGGCAAAGATTTCATTATTAAAAATAGTGAAAAAGAATAAATTGGCCAGCCGTAAATTGGCTATTTAGTGTTCCCAAAACTGTCAGTCATGAGTTATCACTGTTTATAATGATTTTGCCCAGGCATATTTGGATGTTATATTTCAAGGTAATATCTTTAAGGTAATTTAATAATGTGTGATCTATACCTATTATGTAAAATTTTATAATTTGCACATTTCCTGGTTCCAAGGATAAGGAATGTAATTTAAAGCATATATACGAAGTAAATTTAATGATGTATGAAATATGATCTATATGATGCAAAATTCTATAATACGCACAACTTCTCCTACCAAGGTGTGCATTATAAAGATCTTCTACTGTATTCATATGTAGTTCACACATCAAAAACCTTAAAGATTTAGTATCTGTAAGAGGACATTATTACAACTTTATAATTTTTTCATTCTGTAGCACAAATTACTCAGCTTAGAATTTGCCAATCAAAACATTGCCATCTTGATTTTTTTTCCACTGTCTTTATTTACCTCAGAAGTGATTAAGATTTTTTTATATTGAAAATCCTAAAGGTTATAATAGCAAAAAAGCATCTTTAAGCCCTTGGGGATGAGCGACCGGTATACTTGGCCACTTAAGGTGTTCAGAATCCTTCATTATTCTCTCCACTTATTTTTAATTGTAAAGTTTACCTTCTTTAATTGGAGCATTTCTGTGATTCAATTACAGAAAATTTTCTGTTTTTAAAAACCTGTAGTAAAAGGTTAAAAATTAACCAAAGGGCTCTTGTCGCGAAGGGGTTAAACATCTTGAATTACAGTGAACTTTAATAACCCTTGGCTTTAATTGCCAGTACTCTTCCAATTGAGCTATCTGTACGACAGCCCAGCCAACACAATATTCGCTCAGAACAACTATTATCATGACATCAGTTGATTGTGTGAAAAATAATTAAAAGTGTACATGGTTATATATTTTATTATTAAGCAACAGACTTTGCAGATCCGATTTTCTAAAAAGCTTTAAAGATTGAAATCTCTAGGCTGGAGGAATGGGAAAGTGGTAATTTTGAGGAATAGGAGGATAATTTATATAGAAGAATTTTCTGTATAAAAATAAAGATTTAAATTTTTTTAATGTTGGGGAGTAGGGGGAGGGAGAAGAGGTGAAATGTACAGTCGTAGAAAAAAAAAGTAAACACCCTCTACTAACTCCTTAACAAATTATTATCGTAGACGAAAGTTATTGGTACCGAACGATTGGAAATAAAGTCTATTTTTAAATGGTGTATATAAAATTTGCTTAGGGGGCCATCTACATATTAAAACAAATCCAAACTTCATTTTTTTTCAATGGCAATACCCAATTTTAACGAGATATTTCAAATCTCCGATTCAAACTATGCCTAGGCACCAAATTTCAAGTCATTTGAATAATAAGTTTTTGAATTAGAAACATTCAAAATTTAGTGCTTCTAATGTTAAATTACATTCAACAAATTTTTAAAGCAACAAATCTAACTTTATACTTGTATTAATATAGTTTGAGAATTATTTTCTTTTAATATGCACTTTATAAAGAAATATATATCTTGGAAATCATTAATGGTTACTAAAGGGTTTTAAAATATATCTCTATGCAATGAAAAATATTTTAAATCAACAAATAATTAAAATAAACGTTATGACAAAAAAATATATATATTCAGTGTGATTTTTATATATAATACTGTTTCGCAAGGTGAAGGTTTTTTTTTTTTTTTTTTTTTTTTTTCAGGAAAATTTATTCACGAACTGTGAAACATGTTTGATTAGAATTGTGTGTAAGATAAGGCTAGGAGAGTCTGCTCACATTTCAAAAAATAATAATAATAATAAATCTGAATATTAATTTTTTGCTAAATTATACATGAATAATTTTGACTTCTTTTTTTTTTAGCAATTTCCATTCTTATTACTTTCTTCTATCTTTACAAGAAGAATGTATTGGTTCCATGAAAATTTTCGAATTCCAGTTTTCAACGGATTTACACGTTTTATGGGTCAGAGATTCCAAAAAACATGTTTTTACAAAATGTCTGTCTGTGTGTCTGTGAGTCTGTCTGTTTGTCCGTGTCTGTCTGTATGTGACACAAACTTTTGGGCGCTCTATCTCAAGAACTAACGCACGGAATTTAATAAAAATTTATATTCAGGTAGTCCCTGATATACATTAGTGCTGATTAGTTTTTGGTTTAAATCACACAGCAGGTGGCGCTGCTATGTAGCATTTTGCAGGATTACCGCAAAAGCTCTATCTCAAGAACTAATGCACGGATTTTTATAAAACTTCAGATTCCGTTAGTCCTTCACATTAATGGATGCTGCTTACGTTTTGGTGTAAATCGCCCAACAGGTGGCGCTGCTATGCTGCATTTTGCAGGATTTACACTATTTTCGCAGTAGTTCTATCTCAAGAACTAATGCACACATTTTCATCAAACTTCGGATTTAGTTAGTCCTTCATGTGAAATGATGCTGACTACGTGTTGATGTAAATCGGTCAATAGGTGGCGCTACTGTGCTGCATTTTGAACCATTTCTTCAATAGCTCTATCTCAAGAACTAAAGCACGAATTTTCATCAAACTTCAGATTTAAGTATAACTTGATTAATATTGCTGCTGATTATGTCTTGTTGCAAATCGCTCAACAGATGGCGCTTCTATGCTACATTTGTCATGATTTGCGCAATACCTCTATCTCAAGAACTAGTGCACGTATTTTCCTCAAACTTCATATTCAGTTAGACGTTGACATAAGTTGGTGATAATTAGGTTCTGGTGTAAATAACCCAATAGGTGGCGCTGCTATGCTGCATTATACTATATTTACACGATTTCAGTCACAGTCATACCTCGAAAACTAATGCACGGAATTTCATATTTTTAGAATTCTCATGATGAACACAGATTGCCATTTAATTTTGCACTGAGATAGTGAATTTTTAAGTATTGTCATGTATGAGATAGAAGAAAGTTTTGTGATGGCCACAACATACTAGTTTTTTGTTATGCTGGAATTTAATAGAACAGTAGCAATAAAGCCAAGAAAACTATTTTGCGCAATCTCTGTTTACAGGGTTGGTAAGATTGCGCAAATGGGTAGAAGAGATTGTTATTAATAATAACTACAATTAAATTGTTAACAATAACAATTACACTTAAATGACATTGTTGTAAGGTTTTTGTGAGTAAATATTATTGTATTATTGTATTAGGAGTGAATATTTCAAACTAATGTTTAAATAATAAAGAAAAGGAAAGTATTTTAGCAACAGTTAAAAGATTTTAATTTAAGAAGAAGATTGAAATGTCAGTAAAAGACTACTAAGATATCAAAATAACATTACTCGATTTAATAACATGTTTAACTTGAAAACTATCATTTTCATTTCCACAGTTTCAACGCATTTTATTTGCTAACCGTAGTTGTCGTCGTCCACAATCGATGGACTTATTGTTGTAAATAATGCAGCTTTGTACAATCAACTGCCACAAGCAATACATTGAATCCAGTCAGTGGTCGAAGTTGTCTCCTGGTACAGTTTCAGTCATTCAATGCACTCATCCTCATTGACATTTGTTTTTTCTTATCCCACTATTTCTGGAAGCTTGTAGCGGCATCCTTCTTAAGTCTTTTTTCATGTATACTTTGTGGATCTGTAACATTAGTTTTATTCTTTTTCCTTTTTATTTCGATGATGTAGCCGTCTGCTATTTCTCTCTCTCTCGCACGCGAGGAGCCAGCCAATAGCAATGAGGCGCATTTCCTCCCCCCGCGTTTTCTGCGGAGAGCTTTTGAAGTCACGTGACGCAGTAACATTCGAACTCTGCAGAGAGCGGCAGATATTCTTTCAGTGACGATGGCGAATATTTGACTATGTGTTGTTGTGTTAATAAAGTTTATTTTTCTACAAAACCTTCTGATTATGTGAGTCACCGAGATATATTTTATCATCTCCCTTCAATCCATTCTCTAAAATGGTGACCGCGGATTTTTGAACCTTCAACTATTTCATAGAACGTCGAACTATTCAACTGTTTCATGGAACGTTTTGTTTAACTAGCAAAATGGCAACTGCTGAAACATCTGCCGTAGTCATTCCACCCTATATCTCTGTGGACCCTACATTATGGTTTCATATGCTGGACAGCACGTTCGAATTAGCTACTCCTAAAGCTATCACTGAGTCGAAAACAAAATATAATTATGTTGTAGCGCATCTACCGCCTGCTACTGCTACTATGGTTCGAGATGTGATAATGAGTCCTGATCCTACTGATCCTTATCAGATTTTGAAAGCAAAAGTTATCGAACGTTGCGGAGAAAGTCGTACTTTAGAAATACGGAAACTGCTAGCTGGAGAAAGCCTGGGTGACAGAAAACCAACTGAATTACTTCGATTAATGAAAAGACGGGCTGAAAGCCATAATATTAGTAACGATCTTCTTCTAGAACTGTTTACTCAACAAATGCCAACCACTGTGCAAACGATTCTAGCTTCCATTGAAAAAATTACTCCAGATAAAGCGGCGGATATTGCTGATAGAATAATTGAATTAACGCCTTCCAACATTAGTTCTGTTTCGATTCGAACACCAACAACTGAATCTCAGACACCACCAGCCATTGATATGCTCGTAAAAGAAATCCAAGCATTACGCCAAGAGGTCGCTCATCTTCGTCGTTCAAGAAGTGTATCTAGAAGTGATAACCATCAGCGTAATCGTTCTCAGTCCCGCCATAGGGATGCAACATTGTGTTGGTATCACCAAAAATATCAAGAAAAAGCAAAAAAGTGCCTAGCGCCTTGTTCTTATTCGGAAAACCAGAAGCGGGAAGAGTAGCGGCGACGGACTTCTCCCCAGCACCTTCTCGTCGCCTTTTCGTTAGAGACAGAAATACAGGTATGTGTTTTCTAGTCGATTCTGGATCTGATGCCTCACTTGTGGCCGCGAATAAAAATGACAAAACTAAGCCTGTTCTTCAAACCTTTCGTGCTGCTAATGGCACAAAAATTAATGTGTATGGTCGTAAATGTATTAATATCAACTTAGGCCTACGCCGAAATTTTACATATTCTTTTTATATTTGTGATGTTTCATGTGCTATTTTAGGAGCTGATTTTTTGCATAATTTTAATTTAAAACTTGATTTACGAAATCGTCGTCTTATTGATTCCACTACTAATTTAAAAGCTCCTGCTATATTAAGTACTTGTAATATATTTTCTGTGAAACCCAATGTTGTAAATGATATATATGGTAAATTATTATTTAAATTTCCTGAAATCACGAAATTACCGGATCCTAACCAACCGGTTAAGCATAATACTGTGCATTATATAAACACTAAGGGGCCTCCAGTCGCTGCTAAGCCTAGACGGCTAGCTCCAGATCGGTTAAAAATTGCCAAAGCTGAATTTCAGCACATGCTACAACTCGGTCATATGAGACCTTCTAAAAGTAATTACTCTTCGCCTTTGCACCTGGTGCCGAAGAAAGGATCTGTCGATTGGAGACCTGTTGGTGATTATCGTGCTCTAAATGCACAAACTGTTAAAGAAAAATATCCTATCCCTTGTATCGCAGATTTCACTGCTGAATTACATGGTAAACAAATCTTCAGTCACATTGATCTAGTAAAAGCCTACCATCAAATTCCCATAAATCCTGATGATGTACATAAAACTGCGATTTGCACTCCATTTGGACTTTTCGAAAGCACTCGTATGCAATTCGGCCTTTGTAACGCTTCCTCAACTTTTCAACGATTTATTGATGACGTAATTCGTGACTTAGGATTTGTTTACGCATTTCTTGATGATTTTCTAATTGCATCAAATAATGAAACTGAACATTTAGAACACCTTGAGTTGTTGTTTTCTAGACTTAAAGAGTATGGTCTGTGTATTAATGTTGATAAATGTAAATTTGGCCAATCCACTATCGATTTTCTAGGATTCAAACTTTCAGCTGAAGGAATTGAACCCTTACCTGATCGTGTAAAATGCATCCTAGATTTCCCCCAGCCCTCTACCTTAACTCAACTAAGACGCTACTTAGGTCTTTTCAACTTTTATCGACGGTGCATTCCCAAAGCTGCCGATATTTTAGCTCCACTCGTTAAATTCTTAGAAGGACACAAAAATACGAAAAAACATCCCAGTTCCAATGCTAACAAAACTGAGCAATTACAATGGAACGATGAAGCCATTCTTTCCTTCACTGCTTCAAAAGAAGCTATAGCTCGAGCTACATTATTACGACATCCAATTCCTGGCGCCCAGCTAAGCTTATGGGTCGATGCCAGCAATGTCGCAATTGGTGGATCTTTAATGCAACTTTCCGAAAACCAATGGGAACCAATAGCATTTTATTCCTGTAAATTGAATAAATCTCAAAGAAATTGGTCTACTTATGATCGTGAATTATTTGCTATTTATTGTTCTATAAAAAAATTCAGACACATGCTAGAAGGTCGGAATTTCATTATTTATACAGACCAAAAACCCCTTACATTCGCATTTCAACAAAACCCTGATAAATGTAGCCCACGTCAATTGAGACATTTAGACTATATTTCACAGTTTTCTACTGATATTAGATATACTAAAGGCTCTGACAACATTGTGGCCGATGCATTATCTCGAATTGAGATAGATTCAATTTCTCCTAGTGTGTTAGATTTTAAAGAGTTTGCCACTGCTCAAACAAATGATGAAGAGCTAAAACAACTTCTCGAATTTGACACCACTTCATTAAAATTAGAAAAACATTATTTTCCACTCGAAGATGTACATTTATATTGCGATATGTCACAAAAACATCCTCGACCATTTGTTCCTAAAAGTATGCGACAATCAGTTTTTTCAACTTTGCATTATTTCTCGCATCCTGGTATCTCAGCTTCATTAGATTTAATTTCTAAACGATTTGTATGGCCTCGCATGCGTAAGGACATAAAATCTATGGTTCGCAGCTGTACGAAATGTCAAAAAGCTAAAATCTTTCAACACACCAAATCACCAATTGGTACATTCTCTGAACCTGATGCTCGTTTTGCCCATATTCATATTGATTTTATCGGACCTTTACCATCATCCGATGGCAATCAGTATTGCATGACCATCATTGATAGGTTCACGAGATGGCCCGAAGTTATACCCACATCTGATATGACTGCAGAAACAACTGCTCGTACATTGATACACAGTTGGATCTCCAGATTTGGAACCCCTGTTACCATCACTACTGATCAGGGTAGAAATTTTGAGTCCACTCTTTTCAAAGAGCTTACTAATAGATTAGGATGTAGACGCATCAGAACTACAGCATACCATCCACAGTCTAACGGTTTTATTGAAAGATTCCATCGCCATCTTAAGAGTTCTCTTAAAGCTCACAATCAAATTCAATGGACTGAAATCCTCCCGATTGTCTTACTTGGTTTACGCACTGCTCTTAAAAATGATATCCAAGCGACCCGTGCTCAACTTGTTTATGGCACAAATATCAGACTACCCTCTGATCTCATAAACACTGAAACTATAAATCAACCACCTACTCTTACATACGTCACTGAGTTAACTGAAAAAATGAGAAAGTTAAATCCCATTGCCACTGCAATGCACGGCAATCCTAAAATTTATGTCAATCCCTCATTAAAAACCTGTTCACACGTGTTTCTTAGATCAGATAAAGTCAATCCTCCCTTATCACCCCCTTATACAGGACCTCATCGAGTGATTGACAGGTCTGAGAAAACGTTTGACTTGGAATTAAACGGGAAGCGCTGTACTGTATCTATTGATCGCATTAAACCTGCGTATCAATTAGCAGATTCTATTTCACCTTCCCAACCTCAAAAACAAAATGAGCCCATAAATTTTCCAACTACTCCTGTTGAACACCCTACCACCAAATCTGGTCGTAAAGTTCGTTTTCCGAAACATCTCGTTACGGATTATATTGTTTAAAACATTTGATGTATATAGTGTGCATACTATTTCCTTCTCAAAAGTATTGTTTTTCATGTAATGCATAATATATTTTCTATTTTTTTTTGCATCATATGTACTTTAATTTTACTCAAGACCTTTCTTATGTATCTTATTAATTGCTACCTTTTTGTAATCGCGACTTCGTCACTGGGGGCATACTCTGTAGCCGTCTGCTATTTCTCTCTCTCTCGCACGCGAGGAGCCAGCCAATAGCAATGAGGCGCATTTCCTCCCCCCGCGTTTTCTGCGGAGAGCTTTTGAAGTCACGTGACGCAGTAACATTCGAACTCTGCAGAGAGCGGCAGATATTCTTTCAGTGACGATGGCGAATATTTGACTATGTGTTGTTGTGTTAATAAAGTTTATTTTTCTACAAAACCTTCTGATTATGTGAGTCACCGAGATATATTTTATCATCTCCCTTCAATCCATTCTCTAAAATGACATTAAATTACTTGGAATGGGTGAAAGCTTTTCCAAAAAATTGTAGGTGTTAATCGAAAGTTTATTTTAGTTACGAAAATTAATTTATTAGCAAATTAATTCTTCATAAAATAATATATATATATATATATATAATTATTTAATAAATTTATTAACAAATATATTATTTATTTATTAACAAAAATAATTACATAAAATTAATTTAATAACAACTGTATTATTGATTTATTAATACAATTTTTACCTGAAAAATAAATCTATATATATATATTTTGCAAATTAATTTTGTTGCCGAATTTAGTTTCAATAATTATGTGTTTTCCGAAATTAGTTAAAAATTGATTCATTCATATGTTTACGCATAATTTGCAATTCCTGCAAATTTATCAATAATTTGCGTAATCTGTCCTAGCACTGAAGCTTATGGGGAAATGCGCCATCTCTCCTAAGTAGCAGATGCGCAAACTCTCCTATTTTGGTAGCAGAGATTGCGCGGCCTTTTATTTAAACGTGGAAACTTATAAAATGAATTGTTGGTGTTTGCATCCTTAGTCTCGGTTAGTAGTTCATAGGAAATTGTTTAAGTTAATAATATTTTGTACTACTGACATTCTATAAAAATTCTGTCGAACAGTTGTGACAATTCAAGCACTTACTTTGGAAAAAAGAAGCTATGCTTTATCCAAGACGCTTGGAACAATCAATGTGCACATTCATGCAGACACTGCACTAATGCTGCTCTAAAGCTACCTGGAGTCGCTGCGCGTGCACGCTACTCCTTCCCGTCGAAACTCTTTATGCACGATCTCTTCTACCGCGCGATTTCTCCTGTTCTCCTGGCTTTACCTTACGACAAATTTTTAAAGCAAAAAATGTAACTTTATATTTGTGGCTATAAAAATTTTGACACTTACTTATCTCTAATATGCACTTTATATAGAAACATATATCTTTGAAATCATTAACGGTTGCTAAACTGTAATAAAAAATTTCTCTGTTCAAAAAAAAATATTTGAAATCATTTTTCAAAAAAAAAAAAAAAAAAGAATTTTTTTTTTTTTTTTTTTTTTTTTTTTTGCATACAATGATTTAAGTCCAAAATAAATTTAAATTTTACACATTTAATACAATATCAAACAAATTTAATACAATATCAAACAAAATTTTTTACAATATCAAACAACCTTCTATATTTCAAAAATTATTAAGATTAAAAAAATAATAATAAAAAATAATAAAAAAGAAAATTTTTATTATGATTAAAATGTACCCGGAAATGTATTATTTTCCTTGTACAAAAATAGAATTATTTTTTAAACTTTCCTGGGTAACTTTTGAAATCTACTTTCTTTTTGACAGTTTTCCTTTCCTTACAAGATTAAATGGCGAAAAAAAGAGAGATTTTTGTAAGTCAACTTTTTTATATCTCTAATCAATTCTGTCCTTTCTTTTAAGTAATTGAAGTATGAAACTTTTTCACAGTATAGAAGAAGCATGACTTTTTCCTTTCATGGACTGGGAAGTTGTTTAATACTACACTAAAAGGAATGAAGAAAGTAAAAATATGTGATTAATTTCATAGCCGTTAAATACAGCACAGAGACATTTATTTTTATTTTGATATAAAAGCATGTTTTTATTTCCAAAATAAAATATTATGTTTAAATAAGATATTTCATCATATATATATTATGTGTGTGTGTGTGTGTGCTTTTTATAAAAAATACACATATATTAGTTATTATTTAATGGTAAAAGACTTTATAATAAACTGAAATGTAAAACATAAGATTTAAATAAATATAAAACAAAGAATGTAAATATAAATGTATAACATACATTAGTCATTCGTATTTCTGACAAAACAATAATATAACATTCTGTACCGTCACGTTCCAAACCTGCCACATAGAAAAAAAAAACAATGTTGATTATACTGCGGGTCTTAACACTAGAACGGCGGTAGGGGTCATTTTGACACCTGAGTACTTTCGTCCGTTGATTAGTTTTGTTTGCTTGGGTGAAATCGTTTGAAATTTTCTGACTTTTCCTAAATAGATAACATATATTTCTAAAAAAAAAATCAGCTTTCTAGATTTGTTAGTTTTTGAAATATGGCCTTGTATTCCTAGAACGGCGGACGGGGGTCATTTTGACCCCTTTAGTAAAATACTCTTTGTACTCGAAGCTGCTTTTGTTGCTATACTATATGTGCGAGGAGCAATAAAAAAAAACGTTTAGATTTATATTCATTGTCGTCCAAGGCATGAGGAATACTATTTTTCAAATAAACTATCTCAAGAGATAGATTTTAAGAAAGAAAAAGATTTGTTAGGTTTGGTGAAAAGACAACAAGATCTAGCAGACTACAGACTGACAAATTTGCTCTTGCATCTAAAATGTGGAATAAATTTATTGAAAATTGCAAAACATGCTACAGACCAGGACAAAATATTACAGTTGATGAACAATTGTTTACATCTCAGGATATATATAAATTTACGCAATATATGCCAAATAAATCGGATAAATATGGAATAAAATTTTGGTGATCTGTTGACGTTGATACTAAATACCTCTTGAATGAATTTATTTATCTAGAAAAGGATGAAACAGCCAATCCTTAATTACATTAATCGGAAAATGTTGTCATGAAATTAACAGATCCCCATCTAAACGAAGGGAGGAATATTACGACAGTTGGCTATTTTACTAATATCATATTAGCAGAAATGTTAAAAGCTAAAAATACAGCTTTGGTTGCACAATGAAAAAGACAGAAAAGAAATTCCTATATCATTGAAAAATATGAGCAGTACTCTTTATTCATCGAAGATAGTGGAATGTGATAATATGACACTTACCATCTATCAAGTCAAAAGAAACAAAAGTGTTTTTCTACTGAGCTCATTACATTCTACTGTAAAAACTGAAGACGGTCTCAAGAAGTTGCCCGATTAAATAGAATATTACAACTCAACGAAGTATGGTGTGGATATCCATGATCAGATGTGCCGAACATACTCCGTGAAATCGGCTTCTAGACGATGGCCTGTACATATCTTTTTCAATATTTTGGATCATGCAAATTTAAACGCCTGGATAATTTATAAAAGTGTAACAGGCAAGCCTATCAGTAGAAGAGATTTTCTATTAAATTTAGGAGATGTGTTCAGAATGGATCTTATGGTTTCAAATCTCCCAAAGATCTTTCCTAAGTCTTCAGAAAAGAAAAAAAAACACGAAAATAAAATAGATATCAAGAGAAAAAATGTCAAGTAAAGACATGCAATGGAAACAAATCTCAAGAATTTTGCGCACCATATTTCAAAGTTGTGTACGGAAAATGTACTGGAAAAATTGCTTTTTTTTTTTTGTTACAACTGAATTAATTCCTAATACGTGTGTACAATTTGGAGTACCATAAGCATTAAATAAAACTGAAACAGAATGCTTAACATATTAACCATTCAGATACACTTATAATGAAATAACGGAAACAACAGAACCTATTTCTCATTTATGGATTTAGAGAGTGAATAATTCGGCGAGTAAAGAAGATGAAAATATAAATATGTAATATTTTATAAATTGTGTTTTATTTTAGTTAACATTAGTTTTAATTTGTGAAAACATTAATTTTAAATCGATTTTTATATCAAATTAATGAGTTTTTTGAGTAGTCGTAGTATGATCCAATTAATCGCCCTGTAGGCGTTACATATACAGTACTTTAAAAATTCAATAAATTATCGAGTAATATTAAATATAAATTATGAAATACACGTAAATTACATATTTTTGCCAATGTATGGCATTTAAATTTGTTTTAGCGTTGTTATTTCAGTAGTTTCTTTGATGGGTCATAATGACCCCTTCCCGCCGTTCCAGTAGGTAAAATTTTCCCGCCGTTCTAGTGTTAAAACACGAATTTATTTATTGTTATTCTCTCTCAACACAGTAGTTAATATAATTTTTTCTATTATTTCCAACAGACTACGATACTGAATTCGGTTTCCATGCCGAAATTGTATTTGTCATTTAAACAGATTTCATCGTTATTGCCAAAATATACTTCGTGTTTTCATTTTAAATGATAAAAGTATGTGTTGTCCGAAAAAAGGTTTTTATTAGAAAGTTAAGTTTGTATGATTTGCAAATTTGTATTTGAAAACTTACAGTATTTACGAGAGACATGTATTTCTTTCTTTATTGCAGCTGCAAGTTATATTTTTTAGCCAATACTTTTTCATTTTTAAGTTCTCAATTTTAAATTATATTTTAAATGCTTAAAATTATGTACAGTGTAACCTCTGAATAACGATTACCCGTGGGACCGGTGAAAAGTGACCGCTCTTCAGAGGTGGGTTTTATTCAGAGGTTTCATTTTAAATAAAATCAAAATTATATAAATTTAAATAGAAATACGCACAATCATTTTAATTAATCCTCATTATTTTAATATAATAAAAAAATCAGCGTTTTGCAGCTGCATTTTTTTTTTTTTTTTTTTTTTTTTTTTTTTTTACTGCAAATGTCTTTTGTCAAAGAAAAAAAAATGACTTGATTTGCTATACAACTCATTATCATTATAGTTTAATGAGAAATTTTACATTTCACGAAGGTTCTTCAAATCTTCGGCATATGTGCTAATACTGGAAATTTTGGATGATTCTATTATCTATTTCCTCTTCTTCCCTTCTATCTTCCACCCTTTGCTGTATGGAATCAAATGTGGCAGTAACTGCCAAAATGTTGACCAGACATACAAACAAGCTGGCCTTTACGTTAGCTATGCCTGCCGTTCTAAGAATATTATATAAATTTCCACATTATTATTAATGCCTTCATTTTCTGTTTGTTCACATCTAAAGTAAATTTTGTTTGATCTGCTTCACATTTCGGTTTACAAATAAAAATGAAATTGTACCAGGAGCTGAAATTATTTTTAAGTGACTTTTGAGTGACCGTTTTTCAGAATTCCATTTAGAGGTTCGTACTAATGTTAATTCTATGGAACGCATTTCGTTCCATCAATATGTGTCCGGTATTGGGAGATTTTCGTTGTTTAGATGCGTCCGTTCAAGGCTGTTTCACTGTATTTGAACATCTGTGTAAACATTTTTCAAATTGGATATGTTGATTTACAATTACTCAATGCTTAATGAGCAAAATAAAATGCACGAAATGTATGACTTTTTAAACCTATAATTTCTAACATTTTCAAATATTGAATTTAGTTTTATATAGTCTAGACATATCCTAGTTATTTCACATTAATCTCGCTGTTCTACCAAAGTAAGAGTGGAAGAGTAAGGGCGTTAACTTTCTTTTTTTAATCCAGCAGCTAATAATGACTGAATCTGTTCTGATTTTTTTTCTCCTACTATTGAAGTAAGATAAAACCTAATAGATATAGTTAGGTCAGAATTGAGAAAAATGCGCTGTAGCTCAATGTTAATTGTTCTTGCATCATGTATATTTATTTTTGAAAAATGTGCAAATAATCCCTCAAAATATTCCTTAATGTTTTCTTTTTTTTTACAGAATTCATTTCTCTAATTAAATTAGAATAATTAACATTAGGTTGTGAGAATTGTTAAGGGGTCATAACATTTCTATAATCGAGTTGAACACGCTGGTACTCATTTTTAACACTGAAATGTAATAAATTTAAATTATTACTGGATATATATACAATTTGATTTTGAACAAGGTCTCCTTGAAAAATTTTATAGTTTGCTCAGTCTATAAGTAAATTAAATTTAAAACAATCCTAATCTGGCAATCCCAATATGGCGTATTCTAATCAGTATCACATAGCAAAAATTCAATGCATTGCGTAATATTACCTATTTTAACTAATAAATTACATGACTTATTGACTATAACTTTACCTTTAGCTTGACCAATAGGGTGGGTCGAAAAAAGCGAAATTTTTCAGATGAAATTCTAATAGCGCAAAAAAGTTACCTTTTGTAAATTAAAAGAATAAAGCAAAAAAAAAAAAAAAAATATTTTGAAATCGGTTGATATCTTTAAGTCGGGCATAGCACTTGAATATTTTGAAAATATGATAAAAAATGACGATTTTCAAAATTAATGATGAAAATTTAAAAATATTCAAAGCTACTTCTAATAGTGCGTAAATGTCATTTTTTGGTATTAAAAGAATAACACAAAAAATTACTTAAAATCGGTAAATATCTTTAGGTCGCACATTGCACTTGTATTTTGGAAAATATGACCAAAATTTACAATTTTTGAAATTACATGATGAAAATCTAAAAACATATTCAGACCTACTGCTGCGTAAAAATCACATTTTGAAATTAGAAGAATAATATTAAAAATATTTATAATAGATTAACATCTTTAGGTCATTTCATCGCATTTGAAATTTGGAAAACATTGTCAAAAATAGCACATTTCTCTAATACAGGAACCAGGTTCAAAATACTTTCGTCATATAACTACTACAGCTGAAACCGGTAGGGATAGTTTTGAAGTGTTCCTTTATATCTATGTGAAAAGAACATTTCCTTAGATGAAGACGTTATAGTTGGGCGTGACGGTACTTCTATCAATTCGGTATAGAAAATAAGAGGCTATTTGAAATTTAGAAATGCCGATAGGTAGGCCCTTTCATGGGTTTATTTACCTTTTGCCTTTCATTGAATTTCCCTTTAGGCACTTGTTTCAACATATGGATGGAAAAAGCATAGGGCGGGCATTATTTTCTGGTCCTAAAGGTACACAGTTAAGAAATTGCAGCAATCCACAAAGTCACTCGACCGTTTTTACAGAAAACAGTTAATAACCACATTTTTTATGATCGTGACCATAATATGGTCATAATATGCTAACAATATGGTCAAGTAACCGTTATTTACACAAAAAGTTCAAATGATTAAACAGTTTGCTGCCTATCTTTAGCCGTGTTAGCAACTACCAGCTTTTGTAACACTATTTGCTGTCAAATTTCAATTAATAAATTGCAATATCCCAGCAATGACTGTTAATAAACCAAGTAACTTCAATTAAGATTTAAAATATGTATCTTTTGTAAATATTCAACGCTGTGCAACAGGCTTCTGTCCTGGGAATCTTGCTGCCCGTAATCGAGGGCTGATTTCTCACTAACGACCGCAAACAGAACTCTCAGACTGTATGGATCCATTGAAAAGCCTGTCAATGAATTGAAACAGTTAGTTTTATACGCTATGTAGACATGTGCATCTATATTGTTTGACATTAATAGGAATCATTGTGTTATTTTAGGAGAAATGCATCCCTTCAAGACAATAACAATATCGCGTCAATTTCCAAAAATAATTGGAGTAGGTGATACATTTTGTTACTGAGCTTAACGGAGTCTTTGCTCATCCCAAAAACTTGTGATTGTTAACGATCACAGATGAAAGAGAACAATAAGAGAATTGGGATTCAGACGGATTTTAATGCAATGCAATCTGTGACTTTCTGAGAGAGTTTTTCAATCAATGAGAGACAAAATGCTTTCTGAGCTTGTCCTGTGCAATATGGGAGGTGGAGTAACCTTGCAGGTAGACCAGTCATAAGTTATGAGTAACCGTGAGCAATAAAATTTAACTTGGGGTCACAAGCCCTTGCACAGTTCTCGCTCTTTCAGTCTGCATATTTTCTAGGTTTGAATATATATAGTTTTTATTTCTCAACATGCAACTTCAAAAATTGTCAATTTTGGTCATATTTTCCAAAATACAAGTGCAATGCTCGACCTAAAGATATTAACGGATTTTAAATAATTTTTTGTGTTATTATTCTAATATAAAAAGGCGAGATTTACGCACTATTAGAAGTAGCTCTGACTATTTTTTTTTTTTTTTCATCATTAATATCAAAAATCGTCACTTTTCATCATATTTTCAAATATTCAAGTGCAATGTGCGATCTAAAGATATTAACCGATTTCAAAAATACTTTTTACCATTCTTCTTCTAATTACAAAGGGCAACTTTTCTGCTTTATTAGAAGTTGATCTGAAAAATTTCGCTTTTTTCGTCCCACTCTATTGACCAACAATGACAGGTGAAATAATTACAATTTTAGTATTTAAAGATTTAATTAACTCAAAAAGTAGTATTGAAATTGTTGATCTAGTATCAATTACATAATGTTATTATTTGTTATTTGCATATACAGAAACAATTAATTGTCAGACATTATGACCTAGATGGTGCGGTTTGTTTGGAAGAGGAGTAGTACATGACTGGTGAGGATTCACTTTAAATATACAACTTTTTTCAAAGTGATAAAGTTCTGGGATTCCTCTATTTAGACACAATCTACATGGTTGACTAGGACCTTTTCTCTGATAATGATTTACAGGCAATCTAGGACTAACAAACCTGGACACTGACGGTTTAAAAATACTTTGTGGTTGGAAATTTGGATTTATGAAATATTTATATGTGCGAACCCAAAGTTTAGGTGCATTATTATGCTGAGAAAATCTTCTAGGACTTTGATAAACATTTTTGACATTACTATTACATCTATGATGAGATGGAATTACGCTAGTTGTTTTACTATCCTATACCAGTCTGTGGTATTTCCAGGAGGATTTACTATTAAATAGTTCTGATACTCGGGTTGCAGCCCATCTGCCAATCCTTGTGGCATGATTGCTTCACATAATTTTAGCTGTCGACCAATCTCTATCTTTTTACAAACATAACTTTCTAAATTAGTAAAATATGCAACTTTTTGAAAGTGATAAGCTTCTGGGATTCCTCTATTTAGACATAATCTACACGGTCAACTAGGACCTTTTCTCTGATAATGATTTACAGGCAATCTAGGACTAACAAACCTGGACACTGACGGTTTAAAAATACTTTGTGGTTGGAAATTTGGATTTATGAAATATTTATATGTGCGAACCCAAAGTTTAGGTGCATTATTATGCTGAGAAAATTTTCTAGGATTTTGATAAACATTTTTGACATTACTATTACATCTATGATGAGATGGAATTACACTAGTTGTTTTACTAGCCTATACCAGTCTGTGGTATTTTCAGGGGAATTTACTATTAAATAGCTCTGATACTCGGGTTGCACCCATCTGCCAATCCTTGTAGTATGATTTCTTCACATCATTTTAGCTGTTGACCACTCTCTTTCTTTCTTTCTAACCGATGACCAGGCCCCTACCTGCCGGGATGTCCCAGCTTAACGGGTTTAGTACCTGGCATCGGGGCGAAAGACCGCCTAACCGCCGCGAAGCGGCAATAAACCTGACATCATTGCCTCGATCGTCATCCTATTTGCAGTGCCTACTGCTCGTTTGTGTATACTATGTTTTGCCGGTTACTTAACGTTATAACCTGTTGTTCGGCACCTGCGCATTGCTACTCATGTTGGTCTCGTAATTTAGAACCTTGATCAGATGACGAGACCTTCACCTGGCCAGGCACCTCCAGAGGTATAATTCACAGGTAACTTGGAGGACTTTGCACCCACGACGGATTTTACATGCACAAGGCGCCATTAGCGTACATGGCGGATTATACCCAGCAGTGTGCCTCGATCCCGCGGCCTTAGCTGCGGATTCGATGCTCTGCCAACTGGGCCACCGCTGCCCGAACTACTTCTGAATGACCTGGGGTTTAGAAGCCGAATTGTTGGTGCAGACTTGTCATAAGAAAAAGGATTGGTGGGGGTGAGGAAGCAAAAAAAAAAAATAAATAAATAAAAATAATAATAATAAATAAATAAAAAAGAATTAAAAAAAAGAAAAAAAAATGGAGCGCCGCAGATAGACAAGTTGCACCTAAAGTTAATTTTGGGCCGAAATGCTAGACAAACATAACGATGCAGGGGGATGGGACTCCGCCTATCTACCGTCCCCACCGCGTAGAAACTGACTCCGTAGACTTCCCACTGGAGAGGGTCCGGTAGCTTGTGCAGGCTATAGCCTATGTGCAACTAAGAATAATAAAGAGGCGGTAGTCAAAAAGAAAAAAAAAACCTGAAAGGGAAAGGGGTTAGCTTGTACATGTTATTACACTTAAAACTTACTTATAGCTATTTACTTAACTATCATTTATTACACATGTTGTTTTAATATTATCCTATAGCACTAGGTGATACTAAACGAACTAGAGTAATTTACTATAGATTATTTAAATATTGCCTGGCTATTTAAAAATGAATTTATATTTTAATCATTTCTAATATTAGAATCGGGATTTTATTTATTAATTATTGTTATTATTTTTATATTATCTTATGACAAGTTAACTATGAATTGGTATACTATTACTTATCTAGGAGGGAATTGATAAGAGACTAACGAGCTGACCTAGTGAGATTAATATACTAATTTCTAATTGAACTAGCTGCTTGAGGTTGTAACTTAGACATAAGCTATGGGTGTTGGGTTTGACCTAAATTAACATTTAATTTAATAATTCATTATATTTGTCTAGTATAATATACTTATCTCAGCCAGTGGGCTTGTTCTTCTGAGGAGGTTTCCTTGTCTTGGTATTTGGTCACTGTCGTGGTGGTTGTCTTTTTAATATTTTGACATATTCTTGTGGGTCTTGTCTTTATCCTTGATTAGATATATGCTTCTCACGTACCGTGAGATGCTTGTCTCTATCGTAGGTTGTTTTCCTTTATGACTATTAATGGTGGATGTCTAAATTTGAGGTTTTGTCACTTTGCGAACTTGCCGCTGATGGTTTGACGACTTGTGGTCTTTAATTGTGAACCTTTGAGTTGGCTTTGATCACTTAACAGGTTCATTTTCCTTTGTTTGTATGTTACCTTGATACGTGAATGCGCACATAGCGATCAGTCCATTGGAACCTAATGGCTGTTATCACGATTTATGCAACATTGTTGCGAGCTATTTGAAAAGGCTTGTGCACTACTGGAGTGGGGCTTGTTCCATGGCCGTTAGTCCGTCAATTTTTTTATGATGACTGTTTTCACAAGATGTATCGTTATAATTTCTCCTTTGTTGTAGTTGGCTTGGTTTAGCATGTAGTTGGCTTCTCTGTTTCATATTTAAAACACATCTTTTCCTTATCCACTTCACTATCTTCGGATGATTCGTTGGGTTTGTGTGAGTGAGCCGTAGCCATCAGTTCATCATAAATGACTTCCACCTCTCAGAAGTGCGATAAATCGATTTTTTTTTTTTTTGCAAGTAAAAGGTTCCTTCACCTGCGGCGGCCGCGGTCAACTTAATAGTTAGACTCGGACCTTTTTTTTTTTTTTAAATATATATATATATATATATATATTAAACCTGAAAATAAGGCAGTTAGTTAGTTTGGGGTGGCGATGTCCGCTGGGATGGTATGTGTTTAGCTTTGTTCTTTTATGTTTTATTGAGAGATGGAGTCTATGTTTTCTATTAACCATCTGATAACTGCTTTGCCCTTGTTTTGTACATGTTTATTGTTTGCTAGCTGGTTATGCCAAAGTTGCTCGTTGTTTGCTGTGATTTGAATCAGATGGTGTGGTTGTGTAAGTGGGCAGGCTGTTAGAAAGTGTTTTGGGGTTCCCAATTGCCCGCATGCACAGTTTGGCTCATCTTTGCGCTTGAATCTGTGTAAGTATTCTAGTAATGCTCCATGTCCCGTGTATATCTGGCTGAGTAATTTACAACTCCTTAGTCTGTTTGTACTTACTTTTGGGAAGTATTGATATGTTGTCCTGCCCTTGTCCCCGTAATCCCACTCGAACTGCCACTGTTTAATAATTAGTTCTTTAATTGTTTTTTTATGGTTTGTTATTGACCTTTCTAAGTTATATGGAATTTCTTTTATTTTATTTTCTGCTGCTTGTTTGGCTAATTCGTCGGCATCCTCGTTTCCTTGGATGCCCACGTGTGCTTTAACCCAGCTAATTTTGAACCTATTATTTGAGAGTTTAATTGCTTCTTGTATATCATTTACTAGTTGTGTGGTGTTAAATGGTTTGCTTAATGTTTGGATGGCTGACATGCAGTCCGAGCGGATGCTGTATTCCATCCCTGTGTTGTTGCCCCAATATGCTGCTTGTAGTATGGCCAGTAGTTCTGCTTGAAAGACACTATTAAACTTCCTTAAAGCTGCTGACCACGATTTAATTTTTTGTTCATTTTTGAAGGCTACGAATGCCGAACCCGTAGCTCCTGATTCCAATTTTGAGCCATCTGTGTAGATATTTATGTCTTTGACGTTGTGCCCTATTCTTGGTTCGATTGTTTCTGCGGGGTGTGTGTTCCATACGTTTATTTTTTTTTGTATAGTCCGTGTGATTTATTGTTGTTCCATGGAGGTTTACATTTTCTCTCAGTCTTGATACTGTACCGTATGTTGCTTCGTATTTTACTTGTAGGTGTATTGGAATCAGGCCTGCAAGTACCTGAAGGGCCGCGGTAGGGGCAGTTTTATATGCCTTAACAATGGACAGCAGGAAGTGTCTCTGGCAAGAGGATAATACCTCCTTGCTCCTTGTATTCAGGTTGTGGCCCCAAATAGGGGCGGCATAAGTTAGTGTCGTTTCAACTACTGTCCTATACCAAGTTTTAATAATTTCTGGTTTTAAGCCCCAGTTCCTGGATGCCATTGCTCCCAATATGTTGAATGTGTTTCTTATTTTTGCTGCTTGTGTTTGGCAATGCGCTAGCCAGTTGAGGTTTTTGTGTATTATGACTCCTAAGTATTTTATTTGCTCTTTTCCTTCAAGTTCTTTGTCATTGAATTTTATACCTTCTATTTTAAATGTGTCCTCTGATGGAAGATTCCTTGTGTGTGTTCTGTTTAGATACAGCAGTTCTGTTTTATCCCAGTTTAGCGTTAGTTTATTTCCTGTAATCCATTCATTGAATTCTTTGATTATTTTGTTAGCTAGTTTAACTAATTTGATTTTTGTTTTTGCTCTAAGTATTATTATAAAATCATCCGCGAATGCTTGTATTCTTACGTTAATCCCCCAATTTTTCTTGAGAGCCGTATCTGCTATGAGCAGCCACAGCAAAGGCCCGAGACAGCTGCCTTGTGGGCAGCCCCCGAATGTCTGCTTTGTTAAAATAATGCCGTTTTCTTCGATTGTGACGTACCTGTCTTTTAGGAAGCTCAATATCCAGTTTGTTAAATAAGTTGGATTGGGGGACTGCTTAAGGTTTTCAGATATAATAGGCCATCTGATATTATCGAATGCTCCCTTTATATCCATTGCTATGAGTAGTGTTTGGTAACCCTCTATTTTATCCTGTTTAATTGTTTTTATAAGATTATCAAGTGCATGTTCGCACGAGATCCCTTTTTTAAATCCGTATTGTTTATCGCTCCAATATTTGTTTACTGTTAGGTGGTGGGATATTCTGCCGTGTATTATTCTTTCTAAAATTTTACTGAATGCCGGTAATAGGCTGATTGGTCTATAATTTTGGGGGTCTTTAGGGTCTTTACCTTTCTTGTGGAACAGAACCACTGTACCTATTTTGAAAGATTTTGGAAAATAGTTAAAGTGGAGGCAAGTATTGTATAATGTTAAAAGAAGTTGTGGCGCTGCATTGTGAATTCGTTTTATTAGGTTATAATCAATATAGTCGAAACCAGGGGCTTTGTTTTGTTTAATGTTTTTAATTATCCTGTTCAGCTCTTGTCGCGTGATTGCAGGGGGGTTTTCTTCTTCTTCTCTTGGCTTTTCCGATGTTAATTTATGTTCTATTTTTGGGTCTGTTAAGTAAAGGCTATTTATGAAGTAGTTTAGTGTATTTTTAATTGTGACTTCTTTGTTGTCTGGCAGGGTATTGACTAACCTTGATGGGCATGTTTTCTTACCCGACGCTGTCTTGTATTGTGGTCCTTATGTATTTTTAACTTTTTCACAGTATTTCTTCCATGAATCGCGTTTAGCTTTTTGTACTATTTTTTTAAGTTTTGCCCCTTCTTTTTTGTATTCTATGTGTAATTTCTGTTTTTTTCCCCGTCTTCTTGTTTTTGAAATTTTATCCTAAACGCTCTGACCCTGTTTCTTGCTATCTTAACCTCTTGCGTCCACCATTGCGGCGCTGTTATGACAGGTGCTTTCCTTTGTTTATAACATTTAAACGCTATTGTTTTAATTTCGTTTTGGAGTCTTAAGGTTATTTTATCTATCTGGTCTGTGTTTGTTATTCTTTTAAGATCTTTAATATATCTATTTCTTATTTGTTTTATTGTTTTCTCAAATTTAGCGTGTTTTCCGTATTTCGTTTCTAACCTGTGTCTTTGATAGTTAGTGTTATCGTACTGTAGTTTAAATTTAATATACTTGTGGTCGCTGCCCGATTCATCATCGCTCACTTCCCAATCTGTAATTTCAGTCCCTAGTTTTGTTGTAGCTATTGTTAAATCTGGCCATCCCTCTAGTTTCTTTTGTCCCCTTATTGTACTAAAAGACGCTGGTGCTCCTGGATGGTTTTGGACAAAGAGCGAGTTTAGGAGTAGAAAATCTGTAAGTTTTTCACCCCTGTCATTTATATCTGCGTACCCCCATTGTTGCCAGTGTGCGTTGAAGTCCCCCGCCAGTAGAATCTCGCCCTTTGCTAATTTCAGTGTGTCTTCCACTTCCTGAAGTACTATTGCGAAATCTGCCGAGGGGGGAGCATATACGTTTATTATTGTTATAGTTTCTTTTTTATTTTCTACTTTTATTGCTGTTGTATATTCTTTTTCTGCGATTGTTATTGGGTTTGTGCCTATGTTCGTTACTATGGCTGATCGATTATGTTTTGTTTTGGTTACTTTCCAGATGCTGTTTTTATCGCTAAAGGCTGTTATTTTTTCTGTTCTTTTATTTTGATAGTAGTCTTGAAGCAGTCCTATGTTAATCTTGTTTTCACTCATGTAACCCTTTAATGAGTTAGTGGCATGAAAGCTACTGTGTAGATTAATTTGTATGAATTTAATATTGTCTTTATCTTGCGAGTTTTCTTTTGTGGTGGAGCTTGCTATATGTATTTTTTTATTTTTCTGTTTTTGCATGTTTAACGCTTGGGTGCCTTTTTGGCACGCGCTATCTTTAATCTCGGCGTGGTGCATAATTGACTCTATTTCGTTCACGTACTCTTTGTTCACGTTCTCTGATTTCTGCTTGTGTACGCCTATACAATCGTGGAATACCCCCGTATGTATTTACTGTTACTAAGTCTTTTAAATCTTCCTCACACGTGGTTAGTTTTGTTTTCCCTTTTTCTAGTTCCAACTGCCTTATTGTCAGTAGTTTACGGTAGACCCTGCACCTCCCGCCATGATCCGTGTGGTCAACTGGTAGATGTGCTATGAGGTGATCTTTATTCCATTCATTGAAGGTTGTGCACATGACACACCGCTTCGTATTTTTGGGGCAGTCTTCGTATCTATGGTGGCCGGCGCAAATTGGACAGTATTCTTCTTTTTGGGTACACTGGTTTGCAAGATGATCAAACCCTTGGCATCGATGACATCTTAGGATTGTGACATAGTTCTTTACTGGGCATTCCCTCAGTCCCAGGCAAACCGTTCTCTCTCTGAACATGTGATTTGCCAAGGGCTCGGGGAGCGATACCGCTATGTGCACTTTTCCCGCTGATACCGTAGGGTTCGTATCTTTTCCAGATTATATTTGGGGCTGATGCCTATCTTCCTGCATATCTTCGTTTTCACTGTTGTTTCTCTGTTTCCTCTGGTGCGGGGGAAGATTATGATTCTCTTCATCTTCATGTTTGCTGTCTTGATATTCAAACCGCTGCTACTTTCTTCGCTTTCTGTGAGGGCATCTTTTATCCTCGTGGCTTGTGCCGCCGAATCACATACTATTTTCATACCGTTGCGTATCTTCTTGACGTTCTTCACCCCGTCTTTGTTTTGTATCTTGCTGGCTACTTGTTGCTCCACTTCTTCTGCTGTTCTGTCTTCTTTAGCTTGGATTATTACTGTAGCTGTAGCTTCTTGTACGGCTCTTGCATATGATTTTACGACCGACGTTTTCATACTTACCAGTTCTTCTTTATCAGTTATTTCTTCATTGATCGTTGTTCTTAAGGCTGTTGATTGTTCCATAACTTCTATACTGGCCTCGGCGTGCACAGCCCTAGTCTCGATCTCCATTAGTGAATTTATCACTATTTGGAGTGCTCGTTCTATGGCCGTGCGCGTCGAAGCGGTGATTTTTGTAGATTTTGCTGCGATTGATTTAATATAGCTAATTGCCAGCATTCCTCTTTCAACTTCTAACGATCTTCTTTTATTTGCTTCTGGCAGATCACAATAACTCATTAGCTTATTCTTGATTTCATCTGTCTCTTTATTTTCCTTTTTTGAGGCATTCTGTTGGCTATATTCGTCGGAATCGACTTCTGTCTTGTCATCGTTGGTGAGATCGAAATATTCTTGTATATTCTTCAGTGTTATTACTGTCTTTTCGGGGAGCTCTTCTTTTTTAGTTGAATTCTTCAATGATTGACCAGGTAGCTCCTTTCGAGCGGAGCCGGATCCACCTGCCACTACTGGTGTCTTTTTTGTATTTTGGGTTTAGTGTTGTTGATTTTGAGTTGATTTTTGGTGTATTGTTACGGGCCATTCCATGTCAGTTCAGGCAGGCATGTAACCCACCATCACAGATTTTGATGAAACTGCGTGTGTTTGTTCCTTTTATTAAGATATGATTCCCAGTATTTTTTTTTACTTCTTGGTCAAATAGTTTCTGAGAAAAAAATTGTCAAAATTTTGAAAAACTGCCATCAGTTGGCATTCTTGACGGCTCGATTTTCAAATGTAGCATGACATAAATATGATCATATTTCAATATCTATTCCACAAATCATCTTCAAATAATTTATGCATAATATATAGGGTACGTATTTTATGAAAAAAATACTGTTACGCTTATATAACATTTTAAGTGTGTCTAAAAAAATGTTTAATCTTTGAAGTCGTGATTTTTTTATGAAAAATAATGCATTAACTAAAATAGCATTATTAACAAAAGGCGGTATTTTTATTAAATTTATTTTTTGTGGGGGATATACTTAAATGTGTCCTTTACCTGATTCTGAAATAAAAGTAGTGGGATTTTGGGTGTTTTTAGTAGTATTTCATATTTAAAAATATTTTGAGGCGTATTTCAAATCAAATCAAGCAGATTCATTCCATGTCAGTTCGCCTAAGACATTTAATTCACTGTCACAAATTTCAATGAAACTGGGTATGTTTATAGCTCATTTTAAGACAGGATCAAGGAAATTAAAGGTGATTACAAGTAAAATATTTTTTAAGATAAAAAAAAAATATCTAAATTTTGAAATTTTTTAAAAATGTTTTTAATGACAAATCTACATTCAAAGACTGCATAAAAAAAAGTCATTTCAATATAAAATCACTAAATAAGTTTCAAATAATGTATATGTGACAAATAATGTAGGCAGATTATTATTTATTGTTGTTTGTCATGTTTAAATGCTAAGAGTGTATTTAATCTTGTGAATTCTTAAAATCAAGAATTTTGTAAAAAATAATGTGTTAATCAAAAATTTATTATTAACCGAAGGCAGGCTGTTATTACTTTTTTTAATTGTACGTAAAAATATCTTTCAATAGTTATAAAATAAAAATAGTGAAAATATGAGCAATTTTAACAAAATTTTCATAAAATGTGAATGTTTAATGATAAATATTGAAGCTTTTCATGCTAAGATGTACTAAAATGACTACGATATCGTGTATTTCTACTCTTGCTTAAATATAATACATACAATAATAAAATAACAAATATTATTTACACTAATAAAAATTAAATTAAATAGTACCAGTTCCTTTACCAACACTACATTGCTCAACAACCGACTTAAAATCAACAGCCCACTTTTATTGAAAAATACTTTCTATTGTTCAAATAATAAATAAACTGCATTTAAAAATTTTAATATCAACTTATTATCTTAAGACGATAATAATAACTTAACAACATGATGAATTTATAAATCAGCTTTTAATTGAAAAGTCATGAAATGGTCCCTTTAAATATTGTTGTTCATCGAGTCAATCAAAACAAATTATATAAAAAAAAAAAATAGTGAGCCTAATATGCTGACTGCAATGACACTTCTAACAAAACTAATTAATTCATTACCATCTGAAATCAAACCCGAAAGATCAAAAGAAAAAAAAAATCATCTGTAGTGTGAATGTGACATAATCAGTGGTTGTTGAGGTAGGAATGTCTTTGTGACATTTCCACCTGTACTTCAATAAAATATAAACATGTAAGCTTTTTTCATTCATCCAAATTAAATAAAACAATTATAAAATTTTGTTGTCATTACACCAGATGTTAAATTTTTCGTTACATACTATTAGATAAGTTCTTTACTTTTAGACATTATTGACATAATATCATAAAATTTACTATATGTATTTTCTATAAGTGTATAAACAATATATATATGCTTTATTAAACATAAATGAATAATTTTTAAATAATTTGTTTGAGAACAGGGATATATATACACGCATATATATGTTGAAAATCCATCTTTCAGCAATACTGTGATGAAATAAATCAAATTACCGTAATTTCCGGTGTATAGCCCGCGGATCAAACAATCGTGTTTCGACCCAGAAATTTTTAAAAATAAAATGTAACTTTTTAGATCACAGTAAATATTGGTCTTCAAATACTGAATAAAATTTCTGGGTCCAAACTGAATTGTTTGATCTGCGGGCTATACACCCGAAATTACGGTACATATCATTAGAAACTGAATAAAGTTACAAAAGTGCAACTCATTAAGTTTTAAATATTTTTTTAGATATATTTGAAAGATATAAATATAATGGATTATGCATTTTTTGCATATATTTAAAGCACAATACGTCAAAATTTTCTTCAAAAGAGTGAAATTTGGTATTTTTTTTTTAATATTAGCAGCTCAATGCTAAATTTTCAATATTAACAGCCAAATATGAGTTTAAAGATTAGGACTGTCATTTTGAAAATTTCTATTGGGCGGTGAGGAGCTAGTGATTTTTCTCTTTTTTGGAAAGGGATAATTGCTCTTCGCCCTAGAAGTTTTACTAAAAAACAATATTGTTTATTTTTTTCCTTAAGAAACGAACATAAAAGATAATTTGAAAAATAAAATAAATGTATAAATAAAAATATTTCCAGGGATGATACATTGGATAGGTTTTACATTTGAAAATATTGATAATTTTAAATATGATTTAAATACTACTAAAACCAAACAAAATCCTACTATTTTTATTTCAGATCCAGTTATAATGTAGTATTATGTACAATTTAAAATTAAAAAATTAGTCATAGAAACTCCGCCTCTGATTGATAAAGATTTTTTAATAATTTCATTATTTTTTGTAAAATATCTTTGATTTCAAAGATTATACAATTTTTTAGACACATTTAAATATTTTTTAACATTACAGCAATATTTTTTTCATAATCTACATACTTTATTTACCTTGCTTAAATTATTCAAAGAGGATATCTTTATTAGTTATTGAAATATGATTTTATATATAAAATGAGGCCTTTGAAAATTGAACAATCATTAATGGCAACTCGTGGCATTTTTCCAAAATTTTGATAATTTTTTCTCATATGTTCACTATTTTTATTTTATAACCATTTAAAAGATATTTTTACGTACAATTAAAAAAAAACAATAACACCCTGCCTTCGGTTAATAATAAATTTTTGATTAACACATTATTTTTGACAAAATTCTTGATTTTAGAAATTCATAAGATAAAAGACACTCTTAGTGTTTAAACATGATAAAAAACAAGAAATAATAATCAGCCTACATTATTTGTCACATATACATTATTTGAAACCTATTTAGTGATTTTATATTGAAATGACTTTTTTTTTTTAATGCAGTCTTTGAATATCGAACTGTCATTAAAAAAATTTAAAACAATTTTTCAAAATTTTGATATTTTTTATCTTAAAAAATATTTTACTTAGGATCAAGAAAATTAAAGGTGATTACGTCTTAAAATAAGCTATAAACAAACCCAATTTCATTGAAATTTGTGACAGTGATTAAATGGCTTAGGGGAACTGACATGGAATGACTCTGCTTGATTTGATATGAAATGCACCTCAAAATATTTTTAAATAGGAAATACTACCAAAAACACCCAAAATCCCACTATTTTTATTTCAGAATCAGGTAAAGGACACCTTTAAGTATATCTCCCATAAAAAATAAATTTAATAAAAATACCGCCTTTTGTTGATAATGCTTTTTTTGTTAATGCATTATTTTTCATAAAAAATTCACGACTTCAAAGTTTAAATATTTTTTTAGACACACTTAAAATGTTATAAGCGTAACAATATATTTTTTTCATAAGCTGCGTACCCTAAATATTGTGCATAAATTATTTGAAGATGATTTGTAGAGTAGAGATTGAAATATGATTATATATATGACATGCTACATTTGAAAACCGAGCTATCAAGAATGCCAACTGACGGCAGTTTTTCAAAATTTTGACAATTTTTTTCTCAGAAACTATTTCACTAAGGAGCAAAAAAAATTACTGGTGATCATATCTTAATAGTAAGAACAAACACACGCAGTTTCATTAAAATCTGTGATGGTGGGTTACATATTGATATTTTACTGCCTGATTTGACGTGGAATGCCCCTTACGTATGTCTGTTGGAGGGTTTATGCTACTCCTAGAGGAGGAGCGAGTGCCGGGTGGCATTTTGTTGTGTTCTATTACGCTGTTTTCACCTCTAAGTGTACTTGTTTATTTTATTTTACTTTCCAGCGGAGTGGGGGGGGAGGCAAAGATACATAAACATGAATTGATTTCACACAATAAATACTAATGGTAATTGGTTTACAAGCAGTTAAACAATTGTGGGGGGGAGAGAATGCTAGAACTTATGCTCTGTTGGGTACTAAGAATGCTAAGGTATAAGATTTAATCACTTACTAACTCCTAAAATGCAGTGAGAAAAATGAACTAGGGGGAAGGGGGGGGGGGGAAACTAAGCAAATCCTTTAAATAAGGTGGAAGTGGGTAGAATAAAGGTATAGAATCTGTTAAAAGTCTTAGAAAGACACTATTGATTTATTAGTCCTTGTTAACTTGGTTGATTAATCAAAAGTTTTAATTTGAATACTTAATTGATTAATTGCGAGTTAGTTGTTCTCTTAGTAAGCTGTAGAAACTAGGAACTGGGGAGCTGAAAAATTGAATATATAGTATTTAAAATACAATGGCTCACTAATGCTTGCTGTGGGAGCTTATCTATCTACTGTGGAAGGGGTTTGTTAAAAAAAAGTTATTAGTTCTTAGTGATCTTTCAAAGAGTGGGGACTTGGGAGACAATGAACTGGTATGCTGAAGACGAAGGGATTATAGGTGCACGAAGGATTAGTCCGATGCGTAGGGAAGAATATCTGAATTTAGGAAAAAAGGTCAACGGTAAAAAAGGCAACGGAAAAAACGTCAACGGTAAAAAGGTCAATGGTAAAAAGGTCAACAGGTAAAAAAGGCAACGGTAAAAAGGTCAACAGGTAAAAAGGTCAACGGCAAAAAAGGCAACTGTTAAAAAATATTAATTATAAATACTTCATTGAACATAACATTGGGATACATTAGTTATTGAGGTGCATATACGTTCAGTTATAAAAAACAGATTCTATACTTCAAGTAAAGCACGTGGTAAGAACATGTATTTGTAACCCTGTTATTGAAAGCAATGAATCTAGGAAAAAAGGTGACAGGAAAAAACGTGACAGAAAAAAGGAGGGCGGAAAAAACGTGACAAGGTAAAAAGGAGAGCGGAAAAAACGTGACAAGGGAAAATAGTGACCTGAAAATACGTGACAAGGAATTGTTAAATATTGAACTTGTCGATAAATAAATGCTAACAACTAAAGTGCAGTTTTTCCACTGTCAGTTTTTTACAGCGTAGGGGGGGGGGGGGGGGTACAGAGTTAATGGGTGGGTTAGAAAATTCTTAGATTTGGTCCGAGAAAACATAATTTTAACATTTCATTAAGAGAAGTTTAACATGACTTCTACAAGGGACAAGCTGGTGCTTTCTACGGGGGGGGGGGGGGGGGGGGAGGAAGGGGTATTAAAGACATACAATTTATTCGCGAACGCGAATACAAATATTGTTCGTCGATGTCTACAAATGCTAATATTGAAAAAATTTGAAAATTCGCACGAAATTCTAATTAACATCACTACTTGATATTTGATATTCGCGAAAGGTAATACCAATATTTTCCGTTGATGTTTAAAAATGCAAATATAGAAAAAATACCTGAATATTCGCATATGAAAATTCACATTTACACCACTACTTAATTTGGACATTATGTGAATAAGAATGCTTTCCGTTGATAATTAGAGTACAAATATTTAAAAATGTTATGAATGTTCGCATACGAGAACGCTCGTTTACATAACAACTTTATTTTCGACTTACGCGTGTATAATATATAAACTTTTTTTTTTATTATTAAAGAAGTTAGTTATAATAGATACGATAGGAAAGTTTTATTTTTATTTTATTTAACGTTATTTGAATTTTTTGTTTATTAACATTATATTATTAATAATAACAATTTTTAGACTTTCTGAATCACTTCAGTGTTGCCAGATGGGCTACTATTTTTTTAATTCAGATTCTTGATTGACACCACTTTTTTGAAATTGTAAAGTACGTCTTACTTAATGACATATTTATTAAGGTTAAAAGAAAGGGAATTTAACCGTTCCAAATAAGTGGTGGCAATCAAGAAATCTGAATTAAAAAAAGTAGCCTACTGGCAACACTGAATCACTTATCAATTTATAATTTTTTATGTCCTGATCAGTGGCATTAGTATTTTCAGATATTAACAGAACAAATAAAGAAAAAATAATAATAAGTAAATTTCTTTCTTAAGATACGCCTAAAATTAGAAATTAGCATAGTTTGTTACTTTTTTGTTGTTGTTGTTGTTGTTATATTAAGCTATTGATTGAAGTCGAATTTTTTGCAATTTTTGGTTTCATCATGGAATTTCCAGATAAATTATTCTAAATATTAAAACTAAACAAAATAAATTAAAATAAACATTTCTATAAGATACTGGAATCACGGGAAAAAAGCGCACATAGGAAAAAACAAATCGGATAAAGGATCACTGGAAAGTATTGTATTTATTAAGTTGTATGCATAACAGAAAATATAATATAAAGTTTGTTTTTTAAGGAATTTAATGTCTGTTTTCAAAACATAGTAAAGCTTATATTTTTTAACGACATGAAGGCCATATTTAAAAAATAATTAATTTATTTTTTATACATATATTTGTATACATAACAGAAAATATGAAGTTCGTTTTTTTTTTTAGGTTTTGAGGAATTTAATATCTATGTAATTTAAAAAACCTACTAAAGCTTAGTTTTTTTTTTTTTTTTTTTTTTTTTTTTTAACAACATAAAGGCAATATTTAATAAATAATTTATTTTTTTATTGCTGACTTTGCCCAAATGCCACTTGAGAATTCATTAAAAGTTTAAGGGTATTTGTTTCAGAAAAATTCTTTTCGGGAATTTAAAGGCAAAATTTACTGTTATCTTTATTTAATTTTTAAAAAAATCTATAGCTTACTTCAAAAATACAATTGAATAAAAATAAAATATTTTAAACTAAATAAATATGGCTATTAGGAAAAAATGTACTCACATTTTGAACTGTAACGAAAAATCCTGACAAAATTATGCCCCCCCCCCCCCAACCTTCCCTATATACAATTCCCTTTGTGTTCCTGAAGTGGCCTTCGAGAACCCAAACATTTTTGTAGGTGGCCCTTCTCTTAAAAAGGTTGTACACCCCTATTGTAAAGGGAACAAAATAAAGACGAAGCGAAGAGGCATATCCTTTAGAGGAATTTTTTCATTATCCTGCAATTTTAGGTAAGGGGCAGATTTGTGGTTGTAATAAAATAGATAAATATGAGTTAAAATTTTGAGATTATCCTACTAACATCAAAATATGGCATTTTACACAGGGCCACATTACCTCATGGTTTCATCATATGCTTAACTATTGTCTCTAGGGGTGTGGCTGGTATGGACAACAGGGGTAAACTATAATCCCTTAGGATTGAGTAACAAAAGGACTTAAGTTTGTGTAAAAAAGGGACTTAGATTTGAGTAACTAAAATGTAACCTTGTAATTTTGACAAGCTATGTCAGATAAATAGAAAGACTCCTTTCCCTTTGTATTTAAAGAGAGAAAAATGGTTTGTAAACTATATCAAAATCCACGAATGTGTTTTAACGAAGCTTATTGCACCTGTGGAATGCAATAAATGTTGAAATACCCTGAAAACCTTCTGATTTGTGACACAAGGTTCAGTTAAACAATTTTTATTTTGTATTTTTTAAAGGACTTTATAATGTTTGATTTTCCACTTCTAGTCCTTCGCTTTTAGTCTTCGTAATATTCTTCTTTTCTATTACATTATTTCACTAATAGTAATCTCTATATAATTTCTTATAGTATTCTTAATTGTATTGATTTTTAAGAAATAGTCTTAGTTTTTGAATTTTTATATTAATTTGATATAAAGATAATTATTTCTAACAACGGCAAGGAGAAATTTTTGGCAGTGTACGCATACTTAGTGCACAAAACTGGAAAGCTATTTATTCGTTGGAGATATACGAAACATAAATTAGACTACATTTTAATTTTTCTATCTGATCGGTGGCCTTGCAACCGAAAGAAAAAAGAAAATCTTCATTAACTGGAAACACTTTTTACGAGAAATGCTATCAAACCGTTATTTACAAAAAGTAATATTCACCTCTTTTAATGATAGAAAATCTACGATTATATTAAAGCAAAGATTTTTTTTTTTTTTTTTTTGTGTGTGTGTGATATGCTGTCGTCTGGCATAAATCACGTTTCCAGATCAAAGTTAAATACATCTACAATAAATTTATGATTGTAATATTATAGATACTAAGATTTAAATTTTTAAAGCAAAATGTAGAGAAACATGAAACTCTTGAAATAAATTTCTTCCTTACCCGTTATTTATTACAAGCATTGTTTGACCATGTGATCCAGTATTTCTTGATGTTGCTAAAATTTTGTAATTTTGATATGATTTTCTAGAATATGGAAGGTTTCGATTTAGACAATATTTGTAGAAATGTTGAAGATTGGAAAAGAATCGGACAAAAAGAGGTGACCACTGTTAGGGAGAACGTAGAAATATATCTGCTTCTATATATTTTTTGGAACTTTGAACAAGAATGCTGTTGCGCGGAGGGGGGGGGGGATAAAAAACTAGAGAACAGGAATTCTGATTTTTACTTTCTTCTATCTTTACAAGAAGAAAGTACTGGATTCGTGAAAATTTTCGACTTTCGGTTTTCGACGGATTTACACGTTTTAGGGGTCAGATTCCGAAGAACATGTTTTTACAAAATGTCTGTCTGTCTGTGACTCTGTCTTTCTGCCTGTATGTGACACAAATTTTGTGGGCGCTCTATCTCAAGAACTAATGCACGGAATTTAATAAAAATTTATATTCAGTTAGTCCCTGTTATAAATTGGTGCTTATTAGTATTTGGTGTAAATCGCTCAACAGGTGGCGCTGCTATTTAGTATTTTTCACGATTTCCGCAATAGCTCAATCTCCAGAACGAATGCACGGATTTTCATCAAACTTCAGATTCAGTTAGACCTTTACATGAATTGAAGTTTTATACATTTGGTGTAAATCGCTCAACAGGTGGCGCTGCTATACTGCATTTTTTTTTTAATCATAGCTCTATCTCAAGAACTAATGCATGAAATTTCATCAAACTTCAAATTCAGATATACTTTGATATAAATTTGTGCTAAATGGATGTAATTTCTTGTATGTCGTGATTTATATAGAAGAAAGTTTTGTGATGGTCACAACATACTAGTTTAGAATTTAGTGTCGCCACCGATTAAAAAAAATTATGTATACAAATATAGATAGTACAAAACACATTTCAGTTTTAAGACTTAAAACACACACTTTTATTTTATATAAAATAACGTCATTCGCATCCGCTTAAGAATTCCACATTTATCATCCAGTCTTAAACAACATCTGCAGAAAAGTACACATATGGCGTCACTATCACAGAATAACACACATATCCAACAAAAAGTAATGTCGTCATTCAAGAAACTTGACAAAAAAAAATCAGCTTTCTGATGATTCATATGCCTTAATTTGTTTGCAACATTAATATACATACTTAAAATCTAATATAGTTTGTAATAGCTCCATGTTTTATCAGAAATCATTCATTTATATTTTTTCAAAATAGCACATTTTAATTATATTTTTTTTTTTCAGTTGTTATGGGAAAATGGCAACAAAAAGATATTAATCTACTATTTTCCAACTATTTTTCCTTTACTTCCTACAGAAATGGATTGCCAACGTTAAAGGAATGAAGTTAAAAACTACAAAATAATAATAATAATAATAATATCTCAAAAATGAATTGATATGCAGTTTTTAAATAAATTGCATTTAAAAGTACTTTTTCCCCTATACGAAGGTATATATAAAAAAAAAAATGTGGGATACTTAGAAATTCGATACATCTGTTTTGTTCGGCTGGCTTATATAACACGGAACATTATTTTTTAGAGACGACACTGTAATTGATACCCGAAAGAAATAGCATATCGGTGGCTAAAAATTTTGAAGCTTTAAGAGTCCCGAGACCCCTTAAGTAGCTGAACAAATACATTGGCAATTAACACTGAAGCAATTTTAGAAGTGTTTAATTTTTGCTTGTTTAATTTTTCTTACTTACCGTATTGGTAAGTAATATGGCATGTACCGTATATACTCGTGTAAAAGTCGAAGAATTTTAGAAAAAATTTGGGAGTTGAAAATGGGGAGGGGGGGGGGTGTCGACTTATACACGAAGAAGTAAAAAAAAAAAAAGTCTTAAGTAACCACATGAGAGATAAAACCGGGCAATGGTCAATTCCCTGTGATTGACAAAAAAAGCTCAATGATAATGTCCCTGTAATTGTTCTGTAAAAGTCCTACAATACAAAGAAGCACTATATTTTAGCAGCTTAAGAAGTTGTTTACCCTCGTAAATAAGGCTTTTATAAATTTTTAAAGAATTTTTTCTTTTTAAGCATCATTGAATTTATATGAATAGGTTTCAAAATAGTTTAACCTTCTTCGGTTTTACATAATTATACAGTTTTAAAACGTTGAATTAAAAAAGTCTAATTAGAAACGTAAAAAAGTTTACATTAGTAAACTTTTAATTAGTAAAAATTATTAATGAAAATTTAATAATTTTTTTTTATCCTCGATTACAAATAATTTTTCAACATAGTACCAGAAATGTGGCTCGACTTATTCAGGGAAATTCAATTTTTTTCAAAATTTTGCTCAAGAATTTGGGGGGGAGGGGGGGGTCGACTTATACTCGAGTATATACGGTATTTGAAAAAAAAAAAAATACTCATATTCAAGCTGCAATCTTAATTGACAAAATATTACAAATATTTTTTTATATTTTTTATACATTAAAAGTATCAATTCTCAAAATCAGTTGAGGTTGTATACAAATAATTGAGAAAAATATCTTTATGTGTTATAAAGAGTAGTTTGGAAATTATCTTCAGCTGCAAAAATAAAAATAATTGATTTTTTTTTTTTTTTTACACCACTGACTTCCGCTTTTAAACTGTACTCCGAAATCACACAAAATTATAGTTGTAAGCGCGTTTTTTTTTTTTTTTTTTTTTTTTTTATTGTAAAATAAATGTCCACTTTAATGCTTTCATCATCTATTCTAATATTCACTTATCTTTACGTACCTAAACTTAATTTGGTAGGCGGAAAAAAAAAAAAAAAAAAAAAAAAAACGCATGGGAAAATTAAGATTTATATTTCTGATCAATTCTTTGGAAACTGATCGAGAAAAAGTTCTGGAAGTTCATACATAAAATATTTCCAGTAATAGTAAAAAATATTTTGTAATCGCATTAGCGAACGTGGAAATGGAAAACACGAAACTTAGCAATTAAATAATACATTAACCCTTTATGTAACGACAGTTCTTCAAAATACCATTAAAATAACTGTTTATAAAATTCATTTAATACATCGATTAGTAGTAATACAGTTTAGAATGAGTTACGGATGCTTTACTCTATCATGTTCCAAAAGCATTATTGGTTGCACAAAACAAAAGTATTTTTTAAATGATGATTTCTTTTGCCTTGGCATCTTTTCAGCTTTCTTAACGCGTTGAAACATGGGGGGGGGGGGTCTATTGTAAGAACATGATATTTGTACATTTTCTAAATCTACAACAAGTTTAAAACAATGTGAGTTCTTAAATTATTGCCCCACCAGTGGCCGAGAGGTTCTGCTCTCGAAGCTGGTAGACGGAAGGTGCTGGATTCGAACCCAATCGCGCCCGTCGGCCTAATTGTTCGTGGTTTTCTTCGAACCATGGATTTTCATGCGTAAATACGGGTTAGGTTCTATTGGAAAGACCCCCCCACGGAGGGCACCCCCAACTTTTGGGCCCATATCCCTCGTGTTGATAATTGGCCGTCATAAACATAACTAACCTCTTAAATTATTACACATCAATCTGCAATAGTTAAACAAAAAATAATCCAGTCTTTAAACTTGTGAGGTCTCTGGAAATGTAGCATATGACACTCCAGGGAATATTTACAAAGGATGAATACAGCTGAGTATTTGTTCCAATAATCCGGTTCAAAGTTATTCATTATACGCTATCTCAAATTGTGTGAAATATCTAAAATCAATACCATTTCCCATTATTTACATGAAAGTATCTCATAAAACACGATGGGTGACACGTAAAAATTTCACAGAAGAAACAACCCTTTTATTACATATTATTCGTCTGTCAGATTAATATCATTCAACAAAAACCATTCTCCAAAACTATGGTCTTCTACCACTTTCAAATATGTACATTGAAGTGAGTTGCAAAATTCCAATGTACTCTTCGCAACAAAATACCTGTCTATCATTCTTTTAAAACTACAATCTTCAAAACGCCTGTTACAATCAAATAGAAAGCAAAATATTTTGAATGATCGTCAGTCGATAATAAGAGGAACCACTCTCTTTGTTGAAGGATTAAGGCTTTAACGTGAGGGGTCCCATATGTTGAAAGCATGATTTTTCGTTAAAGTTAGAGTACATTTTTTCTTAATAGCCATATTTTTTTAGTTTAAAATATTTTATTTTTATCCAATTGTATTTTTCAAGTAAGCTATAGATTTTTTAAAAAAATTAAATAAAGATAACAGTAAATTTTGCTTTTAAATTCCCGAAAAGAATTTTTCTGAAACAAATACCCTTACTCTTTAAATGAATTCTCAGGTGTCATTTGGGCAAAGTCAGCAATAAATAAATAAATTATTTATTAAATATCGCCTTCATGTCGTTAAAAAAAAAAAGAACTAAGTTTTACTACGTTTTCTAAATTACATAGATATTAAATTCCTCAAAATCTAAAAAAAAAACGAACTTCATATTTTCTGTTATGTATACAAATATATGTATAAAAAATAAATTAATTATTTTTTAAAGATGGCCTTCATGTCGTTAAAAAATATAAGCTTTACTATGTTTTAAAAACAGATATTAAATTCCTTAAAAAACAAACTTTATATTATATTTTCTGTTATGCATACAACTTAATAAATACAATACTTTCCAGTGATCCTTTATCCGATTTGTTTTTTTCTATGTGCGCTTTTTTCCCGTGATTCCAGTATCTTATAGAAATGTTTATTTTAATTTATTTTGTTTAGTTTTAATATTTAGAATAATTTATCTGGAAATTCCATGATGGAACCAAAAATTGCAAAAATTCGACTTCAATCAATTGCTTAATATAACAACAACAACAACAACAAAAAGTAACAAACTATGCTAATTTCTAATTTTAGGCGTATCTTAACAAAGATATTTACTTATTATTATTTTTTCTTTATTTGTTCTGTAAATATCTGAAAATACTAATGCCACTGATCAGGACATAAAAAATTATAAATTGATAAGTGATTCAGAAAGTCTAAAAATTGTTATTATTAATAATATAATTTTATGTTAATAAACAAAAAATTCAAATAGCGTTAAATAAAATAAAAATAATAAAAATAAAACTTTCCGATCGTATCTATTATAACTGACTTTTTTAAATTTACAAAAGTTTATATATTATACATGCGTAAGTCGAAAATCAAGGTGTTATGTAAACGAGCATTCTCGTATGCGAACATTCACAACATTTTTCAATATTTGTATTCTAATTATCAACGGAAAGCATTCTTATTCACATAATATCCAAATTAAGTAGTGGTGTAATTGTTAATTTTCATATGCGAATATTCAGGAATTTTTTCTATATTTGCATTTTTAAACATCAACGGAAAATATTGGTATTACCTTTCGCGAATATCAAATATCAAGTAGTGATGTTAATTAGAATTATCGTGCGAATTTTCTCAATATTAGCATTTGTAGACATCGATGAAAATATTTGTATTCGCGTTCGCGAATAAATTGTATTTCTTTAATCCCCCCCCCCCCCCCCCCCCCGCAGAAAGCACCAGCTTGTCCCTTGTAGAAGTCATGTTAAACTTCACTTAATGAAATGTTAAAATTATGTTTTCTCGGACCAAATCTTAGAATTGTCTAACCCACCCATTAACTCTGTACCCCCCCCCCTCCCTACGCTGTAAAAAACTGACAGTGGAAAAACTGCACTTTAGTTGTTAGCATTTATTTATCGACAAGTTCAATATTTAACAATTTCTTGTCACGTATTTTCCGGTCACTTTTTTCGCTTGTCACGTTTTTTCCGCTCTCCTTTTTACCTTGTCACGTTTTTTCCGCTCTCCTTTTTCTGTCACGTATTTTCCGGTCACGTTTTTTCCTGTCACCTTTTTTCCGTTTACCCTAAATGCTATTGTCCTATTCCTTGGGAGAATTCTGCGTGTCAGTCAGTTGTGAACATCCGTATTAACAACTGATGATCTTTAGATACAAATCCCCTTGTTCCATAAATTCTCTGAACTCTGCTTAAACTTCATTATTTCTTACAATAGACTTTTCGTTTCCATTCTTTGAAGAAATATAAATGTTTTGAAAAGATTGACTCTTCTCATTCTGTTATCTTGATTTCAGGAGTAACTAAAATGACATTCCGCATAAATTTAACACATATACAGTAAACTCTCTGTAAGGCGAACTCTGTGTAAGACGGAAATCTGTCTAACTCGGAAAGATTTTCCAGTCCCTGCGAATCCATAGACATAGAGTAAAATTTGTCTAAGGCGGAATATTTGTCTACTGCGGAAAATTTTCACGGTCTCGATCGATTCCGCCTTAAACAGAGTTTACTGTATTTGGATTATTTCTGAAATGTGTTAGAGAATATTGCAGTAATAATTTCAAAAATTCACACAGAAATTGCGCAATACAATTTCAAGGCATTTATTAACATTTACTTTATAATTGAACCAGTGTTGCCAGATTGGGCTTTTGATCACGTGACAAACACGTTTTTTTGCCCTTTCTTCAGAGGTTATTCTACTTTCGAGCGAAAATTCGGTTCAAAACGCCCACTTTGACACTATTTTCTGAAAGATCTATTGCGTTTGCAAAAAACGGAAAAAAACAGCTCGATGACCTAGTTTCTGAACAATAACCCTTGCTAGTTACATGCAATTCCGAACAAAAATAAATTAAAACTTATGTCATAAAGTTACCCATTTGGATTTAAGAACAGCCTTAATTTAGATTATTTGACTCTTACTACTTTTTTAAAGTAGCAGGTGTAATTCGCCTTATTTTTCAGAAAGACCGAATAGTTCTATTTCACACAAAAAAAAAAAAAAAAAAAAAAACGGTGACAATCAGCAATCTGGGGACAAAAAAGTCCTTAATCTGGGAACACTGAACAGAACAATTATTTTTCACTTCGAAATTCAGCTATTGTTTAAAAAAAGAAGCGAAGTAGTAAATTTAAAAAGCAAATTGAAAAATTTTTAACTATACTAAGTTAAATTTTGAAAGATGCATTTTCAAAAAGAAAAAAAATCTCACGAAAAAATATAGATATTTTTAAATTTAATTACATTAATTTGTTAAATTTACATTAACGGGGGATTCGCGAAAGAAAGCGCAATGTCATGAGACCCAAATGTCTATTGTGAGAGTCACCCCTCCCTACTGTTGCCAGTTAAGCGGGGGGGGGGGGGGGAGGGATATAATTGTCCGATAACACATCTCATTTGGTGTTCAGTAGGCCACACGGCCATTGGAAACAAAGCATTGTTTGCTGTTGACATCTCAGGGTGCAATATTTCTTGGAAATTGAGTACTTTTGGAGACAGAAGAGCCTGTAGCACGGACAGTAAACTAAAAAATGTGGTCTTTTTCAATTTTCAGTGCTCATTCACAAGAAAAAAAAATAGACTTCGTTATCGTCACGGTTAACAGAAACCTCGATTAATCGAGGTTCTACTGCATTTCATTTTTAGGTGCGTTCATAATTATATAAATACGTAGGTAGAACCTATAGTCGTCGTTCGGTCCGTCTGTCTGTCCGTCCGTCCGCATATATTGTGCGGTTAAATACGGATAATCTCTACTGCAATTTTTATAATTTCTAAGCGTAACACATTTTCAATTTGTTTACCGTCGCACAGGGGAAAAAAGTACTTTTAAATGCAATTTGTTTGAGAACTGCATCTCAATTCATTTTTGAGAAAAAAAAATTTTGTAGTTTATAACGTCATTCCTTTAACGTTGGCAGCAGAAGTACTCCATTTCAGTAGAAAGCGAAGGGAAAATAGTAGATTATTATATCTTTTTGTTGCCATTTTCCCATATTGTATATTTATTTAACTTTGATCTGGAAACTTGCTTTATGACAGACGACACCATATCACTTTTTTTTTTAATAAAAAAAAAACTTTGTTTTATATAATCGTAGATTTTTTACCATTAAAAGAGATGAATATTACTTTTCGTAAATAACAGTTTGGTAGCATTTCTCGTTAAAGGTGTTTCCAGTTAAGGATTTGTTTTTATTATTATTATTTTTTTTTTTTTTTTCCCGGTTACAATGCCACCGATCAGATAGAAAAATTAGAATGTAGTCTAATTTATGTTTCGTGTATCTCCAACGAATACATTGCTTTACAGTTTTATGCGTTATGTAAGCGTACCCTGTCAATAAAAATTTCTCCCTGCTTTTGTTATAAATAATTATTTTCATATCAAATTAATATAAAAATTAAAAAACGAAAACTGTATCATAAAAATCAATACAATTAAGAAATTACTATAAAGAAATTATACAGTAATTACTATTAGTGAAATAATGTAATAAAAAATAAGAATATTACGAAGGCTAAAAGGGAAGGACTAGAACTAGAAAATCAAACGTTATAAAGTCCTTTAAAAAATACAAAAGAAAAATTCTTTAGCTGAATCTTTTGTGACAAATCAGGAGGTTTTCAGGGTATTTCAACATTTATTTCATTTCTTATGTGCAATAAGTTTCGTTGAAACCCACTAATGGATTTTTCTATGATTCACAAACCATTTTCCTCTCTTTAAATACAAAGGGATAGGAATGGAGTTGATATTTCCCAGTATAGCCTAAAGGTTATTCTATTTATCTAGCACAGCTTGTCAAAATAACAATACAAGTTTACATTTTTGTTACTCAAACCTAAGCCCTTTTGTTACTCAAAACTAAAGGACTCTAGTTTACACCTGTATCCCCAGCCCCACCCCTAGACAATACATAAGTGCAGGATAAAAACCTGGGGAAATCCCTGAGTAAAATATCATGCAGTGAAACTTCCCTGTGCGACCACCTCCATTAAGCGACCATTTTTTCATGGAACGAAATTTATTCCCATGGACTGAATAGTAATTTTACCTCCCTTCAGAGACCATTTTAGTTGAACTCTCTCCATGAGCGACCAATTTCTTTGAAGAAAATGAAATAAATTTTCCCTGGTCGCTTGAAGAAGGTTTTATTAGAAAAATAATTCCAAAGAGCGCATTATTCATCAAACTTCTAAACTAGGTTTAGATTTTTTTTATTTTATCCCGGTAACTTTTAACTCCCCTGCCCTATTGTGTCAGGAAACTCTCAAAGAAATAGATAGATCAATGAAATCGTCATTATTTTTTCCCGTCCAAAAAAAATTGCATTTATTTACTTAGCTTCGAAAAGACTTGGAAATATAAGTTATTAAAGATAAAACCGTAAAATCATAACGAACGTCAATGTATTCATTTTTTACACTCTGCAGTAATTAACTTATGGAATTAACTTTTGTTTTGAAACTTAAATTTTCATATTTTTTCCTAATGTGAAAATAAATTTTAGTAACATTAATTATTACCTTTTTTTCAACAGTTAAAATCTAGATTTAAACATGACCTCCATTAAGAGACCACCTCTCGGAGCGACCATTTTTTTTTAACGGAACGTGGTCGCTTTAGAGAGGTTTTACTGTATTTTGATGTTAGTAGATTAATGTCAAAATTTTACCTCATACTTATCTATTTTATTACACCCACAAATCTAAATCTGTCCCTTACCTAAAAAAGCAGGATAATGAAAAAATTCCTCTAAAGAAAATGGCTCTTTTCTTCGTCTTTATTTTATTCCCTTTGCAATCTCTGTACGTAATTTTTTTCCTTCCCCTCCCCTCCCCCCCACTACACCCAAAAGCCATTATTGATTAAACATCTTTGCTTATATATAAACTATCAATGTAGCGAGTTGAAAGAATTGTATTTTCTTAATACCCCCCCCCCCCCCGTAGAAAGCACCAGCTTGTCCCCTTGTAGAAGTAAGGCATGTTAAACTTAACTTCCCTTAATGAAATGTTAAAATTATGTTTTCTTTGACCAAATCTTAGAATTGTATAACCTACCGATTAACCCTGTACCCCCTGCACCCTACGCTGTAAGAAACTGACAGTGGGAAAATTAACTTTTATTAATAAGCAGCTTTTCTTGTATATAATTACTCATAATGTGTGGACCCTTTCCACCCTAGTTAATGTGAGCCCCTTTTTCATGGAGATTTTTTTCGGGGTGGGGGGGGGCTTCCGCTTACCGTCCTTGGTCAAGGTTTCCATAACTATATAAAAGTCGCTGTCCTTTTACATAAGCTATTCATATAGCGAGTTGAAGTAACCGATACACGTGTTCAGCATTTGTTTTACTTGAAACGAATATTGAATCGATTTTCTATAACTCAATATATATGTACCTCATTAACTAATAATCTCACTTTTTAATTATTATTATTTTTACCGTTTCCTTTTTTACCGTTGACCTTTTTACCGGTTGACCTTTTTACCGTTGCCTTTTTTACCTGTTGACCTTTTTACCGTTGCCCTTTTTACCGTTGACGTTTTTTCCGTTGCCCTTTTTTCCGTTGACCTTTTTACCGCGCACCGAATATCTATTGTACTGGGCAATGATTGACGCACCCTAACTTCTATTGTTACTTATCTATTAGCTATGTGGTGTATGGACACGGTTGGAATCTATATGCTGTGTTAAGAATGTGAACTGTAGGAGTTAAATGACTGAATATTATATTAAATTAAGTTGAATAATATGTGTAGGTTATTAGGAAAAATAAAAGTTTTGGAGAATAAAAGGTGAAGGGGCTGATTAATTAATACAGAGAGTTATTAAAATTAAGGGGCAGTTTTATAATGAATATAATAAATAATACTGTGTTAAACGGAACAAAAATAACAAAATAAAGGAGCTGTAGTAATGAAGAATTTAACCTAAAGAATTTTAATTTGTAAATTACTTACGTATTGTTTTTCCCCGCCAGGACTCCTGTATCGTCTAAAGATGTTGTTTACTAAAAGATGGCGTCCTTCTTTTACCTCTAAGTAGCCAGTGTTGGAGAAAATGGCGTTAGGGAGAGCTACGATCTTGATCAAGGCAAGCGCCTTACAGGGAGGGGGTTCTTTTTTCGCCGGAGATTTCCTCCTTTCGACCGGTCCTAACCTGTAGCGTCCTACCGCTGGCTGCTTGCTTAGCTCTTGGCGGCTGGCTTGTGCATGGTCCCTGCTAATTACTAATTAGTAGCTAATTAACTGTGCATGATATCGTTGATTGAAAGGCAGCTTCGTGTTCCTCTGGTTTATTACCATCCGTGGGTACAAAAACAGTTGAAGTGGGCCTGGTATTTCCGTAGCTAGAAGCAAAATGGCGGAGCCCAAAAAAACGCGTTTGCACAAGATGGCTGCCACGGTACTTTTTGTTGACCACTCTCTATCTTTTTACAAACATAACTTTCTAAATTACTAAAATCATGCAACTTTAGCAAAGCAAAGCCAAAGAAACGAGCGATATGTACTTTAGTGAACTTCTCAATTAAAATTTCTGCATTTTTTTTTATAGTCATTACACTCTAAACACTCATTAACATATAGTTTTAATGCCTGTACCTTAAAATATTTTGCAATATTTTAAAGTTTCCAATTTGTATTTGTATCTTTTTTTTTTTTTTTTTTTTTTTTTTTTTTTTTTTGTCTTGAAGGCATGAAGTATCAAAATGCTTCAACTAAGATTTCATATTCATTCCAGACTCCGGGTCAAATAAAATGACCTTTTTGTTTCGGATTCAGACATTTTTCGTTTGTTATCTTTAGTTTCGGTAATATTAATTAATCGAGATTTCAATATCTAAAGAAATTCAAAATATGAAAAAAAGGTAAACAATATGTAAATATTATTTAAATTAAATAACAAAATATAAAATAATCCATATCTAACAATTCAAAATTATAATAACAACACTGTAAATAATAAAGAAAGTGTACAAAAATATTGTAAACATTAACAAAATTATATGATAAATTTGACTTACAGAGAGGTAGTTTCAAAAAGTGCTGAATTACTGGACGGAAGAGAAACTTGATAGAAAAAAGAATAAATTGACTGAAGATCCAGCTCCACTTTCGGTCATATTTGAACATTTCTAGACATAATTAGGTAAAGGTGGTCGCTATGTACTAATACTGTTACAGGGGGAGCAATCTTGAATTGAAGACGCAACAAATTCGAAGAAATGGAGAAATTTGAAGGAGTTCCATTCTACAAGAAATTCACTGGCATTGCTCTATTTGAAATATTTTCCGGCTTTTATTATGATTTGGTTTCACAAGCACATATCCTGTCGACTAATGAAATACTATTCCAAATATGTGTAAACCATGCAGATAAAACTGTGAAATACACCAATCGATATCACCAACCGATCTATCACAAACTTGCGGTCGTAATTTGTAGTCACATTGGAAGGTCATATCGTGATGCATTGGGAAATGCTCCGTTCATATAAAAAAGCTGCATTTTTCATCAAATAATTTATTAAGCTTCACATATCGGCAAGAAATTCCACCGGTTGTCCATTATTGTCCATATTTGAGCCGTGATATGACTTAACATTATAATTAGGATGTTGGAACATTAGAGACTTATATGGAATTGAAGAAAAACTCTCCCGGTGACATGAACGTTTTAGGCAAAACTAAAAACGTAAAAGTTATGCCCTCCAAGTTAATGTAACCTCTTTTAATACCAGCAAATTGCCCCAGGATATGCTGACGCTAATTTACGGAAGCTCCAACAAAATAGTTAGTGCGAAGTCAGGGGATTGCGCACCTAGTGTCTGGTTGAAAATGATGAGCAAGGTAGGCAATTCATGACGTAATGTCGGAACTGTTTATCGCTAGCGTAGAACGAAAAAGATGAAAGTTTAGACGCGAGAATTACTTGCAAGGGATGATGGGATACCGAATAATATTTTAATAAAAATTAAAATTGTATTAACCCACAAGCAAAAAGGCTAAATTATAATGTTGCTTCTCAGTATTTTTTTAAATGATAAAAAAAGATGTTTTTCCCAACATAATATATATATATATATATATATTATTATATAGGCATATAATTCTTGAGAGTATTAATCATAAATTAATTTTTAACACTGGATTATAGCTTTAGAACTATATTGATTAAATAACGCTTCTATTGCGGTGAACCTGTAGCTTAGTGAACGGATATATAAGTTTGCGGCGGTGAAAAGATTAAGAAATATCAAGGAATAGATTAGTAGGTTTTTACAAAGAAGTGTCGCTTTTAACAGATTAAGGTTTTTAGAATAAAAAAAATAAAGAATTCGCTGATTAAAGGCATGGGATTAAAATATAATTGATATTTAAGATATTAAAAGACAGGGGGGAAAGGCAGATATTGCAAGAATTTGGAATAATTTAATTAAGGTAAAAATGGCGAAAAATTCTTATTATTACACACATACATAATATATACACTGGTGTGCAAAAATTTAAGGAAAAAGTCACAAAATGCTAATTTTCAAATACGCGAACACTCTAAAGGAAATAATATAATTCGAGTAATTACTATCTCTACAACACAGCTTGCCAATATAACATCTCATTCATATCACACATGGTCACAAGTGTCACAGTCACTACGATGAAGCAAAACGATAGGAAATTCCATACATCTCATTATGAGTCTCAAATGATCACTAGATGTGACTCCACTGAGACGTCACTGTGACTGCTGCTTTGTGACGAGTAACCATGTGACTTTACAATGTAGTTACATTGTGACTCTTATGTGACTGTCATTTGTAGACTCAATTTCAAAGTCATCGTGAACGCTGCATTGCGATAAGTTACCAAATAATGTCACAGTACAGTCACATGCTGACTTTCAGGTGGCAGAGAGACTACTGTGAAGTCACCATTGTGCTCTTTTGGAAAAAGTCTCCATGTCACTATAATATGATATTATTTGGTGACTTATTATAATGCAACGTTCATGATGACTATGAAATTGAGTCTAAAAATGACAGTCACATGAGAGTCACAATTTAACTATATTGTAAAGTGTGTAAAAAACCCAGTGAGTTTTGGCTTTATTTCGTTTTTATTTTGTCAATTAAATGATTTTGCCGTGCCGGCTCCATTACGACATATTAATAAACAACTTGCACATGATAAACGTTAGAATTTCTCTCCAGCTAATTTTCTGCAACAAAATTAAAGGTTCATCAATAAATAAATAAAAGAATAATATATAAAAAAGCACGAAAATAACATAGATGTAATCGAACAATTTAAATTTTTAGAGCCGAATTGCGAAAAATATGTAGTTTTAAATGTAATTCGTATGAAATAGAGTTGCTAGGCAACTGTTAAAGTAAAAGAGAAAAAATAATTTATATATTGAAAACACAAGATAGTTTTTTTAGACATCTTCCCTGAACTTTCTACTGTACCAATTTTGCTAATAATTCTTTTTTTAAATGAAAGTTGTTCATTTGTAGATGTCCTCGCACTAGCTATTTTTCTAAATATTTCCACTTTTATACTTTTAATTTAATTTGAAAAGTTTTTGGAAATGTCATCAAAATGGTAGAAATCGTATTATTTCCACTGTTGCAGAAAAAAAGAAATATTGGGGTTTATTTATCCTTATACGTTCCACAAAAAAAAAAAATAATAATAATAATAAATAATAATAATAATAAAATATGACCTTTTACACATTACAATTAAAAATAACTTTACTTTAAGTCGGAAAAGAAAATGACGTCACTATTTAAAAAACATTTACGCTCATAAAGCTAATGTTACAATATATTTTCATTCGGCTGATATCGAATCTGAAACACTTGGCGTAATACTTCAAGTGCCATATTTAAAAGAAAACAATCCTTTTCTTTGATAAAACTATATATTTTTACATGAATACATCTAAAAGACATCAGTTTCTGGAATTTGTACTTCGCGGTACTGAAATTAGACCCTCAAGCCAAAAGAATACATTTTCACATGCAAAGTTTTAGCTGACAAACAGAACTTCACGTTTGAAAATCTATCTATATTATAAAGTAGGGGTGCACAACCTTTTTAAGCGATGGGCCACTTACAAAAATGTTTGGGTTGTCGAGGGCCACATCAGTAGCACAGAGACAATTCTATATCGGGGAGGTAGGTGGGGGGGGGGGTAATAAGTCTTTATTCTTGATGAATAATTATTTTTGTCTATAATAAAAATGAACAAACGGAAATAAATAATTGTATGAAGGAATGCAGGGCTTCTTCGCATCTGCATGAATAACCATTCAACACTTTATGAAGACTAATGGTTCCTTCTTGACAAATGGTAACTTGAAGTAAAAAAATGCACAAAATTTCTAAATAATTGAACGTTATTGAAAATTATAAAAAAAAATTATTGAAGAATAACTTCATTTAAAATAAAAAGAAACTTATTTTTGAAATAACAAGGCATGATGGACTAAGTATGCTGTTTATTCTGCGGACTGTTAACAAAACTCGTTTTTTTTTCTTTTGTCAATCAAGTGCGACTGATTGACGAAATTTGCGATTTTTTATCAACGACCGATTGACAGATTTCGCGGTAATTTTGCATTCCCGATTGGTAAAATTTACAATATTTTCAAGTAACAAATTTGCGATACTTGCGATAAATTGACGCAATTCGCGATTTTTTTCAGCGATAAATTTTCAAATTTCGCGATTTTTTTCCACAACGGTTCAACGGAAATTGCGATTTTTTCCGCCCCCGATCGAATTATTTCGCGACTTTTTTTTGTTCTGCGATCGATCTTCGAAATTTGCAAGTTTTTTCCATGAACGATTGACAAAATTCGCGATTTTTTTTCATGAGTGATTGGCGAATTTTGCGATATTTCACGTGACAGATTGTCAATATTTGCAATTTTTTTCCAATGACCAATCGACGAAACGTTATTTTTTCCTGATATACATTGATGTAATTTGCGATTTTTTTCGCGCAATAAATTGGCGAAAATCGCGATTTCTTTTACGCACACAATCGAAAAAAATTACGATTTTTTTCCTGCGACCAATGGATTTCTATTTCATGATATTTTTTGGGACCGACACACAAATTTTGTAATTTTTTCCATGAGCTATTCACGAAATTCGCGATTTTTTGGCAAAATTCACGATTTTATTTCACGAGCGATTGACAAATTTCGCAATATTTTTGCGACCAATTGACAAAATGTGTAATGTTTTCTGTCAATTGTTAAAATTTGTCATTTTTTCCGCGCCAGATTGGCAAAATCGCGATTTTTCCCCAGTTGATCAACGAAATTTGCAATTTTTGTACCTCATCGATAAAATTCGCGATTTTACTGTGCCCGATTAACATAATTCGTGATTGTTAACTGACTGATGAAATTTTTAATTTTTCCCGCGGCGAATTGACGAAATTTGCGATTTTTCCCCGTAATAAGCTGGCGAAACTCGCGATTTTTTCGTAGCCGATCAAGAAAGTTTGCAATGTTTCCAAAAGCTCCTCGATAAAATTAGCGATTTTTCCGCGTCCTATCAACGACTTTCGCGATTCTTAACTGATTCTGAAGAAATTTGTAATTTTTACGCGACAAATTGATGAAATTCGACAATTTAAACTGACGAAACTCACGATTTTTCCGCAGCCAGTCAACAAATTTTGCTATTTTTCCGTACCTCATTGACAAAATTCGCGATTTTTCTGTGCCCAATTAAAGAAATTTGAGACTTTTCCGCGCCGAGCCGACAAAATTCGCGATTTTTCCTCTCGCGATCAACAAAATTCGAAAATTTTCCGCGCCCGGTAAACGAAATTTGCGATTCTTAGCTGATTCTGACGAAATTTGTAACTTTTCCCGCGGCAAATTGACAAAATTCCGAGTTTTTCTCACAATCAACTAACAAAACTCGTGATTTTTCAGCAACCGATCAAGGTTTACATAATCGACAAAATTCGCGATTTTTAACGTGTCCGATCAACGAAATTCATGATTTTTAACTGACTCTGACGAAATTTGCATTTTTTTCAGCGGCAAATTGTCGAAATTCGCGATTTTTTCTTGCGATAAACTCGAGATTTTTCCCCGGTTGATCAACGAAATTTTGGATTTTTCTACGACTCATCGATAAATTTCGCGATTTTTCCGAACTCTATCAACGAAATTTGCGATTCTTAATTGGCTCTGATGAAATTTGCAATTTCTTCCCGGGGCAATTTGACGAAATTCGCGATTTTTTCCTGCGACATATGGACAAAAAATTGCAATTTTTCCAGTTATAAATTGACGAAATTGTGTAAAAAAACCCGAAGAAATTATATAAATTGTGATCGCGGGCCACAAGTTAACCCATGGCGGGCCACTTTTGGCCCGCAGGCCACAGGTTGTGCATCCCTATTATAAAGGAAAATTATGTCCGTGCGTAAGGCTGACGTCATTTTGAGAATGGCAAAGCTTGACGATTAAATGTCGGTTTTGCAATCTTTGCTACTGCAATTTTTTTAATTTCTAAACATCGCGCATCTTCAGATTTTACACCCGTTATATAGGGGAAAATATCTACTTTCAAATGCAATTTGCTTGAAAACTTTATCTTAATTGATTTATTTATTATGTCTTTTTAAATAATTTTCAAGCATCATGTTTTTTAATCTATATCCATTGCGTACAGGATCCATTACGAAATAAGCCATTTGCACTTAAAATAATAAATATTTCAGCATTTGTCCCTTACTAATTTTTTATACCGAATTTAAAACTTCATCAATCTATTATATTAAAAAGTGACTGTCCGTTTGTATTTCACAGCTCTTCCTCCTAGAATATGGAATGTTGGATGATCAAATTAACGCCAGTTATGCGTATGGGCCCGAGGATGTTAAAAGTGGTCGTAGAATTTTAAAATTGGATTAGTTTTCGAGACATAAATTTTACGTTATTTTTAATGACATTTCTGTAATGATGGAATCTAAAATTGCTCTATTTCTGGGGATAAAAGAGAGAAAAGGGTAAATGGCAAGGATTATTAGGTATCATTGTTTAAAATCATTTTTAAATTGAAATTAAAGTTTATTTGAATAAATGGTGAAAAGATTATTATAGTTTTCAAGAAAATTTCTCGAAATACAAACTCACAGATATTCAAGCTTCAGGAATCCGTTTATTTTAGAAACACAAATTCGACTCTCGACAGGAGCATTGAGATAAATTCTGTTGACGTCAAAAGAAAAAAAAAACATCTACGTTATTTTAATTTAATTTAAAGTCGAAAAGTAGATTTTCAATTATTACCTTAAGATGGCTAATAAAACATTTCAGAAGCGCACATTAAAAATGAAATATTTTAGCAAGAAAAAAAAAATAATTCTCTAAAAATTTATTTTAATTCATAAATATAAAATGCTTCTGAATAAATTCGTTCGAACACATTCATTTTTGTATAATTTGACCCAAATGACATCATTTCTACCAACTCCGAAATTCGAAGGAAAGTCTTGGAAGAGCGAAAAGCTCGAGGCTAATAAAGTTATAGTGTATGTGCATTTTTATTGGGAAAGCTTTTAACTTAAATTGTAAATATAACTTATTTGAAATATTGTACTTAATAAAATTAATATTGTAATGGCTTTCTAAATTTACAATAAAGTTAATATTTCATTTTTCGCAAAAAAAATCGATTGTCTCATGAAATTCAAAAGCAACACAACGGGTTGCTACGCAACTAGTATCTATAATAGGAAATCTGGATTTTGTATTAAACAACGCGCAGCCCAAACTAGTGAACATAAAATCTTGAAATTTGGGTTAAAAAAAACTTCTTATGACATAGAGTGCCGCTAAGAAATGATTTTATAAAATTCTACCCCTAAGGGGGGGGGGGGTAAACAAATAAAAAGAACTATTAAAAAATTCCATTAAAATTCCATAAAAATTTTATTTATAGTTATTTTTTCAACTGATAACATATTTTAGTGTATTTTTGCATGCTGAATCAAATGATACTAATTAATTATTTTTAAGTCTAATAGTTCATGAGATATTTCATATTTTTCTAATTTAACTCTATCTTCGGCGCCAAAACCTCACATTTTCAAGTGATAATTTCCAAAAACTCATTCTGTTCATTATGGAAGGTAAGAAATTCAAACTGAATATTTTTTTAATCAATTCCTTTGGTTATAATTAAAATAACTATGCCATTTAAGGAAATAATTACAAACGTCTCAAAAAATAAAACTAAATAAATAAATAATAAAAATAAAGACTATTGTACTTTTTCATTCTATCAACACCATGTAAAAATATATGGTACTGCGCCATGGACTTTTTTCGCAAACCTTGCCAAACATTAACTTTTGCTATTTATGGAATTTGAATATTTTTTATGAGTATTATTCCATAGTTATATTATAGTTATTTTTTGAATAGAAAATATTTATTATCTATCTATTTGTATAAAAGTCGTTCTCTGTCGCTTATACAAATCTTCAATTTTTCATGATTTGTACGAAATTTGATGTACATACATTTTAAAATGTGGAAATGGTCGCTGACTACTTTAAAAAATCATCAGACCACTTTTTATCCCGTTTTTTCTACCACTTTCCTTAATTTAACATTACAGAAATACCTCTTTTTAAATTTTCTAATTCAATCGCCTCTTTCCTGTTGCTACACCCTAAAATACGGCACAGTAATTAAAAAATAATAATAACGTGTTTATTTTGTTTTTATTTGTCAATAAAAATTCATATTTTCTCGCTATATTTTTGCATTTTTCAAATCGACGTTATTCTAATCAGAAAACGAAAAATTTCCCTATATATATATATATATATATAAATTTTTTAACTAAACGTGTGTTAAAACGACGTAGTAACTTCATTTGAATGTTTTTAAAGTTAAAAAATATGTTTTAATAAATGCATTTGAATTTCAAGAAAACAATTCAGGAAACAGATAAAAATAAAAATATCGCTTGCTAGATATGACGCCAATTTCGTCAATAGGATTTCGAAATGGTTCTAAAAACCAGCTGCTACTATTTATTTCCTATTTCTTTGTAATGCTGTATATTTTATTATACAATTTAGGTAAATGTTTTAATACTTGAAATGCAGTTATAACATTCTACGACTTATATCGAATACGGTTATATGAAATACGATTTTTCTACGATTTCTTTTAAATAGAAATTATAACATAGCTACTATTTTTTAAGGTAAGGTTTTTTTTTCTTTTTAAACAAAATTTCATGACTGACATTGCGGTTGAACGCTTTTGGAAATTGGTGTCATTTTCATTTTAACGGCTGTGGATTTGGATTTTATGAATGAAAATATTAGTTTCCATTTAAAAAATATCGGCAATGAATCTTTCCATACATATGTTAAAGATGCCTGATATAATGCCCGTTAATAGAAGATAAATAAAAATTGTTTTTAATTTGAAACATTAATATATTTTTAACCTTTAGTATATTTGTTATATTTCTCAACAATTACAGGTAAATGTGTTTTTGGTATGACTGTATTTAGTTTACTAAGGAATGTTTGTAGAACATAGATAAAATGTTAATCAGGGTCACGCAAGGAAGTGGATACATGGCCATCTATAAATGTAATTTCTAGAAATGTGATGTCAGTATTTTTATGAGTGTTTTACTTTGAATTAAACTTTAGCTAAGTAGTGGCGTGTAATAAAGGAACTAGGTTAACGACAGAGTTGTTCAAAAGTATACGAGTATGTTTCCATCAATTGGTATAAATTGCTGAAAGAGAAATTTCAACCTGTTATGCGTTTTCTTGATAATCTAAATTTCCCCATTATATAGTATATATATCAACCTACAGATGAAATACACGGTTGTTCAAAAGAATTGTCATGGATATTTGTTACGGGCAATAACTGCTGAAATCAGTTTTCAAATATTTTGTGCGTTTTCTAAAATGTTTACATAGTTCTCTTATATACCTTATTTCCCTAAATAACCAAGTTTTGTTAAAGCAATTACGAATTCTTGGAAAGTGCTTCATAATCTATGCTTAACGCATGATTTTTCTTACTTGTTGTGTTTCATTAATGAATTCGTTACGTATTTTCCGCTGAGACACTGCGTAAAGATGAAATAAAATTATGCCCTCAAATCAGTACCTAAGAATATATACAGTGTGCTCCAAAATTCCACCCACAATTTAAAATGGCATCAAGAATACGAAAAATTGACATAGAACATGGTGTCGCAAACCATTCATTTAGTCACAAATACAGGATACGAGTATTTCATCCTAACTGAACTTGGTCTTGACGGCAATAAATTTGGGAAAAATGAAAACTTTGCAGTGAAAATGCAATGATATGTAACTTGTTTTGTGTGAAATTTTACAGAAAATTCTGGAAAAATTAAGTTCTCACGCAATCGACGATAGCGTTAATCACAGCGTTAATCATAGCGTTAACTATTAATCACAGTCCATAATGTGAAGCGGCAAGTGCTGACGAATATAATGGAAACATCTACCACTTTTTGTGTTGTCTTATTTATATATATATAAAAAAAAAAAAAAAAAAAGTGAGCATATATATTAAAAGATTCATTATAATTTATATCAGTTTTCTGAAAGTCAGGACAGGCGTATCTCTCTTCAATTTTGGGATATCTACAAAATGTCAGTACATATGTCAATTTATTCATATACTAATTAAACAAATCTTTAAAAAAAAAAAAAAAAAATTCTTTTTACAAATTATAAGTTTTATTTTAATTTGAAAAAAATTGCCAAAAATAGTCCAAATTAAGCGATTGGTCGCCTAAGTTGGATCAAACAATATTAGGCTGTTTTAATGAGTGAAGGATATAACTAATTTTGTTAACAGTAAAGTTTGCGATTGATTAAACAAACAAACAAATCAACAGCAATGAAATATAATGAAACAAAATGATTGTAAGAGTAATTTTATTTTAAATCATAATGTATTCAAAATATAAATCAAAGTTAAAAGTAATTAAGAACAGAAATTATGGTTCTAATTGAAATGATATTTGAATATCATGTAAGAAGTGGTGCAAGGCTTACACATGATTTTTATTTGCTCATTTTTCATGGCAGCCCACACAACAGGGAAACACATTTGTCAATACGAACTCTCAACTATTTCTGCTAGTTTATTTTTCTTACAATTTAGGCAAAACCATTCATCAATGTCATAATTTTCTTTTAAAATTTTGAACAATTAGATATATTTAGCAACAGTAGTTTCTTTCATCTTATGCCTGTAGTTCTTCCCTTCTGTTTCCTATTTTCTTTTATACCTATTTTTTTAAAACTTGAAGGTTCAATTGCTTTTGCACTTTAAGAACTTCCTTTTTATATTTTATTTTATTTGTTTATTTATTATTATTATTTTTTTTTTTTCATTTCAAGATTTACTTTATATGGCTAAGTTAATAACACAGAAGTTTTTTGGATCCCACTGTACTTTGAATTAAGTGGTTTTCGTAAGGGAGATAATATTTCTAATGTTTCTTTGGCCTTTTTTTGTGCGTGGTGGTGGGGGGGGGGGGAGTGTAGCTGCAGCCTTCTTGTCGGTCAATCTCTTCACAACTCACTCTGTCATTTTCGTTTCCTATATCTGAAACACCATTTTCTCTCACTGATGTTTTTCTTCCAGACTGATTATATGTGCCGTTTCATTATTTTTTTACTGTCTTAGTTTTAGCAAGTTTCATGATTATTGGTTCTGATTCCAAAATCTCACTATCAGGAGAATCAACGGATCTGTTTGCAGTGCATATCTTCTCTTTCGGAATAATTGCAGAAGCAGCTGCAAAAGGATGACTTTTAAAAACATGCTAGTTAGGAGGCCGAGTTCGCTTCCTTTAAAGGTTTAATCTGTTGCAAGTCAATAGTTCAAAGCTGAGAGACCTGAAAAGTTGTTTGAGGGATCCCTTTGTTATTTCAAAGCGATGATTCATGTGCCTCTACGTAATAGGTATTTAATGTTTTAAAGGAGGCAACATCCAACGTATATCTCGTAAAATTTAAGAAACGGAAATTTGTCCAATTAAGGTAACTGCGCCATTGTTACATTAGTATTACTCAAGTTACATCAGTTTAAATTACAACAAAATATAAGTTAAAATACTAAATAAACTGAAGGAAGCATGTTGCTAATAATTTTATGGAGGAGCGTAACATAATTGTTTTAAAGTGCAGTTTTGACATAAAAACAACAAAAAGATATCAATTTTCAATCTTAAGATAACACGCTTCAATTAAATAAAGCTTTTGAAATGTTAAATATTGTTTCCCACACCATCAACTGAAATATCCTGTTAAGAAGTTTTTAAATATACGATTTTGAAAAATAAACTTTTTATACAAATTTAGAAGTTTACTTTATGAACCTCAAGATATTATTAGTTCTATATCTTTATACTGTATTTTTACCTTTATTTCTGACGTAAAATTTATCATTGCAGATACTAAAGAAATCTTTTATACACCAAAAAAAATCTGTTATATTTAGAACCATTTTGAGTGTTTGATCTCACTAGGTAGTACCAAAATCTGTTATACTTAATACTCCAGTGGTGTTTCGCAAAGGAAATGACATATATTACACATTAAGGAGAGAATCAATTTTCTTCTTATGAAAGAAAGCATTAATCAATGGAATTACTGTGTCTCTTTTACCAGCAAGAGATATTAATATGAACACGCATTTCTTTTCATATCTAATGAAACATGTTATTATTACTTATAAGTGTAATGAAACCTATTTTTTTTATAGATGCTAGGAAAAGATCTTAGGCATAGATAAAGACAATTTGTCTTAACCCTTTATATCTCGAATTATGAGTTGTTTAAAATTTCATCTTTTAAAGCATTTTTCATGAATTTTCGAAACTGCATTAGATGATTTACACAATCATTTAATAAATTCAGAAAGATTTTGCCAATTAAAATTAAATAATTTAATTTGAATTTATAGGGGTTTTGTGCAATATTTATAAAAATCACCCAAAACTTTTATTTAAATATTTGTTTCAGAATTTTATAGTATTCGGAAATGTACAAAAATAATGCTTTTACAACAGAAATATTACCTAACTGAAACTTTCTGACCACAATCTCGAAAAATTATTAATTTAATTTGAATTTATAGGCGTTTTGCGCAATGTTTATAAAACCACCCAAATATTTTATTTAAAATATTTGTTTTCGAATTTTATAGAATTAAGAAATGTGCAAAAATAATGCTTTTACAATAGAAATACAGAAATATTACCTAACTGAAACTTTCTCTCCAAAATCTCCAAAAATTTATTAAATTTGTATTTATATTGGTTTTGTGCAATATTTATAAAACCACCCAAAACTTTTATTTAAAGTATTTCTTTTAGAATTTTATAGTATTAGGAAATTTACAAAATTAATGCTTTTACAATAGAAATACAGAAATATTACCTAACTGAAACTTTCTCTCCAAAATCTTTCAAAGTCAAAGAAGCTGAAAATATGCAAATTGAAAATAAATCATTCTTTCAAAAATATTTTTATTTTTTAAGCCCAATAATGCTTTTGGAACAAGATAAAGTAAAGCATTTATAACCCGTACTGCACTGCATTATTACTAATCGATTTATTAATTTTACAGAGTGTCAAAAAATTCCAGGACACATTTTAAAATTCAATATAAAATCATGTAACTATCGTAAAGGAATGCTGTTTGGACTAAAATGCTTCTTATTATGAAAAGTTTTCTTCAAAAGATAAGTAGTTCCTAATTTCGATCATAGATGGCGCCACTTGTCCTTATGTTTGCTTTCAAACATTTTTTTTTTCTTATTTGAAGATTAATGTTGACACTGTGACAAACAAATGTTAACTCCCAGCGATGTGAATTGTCAACTCTGTGTCACAGAGGCAAAATTATTCTGCAAATCAGAAAAAAAAGCATGTTTAAAAGCAAACATGCGGACGAGTGGAGCCACCCGTTATCGAAATTTGGAATTATTAACATTCGCTTGTGAGACAACATTCAACCTGAGAAGCATTTTAGCCCAAACTTCAATCCTGTACGATAATTAATTGATTTTATATTGAATTTTAAAATATGCCCAGGAATTTTTTGGTACGTTGTATAACAAGTTATTTTAATGGTACTTTAAAGTACTGTGGTGGCATAAATGGTTAAATTAAATTTATTAATAAGACAATAAATAGATCTTAGAATTCATGTGATATTAATTTGTAAATGTACTTTCTTTCGTAATTTTGTTTAAAACCAATATAGACTTACTATATCTTTGTCAACCAAGTAAATCACTAAAAACCATAAAATGCATCGTTTAATGAGATTTCATATTTTATAAACGAGTTATGAATATACTGATGATATAATAAACTATCGAGTGATCCAAAAGCCTTAAGGCTTTTGAAAACTAAATATTTAGTTTACTGTGTGCGGAAAAATATGTACACTGGTTTCCAAAAATTAAGGAAAACCAACAAAAGTAGCGATTATTCAAAATGTTACAAGTAGATTTTAATAAAACTGAGCCACAATATACAACACATAGTAAGGTACAAAATAACATTAAAAGCAATTACCAGACGATTGTGGTGTTTCAGAAATTAACACAATTATAAAATAGACAAAATAAATGTGTCAGTTTGGTATAGGAAAAGTACCTTTAATATGGAGTATGGTCACTCCTAGAAGCAGTACAGCACATACAGCGATGTGTGACACCGTCAATTATGCGATCGATAAGTTCGCAGGGAAATGCGAGCCATTGCTCTTGTAAAGCAGTTGCAAGCTTGGCGTGGGTCTCAGGAGGGGGATTGAGAGCAGCGACACATCTTCCTAAAGCATCCCAAACATGCTCGATGGGATTCAAGCCCAGTGATCGCGCTGACCATTCCATGCGCTGAATTGTTTGGTGCTGAATATAACTGTTACTAAAACAAATCTAGTATAACAAATATAGTAAATATAGAAACAAATACAAATCGCAAACATTTCTAATCTTTTCTGTGAAAAACCACATATTTTTACTGTACATTTTGAACTAATTATTTCGCAAGCCTTGGGACTTTTGCATCAAACAGTATATTAAAACAGAAGCCACGTGGTACAAGTTTTAGATAGCAAGTTTAATAAGGTAGCGAATCATCTAATCTTATACTAGCTTAAATAAACTATTTCATGTTCATCAAATATTTTCAAAAGTAAAACATTAAAAACTAACATTATTGATATTAAAATTAAAATAAACATTATTATTATTATTATTATTTTACATTTGTATGCATACATTCTATTACTTAGCTGAAAATTGTTATTTGAGAATCTGTAGAAATATATATATTCTGTTAAGAAAACTAATTAACCAACTGTAAAAAATACTCAAAACCGTTGCTTTTGTTTTCTTTTTTTAACGCACAGAGAAATAAACTGTTGTCTCTGAAACGTTTCTTTAAATGTCAGAAACATCTTGGATTCTGAGGCTGAACCATAAAGGAACAATTTTTGAAATCCTCGATAACTAGGAAGATGTTATGTCATATTTTCATAAAGTTTTACCAAATCAGAATCACTTGTCTTTGTTCATAAGGTGTATGTTCACTAATTCCGCTTTAGTTTCTTAAGTGTCTAAGAAATTTTATTTAAAGATTCACATAAGATTAAGGATTCACTTCACAATTTAAAGTTTCTGTTACCATTGGCACTATCACTGAATTTTTATAAAATATTAAAAAAATAGATATTTTAAAAATCCATCATAAAAGTTCTTGATCAGTTTGTTTTAGAATAAGATTTATATGTATAGGTATGCATACATTTATATATATATATATATATATATATATATATATATTAGGGCTGGATTATTTATCAATATATCTTCAAATATTGATATTTTTTAATTATCGCAATAACAATATCCGAGTTCTGACTCTCAGAATATATCCCAATACCGACACGTAGCCTTTTACTCTAACCCACACATCCCCAAAACATTTTTATTACTGGCCGCGACTTCAAACACCAAAAACAAGTGCCAAATATTCAGAACCATGAAAGTAATTATCCCCTACTTTCAATCGTTTTTTTAGCACCGTCCATCCCCCGCTTCTTTCATAGCACACTATCCCCCTACAGTGATTATCTGTCTTTCGTTAATGTAACTATTCCAATACATCCTAATACATTCTCTACGTTTTTCTGTTTCAACTGCAAATTTCATTCTCCGTTAATTACTGAATAATGAATGTTGATATCACCCACTTTTTATTTCTGCTACTGCTATTGGTCTAGACATATCAAGGCATATCTACGATGTGTCCCAAAAATGACTGATGGATTTTAAAATTCAATAACTTACAAACGGTAACATATATTAAAAAAATTCTTGCAGGAGTGTTATGTAAGATGCCACTAGATTTTATGCTGGGATTCTCAGTTTTAGTTACAAATAGCACAGCAAGTAATAACCGCTAAATTGAGGCTCGCTTTTTCGGCCTCTCTCTTCTTCCAAGCGAAAAAAGGATCTTAAAATGTATTTAATTGGTCTTGGAGTACCAAAAATCGGGTCTGGACTAGGCAACTAACGCTCTCAGCGCCATCTATTGTTTCCAGTTCGAACTAAAATCAAGAATCACAGTACGAAAACTCCTGACATCATGCATAACCGTCCTGCAAGAATTTTTTTAATATCTGTCACAGTTTGGAAGTTATTGAATTTTAAATTCCATCATTCATTTTTGGGATACCCGGTAGATATGTCATGGCATATGGGATTGATATGTTTCAATAGCAAACATGAACAAATATAATACGTGCTGATTATTCTGGACGCGCGTAGCATCACTTATTATACCTTATCAGTTCAAAAGCTCGGCTTTAGAATAGCCAATCAGAGTCTGCTAATCGTATTTTTTTTTCTGCTTTTTTTTTTTTTTTTTTTTCGTTACATTGGGAAATGTTCTCTGTTTGTTCATTGGTTACTTTTAAGCTGAGCTTCCTAGCTATAAACGTCTAGGCTACGCTCAATGATCATTTTTTATGATGTTTTATTTTTTCTTTTATCTGTAGTATTATCGATAAAATAAAGGTTTCCAGGGTGAATTTATTAGATTCCGTTTTGAAATTTTAGTTTAAAATAAATGTTTATATTTAAAAAAAATAATAATAATTAGTATAAAAATACTTTCAGTTGTGATTTGAAGACTCATATTTCAAAAAGGTTTTAATGTTCCATTCATGTAAGTGAAAGATATAAATACTGCAAAATTTGATTTATTTTTATTTATTAGCCCCCCCCCCCCCCTGATAAGCTATTACTTTCGGGCAACAATTAAAGTGGCATCCCTAAAAAGTAATACGTTACATTAACGAAAGTAAAACGAAGCATATGTTTCATTGTACGAATAAGAGTACAGTTTACTTTTTGAACAACTTTGTTTATTTTTAAAAATATTGTTGAAATGGTGAGCTCACCTCATTTTAATGTTTAAATAACAGTGAATTTCGAAGAAAAAAATTAACTGCATCTTTAAATAAAATATTTTCAAAGTTAAAAAAAGGCATTTTTGAAAATCGCTATGCTACATTTTTAAATATTGATATTTTTGCCCAATATTTCATTTTAAGATTTTCAAATGTGTATGACATAAGACAGCGCATGGATTTCCAGATACATCTATTATTACATTTAATATATATATATTTTTTACTGATATACCTGTATATGTATCTAGTGAAAAACCCTGAAATCCAACGCATCTTCACACACTTTTGTTAAAAGAAAAGTAACAAAATAACTAAAGGCTGATTCCTTGAATAGCTTTATCACATATATGATAAAACATATGCACAAAAAAATTTAAATCTCTAACTCAAATAAAAAAAAAAAATGCCTTTGCATTTTAAGAAGTGGAAAGTGACAAAAAATATGAACATGGAGGTAAAGGCATTTAAAGTTTGAATTTGAATAAGTAATTGCGTTGGGTGTATTAATAAAACATGCAATATCTCGCGATATTATTGCAGTATGGGAAAAAATAGGGTGTCCAAATATTCACAATTAAACAATCTTTCATTTAATGTTTAAACAACAAAATCGACTTTAACACCAATTAGGAGGTAAAATGTCCCCTTAAATACTAATAATCTCTACTGCATTTTTTTTTTATTTTAAGCATCACACATTTTCAATTTTTAGACCTTTGTATATGGGAGGGGGAAGGGGCACTTTAACTGCAATTATTTTGAAAACTGCATCTCAATTTAGCTTTAAGTTATTACTTTTTGTAATTTTAAATTCCATTTCTGTAATGGTGACAACTGATGTACTGGATTTCAGTAGAAAGTAAAGGGAAAATAATTTGAAAATAGTAGATTACTATATCTTTTTGTTGCAATTTTCTCAAATCAACTGAAAAAAATTTTAATCAAAATACGTGCTATTTAAAGTATGAAAGTAAATGATTTCTGAAAAAATATCGAGCTGTTATAAATAATATTTAATTTTAATTATCCGTATTAATATTGCAAACGAATGAAAGTATATGAATCATTAGATGGCCGACATTTTCTGCCGAGTTTACAACATCGTCTTTTGCTTGATTTGTGTAATATTCCGCAATAGTGACGTCCTGTGCATACTTTTCTATAGATGTTGTTTATGACTGGATTATAAATGAGGAATTATTCAACGGATGCAAATGACGTCATTTTGTATAAATTAAAAGCGTGTATTTCATCTTAAAACGGAAATAAGTATCGTAGAAGTGCGTTTTCACTCCAATGACTTTGAAATTCTTCACATGTGGAAATGCTTCACTTTTGAAAATAACGCAATTCGAATCACATATTCATAAAACGCAAAGTTTTACAAAATCTTATAGTTTCTTTATAGAGCAGCAGGGACCTTTGCGTTAAAATAATATTTGTTTGAGAGTTCTACTAACCAATATAAGATGCAATATTTTGAAAATAATTTTGCAGGTTGGATATAAATTAATATAACAGTTCCTTCTTAAACAATTTATTTCGTCGAAATTCGACGAGTTCCGCCTCGTAATAATAATAAAATTATATATATACTAGGGGGCTCTGCCCCCTGCAAGCTATGCTCGCCAACCCCCGTTCAGACACCGCAGAATCTAAAAACACGCTAATCTGATGGGTTTTAAAATATTAGAGAAGATTGAATTATACTGAAAAAGTTGTACAGATCTCCCTGTAAACGGGTTTCCACTCAATTCCCTTTGATTGCAAAAATTTAAGGGCGAATCAGTTGCTGTTAAGACATCCAATGGTTGTTTTCGTTTTTTATTAAAGAGGATCAGTTAAACATTTGAAAAGAAGCTAAAATAAAATAAATCAAGTACAACAGTCTTTGTCTCCCGGTATTTTAAAACAATCTCTATAACAATAGCCTAAGTCATGTGACTATCATCAACAGTTCCAGGCGGACCACTTCGCTTTTTATACTCTAGGTGCCATTTTGGTACTTTAATGTTAGCCAGGCACAGGTGATAAGTCGCCAAATATTATTCTATCGCCATCATTTCATCTATATTATAATAGTTCAAGTCATCAAGTGCCATAAAAAATACTGTCTGATCCCTGTGCCGTTCATATGAAAGTTTGGCAAAGATGTCATATACGCTCCATATTGGCGTCATTTTTGAACGACGCCAATTTGGGGAACGCATCAACAGCATAAACAGCAACATCCGGCTTACCATATCAAGCAAAATAACGATACTTTGGCGCAAATTATGTGCCCATTCCGTATATGACATTGACGTCAGAAAAAAATCGCGCCAATATGGGACCGTAAGTTTTCCAGGTTAATTAAAAAATCAATTTTTTTTTTCGAATAAAACTACATAAAAGTTGCTATGGTCGCAAAGAATTCTAGGCAATGTAACGCTAGCAGGATGCAAATCTCGCCAATAGCTTTTTTTTTTCAACTCGTCAGTTAGCATTTTTTTTTTCGAGTGGTAATATTTGGCCAGATACGCACCGCAGGTTTGGCAAGATTTTTATTTTTTTACGAAAATTTGGTGAAAACCTCGTTTTCAAATACCAGTTACATATGTATTTTTGGTATTCATTTAATATACCGACGACGAAAAATCTATCGCCAAACTATAAGATTAGATGCCAATAATGGTTGATCGTAAATGTCACATTCACTTGACTTTAAGCAAGTTACATGTGTTTATGTCATCAAGTGATTTTTATTTCGACGTTTTATTCGTATATTTATTAATGTTATACTAATTTATTCGTTCTTTCGTCATTTAAAATAAAAAATTTGTCAATTTGTATATTATGTCAATTTGGGATTTATATAATTTGGCGAAATTGGTTGATGGAATAACTAAGTTGTACTGTATTTCTTAATTATTTTCTATTATTTTCTAAAGGAAGTATCAAAAAATAATTAATAATCATAGAAAAAATAATTTATATAATTTGTAAAAAGAAATAAATGTAAACAAACTTTGTTATCAAATAAACAACAATAGCCGGGTTACCATGTCAACCTTTTCTGAAATTAAAAAAGAAAAAAAAAATCTGTTTGATTAAAATTTGAGTTGCCATCATTAGAAAAATGTATATAAAATTAGAAAAAAAAATAATATTTCGAAAACTAATTCGAATTTAAAAATTATAATACCAGTTTTGAAATCTGAAGATCAATATTGTTTTTTGGTGTTAATTTCATCGCAAAATATTCCATATTTTAGGAGAAATCGCTGTGAAACATGATCAGTTGTTTAATTAGTCGATTTATACTTCCGTTTCATAAATTCGTTTCATTAGGATTTCATATATATATATAGGGTAGATATATATAATTTTTAAAGCAGAATTCCAGCTTCCTTCATCTTTATACATTTATATTAAGAATACATTGATAACTTAGAAAAAGATTGAGAAACAACATTTCTGCTGCATCTGCCATCCAATTAACGTAATCTAATGTAATGTGAGCCATCTTATTATAGGTATATTAGCATGACCTGTGACATTAAATCTATTACAGCTTTAGCCTTTGCTTTTTCCTTATTTTAATGATATTAAAATACGTAACGTCCTTAAGAATATTATATTTTAATTTATTTTTCATAATATACTCAGCCATTCATTAGGAAATTAAGTAGATATAATATTATTAATGAATAATCAATAAAATAGGAAGGATGGGGATGTAGTATTTTTAAAGAAAAACGCTATGCTATCAATAGTATAAGTGCAAATAGATATCGAACATTGGTGCTTATTTCTAAGATATTTCTATTTTTTATTGATACGTGAGTACTTAATGAATTCTGTGTGAGGAAATTGATATAAAGCATTTATCCATTGCTTTCTACATCTGTTTTTACACAAATTACTGCGACCTACCTTTTACCTTTCGAAATTGGGCATTTTTTTCTGTTCTTATACACTTAGAGGTAGTTATCGCAATATATCATCAATATCAATATTAACTCACTGATATATTGGTTATTAAATTTCTGATATCGTCCAGCTCTATATATCATTATCAACCGTTTTCAAGCCATTGCTAGATGTAGGTTTTCCTCTATTTTTTTCAATTTTTATCTAGTGCATTAGTCTTAAAATAAACACCGGCCAATTCTCTGATTTCGTAACACCATATTATTCGAAGTTCTGTTCTTGGTCGTTTTATATATTTACGATACCACTGTAAGCTGTTTTTACTCCATCTATTGTGTTGTTTTCTTACAATGTGGCAAGATCATTTCCATTAGCTGTTTAATGCTCTCGATAATGTCAAAAACGTTCCTCTGACTTCTTATCCATTTTATTCACATCCTGTCTCTTACAGTTATGCATAGCATACTTAATCATACTTTGCTGTGTTGTTTAAAATCTTTGTAAAAATAAATAAATATATAAATACATAAAAAAATTCTTAGCGCCATGGCGGAAGCATCCATTTACCGGCACCATAAGTTAGTGCAGCCAAAATCCATTGGTTAAGCACATTTCTTTTCAAACAAAGAGGAATGTTACTCTTCATAAAAATAGTATTCCTCTCAAAAGCATTCCATAAACTTCTTATTCTTCTATTGATTCCATTAATAACACTGTTATCTGATGATATTTCCTGACCAAGGTAAACATAACTCTACACTACATTAATCTCTGTGTTGCAGTAGACGATTTTCTTTTATGGTACCAGTGCACTGAAAACTTTTCCAAGTTCACTTCTAATCCTGGTTTAATGCTAGCTTCTGACAAATCTTTTAGCATATTGATTTAATTATTCAGGGTTTTGGCTATTACATAAAATTCAATTGTTATCAACATGGCTGCTGTTGCTCTCTTGTAAATCTTCTTTATGATATTGATACTCATTTTGTGTATAAAGATGCCCTACAAATATTTTAATAGAGCTGATATGTAACTTGAATCAAATGTCTTTTCATAATCAATAAATGTATGGGAGATATGCATAAATAAATATATAAATAAATATGGATGTTTGTAAGGGTGTACACATTCAAGTTTCCCTTTTATGCATTAAAATACATCTTAAATTATCATTTATATTAAAGAATTTTGAAAACTATGAAATTTGAAATTTGTTTGCCGGATAGTTAACATGGTAAAGCTAAATTATGTCAGTTTGATTTAGCTAAAAAATATTTTAAACAGTTTACATTAATAGTAGGGCAATACAGTAACCGTCGCTTAATAAAATCACATTCGTTCTGAGCCAAATTTATTTTAATAAGCGGCTGATTTTTATATCCGGCGAACATTCCTGAAGTCAAAAACCAAGGTGCACTGTAAAACAAATACGACAAATTTTCCTGTAGGAATCGAAAAAATAGTTGACCTAATAGTACCGGAAAATTTTCCGACCCACCTCGGAATAAAATCCGTAATAAAAGGAAATAGTCAATAAAACGGTATTTTACGGATTTTACCAAGCAAAGAAAGAAACAGTGTGCCATCAGCTGGAAAAAAGATGGCAGGCAGCACTGCCATCAGCGGTAAAGTGCAATGGTGACATTCCTTAAATCTGTAAAAATGTGTCCGTGCGGAATGCTGCTGGCCCATCATTGATGGACAACAGCTGGCCAGCATTGGTATGTCATCACATTACTTCAATCCGGCACTTCTTCTGCAGTGCTACCACCTATCCACTGCTATTCCTTTGCTGGCCCAGCACTTTCCCTTAAAAAAATTCTTATACAATTCTATAAAAAAAAACAAAGTATTATGGCTCTTTTTTCTATAAGCTAGTTTCACCACGAGCTATAGAATTATCTGTAGAAGTGCCGGTCTATAATAGAAATGTTTATTGAAATATTTGAACTTGCAACAGTTTACATGCGGTCACCCTCCCAAGTACTAACCGAGCTCGATGCTGTTTGGTTTTCGGGATCGGACATGAACATGTACTCTCAGCGTATGCTACGACAGCTCGTAGTTTTCAACTTCTCATTACACTATTTCAAGTTTGTTTCTTTTGTGATTTACGCTCCAAATCATTAAACTGGTACAGAAATTATTGTACTGTATAGAAATCCTATATATTTTATAAGCTTTTTTTTATTATTATTGATTCTCAACTGTGTAAATTATGAAAACCGAAATCCTTTGTAACTTAGTAAAACTAGATTTAAGGAGAGAAAAAAAAGTGCGTTGAAATAAATAATTTATTTATTTATTCATTTACTTATTTATTTTGTTAATGGCAGTGGTGTTATATTATTTACAGTTAAAAAAAATAGCTTCAACGCTTAAATTGTATTAAAATATTCATTTCAGACTTGTGTTCAAATACTCAATGTCTTCGATATTCGTAACGCCACCTAGCGTAAGGGTTCCCAGCAATAATACTGCAAAAGTTCGTGCACTTCTATGTAGTGGTGGGCCAGCGCATGAGATAAAACGGAAGCCCACCAGAATTTTATCTGATGATTTCCAACAGCAAAGTTGACTGAAGCTGTCCAGCAGTGGTCATGCAGTGGTAGACCATTAGCTAGCATTTCTCCATCATTTCCAGTACCTATCTTGCTGCTGGCCAGCAATTTCCTCTTTGCTGGGTATTCCGATTTTACAGATCCGAGCTGGGTCGGAAATTTTCCCGGTACGATAAGAGCAACTATTTTTCCGATTCCTACGGGAAAACTGGTCATATATATATATATATATTACCGCAAACTCGGAAAAAAATTGTAAAATGTAACATGTAATGGCATTAACAAACAGGATTATTTTTTTTTTTTTTTTTCAAAAATTAGTTAGTTATTAGTTTACAATTAGTAACTACCATACATATAAAATTAATAACTATTTACTATACATATAAAATTAATTTAATATTAATAATATTGTAAGTTTCGCATTATTACTTACATTATTTGACTTTATGGAAAACTGATCAATGGTGCTTTGTTTGGTCGTAACAATCAAACAGTTAATGTTTTTAGCAAGAAAGTAATACTGACTGTACAGTTCCTGTTCTGCACACCGATTCTCTAGTACCCGTCTCATTGTATTTAGAGCTTCGCATGCATCAGCAGCAATGATTGAAGAATCTGGCTTTTCGTCTATGTCGGAATCTCCATCTTCACTTGCTGGTCTGCTTGAAACTTGCGCGGACAAGAATTGCTCCACTATTACTGTATCAGATATTTCACTGGAGGATGGGAGATTTTCGTCAATTTCATCATATTTAAGGAACTCCTTTTCAAATTATTCTTTACTTTCTGAGGTGGCAGCAATTTCTTGTGACTCTTCGGATTTAAATCCGCAAGCCAAGAAGCAAATTTTTAGCGTGTCTTTTGCCACAATGCCCCAAGACATTCTAATGTAATGTATTGCATCCAACAGACTGGTAGATGTTTCTATGGAGCTTACAGAAGGAGGCGCATATTAATCAGATACTTCGAATTCTGTTACTGGTTTTTGGTAAATTCTTTCCTATAATACCATCTAAAAACTTTGATAATTCCCTTGTCAAGTGGCGGTATAACACTGGTGGTATTAGGTGGAAAAAACACTATTTTTATGTGTTTCAATGTTAAATCTCGAGGATGTGCAGCGCAATTGCCCATAACCAGACAATATTTTCCGTAAGTTTTTTGCTCCATTGCACAAAATATCAGTGAATATTGGATATGTCATCCACGATTCTTATTGTTTCGGTAGTCCACAGGAAAACTCTTTAAAAAACGCTGATTCTTACTTTCTCCAATCACTAAAAGTGTTTTCTTGATGGTCCCCGTGATGTTGCACGTCAGAAGAACAGTTACACGTTGTTTAATTCTCTTGCATCCATCACTGGACTCTGCTTTGAACATATGAGTGTGCTCTGGTAAAGCCCGATAAAACAGTCCTGTTTCATCAGTGTTAAAGATTTGAGAAGGGTCATAGTGTTTCAACAAATCGGGCAAAATATTTGCTTTCTAGTAATCTCCAGCGTCCAAATCCGCATCCTGCTTTCCATTTTACGATTTGTGATAAACGATATTGTTTTGTTCTTTCCATCGTGACAGCCAGCCGTCAGTGGATCTGAAGTTTTCAACACTCATCATTAGTGCCAACTGTTCTGCTTTCTCGCAGAACATTCCATAGAAATTGAACTTTTTTTTTTTTTAACCTGGCATTTTAAAACAATTTTAAAAGTGCTGCATCGACGTCTTCCGTTTTACCTTCTCGTTTCCGTTTGCCACTCAAATCTCCGTTATCTACAATGTCAGACTTAACATTTTCTCTTCTTAAGCAATCTGCATAAAGCAGATTGGGAAATCCCAAACTTTGACGCCGCTTCCCTTTGGCTACATTTCAGTAAATTGTCATAATTCTCTAAAATTTCACTCTTTTATTTCAAGCTTAAGTTTTTTCTCTTAGATATCTTACACGTTAGGTGTTTCAAATGAAAGAAAACAGAATCAAACTGAAATAAATTCTCTTTTAAAAATTACAGAAAGAAACAAAGCTGAACCACGTGGTCCCTGTCTCCCTGTAACAATAATTTTTTTTTACTTACCACCGCACTAATAATCATTGTGAGAATGCATTCACTTACCCTCTCTCCCATACATCTGAACCTTACCCATTCCTATTTAAACCCCTTGTCTTTTTAAACTAATCTTCTCCGAAATCCGAAGGGGAAAATTGGTTGTTGGGACACGTGATGGAGGTGTTTGTTGCTAAGCAGGCGGAACCTTGTGGGATATCGGATGTTTGGGAATTTTTTGTTTTTTTATGTTTATGTTTAATCTGAAAAAGAAAGTAAAGATAAAATTTTTCAGTGAAGATTAAACTGATTGTTAGGCTTGCACATATATAGTACTACGTTTTGCAGCTGAAGAAACATTTTGAGTTTATTAACTGGAGATGCTGATTTTATTAAGAGGCAGTTTTAACAAAAGTTTATATTGATTTGATTCCGGTCCTCATAACTTGATCAGATTAAACGGCTGATTTTATTGATCACTCATTTTATTAAGCGGCGGTTACTGTATACGTAAAGAGTTATGCTAACTTAGCTTTACATTATTTTAAATCATTTAAATAACGCACAAGTGAGGAAAACTGCTGCTTTCTAATTTTAAAGCAACAACGTTTGATAGTTTGGAATCTACCACAGGTGGCTTATTCATTCAAAATTCCTGCACTTTAAAACTATTTCATCGACTTTTTCATTGCATTTAATACACGCTTTTATTATTATATATATCAAATAAGATGCTGGTGACTTGTGCTATGAACCCTTTTCGTGTGCAATAACTTCTTCGTACATAGGCTGTTGTCATATGTTTAAAATTCGTACAGTAAAGATATTGTATACCAAGCAGTAAAATGTATATCACATGTAAAGTATAGACCATTTTATGTAAATCTTCCCCCAAAAAATTATATTAGAAAATATTAATATGTATAGAAGATATTCAATTCCTGTCAAAATAAATAACAAAAATTAAACGTTCGTTAAAAATGTAGACACACGTTACTGATTATCTAGAGTTTAAACAATAAAAAAAACTCACATTAAAAACATTTATATTTAACAAAGCAAAATAGTATTGTACCATGGAATAATTTGAATTGCATTTCGTATGAGATATCTTAAAAAATATATATATTTACATTAATATTTTATACTAAATTGAATAAATGACTAAAATAAATAAATAAACCCCCAAAATATTGCATTTTGAATCTATAAGAAAAATCAATTTATTTTATTCTTTACTTTATTCTTCTATTTTTTCTCAAGACGCAAAAAATAAGTGATTATCATAATTATTGTATTTATTAATTTTATCAAAATTTTTATCTCATGAAATGTCTTTTATTTTTAGAGAAATATAAAATATTACTGTTATACGGTAAATTGTTTTACAACATTTCATTTAGACAATGTTCATTTGAATATTTTTTTTCTGAGAAGAAAAGCAATGCTCTTTCACCATGATTGAGGTTTAGCTTTTTTTACCTGGTCTTTGATATCTTTATATCATACAAAATATCTTGTACCTTTTGAATCTTAATAACAACAAATATGGAAAGTAAAACATTTGTTTTAAAGAAAAAAATGCAAAGAGCATATCTTCTAAAAAATTAAAAAAAATCCTCAGAATTATTTTTAGTTTTTCTATTCAATTTTGGCATCAGAGAAAAACTCCATTTTGAAATATGACCATTAATAAAGTAATCACATTTTATGTTCCATAATCGAAACTTCTATTTTTGTGTAATATTTCTAAAAGTTGTAATTTAAAAACAGAGAGTATTTTTATTTACCTCCGTGCATTCAAAATATTTTATTTATTTATTGTTGGATAGACTTTTTTCCATAAACCACTGGAGATTACTTTTATTGTATTTTTACAGCATTAGAAATAAATTCTTGGAATTTATTGATTAATAATACGAAGGAATTTTAATAAATTACAATATATTTCATATCAATATGTAGAAATAAATACAAAAATTGTTAGAATATTTTTCTTTTTTTTTTTAATTGAGTGCTTGGATAGAAAAAAAAAAAAACATTAAGTGATAAAATATTTAAATCAGAAATTACAACTGTTCTATAGAATGTCCAACATTCTTATTTTTTTTTAAATTCTAAAATACATTTTACTATTTATTTTGTTTTGTTTCAATTAGATTTATTGCGGTATTTTTTTTTGAGAGTTGGTGCTACAAATTTCAAAATATTCCGAAACCCCTTTAAGAAGACTTCATTCTAAAATTTACTGAAGAAGATACGAAGAAATCTGTTTTTAGGGTGTCGTACTTAAAAAGTATAAACAGAACCATTATAAGTTAACTCCGCTTTCTGTCTGTCTGTCTCAGCCGTTTTACTCGTAAAATATGGGACGCGGAATGTTCAAATTGGGGCAAGTAACAACAACTATTGACTTGCATATTTACAGATTATTAAACAGTCACAAATATATTTAGGAAAATGTAGAGGGGCTAATTAAGTTACTTGGTAAAAGAAATATTTTTCAATATATAGTGTGTGGGGTATCGTATGAAAGCTTTCGCAACGCTGAACTCAAAAATACATTTATTTTAATTTTATGTATTATATTTTATAAATTCATCATTCATTTTATATTGATATCGTCAAAAATGTAGTCCTAAAATAATCCCCACCCCCCCAAATTTCTGAATCTACTGAAACTAAAAATATGAGCAAAATGAGATGTAGAAGACGTTAATTTAAACCTTGCAATGAAAATATAGCGATTACCCTAGGGCACATAGTTTTTGAGAAAAGCGTATTTTCCGTTACACACAAACTTCAATTTCAGCAAAGGAGTTATAGAGCGCTGAAGGTACCTTCGGTGGCAGAAGTATAAAAACATTGTTGATTAAGACTTTCCTTAAAATTGTCAGTAGTAAGCGAGATATCAACCCTTAAAGATATCGACTGTTTGGACATACATAATGACAGGGTCGGCGTACTCTATGTACAATTGGCTTTTAAAGCCGAGATATCAACTTTTAATGATATATTTTTATATTGCAGTGTCCAGTATAAAAGCAATAAACGTCAAACTGTTAAAAACAGATTCATTTAATTAGAATTAATCACATAATTACTATGGGATTCGCGACTAGCTTGTATTGAGTGGTTCTCTCAATACGCTTCCCTCCCGTGTCTTTTAAAGTTAATTACAAAACCTATCTGGAAAAACGCGGCACTGACCAAGGCGGCGTGACAATTTTGCGACTTCCTTTCAAAGCGCGGTTAGCACAATGCCAAGTTAAAACTTCGAACAACGGTTTTGTATTAGCTACACTGTAAAAAGAAAAACTACGCTGAATTTAGTTTTATGAAATACCAAATGAAGTTTAAATATGCATTACTTTTATTGTCAGTACCGAATAAAGTTCATAACAGACAGATCAGGATGAGATTTAAAAAAAAGTTCTACAGAATAGCAATATTTGATATTATTTAGGCTTCATATCTCTTTGAACATTTATGGTATATCCATTCATACTTTTCTAGCAAATACAGCTATACCGAACCCCACGTTATATAGTTTTTTTTTTTCTTTTAAGAAAGTCTTATTATTCTTTTATCAAAGATTTTTTATTAATACAGTTAATAATTCATATATTTATTGTACGGAACATTCTGAGCGCTAGTAGGTCTTGCTCTTGACCGTTTATATATTTCTAAACATAAATATATATATGTATATACACTATAGGGCCATTAACTATCGGACACTTTATTTATAGACATTTTGTGGAATATTTAAAGATATATTTGTCGGATTTTTCTGGAACTGCAGGATTATGGAGAATACCCAGCAAAGGAAGAAACAGTGGGCCATCAGCTGGTAAAAAGATGGCCACCAGCAGTGTCATCATCGGTAAAGTGCAAGGGTGCCATTACTTAAACCTGTCGGAAAATGTCCGAGCCGAATGTAGCTGGCCCATCAGTGATGGCCAACAGCAGGCCATCATTGGTATGCCATCACATTACTTCAATCCGGCACTTTTCCTGCAGTGGTAGCACCTATCCCACTGCTATTCCTTTGCTGGCCGAGCACTATCCCTTACAAAAATTTCTTATAGATTTGTATAAAAAAGATATTATATATTTATGGTTCTTTTTTTCTATAAGCTAGTTTCACCAAGAGATATAGAAATATCTATAGAAATATTTAAACTGCATGTGGTCACCCTCCCAAGTACTGACCGTGGTCGATGCTGTTTGGTTTTCATGATCGGACATGAGTAAGAGCTTTCAGCGTACGCTACGACTGCTCGTAGTTTTTAAGCTCCCATTACACTATTTCAATTTGTTTCTTTTGTTATTTACGTTCCCAATCATGAAACTGGTATAGAAATTATTCTATTGTATAGAAATCCTATGTATTTTATACGTTTTTTTTTTATTTATTTATTATTGATTTTGAACTCACTAAATTATAACAAGTTGGAAATTGCTCGTCAAACGTGGCAAATGAAGTGCGTTCGTACTATAACTAGTTTTATAATTATTTTTTGCACCCCATATTGTACGGAATGTATAATTTTTTGTACTTCATAAAGCGCATAGTCTGATACATCATTAAAATGCACTTCCAATATTTTTTTCCCATTCCCCGTAATGTAACGGAACACTTTTGACTGTCCCTGTAATTAAACTATACATCCGATTTTCCTAAAATTTGAAATAGCTCAACAAAATTTTGCAACAATTATATCTTTAAATTTCAGACCATTCGGAAGGCTGTAATATCATTAAAATGCACTTGCAATAATTTTTCCCATTGGCCGTAATGTAAAGAAAAATTTTGACTGTCCCTGTAATTAAACTATGCATCCGATTTTCCTAAAATTTGAAAGGGCTCGACAAAATTTTGCAACAGTTATATCTTTAAAATTTCAGATCATTCGGGAGGATCTAATATCATTAAAATCCACTTGCAATAATTTTTCCCATTGGCCGTAATGTAAAGAAAAAATTTGACAGTCACTGTAATTAAACTATACATCCGATTTTTCTAAAATTTGAAAGGGCTCGACAAAATTTTGCAACAGTTATATCTTTAAAATTTCAGATCATTCGGAAGGCTCTAATATCATTAAAATGCACTTGCAATAATTTTTCCCATTGGCCGTAATGTAAAGAAAAATTTTGACTGTCCCTGTAATTAAACTATGCATCCGATTTTCCTAAAATTTGAAAGGGCTCGACAAAATTTTGCAACAGTTATATCTTTAAAATTTCAGATCATTCGGGAGGATCTAATATCATTAAAATCCACTTGCAATAATTTTTCCCATTGGCCGTAATGTAAAGAAAAACTTTTGACAGTCACTGTAATTAAACTATACATCCGATTTTTCTAAAATTTGAAAGGGCTCGACAAAATTTTGCAACAGTTATATCTTTAAAATTTCAGATCATTCGGAAGGCTCTAATATCATTAAAATGCACTTGCAATAATTTTTGCCATTGGCCGTAATGTAAAGAAAAACTTTTGACTGTCCCTGTAATTAAACTATACATCCGATTTTCCTAAAATTTGAAATTGCTCGACAAAATTTTGCAACAGTTATATCTTTAAAATTGCAGATCATTCGGAAGGATGTAATATCATTAAAATGCACTTGCAATAATTTTTCCCATTGGCCGTAATGTAAAGAAAAAATTTTGACTGTCCCTGTAATTAAACTATGCATCCGATTTTCCTAAAATTTGAAAGGGCTCGACAAAATTTTGCAACAGTTATATCTTTAAAATTTCAGATCAATCGGAAGGATCTAATATCATTAAAATCCACTTGCAATAATTTTTCCCGTTGGCCGTAATGTAAAGAAAAACTTTTGACAGTCCCTGTAATTAAACTATACATCCGATTTTTCTAAAATTTGAAAGGGCTCGACAAAATTTTGCAACAGTTATATCTTTAAAATTTCAGATCATTCGGAAGGCTCTAATATCATTAAAATGCACTTGCAATAATTTTTGCCATTGGCCGTAATGTAAAGAAAAACTTTTGACTGTCCCTGTAATTAAACTATACATCCGATTTTCATAAAATTTGAAAGGGCTCGACAAAATTTTGCAACAGTTATATCTTTAAAATTTCAGAGCATTCGGAAGGCTGTAATATCATTAAAATGCACTTGCAATAATTTTTCCCATTGGCCGTAATGTAAGGAAAAACTTTTGACTGTCCCTGTAATTAAACTATACATCCGATTTTCATAAAATTTGAAATGGCTCGACAAAATTTTGCAACAATCATATATTTGAAATTTCAGACCATTCGGTTGGGTAGTTTTTGCTCTGTTACATGCGGACAGACGGACGGACAGACGGACGGACTGAACGACGACTATAGGTGCTACGTATTTATATAATTACGAACGCACCTAATGAACGACGACTATAGGTGCTACGTATTTATATAATTACGAACGCACCTAAAAACCGAAATCCTTTGTAACCTAGTAAAACCAGATTTAAGGAGAAAAAAAAAAGTACGTTGAAATAATGAATTTATTTATTTATTCATTTACTCATTTATTTTGTTGGTGGCAGTGGTGCTATATTTTTTACAGTTTCAAAAAAAAAAATAGCTTGCAGTTTAAATTGTGTTAAGATATTCCTTTCAGATTTGTGTTCAGGTACTCAATGTCTTCGATATTCGCAGCGCCACCTAGCGTAAGGGTTCCCAGCAATAATACTGCAAAAGTTCGTGCACTTCCATGTAGTGGTGGGCCAGCGTATGAGATAAAATGGATCCCCACCAGAATTTTATCTGATGATTTCCAACAGCAAAGTTGACTGAAGCTGTCCAGCAGTGGCCATGCAGTGGTAGACCATTAGCTAGCACTTCTCAATCATTTCCAGTACCTATCTTGCTGCTGGCCAGCAATTTCCTCTTTGCTCGGTATGTTCGACTTCACACTTATAAATGGCGATTTGATCAGAAGGACAATTAGGGGGCCAACAAAAAGTCAAAGAAAAATAATGTTTTTTGCGATCACCCTTTAAAATAAAATGCACTAAATGTTCAATCACTATTGCTTACGAACATATGGATATTGAACAATTTATGTATTCATTTGTGGATAAATAGAACGTATATTCATGGAGATACATCGATTTTTTTTTTAGTTCAGGAAATTGTTTTCGTTTGTTTATATCATACAGGTGTTTTTTTTTTTTTTTTTTTTTTTTTTTTTTTTAACCAAATTTAACGCCAGTGTCAGAAAAAATGACAAAATATAGTAGAAATAATTTGGTATAATAGGAATGTAAATATATTAAATATCTGATGAAATATTTTTTATCTGCGCGTGCGCGCATGGTACAATTTTTTTTTCAGGATTTGATATTAAACTTTATGTAACAACTCATAAAAAAACTAGTCAAATATTATAAAAATTTAAAAAGACATTGGCAATATAGTGAGCGAATTTTTAGTTGCTCTCTAAAAGCTGCTGAATGATAAGGGATTTTTCACTAATTGTCATTTTTTATGAACTTGCTTTCAGCAAATGAGTTTGTACTTAACACGTCTAGTGCCACGTCTGTCACCGGTGACCGACTCTGAACTTTCAGTTTAGGTCGTGTCAGTTATCGGTGACTGACACTTACAGATTGTGTAACGGGAATCTTATTTCGTGGCCCAAACGGAAAGACAAACAAATAGACTTGATATTCAACGTGTTAATGAATGTGAACGAGTAAATTTAGAAGAAATGCTTAAATTTTGATACTTCCATTTTTCCTGGAATAGGCTCATTCTAGTGATTTTCTTCTAAAGCATCCATAAAAAATGAAAAAAAAAGTTAAAATTAAAAACGACAATTTATGGAAATCTCCTTATCTCTTTTTAGAGTACAATTAAATGTCAGCTGAATCTATTGGCGATATCTTTCTGAATTTTCACGATATTTGACTGGCTTTTATCTTACAAGTTTCTCCATAGAGTTGACTATCAAATAATTAAAATAAAAATATTTTTTTATTATGCGCGCATTCGCAGATGAAAAAAATATTAAATAAAGATACCGTATATTGTTATGGTCTAACTCAAAAGTGCGTTTGGGTTAGATTTGTATGAAAAGATGCCATCTAAAGTGATCTATTTTATAGTAGCTTACCTTTTAAAAAAACATTGCTGAAATTAGTATTATGTTCCGATTCTATTTGCATAATCATGCCATAAGTACCTAATACAGCAGAAAAACAATTTTATGTCTAAAAAGTCACGAAGAATAAAAACATTTAAAATATGGAAAACAATCTTTATAACTCAGCGATTACAAGAAACATTCCAAAATTACATTTAAAAATTTATTTCTTGTATTAATCGATGAATTTATTTAATAGAAAAAAAGGGAAAGTAAAAATTTTCAAAATTGCACATAAATAAATTTCCCATTATACTTTTAAATAGATATTTTTTCTTCATTATCTCGATCTAAACGTATCTAATTATCACATGTTTTAACTTGTAAGATATTTTCATATCGGAAGATTTTATTAAAAAGAATCTTTCCCAGCAAAGAAAGAAACAGTGGGCCATCATCTGGAAAAAAGATGACAGCCAGCAGGGCTATCAGCGGTAAAGTGCCAGGGTGCCATTACTTAAACCTGTCGAAATGTATCCAAGCCAAATGCAGCTGGCCCATCAGTGATGGCCAACAGCAGGCCAGCATTGGTATGCCATCACATTACATCAACCCGGCACTTTTCCTGCAGTGCTAGCACCTATCCCACTGCTATTCCTTTGATGGCCCAGCACTTTGCCTTACAAAAATTTCTTATAGAATTCTATACAAAAAAACAAAGTATTATATAATTATGGCTCTTTTTTCTATAAGCTAGTTTCACCAAGAGCTATAGATACATCTGTAGAAGTGTCTATAATAGAAATATTTGAACTGTATGTGGTCAACCTCCCAAGTACTGACCGCGCTCGATGCTGCTTGGTTTTCGTGACCAGACATGGACAAGTGCTTTCGGCGTACGCTAAGATTGCTGGTAGTTATCAAGCTCTCATTACACTATTTCAAGTTTGTTTATTTTGTGATTTACGTTCCCAAACATTAAACTGGTATAGAAATTATTCTATTGTATAGAAATCCTATGTATTTTATACGCTTTTTTTTATTATTGATTCTGAACTGCGTAAATTATGAAAACCGAAATCTTTTGTAACCTAGTAAAACCAGATTTAAGGAAAAACTAGTATGTTGTGGCCATCACAAAACTTTCTTCTATATAAATCACGTCAATTATATCATTTAAATAGTACAAGAAATAACAACGATTTAGCATCAATTCATATCAAAGTATATCTGAATTTGAAGTTCGATGAAAATTCGTGCATTAGTTCTTGAGATAGAGCTATAGCGGAAATTCTGAAAAAATGTAGCATAGCAGCGCCACCTGTTGAACGATTTACACCAAAGGTAAACAGCACAAAACGATATCAAGCTATACCTGAATCTGAAGTTTGTTGAAAATCCAAGCATTAGTTCTTGAGATAAAGCTATTGCGGATATCGCAAAAATACAGCATAGCAGCGCCACCTGTTGAGCGATGTACACCAAAAGTTAAACAGCACTAACTTATACGTCAATTCATGTCAAAGACTAACTAAATCTGAAGTTTGATGAAAATCCGTGCAATAGTTCTGGAGATACAGCTCTTGTGGAAATCCTGAAAAATTCAGCACAGCAGCGCCACCTGTTGGGCGATTTACACCAAAAATTAAACAGCACTAATTTATATCAGGGACTAACTGAATCTGAAGTTTGATGAAAATTCGTGCATTTTTTCTTAAGTTAGAGCTATTGCGTTAATCATGAACAATGCAGCATACCAGCGCCACCTGTTGGGCGATTTTTACAAAAAAGTTATCAGCACCAAACTATATCTTGGACTAACTGAATCCGAAGTTTTCTGAAAAGCCGTGCAGTAGTTCTTGAGATATAGCTATTGCAGAAATCGTGAAAAATGCGTATAGCAGCGCCACCTTTTGGGCGATTTTCACTAAAAACTAATCAGGTCCAGCTTATATGAAGGTATAACTAAATATGAAGTTTTCTGAAATTCCGTGCATTAATTCTTGGGATAGAGCGCCCACAAAATTTTGTCACATACAGACTCACAGAGTGACAGAGACAGAGTGACATACAGACTCACAGACAGACATTTTATAAAAACCATCAAATCGTGTTCTGGGCATTCTAAAACGTATAAATCCGTCGAAAACCGGAAGTCGAAATTTTTCACGAATCCAATACTTTCTTCTCGTAAGGAATGAAGAAAGTAAAAAAGTTCTTTGAAATAAAGAATTTATTTATTTATTCATTTACTTATTTATTTTGTTGGTGGCAGTGGTGCTATATTTAAAAAAAAAATTAGCTTCACAGCTTAATTTGTGTTAAGATATTCATTTCATATTCATTTCAGATTTGTGTTCAAATACTCAATGTCTTCGATATTCGCAGCGCCACCTAGCGTAAGGGTTCCCAGCAATAATACTGCAAAAGTTCGTGCACTTCTATGTAGTGGTGGGCCAGCGCATGAGATAAAACTGATGCCTACCAGAATTTTATCTGATGATTTCCAAAAGCAAAGTTGACTGAAGCTGTCCAGCAGTGGTCATGCAGTGGTAGACCATCAGCCAGTACTTCTCCATCATTGCCAGCACCTATCTTGCTGCTGGCCAGCAATTTCCTCTTTGCTGGGTTCGTACTTAAAAATGTTCATTTAAAATATACACCGAATTGATTATGCATTTTTAATGTTAATTATATGGTACTTATAAAAACGCACATGCAACGGGTATTAATTTATTCTTTGTTTGAAACATGTGAAACGGATTAAGAGCTAATATAAATCCGTATTTTAGATTCAAAATTACTTTATTAACATATATTTATAGAATGTCGTGTGTTTCAAATTGATAATTTATGAACATAATTTAAAAATATGCTTCATCAGTATTTTTAAAATTGCATTTTAATTAATCAAATTTTCTATGACCTTAAAATAAGAACTATTAAGTTATTTAAAAATACATTAAAATAATTTTATCTAATGGCGAGAAAAAGTGTTATGCATACACAAAAACTATATACGTCATGCAAACAATTTATATCTTATGTTAAAGATAGCGGAAAAAAATGTCATTTTTTATCATAGAAATGTAGTATACTAAATTACCTCCCTGAAAACTTTGTTCATTAAATATTTTCTCGACACATACTCAAATTTATCTCTAAAACATGTTAATCTAAGTACTTCAGTAAATATTTATAAGACGAATTGCTAATTTCACTTTATGTAATCACAGCAATAATTTTGAACGATGAATATTATTTCTCTCGTTTTATCATACTTTATATTATTTGCAAATACATAAGCAGTATATCATATTAAAATGTGTAAATCATAAATTATAAAGATATGTTGTATTGTAATATGTAAAACTTACCTGGTTAAATCATTAATATATATATTTTTTAAAAAGTATTTAGTTTATTACCGTATGATATTACGTTCTAAAACATGTAGAAAAAAGTCATTTTATATTTATTATGAAATGTAATATCATAATAAGGTAAATCAATGCATGAAATTAAACATGAGATAAAAAATTTAATGCATATTTATTAGGATTTCAAAATTTTTTTTTTTTTAAATGCAGAGTACAAATTTGTATGCTAAACATAATTACAGTAAGCATTAATAAGCTTAAATTATTTTTATGAACATACCTACATATTTCGTATGTATAAAATGTGACATTATCACGGTCCATAATAATAAATAAACTATTTTACCAAAAACATTTGTAAAATGTTATCAATAATTGTGTACCCTGAAACGGCTTATTTCATTTATGTCGGAATAAAATATGTTTATTACTCTAAATATCAAATTACGCACAGTATTTTAAAATGATTTAAAAGTGCTAGCAAATAATGCTCTTGTCATAAAAAAACATTTGATTTGTGTATCTTGCGAATAATTTTGTTATTTTTCTTAATAAATAATCAATTAAAAATTTCTTGTTAATAATTGTGAACGGGAAATAAACATCAGTACATTTTTGTACGTTCAGGGGGCAGTACATAACGATTCATATTTGAGCGCAACCATGGAATCAAAAATCAGTACATATGTTTCTCAATTTTGAGTATATTTGGATCGGAGCTATTTTGAGTACGTAATGTATTTAAAATTGTGTACTATTTACTCAATTTTGAGTACGCATTTTTTTAGTGAACGAGCAGATTTAAAAGAAATGCTTAGATTTTCTTACTTCTTTTTTTCTTAGAATGGACTCATTCTGGTTATTTTCCAAGAAGATATAAAGTGTCCATAAGAAATGAAAATAAGAAAAGTAAAGATTAAAAAAGACAATTTATGGAAAACCCTCTATCATTTAGCTGCTTTTAGAGAACAACTAACAATCAGCTCATTCTATTACCGATATCTTTCTGAATTTTGACGTTATTTGACAGGCGTTTTCTTATGAGTTGCTCCACGGATTTGACTATCAAATCACGGAACAAAATATTTTTTATCGTGCGCGCATGCGAGGATGAAAAAATATTTCATCCAACTGCTCATATTCCATCATATGTTTAATATATTTAAATTACAATTGCACCAAATTATTTCTACTACATTTTAAAAAAAAATCTTTAAATGGCGTTAAATTTGAAAAAAAAACCCTGCTTGATATAAACAAAAATCATGCAATGTTACTTTTTTACTTAAAATAATTGGCAGCAAAAGCCAGTTTTTCAGTATCTGCTGGGTGAATGGGGATGTGCCAGTAACCAGAGGTTAAGTCCAAAGTGGAAAAAGACTGAGCACGACTTAATTTATCAAGAATTCCATCTATACGTGGTAGAGGTTCGGCATCATTTTTCATTATTGCATTTAATTTACGGTAATCTACACACATTTTAGTTTTTTTACCTTCATAGCGCTTCATAACTAAAGTGACAGGGGCAGAATAAGAACTATAACTCACTTTAATTAAACCAGAAGGTAATAAAGATTGAACTTGGTCTGAAATTTCCTTTTCATCCACTGCAGACGTGCGATAAGGCCTCATAGATATGGGTAGGTCAGAATTAAGAAAAACGAGCTGCGGCTCAATATTAATTTTTCCAACATCATATTTATTTTTGGCAAAAATGTCTAAATAATCCTTATATTATCCCTTAACATTTCATTTTTATAGCATTTACCTCCCCAACTAATTTAGAACCATTAGGATTAATTTGTTCAAAGGATTGAGAAGCTATGACATTTTAATTATCGGGTTGCACACTCTGATAGTTTTCATTGACATTAAAATTTAGTAACCTTAAATTATCATTGGATATGCTTTGAGATCGATTTAATACAAGGTTTCTCTGCAATACTTCACATTTATTACAATCTATTATCAAGTTAAACTTAGAACAGGCTGGCAATCCTAGTATAGCATAATTTAAATCAGTTTTGCATAACAGAAATTTAATGCATTTTTGCACATTACTTATTTTACACAACAAATTACAGGATTGGTTTATTTGAACAGATCCTTTGGCTTGGCCAATAATAATAGGTGGAATATTTATAACTTTAGCATTTAACAACTTAACAAACTTAAAAGGTAAAATTGATATTGTAGAACCAGAGTCGATTACACAAGGTGAATCCTTGTTATTTGCATATCCATTAACGATTAAATGTCAAATATTATGACTAGGTTGTTGTTGTCGATTAGGAGGAGGAACATAAGATTGCATACGTTCAACATTAAAAATACAAGTCCTCTCCCAGTGGAAAGCATCCTGTATACCCCTATTCATACACATTCGACATTGTGAACTAGGATACTTATTTGAAAAATGAGTAGTAGGCAATCTAGGGCTAACAAATCTAGAATTGTGAGCATTAAGAGGGTTTTGTGGCTGAAAGTTAGAATTTATTCTTTGAAAATTTTGGTTTGGGCGAACCCAATGTCTAGGAGCTTGGTTATTATGCTGGAAATTTACATGATTTTGAGATTTATTTCTAACATTATGGTGGTTTACATGAGAGGATGGGATGACTACTAGTTGTTTAGCCATTCTGTACCGATGTATGGTGCTCTCTGGAGGGTTAATAATCATATAATTCTGATACTCTGGCTCAAACCAGCCGTCAAACCTTGGACTATGTTGGTTTTACACAAATGTAGTTGTCTAACAATCTCAATCTTTTTTTCTCAAATAACTCTCTAATCCATTAAGATCATTTAGCTTCATAGAAGCAAAATCAGAAAATAGGGGAACATTAAATTAATAATTTTTTTAGAAAGGATTTCAACAATCTTACTAAAAGTAGTACATTCTAGACATTCATTAATGAAAATCTTTAAAGCTTCTCCCTTTAAAAATTAAGAGATACTTTGCATTTTCCTTTTTTTCATGTTTTTTATCAGAAATACATGCTTGATCAAAATGTTTCATCCAGGATTGTATATTCATTCCCGAACCAGGGTTAAAGGAGATTATATTTACTTCGCTTTCACTCATTTTTACACTAGGACGTTTTACAGATCTATTTCTTTACAAAATAAAAGAGGGATAACTCACTCACTTGCGAGTTCAAAAGAATAAACTTTAACATATTAAAAACACAGATAAAATAACTCAAACAAATGTAAATATACTTTCTATGATATAAATAATATAAATTAAACTATAAAATAATTCATTGCTATCAATTTATACTAATAATACTCTAAAATAATGAATTTAATCTTGCAACAATAATTAAACAGTATATAAATTTGATGTAGACATTGTAATAAAAATAATAGAACAAACTTGAACTTACAGATATGAAAAACCCAGCAATGTTGACCTAGAACTTTATTAATAAAAAAGAAAGATTTTTTTTCTTTTCTTTGAGCACTCAGTTGCACCTTCCTCACTTATAAGAAGAGAAAATCATAGTAGTTGTCTTCATCAAGTGTTCTAATATGCCACCGGGAGGCGATATTTTTTATTAGACTCAATATAGTAGTCGACACTTACGTATAGAAGATTATAGATGCACATAATCGTCGAACATATCACTGCGTAATTCCATTCACTCAGAATTTCTTTGGTTTTGTTCTGAGAACGTCATCGGCTCGAATTATTATTAAATTTCCACACGAACGTTAAATCCTGTATGGCTTATGACACGATTTCACTCGTATCATATTAACATGTAGATCTTACGCACCAGCATACCCATATTATGTACTAAATTAAGAAATCATGGTTTTTTGCAGTTGAACAATCATGATGGAATAGTGGAAGGTCAGGCTGTCGCCCATTGGAATGTTTCCCGAAGCATAAATAATTGAAGCCCATAGATGCATTAAAACGTTTATTAATCGGCCATATAATGCACCAAATTCCACTAGTTATAGGTGACCCATGTGCGGGCAGTCGCTACGTTGTAAAATGTACCACTAGATGTCACTTATGATAAATGTATCAATGATTATGTAACAAATGATGAAGATTCAGGAAAATCAAACACTCCAGGTGGTGTGGTTTAATTAAGAAACTCAATAATCGTCAAATTCTACCTCTCCTAGCCCATGCAACGGATTATATCCTTGCAAAAACTACATGCGTATGAATACAATACACGATAAATGACAAATTACGTAAAAAGTAGCCGGAAGGACGCGATGAAAGGAGAATAGAGATAGGACCTAGCTCTGGGGGGGAGGGTGAAGCGCGGGTGACGACGATACGAACTATATAGTTTCGGCGACAGAATTATTGTGGAAACAATGGCTGGCGTGGCGGGATTTGCAAGGAATGGTGGGAATAGAACACCAAAGAAGAAATGATATTAAAAAACATTCGAAAGAAAAATAATTTATTTTTAGAATAAAATGAAAAAGTAATTTAATGGCTTTTATGAGATGAGGCGAATGGATTAAGTTTTTTAGACTAATAAAAGAATACACAGTTTTAAATGCATGAAATAAAAGACAAAAGATAATAAGATATTATTAAAGACAGGTAAAAAAGGAAAAAAAAATAAGAATTTGGAAAAGTTTTACTAAGATGAAAGGGCGAAAATTTTTATCATTACATCTATATATATATAATGCTATCATTTTTAAGCACTTTATCTTACAAAAATAATTGTAAATTAACTAAAAAAAATTTATAAACAAAGGTTTGATTTTTTTTTTTTTTTTTTTTTTTTTTTTTTTGCGGAGAGGAAGGGGGTAGGTCTGTCCCATGTACTCCTGTTATTCTCAGTAAATTTAGCTATTAAATATAAAAAAATCCGATTATAAAATTCCCTTGACAAAAAAGGAAAATTTAATACTTATATTTTGAAGAGGATTTCTTGGAATTCGTTATGTTACAAAAAAGGAGTAAAATCCAAAATTTTGATTCAAAGGGGTTTGGTTACGATTTAATTTGTATATATGTGTACATATGTCACATTTATATATATATATATAGGGTGTAGAAGAAAGTAGTTAGAAAAATTAAATTATTATCAGAATGCATACAGATTGATATAATTTTTTTTTTTTTTTTGGGGGGGGGGGGGGGGGAGTTAATCCAAATGCAAAGACTCAGAATATCCTTCAAAATTTTCTTGCTGATTGTATAACAACAAAAAGCATTTGATGTCAGGTTGTTTCAATAGTAATAGTTTGTGCTGCAATTTTCTATTTTTTGTTTAGAATTAAAATAGTGATTTCTTTATGGTAGTATAGTTGACATATCCTCCAAATTATCATTTTTTCTATAGTTAAAGGTATCCAACATTTGAAATAATCTCCCAGCCTCTCAGATTAATTTTTTTGAATAATTTAGAAAGTGCAATCTGCTTGAATATCATCTTCGAATGGTGTCAGCAATGTTTTATTTTCAACATATACCTATGCAATATGCATTACTGGGGTGGGGAATGAAATAATTCTATTTCCCCTATCCACTGTCAGGTAATACTTTTTTGACAGGGTGATTGAGTTTTTAGTTTTAATTTTGAAAAACTACAGACTATAGAAAAGAAATATATTTTTTTAATAAGGTAATACTTGATTATCCCTTCGACATGATTATGATAATCATGACTATGACCTATCGCCAAACTATAAGATTAAATGCAAATAATGGCTGCTCGTGAATGCACATTCAATTGACATTAAACACGCTACAAGTGTTTGTTACATCAGGAAGTGATTTTTAAACATGACACCATGTTCTATTCTATACAAAACTTTCTTGTGTTGCATATATTTCTTATTTTTATTTGATATTATAGATGTAACAGAGACATACAGGTTTGGTCTCCCAGCTAGGAGCAACACATCATTGTCCCAGGCACCTGGTAGCACAGAAGGGAAATCTTACACTAGTATGAGACTCCATCCGAAGAATTATCCAGATACAGGAAACAAAGACTCCCGGGTAAAGGCAAAAAAGAATGATACGGTTGTAGAGCTGCTTATAAATCTAGTTAATGTACTGGGTCTATGAAATATATTTTAATCTCTGATGTTATAGTAATAAAGTATTTTTGATATTATATTTAATTTTGCCTTTTTACTGGTACTTTTATTTAATATTTCCAATATATTTTCAGCAAAAATTCTATTGTCTTAAAAATAATAATATATTTAATTTGGGTTTACTTGAGTAATTATGAGTGCTAATTTATATCAATAATTGGATCACAAATGCTATTGTTGAGCAGTAAGTGGGTAGGGGGTACTTATGACGAAATTGTTATAAATTTGTGTCACGATGTTTTATTTTGTTCAGTGATGAAATACTTGCATTTTTAATTAAATCCAATTATTATACTTTTTGGGGTGGAATGAGTATATTCTGATTTCTTTTTACAGAGTTTAGAAGATCTGAAAAAAATTTCATTGAATGATTGATATCCGCTTGATTTTCAGCAAAATGTTTGTCATTTACTGGGGCATTTCAAAAAACTGTTCAATTATTTGAAAACCTGAGAACAGTTTTTAGTAGCGGAAAAACTGGTACCATGTTTAATACTGATTGATATTTCTTTGCATGAATGGTGTATCAGCTACCTGATATTGTTTGTAAAACTGCAATTTTTTATGAACATAGATTTTTTTGTTGTTGTTTCAAAATATAGATAAAATTCTCTACTTTATATATTTACCTAGAGTGGTAACATGGTGTTGCCATTGAAGTTTGACAGTATGCAAAGGTAGAATTACTTTTTTTTTTTTTTTTTTTTTTTTTTGAATAAATAGAAAAAATGGTAATCTTCTGAATTGCCTGTAAGGTGAAAATACTGCTTATTTTAGTGCTTTTGCGAAAAAAGGAGTAGTAAGTGTTAAGTGTCGCTTAGTATTAAATATTATTTTGAGGGTACTATGTAGTTGCCAATCTTTTTGTTCTTTCCCAAGTTACGTAGACATAATGAGCCTGAAAAAATATTTAATGAAATTTTCCTAATTTCTATATTGTTATTAACCTTTTTTTAAATAAAATTTCTCTTCATTTAATTTTTTTTAAATAAAAAGATTGGCAGCTATGGTATTTTTAAGGAAAGTTTTAAAATACTTTGACACAAAGTGTAATTCTAGAATATCATTATGGTGCACACTAAGAAAATTATCTAGACCGATGATAATATTGTAACAAAAAATATTCTTCCATTCTGATGCATGATTTTAAAAAAAGAACAGGACCTTTATTTTCACACAAGTTTGTAAAAAGCTAGATAGCTCGGATGCTTTAAACTTATATCAGACAAATTCCACGGATATTTAAGGCATACAACTTTCACAACATAAAAAGAGTGATTCATTGCTATATTGAAGACTTCAAAATTTAATTATTTGTGTAAAAAAAATATGAAAATAAATCTAGTGTCAAAAATGATAATATATTAATTTTCAAATCAATTAAGCTACCGCCAGCCTGTTCTTTATTTATGAGTGTTGTCATTACGCCACAAATGCAAAATGAATTGTACTCAAATTTTTAAAAGAAAACAGATATTCGAAAATATTTACATTAAAACTGTTTTTATATGTATATTTTGAATGTAAAATTTTATTACTTTTTAGAAATTTCTCTAAATCTGAAAAGGAATTAAAAAGATAAGTTAAAAGGAGTTTTTATTATTTATCTTAACAGGATGACCCATATGATTCTGTGTAAAAACTTTTACTTAAATTTACATTGAGTGTATTAACAAATATAAGAAAAAATCTTGCATGAAAATTGGTAAATTATATAAAAGTAAATAGGAAAAAAATTGCAAACATCTGTTTATTTAACACTTTCAGAGCAAGTTTTGTTCAATTCACACCTAAAATTTTTAAAGTATGAAAATATAATTTTATACTTTTTTTAAATCAAAGTTATAAAATAAAAAAATAGTGAGATTCCGGTACAAATCTTGAGGGGTATAAAAATATAAATACCTCATGGGGATAAGGGGGCAACAGCACTAGTGAAAACGGAAAACAGCGATATCAGTGAATCTTTTTTTCTTATTGGAGCATTTTCAATATATATTATTTTATTATACTGGCAGGTAATTTTAAACAGAAATATTTATGTTTATTTAATCAACATTATCAAAAATAAATTAAAATTTCCGAAAATAATAACGATCGAAATATAGCAAATTATAATATCGGAAAATATAAACTTACTTCAATAATTCCTGAGAAAAAGGTACCTCGATCAATATCAACTGGAATGCAAATCAGATTTCGAATACCCCTCACTAATGTTAAACCTAAATTAATATTAAACCTCAATGTTAATGTTAACGTTAACGTAGTAATAATATTAGCCCCGAATATATAGCCCCGAAAAACTAGTTTTCATGTTAGCTTTATGAAAACGTAAACATTTCCTGTCAAAATAAAAAAGTTAAAGAAAAAGCTATGATCACACATGGGTTACAGGTTACTAGAGGTGATATGTTCGCTCTTACATTATTTGTAGCTCTCACGGCAGAAAGTTTGGAGAGTTAAAATTTATACCCCGAAAACTTTTGTTAACAAACACATCCAATGTTGCCACTAAAAATTTTAAATTACCCTCAAACTGTTCAAATACCGTATAGTAGAGTATAAAATATTTTCAAGGACAACAATTCCAAATTATCTTGTATTGTGTGTGGAATACAAATAATTTTTTTTTTCCATGGAATGAACCAAAGTAACCCAGGTTGACGGTAACTCCTAAGTTACAATATGCATTAAGTGCATGATCTACAAATCCTCAAAATGTTTTGTTCTAAAGGACTTAAATTAAATTGTTATGTACATGTTTAAATTTTGAGCCAAACTTTAAAAAAAAAAAAAAAAAAAAAAAAAAAAAAAAAAAAAAAAAAAAAAAATACTAACTCAGACACAATTAACATATATTTTACTACGAACATAATGTTAATGTTATCCTCACTATTGTTAAACCTAATGCTAAACCTCACTACTGTTAATGTTAAATGTGGGTAATGCATATCTCCATAGGAAATCAATATTTTTATTTTCTGTGTTCAGTTCTTCAAATACCATTTTTTTCTTTTTGTTGTCAAAATATTTGTAAAATATATGCTTAATTTTATTTCTTACTCTATTTTTCTAAGTACTAACTCTTAAATTATATTAAGTATATATTTTAGAAATATTTCTAAAATATATACTTAATTTTATTTCTTACTCTATTTTGCTAAGTACTAACTCTTAAATTATATTAAGTATATATTTTAGAAATATTTCTAAAATATGTACTTAATTTTATTTGAAGTGTTAAAATAATATTCTGTTTTGTTAGATTTTAATTAATATACATATATATATTTATATATTAGAAATATTTTGATAACTAAAAAAAAAGAGACATTTAAAAGTACACAGAAAAATAAGTTAAAAATATCAGCTTGTTAATTTTAAAATTATGCTCCCTCCCTTCCCCGTGAGTGTAACATTTGAATTTGGTATATCACTATCTCATTGTTAGAAAAATATTGAACGGATAATTGAATATACGGAATGATATATATATACGGAATATACTGAATGAACGGAATATGAATGAACAAGAATGAATACGCTATATATTGAATGATCGGAAAACTGAAAATATCAGTTTCGAAAACGAGACATTTCAGTTTCGAAAACGGAATTTTTTAGTTTCGAAAACGGAACTTTTCAGTTTCGAAAACGGAAAACTAGAGTTTCCAATACGAAACATTTCAATTCCCAATACGGACTATTTCAGTTTCCAAAACGGAGAAGTCCATGAGAATAAATTTTCCGTGAAAAAACGGAAAAGGTCCGGCAGCTTTGCTGGCAGTACCTTTTCAGTTTTTTCACGGAGTATATTTTTAACGTGTAGTTTTTTGAGTGAAAAAATCCTTAGTGACTGCACTGCCTCGAGATGGGGCACTAATCATTTAAATTTTGTATAGTTGATATTAAAATTTTGGCCTAGTATCTTTGTTTACTTAAGAATTTTTAGAAACTTGTATCTTGTCAATGTTAAATTTTTCCTATTAATGTCCCTTTATCTCAAGAACTGCTCCGAGGAATCAGTTGAATTTTTCAAAGCTGCTTCCCTGTATATTTTTACACATTTTAACAAAGGCATTTTTTAAAAATATTGTTGCACCTGTAAGTTTATGATTTTTTTGCAAATTACTAAAAATTATCAAAAATAAAAAATTAAATATTTATAAAAAATAACAAAACTTATGAGACATATGAGAGAAAACATGAGTGTTAAAATTTTCAAAGGTGTATATTGTATAGTTTATGAGATAAAAAGCAAAACAAATTAGATTTTCAAAAAAGTACGAATAAAATATAATAAGTTATTATAACTGGTACATCAATAAATATAATGCATTCCACGTCTAACGGAATAATTATCATAATTATCGTCGCCTTCTTCTTCCAGAAAAACTGCTTCAAGCTTTCTTCTGCGACTTGTACTCTGCTGTCGAAAAAAATGAAAAAAGAAATGAAGTGTCCACACCTCATTAATGTACGAGTATCAAATTTTATCTCTCGGCGCAATAAATCTGTCCATTTTAACAATTTTATAATTATGTCATGTCATTCAACGTAATATTTTAAAGTCTTCTTCATTCTTAAAATAAAACATAAACTATTTTTTTAAATAATTTGTTCTGTGAAATATAATTCAAATTACATTGCCCTCATACCATTGTTAAATCGTTGCGAAATTATCAATTATAAATTCGTATGAAACATAAATTTCATTATATCAATATTTGGATTTAGTATATGTGTGTGTTTAATTTACAGTTAAATATCTTTCTAAATGTATTTCATTCTTAAAATATATAATGTGAACATCAAAAACGTCCACAATCTTACCTAAAAGGCAACTAATTTAATGAAGAAGATGCTACAAGTTTAAAAAATATATTATATTTAAGTAAGATTCTGGACCTTTTTAATTTTCACATTATATATTTTATGTTGTATAAAGGTGAAAAAATGCGTTTCGTCGTATGATATTATTTGTATTTCATTCTTTCGTTGATTTTTTAAGAATACAGTTGGTAAAATTTTAACTTTTCATAAAACTTGTAATCAAAATAAAGACTAGTAAGATACGAAATTGTAATCAGGAACTTTCTTTACATCTTTTTTTTCGTAAAAGTAATAAAGAAAAATATTTCTGAGAAAACCACTTATGTTTGAAATCGGTTCAAAAGTTACAGTTCATGACTCTTACATATTAGAAAATTTTAAAGAAATCACTTTGAAGATCACTTAAGTAAATTCAAATTCCCTGAAAGTTTCAGATTCTTACAAAGCACTCAAAGTAGGGGAATCCGGTAATTTAACATCGCTCTGATGTGATACGTTTCGGATTTCTTTGGAAAGTTTTATTTAATTAGTGACTTTGGATAAAAATGGATGTAAAATGGTTCTCGTTGAAGCATTTTACGTTGAAGGAGGACTCTTTAAATGATATAGTAAATACAGGAGTGTTTAATAAGTTACAAAATGGAAACGAATTTAATAAAAGGAATAATAGATCTGCTGAAATGATATGAGATTTAATAAATTACGAATATAATAATTACTAAATATAAAATAATAAATTTAATTTAATCTTAACGTTTGTCTTTTTATTATTTTGCATTTCTAAAATTAACAGATGATTGAAAAATAACTATTACTTTTTTTTTATTATTTAGTAATAGAAATAAATGAGACTATACATAGAAATACTACATTTCTCTAAATATTTATTTTTCGTTAAGGAATATTTTGTCTTTAGAAATCAGTATTCAGTTTTTTTGTTTTATTTATTCTATGGTATTTCGTTTCCTGTTTCATATTGATCTTTACTTCTAAAATTTGTATAAGCTTTAATTTGTTTACATGCATTCTAAAATTTTCCTTTAAATTGTACAAACACAAAAATAACACAAAACGCAATGATTGTTCAATCAATATACTATTTTTCTTAGTAATGTTTCCTTATAATCTTTAACCTATTTATTTTTTATGGAGTCTGGGTTTCTTAAACTAACTAGAAATAGCAACATATTTTTACTTTATCTATGTATCAACATATAACAATCACATATTTAAAATTATTTTAATTACTGACTTACTGTACTAGTGGGATGTACCAATCCTAGAACTTTCTTCTATCTCATACATTTGAATACTTCAGAATTCGCTATCACACTGCCAAAATTAAGTGGCAATCTATGCATCTCATGAGGTTTCTAAAGATATGAAATTCCGTGCATTAGTTCTTGAGATATGACTATCGCTGAAATCGTCTAAATACAGCAAAATGCAGCTTAGCAGCGCCACCTATGGGGTAATACAAAAATCCTAATCAGCAGCAATTTATGTCAACGTCTGACTGAATCTGAAGTTTGGAGAAAATCGGTGCATTGGTTTTTGAGATAGAGCTATTGCAAAAATCATGAAAATTCCTGCATAGCAGCGATACCTATTGGGTGATAAACAAAACATTTTTACATCATTAACACAAAACCTAATTAGCAACAACTTGTGTCAACGTATAACTAAATCTAAAGTTAGATTAAAATTCGGCCATTAGTTCTATAGATAGAGCTATTGCGGGAATCGTGAAAAAGGTAGCCCTGAAGCGCCACCTGTTGGGCGATTTACACCAACACATAATCAACACCAAGTCATATCAGGGACTAACTTAATCTGAAGTTTAATGAAAATCCGTGCATTAGTTCTTAAGATAGAGCTATTGGGGAAATCGTATAAATCCTGCAAAATTCATCATAACAGCGCCACCTGTTGGGCGATTTACACCAAAAACGAATCAGCATCAATTCATATCAAGAACTAACTAAATCTGAAGTTTGATGAAAATCCGTGCATTAGTTCATGAGATAGAGCTATTGGGAAAATCGTGAAAAAAGCAGCATAGCAGCGCCACCTGTTGAGCGATTTACACCAAACACTAATCAGCATCACTTTGTATTAGGGACTAACCGAATATAAATTTTTATTAAATTATGTGCATTAGTTCTCGTGATAGAGCGCCCACAAAATTTGTGTCACATAGAGACAGACAGACTCACAGACAGGCATTTTGTAAAAACATGTTTTTGGAATTTCTGAACCATAAAACGTGTAAATCCGTCAGAAACCGGAATTCAAAAAATTTCATGAATCCAATACTTTTTTCTTGAAAAGATAGATTAAAGTAAAAATGGTCGTTGCATGATCTTTTACTTTCTTCTATCTTTACAAGAATAAACTATTGGATTCATGAAAATTTTCGACATCCGGTTTTCGACGGATTTACACTTTTCAGGGGTCAGAGATTCCGAAAAACACATTTTTACAAAATGTCTGTCTGTGAATCTGTGGTTCTGTGAGTCTGTCTGTCTGTATGTCACACAAAATTTGCGGGAGCTCTAACTCAAGAAATAATGTACGGAATTTAATAAAAAATTACATTCCAGTAGTACCTAATATAAATTGGTGCTGATTAGTTTTTGGTGTAAATCGTCCAACAGGGGGAGCTGCTATGCAGAATTTTTCGCGATTTCTGCAATAGCTCTATCTCAAGAACTAATACACGAATTTTCATCAAACTTCAGATTCAGTTATTCCTTGATATCAATTGGTGTTGGTAACGTTATGGTGTAAATCGCGCTATATATGGCGTTGCTATGTTGCATTTTGCAGGATTTACACGATTTTCGCAATAGCTCTATCTCAAGAAATAATGCACGGATTTTCATCAAACTTCATATTCAGTTAATCCTTGACATGGATTGACGTTTGGTACATTTTGGTGTAAATCGCTCAAAAGGTCACGCTGCTATGCTGCATTTTTGCGATTTCAAAAATAGCTCTATCTGAAGTACTAATGCTTGGATTTTCAGCAACCTTCAGATTCAGGTATTTCTTGGTATAAATTATTGATGTTTATGTTTTAATGCAAATCGCTCGACAGGTGGCGCTGCTGTGCTGCAATGTTCAGAATTTCCTCTATAGCTCTATCTCAATAGCTAATGCACGAATTTACATCAAACTACAGATTCAGTTATACCTTGATATAAATTAGTGCTCTTTAAATTTTGGTGTAATTCGCTCAACAGGTGCCGCTGCTATGCTTCATTTTTCAGAATTACTGCAATAGATCTATCTCAAGAACTAATGCATGAATTTTCATCAAATTTGAAATTAAGATATAATTTGATATGAATTGGTGCTAAATTCATGTAATTTCTTGTACAATTTAAATTATTTAATTGAAGTGATTTATATAGAAGAAAGTTTTGTGATAGACACAACATACTAGTTTATTTTAAATTTCATTTAAATATTTAAATTTTAATTTGATACATTGCAAAGCATATTATTCTCTATTAGACTTCGTACATTCAGGATGATATGTTTGAAATTTTTATCTTTCTAACGTTCTTCACGTTTATAAATTTCATGCCAATACTTTTAAACTTATTAAAAAAAAAAAAAAAAAAAAAAAAAAAAAAATACTTAGGCATGAAGAGGAAATTTTATTTGGAGAATTTAAAAATATTTCGGTTAGTTAAGAATAACAGTTTTTCTGTACTTCTACGATATGCAATAGACAGTTTAATAAAAATTCTATGCATTTCACTATATATTCCACACATGCATATCAAACATATTCATTATGGCTTTTTTTACACATAAATAGAAAGTTATAAAGTAACCATATTTAATAATCTGTAACTTGAATAGTTTCGTTTGAAGGCTTGCAATTGCTTCAATACTTGAGGGAATGTTTTTATATAATAGGAAAGTGTGAAATAATTCGTTTTATTATCTAACATATTTTTGCAATGCACATGAACTACCAGTGATCAATCGATTTTTATGAAGGTGTATTGAATAAAATAAATGGTAATCCTACTACATGATTTCTAATGAAATTCTTTCATTAATGTTTATATGAAATCACGATTAATAGAATATATTCATTAAAATAAAAATCATATTTATTAGTGAACTACAAATTAATTAATAGGCGTCATTGTTAGGATTCGTACGTGATAGAAAAAATCTTACAGCCTTAATTCAATTAAATTCTGCCATTTATATCATAAAATTGTAATTTTAAAATTTACTAATTCTCAAATTTCTTTAAATATTTAACTATTTTTAAAATTGTAAAAAAAATATCATATTTATAACTAAAAACACTTTCAAATCCGGAAATGAAGACACAATATTTTATTCTGGCAAATTCGTATCATACATTCTTATTTAAAATAATAATAATAATAATAATATAAAAAGTAGAGGGATTTCACATGTTTACACATTTCCCTTAAAAATTCCATACTATAATGAAGTTGTTGGCAACACTTGTGTTTGCAACAGTATTAAAGCCTTCTTATTGTATTTTAATGTAGCTGTACATTATTTATTATTTCAGAATTATTATTATTATTATTATTATGTTATTAAACTATGTATGAAAAGGTATTAGATGATTGTATATATATATATATGTAATATATATTGAGCTGTTTACGATTGAGAAGTAAGCAGGTTTGTAGCTATCTCTAAAGGGAATCTATGAGTTGCTGCCAAGGAGTCGGCTACGGAACAATACATTCACGTTATAGTCAGAAGTATATTTATGACGAGATTTATTGATACTCATAGGACGGGACCACACACTCGGGTAATTCGGTATGCCCTCTTCCTTGCGCCACCTTGAGGAGGGGGCCCTTGCAGTCACAATCAACCTCATAGCATCGAATAAATGTTTTTGCGGGATGGTCTTTGGAACGGAATAATCAAACTGCTTGTTGATTGAAGTAGGGGTTGCTAAGCCCGACCCTCTGTTGTCCAGGAGTTTTATTACGAAAACAGATTAAGTAAGAGACTCGATATAGATACTCCAGAGTGAAAAATATTAGAGATTTGAGAGCCAGCGATGCTAGAATATTCTTCAGAAGCTGCGATGCAACGAGTTTAAGTTATTACAGAGATGTACTTTTCACTAGGTTGCTCCCTGAGCCAGTATTAATTCCAGTATCTTTGACACGGATTTTGCAGAATCCGTTATGTCCTAAGTTGGACCGGTCCGCTAGATAAATAGCGGGATCGTTGCAGTATGCTCGATTAAGAGCTGTATAAAATGATAATGTCAGGCTCCGATCTGTGAGTGAAGAGAAGTGTGTGTACCAAAGTTTCATTTAAGGATTTATTGTGCCAAACCGGAACCCGAGAGGTGTGTGGTCAACGATTGAGTTACATGTTTACTGAAGGTACTGTAATTTTATTATCTTGTGTTCCCTTTGTAAGTGTATGCATTTTTATTGTTTAGGGATTTTTATTTCACAATTGGTATGCAGTAAATAAAGTAATTGTATGATAAGCAATTTAAAATTAATTGTAGTCAAAAATGATGATTTTGATGTATTACGTAGAGCAAGAGTGTCTTGCGTTAATTATTCCAAAGTGTATATATTTTGTAAATAAACCTTTTATTAATTGTTAAAATTTGATCTGTCATTTTTCACCATGAGTCATGCAAGTTACTTTAATATTAAGTTTTATTTCAGGTGAATTTCTAATTTTATGAAATTTATTAATGTTTAATTTTGGTATTATTTACTTAATTTTTAAATGGTCTAAAAGCTACTTCTTCGGCGAAAAATATTAACAACGCTATTCGGGACCGTGTTGAGACCAATGTCTTCCGCCCCCTTGGAGATAATTATTTCAGAAGCTAGCCAGGACCAAAAGATCACAATTAATTTTTATTATTAATTAGCTATTAACACTATGAGCATTTAGGTTAGGTAATTAGGAGTGGTTGACCCAATTTACTCCGGGGTTTTAAGTAATGGGTGATAGAGTTTCCCCACTCTCTCATGGCTTCCCTGTACAAGTTTATTATCTATATATCTTTATATTGCACTTTATGATTTCCCACCATCCCCCAATTTCACACAATTAAACACTGGGGGATAGAGTTTCCCTATTCTCTTATGACTTCCCTGTACAAGTTTATTATTTATATCTTTATATTGCGCATTATGATTTCCCCCCATCCCCCAATTGCACACAATTAAACACTATATGTTTGTGGTAGTTAAGTAGTACCGCTATAGGAGCCTAGATCTCCACAGCAGAAGTCTTCGCAGACAGTGAGTGGTATAATTATTTGAAGGCATATTAAAATGTAACAAATGTTGAAGTATATCCATCATGTCAATCGTACAATTAAAATTTAATAGACAGTTTGAAAACAAAAAACACAAGCTGAAGTAAACAACGTATTTTAGCAAAGATTATCTTTTTGGAAGATATACTTGGAAATACCAAATATGTGTTAGTAATATAGAAAAAAATATTGTACTTATGTATACAAGAAAATAAGGATTCTTATTTGTATATAAATATAAAGATAATTAATCAAAAATAAAATCATCTGTATAGTATTCACATATTCTGTTCTGTTTGCGTCATGAAAAAATATCGATTTCCTGTAAAGAATCTATCTATATATATAAACTGCACAAATGTATCACATGCGACATATTTTATTTTTGAATTGTATGTGTATCCGTTAATAGGAAAGCGTTTAAAACTTTTACAATATTATTCTTGCAGTCCATTTTTGTTCTTAGCGGGAAAACAAAATATCTTGTTTTTTTTTCTTTTGTGTTAAAAAAAAAAAAAACCCTGTAATGTTTAGAAAAAAGTAAATCGTTGGCACATCTTTGTCCTTAACCGTTTGAAAGAAAAATGAAATTTTGTGAAATTTCTTAAAATCACCAATATAGCGTACTGTTAAATACAAATGCTTACTTCAGCATTACTTTCAGCATTATATACTTGTAGATTCTTTGTCTTTTTCCTTCTCAGAAGCCGCAAATCGTTTCAACATTTTCTTTGTAAATGTATTTTTATATCTATTATACTGATTTTTTTTTTTTTTTTTTTTTTGAAAAATTAACTCACTTCTTGAACATTGTATATATAGTACCAGAATGCGTATACCCTAAAGCTTACTAAATTTCCTAATATTTTACTTAATCATAGTGGTTTTATTTGGCATGTTATATATTTTTGACGTGTTCTTTGACCTTTAAACGCAGAGAACAATTAGAGATTTATTGTTTTCTTTTTCGTTAGACGTTTGACCTACTCTTCCATCATTAACTTCAACAGCAAACTATTTTTATCTACTAAGCATCAAACATTCGAAGAATTCTTCTTCGAATAGAATGCTTCAATATTTGTAGAGAAAAATTAAAGTTTGATTTATTTATGTATTACTAAATCTGAAAGTTTTTATATTCTTATTAAACACAAGAAAATTTATTACCAATTTATTTTTTAATAGTAAATCAAGAAAGTAATATTACGTGGCATGCATTTAATATGAAACAATTTTGCACAATACTAAAAGGGAGACTTATTTTTTCTTACTACGAAAGGACCTTTAGAAATCAACAATTTTAAAACCACAAAATCAATTTTCAGATATTTACCCATTTAGATGATAATAATATGGATTTGTCGTGCAATCCTGTGCATGTTCTACTTATATATTTAATGATGTATTTATATAATTAAAACCTATCATTAATTATCACCGATTAAAATTAAATTTACAATTTCCAAACTATAATTAAGACATATTCCCTTTGTTAAATACATAAGGTTCATCATAGCTACATTCTTTAATGTACGATAATATGACTTTATTTTGAAAGCTTATCAGATCTTTTCAGACATTAATAAAGAAAAAAAATCACTTTAGTATCATAATGCATATTTGTCTATCCATTGAAGTTGATAAATAAATAAAGACTTTAACATCTGACTTTCCTTCCGCTTAATTCTATACGCTTAGTATTTCTAAAAAAAAAAATAGTCTATCAAGTATTTATTTCACTCATAGTTATGTAAGTTTTTGAGAGTAAAGGGCCCTTTGCATTCAGAGATGAGCGCTTCCAGTTTATCTTTTTCCTTCTTTAATATAATCTTACCCAAGGCTGACGCTTGGAATTCTAAATTATATGTTGCGATTCCTTTTATGAAAATAAATAAATTGGCTGGCAGAACTTCAATTAAAAATTTAAATTAAACCAGTTACATTTTAAGATTGTTATAGTTCAGGACTTCCACTTTTGGTGTTATCCACTACAATTGAATCTTACAAAAGTTTGAATTCTGAGGTATGGTAAGGGTATTTTACTCTCTGACGATGATATTATTTAATATGCTTACCGTTTGTGTCGATCTCTGTTTATTCGGCATTATTCATATGTTTTCACGATGTCTGTATTATAAAATAAAAACCAATTTCATTTTCACAGGCTTCATTTTTATGCCTTCTCAATTTTATAGAAGTTATTAAATAGATTGCTACAAAAACTTGAGTTTCATTGAATGTAACACCATTGTAAAATTAATGGATCAATAATTTTTTTATAAGGTATGTAAAATACTAGAACTGAGAATATTGTAGAGCGAATTAATAATTTTTATCAATTTCAGACTGTTTGAGTTTGTGTAGCATAATAAAAATATACTTCGACATACTTCAATTAAAGATTATTCATATATATTCACAGCCATATGTATACTACATCTTACGCCAATACCCTACATTCAAAAAAGTAAGTTGCAATTGAATTACATAATTTAATATAATTTAATTTAAATGTGCTATACCCAGATGATGTTTCCCAAAAATACCTGTGCCAATTCCCTAGGTTGTATATTGTGTATTTCAGGAAAATGTGTCTGCGATAAAGCTATCTTTAAAATGAATAACGTAGTCAAATAAATTAAGTTTTTATATTTAGCCTAATCCTTACATTCTGACGAGCTGGTGTAAAGTTGTTACATTGAGAGGTTCAAGATATTTCCTTCTGCTCATATATTACTAGTTCAGGATTGTATTTTTTTATTCTAAAAAATTCCAATTATTTTTATTTTACACAAGTGACACATGAAAATTAAATTCTTATTATGAGTAAAGAAGAGCTACTTTAATACCTAGAATGCATGATTTTGCTAAACTTAACTTTCGTAAATACAGGATATTTCAAAATCATGTGTTAGAAATGAAAGATAGGTAGCGGGGATCTAAGTAAGCAGATTTCGTATAGGAATGTGGTTGCGGAAATGTAATTTTGTGACAGTAGAGGGCGCCGTTTAGTTCAGCGGGTAAAAGCACTTCGTTGGATTGAATTGTCATTTTCTGCTTTGATTTTCAGCGACATTCTGCATTACACCACTCGCTGCAATTTTGGTCCATTCATGGTTGTCATTTTTTTAGGCATGATGGAGCGCCTGCTCATAGGAAAAAAAAACATGTGCAAAAGTAATTAAATGATCATAATGTAGTAGTACTTAAATTATCAGGCAACACACCTGATCCAATAGAAAATGCTTGGAACCAAATGAAAAATAAAATTCAAGAGACACACCCATCCAAGGAAATAAAGGAGTATTACAAAAAGATTTCGGCTCATATGGACAAAAACTATTTCAAAAATTTGGCAACTTCTATGCCTAATAGACTAAAAAGCGTCATAAAAGCCATGAAAAATCTGACAAAATATTAGTTTTGGCAATAAAAGTTTTTTAAATGTGAGTTTTTAATTTATTTATATTTTTCAATGAGTGTCAAGATTTATTCTGCTGGCACTTTAATAAATTGTAAGCAGCTGGCCACTTGTGGAAATCCCAAGGTATTTCAACGGGGGGCAGAATGTTTATGTAAGTATCATATGCAGCGCGCTAAATCTGCATTTTCCTTAGTTTCGTGCGATACGAATCCATGTAAGTGTTTTTTTTTTCTTTCTTTCTGCGTGAGACAACACTCTGTGTTTATTCTGCTTTGCTTTTTGTTGTTTTGAAATGTAAAAAAAATCTCAGAATGTTATAAACCGCATCATGGCTGGCTTGCATTTGGTGTACAAAAAATTGCATTTACAATCCACTTTGTTGTATTTAAGTGTACGAACCAGTAGTGTGTTATTAGTTTGAAACGCAGAACCAGAATTATTTATTATTTTTGTTGTTTTTCTAAGTCGGTTAATACTTTTTAACCATTTGGAAAAATGGTTTTTGTTCTCGTCAGGATGGGAAATGAAAAGCATATCTGAAGGTTTTCATTGGTTTAATCCGCAATTTATTGTTTTCTGATTGGTCTATACAGTAATCTGTATTTACCTTTAATTTCAACAACGATGGATACTTTCTGTTGCCACTATCATAAAAAAGTAATAAAAACTACAAAAAAAAAAAAAAAAAACTCAGAAATAAATTGAGATACAGCTTTCAAACAAATTGCATTTAAAAGTACACTTTTTCTCTATCCGACGGTGTAAAAAGTAATATTGTCGGATGTTTAGAAGTTTAAGAATGAAATTTCATTTAAAATTGGCCGTCAGATTTCTTGGAAATCTGACGATGGAAAAGCCATTTCCCGAACAGCCAATGAAATGCTTGGATATTTACGTAAGTTTTGGTTGCATAATATTTAAGTTTCATGAAATCTGACGGGTCGCAGACGATATTTTTGGCTTGCAGTTTTTACGTGTAATGACACTATTAATATTTAATTCATGGCGTACGTAATGTATGATCAACTCCGTGCGATTTTTTATGTCTTAAATTTTAGTCTTCAAAAAAATCGTTTTCCAAATGGTCGTTGTAATTTGATAAATTACTTTTTTTATTTTATTAAAGTTATTTTATATCCAACTTTCATTTATTAATGCAGTAAAACATAACTTTCCTAATTTCACTATGTGCTGAATAAATATACAGTATAACTTCATATATGCAGCATCATCGGAACCGAGACTATATCGGATTTTTGAAATAATATCAAAAGTAGAAACTAAGAATATCAAAAGAAGTACTATCTATATTATAAAGGACAAACATACCTGTGCGTAACGCATACGTCATTTTGCGAATGGCAACACTTTGAGATTTGAAATAAAAGTTAGGTTTTGCAATTTCCTCTACTGCAAATTTTTAAACTTCTAAACATCGCCCATTTTGAATTTTTACACCGTCGTATAAAGAAAAAAATACTCTTTTAAATGCAATTTGTTTGAAAGCTGTATCTCAATTTATTTTTGAGATATTAATTTTTTTGTAGTTTTTAATACCATTTTTCTTATCATGGCAACAAAAGTACCTCCTTTCTATTTAAAGTCATTGAAAGTAAACGGAAAATAGTAGAAAATAAGAGATACTGTGTCTTTTTGTTGCCATTTTATCATAAAACTTGAAAAAAAAGTTGAAATTAAAATATGGGCTATGTCAAGAATATTGTCTTTTATTCCGTTATAATGACGTAATATGCACACTTTTCTATAGACGAAGTTTGACTGTATTGCAAAAGTGGATTGCTTTAGCGGATGCAAATGACGTCATTTTATAAAAAGGCGTGTATTTTAATTTTTAAACCTGAATTATGTTTTGTATAAGTGCGTCATTTTCACAGCCCAGCTGCTTTGAAATTCTTCACATGTGAAAATGCTTCACTTTCGAAAATAATGTAATCGAAATCACATGCTGATAAAATGTAATGTTTTATAAAAATTTATATTGTCTTTATAGAAGAGAGGTGACATGCAAATAATAGCGATTTAAATTACAGAAATTGATGATTCTCGCATGGATGGATTAACTTCACCGAGTTAGACAAGCAAACAAATAATTCGTGGTTTAAAATAATATCATGTTCTAGAAGTTTTTGTTCAAAATTCTCTCGAATAATAAAATGCTATTCTTTAGGACATCCTACTATAATTTTATCAAAACAACATAATTTGCTTAATTTAATTTTTTCCTAATTTTATATAATCTATATATTCAAAATACAAGTGTGTTTTTTAGTCATCTTTCTCCTGAATCAATTTTACTAATTTTTGTTTTTAACTGAAAGCTCTTCTTTTGTAGATGTGATCGCACTATCTGTTTTTTTTTTTTTTTTTTTTTTTTTTTTTTTTTTTTTTTTTTTTTTATATCCCCACTTTTATATATTTTAATTTAAAAAAGTATTTTATGAAATTTCTTCAAAATGATCAAAATTAGTTAGCTTTCGTTATTGCAGACAAGAGATGAATAATGAGGTATTTTTAACATTATTCATTCTATTTTCTGATAAAAATTCAAAATTGATGGTAAAAAATTGTTGTATAGGGTTTAGTGGCGCAAAATCCCATTAGGAGCAGAATATTACATTAGGGGCATAATAACGGAAAACGACATACTGCTTTTGAAAACACGCATTTTTCCTCATAAATTTTCTATATTGTTTGTCCTTCTGCATGTGTACTGTTACTAAGTTTCAAACACTAGGCGAAATGCTTATTTATGTGAAAATGAAGTCATATTTAAAATAAAACGATCATTTTCTCACGTAAAACTAAACATTTTAACACAAATGTGTCTAAAAAACATAAATTACGGAAATTTTTACTCTCCGGAATTGAGATTAGAATCTCAAGTAAAGAGTGCGTCTGTTCACATCTAATATGTTGCTGACAATCGGGACTTCAAGTTTTGAGTTAAAAAGATTTTTAAATGATCAAACAAAATATAATTAAAAAAAAATGATGAATATGGATATGAGAAGTGCGTATTCAAATTTTGAGAAGGTGAAATTTGCTGTTTTCATTCCGGAAATCCAAGCATAAGAGCCTCGATAACCACATCCTAATAACTGATCTTTATTATATTTTACTGATTCAGTATATATATTATAAAGAACAAACTTATATGTGCGTAATGCTGACGTCATTTTGTGGATGGCAACATTGCGAATGGCAACACTTCACGATCAAACTTCGGTCTTGAAATTTTCGCTACTGCAATTTTTTAATCTTCTCACCATTGTACATTTTCAATTTTCGTCACATATGGAAAAAAAAAATTACTTTCAAATGCAATTTGATTAAAAACTGTATACATTGACTGATGTATTATATTTCCTAAAATAATTTTTAAGCATGATTTTTTTTTAAGTTTATCTTATCACTTGCCGGTTTCAATACATAATAATAATAAATATTTTGCACATAAAGCAACAAACATTGTTCAGCATTTGTTTCTGACTATTTTTGCATAATTAAATTAATACTTCCTTTATAAAGAAATAAGGGAATAATATAAAACAAAACACCAATCTAACATATTTGTGAAAGACAAATTAACAAAATTAATACTTCTTTTATAAACAAATAAAAGAATAATATTGAAAAAACACTAACATATTTTTAATCGTGCAATTTAAATTTTTAGACCACCAAATAGAATATAATTTTTTCAAATGGAATTTGTTTGCAAAGTTCATCTCAGTTTACTGATTGTATACGGTTTTAAAAACAATTTTAAAGCATGAAATATATTTTAATTTATCTGTATCGCGCCGAGCTCGATTACGAAAGATTAATCCGTTTTCCCTTAAAACAAAATAAAGAGTTCATCCTTTTCTTACGGCTAATATCCATTAAAAAAAACTTCCCTATGAATAAATAAATAAAATAATGTAAATAAAATACAAATTTACCAGACATGTATAAGCTCTGAAATTATCAGAATATAAAAGGATGCCGTAAGTAGCAAAATCTTTGCAAAAAATCTTAACATGCGACTCATAAGAAAATATCGCTTTTGATAAATTTCAAAAAAATTATTTGATTGTATAATTTGCATTTTCCATATGAAAAATGCTTTTTTAATGTAAGTAGTCAATCTAAAATATTTATTGCATATAAAAAAAATATTATTTTTCAATTAAAAAAAAAAAAGTTTCACCTATATTCTTTAACCCGGGAATCCCGTGTACGATCCTCTAGTATTCTTAATGGTGGCTTTAGCCATAATTTAATTCATTATTAAAAAAAAAATAATTATGCAAGAAAAGGAGAAAATGAAATAGAAAAAAATCCTTATTTCCTAAGTCACACAAAAAAAAAAAAAAAAAAAAAAAAAAAAAAAAAAAAAAAAAAGAAACCGATAAAGGGATGGAATTGTTTCTTCTCTTGCACTTTCGGAAACCGCGATGTCAACTTTGTTTGCTTCATTTTTTGCTTCAGTTTCTTGTATTTTATGCAAATGAAGAATGTTTGTTTCGGGAATACAGTCTTGTTTCTATAAAGCATATATTAATATTCCAGCCAAATTTCTGTATTTTCTCTAGTAACACCTTTTTCTTCTGCCGATTGTTCTTTCTCGTCTTCTGAGCTGCTCCTAGTATTGTCGGTGGTTCTATTTAGCACAGCGTAAGCGATCTCGCTGTCCGTTAAATTGCATGTTGTTGATGCATTTTCGTCAATGCTTAACCAATATTCTTTCTCCCTTTTTAGGTGCGTTCGTAATTATATAAACACGTAGCACCTATAGTCGTCGTTCGGTCCGTCTGTCTGTCCATCTGTCCGTCATATAACAGTGCAAAAACTACCCAACCCAATGGTCTGAAATATCTCTCTATTCTAAAAAAAAGTAACTACCGCTGTCACCGCCGCCGGTTTTGATTTTTTTGTGACCGGAGGCCATTCTTCGTTAATATTAACAAAAATAATGCATACAAAAATATGAAAATCGGTGGTTTTATAGAGAAATGTTTGATAAACACGCTGATGCAGACAGTTTTCAAATCGAAGAATTATTTTAAGGGTTATTTAATGCTAAAGTTGGACAAAATCGTTCCACTAAAAAAGTTTTATAGCAGCAAAAACTATACATGGCAGTGTAATCATTTTTAGATCATTTTATGCGTTAGAATTTGCCGGAGTGCAGATTGCATTAATTTTTTTATTTTGACTCATTTTTTCAGGTTTTATTTCTATTTTAAATTCAAATTTTCAGCATTTCTAGAGATATTTTTTACAGATTTCAGAAAATTGTACTAATTTAAACAGTTGCCAACTGTATAAAAAGCGCAAGCAATAATGTTTGCTTCAAATTAAAAATTTATTTACACGTGACTATTATATACAGGAAAAAAAACTTTTAAATTAGAATTAAATAATTACGTATAAAAAGCAGGAACTTATTAAAAATTACGTCCTAAAAAGTATACACGTGAATTTTAAAAGAGAAAGGATATTGTAAAATAATAAATTCATTAACATGCGTTAGAAGTCTTAGGAGAAATTACGTCATATTTACGTCACATTATAGTTATTACATAAAATGAACCCAAAATAATATTGCAAAAAAGTTTAAATTTAGAAATTGCGCTAGACATTCATTTGATATTTTGAGAATTAATTTAAAATGTCTCATTTAAAAGAACTTTCTTTTCGCTTTGTTAAAAAATACCAGGAGACAAAGACTCTCTTTACTTAATTCCTTTTATATTAGCTTATTTTGAAATGTTGTTACACGTGTCTACGTCATCAAGTTATTTTTATTTCGACGTTTTATTTGTGTTTTTATTAATGTTGTACGAATTTATTTGTTCTTTCGTTATTTAAAATAAAAATTATATCAATTTGTATAATTTGGCGAGTGGTTTGGCGATTTATATAATTTGGCGAAATTGGTCGACAGGATAATCAAGTAGTACCGCAGCGGATTTGGCTTTAAAATTCCCCAATCAAAGAGAAATGAATAGAAATTCGTTTATAGGGAGATCGCCACTGTTTTTTAAATTATAATTCAATCTTTCGAAATCTTTTTAAAGCCGATAAAATTAGCGTGCATTTAGAGTCTGCGGTGTCTGGACGGGGGTTGGCGAGCGTAGCTCGTAGGGGGCCGAGCCCCCTAGTTAAATATATAATTATTGCAAAATTTTATCGAGTCATTTCAAATTTTATGGAAATCGGATGTATAGTTTAATTACAGGGACAGTTGAAAATTTTCCGTTACATTACGGCCAATGGGAAAAAAAATATTGCAAGTGCATTTTAATGATATTACAGCTTTCCAAATGACCTGAAATTTTAAATATATAATTGTTGCAAAATTTTATCGACTCACTTGCAATTTTATAGAAATCGGATGTATAGTTTAATTACAGAGACGGTTAAAATTTTTCTGTTACATTACGACCAATGGGTAAAAAATTATTTGAAGTGCATTTTAATGATGTTACAGCCCTTTGAACAGCATGAAATTGATATACACTAATGAAGTGCACTATAACATATATTCAGTACAATGTACGGTGCAAAAGAAAATTATAAAACTTGTTATAGTACGAACAATCCTCATTTGCCACGTTTGATGAGCAATTTCTAACTTGTTTAGACAATGCGTTGTCAGATTTTGCATCTTTATTCAGCTCAAAAATTGCAGCTTTTTCACGGTAAATTTGAAAGCCTCAAAATTCTTCCTCATCATTGATGTGGCCGTTGCCAAAAATTAGTTCCAGCCATATACTGTACCATGCATTCGTCAAAGTTGTCTTAAAGTTGTTCTCGTTTCTAAGCAACAGTGCAGCTCTAGAAAATTTGTTCAAAAAATAATCGCCTCTGACAAATGTAAAAAAAAGTCATATTCTTTTTTTGCTTTTTTACTTTCGATCTTGAAGTTTTGAATTCATAAATAATTGCTGTTTTCCTTTTCCCATAACTTGAAAATGTGAAAGAAAAAGGAATGGAAAAATTGTTTAATGCCGGATTTTTGAAGTTGCTGGATTTTTGAATGCCGGATTTTTGAAAATACACTGTATAATATGTAGACCAACAAATCCGGTCACCCGTATGATAAAGATGCTTTCACAATAATCCGAAGGTGATAAAAGATTGTGTGTTCAGAAAGATTGTGAGAGATGTGCTGTTATGAGAATATTAAATGTCTAGACGAAATGGACATGTTCGAAGTTCAGACTGACCTGATTATCGACATATAAAATACAAAATAGATCTAACATACCCAGTGAACATTTTACCATTGAGACTTCGAAGGCACGCTTAAAACGACTCGCTACTATGGGAATGATACAGCGTAAATGTCGTTTAAATGATTTAAATGTTAGTGAGGAGCAGCATTCTCAACGACTTTCTAAAATAGAAATACTGCATAATGGAGGGCGTTAAAATGAGGCACATTATGGGCGCTTTCGTCTGAAATGCAAGCCACTGCACAAAATCTCAGAAATAAGTGTCTTAAATTAACTTTCAATCGGCAGTAAATGTATACACTCATAAGTCTTACAAGATATGAAATATAGTGTTCTACACACAGCGTATGACTTTATGTACACTAAGCATGCAACGTTTACTTCCTGATCATCTACTCATTTTTGGAGATTTTGTAACGTAAATGCAATGTGCTAATAACTTTAAAAAATAATAAAAAAACAAACAATGACATTTCTTGCAGAATTAGCAAATGTAACTGATATTGAATAATGATTAATATTAAAAAAATAATAACTCTTCTTAATAAAGTTCAAGAAGCATTTGAAACAAGACATAATAGAGTTGACTGTGCAACTTCCAAATCAATGAAATCAAGTTGGAATATTCAAAATAATATAAATTGGTAGGCCTGACAATTGAAGGGATTTGAAATCGAAATGAGTATTACTTGTTTTAGCAAATAAACTACTCTTCGAGTTACAAGCAATCTGTGTCATGTAACGGCAGTTGTTTCCCCTATCTTGTTCTCGGCATCTGATATTCGCTTGCTTTAAACGCTTATGTTGACTCTATATTCTGAAAGATCTTCTGCTTTTATCAACAAATGGAAAATCTATACCGATTTCAAAATTTGTGTATAATACATCTGCCAATTTCATGAGTTTCCAAACAAAGTAGGTCCGAACAAATCAAAATTGGATTTTATAAAGACCTTAATACTGAACAATCTATACTCCTATTATAAAGAGGAAAAAATTGTTTATTTGTAGGAGGTAAGCTCAGGAACTACCGAACCGATTCAGCAAGTGATGGTATCAAAATGATGGTGTTAGTCCAACTTAGAACATAGGCTATATATTATGTCGGTGCCACTACCCCAAAAGGGTGCAGGAGCAAAAAACGTTCTAAAAATGCGATTTTTCCGTTACTGAAGGGCCTAGAAATATGAAATTTGGAATATTAGTTACTTATAAGATATAAATCATGTCTAAGAACAGTTCTTAAACAATTCGAAATTTAAAAGGGGTGAAAATGCACAAAAAGCGTTCTGAAAAACGTTCTAAATGGTAGTTTCTACATAATCTCAGGAAATACCAAACCAATTTAAAAAATATTGGTGTCAAAATGATAGTTACAACGTTTGCTACAAGATAGGCTATGTTTTATGTCGGTGCCACTACACCAAAGGGGGGTGCAGGAGCAAAAACCGTTCTAAAAATGCGATTTATGTGTTACTGAAGGGCCTAGAAATATGAAATTTGAAGTATCAGCTACTTGTTAGATATAAAGGATTTCTAAGAACAGTTCTTAAACAATTCGAAATTTAACAGGGGTGAAAATGCGCGAAAAGCGTACTAAAAAACGTTCTAAATGGTGATTTCTACACAATCTCAGGAAATACCAAACCGATTAAAAAAATAATGGCGTCAAAATGATGGTGAAAACCCTTGCTCCAACATAGGCTATGTTTTATGTCGGTGCCACTACCCCAACGGGGGTGCAAGAAAAAAACGTTCTAAATTGCGGTTTTTGCGTGACGGAAGGGCCTTGAATCGTAAAATTTAGAATGGTAGTTAGTTATAAGATATCAATGATCTCTAAGGACATTTCCTAAAAAAGTCTATATTTAAAAGGGGGGGGGGGTCAAAATGCGCAAAAAGCGTTGTAAAAAACGTTCTAAATTGCGATTTCTAGCAATCTCAGGAAGTACTGAACCGATTTCAAATATAATGGTGTAAAAATGATGGGACAGATCTTGCTCCAAGATAGGCTATATTTTATATCTGTTTCCACTACCCCAGAGGAGATGCAGGAGCAAAATGAGCGAAAAGCGTTCTAAAAACGTTCTAAATGCCGATTTGTCACCAATATCTCAGGAAGAATCAAACTGATTTCAAAAGTAATGTTAAGAAATTGATGCTGACAGCCTCTTCTCTAACATAGACGCTATTTTAAGTCGGTATCACTATCACCTAGACGTTGTAGGAACAAAAAAGCGTTCCAAATTTCGATTTTTGTGATCGGTAGGGGCTAGCAACTTAAAATTAGGCAAGGTACATATTTATTACATATAAATGATCTTTAAGAACAGTTTCGAAAAAATTGGAAATTTAAAAAGGGGTGAAAATGCGCGAAAAGCGTTCTAAAAACATTCTAAATTGCGATTTCTACTCAATCTCAGGAAATTCCAAAGCTATTTCAAAAGTAATGGTTGCAAATCAATGGTGACAGTCCCTGCTATAATATAGGTTATATTTTATGTTGCTGTCACTACCATCTGAGGGTTGCAAAAGCAAAACATGTTCTAATTTGCGTTTTTTGCATAACTGAAGGTTCTAACACTTTGAAGTATGACATGGTACTTACTTACAAGATGCAACTGTTTTCTAAGAACTGCCGAAAGAAAATTTCAAATTTAAAAAGATAAAGTGAGCGAAAAGCGTTATAAATTACAATTTTTATGTAATCTTATCAAATACCAAACCGATTAAAAAAATAATGATGACAAATTGTTGGTGATAGAACCTGCTCAAACATAAGCTATATCTTATGTCTGTGCCACTACCACCAGAGAGCAGGAGATAAAAACTTTCTAAATTGCGATTGCTGTGATACTGAAAAGGCTAGAAACTTTAAATATGGCATGGTAGTTACTTATAAAATATAAATGCCCTCGAAGGACTGTCGAAAATAAATTCGAATTAAAAAGGGGTGAAGTGAAGGGGAGTTGCGAAAAGCATTCGATATCTACGCAATTTCAGGGAATATAAACCAAATATAAAAGTAATAGCTGCGAATCAATGGTAACAGTCTCTGATCCTACACAGGCTATATTTTATGCCGATGATTCTACCACCTGGGTCACAGGAACAACAAACGCTCTAAAAAAGGCCTTTAAAAACTTTCTAAATTACGTTTCTGTGGAATATTAGGAAATAATAAACCAATTTCAAAATTAATGTTCGCAAATTAATGGTGACAATTCCTATTTCAACATAGCCCTTTATGTTGAGAGAGGTGGTAGGACTTGGAAGATGACATGATAGTTAATTTTAAGATGTAAGAAGATGGTTTCTAAAAAATCCAAAACTTCAAATGAATACTGAAATGAGCGTATTAATTGAGCATAAAAGTTTCAAAATATTTTCTAAATTATTACTTATTTAGTTTTATTAATTTAAGTCTCATTTCTGCCTTATGCAGTGTAACAATGATGTTTAATCAAACTGTGTTTTAAATAGTAATTTTTTTAATTATTCCTAAAAGTAATAAGTACCTTTTAATAAAATAAAAATATTACCTTTTAATAAAATAAAAGTTTAGTTAGTACCTTTTAATAAAAATTAGACATATAAATATCACTTGGCATATTTCAAATGTTACGCGAGCAAAGCCGCGGGGTTTGCTAGTTGTCTTTATAAAGTTTTTTGACCAGTTTTACAACTTTTATTGAGATATCGGATGTTACATTAGGAGGAGATTAGTTAGGAAGTTATTTCAATCACACATTGAGTCAAAACTTTGCATTTTAAAGTTTTTCTAAAATAAAATTGAACTAATGATAAGAATTTAATAAAATTCCACGAAACCACAAAGGTATTCTTACTCTTGCAAACAGAGTAAAAATGTCGAATTCGGGTACAATTTATTAGAGATTTTTGAATCTCAATTTCAGTGAAAGCTTTGAATTTGGAAATTTTTATAAAAACAAATTTTGGCTAATGATCAAGTATCGGAGAAATTTATATGGGACCAAGGTTATTTTACTCTTTCAAAGAAAATAAATTCCTAAAATCCATTGCTGATTTGCTAAGTTATGTGAATCTCACTTTTAGTTGAAAGTTTTAATTTATTTATTTATTTTTTATTTTTTACAAAATTGTTCTAATCATGAGATTTTGACGAAATTAAAATGGGAACACCAGTTTCACCTTTTTAAAACGCAAAAATATGTGGAAATGTAGGTACGTTTACGACAGTGCTGCGTAAACAGGATTGTAAAATACATACATACGAGTAATATTGATAACCACCATCTATTTTAAAGTATGTTAAAAGACATATGTACACAATTCCAGGGCTATGAGTGTTCCAAAGATTTTCTAATTTTATTACCTCTATTTTAAAACAATATCGTTACTGTAGATATCTATTACAGATGATAAAGGAGACTACAAAAAACATTTTTGATTTGAAATAGTGCTTGGAATCGCAGAAAATTTTAAGAATGCGGCGAGACCTGACTATTCACGCCTTCAAATTGCGTGCAAAATGGTTGTCACAATACTTAATTTTAAGTATGCATTTGTATTCTACCAAGTATTTATAATTTTAAAATATTCATAAGCAGACTTGAAATGCACAATATATAAACATTGCTTAGATATTCATGCATGAATAAATTAAAATAATTAGATAGTTCAAAACAATATACATTATGTTCTATTAATATCGTATGTGGTATGTCTTTTCTAATATACAAAATCACTCGGAACAAAATTAAATTAAATACACTCTCAAATTTAGGCCTGCTATTTAACAGTTAGAAAATATTTTTGCTATATGAGAATCATTTCAAATTGTGTTTTCTTTTTTACCCGACAGGCAAGAATGGTTATGTGTTTCTCGCATATCTGGGTATATGGATTTCTTTATACCCTCGAAACATCCCAACGGCTGGATGGATATTAATGAATGAGGTCTCTATCAATTCGTCTTAACCGCCCGATAGTTATAGGCTAGGTTTTGTTTTTATAAACTCAAAATGGCGGCCGTATTATACAAAATTGCGCTAGAGACGAAAAAAAAAGTCAGAAGCTCCGTTTAAAAATTATATAACCTGGAATTTGTGTAGGTAGGATCTCTAGCTTTACTGCAACTCTAACTTTAATAGACATCTATAGGCCTCATCAAAACTTAAACACAACTTAAAAGTCATCAATACAACTAAATAAAAAAAAATAGGTAAGTAATATAAAAAATTGTTTTACATTGATGAGATATAATGAACTAGTTCTCTTTTTACGCAGTCAGTTTTTATGATTTTTTTAATTTAATTTTTATAAGAAATTATGTTGTAGTTACGTAAATATTTTATAGATGATATACGATTATTATGTAATGGTTGGACAATACCGATTAATTCAATATCTGACGCATACATTATTGCAACCAAGCGTATATCTGCAATATGACTTCCTAGTACTCCCAAAAATTAATATTCTCAGTTCTGTTTGGACAATACTAAATTTTAGCAGCATTATGCTGCTTATCTTATGACAGAATTTCTGAGTTTTTATTAAGCTGAAGAATACAATAAACAATTAGCGGTTCAATAGGCTCCTTCTATGCGCCAGTTTTCCACCACTGCTATTCTTGGAGCGACGCGTTGAAAAAAAATCTTATTCTGAATTTTTGGAAGATTTTTGAGCAAATTTTATGAAATTATTTTTAATTATAAAATATCTTTGCCAGTGATGTTAACCAAGTTCAGTATAAAGTTGAACTGTTATATATATTACTGTGTTAGACGGTTGTCCTATGTGCTAATTTCTTGACCAGTGAATACGTTATGTTTTCCCAGATGGTTTGTTGGATGATATGGAATATCTGCAAGATGACTGTTTCCAGACGAGTCTAAAGATTAAAACATTTTTTCAAAGTATATGATGGTTTACAAATGATGTACTAATACTTACTGAATATAAATTTTGGGTTATTCTTTTATTTCGCGTTTTTTCCTACAATATTAATATTCCTTACAATATTATTCATTATACCCGACTAGTTGCTATTGCCCGAAGAGTGTAATATTTTTAAATATCTAAATATTGATATGTATTTTTTTTTCTTCCACTTTAGACGCATTAAACATGAGTTAAGAAATAGTCAAAGTTTGTAATTTACTAAAAAGAAATGTATCTTTTTAACACTTTCCAACAAAGTTGAAAAGTGTTTATGACTTCGGTTTGTCTGGCCGTCTGGCCGTCTGTACGTCTGTCCGTCTGTACGCTCTCTAACTCCCGTAAAGATGCTCGGATCGTTCTGAAATTTTTGGATGTTAGTTACCTCTACCATAGCACAAACCCTATTGCAAATGAAGTTTGTGGCATGTTTATTTCATTTACAGGGACAGTCAAAAGTTTTCCGTTAAATTACGGCCTATGGGGGAAAAAACGTTTAAAATGATTTTTAATGATGTTACATGCTTTCAAACATAATAAAAAAGATATGCATTTATCAAGTGCACTAAAATATGTATTTTATGTATAATATGCGGCCCAAAAAATAGTTATTATTCATTTACAGGGCCACACAAAAGAATTCCGTTACATAATGATATAGGGGTGGAGGGAATTTTTTCCGGCGTATTTTAATTATGTTAAACTATTACATGTATAATGAAATTGATATACTTAGCTAAGGTTTACTATAACTTATTTCATGGATAATACGAAATGCAGAGCATTTACAGGGACACACAAAAGATTTCATATGCTACATTGTACCCGAAGTACTGTAAAGTAGAGATCATTGCTGGGAATCCATTTTTAATTATGTTATGTGCTTTTATGTCTCACTATATTTATGCATTGCATATGGTGTGTATAAATGCTGTAATTGATATACAGGGCTACTCAAAATAATTCGTAATGGTTCCTGGGTATGATTGCAAATTGCTTAAAGGTGATTTTTAAATGAGTTAGGCATTTTTACGCTGAACTGCACTTAGTTTACTAAGAAATGTTTGTAAAACATATATAAAATGACATACAGAGTCACGCAAAGAATTGGATACATGGCCGTCTATAAATGATAATTTCTGGAAATGTGATTTTGGTAGTTTTAAAAGTGTTTTACTTTGAATTAAACTTTAGCTAAACAGTGGCGTGTAGTAAAGGTACTAGATTAACTACAGGGTTTTACAAAAGTATACAAATATGTTTCCATCTATTAGTATAAACTGCTGAAAGAGAAATTTCAACCTGTTATGTGTTTTATTGCTAAACTAAATTGCTCCATTATATAGTATATATATCAACCTACAGATCAAACACGGGGCTGTTCAAAAGAATTGGAATACATATTTGCTATAGACGGTAACTGCTGAAATCAGTTTTTCAAATGCTTCATGCGTTTTCTGAAATGTTTACTTAGTTCTCTTATATACCTTATTTCCCTAAATAACGAAGTTTTGTTAAAGCATTCAGGAAGTGTTGGAAAGTGTTTCATAATCTATGCTTAACGCATGATTTTTCTTACTTGTTTATATGTTGACGTAATGATAAAAATGTAGATGGTGTTTCATAATACCTGAACTTCCTCTCTCTCTATCTATATATCTATCTATCTATCGATATATATATAATATACGGTAAATATATATAGATGGCTGGTGACTTCCCAACATGGTTTATTAGCAAAAAAATTGCAGACCAGGTAACGGGTGGAGTAGCTCAGTGGTTAGAGCGACAAGCTGGAATGCTGAGGTCCGGGTTCCATTCATGGCTCTGGCTAATTTTTCACTCCAGTTGGGTTTATTGTATTTATTATATGTATGTCTGCATAATATTTATATATAATGTTAACTGTTGAATGCGGGCGTTATCTCTGTGTGTTATATTATACAACTTGATTCTAAACTCATGGTACAAAATTTAAGGGTAGGTAGAGCACGCAGTAACATTCATTTATTGTACAGGAATGTATCTGACCAAGTGACGCATTAAGGTAAAAAGCACCAGGGGGGCAATTAGGCCCCTTTTTTAATTTTCAAAATTTCTCACTCATACCAGAAATTTTTATGCTATCCTTTTATTGATATTTCATAATTAGTTAATAATAAAAATTTTCTTTGAAAATTTTTGGTATGAAATCTAAATTTTTGAATTTAAAAAAGACACAAAACTGGCAAACTTATCAAACGAAATACATGAATAAAAAAGATAAAATGTTTATTTACAAGTAAATAATAATGCATACAATAATATTAAAATAAGTGTTCAAAATTGCGCCCACCAACTGTGATAAATGCCTCGCAGCGTCGGTGGAAAAAATTGCGTACATATCTAAATATGTCAGGCATTTCTCGCACACGTGCAGCAGCTTCGGATATGCGAGATACTATATTTTCATCTGCGTCAACTGGAGTCTCAAAACAAGACTCTTCAGATGACCCCGTGAAAAGAAATCAAGGCTCGATAAATCGGGAGATCGCGGTGGCCAAGGAACTGGTCCACCACGTCCAATCCATCGCGTCCTAAATGTGGCATTCAGATAACTGTGCACTTCAGTGGTGAAGTGCGCGTGCGCTCCATCATGTTGAAACCACATCCGATTACTAATGGCGATCGGAACATCTTGCAGCAGTTCTAGTAAAACCTGTTGCAAAAAATAATGTAACAGCGACCATCCAGTCTCTTTGGTAGTAGGTATGGGCCATTCAAACAATTATTAACAATATCCGCCCACAAATTAACAGAAAATAGTTGTTGATAATCATGTGACAGCATTGCATGTGGATTATTGGTTGCCCAAAAATGGAAATTGTTCGCATTAAATACACCCTCGCGTGTAAATACTGCCTCATCTGTAAATAGAATATGAGCAGTAAAGTCTGTCTGCAATACATGTTGCTGAAATTCCACTGGCAAAAGTTCATTCACAGAAGAGAAGTTTTCAGGATTCAAAGTTTGTACACGTTGAAAACGGAAGGGATGAAATCGATTCTGATTGAAAAATCTCTCCAAGCGGTCGGATGACTCACACCTAAATACTGTGCAACAGTTTTTGCACTTGATTCGGGCCTTTCACTCACAAAATTCAAAGTAATTTCTTCCGGGCTTGCACTGCGTACAGATCTTTCGCACCCAGTTTCTTGTCTGGTGATGTGAAAAGATCCTGTTTCAGAAAGCTGACGATGTAAGCGCTGAAACATTTTATGATCAGGCATTCTTCTGCGAGGAAACTACTCCTGATACATTCGTAGGGCATCTCTGGCGTTGCCATTTTCACGACCATACATGAAATGCGTGTCGGCTTTTTCGGCATACGTAACGTCTTCAATGATGATTGATAGTACAATTAAAAATGGTGATATCTTCTACTTGAATGCATGGTAATGAAGGCGACCAGTCACTACTGCCCTCTACCACCCGTCGAATCAACCAAAAGCTCCATTTCTATTTCAAAAAAAATTTGTTTCTATTTATATTTTCAATTAAAAAAATCTCTATTTCATAAAAAACATTTTCAAACAAGAATTTTATTATTAAATAATTATGAAATGTCATGAAAAGGATAACATAAAAATTTTGTGGTATAATAGAGAAATTTAGAAAATTAAAAAAGGGGTCTAATTGCCCCCCTGGTGTTTTTATCTTAATGCGTCATTTGGTCCCATACATTCTTATACAATAAATGATTGTTACTGTCTGCTCTACCCACCATTAAAGTTTGTACCATGAGTTTAGAAACACCCTGTATATTGTAACATGTGAGCTTGTTATTTTTTCTTTATGTTTTTTACTTTGATTTTTATAAATGTATTAGCAGGCTGAGCCCGCTGCTCTGATCCTTTTTTTAAAAATAAACCTTCAATCAAACGAAATGGAGAATTCGACCCTGTATTTTAAGTTAATATGGACCTTCACCTGGAAAGTCCTTCCGCATTTTCTGAATACGCATCGGACTCTATTGCGCTATAACATTATCTGATGCGTTAGACGAAATTAGGGTAATTCAGAAGCAAATTTTTAGTACATCATGTAGAGTATGGGACAGAAATGCTGCCATTACGATTATCAGGAATTAAAATGTTCTCTAATCACCAGACTACTAAAAAAGAAAGAATTACTATAATTGCAGAGATTGACCATTTAACTTAATAAATGTTCGGGTTATTCACTTTCGTCTGTTAGTTCTTTTACTCTCGGCTTCTCAGCTTGGTGCTATCTGTGTCTCTGACAACATAAATACAATCTCTCTCTACGCTACATTATATTTGATAATACACATCTTCTTTTAGCAAGTTTACTACAGTTTCTTATCTTAGAATTCCAGTAGAGTAACTACAGTCAAAACAGTATTTAACTTTTATATTTAAAAAAATGTGAATCATGTAAAAGTGGATATTTAAAGCTAACTTGTGTGAGTAAAATTAAGACAATGTTATTTTAACTGCCGTTTCTTTTTATATACCAGTTTTAATCATACAACTAATAACCTAGGAAAATAATCTCGATAACTGATTCAAATAGAAAAGTAAACCTCTAGTTTCCATTCAATAAAATCTTCCCAATCATCCGTAATCGGATTCACAACCAAGTTTGATGTGAAACGTTAGAAATGTTCTTAAATGTATGGCTACAAATGTACCAGAGTTAGCTACAAAACAGACTTAATTACGCGCGAAACTACATTCCATTAAATAATGTCAAATTGCTGTTGATTGAATTTTAGGTCTTTCACTATCAAAACTCTTTGCGAATGATAAATAAGGTTAGTTATGCAAAATTTTTAGTAATCATCTTAATGGCAAACCGACATTCCTAAAATATTCCCTCGCGTAATAAGACGGAGAAATAGGCATGCTTGTTATATTCCAGACGTCGTTATTCATCAGTCTGTTGCCTAAATAAAACTAAAAACGTTAATTTGTGACTACGATGAGCTTCCCAAGTTGTACATAAGCCAAAATTGCTTTATAATGATTGAAATTGTATTTGAACCTGAGGTACTTTTTTAAAAAACCTAGGCTATATGAACAGATATTGTTTGTCCCATGAGCCATCTTGGTCAGTTGAAAGGTTTTTTTTTTTTTTTTTTTTTTTTTTTTTTTTTTTTTTTTTTTTTTTTTTTGTACACTCAAAGTGATGTTTTAGTGATAGTAAAATAACTGCAGATGAAAAATATATAATAGTAAATATTCTTTTGTCCGTTTTATCTATAATAAAAACAAAAACAAAACATAAATTTACTAATCGCTAGGTACAAATTTCGCGTAATTTTCTGAAATCGGATTTACCATCGACGGTTCCTTTCAAATATAAACGAATCTTCCAACATTATATAATAAATTCGCCAATTGTAGGGTGGTTGATTATGGAAGATTCATCCAATATCTTTTAATAACATTTCTAAAACAAAGGAAGTTATGGGAAAAATGACGAATTAAATGGAATATCGACAAGTGATTTCAGAAAGCAAATTTAATTGCCAAATGTTTTCTTTCGTGATAGTAATAACGCATAATTGCTTACATTTTCTTAATAATAATCCTTGCTACTCAACATTGCAAGCATTGAACGTTTCTATAAAGAAAATTTTAGATATGTTTTTTTATTTAAAAAAGAGTGGACAATATTAGCTAATCTCGCTTCAGGTTATAAACGTCACAAATTTGGGGAAAGCAAACCAACATGTTTTCGCAGAATTATTTTACAATATGTATGTGCGTGTGTGGGAGACATTTATACTAAAATTAAAATATTTGACAATTTTTTTTTAAATATTAATTGCTATTTATATAATATACATTTGAATTTTTTAAAATACTCTAAAAATGCTTTCTTATACTTAGCAAATTCACCTTCATTGCAAATATCGCTTGAACCTTTGCCACGCTTACGTCTTTTTGGCTAAAAATCAAATTGTTTAGAAAAAAGAAATATATTCGAGTATTTGGCGCAAAAAAAAGACAAACGTTCCACGGTATTTGGCTAGCCAACACATTTCCTTCTCAAATGCAAGATATTTAAATGCATTTGGAAATTGCTTGTTAAATAAATGTTTAAATGCCTAACTCAATTAATTTAAATCTAAACGAAGGATTATCGAATTATTTTTTTTATCTGTAAGCGTATATAATGTATACAAATAGCATGTTGCAGTAATTTAATTTTACATGGCTTCACCGGCTGGAAAAGTTTTAAGGGTACTATTTGATTATCCTGTCGACCAATTTCGCCAAATTATACAAATTGCCAAACTACTCGCCAAATAAGACAAATTGACAAAATTTTTATTTTAAACAACGAAAGAATAAATAAATTAGTAAACATTAATAAAATTACAAATAGAAGTCAAATTAAAAATCACTTGAAGACGCAGCAAACACGTGTACCGTGTTTAATGTCAAGTGAATGTAAAATTTACGATCAGACATTATTGGCGTTTAATCTTATATTTTGGCGATAGTTTTTTTGTCGACGGGATAATCAAATAGTACCGTTTTAAGTTTGTTTTAAATGTAGTTTGCTAATTAAAATGCTATCATTAAACATTTTTATATTAAGTAGTTGTTTCCATGGCAACAATAACCTTCAATTCTTGTTTCTGACACTAACAAAATCGACGTCAAATTGCCAGTGTTCAGAATCGGACATTAATTTTGATTTCAGTACAAATTTAATAAACTTAAATTTTGTTTTAAACCGTATAATTACGACAGTAAAATTTTAATATATACACATATAAAGGTCTATCACAAAACTATAGTAATAAAAATGTATTTATTTAAGTCAAACTTAATCTAACTAACTTCGTATGAAGAGTAGAACAAAGTTTTACTTAAAGATTATTTATGCTAAAAAAAGTATCATTTAAAATTTTATTGTGTCGCCAACCAGCATTAAATCGCCAAAAAAATTACATTTTGATTATTTTTTTATGAACGCTAAATCGAGGTTCTGACAATTTTTTTATAAACATATTATATGTCATGAGAAGAATATTTTATATATTCCTCTTGAGAAGATATTTTTCCAAATATCTCTGAGTATGCGCTTATGGGAACTTCCTTGATATCATCCTATCAATTTTTCATATGCATTTTTCTTAACCTGACGCAAAAGATAAATAGCCAAATCTTATTTCAATTGCAATATTTTAACTGTGTAATTTTTTAAGCATCACGAACATTCCCTTTCATGTTTAAATTAAATATTTTCGTTTTTTAATATTATCACTCATTTAAACGGATTTCTTTTTCTTTTTTTTCTTTTAAATAAATTAGTAACAGTTTTTCTTTTATTTTTAGAGGTGTAACAGCCGTTTCTCAAAGATAAATTTCAGCAAGAAATAAAATGGTAACCTTATGTACAAAAGAACAGAACTTTCCGTCATAATTCTATAACTAATGTACGTAGAACGATGTGTTATAGCTTAAAACCTTCCATGAAGTAGTGCCTATCTAACAGTATACGTTTCTTCAAAATCCATGCAATAGAAATGGAAATATAGGTGTTAGGAACGAAATATTCATTTGGATTTCATATATACTAGGGGATCGTACCCGGGCTTCCCGGGTTAAATAATATAGGTGAAAACATTTTTTTTTTTTTTTTTTTTTTTTTAATTGAAAACTAATAATTTTTTATATCCAATAATTTGTTTAGATTGCCCACTTACATTAAAAAAGCATTTTTCATATGGAAAATACGATTTATACAATCAAATAAATTTTTGAAATTTATCAAAAGCGATATTTTCCTATTATCCGAAACTTGATAGAGAAGTGTTGTCATTCGCAAAATGACGCCAGCGTTACTCACAAATACATTTGTTCTTTATAATATAGATACTTAATCAGTAAAATATAATAAAGATTAGTTATTAGAATGTGGTTATCAATTGAGGCTCTTAAACTTGGTATTCCGGAATGAAAAACAGCAATATTTGCCTTCTCAAAATTTCCATACACATTTCTCATATCCAGATTCCACATTTAAAAAAAAATGTATTTTGTTTGATCATTTAAAAATAATTTTAACTCATATCTTGAAGTCACGATTGTCAGCAACATCTTTTATGTGAACAGACGCACCCTTCACTTGAGATTCTAATCTCAATTCCGGAGAGTAACAATTTCCGTAATTTATGTTTTTTAGATGCAATTGTGCTAAAATGTTTAGTTTTATCGAAGAAAATGATCGTTTTCTTTTAAATATGACTTCATTTTCACTTAAATGAACATTTCGCCTAGTGTCTGAAACTTAGTATCAGTTCACATGCAGAAGGAAAAACAATATAGAGAATTTATGAGGAAAAATGAGTGTTTTCAAAAGCAGTTTTCATTTTCCGTTATTATGCCCCTAATGTAACATTCTGTTCCTAATGGGGTTCTGCGCCACTAAACCGTATACAACAATTTTTATCAACAATTTTGCATTTATATCAGAAAATAGCATGAATAAAGATAAAAAATACCTCATTATTTCTCGCTTGTCTGCAATAATGCAAGCTATCTAATTTTCACTATTTTGAAGAAATTTCATAAAATGCTTTTAAAATTAAAATATAAAAGCGGGGATATTAAAAAAAAACAGATAGTGCGATCACATCTACAAATGAAGAGAGATTTTAGTTTAAAAAAAACATTAGTAAAATTGGTTCAGCAGAAAGATCAGAGCAGATGACTAAAAAACACCCTTGTATTTTAAATAAATAGATTATATAAAATTAGGAAAAGTTAAATTAAGCAAATTACGTTATTTTGATAAAATTATAGTAGAATGTCGTAAAGAATAGCATTTTATTAATCGAGAGAATTTTGGACAAAAAGTTCAGGAATATGATATCATTTTAAACCACGAATTATTTGTTTGCTTGTCTAACTCAGCAAAGTAAATCCATCCATGCGCGAATCATCAATTTCTGTAATATAAATTGCTATCATTTGCATGCCACTTCTCTTTTATAAAGACACTCTAATTTTTTGTAAAACATTGCGTTTTATCAGTGTTTGATTTCGATTACATTATTCTCAAAAGTGTTTTCACCTGTGAAGAATTTCAAAGCAGCTGGGCTGTGAAAATGCCGCACTTCTATAAAACATAATTCAGGTTTAAGGTCACGCTTTTTTTTATAAAATGACGTCATTTGAATCCGCTAAAGCAATCCACTTTTACAATACAATTTTAAACTTCGTCTATAGAAAAGTATGCATATGTCGTCATTATCACAGATTAACAGGCAATATTCTTGACATAGCCCATATTTTAATTTCAATTTTTTTTTTTCAGATTTTATGAGAAAATGGCAACAAAACGATACAGTATCTCCTATTTTCGACTATTTTCCGCAATTTTCCGTTTACTTTCAATAGAAATGGGGTACTTTTGATGCCACGATAAGAAAAATGGTACTAAAAACTACAAAAAAAAAATATATATATCTCACAAATAAATTGAGATACAGCTTTCAAACAAATTGCATTTAAAAGAGCATTTTTTTCTGTCTACGACGGTGTAAAAATTTAAAATGTGCGATGTTTAGAAGTTTAAAAATTTGCAGTAGAGGAAATTGCAAAACCAAAATTTTATTTCAAATTTCAAAGTGTTGCCATTCGCAAAATGACTTATGCGTTACGCACAGATATGTTTGTCCTTTATAATATAGATAATAGATTTGACTGTTTGTAATTTGTTGCACGTTTCAAATTTATCTTTGTATTTTAAGACAATATTTTATTCCATACCTTTTTTAAATGTGCTAAACAAATTTATAAGCTCACTTTCGTAAAATAACTATTATTTCTGTAAAAAAAGCTTCAAAAGTAAACATGTTTAGCTTACTTTCTAAGATTTGAAAAATAAAAATAAAGCAAATATAAAACTGCGCTTTTTAAGTCAAAGATTATTTTTACAGAGAGATTAAGTTTTATATTACTTAAGTAGATGTTTGCGGCTTATAAAGGAAAAAAAAATAAAATAACTTTGAAAAGATCGAAATGCGAAATCTTAAAAAAAGATCGTGAATTCTTAATATTTTACCCTTGTTTATATTTTTTAAATAAATAGAAAAACATTTTAATTTTAGCTTTGTAGGAAGATATAACAAGATAAATTTTTAACATGTTAATCTTCTTAAGAAGTAAGAAGTGTTACAAGTTTTAATTATATGTATTTTTATCTTTCTGGGAAGAAAACATTATACTAATTTAAAGTTATTATTTTAAATAAATTGTCTTGCCTATATTTTAGTTACGAGATTTCTATGATATTATTTATCAAAGTAAAATACATAGAACTTTCAAAAATGTACTATCTATGATTAATACTTGAATAACCAGAAAATGCATTTTATATTTACTTGAGAATTCTTATTAATAATTATTTTAAGAAAAATAGATGTAATATATATTTTTAAATCAATACATGAAAATATAAGGAAAATAAATTTAAAGTAATGCTAGCAATATCTTTTATGATATGTATTTTCTTCTTATTATATGAAAATAATGTTTCATTAAAATTATTAGCTTTCTACTTAGCTTTTCATCTCCGTCGCTTTAATACAATAGGTGAAAAAATATTAGCAATACAATTTTTTTTTTAATTGGACATTCACTGTCGTAAATAAATTCATTATGTTCATTGTTAGATGTTTTCTTTCTATAAATAAACCGCCCTATCTTATATCTACCCTATATATATAAAATCCTAATGAAATGAATTTATGAAACGCATATATATGAAACGAATTTGTGAAACGGATTTATGAATCGACTGACTAAACAACTGATTATGTTTCAAGCAATTTCTCCTAAAATGTGGAATACTTTGTGATGATATTAACACCAAAAATCAGCATTGATCCGCAGATCTCAAGACCTGTATTAGAATTTTTAAATACGAATTAGTTTTCGAAACATTAATTTTTTTCTAATTTTATATACATTTTTCTAATGATGGTAATTCAAATTTTAATCAAACAGATATTTTTTTTTTTCATATTTCAGAAAAGGTTGACATGGTAACCAAGCTATTGTTGTTTATTTGATAATAAATGTTTATTCACTTTTATTTCTTTTTATAATTTAAAAAAATATTTTGTTCTATAATTATTAATTATTTTTTTTATATTTCCTTTAGAAAATAATAGAAAATAATTAAAAAATTCGAAACTACTTAGTTATTCCTTCGACTAATTTCGCCAAATTATATAAATCGCCAAAACAATCGCCAAATTATGCAAATTGATATAATTTTTATTTTAAAAAACGAAATAACAAACAAATTAGTATAACATTAATAAATATAAAAATAAAAAGTCGAAATAAAAATCACGTGATGACGTAAACTCGTGTGACTTGCTTAAAGTCAAGTGAATGTGACATTTACGATCAACCATTAATGGCATTTAATCTTACAGTTTGGTGATAGATTTTTGGTCGACGGGATAACTAAGTAATACCAAAAATGCATATGTAACTGGTATTTGAAAACGATGTTTTCAACAAATTTTTGTAAAAAGAAAAGAAATATCATGCCAAACCTGCTGTGCTTATATGACATCGGGCCAAATATTACCACTCGGAAAAAAAAATGCTAACTGGCGAGTTGAAAAAAAAAAAAACTATTGGCGAGATCCGGCTAGCGTAACAGTACCAAGAATTCTTTGGAACCATGGCAAATATTATGTAGTTTTATTCGAAAAAAAAAATATTTATTAATCAAAATGGAAAACTTACGGTCCGATATTGGCGCGATTTATTTCTAACGCCAATGCCATATACGGAACGGGCACTTAACTGGCGCCATAGTATCGTTATTTTGCTTGATATGGTAAGTCGGATGTTGTTTTTTATACTGCTGATGCTTTTCCCAAATTGGCGTCGTTAAAAAATCGCGCCAATATGGGGGCGTATATGACATTTTTGACAAACTTTCATATGAACGGGGAAGGGATCAGACTGTCTTTGTTTATGGCAGTTGATGACTTGAACTATTATAATATAGATGAAATGTTGGCGATAGAATAATATTTGTCGACTTATCACCTATGCCTGGCTAACATTAAAGTACCAAAATTGCACCTAGATTATAAAAAGCGAAGTTGTCCGCTTGGAACTGTTGATGATAGTCACATGACTGAGGCTAATGTTATAGAGATTGTTTTAAAATACCGGGAGACATAGGCTCTGCATACTTATTTTTTTAGCTTCTTTTCAAATGTTTAACTGATCCTTTTTAATCAAAAACGAAAACAACCATTGGATGTCTTAACAGCAACTGATTCGCCCTTAATTTTTTGCAATCAAAAGGAATTGAATGGAAACCCGTTTACAGGGAGATCTGCTCAGCTTTTTTCAGTATAATTCAATCTTCTCTAATATTTTTAAAACCCATCAGATTGCCGTGTTTTTAGATTGAGCGGTGTCTGAACGGGGTTTGGCGAGCGTAGCTTGCAGGGGCAGAGCCCCCTAGTATTCACATAATATTTTCGATTTCTTTAAGATTTAGTACCTCACCTAATAATGCATTTTGGCATCTTGTGTAACATGCAACCAATTTTCATTTTAAAAGTTTGCATATGTTAATGCATATTTCTATTTCAACATTGCTTCCGTGATTTTGTCATACGCGTTAATGCGTTACTGTTCCAGGAGAGATTGATAGTTGTCTGTAAAACATTAAATTTTTATGAGTTCCTTAAATTTTGTTTTACTGATAACCTTATTAAAAGATTTTCGCCTTAAATTTATACCATATTTTTACCAAACAAGAAATTTCTTATGTGTTCTTAAAGGGATAGCAATAAAACAGAAATTGTCTTTTTTAAAAATCTTATTAGTTTTGGTATTTCTTTTGTTACAGCAGAAGAATTATTTGCAAACAATTACAGGAACATTTTCTAAACATATACTATAATTATATTTTAATTCTTTAAGCCCCTGACCGCAGAGAAAAAGGGCAAAATTGTAATGTTGTTTTCTCTCTAATTTTTTTCAAATGTTATAAAAACATGTTTTTTCTAACATAATATAAAATATTTTATTAGGTATAGGCATATAAGCCTTGAGAATATTAATCATAACTTATTTTTTTTTTAACTTGATTATATCTGTAAAATTACATTCATTTAAGTAATGCTTCTATTGCTGTGAAACCGAGTGCAGAACGGATATATCAGTTCGCGACTATGAGGAGTTTAAGATATTCTAAAAGATTTAATTAAACTATTATATCATTAAAAAAGAAATTTTCTTTTATACTATAGTGTCAGCGTTGGTATTACTTGTGTTAGACCACAAGAAGAAATTACAAACAATATCAAGAAATTCAATTACTAGATTTATTCTAATTTTACTTAAAATAGAATTGAGTACATGGAATATTATCCGTGTAGTTTGAAATTGTATTGTCAATTTGTAATCGAGGTGCTTTTAAAGCATTTTGAAACTTTCCCTTCTTGTATTTCTACAATCGTAATGTTATTTTCTTTCACTAACTTTTTCTTCAGATACTTTTATATGAGCTGTAGATTAAGGTGGGCAAATTAAAATATAAATCATTTTTATTTTTTTAATACAGCGAAAAAGTAGCAAATTAGAGAGAAAAAAGTGTATTAAAATACACATTTATTTAATATTTATATCTTCCTTTATGCGCATAGGTCAAAGTTTCTGAAAACAGGAGAATATCTAATATTTTACTAGAATTTTTATAACTATTACAGTTTATGAGATATAAACGCTACAGCTCCAATTGCTAAGGCACTGAAATCATTAGAAAGCAAGAAGAAAAAGTCCTTCCGGCCAGTGCCGGCAGGAAGAGGTAGCTTTCTATTCCTTATTTTTAAAAAGCCAACTTATATTATTCAAAAACACGAAGCTCAATTTAGTGGAAACCGAATATAGGAGATTCAATACTGATTCTTATCAATACTAAATCATTATGAATGAGAATTTTGCGAAATTAGTCAGCTTTATCCAAGCTGCTTTTAATTAAAGTAACTTATATTTGGCTGCCAAATTTGGCGATTTCTTAAAGTGCCTTCCATTTTAAGACAACATGCTGGATGAGGCTCACCAGTGAACTTGGTCGAGACCTTAGTAATTGCTGTGCACATGCTCAATCACATCGGAATCGATTGATATATACGAGTGCTGTCGCAGACAAAAATCAGATTTTTCAAAATGTCACCCACATTAGATATTTAAATTGCTATATCTGAGCCATTTTTTAAAATAAAGACAAACAAAAAATGCTCCTGAATCCTTATATCAAGGTCAAATACTTAAGAAATAAACCTTTTTCAATTTCTAATTTTTTTGCACTTCACTTTAAATATATATATATTTTTTTTTATTTATTTAATGGCTGCCATTTTGAAACAAGATGGCTGATGAAGCTGGCCAGCGAACTTGATCGAGATATTGATGTATACTATCCACATGCCTTCTTACATCAAAATAGGCGAATACGTGTGTCATCGCGTGACAAATACAAGATCATTTCAAAATGTTAGCCATGCTAGAAATTCAAAGTGCTATAATTCAACCATTTTTTAAGATATAAACAAAGGAACAAATTTTCAGAAACAAAAAGTGCTCCGGAATCTTTGTATCAAGGCCAAACACATAAAAAAAATCTTTTTCATTTTCCAATTTTTTAATATCTCATTTTAAATTTAAAATTTAATTTTTTTTAAAAATGGCAATACTTTTCAAACAAGATGGCGAAGAAAGCTGGCCAACGAACTCGTTCGAGACATTGGTATGTACTATGTATAGACCAAGTTACATCAAAATCGGTTCATAAATACGCCTGTTATCGCGTGACAAAAATCAGGTAGTTTTAAAATGTCAGCCACATTAGAAATTCAAAATGCTATAACTCAACCATTTTTTTAGATATAGACGAAACAAAAACTGTTCCGGAATCTTTGTATTAAGGTCAAACACATGCGAAAAAAATCTTTTTCATTTTCGAATTTTTTGGTATCTCATTTTAAATTTTATTTATTTTTTAATCTTTAAATGGCCGCCCTTTTGAAACAAGATGGCGGATGAAGCTGGACAACGAACTCGGTCGAGATATTTATATGTACTATGTACACACTAAGGTACATCCAAATCGGTTCATAAATACGCCCGTTATCACGTGACAAAAATCAGGACGTTTCAAAATGTCAGCCACGCTAGAAATTCAAAATTCTATAACTCAGCCATTTTTTAAGATATAGACCAAACAAAAACTGCTCCCGAATCTTTTTATCAAGGTCAAACACATAAGAAAAAAATATTTTTTCAATTTTCAATTTTTTGGTACCACATTTATAATTTAACTTTTTCTTAAATATTTAAATGGCCGCCATTTTCAAACAAGATGGCGGATGAAGCTGGCCAACGAACTGGGTCGAGACATTGGTATGTACTATGTATAAACGAAGTTACATCCAAATCGGTTCATAAATACGTCTTTTATCGCGTGACAAAATTCAGGACGTTTCAAAATGTCAGCCACGCTAGAAATTCAAAATGGTATAACTCAGCCATTTTTTAAGATATAGACGAAACAAAAACTGCTCCGGAATCTTTGTATAACGGTCAAATACATAAGAAAATAATATTTTTCCATTTTCAATTTTTTGGTACCACATTTCAAATTTAAATTTAAAAAAAAATAATAAATGGCCGCCATTTTGAAACAAAATGGCGTATATGAAGCTGGCCAACGAACTCGGTCGAGACATTGGTATGTACTATGTACACACCGAATTACATCCAAATCGGTTCATAAATACGAGAGGTACAGTGTGACAAAGGTCAGAATATATATATATATATATGTCAATTTTTAACGGAGGGAGGTTTCGGGGTCTGGTGGTCATGATCGATGGAAATATACCAAAATTTTTTGAAATCGTTTTCCTCCGAACGGCTGCAATAGATAGCTTTTTGTAATGAAAGCTACCGAAAAGTCGTTAGGTTCGGACAGCTCCTTTCGTCCGTGCATCATCAGCGCATGCATGCAAAACATACAGATTTAAACTATAAGTGCTTGTAACACTTCATTCATTATCTGTCTCTCATTTCTGCTAGCGGTCGTCAGATCACTTACTTCAATGTTGTGTGTTTTCTTGATACATTATAAACATTGAAGAAACAGAGGTAATTGAATGTATTTTACATATATGTATATTACAGATTACTTTAAAGTAAATAAGCTTGCAGGTCGCGATACGTTATGTGTTGATGATTAATATTAAGTTGTAATTTAGTTCTATAAAGAAAACAGAAGAAAAACATGTGATTTGTTGTGATTTAAAAATTAAATATTTTATTTGAGAAATAATCCAATTCTAGGTTTCTCGATAATCGTAAGCTAAAATCATATACCTGAGACTACAAAAATATATCTCTCAAATGGTCACAGTATACATTTACTTAATTTTTTGAAATAACGTTCTACTTTGCAATGCTGCTGTATTGTGTATACATTTCTGTTGATATCACATTGGTATAAATTGCGCACATTCGTAAATGAATAAAAGGCCTGTTATTGCGCTGAAACTTATTTCTTTACAACGAAAATTAACGGTAATTAACGGTTAGGAAATTGGTGCGTGGATTTAACGTTCAACTTGTTGCTATTCCCCCTCCATACCTTACTAACTTGTTAAATAGTAATTTAGATTCTACACCTGGGCATGACCGTGCCGGTGTTTATGAAATTCCTATTATTTTGCATAGCAGTGCAAGAAAGTTTTACATTGGAACTACGAAAAGAAAATTTCTGGAGCGTTTGAAAAAGAACACAAAAGATATATTTTGCAATATCGTCAGACAACAGCACGTACTAGATTTTATTTCAAAAACCCTCATAGTTACGTAGATTTTAATAATGCTAAGATAATAATTCCGTGTAATACTGCTTTAGATGGCCTTCAAAAATAATCAATAGAAATTATGGTTAGAAAAGACGAAGTTTGTAACGATAACATATAATTTAATATCCCTAAACTTTGGATGCACATGTAAAATAATCGTTTGCAATTCATTTTAATCATCTCGTATTTTTCAAAGTCAAGTATGCACTGCTATTTTTGATTTTAAGTTTGGCTCTTTCGTTTTCAGTTCTACATTTATTTGCATTGCCTTAAATAGATGTGGCTACTGCATGCCACATTGTTCATTCGATATTCTTTTATTCGTTTTTCACCTGATAGACGGCGCCATAATCTAAATCATTTGAAATTTTATTATTTTTTTTGTCTGATAGATGGTGCCATTGCATGTTTTCTTGATTGTAATTGGTTAAAGGGATTTTTGACTGGATGTATAACGCACCTCTTGGATTCAAGACGGTTTTGCTCTGTTTTTAGAAGACATTACGACAAAGTTTTCCTGATGAAGGTCACAGATGATGACCGAAACGTTGAATATTTTAACTGTTTTTTAATTTTTGTATAGTTTTTAGACTTTGCAACAGTTTATACACCATTTAGTAAACTTGTGATGTTTATTCTCATCTGTATATGTAATTTACTCTGTGGAAAAAAAAATTGAAATTTATTTAAAAGATCTGGAACTAAAACTCGTAAACACACCTTTAAAACGCATCGTGGATAGAAGAAGACAGCTAAAAAATAGTTAATGAATTTCAAATTGGACTGAAGTCCTTTTAAATCAGAATAACATTGATAAGAATATTATGACAAGCTATCAAGTTCTCTTCAATTTGTAGATGGCAGAGAAGTTACAATTTACTTTATTTTTTAGCGGTCGTTACGTTGATTCTCATCGTGCAAACTCCACGATTGAAATTAGAGTTTTATAATACATTAATAAAAAAAAAACAATTTTGATTCATGGCATTTCTTAGTCAAAAAAGTATGGCAAAAGAATCGCTGAGTGCTAAAATATATTTTCATTCCATTATCAAGTGGAAAGTTGATAGTTCATATAAGTCCTTACCGATACTTATATTTTCACAAAATTGTATTTGTCTTCAATTTCGAGTTCGTTAACCGTTCACCGTAAGCAACAGGATAAGGAGAATCGTACTCAGTTAAATTAAGGTAAACAGTTTTTCTTCAAAACTTGTAAGTTAGATTTTTTTTTTCAATTAAACTTTTCTACTTTTAAGATTTTATCTTATAACTAAGCAAACTTAACATCCATAGCAAGTTTCTTGTTCAATTATTTATTTTTATTCAATTAATACTATTGAAACAGCGCCGAAAACTGGCGATATACAACAATTAAAATGATGAAACTTTGTAAAAAATCTCCATAAAATAAAAACAATACATAAGTCACGTTTCGAGCTAAAAATATTAACAGCTCGTCATCAGCTAGAGTAAACACGTGTCCGTAAGGGAACAAGGTCAAAAATGAACTGAAAGGTAGAGAGTAGAGTATGCAAAGAATGCGACAGATGGCACTAGCTGAAAGGAGCACATGCAGAAGACAAAGTGTTTCCAAAATGATAGAAGAAAAATTGATAGGGGAAGATGGAAATAAACGAAATAAACAAAATTAAATTAAAATAAAAGAAAAGATTTAAATTGAAATATATATAAATATAAATAATAATAAATAGAGAAATATAAGTAGTATATAGCAGGTCCTTTGGAACACTTTTTATATTTCACTAAACGCTATTATTTAACGATTTTTTAAGATTTTCATCAAAAAGTTTGCCTGTCTAAATATCGAGGATGTAACGATTTTAGTACGATTTATCGAGCAAATAATGATAAAAATTGTATGATTTGCATAGGGTGGATATTTTTATTTTTTCTACAAAATTATGTAAAGAAGAAGTTTTAAGAAAGGGTTATAGAATAAAGAATCAAATATAGATGATTATAAATAATAACGTAATCAATTTAGATTAAGTAATCATCATTTTTAAATGTTAATATTTAATTATTATTGTGATGAAAAATTTTGTCTGACGCATTTTCTTAATAGTCTACCAAATGCTAATAAACAACCTTCTTCTAAGATAATATTAATAAGAATAAATAAATCTGTATATTTATTAATTAAAATATCATCTAATCTTTGAGCACCGATTATGTAGAAGCATTTTTATAAACACTTTTATTTTTCGTCTTTATTTAAAAGCTGTCTCAATTCATTAATAAATCGTATTAAAATATTTTTTAATTCCAAAACTTCATCTATCAATCTTTCTCTGTGAGGCTCCTCCTCATCATAATAATGGCCAATTTTTTTATTTAATTCACCAAGTTGAACGGAAAGTATTTTTTTTCATCTATCGTTATAAAAATTATCTGGTAATTGATCAAACTTATATTCAATGAGATTGCAAAAATCGAGTTTATGCATATATTTTTCTAAAAACCTTTCACCAAATGTTTGAAAGCGTGCTATTAGCAGCCAATTCAAACCTTCTTCCAATGTACACATTGTGTTTTCTGAAAGTTTTTGGAGCCTGGATACTTTATGTAAATCTATTTTTTCATGATAGGTTTGAATAAATTCGTCACTTAAGACTTGAAATTGAGATATAACAACCCAATTTATATAATTCGAATGTTTTAGTATAAATTCTTCAGACAGCTTTTGATTTTTAGAAACTAAATTCCAATCAAATTCATCTTTGTACTTTTCGATAAACTCTTCGGAAAGTGTTTGAAAAATGCATATAACATTCCATTCAACATAATCTATGAGTTCTTCCATAAAAGGTTCGGATAATATTGAATATCTACAAACTAACTTCCAATTGAGTTGATCCTTCAAATTTCGAAGCACATCTTCGGATAAATTTTTAGATTTAGAAAATTCGTCCCAGTTGATATCCATTTAATAATGAAATATTTTTAAAAGGGGATTTTTTCAATATGAATATAAGGTTTTAAAGTGACTGGAAAGTTTTTACTTTTGGATTTTATCCAAAATGTAATGATGTCACCGCGTTTTCCATTAACAAAACAAGTTTCAAATTTATCACTTGTTTCTCTGTATAAAATTTGTTTATCTTCGATTTTAAGTTCTATCTCTATATCCACATTTCTTCCTATTAAACTATTATCTATTAAATATATAGTAATTTTCATATGCATATCTGTAGATAATCGCATTTCTTGATCCAGTAATTTAGAACTTATCAAGTCGAAATTTACTTTTTAAAATTCTTTTCCTGTAAAAGTCTGAAAATCCTTCACTGTAACCCAGATATCTTTATTGTCTACATATATTTTATTGACTACGTCTGTATCGTTTTCGGGTTCCGAAATATTCGTAATTATTTTATTTTTTTCATCAAATTTATCATTCTTTAATATTAACGCATTTTTTTCTAAATATCGTTTATTCACAACATTTTTATCATCTTTCGGATCTGCGACATTTCCTATTCTTTTTCCGTTAGCGTCGTAAGCTTTTCCTTCGATTAGATGTAAAGTGTTTTCATCCAATTCTTTAATTCTCTTACCCGTTTCTTCAGTGAAGGTTAAAAAATTACTATCGTAATTGTTATTATTTTTTTCTATAAAATCTCTTAATTGGAAATGATTATTCTCTATTTTATTCAAAACGAAACGTTTAGTGGTTAAATCTAAATCATCGATTGGATCTGAAGCATTTTTTAATATCTTATTTTCCATATCGTAATGACCGTCGTCCGTTAATTAAAAACCTATACCGGGTGGTCCGATAGGGCCTTTTCGCACTGGATTATCATACGGTGGATAATAAACAGCCATTTATAAAGACTAAAAAATGTTATTCTCCTAACGTTTTAATCATAGTAATTTCTTTTTTATTCATATTTAATATACATTTCTTTCTTACTTCTAAAATATAGTAAAATACATATTCTTTGGTTGTTTCATTTTCTAATTTCCAATTGAATTCTATTCTCAAATTTTCAAGAGTGGTATAGTTTACATGATTTGACAAATCAAAATGAATTACAGGATATAATTTACCAAAATCTGAATAATTTACCATACAACCGGTTTCTGTATTTAGATTATTGAGACCTGATTCCAGAAAAGATTCATATAACCTATTATATTCCTTTTTACCAAAATCCATAGTATATCACTCTGCTGGTAACGGCGATCTGTTAATCATCAACCAACATTCGATCATATCCAAATTATCAAATATCATATTATTTTTTTTAGGATTTTCATTTCTGTCGAAATATTGCGGTATTACAAATAATCTTAAAACTTCATCGGATGTAGCAGATATAGAATCGGAACCACTTTTATATTTATTAATAGGACTAGATCTGTTAATTTCATACTGATTCCAGTTTATTTCTATATCCGTATTAGATAATTTTAATTCATTATAGAGAATGTCCGCACCATTTTTAAAGTCGACGTATCTCACCCACAGCGCTATGTCTTCAATTTCTACTTTATAATCTGGATTTGCATCGTCTGTATAAATCATATTTCTACTATCGTCTCTTTGGAATTCTAGTCTGATTATAAAACCAGAAATTGCTTTTTTATATTCTGCGACGAAATCAAAAATTTCCTTTAAGGGTGTCCATGTTGTAACTGAATTGCTATTTTTCGACAATTCCCATCTTTTTTTAAATCCTTTATTGTAGTTTTCATTTTTTTACAATTTTTAATTTACTGACGACATCTGTTATAGGGGTTGTAACAATTATCGTACCATCGCTTTGAAGTAAACTTTTATTTCTATCAGCACTATCATTGGTATCCGGATAAAAACCTATATTGGTGGCTTCTGATGTTGAATAATCTCTGGTATAATCCTTGAGTCTCTTAACCTGTAGAATGTAGGAGTGATAGTCTCCAACTGATTCGATTATTTGTTTACCTATCTGAAGTTTTACGCCTTTCATAGAACATACAGCTGCGACATTATCATCGTTTATAGATGCACCATTGGATTTTACAATTTTCCACTTTGTCTCCAGATAACTCTCCGATAATGAAATAGGATCATTGGTATCAGTAATTTCGAAATGAAACGTAGTATTTTCTTTTTTATCATTATGGCTTGTACTAGGCAATCTTATTTTTTTTGATTCGCTACTTTTTATATCGTTATTATAATAATAATGAGTATCTCTTAGATCATAATTTTTTTCCATTTATTTAGGAAGAATTTTCAGACCTGTTCCTTTCATCTTTTTTGAAAATATTTCTTTCAATATGTCAGCATCAGTCAATCTGTCAACAACTGTTTTTTCATTCAATTCTAGTTTTTTAGCTTTAAAAAATCCTTTTCCTTGAATTTTTTTACTTTTCCTATATAATCTGTGTTTATTCATTTATTTATTGAGAAAATTTAGTTAATATCAATTGATATATTTTTTCAACATAGTCTTCTTTTCCCTCTACGACTCTAAAATTATATTCAATCAAACCTTTATTTAAGTCAATTAATTCACCATTTTGATTCGTAACTCTCATCCTTATTCTACGAATTGAATCCCTATTCACAGGATAATATATTAAATTATTGAATTCTTTCGAAATGATAACACCCGATACATCCCTCGGTGTAAAAGAATAAATAACTTCTGAATTATTCTGGTTGATTAACGATCCATTAACTACATCACAATGAATATATATAATGTCGTTTCCGTTTGTTATATCTGCTATATTTTCACCTTCTATTACAGTCTCTTCATCATGACTTTCGTAAACTTTTTTTTCAAAGCCTATTAGTTTATGAAAATCGCTTTTTGTTAAGTCGATATTCCAACCTTTAGTTAATTTAATAAGCATTCTCAGTCTAGATTGTATTCTACCAAATTTTACCGGAGGATCGTCTGAACCAAACGCTTTCATTACATCTATATTTAAATCTTCAACATTTTTATTACCATAAGGAATAGTGATAGATTTAACATTATTCTCATCTGTGTATACGTCAAACGTATTAGTTTTATCTGTTATGTTAAACCATGAAACTGTCATAGTAAAAGACTGCAATGCTAATTTTTTTAATTTAAGAGGTTTAGGAAATTCAACAGTGAAATCCTCTGATTTTTCATGAATTTTTGGTTTCAGTTTGATCATTTATTAGACAGAAAAAATCTTTAAAGATGAAAAACAAGCTCTTCGTTATAATCGCTAGGCTGTTGAGTAAATGAATTAAGTACACATTCTGGACAATTACCGTTATTTCTTTCCTTTATATATTTCATACAAAATAATCCACATTTGACAGAAGTAGGTTTTTGTAAAAAACTATCATTGTGAGCTATATTGACTTTTTTATTGGACAGTTTAAGAAATTTCATAATATTTTCAGGAATATATTTTTCTTTGAGTTTAATATTTTTATATATATATTCACCGAAAGGATCGAAATATTCTACATAGTTATATTTTGGATCATTATAGTAACAAACCCAATGTGTTCCGAAACCTGTCGAAATATCTAAATTAATAATCCCGCTTTCAAAATTTCCAATCTTTTTAGGAAGTAAATCGGAGGTAAAAATACCTCTGAATCCTTTTTCATCTTTCATATTTTCCTTAATCGTTTTATCCGATATACCCAATTTTGTTATCGGGATTTTTTTTTTCTAGACAGGGATGCTGGTGTTTTTTTAAGACCAGATCCTTTGTTTTCCCAAGGTTGAAAAACGCAAGATCCTGAAATTTTATCCAGGATTTTTTTAGTTCCCCAACCCTCTGCACCACTCGCGGCACCGAGTCCTAGTGATGTTAAAATAGGAATTAAAAAAGGTAAAAATCCACCGTTTTTATCTAATTGAGTTTTGCTTATATTTATTCTTTTACCTTTACTAATCTGATTAATCTGTGTTTTAGTTAAATACATTTCATAATTGGGAGGTTTAGAATTGTCTATCTGCAGTGTCAGTTCTTCCTTTTTTCTGAGAGCAGATTTCAATTTATTAATCTGTCCGTCACTCAAATGAATCTTCTTTTTTACATAACTCATTTATTTAAGAAGAAATTGATTGTATAATCGTTCTTTATCTCCGTTAGTTATTTTTTTAGTTTTAATAAGTTTGTCTATTAGCAGTTTGACTTCATTTTTTAATTTTTTCGACTTGCTACCTTGACATCTTTTATCAATTAATTCAGATAATAAATCTAAACCTTTACCGACTTTCATTACTTCGCTACCTCGAATTGTAGTTAATCTAGCCAGATATTTTTGTAGCTCATCTTCTTTATATTTAAGAACTTTTAATTCATCCTTTTTCTGACTTAATTCCTCCTCTGAAAGATTTTTAGCCCTCGTAATTGTACTTTGTAAGTTGCCTTTTTTCCTCGATAATTCTTCTTTTAACTCCTTAGCCTTTGCATACATTTCATCTAATTTTACTTTATTGTCTAGGAGTTTCGAAGGTCTATATAATTTTTCAGTTATTAAATAATCTGTATCTAAATACTGATCAACATTATAAATAAGCGACGGTTCTTTATATAATTGTTTGACATCTTCGATCGCTTCAGGAATAATTCTAGATGATTCTGCAATAGGCTGTAAAGATATATTTAATTCGTCCAATTTATCACTGATAGATTTAATATTTTCTTTTCTACATTTATCCTGTTCTTCTAATTTTTTAGTGACAGGTTTATGAAATTCAGTTAAACTTTTGTCTATACCTAGCTTTCTATCACGCTGTGCTTCATTATTTTTTCTAATATCTGCTTGTAATTTGACAAGTTTTATTGCATTTTTTAATTCTTCTTTTTGTTTCTTATTTCGATATTTTTCTAAATCGTTTATTTTATCCATTTATATAGTTTTAAATTAGAAGCGACAGCTTCGCCGTCTATTTTTACTGACAGCTAATTAGAAGCGATAATGTTTTTACTGACAGCTAATATGCTTTTACAGGCAGTAACATTAGAAAGCGTCAGCTTTTCGCTGTCTAATAAATGATTAAAATTAAAGATTACACAGAACCGGAAGAATTGCCTGACCCTAAACAACATCGTTTTTTTTACCCAGACATCCTTTCAGATTATTAATAATTGGCCCATCAGGTTGTGGAAAGATAAATTTACTAATAAATTTATTAAACGGTTTTGAGAATCCTAGTAATTTAATATTAGATTTCGACGCTTTATATTTATGCGCAAAAGATATTTCCAAGCCAAAGTATTCTAAATTGCAAGAAAATTATACACAGTTTGAAGGTGTTCAAAGAGACGATATTATAAAATGTAAAAAAAATAAGTAAAAAATAAAAGAAGCGAATTATTAAAATTGTATGATAAATATAAAAAGAATGTATTATTTTCTTCAGATTTGAGTGAATTTATTACTGTCGACGATCTAGATTCCTCTGAAAAAAATCTTGTTGTGTTTGACGATTGTGTTACAGAGAAAGACCAGAAAGTTATAGAGGATTTGTTTATAAGAGGTCGAAAGAAAAATGCATCCATTATTTATTTAACGCAGTCTTATTACTCAACTCCTATAAATATTAGAAAAAATTGTAATTACTTCATATTTTTTAAGCTACAGCCTAGGGAAATCAATCAGATAATCAGAGAAATAGACGGAAATCTAACGAAAAAAGAATTTCTAGAAAAATATAATTCTTGTAAGGGTAACTTCTTTATATTAGATTTAGTAAATTCTGAAATGAGATACCGAAAAAATTTTGAACCTACATAAATGGAAGAATATTTAGAAAAGAGATTATATGTTTATCGGAAAAGTTACAATTTGTATCAAAAGATAAGTATTTCCTTAACTATTAGCAAATTTATGCTAAGTGCTTCGGGATTATCAGATTTTGTATTAATACCACTGGCTGCTTTGAGTTTGACTGTTGGAATTGTAGAAGTCATTGAGAAATCTTTAAATATTTTGGAACGAAAAGAAGAATACAAGCAATGTTATAATTTTTATAAACAACTGTTAAATTTGTTGAAAGCTAAAAAAATTTCAGAAGAAGAAGTGTATGTTAGAGAACAAGATTTTATAAATAATTTAGTATATTTCCCAATCGAAAAGTATGTGAAAAAAGAACAGTTGAATGGATATAAATATTCTTCTTAGAAAGCGTCAACTTTTTACTGTCTAATAAATGAGTTGTAAAAGTAAAAAAATTGTTGTTACGTCTTTAACCAAAAAAGGTAATTTTAAAGGTGGGTGTTTAAAATGTGCACAAACTGGATCGGGTTTTCTGAATAAAGTCATTAGTAATTTACCTTTTGAAATGCATTTACCTAATCATAACTTCACAGACCCGGGGACACAATTATTATGGGGGAAAACGCGATTAAATCCAGATTTAACGTATAAAAATTCGTCTAAACCTGTTAACCGAGTGGATGAAATTGCATATAAGCATGGCAAATGTTATTTAGAAAATAAAGGTACAAAAAGTAGAAATGAAGTATGCGATAAGAATATGATTGATGAATTAGATAATATTCAAAATCCTACGATTAGAGAAAGAATTGAAAGAGGAATTGTAAAACCGATTATTAAAGCTAAAAAATCTTTTGGTATGGGATCTATAAATACAAAGATCTATTGTTTAAAATGTAAAAACCACACAGAAACTAAAGATATTAAAAATGCAATTTCTAAAAATAACAGACCGATAATGAAAGGTATTTGTCTAGATTGTGGTTCTAAAAAGAGTGTTTTTTTAGGAAAACCTTAGGGATGAAAGATCCTAAAAGTATCTTAGAAAAAATATATTATCATCCTGAAAGTGGTTATTGTGGGATCAATGAATTAAAACGGAAAACAGGTTACAGTCAAAAGCAAATTACAGATTTTTTACACAGCCAAGATGTTTATACAAGGCATAAGCCTTTAATTCGCAAATTTAAACGAAGACGGGTTTATGTAAGTCATATCGATGATCAATGGCAAGCAGATTTATTGTTTATCAAACCTTTTAGTAAATATAATAACGGAACTAATTACTTATTGACAGTGATAGATATATTTAGTAAGTACGCGTATGCCATTCCGATAAAGAGAAAAACTGGTAAAGAAGTAACTGAAACATTTAAAAAGATATTTAAAGAAAGAATTCCTGAAAAACTGCAGACTGACAAAGGAACCGAATTCGTAAATAAGTTAACTTTAAAATTATTTAAAGATCATAATATTCAGTGGTTTACAACTGAAAATGTTGAAATAAAATGTTCTGTTGTCGAACGATTTAACAGGACAATTAATAAAAAAATTAGAACCTAACTAGCAGCCAACAATACTAAAAGATATATAGATGTATTGGACGAATTAGTTAAAAATTATAATAATTCCAAGCATAGATCTGTTCGAATGACACCTACCGAGGCGAGTCAATCAGAAAACGAATCTGAAGTTTATAAAAATTTATACGAAGAAAAAATAATAAGAAAGCCGAAATTCAAGGTTGGCGATAGAATAAGAATTTCGAAATACCAGACTGCTTTCACCCGCGGATACCAGCCTACTTTTACGGAAGAAATTTTCATCGTTTCAGAAATATTAAACACTGACCCAATTACTTATAGAATAAAGGATTTGAATGGCGACGAAATAAAAGGAACTTATTATGAACCGGAATTAGTTAAATATAATCAGAAAGATAAAACGTTTAAAATTGAAAAAATAATAAAAAAGAAAGGCAATAAATGTCTAGTTAAATGGTTAGGTTATTCCGACGAATTTAACTCTTGGGTTGATGAAAAAGATATCAAGTCAATTTAGAAATCCGTATTAAAATATCAACAAATATTAAATTATAAACATGTTAAATTATCAAATAATCAAGTATTAAAATATAATCATGCTAAAATATCAAAATTATCTACTTTTAAAATAATCGTATCTATATAATATAAATTTTCTTTAATTCTGTTAAACAAATTAGCTAATTTCCAGAGGCCTTTAAATTATTTTGTTACAGCATAATAATCTTCCTAGTTCGTTAATAAAACAAGTCCATACTTAAAATTATTCATGCTGAAATTACTTTTCTTTTATATTTTCAGAAATTATTCAGTTTAAAAAAAGTAAATGAATGGCTCTGCTTTAAGTAACTTTTAGCATTTTAATTTAAAAAATTTCTATGATTTTATAAATAAAAAATAATATCTAGTTTTAATAATCATACATATATATTTTTTATTATTCTGAATATCATTATCAAGTTCGAACGGTCGAAAAATATGTTTTTAAATACTCCGTAAGAACAGCGTAACTTAATATATTTATCTTTTATCAGGAAGGCCAGCTGACCTCTAAACGGAGTTGAATTTGGAGCGCGCGTCAACGAACGAACTCTCTTGACAAAAAATGTACTTAGAAGAAAGTGACGTATGCTATTACGTCTTAGGTAGAAAAAACGTTTCTCTATCTACTTTGAGTGAGGAAGTGAAATGCATTGCAAGAAAATAAGTTTAAATAAATGAATTGCGACTTTTTTGAAAACGTTTTAATAATTCGGATTCTGACTCAATGGAGTCTTTTGATAAAGAAAAAAAATGTCAAATACCCGAAAAATATCTCAAAATTTATGATCAAATGAAGAGATACGAAATTATATACGATTCGGATAATGAGTGTTATTTTACATATAAAAATATAGATGTTTTTTTATGCGAAAGACGCAAATCCAGAATTAGTCGCTTTAACGCATTGAAATGGAAATTTAAGTTAAATATTACATATGAAGCTGAAGAAATGTTTTATAAATTTTTAGATTTTGCGTACTATAAAAAGTCAATAAATTATTTGTATTTCATTAAAAAAATATTAGATTATTGTAAAATAGAAAATAATTTGAAAATAAAATTTAATATAAAAAACGAAGACATTTGGAATACCTTTATAAAATTTATTTTCTAATAAATGGAGATGTCTAAAGTTTGCAAGCATTGTCAGATGACTAAACCATTAAATCAATTTTATAATCGATTTCGATATGGAAAAACAGAACATTACGCTAATTGCAAAACTTGCCATTTAGCTATTAAAAATAAAAAAAAAATTGAATGCGAATGTAGTAAAACTTACACTTTAGCTCATAAAAAGAGACATTTAAAAACTAATTATCATATAAAAAGAACGTCAAAATAAGTTTATGATATAGAATGTTGTGTTTTTATTCAAACGTATTTTATTTATTATTTTAAACAGATTATAAGATATTGAATGTTGTGTTTTAAATTAAACATTAAAATATTATATTGAATGTTGAGTATTTATTTGAACATATTTTGAATGAAAGTATTATATTGGATGTTGAGTATTTATTTGAACATATTATATTAAATGTTGCGTTTTCAGAAATTATTTAATTGGACCTTGATAGTTTCAAAATCGTGGGGAAAAAGTGTTTTTAAAAATGCTTCTGTATAAATGGTGTCGTCTCAAAGATTAGAAGATATTATAATTCATAAATATAAAGATTTATTTATCAGTTTATCCTATAATGAAAAATTTTATACATTTATTTCATTATATAGAAATAAAATCAATTGGTTATATCTAAGTGAAAATATTACCAAATTACATACTGAATTTATAAGAAAATTTAAAAATGAGCTTAATTGGGAATGTATATCTGAAAAACAAAAACTTCCGGAACCGTTTATAGAAAAGTTCGAAGACAGCGTTGATTGGAAAGGAATATCTAGGAATCAAACTTTATCAGAACCATTTATAGAAAAGTTCCAAGACAGAGTTTATTGGTTGTCTATATCTTTTAAACAAAAATTATCCGAACCGTTTATCGAAAAATTTCGAGACCGAGTCGATTGGTTAAATATATCTATAAGACAAACTCTATCAGAACCGTTTATAGACAAATTTCAAAACAAAGTCTATTGGGATTGGATATCTTTAAGTCAAACTTTATCCGAACCGTTTATGGAAAAGTTCCAAGACAGAGTGGATTGGTATTTTATATTCAAATGTCAAAATTTATCAGAAAAATTTTATTTAGAATTTAAAGATAAAATAGAAGTGCCTGATTATGACAGTGATTTTTTCTAAATAAATGGGCAATTCAAAAAGTACAAAGATTTTGACAGGTAATTGTATAACTGAAAGAATAAATGTAGATTGGAATCTTACCTTTAATGTTCAGCCTATTGTCCTTTTGCTGGGTTTCCTTGGGTTACCATTCTTACAGAAATTCTTAAATTTTATATCTTTTTAAGATTAATTCGAATTTTTTAAAATAAATAATATTATTAAAATATCAACATAAATAGATTTTATTTATTTGTAGATAATATGACTTATTCCATCGCTATTAAAAAGACTTCTTATAATACGACTTTTAAATAGCGATGCAATTTAAAATAACTGCAATTGTTAATATAAAATTACCTGCCGTCAGCGTTTAATAGGACTTCGGACCTTTATAATCAGGGTTCGCACAGTTTTACTTAGGTAATATCCATTTTTTCAGCATCATTAAAATTTTCAATTTCATTATTAAAATTTTCATTATTCAAAATTTCAATTTTATTTTTAAAATAATTAATTTCCTTTAAAAGATTTGACATAGTATTTTTATCTGTTTGTACTTCATTTGAAAGTTTTTTAATATTATATGTTTTATATCTTACCCTTTTTTGTAATTTCTCACAATCTTTTTGCCGCTTTAATATTTCCAAATTTAAATCCGAAATGGATAAATTATTACATTTATTTTCTTTTAAGAACGCGTTTTCATTTTTTAAATTTTTAACTGTTTGCTTTAAAGTTTCCAATTCTGATAATTGTTCCATTTTAATAAAACTACCGACTTTGATTGAGAAACTAAGCACTTCTCAACAAATTTGCTTCAAAACATTCTTAGCTTTTCGATAAGTTTTACGTCACTTCCTTCTGAGTTAGTTTTTTACGCATTTACTTCATCATTTTGAGTTCAGTACCAAGGGAGTTCTGCAACCGCCTTTTTGATAAAGTCGCATCAATTGACCTTCCGGGGTGAAAGTCATTTAATTAGTTTGATACGAACAAACACCGAGATTAAAAAAATAAGCGCAGGAAACTTTTCATTTATAGATAGAGACCGCTAATTAGAAATGTTTTTCAGTGTAGCAAAAAGTATTGATAAAATTCCTTCTATATAAATGGAGGAAACTCTAAGATTGATACCTGTGTCAAAATTGAGACACGCTGTAAAACTTTTAAATATAAAACAACCCAAAGGATGTAAAAAAGATGAATTAATTAGATTTATAATAAGATATATAAAAGAAACTGGGAATATAAATATGTTTTAGTAGATTTATTAAAAATAGACGCAACAGATTATTTAAATAAAATGAAGAAGAAATTTATCGAAAATCCTAAAAAAAGAAATAAATTGAAAAAAAATATTAGATTCTCTTGATTTAAAATATAACAATAACACAGAAGAATTTAATCCAAAAAATAACGAAGAAAAAAGATAAAAACAGTGGTAAACCTTAAAAAATTATTTCCTGATTTAAATGAAAAATTGAAACAATTTATAAATGAACCGAAAAACCGTCCAAAACTTAAGAAACTCTTTGATTATTACGGATTGAAATATAAAGATGAAAAATTGATCAAAAAGACAGTAAAGAAAGTCAAATTACAAGCAAATTTAGAAAATCTGTTTAGACCTGATTACGAAATTGTTGAGAAAGATAAAAAATTTGTAAAACAAATTAATACTTATAGATATGCTTATAAAATAAAACAAATAAACAAACTCACACCGAGCCAGTATTATAGTATCTTAAAAGATTTATTCAGAAAAGCAATTGGAAAAATTGAAGGAATGGTCCAAATTGTTGTAGACAATCACTCTTTGATGCAACCCTTTCACCCTAATAGGATGTCAACGAAAGAAGCCTGTGACACCTATTTAGATGTTTTAACGCATAAAATTGAATACAAAGAGTTGGATATTAAAGACTGTACATTTTTTTTACTGTCATTGATTTGCCTAAAGGTGGTAAACGATCGAAATTACTGAACGTTAACGATATTGTCAATAAAAAAGTATTCTTCAAATTAAAAATGACGATAATATCTGTTTGGCTAGATCAATCGTTACAGACCAAGCTATTCAAAATCCTAAAATTTTATGCGAAAAATTGAATCTAGAAAATCTGACAGATAATGAAGTTAAATACATAAAAATGGGTAGAAAGATACAAAAAAAAATTTAGCGATAAAACTGCATGAAATGTGTGATATTCCGTTAGAAATGTGTAATTTAGAGCATATTAAACAATTCGAAAATTTTTTAAATATACAAATAACTATATTTTGCAGAGAAAATTTTAATCAAAGATTGTACAGTGGTACCTATAAATCTAATTATATTTACATTCTAAAAAATAGAAATCATTTTGATGCCATTACAACGGTTACAGGATTTTTAGGAAAAAACAATTATTGTGATTATTGTAAAGTCAGTTATTATAGAAGTGATCAACATAAATGTTCTTTAAAATGCAATAGATGTTTTAAGAAAGAGAGTAATTGCGAAGGCGATGATATTCAGTGTAATGATTGTTTTAGATCGTTTAAAGGAAAAAACTGCTTCGAAAATCATAAAAATGAAGCAGTCTGTGAAAAACTGTGGAAATGTTCAAAATGTAGGAGAAATATCAACAGAAGTCAAAGAAAACCGAAAGATCATAAATGTGGAGAAAGACAATGTAAAAACTGCAGAGAATGGGTTTCGGAAGATCATAAATGTTATATACGCTCGAAAGAATCTAAGGGAGGAACTTGTAAAAATATCTGTCCAAAAAATATAGAAAAGAGAGAGGAATGGTGTAAGAAATGTAAAAGGTTGGAATTTACAGAAAAATATATGTTTTTTGACGTTGAAACGAATCAAGAGACAGGAAATCACCAAATCAATCTAGTTATAAATCATGATTTTAACGGAAAAGAAAAAAAATATTTAAGAATGAAAATGAATATTGTGAATGGCTATTCCAAAAGAAACATTGCGGTTATACAGTATTAGCGCATTATGGAAAAGGATTCGATTTTCAATTTCTAGCTAAATACTGCTTTAAAAATAAAATTAAAGTGTTTACAATATATCAAGGAAATAAACTCATATATATGCAAGCAACCGTATATAATATAAGGTTTATCGATTCTATAAATTTCACACTGATTCCATTAAGAAAATTTCCTAAAACGTTTGGACTAACGGAATTGGCAAAAGGTTATTTTCCTCATTTGTTTAACACGAAGGAAAATCAAAATTATGTAGGAAAATATCCTGAAAAATACTATTATGAATGTGATACTATGACTTTAGATCAAAGAAAAACTTTTGATAAATGGTATAAATCGGTAAAAAACGAAACATTTGATTTTCAAAAAGAAATTATAAAATATTGTAGATCTGATGTTGATATTTTAAGAAAAGGATGTTTAGAATTGCGAAGATTATTTCTAAATATTGCTAATATTGATCCTTTTAAATATGTCACTTTAGCAGGCGTTTGTATGGCTATATACAGAGATAAATTCATACCAGTGGATACAATAGCGATTGATGAGGAGTGTATTCAAAAGGATCAATACAGTAAGAAATCGATCATTTGGTTAGACTATCTGTCTAAAAAACACAATATCAAAATACAGCATGCTTTAAACGGTGGGGAGAAAAAACTGAAATTAGGTGATAAAACTTATAAAGTAGACGGTTTTTATAATAATACCATTTATCAGTTTCAAGGCTGTCATTGGCACGGTTGTCCTCGCTGTTTTACAGAATCCACTATCAATCTTCAAAATCCGATATGTATGAAAGATTTGTATGAAAGAACTCAAAAAATAAATAAAAAAATAAAAGATAAAGGATTTGAATTGATTGAAATATGGGAATGCGATTTTGATAGTGACAAAGAAATTAGAAAATATATGAAAAATGAATGGAAAAGAGATTTTGTAGAACCTTTAAATCCTAGAAATGCATTCAGCGGAGGTAGGTGTGAACCTACCAAATTAATATACGAAATGAAAGAAAACGAAAAGGGTAGATATATTGATGTTTGTTCACTTTATCCAACAGTGAATTACTTTGATTACTATCCTGTTGGTCATCCGGTAAAGATTTATAATCCGGAAAAATATGATAAGAATTGGTATGGTTTGATACAATGCAAAATACTGCCGCCAAGAGAGCTCTATCATCCTGTTTTGCCTTATAAAGGAGAAAAATTAATATTTAGTTTGTGTAAATTATGTTCAAATCCTATAAAATGCGAAAAGAAACAATGTAAAAAATGTTATGATATGCGGAATAAAGAATGTAATCATACGGATGAGGAGAGAAGTTTTACTGGTACGTGGACAACTACCGAAGTTGAACTGGCTATTGAAAAAGGTTATAAGATTTTAAATATCTATGAAGTTTGGCATTTTGAAAAAAAATCTAATACATTATTTAAGGATTATGTTAAAATGTTTTTGAAAATCAAATTAGAAACAGATGATAAATGGTCTGAAAATTTCAAAACTGAAAAAGAATATAAAAGGTGCGTAGAAAAGAAATTGGGTATAAGATTAGGAGAAATCAAAGAAAACCCTGGAATGAGATTTATATCCAAAATTTGTTTAAACTCTCTATGGGGTAAGTTCGGACAGAGAAAAAATATGAAACATACAGAAAATGTAACAGAATTGGCAGATTTTTATAGAATTATACTGAAGGACCGCATTAAAGATTTGAATATGATATTTTTAAATGATGATTGTGTGCAAATGGATTATAAGATGAAAGATGAATATGTCAAGAATAACTTTAATACGAATAATTATATAGTGGCTTTTACTACCAGTTCGGCTAGAATAAGATTATATGAAATGCTTGATAAATTAGGAGACAAAGTAATGTATTACGATACAAATAGTATTGTTTATATCGATGATGGCCCTAATAAAGTAAAAACGGGCTGTATGTTAGGCGAATGGACAGATGAATTAGGAGAAGATAAATATATGAAATCCTGGATATATGGAGCAAGTAAAGATTATGGTTATATTCTTAACGATGGTTCTGTAAAAGGGAAAGTGAAAGGATTTAAAATGAGTTATGAGAGCGAAACTAAGCTCAATTTTGCCGAGAGAATGAAAACAGTAACTGGGGAAATTGACCATATAGATGTAGAAATAAATCAATTTCAGATACAAAAAGATAGAAATATTAAAGTGAATAAAATGAATAAAAGATATATGTTTGGATATGATAAAAGAAGAATTTTAGATAACTTTGATACTGTACCATTTGGATTTTAAGCCGATCCTTAATTTATAAAAAAAATGTTTTCTAATAAATGGACGATGTCACTCTTATCCTAAATGTTCAAGGTTTTATACTTCCTTTTAAATCTATAGTGAGAGAAATAAGCTGGGTTCATTTAAAACAAGGAATAGGTGAAACGATTTCTGTGTTTACACCTAACTATGAATTAGGTGATCAAGACCATGGAATAGTTCGTCGATGTACTAACGATATCCATGGTTTAAGATTTAAAAGATATTCAGATAATACAGGCTTATGGATTAGTAGTGACAATGTAAAAGATTATTTCATACAATTGCATCAGATATACGGAGGCACATTTGCTTTTAAGGGAGGAATTATTCCGAAAACAACCTTTGAAGAATGGGGAATTCCTATAAAAATATTAGAAGTACCGAGGTGCGTTCGAATCCTAGGACCGGGTTGTTCTATGTACAGATGTCTGTACTATAAAAATTTTCTTTCAAAAATTGTTTCTTAATAAATGGAAGAATTCAACAGTCTCAGATCGTTCCCTGCAACTCATAAGTTAAAAGATTTAGAGACAGGGAAATACAAACTGATTTCGTTGAAGAAAATTCAAACAAAATTTGGAAATGCGACTATTGCAAGATTGGAAGTTAAGGTTGTAGAAAAAGATTATTTTCTTAAAAAGAGTCATGGAAAAATTTCTGAAACAGCTATAACAAAACTGAATAAAGGGGGTTATATCTTTCATTTTAAAGGAAAAAATAATGACGGTTATTATGATTATGAATTAGAAAAAGCTTAATCCTGCAATTTGTTTTAAATCTTACAATAATCGGATGGACCATTTATCGAACTATGAAACTAACAGAATAGTATTACTGAAATTATCTGTTTTTAAGTACAAATTTATTTTCTGTCCTAGACGTGTTCATTTCGACACAAACTATTTTTTATTTTATTTTATCGAACTATGAAAATATCAAACTAACAGAATAGTATTTATTATTGTAAATAAAAAAGAGAGAAATGGTTTTCTATTAAAAAATTAAAACAAAAATATGATAAAAATCATTTAACTTTTATTTTAGATAGCAATATAATGCAATTGATATGAATATTATCTTAGAGGATACTTTTTATTTATTTAATCTGTCTAAACTTTGTTCAAATAATCGCTAAATATTAGCTTGGAATTGATTTTTATTTAATATCATCTATCGAAAATTTATTTCTAAATAAATGTTACAATACTTTGTGATAAGTACTTTGCTGTATAACTGTCTTTCACCTACCTTTCATTATTTCAAATTTGACCCTGTTATTACAAATCATAGCATCGATAACTCTAATAATTATACTATATTTAATAGTTTCAATGATACAATAAAATTAACTTTGACCGCTAAAATTTACAAAATGGATCAAGCGTCTAAATTTTCTCAACCTGGTGTTTATTTTTGGATAGAAAGTAAATGTGATGACAATTGGAATATAATACCAGAAACAAAAGAATGGTACGATATTTATATTCCTGGAGCTAATAACTTATACTATTCTATAGCTTTTAATGCAACTAAAGATTTTAGGATTGGTTATAATGCTGATAATTTACTATACAATGCAGCTCTCTGCTTTCCCTTTTCCTATCAAAATTATCCTAGAGGAAGGCTGTTTATTTCTTAATTAACTGCTATTTTTTAATACTTCTGTCAGAGAAAATGCGATAAAACCGAGCGCAAACGATATTTCAACGCCTTAACTGAATCTCGCTTCGAGCTCTGATAAGAGATGGATTCAAAGATTGATAACAGATACAACAACCGCTCGATTTACATAGATGACGTAACGATGGACGTTGTTCGAATAAAAATAGAAAATTAATAGAGATAAAAGGGTTATTTATCATGATGGAACAACACCAGCATATTGGTATTTTTTAAAAGTGATTACATGGATCCGATCCGAGAATAAAAATAAATAATTTTTGTTTAAGTTTTGGAATTAAAAAATATTTTAATACGATTTATTAATGAATTGAGACAGCTTTTAAATAAAGACGAAAAATAAAAGTGTTTATAAAAATGCTTCTACATAATCGGTGCTCAAAGATTAGATGATATTTTAATTAATAAATATACAGATTTATTTATTCTTATTAATATTATCTTAGAAGAAGGTTGTTTATTAGCATTTGGTAGACTATTAAGAAAGTGCGTCAGACAAAATTTTTCATCACTATAATAATTAAATATTAACATTTAAAAATGATGATTACTTAATCTAAATTGATTACGTTATTATTTATAATCATCTATATTTGATTCTTTATTCTATAACCCTTTCTTAAAACTTCTTCTTTACATAATTTTGTAGAAAAAATAAAAATATCCACCCTATGCAAATCATACAATTTTTATCATTATTTGCTCGATAAATCGTACTAAAATTGTTACATCCTCGATATTTAGACAGGCAAACCTTTTGATGAAAATCTTAAAAAATCGTTAAATAATAGCGTTTAGTGGAATATAAAAAGTGTTCCAAAGGACCTGCTATATACTACTAATATAAAAGAATAAAACTACCAAAATAACTTTTTTCAAAACAAAAGGTAAAGAAACAAGAGAAGAGGAAAAATAATTACGAAAGTAATTTCCACGCTAGAAAGAGGAATTGAGATGACGAGAGATCATTGACAAGATTATCAGAATTTTTAGAAATGAAATATGCTTCATGAAAATCCAAATGAGAGGGAGATGCAGGGGAAGAAATAATTTTGGCCATGGAGAAATTGAAACAATGACTGGAAGTCCCACAGTGAGAAGAAATCGAAGATTTAGAGATTTCTTGATTTGTAATATACCTCTGATGCTCGCCTAATCTCAATTTTAAAGCTCTCTTTGTTTGACCAATATAACCTAAATTGGAAGAGCAAGGAATAAAATAAACACCCCACCGGTTCTGAGTAGGAATAGGATCTTTTAAAGAAGATAATTTAATTTTATTCATAGTTTTGAAGATAACTTTAAAATTAAAACGAGAAAGGATTTTACCTTTATTAGCTATTTATTTTAATTAATAGCATTGCTAAATCGATGCAAATAATGAGCTAAATTTTTAAAACACGCAACAATAGGGAATGTGCAAGAAGCTATGTTAAAAAACAAAATACATACATTTTACAATATTTTTTTATGTTTAACTTTGTTGTTTGCTTTGTTTTATTCATTGATATACGATATTTGTAATTCGTTATATTTATCATGCAACGCAATTATAAATTGCATGATTGTGTAATGGAATTCGTCGAGATCATTGTTTTTTCAAACACCCTTAATTTTGCGTGTCAATAATCGTGTGATGTTTTTAATAAAAACAAAAAAATCATCCGTCATTCATAGAATATGAAACGCTTTCCATCATTAACAGAATTTAGATAAGAAATTTCAGTTTTTGCCATGCAGTGAAATGATGTATGAAAATGAGCAACTTAAGCACAAAGCCCAGTAAATCTACACTACAATCGCTATTCATTCCGATAATGTGTGAGAATTATTTCGTGCAGCTCTGTATATGATCTATAGAATTTGTACGCACCATGTACACTAATATTTCTATAATCTAAAAAATGCATAATGCACCGAAAAACGCAATTCGAGAATTATCGATCAGTCCTGGGACCGAAAACATTTGTGCGTTTCATAAATAATAAATGTTACGCACTACATAATATATAAATGACATGTTATTACGCATCAGTGATCCTTTGTAATTTTATATATGTTTGATGTATCATAGCATCTTTGACATGCACCGAAACGGATTTTCCCTCATAGATCCATATGCAATAAAATTTAATGTGTGCCCTGTAAAGGAATTAAAAAATGTTCCTTACACGATACTCCATAGAAATCACCCTGTTTTTCACCCCACTGATTCATATCAATCTCATTATGTTTGAAATAATATAACAGCAATGAAATGCACCATAAACATAATATGCCCTTAGAATATATTGTAGAATTATACTAAAGCCCTTAGGCGAAATTCTTTTGTGTTTACTTATAAACGAACTAAATGCTACATAATTTATTTCAAAACTGAACATACTATACTAAACTTTAATAATGTATTAATGATAAACGGTAATTGACGTATATGTACGTATATGAGCACGCATAGTACTGCTGGACAGATAGACAAATAAACCGATTATAAACACTTTTAAACTTTGTTGCAAAGTGTTAATTTATGATAATATTGCGTGTAACATCTAGGAAACCGTATCATTTCTTAAGTATCATCGATGTACGTCTTCATCCGCAGAAAGCTAAATGTATGAGAGGAGTAAGAATACGTCATTCAAATACTATTTTTGCATATTTTTTTCTATATGTACTGATAGTATATTCTTAAATCGTCACAAAAGGACACTAAATGATCTGACGACTATCAACAAAACGAACAATAGATAGTACATGGAGGGAAATATAGCTCAAAGCCACACGCGAATTTCATTCGTAAATTCTTTGAAGAAATTCGCTGCTGATGTGTTATCGCAAAACTTTGTCTAAGAGCGCTTTTCTATTTAAGGACATTCGGTAAATCTTACACGAGTGTCTTTATTCGACATCGGCGAAAGCAACATGCATTTATATACACTACGTGTTTTTACACCTACAGATTCAATGACAATTTTTATGTCATAGTGCATATCAGTGCATTTTTACTACGATTGAAGTCATATAGAGACAATATTGAACGATTTATCGATGTCAGGACGTTAAATAGAGGGAAAAAAAACTTATTCTGAAATTTTACATATTTTTCTGTTTGAGTTCGGTACTTATGAGCTACAGAATTGTTATTTATAGATGCAGAAAATGCAGAAAATACAGAAAATGCTTTTTCCAATCCCATAAATTTTAAGAAAATATTTTTGAAAAAATTTATTATGAATACATATTAGAAAATATTTTTTTTTTTTTGTTTTTTTTTTTTTTTTTTTTTTGTTTTTCCAATTCTCAACTTTTCTTCTGGATGAGGCTGTTTCTGAATATCCTTCAATACATCGATTAACAACAGATATACAACAGTTATAAAACAGAGTTACATTGTCTGCTTGAGTAAAACAAAAGTATGAAGCACACTGTGATATAAAATCACACATATTCTGTGCTCTTGGCAAGATACAACAGTCTTAATATTATCAGAAGTTTTTTATCTATCTATATTATAAAGGACAAACATATCTGAGCGTAACTCATACGTCATTTTGCGAATGGCAGCACTTTGAAATTTGAAATAAAATTTTGGTTTTGTAATTTTCTCTTCTGTAAATTTCTAAACAATTTTTTTAAGACTAATAGTTCGCGAGATATTTCATATTTTTCTAATTTGGCGATGTCTTTGGAGCCAAAGCCTCGAAGTATCTAACATTATAAGTGATAATTCTTTCATATTCATTCATATAGTACATCCGATACTGTAGCAACGGAAGAAATTCAAATTAAATGTTTTTGTTAGTTCTTTTGGTTAAAGAATTAAAACGGCTATATGAGTTTGAAAAAATATATATACAAACGCCTTAAAAGAAGGTAAAAAAAAAAAAAAAAAAGATTTTATTTAAAATGCAAAAAAAAAAAAAAAAAAAAAAAAAGAAAAGGATTCATTGAAAAATTAACATTATAAAACGAAAATACTTAGGTAAATATGAAATATGAAAGCAACGTTTTTACGACTTAAAAAAAATTCAAAGGAAGAAATAGGAAATGAAATAATATTTGGCTATTTATCCTGGATAAGAAGAAAAATGGGTACTTTTATGTCTCTGTGCAATAGTATTTTTTAAATTGTCAATAACAGGAGTAATGTAAATTAAAACGGTACTACTTGGTTATTCCGTCGACAAATCTCGCCAAATTATACAAATTGATATAATTTTTATTTTAAATAACGAAAGCAAATTATTATAACTTTATAAACTAGCACTACTTTTATAAACAAGCAAATTATTATAACTTTATAAACAAGCACTACTTTTATAAACAAGCAAATTATTATAACTTTAATAAAAATGCAAATAAAACGTCGAAATAAAATCATTTGATGACGAAACAAACACATGTAAACGTGTTTAATGTCAAGTGAATGTGACATTTACGATCTGGCATTATTAGCATTTATTCTTATGTTTTGGCGATAGTTTTTTGGTCGGTAATCAAGTAGTACCATTAAAGCAATTATTTGGTTTGAGTTATGACATTACTTCCTCTTATTGTTTATCTTTTCAGGTTTTTAAAATAAAATTAGTGCGAGGCATGTATTTTAAATGAGTGGAAGGGTTATATTTTAAATGAAATAATAAAATTAGAAAATGGTGTGGGAACAACCTTTGTTTATTTATTATCTTCACCATGCTAATATAAAAGTGTCACAAAAGCCACGTCTTCACCTTTTTTGGGTAATTGTTCATAGGATTTCGGGTTAATCTTCCGTAGTCGGATATCTCGCCCATCGTTGTATTACCTATAATATAGAAAGCATCGTGTACGTTTGAAGTGAAAACTGTGAAGAGAACTGCGGTGAATTTTATTACAGAACATCGTATCATCGGTGTATACTACATATTGAAAACGGAAATTTACATTTAATTTCGATTGTTTACAATATTTTGATAGGATATAGCACTATTAGTTAGATAATGTTTTTGAAAAGTTTTTAGGGTATACACATTGTTCTACGTTTGTTAGTAATAGAGCGACAGGAAAAAAAATAAGCGAACCTGATTATTAAACTTTAGCTTTAAAAAAAAAAATCTACTGAGCAGATATTGAGGAGTGTCACTGTTACATAACGTTTTAGGAATGGTTTAAGTATATAACATTTCAGTATATGTTGCTTAGTTATAGAGCTATTGAAAAAGTGATAGAGAAAGATGAACGCAATTATGAAAGATTCATCTGCTATAATTGTGTAAAATGTATATTTGTATTTACTTTCGGACGTTTGTAATTTGAGGTCTGCTGGACGTATTTTGACGGGGTACTGTTAATTAGTTGTTGGCACTGTTAGTTAGATAAATTTTTGTGGATGGTTGGTAATTCTTACATGTTTAGTACTTCTCTGTAGCGAAGCTATCTTCTGAGTTGTCATTTTGAAGCAAAAGCTTGACAATAAATCAGTTTGCAGAAAATCACATTACCATTTGCTATAAATATAAAACACAAATTCGCATTTCATTCCGTTTGATTACACCTCAGATTCTTTTAACACACTTTTGTGGAACTTACTGTGTTGTGTTAGTAATTTGTTTTAGAAATGTTTCAATGTAGATAGAACACATGCTTTTATGTTACGTAGTTTTAGATCTCCAAGAGAAAGTTCCAAAATTGATGAACCCGATTATGATAGAATACCTTTTAATTTAAGTTATGCTGAACGTATTTTTATTGGAATCTCAGAGTTAGACAATATTTCAGGGATTGTTTCAATTTTTAACATATCATACGATATTTTTAGTTACGGAGCTATGGAGAAAGTTCTCAGTGGTGTAATCGTACAAAATCGAAGTTTAAACGCTCTAGGCAGAGGGTAAATGCTAGAGATTATATATGTTACTGCTATGGAGGGTGTGCAAAATTTCTGAAAAGATCCAGAAGGTATACGGCGTATAGCCTACACTATCTCCCTGAAACTTCTATAATCACGTTAACGCGATTATGAAAAATACATTAATTATCTACTACATACGTAAAATACAGAGAGGTACTTCACTCCGACCACTTATAAATCCAGTTCCTCTGAAAGGATTTTGTGAGCACTTGCAAAGTTATTTAGATAAATTTTTAGAAAAGGTCTTAGTATATAACACATATCATTATACGTTGCTTAGTTATAGAATTATGTGCGAAAGTTCTTTAATCAGTGAACCCTATTATGAAATATTACCTTTTTTATACGTTTTACTGGGTTGATTTCGTCTGATGCAATTTGCATTGTGATATTTTCAGATACAATTTTAGTATATTACATATTGTTCTACAGTTCTTTTCCATATTCCATTGTAAATGATCAAGTAAAAGATTTGCTCCTAAACATTCCATATTGTGTCTGACTCATTAGAAGATATTAAATTGTAATGGCGTTTATATTGTTTTCAGAAATGCGGAAGAACATTGGAGGTAAATGTACATATTGCTATAAAACACAAGATCAAATACACGGATATATTCTGTTTGGTTAAAGTTCGTTTGGAGAAACTGACCAGAGCAACGCTCGAAGACTGCTAGTTGAATATAAGACTGGCGGTGTTAATCATTAATTATTTTCTGACCATTTATTGAAAAGTTGCAATTTTATCTTCTTAATTTAAATAAATATATTCCAATAGTTAGGGTATAATGGCTTATTTTTTTATATAACTGACATTATTTCACAATGAAAATTATTTGTAGAGATACAAAACTTAATTATTACTGTTACTTCTATTTATTATTCAGTTCTGCTGTGCGTGGGTGTGTCTCTGGCATGTAATCATTTTTTATTTCAATTGCACAATCAGAATAATTGTTTGTGGAAGGGAAATGAATGCTGTGTATTTTGCAACAATTACAAATTTTATTTAATATTTCGTTTGTAGTAAATAAAATTCATAAGTTTTATTTTAACAATAAGAATTGAATTTAAATAAATTAATTTTTAAGTACTGTTATTTTCTTTTTAATATTTTACTAATTAACAGTTCTCGTTGATATAATCCCCAGATTAACAGCTTAATCCTTCATCAATTTAAAATATAAAAAACCTAAGAAGGAAAAAATAATTCTTATAATCTATGTTTTTTATAAGTTTATGTAAAAGCAACATATAATAAAAATGTATAAAATTAAAACTTTAACATCATTATTAAAATTGCGAATAAAAAAAAATGTATAAAGCACACATAATGAATAAACTTTTTCTAATTTTGAACAGAAGTAATTAGGTGTGTTGTGATAATTCTAATATTTTCTTTAAAGACTAAATACTTATTCTGTGAATATGTCTGATATATTAATTTTTATGATGTATTATAAGTTGACTATAGCGAATTAAAAATGATTAATGAAATAAAAGTAAGAAATTTTAGAAGAAGAACAGAAAAAAGGAATTTTAGATACAACAAAGTGGTTTTAATTGTCATAATTGTAGTTTTAAATAATGGTGTTAGTCACTATTCCAACATAGGCTTCATCTTATGTCCATGCCAATACCCCAAAGAAGCTGTAGGAGCAAAATATGATCTAAAAATGCAATTTTTGTGTTTTTGAAGGGCCTAGAAAAATGAAATTTGGAATGATAGTTATAAAATATAAAATATCACCAATTCGAAATTAAAAAGGGGTGAACATGCGCATAAAGTGTTCTATAATACGTACTAAATGACGTTTTCTACACAATCTCAGGAAGTACCGAAACGATTTCAAAAATGGTGGTATCAAAATGGTGATGACAGCCCTTGTGCCAACATAGACTATATTTTATGTCCGTTCCACTAACCCAACGGGGAGAAGGAGTAAATGAGGTTTTAAAAATGCGATTTTTGTGTTACTGAAACAAGAAATTCGGCATGGTAGTTACTAATTAACTATAAATGATCTCAAAGAACATTTCTTGAAAAAATCGAAATTTAAAAGGGGTGAATGCGCGAAAATCGGACTGAAAAACGTTTTAAATTGCGATTTCTACGCAATCTCAGGAAGTACCAAACCGATTTCAAAAACAATAGTATGAAAATGATTGTGATAGCACTTGCTCCAATATAGGGTATCTTATGTCTTTGAAACTACCCCAAAAGGAGTACAGTGGGGGTGAAAAAAAAAGCGTTCTAAAAAGGCTTTTTTGTGCTACTGAAGGGCCTAGAAACATGAAATAGATAAGAATGATCTATAAGAAAACCTGAAAAATTCGAAATTTAAAAGTGGTGAAAATAGGCAAAAAAGCGCTCTAAATACAATTCTAAATGCTCGTTCTAATTGCAATTTCTACGCAATTTCATGAAGTACCAATCCAGTTTCAAATGTGATGATTAGGGATTGAGGGTGATAGCTCTTGCTCCAACATAGGCTCTATTTCATATCAGTGTCACTACCACCTGGGTGATGTAAGAGCAAAAAACGTTCTAAATTCTAATTTTTGTGACACTGCAGGGACTAGAAACTTTAAGTTTGCATGGTAATTACTTATAAGAAATAAATGTTCTCCGAACCTTCGAAAGAAAATTCCAAAATTAAAAGAATGAAGTTAGTAAAAAGCGTTCTAAAAACGTCCTAAATTGTGATTTCTTTAGAATCTTATGAAATACCAAACCGATTTAATAAATAATGGTTGCAAATTTGTGGAGATAGAACCTTCTCAAATATAAGCTATGTCCGAACTATTACCACCAGAAGGTTGCAGGAGCAAAAAAACATTCTTAATTGCGATTTCTGTTATGCTGAAGTGTCTAGAAACTTTGAATATGGCATGGTAGTTACTTATATATTGTATAAATGCCTTCTAATAACTGTCGAAAATAAATTCGAAATTTAAAAGGAGAAAAGCGAAGGGAAGGAGAGAAAAGCATTCTAAAAGTGTTAAATAATGATTTGTATACAGTCTCAAGAAATAATAAACTTTTTACAAAAGTAACGGTTGCGAATCAATGGTGACAATCTCTGATTCTACACGGCCTATATTTTAAGCGGATGCCACAACCACGTGGCGTTGGTAGGAACAACAAACATTCTAAACAAGCCTGTAAAAACTTTCTAAATTACAGTTTCTATGGGATATGAGGAAATATCAAACCGATTTAAAAATTAATTAGTCGGCAGATTAATGATGTAAGTCTCTGTTTCAACATAGGTATTTTATGTTAGTGCCACTACCAACAAAGAGGTGGTAGACCGTTAGACAAGAAACTTGGAATTTGACATGAAGTGTTTTTATTTTTAAGACTAGTATATAACACCCGTCAAAAATGACGTAAAGTGAATGATAAATCTTCAAAACAATATAGTTATTTATATTTAATAAATAATATTTATTGGAGATCTCCATCAAAAAACAACATATAAAGGATACTCATTGTAGAAAATACTACGGTTTTAAGGACAATTACGTCACCCCCTTCGCCCAACCTCGAAATTCAACTTTCCCACCTTCTTTAAAATTTTAAAGTGTTATCAAGTATCTCATTCACTTAAGTTAAGTTTCAATTGTATTCGTTCTTTGTGTTAATGGCAATTTACATATGCATAGGCGCCCAAGAATGGAATGTGTTTCTTGAACTTTACTTTCTATGAAGTAAATAATTTCCGTTCTTGAGCGATTAAGAGTCCATTCATGTGCGATTCTTATGAAACTCATATCACAAAATGCATACCATATTAAGCATTTCATGCACTCAGGATTTTTCACTCAGTTCTTATCCTTAGTTAATCTTCTCTCCTCCTAATGAAAAACATATGTTACACTTTATTGAATGTTTCCATATTGAAAGGCCAGTGTAAAGTTTAGGTGTAATCCAATGAAGCGAAAAATTTGAGTGTTTATAGTTATTTATAATCTTTCTTCTGTTAATGTTGTTGACTACATTTTTAGACACCCAAGAACGGTGAACTCATGCAATAAATTGTAGAACTGTACATTTTATTAAGAAAATGTTTAATCGGGCAAGGATGGAAAGAAAAACTTAAATTATTATTTACAGAATGTTTTCATTTCATATGAAACTCCATTCTTGGGCGACTAAAAACTTCTAAAATTTCTCGCATGTTACATATCCTGACTTTGATAAGAACTAAAAAAAATCCAGTAAAGTGTAATATATGTTTTCATTGGGATTTCTTATGAAACTCGTAATATATGGGGAAGTGGCGAAAAAAGATTAACAAAAGAAAAATCCAAATAACATCATTAACTTCCCCTGAGATCAAAAATTGGGTTTTTTTTTCCCCTAGTTCTTCGACAATGACAACATACAGTCAAGGATCGGTAATCCGCTCACCCATTATCTGCAATTTTCTATAATCTGCGGTGCTTAGCAAAAGTAAATATCGTGAATTTTGCAAATCTGTCACTGAAAAATATTGTAAAAACTTCGACAAACGATCGTGGAAAAAATTGCTAATTTCGTAAAGCGATAGCTGAAAAAGTCGTAAAAACACATAGCAAATTTTGTCAGAAAAATGTCACAAATTTTGCCAATATGTTGTTGAAAATATCATGACCTGCGTAAAATGATGTCGGAAAAAAGACTAATTTCAGTAAACAATCGAGGAAAAATACTGCAAATTTTGATTAAAGATAGACTTTTGGCAATTTGATGCTGAAAAATATCATGAACTTCAACAAATAGCAGTGTAAAATAATCGCAAATTTTGCCATAGATCGTTTGAAAAAAAAAAAAAAAAAAAAAAAACTAATTTAGTCAAACGATCTTTGAAAAAAAAAAGTGCCATTTTTGTAAAACGATCAATAAAAAAAAAAAAAAAAACGTGAATTTCAGTAAACAATCGAAGAAAAATATTGTGAATTTCATCAAAAGATTGTAGAAATGCATAGCACATTTTGTCAAAAAAGGGCAGAAGCACATGCCAAATTTAGCCACTCTGTTTCTGAAAAATATCAGGAACTTCGACAAATGGTCGCAGAAAAAAAAAATCACAAATTCGTCACAGATCGCTGAAAAAAAAATTACAAATTTAGTCAAACGATCTTGGAAAAAACCGTGAATTTTATGAAGCAATCGCTGAAAAAAACATGAATTTCAGTAAACAATTGAAAAAAAAATATTGCAAATTTCATCAAAAGATTGTGGAAATGCATAGCAAAGTTTGTCAAAAGAGTGCAGAAGCCATGTCAAATTTTGCAAATCTGTCGCTGAGAAATATCGGAAACTTTGACAAATGGCCGCGAAAAAATAATCACAGATTGTTAAAAAAAATCTTGGGGGGGGGGGGGGGTAGGAAACCTTGAATTTTATCAAACGGTCTTGAAAAAAAAAAAAATCCTGGTTTTAGTGAAACAATTGTTGAAGAAAAAAATTCGCAAATTTCAAAATTCGCACAATTGAAGAAAAATATTGCAAATTCCATCAAAAGATCACAGAAATGCATAGAAAAGTTTGTCAAAAGAGAACAGAAGCACATGCGTAAATTTGCCAATCTGTCGCTGAGAAATATTGGGAACTTTGTCAAACGGTCACAAAAAAATTTTTTTTTGCTTCAATGGATTACACCTAAACTTTAAACTGATATGCATGGCACCACAATTGCAGAAAATTCTCAAAGTGTCTGCGACAGATACTTGCTAAAATAACCTGCTAGTAAAATATTTTACAATTGAAGCATTAATTAATCAAACAACCACTTACCTGCAATGTCTTTATGCATTTTATTCATTTTTATTAATAATAACCTTATTTTTGTATTAAGTAATAAAGAGCTAAACATAATTATAAAGTGAAATAAAGGCTTGATAGAAAAATAATCTACAAAAGAGAAAAGAAAATCTGCGACACCAATGTCTCATCTTGAATTTTCTGCTACTGGGCTTGGCACTATGAAAACATTCAGTAAAGTGCAAGATATGTTTTCATTACGATTTCTTATCTAACTCATAATGTATGGGAAAGTGGAGAGAAAAGATTAACTAAAGGAAAAGAACTGAATGGAAAATCCTGAGTGCGTGAAATAGTTATGATGTGCATTTTGTGATATGAGTTTCATAAGAATCGCAAATGAATGAACTCTTAATCGCCCAAGAACAGAAATTATTGAGTGAATGTTTTCATTTCATAGAAAGTAAAGTTATAAAAAAAAAAAAAAAAAAAAAAAAAAAAAATTCAATTCTTGGGCGACTAAAAATGTTCTTAAATGAAACAAACACAGTTCAATAACAAATCTTAATGAAAACATACATCTTACACTTTACTATAAAATGTACAGTTCTACAATTTATCGCATGTTGTAAAATACAATATGTTTTTCTTGGGATTTCTTATGAAACTCATAATATATGGGGAAGTGGCGAAAAAAGATTAACAAAAGAAAAACCCAAATAACCTCATCAATTTTCCCTGAAGTCAAAAATTCTTTGTTTTTTTTTTTTCCCATTCATGGGCGATGACTACATCTTATACCAGACTTCACGTCTGTTCTTGGGCAAAGATTTATATTGTCATGAAACCATTTTATAAAATGTACGTTGTCATTGCCCAATAATGGAGACACTAATAAATCAAAACATTGAAGATTTGTATATGAAGCAAACTGAGTTCAATAACAAATTTAAAAATGCAGAATCGAAATTAACTTATATTTCTGTTTATTTAAATGAAAAAAAGTTGAAATTCTACATTTAATATTTCGAGAGGATTTCGCCCAAGAACGGAAATTATTGCTTCATAGAAAGTAAAGTAGATATTCAATTCTTGGGCGAATACGCGTATGTAAATAGCCATATACACAAAGAACGAATACAATTGAAAATGTAACTTACATGAATTTTGAATTCGCAAAAAAACCCGTGAAATAATGTAAACAAAACAAACAGTATAATTTCTCGCTTCGCTAGCTATAAGTTCGGAAATACGCTCGCTGGATCTCATATTTAACGCCTGCTCTCATTGGCTGGCTTATTCATTGCAGCGGAGAGCTGTAAATAGCTGCTAACCCACAGAGTTTTAATTAAAAAAAAATCTAAATTGAAATTTAAAAATCCGGCTGCGAAGTTCATTTTCAGGTGATAGTATCTACACATGACAAAAATTTCAGAGGCCTAGGTGTTAAAATTTCAGCATCGGCGTTAACCTGTATTTTTTTTTTTATGAAGCGTTCAAAGAGTTTGTTTGTAGATTTGCTGGAATTTGAATCTGAATGGCAACAGTATCAATTGTTTGCATCTGATTTCTATTTTTATAATAGCTTAATTTTAATTTAGAACTTAATTCATTATAAATGGAAATGATACACATGTTTTATGTGAAAATATGCTGAACAGACATGATTTCAAGTAGAAAAAATTATCATTTAGCTGTCATATGTTAAGATATGTTTTTCATCAGGCCTAACATGGCGTTTAGCTACGGCCGATTCGCACACTGGAGTGGTCCGCACCGGCATAGTTACCGACAATTTCCTGCACTCAGATTTTATTATAAAAGAATGTAAATGCGTACTAAGAACAGTTTCTAAAAAATTCAGAACTTCAAATGAATACTGAAATGAGTGTATTAAATACGCATAAAAGCTTCAAAATACTTTCTAAAATATCGTCTATTTAGAATTAGTTTTAGTTCTTATTATTAAGTCTCATTTCTTCCGAATGCAGTGTAATAATTAAGTTTAGTCAAACTGTGGCTTAGTTAGTAATTTTTTAATTATTCCTAAAAGTATAATTTCTTCAAATAAAAATTTACTATACGAATATCACTTGGCATATTCCAACTATTACACAAGCAAAGCCGCGCGTTTTGCTAGTGCAATAGAAATACAGTTTTTTGAAACAATATTGTATTACATTTAAAATTTTAGCAGATATTCTTTTCAAAAAACGGCACTAAGAATTGATCCGTTATTTGAGATTGCCAGTCAAATCATCTGGCCGAAATATATAATTTGAAGAATTATTTTTATATCTTCATATATTTATAAATGGAAGTTTGTTTGTTTTCTACGTATATTATACGTATATTATATATATACGTATTTTATACGTATATTATAACATATAGGGTAAATCCGGATGAGTCGCCTCAAGCGGGATCGATGCCGCACCCCTTGTGTTTCTTCTAATTATCAATAGATGGTCGTCAAACGCGCCGTATAGGTGCGAAATGAGATCATTTTAACCACTGTATAGCGTAATTCCCATTTTCGTGTTTACTTTTAGAAGTATAATCCTTATTTTGACGTAAGTACATGATTTCACTGTCCAGACTTTTAAACACGTTATGCTTAAATACTTTTCATAGACTAATTACTAAATGCATGCATAATTTCGAAGTCAAAACTAAGTGTAGCGTTTATATAGAGTACTGTAGGTATGGTTACGCCATTCCCCTTAGCGATGACAGGTGACTGTAATGGCCGACGTCTGCACCATGCAAAATGGGATACTTGCTGCAGTTCTTTTTGTACGAGATGTTTGTTATTAACTTTTCTTTTCTTTTTGCACAGACTAGCCATTTTAGGCATGTTATCACGTTTACTAAAACGAAAGGAGAAAAATTAAAAAATAAAAAGTAAGAAGGTGAAGAAAGATGCAAGTCAAGAAAATAATAATGGAAAATTGGATTACGCGTAACGGAGGCGTTCTTTCCAAGGAATGTTTAGAAAACTACTCCAAAAAAGAGGATGTGCAATTGGCTTCGTTGCATCATGTGTCAAATGTGGTTACATAAAGATTGTACTTTTCGATACTTTTTGTATAGATTGTAGTCGAAAAAACAGGTCTATTATCCCATTCGGTACCATAGGTGCATATAAGCACCTTCATAAAGAGCGTACAAAATTTGTTTCTTGCACCAGTAAAAAGGAAAAGTAATATTTGCTTTCTTTAATTAGAGCATTTTCAAGATTATTTAATTAAAGGTAACTTCTTTTAAAAAAATGGTGCCAACCGAATAAAATTTGTGTAAAAGCCGCCGGTCCCGAAAGGCACCGGCTTTAATTCCGGCAGGATTTAAAGGTACAAATAAATTATGTAAACACAATTTCACTTATTTTTCTTTTTCCTCTCTAATACATTGATGTTACGTTGTTGCTGCAGTAATAACTGTAATTTAATGTAAAAAAAAAAAAAAAAAAGTCGATAATTTTAATAGTGAAAGTAGGGAAACAAGGTATCTTTTAGGGGTATCTTTTTTAATATTTTTATTTATAATTTCATTCTCTTCTTTTTACAAGCAAAGCATAACTTCCGCATAAGTGCGTCGTCTCAGCCTGAATGTACGGGTGACGCGCCGCAGTGTAATGTTTTAGTAATAAAGTGTTAAAACATATTAATTATTTGTTTTGAATTTTTTTTTGTCGCAGTACACCCATTGTATATTTAACATTAAATAGCACAGCATGATTTTTTTTTTTTAATGTCCACCATGGGTTTATATACACAAATTCGAAAAAAATAGGCTGCATAAATCCTGGAATTACTCTATATGTAAAAATAAGAACACAGGGATATAAACTTCAGTAATTCAGTATTCGACCTAAAAAAATTATAAAAGAGCAAAATATATATAAAAAATTGTTTAAAATGAATTTTTGAAAAACAAATCGGTTAATTTCTAAAATAGAGGTGTCCCCGTCAGACCATCCAAATTTTTTTATTGACTATTTTAAAAACTACATTTGAGAATGAGCTACAAATAAATTTTTAAAAATAAATATGACCCTTTGGTACATATCCGTTTAGTCATTGTAAAAGAATGAAATACAAATGTTTATAAAAGTGTACTAAATATTAAGGATATGATTTCCGTTTAACTACAATGTACTATTATTTTTTATCATTTCTTTTATATACACAAAAAGAAAGAATGAGGAATATGTATTTAATGAAAAATGTGCAAACTTTGATAAATAATTAAATCTTCAAAATATTTATGCAAAATATTTTATCTATCAACAATAATATCTCTGTTATCGTTTAAAATAATATCAAAATAGTTATACTAATAACCATTATGAAGTGCATAATCATGTGGGTCTTTCTTACAACCGGGCTTTTCATAAAAAGGCTCCTCGTGGTGTATTGTAACTGTATGTTGAGTAACAGGAATTGTTGGCAAATAATTTGTTATTTAATTAAAATACCATTGTTCCCACCTTTAACAAAATATCACAACTTGTTCTTGAAAATTATAGATATAATTTATAAATTTCGTCAATCTTTATCAGATGAAAATTCGATTGCCGTCTTGCTGTGACTTTAAAAACCCTGATTTACAATTCAATTACATTTATTTTTGGTTTCTCTTCCAAATTTTGTTTAAACATTCAAAAATTACTTTTAATTATAAAATATGTTGTTGAATGTATAAAACTTTCACTCAGCCTGTATTATACATTGAAATGTATTTATTTCAATAAATAGATTTATCTTTACTTCGCGGTATCCAAAATCATAATAAAATTTCTGTAAATAATTTCAATTAATCGTATTATCCCTTTGCACACACTTCACGTATTTCGAATACTGTGACACAAAGTTTACATTTACACTAGGGCATACATTAAGAAGATTAGTCTTAGCGATATTCCTGGGAACAAAGATTTAACAATAACTTCTAACAGTAATGGTAATGAGATGTTATCTTTAATTAACTTAATAGTGGTACAAATTTAAATAATGTAAATGAACAAAATAAATGGTAGAATTAAAAATTCCATATATAAAACATCACACAATATTAAAAAAAAGTTAGGTGTGCCATCAACGATGTAAAAAAAATACATTCAAGACAGGCATACATATCTATAAAATTAAACACACACATAATACATTAAAGTTAATACAGAAATTAAGACACTAAAGCGTCGTGAATCGGAATGCTAACTGTTTGAAATGATGTCAAGAAATTGAAGTGTCTCTCAGCACCAATTTGAGTACCTTGAAATGATAAAAAACACACTCTTTGAAGAGAATGGAGGATTTTTATTTGGTTAGTGGTCCTCTCGAACAATTAATACAGGTGCAGATTTGTTTTCCCTGGATGAGTTTACGAGTGGTATTTCAGAATTTGGAGAGCTCTGTTCCACTCTTTAAAAAGTTCTATTTCGAATACCGAAACTGTCAATAGTATCATTGCTGTCAATGCAATGCGTTTCATCAGGCATGCTTGATTAGATTTAAATAATCAAAGCATACTGTTCAGCACTGTATTATTTCCGTTTCAAATTCTACACATGTCGCGTTGTATTACCCATTATCATACGCTAAAGAAAGTAATCAACATCAGCTACAGCGTAAAGGTGTCGCATTATATATGACTATCTTAGCAAATAAAGCCTTTATGCATTAAAAACACTTTACACTTTGTGAAAGTTCTGCATTTAAAAACTCCAGGAATTTTCCTCTTGTTAACCAAAATGCTGTTGTCAGTCTTTCTAGTGTTCCTTTAAGTAACAATCAGCTCGATGCTCTCAAATTCAATAAAGAATTTTCTGTCTCTGAAATTCCTTCTTTACCTAATCTTATTGCTAATATTGAAAGAGCCTTTAAGCATAGCGCTGTATCATCTTCTCAAAAATAGTCCATTAGGAATCTCATTACCAGTACTGTTGATTTCAATTCTAATGTTTATAAGCCCAATCTTAAAAATCATGTTAAACAGTGTCTGGAAAATTTTCGTTCTGATCAAAACTTAATTATTACTAAGGCCGACATAGGTGGTCAGATTGTTCTTCTCTTCAAATCTACCTATTCGAAAAAATCCCATAAATTAATTAATAAGGCTCCGTATGTTGATATCCGCAAAGACCCTTCAACTAGTGAAATTAACTCTATTAAGTCTGCCATCAAGTCTTCTTCCGTTATTCCTGCTAACTTTAAGAAGTCTCTTATTCCGTATATTTTGCGTTGAGCCAGGTTTTATTCTTTACCCAAGGTCCATAAACCTGACATTCCTTTTAGACTTATGGTTTCTAGTATCGGTACAGCTTCTTATAAGCTTGCTAAATATTTAGTTTCTGTTTTTTCTCCACTTTTTAGCAGTAACTGTTTCACTGTTAAGAATTCTTTTGATTTTGTTAAAAAACTTCGTAATTGTAAGCCGCAGGACCACATGATGGTTTCTTTTGATGTTAAATCATTATTTGCTCATGGCTTGGTTGAGGTGGCTTTAGATTGCCTCAAGAAAAGGCTTTGTGAATTCCATTTCTCATATATTGAAATCTAGGTGCTTATCCATCTCACTCGCGCTTGCTTGCCGAAAATACTTTTGTTTCCAATGGTAATTTCTTGCGTATGATTGATGGTTTGGCTATGGGTAATCTCTTAGTCCAATTTTATGCGATATTTATATGCACTATTTTGAGGTCAAACTTTTTGAAATATTAAAATTTCCGTTCTATGTTCGTTAAGTTGATGATGTTTATGTCCTGGTTGAAATGAATTCGGATATTAATCATATTTTTTAAATTATGAATTCCACTGATCCCTGCATTCAATTTACCTCTGAAATTGAGACCAATAACTGTCTTTCTTTCCTAGATGTCCTTGTTACTCGTTGTGAAAATGGCTTTCAGACTACCATCTTTCGTAAAACCTTTTGCTGTCAGTCTCCCACCTCATAGGTATTCTTCTCAACCCCCTAACCAGAAATTCCCTGCTTTCAATACTTTTGTTTTTTGGGCTATCTATATTTGTTAGACTCCTCAGTTACTTAGTACTGGAACTAATTACCTCAAAGTTATTGCTGTTGATCGTGGTTATTCCTCTAATACTATAGATTCTATTTATAAGAAATTGACGAAACTCCACCATTCTGAAAAGCATTCTAATTCCAAATCTAATACTTAAGTTGTGTTAATATTTTTCCTAAAATCAGTCAGCAAGTTGCTAAAATCTTATGAAGGTTTGATTTTAATGTTATTTTTTCTCCTGTTAATTAAATCATTTGTTCATATCTCAAACACCCCGTTGATCGCCTAGATAACTGGGGTATTTACCAAATCTCTTGCCAGTGTGGCCTTTCTTATATTGGCCAAACTAAACGTGCTCTTAGATTTCGTTTAAAAGAGCATGAAGGTTATGTTAAAAACCAGGAGCTTAAACGTTCTTCTATTGCTTAACATTGTTGGTCTTTTCAGAATAGGTTCAATTTTTCCTCATCCATCATTATCCAAAAATGTTCTTCTAACTTTGATCTTGATTTTTGGGAAGCTTACCACATCATTAAAAATTCTCACTTTTTAGTCAATGACTTATCTATTACTCTTGATTTTCCAAGTATTTGGAAAGCATTAATTTAATTTCCCCTTTTTTTGGTTTCTTTTTCTTTCGGTCTCCGGTGGATGTCGCTACTTGTCTACTGGGTCGTTTCCACTGCTTCTTTCTCATTGATTGTTTTTGGAGCATTCGTTACCCGCATCGGGTATATAAGCCAGTGCTTTTCTGTTTATCAATTTGCTCAGCCCTGCTTTTTCAAGCAAGCGATTTTTTCCTTTCTCACTATCTTGCACTGAAGAAGAATCTCGCTAGTAGATTCGAAACAGCTGTTTATTGCTTTTCATGTTTTATTTGTGCATTTTTAAACGTTTTTTTTTCTGATTTTTAATATGACTATCTTGTCTGCACATACATTTGGGCTGTGAAAGTGGCGTTCCAGGTAATGAATAGACCCGTGCGCAAATTCTCATCAAATCATGATCGCTAAAATACGGCTGGAATGAAGGAACTTCTCACGAATAAGCTACTATTTAAACAGTCTTCTAATGACAATGGAGAAAATAAACATTTCACAGTTCTGTGGATTAGCAAAGCTAAAGAATAAATAAAATAATCCGGTACAAAGCGAGTTTGTTCGTGATTCATTTAGTGAAATCTGGATTCTTGGGGATATTTGTGTTTGGGTCCTTGGAGAGATCGAGAAAAGCTAAGAGTAGGAACACTTTCACTGGTACTTTCAGGCAATATATGAGCTGTTTAATAAACGAAAGCATGTTCGTAATATTTCGACGATTTATTTAAAATACAGAAGCCAGTATTCTGTCTTTGCATACAAAGAGAAGTAATTTAGCTAATTCGTGCAGATAGGTACTATTTTTTTATATACTACATTAATAATACACCAAAACATTTCATCAGTTTTATTTTTATATTTGTTTATATCATTTCGTAATAAATGTCACTTTCTTGAAACCTCAAATTGCGTGAAGGTTAAAAAAAAAAAAAGAGATAAGACAAGTATAACAGGGGAAGCACCGTAAAGTATATACACGTTATTCGTTTAAATTGTCGAGGAAAGTTATGTAATCAGATCTGTAGTCAAGTGCATAATTTAAAATCGTGGCTTAGCTCCAGTTTCATTTTGTTCATGTATTATTTTCAGTGGGGTGGAGGAAAGAATATATATGAAACTATTAACATTTGTATTTAAACTTTTGCCTCCATCTTTATATAACTCAAATATTAAATAATATAAGATTTAGCATTTATATTTCTTTTGCAGAAATTCTTAAGAAATTTCCGTTACATTATGATGGGGAAAATGTTTTTTCTGTACATTTTATAGTTGTTACGCATTTCAAACATAATGAAATTTATATGTTCTACTGAGATTGACTCCAACATGTCTTCATTAGATTATGGAGTGCATATCATTTATCGTTCATTTACACAGACACATAAATAAATGGATTACAGTCCAGAATAGCATGGATAATATAGGAAGTGCATTATTAGCTGTGGTGTGTATTTTTAATTCTTACCAATTACTAGTATGTTATATGTTGTATCATTCCTATAGATCAGATCCAGAGCTACACGAAAGTATCTGATCATATTATCAGATATATTCAACAATCGCAGAATATGAAGTTTTATTGAGTTAACCACTTTTTTCTAAAATTTTTATCAGGATTTATCATTTCATTGTATGAAACAAGAGATTTTTTAAAAATTAAACTAAAAGTTTTCCATTAATTTGTAAATTATATTTAAATTATTCTATTACTGTTGGAAAATGCCTCAAATTCTACGCCGAATTTGTTGTTCTTCTTTCACTGTGTTCCGTTAATTACTTTCTAGCTGTTTGGCGTGAATTTGTGCTCTTATATCCATTATTAACAATAATTTAATAAAGATACGGAAGAAGATTGTAACATTAAGCAGTTTCCTAATGAGTCTATGTTTAATTATGAATTTATTTGCGTAATTTATTAAATTATCATAATATTTCTTCCCTGTTATAATCGTCGATTTATCCAAATTTGTCCTAAATTTGCAAGACATGAAATATGATCTCAGCTGTCCTTGAGTTAAAACTACAGAAAAACATCTCATATGTTCTTTATCAAATATTTTAATAAAAAATAGCTATATATGATTTTGTATTGTACATTAAATACATTTTCATCATTTTAGACAAAGTGTCATTATATTAAATTTTATTTAATACCAATGATATGGTTTACATGATTTTGTAAAACAATACCGAATAATAATTTTAAGGAAGTTAATATATTTTCTGTTCTTTTACTGTTTAGAAAATGTTTGTATGTGAGTCTGTCTGTAGTTTGCCTGAACGCGCTTATTCGCAAAAAAGAACGGTATTCAATAAAACTTTATATTCAGAAATAAATTGCTTCTGATTATCATTTGGCGTAAATCTCCCAACAGGAGGCGCCTCTATGCTACATTTTTCACAATTTTCGCAATAGCTCCACCTCAAAAATTTATGCTCGGCATTTGATCAAAATTCAGATTAACATAAAATTTGATATAAGTTATGGTGTAAATCGCGCAACAGATGGCAATTCTGTGATGCATTTTTCGCGATTTCCGCAATAACTGTATATCAAGAACAAATGCACAGATTGATGCGTGATTGATTAAACTACTATATGACTAAAGATAAATTAATCTTTTAAATATATTTCTAATCATATACGCTAAGTATAATATACTAGCAAATCCCGCGGCTTTGCTCGCGTAATAGTTGAAATATGCTAAGGGATATTTATATGTCTAATTTTTTAAGAAGAAATTATACTTTTAGGAATAATTCAAAAATTACTATTTAAAACAGTGTTTGACTAAACTTCATTGTTACACTGCATTAAGCAGTAATGAGACATAAATTAATAAAAAGAAATAAAACTAAATAAATGATAATTTAGAAAAATATTTTAAAACATTTATGCTCAATTAATACGCTCATTTCTATATTCATTTGAAGTTTTGAATTTTTTAGAAACCATCTTCTTGCTTATTAAAATTAACCATCATGTCAAATTCCAAGTCCGACCACCTCACCCAACATAAAGGGCTATGTTGAAATAGGAACTGTCACCATTAATTTGCCAACATTAATTTTGAAATATGTTTGTTGTTTCCTAATATACCACACAAACGTAATTTAGAAAGCTTTTAAAAGAAAGCATTTAAAGCTTTTTTAGAACGTTTCTTGTTCCTGTGAACCCCAAGTGGTAGAATTATCGGCATAAAATATAGCCTACGTAGGATCAGAGTCTGTTACCATTAATGCGCAACTATTACTTTTACAATCAGTTTATATTCCCTGAAATTGCACAGAAATCGTAATTTAGGACTTTTTTAGACCGCTTTTCGCAAACCCACTTCGCTTCACCCCTTTTTAATTCTAATTTATTTTCGACAGTGCTTAAAGGGCATTTAGATTTTATAAGTAACTACTATGCTTTATTTTAAGAATCTAGCCCCTTCAGTATCACAGAAGCCCCACCAGTGGCCGAGAGGTTCTGCTCTCGAATCTGGTAGACGGGAGGTGCTGGGTTCGATCCCAATCGTGCCTGTCGGCCTAATCGTTCGGAGTTTTCGTGGTTTTCTTCGAGCCATGGATTTTCCATGCGTAAATACGGATTAGGTTCCCTTAGAAAGACCCCCACGGAGGGCACTCCCCCCGAGCCTATATCCCTCGTGAAGATAATCGGCCGTCAAAAATCAACCCAACCCAACTCAGTATCACAGAAATCACAATTTGGAAAGTTTTTTTTTCTTCTGAAACCTTCTGGTGGTAGTGACACATACATAAAATATATCTTATGTTTGAGCAGGTTCTATCACCAACAATTTGTCACCATTATTTTTTAAATCGGTTTGGTATTTGATAAGATTGTATAAAAATTGCAATTTAGAAAGTTTTTAGAACGCTTTTGACTCACTTCGTCTTTTTAAATTTGGTATTTTCTTTCGACTGTTCTTAGAAAGCAGTTGCATCTTGTAAGTAAATACCACGCCATATTTCAAAATGTTAGACCCCTCAGTTGTGCAATAAACGTAAATTAGAACATGTTTTGCATTTGCAACCCTCAGATGGTAGTGACAGCAACATAAAATATAGCCTATGTTGGAGCAGGGATTGCCACGATCAATTTGCAACCATTACTTTCGAAATAGGTTTGGATTTTCCTGCGATTGAATAGAAATCGCAATTTAGAACGTTTTTAGAACACTTTTCGCGCATTTTCACTCCTTTTAAATTTCCAATTTTTTTTAAATTGTTCTTAAAGATCATTTATATCTAGTAAATATGTACCGTGCCTAATTTCAAGTTTCTAGCCCCTACCGATCACATAAATCGAAACTTAGAACGTTTTTTGCTCCTACAACCTCTATGTGATAGTCACACCGACATGAAATAGCGTCTATGTTAGAGAAGAGGCTGCCAGCATCAATTTCCTACCATTACTTTTGAAATAATTTTGATTCTTCCTAAGATTGCTCCCAAATCGACATTTAGAACGATTTTAGAACGCTTTTTGCGCATTTTCACCCCTTTTAAATTTCAAATTTTTAAAGAAATGTCCTTAGATATCATTTATATCTAATAAATATATACGATATAAAATTTCATGACTCTAGGTCCTTCCATAATTCAAAAATTCCATTTTTAGAACTTTTTTTGCTCCAGCATATCCTCCGGGTTAGTGAAAACAGATATAAAATATAGCCTACCTTAGACCAAGAGCTGTCATTTTTACACCATTATATTTGAAATCGGTTCAGTACTTCCTGAGATTGCATAGAAATCGCAAATGAAAATACAAATGTCCTTAGAGATCATTGATATCTTATAACTGACTACCATTCTAAATTTCATGATTTTAGGTCCTTCCATAACACAAACACCGCAATTTAGAACGTTTTATTTTCTCCTGCAACCCCCAGATGGTAGTGATACAAACATAAAACAGAGCCTATGTTAAAGCAATATCTGTCACCATCAATTTACAACCATTAATTTTGAAATCGATTTGATACTTCCCAAAACTAAGTAACATCGCCATTTAGAATGTTTTATAGAACCATCTTCGCGAATTATCACCCCTTTTAAATTTCGAATTTTTTAAGAACTGGTTTTAGAAATCCTTTATATGTAATAAGTAACTAATATTTCAAATTTCATATTTCTAGGCCCTTCAGTAACGCGTAAATCACATTTTTAGAAAAATTTTTTGCTCCTGCACCCCCTTTAGTGTAGTGAGCAAGGGTTGTCACCATCATTTTGACACCAATATTTTTTAAATCGGTTTGGTATTTCCTGAGATTGTGTAGAAATCACCATTAAGAATGTTTTTTAGAACAATTTTAACACATTTTCACCCCTTTTAAATTTCGAATTGTTTAAGAACTGTTCTTAGAAATCCTTTATATCTAATAAGTAGCTAACATTTCCAATTTCATATTTCTATGCACTTCAGTAACGCAGAAATCGCATTTTTAGAAAGTCTTTTGCTCTTGCACTCCCTTTGGGGTAGTGGCATTGACATAAAATATAGCCTATCTTGGAGAAAGTGGTATCACCATCATTTTGACACCATTATATTTTAAATCGGTATGGCATTTCCTGAGATTGTGTAGAAACCACCATTTAGAACATTTTTTAAACGCCTTTTGTGCATTTTCACCCTTTTTATATTTCGAATTGTTTAGAAAATGTTTCTAGGCATCATTTATATCTTATAAGTAACTAATATTCCAAATTTCATATTTCTAGGCTCTTTAGTAACACAAAAATTGTATTTTTAGAACGTTTCCTGCTCCTGCGCCCATTTTCGGGTAATGTACCGATATAAAATATAGCTTATGTTCTAAGTTGGACTAACACCATCATTTTGATGCCATTACTTTTGAAATCGGTTCGGTAGCTCCGGAGATTACCTCTAACAAACACACAATTTTTACTTATTTTTAATATTAGTATAGATATGGGAAATAAAGAAGAGGTATATACATATATATATATATATATATCATCCTCATCATCACCAATCCTTTTTCAATCCACTGCTGGATGTAGGTCTCCCACAGATTTTTCAAATGTTTTCTGTCTAGTGCTTTAGTCATCCAATTTACACCGGCTACGTTTCTGATTTCATTACTCCATCATACTTGAGGTCGTCTTCTTGGCCCCTGTTTATTAACCAGGAGAAGACTCTTTAATTGCCTTCAAGGAGGACTTAACCCTTAAATGCCTGATTTTTCAAAAATCATTGTAATAATGTTTTTCGGCTTTCATTTTTTAAATAAATCATGGGAAAAATACTTTAAAAAAATCATATTTTGATTTAAGTATGGTTTACGGCTAAAAAACAGTTTGTTATTAATCGGCAATACTGGCCTTTAATTGAAAAAATAATTTTTCTAGATAAAATTCTACAATATTAAACACACAAGAATTTTAGGTACTATGATAAGAAATAAATTTTACTTGCTCATTGCAGAACAAAATAGGATATTTCGCAAGCTTCCAAACAAACCAAAAAGAACAAGTAGCAACAATTGAAAAAATAAATCTATCTTTATTCTTAAACAGCACAAATGTTGTCATCTACAGGTTGAAAATCGATTTAATAATATTTACAGAATGTATTTTATTGGCAACATTAGGCATTATAGCTTCAATATTATACTAATAGTATTTTAGAGCTTAAATTGGGTATGTTGCCGAAAAGTAACACCCGGCATTTAAGGGTTAAACGAATCGACTAGGAGCGGAGACTTAATGTCCAATCCGCACCTTCCACCGGTGCAGTCTGTTAGTACCCTTGCCTAGTGCATGGGGAACGATCGCGGATGGGCTTCCTCCAACTCGCTTAGCCAGCGTGGAAGAATTTGGCCACCTACCCCCCCCCCCTTATTTTACCACGAATTCACACACACACACACACATATATATATATATATATATATATATATATATATATATATATATATATGAGAACGTGAGTTTCAAAACTCGCCTTATCCAAAAAATCAAATTTTGGGAAATCGCGAAAAAACTGTAACTGTGACCCCGTGCATCGAATACCTCCAATTTTTTGTATACGTATAGCTAGTTGCTCTGTGATATCATTGTGCTAAGTTGGAAAATCTACTTTAATTCATTTAATTAATTAATTGAAAAAAGTTTTGGATAAGAAGAGTTTTGTTGCCAACCTATGGATAAGAAGAGTTTTGTTGCCAATCTCTATCATATATGCTGAAAGAAATTAATAGTTTCTATTTTTGGTCATCGGATGATAATATTTTGGATTAAAAATAAACCTTACGGGAGCAATAAGTGATTAAAATTTAGTAATACGTTTTATTATACAAAAGCAAACTTATCAATAATCAAATAAAATTTATCATAAATAGCTTATAATCAAAATATCTTTTTTATAAAAAGAATTTAATATAATATAATCTATATAACATATAATATTATATATATACACATTTCCTTCTGTTCTGGTTGCTTAGAAATAATATTTTTATAGTAAGTAAGCACTTCCATTTCTGACCAGTTTTCATCAAAATGTTTTTTTTTAACAATCTGTCGACATCCTTAAGTTTCTCTTGCTTCACGGGGACTTCCTCTCCCTTCTTTTTAAGAAGAAAGTTTAGTTTTAGATGCCTCTAGCAAAACTTTTACACTCTGAATTTTGATATTCCAAGAATCTTCCGAAATACACTTCCACAAATTTGAAGATGGTCATGGTTCTTAGTCTTTTTATAGTACCTTATCGTAATACCTTTGAAAGGCCCGGAAATGCCTTAGGTTTATGCCTGAGAAAAAAAATTAAACCTTTTAACATCTTCTGACAGTAAGAAATATAGAAAGCGATTCCCCATTTTTAACTTACATTTTAATCTTCTTTTGCGTGTATTCTTTACTAGCCCATGTGTTCCTATTTCTTTTTTTATTCTTCACCCTTCCACTACAAAATGCAAGAGTTTATTCACTGCCCATTACACATAAGACATGCTGTAAAACTTATTTAATTAGTTTGTATGAATAGAACAGGTAAAATCTTTAAACGAAAATAGCAACAGGTCACAGAGAAATGAAGGAAAATTACCGTAATAGTAGCTGAGAAGCTAGCCGTTCGTTGGTCTTACGCATGCCCAAGGATAAAGCTAGTTTTGTTGCCAACTCCCTAGTGGATAAGGCGAGTTTTGAAACCAAATCAATATTTTAAGAGCCCAAAAATAAAGGATAAAAATATATATATATATATATATATATTTTTTTTTTTTTTACAGTTTATAGTGTTTTTTTCTGTGCAGGTTTACCAATATAATAGTTTGGTAGAGAAAATTCGATTTTTTAAATTTTGGATAAGGAGAGTTTTGAAATTCACGTCCTCATATATATATATATTTATATATATAAGATTTCTAAAACATTTAGCTACCTAGGTATATATAAATATATATAAGATACCAATTAAGGAATAAAATATTCAAAATGAATTGTTGCATTCAAAATGATAAGATATAATAAAAAACACCATAAAAAGCTTATGGCAATACTGTAAAATTGATATTAAACAATTTAAAATTGTTTTGAGGTATTTTAAATAATGTAATTATTTTATATTTATATTATATTAATTGTATTTAACACGGTATTTCAAAATGAATTAATAGAATCCATAAATTTTAATTTCTGTGATAACTTAACTGTTTTATTCACCTTAATCTTATCATGCTTATGGATTCCATGTGCGGGAATCTATTTTGAAAATCTACTGGGAATTTATTCGGTAAGTTGTGTAAGATTTCTATTGTTATAAATTAAATATTTAATGGGTTGTAGTGTTTTTTTTTTCATTTCATGCCATTTGATAATGTTCTGTTTTCATCTTGAGACTATTCTTTTGGTTCTACTGGTTGTTCGGGTGCAGGAGAAAAAAAATGTTCAGCTCTTAGCTTTTTTCTCACAGAAAACAACCGATTTGCTTATATCATTGAATTCTGTACTCTTGAAAACGTAATTCAATATATAAGTTTTTCAATTTTTTCGGCATCCATTTCTTCTTTTTCTTCCTTATTAATTCTTGTAATTAAGTATAAGGTACTTTATTTATACATACAGTTCTATATTATAGGTTTGTGGTATCCATTCATTCACAATAATGCGGTTTTTGATGATGGTCGGTAATGTTTAATTAATGGTTATATATATACATATATATATACTAGTAGACTCTTCCCCCTGCAAGCTACGCTCGCCAACCCCCGTTCAGATACCAAAAATCTAAAAGCACGCTAATTGGATCGCTATTAAAAAGATTAAAGATTGTATTATACTGAAAAAACTTATACGATCTCCCTGTAAGCGGGTTTCCATTCAATTCACTTTGATTGCGAAAATTTAAGGCCGAATCAGTTGCTGTTAAGACATCCAATATTCATTTTCGTGTTTTATTAAAGAAGACCAGTTAAACATTTGAATGAAGCTAAAATGAAATGAATTAAGTAAACCGAGTCCTTGCCTCCTGTATTTATTAACAGCGTTATAAAACGATTGATATAATACGATTTACTAGTATTAACTGCTTTAACTACTTTAAGGGCGATGGTTTAGTTTTGGACGACTTAATTTTAATTCTTAAATGCCACATTGGCACCAGAATATTGGAATAAAAATTTTCCGTTTATTAAGTAAGTGAATAGCTCTTGCCCCGAAGTACACTAATGCCCTAAGTACCTTGCTCCTGAAAGTGTTAAACGCATATTAAAGTATTTATTAATTTAAAGTTTCCTTTCTCTTTTAATATTCACGTGTAAATACAATTTTTATGACTTAATTTTCAATATTTTCCTGCTTTTAACACTTACTAATTTAACAGTAATTTTAAAGGTTTTTTTCTGTTTTTAATAGTCACTTGTAAATAAATTTTTAATCATCAGGATATATTATTCTTTGCGCTGTCTTTAGAATTGAAAACAATCTCTATAATGATAGCCTATGTCATGTGACTATTATCAACAGTTCCGGGCTGATCCCTTCGCCTTTTATATTCCAGGCGGCCATTTTAACTTTAATGTTAGGCAGCCAGAGCCGATAAGTCGCCAAATATTATTTTACCGCCATCATTTCACTTATAATAGTCCAAGTCATGTAACTGGTACAAACAACTGCTACTAACTTTGATTAAAATTTAAGTTAGTTTTTCGAATAAAACCACATAAAAGTTGCTATGATCGCAAAGAATTCTTAGTACTTTTATGTTAGTCGTGTGCAAATCTCGCCAATAGCTTTTTTTTTTTTTTTTTAACTCGCTAGTTAGTATTTTTTTTTTTTTTTCGAGTAGTAAATTAAAACGTTACTACTTGGTTATTCCATCGACCAAAAATCTATCGCCAGACTATAAGATTAAATGCCAATAATGGTTGATCGTAAATATCACATTCACTTGACTGTAACGAGGTTACACGTGTTTACGCCATCAAGTGATTTTATTTCGACGTTTTATTTTTATTTTTATTAATGTTATACTAATTTATTTGTTCTTTCGTTATATAAAATAAATATTACGTCAATTTGTATAATTTGGCGAAATTGGTCGACAGGATAACTAAGCAGTACCATTGAAACATTGCTTTGAATTTGAAATTAAAATTCAGGATTTGTTGCTTTATTTAATCGGGTTTGGCATGATTTTTTTTTTTTTACGACTATTTGGCGAAAAGCTCGTTTTCGAATAACAATTACATATGTATTTTTAAATTATTTTCCATTATTTTTAAAATGAAATAACAATAAATTAAAAAAATAATAATAATAAATATAGAACAAAACAATTTATAATTTTTTTTTCAATAAAAGAAAATAAACGTAAATAAACATTTATTAATAAATAACCAACAATAGCCGGTTACCATGTCAGGCAAAATAACGATATTTAGGTCACCGGTGCGTATATAACATCTGCGCCTAATATTTTTCTTTTCGTTTCGTTTATTTAAAAAAAAAAAAAAAAAAAAAAAAAAAAGTGAAAGCCATTAATTTTAAACATTTCTGTTTTAAAGAAAGCTTTGTATTAAATAAAATGATAATGAAAAAAAAAAGTCATTGTTCTTAGCATACATTTAAGGGAGGCCAATCTGGTCCCCAAATTAGTTTAAAATAACAACCTTTACTAAAATATGAAAAAAAATATCCGTTATGATTAAAAATTGAGTTGCCATTATTAGAAAAAAGGATTTTAAATTAGAAAAAAAATAATATTTCGAAAACTATTTCGAATTTAAAAATTATAATACCAGTTTTGATATCTGCGGATCAATACCGATTTTTGGTATTAATTTCATCGCAAAGTATTCAATATTTTAGAAGAAATCGCCGCGAAACATAATTAGCTGTTTAATCAGTCGTTTCATAGAATCATTTCATAAATTTGTTACATTTCAGTCGTTTCATATATTCGTTTCATTAATTTGTTTCATTAGGATTATATATATATATATATATATATATATATATTTGTAATTTATATAAAAAAAGAACTACAGGAAGATTTCACAGTTAATAAAAGAAAACTTTGAAACATTGACATGTTTTGCAACTGGCATTACTTCATAACAAATACCCATCGCAATGGAAGAATACGCGTAATAAGGGATTTAAAAGCTACTGGTAAGAGCCTCGAATTAAACTGTTGAACCATTTTGCATGCTTTAAAATCTATTTTAAGAGGTCGGTAACAAATTTAAATAAACTGGCAATATTTCGAAGACATTATAAAGAGAAATAATACTTCCCCATTGTCAAAAATTTTTTAAATCAATGGGACATTTCAATCACACAATTTTGTAAACCGAAAAAAAGCATTTTTAAGAAGGAATAGAATAACATAACTCGAAAAAAAGTTAGAATAAATATCAAAAGAAACACATTTAAAATATATTATATATATATATATATATATATATATGTAAAAATTACATATATATTATATATATACACTCATTGCCATAAAAATTTGCGCACCAAGAAAAAGACGTCCAAATGAAACGAAATTTTACACGCGTATGTACTACTGTGATATAAGTTACTGAGGAGAAAACCAAAGAAAAGGGATCATTTATTGCAGAAAAAAGTACAAATAAACGGAAAGTTTAGTACTCTGTTGGACCCCCTCTAGCGCAAATGCACGATGCGATACGAGCGGCCATTGAGGCATACAAATTCCGTATGATGCCCCGAGACATGTCGTTCCACAGTTGCTGTAAACGTGTCTCGAGTTCAACCAAACTCGTAGGGTGTCCAACTTGCCGTCCCAAATGATCCCAGATATGCTCGAATGGTGACAAACCTGGAGAACGAGCAGGCCAGGGAAGGGTGGTAATGCAGTGGAGGCAGGCTTGTGACATCCTTGCTATGTGTGGCCGAGCATTGTCCTGCTGAAAAATGGGACCTAGGAGCCCTGCCACAAGTGGCAACAGATGTGGCTGAATGATGTCCTAGACGTACCGCTGGTCTGCCAATGTGCCACGGATCAATATTAGGAGTGACCATGTTTCGTAAGCAATGGCACCCCATACCATCACACCAGCAGTGGGAGCGGTGTGTCGCTGTAAAGCGAAGGCAGGATTGAGGCGTTCACCACGGGGCCTCCACACACGAACACGATTGTTATCGCTGCTCAAATTGAATCTAGACTCGTTGCTGAAGATGACCTGGTTCTACTCCGTTGCAGTCAAATCCCGTCGTGCGCGACACCACTCCAAACAGAGGCGTCGGTGGGTGGATGTCATTGGCAGCACACGTACGGGGCTCCGCGATACTAGATGTCCTTCAGCAAGGCGGCTTGCGATGTTTCGGGAAGACACAGGGGTCCGTAGTGAAGGTGCCGCCTGTGTCTGGATAGCAGCCAACGAGGCAGTTGGCTCTACGCGTGCGTTTTGTGTGATGTGATGGTCTTCTCGACGACTAGTCTGTCGAGGGCGTCCTGAGCCCTGTTTGCCGTGTAAATGACGTCTCTGCACTCCATTGGTCCCAACACCTCCTCACAGTAAAATCAGAACGGCCTACTTGACGAGTTACTCGTCGAGCTGATCACCCAGCTTCCACCATCCCGATGATTCTTCCACTCTCGAACTCTGACAACTGCTCATATTGTCTTCGATGACTGCGTAACGACATGTCTACCGCAGCATTTCCTTTGCAAAAGAAAAGGTACACTCAGACAAGTTCTGCTTACCAGTTTTATACACCAAGGAGGATGAAGTTCAATGCCCTCTAGTGGCATTACGCAATGCGCAACCACGCTGCATATCTAACCATTTGCATATCTGTCTGATATGTACCTTCATGCCAAGTTTCGTTACAATCCCATAATTATTTCTGGGTGCGCAAATTTTTATGGCAATGAGTGTATATGTAAATTACAGTTCCGAAGAGTTCTTGTATTCTTTCGGGTACCTTTTCATTTTCTTTAGCTGCAATGTAACAGCTAATAAAATAATTAGTAAATGCACTAATGTCGGATTCAACGTATAAATAAAATATCTTCGCAAAGAACGATTTTTTTTTTTTTTTTTTTTTTTTTTTTTTTTTGCATGTCACTTTAACCTTCTATCCGCCGCGGACTGATATATCCGTTCACCAAGCTGCAGTTTTCACTCTAATAGAAGTATTATTTAAATTAATATAATTCTACAGACATAATTTAGTTTTTTAAAAATTAAGTTAGGATTCATATTCTCAAGGCTTCTATACCTATACGTAATGAAAAAAAAAAAAAAAAAAAAATCCACCACGTTGGAAAAAACATCTCTTTTTTTTTTAGCGTTTAAAAAATTACAGAGAAAATAACATTACAATTTTGCCCTTTTGCTCGGCTGTTATGGGGTTAAATTATTTCTGATCAGTTAAAACTACAACTAGTAAAGTTTCTAATTACTACCTTTTATATTTATCTTTAAAAAAACAATGTGTTTTTAAACTTTACATTCAGTTCAGAAAAGCACAGGTAACGGCCAATTAGTCAACAAATGTTGATTTTATAGTATATTAAAAATAAATAATACTTGACAGATAAGATTTATACAAACAGTTAATTTTCAATTATGTTCATCTTAACAATAAAATAATATATAATGGACAAAAAAAAAATTACTTCACGTTTAAAAACTAGAAAAGTGGAAAATAATGTGTTTCATATATACGTTTCATGTAAATGTAATGCTTCTACACTACAATAAATCAGTAAAATTAATTTAGCATAAAAACAGTTTATTGAATCACCTAATTATACTTTTAGACTCTGAAAAAGAAAAATGCACCATGCTACCAAAACCTGAAACAAAGTAATTAACCAGTAATGCAGTAGATAATAATACATGTTACATAACTGCAGTCAAGTACATTCCCATTAATATCTTATTGTACCAAACACTAATAATTCTCGTATTTATATTAATTTTGGTAGCGTTCTTCTTTTTAGTAATTTTAGCACTCATTAGAATAAAAAAACTTTGATTCGTATAATCAATCGTAGATCAGGAATATTTTCAAGCCAGTACGTATCTTTACTACAAGATAGTTTTTCAGATACTCCTGCACTAAAGTGGGGGAATATGTGGAAAATAACTTCATTAATATATGCTATGTTGTGAGGATAAGAACTCGCAAATGACAGAAATAAATCATTTATGAATAAATTTTATTATCAATCAATTTCGATCTCAATTCCATTATCAATTTCGCAGTATCACACTGTACCAATTCATGTTAAAAAATGCATTTTTCTGCAACTTTAAAAGTATTTTGAAAAACTGGCGTTAAACACTCGTGGAATATGTACGTGAAATGTGATGTTCAATAATAATTTCAAACGTATAAATCCTTTGCTTATCAGATAAACTGATCAATGTTTAGAGGAATGTGGTCAGTACATAAAAGAAAAGGAAATGAAATCGAAAGTGCACGTAGAATTCCTCGGATTCGCGAAGGTCCCTCAGCCTATTCGACGCCGAGACAAACATTAAACTCGAAGCCACAACGCCAGTGTGACGTTCTCTGAGCACAAATCACTAACTTCCTTTATTGTGATGTCTAATTTAATGAATTTCACTTTAATTTTTTTTCCGGTATACAGGAACGTATATACAGGAAAATGGTCAGTGCTCAAAGGAAAGGTAAAGGATCTCGTATGGGCACAGGGAATACCGGACTCCGCAAATTTGCGGTGCTATCAAAGTCCAACCAACCCTGACCTATGCCCGAGACAAACATTAAGATCGAAGATGCAGCGTTAGTACAACATTTTGTAGTCCAACGTATTCTGAACTCTGCTCCCTACCTTTATGCTTTTCAATTTCTATAATTTAATGAACTTCTATTTCAAAATGTTCCAGTGTGCTTTGGACAGTGTTTGTATGAAAATATTCATTGCTTAAAATAAAGGAAAATGACCTCAAACGTGCGCGCGGAATGCGACTCTCCGCTAAAAATAAATTTCGCTTTTAAATGTTCCTGTGTACCTGTCAGTATTTAGAGGCGAGTGGTCTGTACTTAAAAAAGGAAAAAGACCTCGGATCGCCGTGTGTAACGCCATGCTACTCAAATTCATGGCGGACTCCCAGCCAAACCATTCCCGTACGTCCTCCTAGAGGAATATTAATCTCGAAGCCTCAGCGTTAATACGACGCATTCAGACACCGGTCAGACGCTTTTTGATGTGTTTAATTTAATGAATTTAGATTTAATTTTTTTCCGATGCACAGTACAGTGTTTACAGGAAAGGGTCAGTGTTTAAGTGAAAGGAAAATGATCTCAGAAGGGCGCGAGGAACGTCGCGTAAATTCATTTGTCTTACTTGGAATTTCACCGTGGCGAAATACATTCATATGGTAAGCTTCACTGTTTCGTCTTCTAACATACCACTTGCCATCCAGTCCATGGAGATTAAGTTTGTATTCGCCAAAAACAATGAAACATTCTAAACTCTTGTCCATAAAATGTATTTTTGCAGCCGAATAAAACTCTTCTAATTCTTAATGTTTTGTAAGTAAAGTACTTTTTGGTTTGCGATAACCATGCAGACCATATTATGTAAGCCCACTTTGCACAGTTCGTGCATATTATATTAACACTACCGGAGTTGTTAAAATATTAATTTAAGAGAACTTTCAAGATGCTTATGGAGATACATATGGCTTAGCTATCGATTTTGAGGCATTGCGGTTACCCTGTTTAAAGCTTCAATTTAATCACTCTGTAAAAGGCAGAGAGATAGCACCTTATTTTTTGATGCATTTCAAATGATGAGATGTACTTTCACAGCATACAAAATCTCGACAATCAGACACTATGTCATTTTGGCGATCTGCTTATACAATTGGTTGATTAAATACTAAGTAATTATTGTATAATGCAATTCCGATGTGCAGTGATGCTGTACAGTGCATTGAAGTAACTAATTCAATTTCAGGCAAATAAAATAGTGCATTATGTTATCTTAAAAAAGCACAAAATTTCAGCAATATCTTTATAACAAAAAATTATGGCAATTCCCATTTTTGTAGCATTATTTCATACTTACACAAAAAAGCGTATACTCAATTCAACTAAATATATTTCAAAATTCCACCCCCCACCCGTTTGTATTACATACTACTATTACGCTTAACAGTGCACTGAACGAGGACTTTTTAGATATCTTCAAAATTAACTAAAATATTTCAAAATATGCCAAAAAATACCCATTTTTCATAAAAAAGTCAATATATATTTTTTTCATACTCAAGTAAGTGTAAAATAATTACATCATGACATAGAGCGTAGATTATTGTTCAAAACATACTGAATAATACGAAAGACACTCTGACTAAAATTTCAATGAAATATGTTTAAAACATTTCGTATAACAGATTTTTATGAATGCGGAAGCAATGGGAAATTTGTTTTTCCAGAAATCGCATTTAATGCTTTCTTATCTATGTATTTTTGTATCTTTAAAATTAATCTAAAAGTGTTATTTAAGGTCTACTAATATTTTTATGTAAAACACTCAAGCATATAATGCATAGAAACATTATTTAAATTTATCCTGGTCTCCCTATGCACACCTCTGGTATTTGACTAATTACTTCATGCTTCATAAATTGCTGATAACTCGTCTTCTAGTAATTATATCAAAAAGAAAAATGGAACAGATTTGAAATCGTAAAAGATATCTCTACACCCCCCTTTTTTTTGAAAATTTTAACACAAAACGGTTGTTTTAATGTACGCCTTAAAATTGTAAAACGTTTACTTTTCTAGGGAATGTAATTTTCTTCACCGACAGGTTATAGTACCATAACTTATACCATAAAACTTATTTCCATAAAAGTACCATAATAGGTCCATCTTAAGTACCATAAAACTTATTTTATGAGCATTTCTAACTGGTGGTGATATTCGTTGTACATTGTCCATTAATATAGTCAGCTATGAAAGAATACAACAAAATTCTTAATTCAGGTTAGTTTTTTACCTGCTTAACCTAAACTTCTGAATATTACTTACTAGGGAAATAAACTTTATTTATTTTTTAGAGGATATTAGCTTATAGAGAAAATTATATTATACAAAATATTATAGAGAAATTTCACAATAAACTGAGAATGTTTATTTTTATTTAAGGTAAAAATGTGTATCATTCTTAGAGAAAACTTATATGTCTTCAATTCAGCGTAATATTTCACAAATATTTTACAATATCTTTATTCTGGACTATTTTGTATGTCACACGACTAATTACGTACGATATTAAATATTTAAACTATAGAAAAAAGCTAATAAATCATAGGTGAAAAAAAAAGCTCGTATCGTACTAATATGCAATGAAAATCAATTTTAAATAAATTTAAGTTTTATCTTATTATGTTGTCTTCTGTAATCTCGTGTAATTTTACTTTTATTGTCAGTGAAAAATGACAAACAGAATTGCAAGTTTGTTTTAAACTTGTCTACCCTATATATACAGGGTTCCCACACTCAATGGTGTTCAATGGCTAATTCTTAAACCGTTAGTCATAGACATATCGTTCCAATTACAAAAATGTTTTAAATGAGAAAAAGAAATATTTTAAAAGCGATTTGGGTCAATAAAACATTTCTTAAAAATTACGAAATTTACATTTTTATACGGTCCCCCGGTTCTATAAGTTATATTTAGTAAAATTTTAATTTTACACTGACAAGTAACATAAAAGAAGTCCCGTTATTCTACGATTAAAATTGACCGAGTAATAGCTGTTTAAAGTTGGACCATATGTTTTTGCTGCAAATTGGGAGGCATTCACAAATTTAGTCGAAATATAATTTCGTCAGATATATTAAAAAAATGGTTTAGAGTAAAATTAATTGTGCGATGTACATTTGAAATCTTTAATCATTCTGACATATTAATGCAAAATATACAATTTGTAATAAACAATTAAGAAGAAAGAAAAAACAGAATTTTTTAAAATAAAATGATGTTAAATTAACAGCCTCAATTCTTTTACAAAATGATACGTATTTTAAAATATTATTAGATTACACTAGTCTTCAAAAGTTCGGTTATGTCATGTTTTTTAGCTTTTGTTAATGTATTCTGTACCGCTGAATCTGAAATTGATCTGCTTTTTCATAATCATATAAAGATTTTCACGTAAATTTTAAAGTTAAAAAAAGAAAAATTGAGAAAATATGATAATAAAAAATAGATGTTATTTTTCTGTTTTTAACTTTTAATGATTGTTTTTCGTTTTTTTTTTTTTTTTTTTTTTTTGCCGATAAATCCGAAAATGACTGCATTTTTAACCATCACATCAGGATTTTTCGCAAATTGCAAGATTCAAATTTATAAAGTTGAAATTTAAAATTGATCCTCCTCCCCCATCTCATCGGACAACTCAGCTGTTGAGCTCTAAGAATCCAATGATAAACAAAAATTTTGAATAAATTATTGATTTTTTTTTTTTCCATATGTTTTATAGTATGAGATTTTCGCCATATTTTAATTTACACATTTACGGTTTGCAAAAAAATTCTAACCTGATTTTTAAAAATGAAGATCATTTTCGGATTCAGTGCTAATAAATGTGTAAAAATCGATTATCAAAAGTTAAAATACACAGCCATCTCCTCTACTTTATAATATCCGATTTTCATTATTCTTTAACTTTGACAATTTATGATTTGCGATATATCCTGACATGGTGTTTAAAAATTAAGATAATTTTCGGATTCAGTGCTAAAAAATACATAAAAGCCGCAGTCTGGTATCATCTAAACTAAAACTTTTCTTAAACTTCTTGGCGGTAATCTATCCGAAATATTTTGTGTTATTCTGTAAAATAAGTATAGAGGGTAACTACCGAAAATCATAATAATATTAGATTGTTAACGGATTTGCGCCTATATGCAAAACGTAATATCGATCTGATATTTGAAAATGAGTTGAAGTTCGAGTAAAAATTTTGAACTGGAAAAACATACATACGATCGGTGAAGTGACAAAAAACCTTATAAAAATAACATAATTTTTCTTAATAGAAATCATAAAAGAAAGTCCTGACAAAATAAAACATGTGTTATTTTGGCCAATCTGAAACTAAATAAATGTTTACTTGATCGTAATGCTTGTACATTTTTTTTTCAAAGCGCTGATACACATGAAATAAGATCTTCGAATACTTTATGTATATGACCTCTTTAGGTATATGACCTCTTAAAGCCAAACCGAACACATTTGTTTTCTGAGAAGAAAAGTGGCATAGGTCATGCCTTTTTAAAGTTTCATAACTCGCTCAATTTTAATGTTATATGAATGCGACTTTTTTTTTTTTTTTTTTTTTTTTTTTTTTGTCTTTCATGTCAGTGCAATAGGGAGGTTTTAGTAAATATAACTTATACCCTGGGACATATAAAAATTTAAATTTCGTAATTTTTTTAAGAAATGTTTTTATTGACACAAATCGATTGTAAAATATTTCTTTACCTGATTTAAAACATTTTTATAATTGGAATTTTATTTCCATGACTACCCTCATAGCATGCATGGTCACAGTGACGTCGTTGTGACGTCACTGTAAGTCACTGTGGTCACGTTACATCTGTGACCAAAATGCCATCACTCAGTGATGTCACATTGTGACTGAGATGTGAACTTCTTAGAAAACTTTAAAAAATTACAAAAATTATTAAAAACATGTTATTTACTGTAAAAAATAATTTTCTGCCGGATTTAAAATTTTTCTTAAACCGTGGTCCAAGTTGCCTCTATGCCTCGAACCAAAACTTTTTATTTTCATATGACATAAAATGTAATTAATTCATCAGCGACACAAAAAAATTTCCTAATTATGCGGATTTCATATTATTAAAAACATGTTTTAGGTTAACATACCTCGACTTATCTTTTATAAAGATTTTTGTAAATGATCATCTGTTATACTAGAAGTTTCTCAAAGAGTAGTCGAAACATTTCTGTGGTTTCAAACTAAAAATTTTCTATTACAGTTTAGTCTGCAGCTTTTAATAAGCACGCAGAAAGCGTCTTCAAAGTTTAGTCATATATGCATTTCTTGCTTTATAATTTACATTCAAGTCATATTTTTTTCCTCTTAGTGTTTCACTATTTTAAGTAACTATTTTTTTTTTGTTCTATTTCTTTCAGACGTTTAAAATAAAATTGGCATTTCCCGAATATAAAATAAATGTACAAAATTTATGCAAAGCCCATGACATAATTAATTATTCATATTTCATTTTTTGTTTTCAAAATATATCTTTAAAAATTATTTTACAAGATGTTTTATTCTACAGAAAATTAATATTAAGAGAATGACAGATTGACAAAGAAAAAGTCATCTCTTCTCGATAATCTTGTTGTATTTTTTAAGAAGATGTTTTGTATATATTACCTGCGATAAAACTTTTACTTAAAAAAAAAGTAGGGGGTCTTCATTATTACCATTAAATTAATTTGTACACATTTTGAAAATTTAAGCAATGTTTTATCTAGTAAACTCTAATTATGGATAATAATATTATTATAATTTACATAAATGAAACTTTACAATTCGATAAAACTGATAAAAATAAAAGGTGAAATACAATAAAACATTTTCAAACAGAAATTGAATTAGAGACAATTTGATAAAATTATTACGCATTTAATTTCCTTCCGAAATTATTGTATAGAAAAATAAATAAAACCGAAAAGCATCTGCTTCAAACTTCGAAACTTAAAAATCGTCTGCACTATTTCAGTTGTTACGACTCGACCACAGAATAACGGATATAAGGAACAGTGAAGCTTTTTAGAATAAACACGGGAAGTTCTGTGGACACTGGACAGCATAGACGTGTTGTCACGGATTTAAAAACTGAAACAAGAACGTTCTCAGGATGCAAGTTATTTCAGCTAACAAAATATAAACCCGAGAAAATTACGGTAACTTTGACTTGTTGAAGATGATTCAAGTCATTGCTATCGTACTTATTATCGGATTTAATTGGTTCCCCAAAATCAAAGTATCACGTACAACGTCAGTGAAATTAGGTATGTAAAAATATGATTTTCCCTGTTTGCTTTTTTTATTATTATTATTATTATAACAATTTTAGTTAGCTTCTCATAAACATGCTGTAGAACATAAATATTTCATTACATTTATTTTTTATTTTGTTGAAATATCTAAAATATTATTTTCCCTGTTTGCTTTTTTTTTTTTTTTTTTTTTTTTTTTTTTTTAATTACAATGATTTTAGTTATCTTGTGATAAACATGTTATTGAACACAAATATTTCATTACATTTATTTTTTATTTTGTTAAAATATCTAACTTCCTTTTCAACAGCTTTGATCAGATTATTAAAATTAGTGAACTAAATTGCATTTTAATCTGGTTTATTTTCTTATTTAAATATTTGGTTAAAACCGCATGGTGTCATAAATATGGAAGTATATGGACAAGTATTATAATAAATCATTAATATAATTAATAAACATTTAAAGATAATTAAATTATTTTAAAAACAGGCTTTTTATAGAATAAAATCATTGCCAAACATTTTTTTTTTTTTTTTTTTTTTTTTTTTTTTGTATTAAGTGATGGTCTTAAACAATTTGCATTGCATGTTTTTATTTTAAACAATTGCATCTGCTCAGAAGAGGAATTTATCAAAAAATAAGACACAACGGAAACGTATACTATTAAAAGAGATCGTAGATATGTAATGTTTAAAAAAAAAAAAAAAAAAAAAAAAAAGATTATTTAATGTATTATTCAACCTGAGAAATGTTTTAAAATCTATAAAGAAATAGTCATAGCGGGTGAAAGCTTTTCAGTTGATAAACATTCTTATTGAAATGTTTTCAAAATGAACTAGAAGTCTGTTGACAAATGAAAATATAGAAGTTACGCAATCCGTAAGAGTTTAAATATGATTTTACTTTAAAAATAACGCAAATACTTGAACGGTAGGAATCTAAACTGTAATAACCATCTTTTATTATTTACTATTTTTCTGGATAATTTTATCATTTTATTTCCTGAATGATTTTATCGAGATAAATTTCAAAGTATCGATATTATACACTCTTTATAAACAGCGTGGTTAAAATGGATTTCTTATTTATAATTACCATAATCTTGTAAATAAAATATTAATAATAATAATGAACCTATGTGTGGCTCTATTTTGTGTTTATGGTCTCAATTTTTATACTTTATTTACATTAAAAAGTAGTTAACCATTTGATACTGTGTTCATTATTTTGTTTTATTGTGTCATATAAAAATAAATATGATTATTTGTATTTCTAATGCAATATATACAGTAGAGCGCCGATTATCCGAACAAGTCAGGACCGACCCTAGTTCGGATAAGCAAAAGTTCGGATAAATGGGCAGACAGTTTAAGATATGTACCTGACTATTCTAAAACCTTCACACTTTATCTAGGTGCAAGACTGACAGCAACAGTTAGTACTGGAGTGCTTAAAAATTGTTCTTTTTTATTGTTTTTTTTTTTTTGTTTGTTTACGTTTTCATTATTATTTTTTTTTTTCTCTTTTTATCATTTTCTAAACTTCAGAGATTATAATTTAAGCAAAAAATAAATTGGAAGTTAGGTGTTTTTTTTTTTCTTTTTTAGAGAGAGAAATATTTGGATACTTGGAAATTCGGTTAAAAAGAATTCTTTCAGAGAAATACGCTGTTCGGATAATTGGAAGTTCGGTTAATTTTAGTTCCGGTAATCGGCGTTCTACTGTATTTATAAAACTTTCACCAGACTTTATTCTAAAAATTTCGTAGTAGATTCTAATCTCTTTGTACTATTTATGATAATATCAGAGTTATAGTGGTCATGGCAACATATATCCAGCCAGATAGATCTTTGGCAAAACATAAAAACTTCCACATTAAACGCAAAATAGAGTAGCTGCGGTGCTGTGTTTTATAAAAAATAAGGTATTATTGTTTTAAAAAACCATAGATAGTAAGAGTTATTTTTATAATATATAATTTCATAAATAAAAATATAATTTTGGCAACCAATTATTAAAGTTATTTTTTAATAATCAAAAAGTTGTTTTATATATGTATTTTACTTCAAGCAAACCCTGATGTAAAATAAATTAACCCTTTGTGTCACCCTACTATGCATACTCAAAAGTTTTACTTACTTTTGCAGTGAGCTTAAAAATACAATTTTATTTATTGCTGCTATCTTCAACATAACGATTATTGCCGAAATTGTTCTTAGAATTCTCAACATAATGATACTGGTGATACTCAATTAATGTTCTATACCAAAGCTGTATTTTTCATTTGAGTAGTTTCAAATGGTTATTGCTAAAATGTACTTCGGAAATTTTGTAATGCATGTATGTGGCATAAAAGACGTAAACAATCGTATATAATGACTATATGGCACATGATGAGCGTTTCGAGTGTATATATATATATATAACGCATGCATAAACTTCACAATGATCTTAGCAATGTCGTTACGGCAATTTTTGCATAATCAAATTTATAGGGGCCTCTATAACAAAGAAGTATCCTATTTTCTCTGCCCCAACTTGTTTGAATTACAATCATATATATATATATATATATTATGGTAATCAATATCATAAAACATATAAAATTTAATTACTTAATATGGACATTTCTTTTTATCTTTCATTTTTTTTTTTTTTTTTTATAAATCTTGTGTAATCGAAAAAATCCAACTTCACCAGTGACTTCGAGTTTATAAGGCGTATTAAATGAAATAAATTTATTTCATTCAGTATTTTCTATAGTTTAAAGAATATAAAAAGTACTGTATATATTATAAAATATTATTTTTTAACACAAATTTTATTTTGATAAAGATTTGAAAATTTAAACAAATTGTTTCTTTGGTAATTTTAATGCTTTTAATAAATAATGTAAAAACACTTATTTTCGCGAAACTTTAATTTTCGTGATTTTCGCGAGCCCGTTGTAATCGTGAAAATTTATGCCTCGCGAAATATATATTTTTTTCGCCTCAAATAATAATGAAAAATCTGAAATTTTTCACTTTCGAAATTTAATGATTACAGTTACTTAAATAAGAAATAAGTACAAAAATTTCTTGGATACTTACAACTATTTCTTGAATATTATACAATTACTTCTTGAATAAAAACAATAATACATCTAATAGAATGCAGCTCATTTATACCAGCTTCTTTGAAGCCAAATTGCTTTATTCTTAAATTGCCTTATGCAAAAGAGGTTCTATGTAGGTAGTTTCGGAATTTTTTAACTTTCGGTTCAGTTCATATAAAATTCGCGAAATTTTCAGCTCGCGAAATCACGGATATCTTCATTTTCGCGAAAATTACGGCTTGCGAAAATAAGTGGTTTTACAGTAGCTATTTTGAAAAAAAAAATATGATAGATCGATCATTCAGTTGTCTTCAATATTCTCATTTATAGCAATAGGAAATAAAGGTGCAACAAAAATTGAAGCCTGCGGGCATTGCATTTTGATTCAATAAAATTCTTTTGATATACTCTTGTTATAGCGGTCCCCAAGTTTTAATTGCGATGTATCGCCGAAATATATTAACGTTATAGATGTAAATGATTTTACAACATGCATAATTATGACTATGTGTGACATGCATACGTTTTTACAACTGTACAAGTACATAGTGTGATTCACAACATTGCCATTAGAGTCACATATTCGTCACAACGTTAATGACAAAATCGTCACAAATCACACAATTTTCACAAAATTGTCACAATGTGACTTGAAAGCAGTGTCGCTGTCGTCACAGAATTATCACAGTGTTAACGACAATTTCGTCACAAATGACACATATTTCACAAATTGATCTCAATGTGACTTTAAAGCATTGTCACATTCGTCACAAATTCGTCACAAAGTTAATACCAAAATAGTCACAAATGACACACCAAATGACACAATGACACAAATTTGTCACACCGTGACTTCACAAAGTCGTCACAAAAGAGCTCTAAACGGCCATAACGACTTCACAACGATGTCACGTGACGTCACATCGACGATCACAATGTCACAGCGTGACTTCAGAACGACGTCGACGTCACGTCACCGTGCCTTACGGGTACTGGTCTAGGAATTAGCCATTGGACACCGTTGAGAGCGGACACACGTACAAAATCCAAATGAAACGAATTTATGAAACGAATTTATGAAACGACGTTATTAAACACTTTTGTGAAACGACTGATTAAACTAGTATCTGATTAATTAAGTTTCACGGTGATTTCTCCTAAAATGGTCAATATTATGCGATGAAATTAACATCAAAATCCGTATTGATCCGCAGATCTCAAAACTGGTATTAGAATTTTTAAATTCGAATTAGTTTTCGAAATATTATTTTTTTTTCCAATTTTAAATACTTTTCTCTAATGATGGCAACTCAAATTTTAATCATAATGGATATTTTTTCATATTTTAGAAAAGGTTATTATTTTAACCTAATTTGGGGACCAGTTTGGCCTCTCTTAAATGTATGCTAAGAAATGTGTCATGATACATTTATTCACAATTTATTCATTATTTAATACAAAACTTTCATTAAAAACTGAAACAGCTAAAATTAATGGCTTTCACTTCTTTCCTTTTTTAAAACGAAACTAAAAAAAATATTTGACGTCATATACGGAACTGGGTAGCTAATTAGCGGCAAAATGCCGTATTTTGCCTGACATGTATGCCTGACATATATATATATATATATATATATTGTTTTGTTGTATAGTTATTAAACTTTTTTGTATTTACTGTTATTTCATTTTAAAAATAATAGAAAATAATTTAAAAATACATATGTAAGTGGTATTCGAAAACGAGGTTTTCGCCAAATTTTCGTAAAAAATCACGCCAAGCCTAGTGCGCATATGACATCTATGCCAAATATTAAATAATCAACAAATCATGACATTTAACTTCATCTTCAAAGCAATTTTTTAATGGTACTATTTAGTTAACGCATCGACCAATTTCGCCAATTTATATAATTCCCCAAACCACTCGCCAAGTTATACAAATTGACACAATTTTTATTTTAAATAACGAAAGAACAAATAAATTAGTATAACTTTAAGAAAACTACACATAAAACGTCACAATAAAAATCACTTGATGGCATAAACACTTGTAATTTCTTTAAAGTTAAGTAAATGTGGCATTTACGATCAACGGTTGCTGGCATTTAATTTTATAGTTTGGCGATAGATTTTTAGTCAACGAGATAACCAAGTAGTACCGTTTTAATTTACCACTCGAAAAAAAAGTGCTAACTAGCGAGTTAAAATTAAAAGCTTTTGGCGAGATTTTCAGCCGACTAACATAAACGTACCAAGAACTTTTTGCGATCATGGCAACTTTTAAGTAGTTTTATTCGAAAAATTAATTCTGATTCCTTAATCAAAATGGAAACCTTTCTTAGGAAAAGCAAATTGATTAGTCCGTAATTGTTTATGGCAGTTACATGACTTGTACTATTATAATATAAGTGAAATGATAGCAGTTTAGTAATATTTGGCGACTTATCGCCTGTGGCTGGCAAACATTAATGTACCAAAATTGACGAGCGGCATATAAAAAGCGAAGGGTTCAGCCCGTAATATTTTATGGCAGTTACATGATTTAGACTATTATAATATAGGAGAAATAATGGCGATATAATAATATGTAGCGACTTATCACCTGTGGCTGGCTAACATCAAAGTACCAAAATGGCCACCTGAAATATAAAATAAAAGGTATCCACCCGGAACTGTTGATAATAGTCACATGACCCGCCCTTGGCAACCAGTTTGGTCTCCCTTAAATGTATCATGTTACATTTATTCATAAAATTTAAATTACTTGTTCAGCCCTTCGCAAAATCAGAAAATTCTGATAGAGAAACCAAGAACTCGGTATATTTATGTTAGACGGACGCAGGGGATAAATCATTAAACATTGTTCCTTGGGCATTTTTTTGTATTTTAATAATTTCATTTAAAATGTAATCATTTCAATCATTTCATTTAAAATACACAACTTTAATTTAAAACAAACATTTAAAATTCGCGAGTTATTTCTAAAGTAAAGATACCATAAACCATGACATTTAATTTAGACATCAAAGCATTGTTTTAATTTACCACGCGAAAGGTAAAAAATGCTAACTGGCGAATTAAAAAAAAATGATATTGGCAAGATTTTTATCCGGCTTACATAAAAGTAACAAGAATTATATGCGTTTATGGGCACTTTTACGTTAGTTTTATTCGAAAAAATAATTTTGATTGAAAATGGCGATGCATGTGAAAAGCGTAATTGTTTATGATAGTCCCATATCTTGAACTTTTTATTATAACATAGATGAAATGATGACGATGGAATAATATTTGACGACTAATCACCAGCTTCAAGAAGCAAAATGCCCGCCTGGCATATAAAAAGCGAAGATGTCAGCCCAGAAATGTTGATGACAGTCATATGACTTAGGCTATTATTATAGAGATTGTTGTCAATTGTAAAAACAGCGCAAAGAATAATATTTGCTAACAATTAAAAATTTATTTACATGTGACTATTAAAAATAGAAAAAAGACTTTAAAGTTAATTATAAATGAGTACGTGTTAAAAGCAGGAAAATATTGAAATTTATGTCTTGGAAATTGTATTTATACGTGAATATTAAAAGAGAAAGGAAACTTTAAAATAATAAATACATTAATATGCGTTTAGCCCTTTCAGGACCAAATTACTTCTATTCGTAAAATGTTGAAATTAATGAATGGCACCAGAATTTACAAACAAAAATCGAAAAACGAAAATGCTTTTGTTCACTTACTTAAAAAAAGGAAAATTTGTATTCCAATATTCTGGTACCGATATGGTATTTAAGAATTAAAATTAAGTGGTCTAAAAATGAACCACCGCCTCTGAAGCGGTTAAAGCAGTAATTTGTAGTAATTGTATTATGCCAATCGTTTTATAACGGTGTTAAAAAATACCGGGGGTCAAACACTCTATTTACTTTATTAATTTTATTTTAGCTTCTTTTCAAAGGTTTAACTGATCTTCCTTAAACAAACACGAAAACAACCCTTGGATATCTTAACAGCAGCTGATTCGACCTTAAATTTTCGCTATCAAAAGGAATTGTATGGAAACCCGTTTACAGGGAGATCGCTACAGATTTTTCATTATAATTCAATCTTCTCTAATCTGTTTAAAATTTATCAGATTAGCGAGCTTTTATATTCTGCGGCGTTTGAAAGGGGGTTGGCGAGCGTAGCTTGCAGGTGGCAGAGCCCGCTAGTATATATAAGTATATATATATATATATATATATATATATATATATATATATATATATACTTATATATATATACAATTAGTACTTACATGATCTATATAAAAAATAAACAAATAAATAACACATGCGTAAACAAAATTACAAAAAAAAATTATAATATAAAAAATATTAATAAAAATTAAAAATTGTAAAGTAAAGATGTTAGAGTACGGAGGAGGGTGGTGTTGCCTGGATAATACGAATGGTTAATTTATATATATATATATATATATATATATATATATAATGGGGCTTTTGTATTATAACTACAGTTCTAATACGTATTTTATATGGATGTTGATTTGATGTTTTACAGGTAATTGGTGACTTTTCCTCTTTTTTAATTTCATATTAAATTTAACTTATTTAATCAAATTCAATATTAACTTATTTTTAATTTAGTCTACTCAGGACAATGTCATATTAATTAATAATAGTATACCAACTTTTTAGTGATTATTATGCATAATGGTTTATTTGATTAACTAATGTTATACTGTATGTATTAAAATTGAGTAAATAGTTTTTATTATTATTATTATTCTATACTATTTAATATTGTTTTATTTTCAACATTGCATTCCATGATTAATTATCGGTTTATATGTTTGATTGGGACAATCATATTTTTTTAGCTTTTTTATGACTAATATAAGGATAATTCACACATTATATATGTGATCTTTGGGCTATTTGGTATTTTAGTATCTGACAATCTTATATAAACATCCATTTTTATTTATTTATTTTATAATTTATTTAATTATTTATTTTTTTCCTGTTCATTTTTTATATGTAAAGCTAAATATTAAGACTTATATTTTAATAATATATAATTTATTTTATTTTATAGCATATAGCCTATATTCTATATATTATCAAGTTAAAAAAGTTTTTTAATTTCTCAGTTTAGATTTAATGGTATGGTAATAGAATATTGTATTAACATTTAATTTATAAAAAAAAAATCTGAATAATGAAATACAGTATAATATTGTTTATATTAGGATGTGTGTAGGAATGCAGATGATACATTTTAATTCATTAGCATGTATTAGCTTCTACTTACTGTGACATTTGTATAATCATAAGAGCTTTTAATATAAAATAATAGATGGCAGCACCATAAATTTTGTATTTTTAAATAGCCTCTATTAATAGTCATAATTTTAATTTTTTCACTAGGTGGTAATTAACGCTGTATATAGGCAATGTTGTAAAATTGTTATTATAAAATTTAAAATTGTTTTTAGGTATTATAAATAATCTAATTATTTTTTATTTATATTATATTAATTATATTTATCACAATATTTCAACATGAATTAACTGACTCCATAGCTTTTAATTTCTGTCTTAACTTAACTGTTTTATTCACCTTAATCTTATCATCCTTTTTGGATGCCATGTGCGGGAATTCATTTTGAAAATCTACTGGGAATTAATACGGTATGTTTTGTAAGATTTCTATTGCTATAAATTAAATATTTAATGGGTTGTAGTTTTTTTTCCATTTCATGCCATTTTATAATGTTCTGTATTCACCTTGAAACTATTATTTTGATTATATTGGTTGTTTGAGTACAGGGAAATTTTTTTTTTCAGCTTATAGCTTTTTTCCCACAGAAAACAACCGATTTGCTTATATCATCGAATTCTGTACTCTTGAAAACGTAATTCAATATATAAGTTTTTCAATTTTTTCGGAATCCATATTCTTCTTTTTTTTTTCTTCCATGTTAATTCTTGTAATTAGGTATAGGGTACTTTATTTTACACATAGAGTTCTATATTGTTGGTTTATGGCGTGTAGTCAATCATTCACAACATTGCAGTTTTTGATGATGGTCGGTAATGTTTAATTAATGGTTATTTATATATATATATATATATATATATATATATATAAGAGCAATATAAACCAGAATCGCCATTTAAAGTAGTCACATTAATTCTCACTAAATTTTTAAATTATATGTATTTTGTTGTCGTTGTTTCTCTAAAGAAAGAAAAGATAGATTTATTACAACATTATTTTTAATCTGTTTAAAAATAAAAAGCAGCTTAAAATTTATTAGCTTCGGAATATTTCAAAAATAGATGAAGAATGCATTTCAATAGACACTTTTTCACACAATGCATAATGTAACTATTATTTGAGAGAATCAGCGAAAATGATAAAAAGAAAAATAATGATTTTCCTTAATATATATATATATATGCTTTTTTTTTACATTTTAAGCTAATCTCAGAAGAATAAATAAATATATATATATACATATATATATTATATTAATTTACTTAAATATACAACCTCATTCGATGAATGGAGTTTACACAAAATTTAGTGAATTTTATATAGATTTTCATTCTAATAATTATTTTTCAGATGGAGATTTCTAGTAAAAAAGTTTCTAGTGAATACCTGAAGTAATTTAATGGCTATTATATTTTCTTTGCGTCTTATTAATGATTGTTTTATAAGTTACAATTAAAGGTTTACAGTAAACAAGACTTAATATTAATAGCGGAAACATTAGTCTTATGGTGGTAATATTTCCGTGGACGAGTAGAATTTTTTACCTAAATCACTTGGACCATGTGGAATTCGATTCTCAAAAATTCTAACGTGGAGAAATACCCATAATAAAATTATAGTTTAAAAAATATGCTCTTTCTTATTCTACAGCAGTTCAGAGAGTCTCTTTCTGTTATTCCAAACGACGTATTTTCAATAAAAACTTATATTAAAAAATAACAAATATTTAAGTACTTAGGAAAATGTGCTACAGTTAATATTTATGAATTATTCTATAGCAGAGGGGAATGTTCTAATATTCTCAGTTTCTAAATATTTATGAAGTTTTTATTTTTTATTTTTTCTCGTACTCAGTATTTTTTTTTTAATTATTTGAAGTACTTTTATATTATTCAGTTATAACTTAGTTAAAGTAAAAATCAACTTGTCCTGTTGTATGATCATTCTATATCAGTTAATAAAAGACCATATGTTACACACGCAAAAAAAAAAAAAAAAAAAAAAAAAGGATATGAACTAAAAATATATGTTATTCCTACATGGATAATGGACCAAAAACCATATATTTCTTACACTGAACAAAAAATTAGTTTAACGCAGCGCAGCGAAATATACATCATAAGCACAATCAAAAGACAACGTTTGTATCACAAAATGTGTATCCAACAATTATTTCTTATAATCTGCAAATTTTCAATGTTAGAATTTCTCATATAAGGAGAATTAGGAAGAAAGTTAACAGTTGTAAAAACTCTGGGAAAACATTTGTTAATACGAAAATGTTCTTTATTTTGTTCTAACTTTCTTTGATCATTTTAGAATTATTATATTTGCATAACCATTTTTAATATACAAACGTGTACTCAAACATAACAAACAAAATTATAAGTTATTAATATTATAAGATTACACTTTGTTATTGATAATCTACTTTAAATGTCTTCGTTAAATTAAAGATTATACAGTTATCATCTTAAAATCTTCAAGAAAAGGTTACAATTGCATTTAATGTAGCAAAAATGTATTGCACAACATTCGTAGTTCGAATTAAAATTCTCCACACTTATTAGTTATAGATTTATGAATGAACGGATGGTATTATGAATGTGAGGAGTGGAATTAAATAAAAAAAAAATCTTGAAATAATACTTGCATCAAAATTATTAATTGCGCCATGTATTCCATTAATATCGACGTCTTGTAAATGCATTTTTTGAATGCTATCTTATTGTTCAGTAAACCAATTAAAATATCGTCTCGGTGTCAAAGAACGTATGGACCTAATAACGAGCTCCAATAAACCTTGATCTAATTCTGTGCATAACTTCATACAGTTTTCAGTGATACAAAGAAAACACACATACACTCATGCACATGTACAGTAGGAATTTTGTAAAACATGTTTTTCGGAATTTCTATCCCTAAAAAGTATAAATTTGTCGTATACCGTAAGTCGAAAAAAATTATAATCCCACAATTCATTACAATTCATCTCTACATCTTTCTTAATTTGTGGTATATTTCCCTTTAACTTTCGAAATATTTTAAGATTTTTATTTTAAACCCAATACTCAAGCACATTGATACTTTAAATATCGTTACAAAAACATTTTTTTTTTTTTTACTTATAAAATTGCTGCCTATTTGATAAAAGAAAAAAACCCTAGAAGTTTGACAGTTATGCTTCTGCGAAAGTCTAAGTTATTTGAATTATTTTCGTCTTTATTTGAAAGATTACATATATGGCTTTTACCCATGTCCGAGTTAATTCAGGAGATTATTCCTCTTTTGGGTAAAATAATTCCTTATGGTATATTGGAATGATTTTCTGTTTTGCGGATATTATATTTGGTATGACTAAATTATTAGTTTCATTACGTGTATTTTGTGCTGAGTGTGTTTCCATCCCCCCCCCCTTTTTTTTAAATATTCTCCCGCTTTTTTGAGTAATAAATTTTGTGGTAAATTTGTGTAACATTTAAGAAGACATATCGATTTAATTCTTTATCATTGCTGCGTTTTTTTTTAGTTTTATATTTAGAAATAAATAAGTCAACGCTGTGTCCAATATCGATCACGTTGATCGAAAAAAGGTATTTAGCTGGAAGTTTTTTGAAGTGATAGTGATTTCTATTCTAGAACATGATGTGCTTTTTGTGGTTGATGTAATTGAGATATTCATTTGTAATGGTTGATCATTGTTTGACGTGATTGACAACCTCGTTCTTCTATAAACCAAGTGCAATATCTCTTTAAAATGCTAACCCAATATTTTTCTTCATTATTTTGCTTAGTATAGACCATGCGTTGGGAACTGTGTCGCGCTTATTCCAAACAACAAATTCCATCTAATATAATCACAGAATTTTCTGCTATTTAGATAGGCAATATATAGAAATTATCGTTCCATACTCCTGAAAATCGTCAACCACTTTTTATAGCCTCTACTCCAAAATCAAGCCAACCACATTTTTTGTTGCTACCAATTTTTAATCTTTTGTCTGTACAGTCCACTAGATTATTTTATATTTCATACAATTGTTTCAAAATTAACATATGTATCTCACGTCACGCATACATTTTAAGGTTTATTATTTAAAAGATAGTCGATATATATTTTTTTTTTCTCTTTAGAGAAACATTTTGAATTCCTTTCTTTTTGTTGTTGCTATTGTTTTGCCTTGACCGAAAGAAAAAAGTATTTTCCTATCATTGTTTTTATTCATTTGAAATATTATACATATACAGGGTGTACCGAAAGTCCATGATACATTTTAAAATTAAATATAAAATCAAGTAATTGTCGTACAGGACTGCGGTTTGGACTAAAATGCTTCTCACGATAAAAAGTTTTCTTAAAAGGCATACAAAATAGTTTAAAACTTCGTCCATAGATGGCGCTGTATCTTAAGTTATAATAAAAACAACAAAGCAAACAGAACAATAGTATGTGCAATCTATTAGCATAGTTCAATTTTTGCACCCATTGTAGCTTGAGCCACAAAAAATTCCTATGCCAGTTCAAAAAGCTGTTTCCGGATGGAGTCTTTTTTTTCTTTCACACTTGACACGAAAGTACCTTTAAACAGTAATGATGGAATATCTTTTAAAGTACTAACCTACGCATTTAGCTGTTTCGCTGGTAGTCGTCATTTCTGTGTCACATAGTCAAAAGTAATCTGAAAAAACACATGTATGAAACCAAACATACCAACAAATGGCTCCACCTGTGACCGACAGATTGAACTAATTATTTTAATGCGCTTGAAGAATCCTTTTCATCGTAAGAAGTATTTTAGTCTAAACTGCACTCTTGTATGACAATTACTTAATTTTTGTTGAATTTTAAAATGTGTCAAGGACTTTTGAACACCCTGTTTATATATAATTGTATGCGTTTAATGAAAATTTATGTCTGTTAGTTAAGGCTTGAAAGTGATGGGGGCAATCACTAGACGGATACGAATGATTGGTTTGATGTATATACAGTATCATATTATGTGCATAATATTGTAAATATTAAATTCATCTTTAAATTTTAAAACAAATAGTAAGTAGATTATATGCCCATTGAAATAAATACATGCTAAACTAATATAGCAATTATTATAACTACTTCTTTGCATAGTTTAGATGTATAGCATATTGAAATGAATAGTCACATGTGATAAAGTTTCTGTGGAAATTTTTGAATTCTGAAATATCAAATTTAAAATTAAGTAAATAAAATAATTTGGATAACTGTTTTTAATAATCTAAAATATGGGATGTACTAAAAAAGCCGTCTGAAATGCAGCACGATATTTAAATATAAGTTCTCTGATATGACTGAGATATTAGATTAGAATACTCACATACGATTCTGAGTGAAATAAAAGTTACATATGCATTAATTTTTAGAATTAAGATATTTATATAAACGAGTTGTTAAAAAAATAATACGTATTTTTTACCTGAAATAATGACAAAGAAATAATTAAAATTTTAACAATTAAAAATACATTAAAAAAAACGTTTTTATTGTTTACGTAAAAAAATGAACTAATTGTTTATAAAATTTTATGAATTATGTAGCATGAATAAAAACTTCAACAAGAGTTCAAACATATAAAACACATAATACCAAATTACTTTCTTCTATCTATTTCATTTACACGAAAATGTAACTTAAACAACAGTCGACTACATGTGTTTGCAGCAGCTGCGTATTTTTTAAGGTCTTTCCCTGTTTTTAAAATTCCACATTTGAGAATTAATTAAATCTGTTTTACAAGAGTTTCAAACTTCTAAAAATGAAATAAAATGGATTTTTTCTTTCGAATTTAATTACGTTCCCATTTTTGGTAGAATGAATAAATTTAAGACTTTTTTCCCATACGCTTTCCATAATTTTATGAATTTAAAAACGTGCAAATACAATTGTGATTCTTTAAACATAATTAACATTTTATCGATATAGTTTTGTAAGTTTATTTTAGGTGGAGCAATAGCAAACATTAAAAATAATTGATGTTATATCTTAAATTTAACAAATATTTAAATTTTAAATAGTAAGGTAAAGCTGCCAGTGATCACCAGGTTAAGGACGAATTTTCGGCTTTTAGCTAATAATTACTATGCCGTGCACATTTTTTGCCATGATGATAATTCAAATAAAACATGAATGATGGATGAAGACATTTGTGTCAAGAAAAATAAAGAAAAAAAATCTTGTAAGGAAAAAAATATTTCTTTATAAGATCTGTTTAACCAAAAAGTACAAAACATAATTAATGGCCTGCTTTGCATCCGTAATGGTTGATCACTTCATTAGAAATGCCCCACCGAAATCGATTCTTCGTTTTCTGATTATTTTTGTAGGATTTGGTCCTGGTATTTTGGTGGCTTCTTTGTTGGTCTTCTTAACTCTTATCTTGGCCATCAACAGATTCTTTTTTCCCCCCATTTTACAGCTTTTTCTCATTGTTTAACTTCTTTTAGCTGCAATACTTCTTGTTTCAGCCGTTACTTGCCTTTTTGCAGCTCTTTCCATCTTTGCGATGTCTGAACGAAAGGCATTCTCTCCGATCTCCTCTCCCCTTTACTTTCAGGAATGTGCGACCATTCAAGGATTTCTTTTAACCACAGAGACCGGTCTTCAGCTATGGAAAATGATTGTCTTTATTTTCCGGCTCTGAAAAACTGTCTTCGTCGAAACTTTCCGGCTCCTGTTGAACGATTGTCAGAATCATAGGAATTTTTTCGAAGGTGTTAGTGTTACTGAAGCTCGTACTTGTCTTGAGTAGCATGATGTCTACTGTGTCTGAGTAATCTTATTCAGCTGGATCCGTTGTCGTTTCTGTAAGCCTAGTTTGAATGCATTCCATACCAATGAAAATTCCCAATATTTTTTATAAAAGTTTGGTTATATATATAAATGAAATAGAGCCTCGAATTTTATGTATTTAAATTTAAAGGTTTAAAAAAAAATTACAAATTTTGAAATTTTTTCTCAAAAATTTCAAAATTTTTCATTTTTTTTAACATTTAAATTCAAATATATAAAATTCGATGCGCTATTTTATTTATATATATAAATAAAACTTTTATAAAAAAATATTGGGGATTTTCTTTAATAGGAACGCGCAGGGGGCATTTCGAAGATTTCTAAGACGACGCGTAAAATTCCATTTTTTCGTGATAAATGCATTCCATAATGCATATAATGTACACTTGAATAATATTTAAGATAAAATTTGCAAAAAAAAAAAAAAAAAAAAGAAAAGAAAAGAAAAAAAGAAAAAGAAAAACTTTGAAATTTTTCGAAAAAATTTCAAAATTTTTTATTTTATTTTATTATTATTTTTTTTTTACCTTTAAATCTACCCTATATCTATAAAATCCTAATAAACCAATTTTTGAAACGGATATATGAAACGACTGAAATGTAACGAATTGAAGAAACGATTCTATGAAACGACTAATTAAACAAATTATTACGTTTCGCGGCGATTTCTCATAAAATATAGAATACATTTCGATGAAATTAACACCAAAAATTCGCATTGCTCCGCAGATATCAAAACTGATATTAGAATTTTTAAATTCAAATTAGTTTTCGAAATATTAATTTTTTTCTAATTTTATATACTTTTTTCTATTGATGGCAACTCAAATTTTAAACATATAAGATATCTTTTTTTTTCATATTTTAGAAAATGTTATTGTTTTAAACTAATTTGGCGACCAGTTTGGCCTCCAATAAATGTCTGCTAATAACAACGCTTTTTTTTTTTTTTTTTTTTTTTTTTTTTTTTTTTTTTTTTTTTTGTATTTCATTATCATTTTATTTAATACAAAACTTCCATTTAAAACTAAAAAAATTAAAATCAATGTCTTTCACTTCTTTTTTTAAAAAAAAACGAAACGAAAAGAAAAATATTAATTGCCGATTTCATATGCGCACAGGGGTACCAAATAGTGCCAATAGGCGTTATTTTGCCTGACATGGTAACCCGGCTATTGTTGCTTATTTATTAATAAATGTTTATTTTCTTATTATTTCAATATATATAAATTGTTCTGTTCTATAGTTATTAATTAATTATTTTTTATTTATTGTTATTTCATTTTAAAAATAATAGGAAATAATTTAAAAATACATATGTAACTGGTATTCGAAAACGAAGTTTTCGCCGAATTGTCATTAAAAAAAAAAAAAAAAAAAAAAAAAAAAAAAATCACTGGAAACCCGATTAAATATTTCAACAAATCCTGGCATTTAATTTCGAATTCAAAGCAATGTTTTAATGGTACTATTTAGTTATCCTGTCGACCAATTTCGCCAAATTATATAAATCGCTGAAGTACTCACCAAATTATACAAATTGACGTAATTTTTATTTTAAATAACGAAAGAACAAATAAAAGCACAGATGTCATATACGCCCGATATGGGCGCGATTTTTTTCTGACGCCAATGTCGCTTGGAACGGGTACTTAACGAGCGCCAAAGTATCATTATTTTGCATGATATGGTAATCCGGGTGTTGTTGTTTATGCTGTTGATGTTTTAAAAATGTAGGCTGAAAGAAGTCGCGCAAATATGTATATGACATCTGTGTCCAAATAAATTAGTATAGCCTTAATAAAAATAAAAATTAAGCGCCGAAATAAAAATCACTTGATGGCGTAAACACGTGCAACTTCCTTAAAGTCAAGTGAATGTGACATTTACGAACAAACATTATCGGCATTTAATCTTATAGTCTGGCGATAAATTCTTGATCGATGGGATAACCAAGTAGTGCCGTTTTAATTTACCACTCGAAAAATAAAAAAAAATACTAACTGGCGAGTTAAAAAAAAAAAAAAAAAAAAAACTATTGGCGAGATTTTCACCAGGCTAACATAAAAGTAAATCTCATTTTTTGCGATCATGGCATATTTTATGTAGTTTTATTCGAAAAAATAAATTTGATTGTTTAATCAAAATGGAAATCTTTCTTATGAAAAGCGAAGGGTTGTACTTTTTTAAGGAAGTTACATGACTTGGACTATTATAATATAAGTGAAATGATGGCGATAAAATAATATTTGGCGACTTATCCCTTTGGCTGGCTAACATTAAGGTACAAAAATACCGCCAGGAATATAAAAAGTGAAGGGATCTGTCCGTAACTGTTGATAATAGTCACATAATTTAGGTTATTATTATAGAGATTGTTTTCACTTCTAAAAACCGCGAAAAGAATAATATTTCCAAACGATTATAAATTTATTTACACGTGACTATTAAAAACAGAAAAAAACCCCTTTAAAATAACTATTAAATGAGTAAGTGTTAAAAGCAGGAAAATGTTGAAAATTATGTCTTGAAAATTAAATTTACACGTGAATAATAAAAGAGAAAGTAAACTTTAAAATAATAAATACATTAATATGCGTTTAACCCTTTCAGGTGCAATGTACCTTTATTCGTAAAATGTTGAAATCGGTGAATGGCACCTGAATTTACAAACAAATTTCGAGGTACGGAAATGCGTTTGTTCACTTACTTATTAAAAGAAAATTTTTCATTCCAATATTTTGGTATCAATGTGGCATTTAAGAATTAAAATTAAGTGGTCCAAAAATGAACCACCGACCATGAATGTGTTAAAGTGGTAAATTGTAGTAATTGTAGTAAATTGTATTATGTCAATCGTTTTATAGCACTGTTAAATAATACCGGGAGAAAAGACTCTGTTTACTTAATTCATTTTGTTTTAGCTTCCTTTCAAATGTTTAACTGGTCTTCTTTAATAAAACACGAAAACAACCACTGGATGTCTTGACAGCAACTGATTCAACCTTAAATTTTCGCAATCAAAGGGAACTGAATGGAAACCCGTTTACAGGGAGATCGCTATAGGTTTATTCATTATAATTCAATCTTCTCTAATCTTTTTAAAACCGATCAGATTAGCGTGCTTTTAGATTCTGCGGTGTCTGAACGGGGGTTGGCAGGCGTAGCTTGCAGGGGGCAGAGCCCCCTAGTTCAAATATGTAAAATTCGATGCTCTATTTTATTTAAATTCCCTTTTTTTCTCAAAAATATTTTTTTAATTATTTTTTTGTGATAATTGGATGCGATAATGCATATAATGTACCCGTGAATAATATTTCAGATGAAATTTACACACAAAATAAACAACAACAAAAAAAAATTTGGAAATTTGGTAATTTTTTCGAAAAAAATTCAAAAATTTTCATTTTTTTTTACCTTTAAATTCAAATATATAAAATTCGATGCTCTTTTTTATTTATATACATAAACCAAACTTTTATAAAAATTATTGGAGATTTTCATTGATATAGAATGCGCAGGGGGCATTTCGAAGATTTCTAAGACGACGCGTAAAATTCCACTTTTCTCAAAAATATATTTTTTTGTGATAAATGCATGCTATAATGCATATAATGTACCCTTGAATAATATTTAAGGTGAAATTTACAACAAAAAAAATAAAAATATATTTTAAGCTCCCTTGTCCCCTTAATCGAAGGTGCTGCAGTTCTTAAAAAACATTCCATTCTTAACAACATCAACTTCCTTCGCATCACGATCCCCCTGCTCTTTTCTCAATTTTTGAAGCCATTATCTCTATTCTTTAAAAAAAAAAAAAAAAAAAAAAAAAAAAAAAAAAAAAATTCAAAACAAAAGGTAGCTGTATTAACACAGCAAAATCGCAGAATTAAAGTTTTATTGTTTGCTCAGCTTGGTGCTCAAAGGAAAAATAATGGAACTGTACCATCCCAAGTGACGAATTTGTTATTAGATACATACACACTACCGTTTACATTGTGAAAATAACATGTAAATAAAAATTTCAATTTCTCTAAGCAATTCCTAGTGATTCGTAATTTAGAGTGTTTTCAGCTCATTTAAGGGTTTTTCATTTGGCTATATTTTATAAACCTTTCTTAATTAGCATTTTCATCTTATAAATAACAACCATGAGAATTTTCCGTTTTAGCCCAACGGTATCAAATAAATTGAAAAAAAAATTCCCCTGCGTCGTTTTAAATTACGATTTTTTGATTTTTAATTAGAAATCGTTTTACGAGCATTTGCATCTTAACCGCTATAACAGACGTCAAGTTTCTAGACCCTTCAGTATCACAAAAGTTGGAATTTTAGATCTTTTTCAGCACACATTTGATTTAAAAAAAATATTCGGAGCATGAGTTTGCGATTTAAAAATAACAACGATGTCAAATTTAAATTTTATATCATCAACAATTCTATAGAAATCGTAAATCTATAGAAAAAGTTTTCTTTGCCTTTAAATAATATTTTAACTTTGAATTCTTTAGAAACTGCTTTTAGAGAGTGTTTATATCTTGCAAGTTCCATTATGTCAAAATTCTAATTTTTATACCCTTCAAAATTACAAAATTAAAATTATGCATTTTAGAAATATTTTGCTTCTGCATATGGTTGGGGTTATGATACCAACATAAAATATAGTCTAATGTAAAGTACAGACTATCATCATCATTCTGCCAAACTTACTTTATAAATGGGTTAGTAATTCCATAGATTAACCCCTACAAACAACCGTTTATTTGTTATAATATTAGTATAAAAATAATATTTAAAAATGCGTAAAGTTAACACTGTTTTGAATTATGTTTTCTAACTTAAAAAAACACAATGACAAATTAAAGTTTTCTTTTTTTCAAAATCTTCGATAACTGTACACGAAGCCCGGTCTAGATATCAATACCACTTGAGCAAACGCCATACCACTGAACTACTTTGCAATCGATCTAGAATGTTTAAAGCTATATTTTAAATATTCATAGCTTTCACAACTATCTATAGACGCTAGTTGTGACACCAAAGTTTGGCAGTTAGGGAGTTGATGCTAGCCTGAAATAGTAGTCAATTATGCCATTTACAAAGTAATATCGCGAGTACAAAAAGTATATAATAAAATGAACATAAATAAGAGGAATATGCTAATAAATTTATTATCAAATACTTTTCTTTAAACGTTTGAAATAAATAGATGTACTCAAAAACTCAAGAAAAAGATGTACTCAAATTAATGACAGCAAACAGCTATAAAATATAAAATGTAAGTGTGGGCCATCAATGCTGCGATCATGAAAAAACAGCATCAGTAGTGGTCCATTACAATAGTTGACTTAATAAGATTATTTTGATAACACCAATGTGTTTATACATTCTTTAAACTTTACATAAGTTATTAAAACTTACTTTTCTTTCGTTTATCATTCTTGAAACTTTCGTACACAGCATGAAACCCAACTTTTCTCACTAAAAGTCTTCTTATCAAACCACAGCTTAAACATAAAAAAAGGAAACTGCGGTAGAAGCAGCTCCTGTTCACGTAATGTGCATGATTTGTCAAAACAAAGGCATGATATGACATTCCAAAGACCATTTTATCATTTCTGATTGGCGCTAAATTCAAATGTTGGGCGTTTCTCGTCTAGCTTTGTAGGAAAAATTAATGGGCCATTACTGGTGCATGGTCCATTATAGGTGATTTTACACTATTGTCATAATTTTTAATTGAAAATATTCTCTCATAAAATCAGAAGATTCATTAATACTATAAATTTAATTATTGGTTATATTACAGCCTATATTTATGTGGATAATGCATTAATGGGCGATATGTAAAAAATAATATTATTATGTAATTATTGGCTTAATTGAAATACTTCCAGTAAAACTGAAATATTGAATACAAATCTGATTTCCTTTGGAATACGTGAAATTAAATTTGTGTTCCAAACATCCTAGTGAAAAATCACTAATACTTGGTAATATGATTCAAACCTAGTTTAAAGTAAAAAAAAAAAAAAAGTACATATAAATATATTTAGTATGCAATTCTAAATAAAATTTTAAGTATATTTTCAATAATCATTATAAACATTTATATATATATATACATAAGAAAACGTTTATGCTATAATTTTAATAAAAGTAATTTTACCGTACGTTGTTACAATATTCGCCGCATTAAATAATCAAATAAATATATCCTATTTAAACACGTGCGTAAAATAACCAATATAATATCGTAACCATTCGTATTTGCATAATCGATATATATCATAAAACACATGTGTATGTATATATAAACATTCATAAGTCTGTTTAATAGCCTATACTTATTACCCAGGAAAGGACCCTTTAACTGCATTCGCGGAGGACTTAAAGGAATCGATTGGAAGCAGAGACTTAATGTCCGATCCGCACCTTCCATCGGTGCAGCTTGTTACTACCCTTGCCTAGTGCATGGGGAATGAACGCGGATGGGCTTCCTCCAACCCGCTTTGCCAGCGGTGAGGAATTTGGCCACTTACCCCCTTACTTTACCATGAATTCACAAAATAAATCACGGCCATTAATTCCCGGCAGTTTGCATGTTCCTGGTTACTGCAGCGATCAGAAATACATTAAGACAGTGGGTGCTAAGAATCACCAGGATCGTCTTGGCTGCCATAAGTTGACAACATTGGCAACGTATAATGGGCGATCCCTATCTTTGGAAAACCGTGTACAGGAATTTTAAGAAGAATTAGAACGAATCAACTGGGGCATCCTAGAATTATGTGAAGTAAGAAGAAAATGAGAAGAGAAGACTGATCTTATCAGCGAACATGTATTACACTACAGAGGCGCAAACGATGAAAGAACAAGCGGTGTAGAATTTCTGATTCATAAAAGGTGAAAGAATCACATCGTAGAATATGATAGGACATCAGATAGAGTTGCAAAGTTAGTAATACAGGTGTCTAGAAGATATAAGCTGCAAATTACCTAAGTTTAATGCACCAACAATGTGCTATACTAATGAGGAAATTAAGGATTTCTATGAAGAAGTATCTTCAATGCACCAAAAAGGAAAATGCTATATAAAATTAAAAATGTGAGACTGGCATGCTAGAATTGGGGAATAAAGAAAGATGAGTTTTCAGTAGGAAATCATGAATATGGGTTGTTTAATGAAAGAGGAAACTGATTCAGTTTACAGAATGAGAACAAATGTATATCATGAATTCATTTTTCATAAAAACGCCACTCAGAAAATAGACATGACGCTCTGCAAATGGCTCAAAAAGTGAAATCAACTACATCTTGACGAACAAAAAGCATCTTATTCAGGATTGCAGCGTTCTCAATAACTTCAATACAGGAAGCAATCACAGGTTGTTTAGATGCAAATGGCTCTTACTAAAGTGGAAAGAATGGAGCTTTTGCAATACTCAAATAAATCAATCGATATTATAAATCTCCAGAAACATAAAGAAGAATTTATCTGGAACTTAAAAACCGTTTCCATGTACTTCAATCAAATTTAGAAAAAAAGCAAGATGTTACAGTATTGAACATGAAACTAACCAATACTCTACAAGAAATTGCAAAGAAGATATCCGGCGATGTACAAGTAAAACAGACAAAAAAAAATAATAATAGAAGAAACAAGAAAAGAAATGAAGAAACGTATTAACTTTCAAATGAAGAAAAAAGACCCTAAATCAAGAGTTGAATATGCTAATTTATGTAAAACGGTAAGAAAATGTGCTACATAACATATCAGAAAATTTAATGGTGATCTTGTCAAGAAAGTTCTAGAAGATAACAAAAGTTTAAAATCAGCTAAGCGGAAACTATATGTTGGACGAAAATGTATTTTTACACTAAGGAGGATAGATGGAGCTATTACCAAAATCAATAACGAAATAGAACAAATTGTTGAAAAATTCGAGAAAGATCAATATAAATGTGAAGATCAAAGGTAAATCAATCCACGAGATCCACAAGATAACTTAACAAAATCTGAAGAGGTAATCCTAGTGATGACAGATAAAGTTTTACAAGCCATTAGATTTATGAAAAAAGGAAAATGCCCTGGCGAAGATAGAATTGCAATTGATCTTATCAAAGAGGCAGGAAAAGAATTTTCAAAAACTACTGTCCTTACTGTTTTAGCAGAAGCAGTTCGAAAAGTAGATTTATGTTTTTCAAATCGTATTCGTTTATACAAGTTCATATAAATGTCCTTATATGGTGCACAATATAGTAATATGCTGTTTTCATGAATCTATTCTTATTTTTATTATTTCATGGTACAATTGTCCATCGTGTGTTAACAATAATAATGTTGTCTTGAAAACTAATTACGTATAAGCTATTAGAAATTTTTCAAAAACACAAAAATTTAACTTATTCATGATTATTAGTCGATATCAAGTTTTTAAAGGTACTTTAAAATAAGTTAAACATATATTACACAGTAATAATATGTCTAATATTATATAAACTATCTGGTTTAGGTATACAATGACCTTTTATAGATTGTACTTAAAGCTAAGCATTCATTACTGGGAGTTGAGTATTAAATTATCATACGTAAACTATGGAATGTATATTCACTATAATGGTATCATAATGGATGCAATTAAGTAAATGTAATGTATCTTGCATTAAACAATTAGAAACAATCGTAGTTTATGCAAAAGATTTTGATTTACATTTCAGTTTACACATTATGAAATATGTGAATATTATTGAAATGTACACAAAGTTTACTTTTACTTAATTATTTTTAATAACAGTTAATTTAACAAAGTTACTTCATTATGTAAAATTTACCAATGTATATAAAAAATTTAATTATTATATATTCAATATATTTTATACTATACCAAAACATTTAAAAGTGATATTAATAATATTAAATTTTATTCCACATAACGTTTAACCAGTTATTTTAATTAAATAGTATTACTGTACATTAAAAAAAAATCTATGTTAAATATTAAAGTAGATAATAGTTTTAAAATGTTTTATTATTTCCTACATTCAGACGAATATTCAGCTAATGACTTGTTAGTTCAAGTTCTTTTATGTACGTAGATAATTCTGAAAAAAAGTTGGTGATATGTTTTAAACCGTGTAGGAGCAGTATATTAGTCACCAACGATAATTGTATTCTAGATGTTTACATGTGCCTCCGTTTAAAATTAAATCCTCTTTGTGTGCCCAATTTTCTACAGGTAAAAAATTTTAAGCTTTATAAATGCAGGGTGTCTACAAATTAGTTTGGCAAAAAAAAAAAAAAAAAAAAAAAAAAAAAAAGAGGATTTATTGAGTGAAATTGACAGGAAAAAATAAAGTACATGATGTTGTAAGATAGAAAAATGGTTCAAGTTTACCATTATCACCATTATTTCGCCGTTCTTGCAGAGCAGAATGAGTTTCATGAAATTAAAGACAGTATTTCGTTGCACGTCTCCATTATCTTAATGCCGAACAAGAATAATTACCACTCGCTAAGCGATAGCGTAAGTTATGGCCCCTAACGCCATCTATGAATAAACTTCGGCAATATTACTACTAGTCTGACTTTCAACTAGTTAATTTCATTTAACTTTTCGAAGTTCTTAACTTAAGAAAGTGCCCAAGTAATTTGTAGACACCCTGTATTTATACATTAAAAATGTACATTTGGGCTTATAAATGTGCATATTCAGCACCTAATTGTTTCAATAAAACGTTTTACTTTTTTTTTTCGGGGAGAGGGGATCAAATGTGCATTCTAGAAAATGATTTCAAAATAAGATTTGATTTATTATATTATTGCGCATTAACATTTCTTCTGCGGATTCTTCACGGAAATGTTCGTATAACGGCTATTTCTACACAAGTAAATTTTACCAGTTTAGTCTATTCAGAAGTCCATAAATATTAATTTTATGCATTGCGATATGAACGTAAGTGACAAAGAGTCATTTTGTTATTTACATCATCTCATTTAATTATTAAATGTAAGGCCCATTCACCTTCATGTGATGGATCAGAAAATTAACAAAGTTATTGTTAATAAAAGGCTAATGCATCGTATGGTAAATGTATGATTTTGACATAATCAAAATCTTCATTTCAGGAATAAAACGCGGAATACATTATCTCACTTAAATAATTTCATCTGCGAAAATATCCCTTTGCAATAGGCATCCTTAATTATAAAATCCTCACAAAACTTTCTAAATCCAAAGAGTAATACCGAAATTGAGATTTGTATTTTTTTTCCATTTTATCTTGGAATCTATTTTAAGGCTATAAATGCCACTTCATTCATGGACTGCTTATCTACCAGATGTGCAAGTGGAAAATGATTACATATCTTTGAGGAACAACTGTTTAACGCGTATATAGAATTTTTTGTTGGATTTCTTTATTGACCTATTAGAGAAGAATTGGATCCTGTAAATTCAGAGAGGTTTTAATCAAATTTACTAATGTAAATATCAGTGGTCAAATGTAAATGGTGTTTAAAACCAAAACTTTGAAAAGTTGAAATTAGATAAAATGATATTTTTAAGATTTTATCTATTTATATAATACTCTAAGGTGACGATTCCGGCTCTTATTGTTCCCCGAGAAAACCAACACATCGCATCCATGTTAGGCATAAGCATGCAAGAGGCCGTAAATTTGCTGATTTTTCAACTTGCGGAGATATACACATAATGTGCTTTGTATCACATGTGTGCTTCTTTATTTTCTATAAAACATTCAAAAACTATTTCTAAATTAAAAATAACTGTTAATCAGCTATTATAAACAACGTATAAAATTATATAAACAAACGAAAACTGTTACTATTTAGAACTACAAATTCCAAATCTAGATACAAATGAACAAATGTACAGCGTTTCATAAAAAATACAGGATTTAATATTGAAATATGCTTTTAAAATATGTGTAAAAGCATATTAAAGCCTTTAAATATTTTGAAATGCGTTTTTCATTTTCTCATACTAACTTATGGTTTTCTGAAAAATAGAATTATCTGTTAATCTACTTGCAAGACAGCAGTTTCATGTGTAAACGTTGTTTTGGCATCATCATCGACCATCCATATAAATGCAAGCACTTTTGATTGAAATTAGAGTTTCTTATTTTAGAAGAAAGCAGAACATAATGTTGTAATTCCAGATCAGTTTTTCAAAGTTTCGTTTATGGTGTGTGCTACAACAGTTATATTTTCTTATTAATTACTGAAAATAAATAAAAATGAATGCATATCTTCTGAATAGTATAAAAAACAGAATGATTGATGATATTGTAATTTACAAAAAATCTTGAATAAGGATGATGAATTCTACAAAATTTTCATAAATAAACAAATTTTAAACTTATAGTAATTTAATTTTGTCAGTTTTTAAAATTCAATAAAATTTTACGTTTCTAAATTTTCTAAATTGATAATAAATTTAAATCTAAAAAAAATTAAGAAATTACTTTAGAAAAAAAAAAAAAAAAAAAAAAAAAAAAAACCTTAATGATAAATATTTTTTATTTCGATTATATCCGTTAAATAATGTGGATTACTTTTTAATAAAATTTTAATATCAAATATTTAAAAAAATTACATTTATAACCAAAAAAAAGCTAATTAATTTATTAAGAATATTTATCTCTTATAAAGTAAAAAAAAAATCTTTCTAATGTTTAACATATTATAATTAAAATTTGTTGTAAATTTCGAACATTTTTGCTCAATGAATATTACTGCTTAGTGAAAATAACGATTAAATTCCACACCTCTTTTCTTTAAATTTAAAAACAGACAGAAGACTACTTAATGAAACTTTAGAAAATCCAACCAAGGAATGTAAATTTAATTAAATAATTAATTCAATTGCTTTAGTTTTGATATGATGCATAAAATGTCTTATAAATTGTATAGCAAGTGTTTTTTGTACATTAAAACACCTTTTTTTAAATCTGCTATTAGTCCAGGCAATAGGGAATTTTACCTATCAAAATTAATGGTAGTACTGGAAATTGGCTTTCTAGATGTTTTTTGGGTCGCTGAATCCGAATTTGTAACTTCCCACCAAATTCTCCCCCGGCAACCCCCCAAATTTTGGTAAAAAGCCCCCCCCCCCCCAAAAAAAAAAGGTTTTTATTAAAAAAATCAATTTTTTTATTGTTTCAGAGAAAAAGTATCTAAAAATTCAGAAAGTAGACAAAATTTCCAACAAATTAGATATATGACATTATGGCTTAGGATGAAGGGGAAGGGGGGATCTGCCTCGGAACATGCGCGCGGTGATGCATAAATTAAGTTGCGCAATTCCACTTAACCACTCACACATTTACATTCGCCCTCCCATCTCCGATCCGAACTTTCTATATAAGGTTTACTTTAAGATTTTTGGTTAGCTGAATCCGAACTTTTAACTTTCCCCCAAAAATTTCCCCTCCAAATAGTTGTTTTTAACTTAAATTTCTTATTGTTTTAGGGGAAAAGCATTACAAAATTCAGAAACTAGACAAAATTTGCAACAAATAGGATACATGACATTATGAATTAGGATGAACGGGGAGGGTGAGGGCTGCCTCGGAACAGCACTGCGGCGCTACGTGCACTAAATGATGAAGTGCAGGCAATAGGGGATTTTATCTGGCAAAATTAATGGTAGTTCTGGAAATAGGCTTTCTAGATATTTTTTGGGTCGCTGAATCCGAATTTGTAACTTCCCACCAAAATTTTACCCGGCAACCCCACAAAAAATTGATTTTTTGAAAAAAATTGTTTTTTGAAAAAAGCGCGCGGGGAATGTTCCGAGGCAGCCCCCTCTCTCCCCGTTTATCCTACGTCATAATGTCATATATCCTATTTGTTGCAAATTTTGTCTAGTTTCTGAATTTCGTAATGCTTTTCCCCTAAAATAATAAAAAAATTAAGTTAAAAACAACTATTTGGGGGGTGGGTTCGGGGGGGGGGGTGGAAATTTTGGAGGTAAGTTAAAAATTCTGGTTCAGCGACCCAAAAAACTTAAAGTAAACCTTATAGAGAAAGTTAGGAGGGAAGATGGGAGGGCTAATGTAAACGCGTGAGTGGTTAAGTGGAATTGCGCAACTTAGTCCACGCAGCACTGCGGCGCATGTTCCGAGGCAGATCTCCCCTTCCCCTTCATCCTAAGTCATAAGGTCATATATATAATTTGTTGCAAATTTTGTCTACTTTCTGAATTTCTAGCTACTTTTCCCCTAATACAAAAAAAATGGAAATTTTTAATAAAAACCTTTTTTGGGGGGCTTTATACCAAAATTTTGGGGTGTTGCCGGGAGAAATTTTGGTGGGAAGTTACAAAATCGGATTCAGCGACCCAAAAAACATCTAGAAAGCCGATTTCCAGTACTTCCATTAATTTTGCTAGATAGAGTCCCTTACGGTCTCTATTGCCTGGACTATATGTAATTTTTTTTATTTGTTGTTGTTGTTGTTGTTGTTTTTATATATATATACGTATATTTATATATCTTATTGTCTATCTTAGATTCATACTGTATTTTCTGCACCCGTCAGAGATGCAAAGAGCTATGAATAAAATATTTTATTGCACTCTTTATTCTGTAATTAAAAAATAATTTAATTACAATTATGACTATCAAAACGCCTAAATATAATGGTTGTTCTTTATTTATTCAAAGTTCATTCTAGTAGCGAAATTTTTGTTTTTTATTTATTATTCAAAGTTTTTTTTTATTATATAACAAGATTTTTTGAAACCAAACGTTAAAAAATAATAATGTGCCACTTAAAATAGGTTTCAGCATCTCACAGATTAGACTTTCTCCAAACTAAAGCAATCTTAAACTTTTTTTTTTTCAAATACAAAGATATACATTAATATATACTACCAGAATCCAGATTTGGTGCATCCTATTCATTGAATGTATTCTTATGTTTTAAGCTTATTGTAGAAAATAAACTTGTTTTTAGCATGTATATTTCAATATCGGATAGAAATAAAATTACGGCGATGTAAATTCATAAAGAGGAAAAGAGATGAAGGTACTTAACGCATAATTCATTTACCCGAGTTATGTGTCCAAGCACCCTTCTTAGAATGATCCATCTTCCATCTTCTGTTTTTCTTTTTCTGAAGAGAAATAGCATTTTACACTCATTTAACACCACTTAACACCCTGCTGAATAACGAGAAATCAGCTTAATTGAACATTTCATTAGTTACATTTCTGCATGGATATCTGATATAATTATTTTTAGTTCAGATTTCTGCGAATTATGAATATTAAGTACTTATTTTTTTATTATTATTATTTTTTTTTCACAGTTTGGTTTCTGAATTAGGTATTTCTATTTCATATTACGAGTACTATAAATTTCTCCATGGGAACCCAATGTATATGGACAATTAATTTACATTTTCTTCGGCGACATATTGTCGGGCTGATAAGTTGGAGGACACAAGATTTTCAACCTATTTATAATTCTGAATTTAAGACAGAAGCATAAGTCCCAGAATCACGGAGACAACAGCCATTTCTAAGAGAAAAGTAAGGAGACAGGAAGATTACCAAACTATGTATAGGAAGGTGGAAGGTTTTCCGCTTGCTGTTGCGAAAAGTCTTAAAATAGAGATGCAGAATATTAAAGAGGCTTTTTTTAAGAGACAGATATTTTGTTACTAGTTAAAATTAATTTAATTTTTTAGTTTTGCAACATGTGCTATTTATTTTGCTTATACTAAATTTTTGTTCCGATTAATTTGAATTTTGTTACTATTTATGGGGATTTACATTTTTAACACTCATATGTCAAGAAGTTGATCAAAATTACACAGTTCTTTGTCTTTTATTTACTTTAATTATACGGAACTTACCCGAGGAACTAAGATCGTAAAAAGTACAGTATTAAAATATAATGAATATCTGTACTTATTTGTAAATTATGTATTATACATTTATGTATCGTTTTTTACATTATATTAAGATTCACTATGGGAACCTGATAAATGAGGAAAGTAATTTTACTTTCAATTTTTATTTTCTATTTCTATTACATCATATATATTATAAAGCAGTAAGATCTAAAAGTTCCGCCCGAATGTTTTCAAAAACTACCGGTGGATTTTTTGTAAATAGTGTCATTAGATAGAGAATATTCACGTGGTGGTTTATGTGTAAAATATACAGGGATAACTATGATTTTGGGTAATAAATTTCGCATTTTATTGTTATTTTGAACGAAAAGGTTGCCAGAGGTTATTTTTTGGCGATAAATGAATTGAAATCGCTGTATCCGTTAGAAAATAAATGAAAAATAATTACTGATATTTAATTGTAAAAAAAAGAAAGAAAAATACATTTAAATGAGGGATTATGTTAAAAAACGAATATATTTAATTTAAACCTAAAAGAAATATTTGTAATTTAATTTAAACATGAAAGAAAAATTTGTAATGATTAAAAATTAATTTAATGAGAAAGATTACAATTGATACGCAATATTTGGCTCATTATCGCTTGCGTTAGATTATAGAAATGAATCTGAAAATTTGATTAGATGAATTTTTAATGACTTTTTTTTTCTTTTTGTTCTTTTCTTTTTTTTTTATCTAATTGCCCCATCACGTAACTCATAGAAAAAAAAAGCAGATATAATTGTGAGTCATGTGTAATTATTATTTATTTCTTTACGATTCTTTATTTTACTTTTGGTCACCAAACAATGTGATTTAAAGTCAAAAATGCATAAGTGTGACACTAGCTTGAGGATATTCTCATAAATGGTGTTTTTTCATGTGAACGAGATCTTTTTTTGAGTACGTTTTTATATTCAATTGTAACTTATATAGATATCAGTTAATATTTTAAAAATGGAATCAAATACTTAAATTTTAGTGTGAATTTCTGCCACACATACATATTGTAATATAATTTCATATTTTTTAAAATGTTTTTCACCGTAATTCCGAAAGCATGTGATATTTATAAACTCGAACTCAGATCAATGACTATTATCCATTTTTTTAAGCAAATATTATCTATTGTTTATTTCATTTTTTCTTGAGCCATATCGACAATATCATTTATAGGAAAATTCACACCTTCGAAATCTAGGAAATGAAGATAGTTTTTAAGGAAATTTATACAATCATGCGTTATTATTATCGAAAATTTCAATATTTTGAAAAAAAAAAAAAATGCAAGTCTTTTGTAATTCGTCATTTCTTCCCCGTCTTTCTTCGTTTATGCGTCAGATGATAGCATAATTTAATGTATTTTTGTATGCTGAATCGGTTGGTGCCAAGTAAATTCTTATAAGTCCATCAGTTCACGACATTTTTCATATTTTTCTAATTTGGCGGTGTCTTTGGCGTCTAAACCTCAAAATGTCTAACATTACATCCGTTGCTCTAGCAATGAAAAAAATTCAAATTAACTCTTTTGGATAAAGAATAAAAACGGCTCTATGAGTTTGAAAAAAAAAAAAAAAAAAAAACGAACATCTTAATAAAAAAATGGTTCTACTTAATTATCCCGTTGACCAATTTCGCCAAATTATATAAATAGCCAAACCACTCGCCAAATTACATTAATTGACATAGGTTGTATTTTAATAATGAAAGAACAAATAAATTAGTATAACATTAATAAAAATACAAATAAAACGTCGAAATAAAAATAACTTGATGACGCAAGCACGTGTAACTTCCTTGAAGTCAAGTGAATGTGACATTTACGATCAACCGTTATTGGCATTTAATCTTATAATTTGGCGATAGATTTTTGGTCGACGGGATAACTAAGTAGTACACTCTCAGAAATGAATACTCAGATTTCACGAAATTTTCTTTGTTTTTGACGAAATAGTTTCCTGGAAAATGCTCCGAGCGAACATTTCGTCAAATTGATGAAATTAGTTTCTTCACTTGCTTGACGATATAAATTTCGTCAATAGTTTCGTCAAAAGAGGGCTGGTGGCGCCATCTCTCAATCAGTTTGGAAGCTCCAATATTTGACACGGTGAAAGAAAAAAAAAATCACCTCTCTCTTACCCCGGGGTGTTTCGAACTCACAACCTTTCGTATGAGAGATCGCTGTTCTGCCGACTTGGCTGCTGGGGAGTTGAAAGTGTTTGCTTTTAGACTGATATAATGAATTCTACTTCGTATTTTATTTTTATAACGTAGATTGCAATTTTATCGGGCTGCTATATTTTCTGAAAGTTTTAAGGAAAGCTAATTTATTTTTATGGTTTTCTCGTATCAATGAATAATTATAATATGGCTTGATTAAATAATTTACAACTGAAATTTTCTTTGATCAATGGATGATTAGAATATGGTCTGGTTAATTTGTTGCTCACAAATAATGAATTGTGAAGTGCATTTTGCGTGAGATTTTATCATTGAGTAGGAAGATAAGATTTTAACACTTTACTGTTTATAAAGAGGAAAGGGATCAATTATGTTTATTTTTAATTTGATTGAAAACATAATACACTTCTTAAAAAAAAAAAAAAAAAAAAAAAAAAAATATCCTAGAAGTTTGAAATTGTATTGACCTAATTTTCTTATTGAATGGTTTTGAAAAACACAGGAAATTTATTCTTTTCGAATTAAAACATAACGAAAGACAACATATAAATAAAATAATAATAATATTAATAAGCATTCCTAAAAATTCTAACAGCTAAAAAAATAACTAATGAAGAAACAATAACTACCTATATTTCAGTATTTTCTGAAAAGCACTAAGTGCTTGTTTTAAAATAAATTATTACAGGACTAACACAAACAAGCAGATATCTGTTTGCTAAAATCGTAGGATTTAAGGAGGATTTGAGGAAATGTTTCCTTAAAATGCATTGAGTCTGACCGTGATTGAGGCAAAACTTTCGTCAAATATTTGAGGGTTTAAGTTTCGTTAAAAGTCACGTGATGTTAGTAGGAAATGATCGTCAAAAACGACGAAATACAGCTCGAGGATTTCTGAATCTTCAAAAGGGAGAGTTTTATTTCTGAGAGTGTACCAAAAAAAAAAAAAAATAGTGATTTTATGCAAAATAAGAGGAACAATTTTACTAAGAAATTAGCGTTATAGAACGAAAGGGTACTACTTAGATATTCCGTCGACCAAAAATCTATTGCCAAACTATAAGCACTCTCAGAAATGAATACTCAGATTTCACGAAATTTTCTTTGTTTTTGACGAAATAGTTTCCTGGAAAATGCTCCGAGCGAACATTTCGTCAAATTGATGAAATTAGTTTCTTCACTTGCTTGACGATATAAATTTCGTCAATAGTTTCGTCAAAAGAGGTCTGGTGGCGTCATCTCTCAATCAGTTTGGAAGCTCCAGTAATTGACACGGGGAAAGAAAAAAATGACCTCTCTCTTTCCCCGGCATGATTCGAACTCACGACCTTTCGTATGGGAGGTCGCTGTTCTGCCAACCTGGCTGCTGGGGACTTGGAAGTATCTGTTTTTAGACTGGTATAATGAATTCTACTTCGTGTTTTATTTTTATAACGTAGATTGCAATTTTATCGGGCTGCTATATTTTCTGAAAGTTTTAAGGAAAGCTAATTTATTTTTATGGTTTTCTCGTATCAATGAATAATTATAATATGGCTTGATTAAATAATTTACAACTGGAATTTTCTTTGATCAATGGATGATTAGAATATGGTCTGGTTAATTTGTTGCTCACAAATAATGAATTGTGAAGTGCATATTGCGTGAGATTTTATCACTTTGAGTAGGAGGATAAGATGTTAACACTTTACTGTTCATAAAGAGGAGAGGGATCAATTATGTTTATTTTTAATTTGATTGAAAACATAATATACCTCTTAAAAAAAAAAAAAAAAAAAAAAAAAAAAAAAAAAAAAAGATATCCTAGAAGTTTGAAATTTTATTGACCTAATTTTCTTATTGAATGGTTTTGAAAAACACAGGAAATTTATTCTTTTCGAATTAAAACATAACGAACGACAACATATAAATAAAATAATAATAATATTAATAAGCATTCCTAAAAATTCTAACAACTAAAAAAATAACTAATGAAGAAACAATAACTACCTATATCATAAACAAGAAAATATCTGTTTGCTAAAATCGTAGGATTTGAGGAAATGTTTCCTTAAAATGCATTGAGTCTGACCGTGATTGAGGCAAAACTTTCGTCAAATATTTGAGGGTTTACGTTTCGTTAAAAGTCCCGTGATGTTAATAGGAAATGATCGTCAAAAACGACGAAATACAGCTCGAGGATTTCTGAATCGTCAAAAGGGAGAGTTTTATTTCTGAGAGTGAGATTAAATGCCTATAATGGTTGATCGTAAATGTCAAATTCACCTAACTGTAAGCAAGTTACACATGTTTACGTTACAAAGTGATTTTTATTTCGACGTTTTATTTGTATTTTTATTAATGTTATAATAATTTATTTGTTCTTTCGTTATTTAAAATAAAAATTATGTCAATTTGTATAATTTGGCGAAATTGGTCGACGGGAAAACTAAGTAGTACCAACGAAAATATTTAAATATGAAAGCACTGTTTGTAACGACTTAAAAATTATTTTCAAAGATAGAAATTGGAATTGGAATAATATTTGGAGATTTATAATTTGCTCCTCTATAAGGGAAAAAAATCGGTACATTTATAACAGCTGTGCTCAGATCTCGCCAATAGTATTTTTAAAATTGCCAGTAGCAGTAGTTACATTTTGCGTATGTAAATTAAAAATAATTCTTTGTTTTTAATTATGGAATTATTTCCTGTTATTGTTTATCTTTTCAGTTTTTTAAATGAAATTAGTGTAAGGCATGCATTTTAAATGAAATGAGTGAAAGGTTTGCATCTTAAATGAAAACAATAAATGTAAGAATATGGTATGAACAATTGATTTATTACCTGCGCCCGGCTAACATAAAAGTATCACAAAAGCCACATATTCACTTGGTACACATGTCATATTCGCCCCATATTGGCGCGATTATTTTCGGTTGCCAATTTGGCGAAAACATCAACAGCATAAACAACATAATTCGGGTTACCACATCAAGCAAAATAACGACACTTTGGCGCAAGTTAAGTACCTGTTGCCTATATGATATTAGGTGGTACAGATGTCATATACTCCCCATATTGGCGCGATTTTTTACCGACGCCAATTTGGCGAAAACATAAACAGCATTAACAACAACTTCCGGGTTACCATATCAAGCACAATAACGACACTTTGGCGCCAGTTAAATATTGTTGCGTATTGCAATGTTCCTGACATTGGCGTCAGAAAAAAACCGCGCCTATATGGGGCATGTATGACATCTGTGCCCAAGTGGTTAGGTAATAATTTTGGAAAGGTTTTAGTGTATACATATTGTTCAACGCTACTTAGTCATAGAGCAAAAAAAAAAAAAAAAAAAAAAAAGTTAAAAAATTAAGTGAACCTGATTATGAATGTTTAGCCTTTTTTTCTTTGAAAATCTACAGAATGTATTTTGATACAAGTGGCAGTGTTACATAACGTTTCAGGAATGGTGTTAGTATATAACATTTCATTATATGTTGATTAGTTATAGAGCTATTAATTCCTGTTGTCATAACGGTCTCATTGCCCTATCAAAAGTGCATTATTAGTAATCAACTAAAAGAATTACTTCTTAATAGCTAAATTTTGACCAACGCTTTAGGTAATATTATATCACAATGGCGTTCGCATCGTTTTCAGCAATGAGTAAGGTCCAGCTGAAGGTCCATATTGTTTAAAATGCAAATGCAAATTCACCAATGTTCATTTGGAAAAATTGACCAGGGCAGCGGGCATAGCCTGCTAGTATTACTATAAAGTTCTCTACGGGAACCCAGTGTATATGAAAAATGGATTTACATTTTCTTCGGCGACAGATTGTCGGGCTGATAAGTTGGAGGACACAAGAATTTCAACCGATTTCTAATTCTGGATTTAAGACAGAAGCATAGGTCACAGAATCACGGGGGCAACAGCCACTTCCAAGAGAAACGTAAGGAGACAGGAAGATTACCAAACTACTTCTAGGAAGGTTGAAGATTTTCCGCGTGCTGTTGCGAAAAATCTTAAAATAGAGATGCCGAATATTAAGGAGACATTTTTTAAAGAGACAGATATTTTGTTATTAGTTAAAATTAATCTCATTTCTTTAGTTTTTTAACATGTTTTATTTATACTAATTTACTGTTCCGGATTATTTAAGTATTGTTACTCTTTAAGGGGATTTACATTTTAACAGTCATATGTCAAGGAGTTGATCAAAATTACACAGCTCTTTGACCTTTATTTACTAAATATTAATTATACGATATTTACCCGAGGAACTACGATCGTAATAAATAATAATCAATTAAATTTAAAAAAATCAAAAAACCCGATTGCGTAAAAAGCGAACTAATTAATTATTTCTCATCAATGTGAAACTATTTTTTTGTCAATTCCTACTCTTAGCTCACATTCTCCATATATATATATTGTTCAAATTTTCAATCGTTAATAAAATACTTATTATTCATCCAATCAAGCTTTTTTTTTTTTTTTTTTTTTTTTTTTTTTTTTTTTTTTTACTTGTAGTGGATGACTCTTGATGTTAACCAGTTTTTTTTTTCAAATATTAATTCATTAATTAAATTAAATTAATTAATTTTCAATAATCGATAGAGCCCTCTTCTTGTTCAAGGTATTTTAAGACCGAGAAAGCTCTCTTCTTGATCAAGGCATTTTAAGCGCCACTCAAGAGGAAAGAAGAATGGGAGAAAAAAATTATTTTATTGACCTAAGTAGGAATTCACTTAAAATATTTTTTATATTACTTGTTTTTATTACCTACCAATTTTTATTATTAACTTGTATTGATGACTTTTAAGTTCTGTTTAATTGTTAGTTTCTATCTATAAACACTGTTTTGATGAGGTCTATAGATTTCTATGATGGTTAGAGTTGCAATAAAGCTAAAGATCCTACATACACAACTTCCAGGTTGTATAATATTTTAACGGAGCTTCTGACTGTAAAATAGTCAACGAAACATCGTATTCATTTAAAAAGACCTATCCAATGATGTGCCACTCAATAGCGTCCGTAAATATTTTTTTCGTCTCTACCGCCCTTTTGTGTATTACGGCCGTCATTTTGAATTTATTAAAACAAAACCTAGCCTATAACCATCGGGCCGTTAAGATGAATCGATAGAGAACTCGTTCCTTAAAATTCATCCAGCCGTTGGGATGTTTCGAGGGTATAAAGAAATCCACATGCACAGCTACTCGCGAAACACATAACCCTTCTTTTCTGTCGGGTAAAAAAAATACAGTATTAAAATATAAGGAATTTCTGTACTTATTGGTAAATTATTTATTATATATATATATATATATATATATATATATTTTTTTTTTTTTTTACATTACAGTAACATTCACAGTGGGAACCTGATAAATGCGGAAAGTAATTTTGCTTTCATCGACGCCAAAGTGTCCGGCTATAAGGCTGAATAGACAAATTTCTTGTGACGTTTACAGCCCTGAAGTCATAATTTCCAGTTCCTTATCTAATTTTACTTTTCACAATTTGAGCATATATTTTTTTTTTTTTTTTTTTTTTTTTTTTGCCATTTTTGCATTATTAGATTTAAGATATCTCTGACAAGATAGAGAAGAATAGTTTCATATTCTTCTTTTTTTGTATATTTTGTCTCGAATAATTTTTTTTTTTTTCAATAACGATAACGGAAGAATTTTACATTAACAATGTACAAATTGTTAAATTTGTCATATACTATTTTTCTCTGATGTCCAAAACACACCATCGGAAAGTTTATTTTTTTCCTTTATGTGATAAACTTCTGCACTAACTAGCATAATTTTCAATAAAAAATTATTATATTTTATGCGTTTAATCCTTTAGAGTTTATTTGGTATTATGAGACATTGGACAAAAAATGGTTAGTACCAAAATATTATGTTTTATGTTAAATAATATTCATAAAAAATATTGTTTAAAACAATTTTAAAATAGCGTTAAAGGCTTAAGAGACTGCAAATAACTTCCCCATTTAGTTTTTCCAGCAATTTTCAAAAATAAGTTTTTTAATATTTTTATCTAGAAACCAACAGTTATTCAATACTTAACTAAACAATTATAAACAAATAATCAATATATAATTTTTACATGTAAACAACCTTACGACATACCGGTTGTCATATGTACCGTAATTTACAGAGCCAGGAAGTGATTACCGGCGGGGATAATTGCATATTAATGCTTGCTTTGTTTTATAATCCTCACGAAATTAATTATTTTCGTTAAAAATTGCTTAATTGACATGCATTTTAAAGTATAAGAAGACAGGAAATGATAAAAGTTTGAAACGACACTCAATCGGAAAACCTACAGATATTTCTTTATAACTGAACTGAAAGCTGCTAGCTGCTTTTGGATTATGAACACAAAAAGTTTTGTGATTTTTTATTAAAATGCTGTTTCCCCTTACAAAGAGGTGCAATTGATATGATATGCATCCAGCATTTGTTACCTCCTGCCTCTAAAAGAATGGAAATAAAACTTTTCTTTTCTGATATTATACTGGTTCGTTATACAGAACGTTCTTTTGTAAATGATGAAGAAAGATTTTTGAAACGCGTTCCATTACCCTTTTTTTATAGTGTACTACCTAAGTATCTAAGTAGTAAAGAATAAAACTTTTTGGTGGGAAGTTGTTTCGGAATATTTTGTTATTAAAATATGTGTTTCATGATTAAAGAAAAACGGTATGTACAAAAATTCTATGGATTTTATTTGAAGAAATCTTTATTTCAGTTCTTCACCAATAATGAGCTCTAGGGGCCTAAACCTTTGTGAAACTTCTAATATACACGCATTGTGTACATTTAAATACACGTATATATGTGGAATTCGTTTTAAATAGGCGAAAACAAATTCAAAGAACCTCAAAATGATTCTAAACTTTTTACTTTCAAAACTTCCAATTAAAAACAAACTTTTAAATAAGTTGATAGTTAAAGGTTTAAGGCAATGCAAATAACTTCCCCATTTTGTTTTCCTTGGCAATTTCCAGAAATATTTTTTGAGGGGTTCCGTACACTTAAAAAGTAAAAATGGAACCATTATAAGATCGCTCCTGTGTCTGTCTATCTGTCACAGCCATTTTACTCGTAAACTATGGAACGTCGAAAGTTCAAATTGGGGGAAATAATAACAACTATTGACCCACATATTTTCAGATTATTAAACGTTCACAAATCTATTTAGGGAAAATGTAAAGGGGCTAATAAGGCTACTTAAAAAAAAAAAAAAAATTCTTTGTATATCGTGCGGGGTATCTTGTGAAAGCTTTTGTAACGCTGAACTCAAAAATACCTTTCTTTTAATTTTAGATAGTATAGTTGTAGAGATATCGGGGAAAATATAGTGCAAAAATATGTCCCCCTCCATCTAATTTCGAATCTACTCAAATTAAAATTATGAAATAATTAAAGGTAACAGACGTTAACTTAAACCTTGGGTGAAAGTTATAGCGATTACCACAAGTCACTTAGTTTTTGAGAGAAACGCGTTTTTCTGTTACACACAAATTGCGATTTGTAGGCATTCAGCAAAGGTATTGAGGAGCGCTGATTAAACCTTTCGTGCAGAAGTATAAAAGCATTGTTGATAATGATTTTTGAAAAAAAAATCGTCGGTAATTAGCCGAGATATTAACCCTTAAAGGCACGGTCGATTTGGACGTACATAATGACAGGGGCGGCGTACTCTATGTGCCACCGGCTTTTAAAGCGTAGATAATAATTTTTAATGATACATTTTTGTTATGCAACGATCAGTAGTAGTATAAAAGCAATTAACGTCAAACAGTTTAAAACAAACTAATTGAATTAGAATTAATCACATAAATACTATCGGATTCACCACTAGTTTGCATTGAGTGGATATCTCTATATGCCTCCCGTGTCTTTAAAAGTTAATTAAAAACCTATCTCGAAAAACTCAGCACGGACCAAGGCGGCGTTGCAACTTTGCGACCTCCTTTCGAAGCGCTTTAGCACAATGCCAAGTTCAAACTTTGAACAAGGGATTTTGTTTTAGATACACTGTAAAAAGAAAAGATTATTACTACCCTGAATTTAGTTTTATGAAATGCCACATAAAGTTCAATTATGCACTACTTTTATTGTCAGTACCGAATTAAGTCTATTATAAACATATTAGGATAAGATTAAAAAAAATAGTTATACAGAATAGCAAGCAATATTTGCTATTCTTTAGGCTTCGTATCTCTTTGAACTTTTTTGGTATACCATTCACACTTTTCTAGTATATACAGCTATACCCAACCCTACGTTGTATAGTTTTTTTACGAAGTCTTATTATTCTTTTAGCAACGATTGTTTTAATAATACAGTTAATAATTCACATATATATTGTACGGAACCCTCTGAGTGCGAGTACTACTCGCACTTGACAGTTTATTTACATTTCATTTAGAATTTGACTGAACATTGCATGTATATGGTTACTTCCTTTGACACTTCCTCCTCTCTAAATCAATTACATTTGTAATATATATATATATATATATATATATATATATATATATATATTATATGTATGTATATATAGTAAATGGAAAATATTTGCATAGCCACCAGATAGCACCACATTCTGGTATTGTTGTTTAACAAAAGTGAAAGCTGCTATCATATTTGAAATACTTATGATTTCAATGTTTGTTTGTTTCAAGATCCTGATATTTCCCATCTAAATAAGAAAATAACCAATTTTTGTATATTTACCACGGTTTTGTAAATATCTGGCTATAAACCCAAGACATAACTACCTATCCGCTATTTGTTTCCCTTACTTTTGCATCACATGTTAAATATTTTATCTTTTTTTTATACATTATGATGTGTTAAATATACAGTCGACGCTCGCTTTCACGAACCTGTAGGGAACACTAAAATAGTTCGTAAAATAGAAAGTTCGTAAAATAGAAAAACACCAAAAATGATATGAATAACTACTTTATTCTTATCTAATTTTATTAAACTGCCCCCTCTTCATAGATGAAGCAGTATTTCAAGATTATTTATTATATAATAAATTTATACATGTATTTTTAAATATACAAGAAATAAATGCAAATTTATACAAAAAAAAATAATTTTAGTACAAAGAAACATGCTTTGAAAACATTAAATATGAAAACACAGACTGTATTAGTACTTAGAAGGTGAAAATACATCGATGAAAGCATAGATACAAAATTAGGAATAGAAATAATCGCTCATCTTTTTTTTTAATTTTTTATCACATTTTGAAAAATATATGTTTCCATTTTACCTATGATTGAAATACTTTCACAGTTATTGTTCCCTTCAAAATAGTGCCTTAGTGCTTTTAACCACCACTTGAAATTGTTGCTATGGCCTATCCCTCCGAAAGAGATTGGGAAAAACAACACATTCTTGGAATGCACCTAATGCCTCATTACACCTGTTGAAAGTTTAATTGACGTAACACTGCGTTCCGATATTTTTAAAAAAATGCAGAAGTATGAAAACTGAGTTCGCAAAAAAGAGATTTTCATAATCCGTAGTTCGTAAATGGGAGCGAAAAATTGCATTGCTTCTATGGGAGCGTATTCGGGACCACTCTATAGTTCGTAAAATCGCAAGTGTTCGTGAAAAAGAGGTTCGTAAAAACGAGCGTCTACTGTATTATACTTTACTTAATTGATTAGTTTTAAGTTTTGTTAATACTGAAATAAATATTTTTTTTATTCTAAATAAAACGAGGCTTTCATCGAAGTTACACAGAGCTTTGTCTTTTATTTATTAATTATGAGAATTACATATAAAAAATGCTTTATTAAATAATATAGTAATTTTTTCAAGATATTGATATGGATATATATTATGTTGTCAATTTTCTGGAATGTTTTTGTTTTCCACAGCAACTTTAAAGACGGGAAGAAGATATCACTGTATAATATGCGACAGATGTTTGAAGAATAACTTAAAATTTCACGTAATAATATAAATATATATTTACATCGGCCCATTTTATATCGTGCATTTAAAGAAAATAAGCTTAGACGTAAAATGAAATACGTAAATATTTTATATTTAGTTTTGGAAGTCTATATTGAAACATAATTCCAGTAATATTTATGCAACTTTCATGTGATATGAAATACACCGTAATTCATTATTGTTTTTACAAAACACACTAAGGAACTTGCGTAGTCTAACATAAATATCGGCAGATGTGTCAGCACTGCAAAAATACTATTTTGTTTGTTAAGTACACTACACACTGAGATTTAATATCCACGAAAGAAACTGTGATTTATATTATTATTAGTACCAAAAAAAAAAAACCTCCTGAAAATATGTTATTATAATTTAGTACAAAAAATATCTTCCAATTTTTTTAAATCATTGTTTTTATCAGACGACACTGCGTCAAAGCTATATTTCTGAAAGATTCACTTACAAATTGATGGATCAGTTAACGAAGATTATTAGAAATTTTATAAAAAATAAATTAATTTTATCTATGTATTTTGTACATATATGGAAAATGAAAATGAAATAAATGATGGTTAGGTATGATAGGGTTGTTAATTTTACATTAAACATTTGTAATTTGAATTTTTAAGCAACCAATTTTATAAAAAAATGTATAACATATAATATTATATCATTTCACGAAAAATATTTGTAACAGAGAAATAATACAGAAATTTTTACTATGTCCACATTAGTTATTTTAAAATTCTTCATATTTCAGTTTGGAGTATATTAAATTTTAAAATTATATTTATTCGATATTTATTTTATTTTTAATATCATGTTTGTAAAATTTTATCGTGAAATTAATTTCGTTCATTTAATTGAATTTAGTCATATTTTCGTGCAAACATTGATTAATTCAAGCTTTTTTTTTTATTTTAAATTCAAAGTAAGAGTACAAAATGCAACATAAGGTATGATTTCCATTATTAATGAACTACTTTGATTAATTTTCACCTTGTAATTTTCTCTTCTCTGTTCTAAAATGAAGGTACTCATAAGGGAAAGGTAATTAAATTTTGTCTAAAAAGGTATGTTCATTAAGCATTTCTTTAAATAATAATAATAATAAAATCAACCTTCTTTTCAGTGTCGTTAACAAATTCTCGTTTTATTGCAGCAAACATTTAGGAGATTATAATTTTAATATGTTTAACTCTCTGTATTTGGCTAATTTTACACATTAAATTTATTATTACTAGCAATAATAAAATTAGTAACAGCAAAATGTAGAAAAGATTGGTGCAAAGTTTTGTACTAAATAGTTATTACAAGTTGAACCAGTCAGAACGTCTGAACCCTTAAACGCATAGTGATGCAAAGATACATCACTTTTTATTTAAATCTTATCAACCAGTATATTTATATAGCAATATTGATCCTGTAAAAATTACAAATATACTAGCTGTTTAACCCGTTCTACGGACGGGTGTTCATGAATTTAATTTTAAATCTAAAATTAAAAATAAAAATCGGTACAACCAAATTTAAGTTTATGAATATAAAAATGTGTTATATCTATTAAAAATCAGTAATTACACAACCAATATGAAATATGCATGTACACAAAAAATCAGGTATGTATTAAAAAATCAAAAAAAGTAAGTATTTACACAAATAAATTAAAGTTGGGAATATAAAAATCCGTTATAAAGTTTATATTTATACAACCAAACAACCATTTGAAAGAAAAAAAATGAAATTTACATCGTGACTGTAAAAAAAATTGAAAAAATTATTTTAAAGTGAAAAATCTTTGTACTGTTTTCCTCGTCACCAGTGAGGTAATTTGCGGTAGACTCATTTTTTTAGTGAGTATTTACACAACCAAATTAAAGTTTCGGAAATCAGTTATAAAGTCGATATTTACACAATCAAAAACAATTTTGGAAGAAAGAATGAAATTTACATCGTCATTGCAAAAAAAACCTGAAAAAATTGAAAAAAAATATTTTAAAATAAAAAAACTTTGCATTGGTTTCCACGTTATCAATGAGGTAAAGAGCAGTAGACTTGTTTTTGTTTGTTTGTTTGTTTTTTATAATACAGCAAAATAGTTGCGACTTAAGATAAAACTTCACGGAAGACAATGTTTTGTGTAAATGCCTTATCAAACTGTGAAAAAGTTTTCCTTGTTTTGGTCCGTGCTTTGAATCAAACACGTACACATCCTCTAGAAGTTGCTCTTAAAATTGCTACATACAACATCCCATGGGAAAAATATGAATGGGGCAAATAGATTCCAACTTTTTTCAAGGTTTGACAGTGAGATTTATTGATAGTCATAGCAAAGGCGATCCTAAGTGGAATCAGACGGCGCGTAACTGGAAAGGTAAACTGGTATCCGACGGTGTAACCAGGATCATTGGTATGAAAATATGGGTGCATCTCCTATGTCCTGTCAAAACTTCTGCATCTATAACTTTTTGCGACAACCTTCTGACTATTAAACGCGTTCCATTACAGAGACTACTGGGCGGATTCATGTTTCTAAGCAACATAACAATAACGCCAACTTTAAGATTTAACTGATGTGGTGCATTCCAGAAGGTGTTAAACTATTGATGAAATACATTTGCAAATTGTTTTGATCTTCTTCCTCATCACAAAGTATTGTATCAGCACTAAAATAAGTTTTGGCTTCGCCAGGTACTTTTCGTAAAACCTCCTCACTCAATCTGAAAGAATCCTTATTCTTAGGATACAAAATGGCTGTTTCCGAAAGATGATCAAGATCAATTTCAGACGAAGTAAAAATATCATCCACTATAGAATACTGCACTAAACATTCTGGAGGTATTTCAATAATATGTTCTCTGAGTTCATAATAATTAGTCAACCGACCATCCCCCAGGCAAGTGAGCCATTCCACGAAATCATGTTCCTCCGGCTCCGTTCGCATATTTGTAACCAGAATGAACTGTCAAAATGTTAGCCAGAGCGAAGAATTCTTGATACAACATTAAAAAATGAGTGTTTTGTTTGCATGAATAACCACAGGTAAAATCTGCCTCCAGTCACCTCCAAGAATAAACACTGTGCCCAAAAATGGAACATCATTGCCATCCAAAGCTCACTAAAGTATCAACAGCATTCAAAGCATGAATAGGTGCCATGGTACATTCATCCCGTATAATGAGCTTTGCCATTTTCAGTAATCTTCCTTCAGATGTATTTTGCTAAATTTCTGAAGCTATATTTTCCAATATGGGGACTGGTATTTTAAACTGAGAATGTGCAGTTCTTCCAGCTTGCAAGAGTATCCATGCGATGCCTGTCCATGCAACTGGAATAGCAGTATGTCCAATTCCTCTGAAGTAATGCAGCAAAGTATTGAATATGAACGTTTCTCCAGATCCCGCAAAAGCATTGGCAAAGAAAACCTTAGCAACAGTAGCATAATCATTTTGAATATGTCAATGATAGTATAAAAGTTATACGTTGTTCCGGATTTAGCATGTTTAACAATCGTTTCCCCTCTGCTTTTTTTTCTTGTAAATCATAGACATCGCATTCCACAGAGTTCTCCAAGTTTGAGGGTTCAGGTGATTCAAGATTCTGAACTGTCACGTTGTGTATGCGTAGATGGTTAGCTATGAATTGAAGGGCTCTGTCTCTACTCTCCTGTAGCGGCAGATGGCGAGCAAAATCTTCTGAAAGTTCTGACTTAAACTATTCCCATAATTGAATCGGTAAATTTGGATTACCAAAGACACATATGAACGAAAAAAATTGTCTCAGTTTGGGTAGAATTTCAAAACCACATGCTTCAGTTAAACAATGTTGCCATTCACCATCATCTACTAATAAATTTCTAGCACGGCATGCACCCTTGAATGTTTCATGGACAGTATTCTCATACGTCTTTAACTCCTCGAAAGACTTGGCATCGGGAACATGACAAAGCAGCATACGAAGATGGAATATCTCAATATCCTTTGGGCTTACAGTGATCCTGATATTATGATATCAGGAATCCTGATATTATGAAGTCACATAATGTAACACGCCTTTGCCACACATTGCCTTAAATACAAAGTGCTTTGGAATTTCTGTATAGAGATAGATGTTTGCTGAAAGATCATAACTGTTAAGTAGAAACCAAGCAGTGGGCATGGTGTATTTCTTTCTTGCTCTTTCAAAAGCTTCACGTTTCTCCGCTTCCCTAAAATACACAGATTGCATGTCTTGTAGATGCACCGACAATCTAATAATAACATGGAACTTGCCCTGCATAGGCTTCTCAAGAAGTCGCCACATTACCTCTGGTGCCGAAACATATCGTTCATTTAAGCGTGGAGTACGTAATAAGTATATCTCGAAATATATTTTTCTACTACTGTTTTCTATTACTAATTTATTATGTTGCTATAGCAGCAGATGTTAAAAAAATGAATCTTTGGAATAAGGAAATAAATAGAATAAAAAGTTTTGTTGATGTTCCTGATAAAAAGTTTTCTTTATTTTTAAAATAAGGTAATAATTAAACGCAATTAAATAATCTCTAATTATTTGCATGCGAGGTAAAAGAATTATCGTAATACCTGCTACATCTTCTTACTATTGCAGCGTGGCCTACGTAATATGGATAACTCAGATTGCAGTAAACATTTAGAACTGGTTGGAACTCGCGCGATTACGGATTGAACATAAAAAAGGCAAAAATTCGTCAAAAACATAAAATAAAATAGAAAATAATCTATTTAAAATTTTCGAATTTTTTCCCCGCAATCCTCCTACCAACAACCTGTGTGCAAAATTTCGTAGCCCTGCGCCCTTTGGTTTCCGAGTTTTTGCGGTTACAAACTTACGCTCACAGATTTTAATAGTATAGATATGCTACGAAAGGAAGTTAAAAATCTATTTAAAAATTTCTGGTGTCTAATCTTTAATATAAGAGAAAAAAACGTAATTCTAAAAAAAATAGTTCATGCATTTAAGCGTTAAGTTTTACAAAATAAATTTCTTTTATAAAATAAGGCATTTAGCTTCATTCTTATTAAAATATTTACTAATTTGCAATATTTTAGGTGTTACTTGTGTCGCAGATGTGCAACTTAAGAAATAGTTCACGTATTAATAGTTCAAGTAAAAATATATATATGATTTTCGTCATTATTTTTCCTGTGTAATAAACCTTTCAGAGAATCATATATATTTTTTTCGAAAACAAATAAAAAATCATACATTAAAGAGTTAATAATGGAATAATGCGTTTTCATTAAATGGAATCTTCTAATGGATCTAGACAGGAAATGCTGTATGATTACCCATAGAATACCATCTTCGTCACACACACATACACATATATTTATATATATATACAGGTGACGAATTTTTTCGACTTTTTTCTTTCAAAAGTCGCCATTGAGGCGTACGAGTATGTGGCACTGTGCAATCAAAAAGTGAATTAAAAAAACACAGAATTAAATTTTCAAGAAAAATTACCTTTTCCTTGAAACATTTAACGATTTAATTAAAAGTCATCATGTCAACAGTTTTTATAAAAGTTGAAAATTTGCACTAACACAGGTAAAATATCTCTATCTGAATGAGATATGAAGCCATATAATATCAAATATTACTATTCTGTATAACTCTTATTTAAACCTTCCCAGCTAGAAAATGTCTGCACTTTTTTTGCAAAATAGTATATATTGTACACAATTTGTGCAAAAAAAGTGACTATTTTTGAACACTTCGAAAAGTATGCACCTTTTGTGCAAACTGTCTGTATTTTTTATACATACAAAAAAGTGTACATCCTATGTTGTCAAAAACTGTGCACATTTTTTGCATAAAATAAATTAATATTCCGTGTTCGCGAAAAGTGTGCATTTTTTATGCAAAAAAAAAAAAAAAAAAAAAAAACTGTAGATTCCAATTTTCCAAAAATTATATATTTTTTATGGATGTAAAAATTAGTACTTTCATTTTAAATAGTATATTTACCCCCCCCCCCCCCCCGGAAAAAAAAACGAAAATTCTCCATTCCATTTTAATTTTGAGGTAAACGAAATAAATACATTTTACTATGTTTTTCAAAATAAGAAAAAACAAATTTTAATTATTTAAATTTCAAAATCCAGGAAGAGGCAATGGGGCTCCTCCCCCCCCCCTCTTTCTTTAACGGAAATTTTCTGAGTTCCCCCTTTATTTTAAGTCGCTTGAAAAAAATCAATTTTACTATGTTTTTCAAAATAAGCAAAAAAGAATTTTAATTAATTAAATTTTAAAATCTGCGGTACGGGTAATGGTTCACCTAAACCGTCTAACTTTACAGAAAAATATTTAATTCCTCTTTTTTGTTAAGTTACTCGAAAAGAGAAAATTTTACTGTGTTTTTCAAAATCATTAAAAATAAAATTTAGAAATAATTTAGATTAAATCAAATTCGAGGGAGGAGCAATGGCTCTCATATGACCCTTTCTACCCAAGTAAAAGTTCTTAGTTCCTCTTTAATGTACTCGAAATAAATAATTTTACTGTGCATTTCAAAATTGGTGAAAAACACATTTTAATTAAATAAGTTTCAAAATCCAGGGAGGGGCAAAATGGACCTCTCCTACCCCCCCCCCCCCCCTCCTTAACAGAAAATCCACAGTTCCACTTTTATTTTAAGTTACTTGAAAAAATAAATTTTACTTTTTTTGTTTTCAAAATCGGAGAAAAATAAAATTTAGTTAGTTAAATTTTTAAATCGAGGGAGGGGAAATGGCCCTCCTAAGCCCCCTTCCCCCAAAGGAAAATTCTTAGTTTATCTTTATTTTAAGTTACACGTAAATAATAAATTTGACTCTGTATTTCAAAATAGGAAAAAAAATAAATTTTAATTAATCAAATTTTAAAATGCAGGGAGGGCAATGGCCCTCCCATGCCCTATCAGAAAATTCCTTACTTCCTCTTTTATTTTAAATTCTTCGAAAATAATACATTTTATGAAGTTTTCAAAATTATCAAAAAAAAAAATTAGCTAGTTAAATTTTAAAATCGGAATGAAGGGCAGTGGACTCCCCCCCCCACACACACACTCACGCAAATTCTCTTCTTTTTAATGATTACTAATAGCATCCCTTATCATCGATCAAGCATAAATTCCAGTTATTATGAAAATTACTTCTGCTTTCAAAAATCAAATGAAAAACGTTTATTTCTTATTAATTTCTTACAAATTTCTATTTAAACATTTGGGCAGAGATCCAGATACATTTTTCGATATTAGCCAAACGAGATTGACCAATCAGAAGCCTACATATTTGCAAACAATGAAAAGGTCGCAAAAATACAGGCTTCTGATTAGTGGATCTCGTTTCGCTAACAGCGAAAATCTATCTCGATCACGGCCTTGATTTTTATTTTCGCATGTGTAGCTGCAATTCAACTCAACACTCCTTTCCTTGTGTTTACATGCATCGAGCTGCGTGACCGGTGGCGTGGCGGGCGTTATTAGTAGCGAAATTTGTAAGAAATAAGAGTAAAACTTGGACTTCAAAAAGGATAATGCCTAATACTAGGAAAAAGTGATTGATATCTTCTAAAAATGAAAGTGAAGAAAATGCAATGGATTCAAATGCCCTGACTGCGAATAATGGAGAAATGAACGACAGCAAGATGGAGGATGATACCGTAGCAAACGGCGTATCTTCAGTTCAGGAAAACAACGTTTATTATTTGGATATCTCACCAAAGGAAATAATACAAGCAGGGCCCGCTTAACACTTGGAAGTAGGGGAAGCCCGACGTCACACAGGGTCCCCTATTACTCTACAAATTGCTTTTTTATTTACTAAATCCCATTTTCGTATGCTTAAATAATTTGAAATTTTACCATCAAAGTTTAGAGTAAATAACACTTAATATTAAACTAAAACTAACTACCTATATATACATACTATGAAAAAGTATTTTATTATATTTTTAATTGTAAATAACCAATTTATTTTGTAAATGACAAATATGAAACTACAGTATTTGAACTTCAAAATATCTTTTGTGATTTACAAATTGCCACATAGTAAGAACAAAAAAATTTCAAAAGAAAAATAATGCATTTTTTACCCTGATTGAGTTTCTTTTTTCTAATAATTAGTTTTGAAAAGTAAAATTGGGGGCCCTTTCGTATCTCAGTGGGTAAGCACGGGCTTCATGGGCCTATTCCGTAAACAGGGCCTGAATACAAGTGCTGCAGAGTGATATGTACGAGGAAATTAAAATCGGAACTTTTCGGTTAGCCGGGTGCTAGTATTATGTATACATGTATATATACATATGTATAGATATACATATATGTGGATATATGTGTATATATACAATATATGTATATACATACATGTGCATATATATATGTATACATACATGTGTATATACATATATTTATGTGTACATAACACTGGCGCCCGGCTAACTGAAAAGTACCCTATAATCTTTTTGGAAGCAAATGGGGCTCTCCCAAGCATACACCCGCGTCGTCTAAAGAACGGAATTCAAGAAATTATTCAGTCATGACCAAATTAATGAGTTGAAACTAACCTGGCGAGGGAAAATCTTAGCAACGACAAGCTCTCTAGAAACAGCGCAACAAATCTTAGACATCCAAGAATTGGAAGAAATACCGGTATCACCTGTTCTCCAACATGAAAGCATTACCACGTGGTTCCTGCTGCATGGCATCCCCACAGATGTATCGTGTGAAGAAATAACTGGAATTTATAGCTTGGAAACTCATCAATTTACTACGAAGATAGAAGGTCAGATAGTTCCCGCCAAAACTGTGTTGATAACTAAAATAGGTACCTACTTGCCTAAAGAAATTAACCCTTTGTATCACTGTGTTGCAGATCTGCAACATACCCAAAAAGTCAATGATATTTTGACAGTAAACATCAAAACACGATTTTGTTGAATGTTGTTATTCTACTACACTGCTAGTAGTATAATTATGTCATTAAATCCGCAACAGATGGGGAATATTTATTTTTTTTCACGCCAAAGTTTCATTTATCGCTTGATCAGCTAAATGTGATTTTTGCTGAATTAAGCTTTGAAATAGTGGAGTTAAAAAAGTCTGCAGACAAGTATATTGTTTACAAAGGTAAGTTTAAATTCTTTATTTAAAGACCATTTTCGAGCTAAGAAATTTATAATATGTATAAAATAAGCGTAAACTTTTGATTGTTGCAGATCTGCAACAACGTGCCATGTCTTCTCTTCTAATGGTTGTTGATAATGTGCGGGAAAATCTCAAATTTCTTGATTCATGGAAAAATAGTGAACTTTGTCGATCAAGAACAGGAAAAAAAGGGGAATTTCGTTGAACGGATGTGGGGAAAAAGTGAAGTTTGTTGAACGGGTGTAGAAAATCATGAATTTTGTCGATTAGGAGTGGTAAAATCTCAAATTTCATTGATTCATGGAAAAATAGCAAACTTCGTCGATCAGGAGCAGAAAAAAAGGAAATTTTGTTGATCAGGTGTCGAAAAATAGCGAATTCTGTCAATTGGGTGTGAAAAAATAGCGAATTTCGCTGGTCGGGTATGAAAAGATTGTGAAACTTGTCAATCCGGCGTAGAAAAATTGCGAATTTGTTTGATCGGGCATAGAAAAAGTGTGAATTTTGTCGATAACGTGCGGAAAAATCACAAATTTCGTTGATTCACGGAAAAATAGCAAACTTCGTCGATCAGGCGCGGCAGAAAAGGGGAATATTGTTGAACGGGTGTGGAAAAAAAGGGAATTTTGTTGAAAGGGTGTAGAAAATCGTGAATTTTGTCGATTAGGAATGGAGAAAATGTCAAAATTTCATTGAATCACGAAAAAATAGCAAACTTCGTCGAACAGGTGCGGGGAAAATGAGAGTTTTGTTGATCAGGTATGAAAAAAAGGGAATTTTGTTGATTGGGTGTCGAAAAGTAGTGAATTTTGTCAATAAGGTGTGAAAAAATAGCAAATTTCACTGGTCGGGTATTTAAAGATAGCGAAATTTGTCAATCTGGCGTAGAAAAATCGCGAATTTGTTTGATCGGGCATAGAAAAAGTGCGAGTTTTGTCGATAATGTGCGGAAAAATCTCAAATTTCGTTGTTTCACTGAAAAATAGTAAACTTCGTCGATCAGGTGCAGAAAAAAAGGAAATTTTGTTGATCAGTTGTCGAAAAATAGCGAATTATGTCAATTGGGTGTGAAAAAATAGCGAATTTTGCTGGTCGGGTATGAAAAGATTGCGAAACTTTTCAATCTGGCGTAGAAAAATTGCGAATTTGTTTGATCGGGCATAGAAAAAGTGTGAATTTTGTCGATAATGTGCGGAAAAATCTCAAATTTCGTTGATACACGGAAAAATAGCGAACTTCGTCGATCAGGCACGGCAGAAAAGGGGAATATTGTTGAACGGGTGTGGAAAAAAAGGGAATTTTGTTGAAAAGGTGTAGAAAATCGTGAATTTTGTCGATTAGGAATGGAGAAAATGTCAAAATTTCATTGAATCACGAAAAAAGAGCAAACTTCGTCGAACAGGTGCGGGGAAAAGGAGAGTTTTGTTGATCAGGTATGAAAAAAAGGGAATTTTGTTGATTGGGTGTCGAAAAATAGTGAATTTTGTCAATAAGGTGTGAAAAAATAGCGAATTTCACTGGTCGGGTATGAAAAGATAGCGAAATTTGTCAATCTGGCATAGAAAAATCACGAATTTGTTTGATCGGGCATAGAAAAAGTGCGAGTTTTGTCGATAATGTGCGGAAAAATCTCAAATTTCGTTGTTTCACTGAAAAATAGTAAACTTCGTCGATCAGGTGCAGAAAAAAAGGAAATTTTGTTGATCAGGTGTCGAAAAATAGCGAATTATGTCAATTGGGTGTGAAAAAATAGCGAATTTTGCTGGTCGGGTATGAAAAGATTGCGAAACTTGTCAATCTGGTGTAGAAAAATTGCGAATTTGTTTGATCGGGCATAGAAAAAGTGTGAATTTTGTCGATAATGTGCGGAAAAATCTCAAATTTCATTGATTCACGAAAAAATAGCAAACTTCTTCACTCGCAGGCGCGGGAAAAAAGGAGAATTTTGTTGATCATGTGTATAAAAAAGGGAATCTTGTGGATTGGGTGTTGAAAAATAGTGAATTTTGTCAATTGGGTGTGAAAAAATAGCGAATTTCGCTGGTCGGGTATGAAAAGATTGTGAAACTTGTCAATCCGGCGTAGAAAAATTGCGAATTTGTTTGATCGGGCATAGAAAAAGTGTGAATTTTGTCGATGATGTGCGGAAAAATCTCAAATTTCATTGATTCACGAAAAAATAGCAAACTTCTTCACTCGCAGGCGCGGGAAAAAAGGAGAATTTTGTTGATCCTGTGTATAAAAAAGGGAATCTTGTGGATTGGGTGTTGAAAAATAGTGAATTTTGTCAATTGAGTGTGAAAAAATAGCGAATTTCGCTGGTCGGGTATGAAAAGATTGTGAAACTTGTCAATCCGGCGTAGAAAAATTGCGAATTTGTTTGATCGGGCATAGAAAAAGTGTGAATTTTGTCGATGATGTGCGGAAAAATCTCAAATTTCATTGATTCACGAAAAAATAGCAAACTTCTTCACTCGCAGGCGCGGGAAAAAAGGAGAATTTTGTTGATCCTGTGTATAAAAAAGGGAATCTTGTGGATTGGGTGTTGAAAAATAGTGAATTTTGTCAATTGGGTGTGAAAAAATAGCGAATTTCGCTGGTCGGGTATGAAAAGATTGTGAAACTTGTCAATCCGGCGTAGAAAAATTGCGAATTTGTTTGATCGGGCATAGAAAAAGTGTGAATTTTGTCGATAATGTGCGGAAAAATCTCAAATTTCATTGATTCACGAAAAAATAGCAAACTTCTTCACTCGCAGGCGCGGGAAAAAAGGAGAATTTTGTTGATCATGTGTATAAAAAAGGGAATCTTGTGGATTGGGTGTTGAAAAATAGTGAATTTTGTCAATTGGGTGTGAAAAAATAGCGAATTTCGCTGGTCGGGTTTGAAAAGATTGTGAAACTTGTCAATCCGGCGTAGAAAAATTGCGAATTTGTTTGATCGGGCATAGAAAAAGTGTGAATTTTGTCGATGATGTGCGGAAAAATCTCAAATTTCATTGATTCACGAAAAAATAGCGAACTTCGTCGATCAGGCGCGGCAGAAAAGGGGAATATTGTTGAACGGGTGTGGAAAAAAAGGGAATTTTGTTGAAAAGGTGTAGGAAATCGTGAATTTTGTCAATAAGGTGTGAAAAAATAGCGAATTTCACTGGTCGGGTATGAAAAGATAGCCAAATTTGTCAATCTGGCGTAGAAAAATCGCGAATTTGTTTGATCGGGCATAGAAAAAGTGCGAGTTTTGTCGATAATGTGAGGAAAAATCTCAAATTTCTTTTATTCACTGAAAAATAGTGAACTACACGTTATCAGGCGCAGGAAAAAAGGGGAATTTTGTTGAATGGATATGGAAAAAAAGAAAATTTTGTTGAACAGGTGTAGAAAATTATGAATTTTGTCTATTAGGAGTGGAAAAATCTCAAATTTCGTTGATTCACGGAAAAATAGCGAACTTCGTCGATCAGGCACGGAAAAAAAGGAATTTTGTGTGTTATCGGGTGTAGAAAAATAGTAAATTTTGTCAGATGGGTGTGAAAAGATAGCGAATTTTGTCAATTGGGTGCAGAAAAATTGGAATTTTATCGATTGGCTTTGGAAAAATTGTGAATTTTGCAATCAGGTGTCTAAATATCCCAAAGTTTTTTTTATAGGGCATGGAAATTTACAAAAATTGTCTTCAAAAGGTATACAGTAAATTAAACTTTGAAGTTAATTAAAAAAATATATATGTTCATGACATTGGGTGTCGAAAAATAGCGAATTCTGTCAATTGGGTGTGAAAAGATTGCGAAACTTGCCAATCCGGCGTAGAAAAATCGCGAATTTGTTTGATCGGGCATAGAAAAAGTGTGAATTTTGTCGATAATGTACGGAAAAATCTCAAATTTCATTGATTCACGAAAAAATAGCAAACTTCTTCACTCGCAGGCGCGGGAAAAAAGGAGAATTTTGTTGATCATGTGTATAAAAAAGGGAATCTTGTGGATTGGGTGTTGAAAAATAGTGAATTTTGTCAATTGGGTGTGAAAAAATAGCGAATTTCGCTGGTCGGGTATGAAAAGATTGTGAAACTTGTCAATCCGGCGTAGAAAAATTGCGAATTTGTTTGATCGGGCATAGAAAAAGTGTGAATTTTGTCGATAATGTGCGGAAAAATCTCAAATTTCGTTGATTCACGGAAAAATAGCGAACTTCGTCGATCAGGCGCGGCAGAAAAGGGGAATATTGTTGAACGGGTGTGGAAAAAAAGGGAATTTTGTTGAAAAGGTGTAGAAAATTGTCGATTAGGAATGGAGAAAATGTCAAAATTTCATTGAATCACGAAAAAATAGCAAACTTCGTCAAACAGGTGCGGGGAAAAGGAGAGTTTTGTTGATCAGGTGTGAAAAAAAGGGAATTTTGTTGATTGGGTGTCGAAAAATAGTAAATTTTGTCAATAAGGTGTGAAAAAATACCGAATTTCACTGGTCGGGTATGAAAAGGTAGCCAAATTTGTCAATCTGGCGTAGAAAAATCGCGAATTTGTTTGATCGGGCATAGAAAAAGTGCGAGTTTTGTCGATAATGTGCAGAAAAACCTCAAATTTCGTTGTTTCACTGAAAAATAGTGCACTACGTTGATCAGACGCAGGAAAAAGGGGAATTTTGTTGAATGGATATGGAAAAAAAGGAAATTTTGTTGAACAGGTGTAGAAAATTATGAATTTTGTCGATTAGGAGTGAAAAAATCTCAAATTTCGTTGATTCACGGAAAAATAGCGAACTTCATCGATCAGGCGCGACAGAAAAGGGGAATTTTGTTGAACGGGTGTGGAAAAAAAGGGAATTTTGTTGAAAGGGTGTAGAAAATCATGAATTTTGTCGATTAGGAATGGAAAAAATCTCAAAATTTCATTGAATCACGAAAAAATAGCAAACTTCGTCGATCAAGTGTGGGAAAAAAGGAGAGTTTTGTTGATCAGGTGTGAAAAAAAGGGAATTTTGTTGATTGGGTGTCGAAAAAAGTGAATTTTGTCAATAAGGTGTGAAAAAATAGCGAATTTCACTGGTCGGGTGTGAAAAGATAGTGAAATTTGTCAATCTGGCGTAGAAAAATCGCGAATTTGTTTGATTGGGCATAGAAAAAGTGCGAATTTTGTCGATAAAGTGCGGGAAAATCTCAAATTTCGTTGATTCATGGAAAAATAGAGAACTACGTTGATCAGGCGCTGGAAAAAAAAGAAATTTTGTTGAACAGGTGTAGAAAATTCTGAATTTTGTCGATTACGAGTGGAATAATCACAAATTTCGTTGATTCACGGAAAAATAGCGAACTTCGTCGATCAGGCACGGAAAAAAGGGAATTTTGTGTTTTATCGGGTGTAGAAAAATAGTAAATTCTGTCAGTCGGGTGTGAAAAAATAGCGAATTTTGTCAATTGGGTGCGGAAAAATTGGAATTTTATCGATTGGCTTTGGAAAAATTGTGAATTTTGTCGATCAGGTGTCTAAATATCCCAAAGTTTTTTTTTATAGGGCATGGAAATTTACAAAAATTATCTTCAAAAGGTATACAGTAAATTAAACTTTGAATTGAAGTTAATTAAAAAAAAATATTATATGTTCATGACAGGGTTGCCCTCTTTTAGCCAGGCCAAAAAAAGCCGGCTGGCTTTTTTTGGTTTTAGCCACTTAAAAAAAGCCGGTTTTTATTTTTAAAATTTTGTTTACAGCTAATTTGTTTTAAATTTGGATCAATTAATTTATAATGCACTTATAAATATTTTCTACTAAGAAAATTATAAATTTCTATTAAATTTTGTCAAATAACTAAGTCTTTAACTGCTAGAAGGCAACTGTAAAGGCATTATGTCTGAAAAAAAAAAAAAAATATATATATATATATAAATATTGAAAAGAATATTAAGTTAGACTCCAAACTGGTGTTTTGAAATTTTATATTACATTATATAGCTCCACATATATTACACATTTTAAAGATCATATTTAATTAAATAATGACAAAATGTAGCACATCAAAATGGAAACATTCTTATGTGTCCATATGGAGAGTTAACTTATAAATGTTAAAAGAAAAATTAGAAAGGATATAATATTTGAGGAGAGTTAGGTACATAAGTATATAAAAAATAGAGCATTTAAACAAGAAAATAAATAAATAAATAAAATTTCTCTAAATAAATTTTCGAAAAGCTTGTTGTTAAGCATATTCATGCATATGCTATTCATAATGTTTTTTTAATAGTGAGAAATGATGTTTTTATTATATGACTATGTATAATTTTAAATGTTTATTAGAAATAAAATAAGACTTGTATATTAATAGCTCTTAAAATTAATTAAGTAATGAAACATGTAACTAAGTAACTATTGTCCTCTTAATTAAAAACACTTTAAAGTATGTAGTTTATAATTACAATGCTTCATTGTAAAGCCGATTATGGCCAAAAAAGGCCAATTTTGGCCAAGAAAAGCCGTTTAAAAACAATAAAAGCTGCCTGCGTGGCTTTTTTTAATTTTAGCCGGCTTTTTTGCAACCCTGATTCATGATGAATGTTTATGTGTATTTATAAACACATGCACACATAGGAGTATTACCCCTAAGCTCACATCATGTGCACATAAGTGCTTTTTTCTTGCACACAATTACTTGGTACTCACAGGAGTAGACTTGGTGCACCACTCGTAAAAATATTAGGTAGTTTTAGTTTAGCCGAGTGCCAGTGTTATATATACATACATATATATGTATACACACACACATATGTATATACATATATTGTCTATATCACCTATATACATATATATGTAGTATATATATTTATATAAACATGTATATAGACTTATATATGTATCTATAACATTGGCGCCCGGCTAACCGAAATAAAGTACCAAATATTACAAGCATTTAACCTTCCTTCAGCTGTAATTAGAAATTAAAAAATTGTGAAGAATTCATCATAATGTTTTAAAATTTAAAATATAGCTTCATCGTATGTTATAAGGTTCAATTTTAGGTTATATTTATAGAAACATCTTTTTTTTTTATTTCATACTATTATAAGAATATTGCTCAGCTCTCTGTTGTGCCACTGTTCCATTACAGGTGCACCAATAAATTTGTGCTTGTTTTATGGTCTTGTTATTGATTTTGCCGTATTGATATTGCAGTGTGAATTATGTATGTGATAGCAATATGTTTAACCCTTAACCGGAAATGTGAAAATCCCGTGCACAAACAGACCACTTAATAATTTATCAAATAGTGAACTTAAACATTTAATCTTTAATAGTAATGCATTAATAGGAGCAATTTTTTTATATAACAGCATAAAAATAAGTTTTGAATGCCGGAGTGCGAAAATATTAAGGGCAGATATATCGACGGAACCATCTCACAGATGGTACGTTTCTGGTTAAGGGAACTGAACTGGGCTTAGATGCCTTATGTTCCCTCAGCCGTTGTTTTGAATTGTTTGGCGATTTTTTGTTGGTGTGTTGGCGGTGTTTAAAATATGGCAACCTCGATATGTGGAACCCCGTGTGACATATGTATTCTGACGTGTTGTGTTCTGGCAACCACTGAGAAGTGGTGGATTTTGTGGATGGATTTTGATATTGTGTTGTATCGCTCTGTCTTTTTATTTTTATGTTAAATTTATTGGATGCATTTGACTGACTATATGGTTTCTGTAATCTGTTTAAAAGCTTTTGCTGAAGTAATTAAGAAATATGAGGAAATTTTGAGAAGAAAAGTAGGTTTGTTTATTGTGTCTCAATGCATATTCATAAGCCTATTTTGGAAAATGATGGTGGTGTTATGAGAAAGATTTCGTACTGGAGCTTTCAAGAAAGCAGATATCTGTTAAGGTATGTTGATAATTTTAAGTATATTTTGCTGCTTTAAGAGTTTTTTACATTTTGAGATTGCTAGAAAGCTAGAACTTCGGAATCTTAAGAATGCTACACCGGGAAAACTGCTGAATGCAGTGATGGTTTTTTTTTGGTTGATGTGCGCGAAGCGCTCATACAAGATTACTGATTGCCACTTTAGCGAGTTTCATTTTTTATGTATATTCTGCTGCCTTAAGAGTTTTTATATTTTGAGATTGCTAGAAAGCGAGAACTGCTGAATTTTGAGAATGCTACACCGGAATAACTGCTGAATGCAGTGATGGTTTTTTTTTCAGTTAATGTGCACGAAGCGCTCATACAAGATTACTGATTGCCACTTTAGCGAATTTTGTTTATTATTTACATTTTGTTTTCGTTAAGCGAAACATGCATATAAACCGGTGCTTGGCGACATTTACTACTTGGCGGAAAAGGGGTTTTCACGCCAAGAAAATTCCAAGGTGGCAGCCGTGGGAACTTATGACATCTGTTCCGGGAACTGCAATAATTAAGCCTTTTTGTGGTAAAATTTAGATACGCAAAAAAAGTGTAAAAAGAAAAGTGCACAAAATCTGAGCGTATTTGGCACCTGTGATTGTGCATAAAAAGTATAAAATTTAGATGGGCAAAAAAAGTGTAAAGAAAAAAGTGCACAAAATCTGAGCGTATTTGGCACCACTGATTGTGTATAAAAGGTGCACAACTCAGGTATGCAAAAAATGTGTAAACAAAAAAGTGCACAAAATCCGAGCGTATTTGGCACCACTGATTGTGTATAAAAAGTGAACAATTTAGGCATGCAAAAAAAGTGTAAACAAAAAAGTGCACACAATCCGAGCGTATTTGGCACCTCTGATTCTGTATAAAAAGTGAACAATTTAGGTATACACTTTTTGTGCACAATTCAGTGTGCACTCATTATGCATAAGCAGAGGTGCCAAATACGCTCGCTTTTTGTGCACTTTTTTTTTACACTTTTTTTTCAAACTTTTTCTAGCTGGGTTATCCTAATCTGTTTTTGATGATTTTAATTCGGAACTGACAATAAAAATAGAGCATATTTAAACTTCAATAGAGTCAAAACACTGTATTAAACACTAGTGCCGTGAAGGAAATTTTCACCTTGTTATTAATAAACAATGTAATATACTTATAACTACTTAAAAGGGGACTCAAACATATAAAAATATTATTTAATGCAATCCTGAGATCTTTCGAACACACACGCGTTCATTTTCAAAGGGAAAAAGATGACTGACTCAATAGAAATACATTTTAAAAACGCAAACAAAAATAGTACGCATGCGCAAGATGAGTTCAGTTCATTTCTCTGCAGAGGTGAGAAAAGATAAGTTCATATTATCAGGAAGTCTTGAAATATTTAGGATATTGTACCAAATTGCGGGAATATTATGGGAAAAGACATCGTTACAAACATTATCACATCTATAAGTAAAATTTCAATGGATTCACTGATTATTGAAGAGTAATGGTTAGACGTTGAAATGATCATTTTAGCATTTTTGAAGTTTATCTTAATATTTTCTTTTTGATGCAATCTGGATAAAGCTGTACTTGGTTTGTTAAACTTAATATCAGAAATGTGCTCTTTTAATCTTTCCTTAAATTTTCGAGATGTCATACCAATATAAAATACCTTCAACAAAATTGAAAAAATTGATTCACAGTAAAATTGATCCTATTCCCGATTATGAAAAAGCAGGAGTTTACATCATCCCATTCAGCACAAAACAACATAAGAATTTATTTTATATTCGTATGACATCTCGAAAATTTAAGGAAAGATTAAAAGAGCACATTTCTGATATTAAGTTTAACAAAGGAATGATGATTTTAGGATGATGAAAGGAAAGGTAGTGAGTGTAATCTGGAAGACAATTTTAAATGAATTTATTAAAAGGTTTCACAGATGTGAAGTGTGCATTTTTCTGAGATTGAATTGAATACTGATAATGTAATTTAATAATAATGTAATAATAATATAAAAACATAATAATAATATAACAACGTTATAATAACATAAAGGCGTAATAATAGTTTAAAAGCACAATAATAATGTATTATCAATATATAATAATGTATTATTATTTTATTTTTCCTATTTTATTAAACATTAATACAATAATTTTCTTTAAATTATAGCGGAAACTTATGCGAATATTTAAATAATATGTACACAAACATCTGCCACTTACCTTGTTTTAAAATGGATATTCTAACAATATCTAGAATTAGAATATTATTCATCACTGTTACAGCTAGCATCCACTAGCACCTACGTACGTGCAATCAAACTATACTATAGGCAAAATGGCTGCCGCCTAAAACGCTGCTATTGAATTTCTCGGTGAAAAACGTGGTCTTACATTACTCAGAATCTAGAATGCGCGCGCCGCTGTGCTAGTGCAATTGACTGTTAGATCACGGTAAGAGATCGCGAGTAACAGTGATTTACTAGATTAGCCCGTGATCTGCCGTTAAAGGCTGTAAAATCCCCCGTTACTTTATCCCCTAGACCGTATATGACAGTTAGAGCGAGGATAATACTGAAAAAATGATCAGTTACGGTCAATAACAGCTTATTATTGTCAGTGACCGATATTTAGCGGGAAAGCGCAATATTTACTACAATACAGTAATTTACAGTAAAATTATACAATAAAGTACTGCAAAGCAATAACCATTTTTAACAGTGTACTTACATGGTGCAAATTCTTTCTAAGAATTGTCGAAAGAAAATTCCAAATTTTAAACGTGAAGTGCGCGAAAAGCGTTTTAAAAACGTTCTAAATTACATTTTTTATACAATCATATCAAATACCAAACCGATTTATAAAATAATGGTTGAAAATTTGTGGTGATAGAACCTGCTCAAACATAAGATATATTTTATGTTGGTGCCATATATATTGCGATTTCTGTGATACTAAAGAGGCTCGATATATCAAATATGGCATGATAGTTACTTATAACATATAAATGCCCTCTAAGTACAGTCGAAAGTAAATTCGAATTAGAAAGGGGTGAATCGAAGAGGATGAAATAAAAGCGCTCTAAAAATGTCAGAAACATCTCAGGAAATATAAACCGATTATAAAAGTAATAGTTGCGAAACAATGGTGACAGTTTTTGATCCTACATAGTATAATTTATGCCGGTGACTCTACCACTTGGTGTTGGCAGGAACAACAAACGTTCTAAAAAGGACTTTAAAAGCTTTCTGAATTACATTTCTTTGGAATATTTGGAAATACCAAACCGACTTCAAAATTAATGTTGGGAAATTAATGGTGACACTCCCTATTTCAATGTTGACACCCCCTCCGCATTTTATGTTGAGAGCGATGGTAGACCGTTAGACAAGAAGCTTGGAATTTGGCATGATGGTTAATTTTAAAATGTAAGAAGATGTTTTCTAAGACATTCAAAACTTCAAATGATTACAGAAATGAACGTAATAATTGAGCATAAAAGTTTCAAAATATTTTCTAAATTATCATTTATTTAGTTTTAGTTATTTTTATTAATTTAAGTCTCATTTCTGACTAATGCAGTATAATAATGAAGTTTAGTCAAACTGTGTTTTAAATAGTAATTTATGATTTATTTCTAAAAGTATAATTTCTTTTAATAAAATTTAGATATATAAATATCACGGCATATTTCAACTATTATGCGAGCAAAATCACGGGTTTGCTAGTTATAATTATATACGAGTATATCTTTCAGATACGACTGCACTCATTATGTCTATTTAACTAAACATTCTAAATATTAAAAATTGCATATTTTACAGTTCTGAAGTTTCTTCCAATTTAATTATTTTTTTTTATATAAGAAAGACATTTTGAAGTTTTATATGTACTTTTAAATATTGATTAAGATAGCATTTTTTTTATTTATTAAAAAAAAAAAACATTTGATTCGTGATTTTTTTTTTCCAAAATTATATTTGAATTTTTTTTAAATCAGTTTTGTACAGTGACAACAATTTTGTTATCTTACGAATTTTAAGTGAAAAATTAAAAGCTAAATACTAATAATATTTTTATATTAAAAAAAATAAAAAAGTTCTTATATAAACATGAGCAACACTAACGCAATTAAAGATACGGAAATTGTTAAGAATATAAATAAGAATCTCATGTTGGTACTAATTTTACATTTACGTAAATGAGTAATCCCCATTCCAAATAACTTTTCCATTTAAATATATCCAAGTACGATAAATAAACATTTTGTATCCTATTTCAAAATAATTACTTCCATAAATATTAAAAATCCGTTCACTATATTCATCCTAATATCTATATAAATGTGTATCAAATATAATAATTAAATTGTAAAAATCTTGCAATTATTAAGATGGAAATGTGATTCCTTATCCTCTTCGCGACAAGAATCTGTTATAGAATTTTTAATCTTTTATCACCGGTTTTTTAAAACAGAAATTTTTCCATTATTAATTCAGGAAAATGTGCCGACTGAATGATATATGACATTATATACATTTATATGACATTATAATAATGTTGTTTGTTAAAACCTAATGAATGTTGCTGAAAATGGAAAATAAATCAATTTCTATTTTTATAAAAACTTTGTTAAACTTAACTTTAAAAAAGTATATTTTTGCAAACTAAATTGCATCTAATATCATTTTCCTATTTTTTCGGATGAATCTTTCTTTCAGAAATTTATGGTGGAATAAATTGAATCGAAAATCAAGTGATGCATATATTTATTAAAATTTATAAGTAAGAGAGGTTTTTTTATATATATTTTTTTTATTTTTTAGAGTTTGAAGTTAATTAACTCCATCTTATGATGGTCTCACAGCCATATTTGACCAAGTGCATTGTGAAGAAAAGATAAGATAGTCCATTTAGACGGAGCATAATATCTGTTTTATCCACTCCCACAATGAACCAAGTCTGTAAACAGATGACATATATGAGGAAGTATGTGAATATAGACTCGATTCACTGTGAAAGAGTATAAAATAAATGTTATTCGCCTTCTAAATGGACTATCACATTTTTTTTTCAAAATTGACTTGGTCTACTATTGTTATGACACACTCATATGTAATGAACATGTGTTGTAGAGATGAGGGCACATGTGAACAGTTCACATAACTATAGCTTATTATCTTAACTGGGTTAATTCCTATAAACAAAAACTACTCAATATAGTAAACATAATTTTTTTTTTTTTTTTTTTTTTTTTTTTTTTTTTTTTTTTTTTTTTTTTTTTTTACAGATGGTAATATTTTTAAAATCACCTTTATTCTTCTTCTTTTTTTTATAGTTTTATAAATTCAAAAAATTGTTTACATGTGTCGCACCGACGGGACAGTTGTGAACACAGCTGGTCCATATGTGAACACAAGGAAAAAATATCATTTGACATTCTTTTTATTCTGTTATTCATTTGTCATCATACTCATTAGTTATAATATCTGTTGAATTCATCATAAATAAGTAGTTATATATATATATATATATTTCTGGTGTCTGGGTGATATGTTTAAGCAAACGATCGTAGAATAAAAATAAATAGATTGGTGGGGGGTGAGAGGCTTAGATGATTGATAAAATAATGTTTCAATAAAGTAAAAAATAAAGAAGCAAATTTGAAAAAAAAAAAAATGTAAAACTTATAAATTCTGCTTAGGGGTTTTTATTTTGGTGCTGATTTTATAGAGAAGGCATTTAGTAAATATTTATTAAAAATCTGCCGAAATACAATGATTCTCACCCTTGTATTTGGCTTATTTACTTCTAAAATAACGATAAAGAAAGGTTTTTTAATAACTTTTTTAAAATCTCGATTATAAGCTCCCCCCCCCCCACCACCAAAAAAAAAACAAAAAAACAAAAAAAAAAAAAAAAACAAAAAACGACCAAACCTTAATTTATATTGCTTTTGAAAGAAGGGCGGGGGGTTACAATTGGGATTTTATGGTAGTTATCCGATGAAAAATTTTACTTTCTTAAAATATTACTGATATCTGTATCCATTCAAAGCATCATATACATAGATATTTTAGAGATTGAATTAAGCTATCATTGGAAGTTTGGAACAACTGAAATAGAAAAGTTTGCAAAGTTGTTTAATGTAATACTAATTCTATTAACAATGCATAAAAATTATTGTTGTAAACCGTTTAGTGAAATAATACATAGCACTTATTACATTTTAGAAAACATTAAATTTATTTAAATTACAGTTTTACGTATACGAGCATATTGCTCTTTAAGTACTTGCTGACAGATGTGTTTGTGTAAGTTTCAATACAAAATCAAATTTGTTTGACGGAAATGGCGTCTACATATTTCAGGAAATTTATAGATATTGGAGCTGGCATTATTTCTCCTGAAGTTAACGGAAATGAACAGAACAACAGAATCACAGAATGATTATTGGGGCATTTATGAACTGGTCATATCTGCCCCATGAAATCTGTTCACAAGTGCACCATATGGCTGCTAGAGTTAAATTGATAAATCATTAACATATTTCAATTTTTGAAGAAAAAAATTATCAGAAGCATTTATTAGCGTTCATAGTATATGTTAAAACATTAAAATTCAAATAAATGAATAAATAAATAAAGTTGTTCGCTTATCAAGTTGTAACTGAGATTTTACTTTTGAAATCAATAAACAGTGATTTGGCCACTGGTGACAAACGAGATGTCAAAGAGATTCAAGAAATTTTTGCGGTATGTCTACAAGGCTCCATTTTTTGGTAATTTAAAAAATAAAATAAAATAATAACTATTGAAGAATTCCAATGTTCACGTCTGCCCCGTGTTTACAAAATCCCCCTTCTCCTCTATATCTAACGGACATACAACGAACATATGATAGATATATGCGTTCATATGTAATCACTCCTTCATATGTAATAGAAGATTCGAAACAGACATGACATGATTTTATTAACATTGCATGTCAGCCAAAATAAAAATTGGGTGCTTACACATATACAATGAAAGGAAAACAAAAATTAAAATTCTTTATATTTAGGTTTTACATTCTGCGAATATAAGACCTTTATAATGCTTATTTGGCATTTTGGGTCGTTATCCTACTTCTTACTACCATCCATAAACCTCGAAATGTGACTTTACATAACCTAAAATATTTCACTTGATTAATTTTAAAACTTCATTTGAAGCACAACATAAACATGAAATATTAAAAGTAGACCTATTTTAAGTATACGTCTTAAGTTTTATCCTTGTACATTAATTTTATTTATCTGACCTTGTACGTGACATTTTGGCAGTTACGTTAGATTTATCACATTAAGAATCTTCATTGTGAATAATTTTAAAGTGAAGTGAATAATAATATTTTACCATTAAATTTTCCTAAATTTTCCGAAACATCATTAAATGAATTGTGAATTGTATAAATTCTCTATATGCAGAATATAATTTAAAATTTAAATCCATTTAAGTTAATGCACAAAGCAGTCAGCTTATTTAAAATACAGTTCACTTAAATCACAAAAATAAGTTACTTTTCATCTTAAAATTATTTTTTAATATTAGAGATACGAAGTTCCTTAATTGATTATGTCAATTTTTCAATAAATTATAATTAATTTCAACAACATAAAATTTAATTTATATGCTACAGTAAATATAAATCTCAACTTCTAAGAAAAGTATATATATGATCACTGGAAATACATTCCTTAAAAAAAGAACCGTTGGGCAAAAACTAAAAAACTAAAAAAATAGGAAAAAAAATCAATCATGAAAATTAATTAAAATAAATTATCCGATTGTCTGATCATGTAACCTCGTGAATTAAGAAATAAACATCCACCACTATAAAAAACCGATATTTTTTCATTTAGCACAAGTCAAAGGGAATTGTAGCCAATTTATTTTATTTTATTTTTATATAATTTTATGTAATGAGAGTCAATTTGTTACTGGATAAATTTCGCAGGAAGATTAGGATATTTCCTTCAGTGTCATTTCGTTGCTTTTTAGCTAATCTGTTATGTATTAATTGCTCTTGATTTGAGACTGTTAGGTGTTTGCACATTTGAGACGTTTTATGTAATTTCCATAAATTCATATTCAAAATATGTCCTCAATTTTAAAATTAGAAGGCTATATTACTGAATGCATTAGGTCATTAGAATTTCTCCAGTAATAATAGAGGGATTTTCAGAAACGATACTTTCATACCTTTTATTCGGAAACTGGATTATTTTTGTAAGATTTGGTGGTAGCTGGAATCCACCAAAACCGATGTGTTACCAAAAATTAAATAGTTAGTTCTTTTCGTAAAAAACATGCTCGAATTCTAAATGCTTTAAAACAAACCATAAACACCGTGAGGGAGAAAAAATACCATACTCTCCGAAATACTTTCTTCAATCCACGTAAATATTCCTGCAGCACTGCTGTCGGTATATATCCGAGAATTGAAGACATTTCTGTTATTTTTTTTCTTTCGTTCTAGGACAGAAAAGTTTCGTAATCTAATAAAAGTGTTTTTTAGACACATTCTAGTTCTTCCGTGTAGTGTTTTTTAGACACATTCTAGTTCTTCCGCGTATTCCTTGGGTTTGAACCTGGGAGTAAGCGTCTCGAGTCGAGCATCTTAACCATTCGGTCAGCGAACACTTTAGCAGACGGCAAGTTTAGAATGAAGATATTTTTTTTTTTTTTTTTTTTTTTTTTTTTTTTTTTAACCATTTGGAAAAATGGTTATTGTCCTCGTCAGGGTAGGAAATCAAAAGCATATCTGAAGGTTTTTATTGGTTTAATCATCATTTTATTCGTTTTCTGATTCGTCTATACAGTAATATGTATTTCCCTTTACTTTCAACAGAGATGGATACCTTCTGCTGCCACTATGACAAAAAAGTAATAAAAACTACAAAAACAAAAATAACATCTCAGAAACAAATTGAGATACAGCTTTCAAACTAATTGCATTTAAAAGTACATTTTTGTTTCTTTATACGACGGTGTAAAAGGTAAATTGAGATACAGCTTTCAAACTAATTGCATTTAAAAGTACATTTTTGTTTCTTTATACGACGGTGTAAAAGGTAATATTGTGGGATGTTTAGAAGTTTAAGAATGAAATTTCATTTAAAATGGGTTCCAGATTTCCAAGAAATCTGACGATGGGAAAGCCTTTTCCCGAACAGCCAATGAAATGCTTGGATAATACACAAGTTTCAGGTGGATAATACGTACGGGTCGCAGGCGATTATTGTCGCTTGGATTTTTTTACGTGTAATAACACTATTAATGTTTAATTCATGGCGTACGTAATGTATGATCAATTCCGTGCGATTTTTTATGTCTTAAATTTTAGTCTTTGAAAAAATCATTTTCCAAATGGTCGTTGTAATTTGTTAAAGTGCTTTATTTTTATTTTATTTTATTTTATTTATTTATTTATTTATTTATTTATTTTTTATGGGGATTGTTAATTCTTGTTAAATTTCATTTTCAGAAAGCTCGGAAATTTAAACTTAATTGCAGGAGTAATTCATTGTTATGAAATAATGTGTGGAGCTTTAAAACTTATAGAATAATATATGATTAATTTGTTACATAATAGACATATTTTAATACGACATAATTTAATTGTTAGATAAAATTATGAACATTATATTTTTAATTAAATTCGAGAAGAAATGTGTGCTTTTTTGATAAAATCGATTTTTTAACTTGCTTGAACTACTATATATTTTTTAATGTGTTAGTTTAGAGTATATTTTACATTCGAAATTTTTGTTTTAATACTCTAAAAAATAATTTGCCGAAAAGGTTAAATTAATGAGTAAATTACTAATTTACTGAAGTCGGAAGCATTATTTATGTTTATTTGTTTTTAAGTAAATTACAAAAGTAAAAATATAAAATTATAAAGTAAATTATTTAATTTTCAGTTTTGTATTATATGAATAAAACTGAACTTTGATATTAATACAGCCAATATGTATTGTTGTGGATCGAAAAAAATCAAAACTTTTCAGATCAACGTTTAACAGTGTGGAAAACTTGTAATTAGAAGAATAATGCATTTTTTTAAAAATTGGTTAATATCTTTAGGTCGGGCATAGCACTTAAATATTTGAAAATATTATAGAAAATAACAATTTTTGAAATTAATTATAAAAATTTATAACAGTTCTTAACTACTTCTACTAGTGCGTAAAATTCACCTTTTGTAATGTAAAATATAACGCAAAAAAAAAAAAAAATCCTTAAACTCTTTAGCTCGCGTATCGCCATTGCACTTATGAAAATATTATCAATATTGAGGAAGTTTCATATAAATGATAAAAAAGTTTTTTTTTTTTTTTTTCACATAAGCGTCTAATAACGTACAAATATTGCTTTATGTGCATGTAAATTTAATGTAAAAATAATTCAACATTGTTTAATATTTTTTGTTTGTGCATTGTTTTTAAATAAGAAAAAAATATATAAAACGATATTTTTCAGTTATTTTATTTATTTAAATTTAAACAAAATTATTGAAAAAAAATTAAACGCTTCTTATTAAAGCAATTTTGAAAAGTATTTGTTGAAACATTTTTAAACAGTGCGCATTACAGCAAAACACTGTTTATTAAAGCATTTTTGAACAGTATTTGTTGGAACAATTTTAAACAGTGTACATTAAAGCAATTTTATAGAATTTTTATAGCTCTGTCTAACCTACATTTTGTACTATAGCTAAGAACTTGTACTGAGATTTATTATTAAATTTTGGCATTAGTGATTGCGAAAGCAAAGCTAATCTAACACAGCGCTCTCTGATATTAGAACCAGATGTTTTTTAGATGCTTCAGTCACAATCTTCAGGCATCGTTAAACAGCTTGTATGTGGCACAGAAACAAATTATGATTTTCAGATTCGATTAAGAGATAGCCTTTGAATCAATGATACTCAAAATGCTCACTGAGTTAATTAATATGGGAAGAGAAGAACATTGCAAGTAGACTAATCATTAAATTATAAGTAATCACAAGGACTAAAATTGAGCAGTATGTTACAGAATCTCGCACAGTTCTCACTCTTTCGGTCAGAGATTGCTTTGCTTTCTAAATCCGTCTGAACCCCAATTTCCTTATGTGCTCTCTTACGTCTGTGATCATTGAGAATAACAGGTTTTGGGGATGAGCAATAGGGTGGAACGAAAGTATAGGGCAAAATATTTTTTTTCAGCAAATAATTTTCTAATAGCAATTAAAAGTTGTATTTGTGTGTTAACAATAAAACTACGAAGTTTTTTCGTTCTAAATTTATATCTTGAGGTGCCGCAAGAGCCTTAAAAATAAGGATTTTTTTACAAAAAGTCCAAATGTAACATAAAATTATTATTTTTTTCACTGTTTTATTTTCACATTTTTAAAATCAAATATTGTTTTTAACAGCAATCTATAGATGTTTCTTTACTATAACAACAATAATATTAAGTTTAATTGATGTACATTTATGCATTAATCTTCTGAAAAAGTGAACTAAATGAGCTTTTTTTCAAAAAAAAAATGAAGATGTAATATCAGTTTGAATTTAACTGTTGTAATTACTTTTTTGCTTACAAATAGTTGTTCAAACACAGTTTTTTAATACAGTAGTGGTCAAAAGTATTTTGACAAGGATAATAATTCACTTAATTGAATAGAATAATAAAATACAAAAAACAATTGTTTATTTTAACTAACAATATTCAATGTTTTAATTTTAATAAATTAACAATAAATATTAATAATAATAATAAAATTATATATATACTATATATATATATTTATATATGAATTTTGTCATGCTGTAACTCTCGAATTTTTGAATCGATTTGGATGAAATTTTCCATATGCATAGTACATACTAATGTCTCGGCCAATTCTTTGGCCAGTTTCATCCGCCATCTTGTTTCAAAATGGCGGCCATTGGAATTTTTTAAATTTTAGAAATTTTAGTGACAAGAACTTAACCACTGGAATTTCGTTACAATTTTCAAGTTGTTTGCCGAAAACCCCGCCAAATTCCCTAGGATCCTTTGTCTTTCCATCTAATTCATGAAACAGGTGACGCAAAGGCAATTCCTTTAAGCTTCACCTGTTCCAAAATCCCTTTCCCTGTTACAGGTCCTAGAAAGGATGAATTCATCTCTTTTACTAAAGGCATATGTTCTTCGATGACCGTCTTTTTATAAAATGTGTTTACTTTTTTATCTTGTACAATTGTTTTATCTTTTCTTCCATCAAAAAACAAACCTATATTATCCCCAACTTGGTTAAGGCTTCTTACTATCTCTTTTGTTCGATTCTTGGCTCTCTCTCTTCGAATTTTCATCCTATCAATTACCTTACTCTTATTCTCCTCTGTAATATTTCCAACATCTTTAAGAACAGCACTTGCGATAGTCGCAGCAACTCTGTCTGAAACCCCAGTTCGGTCACAAGCACTTGCTACTGTTGGAAGTGCTACTCGTATTTGCTCGCTTGTAGTTCAATCCAAAAAAAAGTAGAGGAATTTTTGGGATTGCATATTAAGGTTCCTTTAAATGTTTGCTCAGGATGTGATTAAATGGCATCATTTTCAGCTTTTCTAGTAGCCTTAACTACTAATTTCTGATTGTAGTTATACTTTAACTGTTGCTGTATTACCTGTTGTTTCCTCTCTTCGCTTTGTGTTAAAATCTTGGGAATAACTTTATAGACTCCATTTATACACATTTTTCTCACTGTTCTTTGGCCAAGTAAAAAATCTTTCGCAAGTTTAGGTACTTTTTTTCTTTTTCGCCCTTACAGACAGAAAATTATTTGCACTTACAGGTTGCTACATAAAGAAGACGTTTGCTTTCATTTAAAAATTTTACTGCAATCAAATCATATTTTTCTGTACCTTTTCTACCTTTTGATCTTAAAATACTTCTGTATTTATCGCGATAGGTTTTCGTAAATTTCTAACATGCGAGTGCGCGATACTACAGGAATAGATGCTGGCGACCAAATAGATTCAACTTTCTTAATAAGTATATCAAGTATTTCACTCATGGTCCGTTCTTTTGATGTTTTGTCTGGTTTCAGCTCATGTCGAATATAAAGATAATATTTCATACTGTTATAATAAGTTGAAAATCTTATATCACTTAATTGTTTATAATACCCATAAATTGGCATTCTAACTTTCGTCTGGTCTGAACTGGTGTTGACACTGCCATCACTCTAAAGATAAAGTATTAACTAATAAATTATTATACAAATATTCAAACTGACATATTCATAAACAAAACAAAATCCAGTAAAGAACAGCATAAAAACATTTGTTACTCAAACGATTCGTTTGCCTGCACTGACTGACGACAGAAACATGTGACCAGACCATTGCTAAAGTTACATGCATCTCTTCCTCCTCCGCCACCCTATACCACGCAATAATATTCCGCCTGCATCAAGCTCACTTCAAAACAAGTTCTGTTCTCCATTTGTCTATTAATTTTCAGAACTAAAAAATGTTTTGCCGCGTTTTTAAGTTAAAAGAAAGGTTAATCTAAATGTTATTACGAAATACTGTTAAAATCATAGAAAATGGAAATTAAAAGATGCAAGATCTAGTAACATAAATATTAAAGGTATGCAGTATAAAACTGTAAATACCTACTGTAAAGTAGTTTATGTGTATTATTTAAAAATTGAAAACAGGCATTTGGTATTTAAAATATATATATATATTTTTTTTAGTAAACCAAATTTATCAAAATTCGTAAAAACTGCTTAAAAATGTATATATTCAAGTCTTTTGCTTCACCTCTAAATATATTATGTTTGTTAAAATATTTTAACACTGTCTTAACAAAGGCATTAGACAACTTTTTATCTCTATTAAATATCTAAATTAAAAATTTATTTTTTTCGTTCCACCCTAATGAGCAAAGTATCTGTTAATTTCAGTAACTGAATCTATAACCTCATGTATTTATATATATATATATATATATATATATATATATATATATATATATATATTACTGCCGCGAAGTTATTATCGTCTGGACACATGCATTTTTCTACAATAATAGAATGAACCCGCTTAATGTCAACCAATAAACGCGCATCTGTTTCCATGACGATGGTTGTGTTTATGTCGGCCAATTATCAACACGAGGGATATAGGCCCAATGAGGGGGGGTGCCCTTCGTGGGGGTCTTTCTAAGGGAACCTAACCCGTATTAACGCTTGGAAATCCAAGGTTCGAAGAAAACCACGAAAACTCCGAACGATTAGGCCGACGGGCGCGATTGGGATCGAACCCAGCACCTCCCGTCTACCAGCTTCGAGAGCAGAACCTCTCGGCCACTGGTGGGGCGTTTCCATGACGAATAAAACTAATTTTTACAAATTCAGTGTTAGGGATTTCAGTGGATGCATATAGTCTGAGACCTCTTTTTGAGGTCGCCAGTGAGAAATCAGCACACAATTACGGACAACAAGACCACCAGGACAGAAGCAGGTCGCACAGCGTTTATGTTTCAATTAGATAAATATATATTTTTAATTTTTACTAAAGTCATTTCGTTTATTAGCACTCATTATTGGGATATTGCAATTGATTAATTCAAATTTCACAATAGATTGTGTTAAACAAACAGGTATCTGCTTGCACTGTAAAAAATCGGCAGCATGTTTAGAATTTTGACGTTTTTTGTATATAACAGTTACTTGACAATTTTATGCAGTATTATGGCCATATTTTCGACAAGATTATGGTCAGGATCATATAAAACTACGGTCTATATGTCTGTAAAAACGGTCCACTGACTGGACACGTTTCTGCAAATTTTTAATTGTGTACATATAGGGACCAGAAAACAATGCCGATCTTGTGCTATATCCATAAATATGTTGAAACAAGTGACTAAAAGGCAATTCAGTGAAAAGCAAAAGGCAAGTACACCATTTGAAGAGCCTCCCTATTAGCATTTCTAAATATCGAATAACCCCCGTTTTCAATCTTGTATTGATAGAAGTACCGTCACATCCAACTTCAACGACCTCATCTAAGGAGATTTTCTTCTTAGATAAATATAAAACAACACTTCTAAAATTATCTCAACCGATTCCAGCTGTAGTAATTATATAATCAATATGTTTTGAACCTGGCTCCTGAAATGCTGAAATGTGCAATTTTTGACAATATTTTCCTAATTTCAACTGCACTATTAGAAGTAGGTCTGATATATATATATATATTTTTTTTTTTAATTTTCCTTATTTAATTTAAAAAAATGTCAATTTTGGTCATATTTTGTAATTTGTGTAAGCGCTACCTAAATACATTAACCTATTCTAATATTTTAAGGGTCTACTACCTACTAAATAAGTCTTTTCCAATGCGGCGCTAAAGTTTAAGCACAATCTAGATGTTTTTATAAAATGGAAATTATACACCCGAATGCTTTGAAATTTTTACTGTATCTAAAGAGTGGGATTACAAATTCATTTTTTGAATTAGGAAACAATTCATTTTAAGGAATGTAAAAAATTATTTTAAAAAAATCAAAATTGTGATATCGCAAATGTTTATGCATAAAAACGAAATATTTACATATCACAAAATACAATAGTGATTTAGTAGTGTATGGTATTTCTATTGCACCTGATCGAATTCGCGATTATCTATTGATATCAAGAGAGAATAGAAGGTTTTGGGAGCTAGTTTGTACTACTCTTCCGCTATCGCTGTTTTGAGCTTTTATACTGAGTAATACTGCTTCTGATTCTTATAGACGTCATGTGAGAGGATTTCCCAGATGTTCGCTATCGAATTGAGAACCGGTCTGAGTGCTGGCCAGTTCATCACGCTGATATCCTTAGATCTATTCCATTCTTTTATGCAACGGGAAGTGAGTATCTATGCATTGTCATCTTGAAAGGTCAAATTGGGACCACCTTTTCCTTGCCAAAAGCAAACGATTTTAATGCACATGAAAATTGCTTGTTAATTGATTTTTAGAATGCGTGTAAATAATATTTAATGAATTCAAACTTAAACAATGAGAGATTTTAATAAATACATTTTTTGTATTACATACTTAGGTTGCTTGTTATTTAATTTTATTCAAAACAATTTCATATATAAAAAATATTTTGATATATTTAAGCGTATTTTAAAATAAAGGTAAGATAAAGAATGCTGCAGATATCTATTTCAATATCAAAGAAGTCGTTGTTTCCATAGCAACAAAATTGAATCGATAGTGCACAATTGGACTTAATTTTGATATTGAAACAATTTTAATTAAATTAAATTTTGTTTTAATTCATTATATGACAAAACTAGACTTGAGACAAAATAAATTGATTAACTAGAAAACAGGAATTCTACTTTTTTAGAATTTGGTGACGCGCCCGATGGAAAAAAAATATATATATATGTATATAAATACAGATCATACAAAACATATTTCAGTTTTAGGACTTAAAACATTTTATTTTACATATTATATATAAAATTATAATACTTTATTATATATAAAATGACCTCATACGCATCCACTGTAGAATTCCTCATTTACGATATAGTCTTAAACAACATCTACGGTAAAGTATTCATATGACGTCACTATTACTGAATAATACACAACACCCCCCCCCCCCCCAAAAAAAAAAAAAAAAAAAAAAAAAAAAAAAAGATGTCACTCAAGGAACTCGACAAAAAAATAAAAAAATCTGCTATCTAATTATTCATATGCCTTCATTTCTTTGTAATATAGATAATTAAATTTGAATTAAATATAGTTTGTAATAGCTGCATTTTTTATCAAAAATCATTCATTTATATTTTTTCAAAATAGCACGTATTTTAATTATGTTTTTTCAGTAGTTATGAGAAAATCGCAAAAATATATATATATATATATATATATAAGTACTGTTTTCCAACTAATTTTTTTCTTTACTTTCTGCAGAAATGGATTAGATGAGTTGCCAAAATTAAACAAATGTCGCGAAAAACTACAAAAAATTAATATGTGTAAAATAAATACAGTTTACAGTTACAGATAAAGTTTTAAAACAGATTGCGTTTAAAAGTACTTTTTTCCCAATATGACTGTATAAAATTGAAAATGTGCGATCCTTAGAAGTTAAAATAATTGCAGTACAGTATTTAAAGTACAATGATACATCTGCTTTGTTTTACGGCTGGCTTATACAACGGAACGTTATTTTTTGGAGACAAAACTTTATTTGCTGGGAGAAAGAAATAGCATATCGGGGGCTAATAGAGTTAGGTATCCCGAGCGGACACCAAATGATATCGCCCTGGTAGCTGTCTAATGTGATCTCCGTTACTCTGTAAAATATTATATGAAATTTTAAAATGTATAATATCTAAAAATAAAACATTTGCATATGTAGGAATAACAATCAGGATATTAGACGACAGATTGATATAACATGTGGCAGACATAGCAAATAATAAAAAAAAAAAAAATCTACAACGTGATCTCTTTTAAATTTAAAAATAAATATTGATATATTTTTCAGCAAAGTAAGATTATTGCACAAGTAAAGGATTACAGCATAATGTAACTGCGGGAATCTATAGATATATTACAGGAATGAACTCATGTAATGATTTGTTGCCATGCCATATACCACATGCCTGGTTCAATATGCTTGGTGTTAATGGCGTATTTGGTTTTGAATCACCCAACTTGTGTTGTATACTCATTCACTTCCCTATTTCACGTTAGGTTTTAACCTACAATATTTAATCAGTGCGCATTCTGGAAGTTGAATAATTCTTCTCATTAGGACTGGGCGATATAGAGATTTCTTAAATCGATTTATCATTAAACTAATATCGCGATTTAGTGCTAAATCGCGATTTAACACAGATTTTACATTTTAGAATCTGGAAGCCTATTTTTTAATTTTTAGTAAAAAATACGGTCTTTATGTGTCTACACATTTTTTTTTTTTTTTTTTTTTTTTTTTTTTTTTTTTTTTTTTTATACAGACACAGATTTAAAAAGTTATTGATGTAAAACAGAAGCATATTAAAATAATTCAATGGTGAATTTAATTATTCATTTACCATGATAAGAAAAGTAGTTACAAAAAAGGGGGGGGGGAGATGTGAGAAATAAGGTGCAATTTTATATCTTTTTAACTTTTAGATTATAATAAAATTTGTTTAACATAAATGCTGACATCTATGTAGCGGATGGAGAAGGATTGAAAGTGTGAGACTTAGAGCACATTACTGAAATTGCTGATTTTTTTTCCCGGCCGTTGCCATCCTTTAAGATTAGTAATAAAATGTAATCTTAAAATATCTCTTTTTAATGATAACAAAATGTCAAAAAAGCAGAAAATCGCAGATCTGCATAAAATCTAATGAATGCCTCCTCCTCCCCTCCCTCATTCTGCTGTAAAAATAAAGTTACTTGATTCATTACAGAACTTTATTAAAGTATTTTTAATTAATTACAAAATAATAATAAATTAAAACTAAAATATTCCCATAATACCCAAACATATGAAAATTAATTTTTCATGAAAATAATGCATTAAAATATAAACAAAAAATGGATGAATTTGGATATAAACAGTGAATCAATTTCAGCAAAATACTCAATCCACGTGGCTGGCATTGAAATCGGATGTCAAACCTGATGCATGACTATTTTCAAATATTTTAATTAATTACAGAATAATAGAAAATAAAGAATATGTATTAAAATATTACCCAAATATGTGAAAAATGAATATTTCATTAAAAAAATGCATAAAAATAAAAACTGAAATTCGATGAATTTGGATTTTAAATATGAAACTTTATTTTTTTTCCAACCATAAATACTCAATCAATTTCAGGAAAAAAATATTAGTAAAAGAAAAATATTTCATGTGCATCACAGCCAAATAATGATACACAAAACAATGCATGACTATACTTTAAAATTATTTCATTAATTACAAAATAATAGAAAATAAAAAATAAATGTTAAAATATTACTAAAACATGTAAAAAATGAATTTTTCATCATAAGCATGCATAAAAGTGTAAACTGAAAGTCGATGAGTTTGGATTTTAAATATAAAACTTTATTATTATTATTTTTAATCATATAAATGCTGAATGAATTTCGGGAAAATAATCTTTTGAAACAATGCAGGATTCTACTTTAAAACATTTTAATTAATTACAGGATATTAGAAAAGAAAAAATAAACATTGCAATATTACTCAAATATGTGAAAACTTAATTTTTCATCAAAAGATTGCATTAGCATATAAATTGAAATTCGATGAATTTGGATTTTAAGATTTAAGCATTACTTTTTCCTTTCAACTTTCCGCCATATAAGTTCTTAATTTCTGAAAAATACCCATTCCAATCTCGTAAACTCTGCATCTTGTTTACAAAATAAATAAATAAATATCAATTTTTACTTAATCACGTTTTCTTAAATCGGAGGGGATTAAGGCTCAATGTTTTCTTAAATCGGATCCTGCTAAATCGATTTAACACCAGCTTACCTTGTTTCTCTTAAATCGGAAAGCATTGAGGCTTACGATGTTTGCTTAAATCGGATCCTCCTAAATCGATTTAACACCAGCTTGCCTTGTTTTTCTTAAATCGGAAAGCATTGAGGCTTGCGATGTTTGCTTAAATCGGATCCTCCTAAATCGATTTAACACCAGCTTGCGATGTAAGTGGTAGATACATCAAAGTAGATAAATCGGTTTTCCGATGTTAGCTCTGAATCAGTTTTTTGTTTTAAATCGATTTAAAGCCAATGTCTAAATCGCGATTTAAGACAATGGCTAAATCGCGATTTCCGATTTTAGCTTAAATCGATTTAAGACCAATGGTTAAATCGGATTTCTGATGTAAGCTTTAAATCGATTTAAGACTTAAATCGATTTAAGGCCCAGGCCTACTTCTCATTTATCCGCTTGATAACGGCCAGGTGCTGGTCGAAAGCGCTTGAAAAAACCGGAGAAATTATTAATATATGTGAATGGGTTTAAATGCTTTAAAACCTTTTATATTGTATTAACCCATTTATGCCTACCGTCCCATATTTGGGACGTTTCGAATTTTAATACTTTTTTTATAATTTTCTTCTTCTTCACAACATAAAAACTGTATGAAGTAATTGTCTATACAGGTCTTTATCTATTAACGAGAGATGACAGCTAACGATTGATATTTATTTGCTTAAATGAAGACATTTTTCTGTGTTTATAGATTTTTTTTTTTTTTTCAAGATAGAAATATGTAAAAATTAAGTTTATTTGTATTTTTCTTATCAAGGTTCCAAATGAATAAGTCATAATCATAGCTTGTAGATTTCTTTGAAATACGTATTTTTTTATTTTTATTGTGAAATTATATGTCCAAGCCTATTTCTTATGTATGTTTGCAACCTGCGAAATGTAGGACGCTATACGCAAATGGGTATATATTTCTATTAGCTATTTTGGGGACAGTTATTGTTGTAAAGTCTTTTTCAATATGATTTTGAAATAAATTGTTTTTTAGCCTCAAATACGATTATTCTTAATTTATTATTAATTATACTTATAATGTTATTACTCTCTGTAAGTAAATAAATATATTAATTAATCGTTCATAAAAATACTAATTTTAGTATATAATATACAATTTAAAAGATTAATTTATGTAACTTTAGACAAAACGTATAATTATGCATTTTTCCATACATGATATTCCCATATTTAGTACGTTTATATTTTATCAAATAAATACAAAAAATGTTTTAGCGAAATTTTATTTTAATATTTTTCAAGTTCATTTTGCAACATTTTAAAGTGATTTATCAACAAATTTGAGGCTAGAAAAATTCAGGCATAATTTGGTTAAACCTATTTTAGTTATGAATAAATTATGAAACATTTTAAATGTTTTCCTGTTTTGGTTAAGGATTACATTCAAGATAATATTGTTGTGAAACGTTTGTCAAAATTAAAATTATATTGGTTGAGACATAAACAAGCTATCGTTATCTCATACTTTTGAAATATTATTTTGAGATAATCACGTTTATAAATTCAAGTGATGATTTATGCATGATAGAAAAGAGATAACATAGACGCGTAAATTACAGAAATTCTTCAGATCTATTGAAAAACCATAACTTAGTATTCTATAATAATTGTACTTTCTGGAAATGCAATACATGAATGCACATGTAGCAAAAATCTGAACTGCGATTGTTCATAAAAAACAGAAAAAATAGAAAATTCAAGACTAACGATTAAATTCCAAATAATTTAATGTTAAACATTTGCCAAAATTTAAATAAGATTTGTTAAGAATTATTCAAGTTATCGTAATCATAGGCTTTATAAATATTGTAATTTTGAGATAAAGACGTTCACAAATTGAATTTATGATTCATGTATGTTTGAAAAAAGTAAATTGTAGCAACGTAAATTTCAAAATTTTGTAAGAATTATTGGAAAATGCAACGTAAAATTATTTAACAATTGTATTTTTTAAAAAATCATTACAAGAAGTCATACGTATGTGTTTTCAAGTAGGCATATCTCATAGTTTGATAATCTTATCGTCATCTCAGTTCTCTGCTAGCAAAATTAAAACACATACATAATTTAAAAAACTCAGATTACTAGAACACACATTAAATTTCTCTATTTTGTGGAATCGTTTGAATAACATTATTAATAGATTTTTAAAAAAGAAACAATTAAATACACTAAACTCCCGACTATCCGGCTCGCGACTATCTGGCCTACCGTACTATCCGGCCTAGTAAAAAAATGAGGAATGTTGCAAGCGGCCGAGACAGGCAAGTTCCCGTCCGTAAGAAAATGCTAAATCAGAACAGGAAGGATCAAGAAGGGATAGAAGAGACAGACAGGAAGGGAGGGAGTGTGTGTGTGGGGGGGGGTGTTTAAGGATTGATAACCTGTTTCATCAGTTGTACAATGGATGTTAACAAGTGGGGACGTTATTTTTCGCTTCTCCTGATTACATTCATATAGTCTTTTGGTGTGCTTCATGTTTATTTATTGAAGATTAATGAAATGGGTGATAAACGAAGAAGGCTATCAAAAACTAAGTTTTGAGTCTTTCATCTTATGTAAAACTTTTCATATTTGTGAAATCATTTATTAATAAACAATGAAATAAGATTTACACATTTTTTTACGAATTAAGCTTACGTTTTACGTTAATGTTTTGCTTATTTTGAAACTCCATGTACTGTATATATAAAATTTATCTTAAAATGTGCAACATGCGTTTTTAATATAATGGGGGGTAGGGGAGGAATTGAGTAAGTATTTGTAGAACTCCGTCCTATCCGATTTTTTTGTTATCCGGCCTACCCTTCCGCCCCATTAGGCAGGATAGTCGGGAGTTTACTGTATGCATTATGCTTACAAACATTGTACTTACTAATTTTTACACTATACTTTTAAAAAAATGTATATTAATAAATTCAATGTATTTTTATGAATTAAACTTGGAAAACAATGATTTTATAACATTTAATAACAAATATTATACTTTTATGATGAATTTACGATCATAAACAAAGAAAATAAACACACTTGCTTCTACTGTATGCTTATGCAAAACTATTACACTCTACTTGTGAAATGTTTGCTTTCTTTTTAAAACAACGGAAATTGCATTATTTTCTGTAAGTACAATCATTAAGTGGGATAAGATAACAAAATGAAAGATGTCTAAAAAAAATTACAATAATGGTTTTTGTCTGTGTATTGTATTGTATAAACTTTCTTTAATATTTTGACTGTTATTCCATTAACGGTTTGGTAGTTTACTTTAAGAAATGTATGCAGTATTTATTTTTGTTGTTTAAAACTGATGCAGAAGAGATATTTAAAACTTGTTACTTATTTTTCTCTTTACATATATTTTAATTTTCTTTTCCGTATATCATATAATTGAATAATTTTAAATCAAAATAAAAACATACTACACAGATGCCATAGAAACAATATATAGTTTGTTTTATTAATACTGCTGAATAAATAATTATTAGTCTGAATTATTTTCTGGTACATAAATTTAAAAACTTAGGCTTGGAATTCCATTACATATAATTGAATAATTATAAATTAAAATAAAAACATTCTACACAAATGCCATATAAACAATATATAATTTGTTTTATTAATACTGCTGAAAAAATAATTATTGTTCTGAATTATTTTCTGGTACATAAATTTAAAAACTTAGGCATGGAATTTCATTACACTTTATCCACTTATAGGGTAATTCCGGGATTTATGCCGCACATTTTTTTTGAATTTGTCTATAAAGTCCCATGGTGGACATAAAAAAAAAAAAAAAAAAAAAAAAAAAAAAAAAAAAAAACATGCTGTGCTATTTAATGTTAAATATACAACGCGTGAAGTGCGACAAAAAATTCAAAACAAATTATTAATATTTTTTAACGATTTCTTTCTAAAACATACACTGCGGCTCGTCACCCGTACATTCAGGATGAGACGCTGCACTTGTGCGGTAGTAATGCCGCGCTTGTAATAAGAACAGAATGAAATTATAAATAAAAATATTAAAAAAAGAATATTCATACCTGGACTGTAATTAATGATGTAATAACAAAATGAAACCAAATGAGTACAATGAAACGTATTAGTAGATTCAAATTAATAATTGTTGCCTACTTTCACTATTAAAATTATCGAATTATTACTTTTTTTTTTTACATTAAATTTTAATTGTTATTTCAGCAACAACGTAACATCAATGTATTAGAAAGGGAAAAGAAAAAAAAGTAATATTTCGTTTACATAATTTATTTGTTAACCATTTCGTGATCGGTGGCTTTTACACAAATTTCATTCGGATGTTAACACTTTTTTAAAAGAAGTTAACTTTGCTTAAATAATCCTCGCTCTAATTAAACAAAGCAACTATTACTTTTCTCTTTTACTGGTGTCAGAAACAAATTTTGTAACATGCTTATATGCACCAATGGTCCCAAATGAGTTAAAAGACGTGTTTTTTCGACTACAGAAAAAGTGTAGAAAAAGTACAGTCTTTATGTAACTATATTTAAACACATGATACAACGAAGCCAATTACACTTCCTCTTTTTTGGAGTAGTTTGCAAAGAACGTCTGCGTTACGCGTAATCGAATTTTTGGTTATTATCATCTTGACTTGCATCTTTCTTTCCATTCTTTCTCCTTATTTTCCCTTTTTTCTACATTGGTTTTAGTATACTTGATAACATGCCTAACATGGTTAGTCTGTTAAAAAAGAAAAGGAAAAGTTAATAACACTTAATAATCCCGTACAAAAGTAACTGCGGCATGTATACCGGAATAGCAATGCGGCATATATCACATTTTGCATGGTGCAGACGTCGGCCATCACAGTTACCTGCCATCGCTAAGGGGAATGGCGTAACTATACACACAGTACTCTATACAAACGCTATACTTAGTTTTGACTTCGAAATCATGCATGTATTTAGTAATTAGCGTAGGAAAAGTATTTAAACATAATGTGTTTAAAAGTTTGGACAGTGAAATCATGCACTTATTTCAAATTAAAGATTGTTCCTCTACAAGTAAAATTCAAAATGGGATTCACGCTATACATCGGTTAAAATAATCTCATTGCGCACCTATACTGTGCGTTTGACGACCATCTATCGATAATTACAAGAAATACAAGGGGTGCGGCATCTATCCCGTATGCGGCGACTCTCCCGGAGTTACCCTATGTGTCGAACGCGACCTTCAAAAGAAACTAATAAAATAACATTTTACAAAACTTTCTTAATAAAACAAAGATTTTGCGCAAACTTTTATGTAAATCAAACGCGTTCGTTTAATACTAATTTAATTTTTTAAATAGAAACAAAAACTATCATTATACGTCAAACGAAAGCAAACTTCAATGTCAATATTGCAGGCCTTTAATTTTCAATTATACATAGTAGCAAAACATTTACTAACTAAAATTAAAAGCCATAAGTTGAGATTTTATTTAAATCTTATTTTTTTATGATTTTTTAATGTAGAATTTGTATATATCAGAATTCTCACATTCATATATTTCCTTCTGAACAAAATTGCGCGTAGGTATGAAAGGTTCTCACAAATAACGTTTTATTAGTGCAAACTAAATGTCCTGTGATTTAAAAGCATGATAATATTTAGTCGTGGAAAGAATACAAACTACTCACATTTGACACGCAGATAATGTGTATTGTATTGTACCTCTCAGATAATTTCTGAAAATAAAAAGTGTGTACACACATTAGTTTGACATTAAATACAATTTTTTTTTTCTAAAGTGAACATTTTTTGTTCAGCTGTTATTGTTGCAGGTTAAAATACAGCAGAGCATTAAGAAAAATACCGGGTGTCCTAAAAAGGACTGTATGATTTTAAAATTCAATAACTTGCAAACGGTGACAAATATTTAAAAAATTCTTGCAGGAGGGTTATGCATAAAATCAAAAGTTTGTTTTTTTACAGTGATTTTTGATTTTAGTTCAAATTCCAAACAATAGATTATGCTGCAAGCAATAGGCGCTAAATACAGGCTTGATTTGTTAGCCTTTCTCTTCTTCCATGCGGAAAGCGGAGGTTAAAATGTATTGAGCGGGTCCCGAAGTACCAAAAATCGAGCCTGAATTTAGCGTATATTGATCGCAGTGCCATCTATTGTTTGTAATTCGAACTAAAATCGAAAATCACGGTAAAAAAAATCTTTTGTCCTTATGCATAACCCTCCTGCAAGAACTTTTTAAATATCTGTCACCGTTTGCAAGTTATTGAATTTTAAAACCAGTCAGTACTTTTTAGGACACCCGGTATGTAATAATAAAAAATATATAGACGATGTCGAAAGTTATTATATTTTAATATTTCGAGTTTTTTTATTTCACCAACTCAAATACGAGGGCAAGTCAGTAAGTAGGTTACAAAACACAATAAACAAAAGGGAAATAAAGATGCATACTTGAAAAGCATATTTATATCTCTATATAATCTCCATTTACATCCATACACTTGTCCCATCTCATTATGAGTTTTTAATACCTGCTGCATAAATGTCTTTAAACTGCTCTCTAAGACACATATGTACCTCACATTCAACGTCTGCATTCGGCTATATTCTGAACCACCCTATTGCAGTTACTATGCTGTCTATTGTTGTTCGCCAGTCAGTTCAAACTATTCCTACAAACTTCCGCACAGTTTCTTCTGTAGCAGTCTCAACAGGACGACCAATTAGATCTGCGTCAACAACTTTTGAACGCCCCTGCTCATCTTGTGCAACTTTTGGCACATAAATTTGGAATTAACACTCACAGTTAAATATTGTTGCCACATATTGGCATATTTGGAAACAATTTACTAGTAAGTTCCGACCTCTCATATTGGTTTGTAACCTACATACTGTCTTCCCCTCGTAGATTTTACAAAAATACGAAAACTGTAATGGAATATAGATCAGCATATTTTCCATAAGTTTAAGATTTTTCTTTTTTTTTTAAGTTATGTATGAACCTTTTTTGTGCAGGAAACTAGAATTAAAATATACTTAATTGGTCAGAGCAGCTGTGTTCTTTGAATCAGTTTGAGTGTAGAATTTTTAAGAAAAAAATTATTACAATAGAGATATTTTAAATATGTTTAGAACAGCCTAAACTAGATGTGAGTAAAATGGGATGAAATCATAAAACTTTTTGTACACAGAAATTCTTTCCATGCAGTTATTGATGTATCAACAACATTCTGAGTAGTCAATTTTCAATTTATCCAATTTTGTGAATGTAGTTGACATTACATACGGTTCCTCGGCCGAATTATTGTATATTTTAAACAGTTTTTGTAAATTCATCACAATTTAAAACCAGCAAGTTAGGTGTTTTCGCAAATTTCGTTAAAAAAAATCTATATCAGTATTTAAAAAAAATATGCCTAAATTCTGTGCTCGAATCCGGTTAAAACGCGCGGTAATTTCCTCTGAATAGGTAAATTGCGATTCATTTTCCTATGCAATAAAATGCTAACTGTGATGTGTTGTGTCACATTTCAATTTTTTAAAACCTGATACTAAAACAAATATTTATATACATACATATATGCATGCATACACACACATATATATATATATATGTATAATATACAGCCTAACATGCAATGACGACCTGTGTATTTTATTATTATTCAATTCTTTTTTAAATTATGGCTTCTATTTATTAAACAATAGGGTGGAGTGAAAAAAATGAAAGTTGGAATTTTGATTTCGGATGGCTGCCAAAAGTTGCCTTTTAGTATCTCTAATATACGAGCAAAATTTCATGAATTTAAAAAAAAACTCCTTTAGGGCTCTACCAGGATCTTTATATTTTCATTGTTCTATACAATATGTTCTTATCATAAATTGTTTATTTACAGTGTTTTTTGATAATCTCGTTTAACATTTTTAAATTTAAAATGTTTAGTGTAACAACTTCCTTTATAATTTTTAAACTTTAAGTCTTTATTTTAAAATATTTGAAACGTTTTATTGAGTTTTACAAATTATTTGTTCTCATTTTTAGAGTGCAAGTGGAGGCAAACCGAAGTTTAACATTACTAGAAGTGCAGTGGAATCTCCCCTATTTTGTGCTCCTTCAAAACTGAATGAAGTTGTTTTAAAAACCATTTCAGACGTTATAAAATATTACTTACATACACAGATAATAATTAGAGCACAGCAGGAATAGTGTAGATACACCAAAGTCAGAGATAGTTAAAATCCTAGGAGATAAGGTTAAACAAATTTGGAAATAACATCGACTATTGTAGTTTCCCAGAGGCGTATTGATCAAATACTAGACAACAATTTTTCTGAATACCAGAAACTTATTCGGTTCCCTTAATCCAAAAGAAATTATAATTACATGAAGAAGGCTCAGTTTTACAGCTGTAAGTGAACTTCTAGACATTGAAATGTGTACATCTCTCTAACAATGTAAACATCACTCTCAAAGAACAAGAATTTCTTCATGAAAAAGATCAACAAGTAAGAGGGTTATTGACACGCTTGAAGCTGGCATGTCAGCCACTGCAAGGGACGACTGATCTAGAAGGGACGACTGATAAGGCTATAAATCGGCACCAGGTACAGTTTTTCACTTCTAAAGACAGGTCATTCTACAAGCGTGGAATTATGAACCTTGTTAAGCGATAGCGAAAGGTCATCGAACAAAATGGCCAATACATTATTGATTGAATTCTTGTTTTTTCAGGAATAAATCAGCTTTGAAAAACATGGTAAAAATGCGACATGATCAACCCAAATGATCATCCGATCAACCCAATAAATACACATTGTTAAGAAATTTTTAAACATGCTTTCTCTGAATTAAAAGAATATATCTATATATATAAAAGCCGTTCTCTGTGTGTATGTCCTTTATACAAATCTTTAATTTTTGACCGATTTGCACGAAACTTGCTGTACATAGGCTTTAGAACGTGAAATAGATCCCTGTCACCTTTAAAAAATCATCAGACCGATATTTATCACTTTTTCATATCATCTTTCGTAATTTAACATTATAGAAATATCTCATTTTAAATTTTCAAATTCAATAGCTTCTTTCCTGTTGCCACACATCTAAAAAACTGCTCAATAATTTAAAAAAATGGATAACTCGAGTACTTTGTTTTATTAGCCAAAAAAATTCAGACTCGACTGCTATATTTTTAAATTTTTGAAATCGACGTCATTCTAATCAGAAAATGCACATTTTTCAAATATTTATGTAAAAACTTTAACTAAGCATGTTTTAAAATGACCTTAGAAGTACTTTAGTTGAATGTTAAAAAATCTATTTTAATGAAGTCGTTTCAATATCAAGAATCAAATAAGAAAAAGGGTAAAAGTAAAAAAAAAAAATCGTTTTCTAGATATGACGTCAATGTCATCAATATAATTTCAAACTGGCTCTAAAAACTGGATGCTACAATTTATTCCCTATTTCTTTGTAATCTTTAATTATATCATTTAGATAAATGTTTTAATACCTGAAATACAGTGATAACATTCTACGATTTGTATCGAATACGGTTATATAAAATAGGATTTTTTGTACGATTTATATTAAATAGAAATTATAGCTACTATTTTTTAGGGTAAGCTTTTTTTCTTTTTTAAACAAAATTTCATGACTGACAGACTTTTTTGTTAGACGTTGAAATAATGGGATGCATGATGTTTAGAGATCAAATTGCAGTAAAAGCGTAATTTATGGTACAGTTAGGTTATTGCCACCAACAATATGGTGCTAGGAAATACTCAAAGATATGTCTTTTCTTCGTAATATTGCATTAATAGCAAACGGATATATCCTTCTGAATTGGGTTACAGGTATATTTAAAAATATATCCGTGATTGAAAATTAATTTAAAATGGATAAACAATCCGTAAATTGAGATAAGCTTTAAAAAAAAATTACTGAAAGTACTTTTTGTATTTTATTAGATTTTGGAATAATCAAATATGCGATGTTTAAAGGTCAAATTGCAGTAAAAGTTAAATTTATGGTTGGGTTAGGTTATTGCCACCAACAATATGATGCTAGAGTTACTCATAGTTCATCAATGTCCTTACTTTATAATATTGCATTAAGAGCAAACAGGTATATCTTTCGTAATTGGGCTGCATGTAGTGATGAGATTTCCACGTTTTTGCACACCGGTATATTCTTAAAGAAAATGTTGTATTGTTAAATCAAGAGAGTGTCCCGATTGAATGAAATATCATTTACTCTAACAAAATACTGGTGTGAAAAAAGGCGGAAATTTTATCCCTGGCTGCATGCAAATAAAAAAAATCCATGATTGAAAATTACTTTAAAATCCATTCACATGAAAAAATTGAGATGTAATTTTCAAATAAATTTCATTTGACAGAAGCTTTTTCTATTCGACAGTGTGAAAAACGAAATTGTATGATGATCATACGTTAAAAAAATTTTAGTAAAGGCAAAATTTACGGGTTAGGTCATTGCCATCATCAGTATAATGTCACAATTGGCATTGTGTTTGTAGTTTATATATATATATATATATATATTCTGGAGATGACTCAATGAAAGAGTCGAAACATGTAAATTTGTAATATTTTTAATGTTTTTTATTATTTAAATGACGCTTTCTAAGCAAATAATTGTACTTTAATATATGTTATGACATTTGTTTGGAATATACTTTATTATGGTATAGTTAATAGTAGACGCAATTAAAACTATTTTACTTATATTTATTATCAGTCTTTTAACGATTCGTGGGCGGTAATGCACCAATCTCAGTTATTGTCACTGCCGTATTATTTCATTTTAATGTATTTTACCCGTGTGGACCATTATTATTGACACGAGCGAAGCCGGGTAGATCTGCTAGTTTATCATAATTAAAATACACATCTTGAGAAAAAAAAAGAACTGATAAGAAAGTAAATGACATAAGAACAGAATAATCATGTGAGAGCTCATGATTATTTTTACTTTGTCTTACTTGAATACTTTTTTTAAAATATAAGATAAAAATTAAAAACAAAACAAAATAAAACAATACATGATAATTATACTATGGACATTTTTTGCAGTTGTTTTTTTATCTATTTCAATGAAATTCTAAAATTTTGTTTAAACTTTAAAGAAATACATACTGTGAATAATTTCTATCAAACAGCTGAAACACCCAATAAATTTATCCTCTACTTCTTCCTTCTTAAGAAAATAACCAAAGAAGTTTATGTTACAAAATACTTATATGAATCCAGTTTATGTGTTACAGTTCACGAGATTACAGCTCAAAAATTTGTGCAGAATACTCTTTGAAGTTAACCCAAATAATTTTACATTTCGGCAACGATAACAATGTAGAAGAAAGTTGAAAAATTATAATTTAGTTTTACTTCGAAGATTTACGGTGAAGATTTACGGTTAGAAGTTGTCTAAAAGCTAGTATTGTATTAGTGACTCCCAGATATGTAAGAAGAACTATTTTCACTAAATTATGTTAAAGAAGTGGAGAAATATTCAATGTTCTCTACAATTATTATAATAACTTCAAAATTTACAACATTTTTGGGAGTTTGTAGATCATTTCAAAATATTTTGGTTCGTTAAATATGAGTTTGTGATGTTACATTTTTAGATCGGGCTTATAAATCTTCATTTATGATGTAAATACATAAATTTAAAATACATATGCCTAATTTATTATTTTTAGAAAATCAGAATAGTATGTTAGATAATTTTACTGTTAGAGAAATGTTAGAAATGTTACAAAAATTTTCTTGACGATGGATTAGTTAAAAAGTAAACTTCGAATTGCCTCGAATAGTTACAATAATAATTTATAACAAAAACCTCAAGTACATATAAATTAATGAAAGCAGTCATATGTTCAAAATTCAGTACTTGTTTAGCGCTTTAGTTCAAATGTCAGTGGATACATATGGTATCAGAACGTATGAGGATAATACTTAGAATTTAACGTAAATAATGTCAAATTTGTAAAACCAATATATCTGTGATATTGGACTCAACAAATCAGTAGCCATTTATATAATTAACTTATTGTAATCTAAATTTGTAATTTCTTTAAATTATTGCATTTGACTCAATATAATTATTTTTTCTTGTTTCTTTATAATATGCGAAAACGTCTGTTTACGTGCATTTAAAAAAAGTTGCACTTATAATCCAGGCAATAGGGGATTTTAAATGGCAAGATTAATGGTAGTTCTTGAAATCGACTTACTTTATGTTTTTTGGGTCGCTGAATCCGAACTTGTAACTTCCCAATAAAATTTCCCTCGGAACCGCCCCACAAATTTTGCTTAAATGTCCCCCAAAAAATGTTTTTATTAAAAAAATAAGATTTTATTGTTTTACGAGAAAAGTATCTAGAAATTCAGAAAATAGACAAAATTTGCAACAAATAACGTGTATGATATTATGGCGTAAGATGAATGGGGATGGGGGGATCTGCCTCGGAACATGCGCTGCGGTGCTGCGTGGACTATGTTGTGCAATTTCACTTAACCACTCACATCAGTTACATTCGCCCTCCCGTCTCCCCTTCGGACTTTCCCTATAAGGTTTACTTTAAGTCTTTTGGGTCGCTGAATCCGAATTTTTAACTTCCCTCCGAAATTCCCCCCTCCGCAACCCGCCCAAAAGAGTTGTTTTTAAATTAAATTATTTATTGTATTAGGGGAAAAGTATGTAGAAATTCAAAAAGTAGACAAAATTTGCAACAAATAGGATATATGACATAACACGTAGGATAAACGTGGAGAGTGGGAGCTGCCTCGGAACATTCCCCCGCGCTGTTCCCCCAAAACAATAATAAAAAAAAAAAAAACAATTTTTTTTCCGCGGGGGGGGGGGGGGGTTGCCGGGGGAAATTTTGGTGGGAAGTTACAAATTTGGATTCAGCAACACAAAAAACATAAAGTGATTCGAAAAACAGAACTAATATTAATTTTGCCTGGTAAAATCCCCTATTGCCTGGACTTGCATAACTTAGAGCACGTAGCGCCGCAGTGCATGTTCAGAGGCAGCCCTCTCGCTCCCCGTTCATTCTACGTCATAATGTCATATATACTATTTGTTGCAAATTTTGTCTAATTTCTGAATTTCTACATAGTTTTCCCCTAATACAATAACAAATTTAATTTAAAAACAACTATTTGGGGGGGGGATTTGGGGGGGAAGTTAAAAATTCGGATTCAGAAACCCAAAAAACTTAAAGTAAACTTGATAGGTAAAGTTCGGAGGGGAGACGGAGCGCAAATGTAAACAATTTGAGTGGTTAAATGAAATTGCGCAACTTTGTCCACGCAGCACCGCGGCGCATGTTCCGAGGCAGATCCTTCCTCCACATTCATTCTACGTCATAATGTAATATATCTTATTTGTTGCAAATTTTATCTACTTTCTGAATTTTTAGATATTTTTTTCCCTATAACAATAAAAAAAATGTTTTTTTTTTTTTTTTTTTTTTTTTTTTTTAGTTTTTTAATAAAAACCTTTTTGGGGGCTTTTTACCAAAATTTAGGGGGGGGGGGGTTATGGCTTTTCGAAATTTTGGTGGAAAGTTAAAAATTAGGATTCAGCGACCCAAAAAACATATAGTAAGCCTTTTTCCAGAACTACCATGAATTTTGCTAGGTAGAGTCCCTAGTTGGTCTCTATTGCCTAAACTATTATGTTTGTTCCAAGAAGCGCCTTTAAGGGAGATTAATAAAAAACATTATATATATATATATTATTACAGACATGCATGTAATTCATGAGAGTAATAATCATAAATTATATTTTAAAACCTCGACTATATCTGTATAATTACATTAATTTAGATAATGATTCTATTGCAGTGAACCTGTAGCTTATTGAACGGATATATCAGTTTGCGGCAGTGAGAAGGTTAAAGGAAAATATGTTATTCATTCACGTACTGTCATTGTATATTTCCATATACAAGCGAAACCCTCTGCTTTAATTACGCAATAGTTAAAGTGATATTTATTTTCCTATTTTTATTAGAGGAAATTATACAGCTATGAGTAACAAAAAAATTACTAATTAACTCACAGTTTAACTAAACTTCATTTATACTCCGCATTCGTCGAAAATGAGACTTAATGAGAAAAACTAAAACGAATTCATTAAGTGGTACTTTGGTTTATATTTTGAAGCTTTTAAGCTCATTTCAATCTTCATTTGAAGTTTTGATTTTTTTTTAGAAATCGTTCTTAGCACGCATTTACAACTGAGAAGTAACGGTCCTAACATTTTCCAAACTTCTAGGCTAACAATGTACCACACTGCTAGCGGTAGTGGCACTATTATAAAGTATAGCATGTGTTGAAACAGGGATTGTCACTATGAATTTGAAAACAGTAATTTTGAAATCGGTTTGATGTGTCCAGATATTCCATTGAAGTCGCAATTTAGAAAATTTTAAAAATGTTTTCTCTCATTTTACCCGTTTAAATAATAATAATAATAAAAAAAAAAAAAAAAAAAAAAAAAAAAGTAAGTGCGAAAAATTCCAAATTTCTGCATTTAACAATTGCATAGATGTGGTAATTTAGAACGTTTTAACAAAACTTTTTGCGCATTTTTACATCTTTTAAATTTCGAATTTTTCTTTTGGACTCTTCTTGCAGAGCATTTATATCTTATAAGTGAATACCATGCCAAATTTCAAGTTGGTGCTCCATTCAGTATCACAACAAGCAACAAAAATAGCAATTTAGACCGTTTCTAGGTGCTTCATAATTATATAAATACGTAGCACATATAGTCGTCGTTCGGTCCGTCTGTCTGTCTGTCAGCCTGCCAGTCCGCATATAACAGAACAAAAACTATTCAACCGTGTGTCTGACATTTAAAATATATAATTCTTGCAAAATTTTGCCGAGTCATTTCAAATTTTATGAAAATTGGATGTATAGTTTAATTACAGGGACAGTCAAAAATTTCCCGTTATATTATGGCGAATGGGAAAAAATGATTTAAAGTGCAATTTAATGATGTTGCAGCCATTCGAACAGAATGAAATTGATATTCATTTTTAAAGTGCGCTAAGATATATATTCAGTACAATAGGCGATGCAATAAATATTTATGAAACTAGTTATAGTATGAAATCACCTCTTTTGCCACGTTTGACGTGCAATTTTCAACTTGTTTGTTCCTGTATGACACTGGATTTAGTCGCACTGACATACAGTACAGCCTATGTTGGCGCAGGGACACGCACTATCAATTTAAATCATTACATTGGAAAACGACTTGATATTTCAAAAGATTATTTAGAAATCTAAATTTTAACCTTTTTCAGAAAGCTTTTAGCGCATTTTCAGCACTTCTATAGTTTGAATTACGTACAAATTATTCTTAGACAGTATTTATAACTTATAAGTATCTGCCATACCGAATTTTAAGTTTCTAGTCCCTTCAGTATCACAAAAATTGCCTTTTTAGAACGCCTTTATTCCTATTCCCCCTTCAAATTGGTGGAACCCATATGGTGGAACAGGGACTGGAACATGTTAGAACAATTTGCGCCATTACTTTGGAAATCAGTTAGGTAATTTAAGAGATTACTACTACAAACACAAAAACAAACAAGCAAGCGTTACTCCTTTATAATGTCATTACCTTTTGACAATATAGTAAAGTGTGCAAAAGATTTCGAAATACAACACACAATGTGAACAAGGTATGCGAAATCACATCGCAATTATGTATAATGACCTCATAAATATATATTTTGGTGTATTAAACTCAAAAATAAATATATGTTAATTTAAAAATATATATATTTTTTTGTTTTACATGTTTATATGCGTTAAACAAAATTCTGAATAAAAAAAAAAATGAAATTCATTTTCAATTTTAAACGTTTTTACTTAGTGAAATGGAAAATCAGGTATTTAATAAATATATTTCGAAGTTTTGAAAACGACAAAAAAAAAAAAAAAAAAAAAAAAAAAAAAAAAAAAAAAAAAAAAACTCAATTTACAAGTGTTAACAAGCACTATTTTTCATAGTTTTCTCTTATAAACAAATATTAATGAAAATTACTCAAAAAAATAAACGTTGTGAATCTTGTTTTTTACATTACCTCGTTATCACTTGAGCTTGCAGGAACTAAAGTCTTTCGAAAATAAAATCTTTTATCAGCATTATTTTAAAATCTCTTCAAAGTATGTTTTATAATTTATGGCGCATTTCAGAGTTTATCCCAAATAAAATGTATGACATAATATTTAAAAGTTCATTTAAGGAAGGCAATTACGTAAATTTGACCAACTGACATTTTGAAAGATGTTGTAAAATATTATTTTAATAGATATTAAAGAGGATGAATCACTGAACATGTTGTATTTTACTAATTGTAAAAAAAAAAAAAAAAAAAAAAAAAAAAAAAAAACCTCATTTTATTATGTTACATGTAGAAAAATTTAAATTTCATGAAAACTTGAAATAATGTTATATTATTCAAAATGTATCCATGAAGTCATTAAAAATATTTATGTAGAATATTTATGGTTATTCATCTCAGTTGAAATTATTTCAATTTAAAGTTACTATATGAGTGAAAAATGTTCCCTCAATACAATTTCTTTTGAAAATTAAACCGTTGTAATTTTCTTGGAATTTCGAGATTTCTTTGAACTCATATTAATCGAATTCGAATTGAGATATTTTAGAGTTTTGAAGAAAAATACCATGTCTAAGTCAGTAACATGAAATAAGGAAAATGTGAAAAAAAGATATATTTCAAATGATAATATAGTTATTCCGCAAATTACTCTTAAATTTTGAATTACAAATTTTTTTGAAAAATTGTACTTTTGCCAGTATTATAAAATGTTATTCGCTTTCACATTAAATATTAAAAAAGGTTATAAATTTATAAACGAATCATTTTTTTATGATTTACAAAATTGTATCTACGATCATTTAGACATTAAATATGTTGCATAGCTGCCGTCCTAAAATTCCTACTTGAAAATTAGTTATCTTTTCAAAACCTATGAAAAAGTTAATGTATATTTAAAAGAATAGAATAAAAAATGAAAACGGATATATTAAACACTGATAATTATAAAAAAGTAAGTGAAAATTTAAAATACTATAATATAGTTAATATAGTAATATAATGATATGTAATCTTTATGAATTATGTCTAATTTCGCATTCAAAGTGCATCATTTTTACGGGATATTGCAGGTTTTATATAATGATTCAGAAACAATTTAATATAAATGATTTATATAAAATGTAAAAACTTATTATACAGAAGACATTCAAATTCAAATTATGATTATATGGAAATTTAATGTCTGTTGTTATATATATATATATATATATATATATATTTTTTTTTTGAGTGCAAATCAAATAAATGTAACTGTTTGAGAAAAATTTTCACAGATTAAGGCGTAGTTAAAATCACAACGCATGTCTTAATTATGACGTCGTAAATAGTCTTTTCACGATTACACAAACAAACAAATCAATTTAACAGTATTTATTCCATTTAACTTCATATACGTATTACGACCGTTAAAAAGTCATTGACTTTTTTCCTAGTAAAACATACTGGCATTTAAAAAAATATCAAATAGCATTAACTGAATCAGAATAATATATTGCATGTCTTTTTTTTATGTGTGTGTATATCCTATTGCCGCATTTTAAAAAGTAGCTGAGCAGGGTAAAAATATCTTGATAATAAAGGGTTAAATTTTTACTGTTTAATACAAGTTGTTTTTTAATGCCTATAAACTTATTTGCTAATAAAGGAAACGTTCTTTTTTTTATTTTAGATGTAACGGACTGTATATTATCCGTTTAGTCCAGTATATTATGTCTAGCCATTATGGCTAGACCAAACTACTCTTTTAGCAGACATTTTGGTCCTATAATAATCTTTTAAATTATAAAACTTAATTAAAATAATAATTCGAATTATGAAAACGCGGACAGTTTAAGAGATTATTTCAAAGATATCCCTGTTTGCCATTTATAATTAAAAGGCTTAAAGGTAAACTGGAAGTACAGTTCAAAAATATTTTTCTCCCAAAGACTACGATCATAAACAAACATCTCTTAAAATATGGTGCAAAACTCATAGAAATCCTTCCTTCAAGCTTTGCATGCAATAGAACATTAAGGGGATAGAATACCATTGAACACGCCGAAAAAGCAAAAAAAATATCAGTATGTTCCTATCTTCAACATTTGTGTAATAAGTCAAAAATAAAAATAAAACTTCATTTATATAAAACTGATACTTAAATTTATATTAATATATATCTACCCTATATATATAAAATCCTAATGAAATGAATTTATGAAACGAATATATGAAATGGCTGAAATATAACGATTCTTTGAATCGACTGATTAAACAACTGATTATGTTTAACGGCGATTTCTCCTAAAATATGGAATACTTTGCGATGAAATTAACACCAAAAATCAATATTGATCCGCAGATTTCAAAACTGGCGTTAGAATTTTTAAATTCGAATTAGTTTTCGAAATATTATTTTTTTTTTTAATTTTATATACATTTTTCTAATGATGGCAACTCAAATTTTAATCAAACAGATATTTTTTTTTCCTTCAGATTTTAGAAAATGTTACTATTTTAAACTAATTTGGCGAGAAGTTTGGCCTCCCTTAAATGTATGCTAAGAAATGTATCATATTACTTTTATTCATAATTCAATTTGTATTTCATTATCATTTTATTTAATACAAACAGAAATATTTAAAATAAATGGTGTAAAGTCGGCGCCGCTCCTCTGACCATTCCACGTGGTGTATAACTTGTTAAAAATAGCACTCCTTTTTTTTAATCAAAGATTATTGAGTTTATTTAAAACGAACATGAAGACATTACAAGACGACACAATGATGATGACATTTTACAATGAATGAATGGTTTCACAAGTTGCACGACACTTTTAGGTTTCACTTCACGAACTACACTTCACAATATTATTAACTTGTATTACAAACTACTCAAATTATAATCCTTTGGTGCTCCTAGCACCCGATATACTTCCGTTTTCACAAATCCAAAAAACACGCCGGCCAACATGCACGGCTCGGCTACCCTTCTCAAAAATCACTTTTACTCTGAAAAAAAAAAAACAATATCCACCTCTCTCTCTCCGCGCGCGCCCGCATACCACGTGACGTATGGCGTTGGCGCCAAAAGAATCGAAAGAGAAATTAATCTAAACGTTTCCAGACATCACACCCCCCCACCCAAGATTGAAAATGGGGGAGGGGGTCCCTCAATTTTCTATCTGAAATTTAGTCTGGAGACGTCCTTATACTCCATTTTTTTTAAACAAATTACCCAAATAAAAATAAAAGTTAACAAATACATATAAAAAAAATATATATACAAACTACATGTCTGAAGAATCTAGGCACTCTGCCTAAAACTCATCTTACCTACTAATACAAAACAGAATTAATACTTAATAATAACAATAATAAATGGAATAACAAATAAAACATATAAAAGGAAACAAAAGTTGTAGTAACACACTAAATAAATTTTGAATCAAAACTTTAAAGTAAACAGTCACTTATCAAATAGTTCATGAAAGTTTTTCACAGTTTGTTTTCTTATTCAACAGTTTCAAGTCTAGATAGTGCGTCTGCATTTATCAACTTGGCACCTGGTCGATGCGAAATCACAGTGTCATACTTTTGCAGTGCTAGTGCCCATCGTTGCAGTTTGGAAGATTTGGTTGCATTTTTGGTGATGAAAGTTAGTGGGTTGTGATCGGTGATAAGTTCCACAGGTGAACCAAAAATCCACGTTTCGAAATTCTTGAGACTCCAGATGACCGCACAGGCCTCCCTTTCGATCGTCGGCCAAGCCTGTTGAGTTTTGGTGAGCTTTTGACTGGCATAGCTAACCGGGTACAGTACTCCGTCTTTTCGCTGCGATAAACACGCGCCGATGCCGATTGCAGATGCGTCGCACTCGATGACAAATGGTACTCCTATAACGGGAGTATGTAGACTAAGTGCTTCGATAAGACCTCTTTTCAACTCATTAAACGCCCGATCGTGGTCTTCTGACCAACACAACTGTTCTGGACTCTTCTTTTCCGTCAGTTCAGTTAAAGGATATGCTACTTCAGCATATTTAGGAATGTAATCTCTATAATAATTACAGAGACCAAGAATACTTTTCAACTGTTTTTTCGTTTGAGGCACAGCTAGCCTTCGAATAGCCTCCACTTTTCCGGGGTCGGTCCGATGGCTGCCGGACCCGATGATATGTCCTAAGTATTTGATCTGCGGTTTTGCGAATTCACATTTTTTCAAGTTGACTGAAAATCTCAAGTCTGATAACTTAAAAAATATCTTTTCCAAATGCACCAGATGTTCAGCAAATGTTTCAGAAAAGACGGCTATGTCGTGTATATATGCTCTGGCGAACTCCTTGTAATCGGACAGTGCTCTGTTCATTTCTCGTTGAAAAGTCGCAGCTGCGTTTTTGAGCCCGAAGGCCATTACTTTAAAGCGATACTGAGCTCTATGTGTTTTAAAACATGCTAAATTTTGACTCTCTTCTTCTAGTGGTATGGTCCAATACCCTTTGAGTAAGTCTATCGTAGTTATCACATTGGCCCTGCCAATACTGAACAACAAATCGGTGGCATTTTCCATTGGGAAATCATCAGTCACTGTAACAGCATTAAGTACTCGAAAATCTACGCATAGGCGCAAGGCCCCATCCTTCTTCATTACGCAAACTACTGGGTGTGGTGCCTCTGCCTCACTTTCTTCAATCAGACCTAGTTCCAATAGCTCCTCAATTTGTTTATCTACTTGAGGTTTCAAGGCCTCTGGGATTCTGTAAACATACGGCTTTTTCTTTTCTGCGTCACTTATTCTTATTTTATGCTCTCCTACCTTGGCTATTTGCACTTTTCTAGAAAATAATTCTTTATATTTATACAATAAATCTAAATTTTTTTCTTTCTCCACCTTTCCTAAATGACTTAGAACAACTTCTTCTATATTGAATAGGTCGGAGTTATCTTTCGTACTGGGGGTGGGATGGACCTCCCCTAATTCTTCCTCATTTTCGAAGATCACCCCCACCGCCTGTACCCTAGGAGTAAATTTTCTTATCTTATTTACGTGGACATTTCTAACATTCCCGTTCATTAATTTCACTTTGTAAGAATCAGGGTTACAACGTGCCACTATTTCGGCTGGCCCTGTCCATCTCGCGTAAAGTTTGTTTGTGGAGTCCGGAATTAATAAATATACCTGGTCCCCCGGTCTAAATTCCTTGTAAATCGCTCTTCGATTAGCGCACTTCGCATACGAGCTTTGCTTAACCTCCGACACTATTGCCGCTTGTTCCGCCGCCCTTTCTAAATTAATTTTTAACTCCTGGAGGTATTCAGTCGCGCTCTTTCCTAGATATATAGGTAGTGGGATTTTGCCTGCCCATGTAGATTTTAATACCGCCAGTGGCCCTCTAGCTTCCCTTCCGTACATTAATTTGAATGGCGATACGCCCGTAGTGCTATTCGGAATTTCTCTATATGCAAATAATAGATAGGGGATGTGTTTATCCCAATTTTTAGGGTCGCTACGAATTATATGGTGCAACATACGTTTCAATACCTGATTATATCGTTCAACAAGTCCCGAGCTCTGTGGGTGCCCCGGCGTAGCAAATCTAGGAGTCGCCCCCAGCCTAGCATGAAACTCTTGTATTAACCCTGATATAAAATTTCTACCCTGGTCACTCGCTATTACGCGGGGTATTCCTGTCCGCATAAATATCTCTAACAATGCATCGCACGTAGCTTTAGCCGTAATTGTCCGTAACGGAACTGCCTCTGGCCATCGCGAATGTTGATCTACCAAAGTAAGTACGTATTGATGCCTGCGCGCTGAAGGAGGTTCAATTTTTCCAATTATGTCAATATTTACAACGTCGAACGGAAGTTCCGGCCTCTCAATAGGGACGATGGGTATCTGATCGCTGACTCTCTCCCTGCTCCGTAGTTGGCAATCCTTGCATGAAGCACAATATTCTTCCACATCCCGTGACATACCTGGCCAAAAAAATGAATAACGAATTCTCTCTTTTGTTTTTTTCATGCCAAGATGATTAGCGAAAATTGATTCGAGCGCAATTTTTAAAATTTCCCCCCTCCTCACTTTTGGTACCACTAATTGCATAACTTGATTTCCCGAAACTCTTTCCCTATGATAAAGCAAATTGTCTACCATAACAAACCCATTTTTCTCTTTTTCTGCATCTTTGAAAGCTCCCTGTAACGATTCGCAACTTTTCTGTTGCGCCCTGTAAATACTCGCATCTGATTGACGACCCACATTTAAATCTTCGCTATTATTTTTCTTTTCAATACAGCTAATCATTAACTCTTTTTCTGCAGTTTCATTTTGACTTAATAAACATAAATTCTCATCATTCATACTTTTTTGCTCCCTTTCAGTACACCCTGCTTTTTCACATTTAATTTCTTCCCCCCTTTCTGACTGCAACTCCTCCGTAGACACACCATCTAATCTATTTTCTTCCCCTCCACTCTGAACTGATCGTAATAATTCATAAATCGTTGGCGTGATAATACATGACCCATATAATTTATCTGTTGCTGCGAACAAAACATCTACGCTGTTAACTACACTATTTGAGTCCCCGGAATCTAAAGCTATAGGTAAAGTTATAAGGTCAGCGGTTATTTTTTCTCCAAAGGCAGATATCAACTGAATTTTTGAATTTCCATTATTTCTAAATGAATCCGGTATTTGATTTGAATTAACGACTGGAATTTCCGCCGCGTTATCGATTAATGTATTTATTTTCCGCCCCCCTAACAAGACATCCTTATACTGCAAAGCTTGCGTATTTATTGCATCATTCTCAGAACATAAAGCTGTCACTTTAGCAACTAATTTATCATCATGTTTATTTTAATCAATACTCCGATTCCTTTTTCGTTTGATTTCGAAAATTCTCCATTTTATTTTTATCTTTATTATTCGGGCAGAAACGTAAATGAGTTGTTTGTTTACATAGCCTACAAATGTCATTAGTTTTTCTTTCGCGAGAAAGAACATTATTTCTGATATGAGGTGGGCGATATTTCCCATGATTCACACTTCCGTGTTCATCATAGTTACGAAAGGATTTTATCGGTCTATCATATAATTCCGAAAAAGTTCTACCTTTTGAAGTAAACCAATTATCGCATAATTCCGCGATTTGGCGTGGTTTTAACCAGTCATCCATTTGCTTTAATTTAACATAACTTCGCGTTTCTGAATCTAATGAACTCATTAATCTATCGGTAACAATTAATTCATTAAGCGTATCGAAATCATTTACTTTCCTAAGCTGACAATAAAATTCCCTATTAGCTCGGATTCTGCTTGCAAATTGTAAATGGTTTTCATTTTTCATTCTTTTTGCCGTAAGGAAATTTTCTAGACAAGCTTCCGGGGTAGGATGAAATTCTTTTAAAATTAAAGCCTTAACCTTCGGATAACTCTTCATTTCATTTGTATTTACATAAACTAATAAATGTGTGGCCCGTTTACCCACTAAATTTAGTAAAATTTCAACTTTTAACTCCTCCGAAACATTTTTCATTTCGAATGCCTTTTCGAGCGAACTAAAAAATAAATCCCACGCTTCCGGTTTAGTCGGGACTGGCATACTCAGGGTTCTAACACTTTTAATTAAAGATTCTAAAGAATTAGTATGGGATTTTTGTCCATCCCCCCCCCCCGGATCCAAATTCTTATCATCTGTTATCTTCGCCATTTCTAATTGGGCTTTAATGACTTCTAATTTTGTGCGTTCTAATTCTAGTGCAGTGTCCTGTTCCGATTTGACATTTTCTTTTTCGATTTTGAGCAACTCGGCTTCACGTTTTTTTTTTTTTTTTTTTTTTTCTATCCTATCTGATACAGTAGTAATTAAAAATTCCTTTACAAATTCAGCATCCTTAGCAAATTGGTCGCTTCCCTCAATTGCTCTAATTCTACCTTTAAACCTAATTCGGTTGCGACCACAACTAAATCTTCTTTCCTCAACCCTTTAATGCTAAACATTTTTCTTTTTCAATTCAAACACTTTTAGAATAATCTCTACAGATAACAGATACTCTCATATTAATTAAATAAATCAAGGAATAAATGTCATACTACAAGTAGCATCTTTCTTCTGACATGCTTAAATCAATCATAAAAATAAATCATATACTTTTCTCTTTATCTATTTAAAATATCTTCAAACACTATCTTCAATTAAAAATAAATAAACATGCTGCTTACTTTTAATAGGAGCCCTGGTGCTTCGGAAATGAGAGCGTGTAAAGTCGGCGCCGCTCCTCTGACCATTCCACGTGGTGTATAACTTGTTAAAAAAAGCACTCCTTTTTCTTAATCAAAGATTATTGAGTTTATTTAAAACGAACATGAATACATTACAAGACGACACAATGATGATGACATTTTACAATGAATGAATGGTTTCACAAGTTGCACGACACTTTTAGGTTTCACTTCACGAACTACGCTTCACAATATTACTAACTTGTATTACAAACTACTCAAATTATAATCCTTTGGTGCTCCTAGCACCCGATATACTTCCGTTTTCACAAATCCAAAAAACACGCCGGCCAACATGCACGGCTCGGCTACCCTTCTCAAAAATCACTTTTACTCTGAAAAAAAAAAAAAAAAAAACAATATCCACCTCTCTCTCCGCGCGCGCCCGCATACCACGTGACGTATGGCGTTGGCGCAAAAAGAATCGAAAGAGAAATTAATCTAAACGTTTCCAGACATCACAAATGGCTTTTACTTCTTTGTTTCTTTTAAACGAAATGAAAAGAAAAATATTAGGCACAGATGTCATATACGCACCCGGGTACCTAATTGGCGCCAAAATGGCATTATTTTGGTTGACATGGTAACCCGGCTATTGTTGTTTATTTAATAATACATAAGTGTTTATTCACATTTTCTTTTTTTAATTACATAAGTTGTTTTGTTCTATAGTTAATTATTTTTTTGGTTATTTTCCTTTAAAAATAAAAAATAATAGAACATAATTAAAAATACGGTAGTACTTAGTTATTCCATCGACCCATTTCGCCAAATTATATAAATCGCCAAACCACTCTCCAAATTATTCAAATTGGCATAACTTTTATTTTAAATAACGAAAGAACAAAGAAAATAGTATAACATTAATAAATATACAAATAAAACGTCGAAATAAAAATCACTTGATGACGTAAAGACGTGTCACTTGCTTAAAGTCAAGTGAATGTGACATTTATCAACTATTATTGACATTTAATCTTATAGTTTGGTGATAGATTTTTGTTCGACGGAATAACTAAGCAGTATCAAAAATACATATGTAACTGGTATTCGAAAACGAGGATTTCGACAAATTTTAGTAAAAAAAATCACACCAAACCGGGTGCGTATATGGCATCCGGCCTAATATTAAATGATGTAACAAACGATGACATTTAATTTCAACTTCAAAGCAATATTTTAATTTACCACTCGAAAAAAAAAATGCTAACTAGCGAGTTGAAAAATAGTTATTGGCGAGATTTGCACCCGGCTAGCGTAACAGTACCAAGAAATCTTTGCGACAATGCTTTTATGTACTATTATTCGAAAAAAAAATTGATTTTTTTAAATCGAAATGGAAATCTTTCGGCACAGATGCCACATATTGGCGCTATTTTTTTCTGACGCCGATGTCATATACGCAACGGGTACTTAACTGGCGCCATAGTATCGTCATTTTGCTTGATTTGATAAGCCGGATGTTGTTGCTTATGCTGTTGATCTTTTCCCCAAACTAGCGTCGGAAAAAAATCGCGTCAATATGGGGCCGTATATGATATATCTGCCAAACTTTCATATGAAAAGCGAAGGGATCAGAGCGTATTTATTTATAACAGTTACATGACTTGGACTATTATGATATAGATGAAATGATGGCGATAGAATAATATTTGGCGACTTATCACCTGTACCTGGCTAATATTAAAGTACCAAAATGGCACCAGGAATATAAAAAGCGAAGTGGTTCGCCCGGAACTCTTGATGATAGTCACATGACTTAGGCTATTGTTATAGAAATTGTTTTAAAATACAGGGAGACAAAGACTCTGTACACTTAATTCCTTGTATTTTTAGCTTCTTTTCAAACGTTTAACCGATCCTCTTTAATCAAACACGAAAACAACGATTGGATGTCTTAACAGCAACTGATTCGGCCTTAAATTTTTGAAATCAAAGGAAATTGAATGGAAACCCGTTTACAGGGAGATCTGCACAGCTTTTTTCAGTATAATTCAATCTTCTATAATATTTTTTAAACCGATCAGATTAGCGTGTTTTTAGATTCTGCGGTGTCTGAACGGGGTTTGGCGAGCGTAGCCTGCAGGGGCAGAGCCCACTAGTATATATATATATATATATATATATATATATACTTGTAAATTCATAAATAAATATTGAAATGATAAGTTATGATAATTAGAGAAAAAAAAAACATAACACGTTTTCCGCGCATGATAAGTTCTAAAAATATGCATATAAAGAGGAATTGTTGTGAAAATAAATATCTAATAGTTTTAGCTTTATACTAAAACCAGAATATTTGTAAAAAAATATTGACTAAATTAAAAAGTTAACTTAAAAATTTAAAAATAATAAAATAAATATCTAATAGTTTTAGCTTTATACTAAAACCAGAATATTTGTAAAAAAATATTGACTAAATTAAAAAGTTAACTTAAAAATTTTAAAAAATTAAACATTTCCATATTTTAAATATTTTCAAAGTACAAAAAAAAATAATAATAATAATATCTTACCTATCATAATATTAAAATATTTATTTGCTTAAAAGACACTATAAAAACACAATAAAAGTAAATTAAAAATCCATATTTGCATGTTTCAACTCATTTTCTGAGTCGTCGTTGAAAAATGAAAAAAATCATCGAAAATATACAAGTAATCATATAACGCGCCCTATATTTTCGCGATTGTTCGTGTTCCCTCTGTGTCGCGATGGCGTAGTTTCTCCAACCATTCAACCCATGAATTCGGGATGCGAAAAGATCATGTATCGTTACAAACTCCTGGATGTCTTAAATTTAAACGGACTTTCTTATGATTATTGTAAATAAAAATTAGGTCTGTAGATTATTTTACTCTCATTAAAAAATATGTTAATTTAGCCGGGATAAAGCAGTATTACCTCTATTGCATTTTATGTCCGTTATATGTTCTTTACATCTGATATCTTACCTTTGTCAGGTTTTAAGTTGTACATAATGCAATAATGAATATGTGGTGAACATTTATTTTGCATAGTTTTTTTAGTAACTCTGCTCACAGCATCAAAATTCATCGTTTTGGAAAAACGCGGCGCGAAGTTTAATTATCATATGTAGTCTTCATATGTAGTTTTAATAAAACTGTCATAATTACTAAATTAATAGGAATTTTTCAATGAGGTTAATTCCATATTGTTCAGAAATGATTATGGAATCAAAATATGTATAGAAAAAACTAAACTTTTGAAGGTTTAAAGGTATCGCTCCCCCTTAAATTATAAGCGTCGTTTGGATTTTAAAGAACTTGTTTTAGCATATTTGAACAAATAAAATCTATTATTAGACCAAGCTTTAAATAAAAATCATCCGGATGGGACCAGTCAGTTATATATAGGATATGTATAGGGTAGATGGCCATAGTTTTTAAAGATTGAAATAAAAATTCTTAGAATGCAAATGCAAAAATTATTTATACATATTTAAAATTCTTATACATATACTCATAATATTTTATACAAAAAATAATTAAATATTGAGAACAAAAAGAGTCAAATTAAATTGAAATAAAAATTGCAGATGGCCATCTCTCCTTCAAGCCGCAGAGAGGTGGCCATCCAATACAAGAAAGTAAAAGTGAATTTAAATAACAAAAAAATAACACATTTCATATAATTAATTATGAAAAATATATAGCAATTTGTAAAGATGCAGTTATATGATGGAAAATGAGTGAATAAAACTCGAATAAACAAAATTTGAAGTATAATTTCATATCTTAAACTTACAATAGGTGCAACATTACTTAAAAGATGACACAGTATTTAAAAAATGTTAAATTATTTTAATACCTTAGTACTTTCAACTATTTAAAAAAATAGTCTTCGTCAGAAGAATATAAGAAATACAACAGTTATTAACGTCTAATTTTCAAAATCCACGTAGATGGTGAGGAAAGAAGTGAAAGTGGAAGTTAATTTATAGATCCGGAAACATTGGGAAAATAAAACATGGTTATAGGGAAGTGGGAAATTACTGGTTTTAAGATTCTTTAAGCAAACTGAGCCAAATTCTGGATATGTTGTAGGATTTAAATATTCGCGAATCAATAGAAATTATTACTAAAGAAAATACTGTTTGTAATGACGTTTTATTCTACAACATACCCAGAATTTGGCTCAGTTTTCTGGCCAAATTCTGGGTATGCTGTAGAATCAAAAAAAGTATACATTTATTTTGATATTTTAAAATTACAACGTATAAATATTAAAATCAAAATGATTTTGTATGACGTGTATTATCTGTCAGTGTTAGCACCGATTGTTATAAAGATAGTAGACTTATAGTAAAAAAGTACTTGCCATTATACATTTAATATTATGTTATTAAGATAGATATTGTGGACTTTTTAAATAATATTTTCTAATTATATTACGTATGTTAGCAAAAGTAATGAACATACGGTTCTTCCAAAATCATATATTTTTATCCATGACATTATTTTGCATTTTTATTTCTTTGAATGTATAAATTGATATAATAATTCATATGCTTGTATAAAATATGCCATAAAAGTATAATATTAGAAGAAAACATGCACAAAGACATTTTATGTTGGAATAAGAACATTACTAAATACTAAAAATAATTACAATAAAGTCGAAAAAAAAGCAAATTAGCATTTTGTCATTCACTACCATGTTGTAAAAATTGTGTTACAGGTTGTTTTATCGAAAAGAATAAGAAACAAAAATTGTTTAAACCTATATATCTCATAATTACAGAAAAATCAGTTTATTGTTTGGAAACATATTAGCTATCCCACTGAATTATTTTGCATTATGACTCAAGAGCATATGTCAGCCATGCGAAATCTCTCGCAAGTTAATTTCAAACCTTGATTTCACCATATTGTACTTTGGGCTATTGCAGCATTGAAAATTCATCGAGCACAGCACTAAATTTTGAATACAATATGTATTTTCTCTTCTAACAAAGTAGCTAACGCTGTCGACGATTCCGCGTTAATGAATTTCAAATTAAATTTCCTTGTATATAGAAAAATGAATCGAAACTGGATTACAGAAGATCGTCAATTTACAGGGAGTTGAATTCGGAAATAATTAGGGGAAAGCTGGAAATTGTTTTAATCCCTCCAGTTTAGGTCTAGAATGAATATACTACGTTTTCCTCCTCGTACTAGATGAGCATTTAGAATTAGGCATAGATTTATAGTCAAAAAACACGTTTTTTTAAATAATATAACACACTATAATACACTATCTTGAAATCATTAACTCTTTCAAAAACATTGCCAATACAAATGTTGCAGAGCTTAAAATTCTGAATAAAATGAGTACCTACACTTAATATTTTTGTTGAATATTAAGGTCACAATTCCACTTTAAAATTTTAGCCCCGTGGTTAGATTGTAGAACTGAGACTTAATTAGGGGAAAACTGGAAATCATTTGAATCCCTTCAGATTAGGTCTAAAATGAATGTTCTACGTTTTCCCCCTCGTACTAAGTGAGCGTTATGAAATATGTACATATTTACATTTCAAAAACTTGTTTTTTCTTATTTTTTTAACAATATCTCAAAATAGCTAATTCTATCAAAAACATTGTCAATACAAATGCTGTAGAGATTAAAATTCTGAATAAAATGGGCACCCACATTAGTATTTTTGTTCAAAATTAACTTCGCAATTCTAATTTCAAATTTTTTTATTTAATCACTAATCAAGAGCTTGAAGTCCGGAGAGACCAAGTTACCTAAGAATATCTCAAAACAGCTAAGTCTATTAAAAACACGAGTTGGAACCCGTCGAAATTCGACGAACTAAAATGTTTAGAAAGAAACTGTTAGATCAAATTTATGATGAACCTACAAAAATAATTACAATAAAAAATTCATCTTACATTGGTTGTCTAACTCTTAAAACAAATAATATTTTCGACCTAAAATTACCAAAATGTTATTTCTACAAACTTCAACTGCTTAAATTATTAAAAAATTAAACTGTATTAGAATACGTAATCAAGATGAGTAACTATGATGAAGTTATCGATTGAGGCTCTTACGCTTGTTTTTACGGGATGAAAAATCAGTAAAGAGGATTTTGCTTTGTCACATCATAAAATTTCCCCCCATAAAATTTAAACTGTACGTTATTTTCACATATTCAAAATTAACATACGCACCACTCAAGTTCACAATTTAAAAGTATTTTAATGCGCAATAGATTATTAATGAATGTATTTCCAAACTTAAGTTACGTTTGTCCGATACAACTTTGCATGTGAACATTCTCACAAACTTTAAGTTCTAATCTCAGTACCCGCGAATAAAAAATTCAGAAATTTGCCTTTAGTTGTCATAGTTTGGCCATTTAGTATTGGTCAAATATTTAGTTTTATCAAAGAAAATGATCGTTTTGTTTTAAATATGACATCATTTTTACTCACTGAATCATTTTGCCTAGCGTCTCAAACTCAGTATCACCGTAATGTAAAATATTGAAATGTAACTGATTTATGAAGAAGAATGCATGCTTTTTTTAATGACTGACGTCATTTTCTGTTCAAAAACTATAAAAAAAGTTACTTTTATTTGTAATGTGAAAATGGTATCAATAAGAGTATAATCAATAAAAATAAATAAACCATAACTATTTTCCCTTTAATTTTAATAGAAATGGTGTACTTCAGTTGCCACAATTACAAAATTGGTACTAAAAACTATAAAAAAATTAATATCTCAAAAATAAATTGAGATAGAGCTTTCAAACAAATTGCATTTAAAAGTACATTTCCCCCCCCCTATATTACGGTGTAAAAAATGAAACTGTGCGATGTTTAGAAGTTTAAAAATTTGCAGTAGCGAAAATTGCAAAACCAAAATTTCATTTCAAATTCCAGAGTGTTGCCATTCGCAGAATGACGTATGCGTTACGCACAGATATGTTTGTCCTTTATAATATAGATTGTCAGTACAAATGTTGTAGAGCACAAATATCTGAATAAAATGAGCACCCACATTAATATTTTTGTTAAAAATTGAGGTCGCAATTCTATTTCAAAATTTTGCCTTAATCATTAATCAAGAGCTTCAAGCTAAAAGAGACCTTAACAGTTATCTCAAAACAGCTAACTATATCAAAAAAATATCCAATATAGATGTTGTAGAGCTTAAAATTCTGAATAAAATGAATACTCACATTAATATTTTTGTTCAAATTTAAAGTCGCAATTTCAGATATGGTTAAAAATATTAAAGAAAAAGGTGTTTTTCGAATGTAAATGTGTACATATTTCCTAACGCTCAATTAGTGCGAAGGGAAAACATAGAATATTCATTTTAGACCTAATCTGTAGATATTAAAACGGTTTCCAGTTTTCCGTAAATTAATTCTGAGTTCTAACCTCTGACCACGGTGCTAAAATTTTACTGTAGAATTGTGACCTTAATATTCAACAAAAGTATTAAGTGTAGGTATTCATTTTATTAAGAATTTTAAGCTCTACAACATTTGTATAGACGATGTTTTTGAAGTTATTGATTTCGAGATAGTGTTATAGTATTTGAAAAAAAAAAAAAAACGTGTTTTTTGACTATAAATCTATGTATAATTCCTATCGCTCACCTAGTACGAAAGAAAAACGTAACATATTCATTCTAGACATAAACTGAAGGGATTAAAACAATTCCCAGCTTTCCCCTAATTATTTCCGAACCTTTTTTTGCTCCCCTCCCAATGGGCTACAAGCAGTTTAATTATATATGTGCCCTATGCGAGTAAAGTTTATGGGAATATAAACTTTTTTTTTTTTTCATTTTTGTCGTATTTTAGACTTTTCATTTATATTGACTATATCTCGATTGATTATTAACTCCCTAAAACATGAATCGTGTTCTAAAATAATGAAAAAAACTTATTATGTTTAAATGAGGCGTATACGATAATTGAGCGCAATAAAGTTATTTTAGGGTATTTTTATAATAAAATTCCAGACTTATATAAGGGGAATAAAAACCCATACATTAGTATAAATTCAATTGCCTGAAAAAAGTTACCTGTAAAGGTCATTCTATGTTTTTTATGGATATATTTTGTATGAATATCTGACACTCTGTATAAGTACAAAAATCTCTTATAGATTATCTTAAAATTATAAAAAATGATTTTTCTCTTGCTGTTTTCACATTTGAAATATATTTTCTATTACAGTCATATTTAGATATCTAGAGTAAAACTCTTTTGTTTAAATCATATATATTCCAAATTGTTATTAAGGGGGAAAAAAAAGCTTGCAAAGACAGATTGATTGAATGCCATGCCAAATAAAATTGTTTGATAATCAATTGTTATTTCACTAGATTGCTTTGAATTCATGTTGTTATGATCGGAAGATAATTAATCATTTCGAACAGTGGGAGATCTGTTTGTTAGAAAAATAGACAAAATGCATCTATTATGAACAATTCATATTTTTTATATTGTACTAATGCCTATTTTTTCATGCATATACGAGGTTTATCTCATAGCATCTGAATAGTTTTTATACCATAAAAATTATTTTTATTTTGTAAAGAAAATAAAATATTTATTTTTAAATTTTTATTTCCTACGCATTAAAAAATGAAATTTAGTATTGATTTTACTTAATATTCATGAATATTTTATTTTATAAAATGTAAAAATAATTTAATTTACTAGTTTTACAGTGACGTGATTATAATGTACTACACATTGTAATGAAGTAAATTTGTTATCTGTTCATATTCAAAAATAACTAGCACAATAACTAAAAACAATACGTACACGTTGATAGTATATAATATAGTTTATAAAAATATATTTTTTTTATTATGAAGAGGATAATAATGGTTTTACAATAAACTGTGAACAATACAATAACATCAACTGAATAATAAGAAATCGAGACTAGAACCATATTTCTTTACTTTATGATGAAACATCATTTTTTCATTGATCGAATTTCAATTTTTAAATTGCTAATTTGAACACTTAAATGCATTGAGTTTTTTCAATGTACACTTCAGGACATTAAATTTGCTATACCACGAAGATATACAAATAACTGAATGAAATTTATTGCACAAATATATCTTAGTGGGAAGAACAAGCCAATAAATTTTCTGGAAATTTGGTGTTACAGATCCTGAGAAATAAGTACGCAGTTGTTGTCCCCATGGTAGTTATAACAGCATTTATCAACCTAGGCATGGAGTCGAACATGTACAAGTCATGTGCACGTCCATTGAGCTTCAGCTCTATGCCAGAGTTTCGATCGTAGTGACTGGCGAGTTGTGGAGAGCTTTTCTCACGGCAACCGTTGACCAGACATTTTGAATTGGTGAGAATTGAAGATAACTTGCTGCCTAGAACTACAGTCTTATACATTCTAAATCAAGGATTTCTTCCTAGAACGGCCAGCATGCGGTCGTGCATTATACTGCTGAATCGTAAAGTTGCGAAAGTCTAGAATTTAGGGCAGAGCCACGAACGTAGCAACTCAGCAATGTAAAGAATGCTATTCAAATTGCCAGCAGTTTGATTTATAGGTAATCAAAACATGTATCCAATGACGCCCTATGCAACCACTCTAACTGATGGTCAATATGATGATTTCGAATGCAGTCTGGCGATGCTCCTACGATGCAGTCAAACAAAGATGCGACAATCATGATTTATCATTAGTATACAGGATCTGGATTCTTCTTAAAAGATGAGATGAAATCATTCTGCGTCCAGATGCTAAACACACTATTGGAGGTACTCCTGTCTGTGATGAAGCGTCAAGGATAGCCGAAGTCATGGGCACAGTGCTGACAATCCATTCTGCAGAAAACGCCGTGAGCTGTCCGTGCTGACACTTGTTGTCTTGAGAACTATCCCATTTCGTGACTCAGGGTGTATAACGTGACTGTATGATCCCTTAATGCCATGCGCATCACATGTTCGTCTTCTCGGCTGTTAGAGATGGGGGACCACTGAGTCCTGCACGGCGTATTATATGCATGTCATGAACGCATCGATTACATATTCTACTGACAGTGATGGGATAACGAACGACGCGAACAGAAGTACTGCAGTAGGATAAAACGCAACCAGGTAGACTAAAATTCGATATCGATCAAACTCAGACAAGTGCTGGTAGACATTTTTCCTTCTTACACATGGAAAAAAAACTGCTGTGCAATCTCTTTTTTTACATACATTGTAGGTCTCCCTATCATCGCCTGATTTACATAAATTCGCTGAAAAACTAATACTTTACATAGCACATCATGTTCTATGTGTCATGTAAATTTCACATATGTGGCATGCCACCTTCCTGGTGTACCAGTTTTAATGTCCAGTAGCGTATGTTTATTATTATTTATTTATTTTTTTTTTTTTTTTTGAAGCACAAAATGCCCCACCAGTTCTTATTTTGTAATTTTTCTGGGGACAAACTGATCTTATATGCAAGAAAAAAATTGTCTATTAAGCATCAGAACTATGTTTTCATACATATGCAACGGGTAACATAAATCATGATTAGCTTGCTTTTCTCGCTTGCTATACTTTTAGCAAGTTAAATTTTGGTCACTTTATCTCATAATATGTTTGCATTACATTAGATAAAATAAAACATAGACGATGTCCTCTCCTAGCTGAAACTCACCTATGTGACAGAGATGAAGATCTCGATCGGGTGGGGATCTTTGACAAACGAATTTGGACATCGGCAAAAGAGATTTCTATATTCTAAATCACAAATACATCTAAATACGCATTTGTGGTGCACACTCGGACAAAATAAATGAAATAATGTTTAACACTAGAAAGAGGCAATTTTCTTAAACCTAAAAAGACGAAGTGCGGTCAAGATGACCGCTCCTTTTAAATGACCAAAAATAACTCAAATGTTAAGAATTTTTTGTTTTAACTAGTTTTCTAATTACATTTGTTAGGTAAGAAGCATAATATATTATTTGTTTTCCATTTTATTAACAATTTTAATTTGTATAAATAGTATAAACGGACATATAAATGGGTAACATGCTTCACTTGGGAAGAGTTTTTCATCTACGTTACATTTTCTGCTGGTTTATAACAAAGTAATTAATTAAAAAAAACGTGTTCCAGATCTTTGACACTAATGAAAAATAATCATTTCAAACTCTTTAGAATCTTGCTGCTTTCAGATCAAACCGCAAATATCTCATTATTTTTTTTAGTCTGTCTCGAGCCAGTGTTTGGTAAATAAATAAATAAATAAATAAATAAACAAATAAAAATAAATAAAAAATCAATTTATCAAATTACTTTTTTCGAAGACTAAAATTTAACACATAAAAAATCGCACGGAGTTGATCATACATTACGTACGCCATGAATTAATCATTAATAGTGTTATTACACGTAAAAATTCCTAGCGGCAAAAATCACCTGCGGCTCGTACGTATTATCCACCTGAAACTTACGTATTATCCAAGCATTTTATTGGCTGTTCGGGAAAAGGCTTTTTCGTCAGATTTCCAAGAAATCTGACGACTAATTTTAAAGGGAATTTCATTCTTAAACTTCTAAACATCCCACAATATTACTTTTTACACCGTCGTATAGAGAAAAAATGTACTTTTAAATGCAATTAGTTTGAAAGCTGTATCTCAATTTGTTTCTGAGTTATTAATTTTTTTTTGTAGTTTTTATTACATTTTTGTCATAGTGGCAACAGAAGGTATCCATCTTTGTTGAAAGTAAAGGGAAATACAGATTACTGTATAGACCAATCAGAAAACGAATAAAATGCGGATTAAACCAATAAAAGCCTTCAGATATGCTTTTGATTTCCCATCATGACGAGAACAATAAACATTTTTCCAAATAGTTAAAAAAATACTTCAAGTCGTGGACCATAATTTATTTATTGAAATACCCTTATAAATGAAAGCTCAACGCGTATACATTATGGGAATAAAAACATCTAATTCGTCTAAAGATACATTCCAATGCATATCCTGCAAACGTCGATGTGCTTCCGCTTCTGTGCACAGTTTGATGAAATGAAGAATTTTTTCGTTTAGGAGGATTCTACATGCACTTGTGAAATTTCCTAATATTTTATTTCTAATGGCATATGATCGATCCAGGAACTTATCTCAACACATTAGGCTGCTGTCGTTCTCCTGAAGAAAGATTATCAGAAGAAACTGTCCATATTGTTCCATCTTTTGCCACTTCTTTGAATACGCTCATCTTCTCCATTTGGGAGAATGCTCCGTGTTTTTCACATTTACCTGTTAGTCTAAGTTCTTTATTATTTTTGTTTTCTTCCTCGTGAGGTACTTGCATCACATGAATTGATTTTTTTTAAAAAAACGTCTTCATTTTCAGATTCAGAGAAAAAATATTTTTGTGCTGTTTTTGTAAAAAAGAGCTTTCGTCTGTCGGAGAGGGTTCTCGCACATTGATAGGAATATATTCAGCTTCAGATAAATAAAAATTTTAATCTGAACCGGAATGGGTTTCAGATACAATCTGCAATATTTTTAAAAATTCTTCTTCCGTCATATTTCGTTTACTAGCAGTTCCTCGCGACATTGCGCAATAAAATGTACGTACGAATAGATAAAGGACATCGAGAGAAATTAATATATGTTACTCAAAAAAGCAGGTGCTTTCGAGCATGAAAATAATTTTATTTCTCCAGGTTTCTTTTCCATCCCCCCTCATTCTTCCCTTCACATCAGTCTATTGAAATTCTTGCGAAAAGAATCACATGGCAAGGAGATGCTTTTAAAGTCCATTCACTCTTTCATTTACGCTTCTTTCCATGAAATGCTATTCGAATTCCCTCGAAACGAAAGAGAAATTGTCCCTAGACAAAAAAAAAAAAAAAAAAAAAAAAAAAAAAAGAAAAAGAAAAAAAAAGTATTGTTAGATTTAAATTTTATTTGTTCAGCAGTCAAAAAGACCGCAATTAATCTTTCTAGGTATAGGGGAGTCTAGAGAGGGTTGACCCACTTTTTACAAAAGTGATTTTTTTATTTTTTTAAATATTGAACGTAGAAAAAAGTTTTATATATCATTTTATTCGTTATGCAATCAGCTATCAAAATAAAATTGCTACATAAGTGTAATATATAAGAAATTTGAAAAATGATCGATTTTAATCATGAGAAAGTAATGTGCCAAGGCTCCCCACATATGGGAGGGTTGACACACTATATGTGTGACTTGACCCACTTTGTTTTAGATTGAAATATTTGTAAGAGTAATCATATCAGTTTTAAAAAAAGCAAAATAACATTATGCTACATGCTTTAATTATTATAAAAAATATTTTTGAAAATATGATGTTTAAACAAACCTATTTAGACGCGATCACAAGTCAGGGAGAAAATTTTTGCTTTAAACAGGATTTTGTCTGATCAGGTACAATTGCACAGTAGGAAAAATGAAATTTTAACGTTTATGACTGTATTCCGTTAGAGACAGGTCTGTTTTCTTAGGGTTTCATGTATTATTATATACGGATTTAAGAGCCATTGTCCCGCTTTTTTTTTTTTTTTTTTTGTGTATCTTCATTTCCTACTTTTTGTGACACTCGACCTGACAACTCTAATTGACACTTCATCTCACTGTATTCATGCTGCTGAAATTTGTCTACATACCTTCCAAAAGATTTTTGCAGTCGCATGTGCACTTAACTCATCGTAACATTCTTTATCCCTTTCACTAACAAAGTACTTTCAGCACTAAAATGTTGAAGTAAATGACTGGCGCCTGAATTTACGAACAAATTTATTTGGAAATAAGAAAAAGGGTATATGTCACATCAATATAAAATGGAAAAGATTTGAGTAAAATTCTGGTGCCAGTGTGGCGTTTGGGAATTAAAATTAAGTGGTTTCATAAGCATATCGCTGCCCCTGAAAGTGTTAAGACTGCTGCTTTCGTACTTTCTAGACCTTTCTAGTCTTTTACACTGTTTCTATTTACCTATTGCAGTAATATTTAAATGGAAAAAGTTGCTATCAACTTTCCATTTATATTTCATTAATTGTTTTCTTGCAGTGGATACTATAGCAAATTTTCACATCTTTCTTTAATCTAAACATTTTCTTTTCCATCACCCTATTTTACCGTAGCTTTACAAAATAAATTTACTTCTTTTTTTGTATATAACCATAAAACTTTCATTATGCATAGTGTATAGTAAAAAGATTTCATCTGATCAACCCTCCCTCACATTGACTTGGTCAAGCCTCTTACATAAATATATTCATAAAATTTAATATTTCATATAATCGGTGTGCCGTATGCTCTTTATATTATTATTCATTTAATTAACAGGAATAAGAAAAAGGTCTTACCTGTTATCTCGATAGCGCAACCCCGGTCCCGTCACTACTATTTATGGCGATATCTTCTTTCCGCAAGCGCTGTACATAATCACAAACATATACCTAGAGTGTAGCAAAGGAAATTGGATTCTTCGTTAAAGTATGTGTATTTAGATTGTCGTGTAAATGGATCATTCGTTTTTTTTCCACATATATTTAATAATATCACTTGAGTAATATAAGTTGATACGCAGGTATAATATTTCCTGCACATCTTCACAAGGCTACATTATACAACAGCGAAAAAGAGAGAGTGATACATTGAAAAGGTTAAAAGAATAATACAGTCTAAAGTTCGTGGTTTATGACGTCGACATAACGGCAACCCTTCTGCGTAAGTGTAGAGAAAAGAAAAAGACAAGCCGACCACAGAAATTTACATCCGTTGAAGCAAATAAAGTTTTAGTCTTGAATAATGAAATGTTCTCTAGTTTCACTTTCAGGGGTTACAATTCTAACATCCCCCTTTAACCCCTGAAGCATTATATTAAATGTTCAAAATTGTTTTTCTGTGGAAGCTAAAGTTGGGTTTGGGAAGGGGTTTGGTTAGAAGATCAGCAGTCATTAAGTCATTATTGATGTAGCGGAGTTTTATGATTCCATTGTCCACTAAGTGTCTTATATGATTGCAACAAAGGTCAATATGCTTCGTTTTATGATGTAACTTATCGGATTCTGCAAGTTTTATTGCGGATTGGTTATCATCCATCAAGCTTATCGGGCACTGCTGTGGCATGTCCAGTTCTGTTTATAAGTTTATTAGCCAAGAAATTTCTTGCGCAGCACTGGAAGCTGATATAAATTCAGATTCTGCTGAAGACATTGCGAGACACTTTTGACGTCTTGATGTCCATAAGATCGGGTTGGACCCCAAGAGAAATAGATTGCCTGACACAGATTTTCGATCTTGTGGGTCATTTGCCCAATTAGAGTCGGCGTATGCCCTCAAGACAGGTTCTTCAAAATTGGTATACGTTAACTTTAAATCGATAGTAGTTTTTAAATATCTAATGGTTCTTTTAACGGCTTCTCAGTCTTTAGTTCTGGGACGTTCATTTCTACGACATAGAATGTTAACAGCTGCACTAATATCTGGTCTAGAAACGGTTGAAATGTATAGTAATGCGCCGACCGCCTGTCTATAGTTTACATTATCCGGTAAAAGATTTTCGTCATCATTTAACTTAACATAGCCCGGTTCCATAGGAGTATCAGTTGGTTTTGAATTTTCCAAGCCAAATTTAATTACTAGTTCATGAATTTTGTTAATTTGATCTAGGGTCATTGTATTTTGATTAGGCCGATTAATGTTTATACCTAAATAATAATTAGCATCTCCTAAGTCCGTCACAGGGTATTCTTTCTTTAACTGACGTATTAGTTTATCAATGTTATTATCTTCCCCCGCGATGAGGAGATCGTCAACGTAAACGATTATATAAATTGTTTCATTATTTGTGTTTCGTTTGTATAGATACTTGTCAATCGAACTCTGGCTAAACCCTAATTTTGTTAACGAATCATGTATTTTCATATTCCAAGTTCTCGCTCCTTGCTTTAACCCGTAAATCGCCTTTTTAAGTTTACAAACCTTGTGTTCAGATCCGGGGACAACATATCCTTCAGGTTGACACATGTAAACTTCCTCCTTTAACTCCCCATGTAGGAAGGCCGTCTTAATGTCAATGTGTCTAAGGCGTAAGTTTTTGTACAAAGCCATTGCTAAAAAGCTTCTTATAGTAGTGTGAGACGCTACGGGTGCGAAAGACTCATCGTAGTCAATCCCGTATTTCTGGGAGAAACCCTTAGCCACTAGCCTTGCCTTGTATTTTTCTATTTTACCTTGACTGTTGTACTTCGACTTAAATGCACATTTGCTACCGATTACCTTTGTCCCTTGTGGGACCTCAACTAATTCCCAAGTACAATTTTCTTTGAGAGAATTTATTTCGTCCAAGGTAGCATCTATCCATTTTTGCCTTTTCAGGGGATTTTCTATTTCTAGTATATCATCCCAGCATTTTGGCTCTTTTATTCTTACATCATTTGTTAAAAACGCGAATCTGTCAGGGGGAATCCCTCTATTAGATCTATTAGATCTACGTGGTAAAATCTGTGGGGTGCCTGTTAAATTTGTGTTCGCATCCTGATTTTGCGTATCATTGTCGGTGCTATTCTCTTCCTCGTCAATTAATTGTAATTTTGGCTGCGGAATTTTATCGCTAAGTATTACTTTATTTCCATCTGACGCATTATTTTTAACTAAGTCATAATTATCATCCTCTAAAAATTTTACTGTCCGACATATAACTATTTTCCTTCCATCCGTGCAAATTCTAAAACCCTTACTTGTGTTGTCATATCCGACAAATATACCTTCTTGCGCGGTGTCGTCCAGCTTTTTCCTATTTGTTTTTTGAATATATGCATATGCGCGGCAACCAAAAGTTCTAATGTTATAAAGGTCTGGTTTACGACCAGTCCATTTTTCATACGGAGTCCGATCGCAGGATGAAGTTGGGAGCCTATTTTGAATGTACGTCGCTGTACATATCGCTTCCCCCCAGAACGAATTAGGAAGACCACTTTCCTTAAGAAGACAACGTCCCATCTCCATTAAGGTGCGATTTTTACGCTCTGCAACCCCATTTTGGGGCGAGGAGTACGGTACGGTAAATTGATGTTCAATTCCCCCACTTTTCAAATAATCTTCGAATTCCTGACTCGAATACTCCCCCCCCCCCGTTATCGGACCGAATTGCCTGCACTTTTCTGACAAATTTGTTAGCAGTCATTGCTGCGTATTCCTTAAATTTTGTGAAAACTTCACATTTGTTCCTTAGCAAATATATAACTGTAAAACGACTAAAATCGTTGACGAAGTTTAGAAAATAATATTTCTCCCCAACCGTTGCTGTTTGCATAGGGCCACACAGGTCACTGTGGGCCAGCTCAATTCCTCTCGTAGCTCTAAAACTAGCGTGTTTGGGGTAAGGCATATCAGTTAATTTTGACGCGAGGCAAACTTCACATTCATTACTGTGCTTGCAATTATCAATTTGAATCCCTGATGCCATGTTTTTATCAACTAATTTCTTTATGTGGTTAATATTTCGATGACCCAACCTTACGTGCCACTTATGTAAACAATTTTTCCTTCCGCAATGATTTATTATATTTACATTTTGAGTAAAACCGGATTTCAAATTACTTTCATATAGATTATTATTTATATGACCCTCAAGGTATGTTACGCCTTCATGAGTTATTTTACACATATTATCTTTGAATATAGCTACGCAACCATTTTCGGTAGCTTGTTTGATGGAAATTAAATTTGTTTCGATCTCCGGAACATATAAATCATTTTTCAATGTTATTGTTTTACTTGTGTTGTCTGACATAACAGTGTTTAATATTACCGATCCATAACCGTCAGAATGTAACTCTTGACCGTTTGTTATAGTGACATTCGATTTGTCATAATTGAAGTCATGAAATTTATTTTTGTCGTTGCAAATGTGGGTTGAAGACCCTGAATCTATGACCCAGAGATCTTTAGAACCATTACCAATGAAAAATGTTATGTTTTTGTCTGCGCGTTTTTCCTTATCGAAATTTTTGTTTTTAGAACAGTTCGCGCTTACGTTATCTTGAAAACACACTGCCGACCTGTTAGGCATATCGTTAAATTGGTTTCTCAAATTTTTTGGTTTTGGTTTCTCATTGTTTTTGTTCTTTAATTTCCAGCAGTCTTCAATATTATGCGAGGTCTTCTTGCAGTATTTACAAAATTTACTATATCTATTTTGTGCACATTTCACCTTTAAAGCAGAGTTGTTGTGGAAATTTTCGTGATTGTTCTGTCGCTTATTAAATTCATCTACCAGCTTTCCGCGGATAAATTCTGGGGTAAGTTCACCATTATTTCTTGTTTCGAGAGCACAGATTAATGTATCGTAACTTGATGGTAAAGCGCACAAAAGCAGAGCCGCTAGGTGTTTATTATTAATATTCTCACCAATAGCGGTTAACTTATCGCAAATCTGATAAATGTTAGTTAGGTGCTCTATCATGTTGCCATTTTCGGCTAACCTGCTAGAATACAACTTTCTTAGCAGGTACAATTTATTGCTAAGATTACTTCTCTCATGCACACTCTTAAGCGCATTCCATACTTCGCGCGCTGTCTGCAGATTTTTTGTGTGTATTATCTGCGAGTCATCTATTAGTAAATTTATAATAGCTTTGGCTTTGCGATTTTTATTAGTATAATCATCGGTGACGGGATTTGAGGGCTCAGTTATTATTACATCATAGAGATTTTCTTTTTGTAAATAGTTCTCTATGCGGAATTTCCACACATCGTAGCTATCTACGGTGAGTTTTTCAATTATAGCATCTTTCAGTATGCTCATTTTTGTTTATTTTCTTTATTACTCTAATATTTTTCAAATTTATATAGATTGCAAATAATCTTATATATATATTCTTATCTAACTGTATATTGCAGTGAGTAATATAAAGTTGACTTGAATAACAATTCAATATATTAATTATATGATAACATTCAATATATTCAAATAATATGTGCTTACACTTTCTTATATTCGTGTAGCAAAATATTTAGTCCTATACTTACACTTTCTTATTATATATACATTTCTAATATGGCACACACTATTTTAGCACTAATTCAGTGCTCATAATCTCTTACATAAATATATTCATAAAATTTAATATTTCATATAATCGGTGTGCCGTATGCTCTTTATATTATTATTCATTTAATTAACAGGAATAAGAAAAAGGTGTTACCTGATATCTCGATAGCGTAACCCCGGTCCCGTCACTTCTATTTATGGCGATATCTTCTTTCCGCAAGCGCTGTACATAATCACAAACATATACCTAGAGTGTACCAAAGGAAATTGGATTCTTCGTTAAAATATGTGTATTTAGATTGTCGTGTAAATGGATCATTCGTTTTCTTTCCACATATATTTAATAATAATACTTGAGTAATATAAGTTGATACGCAGGTGTAATATTTCCTGCACATCTTCACAAGACTACATTATACAACAGCGAAAAAGAGAGAGTGATATATTAAAAAGGTTAAAAGAATAATAGAGTCTAAAGTTCGTGGTTTATGACGTCGACATAACGGCAACCCTTCTGCGTAAGTGTAGAGAAAAGAAAAATACAAACCGACCACAGAAATTTTCATCCGTTGAAGCTAATAAAGTTTTAGTCTTGAATAATGAAATGTTCTCTAGTTTCACTTTCAGGGGTTACAATTCTAACAAAGCCTCCCCACATAGCCCTTTTCTAAAGAATAGCACATTGTTATGTTAAGCCTAACTTAATGTACAATCTTTATGTCTGGAATAAAAGTTCGCTATTTCTGCATTACTTAAAACGTATTTATTTAAACTTCTATGATTTATTTTATCTGAAAGAAGCTTACAAAATATTTCTAAAAAACACAACTTTTAGGTTGGAAACGCCTCACAATTGATTTTTCCACACCTATTTCGGTTATATGTATGAAATAAACTCTGTTGTTTGAGCATTCAAGTACCTTTGGTTGACACATAATGATAAAACTCTTTTAAATATGAAAACTGATGGGTGGGTCAAGCCTCCCGTATGGTCAACCCTCCATAGTCTCTGCTACATATTTAATAGCGCTGATAATAATGTGCGGAAAATTATAATTTTTGTGTTAAATATTCCTTATAAATAAGTAGGAAAATTCAATAAACCATGCTGAAATCAAAGAATACTTAAGAGAAATAGAAGCGTTTGAAAATAGTTTGCGATCAAAATAACCACTCTCACTTTCTCATGTTAAAATTCGCAGAGGAAATCTAAAAGGCGCAGAGGAAATCAAACATAGGCATTCATTTCAGAATGAGATTTTCATTTAATGGATATTAAAATATTTGTCGGGTGTGGCAATTCCAAAACTTTCTTCTATAACATACATGTTAATACTTCCTGAAAAATTCAGCATAGCAGCTACACAGGTTAGGAAATTTACACCTAAATCCAAACAGCAACAACTAATATCAACATCTAACTGAAGCTGAAATTTTGTGAAAATCCGTGCATTAGTTTTTGAGGTAGAGCTTTTGCAGAAATCGGAAATATTCTGCATAACTGCGCCACCTGTTGGGCGATTTTTGCCAAAAACGAAACAGCTCTAATTTTTGTCAGGGACTAACTGAATCCGAAGTTTGATGAAAACTCGTGCATTAGCTCTTGAGATAGAGCTATTTTGAATATCATGAATAATGCAGCATAACAGCGCCACCTTTTGGGCGATTTACCCCAAAAAGTAATAAGCTAGCATTATACCAAGGACTAACTGAATCTGAAGTTTTATGAATATCAGATCATTAGTTATTGATATATAGCTATTGCGGAAATCGTGAAAACTGCAGCATAGAAGCTCCACTTGTAGGCGAGTTACGCCAAAATGTAATCAGCAACAATTTATATCAATGACTAATTGAATCTAATTTTTTATTAAATTCCGTTCATTAGTTCTTTAGATTCCCACAAAATTTGCGTCAGAGACACACAACCAGACTCGCAGACAGATTCAAACATACATTTTGTAAAAACATATTTTTCGGGTTCTCCAAATTCTAAAACGTGTAAATCCACCGAAAACTAGAATTCGCAATTTTTTTTCGAATCCTGTACGTACTTCTTTTAAGGGGACGGTGGACATTTAAAAAAAAAAAAATCTTTTGATTTTTATAATAGAGATTTGAAATTTTGTGCAAATATACATTTCATCATATATATATAGGACATCTTAAAAGAAATTTTCAGTTTTATTATAATTTTAAGATCTTTTAAATATTTAACAATTTTAAAACAAAATTTAAAATGTTCCTTGCGTCTTAATTTTTTTGATATTTCCTCGATTTTGGATTTTAATCACGTAAAACTATATTACTAACAAGTCTGTGTATCGATTTTTTAATCACTTAAATAGTTAATTTTTAAGAGATATTTTTCTGAATTACATATCGATTTTCATCGAAAATTCTGCCTTATAATAAATTAAAAATCAAATTTAATTATCTTAATGAAGACGAATTTTAAAATGCGTAGACAGTTTCTTTTTAAGCAAAATCGGAATTCCTCATTATCATTTTCATGAATTGTCATTAAAAAATTAAGTAGCAAGAAGCATTTCAAAAATTTTAAAAAAGCTGAATTATCGGTATTGAGTAAAGCATTAAATTAAAGTATATTAAAAGGCCAAAATAGTTTTTGTGACCAAAATTAAAAGTCTTGTTACCTTGCGTAAAAGAATCTCATTTGCATGTGTTTTCCACGAATGACATAGTACAGATATGGACAATAATAATGACACAAACAGAAATGTCGATTTTGAGGTCGATTTTTGCTCAAATGAAGGTCCACGTCCACTTAAAGATAGAAGAAATTACTTTGAGATACAATACTGTAAAGTGCTTTACAATAACGCTGATGCAAAATTTAGAACTCTGAAAAGTGTAAAAGTGGTGTTTTTTAACTCAGCACACTGAAATGCCTTTTCTCCATTCACAAAACTAAAGCGTTCAGAAATGGTTTTTGGTTAAAATTCTTATAAGTAATAATACATATTGATTTTGTACGGATATTGATTTAACACAAAATATTATTAAATTAATATTCGAAAGAAAAATAAGTATTGAAGATTTTTCAACTTTTAACAGAAATCGCTTACATGAAACTTCAACAGTGTTATATGAAATTTATTTATATTCAGAAAAGTTGTTTATAAATTATTCTTATAATAGTAAAGCCATATTACATAAAAAATCATGCATCGGCATAATTCCTGGCTACTTCACGATATGAAATACTGCTTCACAACTGCTATTACCTCTACTATCCAATGTATCTTTTTAGGAAGTACCAAAAATGATATCAAAATTAGGTGTACCCGCTGAAAATTTTAAATCTGGACAAAATATCTATATGAATAAGTAATCTTAACCTCATTCCTTGAACATGCACAAAAGAGGACGTATTTTTCAATCTCTTGGAGAAATTTGTTTGCCAGTGCATCGACTTAACGATAACATAAGTGTATGCGTCTGAGGGGGGGGGGGGGGTTTGCTGTTTTGTAACCAACCGTACGTCTGTTTTTGAGTGAAAGCTCAAACAGCTTACGGAGCCAATATTTACCCGGTGGGGTGCGATAGAAGGCGGAGTCTCATCCCTCAATAGCGTAAGCTTGCTTTGCATTTCGGCCCAAAATTTCCTTTGGCGATACTTGTCTTTCAGCGGCACTCATTGTTTTTTCCCTTCCTCCAGATTGGTTCATGAACCACTTTTCACGACAAGTACCCACCACCGATTAGGCATCTATAAACCAGATTTCCCTACTTCCCCAAGCTAGATATGTCTATGTAATGTGCAGGAGCCAAATTAACAAAGTCAATTAGTTAAGAGAGCGGTTCAACAGAGAAACCAGCAAATTGCAGGCTATACAATTAGGTTGGCCGGGGCATTGATCTACTGGATGGCCGCCATGCGGCGGCCAAGCGGAAAACCGCCCAGATGCCAGACAAGTATACTCGTTCGGCTAGGGAAATCTGGCAGCTAGGGGTCTGGCCATCAGTTTAGTGAGAGCCGATGCACGTCATGCACGCCAATGGCACCTGGTGCATGTAAAATCCGTCGTGGGTGCAAAGTCCTCCAAGTTACCTGCGAATTATACCTCTGGAGGTGCCTAGCTAACTGAAGGTCTCGTCATCTGATCAAGGTTTTAAATTACGAGGCGAACTTAAGTAGCAAAGCGCAGGTACAATACAACACGACCAAAATGAAAAGTAACCGTTTTAACTAATCTCGCATCTAAGCAGTAGGCACAGTCGATAGGATGAAGATCAGATTTATTTCTTCTACGCGGCGATTAGTGTATCTCCGCCCCGATACCAGGTATCAAAACCGTTCAGCTGGGAAGAACCGGCAGGTCATCGGTTAGAAAGAAACAAAGAGTGAAAGCTCAATTTAACGGATTACAACGCGGCTCCGCATCTTACAGTAGGTCTAATGGAATAATTCGAAAATTTAAAAATGTATTACCTACATTTAGCTAGACTGATAAACAAACTCATACGCAAAAGAACACATTTGGAACATTATGTAAAAAAACATAAATCATTGTCCGATACCCGAAACGATTCCGCATGTTCAAATAATAAAAATAATAGTTCGTCACAATGTCTCAATAAATACTCTCCATAATCCAACTGAGCAGTAGCTGAAAAAGCATGCTTCGTATTCAATAATGATCTATATCTCTATATTCGAATGCATTTTCTCTGTTCTGAGTACTGAGAATTTGAAATTTTATTAGGGTAATTCCGGGATTTATGCCGCATATTTCTTTGAATTTGGGTATAAAGCCCCGTAGTGGACATAAAATTAAAAAAAATCATGCTGTGCTATTTAATGTTAAATATACAACGCTTGTACTGCGACAAAAAAAAAAAAAAAATTTCAAAACAAATTATTTATATTTTTTAACGATTTTTTTTTTCTGAAACATTACACTGCGCGCGTCACCCGTACATTCAGGCTGAGACGCCGCACTTGGGCGCTAGTTATGCCGCGATTGTAATAAGAACAGAATGAAGTTAAAAAATAAAAATATTAAAAAAAAATATTCATATATGGACTATAATTAACGATGTAATAGCAAAATGAAACTAAATGAGTACAATGAAACGTATTAGTAGATTCAAATTAATAATTGTTGCCTACTTTCACTATTAAAATTATTGACTTATTTTTTTTTTTACACTACTAGGGGGCTCTGCCCCCTACGAGCTACGCTCGTCAACCCCCGTTCAGACACCGCAGACTCTAACAGCACGCTAATTTGATCGGCTTTAAAAAGATTTCGGAAGATTTAATTATAATTTGAATCTGACAATTATGATCTCACGTAATTTTCACCAAACTCTTCATTCTCTTTTTAATATTCACGTAAAAATACTTTTGTTAGAAATGAAATATTATGATCATCTTAAAATATCAAATAAATGTCTATCGCAATTTTTAAATTTAAACTGTTTTGCAATATTATTTTTTGTTCATTTTACGTAGTAAGAGTAATGTGACGTAAATGTGACGTAAATTCTTCTATTTAAGACTTCTAACGCATGTTAACACTAGAACGGCGGGAAATTTTACTCAAGTTTAAAAAAAAATATTTCACATCAGAATTTTTACTTAAAACTATTTAACTTATTTATTTAAGTAATTTTTTGTGCACTATATATTAATCTTATATTATAAAAAGTTTTCTGGTTCCAATCGACATATATTCATTTGGAAGGGTCAAAATGACCCCTCGCCGCCGTTCTAGTGTTAATGAATTTATCATTTTACAATATTCTTTCTCTTTTAAAATTTACGTGTAAGTATAGTTCTTATGACGTAATTTTCAATGAGTTCCTGCATTTTATATTTTCTGTTTATAATAGTCACGTGTAAATTAAATTTTTAATTTGAAGCAAACATTATTGTTGCGCTGTTTATACAGTTGGCAACAGTTTAAATTAATACAATTTTCTAAATTTTGTAAAAAATATCTCTCGAAATGCTGAAAATTTGAATTTAAAATAGAAATAAAACCTCAAAAAATGAGTCAAATTAAAATACTAAATGCAGTTTGCACACCGGGAAATTCTGACGCATAAAATGATATAAAAAGGATTAAATTCCTATGTACAGTTTTTGCTTCTATAAAACTTTTTTAATGGAACGATTTTGTCCAACTTTGGCATTAAATATCTCTTAAAATAATTCTTCGATTTGAAAACTGTCTGCATCAGCGTGTCTATCAAACATATATCTATAATTCCACCGATTTTCATATTTTTGTAGGCAACAGTTTTTTTAATATTAACGATGAAAGTCCATGCTTGCGCATTCAAATTGGATGCCGATCTACCCGGAATATCTACGCAGATTTTCATTGGTCCATTTCCAAATCAAAACTCTTTTTTTTTATATATAGAAGGGAATTTTAATTGTTATTTGAGCAACAACGTAACAACAATGTCTTAGATAGGGAAAAGAAAAAAAGGAAAATTGTGTTTACATAATTTATTTGTTAACCCTTTCGGGACCGATGGCTTTTACACAATTTTTATTCGGTTGGTTACCTCTTTTTTAAAACAAGTTACCTTTACTTAAATAATCATGAAAAAATGCTCTAATTAAAGAAAGAAAATATTGCTTTTCTTTTTTACTGGTGCCAGAAAAGAATTTTGTAAGCTCTTTATGAAGGGTCTTATATGCACCTATGGTCCCGAATGGGTTAAGAGACCTGTTTTTTCGACTAATATCTACAAAAAAGTGTCGAAAAAGTACAGTCTTTATGTAACAACATTTAAACACATGATGCAATGAAGCCAATTACACTTCCTCTTTCATGGAGTAGTTTGCAAAGAACGTTACGCGTAATCCAATTTTTCATTATTATCATCTTGACTTGCATCTTTCTTGCCCTTCTTACTTTTTATTTCCCCCTTTTTCTCCTTTGGTTTTAGAGAACTTGATATCATGACTAACATGGTTAGTCTGGGCAAAAACAAAGGGAAAAGTTAATTACATTTTATCATTCCGTACAAAAGAAACTGCGTCATGTATACCAGAATAGCAGTGCAGCATGTATCTCTTTTTGCATGGTGCAGACGTCGGCAATCACAGTTATCTGCCATCGCTAAGGGGAATGGCGTAACCATACACACAGTACTCTATACAAACGTTACACATAGTTTTGACTTCGAAATCATGCGTGCATTTAGTAATTAGTGTAGAAAAAGTATTTAAACATAACGTGTTTAAAAGATTGGACAGTGAAATCATGCACTTACGTCAAATTAAGGATTGAACTTCTACAAGTAAACATCGAAATGGAATTCACGCTATACACTGGTTAAAATAATCTCATTGTGCAACTATACTGTGCGTTTGGCGACCATCTATCGATAAGTACAAGAAATACAAGGGGTGCGGCATCTATCCCGTATGCGACGACTCTCCCCAAGTTACCCAATCATTCCTGCTCTGGATTTACCGAATATTTACTCTGAACACATTGAAAATCATTTTGATATAGTTGTTTTAACACACAAAGATGCATTCAAACTATAGAACACCTACGGAATGATACGAAGAAAAATTAAATAATTTTTCCCAAAATTTTAACATGACATTAAAATCTACGTTTCCTATTGCGTCTTATTTCATCTTCAGAATAAATCCTGCTTTTACTTTTTTTTTTTACACAGAGAAACTAATATAATGCTCATTGCACGGACATTCAAGTTAATATCTCTATTCTAAAAAAAAGTAACTACCGCTGTCACCGCCGCTGCCGGTTTTGATTTTTTTGTGATCGGAGTTCTTTCATAGTTAATATTAAGAAAAATAATGCATACAAAAATATGAAAATCGGTAGTATTATACAGAAATGTTTGATAAACACGCTGATGCAGACAGTTTTCAAATCGAAGAATTATTTTAAGAGACATTTAATGCTAAAGTTAGACAAAATCGTTCCACTAAAAAAGTTTTATAGGAGCAAAAACTGTTCATGGGAATTTAATCTTTTTTAGATCATTTTATACGTTTGAAGTTCCCGATGTGCAGATTGTATTTCTTTTTTTAATTTGGCTAATTTTTTGAGGTTTTATTTCTATTTTAAATTCAAATTTTCAGCATTTCTAGAGATATTTTTTACAGATTTTAGAAAGTGATATTAATTTAAACTTAAAAAAAAAGAAAAAAATATTTATACGTGTAATAAATTAAAAATTTATTTACACGTGACTATTATAAACAGAAAAAACATTTGGAATTAGAATTAAATAATTATGTACAAAAAGGAGGAACTTACTAAAAATTACGTCATAAAAACTATAATTATACGTGAATTTTAAGAGAGAAAGGAATTTGTAAAATAATAAATTTATTAACATGCGTTAGAAGTCTTAAATAGGAGAAATTACGTCATATTTACGTCACATTACAGTTATTACATAAAATGAACACAAAATAATATTGCAAAACGGTTTAAATTTAGAAATTGCGCTAGACATTTATTTGGCACAGATGTCATATTCGCCCCATATTGGTGCGATTTTTTTCCGACGCCGATTTGGCGAAAACATCAACAGCATAAACAACAATGTCCGGGTTACCATATCAAGCAAAATAATGACACTTTGGCGCCGGTTAAGTATATGTAGCCGTCTGCTATTTCTCTCTCTCTCGCACGCGAGGAGCCAGCCAATAGCAATGAGGCGCATTTCCTCCCCCCGCGTTTTCTGCGGAGAGCTTTTGAAGTCACGTGACGCAGTAACATTCGAACTCTGCAGAGAGCGGCAGATTATTCTGTCAGTGACGATGGCGAATATTTGACTATGTGTTGTTATGTTAATAAAGTTTATTTTTCTACAAAACCTTCTGATTATTTGAGTCACCGAGATATTTTTATCATCTCCCTTCAATGCATTCTCTAAAATGGTGACCGCGGATTTTTGAACCTTCAACTGTTTCATAGAACGTCGAACTATTCAACTGTTTCATGGAACGTTTTGTTTAACTAGCAAAATGGCAACTGCTGAAACATCTGCCGTAGTCATTCCACCCTATATCCCTGTGGACCCTACATTATGGTTTCATATGCTGGTTAGCACATTCGAATTAGCTACTCCTAAAGCTATCACTGAGTCGAAAACAAAATATAATTATGTTGTAGCGCATCTACCGCCTGCTACTGCTACTATGGTTCGAGATATAATTATGAGTCCTGATCCTACTGATCCTTATCAGATTTTGAAAGCAAAAGTATCGAACGTTGCGGAGAAAGTCGTACTTTAGAAATACGGAAACTGCTAGCTGGAGAAAGCCTAGGTGACAGAAAACCGACTGAATTATTTCGATTAATGAAAAGACGAGCTGAAAGCCATAATATCAGTAACGATCTTCTTCTAGAACTGTTTACTCAACAAATGCCAACCACTGTGCAAACGATTCTAGCTTCCATTGAAAAAATTACTCCAGATAAAGCGGCGGATATTGCTGATAGAATAATTGAATTAACGCCTTCCAACATTAGTTCTGTTTCGATTCGAACACCAACAACTGAATCTCAGACACCACCAGCCATTGATATGCTCGTAAAAGAAATCCAAGCATTACGCCAAGAGGTCGCTCATCTTCGTCGTTCAAGAAGTGTATCTAGAAGTGATAACCATCAGCGTAATCGTTCTCAGTTCCGTCATAAGGGTGTAACATTGTGTTGGTATCACCAAAAATATCAAGAAAAAGCAAAAAAGTGCCTAGCGCCTTGTTCTTATTCGGAAAACCAGAAGCGGGAAGAGTAGCGGCGACGGACTTCTCCCCAGCACCTTCTCGTCGCCTTTTCGTTAGAGACAGAAATACAGGTATGTGTTTTCTAGTCGATTCTGGATCTGATGCCTCACTTGTGGCCGCGAATAAAAATGACAAAACTAAGCCTGTTCTTCAAAACTTTCGTGCTGCTAATGGCACAAAAATTAATGTGTATGGTCGTAAATGTATTAATATCAACTTAGGCCTACGCCGAAATTTTACATATTCTTTTTATATTTGTGATGTTTCATGTGCTATTTTAGGAGCTGATTTTTTTGCATAATTTTAATTTAAAACTTGATTTACGGAATCGTCGTCTTATTGATTCCACTACTAATTTAAAAGCTCCTGCTATATTAAGTACTTGTAATATATTTTCTGTGAAACCCAATGTTGTAAATGATATATATGGTAAATTATTATTTAAATTTCCTGAAATCACGTCCGGGTCACCATTTTAGAGAATGCATTGAAGGGAGATGATAAAAATATCTCGGTGACTCAAATAATCAGAAGGTTTTGTAGAAAAATGAACTTTATTAACATAACAACACATAGTCAAATATTCGCCATCGTCACTGACAGAATAATCTGCCGCTCTCTGCAGAGTTCGAATGTTACTGCGTCACGTGACTTCAAAAGCTCTCCGCAGAAAACGGGGGGGGGGGGGGGGGAGGAAATGCGCCTCATTGCTATTGGCTGGCTCCTCGTGTGCGAGAGAGAGAGAAATAGCAGACGGCTACATATACTTAACCGGCGCCAAAGTGTCATTATTTTGCTTGATATGGTAACCCGGACATTGTTGTTTATGCTGTTGATGTTTTCGCCAAATCGGCGTCGGAAAAAAATCGCACCAATATGGTTCGTCACTGGGAGCATACTCTGTAGCCGTCTGCTATTTCTCTCTCTCTCGCACGCGAGGAGCCAGCCAATAGCAGTGAGGCGCATTTCCTCCCCCCGCGTTTTCTGCGGAGAGCTTTTGAAGTCACGTGACCCAGTAACATTCGAACTCTGCAGAGAGCGGCAGATTATTCTGTCAGTGACGATGGCGAATATTTGACTATGTGTTGTTATGTTAATAAAGTTTATTTTTCTACAAAACCTTCTGATTATTTGAGTCACCGAGATATTTTTATCATCTCCCTTCAATGCATTCTCTAAATATACATTGCGTATATGACATTGGCATCAGAATAAAATCGCGCCAATATGGGGCGAATATGACATTTGTGCCATTTATTTGATATTTTTAGAGGATACTTTTCAACTATTTTTGTTAGGAAAGCGCATATAATATTTCATTTCTAACACAAGTATTTTTACGTGAATATTAAAAAGAGAAAGAATAGTTTGGTCAAAATTACGTCAGATTAAAAACGATTAATTTAAAATGTCTTATTTAAAAGAACTTTCTTTTCGCTTTGTTAAACAATACCGGGAGACAAAGATTCTGTTTACTTAATTCCTTTTATATTAGCTTATTTTGAAATGTTTATCTTATTTTACTTAATCAAAGACGGAAACAGCGATTGACACATGTATTTTTGGTACTACTTAGTTATCCCGTCGACCAAAAATCTATCATTCGCCAAACTATAAGATTAAATGCCAATAATGGTTGATCGTAAATGTCACATTAACTTGACTTTAAGCAAGTTACACGTGTCTACGTCATCAAGTTATTTTTATTTCGACGTTTTATTTGTATTTTTATTAATGTTGCACTAATTTATTTGTTCTTTCGTTATTTAAAATAAAAATGATGTCAATTTGTATAATTTGGCAAGTGCTTTGGCGATTTATATAATTTGGCGAAATTGGTCGACGGGTTAATCAAGTAGTACCGCAGCGGATTTGGCCTTAAAATTCCCCAGTCAAAGAGAAATGAATAGAAATAGCCTGATAATGAAATAGGGAGATCGCCATTGTTTTTTAAATTATAATTCAATCGTCCGAAATCGTTTTAAAGCCGATCAAATTTGCGTACTTTTAGAGTCTGCGGTGTCTGAACGGGGGTTGACGAGCGTAGCTCGTAGGGGGCAGAGCCCCCTAGTTATGCAAAAAAAGCACACTGCTATGATGTGAAATGAATAATATTTATAAAAGATAATATAGATAAATGACAAAAAATTTATCCCGTAAACTAAATATTTATATTTTTTTCATGTGGAATATGCATTTAATATTTATCGATATAATAAACGTTTAAAGACACGAGCGGTGTACCCTAATTCAAGAAAAGACTGTGGAGAATTTAAAAATAATTACGTTAATAAAATTTGCGCTACATTTGCTTTGAATGTTTAACCAATGTTTAAATTATAAGTTCTCAAACTTTTTCTGCTCAGATTCATTATTTGTGTTGGTAAGTCACCAGCTGTGTTCAGAATACACAGCCAGTGCATTTATATTATTATTGTTTTTTTTTATACAGTGCGCAGCAAACGTTTAGAAAATGATCGATTATGCTTCGGTACTGAGTAATATGTAACGAATTGTTGTAACTCAACTGTCATATATTACTGGTGTTTTATCCTTTATTCACTAACAATAAATTTTAAATTATACACTTTACATAATATATAATGACAAAAAAAAATTAACATTGTGGCAAATGTATAGACAATATATCTAATTACAGAAAAATGTCAATAAATTAAAATTGAACTACACGTACATTGTCTGCAATTAGTGCAAAAATGTAACTTTACATCGTAAAAATTAATGCTGCATCACTTGAGGTTCCATTTTGTACCAAAACTTTCAACAGCAGCCTGAAGTTTATTAAGAGAGGAATATTGTCAAAAAATTGCGTAAACCTAAATTGCGTATAACAAAAAATTGCGTATTCAGATCAGGGCTATACGCGGGCTAGTCGAGAACAGTAATATTTTGAGAGTTAAAACAATTTTTGTTTTGTATGCAACATGGATGGAAGCATTATCTTGCTCAAATATATAGTTTGGAACAGCTAAAAGCTCACCAAATGTCTGTGAATTGTTTTCCAATTTATGTATGTAGTCTTACGCTGCTTGGCAACCATTGTAGAACTCCAGAGATACTTTAGCATTAAAATAAAGTGAGGTCTAAATCATTAAAGAGTCACCTACTTGTTGTCGACTAAAGGAAGTCTGAGGCTCATTATGCAAGTCGTGCCAATAGTATGCCACCTATCTGGGTCATCCAAATTCTGCTTTTCCTTCGTCACTGAATATCTCAGTACACCATTTGGGTCCATGTTTGCAGGCGCATTGCATTCTCGTCAATTTGTTGTGAGATTTCAAGGTTGGTTGTTTTATCATTTTCATGTAAACTAATTTACGTCTTTCTTTAATTCGTCTACGAATCGTATCCGTTCACACAGAAAGCTCTGACTCACTTTTAACGCGACTAGAAATCATCATTTTTCTAGACGCCAGTTTATAGATCCTTCTACCATCTCATTTTCAGACCACACAAAGCTTTCCAGATGTATGTTTTGCTTTGAAAGAGTAAACCTTAGACAGTACTCTATAGACAGACTTATTTGGACGATTCAAAGTAGTTGAACTTTCTGCAACAGTCTTCTCTTTCGATTTCAGCTTCCATGCTTCACTTACTTTATCTGACTGAAAATTTCTAGCTAGCGGCATCTTCACTAACCAAAGCTATCGCGAGGTGCACTTAAATACTTCATGCATGTGACGTCATAAGAACAGTTGCCAAAAATCCAGAAAGTGTCTAATCTTTTTGCAATATGCGAATTTCACTTTTTTCAGTTAAATTAAGTAATAATCGACATTAAAACCGTCATTTACGTCCTAAAATTTTAAATATATACTAGGGGGCTCTGGCCCCTGCAAGCTACGCTCGCCAACCCCCGTTCAGACACTGTAGAATCTAAAAGCACTCTAATCTGACCGGTTTTATAAAGATTAGAGAAGATTGAATTATACTGAAAAAACCTGTAGCGATCTCCCTGTAAACGGGTTTCCATTCAATTCCCTTTGATTGCAAAAATTTAAGGTAAAATCAGTTGCTGTTAAGACATCCAATGGTTGTTTTCGTGTTTGGTTAAAGAAGATCAGTTAAACATTTAAAAAGAAGCTAAAATAAAATGAATTAAGTAAACAGAGTCTTTGTCTCTCGATAATTTTAACAGCGTTATAAAACGATTGACATAATACAATTACTAAAATTAGCTGCTTTAAACCCTTCAAGAGCGATGGTTCATTTTTGGACCACTTACTTTTAATTCTTAAATGCCACATTAGAATCAGAATATTGGGATGAAAATTTCTCAAGTGAACAAAAGCATTATTGTATTTCGAAATTTGTTTGTAAATTCTGGTACCATTCACTGATTTCAAGATTTTACGAATAGAAGTGCCTTCTCCGTGAAAGGTTTAAACGCATATTAATGTATTTATTATTTTAAAGTTTCCTTTCCCTTTTAATATTCACGTGTAAATACAATTTTCAGGACATAATTTTCAATATTTTCCTGCCTTTAACACGTACTCATTTAATTGTAATTTTAAAGTTTTTTTTCTGTTTTTAATAGTCACTGAAATTAAATGTTTAATCGTTAGGAAATATTATTGTTTGCGCTGTTTTTAAAATTGAAAACAATCTCTATAATAATAGCCTAAGTCATGTGACTATCATCAACAGCTCCAGGCGGATCCCTTCGCTTTTTATATTCCAGGCGGCCATTTTGGTACTTTAATGTTAGCCAGCCACAGGTGTGATAAATCGCCGAATATTATTCTATCCCCATTATTTCGATTATATTATAATAGTTCAAGTCATGTAACAGCCATAAACAACGTACTGATTCCTTCGCTTTTCATAAGAAAGGTTTCCATTTTGATTAAAGAAACAATATTTTTTTTTTTCGAATAAAACTACATAAAAGTTGTCATGATCCCAAAGAATTCCTGGTCCTTTTATCTTAGCCTGGTGAAAATCTCGCCAATAGCTTTTTTTTTTTTTTTTTTTTTTTTTTTTTTTTTTTTTAAACTCGCCAGTTAGCATTTTTTTATTTTTCGAGTGGGAATAAATAAATGGAGTGGTGTAAATAGTGGGAGAGATAAATTAAAACATTGCTTTGAATTTGAAATTAAATGTCAAGGTTTGTTTAATTATTTAATATTTGGCCAGATGTCACATACGTTTTGTGTGATTTTCTTTAATGAAAATTTTGCGAACACCTCGTTTTCTAATACCAGTTATATATGTATTTTTGGTACTATTCAGTTATCCCTTCGACCAAAAATCTATCGCCAAACTGTAAGATTAAATGCCAATAGTGGTTGATCGTAAATGTCACATTCACTTGACTTTAAACAGGTTTCACGTGTTTACGTCATCAAGTGATTTTTATTTCGACGTTTTATTTGTATACTTATTAATGTTATACTAATTTATTTGTTCTTTTGTTATTTAAAATAAAAATTATGTCAATTTGTATAATTTGACAAGTGATTTGGCGATTTATATAATTTGGCGAAATTGGTTGACGTCATAGCTAAGCATAGCTATTCCGCTACATAATAGCATCATTATTTTTTAAATGAAATAATAAAGAAAAATAATTAATAATTATAGGGCAAAGCAATTTATACAATTTTTAAAAAACAAAATAAAAGTAAATAAACATTTATTATTAAATAGACAACAATAGCCGAATTACCATGGCAATCAAAATAATGCTATTTTGGCACCATTCAGGTGCCCCAGTGCGTATATGACATTTGTGCCTGATAATTTTCTTTTTGTTTTGTTTAAAAAAAATGAAAGAAATAAGAGAAAGCCATTAATTTTAAATGTTTCAGTTTTAAATGAATGTTTTGTATTTTAAATAGGATGAATAAAAAGATTATATTTTAAATGAAATCAATGAAATGAAAAAAATGCGATGGGAAAAATGTTTCGCGATTTAACATCTGCGCCCCTCTAACATAAAAATTCCGAGTTCTTTATTTCTCTATCGGAATCTTTCGATTTGGAGAAAGATTCATCAAGTAAATTGAAATTTGAATAGAATTAACATGGTACGCTTCTTAGTATTTATTTAAGGGAGGTCAAACTGGTCGTCAGTTTAGTTTAAAATAATAACCTTTTCTAAATATGAAAAAAAAATATATATCTGTTATGATTAAAATTTGAATTGCCATCATTAGAGAAAATTATTTTAAATTAGAAAAAAAAATAATTTCCTGAAAACTAAGTTGAATTTTAAAATTCTAATACCTGTTTTGACATCTGCGGATCAATGCGGAGTTTTGGTGTTAATTTTAATGCATAGTTTTCCATATTTTAGGAGAAATCGCCGTCAAACATAATCAGCTGTTTAATCAGTCGTTTCATAAATTCATTTCATTAGGATTATATATATATATAGGGTATATATATATATAGGGTATATATATATATATATATAGTATAGTATATATGTCAACATTTGAACAGAGGGTGGATTCGGGATCTGGATGTCATTTTCGTTGAAAATAAACGCTATGTTTCGTAATCACTTTCCTCCGAACCGCTGCATTAGTAATGGAATTTTTTGTAATGAAAGCTACCTAATACACAATTCAATGTGAAATTGCAATTTAAGCAGTGTATAATATATGCAAAAATGTGTTCGTCTTTTAATTCCAATAAATAAAGTCATATAAAATATTAATTAAATGTTTCTGATTATTATATTATATAGAGATATCGTTGAATTGACATATTACGATAAGGAAATATTGCAAAAAATAAGCTAGATAAATATATATGAAACTACGACATGACATCTTGGTGCATAAGGAGTACCGACGCCACACGGAACCAACAGCAAAATTGAATAGAAACATAAATTTTGAAACAATGCACAGGCTAAAAATATAATTTAGGAAAGTCTGGTGGAGACTCGAATGCGAGTACAGAGTTGGAAGCACCAGGCTAAGTATAATCTTCAAAATGGGCACATACAGCATGCAAAATTTGTTTTCCCTACTTCGATGTCACTTCAAGACAGGCTTCGGCAAAATCGGATAGTGTAAAGACAATGGGGTATAGGAGGGGATAGCAATGCTATAGCATAATATTAACAGAGGCCTTAATGAAAGGAATTCTACTGAGGCCACATTGCTCACTAAAAATTTAGCTGGCAGTTACCTAGTGCATGTAACCAACCAAAGCTTGCAAAGTGCGATTTGACCGTTTAGACTTGGAAAAGGAAATTGGCTGCAACATAACAGATCCACAACGACGGATGAACATGCAATTAGGCTTCTAACGTTATCAAAAATGGGGATAAGTTAAATTAAAAGAAAAGAAAAATATCTTGAAGATTTATGTAACTAATACTAGTATACAATAAAATTCACTAGTACGATGTGCAACGCCCACCTCGGAGCCTCGACACAACTCGGACACAATTTCTCTGAAAAGATCGAATTAATGATCGGGTCCACGCGCGAGAGGCGGACTGCACTTATCGGCGTTCAGGAAGAATATGAGCCAATAGGGGGGCAAAACAGCTCTTAACACTAGAATGACGTTGAGGGGCCATTTTGGTCCCAACCATATGGATATATTTCGGTTCGAGCCGGAATTTCTTTAATAAAATATGTTTAAAAGAAGCAAATGAAAAAAGGGATAATTAAATAAGTTATACAGTTTTAAATAAAAATTCTGGTAATAAGTATTTTTTTTTTTTAACTTGAGTAAAAATCCACATATTTCTAGTGTTTAATAGCCGGGGTACAGTGAATATATGCAACTGTATATGTATGGTTACACATAAAACATTTAGGTGAAATACAGTTCAATTTATGCGGATTTTTTACGTAAAGAGACATGATATTTCACATTATATGTACTGAAAAAGTAATCCATAACATCAAATTGTGGATAAACTGTTAAATGCTTACATATATTCTTATATGTACATTAAATGATACAACAATAACGTGCTATCATATTTAATGATATGATAATAAGATAAAATTGCAAAATATTTGACCCATTTAATACATTTTTAATAAACTTTTTCTCTAATTTTGCATTTTTTATGCGTGAAACAAAAGTTCTTAAATTAAAAAAAAATACAATATAATCATTTTGACAGGTTTTAAGAGCCATATATCTTATTCAGATTAACCTATCCATCTGTTTATCTCATTTACTGCTGTAATTAATTTTCACGCTGTGTTAAATTAATAAATACATCACCTCAATATAATTCTACGCTTGGGATTATGTTCCTTGACGTTTAATGTATCATGAAATTTGTGATGTAAAATTTTATTCCATACTAAACTACTTTTTTTGGTTTGATTAATTGACAGCTTATGTTTGTATTTATTACTTGGGGGTAAAAAAAGACATGAATAGTTGTATTCAGCAAATAGCTTTGGATGTTTCCTAAATAAAATTTAACTTTAAATTTAAATTTTGATTGGTGTTAAGTGATTAAATGTAAAATAATAAATAAAAATGGTTTTATTTTTCTTTCTGTTTATGTTTGCGAATATTAAACATTTAGAAATACGCATTTTATTTTAATTTGGTTTTTAATATATGACGTTTTATATGTTTTTTTGAAAACGTAACGTAATTATTGTCCCTAATGTATATAAAATATTTGTACTGCGATGGTTGATGTGGGATATAGAAGCCTAATCTCTTAAATGCCTATATGCTCAATTTCAAAACCGTAGCTGCTATATTAACATAGTTTTGGATGGAGGGGTGAAGTTTTAAAGGCCTATTGCTGGGGGAGTTTTTAAGAAGGGGGGCGAGGGTGAAATGCTGGTTCGGAGCTTTCGGAGCTTATTGGACAGTGGATGAGATGTGGCTACATCACTATGAACCCAAGTCCAAACGACAGTAGTTACGTCTCATCCACTGTCACAAATCTAGCCCATAAGCTAAAAATCAGCCTTTCACCCGCTCCCCCCATTCTCCCCCTTTCACTCCTCCCTCTAAAACTGTGAATATAGCAGCTACATTTCTGAAATTGAGCATATAGGCATCTAAGACATTAGGCTTCAATATTTCTCAATGACCAAGTACAAATATTTTACATACACTAGGCACAATAATTATTGAACAACCCTCGTATATATTAGATTATTTAATTAAATACTATAAATTTGTAAATGTAAAAATGCATTTCTTATGTGAACAAAAAATATTTAAGATTTTCTTTTTTTTTATTATTAAAACTAACTACATTTGTAGCATTACGTTGCATAGGCAAATTCAAAGAAAATTAATACTGGTTTTACGCCTGCGCCAGATGTAGATATAGAAAAAATATTTCATCTAAAATTCAAAACAAATAATAAGGATAATATAATTATAAGATATAGAATAACGAAATGTATATGTATCTCCCTTCGAAAAATACACAAAAGTTTGGGTAGAGCTGTCGATTTAAGTAAAATCATTTTGGTTTGATAACAATGCTAATATATATTTTCCACAAAGAAGCAAACTTTACGAGCTTGTTTACGGAAATATCACAATTAGGAACACGCCATAGACAAATCAGAATCGCTGTACTTCCTTTCAAACGGATCTTTTTTAACATATTAATTGATACGCTGTCCCAAAAACGTCATACGATGAATAACTGTGCACGCAAATAAATAATCAGGCATATGTGAAACATAATAATCGAAATTCATGATTTATGGTGTTGTAAATGTAAAAAAAAAAAAATGTCAGATTAAAGTGATTGCATTTGATTATATGAGAAAAATAATACAATTGTAAAGTGATGATCAAAAGCTTTTGAATTACTTGGAAATAAGGAAAATGTTTAGTCACACAGATAAATAATACTTTAAATAATTATGACGTAAAATACATCTTAAAATACACAATATAAACTTTAAAAAGATCACTGTTTTACATTATAGGCGACTAAAAAATAAAATAGATGTTACAAGTTAAAAATAAACATTTTATTTAAAACTTCTTAGTACTTTCGACCTGCATTCCCCAAGGACATCATCAGAGAATCATCAGATTCTCTGATAATGTGTATATCATGTGTATCTGATTACGTGTATCTGATGATGTTAAATATAGCATAAATATTAAAAAATGAAACTTCAGCACTTTTTGTTATTATTTTGGTATCAAGAAAATACGCCTTTATATAGAAAGTGATTATGATATTAGACCCTCTTTTATGTAAAATATATATAGGTCATAAAATCAAATACCTAACGAGACTCTATCAGTTGCTTTATGATTATGCAACAATAAACAATTTCGTAGATAGATCTATAATATATACATTTTTGGTATTGTACACCGGTTATGAGCAATTCACTTTATACCTGGCAATATATATAATGAATTTTATTTTTTAATCAGGCAGCAGATGTGATAATCAAGCAGCAGTCATTCGAGTTCTAGTGATTTTCTTCAAAGTATTATCTGGTGTATTTAATAAACTGCTAGTTAATCATATCTAAATTTTCAATTATCCTTGTTAAGTGTTCTTTTATGTATGGTCAGCTGTCTTTATTTCTATTTCATCATGTCTAAATTTTTAATTAATTTTACCAAATGTTCTTACATGTATTTCTATAATTAATTAATTTATTTATTATTAAAAAATACTTAAAAAAAGATATAACATTTATCCTTTCAAATGTAACAAAAATACAGTAAATGAAGTTTTAAAAATTAATTTGTAAAATAGATTACCCTAGGATTCCTTTTGAGATAATTAATATGATTTTATGAGTCATTTTAATAATAATAACTATTATTTTTAAATGATACGTCATTTAAAATTTCATTAAGTTCTGAAAAATACATTGATAATTATAATTAACAAATTTATTAAGAATTCCTTTTGGTGATATTTTGTTAAATATCATAAATTTAAAAGCGGTATCATATAATATTTATTAATTACATATTTGTAATACTGCGAGCTTTAAGTGATTAACGAAATAAATATTAAATCAAATGCTTTAATGACAAAGTCACAATTTTAATTCGATTTTGATTAAATATATATATTTATGTGTGTGTGTTATTTTTAATGAGGAACGAAAACATATAAATAATGAATTACAAATTTAAACAAACCTTCTGGTTGTCATAGCGTGTGTATTGTATTCATATTTTGCGAGGCGTAAATATATGCTGGTGTTTGATTGATATTAATTTAATTAATATTGAAGTATAAATATCCATTAGAGAAACTTACTTTATTTTTTTTTAAGTATTGTTTAGAGTTCATTTAAGTGAATACAATGTTCTGTAATATTTATTTTTTATTTGGCAAAGACGTGTTTTAATTTCTTTTCTAGTGTCTTATTAAACTGGGCACAACATATAGTCTAAATACAGAAAAAAAATGTTGCACTACGTTGACTAATATTAAAATTAATAATATTATTTCCATTAATTTACTGAGATATTTTTTTTAATTTGTGATATGAGATCTTCGTATGAAATTAGTAATTACCTTTATTTATAGGGGGGGGGGGATACATATATATTATTTCTGAAAACATATTTTTTGTTTTGCAAATTAAGCTGCGGACATTTGTTGATAGGGCAATTCGAGTTTAAAGAGTCACTACAAATTAAATAAATAAAGCAATATACACTGTAAAATGCATACCAATACTAAAATATCATTACACCCACAAAACCCACATCGTTGTTTTGGAACAACAAGATGTAAGTAGTATTTTTGGAAATTCCTGTCTGTTGTTGGTATTCCTTTGAATTTCGCTAAACAAGTGAATGTTATTTTAATTTATATAAGATAATTATAATTAATGATATTATATATATTCATTTTACATGTATAATTATTGGATGTATAAACAACAGGGGTCATTTTAAGCTTACGACGGCTAGGCACTTTTTTAGGTAGCTTTCATTACAAAAAGCTACCTATTGCAGCCGTTCGGAGGAAAGCGATTAAAAAAAAAATTGGTATATTTTCATCGATCATGTCTCCCAGACCCCAAAACCACCCTCCGTTCAAAATTGATATATATATATATATATATATATACACTATGACGCAAAAGTTTAGACAATGAAGAAATTCTTACATACTTTGAAAAATATTTATTCAATTTTCAAATCACTGCTTGAAATTAATGTGCTGTACATATAAACAATATTTATAACAAAGAAAAGTGGAATTGTGCATATTGCAATAAATTAAATGGTAACAAAAATAAACTGCTGTCTCAAAAGTTTAGACACAAATTAAATAAAATCGAAATAAACAATTTTTAAAACCTGGTTGCGCATCCATGCTTATGTATTACGTCATATACACGAGATTGCATGGAAGAAACTAAATCTTGCATAGTTTGTGGATCGATATCGTACCATGCATTCTCAATAGATGTCTTAAGTTCCTTTTCAGAAGAGTATTGTCTAGCGTTGCTATAAACTTTGCGACACATGATGCTCCACAGGTTTTCTATAGGGTTAAGATCTGGGCTACATGCTGGCCAGTCAAGAACTCTTATATTATGGGAATTAAACCAAGATTTTGAATGTTTTGCAGTGTGAATTGAAGCATTGTCTTGCTGAAATTCCCACTGAGGACCCCCTAGAAGCTCAGCAAATGGCAGTAGGTTTTCTTCTAATGTCTGTGTATAATGCTGTGAAGTTTGACGACCACTGGTGAAGGTCAGAGATACTTGTCCATTATAGCAAAAGGCTGCCCAAACCATCACCGAGCCCCCTCCTTGTCTGCGACTAAAAAAACGTCGAGGTTCCTTCCGCAAGTCATGCCAATACGATAAACAACCATCTGGACCATCCAGATTCCACTTTTTTTCATCGCTAAATATGACTGACTGCCATTTCTCTCCATATGACATATGCTTTCGAGCCCACATAAGTCTTTGTAACTTATGATGTGGTTTCAGAGCTGGTTTCTTCTGCATTTTGCTATAAACGATTGTTCCTTTTTCCAAAATTCGTCTACGAATCGTATCCTTTGATACAGAGAGTCCCGATGAGCTTTGAACTCCACGTACGCTCATTTGTTGAGTACTCGCTAGTCTTTGTATCAGGCGATCCTCTCGTACATTTGTCACACGTGGCCTCCCAGACCGACATTTTGCTTTATATTCGGAACCACTCGATAAAACTCGATAAATAGATTTTTTTGACCTATTAATAAGAGCAGAAATTTCAGAAACGCTCTTCCCTTCACCTTTCAACTGCCAAATCCTTGAAACCTCATTCACTTGAATTTCTTTAGCTCTCGGCATGTCGACTATGAAGCGCAATCGTTTGCCGAACTTAAGTACTCCAAATTTGTGACATCATCGATTCTAAATTTGCATATGCCAGCGAATATTCAAAGAAATTTAGAATAGTGTCTAAACTTTTGCGACAAGCACATTTGAATTTTTATGAAAAAAATTAGTATTATAGCAAATAAAACGACTGTCTTTTATACATAGCATTTTAAATCAGTTTTTGAATATATTTACAGGTTTTTGTAATTCTGACGTCATAATTCTACATTTTAAAGCTGAATGACGTCATTGTCTAAACTTTTGCGTCATAGTGTATATATATAATATATATATCTGACCTATGTCACACTGTAACTCTCGTAATTATGAACCGATTTCGATGTAATTCGATGTGTACATAGTACATACCAATGTCTCGACCGAGTTCGTTGGCCAGCTTCATCCGCCATTTTGTTTTAAAATGGCGGCCATTTAAAATATTAAAAAAAAATTTAAATTTAAAATGTGGTACCAAAAAAGTAAAAATGGAAAAATATTTTTTTCTTATGTATTTGACCTTTATACAAAGATTCCGGAGCAGTTTTTGTTTCGTCTATATCTTAAAAAATGGCTGAGTTATAGCATTTTGAATTTCTAGCGTGGCTGACATTTTGAAACGTCCTGCAAATTGTCACGCGATAAAAGGCGTATTTATTAAACGATTTCGATGTAATCCGGTGTGTACATAGTACATACCAATGTCTCGACCGAGTTCGTTGCCAGCTTCATCCGCCATTTTGTTTCGAAATGGCGGCCATTTAAAATTTTTAAAAAAATTTTAAATTTGAAATGTGGTACCAAAAAATTGAAAAAGGAAAAATATTTTTTTCTTATGTATTTGACCTTTATACAAAGATTTCGGAGCAGTTTTTGTTTCGTCTATATCTTAAAAAATGGCATAGTTGCAGCATTTTAGGTAGCTTTCTTTACAAAAAAGCTACCTATTGCAGCCGTTCGGAGGAAAGCGATTTCAAAAAATTTTGGTATATTTTCATCGATCATGACCCCCAGACCCCGAAACCACCCTCCGTTCAATATTGATATATATATATATATATATATATATATATATATATATATATATATATATATATATATATATCTGACCTATGTCACACTGTAACTCCCGTAATTATGAACCGATTTCGATGTAATTCGGTGTGTACGTAGTACATACCAATGTCTCGACCGAGTTCGTTGGTCAGCTTCATCCGCCGTTTTGTTTCAAAACGGCGGCCATTTAAAATTTTTTAAAAATTTTAAAACTTGAAATGTGGTACCAAAAAATTGAAAATGGAAAAATATTTTTTTTCTTATGTATTTGACCTTTATACAAAGATTCCGGAGCAGTTTTTGTTTCGTCTATATCTTAAAAAATGGCTGAGTTATAGCATTTTGAATTTCTAGCGTGGCTGACATTTTGAAACGTCTTGAATTTAGACACGCGATAAAAGGAGTATTTATGAACCGATTTGGATGTAATTCAGTGTGTACATAGTACATACCAATCTCTCGGCCGAGTTCGTTGGCCAGCTTCATCCGCCATTTTGTTTCAAAATGGCGGCCATTTAAACTTTTTTTTTAATTTAAAATTTGAAATGTGGTACCAAAAAATTGAAAATGGAAAATATATTTTCTTCTTATGTGTTTGACCTTGATAAAAAGATTCGGGAGCAGTTTTTATTTCGTCTATATCTTAAGAAATGGCTGAGTTATAGCATTTTGAATTTCTAGCGTGGCTGACATTTTGAAACGTCCTGATTTTTCTCACGTAATAACAGGCGTATTTATGAACCGACTTGGGTGTACCTTGGTGTGTACATAGTACATACAAATATCTTGACCGAGTTCGTTGGCCGGCTTCATCCGCCATCTTGTTTCAAAATGGCGGCCATTTAAAAAAAATTAAAAAATAAATAAATTTAAATGAGATACCAAAAAATTGGAAAGTGAAAAAGATTTTTTTTGTATGTGTTTGACCTTAATACAAAGATTCCGGAACAGTTTTTCTTTCGTCTATATCTAAAAAAAAATGGCTGAGTAATAGCATTTTGAATTTCTCTTGTGGCTGACATTTTAAAACGACCTGATTTTTGTCACGCGATAACAGGCGTAATTATGAACCTATTTGGATGTAACTTGGTCTGTACATAGTACATACTAATGTCTCGACCGAGTTCGTTGGCCAGCATCATTCGCCATCTTGTTTCAAAAGGGATGCCATTTAAAAAAATGAAATTTAAAATTCAAAATGAGGTATTAAACAATTGGAAAATGAAAAAGATTTTTTTATATGTTTGGCCTTGATACAAAGATTCCGGAGCAGTTTTTGTTTCTGAAAATTTGTTCTTTTGTTTATATCTTAAAAAATGGTTGATTTATAGCACTTTGAATTTCTAGCATGGCTAACATTTTGAAACGTTCTTGTATTTGTCACGCGATAACACACGCATTCGCCTATTTCGATGTAAGAAGGCATGTGGATAGTATACATCAACACCTCTACCAAGTTCGCTGGCCAGATTCATCAGCCATCTTGTTTCAAAATGGCGACCATTAAATTAAAATATATATATATATTTAAAGTGAGGTGCAAAAAAATTAGAAATTGAAAAAGGTTTCTTTCTTAAGTATTTGACATTGATATAAGGATTCAGGAGCATTTTTTGTTTGTCTTTACCTTAAAAAATGGCTCAGATATAGCAGTTTCAATTTCTAGTGTGGGTGACGTTTTGAAAAATCTGATTTTTTGCATGCGACAGCACTCCTATATATTAACCGATTCCGATGTGAGTGAGCATGTGCACAGCAATTACTAAGGTCTCGACCAAGTTCACTGCTTAGCCTCATCCACCATGTTGTCTTAAAATGACAGGCACTTTAAGAAAATTCCGAATTTGGCAGCCAAATATATGTTGCTTTAAAGAAAGGCAGCTTGGATAAAGCTGATTAATTTCGCGAAATTCTCATTCATTATATTGATAAAAATTAGTATTGAATCTCCTATATTCGGTTTCCACTAAATTGAGCTTCGTGTGTTTGAATGATAAAATTTGGCTTTTTTTAAATAAGGATTATGAAAGCTACCTCTTCCTCCCGGCTCTGGCCGGAAGGACTTTTGAATTTCTAACGTGGCTGACATTTTGAAACGTCCTGAATTTTGTCACGCGATAAAAGGCGTATTTATGAAACGATTTGGATGTAACTTCGTTTATACATAGTACATACCAATGTCTAGACCGGGTTCGTTGGCCAGCTTCATCTGCCATCTTGTTTAAAAATGGCGGCCATTTAAATTTTTAAGTAAAATTTAAATTTGAAATGTGGTACCAAAAAATTGAAAATTGAAAAAAATATTTTCTTCTTAAGTGTTTGACCTTGATAAAAAGATTCGTGAGCAGTTTTTGTTTCGTCTATATCATAAGAAATAGCTGAGTTATAGCATTTTGAATTTCTAGCGTGGCTGACATTTTGAAACGTCCTGATTTTTGCCACGTAATAACAGGTGTATTTATGAACCGATTTGGATGTACCTTGGTATGTGTACATAGTACATAGAAATATCTCCACCGAGTTCGTTGGCCAGATTCATCCGCCATCTTGTTTCAAAATGGCGGCCATTTAAAAAAATTTAAAAAATAAAAAAATTAAAATGAGATACCAAAAAATTGGAAAATAAAAAACGTTTTTTTCGTATGTGTTTGACCTTAATACAAAGATTCCGGAAAAGTTTTTGTTTCGTCTATATCTAAAAAAAATGGCTGAGTAATAGCATTTTGAAATTCTATTGTGTCTGACATTTTAAAACGACCTGATTTTTATCACGCGATAACAGGCGTATTTATGAACCGATTTGGATGTAACTTGGTCTGTACGTAGTACATACCAATGTCTCGACCGAGTTCGTTGGCCAGCTTCATTCACCATCTTGTTTCAAAAGGGTTGCCATTTAAAAAATATTAAATTTAAAATTTAAAATGAGGTATTAAAAAATTGGAAAATGAAAAAGGTTTTTTTATGTGTTTGGCCTTAATACAAAGGTTCCGGAGCAGTTTTTGTTTCTAAAAATTTGTTCTTTTGTTTATATCTTAAAAAAATATTGAATTATAGCACTTTGAATTTCTAGCATGGCTAACATTTTGAAACGATCTTGTATTTGTCACGCGATAACACACGTACTCACCTATTTCGATGTAAGAAGGCATGTGGATAGTATACATCAATACCTTGACGAAGTTCGCTGGCCAGATTCATCAGCCATCTTGTTTCAAAATGTCGGCCATTAAATTAAAATATATATATATATATTTAACGTGAGGTGCAAAAAAATTAGAAATTGAAAAAAGGTCTCGTTCTTAAGTATTTGACCTTGATATAAGGATTCAGGACCATTTTTTGTTTGTCTTTACCTTAAAAAGTGGCTCAGATATAGCAGTTTCAATTTCTATTGTGGGTGACATTTTGAAAAATCTGATTTTTTGCATGCGACAGCACTGGTATATATCAACCGATTCCGATGTGAGTGAGCATGTGCACAGCAATTATTAAGGTATCGACCAAGTTCACTGGTTAACCTCATCCACCATGTTGTCTTAAAATGGCACGCACTTTAAGAAATCGCCGAATTTGGCAGCCAAATATAAGTTACTTTAAAGAAAAGCAGCTTGCATATAGCTGACTAATTTCGCGAAATTCTCATTCATTATATTGATAAAAATTAGTATTGAATCTCCTATATTCGGTTTCCACTAAATTGAACTTCGTTTGTTTGAATGATATAAGATGGTCTTTTTTAAATAAGGAATATGAAAGCTACCTCTTCCTCCCGGCACTGGCCGGAAGGACTTTTTTCATCTAACGAGCTGCCTGAGAGTAGATTTGTAACACCGCATATATATATATATTTTCGGACATATATCATCCTCATGGCGGGAATAGCAGCACGGTATTAAGAGCATTAAACCTTTGAAATAATAACTAAGCATTGAATGCAAACAATACGAAAAGTGATATATTTTCGCTAAAAAAGGAGTAGTGAAATTACATAAAGTGTTAAATAATGTTTATCTTACAATTATTTTTTTCCTATTAAATTTTCCTTGAAAAGTTTACGGTTCCTTAACCAGAGATTAAGATTTAATCTATGTATATTTTTAATTTAAAAAAAATAAAGGAGATATTTGTGGGTTTTGTTTTTCAGTGTAACACAAATTCTGTTTACAGATAATAATGTAAAAGATTTAAGATTATTTTACATTCCGTACAAAAATACATATAAAATGGAAACATATACTTAAAATAGCTTTATTTTATTGTGATATATATAAACATCCAAACTAAAATTATTTTTTTCTTGAAACATTTCTCAAAGAAACATACAATTATTATCAGGATAAGATATCTACATAGAATAATAAAACTACAGAATATCAATAAACACATAAGATATGAGGAAAATCGCGTGACGAATATAATGCCAGCAATTAAAAAAGCTTGTCAAATAGCGTCAAAGTGTGTATAGAATATAAGCAGAAACAGTTTCAAAAATGTTGAATTTCGTACACTTAAGGCATATAACTGACATGTAAAGTACATAATGTTTAATTCATGATGCGACAAAAAACTAAAAGGCGATACTGTTATATATATAAATCTTAGCTATCTATAACACAAAGGAGAGAAGTTTTTCTGTGTGTGAGCGTGTTTGTCGGGTGCGTTCTCAAGAGATCACTGCTTGCAGAGCTACGAAATTTGCTGAGTACATACCTCAATATATGTAGTTTTGCAACTCGAAGCCGGATTTTAAATTTTTTAATTAGATTTTTTAATTTAATTTTTATGCACCTTTTAGCACTTTTTCACGTTTCGAGCTCATTTTTCGACATTAATAAAAATGTCTCGGTTTATTTGTCTTAGCCTAATATAGGAAATTGTGTTATCTTTTCAATAATGTATATTTCATGAAAATGAGCCCGTAATTATTCTAGATATTAAATAAAAACTCATTAAAATAGACTTCGAAAAAGCATTTTTTTCTTCGAAGCGGTACAAGATGGTGAATGAACTCGACTTGATTTCCAAGTGAAAATTAAAGATAATGAATGTTATTTTACACAAATAGACTAAAGTTAAGCAACCTAATCAAGATATTGATTTAAAAAGCAAGAATGGGAAAATTGTGTAAATGTAGAATTTATTTTATTTATTTATTTTATTTTTATTTTTTATTTTTTTATTTTTTTTACATTCGAATACGTTGTTTTTTGAAAAAAATCTCTCTGTAATTTTTCTTATTTTTGCTAAAAAAAAAAAAAAAAAAGAAACTGACGGCGGTGGTACAAAATTTCTGAGAAAGAACCAGACATGATTTCAAATGTTGCTAACAAATGCTAAAAATATAATTTAGAAGGAGTTCTGTGGCAAGAGCCACTGGATATGATTTAAGAATTTTTCCATAAGGTTTTCTCATCCGTTATTTAAATTGTCTTCTCAAGAACGAAAAATCATGTGTACAGCATAGGTTATGAAAAACTTTCCGATAAATTCTGAATACTGTAAAACAGTTCATTTTCATCCATCTGCAGTGATTCTGTAGGTCTGTGCAAAAAACAAAACATAATTAATCAGAACGAAAAAAAAAAAAAAAAAAAAAAAAAAAAAAAAAAAAAAACGCACGGCATATATTTTGAAGCACTTCCAGACACATACTAAAAACTGTAACACCTAACATTTGTAACCCTTTTGCAGTAATTCTGACACCCTGTGCAAAGAGCAAACTATAATTAACAATAATCAATAATCACGCACACAACGATGGTTATAAAACACTTCTAGGCACAATCTGAATACTGTAGTGCATATATTCTCAAACACGAAAAATCATGAGTACAGAATAGAGTATATAACACTTTCCAATATATTCTGTTTACTATACTGCCTATCATTTTCACCCACATTGCAGTAATTATATCACCCTGTGGAAAGGTCAAAACGTAATTAAGAAGAACGAAAAATTATGCGTACAACATAGATTTTGAATCATTTTCCAACATATTTTGAATGCAGTAATACCTATCATTTTCATCCATCTGCAGTAATACTACCACCCTGTGGAAAGAAAAATAACGAGAACGAGAATTCATTGCCACATCATATATTATGAAACACATTTCAACACATTTTGAATAATGTAACACCTACCATTTTCAACCATCAGCAGTAATCCTACCACCCTGCGCAAAGAACAAATCAAAAATCACATGAACGAAAATTCACGTGTACAGCATGAATAATGAAGCAGAATTTATTTTCCATTTTAAAGAATTTAGATTCATCATTTCAGATTTATTACGGTTAAAAAATTAGTAGCAGAGTTGGTATTTTTGACTATCTGAGAGCATTTTCAAACGTTCAGCCTTATACATTCTCCAGTGCGATTTTGATCTTTTATTGCTTTCTTTCGCGATTTTTAGCATTTTTTTCGCATTTTACAGTAATTTTCTTACATCTGGAAAACGATTTAGAATTTAAACTTTATTATATTACAGAAACTTTTATTATTCGTAATTTTTGACGTTTTAGAGATTTTTAAGTTCCCTTACGATCCGCAGCGAATTTTTGACCTAATATATTAAAAATTCTTTTTCTGTTAAATTGTTTTTTCGGATTTCATATCGCAAACATCAAATTTTTCAGACTAGATTTTTTTTTTCCTTTTTCGCAGATATCTTTCGAATTTCATAGAAGAAATCCTGTTATTTTAGTATTTTTTCGTTCTTTGGTGAGATTTTCCCCCATTAGTAAAAATAATGTAATCTCAATATTCCAGCTTAATATAGTAGTTTTAATTATCTTTCCAGTTGAGTTTATTCAGAATTTATGAAAAAAATTTTAAATTTTGCACGATTTTATTTTTGATTTTTGGAATTTGTTGCAGTATTTTTTTATGAGTCCGGGTAGAGTTAGGCTGGTCAACCAATTTAATAATAATTAAATAATTTATATCCGATATTTTCAAACTTCTAATTATGACAAAATAAATATTCGTATATCATACACGATATTTTCTCTGTGTATCATACATATGTAATTTGTAAATTAAAAGACTTCTTATATTGAATTGAAAAAAAAGTAATATTTAATCATCATAAGTGAACTTTAAAGTAACTGAATAATTAATATACTTAACATTTTGGAAAGCTACAATTTTCAAATTACGCGATGTGTATATAATTTTAGTAAATTTTTGTAATACTAGAACTCAAAATGTGTCTTCGTAGAGTTCAAAAGGGAAAAGAAAGAACGTTTTAATCCATGAAGTTTTGTCTTTTTAAGAGATGGCATAAATGGAAGAAAAATGTTGTTATGTTTAATGCACTTATCCTCACATTTATGTATGAAAGTTCTCGGTGAAATTTGAATGATATTTCGTACATAATATGAATTCAATAAATTAACTTGCTAGTTTTTTCTTGCATTTCAGCACATAAAATATGGGGCCAATTTTCTGAGGAAACATAAAAACTAGTTTTAAAATTGTTTATAGATATGTTTAAAGATGCTATCTTCTCAAGATTTAATACACTAAATTTATAAAAACTCTTATATAAAATAATATATCAAATAATTAATACATTTAACTGGAATTTTGGAAAGTCATATGATTCAAATTAGGTGAGTTATTTTTAATATTATTAAATATTTGAAATTCTAAAACTCCAAATTTGTCATGGTAGAAAATTTATAGTTCAAATAAGAAACAGAAGAACTTTTGGAACTGTTTATTCTTTCATTTCAGTTATATTACATACCGGAAATTCATTATTCTTTTTTTCTTAATCTCTTTACCCGCTTAAAAAGTTTTAATAGCTGAAATCCTCGGTATAATCAACATCCAAAATCGTTTCTAAATATTTATAAAGCTTTCTAACATATTTTAAATTTTATTCAAAAACTAAAAATTCTGAAATTCTTTAATACAGCTTATGTCCAGAGTGAGGAATTACCAAGCAACTGGGAAGAGAGTTGAATCTTATTGTTCAACTCTAAACTGTGTAGTGCATATTTGTCCTTTTTGAAAATCCTTTTTGATCGAATAAAAAATATTGAATTGTAACTGATCAAAATAAATGCTATAGCTGTTCTTTTGTTACATCTGTTTAAAGTATATGAAGGCTTATTTTTATTTTATATAAAAGAAGTACATCACATCGAATAAAAGAGAAAAATTTCCGTATGAGTCACCAACACTCTTATAACATTGTATATATGTCCTACACAAGAAAAAAATAATTTCCTCGGAAATAGAACAAAGAATAAACAAGGAACACTAGTGCATATGCAATGTTAGAAATTATATTTTTGATCATCGATCTTTTTTGCCTGGTTAAGAAAAAATAATGCAATTTAACAAATTACAACGACCATTTGGAAAATGATTTTTTCAAAGACTAAAATTTAAGACATAGAAAACCGCACGGGGTTGATCATACATTACGTACGCCATGGATTACATTTTTCGGTACTGTAAATTTTTAAACTTCTACGGAGCTGGTCATTCATTACTTACGCCATGGGTTACATTTTTCGGTATTGTAAATTTTTAAACTTCTACGGAGCTGCTCCTTCATTAAGTACGCCATGGATTAAACATTAATATTCTTCGACCAATTTTAAATGAAATTTAAGTCTTAAGCTTCTAAACATCCCACAATATTACTTTTTACGCCCTCGTCTAGAGAAAAAATTGTACTTCTAAATGCAATTTTTTGGAAAGCTGTATCTCAATTTGTTTCTGAGTTATTAATTTTTATTTTGTAGTTTTTATTAATTGTTTGTCATAGTGGAAACAGAAGTATCCATCTTTGTTGAAAGTAAAGGGACAATACTGATTACTGTATAGACCAATCAGAAAGCGAATAAAATGCGGATTCAACCAATAAAATGCTTTGGATATGTTTTTGATTTCCTACCCTGTCAGAGGAAAATAACCATTTTTCCAAATGGTTAAAAATATCTATGAAAAGATGATTGAAATGTACTGTATAATATTACTGTGTTTTTATTACGTAAAGATTTTTTTTGCGTTTAAGGAAACAATTGGAAATAAATATTCGAAAAATAGAAAATTAAAATTATCTGATCAGAAATTTCTATTTATTTGCCTGTCCTTGATTTTACATTCATAGAATAGAATGTGGTAATATAAGCTCTTTAATAAAAAAAAAAAAAAAATTCAAATATTTTTATCTCGAGATGATACTTAGAAGGATCACACTAAATATAAATTATGCAAATTTATTCCCTTTAAAACTTATATTATATTATTTAAAGAGATAATGTATCAACAGTTAGATCTAGCAATATCAAAATGCTGAAAACACAACAAAAATCCATATGCTATTCCTCCAAAATACATCCTAATAATATTAAAATGATATTGAATAATATCTTTATTTTCTTCTTATTTTATAAAAATAAATACATTAAGCTAAGATTTCTTAATTTACTGTAACAGTTTTCGTTAAAATAAATTGCAATATGCATCCATGGAAACGGCACTGAATGCGTGACTTAGAACAGAAACAAATCATTAAAACAGAATATGAACAATATTCAAGTTAATTAGTGTTTACAGTTACGACATTTTCATAAATAATAAATAAAGTATGTCCAGATTAATAAAATAAATTCTAAAAAATATATTTGTTATAATTTCAGAAATATTTATTTGTAGAATTATTTTTCCATTGAAATACTTAATATACTACTGTACATTAATTAAAAAAAAAGTCAAAAATTTTATTCATGAAACATGTTAATGATTTAGGATTATTCTTCCTGTATTCGATAAAATTAATTATAAAAAAGTAAATGGACTTATAACAAATTTTATTTTGATTATATACTTTCAGATATTGTCATAGAAACTCGACAGAGCTTCTCGCCAAGCAAATAAACAACAATGCGAAAGGAATTCCCGGAGATTGATGACAAAGGATTTTCTAAAAGCTTTATTGTACTCTGTCTGATCTATATTGTGCGGACTAACCAAAAGGTATTTTGACACCTCTATAGCTCGTGTTCTATTTATCATAGAAAAACTTTTTTTTTACTATGGAATAGGGCATGCACGTGACTCAGGAAGCAAAAATAAAGTGGATTCCGATGAATAGGTTTTTAGTAAGTTGGATTTTAAAAGTGCACTTTTTAGATTTGCGCTAGAAAATTGCTTTTTTTTTTTTTTGGACTTTTTAGATTCTTGTTCAGACCAAAAATATTGTCAGGGCTACAGCGATGCGCAGTTATTGGATTTTTACATGGTTTACTGCATTTGGAATGTTTTTATGAGTAATCAAATCTTTGAAAGTTTCGTGTAAAAATGTCGATTAGTTTTTGATTCATAAAAATTTGAAATAAATAATTCCTATGCTTAACATAGAGAAAAAAAAAAAAAAAAAAAAAAAAAAAAAAGACCGAACTCTTGTCCAAATGATAGTACGCATATGATATTGAAATACGATACTACAGTCAACCCAAGTATGCTTCTTATTGTGAAACAGAATTGTAGTATTTAAGTTTTGTTTACTGGGCTACTCAAAATATTTTTTTAATTGGGTTGCAATAATGGGACTTTTATGCGGTTAGATGTAATTTATTTGTTTTTATAAGCAAGTTGTTTAATTGTTATTTATAGTTGCGTAATTATCCAGTATTTAATCGATTTGCTGCATTTGAATTCTTTTTATGAGTCGTTAAAATCTTTAAAGTTTCGTGTAAAAATATCAAGCTATTTTTGATTCATGTGAGTTTGAAGTTATTAATTCCTATAATTAACATAGTGTAAAAATATATTAAAAAGCATAACTCTTGTCAAAACGGCCGTATACACACTATATTAAAATATGTTACTACACACGAGCTAACTAAGCTTCCTATCGTAAAACAGAATTGTAGCGTTTACGTTTCCTCTACAGGGTCATTTAAAGCATTATTGATAGTGCTACTGAGATCTGTAATTATCGGATTTTTATGCCGCTTTCTGTATTTTATTTGTTTTTATAAACAGTTCAAATATTAAAAATTTCATATAAAAATATAAATTAGTTTTTAATTTACATCCCTTGAAAGTACTGGATCACTATACATAACATGGAGCAAAAACAATAGTAAATAGACTATCTTTGGTCAAATGGGTTGTATATTCGGACTATATTCAGATGTGATATTGCATTCGACCCAATTAAGCTCTCTATTGTAAAGTGGCATTGAATCCTTTACGGTTCGTTTACAAGGTCACTTACAAGAACTTGATTACATTACAAGCGATGGATATTTACTGAGGGACATGTATTTTAATGACGGTTTCAGCACGCAACCTTTTAAAATCCAAAAACTATGAGGATTTGTGGGACACAGAATTTAGATAACAATTAAATGAAATTTTATTTTCAACGAAATCGCAAAGATTTTTGACGGAGTCGCAATAATAATCACGGAATGTCCAGCTGATATTCGGTGAGAAAATGTATTATAGAAACGTGCTAGTGGATCTCGTTTACGGAAAGATTCTGAGTAAACAACGACTAAAATGTAACCGCAGAACATACTCAGAAAGATGATGTAAGTACTTTAGTGCATCACAGAGTATTTATAGTCAGGAAAACAATAGCAGTCAGGCAAAAACAATAGTAAATAGACTATCTTTGGTCAAATGGGTTGTATATTCGGACTATATTCAGATGTGATATTGCATTCGACCCAATTAAGCTCTCTATTGTAAAGTGGCATTGAATCCTTTACGGTTCGTTTACAAGGTCACTTACAAGAACTTGATTACATTACAAGCGATGGATATTTACTGAGGGACATGTATTTTAATAACGGTTTCAGCACGCAACCTTTTAAAATCCAAAAACTATGAGGATTTGTGGGACACAGAATTTAGATAACAATTAAATGAAATTTTATTTTCAACGAAATCGCATAGATTTTTGACGGAGTCGCAATAATAATCACGGAATGTCCAGCTGATATTCGGTGAGAAAATATATTATAGAAACGTGCTAGTGGATCTCGTTTACGGAAAGATTCTGGGTAAACAACGACTAAAATGTAACCGCAGAACATACTCAGAAAGATGATGTAAGTACTTTAGTGCATCACAGAGTATTTATAGTCAGGAAAACAATTCAACAGAACTTTAGGATTACTATTCATCAAACACTTCAAAATAAGATTAAGGGGAAGATGGACGTTTAAAAGAAATTCTTTTAATTTTCATGATAGAGATTTGTAATTTTGTGCAAATATACAATTCACCATAGGGCTTTCCACATCAAGTCAGGCAGTAAAATATCAATATGTAACCCATCATCACAGATTTTAATGAAACTGCGTGTGTCTGTTCTTACTATTAAGATATGATCAACGGTACTTTTTTTTTTTTTTTTTGCTCCTTGGTGAAATAGTTTTTTTTTTTTTTTTTTGGGGGGGGGGGGGATATCAATGTTTTGGAAAATTGCCATGAATTGTCATTATTGATTGTTCAATTTTTAAAGGCATCATTTTATTTATAAAATCATATTTCAGTATCAAATACTAAATTCTTCTTCAAATAATTTTGGCAAGGTAAATGAAGTATGCAGATTATAAAAAAAAAAAAAAAAAAAAAAATATTGCAGTAATGCTTAAAAAAATTAAATGTGTTTAAAAAACTGTATAATCTTTGAAATCAAAAATATTTTACAAAAAATAATGAAATAATTAAAAAAACGTTATCAATCAAAGGCGGAGTTTCAATGACTATTATTGTTAAATTTTACATAAGACTTCTTTGTATCTGCATCTGAAATAAAAATGGTGGGATTTTGGTTGGTTTTAGCAATATTTAAGTCATATTTAAATTTTATCAATATTTTTAGATGCAAATTTTATTCAATGTATCATCCCTGGAAATATTATTTATTTATGCATTTATTTTATTTTTCAAACTATTGTTTATGTTTGTTTCTTATGGACAAAAATAAAAATATAGTTTTTTAGTTAAATCATGGGTATTTTCTAGGGCGAAGAGCAATTATCCATTTTCAAAAAAGAGAAAAATCACTTGCTGCTCACCGCCCAATAGAAATTTTCAAAATGATACTCCTAATATTTAAAATCAAATTTCGATTACTAAGAGCTGCTAGTATTTAAAAAAAATACCAAATTTCACTCTTTTGAACAAAATTTTGAGATATTGTGCTTTAAATATATAAAAAAAATTGCGTCATTCATTATATTTATTCTCCTCAAATACCTATATGTAAAAAACTATTTAAAACTAAATGAGATGTAGTTTTGTCATTTTATTCAGATTCTAATGATCTTTAATTTGATTTATTTGATCACAATATTGCTGATAGAGGGATTTTAAACACACACACACACACACACACACATATATATATATATATATATGTATGTATGTATATATAACCCTGTTCCCAAACAACGTATTTAAAAATTATTCCTTTATGTTTCATAAAGCATGTATATAGTTTATTCATTGACAGAGAATACTTTATGATATTATGTCAATAAGATCTAAAAGTTAAGAACTTATCTAACAATATCTAGGGACATTTTAACATCCGATGTAATAACAACAAAATTTTATAACAGTTTTACTTAATTTTGAATCAATAAAAAAAGCGTATTTGACAGGTGAGAATTTTACAAAGATTTTCCTATCTCAACAACATCTGTATATGTCACATTCACACTACAGTTGTTTTTTTTTTCTTTTTGAACTTTTGGATTTAATGGTAGATGGCCATCAACTAATTAGTTATGTTAGAAGTGTCACTGCATCAGCATATTACGTTCACAATTTTTATTATTATTATTATTTGTTTTGATTCACTCGATGAACAACCACATTTAAAGCGATCAATTCATGGTTTTTTTTTTCAGTTAAAACTGATTTATAAATCCATTATGTTGTTTAGTTATTATTATCGTCTTAAGATAATCAGTTGGTATTAAGATTTTTAAATGTAGTTTATTTATTATTATAACAACTGAAACTATTTTGCAATATGAGTGGGCTGTTGAGCAGTGTAGTGTTAATAAAGGGACTGGGAGTATGTGTCATAAAAAGTAGCTGTACACGAGAGGTGTAAATAAGTACAATAGAACACATTGCAACTACTGAGAAACAGATTTAGTCTCTAATGGGTGGTGTTATTAAATTTTAAGGTTTAAAATTCGTATTTTAGTACTAGTACTTATGAAAGGAAAGCTAATTCCTATGTCATATGTCCGTATGACAATCCCTTTCTTGAGAGGATGGTAATTTCAAAAGATGAAGAATAGTAAAAATAAGTAAAATTTGTATATCCACAAGATCCTGCGAGAATATTTTTCTTATCCTCAGAAAAGAAAGAAGATGCATTGCATATATCTTTATCTCAATTGATTTCTCGTATTAGTCATTTCTACAGCTACAAAGAGTTAGAATGTATTAGTTTAAGGGAAAGAAAATGCTTTCTGCCCATAAACAATTTAATTTGACATGTTTAGAAAGAGAATTTTCATACACTTATTATTTTTACTGTAACAAAGAATAAGCCTTTTGAATATTATTTAATTTAATTTTTATTGCTGTAAATAATATTTGTTATTTTATTATTGTATATAGTATAGTTATGTAAGAAGAGTATTACATCTTAATCATTTTAGTATATCTTAGAAGGAAAAGCTTCAAAATTTATTATTAAAAATTTCATTTTATCAAACTTTTGTTATAATTGCTCATATTTCCGCTGTTTTTATTTTATAATCATTTAAAAGATGTTTTTATGTACAATTAATACAAGTAATAACACCCTGCCTTCGGTTAAATATAAATGTTTTATTAGCAAGTTTTCACAAAATTCTTGATTTTAAAAATTTACAATATTAAAAGCACTCTTAGTATTTAAGCATGAAAAAAAAAATAATCATCTGCATACATTATTTAAAACCTAGTTAGTGATTTCATATTGAAATGACTATTTTAAATTCAGTCTTTGAATATAGAACAGCCATAAAAAAAAAATTATCAATTTTCCAAAATTTTTATATTTTTTTATCTTAAAAATATTTTACGGTTGATCAAGAAAATTAATGGTGATTACGTCATGAAATCAGCTATAAACGTGCTCAATTTCACTGAAATTTATGACAGGGAATTGAATGGCTAAGCGGAACTGACATGCAATGACTCTGTTTGATTTGATTTGGAATGCTCTTCGAAATATTTTTAAATAGGAAATACTACTAAAAACACCCAGAATCACTCTATTTTTATTTCACAATCAGGTAAAAGACACTTTTAAGAATATCCCCCCCCAAAAAATAAACTTAATAAAAACTCAGACTTTTATTGATTTATATATATATATATATATAAATCACTATTTCAAAGTTTGTTTTTTAGACACACTTACAATGTTATAACAGCAACAGTAATTTTTTTTCATAAGCTGCGTAACCTATTTTTTATGCATAAATTATTTGAAGATTATTTGCAGAGTAGATTTTAAAATCTGATTATATTTATGACATACTACATTTGAGATCCGAGCAGTCAAGAATGCTAACTGACGACAATTTTTCAAAATTTTGACAATTTTTTTTTCTCAGAAACTGTTTTACCAGGAGTAAAAAAATATGCTGTTAATCATATCTTAATAATAACAACAAACACTCGCAGTTTCATTAAAATCTTTGATGGTGGTAGATGGTGGTTACATGCCTGCCTGAACCGACATGGAATGACTCCATAAGTATATAGAACACCAAAAAGAAATTTCCTACTTTATTATAATTTTAAAATCTTAAAAAAAATTAAAATTTTAAACTGAAATTTTAAAATATTCCTTGTTTCTTAATTTTTTAGATATTTTCTAGATTTTGGATTTTAATCACGTAACATTCTATTACAAACAAATCTATGTATCGATTTTTTAATCCCTTAAATAGTTAATTTTTTAGAGATACTCTACTGAATTCCATATCGATTTTCATCCAAATTCTCCCTTATAATAAGTTAAAGATCAAATTTAATTGTCTTAATGAAGTCGAATTTTAAAATACATACACAGCTTCTTTTAAAACTACATCAAGATTCTCCCTTATCAGTTTCATAAGTTTTGATCAAAAATTAAGTAGCAGGGAGCATTTCAAAAGAAAAAAAAAATGCTGAAATATCAGTATTTAGAAAAACAGATTTAAAGTATATTAAAGGACGAAAAATTTGTTTGTGAACAAAATTTAAACACTTGTAACTTTGCGTAAAATAATCGCATCTGCATGCGGTTTTTCCACGAATGACGCAGTACAAATTGGAGATTATTAACCCTTTGCACTCGAAGTTCTTTTCATTCGTATTACAAGCAACTCGAAGCGATTTTATTATACCTTATTTTTTTTAATTCATTATGAATACAAATGTTATGATATATATATATATATATATATACAGGGTGATTCATAAAAGATGGGCAGAACTTTAAGGGGTTATAGTACACTTAAAGACAAATAATATTAAATAGGAGACTAAGGGTCCCAGACGTATTCCCAAGGAGATAGGGGGCATTAAAGTTTAGGGTCCGAAATTTCAAATGATTATAAAACATGGAAAAATTGGTCGATTCGTTTGCGGTTTTTGCAAAAAATTTTCTTTATGCCAGTATTTTCTTGAAATAAAATTTTAAAGTTCAATTTCAAAAAATGCCGATAGGGGGCGCTTTAGACTTTGGAGTAACAAACAACTATTTTTTAACGTTATTTTTTGTATTTCTTTAAATGATTTCGAAAGCTTAGACTTAAACTTAAATTTTGATCTAAAAATCTGAGTCCTAACGAGTAGTTAAGTAGCATAAACTGAAATTTGAAATTTGAAAAACTTCTCCCCCCAGAACAAAAATCAGTTATTCCCGATCTTTGTGTCGTAGATTAGGCTCTAACTACTGCCGCGTTTTGCTAAAATTATTCTTTATGTCAGTATTTTCTTAAAAATAAATTTTAAAGAAAATTTTCAAAAAATTCCGATAGAGGGCGCTTTAGACTTTGGAGTAACGAACAACTATTTTATACCGTTATTTTTTATGTCTCATTAAATGCTTTCTAAAGCTTAGACTTAAACTTAAATTTTCAGCTCAAAATCTGAATCGCTGAGCGTGGTTCAGTAGTGAGGGGAGGGGGTTCAAATTTCAACTTCTGAACATAGTTCAGTTTGCACTACTTAACCATGCCCAACGATTCTGTGCTGTGATACGAGGCAAAAATACAACTTTCGTCAAGGACTGCATAGTCGGAATTCACTCATAAAGGCACTGGCACAGTTGGAAACGTCGCTCATGCAAACGTTAAAGCTCCATTCCTGACGCTAGTCACCGGGTGAAGAAGGAAACAGAAAGTATGCAAATGTCAAATGGGGAAGAAGAAGAACACGTATGCAAAATTTCGACACGTTCAGGCATAAAAACCACTGAACGGTGAGTCAAGTGTAAGTCGCTGTAGTAATGAATCGGAAGATGGTGCCCTTCACGAATAAGGAAAAGGCTGACATGCATTTAATTAACGGAGCGGCAGATGGAAATGGTGCAGAGGCACAACGAATGTACGGAGAGCGATTTCCCAACAGGCGGTTGCCTAACCGCAAAACTTTCCAGCGCTTGCACAGACAGTTGTGTGAGACGGGATCATTTCTCGCTTGCCGGTCGAATGCAGGTCGTGCAAAAAAGGACGAATCAGTAGTTGTTGCAGAAGCCATTCTGGATGTAGTAGCGGCGCAGCCAAGTACAAGTACACGAACAGTGGCTAGGCAGGTGGATACCTCACAGTCCATGACTTGGAGGGTACTGAAGGATGAACATTTGCTCCCGTTTCATGTGCAACGAGTCCAGAAACTGTCTCCAGGGGATTATCCAAATCGTATTGAATTCGCCCGCTGGTTTCTGCAGCAGAACGTGCTAAATCCACATTTTGGACGAACTGTGCTTTTCACCGATGAACGTACCTTCACACGTGAAGGTACATTTAACACACACAATGCACATGTATGGGCGGATGTCAATCCACATGCTACGTATCCACATGCTCATCAGAGACGCTTTTCCATCAATGTTTGGGCAGGAATCCTCGGAGACCACCTAATCGGACCGTACCTTCTTCCTGAACGCCTCAACGGTAAAACATACCTCACATTTCTGCAACATGTGCTGCCAGACCTGTTAAACGTTGTTCCTCCACGCATCCGGCGGGTCATGTGGTTCCAGCACGATGGAGCGCCAGCCCATTACGTACGAGACGTCCGCAACTATCTGGACATCACATTTCCGAACAGATGGATTGGTCGAGGTGGTCCTGTTGCTTGGCCTGCTCGTTCGCCAGATCTTTCACCCCTCGATTTCTTTTTTTGGGGACGATTGAAGGCTCTTATGTATGAGACACCCATTGAATCCCCCGAGGAACTGGTCGCCAGACTTTCCGCCGCTGTAGGGGAAGTGCTCGAAAAGCCTGATGTTTTCGCGAATGTTCGCCGTTCCATTCTTCGCCGTTGTTCTGCGTGCATAACCTCTGGTGGTCACAATTTTGAACATTTATTGTAATTACATGTTAATAAATATGCTTTGGTAACATAATCCTAATTTGTGTCTTTTTACCTCGTATCACAGCACACAATGTGTGGACATGGTAAACTGAACTGTGCTCAGGAGTAGAAATTTCAAACCCCTCTCCCCAGAAACTTAACCACGTCTAACGATTCAGATTTTGGGCTGAAAATTTAAGTCTAAGCTTTAGAAAGCATTTAATGAGACACAAAAAATAACGGTATAAAATAGTTGTTCGTTACTCCAAAGTCTAAAGCGCCCTCTATCGGAATTTTTTGAAAATTTTCTTTAAAATTTATTTTCAAGAAAATACTGACATAAAGAATAATTTTAGCAAAACGCGGCAGTAGTTAGAGCCTAATCTACGACACAAAGATCGGGAATAACTGATTTTTGTTCTGGGGGGAGAAGGGTTTCAAATTTCAAATTTCAGTTTACGCTACTTAACTACTCGTTAGGACTCAGATTTTTAGATCAAAATTTAAGTTTAAGTCTAAGCTTTCGAAATCATTTACAGAAATATAAAAAATAACGTTAAAAAATAGTTGTTTGTTACTCCAAAGTCTAAAGCGCCCCCTATCGGCATTTTTTGAAATTGAACTTTAAAATTTTATTTCAAGAAAATACTGGCATAAGGAAAATTTTTTGCAAAAACCGCAAACGAATCGACCAATTTTTCCATGTTTTATAATCATTTGAAATTTCGGACCCTAAACTTTAATGCCCCCTATCTCCTTGGGAATACGTCTGGGACCCTTAGTCTCCTATTTAATATTATTTGTCTTTAAGTGTACTATAACCCCTTAAAGTTCTGCCCATCTTTTATGAATCACCCTGTATATATATTTTTTTTCTTTTTCTTCCATAATAATTCTTATAATATATATATATATATATATATATATATATTAATACTTACAGCTTTAATTCATAATAATTGACGGTGGTTGGTTATGTTTAATTAATGGTTATATATATATATATATATAAAGATAATTATAAAATTATTACATTTTGTAATCGTCCAAAGTGCAATACCTCTCGAAGCAATTGGCAATATGTAATCTTGGCTTTTCTAGACAGGTATCATAAAATTATTTGCATTGTCTCCATAGTGGAGCCCTCGAGTTTGAAGACAAATTTTAAATGGCTCCGCTCCGGAGACCTCGAGTGCAAAGGATTAATACACCCAAAAATTTGTCTATTTCGGGATCGAATTTTTCTCAAATAAGGGTTCACGGTTTGTATGTAATATAATGTACATTAAACGCGAACGCAAATATAAAACCTCTTCCGAGTCACCCAATATACCCAAAAGTGCTTCTTTACATTTAGAAATCTTATAAACCAATATAATTTCGAAATTTAAAGACGAATTTATAAAAATAAATTTTTGTTAGCTGCCCTTAATTTTTGGAGACGTTTCTAATAGCTTTTACAATGCATTGATCAGTTCTCTGTACGGATAAAATCGGTTTTTCAGTTTCTGGCATTTCTCAAGAAAACATTTTCGGCTGCATAACTTAATTTGTACATTCAATTGTATAAAAATAATTTTGATTTTCATATTATTGTTAATGCTGTTAATTTTGTGTGTTTGTCTGTTAAATATGTTCGGTTAATATCAAAATATTTACTTGAAAATTGTTAGCATTCGAAAAAGTGATATTCTGATTTGAGAAATCTGATTATTTCATTGTAAATGCTACTCAGAAACGATTCCGAAAATGACGGAAAGCTAATAAAAAATTATTTTTATAAATTCATCTTTAAAATTTGAAAAAACAGAGGGAACTTTTAAATGTTTTAAATGTAAAGGAACGTTTTTCGGAATCTTCGGTGATTCGGAAAAGGATACTGTATATTTTTCTTTCTTCATAATAGTAAATTTTTGTATATTAAGAAACATCTGTCTTTCTTCTTACAATGTCCTGAAATAAGTTGGGTAATATTCACCTCCGTATTGCTCTTATACTAAAATGCATGAAAGTTATAGTAAATATTCGGTATCCCATTCATTATAAACTTATTTGGTGTTAAAAAAATGCATATAAACAAATATATGTGTTTATGTTAGAGTTTCTCATACTGCAATAACTGGTAAAATGCTTTCTTCCATTTCATTTTGAATTATTCGTTTTGGATAAATTATAATTGATGTATTTCTTTTAAAATTTAACTGATTAAAATTTTTATACATTCATATAGGCACAGGCTGTACAGTTATTGTATTTTTTTCTGTCTTTCTATATGTACACTGCACATGCGCATACACTCAAATATACTTTTTTAACATTCCAAACTTTGCAATTCATTCGATTTGTTCACTTTTAGCCATTTTAGAAAGGTAATATAGTCAGCAAGTTTTTTTTTAAATATTACATAACTTTTGATTCATTGCTTACAATACTTTTTTATTAAATAAATTGTGGGCAGTTTTATTGTAATTTTCTATTAAACTTTCATTTAAAATGTTTAATAAGGAGATTTAGGAAGCTAATCGACTGTGATATTTTGGGTTTATTAATGAAATAGTGCTATGAATATGCAACAAATTGCTTTTACTTAATTTTCAATCAGATTGTAGTGCTACATAATATATCTATAAACATGACCAAAATTAGGGCAAATTCATTTGTAAGGAAGAACTATGGAATTTCGGACTTTAATTGAAATGAATTATAACTTATCGAATGAATTATCAGAAGTATATTAGAAAATATTTAAATGGCATATAACTCAGTATGTCCGATCAGTCTGGTTAAAAACCATTAGAATTTAGAAAGTACATACATTAAAAACTTAGAAAATGCAACAAGTTTTAGAGTTTACGAAAGCATTAAGGGGTCTCGAAACTCACAAATTGGAAAAAATGAAAAAAAAAAAAAAAAAGACCATATGCAACATTTAATATCTTAAAATGTATATGATTTAACACAATTTTTATTGATGTGAAAGATACATGTATAAGCATTTTCTTTCATTTCGTATATTGAAAAAAATGCAAGATGCTGAATTATTATTTACAAGGGGCTCCAAACTTCCAGGCATTTGTCGAGCAGAAAATAGGTAAAACAACTTACGCACATGATTACAAAATACATTTTGGAACTAAAATGACATTTTGTGTGCCTGATTACACTTCAGATTATAATAATTACCCTGAACCTTAATAAATTTGTATTTAAAGAATTTTCCTGTTTTGAATACAAAGTTGTATTTAGCTAATGCAAAATTTTGAAATTTTCAGCATTATAATCACCTAAAAATTTTTTTTTGAACAATAAAAGTAAAGTTTTATCTTCCGTTTATACAGACCAACATGAAACATATGTTTAAAAAATTCCATGAAAAAATATTCAGAAGTTTTTGAGATATACACCGCTTTATGCTCCAAAGTTTCAGGGCAGTGTTGCCAGTGGGCTACTTTTTTTAAATTCAGATTCCTTGATTGGCACCACTTTTTTGAAACGGTAAAATTCACTTTGTTTTTGCCTTTATTAATATGTCATTAAATAAGGCACATTTTACCATTTCAAAAAAGTGGTGACAATCAAGAATCTGATTTTTAAAAAGTAGCCCCTCTGGCAACACTGATTGAGAGGGTATAATTATAAAAACCATAACTTCTGTTCTAAAGGTAATTTCAAGGAAATAATTAAACCAAAATTTTCAAAAAGATATAAGTTTCAAAAAACAACTAAAATTTCGAAAATTTTGAAGCTTTAAGAGTGCTGAGACCCATAATAAAAAAAAAGCTTAATCAGATAATCAGAGTTTCAGAGATTATCGAACAGACGTTGGATTTAAATCTGTACTTGTTTCATATGAATTGATATGAATTTTGAATATGTAAAGACTTCAAAAGTTATTAGAATAAAATCCTTGTTGAGTTAATTAATGGATCTCCCCATAGCCTATACAACAGCCAAAAATATATAGCTGTTGTGAAAGTATGTGAAGAAAGTAATGTACGACTAAGAAGATAGTATGTGAAAATAGGTAAATGGCTTTTTACACTATGAATATCATAAATGTTTAAAGAAATGCTTGGGTATATCAAACAATAGATAAGTTATTAGAAACTATGCATGAAAAGTATATTTCTCTCGCCAAACTCATTTTCTCTACTTCTCCAAGGCTCCTATACTGGAAAAATACCAATTTCATTTAAAATACTAAAACGAAGAAAGACAAGAATAAGAAGTGATGCCATAATCAAAATGTTTTATTTAATCATCAAAGAATTGTTTGTAATTTGCACAAACGAAATATAAAAGACGCTATTGAACACTGAAAAATTGTTACAGAGATTATCGCAAAATATCACATACTAAGTTATTTTGGCTGTTTTCTTTTAAATAGAAAAAAAATATGCAGGTTTATTTTCGTTTTTAAATAGGTTTTATTATACTTTAATATTAATGCGTGGATATTTTCCTTGCTCCATGTACTGTAGTTTGTTTTTCTACGAAAACATCCAGCCAGTGAAAATGACATACGCTGAATTTGCGTGACGTATGTAGATAAAATGTGATTTTTTATTAGTTTCCTTTAATATAATTTTTAAACGGTTTGGAACTTAACTTTCATAGTAGTTCATAGTAATTCAGTAGGTTACCCTCATAGGTACCTTCTGGTGTAATCTGAAACGAAACCAAACAAATATTTTTCGAGTTATGCTTGACGAATGGTTTTGACTAAAGATTCAATATTCATCGTAGCTGTATGTGACCTGAAAGTAATATTGCGCTGGGAATTAGCCTTTGCTTTGCTCAAACAATTACTGATTTTATTTAAGATATGCAATCAGGAATGCTACCTCAAACAAAAAGCCTAAATAATCAGAAATACTATTGTTATTCCTTTTTAAATTTAAATTCTTTAACATGACATTTACTGTGATTTATTATAAATCAATGGGCAATTTTCTATTAAATATTATATAGAAATAATGCAACAACAGCCATCATAATAAAGCAACAAACATATATTGCGCCAACAAAAATAGTTTAAAAGCAACTGAATGTCCTATCGTAGAACAATTTCATCAGGTATGCAGTGCTGCTAACAAATAATGAGTCTAGCTTAACACTAATAAGTACGTGAATGCAAATACAATCTCAGGTTATACAATCGACTGCTAGAGTGTGTTCTACACATGCTACTTTAGCTCACTGGCATTATACAGCTGTTTTTTGCATGTTGGCAGTACACATGCGATTGTATCACGGAAACATTTCAAACTGTACTCTCTTGGAACAACTGTCAGTGATAAAATTTTATTGCAATAGGGGCAAAAGTGCAATAAAATTCTATTGAAAGTTAAAAAAGATTACATTATTGAAGGATTTATCCGCGAAAAGATTATTTATTGGGTTTGAAAGGTGGATCAACAACACCTGGCAGGTATTCTTAGTGCTTGGACTGATAGGATTTTGAATCCCCTGAAATGAGCGTGAGAACGATGATTTATTTATGCGATAAACTTAACTTTATTTAATCATAAATATATGCTTCTTTATAAGGTAAATAAATTTAGACTTACCCCCTTTTCAGGCAACATATCCTTTTATAGTAAATCCACTTTTTGTATTATCCAAATGGTATCAGTTGACGGTAATTTCTAACTTTTCCCCTTTTTATTTGGGGGAATAATTGAATTCTACAATTTATAAATTCTTCAGCATCATTTAAGTAATGATATGTTAGATTATTTATATATTATTAAATGAAGATGAACAGACATTTTAACATGTTTAACTGTTACATATTTAAGTTGTATTATCAGAGCTTTTTACATGCCCTCTTTCTCTGATAACTATATTTCACAAAATGAATGAAAATTTAACATTACGAAATAAAGAGTAATGACAATAAAACAGTTTACTTTACACAAGTTCGAATCCTGGTCCGGACATTTTTCGCCCAGTTGGAAATTTACATCTCATATAGTTTACTTTAGTTTTTGAGTCTAATTTAGCTTCTCAAAATCATTTTCTTCATCACAGAGGATTTTCATTGTTGAACATATTATCATTTAAAAAAAATTATGGCTAATTTAAAATGTCAGATTGTTTGCGTAAGGGAAGGGATTAGTTTATTTCCGCAGGTTTATTTATCGTGATGACGATTTATGTCCATCATGGACAAGTTCGAATTCACAGAAAGCACTTTGAATTGTTAACAAAAGATAATAATTACGCCATTGGTAAGGAACTACATATTCGTAATATAACGATCAGATTATTTTTTAGAAAGAAATATTTTCAATAGAGAAATTTCATACCCGTATGGTGTCTTTTAGTCAGCGATGTGCCCTTTAGCCGGCATGTGACGTATTTAAAAATATTTTCAAGAGAGAAACTGGCGTCTTTTATGTAACAATTCTTCCCTGCATTATGCACATTTTCTTCTCAAAATTAAATGTGCTTTGAATGAGAAAAGATTTTGTTTACATTGAAGATACTGAACGTACTATGATCGACAAACTGAAGCTACCGGATGAGGATGTCCAAGGTACATTTGATCACATGTATGATCAATGTAAACGTTTTATTGACATCACATGATATTATTTTATTTTTATACAATACAGTTAATTCTTTTTTTTATTATAACTGTAGTCTCATTTATCTTCGCATTAACTGTGCATTAAAGTTATTTTAAAACTTATCTAGTGTGTAACAGGTGCATCGAAATGATTATGAATTAACAATAAAGACGGTAATGTCATCGGAACACATATTATATGCTTATATTGTAAAAACAATCATAGTTTTTTGGACATGATAAAAATCTTAACGATAGTCTAAGTCAGAAAGAAACATATATAGGATTTATCTTATTTCCATTCCTTAATTATAAAATGAAAATTTTTGATTACAGTAGAAACGTTAAAGCATATCCTTTCGAAAAGAATTGAAAATACTTTCATTTTCAAAACATTTCAGCATTTGTTTATCTAAAACAAATAAATACGGACTAAGAATAAATGCATTTTTTTATATATATGTATGCGTATTTTAATAAAGTACCTTCAATGAAATTTGTTGTTTAATGTTATTTTATATTCTTAGTATTATATTAGAAACATTTTTTTTGTATATTTTTTCATATACCACATTTAAGTGAGTAATTGAGTAATTTTGTTTACATTTTAATAAAAGATTTTCTCTGAAATATTTTTTTTTAAAACGCGATTTTATGTAAGAATTATGCAACTATGTGTTTTCAGAAAATAAGTTTTTCATTTTTCGCATCTACTCAAATGTTTTTCACATTTTACAAATAATGCCTTTTTAATATATTCTTCAAAGTCATGATTTTAATTTGAAGCCAAATATTTTACAAATTGTAAATAACAAAGGTATAATATAATTATTCCAATGGTAAATACCTTTGAACCAATATAGTATTATGAACATATTATTTAATCATGGGAACGTTTTTGATCAATTTGAATTTTTAATATTTCAAAAATGTAAAAGAAAACGATTTACATACAATTTCGAACTTAGTCTTTTAAAACACTACAGCAGGTAATATTATCATCTAAAGCAACTCGTTTTAAACGATCCCGCCAAGCAAAAAATCTAAAACGACATTTATAAAAGTAAGTGGTATCAAATAAAAATACATAGACGTGCGATATAGAAGTGCATACTCTTAGTGTCGTGTAAAAATCTATCACTAGTCATAATGTTTCCAAAGGACACAGTCTGAGGTACAGTATGTGAAAACTGATTGGCGACCGGCAGGTTTCTATAACGTTTGGTCTTCCTGCACTTATATATGACTATATGTTTAAAAGAAATACATTGTATTAATGCTCCCATTAAACTGTAAAAAGTCGAAGCTCCTGGTATTGCCATACCCATTCTTATTTATCATGATGGAATCGATTTGTTTATTTTATTTACCATTATTTGAACGAGAAACACCATTTTTACGAAGAGGATTTTCTATGAAGACATGTAAACATTTTGAGTTTGTAAAATAATAATAAAAATAACGATCATATGTATTTTAATAACTGTGTACATAACATTAGACTTTAACAAAACTAAGATATATTGCAGTAAAAGACTGCTTAAACGGAATTGCACATGACTCGTGAAAAATCTGTTCAAGTAAGGCTTCAGTTTCAATAGTTTTATATAATATTCCTTATGTTGGAAACATGGCATTTAAGAAATAATTCCGTCATAAACAGGATCCATTCCACCCGTTTTCCCTTCTTTTTAGAAACAGTGTGTTATTAAACGTATTTTTGTAATTAAAGATTATGTTAAAAAAAATTGAAAATTATAATTTTAATTATAGATGATTACCACAATTACACAACATTTCCTGCTTCTCTAAGAACTCTTTGTGATTTATTACAGATGTTCCCCTGTCATTTATACTAATATTATAAAGAGGTAAAAATTGTTTATTTGTAGGGGCTAAACTCTGGAACTACCGAACCGATTCCAAAAGTAATGGTATCAAAATGATGGTGTTAGTCCCACTTAGAACATAGGCTATATCTTATGCCCGTGTCACTGGCCAAATGGAGTGATGGAGCAAAAAACGTTTTAAAAATGCTTTTTTGTGTTACTGAAGGGTCTAGAAACATGAAATTTGGAATGGTAGTTTCTTATAAGATACTAATGATCTCCAAGGACATTTTAAAAAAAAATCGAAATTAAAAAGTGGTGAAAATGCGCGAAAAGCGTTCTAAAAAACGCTCTAAATGGCAATTTTCACGCAATTTCAGGAATTACAAAAATGATGGTGACAACCCTTCCTTCAACATAGGCTACATTTTATGTCTGTGCCACTACCCCTGAAGAGGGTGCAGGAGCAAAAAAAAAAAACGTTCGAAATTGCGATTTTTGTGTTACTGAAGGGCCTAGATGCACGGAATTTGGCATGGTAGTAACTTATTAGATATAAATGATCTCTAAGAACATTTCTTAAAAAAATTCGAAATTTAAAAGGGGTGAAAATGCGCAAAGCTCTAAAAAGCGATTTTTACGCATGCCAAACCGATTTTTAAAATAATGGTGTGAAAACGATGGTGACAGCCGTCGCTCCAACATAGGCTGCATGTCCGTACCACTTCCCCAAAGGGAGTTCAGGAGCAAAAAACGATCGAAATTGCGTTGTTGGTAATAGTGCAGTGTCTAGCATCATGAAACTAGGCATGATACTTACTTATAAGATATAAATGATCTCTAAGAACTTTTCCTAAATAATTCGAAATTTAAAAGGGATGAAAATGGACGAAAAAGCGTTGTAAAAAGCGTTGTAAAAAGCGTTGTAAAAAGCGTTCTAAATTGCGATTTCTACGCAATCATAGAAAGTACCCAACCGATTTCAAAAGTAATGGTAGGAAATTGATGATGACAGCCCTTGCTCCAATATAGAATTTATTCCATGTCGGCGTCAGTACCACCTTGTGGTTGCATTTAAAAAAAACTTTCTAAATTGTGATTTTTGTGATACTGAAGGGGCTAGCAACTTGAAATTTGGCATGGTAAATACTTATGAGATGTAAATTCTCTCTGAGGAGAGTTCTTTAAAATTTGAAATTTAAAAGGTGTGAAAATGAACGAAAAACGTTCTAAACAGCAATTTCTAAGCAGTCTCCGGAAATATAAACCGATTTGAGAAATAATGTTTTCAAATTGATGGTGACAATCCCCGCTCCAACATAGCTTATATTTTACGTTGTAGTCACTACCACCTGACGGTTACAGGAGCAAAAAATTTTCTAAATTGCGTTTTTTGTGTTACTGAGGGGTCTAACATTTTAAATTTGGAATGGTAATTACTTCAAAGATGTAAATGCTTTCTAAGAATTGTCGAAATAAAATTCCAAATTTAAAAGGATGAAGTGAGAGAAAAGCATTCTAAAAGAGTCCTAAATTACGATTTCTATGGAATCTCAGGAAATAATGAACCGATTACAGAAGTTACACATACTACTAAGTTCCGGCTTCGTATCACACTCTGTAGGCATTTTCACACAGATGAAAAAATTACTATGCGAATATTTTATTTATCAAAAATTTTAATTCTGTTAAATTAATAAATATATCATTGAATTAATTAATTTGTGTATATGTTGCAGATAATTTACTATACTATGTAAATTCTGCACTGTTATTTTGTGTTTTATATTTCCTTAGTGCGAACCAAGTTCAAGTGGCCCATCATGGTTTTCAGAAATGCAGTTACACATCCACAATCTATTCAATCTAATTTGCTGACAGTAACGTCAACTGCAGTTAAAAACATTTTACTAACATCTACGAATATTAAGTATTTTTTAATGTCCGTTTAGTAGGAAGTCAAAATGAAGAACGATTTCATTAGAATTTAATTCCGAAAGAGAATACGTCTTTAGTCAGGGACAATATCATCTTAAGGAAATTAATTACTCTTATTGTTCCCGCGAATTTTTAATTTCATTAGCTTTTCAATATAATTTTATTAGCATTTCTTTGTATATATTTATAAATGTGCGCGTGTGTTCGTGCTTCTCTATGAGTATGAAATTTATAGTAGATTATTAATTGAAATAATTTCTTTACGTTTTTTAAGCATGTTTTAAGTATATATATGTTTTTAAAGTAAGATTATAAACAATTTCTTTAATATAAGTACTAAATAAAATCACTAATGAAATAGGGGTTATTTATAAAAAAATATTTTAAGCATACAATTCAAAATATAGTAATCCGTTGTTTCAGAAACTGCGGAAAATATTCAGAAAGATTTTTTTTTTTTTTTTTTTTTTTTTTTTTTTTTTAATCAAACATGAAATAGCAAATAAATGCTCAAGAGAAAGAACTTTCATTGTAATGCTAAAGTAAATTAATTGAACATGTGTGGCATATTATTTATGCGCAGACGTAAATTAATACGGAAGCAAATGATTTTGTCATAAAATAAATAAATAAATAAATGTAAGTCTTCAATATATGATAATATATCCCACAAAGACATTTAACACAATCAACATATAAATAAAAAAAAGAATGAAAAATTAATAAAAGGAATTTTTTATAATATACGTTTAACTGAAAATAATTATATCAAATGCATTTGATAAATCTTTAAATTTAACTACAGCAGTGAAAATTATTTTTTCCTTTCACTTTTTATCATCTTCTAAAAATTAAAAAATATATATGTAGTTAAATTAGATTTTAATATTAATTATGCATTAAGATTTAAAACATCAAATTTACAATTAATGAAATTATTATAATTATTGTAAAATAAATTTAATATATAAAAAAATTACAATACATCAATTAATGAATTTTTTGACACCGCTCTCATTATATCATTTTTAGAATGTTTTAAAAGCATATTTATTTTTTCTTCTGAATCTAAGATAATTGATTAAGTAATTTTATATAGTCTAGTTCCGTTACTTTTTATATAAGCTAAGATAAATTACTAAATCTACTTCTTTTTTTAATATATCAGCAAATTATTAATACAATATATAAGAATCGATCTTTAAGAAGTTTCCTGATTTCTCTATTTATATTAAATTTGTTTCACGGTATTATATTATAGTGTCAGTAACATTGAATTATTTTTATTATATTTCATATACTTTATTCAGCGTCTAAGATACTCTTTTAACAACTTTTAATATATTATCTGCTCAATTTATTTAAAATATTAAAACTAATTTCACGCTTAAATATAAAATTTTATTTGCATCAGGAGATTATTATTATTCTAAAGTACAAATGTAAATTTACATAAACTGAACATAAAATATTACTTATACATCGTCATTATTGAAATTATATTCTATTAGACATGTGTATTAAAACGAAAAATAGCGTAATGCAAGAAAATGCCTAATAAATCGAGTTTATAACAAACGAAATTATTTAATAACACACTCAAAAATGTACAGTTTTTTTGCAATGCGTTGCACCTTTAAAACAACGTATTTTTAATTATCACAGAATTCTGCATATTCAAATAATTGCAACGGATAAAAATTACAAATATAATAAATAATAACAATTAAAAAAAGCATTGTTTATTTAAGTATTTCAGGATCATAGTATTAAAATCTAAAGGATTTTTTATGCATTATTTGTAAAAGCTCACTAGTTCTACCGAAACAGAATTATCTTTTAATTTCAAATAAATATTAAAACATGACTTATAAATTCATAATTTTGTAATCATGTTTTGCAAAAAAATAATAGATGTTATGCATCAATACAATTTTAATGTTTTTTATCAATGATGTTATATGTCAATAAATTCTTCTTCTGTCCCAAATATCTTTCACTTAATTAATAAATGTTCGCATGAACTGTAAAGAAGCTTTTATGGTATAATTTAATATCGCTACATATAAATATGAAAAGACTGTATGTGACACAACTATTAAACATCAAAACGTCAACGATCATTTTGACATGATTTATTGCCGTAAAATAATTTGAATACTTCCTTTATCGTGTTATAGAGAAATTAATTCTAATTGGCAATGCGTAAATTAATTATCACAACTCATTCTCTACGCAAAAGGTTTAATTTATTCAAATCTTTTAAACAAATGTGTAAAGGTAAAACCAATTTCGAAGAATTTTAATAAGGATATTTTTTTTTTCAAATGTACAGGTAAATTCAATAGAAAGTTGAAATTTTAGTGTACAAATCACCTGGATTATTAATAAACACTAGCGGGCATGAGCGAGCTTTTCTCGGTCAAAATTTGCCTTGTGTTCAATTCGATATTTCATTCCCTTGTATAAATTTTGCTGTTTAGATAAAATTGGCATGTTCCTAAGCCATAGGGACCCACTAATGGAAGTTTTTCTAACACACGACCTAACCAAGGCTCTTCGCGAACCCGAAAACGATAGAATACAAAATTTAGTCAAAGTTGCTAAAGTAATTTTATAGATAAAATTAGCTTGACCCAGTGTAACCGAAAAAGGACCTACTAATCTAAATTTATCAAACATCTGACCTATCCCAATAGCCTTCTCGTTCTAGAAAAAGGTGTAATAAGAAATTTTGTCAAAATCGTTTGGGCCATTTTTTAGATAAAATTAGCTAAACCTTGACCCATAGTGACACAAAATGACTGGTTAATCGAATTTTCTTGAGCATGCGACTTAGAACAATGGTCTTCTGGAACCCGAAAATGATAGGAAACAAAATTTAATCAAAATCGTTAAAGCAGTTTTCTAGATAAAATTAACTTGACCCAAAGTGACACAAAAATGACCCATTAATCAAATTTTCTCAAACATGTGACCTAACCCAATGATCTTCTAGTGTCCGGAAACAGTATAATACAAAATTTTTTTCAAAATCGTTTGAGCCTTTTTTAAAAATACAATTAACTTGACCCACAGTGACCCAAAAATGACCCACTAATCGAATTTTCCCGAACATGTGACTTAGCATAATGGTCTTCTCATGCCCCAAAACTGTATAATACAAAATTTTGACAAAATCGTTTGAGTCGTTTTTTTAGTTACAAATAGCCTGGCTCACAGTGACCCAAAAATGACCCACTAATCGATTTTTCTCGAACATGCGACTTAGCCCAATGGTCGTCTCATGCCCGGAAACGGTATAATACAGAATTTTGTCAAAATGTTTTGGGCCTTTTTTTTAGATTCCATTAGCTTGACCAGAGCCCATTGTGACCCAAAATGACCCGCTAATAAATTTTTCTTGAACATGCGACAAAGCCCAATCGTATTCTCGCGTCCGAAAACAATAAAATGCAAAATTTCGTCAAAATCCTTAGAGCCCTTTTCTAGATAAACTTTGCTTGACCCACAGTGTCCCAAAAATGACCTACTAATCGAATTTTCTCTAATATGTGACTTAGCCCATTGGTCTTCTCGTAATCCAAAACGACAAAATACAAAATTTAGTCAAAATCCGTAGAGCCATTTTTTAGATAAAAATGGCTTGACCCATAGGGACCCAAAAATGACCCACTAGTCGAAATTTCTCGATCATGTGACCTATCCCAATAGTTTCCTCGTGCCGAAAAACGGTTGGATATAAAATTTAGTCAAAATCGATAGAGCCGTTTTTAGATATAATTAGCTTGACCTGGACCCATTACGACCCAAAATGACCCACTAATCGAATTTTCTCGAACACGTGACTTAGCCCAATGGCCTTATCATGCCCGAAAATCGTAAAATACAAAATTTCGTCAAAATCGTTAGAGCCGTTTTAAAGATAAAAATTACATACACACACACACACACACATACATACACACACAATTTTTGCTCGCATTATAGTATAAGATATATAAGTTACACAACATGTAAATACATTGCTTACAGGTGTAAAGTATAATAAAATCCTTTAAAAACACATTAAAGTCATTTAAAATCCATAACGTTTTCGACCGACACTTACTCGGTGATCCTCAGTGAAAAACTGATAGCTGTTTTCTCTCCGCGTTTCAAGCCCTGTCCGGAACAGACCATTTCATTTCAAGGGTGGATTGGAATATAAGGGGGGGGGGGGGAAGAAATGCTATTATTTTATCAAAAAGTACAGGTTTATTAACTATGTATTAATTCTTTCCAGACTGCGTGGATATCATATGATAATATATCGTTACAAACTATTTCTTTATTAGATATTATTTCCAGAGATTCTCTTATGATAGCTTCTTGGTGATTATTTGTATGGAATATAATTTTGGCTCTATTGAAATCTAATTTTATAGGCTGAATTTGTGCTAATCTTTCTAATGCAGTGTGGGGTCTATTCAATCTCAGATCTGCTTTATGTTCTTTAATTCTGTTACGAATTTTTTGCAGTGTCATACCTATGTACATAAATTCTCTATTTTCTTTCTTGAAGGGTATAATATATGCTCCTGATCTATTGATAGCTTGGATAGGGTCAATTTTTGCATTTAACAAATCCTTTAGTTTTGGGGGAGGGACTGCGATTAATGTAATACCAACTTGAGGAGGGAATGCCTCATACTCTCAGAAAACCTTGGGATGTAATTAACTTTACAGATTTTCAAACTTTTAATTGGAACTATACATTGTTTTTCTTCATTTTTCCGTTTAAATATGTTTATGATTTTTTCAATGAAATGAGATGGAACAGAATTCTCGGCTGCTATTTTTCTAATTATATCTATTTCTTCATTAAGAAAATGGCTTGAACAAACTTCAAATGCTCTTTTTATATAAAAATTGCAGGGTATCATTTTCATCATCAATTGAAATTTTCAGCACCATTACTGTAGATATTAAAATTCTCTAAGAGTTTTGTTTTTATATAACACTTCACCAATGAGTTTTCCATCCCGAATCAAAGCCTGCTAATCATTCTGGGCAGAATATGAGTATGACCATATATTTGAGGGTTGATAACCAGCACCTTTTCTACGGGGCTATGTGTCTATAATGTCTATCTGTGTTTTCCAAGTACAAGAAAAATAATTCTGGTCAAACCACCTTCAAAAGTCCCCATTGGAGACAAGGCATCCATCATAGAAATTGAAACTGACCAGTGATTAACAGTATTTCTACTTCATATTCTGATTTCTTCTGTCGTAGGGTATTTCACTCAGAAAAAAAAAATATACATAAATATTAAACCACAATGATAACATTTTCTAAATAATATCACAATAATTCCTGTTTCTTGCGGGCAGTTCTGTCCATCTTCAATAATCACACATTTCGCATTTCACAATATGTCCTTAAAAAAGTTAGAATCTATGTCCTGTTGGATTAACAACCAGTTGCATGGTGCAACACACTCGTGAATATCTGACGGGTGCGGTTGTTTAAGCACATTAATACATTATTGATGCAAAAGACACTTTAAAAATACTCTGGCAATTAACATTCTTGGTAGTGAAATTTACTAGGTACTTTTAAAATAATTTCTTCGTGCATTTAAAGACAAAATTGCTAATAAACAGATTCTTGGTCATCTACGTAGAGACGATTTATTGCCAGTCATTATATGATATAAAGCTGCAGTTACATCCGATCATCCTATAAACCTGATCATTCGATAAATAAGTGTACAGAAACTTATCATGAAAATGTGGATATCCCTTTCAGAAATCATAGAAGTTTCCGTATTATATAAATACCGTACAGTGTATAAACTTTTGTTAATTCAAAAAGCTCGCTATATCTTAAAATAAGATAAGGGAAAACCAGTTACATGTTGTTATTCCATCAATTTAAAACTAAATATTCTACGTGAAAGTGCCATTGAATGACATCTAATCTTCTTTATTTTCATACATTATATATATATATATATATATATATATTAATCTATTTTGAATCGATGTAATATCGCGAATAAACCAGTATGTTAAAAAGAAATCTTTTAATGTACGCTATTCAATTTTTCAGAAATTCTTTGACCACAAATATTTGATGAAATTATTTAAATCAATTGTCAATTATAGTTAATGGAAATAAAAAATCCCTCTGTATATAAAAAAGTTCAATTTTAAGGATAAATTATATCACATGTCTAATTTAAAATGTCCATAGGAAAACATGTTTGCATCGTGAGAAATTTGCCATTTTGATTTATATAAAGTCCCATTCACAATAATTTCCAATAAGGTCACTCAATTCTAATGATATATGTATTCAGATTTTGTAAAGATCTTGCTGAGAAAGAGTTTTTTCTAATTGGCAAATTTGTACGTGAAGAAGAAGAGTGTGTGTGTGTGGGGGGGGGGGGATCTCAAAAATATAATGAAAATCTAACTTTTGAAAATGAATGCTAAGAATAGGTGATTGTGGTAAACAGTAAGACATGGTACACAGTGAGACAGCAGCCATTTTACATTATAGTTATAGCTTTTTCTTCTAACTGGTACTCTCACATAACCACCTCATCTTATACAACACGTGGGTGTAGTTTCGGCACTTCGGTTACTCGTCCGAAAAAATAGTAAATTAAAGTCCGAAAAAAATATTTTACAATTGTTAAAGTTACATAAACATATAGTCCGAAAAATTATTTTATAGTTGTTAAAGTTACATAAAATCTATTTTAAGGGTTTATTTCTGTCATTATAGCATATATTTATTTAACCAATCCTAGCTATATCTAATGATAGACTACTCCTACAAAACGAAACAAACTTTTTAACGCAAATGAAATTGATGTATCAGATCAGGCATCAATTTTGTTACAACGTAACGAATGTACACAATGAGACACACAGTTGTGGTACACAGTGAGACGTGTCTCGCTGTGTACCACACTGTTTCCAAATAGTGTATTCTACGTAGGAAAAATCATAACCTGTAAGGATAAAGATGGAGATTTTGAAACGATTTATCTTAGAAGAGTGTAAAAGCGGGAGGCTTCGTGCCTCATGTCCAGATATGGTGCCAGTTAATGAGTCAGACATTTAAATGATACTGCCAGAACTACAATTTATAATAACGAAGCAACTACCAGGACACCATCGGTTTCCGATTTCTCTCGGAAATTTGGATGTACGTTCAGCTACACATTGCCATTGTCAGGCATACTATTAAGTCTTTATTTAAGAGCTATAACAACAGCTTATTACCACATTCCACCATACTTGTTCCGCTCAGCTCAAAATGTGGTTGCATTATTAATAATATGTGTACCTGTAACTATTGAAATATTCTTTGCATTTTTACAATAACTCTATCAAAACTACTCGACCCCAAAAATGTCAGATTAAACTCCAAGTAGTACAATATTGGCTGTAGCTAAGACAATATTATACTGAAAAAATTTATGACTAGATTGTAAAAATGTATGATTCGTGAAAATATATGCATTGTCTCAGTGTGTACCACTTGTGGTACCCAGTGAGACAATTTCCGATACTCCATTATCATGCTTCTATGCTTTTATAAATAACGTTTTTTAAACCATTTCTACATTAAGGTGTAGCGTATATGTGTTGCTTTAAGATGTAGTAGAAATATTTTCAAAAGAATAAAATAGTCGCCGTACGTTAAGTAATAATATTTTTCGTCTCACTGCGTACTACCCTACTCAATATAAATAAGAATTTCCAATACTTTACCTTACATTGAATATTGTTGTTATATGCGGTGACTACTTACCGGAAGAAAATGAAGCGCATATAACTATGTATGAGGTACCCTATTTTTAGAAGGTCTTTTTACTGTTCAGAATATCAACAATCCCACTAAAGTTTACTTTATTTTTTTTATGTTTGCAAGCTCATGAAATCTTTTATATTTGACAAAATTAAGCGGAATGTTCATATCTTTAATAGGTTCGTCAAAATGAATGTGCACGATTCAATGAAAATCGGCATAAAATATTTTTATATCCAGATAATAACAATCAAAATATTTCTAAAACTTTCAGAAATATCTTATAAAATCTCATTCAATCGTTAAAGTTTCCGGTTTTTAAAAGATTAAACATGGAGAACAAAATTACTTTTTAAGTCTATTTTTTTTCTCTCTAACCAATTTCGTTTCTTCAAGTAATTGAGGTTTGAAACATTGTATATTTTATAGTATAAAATAAAGCTTAATACTCCGCTTTTTCTTCAATCTATGAAACCTTTTTTTAACACAACTTAGGAGATCATCGTAAATAAAAGATGCTGAATTACTTTTGAAACAGTGAATTATACTGTAAAAGAACTTCATTCCATTTTTTTTTGTGATGAAAATTCTGTTTATTTTTATCCTCCAAATAAAATGATGCATTTAATTTGCCTTTTCTATTAGATAAAAGTGCATGAGGATTTATTCACACAAATGTGGATAGTTGAATTAACTTTAAATCTAATAAAAATATTAGTTTGCATTTAATTGTAAAACTACTTACAAATTATCAAAATGTGATATATATACCTATATATATATATATGTGTGTGTGTGTGTGTATATATATATATATATGTATATACATACAGATATATATATATGTGTGTGTGTGTGTGTGTGTTTCGTTGTGTGACTGGGTTTAAAGGTGAGTAGTGTATTACTTAATCGAAACGGATACTCTTCAAACTGTGAATATGTATAAAAAAGTTTTAATAAATCACCAAGCGTACAGCTTAACATTCAAATAACATCGTAAAACTGAACATTAACTGCTAAAAAAGCTTTCCTGAGCCTTGCGTAAAAATCACCAACCAGCTATATGGCTGAAATCTATACAACAACCTTATCACGCTCTGATCTTTTACTTTTTACGGGTCTTGCTTAAGATATCACGTTCATTGAACCTTTGAGACTATTACTTTATTGTTCCACACTTTATCTTTTATTCCCACATTTTCGGTCATACTGACGTTTCTGGCGAGCACGTCAGTTACTTATAAAAATTTAGACACAACTTCAAACAAATAAATAGAAAAACGTAAAACAAAGACATCACGTTATGCAGATGCGTTACCGCACGGCTTCAAATATTCTGCAGCAGTTGATGTCTTGTTCGGACCGTCATGGTCTCCAAGTTTCTCTACATGATACAGATTGCGCGACTTTATATGGTCCATATAATTTTTCTTTTAATTTCAGACATGTGCCGTATTGCATTCTTTGGATTGCCACGAGATCATTTAATTTATATATGTTAGGCTATTTCCTGCTCTTGTTAAATTGTTTTCTATTTTCTTCTTGTATTTTCAAAATATTTTTTCTCGCTTCTTCTCTTACATTTTCCCGTTGAGTCATCATGCGGTTTACATCTTCTTCTTCTAGTATTTCTTTAATCCTTAAGTCATTTTCATTTTTAATTTTTACACAAATCATCAATTCAAACGGACTATATTTTGTACTTCTTGTAACTGTACTATTCAAGGATTATTTTCACATCTGCCACATATTTATACCATTTCGTCTTCTCACTCATAGCTTCGCTAACACAGGAATCAGGATGCTATGAATTTTTTCGATCCGTCCGTTTCCCCTTGGAATTCTCGTGTTCTATCTTTCTCGTGCCGTGTTCTATCCCCTCTTCTTTGCAGTATTTTGAAAATTCTTCTGATCTGAGCGCTGGTCCCCGATCCGTTATTATTCATCTGGGATTTCCGAACACAGTTTGTTGTAAGGATAACCTTTCAATGACTTCTTGCGCTGTTGTGGATTTTAGTGGATAAATCCATACAAACTTAGTAAAGGCAGGTATATCTTCACCTAAACAAGAGCAGGTTTACTAAAACATGTTTCACTGCGCATGCGCGAATGCAATCAAATTATAATGTGCATATTGTATTAGCTAAGTACATAGAGCCACTTTTTTGAAAGGCACAAAATCATAGCTTGAAAATTCGGAAAATTATCGTCTATAGAATAAGCTCGAAATCCGCTGTTCCCAAAAGGAAGCAAAATGATGAGGGGTTGTATCCAAATATAGTAGTACGTGCAATATTGTGTCGCCATCTTGTGAATAATCAACAGATATTTGATACAACCCCTCATAGCTATGCTTATTTTTGGGAACAACGGACTTCGAGCTTATTCTATCGACGATAATTTTCAAAATTTTCAAGCTATGATTTTGAGACTTTCACAAAAGCTACCCTATATACTTTGCTGCGCGGTGAAACATTGTTTAGTAAACCTGGTCATTGTTCATCCAATTTTAATTATTTACTTAATTCTAAATGTAGTATATTCTGTACAATGTTGTTTGTACTATTTCATGAAAAGAACTATTTTTTATATTTAGAACTCTGCAAATTATAAGCAAAAAACTTGGCGAAATTTGGGACTGTTTTTGTAAAAACATTAATTTCTCTACGATTATACGGGCTATCCTCATAAAAATGAACACAGTATATTAAAATAAGCCATGTATTAATAATTTCGAGTTTAAACTCTTTTGCTATATTAGTTTTTACAGGGTTATCCAAAAGTTATTCGTTCTTTTCAATTGGCTGGCGGTCCCCTATAGGGTTTCGGGAGAACATCTTCACGGAAATATATGACCTATACTATACTGCTTACACACCTGCAGTTTTAAGTTAATTCCTCATGTATTTTTCTAGATATTTAACAAAACGTCTAAAATCGCAAGTGACCGGTCACCTTTGGTCATATAGTGTATGTAACTTTTATAAAATTAACGTACTTCCACATCATTATAAAAAAACAGTTTTAGTTTTAGCAGAGTTTAATTCAAGTTTATATTCCACACATTAAATTTTTCAGTGCTAAAAGAAGAAATGCAAATATCGACTAAAGATGCTATAATCTTTTAAATTTCTAAAATATCTAAATTATTCAGGACAATAGGAATATAAAAAGAATTTTCATATTTACACAAATTAACATTATTAAAATAATTTAACACATTTTTTTTTTTTTTTTTGGTTTCAGCTGAAGAAATAAACTACATCACCATATCAGTTTTTGAATCTGACTTGAAAATTTGCTCATTTAAATCGCATTTTTTTTTTTTAAATATCGGCGAACAGCCGTCGGATAGCGATTGTTTACAGTCTCGCGTTTGTGGAATTTTATAATTTTTTTCTTGCTGTTTATTGATGTCACAATGTATTCGTCTCTAAAAAACTAAACTTACGTTAAATTTTTTTAAAAGAAAATATGTGCAAAAACAATATCGTATTACGTGTTAAATTCGCGAAAATATTGTCTGCATTATCCTACTTTTAGTACGAATCAAGCAATCATCTTACCATTAATTGCAAAACAAATGTTGAGGAGCACGGAATTTGTCTCAAGTACCAGAGATACGCTTTAAGCAGGGACGACTTACCGAGAGTTATATACTAACGATAGTATATAATGGTATAATATAAACTAATGTATACAACAGAGCATTTAGTAAAAAAGATTAAAATGTAAAATCAAAATATTTCGAAACTCATATAACCCTGTTAGTGGAACAAAAATTTAATATATTTTGCTATTCAATCCGTGTAAATATCTACTGAGAAATTTTGTTTTTCGTTTTAACCGTACCGATAAGAGTGAAAATGTGGACGCTAATAAACTTACTTGCGGGTATCTTACAGACTTAAATACAATTTTTTGTTTTAGAAAATATATTTTTGAAAAAGATAAGCTTACTAACAATCAAACACAAATGAAAACTCTTAGTCGTTATTTTATAGTTAAAAATTGTTGGAAATATACGAAAATAAAATAGTTACACACAACTAATATTTCACTATTCTATTAAAAATGGCCCTTGTTCATTTGTGAATCAAAACTTATAAGGAAGAAATACGAAGCTATAGAAAAGCGAATATCATAATTCTTTATTAAGTAATATTATTCGGTTAACTTATCATGAAATATTGTTGAAAGACTACATGATATTGTTGCTGTTTACTCTATTAATCACTCGCTTTGTTACACGTATATAATCTAGAGGGAATGTGCATCATATTTTATGGATTTCTCTACGCTTCATGTATGAAACAAAAACTGCATGTTTATATATTATTAATTAATATGTTACAAATTTTATTCTGCACCTTTTCCATAAATAAGTAATAAAAAATTAAGGGATATAAAGAAGAAAAGCAACTAAACAATACATCCAATTTTTATTGTAACTTTATAACCGTCAAAATTTGTTTAAAAATATTGAAAAATGTTCATATCCAAACTGGTTATAAATATTTGGGTGTGTGCGCATTCATTTATGTATGCATTTGTAAATGCCAAACATTCAATTGTTTCAATACAACATTCATTGCCTATGTTGATATAAATTTTACATCTTAAACATGCCTGTCTAAAAAGTATCCAACCTTTGGCCGAAAATATATATGTTACCCTACGGGAATAAGACCCTAACCCCCTTCAAAGTACACATCGACTGGCTCACTGGAAAGCAGGGAAAAAATTCAAGCATACGCATTAAGTTGTCTCCTTCCGAGTGCATACTAAAGCCACCTTAGAATGCATACTAAAGCCACCTGTGTTGTTTAGCCGCATGTGTAATGTAGTAGAAAGTTCTAAAATAATATAATTTAATATACTTCTAGGATCTTTATCTTACAATGAAAATTCTATCTCAAAGTCGCTGAAAATGAATAGATTATGTGTATTCTAAGTAACCTTCTTATATTCTGCTGTAAAAGAGAATTTTGAGTGGTCTGAGGAAACATATAATCCTCTACAACTTGTAAATTTGTGTATTATTAAGAGAAGTTATTTTGGATTTATATGAGAAATTATGAAATTATGCCATGAAAATATTCTAATGAAAAAGCAACCAGAATGCCGGTTAAACGAACTGTTTATGTTTACAATCATTTCAGATTGTATTTAGTGCAAAACGTATTCTTTCCATTCACAGATGGCTGCATGATAGTAACTCACTTCAAAGTTTTGATTTTACTTTCGATTTTGTCAGATTGTGAATTAATGATCCAATACTGTTAATCCATACTGAGGTATAGATCGATGGCGAGAAGAAAACTGAGTTACGCAAAGACAAAACTGCAAAGATACGATAACAATCGTAAAATAATATGACCAACAGTTGTTATAGTATTGAAATCTTTTACGAATTTATGAAAGTATAGCAAAGAATATCGAGTATTTCCTTTCAAGGATTTTGTATAAATCGTTTTGTAACTTTCAAAAAGCATCAAGAGAATAAGTATAAAGAGAAAACTTAAGGAATTCAATAAATATGCGTACAATTTTTGAGCTTCGGTTACATACCAAATGTAACTCCAAGTTATTGGTATTTTATCTCTAATTTGAACTGTGATCCAATATATCTCTGATGAAAAAAACATTAATTATGAGGAAAAAAAAGAGTCGTGGAACATTTTAAAAGCGAAACATTGTAGTAAATTTTCACAGACATATGATCTATTACTAAACAATAAAAGAAATACATCGAAGTACGAAGGAAAAATATAAGAAACTATGTAATAGTTTTTTTTTTAATTTATATATATATAAAACTAGAAACAATTGAATTTAGCTACTTATATACATATGTTTGCTCGATTGTGTGTGTGTGTGTATTCTTATGAAATTTCTGAGATCACTAGAGAAGTCAAATCATTCTTTATCTAAGCAGATTTATATAAATTACATATAATGTATACTTACATAAATAAAATTACAGTGTTTACATAATTTGTAACAGTAGATTTACAATTTGATCTTTGTTCATTCAGACAAAATTGTTATTGAGGGTTTGTGATGAATATGCATTTTGCCTCCAAAATTCTTTCAGATAATAATCTACATATTTGATACATGGACGACTCTTTACATATTTATTTTTGAACATAAAAGATAAAATTTATACTGAAGTTATAACATATGCTATTTTTTTACAACTACATTAAACTGTAGATCGATTTTCACTGAATGTGGATTTACGATGGGCTTGGTTTGAAGTATTTCGGACTCGGTTAATAATACTAAGGACGAAAATAATTTTGTCGGAGTTGTGTTGGATGGCATGTTGAGTGCTGCATCAGGTTGGGCAAACTGAACCTGATACGACTCGCGGTCGGGGCCGGATCGGGTTGGACCTAATCTTTTAATGATGCGGATCGGATTCGAGTCAGGTTCACTTTAATTGATTCAGTTTGGGTCGGGTGTTGATACTTACGGTTCTTCATTCGAAGAATTTACAAAATTTATTTTAAGATGAAAAATTATATATTTGAATATTAACGAGTACATGTATATTGAATTTTTGGCTTAAAATTAAAATTGATACTAGAGGTATAATTGTAGACTACTTTTACTTAGTTGCGTTGCAATATGGATATGTATTCTTTTTTCATCGCTTAAGTTTTTGGTTGAGGTTGGAATGTTTCGGGTTCAGGTCGAAATGTGGTGGATGAAAATTTTTTATCGAGCCTAGATTGCATGTCGGGTGGAGTCCTGCATCGGGTTGGGCAAACTGAACCCAACCCGAATGGTGGTTTGGGTCGGATCCGGCTAAATTGAATTTTTTTTCAGAGAAGTTCGGATTGAATCCTATTTTTATATTATTGTTCAACTTTAATTTTTTCTGGCGGATGGGTTCGATTCTACCTGATTTCTCAAAACGTTCACCAAAATATATTTTTAAATTTAAATCTATATTATTTGAATATCAACGAGTACATATACATATGTATTGGTTTTTCAACGTAAAAAAGATAATTGATACTAGAGATATAATTGTAGGCTACTTTTCCATTACAATATGGATTTTTTTCCATTTTGGGGTGCGATTGGGTGCGGATTGAAGCATGTCGGGTTTGTGTCGAAGTTTGTTGGGTCGGGTTGGATATAACCCAAACCACGGAGGACTCTACGCTCTCAAATTAATCCGTGAATTGAACTAATTTTTCCCTTGATTATATTTCGTTAAAACATGAAAATTTGCGCTTTGGTTTGCCTATCCACCCCCCACCCCACCCCCACCCCCCCCCAAAAAATACAGAACATAATCCAATTACCTGAAATACTCACACCTAAAGCAGGATGTTCGTCAAATTACATAGGTGTTCCGGTGTTCTTCCTAGTACTTTTTCGAATTAGAAACTGAATTTATGAATCCCTTTTATCTAACTATAAGTAATAATTACGAATCTAAGCCCAAAATTCTCCAAAATGCTCCGGTCAAAAGACTATTTCTTAAAATAAGAGAAAAATCCGATCAGTTTACTGGGATGTTCACGCATTCTCGGGACGGGTTCGGGCCTGTAAATATCAGCACATGCAGACCTATACTACAGTCCTGCATCAGGTCGGGTTATCGCTTTTACCCGCACTCGGATCGCGTCGGGTTCATGATACATTTTTGTCGGATTCGGGTCGGGCTGACTTATAGTTTTTTGTTGCGAGACGAGTTGATTTTCATTCTTTCGGGTTCAGCCTTAACTATTGTGAGTCGATTTCTGATTGACCTGATAATTCAAAAGAATGTTCAAAATATTTCTCAGGTTAAAAATCTAAGTACAATAATACCTCCATAATGTACATTGCCGACATATCTATTTAGTGCACTATTTCAATTCCTAACACTTAAATATTTGTACGCTTATACCTCCATGAATAGTGTTTACCACACAATCCGCACACATGTAAGATGCAGGTGTGTATAAACTATCACAAATACGATGCATGTGTTATTATGTGTATTAAATACGAAAAGTTTGTAATATTTTTCATATTTCGAATGAAAAAAAATAGACCTTAAAGAAATGATAATCTATTATCACACTTCTTACCATTTTATTTCTCATGCAGTAAGTTGAATATATACTCATTCATATTCAAATACGTATTTTTTTTTCATCGGATACATACAGATGGTAAAACTTTTTGTCAAAACCGTGGCAACCCGAATTTCTGAAAACCTATGAACCGTATAAATTATTGTAGTGTGAACTTAATGCTGCCAGGTGTTCCGATTTACGCGGATTGTCCAGATTTTCGTTGATCCCGAGATCGGTACCGTACCAAAATCACATTAAAATTTACGAGTTTAAATTAAAATTGTATTCCTTAGTTTGAGACCAGAAAATTCAACCAAAAGTTGGCCACATTAAGTCGTCACAACGGCCAGATGTTGTAAAACATTTTATATTTTGTCTAGAATTTGTGTACACTTCTGTTCAGCGTTTATTCGATTGACCGCAATCTTTAGACGCCTGCACGAAATAAGGTTCAAGAAGATATAACACATGCGAAAATCCATCTACTCACTTAAACCTTTTATAAATGAATGGGTAAACAAAGAGGGTTTTTTATATTATTTTTTCAAAATAATATAGTATCCAGCTAAAAACTGTTATTTGCCTGCCCCGTTATAAACGTTAACCACCGTTTCGTTACACAACGTTAAACACATTTTCGGTTGAAAAAGCAAGCATTGACCATTCCAGCCCGGTGTGCCTGCTTTTTTCGCATTTCTTCCCCAAGGGCCTTTTATTTAAAAATATATTCCGCCCTTTATTTAGAAAACGCAAAAAAGAAGAAAGAATGCTTTCTCTAATAATAAGTGAGAAAAGTTACCAGGACATTACTCGTGGGAAAAAATTCTCATACGATATGGCCCGGAAAGAATGAAATACAGTCCCGGTCAGGCACGAACCTACAAAAAAATTAAAAACCCTTGAAGAACGAAATTCGTACCCGGCCCAACTTTTCAAAAAATAAAATTTAGTCCCTACCCGATCCGCGTCTTCAGATAAAAATTAAGCTCCCACCGAGATTAATAAAATAAAATTTCATCGAATTCAGGCTTCGAGAAAGGTCCGGGCTCGTGGACACTTTTAATATATATTACGAATTCGGCCTAGAGTGCTGCATCGGTTCGCGTTACCCGCTTTTACCCGCCCATGACGGCTCTATATTTTTATCATTGTCGGTCAGGTCGACATTCATTGTTTCGGGTCGGGTCAGTTTCGGGTTGGGTTTTGACTCTTGCGGCTGAGGGTCGAGTTGACCTGGTTTTTGAAAATAATCTCCAAGAGATTTTTTTCAGGTTAAAAAATTATATACAATAAGATTTCCACAATGGACGCTCCTGAAACGCGGACACGCCTATTTAGCGAACACTTTTTCAATTCCTAACACTCATTATGCGTACATCTCATGCAGTAAATTGAATATACGATGTATACTCGTACTGGTATATTCATTCAAACTCAAATACATATTTCCCCAAAACCAGACTTGCAAAAAACTTACATATGACAAGCAAGAAATATTCTAGCGCGAACCCGATCAGCATGAAGAAAGTCATACCGACCCGAAAGAAGACAATTAAGGACAATCCAATCCGATGAAGAACGCTATTCAACGATGTGCCTGCTATTCAGAGGTTTTCCTTATTCGAATATTAAAAAATTCATATTTGTCCATTTTTCTATCTAAAACATTCCTACACTTTTCCTTTCATTTCGGGTTTGGGTCTTGTTAAGTGTTAACATATTTCGGATTCGGTGGAGTGCGGATTGATATATGCCAGGCTCGGGTCAGGTTGCGGTTTTCCGAAAATTATTTGGGCGAATTCGGGTCTGGTTGTGGGTCGATAAATTTATTTTGGCTTGTTCGGAGCAGCGGGTATTACAATAATTATTTTAGCTCAAATGCAGATATAAGTAGAGATATACATATTACGTAGGTCGTACTGCAAGATAGGAACAAATTATATTACGTACGCCACGCTCAATATAGGAATAAATGACTTTAAACTGGTATAAATAGAAACTAATTAATATTTTTTCATGAAACTTTCAAAGGTTTGAACTACTCATAAAAAAACAATTCAGATGACGTAAAACGTGTAAAAATCCGATAAGTACACATGTCAACAGATTTTGGTCAGACAAGAATTTAAAATGTGCAAATAACAGCACTTTTAAAATCGCATTTACTGAAAACCTATTTTCCGGATTCCACATTACTTTTGGTTTTCTGAGTCACGTGGCACGCCCCATTCCGTAGAAAAAAAATTTCGTTTCTATCATAAATAGAACGCGAAATATATATGTATCAAAATCCCGTTTTGGTCAGTTCGGAAAATATAAACTAGATAGAGTACTAAAAAAAAAATTGCAATATCGTTTGGCATCAATTGGCGGAAATTCCTTTCATTTGCGGTTCATTGCACTGTTGTTTCTTTTGCGTGACGAGAAACTCTGTCGAGTTTCTATGATAAAATATTTTAAAAAATGGAAAATAGTTATTATGAGTTACAGTAGGATTTAATTGAATCGAGGCTTAATCTCCAGTTGATTCGTTGACTTATGTTGGGCATCAGATTTACAAACAATTTGATTGACAAATATATGTGAAATTATTTTTAAAAATTTAATCCTTAAGCAAGATTTTTCTAGACTATAAAAGAATTATTATTATCAGACCAACTTAAGTCATGTATATTTTCCAAGTAAAAAACAGAAATTTTCGAATGATACATTTAGGTGTTGAGTCCAATAACCTGGTAGATTTTTTTCAGATACAATAAATTAATTAATATATTTTTAAACTAATGCACTCATAAACACTATTATCTCCTTCGTGCGATCCTGTAAAATAGCTATAAAAATATATGCTCCGTATTTTCATTTAAAGTAGGCGTGCACAATCTTTTTTAGAGAAGGGCCACTTACAAAAATGTCTGGGTTGTCGAGGGCCACATCAGTAACACAAAAAATTAGTTTCACGGGGGGGGGGGGGGTTACCCCTCTATGTTCCCCTAGCCAGTCAACATATCCAATTCAGTTGGCAAGGATATATCAACAATTTGCGTTTGTATATATAACACAGATGTAGCAAGGATTGTTTTCAAGGAGTGATATTATTCGAGAAATTTATGTTTTATTAAAAGTGCTAAAAAACAAGCATAGACATGAAAGTGGTTAGTGCCTGAAAAATATGAGAACTTTATGAACAAAGGGGAGAGAAGGAGCCAATCAACGAAATTTGAGATACCAATGAAATTCGCGATTTTTAGGAGCCCGATTGACAAAATTCGCGATTTTTTTCGTCCCTGATCGACGAAATTCGTGATTCTAAAATGCCTCTGATGAAATTTGCGTTTTTTTTTCCACGGCAAATTGACTAAATTTGAGTTCTTTCTATCGATAAACTGACGAAATTCACGATTTTTCCCGGTTTCAATCAATGAAATTTTCAATTTTTCCGTGCCCGATCAACGAAATTTGTGATTTTTCGGGGACCAGTTGACAAAACTTGTGATTTTTCCGTTCCCGATGGACGGAATTTGCTATTTTTCAGCGCCCGATTCTTAACTGACTTTGCATTTATTTTCCCGCGGCAAATTCACGAAATTCACGAAATTCGCGCTTTTTTCTTGCGATTAAAAGACGAAACACGTTATTTTTCCGCAACCAATCAACGAAATTTGAGATTTTTACGCTCTTAAATGGCAAAATTTGTGATTTGTCTTCTCCTAATCAACAAAATTCGCGATTTTTCGATTTTTTCGTTCCCGGTAAACGAAATGTGCGATTTTTCCTCGCATAATAGACAAAATTCGCGATTCTTAACTGACGACGAAATTTTCAATTTTTCTCGCGGCAAATTGACGAAATTCACGATTTTTTCCTGCAACCTATGGTCAAAAATTGCATTTTTTTCAGTTTTAAATAGACGAAATTCGCGGGCCACACGTTAACCCATGGCGGGCCACCTTTGGTCCGCGGGCCACAGGTTGTGCATCCCTAATTTAAAGAAACATTGTAGAGGCCTTTACTTCTTAAAGATAACTATTTTCCTTTTGTTTTCTACAAACGCAACATTTAACCATGTATGTCCGAAATAATAATTACAGAGTATGGGAATTACATATCTGAACAGAATTTTCTCAATAGAATGATCGTAAATTAAATAAAGAAATTTGAACTGTAAAAAAATATCCAGCGATGATATTATTTCAATTATTTTATTTCAAAAATAAATACGTGCTTGCAAAAAACTATGTTTTATTCAATAACATTTAATGCAAATTATTCAGCTTACTTTTTACAGAGGTTTCTTATTATTTTCATATATTTCCTTTATTTTCACACTTATCATATCTTTGCGATTTGTCTTTGAAAATGCCGAAATAAGAGTACTCAGCGAATCTTCTTATGTTTCTAGCACTTTTGAGTCTTTGATCTCCTTAGATAGTACGGAAAATGTGTTATAGTTAATGGCCTACTGGTGTTTCGCAAAGGCAATGGCATATATTACCCATTTAGTTGATAGACAATTTCCTTTTTATGAAAGGAAACATTAATCATAGGCATTTTCCTCTCCAATCCGCATGATACATTAATATAAACACATCTTTCTTTACATATAAAAAGAAACATTATTATTAATGATATTACCTAAAAAAAAGATTATATTTTTATTATGAAAGGCAGAAAGTGTCACGAGCGCGGAAAAAGGTACAGTATACACTATTGTCAAATGATTAAACATAAAGTAAACACTTCAGTGATTTTGTATGTAAAAATGAATATTTTGAGAAAAGTCAGAATAACAGTAGATTATATACCATAATAATTTTATTCAGGTTTTTATTCAAAAATATATTACTATACCACACTTTAGCTGCCATGCAAGTAATTATGATTTATAAATTGGAAAAATTCAGGCAGAGTCTGCCTCATAAATATAGTATGAATATTCATTTATAAATTTCTAAATTATATATATATATATTAAAGCAGAAGCTTAAAAAAGAAGGAGATTCCTCTAACGGAGTTACGGTAAAGTAAATGTACAAATAGATAGTCGCACAATGGCTTTTTAGTTTTATATTTAACAAACTAATTAATTTTTCTAATATATGATTAAAAAATTAGGGAATACAAAATTATGTTAATTGTTTTAGCCCACTCTAAAACTTTATCTATCTGAATAAATATTCAAATTTTCAAAATATCTTCCATAGAAATAATGAAAATGAAAAATTTCACCTACTTCTATGCTTTCATAATTGACGTAGTAAATTTCTAATGCACAAAATTTTGGCACCTAAAAGGAACGACATATCTTGAATTTAGTTTGCACTAGAGCACTCCTGCTATACGGTGCCGAGGCAGCATAATCAAACCCCAGGAAAAATTCTCCTCCAGGCATATTCATCTCCCTTCGTCCTCCGAGATTATTCCATCATGAATCCTTGGCAAATTATCGAACCATCCATATTTTATCTACGACAAAAAGCATCCTACGCTGTTGCCACGTTTGTGATCACCTCTCTTGAAAAGTTTAAGATATATTAAAGTAGCACAATAATACTACAGTAATCTTCTATTTCCTTTCTTCCGTTAATGTTTTCTTATTACTATTCTTCTTTTTGTTTTAATGAGTTACAAACTTTCAAATATTTATCCCAACTACTATATTTTTGTACAAAAAAAAAAAAAAAAAAAAAAAAAAAAAAAAAACGTTTTAATAAAGATTCATGATTTAAAATTTACTCCTCTAATGTCATGGTAGTTTTTACTAACGAAAGTGAACAATAATATTTTGTGTTTTGAATCTTTATTTTCTATGTATGTTTCTGTTAGTATAAACTTCTTTTCCTGAATATTTATAAACTAAAAAAAAAAAAAAATAATAATAATCCTCCACTATAATAGAACTTAATTTGTAGACAGATTTTCACCTTTTATATAACGTTGTGTATTCTACTTTTAAGTATTGTAACAAAATCTGAATTCAAAAACATGTAAAATAATCATAAATTACTGGGACAGTCTGTACATTTGTGCAAATTACGCATACAGCTGTTAAGTTTCCACCCAGATTTCAGCTTCCATATAAGATATATTTAAATTTAGGCTATTTGATTAGAGTTTATTTAGATGAGTTAATGCAAATCTCTGTTTTACAATCATTTGAAACTTAAATGAAATGTAGCAGAAGCCAGGTAGTGAGAATTCTAATTCAATTAGCAGATCGGTTACATTAAATTAATTTAGTAGTTCCTTGCTATTCTTCCTTTTAACAGGGGTTATTTGAGACATATCATTTCAACCTTTCTGAAAATGGTCTTAAGGAATGTTCTGAAAATGCTTTTAAAGTAAAATTTATTAAGTAGAAAATTACGTTCTATATTATTAAATACCTTAAATTATATAGTAGAATTACAGGTTAATTTATAACCCGAACAATTTACTTATTTGAAATTATTTTTATTTTTATAGTTACTAAACAATGTCTTCAAAAAGTATATTCATTTTTAAATAATAATGGTAGATATATTCTTAACACGCTCTTCAACTGGTCAAGACAATATAAATTTTCAAGATTTATTAATTTTTTTTAATAATTAACGAATGATATTTTTTGGGGGAGGGGGCGGGGTATAGAATGTTCCTCGTTCATTTTCTTTCATTGCAAAATAGTGAATTGTTCTGTTTTTTTTTTTTTTTTTTACGATTAATTACATATATCTCACACTGTTCTTGGATTAATCATAGAAACGCCAATATCTTAATTTATGTAACTATTACATGGATTGAAGGATTGATTATATATAAAAGTTGAATTTGATTTACGTAGTTTTTGTCATTTAAAAAGCTATATATTGAAGAGAAAAATTATTATTCATTAATGTGTGTTCTTCCTTTGACTTTAATGATTGCGTTTTGATAAATTGGACAATTGTTATTATTTAAAGCAATTTTAAGATAAAAGAGAAGTATTGCATCGGTTCATAATCAATTAAAAGCAAATACAATAATACAGGCAGTTTACTTAAACAGTTTAAACACATACAAATGTCTTAAAAATATCATTAAACGTCTCAAACTTGTTTCAAGTTTTTCATCAATAATGTAAATAAACGCGAATTTAAAAGATATTATATGAGTTCAACTCGCAGATTAAAGCGTGTGTCACAAAAATAAACGCCGTTGTCAGTATTTGAGTCAGATTAATATGGCATATTTAGCTGGAACTGAACAAGCCATATTGAGTGGAAATTTCGCCGATCTGGTAAACGATGTAACCAATAAAATACGCCACTTCTATGCGCTGTAATTTGATTTAAAGACCTTGGTCTTGTCAAAATCTTGAAAATGATAGTTTTTTGTTGCGAGGACCACAATTTTAGAGTTTCACTTTCTCGAATTATAGGCCTTCTTTTCTTCTTTAATCGTATCTCCAAAGTATGACTTGTCATCCTATACATATTGTTTCACGCTGTTTAGTTTAAATGCCAGAGATGATTCCTTTTTGTTCACTCAGGGGGGGGGGGGGGTATTTAAAATTATAGAGGGATACATGTAAAGATTTATGTGGGAAATAATTGTAAGTATACCGAATGAATTAAACATATAACGGATGTTTTCACAAAGATTTCTGTAATAATATAATTGGCATGTAATTGACATGAAATGATTTGTAGTATCCTTATTTTATTATTTTTTTTTCATAGTATCCCTTTGAAAAGTCTCTCAGTTTAGGAATGTATAAAGATGTTAAAGATTATGTAACATATTTTGAAATTATACATTCTGATACATACATCCACCTTTTCAAAGGAATATTATCAATAAATTTATGCCTATATCATAATGCAGAAACCTATTGGGAAATATCTCGTATCATTTTAAAGTATTTGGAATATTTACATCTCTTGTACCACAAAAATCTTTAGAAGCCTGGATCTGCAATTTTAAATATAACTACAAAAGTTATGAACAAAAAGGATTAAACTATGGTATACCATATAAACAGTGTGACGTAATATATATCTGGGAGGCAAGCCGTACCTTTGGGAGATACTTTTAAACGAACACCAGAATGCTTTTAGTTCGAGTAACTAACACTCTAAAGTTGTAGCCTATGCCATAAAAACCGATTATTTTGCAGCTTTATGAATACCAAGATCCATAAGTCCAAATTGAAACGTATAGAATAGCCGTATGTTTCTGAAGGCTTGGTTTAGTATATCAGTGAAATTTTCCACTCAATGAGGTTAGTTAAATTCCAGCTGAATAAGCAAATTTAATCAGACTCAAATACCGACCTCCGTGTTTAATATTTTGTGACACATGCTCTCAACAGCAAGTTGAATTATATCATTTCTTCTGAACTCGCATCCATTTATCTTACTACTAAAAAACTTTAAACAAGTTCAAACCGTTTAGTGTTATTTTATAAAGATTTATGAGTGCTTTTAAATTGTCTTTGAATTGCAATTATATTTATTTTTCTATTTGTTTTTAGAGTGAATTTATTTTGAAAAGAAAAAAAAAAATTACGCATATATATGTGTGTGTGTGTGTGTGTGTTAATACAATGTGTTTACAATGTGTATATGAACACATATGTGTATATTTATAATATAAATGTAACAGTGTTTTTTATACCTTTACAAAAATGTACATTCTGAATCCCTTTAAAAAAATTTCAAAACTACAATAGTACTAATTAGAGTTTTACAATATACATATATATTACGAAAATTAAAATTCCACGCATTAATAAAAGTATTCCATAAACATTTATTTTCTAAATTACTCTACAAACCTAATTTATTAAATTATTCCCTATTTTAAACAATATTCCAGTCATTCCTTTCATTTAAAATCATTCTACACTGCTCTCAAAACAATTATGGTAGCACATGGTTTTATCGAAATTACGCAAATATTTACACCGATAAGTAACGTAAAATAAAACATCCATAATTTAAACTGTTGTAGAAAACAAATAAAGAAAACTTCACATGTAAATTAACGTTTATGACGTCAATAACTAGAAAGAGGATATAAGTGCAAAATTCGGGATTTTGCAGAAACGTCTGTTTCACTGCCTGAGTTGTAAAATTCAATTGTTCAGCTTGTGTTTTGGAAAAAGGAGGCTTAAAATTGTCACAACAACATGATTTACCGCAATCCATGGCTTGGCGTGTTATAGAGATGGTTGAATTTGGGGAAACACAACGAAGTGTAGTGGACACTGTTGGAGTCGCAAGAAGTGCCCATTAAAGGCTGCGGAATCGATTCCAAGACACATGAAATGGCAGTCATCGATAAGTGCAAGGTCAAATATGTGCTAACACAGAAACCGATGACTGATATATCCTGTTAACAGCTCGTTGAGACGGAACGGGCAATGCTACTCAGCTGCAAACACAGTTGTTTTGGGCCACAAACGAAGGGTGTCTAGCCAAACAGTCCAAAATAGGCTTCATCAGGGTGGTTTCTATGCACGTAATCCAATCGTCTGTATTTCGTTCACCTCAAGATACTGTGTGGCCCAAAGAAGGTGGGGAGCTGAACATCGAGTTTGGAGGCAACGTTGTAGGAGTCAAATTTTGTTTAGAGACGAGTCCCGATTCAATCTGGATCTGTCATCGGATATGTTTTGGCATGGAGAGAAAGAGGCACTCAAAATAATCCCACATTCGTTCGTGAAAGATCACATTACAGACGAGGTGGGTTGATGCTATTGGATGGAATCAGCATAGGTGGACGTACGGGGCTGCATATCATTCGGAATGGCACTTTGACGGTCCGAAGTTATACAGACGAGATACTGAGATATCAAGTCGTATTTTATGTTGCAGCAATTAGTGATTTCTTTTTCCATGCATGATAATGCCAGACTTCATACAGTTCGTCTAGTGGAGAAAATGATTGAAGCTAAAACAATACAACGTATGGAGACCAGCATGCTCTCCTAACCCAAATCCGATCTAGCATGTTTGGGACATACTCAGACAACGCATTGATATAGGACCGAGGCCTCCTTTTACTGCCTGGGACTTGGAGAGTGCAATTCTTGAGCAGTGGAACAGTGTTCCCCAAAATCTTATCGATAACTCCATCGCATCCATGGAAAACAGGTGTGCACCAGAATTAGCTGTTCGAGGAGACCACATGCCATATTAAAAATCTTGCATCATTTCTAAACAATACCTTTTTTTTTTTAATCTTTTATATGAAACCAAATTGTTGCCCTAAACCATCTTTCCATGTTCTTTTCATCTTTTCAAAGAATTAAAGCTCCCTTTGAATTGTATTGCATCATTTTATCTGTATTGCGCATCAATACACGTGTACTATCAATTTTATACACATACATGGCTGTCTTGCACTGTTCTCTTCACTTTTTTGCTTCCTCCCCTAATTTTTTTGAGCAGTGCATTTAAAACTCATATTTAATTTCCATCAATATATCCTAAAAAACATTTCCCCTTAATATTCTATTTCCAGACCGTTTTTAATTCTCAATCTTAAATCTTAATCTTTCTTTCATTTTTTTTTTTAAATTAAACTAATAGCTGTATTTCGTGAGAGATATTTACATTATTTTCAACTGATATAGCCGTTTCAATTCCTTAACCAACGATACTGGCGCCAAAAAATTACTGGCAACATTTTCGTTCAAAAGAACAATAAAATACGAAATTTATTATCCAAAATTATCGTTATCCCTGTATATTTGTACATAAACCACCGCTGGAAAATTCTCTATCAAATGATACAATCTGCAAAAAAATCCAACTAACAGCTGGACGCACTACATGATATTTACCTTAAAATATATGCTTTTAGGTAATTTTTTTCTTTCTTTTATTTATATTAATCTCTAATATCTAACGCGGAATATCGAAAACCTAAAATTTTACTTTTCTTTATAGAATGAATTTTTCTAACTCTGTTTTCCTCCAAAATCACGATGCCCATTTTATTTCTTTTATTTGTCAGTATCATTTCATATCTCCATACTTTACAAAATACTGATTTTTAAAATAATTCGTAATTTTCTTTTATCTCCCTTAATATTTTTTAATATGTATATGAAAGAAATTTTTTTAATTCAAAATCAATAAGATGTTGATAGATAATGATAAAACCCACTAAAATTCATAGTATTTAATTTAATCTTTGTATGAAACTTTTTTTAACCTCTATTTTCCCCACGTCATCGCTGACCCTTTAACAGGAAGAACAATTATCTGTTTTTTTTTATTATTATTATTTTAGTGTAGTTTATACATTTGACCTCCTTTTCTATCATTAACTTTAATAGCAAACCATTATGAACTACTGAGTAGCAAATATTGGAAGAATTCTTCTTTTAATAGAATAGTTAACCATTTGTAGGGAATCGCTAACGTCTGATAGATTAACTTTGTTTTTTATTCAGAGAGTATAATTCTTTCTGTTTAAACACATGGAAAGACTCAAAATTATTAAAAATTATTTTACAGTAGAACATAAAACGAAAATCATGCTTCATGTAACGAATATGTTAACACTGTAAAACGTTACAATTATATTGCTATAAAACATGTTTCTCATAAAATAAAAATAAAAAATAGATTTACACAGATAATTTTGAGATCCCATAACCCAACTGCAAAGAAATATTGAGAAATTTCTCAACATATGATATAATGATTTAAGATTTTATATTGTCCTCTCTTGTAAATTTTCTACACCACTTACACATGGCACGATAATTGCACAACGCATGTTGTAGTTGAATTAAGAAAATTGTATCATTCTGATTATTTTTGAAGTTGCGTAGCATAATTAAAACGTACTTCAATCAGTTTTTAAACATCTATGTAATTTTATATATATACTGTAGAACCTCTTTATCCGAAACTTTTTAACCGAAACTTTCAAAACTAAAATCCATTTTTAAGGGTCTTTTTTTTTTTTTTTTTTTTTTTACTATTATATTCCTTGTGTTCAATATCCATTGTTAAAGCATTTTTTAGTATCATATTTCTTGTGCTCAAGCGGTTCTTTCAAAACTATGACTACATATAATCGAATTTAACTTGAACTCACATAAGCTGCGGAGTGGAACGAAGAAAACAAACATATTATCAATTCTGAAGCTTTTGAATGTTTTCAAAAGCTTTGGTATGTCTCGAGCAGAAGGCAGACTGTAATACTGGAGAACTAATAATATTTAAAAACTCCGTGATAGTGCGTCAAATCAAAGACAACCGAAGCTGCTACAAACAAAACCTTTTTTCAAACCCATGTGATATTTGTAAAAGGTATTGAATTTCAAAATTAAAATTCCGGTAATTCTTCTTTCTATTTTGCTATTGCTTTATTTTTATTAAGCACTTGTTATCATAATAAGAAATATTGCATATATTTTTCCTTAATCTTAAAATTAAAGTGTTCTCGATTAAAGGAAAATTTCGATTTTCCGAAAGATGGTCGGTCCCACTTACTTCGGATAATCGAGATTCTGCTCTATATGTTTTGTGTCTGTGTGCCGGATGCCTAGAGAAGTCTATGGCACTTAGAGAACTACAGATTTGCTTCCGTATACACGAAGATATGGCACAGTGTACCTGGCTCTCATATATATATATATTTTAATTCGTAATGTTGTTTTTTATTAGTTTATAAAAGAACTAGCAGCCTTCGCCCGCTACGCTGTTCTGTTTTTCTAAACAAACCTTGAATCAAACAAAATATATCTGTGAATTTGATCATGCGCTTGAAAGAAATATAGACATTTACCTGGAATGCCCCATCCAAATTGCTACAAACGATATGGACGTCATTATGCTTCATTATCTTCTACTGAGACAGAAAAAATTTGAGTTGTTAAGAACCAACTTCTTTAGTTAATCCTTTACTGTAGGATTTGTTATAGTACGATAGAACCATATGTAATATACTAAAACTCTTCCTCTGAAAATTTATCAATGCCATTCTCATCACAATCCGTCCAAAAGAACCTATTAAAAAGGCTAATCTTTCATAATTGCGTTCACCTAATTCTAGAACTTTCAGTCAAAATACTATAACCAAGCAACCTAGAACGATATGTGTTTTCTACTAAAATATTCCCTGAAAAATTATCTAACCGAGCAAGTTTCACCGGGATCCAGTTAGCAGAATATTTTAAACTATGAAGTGTACCAAAACCTGTCCTAAAAATTATCTATTTAACATAGAACGGGAGACGGCAGCACGGACAATCGCCTCACCGAGTTCAAGGCTGAAATTCCACAATTAATTGAATCTTCATTCGCATATTAAAACGCAATTGGTCTGCCAAGTCCTATCTTGGTGGAAAACACCTGAAAGTCCGATTTTATCAGTAGACTCGTTGGTTTATTATTGTGTTTTCCTGATCCCAATCATCCATGTTTTCATTCCTTTGGGTGCAGGAAAACACTTTGGTAAACCCACGAGTCAACAGCTAATATCGTGTTTTCAAGTATTTTCCACTAAGATATGACATGGCAGAACAATTGCGTTGTAATATGCGAATCGAGTTTTCACTAATTCTGCAATTTCAGCCGTGAACTCGATGAGGTGATTGTCTGTGCTGCCGTCTCCCCGTCTAACAGTTTAAGTTCCGTCAAAATTTGCTGAACCTTTCATTCATTGTCAACCATCATTTTGTCATTCTGCTGAACCTTTAAAAAAGCCAATCTTTCATAATCGTGTTCATCTGATTTTGGATTTTTTCTCCCATAATTAATTAACCAAGCAATGTAGAACAATATAAAATACTAAAATATTTTCTGAACAATTATCTAACAGTCCCATCAAAGTCTATTCAGCAGAACTCAAGTTCTAAGCGGCCGGAACGAAATTTCTCTTTGCATTTCATATATATTTTAGATAGTTAAATTTAAATACACTTTTCATCATCGCGTTAATCAGATTATAGAAATCTCAGGGATGTAGCGGTAAGACTACATTACATACCAAGTACAGAACTTGTGTGGAAATATAAATTATTTAAAAACAACGTTTAAACACACAATAAAATAAGTTAATTTGATCAGACGTATACGTTTTGTGAGTACTAGGACTCACTTCCTCAGTGTACAAATTTTAAAAACAATACCCCCCTCCCCCCCCCCCCCCAACTACATGTACGGTGAAAACCCAAATGTCAAAACATAATACCAAAAGACCCTGAAGTTCCAACAGCCAATGAAATTAATGCGGAAATGAAGTGTCGTGACACAACAAATCCACCCAGAAAGTTGAGATGTACGGTGTACTAGTTAAATCATTAACCAAGGAGTCTTTAAATAAACTAAACGAAAACTCCATTACAGAGTCAATGAACACAGAAAATATGTAAAGAAAAAAGAATTGCAGAAGTCCTCTATCGCCTCTCATTGCTGGGGGAGGGACATAATTTTAATTTTGACTCAGCTACCATTATCAAGAAATGCATTACTCCTCTGGATTTAGACTTTTTTGAGGCTGTTCACATCCATAAATTTAAAGACTCCTTGGTTAATGATTTATCTAGTACGCCATACATCCCAACTTTTCTGGTGGATGTGTTGTGTCACGACACTTCACTCCCGCATTAATTTCATTGGCTGTTGGAACTTGATGGTCTTTTGGTATTATGTTTTGACATTTGGGTTTACACCGTACATGTAGTTGGGGGGGGGGGGGAGGTATTGTTTTTAAAGTTTTTACACTGAGGATGTGAGTCCTAGTACTCACGAGACGTATACGTCTGATCAAATCAACTTATTTTATTGTGTGTTTAAACGTTGTTTTTAAATAATTTACATTATATACCCTCTAGATTTTTAAAGAAATTCAGCATACCTTCTATAGCTATAGTATATATATTCTCTAGTATATACTCTCTGCATGTAGTGTACATCCTCTAGTTTTTTACTACACCACTCAGAACTTTCCCGCATAGCAAAACAATTCATTCAGTTGAACATTAAATAAAAGGTAATCTTTCATAGTCGTGTTCACCAAATTTTAAAACTCCAGTAGCACTAAGCAACGTAGAATTTTTTTTCTTTTAAACATTAGAATACTTCTAAAACAAATTACTTAACTAATAGAGTAATTTCTACAAAATTCCTTTACAGTAGAACCTGAGTTATAGTAAATCGAATGAAATAAGAATTTCGATTTTATATATATAGTATCTGATGATGAGTAAAAATGTAAGTGCTTGTATTTGCGATTTAAAAAATGCTATTGGCGAGATTTGTGCACGGCTAACATAAAATTCCATTTTTTCTTTTTATCCAGGAGAAAATGACAAATTGCAAAATATTTTTTTTTTCAATTTAAACCTTTGAAAATGAAAAATTTTTAAACAGTACAATCATTGCTTTCATATTTAAATTAAATATTTCCGTTTTACATAATTTATTTCTTATTAAAACTGCTTCTTTGTATTAGAAAATCAGTAATTGTTTTGGTATTTTCCCGTTATACCCACACCGTTGTCGCGACCTAATTAGCGCAAAATAAAGTGAAATATTTGTAAAAAATATATAATTTTGTTGATACAAAAATGATCATTTAAAATTTATAACATTTGAAAAATACAGACTTTCACCGACTATTTTTTTAAAATCAATACAAATCAATATTTAAAAGAAAAAAATAAATATTTTACAATAAAGTAATAAAATAAAGTCAATTTAAAATACAGGTCTGAAATTGTAAATGTCTCTTAGGTTAGTGATTGCAGCGAGGCGTACGTAATGCGTCTGTCATTGCAGTAAAAATTTCATTTTTTCAATGAAGATGAAGACGTTCATGGTTTTTTTAACAAAACATTTTAATAGCTATAATTCCTATGTTCTGAATAATTTTATTACAACTTCATCATCATCAAGTAACTGTCAAATGGTAAATTCCATGCCAGTGTCAGCAATAAATGTTAGTTATAATTTTATAATAAACATTTTATATTCGAAAAATAACAAATTAAAATGTTTTGCTACGATTAAATAATACTAATAAAAAATATTCACGTTCAATAAATAGCAAAACTTAATGTTTGGCACAGTTTGCAATAAAAATCCTTTGAACGGTTAGGTTGAATTAAATGATGTAATAGCATACATTTTGGAAAGGTGTTGGTATAGCGAAAAATGTATCAATTTTTCTTTTTAATTCTAGTTTTCGAGGCGTTTGTAATTTTTTTCTAACTCATATAGCTCTTTTAATTATTTAACCAAAAGAATTAATAAAGAAAAAGTAAATCTAAATTTTTCCGTTGTTATAGAATGGATTTTTTTTTTTTTTTTTTTTTTTTTTTTTTTTTTTTTTTTTTTAATTATCATTCGAAAATTTGAGGTTTTGGCGCCAAAGACATCGCCAAATTAGAAAAATATGAAATATCTCGCGAACCATTGGAAGAATTTTGTTAGTACAATTCGATTCAGCATACAAAAACACACATAAATATGCTATAAGTTGATAAATAACTATAAAATCAGATTTTTAAGGAATTTTTTAAATGTTCGTTCTCTTTTTCATGCTCCTTAGGTGTGGAATTTTAGGAAATCCTTTCTTAGCGGTACTCTATGTCATAAGAAGTATTTTTACACCAATTTTCAAGATTTTAGGTTCAGTGGTTTGAGCTACGCGTTGATTAATGGAAAATCCAGACTTTCTTTTATAGACTTTCCAGATTTGCGTCTTTTCCCGATTTTTCCAGTTTGCCGAGAATTTTGAGTGACTTGTATAATCAATCCTAAATTCAATTTTTTGTCAATTATATTAAGTTAAAAAGAAAAAAAACCTTTTTGTATTTCTTACAGCAAAACTCGACGGGTTTTTTTCAAGTTTTGTTTAAAAAAACTCCCTGATAAAAATTATATGCTTTTGATTGGCAATTTTATATGTTATATTAACGCATAAAGGAGACAGTCAAGAATCTACTAAAAACTCAAATTACATAATCAGTTTTTCATTAAGTGTTAAAAAAGTAAAGAGTTTTTTTTTTTTTTTTTTTTTTTTTTTTTTTTTTTTTTTTTGAGTTAAATTTTACTAATAGAACGGGAGACGGCAGCACAAAAATCCACCTCATCGAGTTGGAGGCAGAAATTGCAGAATTAACTAAAACTCGATTCCCATATTAAATTTCAATCGATCTGCCAAGTCATATCTTGGTGAAAATCACCTAAAAAACCCGATTTTAGCGGTCGACTCGTAGGTTTACCATTGAATTTTCCTGCACCCAAAGGTATGAAAACATGGCGGAGTGGGAACAGGAAAACACAATGGTAAACCTACGAGTCAACCGGTAAAATCGGGTTTTTAGGTGTTTTCCACCAAGCTATAACTTGATAGGCCGACTGCGTTTTAATTTGAGAATCGAGTTTTAGCTAATTCTGGAATTTCAGCCTCAGACTCGATGAGGTGGTTGTCTCATGATTCGTACGCCTCCTTGAATTTTGCAGACCGGCACCATTACTATCTTATAGATAATATCTTTTTAAAAGAAGACGAAATTTTGCGCGTTTAACCTAGATTTCTTTGTCTATAAAAAGATGCTGGTAGTTTTCCTGGAGAAATAACGGTATCTGTACAAACCACGTGTCTGTGCTGCCGGCTCCCTGTCTATAAGAGAGAAGGATAATGAACTTGTTTCTTATGCAATCGTTTATTACCAATGATTTATGTCGTCATCCTTTACGAAGTAAGATAGGTAAGTTTTGATTGTGAATAGCAGCGTTGCTTGGGCTCGATAATCTTAAAAATACAATAATTTTGTTGTTCCGTGTAGTCAGTAAAGCATAGCCAGTTCCTTTATGTCTGACGTTGGATTTCCATGTGGGACTTTTCTGGCCAAGTTACCCACATTAGAAGAGCAACAAGACGAGACCAGACTCACATTTTTATGTTGATTTTTACAAGGCTGGAATCCAATCTATCCGATATCAACGGAGCATCATAAAAATCATATTTTTCATATTTTACTTTCTATCATTTATTGCCCAAATTTTCAAATAATTGCATTCATAACCGAAATATTTAGTAATGTAGCATCTAGTATGTAAAAATAATATTAAAACTTTATTTCAAATATTTACAAACATCTATAATTAAGGATTTTACATGTTGCGCCATTGAATATAATTCCGAAATACGAAAATTAAATTATCATATTTTCATACGCTTATCATTATAGTACATAAAACTAATTTCCACGTCTCGGATATTTATAATATTTATAAATAAGTATTCGCTCTACTTTAACAATATTAAACGTGTTTGATCACAGATATTTAGTTTGATCGAGAATAAATATTTATCCCGCAGATGTGTGCAGATGTGAACCTTCACTTCATTACGTATTATAAAACCATAGAACGTCATTCTTCCTATTGATGATAATTACAATTTAGTAGGAATCATTTTGTGATATTTGTAACGAAATGAAATTACAAATTTATAGAAATCGAGAGTAAGAGTAAAATGTATTAAAATCGATTTTCCCGAAAACTACATTTAATATATATTTGAATTATGTTTTTCTAATCTACATTACTACAATTTTATGAAGATGGTCATGTAGTAAAAGAATATGAATTAATATAATCATAATGTAACCGACTCTGCAGTTTACTTAAGGGTTAACATAATTTTTTATATAATAAATTTACTACGTTAATCTAAAAATTAAATTAAAGGTTTATTTTAACGCTTTCTAAAATAATCGAAAAGTGTAACATCAATTCGTGTCTCTTTGTCCACCCCCAACTCTCGAAAATATCGTTCATCTTTTAGATTATCGACATGTATTATTGAGATCTACCTTGACACCTTCTCTACTGAAAGGAAGTATGTTTGTTTCTAAGGTAGATTAAAATAATTCCGTTACGATGAGGTATTTGGAGAAAAAATCATTGGAGTGTATATTAAAATTTTTAAACTATTTAAAAAATAATAAAAATTCTATACTTTTATCTGGCGTAGTAAAACGAGCTCTTTGTAGAATATGGAGTCCAAATAATTTATCATTGATTTAGAGAGTCATATCAAATAATTTAAAAGCATAATAGTACGAATAAAACCGTTTGCAGCGTATTTTAATACGTTATACTATTTGAAACATAATGATTTTTTATGTTACTCTAATGCAATAATACATTTTTCCAAAGAAAATCGAGTCGGAAGAATATATTCTTAACTTACACATACACGTACATGATTTCGAATACCCTACTATTCGTATGGATAAAATTATCGAAGTTTTTACCACTGGTTTGCGATTACAAGTTAAACTAAAATTTTGCACACTAAATGTTATAAATAAATTATATAGATAATATTGAAAGCTACACAAAAGTACTCTAAAACCTGCTTTCTATGGCCATAAATTGCTTCAAGTTGTTTTTGAACTGCATAATGCACTTCCAGCCGAATTATAATATGTAGACTTAGACATATTTGTAGACAAGGCTACGCAATGAACTGCATAAATTAACGTATATGGATAATTAACTGATAGAAGTGTATTTGCAAGTGTGTTACGGCTAGTTAGGATAATGTGTTATGGCTAAGTTTTGTGGCCAGATTATAGCTTAAATTGTAGTGAGTATAAAACTCTTAAAGTATCATATAGATTTGTTAAACTAAATCCGAGTATGATTTCCTTCTATTGGAAGAAATCAAAATTAAAATTTCAAAACATTTTAAGTTTCTATTTAAACGAAATTTTGCAAACTTTGAAGTATTAATATAAGTATATTAATCATGAGCAAAAAAAAAATTGAGTACATTTAACTGTATCAGGCAAATTCGTCAATATAGTTCCACGGTGATAAATCCGCGCTTCCCGGGTTACAGAATATATGTGAAAACCATCATTTATATTCTAACTGTAAAATAGTCAATGAAATATCTATCTTCATTTTGAAATACCTATCCAATGATATGCCACTCAGTAGGGTGCCTAATTTTTTGTTCGTCTGTACCGCCATTTTGTATTTTACGGCCGTCATTTTGAATTTATAACAAAAAAAACCTAGCCTATAACCATCGGGCCGTTAAGACGAATCGATCAGATCTCATAAATTAAAATCCACCCAGCCGTTGGGTTGTTTCGAGGGTATTGTATTCGAGGGTATATAAAGAAATCCACATACCCAGATACGCGTGAAACACATAACACTTCTTTTCTATCGGGTAATTAATTTAAAAAGAATAAAAAATATGTAAATTGCAATACAGTTTTTTTTTTTTAATTACGATTTATTTTTCAAATAAATTGAATTTGAAAGTAGATTTATTTCTATGTTTGACGTTTAAAAATTGAAAATGTGCTGTATTTAGAAGTTTAAAATTTTGGAGTTAATAAAAGTTAAATTTAATCATCTGCTGTTGCCAACATCAAAATTATGTCAGAGTTACGCACGGACACGTTTGTCCTTTTTAATATATATATGCACGCATATATGCACGCTATTATTGAAAATATGCCTTTTTACACAATAACACACACACAAAAATATATATATACATATTTACAGACATAATTTCCGAAAGATTAGCAGATTGCTAACGAAAGAATATCTTCTAAAGAATTATATTTATTATCTCTAATCCTCAAATGGAGATAATACCATGTTAGAAAACAGCAATCTAAAATTAATGTGGCAACTCGAATCACTTAGATATAATAATATGTGTTTCCTCTGTGCATATAAATTTATCAAACAGAATCTATTACTATTAAATCATTACATTGCTAGCATTTAAATTGACATATATATGCTTCTGCATATAATGCTATTTTCAAGGTAATCATTAGCGTGCAGAGAATTAAAGCAATATGTGACAGTTATTCTAAATATACATTAGCGGTTCCTACATATATTTATGTTCCCTAATAAATCGACATTCTTTAGGTAACATAAAATATGACTATGTGACTATGTGATAAGGAATTTAAACACAAACTTTGAAAAGTATGAATATCTGTAACTAAAATTATAGAGGATTTAATGAGGTATATAAAAAAAAAAAAAACAATGTATCAATATACTTTGTATGTCTAAAAGCGTAGTCAACTGAAACATTTTAATAAATGAAAAGCATGCTATTTAAGTAAATCTGCAATATTCTCTTTGAGAAATATCTAATACGAAAGCACAGTAATTTCAATGTTAAAACAAAATCATCCAGAACAAGAGCTAAATATTAACACAAGTATTTGTAGTTTTAATACACCTTCCCCAACAAAAAAAAGAACAAAAACTGAAACTGTTTAGCAGTGTTTATTTGTTGAAGGAATGGTGGCCAAATTCGGTACTTACATTCTGTATTACTAGTTAGGTATATGTTAGGTATATACCGTGTCAAAACTTAGGCAACATCATAAATATTATAATTACAGTAGAACACCGGTTATCCGATGTAATAGGGACCGAGCCTCTTTCGGAAAATCGAAATTTTTGGATAATCGAGAATGCTTCAATTTTAAGATTAACGAAAACTAATTTGTTAAAAAAATTTAACATTAAATGTAGAACTAATTGAATGAAATAACTTAATATCTGTCCCTTCTCGAGCTTAAACAATATAGGAAATAAATTTTGTTTTTTTAATTTGTTCTTCAAATTATGTTTTTGTTTAATTATTGTATATTTGAACACATACCTTTTAAAATTTGATACTGCCATGTTACCATTCCATTATAGTTTACAAATATATCTTTTTAAATTTCATCATGTTACTATTAATTTGCACTATTACACATTACGCCGAACTAGTTTACTACATTTGATTAAAATATTTTTTATAATACAAATTGTTATCATTTGTAATTACATTTTGTAAACATAAAAAATTGAATATTATCCGAATCTTTAATAATCATTTATTAGAAAGTTTTACTTTTACACATTTATTGAAATATGTTAAAAAAAGTTTTAATTTTAACTTTTAAAATAATATTAAAAATTTTTGCGAATAAGTATTATGTTTTGTGTTGATAGTTTGGCGAAAGTGTTTCTTTTTTCTCTGGCATTTTTCTTCTTAAAAAACAACAAAAAAAATTCTATTCATCAAAATATTTTCAAAATTTGAATTTGAATTTAAAATTTGAATTTATTTTAAAGATAACCGTTGCGGTAAATTATCAGATGCTAAATATTAAATACTTTTTTCCGAATAGATCTATACGCTATAAAGAATTCCGACCAGTTTTCCTTTTGAAATCGGAAAAATAGTTGCCCTTATCGTACCGGAAAATTTTCCGACCCAGCTCGGAATAAAATATTAATAAAAAGGAAATAGTCAATAAAACGGTATTTTACGGATTTTATTATAAGCTGGGTCGGAGATTTTTCTCGTACGATAAGGGCAACTATTTTTCCGTTTCCTACAGGAAAACTGGTCGTATTTTTTACAGTGTATGCAGGTTGATGAAATGCTCATCCTAGGGAAAAATATTTTAGACGAAACATCGAATGAAATTTTCGAAGTTAGACAGACGAATGACTTTTCCGAATTCTTAAAGTGACCGTGGAAATTTATTTCAGCAGAAATCGAAAATTATTTCTTTGCATATTATTATACTCCAGTTTTTTTCTTAGCCAATTGGGAAAAAAACATCCAGATGCGATTAGTTTTTGCAAATTCACAAAGTTTAATTTTTCTACGCAATCAATTTTTGGCACTTTAATTTTCTTACCCGACTGCTAAGAAGAGCCACGTGTTTCACGCGTATCTGGATATGTGGATTTTTTATACTTTCGAAACATCCCAACGGCTGGATGTATTTTAATGAATGAGGTCTCTATCAATTTGTCTTAACCGTCCAATGGTTATAGTCTAGGTTTCGTTTTTCTAAATTTTAATTGGCGGCCGTAAAATACAAAATGGAGATATAGACGGAAAACAAATTACGCACCCTATTGAGGGGCATATCATTGGATAGGTCTTTCAAAATGAAGACGATGTTTCATTGACAATTTTACAGTCCGAAGTTCCGTTTAAATATTACCGAACCTACAAGTTTTGTAGGTAAGATCTCTAGCTTTTACTGCAACTCTAACCTTCATAGACATCTATAGGCCTCATCAAAACAGTGTTTATAGATAAGAACTGACAATTAAACACAAATTAAAAGTCATCAATACAAGTAAGTAAAAAAAAAAATAATAATTAGGTAAGTAAAATGAAACATGGTTCCACATTGATGAGAAATAATTAATTAGTTCGCTTTTTACGCAGTCGGGTTTTTGATTTTTTAAATTTAATTTTTACTTGTTTAAATCTGTTTTTCTTCAAACGGATTTCTCAACGCGTTTAGATTTTTTGAAATGTCCACGCATCTTAATTTAGGACCAAAATTCATGAATTTGATAAGGAAGATTCCTGATATTGACAAGAAGCTGTGTGGGCATTTTAAAATTTGACTTCCTTAAAATAATTAAATTTCATTTTTAACTTATTAAAATGCAAAATATTTATGAAAATCGATATTTAATTCACGAAAAAAAATCTCTAGAAATTAAGTATTCAAGGGATTATGAAATAGATATAATAAACATAAGAAAGAGATATACACATTTGTTTGTAATAGAGTTCTAAGTGTCTAAAATGCAAAATAGAGGAAATATCTCAAAAATTAAGACTCATGGAGCATTTTAAAATATCGTTTTAAAATTTTAAATTCTAAAAATCCCCTTAAAATTGTAATAAAATTTGGCTTTTTTAAGGTGTTCTACATACTTATGGTGAAATGTATATTTTCAAAAAAATTCATATATCTATGATAAAAAAAAAATAGGGTCCACACCGTCTCTTACAGGCGTCCCCACATAGCGTCCATTAAGAAGCGCCAAAGAACTTATGTAGCTCCAACATATTTGTTTACTCCCATGAATTGGCAAGCCATTTTGGCTTACGTTAAGTTGTGAGTAACCAAACCAATTTGAAGCAAAAAGAAAATCCAGAGTGATCCCTAAATTTTATCTCTATTTTACAAAAGAAAGCTTGAAGTTAATAGAATATTTTGAAGATTTCATTTTACAGTTTCCTTCACTCAAAGTCTTATTGTAGTCTCCAAAGTATTTTTTGCAAATTTTTCATCAATGATGACTCATCAAAATAATAATGCCAGTTTTCCGGTAGGAATCGGAAATATAGTTTCCCTTATCGTACCGGAATAATTTCCAACCCAGCTAGGAATAAAATCCTTAAAATCGGAATAAAATCCGTAAAATACCGTTTTACTGACTATTTCCTTATTTTTACGGACTTTATTCCGAGCTGGGTCGGAAATTATTCCGGTACGATAAGGGCAACTATTTTTCCGATTCCTACCGAAAAACTGGCAGTATTTTTTTTACAGTGTATGGATTATTTTAGTAAGATTTTTCGATGCTTAAATGACATAATATTCAAGAAAACAAATTCTTTATAATATTTTTAATACTTTGATTATGAATTGGGACATATATGTCACAATAAACTATTTTATATTCTACCTCAGCACTTAAAAAACAGTAATCTATCACACACACTTATATTAAGATGTTTTCAAGAGAAATCTACAATAAAGAATTATTTGTAAAATTATGGTACGGTAGAATGTAAGAAAGGCGCCAGTACCCGTAGATAATCAAATGTCTTGATACGTAATCAATCTTAATTGTGTAATAATATAGATGGTTTTTAATAATTATTTTATTTCTTCAAATGTGATAACCTTGTGCAGATTTTAAATCGGTATATAAAATAATGTTTTCAAGAAAATAGGAAAAGAACGTAAATATTAAAATTCTTTTTTTTTAAATATTGGATATTCTCAACTATTGAAAATTATTATTCCAATTTAATATCCCCATAACGTATTATTATTTCAATGAAAATCGACATTTTTAATAAACTAATATTATTTCCTCAATAGAAATATTAAATTATTATTCATTGTTTTTTTATTAGTACTAACTGATAATTATTTAACCAATTTGCCTTATTTAAAATTTCGTGAAAAAATGCGCATATTTACTAATGAAAACTTTAGACGAAGCGATTCGGAATTACGATGAAATTTGGCTGGTTTTTAATGATTTTGTCCAAATTTTTAAGCATTTTATTTTATAAAAAATACTTTTACTAGTCCAAATATACCGCTATTTTTTGTAGGAGGTGTAAATCGTGTTTGCACACATTCTTTTGAAATATTGTCTCTTTAGTCAATTTTTCGTAGAAAAAAGATCATCTCCGGAATGCGCAAAATGATTTGCGGTTGCAATTTTTTAAAATTGTTAAAGATCCTATTTTTTAAAAACCGATTACACCATCGAAACGAAAAATGTCTCTTCTTTACATGCGTATTTTTGTTAATCAGTATCTCCGAAAAACGCCCCAAATTATAGTGCCATATAGGAGGAACAAATAACTGCGAAAAAAACGCTTTTTTTTTCAACAGTGTTTTTTAGAAGTAATTGTGGCCTTTCAGACGTAAAAGTGAGGTCTCTGAGAATATGTTTTCTGTTTAAAACAATGAAAACGGTTTGGCTGATAGAGGTTAAAAGAGAGACGGAAACACAAAAATTTCTGTGTTCAGTTCTTAACCCCTTAACCTACAATGACGGGCATAGCCCACGTACGATGATCGAGCCAAATGTAAAATTATTCCTACCACTAAAATTTCACAGTAAATATAGTTTAATTTAATCGTCGAAATTCCATGATTAAACAAGGCGAAAATCTCTATTACATTTTAGTGGTAGCTATGGATTTGCCAAACCGTAGGTTAAATCGTAGGTTAAGGAGTTAATTTCCCTTTGCTATGTAAATCGGGTTCTGGGTGTGCGCGAGAGATTTATCCGGCTCGGAATAAAATAGATGATCTTTTAATTGGAGTTCGTAGTGGTTTTCAATTATTAACTCAATTAAAATTTGAGCTTCAGTTGGAGCAGATCCTACCTTGGTCTAAATTCATACACATTTTCAGACTTTACGTTTAGCAGATCTCACAGATTGAAAGACACTCTGACAAAGGAAAACTTTCTTATATACATACATATATCTATACATATATGAGTGTGTGTGTGTGTGGGGGGGGGTGAGTATATGTATATATACATATGCATGTGCGTGTGTGTGAGTATGTTATATATATAAATCTCTCTCTCTATATATATAACTACTAATTTAACTACCAAAGGAAAGATTCTCTTAGCAAGGCCATATTTCTAAAAATATATATATAACAACACAATAATTCTTATAATGTTTATTTGTATACAGATTTATGGAATTTTCGTTAAGTTGAAAAACAGACAATTTTACTGGCTAATTTTTATGAAGTTTAAACATCTTTGAGTTAACCATATTTTTCGACAAATGGTTCTAGCAACTTTCTTAAATACAAGCGATTTGTCTAAATGCATTTTATAAAACGAGCATATAGGAACAAGTGTGCCGATAAAGGGACTTTTACATCATGAATTCAGTATTGGGTTAAATTTTAATCAATATACTATCGCACTCTAGGGTAAAATATTTTTTTTAATTTATTCTACGTTAAAAATTAAAATTATTAATATTAAAAATATTTTTTATTTATAAATCGTAAATTTAACATTTCCATAAAATTCCTCAATTGAAATTTTGACAGCGATTTCTTGTAATAATTAAAAATTTAGATTACATTTTATACCTATGGAGTTTCTCAAATTCCAATAATTTAAAAGTATATATATACGTACTTGCTTTAAAGAATTAGTAGTTTTAGATTTTTATCACTAAGCATAATAACTGTCCGAAAAAATATGAAATTCCTAAAAATAAATAATTCTATCCCGGAAGACTCATCTAAAATATAAATAAAAAAATACTACCAGTATATTCTTTATATAATACATAAAACTAAACTTCTATCGAATTTAGAGCATTTTTACGGTCGATTCAGCAGCTGAATTATCAGAATATATCTTTTCCAAAGAAAATACTTACAAAGCGATAAGAAAGTCATCTTACAAAGTTCTTAAAAGGAAGTTTCCCGAAAATATTTATCTTTGTGATGCACTTAAGAATCCTGCTTGAAAGGGTAAATTTTACAAATACTTATTGTTGAACATGCCATTGGGAAAACTTGAAAGGCGATTTTTTGAAGATTTTGTAACATGAAAACTTGTTTATGAAAGTTCAAAGTAACATTTATATCAATGTAAAATATATCATAAAAATGTTTTGATTCGTACATAATTGTACGTATTACGTATATCTACAAATACTTAATATTCCGAGATATTAATATAAATACACGCATACGTGTGGGTATATATATATATATACATATATAAACAGAGAGAGAGAGAGAGAAATGCTGGTAGATAGATTAGATTACGTACATAAATATACATACAGAAAATGTATCAAAAAGCTTGATATTTCTAAATAATAACAAACATACCTGCATACACGCACATATAAAAAGGTACAAAGAATTAGAAATTTGAAAATACAGCCTATATTCATGCTATTAGTTAGGTGATTTAATACATATGTATGTACACGAAAATAGTACATTTTGGACGCAGTTAAATAGTTGCGTGCACTGTAAAAAAATGACAGATATTTATTAACCTACGAAAATATACAATAATCACGAATGCAAATATATAATAACATGTTCAGAGTCAACCAAGATTCCAAAGTGTTCCTTTATCTTTAGAAACCCCAGAAAACAATCTATTTTCGAAATTTAAAGAATAATTTACAAAAATTATATTTTTATTAGCTGCCGTAATTTTCGGAAAAGTTTCCTAGTAGTTTTTACAACGAATTAATCTCTTCCCAAAATCCGGAAAATTGTTTTTTTGGATTCTGTCAATTCTCCTGTGAACAATTTTAGCAGTAGAACTGAATCTGTGGATGCGATTGTAACAAAATAATATTAGATTTCACATTAATGTTAATGCTGGTATTATTGCATGTTTATCAGTTAAACATGATTTCTCAATATAAAAATATTTCCCTAAGTATTCAGAGCATCCGAGAAAGTGACATTCCGATGTGAGAAAACTGATAATTTCACTGTAAAAGCTACTCAGAAACGTTTCCGAAAACAATGGGCTGCTATAAAGGAACACTTTTCGGAATCTTCTGTGACATGGAAGAGGTTACTGTATATTTCCGTTATTGATTATAGCACTTTTATTTTGTAGATTAAGAAATATCTGTCATTTTTACAGTGTATATGTCCATGTTTCGCTCGAATAACCGTAATAATACGCCTTAACCCTAAAATACTACCCATTCGTCTCCTGAACAAATCCCATAACAAATATCCTTGACATACCTTCCACTAAAGCCTCAGTACCTTCATTTGATCTTGAATGCTATATTTGAAGATATTCCTTCTTACCGAAATAATTGCGCACGAGGCGTTTTCAGAACAATATTCGTCTCGCAGACGAATAGTTACCAGTAACGTTTGCATTTGAGAATTTGACTTAGTTTTTTTTCCACGGCTGCCGTGACATGTCAAAACGTTTTTTCAAAGAACATTTTTGGGTAGGCCTCAGGCTATCCGGGGACAAACTATTTAAAGAACTAAGCGATGAAGAAAATTCTATTTCTGGGAATAAATCAGAAAATGAATATTTTATTGAAGTTGAAAATGATGAAATCTCAGTTAGCGATAGGGATGAAAATGATGAATTATCCTTTGACAAAAAAGATGAAGAAAAGGCAATGCTTGAAAACAAACCCAGAGGATGAAAATATGAAGTCAAATTTTGAAGCTAAAACTGAAATCCGCAGCGTATCAAATAAAAGTGAATGGGTTGGAAATATTCCAAAATTCATGTGAGAAGTCTATTATTATTATGTTATACAAAACTAAATAAATGTGTCATTCTTTTGTCTACTTTCTACGAAAATTCAAACTTTAATTAAGAAAATAGAAAACCGGAAATGACTGAATTTTATAATTCCACGAAAGAAGTCGTCATCACATTGGATAAGATTTGTAATAACCTGGCATGTAATAGGAGAACACGCCGGTGACCTGTGTGTATTATTGTATGATAACAAGGACAATTATAAGTGAACTTTTGAAATTAATTATGAACATTCAACAACCAAGACAATCTGAATGTAAAAAAAAAAAGAAAAAAAATGTGTATATTGATCTTTCAATTTACGCAGAATGATATGCAACTTTTGTGTAAAATGTTCCAGAGCAATGTGTGGTGCACATCATGCTAATATCCGTAAATATTGCTTTTAAAATAAATAAATTATGTTCTCTTACTTAATTGAATACTGAGACTGGTAACATCATCTGCACATACAGTTGCGGTCAAAAGTTTCCGGCCAGCATAAAATTTTTGGTTAATTTGTAAGTATACCCATTTGAAGAGGAATCACAGAGTGATACTTATTAACTTTATTGACATAACACATACGAAATTATTTATGGAATAAAAGATAAATGTTAATAAATTTAATTGACAAAATTAATTGCAAAAGAAAACGCATGTTCTCAAAAGTTTCCGGCCACCTTGGCAAGTTTGGAAAAGAATGGTGTTATAACAGAAAATAACAGTGATCAACAACATTTTCAATTAGTATTTTGAATTCATACATTTAGCAATAAGTACTGCTGCGTAACAACGTGGCATCGATTCAATGAACGGTTGTAGATCGTCCATATTAAGTTTTTTCCACGGTTCTTGCAATTTTTGTGAAAATAATTCTATAATTAATAATTTTATAATTCCACACTCGTTTTCAAGTTAGTTTCAAAGATTTTTTATAGGATTCAGATCGGGTGATTGGACTGTCCGTTTCAAAAGCAGAATTTTTTGTGCGAAAGCCACTGCTTGACGATCTTGCATATATGCTTTTGTTGTTATCAGGATGAAACAAATAGTTGCGACTGCAATTTTTCCTCAATAAGACAGCAAATGATATTGCACGATATCGTTATGCATTGCACTATTCATCTTGTCGCGGATTTCAAATAACGGACAGGCGCATTTTCCAGAAAATGCTCCCCACAGCATAGCGTGTCCTCCACCATGCTTCATTGCAGGAATAACATGTCTCGAATCTTGTCTTTTGTTTTTAGGTCGTCGGTTGTAGTGTCTGTTATCACTCCCAAAAAGAATGAACGTCGATTCATCGGAAAATTGTACTTTTTCCAGTTTTCAGTTGATCAATTTTTGTATTCCCTGGCAAATGGCCGTCGGGCACACTGATTTTTTATTTACTTATGAAAGGTTTTTCAACACCGACTCTTCCACTCCTACGTCACTTAAGAGTCTTGACACGGTAGACCGACTTATTTTAGCAGTATTTTAAAACCTTAAATCGCGGGGAATTGCATCGGCATTTTTATGCGGGTCATCAACTGCTTTTCTCCTGATAATTCTGTCTACAACAATAGACGTTTTCCGGGGTTTCCCGAACCGTGGCAAGTTCGAAGGCCATGGTCATCTTTATATATATTTTTAAAATATCGTTCACAGCAAATTATCCGATCGACAAATTCTCCACAATCTCACGAGAGAATTGTCCCTTTAGCGACAAACGAATCACCCGCTTAGGAACAATAAATTGTTTAACTTTTCATTTTTGAATTTCAAGTACATTATTCACATTTATTAATTAACAAACACTGCCAAAAAATACTTTACCGATATCAAAACCTAACGGATGACATATGGCCGGAAACTTTTGCATACGCGAATTTCGAATTCCTCCCCTTTGCATCAGTTATCTTCATTATCCAATCAAAATGACCCCGTAGCCAGAGGTACAATGCTTATTCTTAACTTTTGGAGCAATTGTGTTTCGTCTTCGCTGAAACGTTCTGTCAAACAAATCAAAGAAACTAACTGGCCGGAAACTTTTGACCGCCACTGTAGTGTACTTTTATTCTAATTAGCTTTAAAAATTGATTTTAAGCGCGCCAACCCACATTTCGCCTTGGAGCCGAATGGTTATCGTTGCGTAAGTTTTTCAATGGGTAGCATTCTAGAGTTAATAGAAATTTTACAATGTATTACCAATACTATGATACATTTTTTATGGCAATTCAGAGTTGCCTTTTGCACAGCTATGCAACCAGTATGGTCCTTATTTTCTCATAATATCTACTTCTTCTCTGCGTGATTTTTTTAATTTAATAATATCTCAATTTCGAGTTCTTATGGGTTTCATGTATAAGGCTTAACTAATTTTTTTGTGATTTTTTATCGTCAGTCCGTAATTTCTGAATCCTTTCTCAAATGTTCGATTTTAAATATCCCGTATCGCTTTTGAAAGTTTCCACAGAAAAAGAAACTTGTTAAATACATTCAAAATATATTGTGGTATTTCATAGGAAGAGGAAGGGTAAAGTGGATTGTGATGGCAAAGTGGGCATTTGAGGTTTTTCCGAAGTATAGCGCTCCGCCTTGTAGGAACTATACTTCACATGTGCTGTTAGTATTGTTTGACACTTTGAAGCGGAAAGCTGTCTTGTTTTTAGTTATGAACTGATTTTAATGTTTATTTGGCTGTTTTTATGACAATTATGCCAATTTCTTGATGATAGAAAAATAATGTGTAGTTTTATAATTATCTGATCTTATACTGTTTGATATGTGTGAAATATCCTTTTATATGATGTGCGTTATAAAACGATAGGTCATGTAGAATAAATGCGAGATCACAGACTTTTTGGTGTCGTTCCGGGAAATGTGGCCAGAAAGAAATCGAGGGGAAATGGCCAGATGGACCCGAAAACAATTTATTATTCATTGTTTATAACAAAATACTATCGAAAAGTATTTTTTGCGAATAAAATAAAACAGTTTGAGGTAATAACTTCTGCAGAGAAAGGCTTACTCCTAACATTTGCAGAGTGCATGTCTGCTGGGGTACGTTATTCTTCCATTCGTCATATTAAAACTCATTACTGATTAATTTATCTTGTAAACGATTTAATACTTAAAGTATTATAAAATGTATATTTATTATTAACGTATGTTACTTAAAAATGGGTTGATACATCCTGAATCAATGCGAATTGTTCATTACCTATGCTGGCCACTTTAAACAGACTATGCGACAAAGTGGCCATTCTGTATATATATATTAAGTAGGGCGTGCATTTTAAATAAAAGTCGGAAGTTAAATAAAAGTTGCATTTTAAATAAAAGAGAAAATCTAAGTTGTATGTAATAGTAAACTTTTTATTCCGAATTTAATGTAAAACTAGTACTGCTATTCGTATTTATTCCGCATGTACGAAACATTTTGTTATTTTAGGCTGTACGGCTTTTTTCGAATGCACGGATAAAAGTTTATGTGTGCAGATAGATATGGCATCTTAAAATCTATATATTAAAAAGAAAAAGGTGTTTTTTTTTAGTCATCAGCCTTCAGATTTCTACTGAACCAATTTTACTGATTATGCTTTTAATTGAAAGCTCTCCATATGTACGTAGATGTGGTCGCACTTGCTATTTTTAAAAATATTAGTATTTTTATATTATAGTTTTAATGTTAAATTTTTTTGTTAAATTTCGCCAAAATGGTGGCAATCGGATTACTTCCAAATTTGAAAAGAAAGGAATAGTAATAGCATTTGCTTGTTTTTTAGGATTATATTCTTACTTTACAATTTTCTCATTATAATCAAAAATAACTTTAAAAAAATAATGAAAATTACGTCACGATTTAAAAAACAATAATTTCACTAATAAAGCCATTATATTTCGTCCTGCTGATATTGAGTTGGAGCTGAAATTTTTCAACAAGTGAAAATGACGTCATATTTAAAATAAAACTGTCATTTTACTTTCAGAAAACAAAACATCCCACGTTTGATTATGTTTAAAAGTTATAAATTTCTGAAATTTTTACACACAGGTACTGAGATTAGAACTTGAAAAACCGATTGGAAATTTTCACATGGAAAGATTTAATAGCTGAAAAATGTTACTTTAAGCTTCGAAATACTTTTATTAAAAACCTATTACGTTTTAAAATATTTCTTAACTGATTAATATGAATATTAGATTGTGCAAATAACGTTAGTCTTACATTTCAAAGGGGAGGGGGAGAGATCCTATGATTATGTCAAAGTGAAATCATTTTTGCTGATTTTTTATTCCGTAATTCTAAGCATAAGAACCTGTATTCATCACATTATCATAATTACTTATATTTATTATATGTTACTGATTAGGTATACGGATAAAGTTTAATTATTCAATAATTATAAAAGTTCAGGATTAAAATTGTATTTTGTTGATTTTAGGTTAAAAAATGTGTTTGGAGAGTTAGAATATCCAGCATAAGATGGATTTTTTATTGTAATTATTTTTGTAGGTTTATTATAAATTGAATGCAAATGTTCATTTGTAAATATTTTATTTCATCGAAATTTGACGGATTCCACATAGTTATCACTTAAATCACTGCTAATGAGGTATTCTTGCATGGTGTTAAAATCCGTCACAGCTTATTGAAAAATTGACAGTCGCTTTTCAGAGCAATTATATTCCATTTCAGTACAAGTTTTCCCATTTTTGGTCATTTAATAGATTGTTAGAAGAGATGATGTTATAAGTTCCGAAATCAGAATTTACAAATTCTTCAACTGCGCGAACATCGCTCATTTTTTTTTTCCAGTTTTCTGGTTGAATCCTCCGGTTCGGCATTTTCAAAAGGATTGTCAACACTGCATTTCAAAAGGCGCAAAGGCTAAAGCATTTTTTTTTTCGTTTTTGGTAAAACATTTTTCCAAGCTATAATAAAAAAAAATCATTGCTTTCAAGAAGTTTTTCTGTTCATATTTATGAAGTTTCAAAGGTTTAAATTGGCGGCAGCTGCTTTCATCATAATTTTCGATAATGTGTTTTAAGAATTTTATGGCTTTTAAATCTAGTGGCTGCAATTTGCCGGTACAATTTTCAGTGAAGAACTTAGCAGCTCTTGTTTAGAAAGTCCGAATCAGGTGGATAAACTGGACAGAGATCATTGAATAAAATTATTCGCTGTTTCTGTTATCGCATGTTATCATCTGATACTTTTAATCAATCGTTAAAGAAAGACCTTGATATTTTATTAACCAGGTACACTGTTAAAAATATCGTGAAAAATTACCTCTGTTTTTAAAGGCTATCTTTTTTTTGACCAATAAGAAAGCTTCATAAACGCTTATGGGGCGTTCTCATTAGTTTTGAAGGATTGAATTTGAGGATAAATTTCGCATTTTCTCTCTTCTTGACATCAAGAAAAAAAAAAGTATAAATGAAATTTCCAATTTCAGGAAAACGTATATATGAAATTATTTAACGATGATATCCATTGGATTTCCCTTGACCTTAAAAAAATCATAAATGATAAAATCTTCTAAACGAGAAATTTATAAACGTTGTTTCACTGTATTTTCTCGATCATTTTTGGTACGTTTTGAAGGGATAATTACTGAAGGAATAGAGTAAACCTGTACGGTATGATATATTAATTCTGTAAGTTATTTAATTGAAAGTATGGTGCTTCGCAGAGTAGCGCGTGTAATGATATTATTTTAAAATCGAGTAAGCTGCTGTGTGGCAAATGATAAGATATCAATTTTTTCAAATTTGTTTATCGTTTAGTATTTTATTTCCAAATTTAAATCACAGATATGAATGAGGACGCGACTGTAACACTTGTTGATGACTTTAATTAGCGATACTACTTTTTTCTGTTGAAATTTTTAGTCTCCCTTCCCAGCAGACTCGACTTGATGAAAAGCCATGTTCAATCTGATCGGGATTAGCGTTGGTTTCAATATGATTGAATTTAAATTTTAGTTTTACGAAAAGCTATCTTTGTTAAATGATGAAATTTCGTTTTTGGGCGAGACATTTAATTCAAATATTAATTGAATGTAAATCGAATACGTGAAATTTATATACCGGGCGATCCAAAAATTCAGGGAATTTTGAAATGTTAATAATTACAAAACCATGTACAATAGAAATATGCGGTTTTCAGATATAGGCTCAGAAAAACTTGGGATTTTTTTTACAATGATGTTTTTTTTATATAAACAGTTAACATTTTTAGCAACAGGTGGCGCTAGTATACTATATGTAAAGTATCTATACCATGCGTTATATTAGAAGATAAGCTGATTGCGCAACACCTTTTCTAAGATTATTGTTCAGATTTTGCTTTAAGGGCCGTTAATGTTCAAACTCTTTTTCGAAGTTTAAGGAAATTGCATTTAAAAGAAATTACGATATAAAAATTGATGTTTTAATGGTAAGTTTAGACATGCCTTCTTCGCTTGACAAAGCTTTGTTAGTTAAGTAGTTTTAAAAAAAGGATGAATCGGCAAGTTTAGCTTTGCGTTCTTTTCGGACAATTCGTGGAATTAAAACAGGAAAAGGACCGATGACCATTACAAATCTGTAGGCTATGATAAAAAGGTTTGAGGATATAGGCTCATTGGAAGATCGTCAAAGAAGCGGGAGACCCCAAACGTCTGTTGCAATCGTAAATGAGGTAGAACTCGATTCCGATATTCAATCCACTTCGTAAGCACATGGTGAATGCAGTGCACGTTCTGGATTTTCTTATGGAAGCGTATGGCGATCACAAAGGATCATTCTCAAGTGATATCCGTATACAATTCAGCATGTGCATGAATTAAAATAAACTGATTTTATAGCACGTCTAAAATTTACTAATTGGGTTTTTGCAAAAATGGACAAGGATGCGGGCTGGATTCCAAATGTTATGTGGACAGACAAGACACACTTTTCACTACGTTGAAGCGTGAACACGCAAAATTGTCGGATATGGGCTAAGAAAATCCTCATGCATTGGAGAAAAAAAATCTACATGACGTAAAAGTGCCAGTGTGGTGTGGATTTACAGCTTTTTTTCATCATTGGCTCATTTTTCTTCGAGGAAATTTCCGCTGGTAGATTTCGAACAGTTTCCGCGACGGGCGACAGATATGCAGCGCTTTTAAAGAATAAAGCCATACCTCACTTGAAAGAGAGAAAAGCGCTCCATTCCATAACATTCATGCAGGATGGAGTGCCTCCTCACATCACTTCTCCTATCACGACTGTCCTGAGGACAGTCCTTTTCAGCACGAATGTCCTCCAAGATCTCCAGATCTTACCCATTGTGACTTTTGGTTGTGGTCTACTTGAAGTCTCATGTGTACAGAGACCGGCCTAAGTCACTGACCCAGTTGAAAGATTCTATACACCGTAAAGTTTCATATATACCCCCTCAAATGATTTTTAATTGTGTGTGCAGGGTGTTTTACATTGACTCACGGCGCGCCGTGAGACAATGTAAATTTGTACGTAAATTGGCGGTACTTATAATTGATGGGCGTCATACAGAAAAGTTGGAACACTTGGACGATGATTTTGTATTTTTAATGAGCTGTATCATACCATAGCAATATTATATTATGAATTTCAGCGCCACATGTCGGCAAAAAGTGTAATAAATATAACATATTTTTAAAATTAAAAAACAAAATCCCACAAGTTTCTAAGAATTTCTGTGAAAACCATATGGTTCTATTTTTTTCTATTTTATTATTATTATTATTATTATTATTATTATTATTATAGTTATTAGCATTAACTCCCGGAACTTCCCGGTAATTTTTTTAAACAAATCTTTTAAAGAGAAACAGGTATGTTTCCTGCTACGCTTTGTCAGATCTCTCAGTTGAAGGAGTTAATATTATACATATACATATATTACACATATTATATATATTAAATTATACATATATTTCTGCTGCAGTTAATTTGATTAAAAATGAGTTAATCTCGATCATTATTCATATTAAAATAAGTAGTTTTTCGATATTCTGTTTTACACCAGCTATTTGTGAACAGCCCATTTAGCAGGATTTGAAGTTCCCATCACTGCATGATGATACTATCTACACTAGAAGTATGCCAAATCTGTAAAAGTTTACAAAAATTGCTAATATAGTGCCCCCTTCCAGTAAAACATTTCCAAATTCAAGGTGGATCGGCTTGCAATAGGCAGAAATATACACACATATTTGGTTCAATTCTACATAAAACTTTATGCAGTTTTCAATGTACAATAATGAAAAGGACACAAAAATCGCTATTGTATTGCCCCTTCGGTATTATATTTTTGAAGCGAAAGAAGATCTGCTGGCCACAGTCAAAAATGCACTAAAAGAATTTAGTTAAATTGTGTGCATAACTTCATGCACATTTTGATGGTAAAAATGGCGACACGCCGACAGACAAGCATTTTATATAAATATGTCTTTGGGGAACGTTGACCTTTTAAACATGTAAATCCGTCGAAAACCGGTAGTCGACATACATTTCGATTACTATACTTTCTTCTATTGAGGATAGAAGAAAGTAGATATATACAGTCGTTGTGTGTTGCATTTGCTGAAGGAAATGTAGAAAAGATAGAAAAATATGACACGCGTAGAAACAATTAAATTTTTTAAAAGGAAAACACAATAAAATAATTTTAAGACGAAATATATTAAATTTATTGGAGAAATAAACAATTAAATTTAAAAAATCAAAAAAACCCGACTGCGTAAAAAGCGAAAGAATTATTTCTCATCAATGTGAAACTATTTTTTTTTTTCAATTCCTACTATTACCTCACACTCTCGTTTCAAATTTTCAGTCGTTAATAAAATAATTGTTATTCATCCAATCAAGCTCAAATATTTTTTTTAAACTAGTAGTAGATGACACTTGGTGTTAATTCAGTTTTTTTTTCAAATATTAATTCATTAATTAAACTTAATTAATTTTTAATAATCGAGAGAGCCCTCTTCTTGATCAAGGTATTTTAAGCGCCACTCAAAAGGAAAGAAGAATGGGAGAAAAAAAAATTCTCGTATTGGCCTAAGTAGGAATTGACATAAAATATATATATATATATTATATATTACTTGTTTATATTACTTACCTATTTTTTTTATTTACTTGTATTGATGACTTTTAAGTTGTGTTTAAAAGTCAGTTCCTATCTATAAACACTGTTTTGATGAGGTCTATGGAAGTCTATGATGGTTAGAGTTGCAGTAAAGCTAGAAATCCACAATACATACACAACTTCCAGGTTGTATAATATTTTAATAATAGTCAAATTAATCATATCATATCATAGTTTCATAGTCAATGAAACATCGTCTACATTTTGAAAGACCTATCCAACGATATACCACTCAATAGGGTGCGTAATTTTTTTTTTCGTCTCTACCGCCATTTTGTATATTACGACCGCCATTTTGAATTTATAAAAACAAAACCTAGCCTAAAACCATCGGGCTGTTAAGACAAATTGATAGAGACCTCATTTATTAAAATCCATCCAGCCGTCAGGATGTTTCGAGGGTATAAAAAATCCTCATACACAGATACGCATGAAACACATAACCCCTCTTTTCAGTCGGGTAAAAAATAGAATAAACATAACATAGGTTAGTTATTAATATGTTACAAACACACACATATATATATTAAATACAGTCGGCTCTCGTTAATTCGAAATCGGATAAATCGAATCTTTGCTTAATTCGAACTAAACATGAAGTCCCGAAATTTTCAATGGCAGAATAACGTAAAAACTTTTCCTTTATTCGAACTCATTTTCTCTTGACTTCGTTTAATTCGAACTAATGAGAATTCCATTTTTCATTTTTCCTTACTTTCTCACGGACTTCAGATCCTTGAAATAACTTTCTTTCTTTCATTTTTGTCAGAATTGTTCTGAACTAGTATAATAATTCCATGCATTTGAAATCCGCTTTCTTAGTGTGCCCTGTCTGTCCATCAATGACACATCCGCCCCTTCTTCCATTGTGCTTTTCCTAATCCCTTCTGTAGCATTTTACCCAGTGGCATTCCAAGAAATTCACTGAGTGGACATCTGTTAAAAAGATAGGGGAAACCTGTTTTATCACTACATTCTACTTTCACTCTGGGGATCGAATTTTTCAGTCAATGGTTATACTTACTGCTAAATTGTTTTTTGAGAAAGTAAAAGGTCTTGTTTCTTTAAAATATGGCTCCACGTGGAAGTTATAAATCGTTAACTGTAGAAGCCAAAGTGGAAATTATTAAAAAGGTACGATGTGGCCAATCTAAGACAGAAATTGCTGCAGAATATGGAATAAAAAAGAATACGCTGTCTACTTACTTGAAAAATAAAGAATTCATCCTGAAATCATGGGAAAAGGAAAGATTTGCTAAAGGACGAAAATGTATGAGAACAGCAGCCCATGAGGATTTAGAGGAAGTTTTACTGTTATGGACAAAATATGCATTGGCAAGAAATGTACCTTTGAGTGGACCTATATTGGCAGCTAAAGCAAGAGAACTTGCACTACTCATGGGTATTAAAAATTTCAATTGCAGCGAAGGATGGCTGACACGTTTTAAGCAGTGAAATAACATCGTACACAAAACTGTGTGTGGTGAAAGTGGTGCTGTAGACCTCGCTGCTTGCAATGAATTCTGCGAAAAGCTACCCGAACTTATTTCTACTTATGCAGTAAAAGACGTGTTTAATGCCGATGAAACAGGGTTGTTTTACAAACTTCTTCCTAATAAGACTTTAACATTTAAAGGTGAAACGTGCACAAGTGATAAACTTAGAAAAGACAGGATAACTGTGACGGTAGGTGCCAATATGGATGGAAGTGAGAAGTTAAAATTGTTAGTTATTGGTAAATCAACTAATCCACGTTGCTTCAAAGGAGTTAAAACACTGCCTGTTGATTATGTGACAAATGCCAAAGCCTGGATGATGCGTGAGATCTGCATCAGTTGGTTAAAAGAACTGGATAAAAAATTTTCTCGTGAAAACAGAAAAATTCTATTGCTGCTAGATAATGTGCATCGTCATTGTAAACTACCAACACTGAGCTCTATAAAGGTTGAATATTTACCCCCTAATACTACAGCACAACGGCAACCGATGGGCCAAGGGATAATTCAATATTTAAAAACTCAATATCGTAAAAGGATTCTAGAACAAATTTTATTTTCGATTGACCTTAAAGAAAGCTACGACATAACATTACTCACGGCCATCAACGATTTATATGCGGCCTGGGACGCCGTACAACCTGAAACAATAGAAAAATGCTTTCGACATGCCGGATTTATCCATCCATCTAAAGAGAGTGGTTATAATACAAATGACGAAAACGATAGACCTTTTGAAGAAATAGAATTTCCAAACTTTTCTGAAAAGTTCCAATGCGATATTACGTTCGCAGAGTATGTAGCAGCCGACAATAGTTTAGAAGTATATGGACCCTTAACTGTGGAAGAAATTGTTGAAACAATTCACGAAAAATGCAATGAGGAGATGGAACCGGATTCTGGTGATTCTGCTACTATGTCCCATGTGCTTTCCTTACCCACAGAAAAGTCAATTGCACAATCAGTTGAGTGTTTGCATACATTTATCCTGATGCAGCCGTTATCAGACAAAGAACTTAACTGTTTGTTACAAATAGAAAAACTGGCTAAAAAGTCAAAAATGAATAGGACTAAGCAAACAACAATTGATAATTTTTGTCATAGAGATGATAAATAAGTGTAAATAATTTCTTAAATGTTCATCTAATTTCAGGTTAGAAAATTATAGTACAATTAAAATGTAATTTTAAATGCCGTTGTTCTATAGTGTATTATTATTAATTTTTATGTTTTATTTATATTATTTTAATATTATTAATTATTTTATGTATTTATATCTTTTAATTTAATATTAAGTCATTCTAATGATAACATCCGAAAAAAAAAATACTATAACATTAATTCCTTTGTAATAGTACCCCTTTACACATGTTTTCTCCCATACTTTCCATAATTCGAACTCTGGATAATTCGAACATTTCTTGTGGTCCCGACGAGTTCGAATTAACGAGAGCTGACTGTATATGAAAACAGAACATGCACCGTATTAGGAAAGGATTTTGTTTTAATAATTAAAGATAGAATTTCTATTCTGATAATATGCACTACTATCTGAAAAAATAATATATTTATTTTTAAAACTCATGAATGCGTAAATCTGTTTCAATTCAAAACTATAAAGAGATTTTAGTTAAAAATAAGAAAAATTCCATGACAGATATATTTAGACGTACATATTGCATTAAAATGAATATGTCGTTATAAAGATAATAACATAAATTTGCGACAAAGAACTAAATGTTTAAGAGCTCGTATACTGAAATGTCACAATTAAGGGTATGTCACAATCATTTGGAGTTGTTCTGATTTACGAGCGCATTACTTTATTAATGTTATATATGAAACGCTGCCATGGAAACATCGCACAGTGGAGAATTGTGCACGCAAATAAAGCATTAAAATAAAATTGGAATACAAGTAAAGTACAGTAATAATTAATGATTGTCGCATTTCTAATAATAAAAAAATACAGTTAAATTCATTCTAGTTTTTTTACAAATAATGAATATCTGTTCTTGTAAGTATAATCTTCAACAGGAGTTTTACTACAAAACAATGATATTACGATAAAATGAGAGTTTTTTTTTTTTTTTTTCAATACGAAATTCGTTTTTTAATAAAGAACGAAATGTGAATCTAATTTGATATATCTCTTTTCCGCTGTGATATTTTGTAGACTCAAAACATTGAATAATTCTTCATAATGCACTTAATATTTATTCATCATTTATATATTTAAAGTTATTAATAATTTCATAATTATTTTTGACTTTATACTAAATTTTAACTCTTAGTTGTAATGGAATATTTTAACTGAAGTGAAATTGAGGTAATACAGATTTTATTATTTTTTAGCCATCAGTTTTAGTCAAAAATTTGTTATCATATTTTATTTAGCACTTTGTGATTTTTTTTTATTCTTTGTTTTATTTTTGAAAACAATACTTTTAAATATTTATAAAAGGGAAAAAGAATATTAACGGATAAATTTACTTCCAAATCTTCTCCTTCATTAAAAACTACTTATCAAGAAATGCTAACATATATTGTAAATATCAGTTGCAAAATAGATATCAAATATTAAATTTCTAAATAATGTTTTTCCTTAATTTTATTCTCATTACTTAAGAACACTGATTCCAGCGCGTACCGCCTTTGACGCGAATAGCGACCTCCACTACTTTGGAGTGGTCCAACCGATATTTAATGTATACGATCACGGCCATTCTTGTATAACAGGTAGCGACCCGCCCGTCACCGATGTTTAGAATTATTGCATTTATATTTGAAATTTTTCTAGTGGTGAACTTCAGTGGTCTGTACTATTACTATTCCGGTCGGCATCTGAATGAAAAATATCAGAATCCCCCCGAACATCCTTTTCTGTGAAATAGCGGTCGACAATATATCCCAAACGCGATACCACATATGTCGATTTTAACGAAATATTAGAAAAGCTAAACTTGATAAATTGATTATATCTGCGAGGAATATGGGCATGATAGGGCCCTTAATACGCCGGACTACACATGTATCTGCGATATAATTACAGAAGGATTTTTATTTAAAAAAAGAAAATACCATCAGCCACGATCATAAAAAAAAAAGCAAAAGCTAAATTAATAAACTTATCACATTTCCGTCGTATATGGGTGGTCCAGGTCATTAATATCAAGGGCGACTCCGGATTCCTCAAGGTAATTATATGATAGAGAGACCTATGCAATATAAACTGATACGATAATATCATATTATTTAGACATCAGCTACCACCGAACGTTCGCGAAACTAGCGACATGTGGCAGAATCATTGGTCACTATCTTCATTACTATCCGGGAAGTTAGTGCACCCGATTATGGAAGATCCTCAAAAGAAAATTTTAAATGCTAATTCCAATATGTTAAAAACATCGAATAGCGCGAGCGGATTGAGCGGAGCATTTGATACCTTCGACAACTGCGGTGGTTGGAGACAAATCTAGTTCTTGGCAGAAGTAGGAGAGCGTTGATTGCGTGCGAACGCTGAAAGTTCTATGTAATCATAATTTGATGAATATATCGATAGAAAAGTTGGGCATATACAACATACTTTACTCATAATTCTATCTATTTATAAAGTTTGGTCTTCGATTATAATATGAGTTTGATTGAATAAATAAGAGTTATAATGATCTCGAAACCACCGCTGCCGCCTCCAATATTGAACACCCCGGCAAACTACACCAAGATTGTTAATGTCTAAGACTTATTGAATTTAGCTTTTAATTTAAAGTTACAATCTTCCGGAATTAGGTCAATACCCCCCAAAAAAAGAAACACGACTCCGCTGCGCATCACCGATTCTGCGAAGTAACTACCACCCGCCTCTAATTCCTTCGCATTCGTCCAACGACGTTTAATACGTCCTTCCACGATCCTTCTCGTAATAAAGGCTACTGCGCTAAACAGACGGCAAATAGCGAACTTGAAGGTCACTTTCTTCATCTACTGACCGGAAAGATTGTACGCTCGATAAAGGAAAATCGTCACCGGAAAAATGTAAAAGCTAAATGAATAAATATAAGACATTCATCAGCAGTTACGGTTCTGCTGTACTCCAACTTAATTTTTCCATCTTAAACTGTGCTATTATACTTACTAACCATTCTTTGAATAAAGTTTATTAACTTAATTTTTAATTCTTAATATTTTAAATTTTATTAAAAATTCTAAATAATTGCTTCTATTTTCATTTTGTTATCATTTATATCTTAAGTAGTTTTTACCAACATTCTTTCCTTTCCTACTGGCTTACAATATCACGATCAAACAATAGACAGGGTATTAAGGTGCTCTCAGCTAGGTAACCATTAAATATCCTCTACCGTTCGGCATTGTTTGGTTGCGATTGGGCTAGGGTATTTACTAAGTCGAACAACTGCTTTCGTATTGAGCACAGTATAGTTTTATGTTCATAATTTTAATACAGAATATATTTTATATGAAGCGGAACTTGTTAATTTATTATAATTAATTTATGATAATTTTACTAATCCTTTATGATTTTTATATTTCAGTGTATAATGTCTTTAACAATATTAATTCCTGAATAAAAGAAATTGTCATATAATTAAGAGAAACTTTCATTTTTTTTTAATTTGACAAACATAAGTAGTAGAATGTATCATATATAATATTTCTTCAATATTTCTGGTAACCTGGACTATAAATTAAGTGTATTGTTCTTTTTTGCATATAATATGCATTTTTTTTTTCAGGAAATAAAAAATTCTGTAATAGAAATGATATATATATATATATATATATATATATCTAATAAAAATGAATGACTATGAAAATTATTATGAAAAGAGGGTGCAAAACAACAATAAAAATCCATGAAAATTTATAACGAAAAAACAACAAACAAACCACTCCCTGCTCTTCAGAAAGTGGGAGGAGTGAAAAAAGCAGGTATCAAAAACAGAAATTGGATCCTCACGGGTTTCGCAAGATATGGCCAACCCACATACTCCAAAAGTATAACAATAGATTTAAACTTTCAAAAACACAACATAAAAAAGCTATTTTATAATTTTAACGAATCAAAACTGCTTTAAAAACAAATATAACCAACCAATTCAAATCCAAGAAAACCGATTTAGCTTATAAAACGTAAATAAAAATTAATAATTTTTTTTTTTCAAAAATCTTTTTTAATATGACTAATTCATTAAGCAATTAGAAGTATTGAACATGTGAGAAGGCCATATCCCCACCTTTACCCATGAAGACCTGAAAAAAAACTTGCTACCTTTAAAACAATCTGTTACGTAATGACTAACTTTATCTTTCATCCATGTATCAGTCACCTGCATAATTATTTAACCGGTTGTAATTGCATTGTTTCAATATCTGGCAACAGTTGGTTTCGTTTTATTCTAAAAAGAAGTTTACCAAATAAAGTAATGTGAAATATATGGCTCTTCTATCATTGAATTTAAGCTAGAAATATATTCGCTTTAACAATAAGAAATGTTATTGGGGGCAGTTTTAATAGCTTATAGATATTTTAATACTTAACTTTTAGGGATTCATTTAGTTAAGAGATTTATTTACATTGGAATCCAACATATGGCGTCCGCTGACAAGACTGGAATCTGTAAGTAGAATTTTATTTGAACTGCTCAAGTGAGAATTATTATTATTGTTGAATAAAAAAAAAAAATATTGTTGATGTTGAATACTATGGATGCGTTGAAAGCAGCTAGACGACAACATCGTAGAATTTTCACTAAAGCGTGTAACGAATTTGATGCAAGTGAAAGTAATTTATCGGCTGCTGAAAAAATTCTGAAATTGACAATGATAGAAGAGAAAGCGAAATTTATGACCGATGTAGAATATAAAATTAGAGAAATATTGTATAGCGACCAAGCTGACGAAGAAACAATAGACAAAGATATCGATGAATCTGAGGTTTACATCGATCGCTGCCGTGTAGTACAACAGAAATTAAACGAACTTTTGGTTGTAAAAAATGAAGATTTGAAATCTGATATTTCGGTAATTAATAGGGATGTATTGCTTCATTATCCGAAGATACAATTACCTACTTTTAATGGTGAAATTAGAAATTGGTTGAAATTCTGGGGTCAATTTCAAAAAATTGATCAAGATACTAGCCTAGATTTTCATGACAAATTTGCGTATTTATCACAAGCCATGGAAAAAGGCAGTGTGGCAGAAGAATTGATTAGAAGTTTTCCGCCTGGTGGTAATAGTTATGCCAAAGCTGTAAGTCAACTTAAATCTCGTTTTGGACGAAAAGAACTTTTGATAGAATATTATGTTAGAGATTTGTTAGGCCTTGTACTGCAGAAGCAAAATCCAGGAAAACATAATTCTTTGCGACGATTATATGATTCATTAGAATCGAAATTGCGATCATTAGAAAGTCTTGGAGTTATTAGAGACAAATATGCTGCGATGTTATATCCGCTTGTTGAATCGTCTCTTCCAGATGATATTCTTAGAGCATGGGAAAGGTATAGAACATCTCACAGAAGATCTTCAAATAGATGTAATGATGTGGAATCTGAACTAGATAAAAATCATGATACAGATTTAAATAATGGTGTTTTAATTGGCTCAAAAACTGATCTAGATAATTTATTAGAATTTCTGCAAGACGAAGTTGAAGCAGAAGAAAGAATTTCTTTGGCAAGTAAGAGTTTTGACAAAACTTTTCGATACACGCAAGCTGCACGCAATAATCATGAAATCGAAGAATCTCAAATATCTACTGTATCAGATTTATTAAACATTGATATGAGAAAATATACTAGAAATAAGAATAATTTTAAACAAACACCGTGTATTTTTTGTGACAAACGACATGCATCGAAAAAATGTTTCAAGGCAATGTCAATGTCGTATGATGTTAAGAAAGACATAATGCAAAAGAAGGGAACTTGTTTCCTATGTTTAAAATTAAACCATCTAGCCCGAAATTGCAGAGCGAAAGTAAAATGCGTTGTATGCAGAAAAAAACATGAAACTCTAGTATGCCCAAAAGTTCCTGGAAAGTTAAGCAAACCTGAAGAAGCCCAGGATGCCTTAAAAGCTCTGAATAATTATTACTTCAGAAGATCTTCTTTGAGTGTTGAGCCTTCAAAAAGCAAGCTTCATCATGAGCCAGGATCACAAGGACGAGCTAGAGGAGGTTCAAGCAGGGGACGTGGTGGTTATGGTGGACCCCGTAGTGGTGATTGGTATGCTAATGGCTACGGCCGAAGATATGACAGTCCACCTTTTGGAAGTCGAGATTTTTATGACCGTGGCTACAGTTCAATGTCGCCTCGCATGAGACCATACCCTTCACCTTATGATCGTCCTAGTCCATCTATGGTGCCCATAAGAGATAAACATGCGGATCCCTATTCATCATCTTTGAGAGATCCATATTCACAAAGATCTGGCATGTCTCCTGTTTCACGTGATTTGTATGAAAGAAGCAGCAAAGCAACATTTCTTTGACACAGTTAAGGTACCGAAAAGATTTAACTTGTAATTTTAAATTGTTGAGTTGTGCATTCCCCACAACTCAAGGTGGGAGTATGTTACGTAATGACTAACTTTATCTTTCATCCATGTATCAGTCACCTGCATAATTATTTAACCGGTTGTAATTGCATTGTTTCAATATCTGGCAACAGTTGGTTTCGTTTTATTCTAAAAAGAAGTTTACCAAATAAAGTAATGTGAAATATATGGCTCTTTTATCATTGAATTTAAGCTAGAAATATATTCGCTTTAACAATAAGAAATGTTATTGGGGGCAGTTTTAATAGCTTATAGATATTTTAATACTTAACTTTTAGGGATTCATTTAGTTAAGAGATTTATTTACATTGGAATCCAACACAATCACTACGCTCCACTTCTTTCCATCAGCAGGAGTTGCAAGCAAGGCCATAATCCAAGTTAGACCAGCGTCGTGAAGACTTGTCTTTCCATTATCCTCATAATCATTAATTTTCTTTCCAAGTCACCGCAGTTTCTACTTGAAGCACATCAACATGCAGACGTTCTTAAAGACTTTAGTCCACAACCTTCATTTATTCAAGCAGCTACCTTGGCATCCATTACGGTGTTTGGCCGCTTAGCTGTTGCCACTTTATAAAACACTTCTTAAGTTGATTTACATAATGAAAAATAAACTGGTATGGAAATAAATTATTATAAAAAAGATTAGCAGTAAATTTAAAAATCTGTGAACTCAAAAATTCTTTATTACTACAAATTCTATAAAATCTATTAATTTGTCCCACAATGATGTTATTAAAAACCTTCTTACTTAAATTTGAATACCAGTGTGGCATCGATTGAGTATTAAAATTAAAAAAATCCCGTTTATCAAAAAGCTTAATTAGTATATTGTTATCATTAATTAAAATGTCTAAATCCAAAAAATTAACATGTAAATTATCAACAGAAGCCTTATTTAATTTTAAACATGGAGGATAGATATCGTTAATCGATACCAAAAGTTTGTCATCGAATATTATTAAATCATCGATATACCTTAAAACTGAATAACTCTTATTACTGTTTAAAACATAATTAAATTCATAATAAAAAAGAAACAGATTTGCAGCAGAACTCGAAAAATTAGTTCCCATACCGATACCACATACCTGGTAGAAAAATGAGCTATTGAAAGTAATGAAATTATTAAGAAAACAGAAATTACATAAACTCAAGAAAAAATCTCTTTTAATTCCAAGCTCCTCCTCAATACAGAACATAGCAAAACTATTTTTTAGTGTATCATAAAGTAAATCTATAGGTATATTAGAAAAAAGGTTTTCAAAATCATAGGTATACAAATTTGTGGGCGTTATGGGCGTTTTTTTAATTTTATTTAAAACCTCATTGCTATTGTCTATACACCAAAAATAGCTAGTATTTCTATATTTAAACTTCAAAAAACCATAGATGCGCTTCAAAAACTCCTGTAACTTAACATTTAAACTTTTACCTATACCTCTTGAATTACAACATATAAATCTGAATTTAATAGGCGTCTTGTGAAATTTTGGGGTCATAAACAGAAATGGAAAAGTATGATGATTATTAATAGCAAAATTATATGAATACATTTTTCTAGCCTTCTTGGTGTATGCAATAAATTTGTTTACAACAACCTTGTGACTTAATTTACATTCCTTATAAAATTTACTATTATTTAACTCATTTTTAACTTTATCAATGTAAAAAAGCTTTCAAATGATTGCATAATTTGAAGCCGCTTTGTCCACAGGTACTATTACAAAATTGTTATGTAAAAATTGAATATAATTTAAATCTTCTTTATTGAGACTATGATAAACATAATCCTTACTGTTCAAATAATTATTAACAAAAAACTCAAATTCCTTTAAAATATGCCACTCCCATTCAAAAAAAGCTTCAAAGGGGGTGTTAAATCTGTAACATAATTGCATAATAAATTTTTTCAAATCCCTTTCAAAAATCTGAATAGCCGTTTCCTTGCTAATTGTTTTATTTAATCTAAACTTAGTACCTAATCCCATCATAAAATGTAAATTTTTGTTCTGTATAATATCTAAATTTCCAGTAATAACATGTTTATGGAAATCATCAATAAAATCTAAAAAATCTGTGTCACATTTACATGTTTCAGGAATTTCATCAGAAAAAGCAAGAGATCTATAATTGAACAATTTTTTACAAAGAGGAATGTTATATTTATAAGCAACAGCTATATCAACATCTCTAAGAGGGAAAAAAGTGTCATAATATCTAAAAAAATCTCTAATTTTAAAATTGTCGAAAGACTTCTGCTGAAAATTCAAAGTAAAGAAAACCCTGTCAGTTTTGGAATCCAAAAAATTCTTTAATCTAAAATTAATAAAGTCAAAAAGCAGGTCTCTAAAATGCAAATTAGAAAATTTCTAAATTTTACGAGCTTTCCTAATTTTGTTTAAAATTTTAAGCTTAAGTGTGAATACCGCTTTTTTTACATTTTTAATACTGAAATTTACTACAAAATCTTTTTCAACATTACAGATCCAATCCTCTGGCACTAAACAATTTAATCCATTGGACAACACATGTGATCCCCTGGTATCTCTTTTAATTTTCAATTTACTAAACAAATTTAAAAAACTATAAACATTATCAATACTTTTTATATTGTAAGAATTTAAAACTGTATTTAGACCATAAGGATATAAAGTCCTGTGTTTCAAAATGAAATCATTTTCTATTTTCAAACGCTCATTCTGATTCTCAACATGTGCCAAAATTTCAATCAAAATGTTATCAAAAGTATGTATCTTAAAATGCATAATTTCAAAAGATGGATATTGTAAATCATCATTGTAAACATTTGATCTGTGATTGTTAATTCTAATATTAAGAGAACCAGAAGTCTCACCAACATAAGCGTGCGAACAAGTCATACATGTAATCTTATAAACAACATTATTAAACTTGCAAAATGTACAGTAACCTGATGGTATATCAACAGCCTCGGCACGACTCACCAATCATGTTTTACAACGTTTATCTTTTCATTTAATATATTTCATAATTTCATTGAGGAATTTATACAAAATTCCAAAAAAAATTTTATATTATGACTTTTTGTAGGCACTTACACCTAATTGCATAACAAACTGCACCCAATTCAACATATGACATATGAAATGTCCAGTTGAATACACAGCAAAAGAAGCGCAAAGCAGCTTATCAAATTGCCAAAGTATATAATGCTTTCAAAAAATTTTTTTAAAAACAAATAACCCAGTGCATCAGGCGCAACGCAGCTTCTTATATGCACTAAGTGAATATATCTCTAATAAAAGTGAATGACTATGAAAATTATTATGAAAAGAGGGTGCAAAACAACAATAAAAATCCATGAAAATTTATAACGAAAAAACAACAAACAAACCACTCCCTGCTCTTCAGAAAGTGGGAGGAGTGAAAAAAGCAGGTATCAAAAACAGAAATTGGATCCTCACGGGTTTCGCAAGATATGGCCAACCCACATACTCCAAAAGTATAACAATAGATTTAAACTTTCAAAAACACAACATAAAAAAGCTATTTTATAATTTTAACGAATCAAAACTGCTTTAAAAACAAATATAACCAACCAATTCAAATCCAAGAAAACCGATTTAGCTTATAAAACGTAAATAAAAATTAATAATTTTTTTTTTCAAAAATCTTTTTTAATATGACTAATTCATTAAGCAATTAGAAGTATTGAACATGTGAGAAGGCCATATCCCCACCTTTACCCATGAAGACCTGAAAAAAACTTGCATAAATCTTTTTTAATATGACTAATTCATTAAGCAATTATTTGTTTTTAAAAATTTTTTTTGAAAGCATTATATATATATATATGTATATATATATGTATATATATATATATATATATATATATATATATATATATATATATATATATATATATATATATAAGGATATATTTTTAACAAATACCGTATACATAATAAAACTGATGTTACCCTTTTTCAAATAGCAATAAGTCTGGCTTTAATTCTCTTTATATGTAAAAGAATAAGTTTGATGTAAAATTGAAAGAAACTTTCTGAAGATTTTCAGATTTAATTTACTTGTGTTTTTAGAATAAAATGATTCGTTTCATTTTTCTTTTCTCCGGTAATTGCTATCTTAAAATTAGTTAAAGTAAAAATTTAATGATATTATTATTTTTTCTCTGTGCATCCAACATTTTTCATTGTAAATTAAATGTAATGAATAGAAAAATTAACTATAAAAAAGATTTCAATTATAAGAACTTCAAAAATATATTTTTTTTTTCTTTTCTTAAGTGAAAAATTACTGCAGTATTTAATTAAAAGAGTTTTTAATTTGCAAACCTTAACATAAAACTTTTTTAGGAGTTTTAAGGCTTTTTAAGATGAAGTGTTTTGAATCTTTAAAACGTTGTAATCTGTCGTAAATTTAATTATTTGGAGAACAAATTTTCATGAACAAAATGAACATTATTAAATTTTAGTACACTTTTTTAAGTTTAATGTTGGTACTTAACCTTTTCACGCCATTGGCTACATGTACGAGGTTTAGTTTTTTATAATTACAATTACTGTCAATAATGAAAAACAGAAAAAAATTATAATAACTTATTCACTAGAAATCCCTCAACAAGAGAAGTGAATATTTTATGCTCTGGCTGCGCCGATAATGTTATTTCTGATGTATAGTTAGACATAAAAAAAGCGTAAAGTAATATTTCAGCAATGAATGTTGTTGGATAATTTGAAAAAAATCACCAATATTTTATAAAAAACAATATTAGATATTTTAATATATATTAAATTGTAATAATTTGTAAAAATGTAAGAATGAAATTTACTGTTAGTTTTTTATTTTATCTGAAACCATTTCATTCATAAATTACCATTAACTCTGAGCGGACACATACGTGGACATTATGTTTTTTTTTTTTTTTTTTTTTTTTTTTTTTTTTTTTTACTTTTTTGCTATTTTAATTCGTATTATTTTAAAATGAATAAATCATAAAAAAGTCAGTATTTTTCTCACCATAAAAAAATCATCCCTGAAAATGTTTTTATATTTTGTTCTGAAGATTTCTACGAGATTTCTATTCAGAAACCTAAATATATTTGAATTAATCAGAAAGAAACAATGTAATAGAAAATCACAGAAAATGTGTACAAAAAATATTTTCTTATTATTATTTGTAAAATAAATAAAATTAAGATAAATAAATAATTTTAAGATACAACTTTGTTATAGATACTAGAACGTGAAATAACTCACTAGAAGTCACACTGTTAAGAAATCACAGTGTCCATTTAGCTCTTATGTGTTTGTGGCAAAAACTAAAAATTTGTCACTTAAAATGTTTTTCACAGTTTCAACTACAAAACCAATACCTAGAAAGCACCTGGATCCACCAAACATGGTAGCATATATATATATATGCATGGTAGCCATAATATAGACAAGTATTTCTATTTATTTTGGATGGTTATAGATTTTGATCGATATATTGCTAAACACATACATTTTCTGAAACAAGACCTACAAAATAAAAATTCATCGCATATTATGTGCAAAGTTCTTTGCATCAATTCATTGATCTGCAATCATACATTACACAGGTCGCATTGCATCTAGTACAAACAACCTCAGAGAAACAGCACCTCTATTTCAGAACTGCAAATATTTTACATCCAAGTTAGCCCTTACGAAAATAGTTCATAGAACTCTATAGCACTCTATAAAATTCTGTACAACTTCTATAGATTAGCCTTTCTATTCTATTTCTATAGAGTTCTGAAGAGTGGTTTATAGAATATATTTTTTCTAAAGAAAATGTTTCTATAGAATTCACAGAAGTTCTGTAGAATTTCTTTCTATAGAACATAATTTCTATAGAGAACATAAGCGTTATAGAGTTTCTATAGACTATTGATTATCGAGATTTTCTATAAATATATATGATGTATATATATATATATATTGGTGTTTTAAAAACTATGTGTACTAATTTATTTACGACTATATTTTAAAAATTAAAAAAAATATATTATTTTTTAATATATCATTTTAATATGTAATAGTACCCCATATGTTTAATATGATTATAATTTAATTCAATTCAAAAAGATCTTTATTCAATTCTTAAGATAATAATGTATCAGACGAACTACTGATTTAAATTATGGTCAATTAGTTTGCTTATGATTCATTAATTTTAAAAATACAACTAACAAAACAAAAAAAGTAAATAACTATATAAATATATTCTTTACAGAACGGGCTTTTTTTCAATGTTTAAATCTGGTTTTCTACGTTACAAATTGTTTCGTTTTTTAATTCACACAGTTTGAGAATCAGAGTAAATTCTATGTAGATTTTTCGAATTGGAACGCAAAACACAAAATAAACAAATTTGAAAAAGTATAATAAGAGTACAGAAATTCTCAACGGACATACCAATCTGGGTTGGGTTGGGTTGATTGTTGATGGCCGATTATCTACTCGAGGGATATAGGCCCTAGGGGGAGTGCCCTTCATGGGGGTCTTTCTAAGGGAACCTAACCCGTATTTACGCATGGAAAATCCAAGGCTTCGAAGAAAACCACGAAAACTCCGAAACGGTTAGGCCGACGTGCGCGATTGGGTTCAAACCCAGCACCTCCCGTCTACCAGCTTCGAGAGCAGAACCTCTCAGCCACTGGTGGGGCGACATACCAATCTGAAAGTATCCGTTCAAGTTTGAAAACCGAAGAAGCAGCATACAGTGCGGTTAGAACTTGTGAGGGTGACCATGTGGGAACAACAGCGTGTTTTTGGCGAAATTTGAATGTTTTATAGAATGTATTCAAATATTCTTATAGAAATTCTATATTATTTCTATAGATATTTTTATATAAGCATTACTTACATCTCTATTGAATTTCTAAAGCTACTTCTATAGCTTTCAGTAAAACTAGTTGATAGAAATATGGGCTATAATTTTATAAGATTCTATAATACTTTTCTATATTTTTTTTATAGAATTGGAACTATTAGAAACTATTGGAAATCCAGATCACATGGCTTTGAAAACATACGAAGTATATTTGAAAATCTGACCACACTTAATTGATCATGCAGAATGCAACATGGCATTGCAATAAAGAATTTTTTTTTCTAGAGATTAAACTCATGTAATAAACCAAGAACATTTACTTAAATAGAAATATTTACAAAAAAAAAAATAAAAATAATTAAATAAGATGAAAAAATAACAACATCAAAAACCATGTACTATAAAAAATATTTAATCAATGTTTTCAAAGACGCTTTTATACAAATTTTCAAATACCATGCAGGCAAATAATGGAGGATTTCTTTATAAAAAGATTAACAAAGGTGGTGCAGGTTTAGATCTATATTTCTATCTAAGGACGCTTTCTACGGTCTAAAAAAATACACATGTTCAAAAACTCGGGTAATATCTATTGTCTGATTTTATTGCAAATATTTTTTGCAGTACTGAAACAACGTTTTGCTTCTAAAAACTAGATGTTTATATCAAACATACAGGCTTTAAAAACAATTATCTAACAAAAATAGGAAGAAAAATCTGTCAAACATAATAGTTTAGCAAGACAGTACTTCCGGAGATTTTTAGGGACACATATGTATCCTGTACGTAAATGATTCTTTATACACTGTTAAAAATTTTGCAGCATTCTGGCAGGTCATTCGACCGTTTTTTGAAAAAACGGTTTCATAACTATAATTTAACTATATTCTGACCATAAAATGGCCAATAATATAGTCAGAATAGTGTTAAAATTACGGTTGTGTAACCGTTTTCGGAAAAAACGGTCAAATGACCTGTCAGAATGCTGCAAATTTTTAACAGTGTAGAATGCTTTCAGCAATGTTCATTACTATCATACATTAACATTTTTTGAAGTGACATCATAATAAAAAATATAAAAAAAAACTTTCTTTGATAAACGAGATCTTATATAGATACTTCCCATAAATCACTTAAAAAACTTACATTCGCTATTAATATCATTCACAATACACTGTTAAAAATTTGCAGCATTCTGGCAGGTCATTTGACCGTTTTTTCCAAAAACGGTTACACACCGTAATTTTAACACTATTCTGACCATATTATTGGCCATTTTATGGTCAGAATATAGTTAAATTATGGTTATGATACCGTTTTTCAAAAAACGGTCGAATGACCTGCCAGAATGCTGCAAAATTTTTAACAGTGTAGATAATGTGTTGGAGTAACTTTGGCAGAGGATATAAATTGCATTGTATTAAATATATATATAGGGTAATTACGGGAAAGGTTCACCACAAGGGTAAGATGGAACAGTCAAATATGTCGTTAATGCAGCATCCCGCAGATGGTGCAACTATCTTAGTCAGACACTTAAATGTATTTTGTTGTGCATTTAAAGGTTTTGGTTTATATGTTATCTATCTAATTTTAATGAGATTATGTCGGTGAAGATATAGGTTTCTAAATAACCTAAAATGGGGACGTAACATCAAACTGTGTAAAGTCGGGGTGGGTTTTTCTTCTCACCTAGTGATCGAAAGAGATGGACCATATGTAAACAGGGAGAGAAAGTCCAGACTTTATGTTGGGAGGGATGGACCCAACAATCTTAAATTTAAAATTTAGCTTTATAAAGAGCTGAATTTCAAATACTAAGGTATGGTGTTTTTCTGTTTTTGGAAAATGTCCAGAACCTGCATTAGAAAAGGTTTGACTCTGGCATAAAAAATCGTATCTGGATACAAACATTCAAGAAATATGTGATGACGAGCATGACTATTTAGAAGATTGAAACAATATCGAATGTGTGGGATTCTTCAAAATTTACAATGAGACGAAACAAAAAGTAGATTAGATGCAGTGTCTTTCTTGTTTGCGGTTGCTTAATGAAGGGATGTCACGGTTAGAAGTAATATGCTGTAGTTGTGGGAAGAAATTAAATAGCAATAAAAAAGATACTGAAAAACTAACCCAACTCATAGTATGTAACAAATTTTTAAAAATAATGTGTAAATAAGGTAAGATATTAAGAAAAATATTTAATTTTCTTTAGTATATATTAAAAGACCATGGTATATATTAAAATCATTAATAATCCATGTAAACTTAATGTTCACTGATTTAATTGTAAATAAGTTTATTTAATTTTCATATCAAGAAACTAAGCTTTTATAAATTTAATATATGTGCAATTATTGCAGTATTGTATTGCGAACCATCTCACACGGGTTATACCGGGTGAGATGGTACCACAAAATAAACATTAAAAATATATATAAAATAAATTGGTTTAAAGATTTGAACTTCAATATTAGGACTTTTTAAAGAAATATCATGCACAATACATATATACTCGGAAAGTGAAATATATGTAAATATTTGGCTTTTAGAGCGCTAAGAAAAACCGTGATCCATCTCTACTGTAATTATCCTATATTTATATGTAAAACTGAATTTAAATTATTACTCTCTTCTATATTCAATAGAAGGAAGTATTGTAATCGAAATTTTTTTCGACTTCCGGTTTTCGACGGATTTACGCGTTTCAGGGGTCAGAGATCCCCAAAAACATGTTTATAGAAAATGTCTGTCTGTCCGTGTGTCCGTATGTCCGTCTGTCCGTCTGTCTGTCGCCATTGTACCATCAAATAGTGTATAAAGTTATGCATATAATTGAACCAAATTTTTATTTTAAGTTTTTGGCTATGGCAAGCAGAACCTCCCTGAATTTGGAAAACATTCGCCTGTAGGGGGCGCTGTAATAGCGATTTTTGTGCGATTTTGAATGTTGTACCATCCAAAAGTGTATGAAGTTATGCATAGAATTGAACAAAATTTTTATTTTAAGTTTTTGGATATGGCAAGTAGGTCTTCCCTGAATTTGGAAAAAATTCGTCGGTAGGGGGCACTGTAACAACGATTTTTGTGCGATTTAAATATTGTCCCATCCAAAAGTGTATGAAGTTATGCATAGAATTGAACCAAATTTTTATTTTGAATTTTTTGTTATGGCAAGCATATCCTCCCTGAATTTGGTAAACATTCGTTGGTAGAGGGCGCTGTAATAGCGATTTTGTGTGATTTTTGTTAAAATTATGTTAAAAATATTAAAATTAATGTTAAAATTAATTTTATTTGTTTATGATTATTTTATTGCCACTTTCAAAAAAAAAAAAAAAAAAAAAAATACTATAATTCTTTTAAAATGCGTAAGTATCGTCTGCGGAAATGATTTCACTTAATAAGAATAAATTGTGCATTTGAATTCTTAACACTGAAAAATACTTTAATAATTGAATGTAAATAATTGAATTTTCACAAATTTTAATTCATTAAAAATATGCCATAATTTTCATTAAAATATATTTTAGAAATTTCATAACAGAAATCGTGAAACTATTATATGATTAAATGGAATGTGCACCAAAATATTCGCCATTTGCAACCGATCTCAATAAAGTATTATATTAAAATGTATATTTACCTCTCAAATAACATACATTTTAAATGTAAGAAAGATTAATGTACTTTTATGGTTTCAAGAGGAAAGTCTGTAGTTATTTTCAATATTTAAAATATTCCGTCTTCACAAAATGCAGATATATAGGTTCATTTCCTTATTTAAATCATTTTAAAAATGAGAAATTTTGATGCCACGATAATATTTCACGTACTTAAACATTCATGACTTTATTTATTTTTACTGACTCAATGATTTTTATTTACTGCAAGAAATATGCAGGTTTCATTGTCGTTTACAGAAATAAATATGTATAATGGAAAAATAATTACAACAAAATAATAAAAAAATTTTTTTTGTTAAATCATGTGATAAGAAAATAATATAGTCAGAATCTACAAATCATATTTTATTTCTATCAAGTCCAATAATATTTCTTTCCTTAATTAAATTTCAAGTTTTTGAGATATTTTGGTGGAATAATGAAAATATATTTATTTTATTGATCATGCTTCTATTTATAATTACGAACTCCATGATTTATTTTTTCTTCTATAAATATACCTGTTTCATTTTTTATTTGAAAAAATCGGCCGTAAGGAAAAACATGTAAAATAAATGAATTAAAATAATATTTTTTAAAGTTATTTTGTTAAAAATAAATATTAATGTGCAAATATACAGATCATAATTTATTTTTACATTTAATTTTAAGTCAAAATACTAAACATTTTTTTTTTTTTTTTTTTTTTTTGTAAAGTTTAAGACAAAATGTAATTTGTGTAGCATAGTAGAGGATTCGCTTCGCTTATCATATATATACTATATATGTGAATGTGCGAGTGTGTATGGTTTCGCAACTAAACTCTCGTTGCATTTTTGATGGACCGGAACAGATCGATATTGCTTCGTGTACGGCGGTGTAAAGAATTTTCTACACCCATTGTAATAATATCTTAATATGCTTGACAATTTCTTAGCGACATGTAACTTTTAAAATTCTTTTATGTAAAAGATTTTCTTTCAGATTGCCTGTATGTTGCATAATACATATTTTAACAATTTAAATTTAAGATGACGGATTCTATACAGGTCTTATAATATGGTTCTTTTACGTTAATACATAATTATGGTAAATATCTGTTTAAATGTGTATTTAAAAAATAAATAAATGAGTGACTCATTTCTTAATTAATAAACGTTTAGCAATATTTTCATACTACATTATAGAAATTTTTTCTGGCTGGAGATGCTTTATATGGAAGTACAAATTTGACTTTTATTGAAATGAAAACAATTTTATTATATAACACTGTTAACATGCAATTAAAAATGCTTAAACAGTGTTAATTAAAACATTCCGTTTAATCGTGAAGCATAATTACTATTCAAACGTTTTAGCTTTGAATGTTAAACTGTTGTATGTTACGTATGTGTGTTAATGAATACTGTATAAGGATTTGGAAACATAATACTTCCATTGATATGTTGAATTTGCAACTGCCACAAACATTTAACTAAATGCAATGTATATAAATAAAGAATGTAGTGGATTGCTAGACAATATCTATAATCATCTTAAAATCGCCGTTTAATATATTTTTTTTAATAATAGTAATAACTAATTTTCTAATGACGTTTCAAAGAAGTACATCACAGTATGATTATTAATAACAAGTATATATATAGTAGGGTGGTGCGAAAAAAGTCAAGTTGATATTTCCGAGTTGCTATAGTGCGGAAAAGTTGCGATTGGTAAATACAAGAAAAACAAAAACAAAATTATTTAATTTGGACTTTATCTTCCGATCCCGTAAACCGCCTAAAAATTAAAAAAAAATTGAAAATTTCCGATTTTTTCAGAATTTTTTTTCTTTTTTTACGTATATATATTTTTTATCGCTATAGTGCAAAATATTTGCAGATTGTAATGTTTAATAATAATAAAAATAAACAGTTGCGTTTAAAGAATAGCTTCCGATCATGCAAGCTCAATACAAATCGGCAAAAATTCAATTTTCAGTGATTTTGAGGAATAAAGAAAATAATCACCTGAGATCAGTTTGCGTTCCAATATTAACAATTGCATATAAAATGTACAATGTACAACTCTTTGCTTGTTTAGATATTTTATAATGTTCAAACAAACCAGAACTCACCACGGGAAGGTAGCTGCACTTCGAGTTCAAACCACACCCTATCCTCCATCCAACCAATGAGGGTATTTGCTATTTACATTACTTAAATACATATTTTGTTATAATAGAGTCAAAACACTGTATTAAAAAACTAGTGTCGTGACAGTATAAGATATACAATTTGTTATGTCATCTGTTTAAGTCTGACTTTTAGTCGCAACTTTGTACTGCGATTTGGTGGTAATGTCTGGTATTATGGACATTGATTTCAGTGTGGTCCTGATGCTCTCTTGATTGGGGCCGACATACCTTAAATGATGCTTCCGTTACCGATTTAACGCACCGCTGGACATCTTACGTGTAGTTGGGAAACTTTTTATCATCCCGGACTGAGATATGACCTGATTGAACGAAGAAATGTATTTCTTCATGGGTTATTCTCCGAAAAAAAGGTGGAAATGTTAATTTTGCTACATTACAATCAAATAATTCTGGATTGTAGCAGTGATAAAGATTCAGATACCTTTACCCTTTGAAACATCTTGCCTGGCTTTTAATACTCTTCTTAGCCCTAGCTCTCTTATGTGCCTCCTCTTATAAAAGACTATTGCCATCAGTAGGTTTTCCGGGTGAGCAAAGAACGAGTTTCGTTCAGTTTCAGGGACTACACTTTCTTCAGGTTGTCACGAAAGTATCGAGATGTTTCAATTGCTCTGTACAGATGAATAGGCCCGTCTGTAATGTACTTACAGCATTTTATTTCAAAACAAACTGGCAAGTAAGATTTTAAAATAAATGTCAATATGGCTTAAAGGCATCTGATGGGGTTTCCACGCTCGCGTAAAGTCGAAGGGCACTATTTTCACAAGTGAGCAATCTGGCATGTTAAATTGGGCCGGAGTCACACTTTAATAAGTCATTTGGAAAGTTTCCACTTTTAATTGCTTTACTTATGCCAAGAAGATATCTTTGGTCCTTACTCAACAGTTGCCTGTCCACTTCTGGAATTTCACAATCAGTCAATTGAAAATTTATCACCGAGAGCTTTACACAACAATGATATTGTGTCCAAATGGTGTACTAAATGATCTTGGGCCAGTTGTTTCAACATTCAAATGCTGAAAAAGATGCCGGAAAGGTAATTCAACAAAATGGAATAAACAAACAACCCAGTGCAGTGGTCGTCAGAGATGAACTTCAAGCTTTCTGATAGCACCACCTTTCTATCCAGTATTGGTATTTGTACCATCACAGCCTACCAAATCTAAGTGTTCCAGTGAAACCCCTTGTTCAGTAAGACATGATACTATGAAAGCTACAATGTCCTTAGCAGGCCCAGAGTTTGGAGGCACATGGCCTAAATAAACTGAGCCACGTTTTTTTTATGACAGGAAAGTGTTCCTCTTTAATAGTTCGACGAACCTGTTTAGATGCAACTAGGGTATCGTCCTTTCTTCCGTCAAAATAGTATATGCCAAGCAGTTCATCTGAATCCAGTTGACTTTTCTGTAAATTTTATGGAGTTAGGTGAGACTAGGTGGGAGCGCGTGCGCCGACTTCAGCGCTGTTTTCCAACGTGACTAACGGCAGTTGGGTGCACTACTAAACTTTTCAGACCTGAAACGAACTCTTCGTGGTAAGTTCTAGGTTGTTTAAAAATAACTTAATATGCTCAATAGTATCAATTAACATTTAAATCTTAACCTGAGACTGCAAACTGACCTCAGTTGATTATATTCTTAATGCATGAAAATCACTCAAAATTGAATTTTTGCCGATTTTTATTGGGCTTGCGCGATCGGAAGATATTCTGTAAACACAATTATTATTATTATTATTATTAAACAGTACAAACTGCAAATATTTTTCCCTATAGCGATGAAAAATATATAAACGTAAAAAAAAAAAAAAAAAAAAAAAAAAAAAAAAAAAAATCTGAAAAAATCGGAAATTTTCAATTTTTTGGAATTTTTAGGCGGTTTGCGGGATCGGAAGATAAAGTCCGATTTGAAGAATTTTTTTTTGTTTTTCTTGTATTTACCAATCGCAACTTTTCCGCACTATAGCGACTCGGAAATATCAACTTGACTTTTTTCGCACCACCCTAATATATAGTCGCCGAACATTTTTCTATAATAATCGTATTGCAAAAATGGCATCGATTTTTTAAAATGACCCTACCTATATATAGGAATAGGGTTAACAACACCTTCCATAGTATAAATTTCAACTCATTGAAATGCAACAGAAAACGGACTGTGATAAATACACGACCGAATATGAGTTCACCACTCACGAGAGTATAACACATGATAATAGAATCTAATAAGTACCAAAAGGTCACCAACAGAGATCGGTTGCTAAATAATTAAACGCATGGCTTTAAAGCTTGCAATGTTTAGCTACTGAAAAGAGTAGTAAAGGTGATCTCTTCATTTGTAGTTTATTGAATCGAAAAAAGGACATTATTATTCTTTGGTAGTCATATGTTTAAGTATTAAACTCATACTTTCACATTTTCCGTTCATAAAACGCCTGTGTTTGTTTTAATATTAGAATATGATATATGCTCTAAGTTACTGATATATCTATCCTTAAACTTACATATATGGGTATAATGTAACAAAAAAAAATGCTTGCATATTTTTCATGTTTAATGGATTTACTTAAAGTAATATAGCATTCTTTAATTCGCAAATGATTGATAATACTGCTTCAGAAAATATCCTTTTTTTAAAAAACCCACAAAAAAAGAAAATATCCATTATTTAATAATATACATTTAACAAATTTTAGAATGCAATGTTTTCATAATCATAGAATTCACATCTCACAAACGTACATTGTTATGAAATATGAAAAATAAATATCTGAAAAAATACATATAAAATTGCTTTAAATATGACGAAGCTGCTTTTAGAAGTTAAATTCCTTACTTGTTTTAAATCCATTCCTAATTAAATGTAAATACAATAAACTAAAAGTTCAAGAAATAAAACTTGAAAATTTATTCTGATAAATTATTTACCTTAACATAATTTTTAACACTTCGAACCACTTTACTGAAAGCATTACACAATTTTGTCACCCACGTATGCTACGAATTCGATTAAGGAAGATTATGAATTAATTTAATAGCAACCTCTTTCAACATGATGGCCACTTAAATATTTATACACCTATATTATCCCACTTATTGCTTTGGTCGTATCACCAACAAAAATAGTTTTTAGAGTCTGATCACTTAATATAATTATTACAAATGAAAATCAAATTTTAAAGTAATTGCTTAAAAGGCGCAAAGGCCAACATAGTGAAAAAGATTCCAAGCCGGGACTCGAAACCGGGCCATCAGTATAGCGCACTGATGTTCTACCGACTAAACCACTTGGAACGATACCTAGCTCGGAAAATTTCTCACTATTATATGTTGGCAAGGCTACAAACACAGCACAAGATGGAATATTTATCGTGAGTCACCGACCAGAAACAAACACGAAACATAATTAAATCCAGCATAATTTAATTAAATCCAGCAATTAAATATAGTTTCTATCGTTGCTGGATTTAATTATGTTTCGTGTTTGTCCCTGGTCGGTGACTCACGATAAATATTCCATCTTGTGCTGCGTTTGTAGCCTTGCCAACATATAATAGTGAGAAAATTTCCGAGCTAGGTATCGTTCCAAGTGGTTTAGTCGGTAGAAAGTCAGTACGCTATACTGATGGCCCGGTTTCGAGTCCCGGCTTGGAATCTTTTTCACTATGTTGGCCTTTGCGCCTTTTAAGCAATTACTTTAAAATTTGATTTTCATTTGTAATATTGTATGCAAGGCGAATGTTTCTCTCTGGAATAATTTCCATGTATTATTATAATATAATTATACTACAAATAATCGATTTATAATAAATTATTTCTACACTTAGATATGACCATTATGTTTGAGAACAAAAATGTATATACAAAGAAATAATTCTAAATGTACAGTAATTATAACTAGCATGAGCACAAAGAAACATTAATTTAGTATTACTAAGTTACAGCCATTTAAAAAGAATAATTTTGCAAAATTAAATTTTGAAATAGGTTATTTATCTTAAATAATTAGAAAATTTTCAAGTGTTTTTTTTAAATAGAGCTATTGTTGCATAAAATGTGGCCAGCCAAAAGCAGCCAATATGCGTAACAATAATTGACAGAAAATTGATAATATTTTCTTAATTTGCCTATTCGCATGTCTATTTTAAAACCCTCTAGAAGATTGAAATTGTCCAATTTCTGCATCAACAGAGGTCAAACGATACCAAACAATATGGGTAAAAAAAAAGATACAGAATATTTCTAATATTTATTTAATTATTTTTACGTGCTATATGTGCAATAAAACGACTTTTGAAAAAGACTTAATAACATTCCCATTATTTATTTCTTATACAATGTAATTATATATTTCTCAAAATTGTTACTAAATTACTTCAATTTATATGAATATATTCGGATTGCAATTAATTTTAAAATACAAAATTATCTCCTATTATACGGGTAGTATGAGTGATTACGGAAGTACACGGAAGTAACATTTTAAAGTCTCACTTTTAAATTTTCACAACCTTTGACATATATGTGGCATTAAATTTTACCTGTGAATTCTCCGTAAATTTTTATAAGTAACGTAAGTCAAGATATAGTACTCATTGAAAATGAATGAAATATTTGTATACAAGCGCTTAATTAAGATCTGTCATTAAACAATTATTTATTCTAACTTAAACAAATTTAATTTACGCCTATATCTTCTGGTTAACTTGAATTAATCACACAAGAGAATACATTCGTGAAATGAATGTCAATAAAGATATGTGTTATTTAATTAAATTGTACATTATAATTAAGTTTGTAAATGAAGGCATTTAAAAATAAAAGACATACATTCATAATTGCACAGTTATATTTTTTATATAATACTTGTGTTTGACTTTTTTTCTGATTTAGGATCTAAATTATTAACTTGCAAAGAATACTCGCTTTAAAAATCGCAATGCATTTTTAACACGTTGAATGCCAAGGAGACTGACACTAAAGCTGAAAAATTCACAATGTTTTAAGTAATTTTTAGGAAAGTATAATCTGGTAATAAATAAAATGTAAGCAAAATTTAAATAAAATTTTAGTAATTACTTAAAACAAAATATATAAATTTAGTTTTTTATCATTCTTAAGACCTACAGCCATCGGTGAATGACGCGTTCTAAACGGAAAGTTCAGTGTCAGTCACAGGTGGCTGACGTGGCGCTTAACGTGTTAAAGCATATTTTAAAATATTTTTAAAAAAATCAAAACAAACTCCGTACTTAATTTAATTTATTAAAAATATGAGAATGAGGAATACTTAAGTTTAAAGATTTGTCGACGTTTATGATTAAAAGAATAATTTTAAAGATATACAGACTTTTTGTTATAGAAATTAATTCATACAGAAATGCAATAGGCCAAACCAATTAGTGAAGAGAAGAATATTGATTTATAACCACTGAACACACCCACTAACAGAAGCATAAATAAATAACGGCGGCCAGAAGAGTTGTATTTTTCGAACACTAAATGTAACAGAGCGTACTCAAAATAAATTTGCATAAACGATAGGTTTTTAAATGGGTACTACCCTAGCAGTACATTCTATACATGTGTTGTCTCCCTAAATTAGCAAATGGTAAAATTGAAGAATTAAGGTGTTTCAGGACTCTTAAAAAATTTTTGAAATTTTAATTTTTCTAGATGTCAAAATCTTATCTTTTCTGAACATTTTGATATAATTGTTTCCTTTAAATTTCTATAAGAACATAAATTACGGCTTTTAGAATTATACCTACTGAATACCTAAAACTGCGTTTTCGAAACTTTGACGTCGTTCTTCACCAAATGACGTTTTGACAATAAGTCGAACGATTCGCCAAACACTTCTGAATTCTTTTTCATGAAACCTTTGAAACATATGTTTCATCATAGAAACTCGACAGAGTTTCTTGCCAAGCAAAATAAACAACAGTGCAATGAACCGTAAATGAAAGGAATTTCCGCCAATTAATTTTTTTTTTTTTTTTTTTTTATTATTACTCTGTCAAGTTTATATTTTCCAGACTGACCAAAACGGGATATTGACCCTTCTATATCTCCGGTTCTATTTATGATAGAAACAAAATTCTTGTTTCTATGGAATGGGGCTTGCCACGTGACTCAAAAAACGGAAATAAAGTTGAATCCGGCCAATAGGTTTTTAAAAATGCGATTTTTAAAAGTACTGTTTTTCGCACATTTGAAATTCTTATTCTGACCAAATCTGTTGACAGGGCTACAGCAATGTGCAATTATCGGATGTTTACGCGGTTTACGGCATTACAACTGTTTTTATGAGCAGTGCAAACCTTTGAAAGTTTCATGTTAAAATATTAATTAGTTTTTGATTTATACTAGTTGAATGTCACTTTATTTTTGCAGCGGGATGTGCGTAATATGTGAGGCCTTCTCACAATCTTTTGACTTTTAAGTCCCGGAATAATCATTTTTATTTTAGTAAAATAATTATCGTAATATCCGCTAGCTTCTAATTACTGCAGCGTGGCATACGTAATATGTGAGGCATTCTCACAATCTTTTGACTTTTAAGCCCCTGAATAATAAATCTTACTTTCTTCTATCTTTAAAAGAAGAAAGTATTGGATTCGTGAAAAATCAATCCGAGCAACACAAAATAATTTCTGTCGACACGCAATCGGAGCAGAACCTGATAGCAAAAAACCGATATCTGACATGAACCAAATATCATAACCGACAAAAATATTCTACAGAACCATAAGCCTATCCGAGTAAGATAAAATAATTTCCGTGAACACGCAATCGGTACCGAATCTAAGAATTCCATTAGAAAAAAACAGAAATCTTACACCAACCAAATCTGAGACCCGACAAAAACATTCCAAAGAACCATAACCCGATCCGAGCAAGACAAAATAAATCTATCGACACGCAACCGGAGTGGAACCTGATAGCAAAAAACCGATATCTGACTCGAACCAAATATGGTAACCGAAAAAATATTCTACAGCACCATAAGACTATCCGAGTAAGACAAATTAATTTCCGTGAACACGCATCCGGAACCGAACTTAAGAATTCCATTAGAAAAAACCAGAAATCTTACACGAACCAAATCTGAGACCCGACAAAAACATTCCAAAGAGCCATAACCCGATCCAAGCAAGACAAAATAATTTCCGTGGACAGGCAACTCGACCCGAACCTAATTTTAAAAAAAAATGACCCGAACCTAGTATGATAACAGACGAAAATAATCTAAAGAACCATAACACGATCCAAGAAACACAAAATAATTTTCTTGGACGTAACACGACCCGAACCTAAAAATTCCATTACAAAAAACCCGAAATCTGACACGAACCAAATCTGAACCAGATAAAAATATCCCAAAGAAACATAACCCGATCCGAGCAATACAAAATAATTTCCTTGGAGACGCAATCCGAACAGAACCTAAAAATTACATTAAAAAACCCTGAAATCTGGCCCGAACCAAATCTGAATCCGACAAAAATATCCCCCAAAAACATAACCCGATAAGAACAAGAAAAAATAATTTCCTTGGATGCAACACGACCGCAACCTAAAAATTGCATTAGAAAAAACCCGAAATCTGACACGAATTAAATCTGAACCCGACAAAAGCATTTCCAAGAACCATAACCCAATCCGAACAAGACAATATAATTTCCGTGAACACGCAACCCAAACCGAACCTACTTTTTTTGAAAAAAAAACGAAATATGATCCGAACCAAATTTGATAATCGACAAAAATATTCTAAAGAGTCATAACCCGATCCAAGCAAGACAAAATAATTTCCTTAGACACGCAACCCGAACCGAACCTAAAACTTGCATTTAAAAAACCTCAAATCTGACCCGAACCATATCTGAATTCGAAAATTATCTTTAAAAACCATAACCCGATACGATTAATACAAATTAATTTCCGTGGACGCAACACGACTCGAACATAAAATTCCTGTAGAAAAAACCAGAAATCTGACACGAACAAACTATGAACCCGACCAAAATATTTCCAAGAAACATAACCCGATTCGATGAAGACAAAATAATTTCCGTGAACACGCAACCCGACCGAATCTATTTTTTTTTTTTTTTTTTTTTTTTGAAAAAAACCCGAAATATGACCCGAACCAAGTATGATAACCTACAAAAATATTATAAAGAACCATAACCAGATCCGAGCAAGACAAAATTATTTCAGTTGTCATGCAACCCGATTCGAGACTGAAAGTTCTAATTGAAGTTAACCCGAAACCCGAACAGTACCCGAAATAAAAATACATCAGGCCGTACCCCGATTCGAGCAAGGCAAATTAATTTCCGTGTACACTCAATACGACCAGAATCTGAAAATTCCACTTGAAGTCAACCTGAAACCCGACCCCGAACCCGATCTGAAAGGACAAAAATATTTCAAAGAGCCGTAACCCGATCCGAACAAGACACAATTATTTCTATCGACACCCAACCGGATTCGTTTGAAGTCAACCAGAAAACCGACCATAACCCGGTTTCAGATTGAGTTCAGTTATAACTTTTTTTTTTTTGGATCGGGTAGCCTGTCGACGGAAATTATTTTGTTTTGCTCGGATCGGATTATAGTTCTTTGGAATCGGATTATAGTTATTTATCTCGTGTTAAGATTTGGTTCGGGTCTGGTATCAAGTTAACTTCAAATGGAATTTTTAGGTTCTGGTCGTGTTGCGTGATCACAGAAACTAATTTGCCTTGCTCGGATCCGGTTATGGATCTTTGGAATATTTTTGTCGGGTTCAAATTTCAGGTTTTTTTCAAATGATATTTTCAGTTTGGAACCGGTTTGCGTGTCAACAGAAATTATTTTGTCTTGCTCGTATCGGATTATTGACCTTTGGAATATTTTTGTCGTGGAAATTTCGTTTTTTTTTTTTTTTTTTTTTTTTTTTTTTTTTTTTTTTTTTTTTTCAAATAAAATTTTTAGGTTCGGTTCGAGTTGCGTGTCTACGGAAATTATTTTGTTTTGATCGGATCGATATATGGTTCAATGGAATGTTTTTCTCGAGTCAGTTTTGGTTCGTGTCAGATTTCGGGGTTTTTTCAAATGGAATTTTTAGTTTCGGATCAGGTAACATGTCCACGGAAATTATTTGTCTGTTGGGTTCCAGTAATAGTACTTTGGAGTTTCTTGTCGGGTTCAGATTTGGTTCTGATTAGATTTCGTTTTTTTTTTTTTTTTTTTTTTTTTTTTTTTTTTTTTTTTCAAAAGGGAAAAAACCTATAAATATATAGGTTCGGTTCGGGTAACATGTCCACGGAAATTATTTTGTGTTGCTCGGATCCGATTATGCTTCTTTGGAATATTTTTGTTGGTTTCAGATTTCGATCGAGTAAGATTTCTGGTTTCCTTCAAATGGAACTTTCACGTTTGGGTTGTGTTGCGTGTAGACTGAAATTATTTTGGCTTGCTCGGATCGGCGGACAGTCTGTTGTAATTTATTTTTTGGGTTCGGTTCGGGTTATGGGTTTATAAATCTAGAAAAATTACCCTGATTTGGAAATAAGTGGTCACTTGTCAATTAGCCTTACCGCTGTCTAGGGTCTATGCAATACACCTGAAAAAAGTTAGGCTAATTGGAAAATGAGAGATGATTCTCTAATTAACCTACGACATGCATATCTTACATTGCAGTAACATTTGAAGCTGGTTAGAACTCGTGCGATTACGGGTTGAACATAAAAAAAGGCTAAAATTCCAAAAACGTAAAATAAAAAAAAAATTCACAATTTTCGAATTTTTGGCCCCAACCGTTCATCAGCCCCCTACAAGCAACCCGTGTGCCAAATTTCGCAGCCCTGCGCCCTGTGGTTTCCAAATTTGTGAGGTTACATGGTTAGATACGCGCACGGATTTTAATAGGATAGTTGTTATTGCATTCGACCCATTTAAGCTCTTAATTGTATGGCGGCATTGAAGCATTTTACGGTTCGTTTACAAGGTCACATTACAACCGATAGATATTTACTGAGTGGCATGTACTTTAATGAATTTGTACCTTTTCAATCTCTAGATAATTTTAGGCTACTTGAAAGGTGTTCATTTAAAGGCAATTTCTTCATCTAAAGGCACGACGATCCACGTTTCTACTTTAGGAAAGACGTTTCTATTAAACACTTTATTAAAATGCTTCTGGATTTCAGCCCACACCCATTTAAAATTACAATACTATGGGTATTTTTGCACACAGAATTTAGATAGCAATTAAAAGAACTTTTATTTTGAACGAAATCGGAATGATTGTTGACGAAGGTACTACACACAATAATCATAACCGAATGTCCTGCTGATATTTGAGAGAAACTGGATTATAGAAACGTGCCAGTGTACCTCGATTATGGAAATATTCTATGTAAACACTGACTACGGAGAAATCACAGAACAGGCTCAGAAACATAATGTAAGTACTTTAGTGAATCACAGAGTACTTATAGTCATGAAAGCATTATCCGCTTTTGCTAAATTTAATTTTATGTCACTTTTTCAATTTCGTCGTAGGTTTCGCGTGGCGGTAACACGATCCACGTCGGTACACCTTAAGCACCGCGTTGACTTGACTCGACAGAACTTAAGGATCACTGTTTATCATCTTGAAATAAGAGGGAAAGTGTTCAAATCTGTATTGCTTTTATACTAAAATGCACATGCACTCAAATATTTTTTTCAACATACCAAACTTTGCAATTTATTCAATTTAAACCGTTTTACAAAGGTAATGCTCTGAGTGTGGTTTTATATTACATAATTTTTTTCATCATTTTACAATCCATTTACATCAAATAAATTTTTGGCAGTTTTATTGGATTTTTTTCTTTTACTTTCATTTAAAAAGATTAATAAGGGGATTTATTAAATTAATCGATTCTGTTATTTTGGACTCGGTAATTAAAGAATGTTATAAATATGCCATAAATAGCTTTTAGTTAATTTTTAATCAGATAATAGAGCTACTTAAAAATTTACAAATATGACTGAAATTAGGGAAAATCATTTCATAACGATGAAATATCTAATTCTGAATTTTTATTGAAACGAATTATAATTTATTGTATGAATGATCCGAAATATGTGAGAAAATACTTGGAAAGCATATGACTTAGTATGTCCTGCTAGACACGTAAAAAACTATTATGAATTTAGAAAGTACATGCATTTAAAATTCAGAAAATCCAACAAGTGTTGGAATTTTTGAAAACATTTTCTGAAAAAGGAGGCTTAATCAGATAATCCGAGTTTCTGCCGCGCTTATCGGAGGGAAATTGGATTTCAAAATTAGAAAAAAAACTAATTTTATTTAAAAATTACTTCAAGCACGCCCGGTGATAAAACAAATCCTCATTATTCAGTCTGTTTTTAAGTCTTTACATATTTTGTGTAAAATGATGCGAATTTTGAAAATGCAATGGCAGTTTTTCAGTTATTAAAATAATCTCCTTACTGAGTTAATTTATGATTCACCCTATAGCTCATAGAACAACAGCTAAAATTATTGCTGGTTAGTTCGACACGTTTTATAAATTTCTAAAAAAATAAATGTTTTTTCTGCGATTTTTAAGGATCGATAAAATGTATTTGAATTGTTTTTAAAAAGACCAACATTGTGTTTTACTAGATATATTACACTTTTGAAAAGTTTATAACCTCACTATTAAATTGTTTTATTTACTTCTATCATATTTCGTTCATCTTTTCTTTTCTGAATTAAAACGGAATATGTATAATGCAAATGAAATACCTTACAAAAAGAAGTGATATCTAATCAAAAACAACTCGTTGTAAATGATCCCGCAAAGCCACAAACTTGAAACGTCAGTCAAAAAATGAAGTGATATCACATAAAAAGAAGCAATATAGAAGTGCATACTCCGAGTGCCGTGTAAAAATCTATCACTACTCATAATGTTTCGACTCGGACTGAGGTACAGTATGTGAAAACTGCTTGTCGAACTGCAGGCGTATATTTAATATATGCAGTACCTATACAAATTTCGAAAAATTGTGAAAGTCGAAAAAATTAATTTTAATTTCTCATTATATCACTCTTATAAATATTTGTAGGAGGAAGATCTGTAATAAATCAGAAAGATTTATAATACAAGCAGGAAATGGTATCTAATTGTGGTAATCATCTATTATTACAATTATACTTTTCATTATTTCAAACATAATTTTTAATTACATAAATACGTTTAATAATACACTGTATTAAAATTAAAGGGAAAACTGGTAAAATGGATACAGTTTATGACAGATTTATTTCTTAAACGTAAATGTCGAGTTTCCAACATAAGAAATGTTATATAATACTAGTAGACTTACTAGAACAGATTTTTCCCCTTTCATGTGCAATTCCGTTTACGCAGGCTTTACTACAATATATCTTAGTTTAATTGACGTCTATTATTAGGTGCATTGTTAGTAATATTAATATGATCACTATTCTTTATTATTATTTTAGAAACGCAAAATGTTTATTACATGTTTACTTAGAAAATCCTCCTCATAAAAGTGATCTTTCTCGTTCAAATAATGGTAATCAACAAATCGATCCCACGATGTTAAATAAGAATGGGCATGTAAACACCAATAGCTTCGAATTTTCACAGTTTAATGGGAGAAGTAATACAAGAAGGAAATTGTTAAACAAATAGCCATAGCAAGAAGAAATAATATTATAAAAGCCTGCAGGTCGCCAAGCAGTTTACACATACTGTACCTCACTACGAGTCCTTTGGAAACATTATGAGTAGTGATAGATTTTTATACGGCACTCGGAGTATGCACATCTATATCGCTTCTTTTTATGTGATATCACTTCTTTTTATGACTGACGTTTCAAATTTGTGGCTTGGCGGGATCATTTACAACGAGTTGTTTTTGAGTAGATATTATTTTGTATAAACTGAACCTAAAATTTCCTTTTTATTGTTCAAAATAGGAGTTTTTGGGTGATTATAATGTTGAAATTTTCAAAAATTTGCATTAGCTAAATACAATTTTGTATTAAATATCTAAAAATGCTTTAATCCGTAACTGGAGACGGGAGTCCGAATGACTCCGTGCTGGTTTTTGGCTCTGATTATCATGTGTTTTTTTGTCCTTGAATAAAATCATTCCTCAGTACCGACAGATAGTTCTTTTAACATTGCATGATTTCCAGAATATATTGTGTTGCTAAAAAAAAAATTCCAATGTTGTTTACAAAAGACAAAAAAGAAAAATAACATTATATTTCTGAACGCGTAAGAAAATTTATGTATCCAGTTACGGGTTAAATATAAATTTATTTAGGTTCAGTGTAAGTATTACAGACTGAAGCATAAGAAGGCGCCAAAATTTTCATTCTAGTTGCAAAATTTATTTTGTAATCATGCGCGTAATCTTTTATGCCAATATTCTGCTCGAGAAATGTCCGACAGTTTGGAGCCACCTGAAAATGCTAATTCTGCATCTTGCAATTTTTAAAAGACATGAAATGAATGAACATACTTATACCTTTCAATTCTAATAAAAAATGTTTCTTTAAAATAAATACATTTTATGATATTAAATGTTGAATATGGTCTTGTTTTTCTCATTTTTTTCCAATTTTAAGAGTCCTGAGACCATTTAATACAATGAAAATGTGATATATTTTATTCGACTCATTATTACTCTCATGTGACACTCATCTTGATTAATCGTTGCGAAGTCATCTTAAATGCTACTTTTCAATGAGTCACTTCGTGACCTTATAATTATTCATTTTAAGACTAACAGTTAATCGTGCTTGGGAGACTCCTTCGTTAAGTCTCCACGGCATTTCTCCCAAATTGATATCCAAATGAATTAATATTGTAACTTGTTCACAAAAACAGCTAATGGTGACTTCATAGAAGACTCTAAACATTTCGATCAGCTGGTACACCGTAAAAACAAACCGGTAATTCTACAGATGTAAAGTTACAGACATCTGTATGCAAAATTTTATCTGTACACAACACAAAAATATATGTAAATCTACAAAACTAGTTTTTGAATCCACTAAAATTACATTAATCTTATAAAAATTTTATCTCTAACCCAGGATTGCAGTTACATAAATAGTTCTAGGCATCCCAGTTTCCTAAAAAGTCTTACTAACCTTACAGATTTTTTGCTTTACGGTGCAATAGCGAATCTGTTACATAGATTTTGGTTTTTGCCGTTTCATAAAAAGGTCTAGGAATCCCAGTTTCCTAAAAAATTTTAGTCACTTTACGATTTTTTTTACAGTGTATTCTCTAATTTGTGGTGCGATGCAACCTTATCCTAATCTTTCAATTAATTAAAACTTCTTTTTAACGAAGAGGTTATTATTCTGTTCATATTCACATATTTTCAGTAATAATACATATTCAGTAAGTATTTGTGTACAGTATTGCACAAGCATATATGTAACTCAATCTGTTGTGTTTTTCTCAAAGTGTTTGTACACCATGTACCTGTAAAACTTTTATCTAATGGACAGTTTATGGCATTTTTATGGATCGGATATAAAGTCATTCTCAGGTTACTTATGCCTTAAATTGTCAGTTTTACAAGACAAGCACTTATAGCAGTAGTCCGGAACAAGGACAAGTGTTAGAGTTGCGGCACGTAAATGGCGTCCAATGCGGACGCGACTGACGCCAGTAGGAAGGTGGAGTACGCACTCACATAGCATCTATCTCCAGCATCTATGTACAGTCAAATAGCATCTATACCCTCTAATTTTAAGCTGTAGTTATGAGCTAATTTTAATATATTAAGTGTTGCTCCAACTCTAGAACATTTCACTTTATTGTCTCTCGAGCTTTAAAAGAGCAAATGATGACTGCTTCAGCTCTCAAAGTGATATGATTATGAGCCCTGCTCTCGCAAAGAATCATGTTTGAAAAACAAATTGTAGTTTTCACTCGGTCGATTCAAACGAAAAATTTAGTTAGAATAAATCTATTCCAAATACATCTACGCACGCACATATGCTAATTTTGTTTTAAAAGATTTATCCGTTTTTGCGACTTTTAAGTATCCATCTTTTTACCCTGATATATTGACAATTAATAATACTTTAAGCAGTGATGATCATCATAGATAAATACTTAATAACTTTAAGTGAACTTGTGCTCCATATCAACTATAACAATCAACTGCGTCTTTTTCACCACCGAGATGCGATCTCGATCAACACATTAAGTAATTCTACATTTCACTATTTTCTGTGTACGACAATCTGCGTGTAGATTCAACGCGACTGAACACGCCTTTTTCGTTTTGGTAGCTGTTGTTGCACTAATACCCAGAGAGTTAGGAACAGGGACTTAAACATTTCCTCATAAATTTTATGTTGATATTTAATTTATTAGGTGGGTAACTGACTTTTAATAATTACCCTATAACTCCCGAGGAACACATTTGTCCATTGCGATGTTATTTGATGATTCATAAACATGCAACTCTCATAACAAACATACAAATGACGATCAAATGCGAAGGACCAGGTGTCTCTATAGCAACATCTCTTGGTGACACTTTATAAATCAACACCTACGGTGCCTCATGAGTGGCTTAGACAACTGAGGTTCAATAAAGTGTGAGGCGAATAAACGCTATCACGTTTTGGATCATCGTAGTGACTATGAAACGTTAATGTTTGAGATCTAAAAGAGATGCCACATCGACTGGATGTACTTATGCGATAGCCTCTATAACGGCGTTACCGTTATATATTCATTATTCCTCCTTTCCCCTCTAAAAAAATCAAATTTTAACTTTACTGGTTTATTACAAATTGTCATTATTCTTCCCTCCCCCTTTCAAATATAATATTTAGTTTAAATTTGACATTTTAGAGTTAATTTCATGTGTCTTTATTCATTCCCCCCCCCCTCTCACTACTGTAAGTTTCGCCTTTACTTTTTAAAGTTCTTTTCAAATACAGACATCATTTATCTCAGTTCCTTTTTCTGTCTTTCAAATTCACACGATAGAAAAAGATCTTAACCGCAGTTATTTTCCATTGAAATAAAGTAAAAGAATAAAATACAAATGAATGTCTTTTCGCTTTGCAACCGACGTTATCTAATGCATATTTTCCCAGCCTCTGGGCTTGCATTAGTATTCAATTCTCACCCTTGTACTTTGTCGGATACAAACCTATGCCCATTGCTGACTAATTTGCAGCTGTAGTTAGATCTGTAACGTGCATATGAAAATCACGTGTTCCTATTTCTTTAACCACTTTTCCTTACCGCAAGAATGTCAAGATACGTGTAACCATATAGCCGCGCCATGGCGTAACTTTGAATTCTATGTAATACTTCGGGATGCTTCTGATTCCTTTGTCCACGCCACCAATATTCATCGCCAATTTAGTACATATGTTGCTATTCATCTCGCCAATGAGTGAGTGATTGTAATGAATATTTTACCACTACTGCCTCTGAACTGGTGTGAGAGAGACCTCAGCTCGCTGCCCTTCGGGGTCGCTCCCGTCGGGCAGCCTTCCGTTTGACTTCTCCCGTCCCATTGTACCATCATGGCCCTCCTCTTAAAAAGTTTTCATAATAAAGAAGTAAATCCTCGAAATACTCGTGTTGGAGTTTTTTTTTCATTTATTCATGAACCTGGAATCTCTAATAAATCTCCTCTATACAAATTGGCGCCGTTGCCCAAATTTCTCCAACAGTAATAATAATAATAAAAAAAAAAAAAAAAAAAAAAAAAAAGACGAGAAGAACTATCGTTCCTTCCGTATCATCCTTTACCAGCGAAGCGAAAGGATGTCCATAGATCTTTTCTTCCCACGGGAGTTCCGGCTGCCCTACTCTGTGTTCGCTCGCCGATGTCAACTTCAGGGGATTTCCCTTTCTCGCTACCCCAACGGATTTGGAGAGTGCCTCTTTCTTCCGGACTTTACACTAGCCTAACGAGAAGCAAGATTCAGACTGCGGTGCTCCAACGGGGTCATCAAACGACGTCGCCTCCTGCTGCGTTTTTTTGTTTTCTACGAAATATCACACCTGCATCACTTTTTCCCTAGTTTCTGTTTTTTTGTGCGCGATCTTCAACCTTCAATCAAACGTGTTCGTGCTACCAGTGTGAGTGCGAAAGGTTTTGTGAAAAGAAAAAGTGCCATCTGAACGTACATCCAAGCCAATTTGTTTCCTAAAAGGAAATGTTGTGTGAAAAAGCCCTCACCTAGCTGTGGTATGAATTATCCGCACAAGTAACACACATTTTAAACAAAATTCTCAGTGCAACAAGTCCAGGAAATGTGCGCCGTTTCGCTTTGTTTGTGATCTCGTGATTAATATTTCCAGTGCAAAGTGTCCAGGAATCCCACAGATTTGGTGACAAAAGAGTGAAATATGCTAAAAAGAAATATAATTTCGCGAAAGTGTACTAGTGTTCAAGACAATTGTGAAATTTTTCCAATTATTTTTTTCGTCTAAGGTGATATCCACAATTTTTCAAAACAGTTCGTCAAATTCATTCAGTGTGCAATAATTAAGAGGAATAATATTTTTCCTCCTGTTGGTGGTGTGTTTCAGCAATATAAAAAAAAAATACCCTACTGATGAGCATGCTTCAGTTTAAAAAAAAAGAACCACTCTGCATAAAAAAAAGAGAGTACTAAATCACACTGCACACGTTGTGTCATCTATCATTCAACATCTTTATAGCATTGAGAGTACCAAAATAGGACGTTAATGATTTTTTGTTTTAATTTTTTTCCGTTGCTAATTGTCACTAAAATCTTTTTATTTTAACTCATTTTTTTTCTTAAAAAAATCAAGCGTTGTTTTCTCATCGCTCTGTTTTTGTATTCCAAATGAATGCTCTCTACAAAAATGACATACTAGTTCATCGAATTCTATCAAAACACTTGTGTCACAATACTTTATACAAAAAAAAAGAAACACAGTTTGCATGTAAGTATGAACAGGGAATACTTTTACATTAAATTATTTACTCTAAATTGTTATAACCTTTTTTTTTTCTTTCTTTTCAATATCAGTATATTATCAGTTTCTATCCATGTTATGGTTCCCTATTCATACTTGTACTTTTACCATTTGGATTTTCATAAGTTTGTTGATTAGTCAGCTTGAACGAAGAAATCACTTCTGAACTATTTTTTTACAATATTTTTAACAGTGATAGCATATTTGCTCCTTATTATCTTCTTCCAAGCTGCGTTTGTTTGTTTGTTTGTTTTTAAGTACTTTTTGCAGTTAAAATGATAAAATTATTATACCTTTTTAATATTTCACTTATAATGTTTTTATGGTTAAATCATGACACACTTCTCATATTTTTTTCTTCCGTGAATTTACATAAACATGCTATGTTTCCTTTTTCGTAAAAATGATTTTTATGCATTCAAAAATCAAGAGTTTAACCCTTTTGCATACTTTGAAAGTACACTTATTCTGCCGATAGGCAACAAAAAAAGTTCTCTGCTCCAAGTTTTGCAGTATTTGATATTTTATATATGTATGTGCATATTTCGCTCACAACATTTGCACATTTTCACTTGTGTGTGACATTTGCACAATTATTCTCAGCATGTGTTGCTCGACTCTGACCTTCTTTGTTTTTTTTTTTTCTTTGTATTTTAAACCAGAATTACAATTTAATTACCTGCTTTTTTTTATCTTATTGAATTTCGGAAACATTAATCCAACTGGATGTTGACAGAAATTTAACGTACAGAAATCTTGTGATTGATACACTCATTTTTTTTCGCTTCCCCCCCCCCCCCTTCATTTTTCTTTTGTGTATAATTTATTTATGCAACTTATTGTGTTTTATTTTATGTGCATGCATTTCATTTCTGATAACTAGAGTTTTTCATACATACATCTTTTTGAAATACTAGTATTATTTATTTTCCATTATTTGTGTTGCTCTCTGAAAAAAAAAAAAAAAGAATTCCTTCCTCTTGTCCATTTCGGCTGTTCAAAAAAAAGTAAACAACAGAAATTAAATATACACCAGAAAATAAAAAAAAGGTTTTGGAGAGAACAGACACTTCACCAGTTTATTTTTACAATATGGCAGCAAATGATGTAAATTCTAGTACTGATTTTAATCACCCCATTTCTGTATCTCCATGGGTAGATTATTTTGAGGAGATATTATTGGGATATTCGGATTCCATTAATATGGAAGCCACATCTATTCAAAATTCACTTAAGACCGAAAATGCTGCATCCATGTCTGAAAATATTATAGATTTCCTTCAGATCATTAAATTCAATTTTCATGTGCTTAAACTAAACTTTAATGTTCTAAAGGATGATTATTCCAAATTAAAACAGGATAAAGATAATTTATTTCTTGTAAAGCAGAAACTTATAGAGAGATTACATGAAATCACAGGCAAACAGAAATGTAAGAAGAAGCTTACTAAATGTAGTAAGACTATGGTTGATCAGGTGGTAGATGTCAACAACAAACTCCCTCCATCTGCCCTAGATAAATCTACACAAACTATCCCCTCTTATATGTGTAAACAAGAAAAGTTACCACAACTGGAATATGATAAAAAAAACACATATCTTAGCTCCGACCTGCACACTCAAGGTAAGCACAAGGAAATATTTACAGCTATTAGCGATTCCTCTCTAAAGTCCTTATCCCCTGCTAAACTTAATGTACCTAAGCCTAGTTGTGTTATTATTTTTAACCTCCATGAAAATTTAAATATTCCTGATATCTTGTTTGGTATTTCAGATTTAATCCATATACCTGAACCTGATTTTCACTTTGTTAAAAAGTACAAGCTCCTACATATTAAGTCCTTTAATTGGATCTTTGAGCTTGCACCACAGGATGCTAGGCAATTATTAATCCATAGGGAAATTATCATACAATCAAAACCGTACCCTGTTAAACCATATATAAATGTTAAACGTTGTTTTAAGTGCCAGGTATACAATGATCATCTTGCAATTTCATGTTATGACATTAGATGCTCTGTGTGTGCCTTGCCACACATTGACCCTCACTGTAGAAATCCTCCAAAATGCATTAATTGCATTAGAAATAACGATAGCAATAACACCAACTTTGACATTTTCCACAGTGCTTTTGCACCTTATTGTCCATCATTAAAAAAATTCATCAAGCAAATGCGAGAAAAAGTATACAACTGCAATACATTCCCATAAACATCTCATACAGCTTCCAGTTAAAAAAAAAAAAAAAAAAAAAAAAAAAAAAAAAAAAAAAAAACAATGTAACATACATTTTACATTTTTCGTTTTTATTTAACACACATTACTGTGAAGGAGTTACTATCTACAGCATTCCTTTTAAAATTTTTATTTTCCTATACATTTACATACATATGTCAGTTTTCAACAGCATTATTTATACTGATTTGAAGTTTGAAATTAACTTAATTCTTTCAAGATTTTTTTTATAAACACAAGTGTACAGTAGGTTGCTTTTTCATTTGATTATTAAGCCGGCAAATAGTTAAATGAATCTCGAAATGGAACATTTGTGAAAATTTTTCTGATGCGGGTCATCAGACGTTGGGATTTTCACATTTGAGGTAGATGTTACTGAAAGAGTACACATTAATTCAACTTTAAACATTCATCATTACACTAGTTACATCTTTAGATTTATTTTTTAGAAATTTGGATATAATTTCACTTGTTAATCTTAGTTAAGTTTATTTAGTTACATTTCATCACACAAGTAGCGGTTCCTGGTTACATTTTATCCTTTTTCACTTTCCTTTATTTAAAAGCACATTTTTTTTTGGTTTATTTGTTTTAACTTTAGGCGATACATTTTTGTACTTGTGATACAATGCTCTTGGTTCCATATGTACACAATGAGTTTGTGTTCATAGTTTATACAACTGAGTTCATAGGTTACACAACTGAGTTCATAGGTTACACAACTGAGTTCATAGTTCACTGAGTTCATAGTTCATTGAGTTCATAGATATACACTTTACACGAGTTCATAGTTCATTGAGTTCATAGAAAAAACACTTTTACACGAGTTCATAGCATTTTCAATTCTTTGTATACTTCAGGGACCAATTGCACTATCATTTTTGTTTCATGACAATACTTAGTTCATAGAATATTTCCTTACACATATTAGTTCATAGTTTGTTTTCTTTCTTGTGATTTGTTTTGCATACTAGTTCATACCAATTTTTGTTTTGGTAGACACTTCAGTTCATTGGAATAGTTTTTTTTTGTTAGACACATGAGTTCATCGTAAGTTATTTTTTTTTTATTTTTTTTTCACACATTTGAGTTCATCGTATTACTTTTACACTTTAAGTCAGTGAAATACTTGCTCATACTTTGTTCATTGAGATACGTCGACTGCTGTGTTCACAAACATACATCTAAGTCGTTGAAATTTTCCTTTTTTTCACTGACATACACTGTTTTAGTTCATAGTGAAATACTTTTCCTTGCTTCGTTCTTTGAAATTTACAGTTTTCTTTGGTTCATAGAGATACACTTACAACTTAGTTCATTGTTATTACAATTGAGTTCATTGATAGTTTGTTTGGTAAAAGAAAACACACATTATACACAATTCAAAATATTTTGTTTCTAGGTTTCAACGTTACACATTAGGATATTTCTTTTTTGTTTTCATTATACCAGGAACTACTTTTGACCTCACATGATATGCACAAATTAAACATTTATTAAAAGGTTAAGTTTTAACACATTCTTAATTTTTCCATTATTATTATATTTCTTTTATGCCATGACATTTCATGTCACCATCACTTTGTTTCACAACAAAGAATGCCCAGCTTACAGGATGCTACCCCTTCACATGCATTTTCTTTAAATTTTAAACTTATGATGTTTTTATTGTTTTCATCACACTTGTTTTGGCTTTCTACATGTACATAATTACACGTTTTCTTTTAAATTTGGAGATTAAATATAATCTCTGGTTAAGCTTCACTTAGACAATACACACGTCTAAGATATTATGTCGTTCTTGTAATAACATAACTTCACAATAACAAAAAAATTTTTTTGTTTACAGCATTAGTAACCTAGTGCAGTTACACTAAATGTTTCGAACATTAGTTAAGGTCATACAATCCACATACAGTTCAGATCCTGCTCGATACATTGCAAGGAATACAAAGTTAGAAGTTACTTTAAAAAAATTGTGGTTGTTATACTTACCCGATCATGTCACCAGTCTCTCCACACACTCGGATTGTCCTTTTACCTTTGACATGTGAGACATTTATCTCAGTTTTTTTTTATTATTTTTTTTTAATTTATCCCCTCTGAAGTTTTGTTCCCGTTCAAAATTTTTGCCCTAAGGGTCCAAACTTCATTGTGTAGGGAGACAAAACCCTTGAATTGTTGTTTCAATTCAATAAACATAACTTTTTATATGATACATTGACGCATGCTCCTTTGAAGATCAATGTGATCTTTGGGGAGCAGGGACCTAGGTATCACTTGGTGTCTGGGTCTCATATCTCCCCCCCCCCTAGGGCTGATATTCTAAACTGACGCCATCACACTTGTTTATTAACAAGATTAAGGGCTACACCCATTCATAGGCATGCTATATGCATCCCGTTCTTTAGTAGTCCTGTGCGGTGTGCACGAAAACCAATTTTCTACTTTTTTATTTTTTTATATTTTTTTATTTAGCTTCTATTCACAGACATGCATATGTCATTTATTTTCTATTTCATTTTAAAGTACTATCTGTGTATTTTGTTGCTTGCACTTATATTATATTATTTTTATTTTGAGAAGATATTATAACAAGTTACTTAAAAAAATATTTACTTCTCTTATTTTGGTCATGAAAAATGCTGGTACCAGCCTCTTAATCAAATACTAAAAAGATATTTTAAAAAGGATCCTGTTAAATCAAAAAATTATTATTTTTCTCAGTTTCTGGTGACTGTAAAGACTAATGAATACCAAGAAATGAATACAAATAAAAAGGCGCCATTTATCATGACCTGAAAAGTTTTGCTTTATGCAAACATTTAAATAATTGCAAGCACACAGTTATATGTTATATATATATATATATGGAGGCTTATCTTTCTTATTATGTAATATTTGTTTTAAATACTTATATGTATGGGGTGCACAAAGTAATCTTCAAATATAAAAAAAACTGTTCTTCAAGATTCACAGTTTTTTTCTGGTGGTAATGGGTGATATATATAACGGCGTTACCGTTATATATTCATTATTCCTCCTTTCCCCCCTAAAAAAATCAACTTTTAACTTTACTGGTTTATTACAAATTGTCATTATTCTTCTCTCCCCCTTTCAAATATAATATTTAGTTTAAATTTGACATTTTAGAGTTAATTTCATGTGTCTTTATTCATTCTCTTCCCCCCCCCCCCCTCTCACTACTGTAAGTTTCGCCTTTACTTTTTAAAGTTCTTTTCAAATGCAGACATCATTTATCTCGGTTCCTTTTTCTGTCTTTCAAATTCACACGATAGAAAAAGATCTTAACCGCAGTTATTTTCCATTGAAATAAAGTAAAAGAATAAAATACAAATGAATGTCTTTTCGCTTTGCAACCGGCGTTATCTAATGCATATTTTCCCAGCCTCTGGGCTTGCATTAGTATTCAATTCTCACCCTTGTACTTTGTCGGATACAAACCTATGCCCATTGCTGACTAATTTGCAGCTGTAGTTAGATCTGTAACGTGCATATGAAAATCACGTGTTCCTATTTCTTTAACCACTTTTCCTTACCGCAAGAATGTCAAGATACGTGTAACCATATAGCCGCGCCATGGCGTAACTTTGAATTCTATGTAATACTTCGGGATGCTTCTGATTCCTTTGTCCACGCCACCAATATTCATCGCCAATTTAGTACATATGTTGCTATTCATCTCGCCAATGAGTGAGTGATTGTAATGAATATTTTACCACTACTGCCTCTGAACTGGTGTGAGAGAGACCTCAGCTCGCTGCCCTTCGGGGTCGCTCCCGTCGGGCAGCCTTCCGTTTGACTTCTCCCGTCCCATTGTACCATCATGGCCCTCCTCTTAAAAAGTTTTCATAATAAAGAAGTAAGTCCTCGAAATCCTCGTGTTGGAGTTTTTTTTCATTTATTCATGAACCTGGAATCTCTAATAAATCTCCTCTATAGCCTCTATTTGCTAAAATTTATGAATAGAAATATTTCTTTTTACCATTTAAGGGGACAAGGGACCTTAAAATCCTTAAAAATATAGATGTATTTTTTTTTTTTTTTTTTTTTTTTTTGTAAATTTCACCTAATTATTATTCAAGGATACATTATATGCATTATGGCATGCATTTATCACAAAAAAATTAATATTTTTTGTGAGAAAAAAATGGAATTTTACGCGTCTTTTAGAAATCTTCAAAAAGCCCCCTGCGCATTCCATATCAATGAAAATCCCCAATATTTTTAATAAAAGTTTGCTTTATATATATAAATAAAATGGAGCATAGAATTTTATATATTTGAATTTAAAAGTAAAAAAAAAAAATGAATTTTTTTCGAAAAAATTTCAAAAAATTTCAATTTTTTTTACGTTTTTACCTTTAAATTCAAATATGTAAAATTCGATGCTCTATTTTATTTATATATATAAATCAAACTTTTATAAAAAATATTGGGGATTTTCATTGATATGGAATGCACACTGCACAGGGGGCATTTCGAAGATTTCTAAGACGACACGTAAAATTCCATTTTTTTTCATAAAAAAGATTTTTTTTTTTTTTTTTTTTTTTTTTTTTTGCGATAAATGCATTCTATGATGCATATAATGTACCTTTGAGTTATATTTAAGATAAAATTCACAAAAAAAAGAAAAAAAAGGGAAATTTTTTGAAATTTTTTCGAAATAATTTCAAAAATTTTCAATTTTTTTCTTTTTTACCTTTAAGTTTAAATATATGAAATTCGATGCTCTATTTTATTTATATATATAAATCAAACTTTTATAAAAGAATTGAGGATTTTCATTGATATGGGACTCGCAGTGGGCATTTCGAAAATGTCTACGAGGAAATTTCTAAGGTAAAATTCCATTTTTTTCACAAAAGTAAATATATTTTTTTTTATTTTTATTTTTATTTTTATTTTATTTATTTATTTTTTTTACCTTTAATTTCAAATATATAAAATTCGATGCTCTATTTTATTTATATGTATAAACCAAACTTTTATAAAAAATATTGGGGTTTTTTCATTGATATGGAATGCGCAGGGGGCGTTCGAAAATTTCTAAAATTACATATTTAAAAAAAAAATGTGATAAATGCATGCCATAATGCATATAATGTACCCTTGAATAATGTTTAAGGTAAAATTTACAAAAAATAATAATAATAATAATAATAATAATAATAATAATAATAATAATAATAATAATAATAAGGTCTCTTGTTTCCTTAATAATAGTTGAATTTTTCAAAAATTAGCATGTTGCGTTTGTTACTTAACTCTTTGTTACCAGTTAATGTAAGCGTATATAAAAAAAAAAAAAAAAAAAAAAAAAAAAAAAAAAAAAAGCTAATGAATTTTCAATCAACTAGGAAAAACAAAGTATGTTATAATAAGAAATAAAAATGAGTTTATATGTTTGTCTGATTGTGTATAGACTGAGGCTGGGACGTAAAATTCAGAAACTGCAGAAATCTATATTAACCCTCTAATTGTTTGGGGCGTAATATTCCGTTCACTAACAAGGAAGGTCTCCTTACGGCCATATTCAGAAAAATCTGAAAAAATTACAGAGTGTTCGTCTCATGTGGATATATATGTTTATAAATTTTTTTTGGCGGAACCCCGATAGAACGTTCGTAAAAAAAAAAAAAATAATAATAATAATAAAATTTTCGTTTATTTGGCGATTTATCATCGGTTGGCGATGAAATGAAATTTCGAAAAATACGTTTTCATGTCGAATACTCTTTAAGATAAAAATATTTCATATTGAACTTGTTTAAATAAATTTAACTTAAATAACTGTAGTTTTGACAGTTTTAGTTTGATTTAGCTATAGTTTTGTCATACATGTATTTATAATGAAAGTTAAATATCAAAATTTATGAATTAAAACAAAATTAAAATTGTTTCAATATCTCAAAATTAAGTCCAATTGAGCGCTGTCGGTTCAATTTTGTTGCTATGGGAACGACGAATTCCTTGGTTTGAAATGAATAACTACTAAATGAATCTTGCCTTTATTTTGGAATACGCTTAAATATATGAACGTATTTTTTATAGATGAAATTGTTTTTAAAGTTTTAAAATTAAGTAACAAGCAACATAAATATGTAATACGAAAAATGTATTTATTAAACTCTCTCATTGTTTATGTTTAAATTCATTAAATACTTTTTACACGCATTCTAAAAATCAACTAACAAACAATTTTCAGATGCATTAAAATAGTTTGCTTTTGGCGAGGAAAAGTACTGCTCGCCAAATCGCGTGACGCTTTCATCTTTTCGCGCCAAATACTGGAAAGTATTTTATTTTTTTACAGACTTTCTACTGTAATTCCGCCGCTAAATTTGACTGATCCTTTATTACATACATAAGTATTTTAAGTGGTATTTTTTTCAAAATATTCTGAGTATGCCCAGTATGGAGACCTTCCTTGTAAGCTCCAGGTTTCACAGCAATACAAGCAATATTTAAGATAATATAATTCAATAGATTTATTGAATTTTAAATACATTGAAGAATGATTAATACTCTCAAGGATTACATTCATATTTGTAATTGATTTTTTCTATAATGTTGAAAGAATCATATTTTCTTAGCATTTAAAACAAAATGCAAAGAAAACAACATTACAATTTGCAAGACGCTCGGAGGGTTAAATAGGTACGCTATACAATAGCATTAATGAAATTATTGGTAAATAAGAAAATCGTAATTAAGTAGATAACTAATTAATGTAAATCATTGTACACTATGCATTTTAACGTTTTTTTAGCCTATTTTCTGGGATAATTAGTTTCGATTTAATTCACATTTTAATATCCAAAATAAGGTTGTTTTTTTTATATACAATTTTACAATAACTTTATTTTATTTCTAGAATTTATAAATAAAAATATTATAGTGTGTAAGTACTCTTTACTTATAATTCATGCTTTATGTAATTAAAGGCATTCTTTCAATTTAACAAAGAAAGAAAATATACTTTATCGTAAGAAAGCATAGTTTCACAAATAAATTGGTTCTATTTTTACTATTTGTTTGTTCTTTAAAGAGGATATCGAAAAAAAAAAAAAAAAAAAGATTTAATATTTTGAAGCGTAAATTCCCTTAAATCAATTATTTCAATTTTTACTTTAAATGTACTTTAAAGTAGGAAATTGGAAACAGATAAACTATCAGGGAGATTTTCATAAGATAACAGTTTTAATATTTAAGTAAAAGAATTATTGATATATTTTGGATGAAAAGGGGACAGTTGGACTCCTACTGAAAATATTATAAGCCGCTCATTAAGCGAGATGAGAGGGAAAAAATGTATATTATGGAGCAAAATGGAAACATTTGTTGGAAAAAATACAAAAATGGAATATTCATTTAGCGGGAAAATATTGATCTTAAGAAGAACAAATTTGTAGTAAAGTTAATTAATTATGTGTTTTCGGTATCATAATTTTATTTAAAACTAGTTTCACACGCTTCGCGTATCGGTTTTTCCACACGAACCTGAGATTAGGAGACCATCTTCCTTAAGAAGGATACACTATCTCCGATCCCGGAATAAAATAAACTTTCAATTATTGTGAATCCTTTAGACAAAAAATTATCCAAATGAAGTATAGTTTGGGTGCTTTCCTGGTTTTGGACGGGTACACACCACGTCACATTCAAGCCTCGAGTTTTTAGACATTTATTTATCGAACCAGCCTACGTTTGATTCTTCTAATGTTGCTGTAAATATTTACGGTCGGAAAAAAACAAAGTCTAATACCTATTAACGATTTCATTTTGGACATGTAAGATATATCAAACTTTAACCAGCTCGTGTCTGCATATTATTAAATGGCAAGTCCTTACATAGACTATTAATTTGTTTTAGCAACTATGTTTCTTATTATTTGACGTATTAATGCTAATATATGTCTGCATGTTTATGAATATGATACCATTTATGTTTCAGCTTTTAATAATAAATAAAAAAAGGAGTTAGATTTAATCTAATTGAACCGTTTATGTTGCTTTTATTAAAAAAAACCGATTACATTTTTTATTTAAAACAGGGACTATATTTCGTAAGGAATAACTTATGGTAAAACATTTTAAAAACTAGAAAGACTTTATTTAAGATTAAGACTGTTGTAATACAATATTTTCAAACTCTTCAAGTATGTTCTTCCTTACCCTGCTGTCGTAATATTATTACGTACACTATCAGTATGCATTATATTACGAAAAATAATATTTTCTTTAAATTAAGTGATTTTCAATGTTTGTGATTTTTATATCCAAATTATTTTTTTTTTTTACAAAAATAAGTCCCCTCCCCCCCCCCAAAAAAAAAAAAAGTTACTGAATAAAATGTAAATGATAGCAATTATTCATATTGCCATATTAAAACCGATGTGTATTTCGTCTCTTAACAGCTAAATTTAATTTTTATTTGCATGAGACACGTGGGCCAACCTGAAAATAGGAAAACAATTTCAACAGTCCCCAACTTGAATCCCACAAATCAGCTTTTCTTCGTCGCTAAACTAAGCGGATTTGGCATTTTGATCTTAGAAGTGAATACAAGCAATCCTGATTGAGGCCGACATTCCATTTCTGTAAAAATATCCATATTACTTTATCCTTAATCCAAGTTACTTTATTAAAAAAAATATGCAACATAAATCTGTTTCATATTATTTTTCTTTTTTTAAAACGATTACTGAAGGTTTCCACGTTATAATATTGCATGTCGAAATTTTTAAATATATATCTTGCAAGAAGAAAAAATATTTTTATTTGTAGTGGAATTATCTCTTTTTTAAAAAAGAAATTGTAAAAAATATTAAACAAAAATAAATCATACGATTTCCGATTAAGGTTTATTGAAAAGAATACAACTTTTACTATTTTGGGATAAAATAATGAAACCGGCTAGCTTTTACTAATGTAAAAATAACATACCGAAATACGATGAAACGCTAAAAATTGCAGATGGTTATAAATAAAAACAATAATTTCCTTCCAAGTGAATTATATCAGATTTTTAGGTAATGTCCTGCACAATCACTGCGGTTTATTCAAAAAATTATAGATAGATAATAGAAAACATAAACATCGACCTTTTTTATTTTATATATATTTGTATATGTTCTTCTTAAAATAAAATAAAAATCTGCAATTTATGAACGTGGTAGTAGAAATTTATCGCGGACAAAGAAGAAATATATGTGTATTTATGTATCCTCTTCGCTCCAAGGCTCCCCAAATGGGGACCTACGTTTTGTCCCATTTTATTTAAGGCTACTCGAACATAATTACAATTTTCATATCATAATGATACTTTTGGAAGTAGTGCAAATAAAATAAAAATCTTGCTCTGAAGTCAAACGGGAGATGAAATAATTCAGTAATAATTAATAATCTTTGCATTAATACTCAGTACCGAAGAGGTTATTGTAAGTATAGCCTGTAAATATATAAAATTTATAATTATATGAAGGCTGAGTAAATAAAAGTAATATTTGTTGCCTCATGTTCGAAAAATAACAACAATCGTATAACTCTTCTTTTTGGATTTCTCTCAAAAAAACTATATAAAATTATGTTTTTATGACAACATATCCTACAAAATAATACCGCGTATGGAAATTTCTATGTTTAAAGAATTGTTAAAGTAAACAGCCAAACAAACATTTCATATAATTTTATACAATACACATGCATCATATATGTGCAATGTCATTTTAGTGTTTCAGATATCAGGCAACCAGATCACTGTACAACTACGTAAAGCATAATAACAAAGCAGTGCTTCTTGTTCATGATTAACTATTTCATGAAAAAATCTCTGTCTATCTCTCTCTCTATTCTTCTTATGCTATGTTGTAAAAAGTACACTATTAATTTCACAGTTCTTATAGTCTGCTAGCGATATATAAATATAACATATGTTTTTTTTTTTTTTTTGTTTGTTTGTTTGTTTGTTTTTTCACAGAATTCTTATAGCTTAATATTTAGATGGAAAAAAAATACATTTATTACATTTATAGAATATTTTTTATATTCTGAAACATTTATATTTTATTATTGATATTATATTATGTATTTCTACTTTTTTTTTTTTTACAATATATTTTATTTTAATAAAAAAGTTTATTTTCAATAACATCGCATAGGGTAAATGCTAATAAATTAAAAGTAATAATAATAGTAATCCTGATTACACATATAAACATACAGATATTGTAAATATTGCAACCAGGCTTAATCTTGAATACAAAGATGTTATACTGATACACTTGACATGAAGCGTTAGGGGTTTATAATTATTAGTCACATTTGGCTAAAATATGTACATTCGTGGAAAAAAAAAAAAAAAAAGGAAACACTCCCTGCTAATACATCAACAAATTATGGTAGAAGAAAGTTACTGGTACCGAACGATTGGAAATAACGTTTACTTTTAAATGATGTATATAAAATTTGCTTATGGGATCATCTACATATATAAACGAACCCAAACACCAATTTTTTCAATCGCGCCCGTCGGCCTAATCGTTCCGAGTTTTCGTGGTTTTTTTTTAACCTTGGATTTCCAAGCGTTAATACGGATTAGGTTCCCTTAGAAAGACCCCCACGAAGGGCACTCTCCCCTGGTCCTATATCCCTCGTGCAGATAATTGGCCGTCATAAATACAACAACAACAACAACCAATTTTTTCAATGGCAATACCCAATTTCAACGAGATATTTCAAATGTTCGGTTCCAAGTATGCCTAGAAACCAAATTTCAAGTACTTAAAATCATAAAATTTTGATTTATAAACACTCAAAATTGAGTGCTTCTCATGTTAAGTTACATTTTCATATTTTCATTAATATCTCTTGAAATTATACTCATAATGCTTAATTTTTTGTGTATCAATAATACTTAAATACCCAAACAAACATAAATACGTTGAATTTGCAATTTTTATAATTTTATGATATGAATTATGAATTATGAAATTAATATTAGAAACAAATTATGAACTGCAGCCTACAATTCTTTTGATGGATTTAGATTTATTAAGTCCTGCTTTATGGAAATCCAAAATTTCACTTTTTTTGTTCAAGCAGTTTTCAAATTATGCTTTAAAAACTGCAAAATGGTTGTTTAAGGGGCCGTCTGTGATAGAAGTGACTAGATATTTTGAAAAAATGTATGCTATCCTGTAATCTAGCAGTCTTCAATGGCTGCTTGAGTGGCGCTTAAGATGTCTTTATCAAGAAGGGGACTCTCTCGTTCAACAGTCAGTACTGAACTTCAATTTGGATACAGCCTCTAAAATATGCTCGTTTTAAAATAAATAATTTCTCGGAAACTTAAGGTATGAGTTGCATAAAAATTTGTTTTTGGGCTATTTGAAGGTTGTAGAGTTCATTTATTCTGTCAGTATTGTGCACTGCTACTGAAAAAAACAAAGAAATGGTTCGTTTTAATATGTAGATGGCTTCCTAAGCAAATTTTATGTACATCATTTAAAAGTAGACTTTATTACCAATCGTTCGGTACCAGACATTTTTTTCTACGATAATTTTTTTCAGAGTTAGTTATGGGTGTTTACTTTTTTTTCCACGACTGTACATATCTAAAAATATATTTTTATTGTCTTCAATCATGACATCCAAAGCTATCGTCTGACGCACACCCAAAATGAAAATATTAAAAGATATAAAGATTCTCTGAACGACAAGAACAGTTTTTACTTAGTTCCAGTATGTTTCAGATTAAATGATTTGTGGAATTATATTTTTACACTCATGGATTTTACCAACGTCTTCTTTAGCGCAGAATTCCAGAAATGAGAGACGAATAACGGACGCCCGAAGAAAAAACTATAAAATATTTCATGTAAAATATTTTTGAAATTTCTGAAAATTATATGAATTTCCTTTATCTCGTAAAATATTCCTTATAGTTATGTTGACATGTGCAGCTTAATTTTTGTTGAAAGGGTTTTAACACATGTTCCCTTATTTTTTTTTCTAGTTTTCAAAATTGCAAATCTTCACAAAACAATTGATAAAAAACAGATCAAATACTTAATATGTAGCTTCCAGTGTCTTGAGACATTACTTTTTGCTTCATTATAGTTTTGGTGGATCCGATCAGATCGACTCCAACTTCCAGCTTGACAATTTACATCAATTAGAACTAATGTTTATGCTGATTTGATGCCATTTTTGATAAAGACTATCATTCTTGAGTTAAATTTAAAAAATAAAAATTTAAATGTATGCTTTTATTAAAAAAAAAAATACATTTTTTCGGGAAAATCCATCAATCCTTTTTTTCTCCCATAATACTCAATCATAAACATTTTTTATTAAAAATAAATATACACATGTCAATTTATTGTTATACAGACTTTTGCAGAAGACTACTCTCTCGCGATATCGCCGCTATTACTAGTTTCAGAAATTAAAAAATATATATACTGTGGCATTGTTACCAACATTTCTTCAATAGCAAAATGTAACTATTGTTTCAGTGTCAGTCTACCTAGAGTAACGTAAGTCATCATTGTTGTTAAGATCATGAGGACAATAGCGCTTCAGTTATATCGATGTAAAATATGTTAACACGCAGATTTGTTGCGCAAAAACTTTGTAATCGGTTGATCAGTGGTAGAAAATCATTATGAATTAAAAAACTCATGAATTACATTTACAATATAAATTATTTCTCTATTCTATGACACGTGTAAATGTTTAAAATGTTTGTTTTCAAAGTGGTTGGTCGGTCTTATATCAAGGCAGATTGCAGACATAGCTTGCAAGAAATCTTTTTTTTAGCCCTATACATGAATTTATTTATTTATATAGACATATCTTAGTACAATAATTACAGTTATAATAAAAAAAGTGATTTAATAACACCTGCAACCACATCGCGTCCATCGGCAGAAATGTTATTTTTTTTTTTTTTTTTTTTTTTTGTTCTGCAATACTTATATGAATTTATAGAATTTATGAATTGTACGTGTAGTACGTGTAGTACGTGTAGTACGTGTAGTACGTATTGTACTAAAATTTATTTATGCATTAAAGGAAAACTGAATCAGAAAAATCACTTCAAGTAATTACCGCTTTAAAAAGTTCTTTAATCTTGTGTTTTTTATTGCCCCTGTAAATGAACAAATGAAAGCTTTGGACAATATATTCTAAAGTAAAAAAACCTATAATTCGCCTCAACAATGCTCATAAATTCCATTATATTTGATATGCAGTAAGTTTTTTAAAGCACACGGAAACAATTTTCCGTTATAGGCCATAGCGTAACGAGATTCTTTTGAATGGCTTTACAACTGAATAATAAATGCGATTCGCTTTATATTTTGAAGTCTTTTGTGTTACATCTCAATAATTAAAACACTGTAACGTGAATAAAACATACTTCAAGGCATTTTTACCTATAAATAGCAATGAAGCGGAATTATCTTGTGTTTCTTTAAAAAGAAACTAAAAATACTAAACATTATGATTTTGAAAAGAAAACTTTCTATGAGGATCCTCAATAACAAACATAAACATCGTGATAATGGAAAAACTATTTAAGGGAATAAAACACGGAAAGCAAAATAGTAAAAGAAAATCGTCATAAACTTTTTTTCAATTAGGGGGCAGATATTTAAACCGGACCCAATAAGTGTATTTATTTTTAGTCTGGGGCACATTTTACGTTCCGTGGACGAGAACGATAAATTTTCTAACTTTAACTATTTAACATTTTTTTTTTTTTACTTTTTATAGAACGGTGTCTTAGACTATTCGAAAAAAAATAAGATCTATTAAGATTCGTGATATATATATTAAGGTGGATCGAAAAATTCAGATGTAGATAATCAAATCTGAAAATTTGTCTTTTATGTATATTAGTTTACATGTTTTATATTGAAACCCTTTGATAAATTCAGGTGCCCCAAGAGCCCCACCCCCCAAAAAAATAAATAAATAAAAGGTTTATGAAAATCTAATTGTTATTTTTTTTCTTTAATTTTTAAAATTACTTTTACCGGAGTGCTCAATAGTTGTATTTTATGCATATTAGTTTACATGTGTTATTTATTGAAATCCATTCATAACTTTCGGTGCTGCAAGCGCCCCCAAAATAGTTAATAATTCAAATTTGTATGAAAATTTAGAAGTTATTGTTTGTTTATTTATTTATTTTTAAAATTCCATTTGGTGCCAGGTGAGTAAGTTGTGTATTGGTGTGCAACATAATTGTGTAGTTTACATAATTTTTTATCGAAAGCCATTCATATGTACTGGTGCCCCATGCGCCCCAAAATAGTTCAAAAATGAAATTTTTATGAACATTTAAATATTTTTTTTATAAAATTCCTTCTGACATGGGTGCGAAAGTTCTCTCTTAAGCATACTCGCATAGATGCAAAAAAAAATTCACTTTGATAAATTACTTCCTGTTTGCCATGAAACTTATTGTTTGCATAAAATAGATTTTTTTTTTTGCAAATTTTGCAATAAAATTGTGAGTAAAAATAAGCGATAAATAATCATTTGTATGTGTAGAAGGTAGAGCCAGGGGTTTTAGTTGCAGAGATGAGGAATTTAGCAGTGACTTTGTCTGTTTTAACCGAATTATATTTTGATGGAAGAAAAGGCAACACAAAAGTGAAAGTGATAAAGGGCACAAAGTACTTCACAAAAATCACAAAGGAGGAACATTATAATCTCTCTATTCTAAAAAAAGGTAACTACCGCTGTCGCCACCGCCGCCGCCGGTTTTGAATTTTTTGCGACCGGAGGTCTTTCTTCGTTAATATTAAGAAAAATAATGCATACAAAAATATGAAAATCAGTAGTATTATACAGAAATGGTTGATAAATACGTTGATGCAGACAGTTTTTAAATCGAAGAATTATTTTAAGAAATATTTAATGCTAAATTTGGACAAAATCGTTCCATTAAAAAAGTTTTATAGGAGCAAAAACTATTCATGGGAATTTAATAATTTTTAGATCATTTTATACGTTTGAAGTTCCCGGTGTGCAGATTGTACTTCTTTTTTTAATTTGGATAATTTTTTGAGGTTTCATTTCTATTTTAAATTCAAATTTTCAGCATTTCTAGAGATATATTTACAGATTTTAGAAAGTGATATTAATATAAACTGTTGTCAACTGTATAAACAGCGGAAACAATAATGTTTGCCTCAAAAAAAAAAAAAAAATATATATATATTTATACGTGTAATAAATTAAAAATTTATTTACACGTGACTATTATAAACAGAAAAAAACATTGGAATTAGAATTAAATAATTATGTACAAAAAGCAGGAACTTATTAAAAATTACGTCATAAAAACTATAATTACACGTGAATTTTAAGAGAGAAAGGAATTTGTAAAATAATAAATTTATTAACATGCGTTAGAAGTCTTAAATAGGAGAAATTACGTCATATTTACGTCACATTACAGTTATTACATAAAACGAACACACAATAATATTGCAAAACGGTTTAAATTTAGAAATTGCGCTAGACATTTATTTGATATTTTGAGTGGATACTTTTCAACTATTTTTCTTAGGAAAGCGCAAATAATATTTCATTTCTAACACAAGTATTTTCACGTGAATATTAAAAAGAGAAAGAATAGCTTGGTCAAAATTACGTCAGATTAAAAACGATTCATTTAAAATGTCTCATTTAAAAGAACTTTCTTTTCGCTTTGTTAAAAAATACCGGGAGACAAAGATTCTGTTTATTTAACTCCTTTTATATTAGCTTATTTTGAAATGTTGTTACACGTGTCTAAGTCAACAAGTTATTTTTATTTTCACGTTTTATTTGTATTTTTATTAATGTTGTACTAATTTATTTGTTCTTTCTTTATTTAAAATAAAAATTATGTCAATTTGTATAATTTGGCGAGTGGTTTGGCGATTTATATAATTTGGCGAAATTAGTCGACGGGATAATCAAGTAGTACCGCAGTGGATTTGGCGTTAAAATTTCCCCAATCAAAGAGAAATGAATAGAAATCCGTTTATAGGGAGATCGCCACTGTTTTTTAAATTATAATTCAATCTTTCGAAATCTTTTTAAAGCCGATCACATTAGCGTGCATTTAGAGTCTGCGGTGTCTGGACGGGGGTTGGCGAGCGTAGCTCGTAGGGTACCGAGCCCCCTAGTCTTGTAAAGGAACCTAACTACCTGTTTATAGGACACGTTACAGTTGAAACAGCATAATCTAAAGCCATAAACAAGGAATTATAATATATATATATATATATATATATATATATATATATATATATATATATATATATATATATATATATATATATATATATATATATATATATATACAAAGGAAAATGTGTCTGTCTGTCTGTAATGCTATACAAATCCACAGTTTGGAAGCCAGAATTTAGAAATGTTATGTACATGTGTATTAAAACACGGCAGAGGCAACTAAAGCAATCCGAAAACGAAATAATTTATAGTTAACATTTAATAATAATAAAAAAAAACAATTTAACAGCAATTTCCTATCAAGTTAAAAAGATTTTCGTTATAGCAGCTGCCAGCATTTAAAAATTCACAATAAAATCTTTTTTTTTAAATTTTAAACCCGTAATGGCGCGATTTCTTTAATAAATGCGAGATATACATATTACGTCCGCCACGCTCCAATACTAAAAAAACTCCTGCTGGTATTACGATAATTATTTTACCTCACCTGCAAATAATTAGATATTGTTTAATACCCCTTAATTATTAATTTTTTTTAAATAAAAGCAAGCATTTTATCACAAACATCAACAAATGTTTTATTCTATTTATTCCTTTATTCAAAAGATATTGTTTTATCGTCTGCTGCCATAGTAACATGATAAATTATATTTCATAAAAAAATGCGCAGTAGTAGAAAAATATTTTACTAAATCGAATAGTTGTTTTTTTTTTTTTTAAATTTTCTTTTTAGAATTAAATTCTTGAACTCCCGTGCATAGAACGGGCTAAACAGCTATTATATAAATAAATGGGCTTGTCAGTAACTGGATGCGATGTAACAACTGAAAATATTGGGCACAAAGGAGGAGTTAATCGTATGACGGAGCTGGAACTCAATTGACACTCACAATAGTGTATTAGTTTGCTTCATACAAATAAGTTGCATTTACAACATATACTAAATTCTTCACATGGTGTAACAATTGGTCCTACAGCCTTTTGTGAGAAATCAAAACCTGCAATTAGACCTACCTGTAGCTTTCTTTTCTTCAACAAGTGTGGACAATATGCTAGTTAACATTGATAGAAAGGTTCTCAGCAATGTTAAGCAATATTTATATGACATTTGCATTTGCATAGCAATATTATGTGGTGAATGTTGTTCTGACCTGGAATTTAAAAAAAAAAAAAAAAAAAAAAAAAAAAAAAAAAAAAATCCTTGCACAGCAATTGAGTAAAAATAGAAAAAATGGAGGAATTGTCTAATAGGGTGAATCGCAGAATAAATAATTTTGAATTCAAAATCGGCCCGGTGTGCGAATGTTGCGTATTCTATTGCTTATTATGTAAAAAAAAATTCCGCCCGCTGAATTGATATCTTCATGCGTCCCAAGGGGCGCGAAATCCCCGAATTTTAGCTAAATTTCGCTAAATTTCCTGAATTTTAATAGCTAATTAAAAAAAAATGTTATTCGCCCATTATGGAAACAATGCTATTATGTCCCCTTACCATATGTAAAAAGTTTCAAATCAATCGAACATAATTTTCATGCACCCCAAGGGGCGCCAAATCCCTGAGTTTAATATAAATTACGCTAATTTTCCTGGAATTTAATAGCTATTACAAAAATTAATTTGTTATTGGCCCATTGTGTATACAATGGTATTGTGTCCCCTTACCAAATGAAAAAATTGTCGAATCACTACATCATTATCTTCATGTGTCCCAAAAGGGGCAAATCATTATGAAATCTGACAAAATTGGACTTATTTTAGGTTTGCTTGAAGATACTGTTACATAATAAAAATCAAGATTTACAGAATTTTTTATTAATTTCGTCTATATATGTTCCTTTTCCATAGTTAAATTTAACTCCTCAGTTTTAATAAGCATGAAATAATTATAATAGGTAAGAGTAATAAGAGTTTTTAAACACTTTGAGTTTGTACATTGTAATCGCGGTTTTTGTATGAAAAGTCACTCTCCTGGAACGTGACTCAATTTGAGTCCGAATGTATCCATGACTGCTTTCATATCCACATACTGCTTCGGAGGCCTATGTTACAATTTTAACAGATCTCTCAGTTGCATGTGTGTGACTTGGCAATTTCAACAGGCTTGAAAGAGTTTTAATGCCTGCACCTAGTGTACCATTCTTGAACCTTTCAATTTCTTCTGTCCCCAATCTCTAGGTAAATGGAGTCTCCATTCGTTCTTCCATATCCCTCTCTAATTTTTGATTCTAATCAATTGACACAGTATTTTGCTTCAAAATTTATTTTGGAATTGTAATCTTCCTGAAATGCCAGTTTTGAAGATGACTTCTCTGCTGGCTTTAACATCATCCACGATGGTGATGCTAATACTTCTGAAATAAAGTAAGACGGGAACGTGAGAATTTAAACCAGGCTATGTCATCATCACAGTAGAATTTTTGGTTAACTGCAATGTTTTTTTTTTTTTTTTTTTTTTTTTTTTTTTTTTTTTTTTTTTTTTAATGGCCGTAATGACAATACGTTGTTTCAAGAAAAAATAGGAATTCCGAATCATCCTAAGAAAAGAAAAACACAAGAGCCCGTTTCTGTTTATATTGACGTTCTGTTTATATTAATTCCAAGTATTTGGAGTCGAATTTGAGGGATTATTGACATTCTGATCCAGAGAAACAACTATTTCGCTCATGAGGAAAACTCCTTGCTATGTTAGCAGATGATAGGAAGCACACTAGGGAACTCGCATTTAGACGCATAAAAGTAGAAAAAATGAGAGCCAGCAGAGAAGACCGCTACAAAACAGGAATAAAAGGAAGTTTACAGTTCCAAAAAAAAAGATTTTGCAGCACGAATGGAGACTCCAATTATCAGGAAATTGGGGACAGAAGAAATTGAAAGTTTAAAGAATGGTGCACTAGGTGCGGGAACTGAAATTCTTTTAAACCTGTTGAAATTGTTGTCACACACAAGTAACTGAGAAAGCTGTTAATCTAGTAACATAGCCCTTTGAATTAGTATCTAGATATGAAAGAAGGGAACGATAAATTGGGACTCAAATTGAGTTATGTTCCAGAATGAAGATTTTTGATACAAAACGCGATTACAAAGTAGAAACTGGAAGTATTTAAACACTCGTATCACTCTTACCTATTATAATTATTATTTGCTTGTTAAAACTGAGGAGTTAAATGTAAACATGGAGAAGGAACATATATTATATCATGTTGTAATCGAAATTAATAAAAATGTCAAACATTTATGTACATATTAATTTTTATTATTTAATAATATTTTCAATTAAATCTGAAATAAGTCAAAATTTGTCAGATTTCTGAATGTTTTAACCCTGTTGGGGCGCATGAAGATGATGTTCAAGGGATTTGAAACTTTTTACATATGATAAGGGGAAATAATAGCATTTTATCTACAATCGGCCAATAACAAATTCATTTTTTTATTAGCTATTAAAATTCAGGAAAATTAGCGCAATTTAGCTATAATTCTGGGATTTTGCACCCTTTGGGGCGCATGAAGATAATGTTCAAGAGATTTGAAGCTTTTTACATATGGTAAGAGGACATAATAGCATTGTATCCACAATGGGCCAATAGCAAATTATTTTTTTTAATATAGCTATTAAAATTCCGGAAAATTAGCGTAATTCTGTTAACATTCGGCAATTTCGCGCCTCTTGGGTCGCATTAAGATATCGATTCAGGGGGCGGAATTTTTTTTTACATGATAAGCGGTACAATACGCAACTTTCGCACACCGGGCTGATTTTGAATTCCAAAATATTTATTCTACGCTTCACCCTATTGTCTAAATATCCAAGACACACCCAAGCTGTTGAAAGATGTATTCGCCTAGTGTCTGAGGCAAAAGAAAATGTATTTCATATTGAATAAAATAAATTCAAGAAGCCATATCAAACATTTTAATACAGAAAATGATTACCAACTTTAGAAATTATAAATTCTTCAAAATAAAGAAGTAAAATATTTGCTGCATAAGTTCAGTTTTTACAAATTTTATGATTTAATGCTTTGATTTTTATATTTATATTTCATTTGTTACTATGAAATTACATTTATTTGTATGTTTATACTTTAATAACTAAATACTTGACTAAGTCTTTAAACAATTTTCGTAAATTTAAAATGTTTAATACACTTTCTTAAAAACATCACTTTTTAGCTATACTTCATGCACGATAAGATATGAATGGCTTTCGATAAAAATTAATGTAAACTATGCAATTATGTGGTACACCAGACAGACAGCTTTCTCATGTTTTGCCAAATGTAATTAAAAATTAACAAATAAATAAATTTATCAGATAAAATAACTGTGTTATAATAAATAATGTTTAATTAATTTTTAAGGCTTCTTGGAGTTCCATTAACTGCGATTTATTCTATTGGTCTGATCCAAACTTCAGACCAGACGTTTCAATCATTAGTGTTCTCTGCGATTTTGTGTTCTACAGGCTGATCCAGGACAGCTGACTTGACCGAGCTTAAGCCAAATTGTAAGCCTTATTATAAAAGTTCCTTTTTCGAATCCTAGCCTGGTTACTTTTATATTATGTTTGAAATTTACAACCCGCGTGATTTTTAGTAATTAGAATAACCGTGTTAAAATTAATGCAGCAAAAATGTGCCCAAACGTGAGCCATATGAATATCGTTCGGCAGTAAACTTTTTTGCAATATGTATTACCATTTCTTTTTTATCTGATAGGGTCAAATGATATTTTAAAATTACTTTGAATAGGTAAGAAACATTTCAGAATATATTTGGTTTAATATATTACTGGGTAACTCAAAGATAATACTGAATTGATTTTTCCCATAATCGCTAACCATACACAAAATTTTATCTTATAGCGGCAATAATTACAAATATAAATATGTGGCTATTTCATTCATAGCAGCTCCATGAATGAAGAAGATATAAATTAACAATCAGAATTAATGCGTCACGTATACAAGAAAGTATTATTATAAATAACTATATAACTCGCTTTAATATGTGTTACATATTCTGAAATGTAGTTAATTTAATATGGAACTGGCGTTGAATATACATGCTTAAGTAAATCGCTATGTAATATACATTTGACTAATCTCAATAACATTGCAAATCTAATTGAAATGTCACAACATAATTGTTATAATAAATCTTCATATTCATTCTATATTACTGATTACAGCAACATTTTTAGAAGTTTTAACAAAATGATATACGTTATTAACCATTGGAGGAAAATAGTTGATACACAGAAACATCGTATTTAATATCTACACTATATATATAAAATCCTAATGAAACGAATTTATGAAACGGATATTATGAAACGACTGAAAGGAACGAATTTATGAAAAAATTCTATGAAATGACTGATTACACAACTGATTATCTTTCACGGCGATTTCTCCAAAAATATGGCATACTTTGCGATGATATTAACAGCAAAAATCCATATTGTTCCGCAGATTTCAAAACTGGTATTAGAATTTTTAAATTCAACTTAGTTTTCGATATATTAATTTTTTTTCTAAATTTAAATATTTTTCTCTAATTATGGCAACTCAAATTTTAATCATAACATATTTTTTTTCATACTTTAGAAACGGTTATTATTGTAAACGAATTTGGCGGCTAGTTTGGCCTCCCTTAAATGTATGCTAAGAAATGTATCATGTTACTTTTACTCATTATTCAATTTACTTGAACAATCATTCGCCAAATCGAAAGATAATGATAGAAAAATCAAGAACTCGGTATTTTTATGTTAGATAGTTGATGAAACACAGGTGATAAATCGCCAAACATTTTTCCCGTCGCATTTTTTTTTTTTTTTTTTTTTGTATTTCACTAATTTCATTTAAAATATAATCCTTTCATTCATTTTATTTAAAATACAAATTTAAAACTGAAACATTTAAAATTGATGGCTTTCACTTTTTTTTTTTTTTTTTTTTTTTTTTTTTTTTTTTTTTAACTAAACGAAAAGAAAAACAATAGGTATAGATGTCACATACGCACCGTGGTACCTAATTGGCACCAAAATGGCATTATTTTGATTGACATGGTAACCCGGCTATTTCTGTTTATTTAATAATAATTGTTTTTTTTTTTTTTTTTTTAATTATATAAATTGTTTTGTTCTTTAGTTATTATTTTTCTTTTGTTATTTTCTTTTTAAAATATTAGAAAATAATTAAAAAATACGGTACTACATAGTTATACCGTCGACCTATTTCGCCAAATTACATAAATCGCCAAACCACTCGACAAATTATACAAATTGACTTAATTTTTATTTTAAATAGCGAAAGAATAAATAAAATAGTATAACATTAAAATATATACAAATAAAACGTCGAAATAAAAATCACTTGATGACGTAAACACGTGGAACTTGCTTAAAATCAAGTGAATGTGACATTTACGATCAACCATTATTGCAATTTAATCTTAAAGTTTGGCGATAGAATTTTGGTCGACGAGGTAACTAAGTAGTACCAAAAATACATACGTAGTTGGTATTCCAAAACGAGGTTTTCGCCAAATTTTCGTAAAAGAAAATCACGCCAAACCTGGTTCGTATATGATATGTGGTAAATTTTAAATAATGCAACAAACCACGACATTTATTTTCAACTTCAAATCATTGTTTTAATTCTTACCACTCGAAAAATAATAAAATAAAAGCTAACTGGCGAGTTGAAAAAAATCTATTGGCGAGATTTGAACCCGGCGAGTGTAACAGTACCAAGAATTATTTGCGACCATGAAAAATTTTATGTAGTTTTATTCGGATTATTTTTTTTTTTTTTCAAAATGGAAAACTTTCGGCACAGATGTTATATACGTATATCTTATATTGGCGCGATATATTTTTTTTTTCTGACGCCAATGTCATATACACAACGGTTACTTAACAGGCGAAAAAGTATCGTTATTTTGCTTGATATGGTAAGCCGGATGTTATTGCTTATGCTGTTGATGTTTTCCCAAAATTGGAGTCGGAAAAAAATCGCGCCAATATGGGACCGTATATGATATCTGTGACAAACTTTCATATGAAAAGAGAACGGATCAGGCCGTATTTATTTTTTTGCAGCTAGATGACTTGGACTATTATAATATAGAAGAAATGATGGCGATAGAAAAAAATTTGGCGACTTATCACCTGTGCCTGGCTAACATTAATGTACCAAAATGACACCTGTAATATAAAAAGCGAAGTGGTCCACCCGGAACTGTTGATTATAGTCACATGACTTAGGCTATTGTCATATAAATTGTTTTAAAATACCGGGAGACAATAGACTCTGTTTAGTTAATTCAATTTGTTTTAGCTTCTTTTCAAATGATCAAATTTCTTTTCCTCTTTAATCAAACACGAAAACAACCATTGGATGCCTTAACAGCAACTATTTCCGCCTTAAATTTGTGCAATCAAAGGGAGTTGAATAGAAACCCGTTTACAGGGAGATCTGCACACCTTTTTTCAGTACAATTCAATCTTCTCTAATATTTTTTAAACCTAACAGATTAGAGTGTTTTTAGATTCTGCGATGTCTGAATGCGGGGTTGGCGAGCGTAGCTTGCGAGGGGCAAAGTTAGTTAAAATATAAAGCGACACACCTCATATATGTTCCGTAAAAATAAATATAAGTATTCAAATAAATACAATTTTCACAACATTTTTCGTAATAACGATTTAAGAATGTCTTTTTATTATTATTTGTTAAAACAAAATCTGAAGCATATCGGAAAATTAACCTCATTTTTAAAAGCAGCATAATTTATTTATTTTTTTAACTGTTTCTAACAAAACTGTATTAAATTTGCTGATTACTTTTATATATTTTTTCTACTTTTTTTTTTTCAATTTTCGCCATAAATGTACAATCTAGAATTTCTGTTTACACATTTTTATAACAACTACGTTATTATATCAACTATTTTATATTTTCATGGCAGAAGAATGAAAATGTTGTAACGTTAATGTTTTTATTAAAAAAAGCACTAATGCTTTGCACTTCATTAATTGTACTTATTTCATTTTAAATCAAATTTTGTAAACAAAGAATAAAGCTTTGCATCTGAGAATATTGTTCCAAGGTTGCTTATTACGGTAATATTTTTTTTCTCTTTAATATTTTCCAATTTCCCTTCTTAAATCCCCAATTTAGAACTTCTGTTTACACGTTTTCAGGATTACTGTCATTCGTTTGACAGCACAGATATGCTAAAAGATTAAGATTCTTTTAATGAGAAACTTACTAATAATATGTATAAGTTTAATATATTTTTTAATTAATTTACACCTGCGAAATTACGCCCTAAATTATTTAATATTAAATATGTGAAATTACTTTAAAATTTTAAAAGTAATATTTGCAATAAGTAACATGAAAAAAAAAATGCATATACTTTGAATTTCATTAATTGTAATTCATTCATTAATCAAATGTCTCAATGAAATGTCATCAATCAAATGTCTTGATTGTAAAATAAGAATAAAATATTATGTTGTAGAAAACCATTTAAAAGTTGCACATCACACTATAATATTCTACTATTCTTTCCTATAATATATAATTACTAAATAATTTTTAAATTGTTATTTTAAGAGGTATGTGCCCAGTTGAAAAGAAATTTAAATGATGGTCTTTATCAATTAAAAAAAAATTTCATGCGAACATAACTATCAATTTTTTTTCAGTCAAACATTCCATTCATTTTACAGCAAAAACTTAACAATTTATTCAATTTTCATTCTACAAATTTCGGATGTATATTACTACTGGCAGAACTACCCGGCTTTACCCGTGTCAATTATAAGGAGCCTTCCAGGTAAAATAAATTAAAACGAAATAATACGGCAATCACAATAACTGAAATTTGTGCATTCGCATCCACAAATCGTTATAAAGACAATAAAAAAATGAAGATTTGTATAAAGGACATACACACAGAGAACGGCTTTTATATATATAGACTAGCAGAACTACCCGGCGTTGCCCGTGTCAAATATGAGGGGCCTTCAGGATATAATAAATTAAAATGAAATAATACAGCAATAATAACCGATATTTGTGCATTTTCGTCCACAAATCATTATAAAAATGATCAGAAATCGCGACGATTGTATCGCAACCACAGTAAAATTCCTCAGCTTTAAATATCAGAATGCTCGTTTTCTTGGCTGGTGTAACAGAAAAATATATTATTTCGCCGATAAGCCGAAGAAAAGACATCAACCAATTGGTGTAGTATTTAGTAAAATTCTCGTTGTTATAGCATATATATACATTATAATGTAAAAGTTAGTATGTTAGTGAGAAACGTAAATTTTTTAAATCGTACTGATGTTATCAACGACCTAACCCATAAATTGTGCTTTATTGTGATTTTTCTTAACTTCTAAACACGCACAATTTCATTTCTTACACTAAATAGGAAAACATACATTCAAATGACATTTATTTGAAAATTGTATCTCAATTTTAAGCTTTTAATTGATTCTGATTTCAATACTGATCATTAAAAATCATAAAAATAAGATACAATCTTCTGAATTTAATCGATTTTAAATTAATTTTCAAGCAGGGATCTTCTTAAATTTGCAACCCAAAATTACGAAAAAAGAACTCATTTGGTCTGAATGCAATATTAATGATCCCCATGTCCATGAGTAACGTTCGCATCATATTTTTGTGGAAATGACCTAACTCATAAGTTTTGCTTTCACTGCAATTTTTTTAACCTCTAAACTTTACACATTCGATTTTTTCAACGTCTAATGGAAAAACAAAAAGTACATTCAATGCTATTTGTTTGAAAAGTGATTTTCGTTTTACTGATTTTTTATGTGTTTCATAGTAATTTTTAAAGCAAGAATAATTTTTAAATATTTGTGCATACCAATTGCAAAAGATGAACCCGATTGCTCTTAAAACAATGTAAATAATACATCATGGGGGAGATTTTTCGTGCAATATTCCATAACTAAATCAGTAAACGAAATAAAAACCTATAAAAAAATATAATACGAATTTAACAGATTTGAAATTAAACTATTCAAAATTATATTAAACCTTTTACTTTCAAAATATATTTAAATTAAGTTTGTACGTCTATTCAAAGTATTTATCGTTAAAGTTTTATTTTAAATGTGAAAATTCAGTAGTTCAATTAAATACCTATTAATCTTGTTTTTTTTTTTTTTTTTTTTTTCTGCTAACTTCGATTTTTGCTATTAATTATAAACAGAATAAAAAAATGCTGAACTATTTTTATCTTCGTAAGTGCAAATAGGTTAATTTTTGATAATCAGGCTGTACGTTTTTGGCGTACTTTAACTAATGTGAGTTAAACCTTTTATGGCCTGAACTATTGCTTAACAATGTATAGCATCGTTCATGCTTTCAGCGAATACTTGACATATGACTCTATTACGGAATATTTAAATGCAATAATGCTTTACCTGACTTCTGTGTGCCTCAACTTGTTTTAATTTAAGACTCACAAAATTCGAGTTTCTGGATAAAAAACATTATTTTGACGTAATATAGCAAAATGTTTCGGCTTCTAACATCAGGATGCTTGTTTTCTTAGCGAGTGTAACAAAATATTACAATCTCCATGACAATACGCGGAATAAAGCAATAAATACAAGCAAATGACCTAACATTTACTGACATTTTATTTCGCATGGCTTCAATGGATGATAATAATATGGATTAATTTCAGAAGATCAAGAGATCCCCCTCAGAATAAAATATCATTAGAGTGTGATATCAGTTTATATTATATATTGACGTCATATCTACCAAAAGATTTTTTTTTCCTAAATTGTTCTCTTGAAATTTAAACGCATGTATTAAAATATTTTTTTTTAACTTAAAAAATTTTAAATGAAGACACTACTCATTTGAACACACGTTTAGGTAAAGTTTTTATTTTATTTAAGAATAAGATTGCATTTTCTGATTGAATGACAACAATTTCGGAAATGCAAAATTATAACGATTGAGCCTGAATTTTTATCTACCATATATATAAAATCCTAATGAATCGAATTGAAACGAATTTATGTAACGATTCTATGAAACGACTGATTAAACAACTGATTACGTTTCACGGCGATTTCTCCTAAAATATGGAATACTTTGCGATGAAATTAACACCAAAAATCCGTATTGATCCACAGATCTCAAAACTGGTATTAGAATTTAAAAATTAGAATTAGTTTTCGAAATATAATTTTTTTTCTAATTTTAAATACTTTTTCCTAATGATGGCAACTCAAATTTTAATCATAACATATATTTTTTTCATATTTTAGAAAATGTTATTTTATATTAATTTGAAGACTAGTTTGGCCTTCCTTAAATGTATGCTAAGAAATGCATCATGTTACTTTTATTCAGAATTCAATTTGTATTTCACTATCATTTTATTTAATACAAAACTTTCATTTACAATTGAAACTTTTAAAATAAACGGCTTTTGCTTCATTCTTTTTTTTTAAACGAAACGAAAAGAAAAATATTAGACACAGATGTCATATACGCAACGGGGTACCTAATTAGCGCCAAAATGGCGTTATTTTGCCTGACATGGTAACCTGGCTATTGTTGCTTATTTATTAATAAATGTTTATTTGAATTTATTTTCTTATATTATAAATTGTTTTTTTTTTCTATAGTTATTAATTATTTTTTTTATTTATTGTTATTTCATTTTAAAAATAACAGGAAACAATTTAAAAATACATATATAACAGGTATTTGAAAACGAGGTTTTCGCCAAATTGTCGTAAAAAAAAAAAAAAAAAAAAAAAAATCACGCCAAACCCGGTGCGTATGTGACAATGCAACAAATCATGAGATTTAATTTCCACTTCAAAGCAACGTTACAATGTTATTACTTCTTCCGTCGACCAGTTTCGCCAAATTATGTAAATAGCCAAATTTTACAAATTGACATATTTTTTTTATTTTAAACTAGCAGGCTATGCCCGCTGCGCTGGTCAATATTTCCAAATGAACCTTGGATTAAACTAAATGGTGAATTTGAACTTGTATTTTAAACAATATGGATCTTCAGCTTGACCTTGCACATTACTGAAAACGATGCGAACGCCATTGCGATATAATGATATCTTAAGCGTTGGACAAAATTTAGCAATTAAGAAGTAATTGTTTTAGTTGATTATAAACAGCGCACTTATGGTCGGGTAATGAGACCGTTATGACAACAGGAATTAATACCTCTGTAACTAATCAACATATAATGAAATCGTATATACTAACACCATTCCTAAAAGTCATGCAACAGGGCCACTTGTAACAAAATATGTTCTGTAGATTTTTTTAAAAAGGCTAAACTTTCATAATCAGGTTCACTTAATTTTTGAACTTTTACTGTTGCTCTATAACTAAGTACCCTTGAAGAATATGTATACACTAAAACCTTTCCAAAATTATTACCTAACTAATTGTGGTATATCCTACGAAAGTATTATAAACAATCTGAATTAAATACAAATTTCCGTTGTAAATATATAGTAGGTGATGATGATGCGATTTTGTGTGATAGAATTCATAGTAAAGTTTTCGCTTCAAACAAAAACGATGCTTTCAACATTAAAGCTAATACACCAATATGTGAAGTATCCGATTACGGAAGGTTATCTTGAATTCTCATGAGCAACTACACAAAGAAAAGTGAATATGTGGCTTTTGTGATACTTTTATGTCAGCCGGGCGCATGTAATAAATTAATAAAGATTGTTTTCATAGCATATTCTTATTTTATTATTTTCATTTAAAACACAAACTTTTCACTCATTTCATTTAAAATGCATGCCTTATACTAATTTCATTTAAAAAACTGAAAAGATAAACAATAACAGGAAATAATGCCATAATTAAAAGCAAAAAAATATTTTTAATTTACATACGCAAAATGTAACTACTGCTACTGGGAATTTTAAAAATGCTATCAGCGAGATGTGCGCACGGTTGTTATAAATGTACCCATTTTTTCTTCTTATCGAGGAGCAATTTATAAATCGCAGAATATTATTCCAATTCCAATTTCTTTCATTGAGGAACCTATGACCGGAAAAAATGGAAAAAGACTCTTGTAGATTCTTCGGATGACGGCATCTGACGCCATAAATCGAGTTTATATATATGAAAATAATTTTTAAGTCGTTACAAACATTGCTTTCATACTTAAATATTTTCATTGGTACTACTTGTTATCCCGTCGACCAATTTCGCCAAATTATATAAATCGCCGAACCATTCGCCAAATTATATAAATTGACATAATCTTTATTTTAAATAACGAAATAACAAATAAATTAGTATAACATTAATAAAAATACAAATAAAACGTCGAAATTAAAATCACTTGATGACGTAAACACGTGTAGTTTGTTTAAATTCAAGTGAATTTGATATTTACGATCAACCATTATTGGCATTTAATCTTATAGTTTGACGATAGATTTTTGGTCGACGGAATATCTAAGTAGTACCTTTTCCATTTTTGTTTTATAACGCTAAATTCTCAGTAATTTTTTTCCTTTTATTTTACATAAAATCACTATTTAAAAAAAAAAAAAAAATAAGATGCTTGCATTTTTATTTCAAACTCATAGAGCCGTTTTTATTTTTTAGCCAAAAGGGTTGATTTGAATTTTTTCCGTTGCTAGAGTAACGGATGTAATGATAGATATTTTGAGGTTTAGATGCCAAAGACACCGCCAAATCAGAAAAATATGAAATGTGTCATGAACTGTTGGACTTATAAAAATTTATTTGGTAGCATTCGATTCAGCATACAAAACTACATTAAAATATGCTATCATTTAACGCATAATTTTGATATTCGATTTTTTTCCCCTCCCCGTGCAAAAACCATTAGGGGTGACACTTTAGAAAATCCTTTCTTAGCAGAAGTTTATGTCATAAGAAGTATTTTTACCACGATTTTCAAGATTTTAGGTTCAGTAGTTTGCGCTGTGCGTTAATTAGTCCCCTAATCCAGACTTTATTTTATATACTATATTAGATATGCGATTTTGCGGTGAATCGATGATCGAAAATTAGTCAAATATCATTTGAAATATTACATAGTAGAGGAGAAAGTACGAAGAAAGACGAAGAAGAAATGACGAATTACAAAAGACTTGTAATTTTTTTTTTCAAAATGTTGAATTTTTCCATAGTAATAACGTATTAAAACATAAATTTCCTTAAAAATTATCTTTATTTCCTAGATTTCGAATCTGTAAATTTTCCTATAAATGAAATTGGCGATATGACTTGAGAAAATAGATAATATTTGCTTAAATAAAATGGGTAATATTCGTTGATCTGAGTTCGAGTTTATAAATATCACATGCTTTCGGAATTACGGCGAAAAACATTTTAAAAAGTATGAAATTATTTTACAATATGTATGTGTGGCAGAAATTCACACTGAAATTTAAGTATTCGATTCAATTTTTAAAATATTAACTGATATCTATATAAGTTACAATTGAATATGAAAATGTACTCAAAAAATGATCTCTTTCACCTAAAAAAACACCTTTTGTGAGAACATCCTCAAGCTAATGTCACGCTTATGCATTTTTGGCTTAAAATCACATTGTTTGGCGACAAAAGAAAAATAAAAAATTGTAAAGAAACAAATAGTAATTACACATGTGACTCACAATTACATCGGCTTGTTTCTTCTATAAGTCACGTGATGGGACAATTAGATATAAAAAAAAAGAAAAGAACAGAACAGAAAGAAAATGTTAAAATTTCATCTAATCAAATTTTCAGATTCGTTTCCATATCTAACGCAAGCGATAAAGAGCCAAATGTTGCGTATCAAGTGTAATATTTCTTATTAAATTAATTTTTAAGCATTACAAATATTTCTTTCAGGTTTTGATTAAATGTTTCCGTTTTTTAATATTATCACTCATTAAAACGGATTTTCTTCTTCTTTTTTTCTTTTTTTTTTCATTTAAATAAAATTAGTAACAGTTTTTCTTTTATTTTTCGAGGTTTAATAGCCGTTTCAATTTTTTTTATCAACGATGAATTTCGCCAAGAAATAAAATGGTAACCTTATCGCCCAAAATAACAGAATTTTCCGTCATAATTCTAAAACTAATATAGGTATAATAATGTGTTACAGATTAAAACCTTCCCTGAAACAATACCTATCTAACGGTATAGGTTCCGTAAAAATCCATGCAGTAGAACTCGAAATCTAGGCGTTCGGAACGAAATTTCCGTTTGGATTTTATATATATAATAGATAATAGAATAGATAATAGATTTTATATATATATATATAATAGAATAGATAATAGATTATGTGTTATGAACTATCTCAAAGATTAAAACAGATCGCATTGTTAGATTTCCTAATTTTAACAATATCGCGTTATGTTAGTTCCACATTCCACCACCAGGGAGCGCACTCTATTCTTAACGAAAGCGTATCTGAACGAAACTCCTTCATGCAACCTTTCCGTAGATACATGAGTCGGGAGGGTGGCGGTCTTAACCAATAATTTAAGATAATGCTGAAATTACTACGAAAAATATTTTAAAGGGGCTCTACGCGGGCCCCTAATAGAGTTAGAGGAAATCGGAAGACGGCAAATTAATCGCGGGGAAAAGTTTGCTTGGGTGCTTCGGAGCTACTTTTGGCGCGAGATCTAAGCTCTACGACCAATAGGAGCCCAGATATTTAAGGAAATATGAAGTAACAAAGTCCAAAATAATAGAATTTTCCGTAATAATTCTATAACTAATCTAGGTAGAATGATGTGTTATAGTTTAAAACCTTCCCTGGAACGATACCTATCTAACGGTATAAGTTCCGTAAAAATCCATGCGGTAGAACTCGAAATCTCGGCGTTCGGAACGAAATTTCCGTTTGGATTATATAATAGACTAGCAGGCTATGCCCGCTGCGCTGGTCCATATTTCCAAATAGACTTTGGATTAAACTAAATGGTGAATTTGAACTTGTATTTTAAACAATATGGATCTTCAGCTTGACCTTGCTCATCACTGAAAACGATGCGAACGCCATTGCGATATAATGTTATCTTAAGCGTTGGACAAAATTTAGCAATTAAGAAGCAATTGTTTTAGTTGATTATAAACAGCGCACTTATGGTCGGGTAATGAGACCGTTATGACAACAGGAATTAATACCTCTGTAACTAATCAACATATAATGAAATCGTATATACTAACACCATTCCTAAAAGTCATGCAACAGGGCCACTTGTAACAAAATATGGTCTGTAGATTTTTTTAAAAAGGCTAAACTTTTATAATCAGGTTCACTTAATTTTTGAACTTTTACTGTTGCTCTATAACTAAGTACCCTTGAACAATATGTATACACTAAAACCTTTCCAAAATTATTACCTAACTAATTGTGGTATATCCTACGATAGTATTATAAACAATCGGAATGAAATACAAATTTCCGTTGTAAATATATAGTAGATGATGATGATGCGATTTTGTGTAATAGTAAAGTTTTCGCTTCAAACATAAACGATGCTTTCAACATTAAAGCTAATACACCAATATCTTAAGTATCCGAATACGGAAGGTTAACTTAAATTCTCATGAGCAACTACTCAAAGAAAAGTGAATATGTGGCTTTTGTGATATTTTTATGTCAGCCGGGCGCAGATAATAAATCAATAAAGATTGTTTTCATAGCATATTCTTATTTTATTATTTTCCTTTAAAACACAAACCTTTCACTCATTTCATTTAAAATGCATGCCTTATACTAATTTCATTTTAAAAACTGAAAAGATAAACAATAACAGGAAATAATGCCATAATTAAAAACAAAAAAATATTTTTAATTTACATACGCAAAATGTAACTACTGCTACTGGGAATTTTAAAAATGCTGTCAGCGAGATGTGCGTACGGTTGTTATAAATGTAACCATTTTTTTCTTTTTATCGAGGAGCAATTTATAAATCGCACAATATTATTCCAATTCCAATTTCTTTCATTGAGGAACCTATGACCGGAAAAAATGGAAAAGACTCTTGTAGATTCTTCGGATGACGGCATCTGACGCCATAAACCGAGTTTATATATATGAAAATAATTTTTAAGTCGGTACAAACATTGCTTTCATACTTAAATATTTTCATTGGTACTACTTGTTATCCCGTCGACCCATTTCGCCAAATTATATAAATCGCCAAACCATTCGCCAAATTATATAAATTGACATAATCTTTATTTTAAATAACGAAATAAATAATAAATTAGTATAACATTAATAAAAATACAAATAAAACGTCGATATTAAAATCACTTGATGACGTAAACACGTGCAGCTTGTTTAAATTCTAGTGAATTTGATATTTACGATCAACCATTATTGGCATTTAATCTTATAGTTTGACGATACATTTTTGGTCGACGGAATATCTAAGTAGTACATTTTCCATTTTTGTTTTATAACGCTAAATTCTCAGTAATTTTTTTCCTTTTATTTTACATAAAATCACTATTTTTAAAAAAAAATTAAGATGCTTGCATTTTTATTTCAAACTCATAGAGCCGTTTTTATTTTTTAGCCAAAAGGGTTGATTTGAATTTTTTCCGTTGCTAGAGTAACGGATGTAATGATAGATATTTTGAGGTTTAGATGCCAAAGACACCGCAAATTAGAAAAATATGAAATGTGTCATGAACTGTTGGACTTATAAAAATTTATTTGGTAGCATTCGATTCAGCATACAAAACTACATTAAAATATGCTATCATTTGACGCATAATTTTTATATTCGATTTTTTTCACCTCCACGTGCAAAAACCATTAGGGGTGACACTTTAGAAAGTCCTTTCTTAGCAGAAGTCTATGTCATAAGAAGTATTTTTACCAGTGGTGTAGTCGTAAAAAAAAAAAACAGAGGGTATACGTTCTAAGCAGAAGATTTACGTTCAAGGCAGAGGGTATACCCTAGTGTATATATACTATAGCTTTCTTGAAAAACAGAGGGTATACGGTGTTCCTTAAAAAAATCCAGAGGGTATACGGCGTATACCCGCGTATACCCTCCACTACATCCCTGATTTTTACCACGATTTTCAAGATTTTAGGTTCAGTAGTTTGCGCTGTGCGTTAATTAGTCACCTAATCCAGACTTTATTTTATATACTATATTAGACATTCCATTTTGCGGTGAATCGATGATCGAAAATTAGTCCAATATCATTTGAAATATTACATAACAGAGGAGAAAGTACGAAGAAAGACGAAGAAGAAATGACGAATTACAAAAGACTTGTATTTTTTTTTTCAAAATGTTGAATTTTTCGATAGTAATAACGTATTAAAACATAAATTTCCTTAAAAACTAGGACTTCCCTCAGAGGGATTAGTCTGAGCGATATTACTGAGAACATAGATTTAATAATAACATGTGGAAGCAAAGAAAATGAGATGTTATCTTTAATTGTCCATATACTGCGAAAAATTGAAATGATGAAAATAAACGAATTGTAGAATTACAAAATCTTATATATAAATTCGTATACACTGTTTAAAAAAATGGGAAATCAAACCATTCAAGACAGCCATGCATTGATATAAAATTGAAAGTACGCAATATATTAAAAATAAAATACAAAATGAAACACTAATTTACTTATATCGGAATTTTAACTGTTATAAAATGATATCAAGAACATAATCAGACGCTCCGCACCAATTTGAGTAAATTTAAATGACAAATATATGATGTTTAAAAAGAATGGACTATACTTTATATGGTGTGTGCTCCCCCGGAATAGTTAATATTGTACAATATCTGTTTTCCACGGATGCAATGAGGTTGTCGATAACATTTAAGGAATTCTCTTCTCAAAATCTAATATAGTATCAAAGTACCGAATACATCAAAAGTGGCATGCAATGCTTCGTTAGAGTGTGTTTTAGATATGCTTGATCGGATTTAAATGATGAGTGTATGCTGGCCACTACATACGCTGTATTGTTTTGTTTTCAAACATATTCTGCACAAGTTGAGCTGTATTTAGCATGTATTAAATAAAAGAAATCGGCAATGATTACAACATAAAGTATGACACAAAATCTGAATATATCGTCTGCATAACTTTTGAGCTGTTAAAGTGTGATTTGAAGTAATTTACAAATCCATACATATTTATTCAGCAAATCATGCAAGCTAACATACGACAATATGAACCCGATTACAAAATTTCACCAGAATAAGTTAATATATAAAAAATCTACTAATGATAATTGAGACTATAATAGATTGAGTCTCAATCTGATTGATGATTATATGAGACTTTATATTCCTTATGATAAAATGTCTAGAAAAACGAATCGATAAAAAATTCATATCACATTTAAAACGGCACTTCCCTCTGTTAGTGGCCTTGGCGAGAGAGAGAAAAGCCTATAGAAGGAACACTTTAACAAGTACTTTCGGGCAACCTACTCACTGTTTCATACAGGTCTTTATTCAATATTTACACAATTTATTTAATGCTAGGTGGGTATCTATCAGTTTTGTTGCATTTAAATCACATGTTTTGCGGAGGAAATGCAGCATTATGAAATATTTAAAGTTGCTGTACCTAATAATTCCAAATTAATGGTAATTGAGATCGCTTTCCGTTAATTTCATCTTTTTAAATTTTAAATTTTTTAGAAACCATTCATAGAGACAATTGTATATTTTAAAACTAATCCGAAGCAAAATTTCAAGATTTTGGGTTCAGCAGTAACAGAGAAATAGAAATTTTTTGAAAGTTTTTTGTTTCTGCACTGTTTTTTATAGCGACATTTTTATAAATTGTTCTATTGCGAGAATTTACGTCATGATAAATACAGACATGTCAATTTTCATGTTTATATTCCTAACAGTTCCATGTTCTTCGTTACTTAGATGATCTTGAGATATTTTTCCGCTTTGTTTAGTCTTTCTATTTTTTAGAATTCGTTCTACAACGAGCATTTACATCTTATTAATTACTACCATGCCAAACTTCTAGTTTCTAACCCCAACAGTATCCCAAAAATTTCAATATTTCAAATAAATCATAGTTTAGAACCTTTCTAGAAATTTTTACGTTTATCCGTCAAATTGAACCTTTTAGAGAGCGTTCATTACGAGTATTTACATCTTAAAAGTAACTACCGCAGCAAATTTAAAGTTTCTAACCCAATCAATATCGCAGAAATCACAATTTTAGAACTTTTTTGCTCCTGCAGCGATGTAGGTTCTTGCACTGACATAAAATAGTCTTTTTTTCGGAGCAGAGATGGCCACCAACATTTTTTTAAGTTGGCTATGTAGTTTCAGAGATAACACCTCACAAACGTACAAGCATTAATAATATTATATACTTTATAATATTATAACGCTTTATAATATTAGCATTAGATGTACAGATACAAAAGCCATTTATCTGTTACAAACTAAAGTACCGGCGTTGCCCAGAATTTGAAGGATGTTAGTTCTGAAAAATCAATTTCAAAATTTAACATACAACACAAAACAATCATTAAAAAAAGCAGTCGAAATGTTGTTGAATGAATCATATGAAAACGCTATATAAAAATGTATAAATGTATATAACAGACGCAAAAGAATACACCAATAAATGAACTTATTTCAATTTATAATTGGAGCAATAATATTAAAATACGCCAATATTTCCCTAATCGGGTTTTTATCATGCTTCAATACATTTTTCACACTCATATGACGTTATACTATATCCACCATGCCCTTTATATTTCCAATATGACGTAATATTTTCCTCTTTCACGTGGAAACCTTGAAATAGAAAAGTTATGAAGTTATATTCATTTTCATTTAAATTCGTCAAACCATTTATTTCATTTTCATATTTCACTTGAATATCTTGCAATAGAAAAGTTATGACGTAATATTCACCTTTTTTTGAAATTAGGCAAACTATTTATTTCATTTTCATTTTTCACGTGGAAATAATGCAGTAGAAAAATTAATTGTTGTAGTAATAATTTTATTGTGTTTTTTAATTGTTGGCAACTGCTATAACGAAAAATGTTTAAATTTGATAAAAAATTGCTGTTAAATTGGTGGTTTTTTATTAATTAAAAATTAACTATAAGTTATTTCGACTCCGGATTACTTTAGTTGTCTCGGCCATGTTTTAATACACATGTACGTATCTCTTCACAATTTTGGCTTCCAAATTGTGGATTTTTTATAGAATTGCAAACAGACAGATAGACAAGTTTTCATTTTTATATATCTCTCTGTTCTATAAAAAGTAACTAACACTGTCAGCGCCGCCGCCGGATTTGAATTTTTTGTGACCGGAGGTCTTTCTTCGTTAATATTAAGAAAACTACTGCATACAAATATATAAAAATCGGTGGTATTATAGCGAAATGTTTGATCAACACACTAATGCATACAGTTTTCAAATCGAAGAATTATTTTAAGAGATATTTAAATATTTAATGCTAAATTTGGACAAAATCGTTCCATTAAAAAAAAAAAAATTATAAGAGCAAAAGCTATACATGGGAATTTAATCATTTTTAAATCATTTTATTCAATAGAAGATCCCGGTCTGCAGATTTCATTAATTATTTTAATTTCACTCATTTTTTGAGGTTTTATTGCTATTTTAAATTCAAATATTCAGCATTTTGACACATAATTTTTACATATTTTAGAAAATGGTATTAATTTAAACTGTTGCCAACTGTATAAACAGCGCAAACAATAATGTTTGCTTCAAATTTAAAAAAAAATATTTGCACGTTACTATTATAAACAGAAAAAACCCTTCAAATTAGAATTAAATAATTAGGTATAAAAAGCAGGCACTTATTGGATATTACGCCATAAAAACTATATTTACATGTGAATTTTAAAAGAAAAAGGATAAGGTAAAATAAATTCATTAACATGCGTTAGAAATCTGAAATAGAACAAATTACGTCACATTACACTTATTACACAAAATGAACAAAAAATAGTATTGCAAAACAGTTTAAATTTAAAAATTGCGCGAGACAAAATATTAGAGGTTAAATATTAGATTTTTTCAAAATTTTATTATTTGTCGTTTGATGTGAGGTGTTCAGCTATAAGTATGCAAATTTTTATGTTTCCAACATAATTAGGGGCTGAGTTAGAAAAATTGCTTTACATACACAAGTTAGAGCCCAGAGGGTTAAATATTAGACTTTTTCAAAATTTTATTATTTGCTGCTTGATGTGAGGTGTTCAGCTATAAGTATGCAAAATTTCATGTCTCCAACTTAATTAGGGGCTGAGTTAGAAAAATTGCTTAAAATACACAAGTTAGAGCCCAGAGGGTTAAATAATAGACTTTTTCAAAATTTTATTATTTGTCGTTTGATGTGAGGTGTTCAGCTATACGTATGCAAAATGTCATGTCCCCAACTTAATTAGGGGCTGAGTTAGAAAAATTGCTTAAAATACAGAAGTTAGAGACCGGAGGGTTAAATATGACTTTTTCAAAATTTTATGATTTATCGTGTTATCGCAAGTGTTCAGCTATAAGTATGCAAACTTTCATGTCTCCAACTTAATTAGGGGCTGAGTTAGAAAAATTGCTTAAAATACACAAGTAAGAGCCCAGAGGGTTAAATATTAGACCTTTTTAAAAATTTTATTATTTGCCGTTTGATGTGAGGTGTTCAGCTATAAGTATGCAAAATTTCATGTCTCCAACTTAATTAGGGGCTGAGTTAGAAAAATTGTTTAAACTACATAAGTTAGAGCCCAGAGGGTTAAATATTAGACTTTTTAAAAATTTTATTATTTGTCGTTTGATGTGAGGTGTTCAGCTATAAGTATGCAAAATGTCATGTCTCCAACTTAAATAGGGGGTAAGTTAGAAAAATTGCTTAAAATACAGAAGTTAGAGACCGGAGGGTTAAATATGATTTTTTCAAAATTTTATGATTTATCGTGTTATCGCAAGTGTTCAGCTATAAGTATGCAAACTTTCATGTCTCCAACTTAGTTAGGGGATGAGTTAGAAAAATTACTTAAAACACATAAGTTAGTGCCCAGAGGGTTAAATATCAGACATTTTTCAAAATTTTATTATTTGTCGTTTGATGTGAGGATTTCAGCTATAAGTATGCAAACTTTCATGTCTCCAACTTAATTAGGGGCTGAGTTAGAAAAATTGCTTAAAATACACAAGTAAGAGCCCAGAGGGTTAAATATTAGACCTTTTTCAAAATTTTATTATTTGTCGTTTGATGTGAGGTGTTCAGCTATAAGTATGCAAAATTTCATGTCTCCAACTTAATTAGGGGCTGAGTTAGAAAAATTGCTTAAAATACAGAAGTTAGAGACTGGAGGGTTAAATATGACTGTTTCAAAATTTTATGATTTATCGTGTTATCGCAAGTGTTCAGCTATAAGTATGCAAACTTTCATGTCTCCAACTTAGTTAGGGGATGAGTTAGAAAAATTACTTAAAACACATAAGTTAGTGCCCAGAGGGTTAAATATCAGACATTTTTCAAAATTTTATTATTTGTCGTTTGATGTGAGGATTTCAGCTATAAGTTTGCGAAATTTCATGTCTCCAACTTAATTAGGGGCTGAGTTAGAAAAATTGTTTAAACTACATAAGTTAGAGCCCAGAGGGTTAAATATTAGACTTTTTAAAAATTTTATTATTTGTCGTTTGATGTGAGGTGTTCAGCTATAAGTATGCAAAATGTCATGTCTCCAACTTAAATAGGGGGTAAGTTAGAAAAATTGCTTAAAATACAGAAGTTAGAGACCGGAGGGTTAAATATGATTTTTTCAAAATTTTATGATTTATCGTGTTATCGCAAGTGTTCAGCTATAAGTATGCAAACTTTCATGTATCCAACTTAATTAGGGGCTGAGTTAGAAAAATTGCTTTAAATACACAAGTTAGAGCCCAAAGGGTTAAATATTAAGCCTTTTTCAAAATTTTATTATTTGTCGTTGGATGTGAGATGTTCAGCTATAAGTATGCAAACTTTCATGTATCCAACTTAATTAGGGGCTGAGTTAGAAAAACTGCTTAAAATTCACAAGTTAGAGCCCAGAGGGTTAAATATTAGACTTTTTCAAAATTTTATTATTTGCCGTTTGATGTGTGGTGTTCAGCTATAAGTATGCAAATTTTCAAGTCTCCGATATATATAGTTTCTGAGAACGGGCTCTGTGACAGACGGACAAACAGACAGACAAAGGAGTGAGACAGGTAGGGTTTCGTTAGATGAACGAAACTCTAAAAACATGCTGCGGATGACTGTAACAACATCCTAAAATTACATTACCGTCAGCGATCTACCAATCCCGAATTTAGTTTATATTCGTTTCATATATTCTTATTCTTTTGTGCAGCCCTGTAAAATAATTATCAATATTATATACAGTAAAACCTCTGAATAGTGGACACCCCGAGAATGCAGAATTTGTCCTCTATTTAGAGGTGACCGCTACTGAGAGTAAAACATGTACAATTACTTAAGAGTTGGTAATCGGAAAAATGTCCGCTAAATAGAGGTATCCGCTAATCGGGTGTGTCCGCTATGGAGGTTTTACCAGTAAAACTTCTGAATAGCGAACACCTCGGGAGGGCAGAATTTGTCCTCTATTTGGAGGTGTCCGCTACTGAGAGTAAAAAATGTACAGTTATTTAAGGGTTGGTAATCGAAAAAATGCCCGCTAAATAGAGGTGTCCACTAATCGGGTGTGTCCGTTATGGAGGTTATACTGCATAATTATATCATCCTTTACAAGAAAATTGCATGCTGTGTGATAGACAGACAGACATCCAGAGAAAGATAACCTCCCGGAGCAATAAACACTCATGTCTTTTGTTTTAATCATCCAAAATTGTATGTCATACAACATGCCAGATTTTATACAACAGGCTAAAAACGGTCACCGTGGTACGGAATACTATATTATTATTTGTTTGCCCACCAAAACTGGTTACCACAGGTTGTTGCAAGGTTTGTGATCACGTGGTTGAATTTGATCCATTCAATATTACTGGGTGCGTATTTTTTTTTATTTGCTCCATGTGTTCAAACCAGTTGTCTACGAAAACATCAACCGGTGAAAGTGACGCACACCAAATTTCTGTGACGTATGCAGATAAATTGTGCTTTTTTAAGAGTTTTTTTTATATAATTTTTAAACGGTTTGGAACTTATTTTTCATAGTAGGTACATTCAGTAGGCGACCCTCCTAGGTACCTTCTGGTGCAATCAGAAACGAAATCCGACAAATATTTTTTGAGTTATGCTTGACGAAAGGTTTTTATTAGGCTTTTTTTTTAGTAGGACATGGCGTTAATATCCATCGTAGTAGTAAAGTGTCCGGACAGTAATATTTCGCTGAGTATTAGCCTTCGCTTCGCTCAGACAATTATCTTTATTTCCTAGATTTCGAATCTGTGAATTTTCCTATAAATGAAATTGGCGATATGACTTGAGAAAAAATGAAATAAACAATAGATAATATTTGCTTATATAAAATGGTTAATATTCGTTGATCTGAGTTCGAGTTTATAAATATCACATGCTTTCGGAATTACGGCGAAAAACATTTTAAAAAGTATGAAATTATTTTACAATATGTATGTGTGGCAGAGATTCACACTGAAATTTAAGCATTCGATTCCATTTTTAAAATATTAACTGATATCTATATAAGTTACAATTGAATATGAAAATGTACCCAAAAAATGATCTCTTTCACCCAAAAAAACACCATTTGTGAGAACATCCTCCAGCTAATGTCACGCTTATGCATTTTTGGCTTAAAATCACATCGTTTGGCGACAAAAGAAAAATAAAAAATTGTAAAGAAACAAATAGTAATTACACATGTGACTCACAATTACATCTGCTTGTTTCTTCTTTAAGTCACGTGATGGGACAATTAGATATAAAAAAAAAGAAAAGAGCAGAACAGAAAGAAAATGTCGTTAAAATTTCATCTAATCAAATTTTCTGATTCGTTTCCATATCTAACGCAAGCGATAAAGAGCCAAATATTGCGTATCAAGTGTACAATTTCTTATTAAATTAATTTTTAAGCATTACAAATATTTCTTTCAGGTTTTGATTAAATGTTTCCGTTTTTTAATATTATCACTCATTGAAACGGATTTTCTTTTTCTTTTTTTCTTTTTTTTTCATTTAAATAAAATTAGTAACAGTTTTTCTTTTATTTTTCGAGGTTTAATAGCCGTTTCAATTTTTTTTTATCAACGATGAATTTCGCCAAGAAATAAAATGGTAACCTTATCGCCCAAAATAACAGAATTTTCCGCCATAATTCTAAAACTAATATAGGTAGAATAATGTGTTATAGCTTAAAACCTTCCCTGAAACAATACCTATCTAACGGTATAAGTTCCGTAAAAATCCATGCAGTAGAACTCGAAATCTAGGCGTTCGGAACGAAATTTCCGTTTGGATTTTATATATATAATAGATAATAGAATAGATAATAGATTTTATATATATATATAATAGAATAGATAATAGATTATGTGTTATGAACTATCTCAAAGTTTAAAACAGATCGCATTGTTAGATTTCCCAATTTTAACAATATCGCGTTATGTTAGTTCCACATTCCACCACCAGGGAGCGCACTCTATTCTTAACGAAAGCGTATCCGAACGAAACTCCTTCGTGCAACCTTTCCGTAGATACATGAATCGGGAGGGTGGCGGTCTTAACGAATAATGTAAGATAATTGCTGAAATTACTACGAAAAATATGCTAAAGGGGCCCTACGCGGGCCCCTAATAGAGTTAGAGGAAATCGAAAGACGGCAAAATAATCGCGGGGAAAAGTTTGCTCGGGTGCTTCGGAGCTACTTTTGGCGCGAGATCTAAGCTCTACGACCAATAGGAGCCCAGATATTTAAGGAAATATAAAGTAACAAAGTCCAAAATAATAGAATTTTCCGTAATAATTCTATAACTAATCTAGGTAGAATGATGTGTTATAGCTTAAAACCTTCCCTGGAACGATACCTATCTAACGGTATAAGTTCCGTAAAAATCCATGCGGTAGAACTCGAAATCTCGGCGTTCGGAACGAAATTTCCGTTTGGATTTTATATATATAATAGATAATAGATAATAGAATAGATAATAGATTTTATATATATATAATAGAATAGATAATAGATTATGTGTTATGAACTATCTCAAAGTTTAAAACAGATCGCATTGTTAGATTTCCCAATTTTAACAATATCGCGTTATGTTAGTTCCACATTCCACCACCAGGGAGCGCACTCTATTCTTAACGAAAGCGTATCCGAACGAAACTCCTTCGTGCAACCTTTCCGTAGATACATGAATCGGGAGTGTGGCGGTCTTAACGAATAATGTAAGATAATTGCTGAAATTACTACGAAAAATATGTTAAAGGGGCTCTACGCGGGCCCCTAATAGAGTTAGAGGAAATCGGAAGACGGCAAAATAATTGCGGGGAAAAGTTTGCTTGGGTGCTTTGGAGCTACTTTTGGCGCGAGATCTAAGCTCTACGACCAATAGGAGCCCAGATATTTAAGGAAATATGAAGTTACAAAGTTCAATATAAAAGAATTTTCCGTAATAATTCTATAACTAATCTAGATAGAATGATGTGTTATAGCTTAAAACCTTCCCTGAAATGATACCTATCTAACGGAATAAGTTCCGTAAAAATCCATGCGGTAGAACTCGAAATCTAGGCGTTCGGAACGAAATTTCCGTTTGGATTATATATATATAATAGATAACAAAAGAACAAATAAATTAATATAACATTAATAAAAATACAAATAAAACGTCGAAATAAAAATCACTTGATTGCGTGAACATGTGTCACTTCCTTAAAGTCAAGTGAATGTGAGATTTACGATCAACCGTTATTGTCATTTATCTTATAATTTGGCGACAGATTTTTGGTCGATGGGATAACCAAGTAGCACCGTTTTAATTTTCCACTCGAAAAATAAAAAAAATGCTAACTGCCAAGTTAAAAAAAAAAGCTATTGGCGAGATTTTCACCCGGCTAAAATAAAAGTACCAGGATTTCTTTGTGATCATGGCATCTTTTATGTAGTTTTATTCGAAAAAATAATTTTGATTGTTTAATCAAAATGGAAATATTTCTTATGAAAAGCGAAGGAATCAGCCCGTTGTTTAAGGCAGTTACATGGCTTGGACTATTATAATATAAACGAAATAATTGGGATAGAGTAATATTCGTCGACACCTGTGGCTGGCTAACATTAAAGTACCAAAATGGCCGCCTGGAATATAAAAAGCGAAGGGATCCGCCTGGAGCTGTTGATGATAGTCACATGACTTTTATTATACAGATTGTTTTCAATTTTAAAAACAGCGCAAAGAATAATATTTCCTAACGATTAAAAATTTATTTTCACGCGACTATAAAAAATAGAAAAAAAAAAAACTTAAAAATTACTATTAAATGAGTACGTGTTAAAGGCAGGAAAATATTGAAAATTATATCCTGAAAATTGTATTTACACGTGAAAATTAAAAGGGAAAGAAAACTTTAAAATAATAAATACATTAATATGCGTTTAACACTTTCACGGACAAGGTACTTCTATTCGTAAAATCTTGAAATCAGTGAATGGCACCATAATTTACAAACAAATTTCGAAATACAAAAATGCTTTTGTTCAGTTAATTAATAAAAGGGAAATTTTCATCCCAATATTCTGATGCTAATGTGGCATTTAAGAATTAAAATTAAGTGGTCCAAAAATGAACCACCGCCCTTGAAAGGGTTAAAGCAGCAAATTTTAGTAATTGTATTATGTCAATCGTTTTATAAAGCTGCTAAAAAATACCGAGAGACAAAACTCTGTTTACTTAATTCATTTTAGTTTAGATTCTTTTCAAATGTTTAACTGATCTTCTTTAACCAAAAACGAAAACAACCATTGGATGTCTTAACAGCAACTGATTTTACCTTAAATTTTTGCAATCAAACGGAATTGAATGGAACCCCGTTTACAGGGAGATCGCTACAGGTTTTTTCAGTATAATTCAATCCTCTCTAATCTTTTTAAAACCGATCAGATTAGCGTGCTTTTAGATTCTACAGTGTCTGAACGGGGGTTGTCGAGCGTAGCTTGCAGGGGGCAGAGCCCCCTAGTTATCTTATAAAAAGAAAGTACACCTGTTATCAATTTTTTTTTTATTATTATTGCACCGTTTTTTAGGTTGTGGCAACCGGGAAGAAAAGATTTAATTAGAAATGTAAAAAGGGATATTTCTGTAATGTTAAATTATTGAAGTTGGTAGAAAAACGGGATCACCAATGGTCTGATTATTTTTTTTAAGTAGACAGTGTTCTTTTCCAAGTTCTAAAGCGTATGTACAGCACTTTTCGTGCAAATCGGTCAAAAATTGAAGATTTGTATAAAGGACATACACACAAAGAACGGCTTTTATATACCGGATGTCCTAAAAAGGACTGACTGATTTTAAAATTCAATAACTTGCAAACAGTGACAGATATTAAAAAAATTCTTGTAGGAGGGTTATGCATAAGGTCAAAAGTTTTATTACAGTGATTTTCGATTTTAGTTCGAATTACAAAAAATAGATGACGCTGTAAGCAATAGTCGCAAAATACAGGCTCGATTTTTGGTCTTTTCTCTTGTTCCATGCGGAAAATGCAGACGGAAATGTACTGAGTATGCCACGAAGTGCCAAACATCGAGCCTGAATTTAGCGTCTATTGATCGCAGTGCCATCTATTGCTTGTAATTCGGACTAAAATCGAAAATCACTGTAATAAAACTTTTGACGTTATGCATAACCCTCCTGCAAGAATTTTTTAAATATCTGTCACCGTTTACAAGTCATTGAATTTTAAAATCAGTCAGTCCTTTTTAGGACACCCGGTATATAGATAATGTTCTTTTCTGTATTTAGAGATAGAAAACCATAAGTGCAGCTTGAAATCCCAAATCTATTACAATAAAAACATTTAAGAAAAATCATGCGTAAGCATAGATGATTATGAAACACTTTTCAACGCTTCCTGAAATCTTTAACAAAATTTCGTTGTTTAGGGAAATAAGTTAAATAAGGTAACTAAGTAAACATTTTAAAAAATAGATAAAACTTTTAAAAAATAATATTAGCCGTTATCGTCAACACCCAAATAGGTATTTCAATTCTCTTGAACAGCCCTGTATTTTATGTGAAGGTTGATATATATACACTATAAAGTGTGTCCACGTATAACCTGACCGACCTTTATTTTCGCAACCGTTGGTCCTAGATGCATACTTCCAATTACAAAAGTGGTCAAAATTAGGTGCAGAGATAAGATAAAAAAAGTTTGAGGCGAAAAAACAATTTAGCGAAGAATTACAGAATTTAAATTTTTATACGGTCCCCCGGTCCTATAAGTTATATTTAATAAAATTTTCCTGTTACACTGACAAGTAAGGCCAAAAAAGTCCCGTTATTCTACGATTAAAATTGACCGAATAATAGCTGTTTAAATTTGGAGCATATTTTTGGCTACAAATTAGGGGTCATTCACAAATTTTGTAGAAACAGAATTATCGTCAGATATATTAAAGAAATGATTGAGAATAAAATTAGCATTGCAATATAACTTTGAAATCTTTAATCATTCTGACATATTACTGTAAAATATACAATTTGTACTATATAAGAGGATAAAAATAACAGAAATTTTGTTAAATAAAAGAATTAAAACAACAGCCTCAATTCTTTACAAAATATACATATTTTTAAATGCCGTTACATTACACAGCTTTTCAAATTTTGGGTTATGCCATGTTTTTTAGCTTTTGAAAATTTATTCTTATGTATTTTTTAGCGTTAAATCCGAAAATGACCTTCATTTTAAACCAACACATCAAGATATTTTTCAAATCGCAAATTTCAAAGTTAAAAGCTGAGATTTAAAATTGATCCCCCTCCCCTCCCAACCTCATCGGACCCCTGAGCGCTTTAGCTGTAAGAAACCCAGTATAAGCCAAAAATTAAATAAATTATTGAATTAAATAAAATTAAACTGAATAAAAAAGTCTCACATTTATTTTATAGTATCAGATTTTTCGCTATTTTTTAACCTTGAAATTTGTGATTTCCGAAATATCCTGACATGATGGTTAAAAGCGAAGGTAATTTTTTCATTCAGCATTAAAAAATACATAAAACGCAATTATAAAAGTTAAAAATCACAACCATCGCAGTTTTATGTTGTCTAATCTAAAACTCTTTCTTAAACTGGCTGAAGGTAATCAAACTGAATTTTTTTGTGTTATCCTCTAATATAAGTATGTATAAGATGGTAAGTGTCGAAAATAATTAATGTTACATTGTCATCGGATTTAAGTCCGTATGTAAAATTTAACTTCGATCGGGCATATGAAAGTGAGTTACAAATTTTAAACTGGAAAGATGATCGTTGCAAGTTAAATAAAACCTTATGAAAATAACATATTTTTTTAAAAAGAAATCTTAGCCTCAAATCCTTACAAAATAAAACAGATGTTAAAATACAATTATTTTAACTAATCTGAAACTTAAGTTAACTCAATCGTAATAGTTGTACGATTTCTTTCAAAGCGCATATACCTTGAAATAAATTTAAGTACTTTATATACGACCCTGAAAACATGGCTGAAATCATCTGTATTGATATACAAAAAAGTGGTGCAACTCATGAATTTCAAAGTTTCATAACTCGGTCAATTTTAATGTTACTTGAATGGGACTTTTTCTGCCTTACTTGTTAGTGTCATAGTAAATTTTTACTAAATATCACTTATAGGACCGAGAGACCGTATAAAAATTTAAATTTCGTAATTTTTTAATAAATGTTTTTATTGACCCAAATCGCTTTAAATATAGTTCTTTACCTTATTTAAACCATTATTGTAATTAGAAGTATGCATCTAGGGCCAACGGTTTAGAAAATAAAGGTCGGTCCGTTTATACGTGGACACACTGTATATATATATATATATATACTATATAATAGGAAAACTTAGTTTAGCAAGAAAACGCATAGCAGGTTGAAATTTCTCTTTCAGATATTTATAATAATTGTCGCGTAAACAAAATAAAGACCAGATGTAATCGCACTTTTATTGAATTCTCAATCAAGTAAAGAACCTCGAATGCCGGTGTGCATATTAGTAATCAGACATTTATTGGCGTCCGCAGACAAGACTTGTTGAGAAAGTAATGGCTTTAGGTTTAAGTGATAATGTGTAATTAAGAGGAACTGTTAGAAGTGGTTTTACAAAACAACTAAATTCCATAAAAGAAGAATTAAAAGAAGATACTCCGGATAAGAAGAAATTGCAGATTTCTTTATCGATGTTAGAAGATAAACATAAACCGTTGATCGAGCTTAACTATAAAATTCTTCTTCAGAAAACAGAAAACAACGCAGACGATTTGGATGAAGAATCTGAAGTAGCTGATAGTTATGTGCGACAGTTTCTTGAAACACAGGTTAGTGTTTATGAATTTATTAATGTATCTTCTAATGATACGAGGTAGACCCCGTCGAATTTCGACGAAAGAAAATGTTTACACAGGAACTGTTGCATCAAATTTATAATACATCGACAACAATAATTACAATAAAAAATCCATCTTACACTTATTAATTTAACTCTCCAAAGACATAGTTTAACCTAAGATTAACAAAATACTTTTTTCATAAACTTCAACTGTTAAAATGAATGAAAAATTAAACTTTATTCATATACGTAATCAGTAACATATAATAGAGATAAATAATTTTGATTAAGTTATCAATTAATGCTTGGTTTTACTGAATGAAAAATCAGCAAAAATGGTTTCATCTTGACATAATCATAGAATTCCCCCCCCCCCCCCACCCTTTAAATCTAAACCGAATCAAGTCGTTTTCCACATTTCACATCCATATTAACCATTTAAAAACATTTTAACGCGCAATAGGATATTAATAAATATATTTTCAAATTTGATGTCACGTTTGTCAACTATTACAACTTTCCATGTGAAAATTCCCACTCGTGATTTGAGATCTTAGTACAATCCCTGTACCTGCGCGTAAAAATTCCAGAATTTCATAACTTTTAGACGTATTCAAAGAAAAATATCTCGTATTATCAAATAAAATTAACGTTTTCTTTTAAATGTGGCGTCGTTTTCAGTCTCTGAAATATTTTGGCTATTGTCTCAAACTCAATATCAGCGGAATGAAATAATAGTGAAATATAACAGCGTCATCAGGGAAATTGTGTCTTTTTTAAAGCGTAACGACATTTTCTGTTCAATTTTTTAAAAAAGATATTGTTTAATGTAATAAGAAAATGGCATCAGTAAGAATATAATCAATAAAGATAACTAAACCACTTTTAATAGAAATGAAGTACTTCAGTTGCCACGATTAAAAAATTGGTATTAAAAACTATAAAAAAATCAATATCTCAAAAATAAATTGAGATACAGCTTTCAAACAAATTGCATTTAAAAGTAATTTTTTTTTTGTATAAGACGGTGTAAAAATTTAAAATGTTGGATGTTTAGAAGTTTAAAAATTTGCAGTAGCGAAAACTGCAAAACCGAAATTTCATTTCAAAGCATCGTATACGTCATTCGCAGAATGACGTATGCGTTATGCACAGATATGTTTGTCCTTTATAATATAGATAGATAATAGTTCTAGTAGTGGTGAAGCTAATATTAAAAGGAAGTTTAAACTTCCGAAGCTTGGACTTTATAAATTTGATGGCGAAATAAAAAACTAGTAGCAATTCTGGTGCCAGTTCGGAAAAATACACGAAGATTCGGATATAGTCCCATCTGATAAATTTCAATATCTTATTCAGGCTACAGTAAATGGATCTAGGGCCAGAGAAATTGTAGAATCGTTCCCGCCAACCTGCGATAATTATGCCAAGGTAATTGATAGTTTGAAATCTATATTTGGTAGGGAAGATCTATTAATAGAAGTATATATCCGAGAGTTATTAAAATAAGTTTTGAGGAATTCGTCTTCACGAAATAACTCTAGTTCCATGTGCGCACTCTATGATAGTTTAGAATCCCATATTAGAGCTCTTAAAACGCTTAATGTTACAACTGAAATGTGTGCCACTATGTTATATCCCTTAGTAGAATCATGCATGCCAGAAGAATTTTTAAGGGCATGGCAAAAAAGTTCTAAGTTTATAGATGGCGCGGAACCTAAAAATAGGTTAGATAATTTAATGGAATTCTTAAAATCTGAAGTAGAGTGGGAAGAAAGAATCAATTTAGCCTTATCTGGATTTGAACTAAAACCTAAGATTAAAAAACAGGGTATTTCAGTAGAAGAACGAATACCTACCGCTGCTGGTTTGTTATCCACCAGCCCGGCTTTCGTTAAAAGTTGTGTTTTTTGTAACGGACAGCACGAAAGTTTTAACTGCTTTAAAGCGCAGAAAATAAATTTGGTTAATAAACAGAAGATTTTAAAACAATAGGGCTGTTGCTTTAAATGTTTTAAACGAGGGCACTGCTCAAATAAGTGTAATGCATTCATAAGATGTCTAGTTTGTAATAAAGAACATGCCACACTGATGTGTCCAGAAATATTCTCAAATAAAAACGTTTCGAGAGTTCATATTGACAAAAGGGATAAAAAAGAAGAGAAAACAGAACCATCTACACAGAAAACATCTGACCAGAACGCTTTTAATTTATCGAGTTTATTCTACAATCCAAAGGTAATTTTGCAAACTTTGGTAGTGAAATTAAAAGGGCGTCATTTATGTTCATATGTTCGAGCGTTGATCGAAACAGGTTCAGAGAAGTCTTACATTTTAAAACACACTGCTGAAAATATGGATTACGAACCTTTGAGAGAAGAACTAGTTACCCATTAAAGGTATATATAAATATTTTACAGACATACATACAATAAATACAATAAACCCAACTGGAGTGAAAAATTAGCCAGAGCCAGTAATCGAACCCAATATATATTTATTGTAGATAGATTAATTAATCGATTAATATAGATTATAATTATAGTTACCCATTCTTTATTTGGGGGAAAGAAAACTAGTGGAACTAAATATATGTGTTACAAAATACATTTAGAACATTTAGATGGAAAATTTCTTTGCAATTTTGATGTTCTGGATGAACCTGTTATTTGCAAAAATATTCGTTCGGCACAGAAAGGTCCTTGGATAGATGAATTAATAGATATGAAAATTTCCATAAGTGATATACACGAAAAACCAGGACCAATCGAAGTTTTATTCGGTGCCGATGTTGCCGGATGATTATTAACTGGGCGCAGAAGAAAATTATCCTACAATTTAGTTGCAATTGAAACATATCTAGTTTGAACACTGAAGTGGAAAGTTCCAATTAATGACGACCATGAAAAGTCTGATGCAATGGTTTTAACATCTTTATTTTCGAACGAATTTTCTATAACAGACCTGCGGATTCTTGATGCAATCGGTATAACTGATCCTGTAATTCAGATGTCCCAAGAAGAGAAGGAACTTGAGTCTCTCTCCCATGGGCTGAAGAACGTCTTCCTATTTCTAGTAATGAAAAGATAGCGTTAAAAATATTAGAAATCATGACTGAAAGACTTCATTCCGATAATTTGTTTACATCCTATAACGAAGTTTTTAATGACTGGTCGACTTTGGGCGTAATTGAAGAAGTTTCTATGAATCCAAAGGCAGACTCTGTGCATTACTTACCTCATAGACCAGTGCTCAAAGAGAACAGCACGACGAAAGTTCGTCCAGTTTTTGACGCATCTGCGAGGGAAAAGTCATTCCCGTCGTTAAATCAATGTCTGGAATGTGGACCTAACTTAATACAGATTATTCTGATATTCTTCTTAGATTCCGCGAACAAAAATACGGTGTCATAGCGGATATAGAAAAAGCTTTTACAAGTAAGCATTAGATCAGAGTGCAGGGATTTATTAAGATTTTTTTGATGGAGTGATGAAGATGAAAGAAAATTGAAAATACTTCGTCTTGCACGATTAGTTTTTGGCTTAAAATGCAGTCCTGTCATTTTGGCAGTCATTATTGAATTTTATTTACTGAAATATACTGATAATCCTTGTTATGACAAAGAGATGATAACAGAACTTCTTCATAGTTTCTATGTTGACAATGTTGTCACGAGAAGACAGATTGTTACAATTTATACAGGAAGCTACAAATGTAATGGAAGAAGGTAAATTCAATTTGAGGGGTTGGCAATATTCTGAAGATAATGTCGAGCCTACAATTTCACCTGTACTTGGTCTATTTTGGGACCGACAAAATGATACTTCAGTCCTTAATTTGGGCTGGTTGGAGAATATTGAGCTAGGAAAAATTACAAAACGAACCATTCTCTCCATTGCACACAAGGTGATTGATCCAATTGGATTGGCAAGGACAGTTTTCTTGTTGCCGAAGCTTTTATTACAGAGAATGTGGAAAGATGGAATTTCGTGGGACGAAGAGGTTGATGATAATATAAAAATGGAATTCTCCAGCTGGTTTAGAGAACTTAGCTGCCTGAAACAAATATTTGTAAGAAGATGGTTTTGTGTTGATGCAAACTGTGAAACTCTTATTATACATGCCAGTGGTAATATTCTGGTCTGCCTTAGCACAATTTTTCTGACTTGCATCAGCACAGTTCATTGACTTTGACCTTGACCTTGAATCGGTCATTGACCTTTACGCTTCATTGGTTTTTGTTGATGTTTGACTTTCGCGTTGGAGGGAAGTGGGGGGGGAGGGGGGAAAGAGAAAGTGGTTTAAGTATCGGTTTTTCGATCGATGACCATCTGTCGATATTACGCATCTGCTCGCAATTGATTTTTTTGTTTTTGTTGTTTGACGTTCGTGTCGGAGGGGTAGGGGAAGGAAAAGGGAAATTGTTGTGGTTTAAGTTTTGGTTTTTCGATCGCTGACCATCTGTCGATATTACGCATCTGCTCGCAATTGATTTTGAGTGTAATTAAAGTTTTATTTCTGAGTAACATCTGGAGCGGGGGAGTTAGATAATCATTCTAGCCATCACGCCGCCCATCTGTTTTGAACGGTTGAAAGACTACAGCTGCATTTATTTTATACGTTTATTGTTCTGTATTCGAAACGCTCGCCATCTGTTTTATTGAATGGTTGAATGAAGACAGCTGTTATTTTATATCAGAGAAGTTACGAATAAAAAAATCGAATGCCATATCTTAGTTTTCAAAAAAGTTAATAATGCTTTTTACCGTATACCATATGTATTTTGATATATTTATTATCGAGGGGATAGTATTGTTTAGTTTGTCAGGATTTGCATTCAGTTACTGTTTTTAAATTGAGCATGACGAGCTTAAATCTAAAACGCTATTCACCATCTGTGGCGATTGTTTAAAAATAATGATACTGAATGGAAGATTTTCACGGGCTTTTATAAAGCATATGGGCGGTAGAAAGACATTTTTTATAACGACTGAATCTGAAATAAAGTAGGGGGATTTAAATTTATACTTTGAACAGCTGCAGTTGTTTCTTTTTCACCTGCAACAGATCGATAACGTACGTCGTTAGGTTACGGTTGTAACTGAAGAGAAAAATCAATAGCGTCCGTTGCAACAGCTGGCATGCGGGAAACATTTTTTAGTATATATAGAAGAAGATTTTCCACAAGTTCGCTTTTAGGATTTGTTGCAGTCACATACTGCCGGAAATTACTTTGATTTTTTTTTGGAAAAACATCTCCTCAACGTTTCTCTTTGGAACATAGCTTGAAAGGCTCTGGAATTTTTTTTCACCGCTGAAGATTGTGCTAGAATTTCTATTCTGCCCTACTTTTGGATATAAAACGAAAAAAACAGCCTCTGGATATTGTACTACTTCGAAGATTGTGCTAGGATTTCTACTCTGCCATACTTTTGGATATAAAACAAAAAAAAACGTTCCTGGATATTGTGCTACGCAGAAGACTGTGCTAGCATTTCTACGCTGCATTACTTTTGGATTAAAAAAAGTTATGGAAAATTTTGGAAAGGCCTCCAGTAGCTTAGAAAAATTGGGTAAGTTTTGTTTTTATTTATTTTTTACTATTTTTGAGTAATTCTAGGAAAAAAATTAATATCTTACCCCCCTCCCTTAATTTAGAAAAATAATTTTTTTTATACAGATAACTTAAGTGTCGCCAAAAGAAAATTTAATGAAATAATACTATCAGATGATGATGATGAAGTTGGCGGCACAACCCAACCATTTGTCCTAAACGCGATACCTCCCGCTCCTACTGCCGTTAAAGACGAAGTAGAAGATGATAACCTTGACGACGACAACGAAGACAACTACGAGGAAAATATTTCTTTGAAACCTGTGAAAGCAGCTTATAATGATATAACACCAAAAAAGCCCCCATTAAAACTGTAAAAAAATCATCTGAAAAGGTAATAAATCTGAGCGAAGCAGACACCCAGGTCGATTATGAAAAAATTACTTATTTTATAGGTAAAAATATATATGTAGGAAATAACGCTTTCAAGGGGCTCCCATACATTTGTTTTTTCCGAAAGGAAGAGGGTTTGATAAAAAACCGCTTTAACCTGCCAGTCGAGTTAGCTTCGACTTTAAAAAAAGCGGTAAATTTAATTGCGGATAAAAAAAAATAATTAAATTTTGATTAAAAAAAATGTAGTAGTCTGTATGTAGTTAATTACCTTTTTTTTACGTTTTTGGTAAATAATTTTTATATTTTGAAATCGATTTTTATTTTTATTTTTTAAGTTGATTTAAACAAAAGATTAAGAAAAAAAATGAGATTTCATCTCATTGAAACAGCCCATAGAGGCTACCTTGAGACGTACAGAGCGCGTTTACATCATTATAGAGATCCCTACTATATATATAGGGACGCCTTTCGAGATATACACCGAGTGTTAAATACTCAACTCATACTCAGATTGCGATTTTTTTATGTATGAGTATTGTTTTCGTAAAACACGCGAATACCGACGAAGAAATTGCAGAAAATTTTTATTTCTGCTCCAACTGCGAACGAATTCTCTCCTCATACCAAATACAGATAGCTATCCGGAACGCGTTTAAAAAAAATTTGAATTCCATCGAAGTTTTCATACGAAATGGAAGCGGGTGGTCTATAAAAAATATCGATTACTTAGATATCCATTTGGGTCGTTATCGCGAGATGAGAGGAGGATGTAACAGTGTAACTCTTCCCGCCGTTTTAAAAAGAAAACGCGCTTTGATTAATATACAGTGCGATGATGATTTATGCTTCTTGTATTGTATTGCAGCTAAATTATTTCGGCAAACTAGAAACACGTTTCGGAAATCGCTGTACAAGAAGCAAATAAAAATGTTACAAATCAAAACTATATCTTTTCCGATGTCGATAAGCGATATTCCCCTCTTCGAAAATTTAAATAAAATATCTATAGATTTGTTCGGTTACGAAGAAAACGAAATTTTCCCAATTTACCTATCGGAAAAAAAAATTCGCAATATACTAAAATAGATTTGCTTATTTATCAAAACCATTTTAATTAAAAATTTTAACCGACTTATGAGTTCCAAAAAAAATCAGAAATACTTTTGCAAGAGGTTTCTCAATGGTTTCAGAAGGAAATCGACACTGGCGAAACATTACATATTATGCGTTTTAAACAAACCGAAAAAACAAGCGTTCCACAAAACGGTGTAGCGAAATTTAAAAATTTAGCCAAGATGCTATACCATCCCTTTTGTATTTTTGCAGATTTTGAATGCATCACAGAAAAAACAACAAATGATTTACCGCCCGATTCTAATAGTTTTACCGTACCCGTTGAAAATCACATTCCGATTAGTTATGCACTTTTAGCAACGGATATAAATAATCGGGTGATATTTCACGAGTACTACTGCGGAGCAGACGCGGTATCGCGATTTTTAAAGACGCTTAAAACTTTATGTGAAAAATTAATAGAGAAAATGAAAGAAAGTGTTCCTTTAGACGAAAAAAAATAAATCGTTCAGTTACAACAAAAACGCGTGCCACATTTGCGAAAAAGCTTTTTTACCCAATCAGATTGTGGTAAGAGACCACTGCCATTAGGGAACTGGTAGTATTCGAGGACTAGCTCATCAATCGTGTAACTTAAATTATCGGTCGACTTATTTTATTCCGATTATTATTCATAACTTCCAAAATTATGATTCTCACATTATTTTAAAATATCTTCCGCAAAAATACGCTCGATACGTTGAAATAATACCTAGTAACATAGAGAAATTTTCAATGTTTACTTTAAACCATATGAAATTTTTAGATTCCTATTTATTTTTGGGATCTAGTTTAGATAAATTGACGCAAAATGTATTAAATTCGGAGCATGATTTTCCAATTTACAACCCGCATAAAGATTTATTGAAAAGGAAAGTATGCTTTCCATATAAATATTTCGATTCTACAAAAAAGTTGTACGAAACACAATTACCTCCCAAAAGTGAGTTTTATAACGATTTAACTGGTAAAGATATTTCAGATGACGATTATCAACATGCTATAAATGTTTATAAAAAATTTAAGTGCAAAAGATTTAGCGATTATCTCGATTTGTATCAGAATGTTGATACAGTTCTGTTAGCGGAAAATTTTCTGGTTTTGTAGACGGACCTCTTTAAAATACTATTCATTAGACCCGGTCCATTATATAACTAGCGCCCAGTTAACTTGGGACGCAGGACTAAAATATAGTAAAGTTGAATTAAAATTACTAAATTCAGTCAACGACTATATTTGGTTCGAGTCTCAAATGCTCGGTGGAATTTCGTTTCTCGGCAGGAGGTATGTGAACGCTAACAACCCGTTTATTCCGGATACATATAATCCAAACATTTCTAACAATTTCATATTAGCCCTTGATGCAAATAAACTATATGGTTTCTGTTTAACTCAGCCGTTACCAATCGGAAATTTTTCGTTGTTAACTGAATCAGAAATTCATAATTTTAATATATTAAATACCGTTTCTAATTCTGAAGTTGGTTACATATTGGAGGTGGATCTGTTTTATCCGCCTTCTCTCCATAATAAACATAACGAATTTCCCTTAGCCGTCGAACACATGAACGTAAGTTACGACATGTTCTCTCCTTACATGCAAAAAATGTGCGATGCATTTAATTTATACTCCACTTTACCCTGTAAAAAGCTCGTACCTAATTTTTTTTTTTTTGAAAAAAAATTACATAACCCATTACTGTAACCTAAAATTTTATATACAGCAGGGATTAATATTGAGGAAAATTCACCGAATTTTGAGTTTTTTTTCTCAACGACCGTTTTTAAGGGAATACGTCGAGTTCAAGAACGCAAAACGTGCAGAGGCTAAAAGCGAATTTGAAAAAGATTTTTTTCAAAAAATTAAACAATTCTTGGTATGGAAAAAGTATAGAGAATGTGAGAAGGAAAATTTGTATCAGAGTTTCTTTGGACGTTGATGAATGCAAAAAATACTTAGCAAGTTCTTCGCTCGATGTATTTCGAATTATAAATGAACATTTTTCTATTTTCAAACTGAAAAAAAATAATCTTAGACTAGATAAACCCATATACGTTGGGTTTAGCGTGTTAGAGGTGGCCGCCCCTCCGGGTGGTTCCGACCCGACCCCTTGAGTGGGGGAGGTGACCGGAAGCTCGGCAGAGTTCGTTGTGTACGAATGCGAGGGGGCCGGATGGGGACGATTCGCCACCTCCTCGAGAGGCTCATCTCCGACAGGCGTTGAGCACGGTGGCCACGGTTAACGGAAGTTGTGCATAGGGCCGCAGCCCACCTCGGTGGGTACCAGAGGTGCGGTCCTCCGGCACCCGGGTTCTCTGGGCAAGCCGGGTAGCGACGCTCCATAGGTCGATCCCGGTGCCGGTCTTCGGGCCGGAGGTGTCGCCGGGCAAAGACTAGCTAAGGCGATAGGACCCCATCCACCTATTGACTAAGAGGGAGCCTGAAGTATGAGTGAGGGCTTTGTAGTGGAAAGTCCTCGGTGCTCGCTAGTGACGACGGGGCTCGCGGGAACGCCATGCAGGGACTCCCGGAGCAACCGAAGGGCGAGGGTTTCGGACAGCGCCCAGGTTACTTTATGACTTGGGTGGCTCATCCCTCCGAGGACCTCAGCTGGAGCAGTTGGGAGCCGACCCTAAGAGTGGTGGGGTTTGGTGGTGCCCCCGTTGACCAAGGAGCGGTCGCGTGGGGAGGCCAGTATGGTTCTGGTTGCTCCACGTCGTGCCGTGCCCCATGGGAGGGGGTCGGCCGGCAGGTCCACCATCGAACACTACTCCCGCAGGGAAAAGGGCCGGAGGCTCGCCGGTAACGCGGCGGCTCATCGTGCCTTGGGTGAACTCTTGGTCCGATCCAGGTCCTCCGTGTCTATGCGGTACCGGAGTTTGCCTCGCCTGGTGATGAGGACCTAGAGATGTCTCCCCCTAACTTTCGAACGCACTAACAAAGGTAGCGGTCGGTTACTGCACAGGGTCAGGGGCCTTCGGGCCTGGGTACCCTCGACGGCCGTGAGGTAAGGTAGTGGCGGGCGGGCTTCTGTCGGCCTCCACTGGCTTCTCTGTCCTAGGATGGAGTCGAGTCGGTGGGGCCTGGCGGGACTCCGTTCCGTCCGACCCCCTAGCGAGGCGGAGTCTATTCCGTCTAGGTGGAGCTTTCCGTGCCCGCCTGGGGTCGCTAACGGCACCTAGTCTGGGTCAACTGGCTCCCGGCGTGATCCGCGAGTGGTTCCGTCGGTCGAGCCGGGTGGTTTGGGCGAAAAGCCAGGAACTGGGTCGCTTTACGGCCGGAGGGATTTTCCCCGTCCTCCCTTGTTTTCAAGCTAGGGGCCCTTCATTAACTTTCCTATCGGCTGGCCCACAAAAATGTCTCTGCCGGAAAATGGTATCTGATCTTGGGGGCCTGTCCGTAAATTAAATTCGGGTCGGGAAGCCTCGTTTCAGTCCGTGGGCCCAGCGTCTTTATAGGCGTCTGGTTCCTGCGATGGCTTGCGGGGTCTACCGGCTCGAGTAACCAAGTTTAGGGACCACTTGGTTTTTCTAGCTGGGTGGTGAGGACTGTCGTAGCGGCCGTTCGTCTCTTCTTGGGAATAGCCGTCGCCGTGTGCGCTGGGCAGCGGCGTCGGTTTGGCCGGAGTTTGCATGGGGTTCAGCTCTGTTGGAGCTTGTCTGGCGGCGACCTTCGGGACGCGTCGCGGGGATTGCTTCACGGGTGGTTCCTTGCGTCGACAAATGGGCCTGAATAGGGCCTGGGACCGGAAGATGAACCCCTCATCTTAGCGTGTTAGAGTTGTCAAAATTGCATGTGGCCGCCCCTCCGGGTGGTTCCGACCCGACCCCTTGAGTGGGGGAGGTGACCGGAAGCTCGGCAGAGTTCGTTGTGTACGAATGCGAGGGGCCGGATGGAGACGATTCGCCACCTCCTCGAGAGACTTGCGGTCGACAGGCCAAGAGTCCGGTGGCCACGGTTAACGGACGTTGCGCATGGGGCGTTGTCCCTTCGGGGTCGTATTGAGGAATGTCCCCCGGCAGCCAGGTTCTCTGGTCAAGCCGGATAGCTACGGTCCATAGGTCGATCCCGGTGCCGGTCTAAGGGCCGGACTATGTCGCCGGGCAAAGACTAGCTAAGGCGATAGGACCCCATCCACCAATTGACTAAGAGGGAGCCTGAAGTATGAGTGAGGGCTTTGTAGTGGAAAGTCCTCGGTGCTCGCTAGTGACGACGGGGCTCGCGGGAACGCCATGCAGGGACTCCCGGAGCAACCGAAGGGCGAGGGTTACGGACAGCGCCCAGGTTACTTTATGACTTGGGTGGCTCATCCCTCCGAGGACCTCAGCTGGAGCAGTTGGGAGCCGACCCTAAGGGTGGTAGGGTTTGGCGGTGCCCCCGTTGACCAAGGAGCGGTCACGTGGGGAGGCCAGTATGGTTCTGGTTGCTCCATGTCGTGCCGTGTCCCATGGGAGGGGGTCGGCCGGCAGGTCCACCATCGAACACTATTCCCGCAGGGAAACGGGCCGGAGGCTCGCCGGTAACGCGGCGGCTCATCGTGCCTCGGGTGAACTCTTGGTCCGATCCATGTCCTCCGTGTCTATGCGGTAACGGAGTTTTCCTCGCCTGGTGATGAGGACCTAGAGGTGTCTCCACCTAACTTTCGAACGCACTAACAAAGGTAGCGGACGGTCACTGCACGGAGTCAGGGGCCTTCGGGCCTGGGTACCCTCGACGGCCGTGAGGTAAGGTAGTGGCGGGCGGGCTTCTGTCGGCCTCAGCTGGCTTCTCTGTCCTAGGATGGGGTCGAGTCGGTGGGGGCTGACGGGACTCCGTTCCGTCCGACCCCCTAGCGAGGCGGAGTCTATTCCGTCTAGGTGGAGCTTTCCGTGCCCGCCTGGGGTCGCTAACGGCACCTAGTCTGGGCCAACTGGTTCCCGGCGTGATCCACGAGGGGTTCAGTCGGTTGAGCCGGGTGGCTTATGCGAAAAGCCAGGAGCTGGGTCGCTTTACGGCCGGAGGGACTTTCCCCGTCCTCCCTGGTTTTCAAGTTGGGGCTCTTCAATAACTTTCCTATCGGCTGGCCCACAAAAATGTCTCTGCCGGAAAATGGTATCTGATCTTGGGGGCCTTCCGTAAATTAAATTCGGGTCGGGAAGCCTCGGTTCAGTCCGTGGGCCCAGCGTCTTTATAGGCGTCTGGTTCCTGCGATGGCTTGCGGGGTCTACCGGCTCAAGTAACCAAGTTTAGGGACCACTTGGTTTTTCTAGCTGGGTGGCGAGGACTATCGTAGCGATTGTTCACCCACTTGGGAATAGCCGGCGTGACGTGCGCTGGGCAGTGCGTCGGCCTGACCGGAGTTTGCGTGGGGTTCTGCTCTGTTGGAGCTTGTCTGGCGGCGACCTTCGGGACGCGCCGCGGGGCTTGCTTCACGGATGGTTCCTTGCGTAGACAGATGAGCCTGAAAAGGGCCTGGGACCGGAAGATGGACCCCCCATCTTGTCAAAATTGCATATGTATAATTTATATTATAACTTTTTCAAAGAGCATTATAAAAACGAATGTCAGTTGGCTTACTGTGACACAGACTCACTTTATCTAGAGATTACGACCGAAGATATCCGCAAAGATTTAAAAAAAAATCGATTTCAAAATATCTTAGACTTGAGTAACTTTCCTTTAGAACATCTCCTTCATAACGATGATAATAAAGGTAGATTAGGTTGTCTCATATTTGAGACAGTTTCAGAAATTAAACAGTTTGTAGGCTTAAAATCCAAAATGCATGCATTCGAATATGCAAATGACTGTAAAAAGAAAGCGAAAGGAATAAAAATGTCCGCCTTAAGTAAGATTACTGTAGAAATGTATAAAGAGACTTTATTTAATAGTACTTTTAAAACACAACATTTCTACAGTTCTGCAAAATAAAGTGGGGTTGTCTGCTTTTTATGATAAGAAATTTGTCTTAGACGACGGAATCAATTCCCGTTCATATGGACATTTTGAGGACAATTAAAAATGTAAAAAAAATCTTTTCAGACAATTTTTTTTCGAGTAATGATTGTTGTTTACATGTTTTATATATATTGTATTTTGCACATATATCTTTTCCTTTTGTAACACATTTTTATGCATCTTTTTTGCATGTTGTATCTAGTTTTAGCATATGCATAAAAAAAAGACTTTTCACAGCCTTATGTATCTTGACGTAGTTGGCGATTGTAATGTTTGTAGTGAAAATAAAAAAGGGACCAAGTCCCGCAGTCAGTCCTTAGAATGAAACTAGTGATTCTTAAAATATCTAGTTTCATCTTTCGAAGGGCTGTTGGATTAATTCTGCTACGTCGCAACCTACAACCTGTGTTAGACGGAGTTTGTGAAGCAAAAAGTTTTTTTTGGTAAGCATTTTTTTTAAAGTCATTTACAAATTTTTTGGAAATTGGTAGTCTGGAAACATAATAGGTAAGTTTTCTTTTTTTCATTTGTTTTAACTTTTTAAAAAGTCTAGTCTGAAATCTGGAAAGAGAAAGAGAGAGAGATAAGAAGAAGAAGAAGAAGAAGATGATGATCCAACATCCAGCTGTTGGTCATTAGTATGAAAACTAGTGATTTTTTAAATATCTAGTTTTTCATCTATGACTGACTGCCGGATAGAATTTTTTTCTCCACCTTGTTCAGATGTATTTTGTGTACAAAGAAGAAGAAGAAGAAGAAAACATATGAAATATTTTAGGTAAGCATTTTTATAAAGTAATTAAAAAACTGGTAGTCAAAAGTTTTAAGTAAGTAATTTTTAAGATGTTTAAAGCCTTTATTTTGGATTGATATTTTACTGCTTTTATTGTTTGTTTGTTTGTTTTACACATAACAGGTAATTTTAAAATTCTTTTTCTTTATTTTTTACTGTTTTTGTTAACACAATAAAAACACTCGTTATTTTTAAGAAAAAATGTTTATTGATTATTTTGATAAAAGCATACAGTTGAAGAAAAGAAAAAAAAACTCGCAGGAGTACATATTTCAAAAAGGTAAGGTAAAAAAAACTCTCGCAGGAGTTTGAAGAAGGTACTTAAAAAAAATTATTTAACAATTCTGTGTAAATGTTTTTCTTTTTTTTTACAAGTTGAAACTACAATTTTAATCAGTTCACACAGTTTTTTACATTAATGATATTAAGATATTTGTATATTGATCGTCTATAAGTTCCTTTATTATTTTAGGCAAACATAAGTTTAATATGTCTTCTAATTCATATCGCATTACTAGAGATCGAATGCAATAGTATTGCAGCGTATTCATTTTCGAAGATTTCTTTTTTTTTATTTATTGAGGTTGAGATTTTCTGCAATCAACAGATCGGTGGAGCTCAAATAAGACGTCGTCTTCTTGCAACAGCATGAAATAAGCCAACTTGATTTCGCCATTGTCAAGACTTTCAGAATCTTCTGGAGAATTAAATTTTTCGAAACACTTTTGCGTAGTCACGCATTCTAACATATTATCGTATAATGTGGAAATTCAGAAAATAGACAAATTTTTTCCACGTTTGATTCCTTTTTAGATCTTAAATAAAAATAACCATAAAGGTTATTATTATTCAATTTATGTATATGACGCACAATATCCGACGTCTTCAAAATTTTCAGATAACGACGTTTCTCATTGTCCGCCGACACGTCGTAAAATAGAGCATTGCGAACACAATCATCCAAATTTTTAAACAAATTATGATGGATTTCGACAATGTTTATATTTTTTGTTTCGTAGGAGAGTAACAGTTCTGCTCCACATCAGTGACAATCCAACCGTAACGTTCCATGGACAGTGCGTTTATGATGTACGTTTGCGCGCGGATAACATATTTATCAGAGATAAACACTTCTGCTGTTTCCGTCGATGATGGTTGAATCGACAACAGGTTTCGAGTTTCAAATTTTGTCGAATGAACAAAATAACAAAAGTTTCATTTTGTTTTTTGTCTTTTTCTTTTAGATCTAAATTTTGAAATCGCACAGACTTGTATAAAAAATATAGACAAAAATGTCCACATGTAGTCGTAAATTTTTCTTGAAAACACTGTTCATTGTAAAAGATAGTACACGCATTTCTTTTCAAGAAAGATAACATATTCGAATTGGTTGGAGGTCTACCGTAACTGTCAAACACATAAACACTTTTATTTTCGGAATTAAATTTTACCGCTATCCAATGCGAGCCAGGAATCAATTAATTTTGTTCGATAATAACAGTGCAATTAACTTTGTTCGATAGGAAGATTGGGTATTGTTCGGAAAATAATCCATGGTCGCATTACTCGGTAAAGTAATGAAGAAATCTGAAATCGCTTCGTCCATTTTTTTTTTTTTAGAATTAAATTTTTTTATCGAACCGCGTTTTTCGAACCCAAGAATTGTAACAGGAATCAAATCCTCTCCATTTAACGAAATATTCCTTCTTTATACCTCGACCTCTCGTTTTTAAAATCTGTTCTACTCTCCAAAAATCACTCGAAGTTTTGTCGACTTTCTGCTACTCTTCTTCGTAAAATCGACCTTTGACATTCGTTCCCTTCAAATCTGGGAGTAAGTATGTGTTAGGGTACGAAGGATAACGCTTATATATAACGAACACCTCATCGGTCCAATTAGGTAAGTAACCTTTTCGAAACGTTTGTTTTGCTTTCGAAATTCTAACGCGATCGTTAACCTCAAATTTGTACTTCGACACGACTGAATAACCATACAATTTTTTTAAAAATGATCGGTTCTAAATCTTGAGTTACGTGTATGGGTGCATATCCCATGGAACGATGAACGCTAGCATTATAAGACTTCAAAACAGACTGCAAGATGTGTACATATTTGTAAGAATTCGAATGAGTCAAAAACCGATAGAGTTTGGATTTTAACGTCCGTATAAATCTTTCAACGACGCTCGCTTTATATTCGCTGTTTGAAGAATAATAGCGAATCTTATGACGCTTAAGGTATGTTTCAACTTTCTTGTTATAAAATTCTTTCCCAGCATCAAATTGCAGATGAACCGGGAACTTTGATTTTTTAAATAGTTTTTTGAAACCTTCTAACACTGAATCAGCGTTTTTGCTTTTTAACGGGACAGCGTATCCATATTTACTAAACACGTCGATTGCTACTAAAATAAATTTTATTCCTCGATTAAATTTTGAAAACTTTGACATATCCATTAAATCCCATTGCATTGATTCTCCAATACCAAAAGATAATACTTTGCGTCTTTGAAATTTAAAGCGTACAGGTTTGTGTAAATTATAAGTACCTTACGATCGAAGCCATTGTTTCGTAATTTTTAACGGAATACCACTTGATTTAGATAATCTTTCTACACCTCCAAATGATCCGGGATCTTCTGCATTATAATAATGCTTTTCCAATTTTTTTTTCACTTCCTCGGATAATTCAAACATTTAGATTCCGACTTTATGTCACCTCCAAAGGTATCCAAATCTGACTGAGAAAAACTTGAATAATCTGCACTTTTACGACGTAGTTTTTGCTTTTGTTTAGGAGTGACGCCCTCAGACTTGTGGTGAGAAGGATTTTGAATCTGCGACAGGATTCCCTATCCATCCGCGCGGAATATTTATTTCTCTAAGCGCTTTCACAAAATAGTTGTAAAATGGCGGTTCTTCTAAATATCTTGAATTTCTCATCATACAGGAAAAAAAATCCACTATACTTGAACCTTTAAAGGGAAGCCTGTCTTGAGTCATTTCTCCCTTATCGTTCCAAGCCTACTGTCTCGTTTTTGTTTTTTCCTTAATCATAGGTATAAATTTCTGGTAATTTTTGGGAGTGGACAAAAAATTGACTGATATATCATGTCATCTGTATCTTCTGTTCGCGTATCCAGTTTTTCAGCAGAGGGACTACTCGATAACTGTTCGTTCGTAACAGTCACCAGCACTGGTTCCGGAGGCGCGTGCATAGTCTTGTGATAACGCATAATAAGTTGACCTAATAACTTTGCTTTCATATCATTCGGTAAATTAGCTCTTTCTAATAAAGAATCAATATCATCTTCCAGTCTGATTTCGGGTTTCTGTAAATGATAAGTTGATACTAATTCCTCCGGAATAAGAGCCACTCTTTTCGCCATGATCTTTTTTTCTTTGCGTGCGCACATAAAATGACGATGGTTTCACGCATTAAAGTCTTTTACCAATTACGCGTCCCAAAATTCCTCCGAGCGTAGATATTATTGCAGAAGCTAAAAGAGGTAAGAATCCACCTGATTGGTTAACCAGCATTCTCTTTTTTTTTGTTGAGTACTCGACGTTTTTCTGGCGAGGCTTCTCAGAAGATTTTTATACCTTATCATCTTGTTTACATTAACGCGTACATTTCCCGCCAAGATGTTCAAACAGACTTCACACAAACATTGTATTTGATCGTTTTTAGTTGTTTTTAACAAAGTTCTTCGTTGTAAAGGATGCGCGGTCGCAAGAGCTTGCAAAAAATGAACATGTCTTTTTAAATTTTTTTTCGTCATCCTCGCCGTCGATATAAGGGACGATATATCCAATACAATCCGCGATCGTCTGGGAAAATATTCTCTCTCACGCGAAATGTGTCCGATGTGTGCGGATGTAAATCCAGCAATAAATAACCAAAGGGTCGGCTTGTCGCTTGCATATAATCATCTATGAGAAAATGCGAATTCCTCGGAAACAATTGGCGCGCTAGACAGTTTATCTGAGATTTATCTCTAGCGTTTTTAAGTACGAAAATATAATGAGCATTCAGACTGATATCGCGCATTACTTTCGCGCGCGGAAACATATTTTGCAAAACCAATATCACGCTCACATTTTTATGATGACTGGCGGCCGTAAATAAATCAGCAATTTTTTCACAAAGGCCGTGCATCATGTCGTCTAAAACTAACAAGTCTCCTTCTTGATATGTTTCTGGAAATCCTTGAATAAACTCGATTTCGGGTTCTTCCAGAAACCAAGGAGCCGAATAAGAGTAACACCATTTAACTCTTTTAATATTCGGTTCGTATATATGACGATTTCGCACTAATTTTCTTATTAATGTCAATTTTCCTGCTTGACTCGGCCCCACGACCAAACAAGAGCTTGGATGTCTAAATTTCATTCTTCCGTTATTACTAATCCAGTCGACAACCTAATGCGCTTTTTTAAAATAAAAATAAAAACAGCTATCTCGATCTATACGCCCTCTAGCACATAAGATATTTTAGACAAAAAAAAACAGACACATGATTAAAAGAAAAAAAAAAATTATTTGTTCTCATTTTCATTACAACATAAATTACATTTAATATTTTTTCTGAATGAATAAACAATCTCATTCGTTTGATGAAAAATTACATACTTTGGAATACACTTCTGATGACATCTGTACACCTATGATACTAGCTTTTAACATTCCATAATCGTCATCTTTAAAAAAATAACGTAAATCATAAACAGTTTTTTGTCCTTTCATGCATTCGTGAAAAAACAATCTTCCTTCGAGATGTCTGGAATACAGGCAGAAAGTGTTTGTGAGATTCACAAAATTTCCATAGTTATCCACATCATAAGCATTCGTTTTCGTTTCTTTGACGAGAATAATGATGACAGTTCCAAAAAATATGAAGACAAAAGACACAATAAGAACAAGTTTTCGATCCATGTTTTTTATTTTTTCTCAAATAATTCAAAAAGTAAAAAAAAAGACGAGGGAAATAATTCTCTTAAATGCACTTATGTTTAGAGCCTTGCACTGTACTTCATATTATGGCAAATACTTCTCAAGTAATGCAAGACCCAGCGTTTGTATATAATAATTACTGTATTTGAAATATTAGCATTCATTATCAACGCATCGCAAACATCCTCACCGCCTTCTTCTAGCAGTTGAATGTTATCTGACACAAATTTCTCTGACAGTTCTTGATAACGGAATACTGATTTCATATCCAAGTGATCTTTCAGAGCCTCAATGGTTCCTAAATCCATTCGTTGATATCGGCTAATTAACTGCATGTCCAATAATTCAAGGTGTTCATAAATAAATTTCCCCGTCAACTTCTGATGCTGCGAAATCTTTTTCCAATCCAATACATTACTAAATTCTTCAATAAAACTCTCTGACAAATTCTGGCATTGAGACACTGATTCCCAATTTATTCTACCAGAATTCTTTCGCATAAATGATTCTGACAGTCGTTGATAACGACATATCAAATTCCAATTTAATTTATGTTCATTTTCCTGTATAAATGTTTCACTCAAAATCTGGTACTGAGACACATCATTCCAATCCAATGCATTCCCTAAAATCTGAATTGTATCTTCACTTAATTGGGACGACCTGACAACTTTTTCCCAATCTACATTCTTGCGTTCATCAGCCATTTTCGATTTCTTCTATTTTAAAAGACAAACTGACTCATTCGCATATCCGAACCAAAATGATCTCCGCTTACACCTGACTCATTGTTCAGACATATTTCAACCTGTCCAGACACACCTGCCAACCTGTACAAAAAAGAGCAACAAAAGATAAATTATGATTAATTTATTCAGTGCGATCAATAAACAACATAATTTATTCAGCATAAATTATATTGCGGAAGCGAACATCAGAGCGCAACAATCCGGGAATTAAAAAAATCATTCAAGCGGAAAAATCAATGACCACAGTGTAAAATGAAACTCTGCCTCCGGGTGGACTCGAACCACCAACCTCACGGTTAACAGCCGAACGCGCTAGCCAATTGCGCCACGGGGGCTTCGTTAAAATCAATGCAAGCAGATGCTTAATATCGACAGATGGTCATCGATCGAAAAACCGAAACTTAAACGACTTTCTCTTTCCTCCCATCCCCCCCCCCCACTCCCCTCCAACGTGAAAGTCAAACATCAACAAAAACCAATGAAGCGTAAAGGTCAATGAACTGTGCTGATGCAAGTCAGAAAAATTGTGCTAAGGCAGCGCAGAGTATTACTACTCATGCCTTCGGTGATGCAAGTCAACACGCTTATGCCGCCGAAACATTCGTTAGAATAAGTACTGCTGACGGAGTCGAAGTACATCTATTAGCTGCTAAATCCAGAGTTGAACCGGTCAAAATAATTACCATCCCACATCTTGAATTAATCGCTGCCACGGTGGGAGCTAGACTATGTGCTTCAATCATGAAAGGGCTCTTGTGGGAAAATGTAAGATTGCATTTTTGGACAGACTCCTCTACAGTATTGAACTGGATACAAAGAGAAGAATCTTGGACTGTTTTCGTAAGCAATCGAGTAAAAGAGATTAGAAAAATAACAGATCCAAAAATATGGTAACACGTACCCGGAACTAAAAACCCAGCTGATCTTCAATCCAGAGGATGTTCTGCGAAGCATCTAATGAAAATAAAATGGTGGGAGGGCCCAAGGTGGCTTAAGGAAACTGAAGATAAATGTCCCTCATCTAATACAATCGCTGGTGAAAACGCCATTGCCCAACAAAAAAAGAAGTCAAAAATGCCTGTTGATGAAAAATCAGTAAAATGTTTAACGAACCAGACAACATTTTGTGAGTGGTGCAATTCACCTAAACATGAGAAGAATAGTCTTTGTAAGTATCTTGGATCTGAGTGGCATATTAGGTTTTTCTCAAATTATGATAAAATTGTTCGTCTGGTGGTTAGGATTCACAGGTTCATTCATAATTGTAAGTTAACCAAAATCTCGAGGTTGAATGGAGAATTATCCCTTCAAGAAATAAATGCAGCTGAAAAAGTAATTGTGAGACTTATTCAGGGAGAATCTTTCACTTCAGAAAACAAAAGTAAATTAGATACTTTAGATGTTTATAAAGACGAACACGGTCTCTTCAGATTGAAGACCAAAATTGTCTACAGAAAAGATGCTGAAGATTTTCGATGTCCAGTGATTCTACCTTCGGAGCATCCTGTTGTCAGAAGACTCATCATGACAGAGCATCGAAAAAATTGCCATGCTGGATCGCAAATATTACTAAATATTTTGAGAGAAAACTATTGGATCTTGAATGAGAGGAAAACGATCTGATCCGTGGTATCGAAATGCGTTATTTGCATACGACAAAAAAGAATTTCTTTAAACGCTCCTGTTGCAGCACTTCCCGAAAATCGAATTAAAGATGCAGCAGTTTTTGAAATCACAGGATTCGACTTGGCTGGGACTTTATCCCTTAAAGGAGGTTCGAAAGCATGGATTTGTTTGTACACCTGTGCGATATACCGAGCGGTACATCTTAAACTTTTGTCATCTTTGTCAACAGAAGTATTTCTACAGAGTTTTCGGAGATTTATAGCAAGAAGAGGAAGACCCTCTACTGTTTATTGTGATAACGGTACTAAATTCGTTGGAGCTTCAAATGCACTTAAAGAGGTTGGCTGGAATAAAGTCGTTCAGTATAGTACTAACAGGAAAATAGAGTTGTTTTTCAATCCGCCGACAGCCTCATGGTGGGGAGGTTTTTTGGAAAGATTAGTTGGTGTTATGAAATCAATTCTTAGAAGAGTCTTAGGAAAGTCTAGTGTTTCTTATGAAGAAATGACAACCATTCTATGCGATACAGAATCAATAATTAATTCTCGACCTCTTACTTATATTTCTGAAAGCAATGGTGAACATGTCCCGCTGTATCCTGCTTTGTTCATACAAGATGTAAAGCAAATGAGCACACCAGATTATGATGTTGTGAATAAAAACAAGTTGAATAGAAAATTCAAATACCGACAAAAGCTAATATCTGATCTGCGAAACAGATTTCTTTCTGAATATTTAGGATTATTAATCCAACGTCCTCAATATAAGAAATGTAAAGAACAAATTCAACTTGGTGACGTCGTGTTAATTGGCAGAGATAATACCAAACGTATTGATTGACCTTTAGGACGCGTCATCGAACTTATTCTCGAAAAGATTGTGTCACCAGATTAGTCCGTCTACGAACATCAACATCAGAAGTTTTTCGGCCTATTCAGCGAATTTATCCCCTAGAAGTATCTTCAACGTGATCTGAGGAACGAAAAGAACTCTATTTATTTCCGACTATTCAGACTCTGTCTAAAGTTGAACCTGTAAAGCGTACACGGTGTGGGCGGATAGTCAAGGTGCCTCAAAAGTTAGATTTGTAATGTAAAAACTTTTTTGTGACCAGTTGAGTTGCCTCTCATCAACTCGAGGTGGGAGGATGTCGTGTAATCAACCGAACTCAATGGCTTTCTGCAACTTTATTTTATTCATTTTATTTTATTTCATTATACTATTTTGATGTTGTTGGCAACAAGAGTTTTATGTTTTGGGAGAATTGTTTTGTATTCCAAAAATGTAGCTGGTGAATAAATATATTTAAAAGATAAAGCCAAGCGAATTTTAATATTGTAACTATAGGTCTCTATAGGATAAGGTAAATAGTAGTATTTTTTAACAAAACGCGTAAACGTTATGGTTTTTCAATTTGAATAGAGACATCTATTTTATGTTTATAATTTTCGTACTTTTATTGGACTCTCAATCAAGTAAAGAACCTCGAATGCCGGTGTGCATATTAGTAATCTGTCACTAATGGATGGGAACATACGTGAATAGTTCTGTTCAGACCGGTAGTTTATCTAGCACCTCTATTACACGCCACTATTTAGCTATTTTGTTTTCAAACTATAACACTCTTGAAACTATTGAAATATTGATTGATTGAATTTCCAGAAATTATCATCCACACATTCAGAAAAAAACTGTAAATTTATGAGCATTTGCCCTTCAAATTTCACGGGCGATAGTCTTATTTGATGTAAAAATGGTCTGGTCCTTTAAATAAGCTGCTTTATCCCTTAGATACTTAGAAAATTAAAGGCATTCCACATATTCTTACCGTTCTAGCCCATCTTTTTACAAAAATTCGGTACGACCCCATACATGTCCCTCCGCTAGGGTGTAGCCCTTCATTTTAGTCGTATTTTGAAAAATAATGTCATTTAACAGCGACCGTAACATATTTTTTAACCAGCCAAAAAATTGATTCTGTGATGATTACCTACCGTGCTACGTGCTACCGGAACAGTAAGTAAAGTGTTATTGTGTTTTAAAATGCATTATATATTTGCCCCGTAAGATTACGGTCTGTCCAAAATGATGAGCATGAAGGTTTTTTTTTTTTTTTTTTTTTTTTTTTTTTTTTGTTCTTTTAATGGGTATGACTGGAATTTCTGCTGCCGGCATCTACCTGTATTTTTAAAGGGATATTTTTAACAGGGCATAGACGGCCATTGCTCCAATTCTTTGCGTGACATTGTATATCACTTTTTCTATATTCTACAAACATTTCTTAGTAAACTAAATTAGGTTCAGCGTAAAAAGGCATAACTCATTAAAAACCACCTTTAAGTAATTTATGCTCATACTCGGTAACCTTTACAAATCAATTTGTTGAACCCTGTATATGTACTATAGCATTTATACTCACCACACAGTACGCATAAATATAGTGAAACATAAAAGCGCATATCATAATTAAAAATGCTTTTCCTGTCATCATCTCTAATATACAAGTACTTCGGATAGAATATAATCTCTGAAATCCCTTGTAATACTCCCTATGAATGCTATGCACTTCGAATTATAGATGAAATGACTTTATATTAAGCCTCAGCGACCTATATCAATTTTATTATATATGAAATATCGTATATACTCGCGTATAAGTCGAGGAATTTCTGACAATTTTCGGTAAGCAAATTTGGGGGGGTCGACTTATACGCGAGTCAGTTAAAAAAGAAAAACCAAAAACTTCGAATACTGCAAAATTATGGCTTTTTATGTGTATGAATAAAAAAATAATACATAAAATATACAAATAACAATAATTTATCATTTAAAAATATTTCAATGATTTGTTTTTGTTTACTTACTACCTTTTGGCATTAGCAAGTGAAATCTTTAATATGATTTTGTGCAAAATTGAAGTAAAAAGTTAGGGGGTCGACTTATACGCGAGTATATGCGGTAGTTTAATACAATTAAAATACGCAACAAACAATCCCCCCCCCCCCTTATACCATTATGTAACGGAATTATTTTGTGTGGACCTATAAATTAATTATAAATATTCTTTGAACAGCATATTCTACAGAATGCATATTTTAGTGTACTTCTTTATCAATTTTATAATGTTTGAAAGGGTGTAACATCTTTAAAATTCATTTGAAACGATTTTTTCCCATTAACCGTAATATAACGAAATCTTTCTACTGTCCCTGTAGATAAACTAAACATGGTGCAAACTTCATTTGAAATAGGGATCGTGCTAAGTTAACGTCAATTACATAAAAAAATTTCAGGGCATTCCGAGTATATTTACGATGTTTAGAGGGCGAGTAGCAGGACAGACAAACTGAAGTTATAAACACTTTTCAACTTTGTTGGAATGTTTTAATAAATAAAATAAACATACTACAAACTTCATTTGAAGTAGGGACCGTGACAAGGTAAACTTCAATAACATCCAAAAATATCAGGGCTATCCGAGTACATTTACGAGAGTTAGAGCGCGGCTAGACGGATAGACAAACTGAAGTCATAAATACTTTTCATCTTTGCTGCAAAGTGTTACAAATGAATGGCTTAATAATACTAAAAAAATACTAAATAAATTTTTTTGTAATCCTTATAATGACAACTTATATAAAACTATATTATTTTATTAAAAGTTTTAGTCCCTGTCCCCAAATCTTACATTAAGAAACGACTTATTTTCATGAAAAATATTTTTCATGAAAATTAACTTTTTCATGCGAAATAATACAACAAATATTCTCTGAAAATTGTTATGATATATTCATATTTTGCACTTCTTCGACTCCAATTTACATATATTAAAATGATTATAAATCCTACTTATATTTCAATATTTCTTCTTTTTTTAAAAAATTTTGCTTTCTTTATTACGTCACAAGTAACACAGAATTATTTTACTTTATTATAATAATTTCTTGCAAAGGAAATAGTTATTACAGTTTTATACTTACATTAAAAACATTAATTCATTTAAAAAATGCTATGATTATTTTGTAATAACTGAGGTATGGCCAAACGTAGCAAATTGCAAAAGCAGAAGAAACTCGAAATTGTTCTGGGAATCAATTGCACATTGCTAAATATATGCACTTTAACCCTTAAATGGCTGATTTTTCAAAAATCATTGTAACATTGTTTTTCGGCTTTCATTTTTTAAATAAATAATGGGAAAAATACTTTAAAAAATCATATTTTGTTTTAAGTATGGTTTACGGCTAAAAAGCTGTTTGTTACTAATCGGCAATATTGGTCTTTAATTGAAAAAAATAACTTTCCTTGACAAAATTCTATAATATTAAACACACAAAAATTTTAGGATTATAATAAGAAATAAATTTTACTGGCTCACTGCAGAACAAAATAGGGTATTTCGCAAGCTTCCAAACAAAACAAAAAGAACAAGTAGCAACAATTGAAAAAATAAATCTATCTTTATTCCTAAACAGCACAAGTGTTGCCATCTACATGTTGAAAATCGATTTAATAATATTTTCAGAATGTATTTTATTGGCAACATTAGGCATTATAGCTTCAATAGTATTCTAATAGTATTTTTGAAGCCTAAATTGGGTATTTTGTCGAAAAGCAACACCCGGTATTTAAGGGTTAAGACACTTTTTGCTGGGATAGAGTTGTATACTTTTAAATACATATTTTTTGCTAATTGCATAGTATGAAATAAATTCGGTTTTCTAACAGCTAAATGAAAAATGAATATACAATTTAATAAGTATTTTTTTAAATAGCTGATATGTATATATATATATATATGTGTGTGTGTGTGTGTGTGTGTGTATAATTATAACAACTTTCATTCTCTAAATCTATTAGGGAATATTCCACTTTAAAAGATCACAGGATTCATTTAATTAAGAGTCCTGACTAGTACCACTTCAAATATCTTATTAGTATAAAAAGTTTTCAACCGTCATTATTACTTTGGCTTATGATCAAAATTTGTGGTGTTTCCCCATAAACTAATGAAAAGACACATCAATCATGGAAGCATTTTTATTAGTTAATTAGAATATCATAGGTAGTGAAAACAATCTGCGCAACTAGGAATTGACATTATTGAATAAGAATATTTTGGCATCTCACCGCTTTACATTTTACTAGTTACCAACATCAGCTACATTATGAAATTATTAAATTCTGCAATGTTATCATGATGACAGGGTTACAGACGTTGTTTTTTAAAGAACTCCGGACACACAGGATATGAGCTCTAGATGTCAATAAGTATCTGCCGGTGAAGGGATTTCTACGTGAATGCAGTTATGCCAGCGAGCAAATAACCTACAAGTCTGAAAATGTATTTGTATTGGCGTAAAAATCAAGTAAGACGCTTTTTCGTCAAAATCCGAGAACATACTTTAAGAAAAAAAATGAGAATGCATAATTTTTTAGTAGAATTCATATCGGCATTTAATTTTGAAATAAAAATGAAAAGACCGTGAAACAAAAATAATAAAACATGAAGTGTTATTTAAAATCGATTTTGAAGAAAATGAATATAAATAAAATATTAATGTACACATTTCGATAGAAATGGATTTAAGTAAAATGAATGATCGAAATATATTTAAGACATGAAAGAATTAAGGAAAATATCATTATAAAATTACTTCCAATGAGAAAAGGTTATGGATTATTTCTTATGCATAGCAGAAATTCAATTTCATGTATATTATATATTTGTTCTACACTATTGTCCAAAATTTAAGGGTAATCTTAATTTTCAGCTAAAAATTAGCGAAATAGGTTTAAAGAAAAATTAAAACTAGAAAATGGGAATTCTGCTTTTTCAGAATTTAGTATCGCCCCCGATGAAAATAATATATATAAGGTAAGTTTGCCTAAAAGTGATGACCCCTAAATGCGACAATGTTCTTGTACATAACATCTTAATGCAATAATCGTAAATAAATGTTATATAATGAGGCATCCGAAATTCACAAACAAAACCCGAAACTTTTTTCTGCATTTAAAACGTTTTCTTTAAAAGAAATTTCCAATAAATACACATTGTTCATTTTACAGCGCCCCGATTTTCGTAAATGCGACAAAAATTCCCGAAAGTGACTTGCAGTTTTACTTTTATTAATTTTGAAGAACAAATAACCTTATTAACGTGAAGAACTACGTTGTCTGTTACAGTTACCTGACCGGTTAAACTAAAGAAAAGGCGACCAGTTGTCCCTTTAGTATTTGAAGTAGTCTACGCATTTTGGAGACTTTGTTTTCTGCATGTGTCTAATAGCGACATACATATTGCTGTCAATGCGGAGAGTTATTTAGAAGATTAACGAGTTAATTAAGCTGTATTGAGTCAGCATAATCTTCCATTAAGGTTTTACTTTAACCAGGTCTTTAAATATGTGTTTAAGATGATCAAAATAGAAAAATACGCTTCTTTAAAACTTTTAATGAAAAAAAGTGTAAGAAACGCGGTGTATATTCCAGTAAAATAATATAGACACACGATTAAAGAATTTGCAATAATTTTACATAATGGAAATTCTGGGAAATCTTGTGTAGATTGAAAACCCTAAAATTCGGTTTATTTTAATGCGGTTAAGTAAGTTAATTTTACCAACATCATACCATTTGGTAGCTTAAATGCTGTCTCTGATTAAAACATGATGCAATTGAGTTATGCTCTGGTTTAGGTGTCCATAATTTTTGCTATCACTTTTTAAAAATCTGATTATTTATAATTCTGTTTTCACTTTTTATTCGTTATAATCGACATTTTCTACTTTTAAATTAGAAAAAGATAAAAAAAATAAATAAAACTATGTTTATCTAAATGAATGTTCGTTTCCATATACGTATTTTCAGGTACAAAACATGTTAAAATTTTGTAAAAGTGTAAGAAAAATTAAGAGGGGGGCGGGGGCAGAATATCAGGCACAGAGATTTCTTTGACTGAATAAAAATTTAAACATGAAAGCTTTCCAGATCTATATATTTCAGAAACGAAAAATAAAAAGCTAGCCCTGTTCAGAAGATGAAAGCAAAAATGAGTTAAGAGCAAAATTAAAGCAGCTGATCTGGTAAAACTTGCTGGATCTGTTACTATGAATATTGAAATGTGCGATGTAAGCATCTGAGTTAATGTTTTATTGTTTAAATTACTATTAAATAAAGTTTATTTAGTATTTCAATAATAAGATATTTATTTTTCAATTTTATGTATTTCAACTCTTTATTAACACTCAACTGCTGTTATCACAGACCACTACATTTTTCAATTTTCACAGTTAAACTCGTAATTTCCAATTTAGCTATGAACACCAGTGTTTTTCATTTTGTTTCATTTGCAGCCGTAGAAAAGTTGCTAAAGATTCTGAATATGAGAAGTTGAATTATAATAATCCTGTACTTAAAGTTTAGTATAGAAACAGTACCCTATGAGTTAATAGATACTTACATTCATCGTTTAACCTTCTCGGCGCCGTGAAATGATATATCTGTTCACTAAACTGGACGGTTTACTGATATAGAAGTATCATTTAAATATATATTATTCTGCATATATAATCCAGTTTTTAAAGATTTAGTAATGATTAATACTCTCAATGATTATATTCGTGTACGTAATATTTTTTTTCTATATCATGTAGGAAATATTACCTTTATTTAGCAATTTTAAAAAAATTACTGAGAAAACAACAACGCAATTTAGCCTTTTTGCTTGACGGTCAGAGGGTTAATCAAGCGGTCTCCGAACCCGCTCAGAACCCGCCGACAAATCCTGTCACAGTAGTTAAGGGTTAAGTAATGCAAAAAAATATTGCAATTAATCCTTAACTGCTGTTAGTGCTGCTTTTTATTAAATTTTCACAGTTTAATTTGTGATTTCCAGTTTAACTATCGATACAGTGAAATTTTCCTACATTTGGTGTTCTTGTACTATTTTTTGAAACATTTGAAAACGCGAAATTTTATTAGAAATAGTACTGTAAAAACAGTTTAGTGCAAAAACAGTATTTTATGAGTCCATCGCACCTTCAATTCATATTTTAATCTAATGGTTTCTCAAAGAGCTCACAGTTGCAATGTGATAATTTTCTGTCACGGCATTTAAAGGTTAAATGAAATTTTTCAGATGAATTGTCATGTATAAAATGCATTATCATATTTAGGACTTTGGACGTCTCATTTAGGTTTTAGCTGCCGTAAATGCGAGAATCGTACATTGCGATTTTATACTACAGATAATTATTACATTTATACAAAACAAGTTAGTTTTTAACTAAAGGTACTGTATTCAGTAATTTGATACTTAATAAAATATATATGTATGTAACAAAATGCCAAATATACCCTAAATACCACAAAACTATGGGGATTCACCTCTCATTTAGGCACAATGACCTTATATGTATATAAATATAGATAATACAAAACATATTTCAGTGTTAAGACTTAAAGCAAACGCTTTTCGCTTTTATTTTATATAAAGTGATGTCATTCCCATTCTCAGAAGAATTCCACATTTACTTTCCAGTCTCAAACAACATATACAGTCAAGTGTTCATAGGACATCACTAGCGCTAAATAATACACACATCTAAAAATATATATATATATATATTAGGGTGTATCACGAAAAAAAAATTTTTGAATTTCAAAGTTTCAAGTTGATAAAAAGTTGTCTCTATGGTCATATATTTACCAAAGAAAATTTTGTTGAATTTGAAAAATATTTAGGTCGGGCGGAATGAGCCTAAAGTTTAAACTTTTTTTGTCAAAACGGCGATTTTAAACTTTTTTTTATAAAGAATGTACAAAGCAAAAATTAGTAATCAAGTGCAAAAATGAACAGTTTCAGAATCATTCAATCAATAAAAAATGTATTGCATTTGAAATTTAGCATTTAGGCCTACCAGCAAATTTGCCATCATTTTCAAGAGCATGTGATCGCAAAGCCATTTCCAATAGAGCAGGAGCTCAACTAGCAAGTGCTCTTTTGCAAGATTTAAATGTTGTGACACAAGAAAATCAGGCAGCGGTAATTGATAAATCGAAGGTTTTTCGTGAAAGACTGAAGTACCGTCAAAATATTAGTTCAACTTGTACCTCTGAAATAATTGCTCTATATTTTGATGGTCGCAAAGACGAAACTATAATCAAAGAATATGTACGTGGTAAATCTGTTCGCAAAACCATTCAAGAACAGCACATATCTTTGGTTCAGCATATCTTGGTCATGTAACTGTAGACAAGGGTTCTGGAAAGGACATAGTATCATCAATACTGAAACACATGGAATATAATTGCATTGATGACACAACTATTAAAGCTCTTGGATGTGATGGTACGGCAACAAATACTGGAGTCGCTAATGGTTCAATTGCATTGTTTGAAAGGGCTTTAAAACACCCAGTACAAGTATTGATTTGTTTGCTTCATCTAAACGAATTACCTCTTAGGAAAGTTTTTGTTGCCCTCGATGGTTCAACTTCTGGACCAAGTTCTTTCAGTGGTCCTATAGGTAAAAGTTTAGGAAACTGCCAAGATTTACCAGTTGTTGGATATATAAAAATATAGTATTTTTCCAGAGGTTGATTGTAAAGATTTGAGCACCGATCAGAAATATCTATGGGATATATGTCACGCGGTACTGACAGGTGAATGCGCTCAAGAGTTGGCAAGTAGAAACCCTGGAAACGTCTCCCATGCAAGGTGGCTGACAATGGCAAACAGAATCTTACGTTTATATATTGCATCAATTGATCCGACCCCGCAAATGAAAAAATTAGTTGAGTTTGTTATGAAAGTTTATGCCCCCTCATGGTTTACTATAAAATGCCATCCTAGAATTATTTATGCATCACAACACTTTTTTTAAATTGTACAATGTATACAATACTTAGAAGATGAACTTAAGTCTATTGTTCAATCAACTCTACAGAGAAACGCCTTTATGGTACATCCAGAACATCTCCTTTTGGGAATGCTGTTTGACTCTCGCAAACATATTAGATATCTGGCAAGCAAAAGAATAGAAAAAGCTCGACAAACAGAATTATAAGAAAAAAGAATTTTCAAACCACCACAAATTAATTTTGAGGCAGAAGACTACATTGATCTTATTGATTGGCAATCTACCTCAGTCACAGAACCACCTCTCCTAAATAACTTGAGCAAACAAGAGATTGAGTTGATTGTTGATTCAGGAACAAGTGATAGAAAGGAGTTTCAAATTCCTTCACACACCCAGGCAGTTGAAAGAATTGTAAAGGAGGTCACAGCAGCCTCTAAGCACGTTTGTGGCTTCAAAGAGCGGGATGGCTTCATTAGATCAAGACTGCTGGACAGAAAATGCCTTCCAACATTTGAAACGAAGCGTCACTTCACGTCTGCAAAATCTGAATCTACAACCACAGCAGTCCAAGAATAAACAAGTAAGACTTTTCTCTATAACGTTAACTCAAAGTTTATTTTTTTGTTTACAATAGTAAAAAACTTAATTTAATATTTTTGTTTTATAACCATATTTTAATTTATTGCATTATAAATTGTCTCTGACAACCAGCACAACCACAACTTTGGTTGCAGGTTTAAAAAGATGGTTAAAATTGTGGTTCTCTCCCTAAAACCATCAAGATAACTTATGAAGATAAATAGATAAGAAAATCGAGATTTATTTTGAATAACTCTTTTTAAATTCAATGTTTAACTACTGTATTTGTAACCTTTTCCATATAAATATTACAATTTCTATTATTTTATATATTTTTTGTTTGTTTGTTTGTTACTCTAAAATTGTTTGTAATGTCATGAGCCACCCCCCCCCCTGCCCTCCCCCCCAAAAAAGACTAATAATCTTATTTAAAATTAAGATATATTTAATTTGCATGATTGCTTGAAGTTTATCGATGTAAAAATTAGTTTGAAAAATTTTTTAAACATCAATAAAATGAAATGAAAATTTTGGATATTTAGTAAATAATAAGATTTTTAAGTAGATTCCGGGAGACTTGTATAGTAAATAACAAATATCAAAAAATTTTTTAACATCAATTGCCTTTTTAAACTTTACGTTTTTGTACTTGAAAAAGGAACAATTACTTTACATTGATATATAACAAAAATTAAAAAATATACATTATACACAAAAAAGTTTTAACTTTAGGATCATTCCGCCCGACCTAAATATTTTTCAATTTCAACAAAATTTTTTTTGGTAAATATGTGACCATAGAGACAACTTTTTATCAACTTGAAATTTTAAAATTAAAAAAAAAAAATTTCGTGATACACCCTAATATATATATATATATATATATATAAACAAGATGTCACTCATGAAACTCGGAAAAAAAATAGGCTATCTAATTATTCATATGCCTTTATTTGTCTGTAATATAGATAATTAAATTAAATATAATTTATAATATATCCATCTTTTATCAGAAATCCTTCACTGATGTATTTTAATTACTTTTCTCCGTGTATTTATTAGAATATGACAACAAACAGATATAATTACTATTTTCCAACTATTTTTTCTTTACTTTCTACAGAAATGGAGTACTTGAGTTGCCAAAATTAAACAAATGCCGCTAAAAATTAAAAAAAAAATTAACATCTCAAAAATAAATATAGATGCAATTTTAAACAATTTGTTTAAAAAGTACTTTTTTCCCCGATACGACGGTATAAAAATAGAAAGTGTGCGAGGTTTAAGGGTAGTAGGAATACCTATACCTTCCATGTTAAATTAATGCACCTTTTCTCATAAACTATTAAAGACTTTAAAAAAAATTATACATAAAACAAAAAATTCTTAATAATCTAAAGTTAAATTTATAATTAAATAAAGCTTAGATATTTTTTGTAAAATCTGAAGTAGAAACCACATTCAAATAAAATAAAATTAAACCATGCAATTTTTCAAAGATAATGATAATAATAAAAAAAGTTATTTTTGTGAGTTTAAACAATTCACCTCAGATTAAACAGGGACATGTACAGAATGTTCAAGCAAAATTTCAAAATATAATGTATAGCAGTTTTTTTTTTTTTTTTTTTTTTTTTTTTTCAAAAAGGTACATCGAAGTTAAAAAAACAGCATTTTGAGAAAATCAAGTTTGACGTAAATAAACGCACTAGTAGTGAAGTAGATAAAAAAAAAAAAAAAAAAACAGAATTACTAAAAAAATTCCAACTTCTAGTTGCCGTAGAAACAAAAGTAATATATCAGTAGAAAGAGGAGAAATGGTAGATTCAAAATATTAAAAAATCGAAAATTCAAAATGTTTTAGATTTTTATCTTCCAACTGCCCTTAAAAAATTACATTAGAGTATTTAACAGTACAATGATACATATGCTTTGTTTTACAGCTGGCTTATAGAACGGAACGTTATTTTTTGGGAGACGATACTTTAATTGCTCGGATAAAGAAATAGCATACGTGGGCCTAGACAAGGATTAGGGGAATTGAAGCTAACTTGGTAGCGACTGGAAGTGTTTGAAATCCAAACTATTGCTTTGGTCAATATAAAAACTTCTCCGAGCACAAATCTCGTTCCACAACCAAAAGTTGAGGTTCTAAAAGAAAACAGCACCTGTCAGAATAGATCATTAAAACGCTCCTTTGAGCCGCTTCAAAGAGCTTTTAATTCAATAATATTTAGTGCTTTACGTCTCGCTAAAGGTGAGGAGGTTCACTAGTACCATTATGGATGTGCTCTATTCTAAACTGTTTGTTTAGAGGAACAAATTAATTTTCAAATAATTTCAAATTGTGTTCTTAATTACATCAGTCAGCATGTAGTTAAAAAGTGTTATTTTAAGTTATGATTTCTTTTTAACCATTTGGAAAAATGGTTATTGTTCTCGTCAGGATGGGAAATTAAAAGCATATCTGAAGGTTTTCATTGGTTTAATCCGCATCTTATTCGTTTTATGATTGGTCTATACAGTAATCTGTATTTCCCTTTAATTTCAAAAACGATGGATACCTTCTGTTGCCACTATGACAAAAAAGTAATAAAAACTACAAAAAAAAAAATAATAATAACTCAGAAACAAATTGAGATACAGTTTTCAAACAAATTGCATTTAAAAGTACATTTTTTTTCTCTATCAGACGGTGTAAAACGTAATATTGTCGGATGTTTAGAAGTTTAAAAATGAAATTTCATTTAAAACTGGCCGTCAGATTTCTTGGAAATCGGACGATGGAAAAGCATTTTCCCGAACAGCCAATGAAATATTATTTTAACACAATCAAACTGATTGGTAAAGTTATCATACGAATTGAATAATTCCAACTGAGCGAAAAATGCCCAGGCTGGGAATCGAACCCAGATCCTTGGCTTACAAGGCCAATGCTTTTCCATTTAAGCTAACTGGGCTGACAACCAGCCAGCATATTTCGCTCAGAAAACCTTATTGGTAGAACATCTGGTCTGTCATGTAGACAGCTCAACAGAATAAACCGCAGGTAAAGGAACTCCATATAAACGATGGATACGTAGATGAACTATTATTTTAACACAATCAAACTGATTGGTAAAGTTATACGAATTGAATATTTCCAACTGAGCGAAAAATGCCCAGGCTGGGAATCGAACCCAGATCCTTGGCTTACAAGGCCAATGCTTTTCCATTTAAGCTAACTGGGCCGACAACCAGCCAGCATATTTCGCTCAGAAAACCTTATTGGAAGAACATCTGGTCTGTCATGTAGACAGCTCAACAGAATAAACCGCAGGTAAAGGAACTCCATATAAACGATGGATACGTAGATGAACTATTATTTTAACACAATTCGTATGATAACTTTACCAATCAGTTTGATTGTGTTAAAATAATAGTTCATCTACGTATCCATCGTTTATATGGAGTTCCTTTACCTGCGGTTTATTCTGTTGAGCTGTCTACATGACAGACCAGATGTTCTACCAATAAGGTTTTCTGAGCGAAATATGCTGGCTGGTTGTCGTCCCAGTTAGCTTAAATGGAAAAGCATTGGCCTTGTAAGCCAAGGATTTGGGTTCGATTCCCAGCCTGGGCATTTTTCGCTCAGTTGGAAATATTCAATTCGTATGATAAATTTACCAATCAGTTTGATTGTGTTAAAATAATAGTTCATATACGTATCCATCGTTTATATGGAGTTCCTTTACCTGCGGTTTATTCTGTTGAGCTGTCTACATGACAGACCAGATGTTCTACCAATAAGGTTTTCTGAGCGAAATATGCTGGCTGGTTGTCGGCCCAGTTAGCTTAAATGGGAAAGCATTGGCCTTGTAAGCCAAGGATCTGGGTTCGATTCCCAGCCTGGGCATTTTTCGCTCAGTTGGAAATATTCAATTCGTAAGACAATGAAATGCTTGGATATTTACGTAAGTTTCAGGTGGATAATACTTAAGTTTAATGAAATCTGACGTGTCGCTGGCGATATTTGTGTCTTGCAATTTTTACGTGTAATATCACTATTAATGTTTAATTCATGGCGTACGTAATGTATGATCAACTCCATGCGATTTTTTATGTCTTAAATTTTAGTCTTCAAAAAATCGTTTTCCAAATGGTCATTGTAATAAATTGATATATTGGTCATTGTGATAAATTGCTTTTTTTTTTTTTTTGTCTCAGAATAAGTTTGGAGAGAATCTTGTAAGTTATGTATAAAATTTTATCCATGGGATGAGAAAAAATCTATAAATTCATTTATTTTGCGACAAAAATTTGCTTTGTTATAATACATTCAATAACATGAATTTTAAGGTTTAGATTTTCCTAGCTTCTCGGAAACAAACTAAAAATAGTGTTTTTCTGCTCCACTTCAAATTTATAAAGTTTCACGAATTCTTTTCTTCTACTTGTCTGACGTAAAAACTTAATTGCAAAGCTTAACAAAAGTGTAAATGCCCTTAAGGAAAATCGAAAGTAATTTAGGAACAAACAACAAAAAATAGTGCATGCGACATAAAAATCTTAGAGTTGACTTGAAATTCCTTTTTACGAAAAAAAACCTTATCATTTCATTTTTTGAACCTAAATGAAAATTTAGCAAATTTTGCAATTTTTTATTTTCTTCGTCAAAAATGTGAAATGTTTCCAACTTAAACTAAGAAAAAAGATTTAAGATTATTAAATTATAAAAAAATAAAATCATGAATTCGCTACACAATAGCTACCATATATATATATATATATGTATTCAAAAAATGATTTGAAAAAATAAATATTCTTTTACTCCTGGCTTGCATTGCAGTAATTAAGAAAATAAAAATAAAAATTTTATTATCTTTCCTTAAGTGTAAATAATTAATACGATAAAGAGTATTTGTTATCCATTTTATAACTTGTTTGGTATTGGAGAAAAGTTACTGTTTAAAAGACTGATTAAAATTTCTTTTAATTAAATACATATAAAACCTGACAAAAAGATAAATAACATATCTAGAAAAAAGCTCCTCTGTTAAAAGAATAAATGAACTGAAAAGTTATATGTGAATTACAGATAGTTATTTTTTATTCTCAGTTTCACATACTGGGCTCAAGAATTTGCCCGATGTAGAATCCACAACAGAAAAAACAAATATATAGGAAGGAATATTCGCAATTCAATTATTCGTTTAAAAACACGCGTTTTCTCTTTCGAATCGTAACCCAATGTTAGTTTCTGATTTAAAAAAAAAATAAATTAAATATAAAAATTTATTTTGACAAAAATTTCACAAAGTTAACTTACGTGAAAGGCTACTGCAGTAAAACTGACATTTTGCCAACTACGCAACGGAGATTTTACATTCATATGTAACAAAATAAGAAATAATTTTAATTTTAACGTTAATGAATTACTTATCAGTTTTGTTGGATGAACTTAAAAATGTTTACTTGAAAATTAGTAGTATCCAAATAATCTCTATTCAACATTGAACTGATTAATACACTACAAAAATTAAAATAAAACATTTCTCAAAATCTGCAGCAGAAAAAAAAAGGTAATTTCTCAAAATTCTTGTTTGTATTTAAAAAATATATCAGTTTTTGAGGATTCCAAAAATAACGAATGTTGCTTGGAATCGTTGTTAAACGCATTAAGGACAAGTTTATTTTACACTTTTTTTAATATCGCGACACTAGTCGACACCAGTTATTTCTCACTTTATAATTTTAACTCATTTCATCGCTTAAAATTTGAGATTAGTTAATGTAAAAATTTTCTCACTAAAATACTGGTTTTCACATTTAAAATTTTCGTAATACTTCAGTGGCAAGTTTTCTTGCCAACCAGCTTTAATGAGTTAACTCGGAAAATGTTATCTTTTAGTTTCGTTTTTAGTTATATTGTATTTTTTAGAATAAGAACCATTTATCTCTTTTGAAATGATGTTTACATGTGGATGGACGAAACTTCAGCAACTTCTTATGATATCGTAACACACAAACAAGTTATATCGGACAAGCTGTTTTATTTATATTTATTTCTTCTCAGATATGGGGCATTATCACAATCTTTTGAGTTTGGGAATAAAAATCTGGTGAAATTAAACTTGCTAAAATAACATTTTAATCTGATAGACGAATGCCTTAATGATTCAAAATAAAGAAAAAATGGTCACCAGCGAAAATTTTTTTTATTTAACTGAGGTTTAAGTTAAACTTGAGAGTTCAATTTTCCTTAACATTTTACCACTGTAACTTTCTATTTTCTTCTAAATTTTTACTTATAATGAATTTGCATGGTACTCACAGGACATTCAAATAAGAAATAATAACAATGTAGTACATTTAATACAGAATTTTTATATAACATTGTCTTATAGGGATATTAAAGAAGGGACGGTAAGGTAAAAAAAGGGTATGGTATAGGAAAAAAGGGACGAAATGGAAAAAAAAAATGATATGGTAAGGATGGAACGGTAAGGAAAATTACCACCTATTTTTAGGCAAATAATGATAAGACTAAGTGATAGCCACAATGTTCATTGATTTTTAGAAACAGTTGTTAACATTGGATTAAATTATTATTATTTTTTAATTTACCTCGAAAAGTGCAAGAATAAACCTTGAGGACGGTAAGACTACCAATAAAGCCACAATCTTGAAATTCATATTTAAATGCTGATTTAAATTCTGCAGTAAATTTCCTGTCAAAGAATTTTAGATATTCTTTCTCTAGCATACGTTTTCACGAGAAAAATAGTTGGATGTGCCAATCCCAAAACTTTCTTCTATCTTATACATCTTAACATATCAAAAACTAGTTACACATGTTAATATTTCAATATTATTAGTTCAATACTATACCAATTTTGATTTTCATCTTAAATTTCTGCTTCAGTCAATTAAACGAACTAAAACGAGTTAATCTTTATCATGATATTTGTTAAAATTAATAGTTTTTGCTTATTCTGTTGTTATCAGATGTTTGCGATAAGCCGGCTTAGCAGGAAGCGAGTTCCCGCCTTTGCACGAGCCACCGATGGACAATAGAACTACGAAAAACCAAGAAAAGTATACACAAATTGCTATCACAGAGCCCCTTTACGGCCGAATATTTCCAAATTCAAGGAGAACCTGTTTGTTGTCCAAAGCCAAAAACATGCACAAAAAATTAGGTTCAATTGCATGCATATCTTCATACACTTTTCGATTGTACAATAATGAAAATGGCTCAGAGATCGCAATTATAGCGCCCCGTTCTGGCGGAATTTTTTTAAGTTCAGGGATGACTTGCTTGCCATAGCCAGAAACACACAAAATAAATTTGATTCAATTATATACATAACTCCATACGCTTTTCGGTGGTACAATAATGAAAATGGTACAGACATCACAATTATAGCACCGCCTTCGGGCGGAATTTTTCGAAGTTCAGGGAGGACTTTCGTGCCATGACCAAGAACAAACACAAAAAATTTGGCTCAATGCTATGCATAACTTCATACACTTTTCGATAGTACAATATTCAAAATGGCACAAAAATCGCTGTTACAGCGCCCCCTACTGGCGAATTTTTTTCCAAATGCAGGGAGGACCTACTTGCCATATCCGAAAATTTAAAATAAAAATTTGGTTCATTTCGATGCATAACTTAATACACTTTTGGCTGGTGCAATATTCAAAATCGCACAAAAATCACTATTACAGCGCGCCCTAGTGGCGAATATTTTCCAAATGCAGTGAGGACCTACTCGCCATATCCGAAAACGTAAAATAAAAATTTGGTTCATTCCGATGCATAACTTAATACACTTTTGGCTGGTGCAATATTCAAAATCGCACAAAAATCGCTGTTACAGCGCCCCCTACTGGCGAATTTTTTTCCAAATGCAGGGAGGACCTACTTGCCATATCCGAAAATTTAAAATAAAAATTTGGTTCATTTCGATGCATAACTTAATACACTTTTGGCTGGTGCAATATTCAAAATCGCACAAAAATCACTTTTACAGCGCCCCCTACTGGCGAATATTTTCCAAATGCAGTGAGGACCTACTTGCCATATCCGAAAACTTAAAATAAAAATTTGGTTCATTCCGATGCATAACTTAATACACTTTTGGCTGGTGAAATATTCAAAATCGCACAAAAATCGCTGTTACAGCGCCCCCTACTGGCGAATATTTTCCAAATGCAGGGAGGACCTACTTGCCATATCCGAAAATTTAAAATAAAAATTTGGTTCATTTTGATGCATAACTTAATACACTTTTGGATGGTACAATATTCAATATCGCACAAAAACTGCTGTTACAGCGCCCCCTACCGGCGAACTTCTTTCCAAATGCAGGGAGGACCTACTTGCCATATCCGAAAACTTAAAATAAAAATTTGGTTCAATTCAATACATAACCTTATACACTTTTGGATGGTACAATATTCAAAATCGCACAAAAATCACCATTACAGCGCCCCTACCGGCGATTTTTTTTCAAATTCGGGGAGGACCTACTTGCCATATCCGAAAACTTAAAATAAGAATTTGGTTCAATTCTGTGCATAACTTCATAAACTTTTGGATGGTACAATATTCAAAATCACACAAAAATCGCTGTTACAGCTCCCCTACCGGCGAATCTTTTCCAAATTCAGGGAGGATCTGCTTGCCATAGCCAAAAACTTAAAATTGAAATTTGGTTCAATTCTATGCATAACTTCATACACTTTTTGATGGTACAATGGCGACGGACAGACGGACAGAGGGACACACGGACAGACAGACTTATTCTATAAACATGTTTTTTGGGATCTCTGACCTTTAAAACGTGTAAATCCGTTGAAAACCTGAAGTCGAAAAAAATTTCGATTACAATACTTTCTTCTATTGAAGATAGAAGAAAGTAAAAAAGATTGAAAAAAAAATATGTATCTGAAATGATTTTCTGTATAAGTTAAGCAAGAGGGACGGTAAGAATAAAAAACCCAGGGATAGAGTTAAAAAAATAATAACAACTGTAAAAATGTGTGCAGGTTAACTTTTTGCTACATATTTATATAAAAAAAAATGTCCCACTTTCGGAAAAAAATTACATCGAATTTCTTTTATTGAAACAATTTTATACAGACAGCTCCAAACATAAAAATCAGCATCAGGGACATGGGACGGTATATGAGTTTTCCTGGTATTTGAACTCCCAACATTGTCCAAAACTTATTTATCTCGTTAATATTGTTATGCAATCATGCAATGGGATGTTCCCCAGTATATGAAAAAAAAAAAAAACCCACAAAAAATGTATTAAAATAAAAATTATTATTCAGGGACATAAAGGTCAAACGATTGTGAGAATGCCCCATATCATCAATATTGGATAATTTATGAAACAAATCTGACGAAACTTTAAAGTCGACTCATTATTCATGTATTTTTGACAGAATGAATTGAATGACAATCTACTTTCCTGTTGATTGATTGCTTGCTACAGTTTTTTTTTCCGTTTCTTAGCAAAAATATTTAAAAGTTTTCGTGAATCCCATTGTACGTAAATACTTTGAAATTATAATTACCTCAAATGTAAATTTCTGCATTGAAAATTTTCAAACAGAAAAATCTTTAAAAAAAAAAAAAAAAAAACCCTTTAAATAAATTTCCACGTTTTTTAATTCTACTTTTGTAGTTGAACTATACATCTAACAAGAATCGTCTTTGAAGAATGACAATTGTTTTTGAGTGTAATAAATTAAATTGTTTTTTGAAAAGTCGCATTTAAATTTCCATGTATTTTTATAATAAATATTTTCTGAAACAATTATTTATATGAAAATTTCCCTTTCATTTTATTATAGTTTTAGAAAAATAGAAATTCCAGGATACTTTATGCGTAATATATAATATATATACAATATATAATATATAATTTAATATTTTATTAAATATTATTTAATAAATACAATAAAAAGTAATCTGTGTAATTTAATTCTGCTGGAATAGGGTTTAGAAATGATAAATATTTTTAGTATATTTTATGTATGCATTATCTATAAAATATTCATTAGAAATAAAATGTTTTGAAAGTTAGTAGAAAAGGCAGTAAATAATTATATGTACCGCCAATGTACTCCGTCTTTAATGTTTGTAAATAACAAAGATTTAAAAATGACAGAATCTAAAAATTTGACAAATTAAATTTACATAAATTTTCTTCTTAAACTGTGTTGTGCATGGTTTTTTAATATATACATACTTGTACCGACACTACTAAACAAAGCAAGGATAATTATATATTTGATGATTTTATAAATAAGCAATATGACTCTTAAATTCATAATATATATCTTTACTAAATAGGTGCTAATACACATAAATGTTAAAACATTTAAAACAATCAAGATGTTAAAACACTGGAGTCAGACGATGTTAAAACTCGAGCGCTTTCAACTAAAATATTAGTCCTCATCAGGAGAAAACTACTGCCTGCTGAAAGACAACTGCTGGTTAAATACAGAGGGGAAAACCAAAAGAACACAAATAGGAGGGTGGGAGAAAGAAATAGAGGAGTAGCTATATGGAAACTTGAAAAAAGGGAGGAGGAAAAGGGTAGGAGGGGAGGATATTCAGGTTATTAAGTTGAATTTGTCGTTTCAACTTGAAATATAGATCTTCTGTATTTAGTTTTATGATGATTTTATATTTGATGCAAGTAGTCTAAATAGCAGTTCACTGTTTAGGATGATCTTCCAAAAAGTACAAATAATACTGAAATTTGCACGAAGATTAAAATTTTTATTAATTCCTCATTTAAACTTGATATTTGATAGAACTTGATAGAACAGGTTAAAGTATACCAAACTCATTTCGACTATTAAATCAGTAATCTATCACACATAAAATCGTTCTAGGTCAAGATCAAACAAATATTGTTTCTAATAAATAAAGACTTGCAATTTACTTTATCTATCAAAACCGCTTCACTTCTTACAAATATAGCCTCTTGAGACCCAAGCTCGCATTTTTCGCGCAAATTTTACCATTTTTAGGATTAAGGCTCTTTATGGGGCTAGAAAACTTTATATATATTCATTTATTTTTAAAACTAAAAAATATTTTGACGTGTCAAATATAATGGACATTGGGCCTTAGTCCTGTAAAAACCATATTATTGAATTACATGATTCTGAATGAAAAAATCTTAACTGCAAAATATTCTTTCATTATAAATGTGTTTTTATCGTTCATACATCACCTTTAAATATTTCACAATTATAGTTTTTGTCGTTATCAAAGGAAAAAAAAAGTATTTTTGGGTGAGATTTATTTGAAAAGTATAAATGAATTTAGTGATTTTTAAGTATATTTTTTTAAAGGAATAAAAAAAAAATCTATCACATCAATAAAAGTTTTTTTTGTAAATAAAATTATAAATAGTTAGTGGCACTTGTTATCACAATTGACATTTGGAGGCCAAAAGGAAATTAAAAAGAAATAAAACGCAGTTTATTTATATTCTTATATTATTATCTTGAGTTATATTTTCTTTCAATATAAATGTGCTTTTATCGTTTATACATCACCTGTAAATATTGCAAAATTTTAAATTTTTTCATTATCAAAGAGAAAAAGTATTTTTGGATGAAATTTATTTGCAAAGTATAAACCTATTTAGTGACTTTTTAAATAGTTTTTTTAAAAAGGAATTTAAAAAAAATTATCTCATCAATAAAAGTTTTTCTAAAAAAAATGATAAACTTAGTGGCACGGTTATCACATTTGACATTTGGATGCCAAAGGTAATTAAAAAGAAATAAAATGCAGTTTATTTATAATCTTAAATTATTATCCTCAGTTATATTTTCTTTACATTTTTATTTCTCTTTAAATTCGATTAAATTAACTAATTTAATTATAAACAACTTAAGAACAGTAAAATAATATAAAAGGCTTGCATTTATTTTTTTATAGTTAAACGTATATACAAATACAAGTTGCATTTCATGCTTACTTATTTTATTTTATACTTATCGAGTAAGATGAATTCGCTACATAGGCTTCAAAAACCAGATTTTTAGCGTCAAGTTCATATTTCTTTCACTACAAACTTTGTTGACATCAGAAGTGTGTTTTTATGGTTTATATGTCATTTTCAAATATCACATAAATTCAATTTTCGCATCATCAAATAGAAAAAGCGTATTTTAACCACAAAATGTGTTCATCAAATTAGTAATAATAATAAAAATATAATAACATTTTGTTTTGTTTTATAACTCTTTTCAACACCAATAATTTCTTTATTAGAATAATGGTAATAAATAGTGGCACAGCTACCCAATTGGCAAATAAATGCCAAGAAGAAACTTAAAAGAAACCAAAATGAATTTATTTAGAATCTTATACCGTTATCTTTAATTATATATTCTTAAAGTTGTTTTTCTAATTAAATATGATTAAATTAATTAATTGAATTATAAATAGTATATTAACAGAAAAATAATACCAAAAATAGTTATGAATAAGAATAGAACATAATAAAGGGTTAATTATCCATATTTATCAAATGCTGCATAGAAAAAAAAATCACTGAAATCCAACATTGTAAAAAAAGTTCCGCAACGTTCCTGGGAAAAAATGGGCAGCTGAGTTGCCCATTATTTCCAAGAAACATTTCTTGAAAATGACTGGAACTTTACTGTATATGTTAAAAACTTTCTACAGAAATGCCAGTAAGTTTCCTGCGAAATACCAGGATCATTTCTGTTGACAGCAAAACATTACTGACATTTCACAGCATGCGGGATCCACAGACGATTTTTACATTTCCAGCTGACAATTTTCGCTTTATTATCATTATTTGTTAGAATGAAAAAATATTTTGAAATTGACATCAAAATTATTATTTATAATTTACACAAAAAAAATAAATTTTCAGTTAAAATTCAATAAAGTAAATATATATATGATATATTGTTTCTGAACTTTGTTTAAAATATAAAAATATATAAATGTAAATAATAATTAGAAAAAAAAATCTAGACATAAAATATTTTGGATTTTCGTCAGTAATTATGTTAGTTTACAAGTTATATAAAATACATATAAATTTTCATTGAAAAAAAAAAAAAAACCTAAACGTAATTGTATATTTTTTCCGAAAAAAAAAAATTCAAATTTGCAGCAATTCAAAGTGTCAAATATATATCAAATTTAAATCAAATTGTAATAAAGTGTTAAAATATAAAATTAATTAAAAAAGAAAAAAAAAGTCAAGAGGTAGCATCGAACTCGGGCCGTACGGGTGGCGTGCAAGCCTTCTGCGTCCACACCACGAAAGACACGTTGAGAGTTGCAAACTAATGGGTATTTGAAACGTATACTAAACCTCGGCATCTAATTTCTGAAAATATAAGGCCCATTTGAAGAAATCCTTTCACAAGAATAATTAGAGATAAGAACTCTAAAACATACTTTAAATTAATCAAAATCGGTGAGAATCATGTTTGATGGTCCCCTGGTTAATGGAGATCCAAATAATAGGTGTATTTTTTTTACACGGTCTGCCCGTTAACCATTCCACAGACAAGTACGAGAGATAATCTCTTAGCGATGTCACAGAGGTATTGTATTTTCATCTGAATTGTCTTGACAATAGAGACGAAAAGGATTATGTCGTCTATTGATTTATTTGCATTCCATATTGATTTTTTTACATTCATTTAAGGAATTCATTTTCGACACTCGCGCGCGAACAACGGATTACAGCAAAAAAATAATAAATGGCGGCCGCAGCGTTTTGCTGTTTCCAACTTTTGTTCAGGAACGTTTCAGATAACAAAACCAGAGTTTCACAGGAAAGAGCTAAAAAGAGAAAAGGCGAAACGTTCCTGGATTTTACATGGAACGTTACCATTTTTTTTTTTTTACAGTGAAAATTTAACAATGTACTGACTTAGAACAAGAATTTTATCAGTAAAAATATACATTTCTATGATAATATTTATTTTTTTATTATTTATTTAAGAATATATATTATCTACTTCTGTATCTATTATTTGTTTTAATACTGTGTTGATTTTTAAGTAAAAACTAATGTATCTCTACAGTATACAAAAAGAGTCTAATATGAATAAAAATAACTGATGAAGACCCAATGTCCAATAGAATGGACATTAAAAAAACGTTGTTTATTTTCTAAAATATACATTAGATTTCTTAAACTGCGGTGTCATTTCATTGATACAACACTTAACATTAGATGTCTGTAGCATTAATATCAAAATATTTTTAAAATATGTATAAAATTAGCATTAAAACTGTCTGCTTACCTTCAACAGTCTTTCTCTTGTTGCCTGCCACATTCAAATTATTAAAATACATATTTAGTTGCAATTTTTTTTTATTATTTCGACATACAGATAGCAGAACTAGACTATCTAGTATAAAGGACAGCAAGTATTTACAAGTTCCAACTGAAATTAAGTATTTTACATAAAAAATAAGAATGTCCAATAGAATGGACGCGTGGTCTCAGAAGGGTAAAAGAAAATTGAGTAGTCTAAGATTTACAAATAAATGTTGTTCCTTTCGGAAAATAGAAATTTAATTTCATATTATAAAATGCCTTCTTTATGCATATCAAGGTGCAAACTGTACACAATGCTAACAAAATGTATTATCATTCATTGCGCAGTCATCATAGTCCGCAATTTATTACAATAAAATTAATTATATCGATAGTATAATTATATTATATTATATTGTATCGATAGTATAATTATATTATATTATATTGTATCGATAGTATAATTATATCGATAGTATAGATAGATATCGCATTACTGCCTATGTTTACATAGGATACCTATTATTTATATATTAGGCACTTTTTTAAATTAGTTTTTTTATATTATTCTCATGTACAAAACTAAGAGAATTTTTCGATTTGGTCCATTATCTCCTGAACTTCTAGACCGATATTAATAGAATTAGGTATGTAGATAGGTTGATAGATTGCAAACAAAATAAATATCGAATGGTTATAATACACACGCATGGTCACGCATAAGACTCATCAGCGTCAGAAGGTATAAAATATAGTTTAAACAATTGAACAAGAAACGTGTTAATAGGATGTGTGGTCCGTACTTACAGTTACATAGCTCTCACGACGTGAATTCATACTAGAAATCAAGTAGTTTATGATTCCCTGCAATATTTGACCCGCTCTTCCAACAACGCCCTTTTCTGCCACTGGGTGGTTGAAACGATAAAAAGAGAGTTGCAATTGTCTTCCACAGAGCGTCCTACACAGGGCCGTAGGGTTTAGATCCGGAGATCTGACTGGCTAGTCCATCAAGCAAATATCATTTTTTTCCCCAGATTAGCTCTATCTGGTCACGCGTTATAGTCCATTATATGGAATCAGGGCAAATTGTATCCCAGAAAAGGCGAACATAGGGTACCAAGATATCACACTATAAGTCACACGAGTCACAGAGCCTTTTCCAAACACACGAAGGGGTCTTCGCCCATCCAGTATGATGTGTGCACAGATCATCAATTCTTCGCTGCCAAAGTGCTGTTTTTCTTGGACGTTGGAAGACAGGTATTGGATGCCTGCTTTTCTCCTCACGCCGAGAATTAGTGTTTAGGATAAATAGAGACTCATTAGTGAATAGAACGGTCCCCATTTATCCGTGGTACAGTGTCGATGATAACACATCTTTCTAAACGGATTCCCTGTGAGCAGAAGTAATAGGAACACAAACAGCAGGTCTTTATGTATGCAACCACTCTGTCATGTAGCCTTCTGTAAACGATAACCCTTGAAACTTGGTTACCTGTGGCTTCATAAAGGTCACGAGCTGAGAAGCTGTTGCATTCCTGTTATGCCGCGCTGTAATGGATAAACAGCGATCTTCATTGGCCGCCGTTGCTTTGGTACGACCATAGCTTTTTTTCTGTATAAATCCGGGATTCTTAAACGGTGTCCATAAGTTGGAAACGATGCTGGGCATTAATTTGAATTCTTTAGGAATCTGAACTTGAGACAGCCCTGCTTCTGGTCTCCCCACTATGCGTCACTGAGAGAGAGAATTTAACACACCTAAAAATATTGTAAATATTTCGCTAGCTCTCATAAACTCCTATGTCTAACACCTCACTAATATATTTTGTGCACCAAATTTAATTAACTATAAAAATTTAATTAATATATACAATTGGTGATCGTATTTGGCTTCTGGGAATCTTGGACACGGAAATGAAATTTCAATTATTCATGGATGTTTATCACAATTAACCTTATATTTAGATCCAAATCCTTTTCAAAAATAGCATAATTGATTGTATTTATCAATTTAAATTTTAATTATCTTGCGCTGTGTTATTTAGACGACAAGATTCCTTCTGAAACAGCTAACTTTTGATGCATATTTCTGTCACATAAAAAATTAAGAAAATACATAATGTCATTGATTAGATACTTACACAATAAAGAAAAGCATGAAATTTATTTACAAGAAAAACACATGAAAACAACCCACATATACATAATAATCCCTCTAACATACTTCCATAAAAATTAGCACAGTGCTAATTTAATCAAATGTTAATTACAATTTTCTGCATGCTGATTGTATTCATAATTTTCTTTGGATGACATCTTAATTCAAACTTGCTCAACATAATTGTTTTAATTAATCTCATTTCTTTCAATAAATATATAAATAAATATTCAACTAGACTCTGATGCTGAAAAGGTTTTGATCACAATAAAATGCGCAATCCTGCTTCTCTATAGTCAGAAAGAAAAATAAAAAAATGATACCTTTTCGTTCTGAAGAATCTCGTAGAATGGCAAGAGTTGAGTGTTAGATAATCCACTTAGTGTTGAGGAATATACTAATACTCTCTCAACACAGACCTACAGTGTGATTTCATTTTACATTTCACTAAGATTGAGGGCATTTTTTTATAGAACTACAGGGAAACTTTTTATGCCTTATTCACATGAAGACATTTTAGTTAAGACTAACTTCTTAATTTTTTGATGTAGAGATCGTTACATTTTATTTTTTTATAAAGTATTCGCTACATTTCTTCTTTCCTTCTGCCTACTGTCCAGTCAGATCTAACCTGCTTTCCCCCTTATACTTTGATTGGATTTTTGTAAATTTATGTGGGATCCGATGCATCAAATTTTTACGATTGAAGCATGTGACTAAATATGATTATTCTGCCCCAACGAATTATGCTCCCTTATTTTTATACCCCATATACTTGACATACAAAATAAGATACGATACAGATATAATGCTACATATTTTTATTGCACAAATACAAATTACATTAATTATACAGCATACAAGAACAACATTACAGCATACAATGTTATTTATAATACATTTAATTAAAATAATTGAGTTTTTAAGAAATCAAAAATGTAGATTGTTTCAACGGTGGTCTAGTTTTTAGTACCCTTGCTTCAAGCTTCTAAAGAAGGTTGAATGAGTCATCTTCCTTATTTGATGAAACAAAGTACTTGCGTAGAAAATTCAGGACAGAATTCGCATCGAGTAAGATGGATGCGTTGACTCGCTTTTTGAATCATCAGCTTCATCATCATCTTCTGCATCTGAAGTTACATTTTCGTTTGCTATGACTTCCTAAATTTGAATAAATTTCTGAAGTCGGTTGTTAAAACGTATTCGTCACAACAGGTATTTTTTTTTACTGAAACACCTTCATCAGGAATAAGACTTTTCCATTATTCAGTGGTGATATCTTCTGTGTCGAGTTGTGCATCTGATATATCAATTTGCTCTTCAATGCCAATTCTAGATGCCCGAAAGCAGTTTTTTATTGTCAAAGGAGAAACGTCCTTCCATGCTGATGTCATGTGCAAAACTTCCAAAATTGTAATTTTTTTATTTTATTTTTTGTCAGCAAAATTATTTAATAATGTACTAATTAAGGAGTTTAGGTAATATGCTTTTACACTACGAATTATCCCCCGGTCTAATGGCTGCAACTTACTTGTGCAATTAGCAGGTAAAAAAATTAATTGACACATTTCAAAGTCCTGGAATATCTGAAGCATATTCCGGACGATGATACATCAAAAGTAGAATTTATCTTTTTTTCCTTGCGCATTTTCTCATCAAACATTTTAACCAAATCAATAAAAATGGATGATGTCATCTATGATTTGTTGTTGGTTTTATATTTGCAAGTTTCATCTTTTAATGTTCTTAAAGCACCTAGATTACTTTGATTTGACTATAACTAGCAAGGGAAATTTCTCAGATCCAACCGAATTAGAGCACAGTAAAACAGTCAATTGCTCCTCACAGTGTTTTCCACCAAAATATTTGTCATTCTTATGTGCCAAAGTTTTATTAGGCGCCATATTATAGAATAGGCCAGTATCGTCGGCATTAAAAATATGTTTCTTATTGTATCCATCTAATATCATCTTAAAATTTACCTTTCCATTCTTCAATTTTTTTTCATCCACTGAGCTAATTTCACCGCATATGCTTTTAAATGCTAGTCCATATATTTCTTTAAATTTCGCTAGCCAACCAGAGGAAGCTTGAACATTTTCCAATCCAGATTTTTCTGCTAAATGTATAGCGTTTTCTGTGATTTTTTCCGGACATTGGAATATGTGAACCTCTTGCTTCATGAAACCATAGCAGAAGCGCTTTATCAAATTCTTCTGATCGGCCGCCTTGAATTTTTTGCCATTTGGAATCTAATCCAAACTTTTGTGCTCCTTCAAGAATTGTTTATTTATTTGCTAAAATGCCTTTGAATGTAGACTCGGGTACATCAAACTTCTTGCAAATTGGACTTTTGATATACCAAAAATATTATTCTGGGATAGAGGGGAGGAATGAAATGTGCTTTTGGAAAAAGAGAGGGGTGGTGAGAGGAAACGAATTATTACATTCCAACAATTACGCACTTCTCTTTTATTTGTACTCATCTGAATTGCAAGAAAACTTGTTTTTCTATCAGAGGAAGCTCCCTCGTTTAATATTATTAAAGGGATCGGGAAAAAAAAAATACGTGAAAATAGTCGTTAAATAGAAAACATTTTGTCTTTAAATAGAGATTTTTTTTAATTAAATGAGCCAGGACTGCAAAATATCGTCCTTATATAGACATCGTCTTTAAGTAGAGGGACGTTAAACAGAGAGACGACTGTATCTGTAGAAGACTCAAGTACCGTTATTGATGTTCCTTTCTTCTGTCTGTTGTTAACATTTCATTTATTCAAATTTTTCTTCAGAAGACTCTTCTTTTAATGAGCAATCAATTCTTTCCTGAAGAGATTTCTGTGAAAACCGATCACTGATACTCGTTTGCCATCTTCTCGCTGTGCTACCAAGAAATCTATCTTCAGTTATTTTGATTTCGCTTAATAGCTTAATTCATCGGCCTGAGCAATATCGAATGAAGTATCTATTTTTGAAGAAAATAAGTCCTCTATTGCTTTCTGTTTAGGTGTTTTGTGTCCTTTGTTCTTCTTCAGCAGTCTCAAGTCTTCAAATTAATTCCTATAATTTATTTTTTTCTGACAGTACTGGGAATCCCACACAGGCATTCTGGCCTTCACGCAAAATTTTGTTATTTCTGCTGTTGTGACATTAGATGCTTCTCGCATTGTAGCTTTCAAGTCATTATGGTTCTTTTTTTACCAATGGCATGAATATTGAAGGCAATTTGTTGTCATCCATTACAGTAATTAGGAAATACATTTTTTTTAGTTTTTTTTTTCATCAATTTATTTAACTTTTTTAAGCAGAAAACCCATTTTTAATGATCGATTAATCAAATAATAAAAATATTTGTCTGTAAGAAATGAAGCACAAAGCAAATTCAAAAATAAGATGATAGAAATTACAGTTAAATAAAGACATATAATAAGAAAATTAATTGCTTCTGATTGCAGGTGAGCCAAAAATAATAGTGTAGGTATAACGGAGCTAATGCAATAAAAGTTTAAAAGTCACAGTAAAGTACTCATATGGGTTTTCTTATAATTAAAATTTCTTATAAGTCCAATTTCAAATGTAAAATTCATTTAACAAATTTATTAGCTTATTTAATGCCGTAAAACCATTATTAAATTAAAAAAAAAATAGTTGGATATTCCTTTCTAGTGCTGTCATCCATCAGATGTGACAGATATTTATCATCATTATATGAATAAACTTATCGTTAGATAATTACCTTAAAAATTGCATTTTCAAATGCTTTTATGGATTTTAAGTGTAGATAAAGCACTTTTAATACATTGAAATAATTTTATTAATATTGGGATTAGACTTTTTTTTTATTAACAAGAGGTGAAAAGAACAAAATGACCCCAAGTTATGAATCTTATGCTTCCTTGAGCTACCTATAAATATTATTTGTTTGCGTTTAAATTTTACAAGAATTATTTTTAGATATAATGAAATAAATTTACAGGGTGAGAGCAATAAATTTTAAAACTTCGAAAATAAAGACTATCCTACCCAACAGCTTCTCTGGTCGGTGGTACACTGATAACGTAATACTGATAAATTTGTGTGTATGTGTCTTATATGTTTTGAATACAATAAATTCTACATTTGGCACTTGTTTTTATATCTCTGAAAAAACAGCGTATAGTAAGACTCTTGTGATGTTAAGTTATCCTGTGTATATTTCTATTATGCTGACAAGAGGATTTTTTTTAATATGTTTTTTCCTAATAAATAATAGATTTTTTAAAGGGGTATTATTTCCTTATTAGTGTTTAATTTATGTACGGATAACTTGTAAATAAAAAAAAAATAAATGCGGAAAAACTTAAAATAATACCATCATACACATTCCATGTAATAATACCATCATATGCTTTTTTCATTGTAATATTTTTAATATATGTGTAAATATATTAATTATCGTATTTTTCACATATTTTGAAAAACTCAGTGGAATATAGTATACAATTTATAAAAATACTTATTAGTAGTATTAATATTTTACTCAGATTTTCTAGTTTTTGTAGTATGTAAGAAGAAATTGGATTAAAACACTTTTTTTTTTTTGTAATAAAATAAATAATAGGCATAAGTTAATTCTTTTATCTTCTTTTAAGATTATTTATTTTTTATAATTTTATATCTTTGAAATCCCATTTTTTACTGACATATTCTGTTTATTTTTAAAATAAAAAATCAATGTTTAAAAAAACGAAGAAAAATTAAACAACCTTTTTTTTCTGATAAATATCACCCATTCTTTACAGAAAATATAACTGAAGATTAAAAAAAAAAAAAAAAAAAAAAAAATGTTTTTCGAAACAACTTTAGTTTGATTTTCAACACGATGATAACATATATACTAAAATAATAGTTTCAAAATCTAGTATGTGGAATTGCTTTTGAAGCTATAGCTTCTAATGTTAAAATAAATTTCTCTTTTTGTGAGTGATTGGATCAGATTTAGTTTATAAATCAGGTTTCTATCTTTTTAAGATTAGTATGTTTTTTAATAATGTATCATATATTTAAAATAAAATAAAATGTCACAAAATAATTTATGAAAAAGTTCATGTTAATATTTTAAGATTCAATCTAAAATTGCTTTTCATCGTACATAAAGTTACACAATTTTTATAAACGAAACACCATTATTAATTATATTTCAATTAATGAAGCTTCACATTTGTTTCTTTTATATGAAATGGAACGAATACTCTTCATTTGTGAAAAAACGGGAATTTAATTAATATACAAAATATAGACCAATTATGATAATTACGCAACAATTATTGATTTACAACATTATGTTTTTAACACATTGCAGCATAGTTGAAAACAGTTTATAAAATGAGTTTTCAAGGCGATCTGCCTGGCCTGCTTACCGCACTCTAACTCTCGAAAATATGGTCGATTGGTAATGTACTTTGTATAAGTGATTGAGTCTTATGATAAGTATTGAAAATGCCACTTGTAACAAGCATAGTTCGTTAGCCCATTAAGGACCAGCATGTTTTACAGGAATTTTATTCAGTTCTTACCACTTTTTGTTAAACACTTACTTTTATATAATGAATCACTGAAATGTGTTAATTAAAAAGGCCAATTTCACTTTTATCTTTCACTGGTAACAAAACAATTAAAAAAAAATCACAAATATAATGTAGCGAAAACGCAACGTCAGTCTTCAATGGGTAAAATAAGCACATAAAATAATTCCATAATACTATAATCTATTGAAAAAAAGCTTGTTATGCATTTTATTGATGTTACTATATTTCAAAAATAATGATATGGAAATAAATGAGTCTATATTACATTATATAACAACAAGCTTCTCAGAAGTGGAGCATATCAAAAATTTAATCTCGTTCAAAGACGCGAACTAATGAGTTTTGTTACATTATTGCGAAAAATCGACCGCAGTATACTTAAAGATTCTATAATGTTTAAAAAGTATCATTGAGTTCACTTAAATCATGTTTTCTATAGATTATGATGTTCGTAGTATCTAACAATTAATAAAAAAAAGACTCACAAACGATTCGGTTACAGGGCTGAATATCATAGATATTTGATGGAAGTATGTTTTTCGATGTGGTATGCATTTTTAAACTTTTCTAAATTCTTGCGCATTACATGGTAATTTTAAATTTTATAGATAATTTATAGCGATGGAAGAAATAATACTGGAACCTGACCGGATAAGGATGATAATTGCCGAAAAAGGAGTTTTTCTGGTTTATGTTTTATTTTATATTGCTTATTTAGATATCCTTTTTTAATATATCAAATTATCCAATGCTATTTTGCTAGTTGGAAAGTAATTCATCACCTATGTCTGATGCATAATGCTTCCTTAATGAGGCTAATCTAAATGTCGAAATAGTACAAATTTGAGATTTATGAAAAAATATAATAAAATTAATTTTAATATATGTGAGTTGTGGTTATGATTCCCTTACACTTAACAACAAGATATAGTCAGTGATAACATGAAGAGAAAGACCACATAGCAGCAATCCCGGTTATCATACAGTGGGGCTGAGTAAACGATATTTTTTGTGTGAAATGAAGCGATTGTTAAGTCATGGCATAATTATAGTTTACTGAACAGGATTTTCTCGTCTAAATATAGCAAGCTCAGCTACAATTTTGTCATAAATAGTACGAAAGTGTATTGTCTCCGTGATTACTACTCATTTATAGCTAAGAGGAGGATATGACAATAACCTCTCCGTATTAATTCTACAATACATAACAACATACAGGGTGTCTACAAACTAGTTGGGCAATTTCGTAAGTTAAAACCTTCCGAAATATTATATAAAATTAACTAGTTAAAAGTCAAACTAGTAGTATTATTGCCGAATTTTATTAACAGATGGCGTTAGGTGTCATAACTGACGCTCTCGCTTAGCGAGCGGTAATCATTCTTGTTCGGCATTACGATAATGAAGATGTACAACGGTGCTGAAAAAGCGAAATGCTGTCTTTGGTTTCATTAAACTCATTATGCTGTGCCAGAAGGACGAAATTTTGTTCTAAATAGTAAACTTGAACTATTTTTCTATCGTACAAAAATATGTATGTACATTATTTTTTTCCTGTCAATTGCATTCAATAAATCATTCTTTTTGCAAACTAATTTGTAGACACCCTATATATAAAAAAAATATATATTTGAACGCAAAAGAAGACAACTGAGCACAATAATTTACACGTTATGGTAGAGCAAATATTCATGGGATATAAATAGAAATTCATAAGTTGATCAAACTTGCTACTAAACTTGTTAAATCCTATATAACTGTTCCATGTAGCGAGACATGCCGCGCCACCTATAATTAAAATTACAGTGACTATAATCTGAAGTGAAGTGAACGAAGCTTTGAGTGTTGTGCTGAGATGTGAGTGTCGGAGAAAGCGGCGGTGCGCTCCTTCTGTGTTAAATAAAGGGTTACATAAAGAAATCAGCCCCTTTAAATAATTTGTGTTAAAGTGTGAGTTATTCTTCATGGTCCGTCGACCCAACGGAGGAGTATAATTAAAATAATTCGTGTGCTTTCGATAACAAGAACAAATTCGAACAGTATGTGATTTAGTTTCTGTTTGTGCTTAAAGATGTTTATTTCACCTTTGTTGTGAGAGTGTCATGATAATTTGTGCCTAATAAGAGAAGTTGGTGACTAAGAAGAATTCAGTGTTGAGATATTATTTTTCTAAAAGTGCCCGTGGAGTTATACAGCTAAATCTACTTCGTGATTGCCGCACCGACTGAGGTAAGAGCAATTTGCCTAGTTTTGATTTAGTTAAAATATGTCTATTATTGATAATTTAAATAAAGACGAGCTTAAGCTTGTTGTTGAGGAATTAGGTTTAACTGCTCCTGAAAGCAGTAAAATTATAGAGTTGAGAGATATTATAGAGAAAAGTGAGCACTACTCAAATGAGCAATTAATGAAAGACGTAGTCAATTCGGTTGTTGAGGAGTATAAGTCGCGAAAAGAAACTGAGAAATCTAAATTAGAATTAGAGAAAATTAAATTAGCGCAATTAGAAAAAGAGTTAGAAATATCAAATATTCGCAAAAAACCTTCCCAAAATTCTGAATTTGAAAAAATTAAATTAGCTCAGTTACAAAAATAATTAGAATTGGCCAAAGTGCTTAGAGATTCCCGCGAAAATTTGTCGTCCTTAACAGAAAAATCGGAAACGGAAATAGTGAGCAATAACCTAGAAAGTTTTATGAAAAGTGTTAAAACATTAACTATTCGTGTACCGAAGAGAGCTGAGTCATTTAATCTTTTTTTCAATCACTTGAAAAAGCGTTCAAAACTAAAAATGTACCCCAAGAGTTTAAGTCAGAAATTCTTCCAAACATTCTCGGGGAAAAAGCGAGTAATTTAATGATTTATTTGCCAGAGGAGAAGTTGATTAGTTATGATAAATTGAAAACTATAGTTTTAAAGGAATTTCAACCTACAGCCCAAGAGTGTTTAAATAATTTCCGAGAAACGCAAAAATTACCGTCAGAAAATTACGTTCAATTTGCATCTAGGTTGAAATCAATTTTTCTATATTACTGTAACCTGCGTGAAGTAAATGATTTTAAATCATTATGTGATCTGATTGTTTCAGACAGAATTTTCAATTCGTTAGATAGCGAATTAATGAGTCATACTGCAATTAAACAGGCAGAATCATATTTTAAACCACAGCAACATGGCAGAGAATGCGATATTTTCTTATCGGTTAAAAATAAAAACAGAAATGAATCAAATTCGAGAAATTTTGTAAATGAAAATAAACAAATAGCGGGAAATAAATTGCGAAATGCACGCCTTGAAAGGGGGCTCTCAAATGTTTTCCTTTCGGAAAGAAAAAATAATAAATGTATTTTGTGTAAACTTACTGCGTATCATGCATTACAATCTTGTCCGCAATTCAAAAAACTTTCGATAAAAGAAAGAGTTGAAGTTGTGAAATTAAATAAAGCATGTTTCAAATGTTTAAATTATAATTGTTGCGTACAGAAATGTAATTATAAGAACTGCGATTGTGGACTACCCCATAACAAACTGATTCATTTTCCGAGGGAAGAAAATGATTTGAGTAATAATCAAAATAAATTTCGAGGTCATGTGTTTCAGGCAGGTGCAGAAATAAAAAGTTCAGGTGAGAAACATTTTCCTTCCCTCCGAGCCAGACTGTTGCCACTAGTTTCGAAAAAATAAAACAAAAACTGTGTTACGGCTCGCATTTTCATGAAAGATAAATTTTCGGAATGGCAGGAAGGTGTTTATTGGATGTCGGCTCGCAATCGTGTTTGATAAATTCTCAGTGTGCTAATCGACTGCAACTTAAAATTAATAAAACAAACACTTTAATTTCGTGTTTAGATTATTCTTCTACCACAGTAAAGGGTTGCGTAAAGACAAAAATCGGGAATAGAGATAAAAGTTTTGAAAGGGAATTGAATACGCTAGTAGTAAAGAACATTACAGATTTAATTCCGCAAAGAGTGATTAATGTAAACGTTGAGGTTCCAGATTTAAATATGTTAGCAGACTACCGATTTAACTGTCCTGATAAAATTGATCTGTTGATAGGTGCGAAATATTCTATGAATTATTAAGACCAGGACAAATATACTCTCAGAGTTCGAAATTACTTTTTCAAAATACTGTATTTGGATACGTGGCTAGTGGAAGCATAGAACAGGGAGATGAGGTTAAAGTTCATTGTGGACTAATTCGGGAGGAGGATTTAAACAAAACATAAAAAAAAGTTTTGGGAAGTCGAAGACATTAAGGTAGAGTTACCAAAAAGTAAGGAATTTGAGATATGCGAGAAACATTTTGAGCGTACTCATTCAAGAAATGCTGAAGGTAGATACGTAGTGAAAATGCCTTTAAAGGAAAATCCTTCGAGTTTAGGCCGATCTAGGGATCTTGCTCTCAAAAAACTCAGGTAGCTGTGGACTCGCTTATCAAGGGATGAGCAATATTTTAAGCTGTATAAAGAATTCTTAAAGGAATACGAAGATTTAGGGCATATGAAACAGGTGAAAGAAACAAAAGAACCTGATATTGTGTACTATACACCACATCATGGTATATTTCGTAGAGAAAAATCGACAACTAAACTCAGAGTTGTTTTTAATTGCTCTGCCGCGACAGCAAATGGAACATCCCTAATTTCATTACAATATAATGGCGGAGTCATCCAAAACGACTTATTTACAATTATGATTAGCTTTCGAGAACATGTTTATGCTTTAACTGCAGATGTCAAGATGATGTATAGAATGATTAACATTGACCCTAGTCAGCATTCGTGGCAGAGAATTTTCTGGAACGATAATTTTGAAGAAGTACCAAAAATTTTCGAATTACAAACAGTGACTTATGGAACGGTCAGCGCGCCCTATTTAGCAATGAAAACGCTCAATCAACTATCAATTGATGAAGGAAATAACTTTCCAATTGCAGCACCAGTTCTTCGTGAAAACATGTATATGGATGACATTTTTGTGGTGCACCTTCGCTTGAGGAAGCCAAAGGCTTGCAGCGGCAACTCATAGAGATTATACAAAAGGCAGGTATGCAACTTAATAAATGGTGCACAAGTGATAAAAATCTTTTGCTGACACCTGGAGAAGGGTACCATTTTGAAAACATTATTGAGACTAAAACGTTAGGGGTTTCGTGGAAAACAATGGATGACTGTTTCCTATTTAGAGTTAAAGTAGAATTGAGCGATTCCTGTACCAAGCGACAAGTATTTTCGACAATTTCCAGAATTTTTGATCCGCTAGGAATTCTTGGCGCAGTTATAGCGAAAGCAAAATATTTATCCAGAGATTGTGGAGAATTAATATTGACTGGAATGACGAGCTCCCTGAGTCAGAATATCACGAGTGGCACCAATTTCTTATATCGCTTAAAAATGTTAATAATATACAAATACGTCGACGCATTATAATTGAAAACCCGGAAATTGTTGAAATACATGGCTTCGCAGATGCATCAGAACGTTGTTATGGAGCAGCGGTTTATTGCAAATCATGCGATTCTCTAGGAAATGTGATGGTGAATTTAATAGCTATCAAATCTTAGCTTAATTAATCTTAGTAATAATTATATAACTGTTTTACGTATTCTTAGTTATATTTTCAGGTTTGTCATCAATGCAAGAAACCCACTTTGTAAGTGTGGTGGGCCTTTGTCAACTTCAGACTTGGAGCATGCAGAGTTTTATTTAATTAAATCTGTCCAAAGGGCAGAATTCAGTGCAGACATATGTAGCCTGCAAACCAAAGGTTCGGTAAGTCCAAGTAGTAAGCTAAGAAGCATCAACCCATACTTAGATGAATTTGGAATTTTAAGGGTTGGAGGCCGGTTAGATAACACTGATTTAAATTTTGCGAGAAAGCAACCAGCGATTTTTCCTAAGTCTAATAATTTTACTATAATTGTTATAAATTATTATCATAAAAATGACTTCATGTCGGTACTTCAACATTACTTACTTTTTTAAGGGAAATATTTTGGCCAATAAATGGTCGTGCAACATGTCGAAAGGTAGTTCATCAGTGCATCCCATGTTTTAATGCTAAACCTGTTATTGCAAATCAATTGATGGGCGATTTGCCCAGTGATAGAGTTCAATTGGACTACTGCTTTAATATTTCGGGAGTAGATCCGTGTGGCCCATTTATGGTCAAAGTGGGGTATGCACGTAAAACTATCTTGCAAAAAATTTATATCTGTATTTTTGTTTGTTTTGTATTTAAAGCTGTACATATAGAAATTTCTTCAGACTTAACCTCCGAATCATTTATTGCTGCGTTGAAAAGATTCATTGCACGCAGAGGTAAATGTGTCAAATTGTATTCCGATAATGCGAAAAATTTTATTGGTGCAAATATGATTCTTAAGGCTTTTTATGAGTTAGTAAAAAAAAAAAACCTGATGAGAAATTAGCAGCATATTTATCCACGGAAGGCAATGAGTGGAAATTTATACCTCCAAGGGCACCCAATTTCGAGGGTTTGGGGGAGGCCGCTATAAAATCATTTAAGTATCACTTTAAGAGAGTTGTGGTAGGTGATAATCTCACTTATGAGGAACTTCTTACAGTAGTCATACAAATTGAGGGAATTCTAAATTCCAGGCCTTTGAGTCCATTTTCAGATGATGAGAATGATTTTGGAGTCTTAACTCCGGCCCATTTTCTGATAAACAGGCCGTTAAATTCCATTATTGATCCTGATTTAACCAATATAAGAGAAAATCGCCTCAAAAATTGTCAACGAATAACTAAAATTCTACAACTTTTTTGGCGTAAATGACATCATAATTATTTAAGTGAATTACAACAAAGGGGTAAATGGAGATTTGAAAAGATAATGTAAAAATCGGAGATTTAGTGGTGTTAGTAGAGGAAAATTTACCAACAAATAAGTGGCCATTAGGCAGAATTATTGAGGTGTATCACGGTAACGATAACAAAATTCGAGTAGTTAAAGTAAACACTCAAAATGGAACTTTTAAAAGGTCGATAAGTAAAGTATGTATTTTACCTATACCTGATTCCCTTGACAATTAAACCTAAAAAAAAAGTAATTGTGTATATATGTGTGTTGTATTGATATTTTTTCAAAGGATTATATTTAAATTAACGTATATAGTGAATTTTTGTATTAATTTGTGTAATTTAGAGTACTTGGCAAAAATTGTTATTGAATGTTATAAACAAATCAATGGGGGCCGGTATGTTCCATGTAGCGACACATGCCGCGCCACCTATAATTAGAATTACAGTGACTATAATCTGAAGTGAAGTGAACGAAGCTTTGAATGTTGTGTTGAGATGTGAGTGTCGGAGAAAGCGGCGGTGCGCTACTTCTGTGTTAAATAAAGTGTTACATAAAAAAAACAGCGCCTTTAAATAATTTGTGCTAAAGTGTGAGTTATTCTTCAATAACAATGACCTTTTCAGTTAGTAATTTTTACTTAAATATTTGACTATTAACGGGAGTGTTCGAAATGCCTAATTTTAAACATTATTGAACCCCTAACAACGCAATCAATAGTTTTGCCAAAGCATTTAGCTGTCCTAATAATGCGATAAATTTAAGGGTTTAAATTATTCACGCGAAAAGAATCGGAAGCTAAATTTAGATTTATGGGGAAGTTATTTTCAAATTTCTCGCTTGGATTTTAATAGTTTTGCACAGGATAGCTGAGGACGATCGCTAAAGGGCTAATTTTTACTTTTTAGATTTTGATTTCAGATTAAAAAAAATTACTTTCACTTGCGGAACCGGTTGGAACAGGTTCTGAAATTGAAACTATCCTATTATATATGAAAAAAGAAAAAAAAACTGTGACCAAAATCAAAAGGAATAAAACTAGCCCGGTTAGAGGTAGAACTCAGCTATACTATAATAAAAATAATAATTTAAAAATAATAAACTGAAAGCGCGATATTTGAAAAAGAATTTTCCACAGACGTAAAATTTTCATTCACGTTTCTTCCCGTAGTCACAGAAAGAAACTTCCATTCGATATGGGGTGGTTCTTATAGATTTCTCGCTCGCATTTTAATATTTTTGAATGATTTTTTCGCAAATCATACCTGCGTTATTTATCAATTATCGTGCGTGATTACATTTTCGATTTTGTTTACTGTTTTTATAATTATAATTATTTTTTTTTATGAAGACACTTTCACTTTTGGAAACGCTTTGGGCTGTTTCCGAAAATGAAACTATCATCATATAAAACAAATGTAGCAAAAACCAAAAATGTACGAACGCGCAAGATATCAACCTCAGGTATTCTTTACAGAAAAAAATCATTGAAAAGTATTAAAATGCGAGCGAGAAATCCGTAAAGAATTGTCCCATAGGATTGACATTAGCGACCGAGATTCCCCATAGTTTTAATATTAGTGTCCGAGACTATCTTTTGCTCTTAAGGCTGTTCTCAACTTCTTTGCTCAACTAGTGCAAAACGTTTTGACACGTTTACAAATCCATTTTTTAACGTAAGATATACAATTGGAAAGCCTGAACATGGAAGTGATTTGGAATCGAACTGTGTTTTCCATTTTTTGAATAATAAATTACACATTGAGTTATAAACGATTTTGATCACGTGACAAACAGTTTTTCATCCTTTCTTGGATGTTTTTTTCTCATTTCGCATGGAAATTCGGTTCAATACGCCCACTTTGACATTATTTTCTGAAAGATCTATTGCCTTTGAAAAAAAAAAACCAGCTTGATTACATATTTTCTGAACAATAACACCTGCTAATTTCATGCATTTCCGAACAAAAATAAATTAAAACTTAAATGATAAAGTTACGCTTTTGGATTTTAGAACAGTCTTAATAGAGTACAATGGTCACGCGAACACATTCGCAAGCATTTCCTTAATTTATGGTAAAATTCTTTATAAATATCTCACGTCCCTTTTAATAAATTTAAATAATTTGTCATATATAAAATACATGAGATCGGTACATTTTATACATTTTTTTATATGCGGACACATCCAGTTTTGAAACCGGTTGAAATCGGTTTTAAAATTGAAAGTATCCTCATATAAAAACATCGCAATCTGCTTCTATAGCTCATTACTTAATTAGATTTTGCGTTATAGAAATATTTGACATTCTGGCGATAAAGTAGAGTCGCATTTCGTAAATCTACCGCAAAGTAAATCTACCGCAAAAAATAACATATACTACTAAGGTTTTATAAATAAATTTAGTTTAATTTACATGCCACGTTTCCGTACAATATTCTGGTAATTAATTGAATGTTAAAACTTCTTTTCATGTAAGATCAAAATTTTACATATATAAATTATAGTAGATGGAACCCGGGCTTCCCGGGTTACAGAGTATGAGGGAAAACTATTTTTTAATTTAAAATTGAAAACTCAAATATATTTTTTACATGCATTATGCTTTTTAGATTGCAACTAGTTCCAAAAAAGCAATTTTATAAGAAAAATATTATTTATGCAATCAAATAAAGCTTTGGCACTTATCAATAGCAATATTTTCATATTAGACGTATGCCAGAAGTTATTAGCCTAATATTTTTTTTTCTAATATTTTTTATTCTCTTCATTTTAGTACTTTAAACGTGTTGTTCAATTACATATCTGTTAAATTTGCATTTTAATCATTATTTTATTTGATTATTTATAGTGGAGATTTTAATTTTGCTGTGCATTTTATTCGGAAACAAAAGCTGAACTCTTTACGTTGTTTTAAGGGCAAACATATTAATCTATTGTAATCGAGGTGCACGCGATACAAGTAAACTTAATAATAATTTTAAAACTACAGCTAATCAGTAAACTCAGATACAGTTTTCAAACAAATTTTACTTGAAAGTATTTTTTTCAGAGAAAAAAAATGTTAATTGTGTGCTTAAAAAAAAAAAAAAAAAAAAAAAAAATCAAATCTAAAATTTTTAATTTATTTTTTTTAATTAAAAAAAAATTAAAAGTTTAATTTACATGTTAAATTTGAATTTTCTTAATATTTTTTTATTGATTTCTTGATGCAGCTTTAATTTCGTTATGGAAAATTAGTTGGAAGAATATTTATAGATTTATGTGCAAAATGTTTATTATTATTTCTTAATGGAGTTACGTGATATAGATAAAAAAAAAAAAAAAAAAAAAAAAAAAAAATATTTAAAAGCATAAAGCCGTAATAAGGGAGTCAACTAAGATACCGTTTTCAATCAAATTGCATTTGAAAGAAAATTAAATTTCCTATACGACGATATAAAAACTGAAAATGTGCGATGTTTAGAAGATTAAAAAAATTCCGTAACGAACATTGCAAAGATGAAATTTCACCGTGAATTGTTACCATTCGTTAAATGACATCAGCGTTACTCACGGACACATCTGCCCTTTATAATATAGACTAGGGGATCGTACCCGGGCTTCCCGAGTTACAGAATATAGGTAAAAACCGATTTGTTTAGTTGATTTTTTTTTTTTTTTTAACCATTTGGAAAAAAAATGGTTATTGTTCTCGTCAGAATGGGAAATCAAAAGCATATTTGAATGTTTCCATTGGTTTAATCTGCAATTTATTCGTTTTCTATTGGTCTATACAGTAATCTGCATTTCCCTTTAATTTCAACAAGAATGGATACTTTCTGTTGCCACTATGACAAAAAAAATAATAAAAACTACAAAAAAAATTAATAACTCAGAAACAAATTGAGATACAGCTTTCAAACAAATTGCATTTAAAAGTACATTTTTTCTCTATCCGACGGTGTAAAATGTAATATTGTCGAATGTTTAGAAGTTTAAAAATGAAATTTCATTTAAAATTGGCCGTCAGATTTCTTGGAAATCTGACGATGGAAAAGCCTTTTCCCGAACAGCCAATGAAATGCTTGGATATTTACTTAAGTTTCAGGTGGATAATACTTAAGTTTAATGAAATCTGACGTATCGCAGGCGATATTTTTGGCTAGCAATTTTTACGTGTAATAACACTATTAATGTTTAATTCATGGCGTACGTAATGTATGATTAACTCCGTGCGATTTTTTATGTCTTAAATTTTAGTCTTCAAAAAAATCGTTTTCCAAATTGTCGTTGTAATTTGATAAATTGTTTTTTTTTTTTTTTTTTTTTTTTTTTTTTTTTTTTTTTTTAGATTGCCCACTAAAAATAAAAAACCTTTTTCATATGAAAAATGTGAATTATACAATCAAATACGCTTTTGAAATTTATCTAAAGCGGTGTTTTCGTATTAGCCGCATGCTAAGAGCTATTAGCCCAAGATTTTGCTGCTTACGGCATCCTTTTATTTTCTGATAATTTCAGAACTTTAAGCGCGTAGTTCAATTACATGTCTGTTAAATTTTAGTTTTACTTATAGGAAGTTTTAATTTTATTTACGGAATATTATTCGTAAGAAAATGATGAACTCTTTATGTTGTTTTAAGGGCAAACAGATTAATGTTTCTTAATGGAGCTCCACGCGATAGAAATAAATTTAAAAATTAGCCTCTCACACCCGCAGTCACCCTTTTTAAAAAAATTGCATTTTAATTTGATCATTTAAAAATCATTTTAACTCAAAACGTGAAGTCAGGATTGTCAGCAAAATCTTTGCATGTGAACAGTCGCACTCTTAACACGATATTCTAATCTCAGTACCGGAGAGTAAAAATTACCGTAATTTATGTTTTTTGACGCATTTGTGTTAAAAATTTTACTTTTATATAAGAAAATCATCGTTTTCTTTTAAATATGACGTCATTTTTACTTACTTAAGCATTTCACCTAGTGTCTGAAATTTAGTACACATACCGAAGGAGAAAAAAAAAATATGAAACTTGATGAGGAAAATGCGTGTTCTCGAAAGAAGTAGGTAATTTTTTGTTCAAAATAATATGTCCTTAATGGAATTTTACGCCAATAAACCCTATAAAAAATTTATACCAAGAGTTTTGAATTTTTATCAGATAGTCATATGAATAAAGATAATTAAATCTCATTATTTCCCTGTCGCCTGCAATAATGAAAGCTGTCTCATTACCATCCTTTTGAAAAAGTTCATAGAATACTTTTAAAATTAAAATATAATAATGAGATTTTAAAAGAAGAACAGCTAGTGCGGGCACATTTACAAATGAACAAATTTCAACTAAAAATTTATTAGTAAATTTGGTTCAGCAGAAAGCTCAGGGTAGATGATAAATAAAATTATTGTGCTTTAAATATATAGAAGATATAAAATTATGAAAAATTAAATTAACCTTTAACTGATGTCACGCGGTCTCCCAGACCACGCGAATCCCAGCTGTAAACAGTTTTACAGCTTTTTACTTTTCTGTACTGAAGTTAAATAATATGAATAAAATACTTTTTTCATGCAATTTAATTCACATGCTCCTAAGATAAGTACAACGATATTGTTAGGACAAAATTTAAGTAAATTCAACCATTTGAGTTATTTTTTTTTTCACTTTATTCGAGGGGTCTGAGAGACCGGATCACATCAGTTGTGTGACAAATTTTAGTCACATCAGTTAAAGGTTAAGCAAATTTTGTTATTTTGATAACATTACAGTAACAGGTCTTAAATAATAGCGATAAAATTTTATAAGTACAGAGAATTTTGGACAGAATTTGGTGAAACTGGTATTATTTTAAACCTCCAATTATTGCCAAGATCTGCTTTGATTGCTTGTCTAACTTGGAAAAGCGAATTCATCCAAGAGAAAATCATCAAGTTCTGTAATGTAAACCGCTATTTTTCAGACAAAGAGCATGCACAATGTATGTTACTGCTCTTCCATACAGTCACTCTACTAAATGTTTGTAAAACAATGTGTTTTATCTGTGTGTAATTTAGATTACGTTATTTTGAAAGATAAAGGATAATAACCTGTGAAGAATTTCAAAGCAGCTGGGGTAAAAATGATGCACTTCTACAAAACATATTTCAGTTTTAAAAATTAAAAAACACGCTTTTTTTTTACAAAATGACGTCAATTGCATCTGCTAAACCATCCCACTTTTACGATCCCGTATTAAACAACACCTATAGAACGGTATGCAAATGGCATCATTTTCGCGGAAACCCAGCAGAAACCAATGACGTCATTTAAGAAGTTCGGTAAAACTATTTAATATTATATATCTAATGATCTGTATGACTTAATATTTTTGTTTATAACAAATCCATGTTTTATCAGAAGTCATTCATTTACTTTATACAAAATTCGGAAAATATAATTACACATGGATTAATAAAATTGCATTCTTTCAGATTTTTAATACGAATTAAGTAAATTAGGAAAAATAAGTTACACAAATATTCTTTAAAATACCTTTTTGTAAAAATAAATTGTTGTATCTTTTGTAAAGTTAAATTGCAATAAACTAAAAATCATTTAATTGATAAGTGAAAACGAAATAAATCCAAAACTCACAGGGTTTTAGAACAGACGATATTCCACATTGCACGTATTTTAATTTCAATTTTTTTTTTCAGTTTTTATGAAAAAATGGCAACAATAAAATACAGCAATCTACTGTTTTCTTTTTCTCCCCTTTACATTCAACAGAAATGGAGTACTTCAGTTGCCACGATTCCAAAAAAAAGTAATAAAAACTACAAAAAAATATATATCTTAAAATAAAATTGAGATACAGCTTTCAAACAAATTGCACTTTAACAGAGCATTTTTTTTATACGACGGTGTAAAAATTTAAAATGTGCGATGTTTAGAAATTTTAAAAGTTGCAGTAGAGAAAATTGCAAAACCAAAATTTTATTTCAAATTTCAAAGTGTTGCCATTCTTAAAATGACGTATGCGTTACGTACATATATGTTTGTCCTTTATAATATAGACAGATATGTTGGGCATATCAAAAATCTTACGGGCGTAGCAAAATGTAAAATTCAAGAAACGGCAGCACGTGCATTTGTTCAAAGAAAGATTGTTCCAATGTTAACTCCATGGAAAATTTAAAATTTGTGTTTTATAAATTAAATGAACAAATTATGTCTGACGTCACATCATAATGTAAAGAAGATGTCGTATTTCTACGTGGTATACGGGCACCTTTATTTTTTACATCTCATGCCAAACCAAATTTTAAATTGCATTTTAGACGACAGATATTGTTGAATTAGGAAATGTTATGTCGTCACTGACATCTATCGTGTTCCATTTCGGATCAATTTTCTATGTGAAAAATGTGCTTCTTTTTTTTTCCTTTTCTTAAAATATGCAGTAAAACCTCTTTAATCCGAAATTCTTTTAACCGAAACTCTCGGTTAAACAAAATCCATTTTTTTTTTTTTTTTTTTTTTTTTTTTTTTACTATCACATTTATTCTGTGCAAAATTCAGTTGTAAAGCTTTTTTTTTAAACTATCATCATCCTTGTGTGCAAGCGGTTCTTTCCGAACTACGATTACATATAATTGAATTTAACTTGAGCTCCCGTAAGCTACGGAGTGGAACGAAGAAAACGAACAAATTAGCAGTTCTGAAGCTTTTGAATTTTTTGCAAAAGGTTTCGCATGTCTGGAGCAGCAGAAAGACTGTGATACTGGTGAACTAATAATATTTCAAAATTCCGTGATATAGCTCCAAAGCAAAGGCAATCGAAACTGCGAGAATGAAAACATTTTTTCGAACCCTTGTGATCTATGTAAAAGGTACTTAATTTCAAAATTAAAATTCAGACAATTTATTCTTTCTTCTATTTTGCTATTGCTTTATTTTTATTAAGCGGCTGTTACCATAATAAGAAATATTGCATATATTTCTCCTTAATCTTAAAATGGAAGCATTCTCGATTATCTGAAAATTTCGATTTTTCGAAAGAGACTCGGTCCCAATTACTTCAGATAATAGATGTTCTACTGTACTTCCAAAATAAAAATGGTGCTAAAAATAAAGTAAAAAATAAGTTATATAAAAAATATGATTATTCAAAAAAGAGAAAAAAGTTAAATGATTGCATTCTTCTACCTTTGCATCCTTTACATTTTCCTACTGGTAAAATGACAGGTAACAAAAAAAGAACCTGTTCTAGCGAATTTTCTGGAATTTTTCAAAGTTCCTTATATACACTGTAAAAAAAATACAACCAGTTTTCCTGTAGGAATCGGAAAAATAGTTGCCCTTATCGTACCGGAAAATTTTCCGACCCAGCTCGGAATAAAATCCGTAAAAAACCGTTTTATTGACTATTTCCTTTTTTTCACAGATTTTATCCGAACTGGGTCGGAAAATTTTCCGGAACACTAAGGGCAACTATTTTTCCGATTCCTACAGGAAAACTGGTCGATTTTTTTTTACAGTGTAAGTGATCTCCCATTTCCTATATTGTTTAATATTATTGTTCAGATCATCAAAGGAGTCTTGCTAAATAAGCTGTTCATAATTCATAAAAAAAGAATGAGTAAGAAAAAAAAAAAAAAAACATTAAGTTACATAATCTCTTTACAAAGTATTATGTGTGAAAACGCTCTTCATTCTGCACTGTAAAAAAAATAATGCCAGTTTTCCGGTAGGAAACGGAAAAATAGTTGCCCTTATAGTACCGGAATAATTTCCAACCCAGATCGGAAAAAAATTCGTAAAATCGGAATAAAATCCGTAAAATACCGTTTTACTGACTATTACCTTATTTTAACGGATTTTATTCCGAGCGGTGTCGGAAATTATTCCGGCAGGAAAGGGCAACTTTTTTTTCCGATTCCTACCGGAAGACTGGCAACTGGCAGTATTTTTTTTTCTTACACTGTGCACAAAAAGACGTGTATTAACGTTAAAAGAAAAGAGATATTACTTTTGCTGTAGATGTTTTGGCGCTCACTAAAAATTTATGCTAGTTTTATACGAAATTCAAAGCTTTTATTTCTACATTTATTTCAACAATGAAAGTCAGCTTTTTATTTTTTTTCAATTTGGTTATAAATTTTTAAGACGCCTAATCAGTAAAATGCATCACAATTTTCAAACAAATTATAATTTGAAAGATATATTTTCCCCCAAATCGGATGTGTAAATAAAAAACATTTAATATCATCATTTCAACTATCAGTCTATTATAATAGAATAGTACTTTAGAATATAAAGAAAGTTATAGCAAGGTATTTAAGATTAGTGTATGGGTTCTCATATTTCGAAAAGCTAAAAATAAGGAGAACGGAGGAAACTGGTGAAATAAATTCGATGTATTACAATAAATACATTTTATTTATAATATTCAATAATGAAATACTATTTTCTACTTACAGATTCATCAAACAGTCAAACTCTATCAGGGCATCGTTATCAGCCTTGCTACAATATTCACTATCGAATTCCATATAAAAAGAGAAAAAAAGAATAAAATGAGGTCTTTACTTTTAGGCATTTTCTTATCGACTGCTAAGATGTGATTACCATGGACTTTAGTGGATTTGGCCTCACACTGTAAAAAAAAAAAAAAAAAAAAAAAAAAAAAAAAAAAAAAAAAAATACTGCCAGTTTTCCGGTAGAAAACGGAAAAATAGTTGCCTTTATCGTACCGGAATAATTTCCGACCCAGCTCGGAATAAAATCTGTAAAAATAAGGAAATAGTCAGTAAAACGGTATTGTACGGATTTTATTCCGAGCTGGGTTGGAAATTATTCCGGTACGATAAGGGCAACCATTTTTCCGATTCCTACCGGAAAACTGGCATTATTTTTTTTTTTTTTTACAGTGCAAAGAAATATCTCTAAAATCATATGTAGAGCAGTTGCCAGACAATGGAAAACAGTTAAGAGGAGCGGCTAAAACACCTCATTTAACAGTGCAAAATGCACTGTGCAAGAAAACTATGTTGCGGAATGCTCATAAAAAAAGGTAATCAGATCGATCATTAAAGCAATATGAGTTCATTGTTAAACAAGTATTTTCGAATAAAATCGTGAAAAAAAAAAACGGGCGAAGCACATCAGTCACATATTCAATTTCTATATTTGTTCTAGGAAAAACGAAGATTAAAAGATATGTTGTAGGCAAGCATAAGTACCGTATATACTGGCGTGCGAGTCAAAAAATAAAAAATAAAACTTCGAATACTGCAAAATTCGGAATTTATGTGTATGAATAATAAAATATTACAGAAAATATACAAATAATAATAATTTATGATTAAAAATTTTTTCAATGATTTATTTTTATTTACTTAATAGATTTTCGCATAGGCAAGTTAAATATTTGGTTTGATTTTGCGCAAATTTGAAGTAAAAAATTAGGGGGTCGACTTATACGCGGGTTTTTGATCGTTTCCAGAATTTGCATTCAAAAGTCAGGGGGTCGACTTATACGAGAGTAGACCTATACGCGAGTATATACGGTAATTAGTTTATGATTAAACAAGAACGATAAAGCATATGTACGGCATAGATTTTGAAACACTTTCCAACACTTTCAGAATACTATAACAAAACTACACAGATTACAAATGTGAAATATGATACATAAATGAAGAATTTGGAAAATGCATAATGGATTTGAAAACACGATTTCTCCTATTACCATGAATATTCGTTAATATATGCGATTTTTTTCGTGCAGCCCTGTATATGACCTACAGATATATATGTGCGCAACAGAGTATGGTAAAAGTTAGTTCAGCTGAAAATTTCCACTCAGCAATTTCCGTCAATAAACGGATGTTGTTGGGAACTTCTGTACAACCCTGTATATGATCTATACAATTTATACCTGCCAAATAATATTTTTAAAAAATTGAAATTAAAAACGCATACCACAACTAAAAAAGCACTTCCATCAGCACTTTGTATTCTTCAATTCTTCTGTGTGTCCTTGTAAATGGACGATAAATTCTATACACAACATATTCGCAGTAAGAACCTTGTAGTACACATCAGTAATGTATATCAATTTCAATATGCTTAAAATACTGCAATATCATTTACATACACTGCAAACGATTTTTCCCAATAAAGCGTAATGTAGCGGAATTTTATTGAGTGGCCGTGTAAATGAACTCATAATGCTCTACACTTCATCTTCAATACCGAACATTTCATAGTGATACCCAATAACATCTATGGATTTCATAGCAATCGTACCATATTTACGCTAGTTAGAGCACGCACAGGCAGAAAGTTGGACAGGCGGACATACATACAGACAGACAAACAAACCGAATTCATAAACACTTTTAACTATGTTGGAAAGTGTTAAAATCTGCTACTAGTTATTCCAAGTAGAAATTATCAGCGTTGCATCATAAAAATGTAATACATAATCAGAAATTAAATTTTACCTACAGTTATTATAATATATGTAATTTATTTTATAACATACATCATGATACTTAAACAGATATTTACGTGTATTTGTTCATAATGTATGTATGTCAGGTTAAATGCAATGGAATCTCATATTTATTTTATACATTCAGGGAAATGTGGTGAAGCTAAATCTTTTAATAATTTGTTTATGTTATTGAAATACCTACAAGCATTTATTTTTCGTTCACAAATATTAATTTTAAAATATAATGGTAGCTTATAGTACAACAAATCATGAAATATTATCGCATGTAATTATATCAGAATGCCTAGCGATCGCTCTCTTTATGTAAATGCATTTTCAGTATGGGGTGTAAGAAATATTGCACATTTAAATTATTAATATTCAACTCAGGATAATCTAAAATTCATTTCAATAATCTATATTAAGTACTATCATAATCATTCAGTTATAAACATATTTAGAAATGCATTCCTTGTTAGAAAACAGGACTTACATTTAGTTTACTTTGAACTGCCTCAACCACAGATGCATAACATTTTATATATCATATATAAGTTAAATGAGCGAAAAAAATAAAATGAATTTTCACAAGAAATCATGTTTTAAATATATTTAATTTTTAAGATTTGACATTTATATAAGAGACTTATAATTAAAAAAATATGTCTTTTTCCAACATTTTATTTAAAACTGTTCGTAAGATGGTGGTATGTAACATTGAAAAATGTAATTTTAGTACACAAATATGGAAATGTTTTAAATCGCTTGAAGTATTCTACAGCTATTTCGTATTGATGTATAAAATGTAATTCTTATACATATATATATATATTTTAATCGAGTTCATATTAAACAAGAAAGAAAAATTATGCTTTAAGCATAGATTTTGAAACACTTTCTAACACTTCCTGAATGCTTTAGCAAAACTTCGGTATTCAGGGAAATAAGTTAAATAAGATAACCAAGTAAACATTTTTGAAAACGCATAAAACATTTGAAAAATTGATTTTAACAGTTACCATCCATAGCCAAATATGTATTCCAATTCTTTTGGACAGCCATATATTTGCTCTGTAGGTTGATATATTTACCCTATATATATAAAATCCTAATGAAACGGATATTATGAAACGAATTTATGCAACGATTCTATGAAACGACTGAATAAAAAACTAATCATGTTTCACGGCGATTTCTCATAAAATATGGAATACTTTGAGATGAAATTAACACCAAAAATCCATATTAATCCACAGATCTCAAAACAGGTAATAGGAATTTTAAATTCGAATTAGCTTTTGAAATATTATTTTTTCCTAATTTTATATACTATTCTCTAATGATGGTAACTCAAATCTTAATTATAACAGGTTTTTTTTTCCATATTCTAGAAAGGGTTATTATTTTAAAATAATTTGGCGACCATGTTGGCATCCCTTAAATGTATGCTAAGAAATGTATCATGTTACTATCATTCATAATTCAATTTACTTGAACAATCTTTTGTCAAATCGAAAGATTCTGATAGAGAAATCAAGAACTCGGTATTTTTATGTTAGCGAGATGCAGGTGATGAATCGCCAAACATTTTCTTGTCGCATTTTTTTATATTTCATTATATCATTTAAAATATAATCCTTTCATTCATTTTATTTAAAGTACAGAACTTTCATTTAAAACTGAAACGGTACTTTTCCGCTATACGGACACCATGCCAGAATGTATTCTAATGCGCCAATTACTTCAACCCTGATCATGAAATGTTGGTTAGTTGGTTGTATTGCGTTTTATGGCCAAAATCCCTTTAGGGGACATGCTACGCCAAACAAAGACTAAAATATAAAAAAAGTGAGTAAGGAAATAATGAAATGAGTTGAAATAGAAAAGCCATCTGGATGGGGAACCCATTCAGATGCAGTCATCAAACAAGGGTAGAAAACAATGATCATGAAAAACATTTTTAATTTTATGCCAGCAGTTTAATATAAGTTTTATTTTATTAATTTATTATATAGCAGTTATTTGTTCAATTATTTTAAGTATATATTTGTGGTTTAACAAAATAGTTCAAAAAGTCTGTAATTTTACAATGTTATATTTTTAAAATGCTCACTTTACTGCCGACAATGTCTTTTCTTTTCTTTTTTAAATGTTTAAATTCACGTTATTTTAATTTTACGCAAACTATTACGCTTGGCGACAATGGTGTCCGTATAACGGAAAAGTACCACTGAAACATTTAAAATTGATGGCTTACACTTCTTTCTTCATTTTTAAACATAACTAAAAGAAAAAAAAAATGGACACAGATGTCATATACGCACCGGGGTACCCAATTGGCGCCAAAATGGCATTATTTTGATTGACATGGTAACTCGGCTATTGCAGTTTATTTAATAATAAATGTTTATATACACTTATTTCTTTTTTAAAAATATATGAATTATTTTGTTCTATCAATTATTTTTTTTTTGTTATTTCCCTTTGAAAATAATAGAAAATAATTAAAAAATACGGTACTACTTAGTTATCCCGTCGACCAATTTCGCCAAATTATATAAATCGCCAAATCACTCGCCAGATTATAGAAATTGACATAATTTTTATTTTAAATAACGAAAGAACAAATAAATTAATATAACATTAATAAATATACAAATAAAACGTCGAAATAAAAATCACTTGATGACGTAAACACGTGTAACTTGCTTAAAGTCAAGTGAATGTGACATTTACGATGAACCATTAATGGCATTTAATCTTATAGTTTGGCGATAGATTTTTGGTCGACGGGATAACTAAGTAGTGCCAAAAATACACATGTAACTGGTATTCGAAAACGAGGTTTTCTCCAAGTTTTCGTAAAAAAAAAAAATCACGCCAAACCTGCGGGTGCGTATATGACATATGGCCAAATATTAAATATTGCAACAAACCATGATATTTAATTTCAACTTCAAATCAATGCTTTAATTTACCACTCGAAAAATAAAAAAAAATGCTAACTGGCCAATTGAAAAAAATCTATTGGCGAGATTTGCACCCGGCTAGCATAACAGTACCAAGAATTATTTGCGACCATGGGAACTTTTATGTAGTTTTATTCTTAAAAAAAAAAGGATTTTTTTTTAATCAAAATTGAAATTTTTTGGCACAGATGTCAAATAAGGACCCATGTTGACGCGGTTTTTTTCTAACGCCAATGTCATATACGCTACGTGTACATAACTGGCGCCAAATAATCTTTTTTTTTCTTGAAAATAACGATATTGTTTTAAGTTATCGTTAAACTGAAAAAGATAACGTGAGTTATTTTTTTTCTCAAAATATAATCCAAATCACATAACATTAACTACATGTAGCGCACCGTAACGTAACAAAATATTTTTGAATGTACCTGTAAATGAACTAAACATGCTACAAACTTCATTTGAAATAGGGAACGTGCTATGGTAAACGTCAATAACACCAAAAAGTTTTAGGGCAATCAGATACATACATGCAAATACATTACTGTAATTTTACGTCTTTTTTAAAAAATGGATAATGATAAGAAAAACAAAATATTATAAAATAATAATATTGATCTTAAGAAAGAGCAATTATTTACATTTACAATATTATATATATCAAACATTCAGCGTTTTCAGACTAATACTTAATACATGTGTTTTTAAATATATAATATAGCTCTATTTCGGTTAAATGAAAAAAAAAACTTTTGATTTAATATGTAACTAGAAGTCGCTCATAAATAAATTTTCGCTTAGCTAACGTTTTAAAAGAAAATATCCCTTGATATTTTCTTTAAATAATATTTTTAGAAGAAATGTCCTTAGTTTTAAAAATACATTTGCAGGTTTCCCTATATTTACAAATTTTACTTAAACCTCGGGAATAAATCACTGTCAACAAAAAATAAGAAAATGTTCATGTAAAGGAATTTCGATTGTTTTGTACACGAAAAAAGGCTATGACTACTTTTATTAAATGAAAGGTCTAATCTTGCATTTTTTGGTCTTATTTGAAGATAAAACGAATCTCACGTGCACAGTAACGCATAGAAATCATTTGCTACTGATTTATTTTTATATTCAGTTCTTCACTTAATTTACAGTGGAAACATAAATAGACTTAGGAACGTTTTGAAAATAATTTCTGACCACATGTATATATATAAGAAACATTTTGTAAACATAAAATCATGTGTGCATAATTCAAATGCAAGTTGTACATAAAACTATAACTACTGACAATACATACTAATACACAATATGCTATAATTATTTACAATATACATACCAATATACATGTATTCTGTAAATGTGATATATTTTTCTATGAGAATAATTTCCTTTAATATTGAACTCATGTACACTTCCTATTTTGTTTTTCCAATCAAAACCATCTGGTGTGATTTCTATTATATAAAAAATGCAAACTTAATAGTTTTATTAAATTTATGCACGGCATTGAAACAATGTACAACTTTGTGTTCGAAATTTACTTGAACATTGTAAATTAATAAAAATAGCAAATAAATAATTTGTGGAAGAATATTAAAATTTGAAAATAAACGTTTAAAAACGCATAAAAAGCAGTAAACAGCTGTATCGAATCTACAGATGAGATTCTTCTTCAGTGAATCATAGAACAAGGCGTGGTAGAAAAATCAAGGATGGACAAAACGACAGAGAGGTGACGACTTATGTACCCGATACAGTTAGCTTCTCCGTCGTTTTGCCCAGCTTTGAGAGTTCGCTACCAGTATCGGGTATATAAGCCGGCGAGTCATTGTCGGATTGCCCCACCTTGCTTTTTGTAGCACGCTTTGCTCGATCTTGAACTGAAAAGAATCTCGTTATTAGATTGAAAACAGCTCGTAGCTGCTTTTTATGTATTATTTGTGCATTTTAAACGTTGGTATTCTGCATTTTATAATTGTAAATTAATGTTTTTTTTTTCTTCTTGATTGGCTTAAATTCACATAATTTAATTTCTTGATCTGATTATTTACTGTTGCAAAATTAGCAGTAATCGGTGCATTTAATAAAATTCATTTTTTTTCATAAGAAGAAAATGAGTATTACCTATTAATTTCATAATGCAAGAATCATATATAAATGTTTGATACGGAATCATTCGCTGTTTGGGAACAGAAGACGAAACATTTCTCTGGATTTAAAATGTTTTAGTTAATTGATTTTTTCATTCCAATACATACCGTTCATTACCAATCTCCGCCATAATAAATTTAATGCGGCGAATAATCCATAAACAGTTATCATGATTAACTTTAAAGATATAATATCCCTAATGGAGGTAAGAACTTAAAATTTTATTTAATCCATTTGAAGTGGAAGCAGAAAAAAGCAACATTTTAAAATTATTATTATTATTATTGGAGTGTCTTTAGAGTGTTGTTCCCATTCTAGAGACCTTTTGTCAGAAATATTTTGCGACGAGTAAAATGCGTCTAATGCGAAGAAGATTTAGAAGATTTACTGATGTTCATTAATGTGGTATTACCATATATTGTATTAAAATGGTGTTTAATGTAGAATTTGTGATTACTTACGCTATTTACTTAAATATGATTACTTGTGATTACTACTTATTTTTACAGAATCATGCACGAATGTTTTTTTTTTTTTTTTTTTTTTTTTTTTTTTCTGAGCGATTGCCTTTTATATGATCAAAATACAAATGTATATGTCTTGAAAAAAAAAATATATATATATATATAAAATATTGCGTAATAATAAAGGCATATTTTTAAACAAAGCATAAAGACAGATAATTATTGGTATATTTAATGAACGTATATGATCAAAAATTTTTAATTTCTTTTGTCGACTGAAAACATTTAAATTAAAAATATACTTAAATAATCTCTCCTTTTTCAAATTTATTAATTGTATTGTTCCAGAATCATATTATAAATGTAATGCACTTAATCATTGTACAAATTTAAAAGCACCGAAAGATGATTTAAAATATTAAATAATTCTAAAAAACACATATTTACCAGTGGCATGGATTATGAGAGTTGAGCTATTAACCATGATTTGCGCATTTAATGCTACGAAGAAATTGATTTGCAACGTTGATTTGCAACATTGACAATTTTAAAAGTAAAAACATGAAACTTGCTGACGTGATTTTTGAAGAGATTTATAAGCAAACCCGTATTTTATTTTTCGTTCATTTAATTAGAACTTGATTTATAAAGAGTGATTTTCACACCCATTTTTATCGCTGCGGGATATTCGGTTCAAAAGGCCAAATTTGACAGCATTTTTTGAAATATATTCTGGATTTATCAAAAACTCGACCAATACGACTCATTATATAGTTGCTATATAAGAGAACCTGCAAAACGCATTCGTTTGATAGCAAAAAAGAATATCAAAATGAGTCAGAAAATAAGCAGATTCATTTGAGTACACCCTTAATACGATAATCTTTCTTCAACCGCTGTGTATTTTTAATTTGTTTTTGCTCTAAGAATTGTCAAATAGAAAACTTGCCAATATAAAAGTTGAAGATAATATTAAGAAAATTTATAATAAATCTAATCTGATTTGATGTCTTATGCATTGACGAAGTTATGAATTTTTTCCTTCTTTTAGGTAGATTTCGTAAGAAATGTTACCTAATTACATTCTGCCGTACGTTGAAATTTTTGAAATATTTTTTTTTCAGATCTACACCGATCATCACCCCTAGAACCCAAAACCACACTCAGATAAAACTTTATCTATCTATCTATCTATCTATATCATTTTTAAAGGGACACGATAACTTCCGTAATTCTGCACAAATCTCTTCCAAACTGATACGTAAAATCAAGGGGCAGAAAATCTTTCCCATGAGAGTGAAAACAGGGAGGAATTTTTTGAAAACCGAAAAAAATACCGAAACTTCTTAATTATAATACATATTAAATCAGTTTAAAGTTATTATTACTTCTACGAAAAGGGCCAACAATTTATGTATGGCAAGATTTTGATAAAATTAAAAATGGGCTCAAGGGGAAAAAATTGTAACTTCTTCAATTCTCAATATATCAAATCCTATAAAACGTATTATGAATTTTCTTAATATTATCTACAACTTTTTTATTGACAAAATTTTGATAAGACAAACTCTTACCGCAAAAAAATAATAAAATAAATAAATAAATAAATAAATAAATAATAAAAAATGAAATAAAAAGTGGGGGTTGAAGAGGAAAAAAATCACAATTTCTTCAATTTACAAGATATCAAATTCACTTAAACTTATTATACAACTTTTATATTGACAAGTTTTAGATAGGACCAACTATTACTGAAAAAATGGGGGGGGGGGGGGAGATTGAAGAAGAAAGATTTCATAAATTCATCAGTTTAAAAGATATCCAACCAGCTTATTATTATTATTATTATTATTATTATTATTATTATTATTATTATTAATTTTATCTACAACTTTTCTACTGAAACGTTTTGATAGGAAAATCAGCAAAAATAAATTAAACTAAAATAGGGTTTGACGAAAAAAATATCGTATTAAGGGCGTGCTCTGTGACAGACAGAGGAGTGAGACGAATAGGGTTTCGTCAGATGAACGAACCCCCCCCCCCCCCCCAAAAAAAAAAAAAAAAAAAATGAATAATGATCGATTTTGCTTTCGATTTGCAGTTTTATTCTAATTACGTTCAACGTTCAGTACAAATAATTATTTGTTATGCTTAATTTTTGAGTTTATCTTCCTCGTTAATTCAAAAAAATTTCAGTACATGCAGTCTGTTTTGTCTTTCACGCTATGTTACCAAAACTTTGCTCCTAACGTAAAAATAGGCGTTCGAATTCTCTCTGGCTTAATTTTTAGGATTGCTATGCTGCTGGCCCTGCCACGAAATTAAAAATTCTCCTAATTGTCCAAAGCGTAATAGATAATTTTTGCTCATTTGCTCTTTCATTAATTTTTCATATGCTCTTCTCGCCAATTGTGAGTTGCAAATTTGTGTGTTACAGAATGATTACTTCAATTGCTTGCTCTCCTTCATGTGAAAAACATTAAAAATGTTCTCATCCTTATCCATTTCTGCATGAAATACTTTAATTTTCTATTTCTACTCTAAATAAACAGATTTCGCAAAAAGCAATTTAAAGCATTAATTTTTATGATTTATTACATCCTTCAGCTATTTATAAACAGCAGCGAATGCATACAAACTGAACCTGGTAATCATTTACGATCTACAAATACTTTAAAGTACAAAAGTATACTATAGTCTCTTTTGAACGTTATTAAATAGCCACTAAATTTTAAGTTATTAATATAGTTTCAAAAATATAAGTGACTCAATACCTATAATAAATCTATAAATCAGATAATGAATAAATCTTTTTCAATCATTTAAATATTTTTTAAAATAAATTTATATGTTATATTTAACTCAGAAAAAAAATGAATTACGTATGGACTATAAACCTGTCGACAAAGAGGCTCATTATGTATTCCTTTATATATCAATAAACATTTTTGATTTATTTATCCAGAAGTGGGAATTAGAAACACGCATATATTCAATTGGAAGATTTCTTCTTACAGGATTAAATTTCTTTAAAATTTTAAGCATTAACACCTAGAAACTTCTGCGTTTATTGCAATGTCACCAACATGTTAATGATAAAACTCGTTAAGACACATGTTAGAGATAATTAATTTTTCTGGTTCTTAAGGGGCATATACATTTTAATATCTGCATAGCGCCATTTAAAAAAAATGTGGTTTCTCTTAACTTTTTGAAAATTTATTGAAATTACATAATACTTTGTAATACACTGCTCAAAACAATTAAAGGATATTGCAGTTTTAGGAGGATTTTGTATCTGGTAAACTGTTTAGCTGATTGATACATGGTCGACAGACATAGTAGGTTATATGAGAATAAATTACACATGTTTGGCAGAAAAAAATGCATTTTATTGCGCATTTGTGTACTAAAGGAAAAAAACACAATATGTGCATATGAGAAAAAAAGAATAAGAAAAGGTGTTTTCTTCAAAGAAAATCATTTTCAGTAGGGGGTATGGTTTTCACGGGCGGCCAGCAACGTTGAACACCTTTGAGGCATGGACTCAATCAGGCTATTAATGACGAGTTGGGGTATTCTGCCCCACTCTTCCAGAAGAGCTCTTTCCAGTTCTTGGAGAGTTTGTGGGTGTTGTTGACGGCCAGAAACTCGTCTTCCTAGAGCGTCCCAAACGTGCTCGATTGGATTCATGTCTGGAGAACACGCTGGCCATTCCATTCGAACGATTCCTTCCTCGAAAAGGAAATCTTCCACCAGGTTTGCACGATGTGGCCTGCAGTTATCGTCCATTAAAATGAAGTTATCTCCAATTGCTGCAGCGTAAGGGACTACAATAGGTCTGAGGATCTCATCCCTATATCGGCGACCAGTCAGAGCTCCATCTCGAATGATGTAGAGGTCAGTGCGCCCGTCAATGGAGATGCCACCATACACCAACACTCCTCCACCGCCAAATCTGACACTTTCGTGCACGAACGCAGGATTATTCCTACTGCCACGGTCCCTCCAGATGAAAATACGCCTATTATCCGGATGCACAGAAAAACGGGACTCGTCAGAAAACAGAATATTGCTCCATTCATTTCTCCTCCAGTTGACATGCTCGGTTGCCCACTCCCTGCGGTCGCGACGATGCCTTGATGTTAATCTAACACATACCATCGGTCGGCGAGCATACAGACCTACAGCATGGAGCGGGTTTCGGACAGTCTGAGTTGAAATCGTGGTGCCTGTAGCCGAGCGAAGGTATTGTTGGAGAAGAGTAGCGTTCATGGTTCGGTGTCTCCGAGCTGTTAACGCTAAATACCGATCTTCATTGGGCGTTGTTGCCCATCTACGACCTTGCCCTGGTCTTCGGCCTGCACATCCACTCTCCAAAAAAACGGTTCCAGATCCTGGAAATGACACTTTGTGACACTCCAATGGCTTGCGCTACTTCGGCTTGAGTTTGGCCCCTTCTAACCTACCAACAATTCTCAAAGCTTCTGAATCTGTCAAATGACTTCGCTGAGACATCGTACTCATCGAAACAAAGCAATCACTGAATGCCGATCATCCATGTCTTCATTCTCTTTTATCCAGTTCAAAGTCAAATTTCATTCGCTTCAAATTTCATTCATCAAATTTCATTTTTGACGTCGAACTCAAAATTTGCATACTCCACAGTTTGAAAACCAGAAAAATTTGCATTTGTGATCCTCTTCTTCTATTTTCGGCAAAAAAAATTCGTTTACATCTTTATTTTATATAAAACTTCAAATATCCTTTAATTGTTTTGAGCAGTGTATATGTAAGTCATATTTAAGGTTTTATATATAAATAAACACTTGTAATATAAAATAATATAAATATACAAATCTATACTTATGACACTTTTTTTCACATGGTATTTCGCAACCCGCACGGTAACTGAAATTAGAATAGATATATCAACATAAAACTTATTCTAAACTGAACTTTAAACTCTATTGTATAGAATAAATTATTGATACACAAATGCATTGAGAGGAATTATTTTTTAAAATTCGATTGAATTTGAAATATGAAAAAATGAAGATTAAAATATTTTAAAATAATGAAAATATTTACTTATCTCAATAAATTATATTCATTCTATAAAATATATGTTAGAGCTCATTTAAAAAAAAAAAAAAAATTATGTATATATATATATATATATATATATATATATAGTCTAAGTTAAGTTATCGTGTGGCTTGTGACATGCAGCTGGATTTTTTGTGTTAACTGAACTGTATTTTTTATATTTTTACATTTAAAGTGTTTATTTTTTCAATTTATAAAGACTTAAATATCTCTTAACCTTCTCACCGCCACGAATTGATATATCCTTTCTCTAATTTGTAAATTTGCGCTGCATTAGAAGCATTATTTAAATTAACATAATTCTACACATATAATCCAGTTTAAAAAAAATTAAGTTATAATACTCTAAGTGATTAACACTCTAAAGGCCTATATGCCTATACGTAATCATTTGTTTATACCATGTTGAAAAAAAGAATTTGCATTTTAAAAAAATACAGAGAAAACCAACATTTACATTTTTTTCCTTTTTGCTTGGGGGTCAGGTGGACTCAGAGATTTATTTAATTATAATAAGTATTTAGAAAGGTATTAGATCATGAAATTGTATTATTTTTGCACTAGCGATTGAGAATTTTGTAAGACCGATTAAGTAAACGTGTATTAATTTTTTCTATGGAATAAATATATAATGTTAGATGGTTTAAAACAACTAATTAGAAAAAAACTACTTATTTGAACATAATAAAATGATAAACAATGTCAGATTATATTTTAAACCATGCAGCGTTATCCAAAATGCTGTATTTCATTATTGAAACTTACAATAGACATAAGATAAATTCAGTGCTGATGGAAAATATATTGAAGTAAATATGTCATATAAGGATTTTTAATTTTGCTTAAATCATTTCTTCAGAATTGACTTCAACATTTTAGAAAGTTTATATATATACTAGAAAGATAGCCCGTCAAAAATGACGGAAAATTAGATATAAAGATGTATATAACTCAAGTGCAACAATATGAGTTTTTCTCGCTTGTTCCGCAGTGATAGATGAAATTAACACATTTTAAGAACAAAACACATTTACGAAAAACTGTGTACAGTAGAAGACCACTAATCTGCACAGTTTAGTTCCAAGTGTTGTCCGGATTTGAGGCTTTTTTGCGGTCATGTCTATTCAATCTTTGTTTATATATATTTTTAATTCATATATTGGACAATTTAGATTGTCAATTCTTAAAAATAAATAAATCACACACTTCAAGTAAGGTAAAAACTATTAAACTATCGTATACGATTTAATGAAATGGTATTATACGTGTGTGCTTCATGATCTTGGTTACTACGTTGGCGAAATTGACTACAACTTGTCATAATTATAATTGTATGGGCCGCTATAACAAAGAGGTAACCAGTTTTTAATAAAATTTCTGATATAAAGTAGTTTTCAAAAACTTGTATAAAATTGCTGGCCGTTCTGATGTTATGTCTGTTCTAGGAATTATATTTGTAACACTGAAGAGTTTCCATGTATATGTGGAATTTAGAAAAGCTTCTCCAAAAAAAAAAGGTCCTGAAATGACATTGTAATTCCCTCTAACTTCAAAGTTTAATCGGGCCCTGATATTGCTTACTGAAATCTAATAAATACAGTTATTTTGAATATTACAACAGAATTAACCAGATACACTTATATAACTTAACCCCGCTGTTACGCCAATGTTATAGCATTAACTAAGAAAATTATTTAATTTTTTTCAAATTATACATTTATAATTTTTTATAATTATATAATAACTAAATAATGAAAAAAGATGCATTTGTTCTGAGCTCATAAATATGGCAATAAAGTAATGCAACTGAGAGACATTGCAAAATAAAATCTTTGTGAATTCAAACCATAAACAAACGATACCGCCACCATTTTACGTACTATGGCGTCATAAGAATATTCTCCATTGATTGTTGGAGAACTTACTTTGTGGATGATTATCTCAATGGTTTAATATTTTTTACGCTTCACGATGGATGAATCACTTGTGTTTGTTTAGGTTTATAGAATGAGACATTAAGCTGTCAACCTAATTTCTACTGAAGTTATCTCAGGATACATGTACTTTTTAATCGAAATTAAAAACAATGCTTTGCTCTTGAAATAAAATGTTTTAGTTTATATAATTTGTAATTTCTATTAATTATTTATTTAGGTACTTTTCCATCATAGCCCATTTTTAAAAAAAAAAGCTTGGCGCAATTCGGGCTTCAGGAAGTGAGATATGTTGTCAAAATACATAAACAGCTATGAAAACAAACCTGATAAATTTTTATGTTTATTTATACGTATTTATTATTATTAATTATTTATTTAGGTACTTTTTCACTATAGGGCACTTTGCCTTTTTAAAAAAAGCTTGGAACCATTCGGGCATCAGAAAGTGAGGTATGTTGCCAAAATATATAAACAGCTATGAAACAAATCTAATGAACTTTTATTTTTGCTTATATGTATATTTATATACATGAAAAAACAATATTTAAATATATATATATATATATAAATTACGGCACAGATGTCATATAGGCACCAGGGTACATAACTGGTGCCGAAATGGTGTTATTTTGCCTGATATGGAAACCCGGCTGTTGTTTTTTATTTATTAATAAATTGTTTACTTACTTTTTTGTGGGGACAGGGATGTCATATAAATATTGGCCCATATTAACGCGATTTGGCGAAACTAATTTGGCGAAAAGCTCGTTACCATATCGTCTATATCCGGCTTACCCTATCGAGCAAAATAACGGCAATTAGGTGCCAGTTAAGACTCACCAAATTATACACATTCACATAATTTTTTATTTTAATTAACGGAAGAACAAATAAATTAGTAAAACATTAATAAAAATACAAATAAAACGTCGAATTAATGGTGTTATTGGCCATTATTCGAATTTAAACTTACAATTAATTAATAAATGGCAATCATTATTGGAAATTAATCTTACAATTTGGCGACAGTAATTTAGTCGACGGGATAACTGAGAAGTACCAAATATCGAAAAAAATATGCGTGTCACTGGATAGGTTCCCGGAAAATATGTTGCCAAATTTCCTTCTTCGCCAATGCACCTATACTGGAAAAGTATCTAAAGTACATTAAAATCGCGCAGTTAGGAGTTCAGACAGGAGCTCAGCGTCGTCTATTGGCGAATATTTTATTTATAGCATTGGGAGGAAGATATGAATATGTAAATTTTCACAACGTAAATTTGTATTACACTTTAAATTCTCACCCACAGATTTTGAGGAAAAAAAACCTTAAAAGAGCGGAGTTTAAATTATATTGCGGTGGCCTCCTTTATGAAAGATTAATGGTTTTAAATGGGAATTTGGGCAAATTAGTCAGCTATCAGCAAGTTGGCTTCATATATGACAACTTATTTTTGTTGCCAATATTTGGCGCTACTGTGGAAACCCTGCATTAATATTTTTCAACATTTCCACATTTCAATGAGGCGGTCCTTCCGGAATTGTGAGGGACACACATAGACTTGGATTTTATGTAAATAGATATGTGTGTGTGTATATATATAGTGTTTAAATTCAAGATAAACATTCTATAGAAAAGGTTACACCGATTTCTGTCTCAATAACTGTGCTTTTTTCTCCCAAACAACCAAACAACAAAAAGTACCCACGTATTTCCGAAACTTTTCCGATTATAATTGTGTCTTGGTTATAAAAAATACTAAATTTCTTTATTTCAAAAAAATATATATATTTTCAGGGGTATTTTCATGAAATCGCGAAATTTATTTTTTCCATACCTTCCCAGATATTACTTTGTGTGGCGCCAGAAACGCAATTTGAAACTTTATTCTAACGTTTTTTAACGGACAAGGGACTTTCAAACTGATTTTTTTTTTTTTTTTCACTTTAAATAATATTCAAGGGTACGCATTGTGTACGCATTATGGCATACATTTATCACATAGGAAGTTAAAAAAATTGAAAAATAAAGACTTTTAATGAATATTTTAAGCGTTATGAAGAACTTTTCAAAATGCTCCATGCGCTTTCGATATCAATTAGAATCCGAATAACTTTTATGCAAGTTAGTGAGGGGAAAAAATACTTTCTAAATTTTATGAAATTTTTAGTATTTTTGCATCTTATTTCTGCAATTTACTATCTTTAACTTTTCCAATTAGATTTAGTTTTAAAAAAAGATTTACAGTTTTATGACATACTAGCAGGCTATGCCCGCTGCGCTGGTCCATTTTTCCAAGTGAACCTTGAATCAAACGAATTATGAATTTGATCTTGTGATTTAAAGAAATAAGACCTTTAACTGAATGTCGTTCCGCAGTGCTGAATCGATATGAACGCCATTGTGCTACTATATTTTCTAATGTGCAGACAAAATTTCAGCTGTTACGGTCTAACTCAAGATTATCCCTCACAGTAGGATTTGGTAAAGAATGATAGCACAATATACGGTATTTCTTTTTGTATCAGAGCATTTTCATTAAAAAGAGCCAATATGGTGAGAGTTCCGATCACAGAATTTTCCTCATCTATATTTTTTAAATTATTTAAAGAAAATGTATTTTAAAGTCTCAGTTTAACCTGAAGCTATAAACCAGTTTTTTTTTTAATTGTGTATTGTCCCATGTTATACATTATTAGCCTCCATGCTGCAATGTGCAATCTAAATGTTTAGTACTTTTCTGGTATTTCAACACCATTGCCGCCAAGCGCAATTGTTGGCACCAAATGAAGCATTTAAAAAGAAAAATAACATTGTTGGCGCGAAAGTTATCATTTTAAAAATATATCATTTCAAAATTACAGAGTTTCGAGAACTATTTTATTAAATGAATACTAATATATACTGAAAATAAAAACACAAATAAATATTATACAATAAAACATTTTATTTTTAATAGCAATTTAAACTACACAATGAAATTGTGTCTCTTAGCAATGCTGTAAGCATTTCCATTTTTGAATCAGCGAAAAATGAAATTATAACTTATTTTTACTTAATAATAAAAAATATTTTCGATTGGAAAAATAGTAAAAGAAATAATGCATTGTTACGCCTAAACAATAATTGAAGCCAAAAGTGATCCACGTTCAAAAAATAGCAAGTTACAATGTTTGGCGCAATTCGGGCATCAGAAAGTGAGATTTGTTGCCAAATGGTATAAGCAGTTATGAAAAAAACTTGATGGGCTATTTCGCTTTAATATATTTATTTTAAATGTATGTATATTATTAATGTTTTTTCATACATATTAAATGGGTTTCGATATAAAATTAGATAATTGGCGTTATTATGCTAAATGAATTGTAAAAAAAATGAAAAAAAAGTGTATGTGTATATGAAATAAAACAGTGAATAGGTTGTCAGAAAATATATTGCCAAATTTCCTTTTCCGCCTAGGCTATTTTTACCTATTTCGCCAAGCTACCGATATTGAAAAAGTACCAAAAAATCTTTGAATGTTAAGGTTTGAAATAAATGACACAATAGCAAACATTTTGGTAGTTGGTTTAGTGTTGGTGTAATGTAAATGTTTGAAAATGTCTCCAGAAATGCGTCCCAAATTACTCCAATTCTCTTTAAAACTCGATTATGGAATAGGTTCGCTTTAAAAACAAAGTATCAACTTAACTTCTTTTATTAAGTTAATTATCCATCAAACCACAACCGGTAACATATGCCATTTGTTTGTAGACTGGATTATATAATTTATTGGTACCAAATATTTCAATTGTCTGTACACTTGAACACGTAATTTATTTCCCAATTAATGCATACTTTACAAACTAAACCTACTTTCCAATTTTCCTGATTTTTTTTTTTTTTTTTTTTTTTTTTTTTTAATCAATAGTTGCAGTTAGATGTATATATGTTTGTCACTGTCGCGGTATTTTAGTTTGATCTGCGAAATATTATTATAATATTCAATATTAACACTATTTCTGATGTTATTAACAGTCATACAAGCGGTCTTTTTTGGGTCCCCAATAATTTTTTAAAATTATTTCTATGATAGGTTGCCTGAAAAATCTCAAGGAAAAACGGTACTTTTATGTAAGCCGGCCACATCTGATAAAGAACAAAGTATTGTTCCCATTGCTATTCGTTTAAAATATAAAACTTTCACTCTTTTAATTTAAAATACACATACGCTAAATATACATATTACATACCTTTAAAATAGTTGCTTTTCACCCATTTCATAAAAAATTCAAAAGGATAAAAATAACAAATAACAAATAATGCTATAAACAAAAATATTCTACTTTATCATCAATGTATTGTTTCTAATTTACACATGTGAAAAATAAAATATGCTACTGCCCTGAAAAGAAAATGCTATTGGCGAGATTTGTGCCCGGCTAACTTAAAAGACCGAAAAAAAAAAACATCATCGCGTAGCTCGTTTCTAGGAAATTTGTAAGTGAAATCTAAAACGAAAAATTTTATAAGGAAATTATGTTAGTCAAAATAGAGACCACTCCGACGCCTATATTAGTGAACAATCAAGTTTGATGTCAAATATCAGTCAGGAATTGTTTGATTAAACCCATTTAACGAATATTTCTCACAAATCGACGATGTTTAGTCAAATAGCAATGCTGTCATTTGAGATCTGTCACAAACGGGTTCACCTGATTAGATAATTTTCTGTACTTTCCCAGTATAGGGATCATTGTCTTTTTTTTTTTTTTTTTTTTTTTTTAAGCATGGCGCAATTCTCACTTCAAAAAGTGAGATTTGTGGACAAATGATATGAACAGCTATGAAAATAATTATGATGAACTTTTATGCTTTTTTGCCTATGTATTCATATAATAAACTTTTTAATGAAATATATTATTACTATTGTTATTTATATTCAATTAAATTCTGTTTTTATATAAAAAGAGATAAATGGCTTCTTTATAGTAAATAAATTCTATAATTATTGAACAAAATACACTCATTGAAACTTTACTTCTTCCGTCAAGCAAATTTTCTGCATCTCGCCAAGGGATTGCCAAGGATCGCCAAGGATATTGGAAAATTACCAAAATTTCCCCCATTGATATATAACTAAGCCATGTAGAACAATATATTATATGCTAAAGCTGTCTTTGAAAAATTATCAAACTAATAATGCAAAACCCAGAAAAAACAGTACATTAGAACTTTTTAAAAAGGTAAATTTTTAATAATTGGGGTCACCAGATTCCACAATTCTCCCCATAGCTGAATAGCTGAGAAAGGTAGAAGGATATGTTAGATACTTAAACCCTCTCTGTAAAATTATCTGATTAAAAGTGCAAGAGTCTACCGAAAAACATTCGGCAGAATCTTTTCAAAAGTTTATTTTTTCATAATCTGGTTCATCTCATTAAAGAACTTTAAACCAGATAGCAATACCTAAGCAACGTAGACAACGTAGAATGATATGTTATATACTAAAACCTTCCAAAAAAAATACGTATCTAACAGTGCAAGTTCAGCGGAACTCGAGTTATAAGCAACCGGAACGAAATTTCCATTTGTATTATATGTGTGTGTGTGTGTGTGTATGTGTGTGCAGTAGGATTAGATTACTCCAAAAAGGTTGCCATCCGCTTGAAAAATCACCAATATTGTAAACGTCGCTCAAACCAATGGTATGCTTCTGCCTTTTTGGCTTAAAATCATATTATTTGGCGATAAAATCAATATCGTAAATAAACATACAACATATAACACACAAGTACCATTATTTTAAGCCTAATGATGGATGCGTTTGATGAAAATAAAAAGTAAAAGAAATTATATATATCAGTCTAATATTGTCTTATCAAATTTTCTGGCGCATTTTTCTTAACCTGACGCAATAGATAAATCGACAAATGTTGTTTAAAACTGCAATCTTTTTTACTGAATAAATTTGTACTCATTAAGAATACTCTCTTTCTTGTTTATATTAAATATTTTCGTTTTATAATATTACCACTCGTCAAAACTGCTTTTCATTTTCTCTTTTTCATCTTTTTTTTTTCCTTTTAATTAAAATTAGTAACAGTTTTTTCTTTTATTTTTCAAGGTGTAATAGCAGTTTCAATTTTTTTATCAACGATAAATTTCGCCAAGAAATAAAATGCTAAACCTTATCGACCAAAATAACAAAACATTCCGTCATAATTCTATAACTAATCTAGGTAGAATGATGTGTTGTAGCTTAAAACCTTCCCTAAAACGATACCTATCTAACGGTATAAGTTCCGTCAAAATCCATGTAGTAGAACCCGAAATCTAGACGTTCGGAACGAAATTTCCATTTGGATTTTATATATATAATAGACAGAATAGATAATACATTATGTGTTATGAACTATCTCAAAGTTTAAAACAAATCGCATTGTTAGATTTCCTAATTTTAACAATATCGCGTTATGTTAGTTCCACATTCCACCACCAGGGAGCGCACTCTATTCTTAACGAAAGCGTATCTGAACGAAACTCCTTCATGCAACCTTTCCGTAGATAGATGAGTCGGGAGGGTGGCGGTCTTAACCAATAATTTCGTAAAAATACGTGCAGTAGAACTCGAAATCTAGGCGTTCGGAAAGAAATTTCCATTTGGATTTTATATATATAATAGATATAATGAAAAACAGTAATATATATATATGTCGTAGGCTAATTGAGAAATCCGGCTCTTTGCAAACAGGCTAGGCTCTTTGCAAAGAGCCGGGCTAATTGGAGAATCCCTCTCTCTTTTTCCAATTAGCCTGATATTTTTCAGTCTTATTGCAAAGAGCCTAGAAAGCGTTAGGCTAATTGAAAAAAAGAAAACTTATTATCCGATCAGGTTGATACTTTTTGCTCACAGGCTATCAAAGCCTGAGAGCTTATGTTCCCGCCGATTCTGTATGTACGTGTGTACGTACGTATGTACGTAATGCGATAACTCTTGATAGAAATATAAGATTTGCTTCAATATTTTTTTCTAGGTTCATTCTGATGAGGTGCTTCCCTAATTAGGTTTTGGGGTTCTTTGGTTAAGGATAAAGGGGGCTACCCCCCCCCCCCCCTTAATTTATATAAATTGGTTTTTCATGCAGAAATATTCGATTTGAGCCAAATTTGGTATACCGGTTTATTGTGTTAAGGAGCTTCCCTGATTAGATTTTGAAGCTCATTATTTAAGTATAAAGGGGGAAAGGGGGGCTACCCTCCTTAATTTAGGTAAATCGGTTTTTCATGCAGAAATATTCGATTTGCTCCAAATTTGGTATACCGGTTTATTAAGTTAAGGACCTGCCTTGATTAGATTTGGAGGTTCATTAGTTACATATAAAGGGAGGAAAGGGGGGTTCCCCCCCCCGTAATTTAGATACATGGATTTTTCATGCAGAAATATTCGATTTGCAATAAATTTGGTATACCGGTTAATTATGTTAAGCAGCTTCCCTGATTACATTTGGAAGATCATTATTATGTATAAAGCGGGGAAAGGGTGGCAATTGCCTCTGCCCTTAATTTAGATAAATGCGTTTTTCATGTAGAATTATTCGATTAGCTCAAATTTGGTATACCGGTTTATTAAGTTAAGGAGCTGCCTTGATTAGATTTGGAAATTTATTGGTTAAGTATAAAGGAGGGACAGGGGCTAGTGTCCCCTTAATTTAGATAAATGGGTTTTTCATATAGAATTATTCGATTTGCTTCAAATTTGATATACTAGTTTATTACGATATGGCTTCCTTCATTTGATTTGGAGGTTCATTGGTTAAGTATAAAAGGGGGAAAGGGGTGCAATTTCCCCTCCCCTTAATTTAGATAAATGGGTTTTCATGCAGAATTATCAAATTTCGTTTAATTTTTTTTTCAACCGGATCCAAACTTGAAGGTTCCATTTGAAGTCAACCCGAAAACCGACCACAACCAGGTTTCGGATTGAGTTCAATTAGAACTTTCAGGTTCGGATCGGGTTGCCGGTGGACGGAGATTATTTTGTCTGGCTTGCATCGGATTATAGTTCTTTGGAATATTTTTGTCGGTTAAGCTTTGGTTCGGGACGGGTTTCAGGTTGACTTCGAATGGAATTTTTAGGTTCTGGTAGCGTTGCGTGTCCACGGAAACTAATTCGTCTTGTTCGGATCCGTTATGGATCTTTGGAATATTTTTGTCGGTTATCAGATTTGGTTCGGGATTTCGGGTATTTTCAAATGGAACTCTCAGGTTCGGGTCGGGTTGCATGTAGACTGAAATTATTTTGCCTTGCTCTTATCGGGGTACGATCTGTTGTAATTTATTTTTCGGGTTTGGGTAGGGTTATGCGTTAATAAACCTAATCAAAAGAAAATTGCCCAGTTAAACTGATGGCATTGAGCTCACAGGCTATTCACACTAATTGTATATTATACTCTTATTTCAAAGAATAATGCCCCTCGAAAAATAAATGAAGGGATTAATCCCCGTTGCCCCCCTTTCTGCTTAACCAAAGAACCTCCAAATCTAATCAGGGAAGTTACTTAACATAATAAACTGGTATACCAAATTTGATGCAAATCAGATAATTCTGCATGAAAAAACCATTTCACTAAATTAAGGGGGGGGGGAGGTATTAGCTCATCCATTTCTCCCTTTATGCTGAACCAATGAACTTTCAAATCTAATCAGAAAAGCTCCATATTAGAATGAACCTAGAAAAAAAATTAAACTAAATTAGATAATTCTGCATGAAAACCCCTTTATCTAAATTAAGGGGAGGGGCAATTGTCCCCTTTCCCCCCTTTTATACTTAACCAATGAACCTCCAAACAAATGAAGGAAGCCATATCGTAATAAACTGGTATATCAAATTTGAAGCAAATCGAATAATTCTTTATGAAAAACCCATTTATCTAAATTAAGGGGACACTAGCCCCTGTCCCACCTTTATTCTTAAACAATAAATCTCCAAATCTAATCAAGGCAGCTCCTTAACATAATAAACCGGTATACGAAATTTGGAGGAAATCGAATATCTCTGCATGAAAAACCCATTTATCTAAATTAAGGGGGGGTCTAGCCCCCTTTCCTCTCTTTATACTGAACTAATGAACCTCCAAATCTAATCAGGGAAGCTCCTTAACATAATAAAACGGTATACGAAATTTGGAGCAGATCGAATAACTCTGCATGACAAACCCATTTATCTAAATTAAGGGGGGGCGGTCTAGCTCCCCTTTCCTCCCTTTATACTTAACTAATGAACCTCCAAATCTAATCAGGGAAGTTCCTTAACATAATAAACCGGTATACCAAATTTGGAGCAAATCGTATAATTTTGCTTTAAAAACCCATTTATCTAAATTAAGGGGGGGGGGGGGTTAGTCCCCCTTTCCTCTCTTTATACTTAACTAATGAACCTCCAAATCTAATCAATCCATCTCCGTAACATAATAAACCAGTATACCAAATTTGAGCTAATCGAATAATTCTACATGAAAAACGCATTTATCTAAATTAAGGGGAGAGGCAATTGCCCCCCTTTCACCCCTTTATACATAATAATGATCTTCCAAATGTAATCAGGGAAGCTGCTTAATATAACTAACCGGTATACCAAATTTATAGCAAATCGCATATTTCTGCATGAAAAACCCATTTATCTAAATTACGGGGGGGGGGGGGGGTTAGCCCCCTTTCCTCCCTTTATATGCAACTAGTGAACCTCTAAATCTACTCAAGGTAGCTCCTTAACTTAATAAACCGGTATACCAAATTTGGAGCAATTCGAATAATTCATTATGAAAAACCGATTTATCTAAATTAAGGGGGGTTGCCCACTTTACCCCCTTTATACTTAAATAATGAGCTTACAAATCTAATCAGGGAAGCTCCTTAACACAATAAACCGGTATACCAAATTTGGAGCAAATCGAATATTTTTGCATGAAAAACCCATTTATTTAAATTAAGGGGGGTGGGGGGGGGCTAGTCCTCCTTTTCCCCCTTTATCCTTAATCAATGAACCCCAAAAACTAATCAGGGAGGCACCTTATCAGAATGAACCTAGAAAAAAAAATTGAAGCAAATCGGATATTTCTATCAAGAGTTATCACGTTACCTCATGTTACCTCACCTATAATACGTACACACACACCTACATACAGAATCGGCGGTCAGATAAGCTCTCAGGCTTTGATGGCCTGTGAGCTAAAAATATCACCCTGATCGGATAATAAGTGGTCATTTTTCAATTAGCCTAACGCTTTCTAGGCTCTTTGCAATAAGCCTGAAAAATATCAGGCTAATTTGAAAAAGGGAGATGGATTCTCCAATTAGCCCGGTTCTTTGCAAAGATCCTAGGCTGTTTGCAAAGAGCCGGATTTCTCAATTAGCCTACGACATATATATATATATATATATATATTAGGCATTTTAAGTGATATGGAATGCGTATGGGCATTTTGAAAATTTGTTCATAATGCTTAAAATATTCAATAAAATTCCTTATTTTTCTCCGAATTTATTTATTATTTATTTCTTGTGTGATAAATATATGCCATAATTCATATAGTATGCTCTTGAATAGAATTTAAAGTGAAATTTAAAAATAAAATAAATGCGTCTGATGGTCCCTTGTCCCCTTAAAAGTGGAAATGAGAGGATTTTATATTATTTAGCTTTTTTTCGATAAATTTTGTTAAAATAAAAGTTTAATATATATAAATGTCAGAAATTAAACCATGACTAGAACAATGGCTTTTGTTCCATTAGGATGGATTTTTGTTTTAAAATACATCTTCACAAAATTCTTATGCGCACACTACCGATGGCATTGCAGTCACCAGTGGTTTGTTCGTTTAGATAATATTTTGTTTTAAAATATAAAATCAAATGTCATTGGAATCCCGTTTTATGATATGAAAGTATCCTGACTCCGTCCGCTCCTTCTAGGTTCGTTTAGATATATTTTAATTTTAAAATTATATAATAATACAAATTCAAGGTTGTAGGAGGCGGAAGGCAGTATCGACACCAAAGTTTGAATAATTTTGAACGAATTTTCATTTAATCATTCAACACAGATTTTAGATATATGTAAATATATCATCACACACCTTGACATCTCCATGCATGACAGCGAATTATTTATATTATCTTTTCTGCAATTAATGGATTTATTTCTCTTTTAATTATTTTTATTTCCTAATTATTTTTCTATTAAAAATATACCATTTTTTATAGTATTTTTTTTTAGAATTCTATCTTTTAAATACAATTTTTTAATGTGGTTAACATCTAATCATCCTTCTTTTTTTCCTCACAGTTACTGTATTTTTCCTTTTATCAATAAATAAAAATGCTACCTGTATGTTTTAATTAGACTGGTAAACAAAATTTACATTTCTGAAAATTCTTTTAAAATTTATTCTGAAGTGAATGGTTTTAGATGTCATGAACAACAATATTTCAAGCGTTTATGTCTGTTACTTCACCTATAATACTAACTGTTTAGAATTTGTTCTTGAATAAAGATATAAAGGAACCCTAGTTATGTATGTACATTAGGGTGGTCACAAGCAACATGGGGAAATTTTTTTTAACGTTTTCTTCGGGGGGACCCTCCTAAAAGATGCCAATTAGTTAGAAAATGAGATTGGCAAAGTTTCAGCTCAAATAAATAATATTAACCCGTACCTCATCGAGGTTGAATTCTTGAAAATTTGCAATTTTTGGCAAACAACTGTCGTTTTTCTTTCCTTACGTGAAAAATCTTTGTCTTAGAAACCTGATTCTTGTTTTATATCATAGAAACTGTTATTGCCTTGAACTTTTACTCTCATAAAAAACTTATATTTAATGAACATTTAGTATTTTTCAGGACATCTATTGAACCATACCCTCAAACTCTGCATTTTTGAAACATAGGTAAAAAATGACAAATTAAAAATTTTATTACTTTTGATAATTTTTTTGTATCATTTTTATTAATCGGCAAAAATAAGTGAACAATTTTTGTAACTTTAAAAATATTTGACGAATTATAATTGATTATTAGTTATCTAGTTCTGTGTCTAGTAAGAAAGAGCTTCTCGATTTGTGTTGCAGTTGAACCTCTGAATTTCTTTTTTTATTACCAGGCTGTTTTTGTTATCTGTTATGATTATCTATTTTTAGAATTGACGAAACATTCCGTAAAACCCCTTCCCCCTCTTGATATGATGGCAGAAATGTAAGATTTTTTAAATTGGCCACATGTCTCATCAAATCATCGACAGTAAGCAGCTAAGTAATTGTAAAGTTTTAGGCATTTTATTTTATAATATTCGCAAAATGAACTGAACGCCAGAGAAGCTGCTAGACTTAGAATACATCCACTAGCTAACCACAGACATCGACTCTGCAAATAACTGTTTCGTAAACAAAAAACTGAGCTTATCAAAAACAGATTTTAAAATTCCCATTTAGAGAGAACTGTTGTTCACTAGGGTGGAAAACTGCTTCACCATTTATTGAATAAAGAAAATGTAGAGTGGATAAAAGTTTTAATTAGTTGTGGGGAGGAAGAACAGTTACTACGAGTTCCGCAACTTGAAAATAGTATCGGAACAATTCAGGCAAAAGCTGTATTTTTAGCAGTTGAAGAGTGGGAGGAAGTTGGTAAAATCCAGGCAATATTTTTTTATACAACTGCAGTAAACACAAGTCGCCTCAGAGTTAACCTGCATTTTTCTATAGCAATGGTTAAAGGAAAGGTCTTCTGTATTTACCATGCCGCTAGTATAATTTAGAAAGCTGTTCTTGATTGTAAAATGGGCATAATCACTGCCCCCCAGCCAGATATTTAAAAAAAAAACAATTCTGATTGGGTGGTCTAAATTAAACCAGAGTAAGTATACAAATGTTACTGAAGATGAAATACTAGGTATAAACAGTTAATTCAGAAGAAATTTCAAATTTTCTTACAGGAACTCTTAAAATATTATAAAGAGTTTGTCCAACTTTGTTTAATTTTTATAGAACTCCTTCCTTTTAATCATGTCAGATGGATGGAGGCACAGGCCATTCATTCTCTTATAATGTATTGCTTCAGGGATCATCTTTCAATAACAAATTTAGAAAAAGAAGGTATCAGAGATCTTTTCTTATTTTTAATCAATATTTATGCAAAAGCGTGCTTCAATACTTCCACTGCCACTTTAGCCCCCAATTCAAGACCTGAAAATAATAAAATCACTTGTTCACTACAGAAAATTTGATAAATAAGTTACAGACAAGCATTTGCTAAAATGACAAACCGCCTTTGGTATCTTAACTCGGATCAAGTTGTATATTCATTTTTAGACAATACTTTAGTAAAAGAAGTCAACATAAGCCACCTTATCTAAACCATACCACTTCAATCCTTTCCGGAGTAGTGTCCCACGCCGGGACCTTTTAATTCCAAACTTACAAACGGCACGAAGAATATTTTAATAAAATTTTGCTTTTACAATGAAAGGTTAAAGTAATGTGATTTTAATTTCTAAAAATGTCGTTTGTAAATTCCGGGGTAGACCATCATTTCATCATTTTACGAATATAATTTTTCTGTGCCGGAAAGGATTAACGTGACAGTTGTAAGGGAAGATAATTTATTTTCTTTATTATGCCTCCTTTCTTGTAACACAACATTAATAATAACATGCAATTGAGCATTATTTGCTCTCATTTCTATACTTCCTTTGCCCTCCCTTTTTTAAAAAAATTCTTTCAGTTTAAAATTCGATTTTTTTCCTTTTCTTTGGAATTTTTTTTTAATCAAACACTTTATTGGACTTCACAAAACGAAAAAAAAAGAAAAACAAAAGATAGAAAGCAGATGAAATGCAATGTTACATTTTTTTTTTTTTTTTTTTTTTTTTTTTTTTTTTTTTTTTTTTGCGTTTTCATAAAAAGTCAATTTTTAGGATTCAGGTGAAGTCTGGTCCTGAAAAATGCGCATATTTTTAAATCTATACATTTTTAGAAAAAAAAATGGTGTGTGGTTCTTCAAAGCAAAACTTTTTTTTATAAAATGAGACCTGCATTATGTTCCTGGGTTCAATTGTGTTCATTTCATGAAGGAAAAACAGCATTTTTTTGCGAAAAATCACGTTTTTTTCAAACTTAAACCTCAATCAGGTACGGGTTAATATTATCCAAATGAGCTGAAACTTAGCCAATCTCATTTTCTAGTCAATTGGCAACTTTTTGGGGGGTCCCACCGAAAAAATTCGAAAATTGATTTCTTGTCCCTTAAAAGTGGAAATGAGAGGATGTTATATTATTTAGCTTTTTTTCGATAAATTTTGTTAAAATAAAAGTTTAATATATATAAATGTCAGAAATTAAACCATGACTAGAACAATGGCTTTTGTTCCATTAGGATGGATTTTTGTTTTAAAATACATCTTCACAAAATTCTTATGCGCACACTACCGAAGGCATTGCAGTCACCAGTGGTTTGTTCGTTTGGATAATATTTTGTTTTAAAATATAAAATCAAATGTGATTGGAATCCCGTTATATGATATGAAAGCATCCTGACCCCGCCCTCTCCTTCTGGGTTCGTTTAGATACATTTTAATTTTAAAATTATATAATAATACAAATTCAAGGTTGTAGGAGGCGGAAGGCAGTATCGACACCAAAGTTTGAATAATTTTGAACGAATTTTCATTTAATCATTCAACACAGATTTTAGATATATGTAAATATATCATCACAGACCTTGACATCTCCATGCATGACAGCGAATTATTTATATTATCTTTTCTGCAATTAATGGATTTATTTCTCTTTTAATTATTTTTATTTCCTAATTATTTTTTATTAAAAATATACCATTTTCTATAGTATTTTTTTTTAGAATTCTATCTTTTAAATACAATTTTTTAATGTGGTTAACATCTAATCATCCTTCTTTTTTTCCTCACAGTTACTGTATTTTTTCTTTTATCAATAAATAAAAATGTTACCTGTATGTTTTAATTAGACTGGTAAACAAAATTTACATTTCTGAAAATTCTTTTAAAAATTATTCTGAAGTGAATGGTTTTAGATGTTATGAACAACAATATTTGAAGCGTTTATGCCTGTTACTTCACCTATAATACTAACTGTTTAGAATTTGTTCTTGAATAAAGATATAAAGGAACCCTAGTTATGTATGTACATGCAGGGTATATATAGGTACAAACTATTTTCACACTTTAACTGATTTCATAATATACAATAACTACACTTTACTTAATATTATTATTTATGTATATAGTCGGAATCGCACAAGGCGGATGTACGACCAGTCTGTTATCAGATTTATATTTATGTTAATATGAAAGAAATTTTTGTAATGATAGTATTCTTATGTATCGCTACGAGATAAATGCTTTACCTCTGATATAAGATTTAAAACTTTTTGATATACCATGTTCCTTAAAACACAATTAAAATACTTTCCACATTGCTATGTTGCTATAATCTTTCTCCCATTGTAATATAAATTTGTTCAAAATTTCGTGGCAACACAGTAAATAGTTCATCAGTTTTCATAGATTTTGTGTTTGTGACCTTTATTTTGGACATGAGTTTATATATATATATATATATATATATATATATATATATATATATATATATATATATATATATATATATATATATATATATATATATATATATATATATATATATATACATATATATATACATATATATATATATATATATATATACAAGGGGGCTCTGCCCCCTACAAGCTACGCTCGCTAACGCCTGTTAAGACACCGCAGAATCTAAAAACACGCTAATCTGATGGGTTTAAAAAATATTAGAGAAGATTGAATTATACTGAAAAAAGATGTGCAGAGCTCCCTGTAAACGGGTTTCCAATCAATTCCATTTGATTGCAAAAATTTAAGGGCGAATAAGTTGCTGTTAAGACATCCAATGGTTGTTTTCGTTTATGATGAAATAGGATCAGTTAAACATTTGAAAAGAAGCTAAAATAAAATAAATTAAGTATAAGAGTCTTTGTCTCCCGGTATTTTAAAGCAATATCTAGTTCGCAAATCAGTTATAAATCAGCAATATCAGTTATGTGCCCGTTCCGTATATGACTTTGGCGTCAGAAAAAAATCGCGCCAATATGGGACCGTAAGTTTTCCATTTTGATTAAGAAATCAAAATTTTTTTTTCGAATAAAACTACATAAAAGTTGCTATGGTCACAAAGAATTCCAGGTACTATTACGCTAGCAGGATGCAAATCTCGCTAATCGTTTTTTTTTCAACTCGCCAGTTAGCATTTTCTTTTTCGAGTGGTAATATTTGGCCTGATACGCACCGCAGTTTTGGCGTGATTTTTATTTTTTTACGAAAATTTGGCGAAAACCTCGTTTTCAAATACCAGTTACATATGCATTTTTGGTATTCCTTAGATATCCCGACGACCAAAAATCTATTGCCAAACTATAAGATTAAATGCCACTAATGGTTGATCGTAAATGTCACATTCACTTGACTTTAAGCAAGTTACACGTGTTTACGTCATCAAGTGATTTTTTATTCGACGTTTTATTTGTATTTTTATTAATGTTATACTAATTTATTTGTTTTTTCGTTATTTAAAATAAAATTTAGGTCAATTTGTATAATCTGGCGAGTGATTTGGCGATTTATATAATTTGGCGAAATTGGTCGACGGAATAACTAAGTAGTACCGTATTTTTTAATTATTTTCTATTATTTTCTAAAGGAAATATAAAAAAAAAATTAATAATCATAGAACAGAATAATTTATATAATTTGTAAAAATAAATAAAAGTAAATAAACATTTATTATCAAATAAACAACAATAGCCGTGTTGCCATATCAATCTTTTCTGAAATATATAAAAAATATATATATGTTTGATTAAAATTTGAGTTGCCATCATTAGATAAAATGTATATAAAATTAGAAAAAAAAATGATATTTCGAAAACTAATTCGAATTTAAAAATTCTAATACCAGTTTAGAAATCTGCGGATCAATATTGATTTTTGGTGTTAATTTCATCGCAAAGTATTCCATATTTTAGGATAAATCGCCGTGAAACATAATCAGTTGTTTAATCAGTCGATCCATACTTCCGTTTCATACTTCTGTTTCATAAATTCGTTTCATTAGGATTTTATATATATAGGGTAGAAATATACATATCAGATTTCAAACTAAAACTAAAAAAAAAAAAAAAATACTTGCAAATTTATTTTAACATTTAAATTTTGTATATGCAGAGAAGCGATTTTCTTAAGTTCGTTGGATTTTATGGGACTAGTATACGATTTCTTATATAATAAATGATTATAATCAACTATATTTTTATTTTAGTCTCTAATTATTTGTGTATCGTGAGTGAACATCAAAAACATCCAAATAGAAAAAAAATGCGTTTCAATAATGTTTCAAATATTTGAACGCGATTGAATTATTTGTATTTTCATTTATTGTTTATTCAGAATAATCATTTAAATCTAATCATTGTTTTCAAACATGAGAAACGCATTTTAAAATGATCGTAATAATTATCTGCTCTTCGAGAAAAATTTAAAAAATAAATATCTAATTTATTTTTCATATCTCGTTAATAATAGCTTATGATGTTTTCCATTAACTAATTAGCATTTTACTATATCATTAATTAAATAACGTATTTCTTCACAATCAGAGTTTAAAAACAGTAATATACAATGCATATTAAATGTTAAACACATGATTAAGATAATGGTTTAAAAATTATGTAATTAGTGGGAATCCCATATATTACATGTCATTTACTTTAATTAGAAAAAAACAATTCAAGCTAAAGTAGAATTTTTAAATATGCTAATTAACGCAGTGATTTATTTTATTAATGTTATTTATTTTTAAATAACAATTTCAATAAAACATTAGTCAAATATTAATTTCAAAACATTAAATATTCTCAGTTTTAATTAGGAATTAAGCATAATATTCTCTAGTAGAAGATGCAAAAATAAAAGATAGTAGTTGTTAACAAAATCTAAGACAATTTAAAATTTTGTTCTCTGTAAAGTATTCTTTTTTTAAAAGAAAATATCAATTTTAAGAAACATATTTTCTCTGACATCTTTAGAATTTTTTATTAATTTTGTCAAAAATTAATTAGTAAAAGAGAGCACATATTTTGCATCTATATGTACACACGCACACACACACACACACATATATATATATATATAAATTAGCCTGTCTAGGTGGTCCCTTAAGGTGAGGGTGGGGCGAAGTTGATGCCTTCTACAGCGAAAAGCATGGTATTCACCAGAGACAAACAAGCATTTTACGTGGAAACAAAAAAAATATAATAAAACTTTTTTTTTTTTTTTTTTTTTTTTTTTTTTTTTTTTTTTTTACAATAAACGAAAGTAACCAAAAAAAATCTGAAAAACATGCAAATAAGGATTTCGCGACATAAATAATAATTTAATTCATTAGTTTATTCACTATACCTTGTATAATAGGGTGGGCCGAAAAAAACTTTTTTTTTATTTTCGATGATGGGTAGTGCGGAAAAGTGGCCACTAATGGCACCAAGTTCACACAAAAAATTTGAGATTTTTAGGACAATTCCTATATTTGCCGCTTTTGGCTTGAAGTTTTGCTAAAATGCTGATTTTTGATCTTTCATAACAAAAATTTTAAAAATGTTAAATTAAACTTATTTTAATCGTATTTACTTGAAAAGGTTTATTTAATGTGCCAAATGTATAAATAAGCTCTGATAATGCATTATTTAATTGCTATGTGTATTTTAAATTAGACGATTTTTATAGCTTTTTCGCGTATAAGTGAGCAAAAGTTGCATGCATTGTTTGAATCTTCCTACGGTTTCTCTCTTTTGTCTTGTTTATGTCCCTTGGTCTTCCTTATTTTTTTCGATGCTTTAAGGGTCATATATTTGGGTGACGGGCAGCAGAATCCCTCAAAAACAGATCTGGAGGGAGAGAAGGGAGTGAAGCGAGAACTTCACCCGTGCTTCAAGATGCAGGAATTGTGACAGAAAAAAGATAAGAATCTCGTCATCGATAAAAACAAGGTCAGAAGAGAGAAACATAAACTTGGAAAGAAGATACAGGAGGAGGAAGTTCTTGAAGGAAGGAAAATTAAAAGCATATTCTTTGATGGTAGAAAGGATAAAACGATCATGATAGAAAAAAAGGAAACAAGCGACACCGTCGAGAGAAAGGCGAGGAACATATCACCGTGTTGTCTGAACCTGGTTCGGAATATTTGGGTCACTTGACACCTCGTTCCGGTCACGGAAAAGAAATAGCTCATATAATTTTCTATGTCAGAACAAAGTAGTCTTTTCTGAACAGATAGCACTCGGGTGTGATGGCACCGCTGTTAATGCAGGAAAACGCAATGGTGTCATTGCCTGTCTTGAAAAAAAATTAAGAAGAGAGCTGCAACATTTTATATGTATTCTTCATACAAATGAACTTCCACTCCGACATCTACTGTCTAAATTTGATGGTGGAACTACGGGACCTAAGTCCTTTGCCGGCCCAATTGGTTCTAGACTAACAGGGTGCGAAAATCTACGTGTCACTTCGTTCGAACCTATTGCTGTTTCATGGACATCAGAAATGGAAAAGACTGAAGATCTGAGTACAGATCAAAAATATTTATTGAATATTTGTGCAGCGGTTTCAAGCGGGCAGTGTCCTCGAGGGCTGGAAAACAGAAAACCTGGACCAATTGTACAATCGAGATGGATCACAACTGCCTGCAGAATTTTACACTTGTACATTAGTACTTTAAATCCTGATGAAGCGCTTAAATATCTCGCGCAGTACGTAATAAAAGTTTATGCGCCAGTGTGGTTTTCTGTAAGGAAAAGGCCAGGTTGCGCGGACGGGCATAGACATCTGTGGCAGATTATTAAACTTTCAACGTTTATACCAGATGAGCTAAAAGAGACAGACCATTCAGTCGTACAGACAAATGGATACTATGGCCATCCCGAGAATTTACTGATAGCAATGGCAACCGATGATAGCATAGATATTAGAAGAATGGCATGGGAAAGAATAAAAAAATGCCGCAATTTAAAAAAGATAAAACCCAACAAAATGCGAGAATTTCAGGTTCCAAAGCTGAACTTTAAAGCAACGGAATACTATGATTCCATAGACTGGGTAGCCACGGAAATCAGCGAGCCTCCTATAACAAAAACTCTTTCATTTGAAGAAATTGAAGAAAACATAATTTCAGGATCCATGTTGGATAAAGCATTAATCTGCTTTCCAAGTTACTCCCAGGCTGCTGAAAGAATCGTTAAAATTGTTACAGAAGCTGCATCAAAGGTATGTGGGAGTGAAGGAAGAGATGCCTTCATTAGAGCAAAACTGCAAGCACAGAAAAAGATGCCAAAATTCATTTCTAAGAAGGACTTCGTAACTTAAAAAGGTATGCACTTTGAATATATAATATTCTGTGGGTAGGAGGGCGGGTGGAACTCGCAGTACAGCTATCTCCTCGCGGTGAGTTACGGGTTGTTTCGCATTGGTACCGAACGCAAAACAAGCTAAAAGCTGTACATTTTAAAAGCACGTAGCACAAAATTAGTGCATAATGAGAGCACATTTAAACATTTGGCACATTAAATATGACTTTTTAAGTAAATATAATCAAAATAAATTTAATTTAACATTTTTAAAATTTTTACTAAAAAAGTTCAAAAATCAGCATTTTAGCAAAACTTCAAGCCAAAAGCGGCAAATATAGGAATTGTCCTAAAAATCTCAAATTTTTTGTGTGAACTTGGTGTCACTAGTGGCCACTTTTCCGGACTACCCATCATCGAAAATAAAAAAAAAAGTTTTTTTCGGCCCACCCTATTGTATAAGTATTATAATCCTATCGCTAGTTTAAGAATAGCGCAAAAACAATTTATATATGAAATTAAAATATAAACGTTTCCTTGGTAAAAAGTCTTTCGCGAACTTTCTATTGGAAAATCAGTAAAAGATGCATAGCCGTTTAATCTTCTATTATTCCGTACGTAGTAGATGTTAAATAAAAATCGCTAAGATAGCACTAAAATCGTTGAAACACGTGTTTGACTAGTTTTTTAGTAGACTTGTTAACCTAAATTTTACGCTTCTACATAAGTCTTCTCCTGATATATGGCGAAATGATCTAAAACTTTCGACCGCACGTTTCACCCCTTAGGAGAAGATTTCGAAAGTCGCTGAAATATGAGTTTAACAACTTTTGGAAAATTTGTTCAACTAAATTTCAAGCTTCTGCCTGAAACTGCTGCTCAAGTATGTAAAACTGAACTAAAATATACGACCCACCACTCCAACACTTTAACCCTCGTAAGTGGTATTTCTAAAATAACTGAGAAAACTTGTTTAATTTTTTTTTTCAGTGCATTTGTTATTTTGAAATTCACTATTCTACCTAAATTTGCTACGGAAATAACATCAAACTTTCGACCAACGCATTTAACAGCATTAGGGATGAGGATTTTTCAAAAAATGCTGAAATACGCGTTTAGCTATTTTTTACTACAGTATTTAACCCGAATTCCATGATCTTACGTAACACTGCTGCTGAGATATGGCGAAATGATCTAAAACTTCCGATCGCCACTTTAACACTTTTATGGGGATTTTCTGAAATTGATAAAATACGCGGAAAAATATATTTTATAGTCTTTTTTATTTTCTTTTTTATTTCACGGTCCTACTTAAAACTGCTGCTGAGAAATATCGAAATGACCTAAAACCTTCGACCACACTTACCTCGTCAGGGGGCGGAAATTTTCATAGTAGCTGAAAATGTTTTTAATTATTTATTTTTATTATATTTATTATTTTGAATTTCGAAAAAAAAACTCCCTAAAACCGTTGCTGGGATACTGTGAAAAATGACCAAAATCATTCGCCCATCACTATAATATGCTTAGTGGGTATTTCTAAAATCTCTAAAATATATGTGTAAGTAATTTTTTATTATTTTTGTTATCCCGAAATTCATAGCCCTAAATAAAACTGCTGCTGTGATATAGCGAAATGACGTAAATGTTTCGACACTCCATTTCACTCCCTTAGGGGTGAATTTCAAAATCTCTGAAATACATGTTTAATTATTTTTTATTAGATTTATTATTTGCTTTTTCACGGTTGAAACTAAAACTTCCACTGAGATATGGCGAAATGCCCTAAATCTATCGACTCCACCTTTCACTCACTTAGGAAATTATTTCTAAAATACGGATTTATTTATTTTTATGTATTTTTTTGGTATATGTGTTATCCTGAATTTCTTGCTTTTACATAAAACTGTCGCGGAGACATGTCGAAATTTCCAAAAATTGCCGGGTTCTCTTTAACCTCCATAGCTGGGAATTTGTAAAGACGAGGAATATGTGTTCAGTTATATTTTAGTGGATTTGTTATCATAAATTTCTTTATCCTACATAAAACTGTTTCTTAGATATGGCGTTCTGACCTAAAGTTTTCACCAGCAGTTTCACATATTTTGAAATTAAAACTAAATTGATTGATAATAGTGGGGGGTTTTTTATGGGTTCAGTTTACGTCACACTTAACACCCTCTAAAGAAGAAAAGCTGGACAGTCAACTTTGGTCAACAGTGCCTTTAAAATATATATATATATATATATATATATATATTGTTTTTGTTCCCCTGAAAATTTTTCCAATTTAGTTTTCTAGACCTATTCACCTATTCTTGAGTTTTAGACAGTTTAAAATTCATGCATTGATTGGTAATTATATATTGTATATATATATATATATATATGTGTGTGTGTGTGTGTGTGTGTGTTACCGGCCAAACCCGATTTTAGTCCAAACTAGATTGGCCTAGGCCAAACTAGCTTATTCTAACGCCCATAGGAGGAAAACTAGTTTTTCCTAGGCCAAAATAGTTTATACTGACGCCAATAGGATAAACTAGTTTTTCCTAGGCCAAACTAGTTTGGCCTAACGCTCATAGGATAAACTAGTTTAGCTTGTTATTCATTGGTCTAAACTAGTTTATCCTAGGCCGATCTAGTTTATGCTATGCCAATTCAATTTGGCGTGCTTTTATTGGTCCTAAAGACCACTTCAGCGCCAACTTTTAAGTTTATCCTAGGTCAATCTAGTTTATTCTAAAGCCAATTCAAATTGTCGTGCTTCAATTGAAGTCACAAGCAGTGTTGAGCACGCTCACATAAAAATTTCTCAAAAATGAGTCAAGTTCACGCTCAAATTCAAAAATTTTCAAACGAATTCGATCAACTCAAACACATCTATAGAGGACAGCGAAGTTAACTAAAAACTATTTATTTATTTTATTACTAGCGAACTTGCCCGGCGCGGCGTTGCCCGGGTACGTCAAAAAACAGCAGGCATTACGAAAAAACTCTGAAAATCACAATAAGATATCGCGAAAAATTTTTTAATCGCTTCTCAAATTCTGAAAAGAGAAAATATATATATATATTATGTTCGAAGATTGCAAGTTGATTCCTTTCACTAATGTGGAAAAACAGTAACATCGCTAAAATACACTAAAAATCACATACAAAATTCCCGAAAAATTCGAAAATTGCTGTACGAAATCCGAATAAACTTTATTGAAATGAGGGCAGAATATACTTTAGGTCAAAATGGAATGTCAAAAGATTGCAGCAGATCGCGAAGAAATGTAAAAATCGCATTAAAAATCACAAAAAGTTCAAGAATCACGAAAGTCAAAATTTACTATAATTGGATAAAAGTTTCAAATCTAATTCCTTTGACCCGCGGGCTCTCTTAAAATTTATGTTTTGGAAATCATGCTAAGCATTAGATCAAGTTAATTTTATTCATAATTAATTTACTTGGACTCCCTTAAATATAATTAACATAATCCCTTAAGTTAATATTAGTTTTTGTTGCATTAAAATATCTCAATTTGTTGATTTTCTGTAAGCAAGTAAACCCTATTGTTTTACAGTGAAAGTCTATCGGAATTTGGCGAAATATTAGAGATATCGCCAAGTTGGCGTCACTTTTGGCGAATCATTTTGGTCGCCAAATTTGGCGATATATCGCCAAGTTGGCGACAAACTTGGCGTTATTTGGCGATACAACTGGATCCCCCCTACGGTAACCCCCCTTATATGTATGGTCATGCATTACATGCTGTTCAATAATCGCATAAAAAATTCGCTAAAAATTCCAAAATCGCTGCACGAATTCCGAATAAACTTTTATGAAAAGAGAACAAAATTTACTATATTGGGTTAAAAGAAAGAAACCGCATTCTTTTTCCTAATGTGGAAAAATCGAATTAATGTAATCCTTTAAGTTAATATTAGATTTTGGTCCCGGGTTCGATTCCTGGCTCTGTCTAATTTTTCACTCTAGTTGGGTTTATTGTATTTATTGCTTGTATGTCTGTATAATATTTATATATACCTTTAACTGTTGAATGCAGGCGTTATTTATGTGTGTATGTGTATTTTAATATATATTGTAGTATGAGTGTTTTATCATAGATATTAGTTTTCGTTGCATTAAAATATCTCAATTTGTTGATTTTCTGTAAGGAAGTAATCCATATTGGTTTACAATGGAAGTCTATGGGAATTTGACGAAATATTAGAGATATCGCCAAGTTGGCGTCACTTTTGGCGACTCATTTCGGTCGCCAAATTTTGCGATATACCGCCAAGTTGGCGACAAACTTGGCGGCATTTGGCGACAGATCTGTGTCCCTCTACAGTAACCTCCATATAGGTATGGAAATGCATTAATGGATTAAGGTATGGAAATGCTGTTCAATAATTGCATAAAAATTTCACTAAAAATTCAAAAATCGCTGCATGAATTCCGAATAAACTTTTTTGAAAAGGGAACAAAATTTACTATATTGGGTTAAAAGAAAGAAACCATATTCTTTTCACTTATATGGAAAAAATCGCCTCGAAACTTAAAAAAGTGCCAAAAATCGCATAAAAAATTAAATTAAAAAAAATCTAATCAAAAATTCGAAAATCGGGCTTCGAGGTGCAAAATTTCAAATATAGACGTACCTTTTCCTCAAATTTTGTAGCTCTACGTGCAGCGATCTCTTCAGAACACCGTCGACACACTCACTCACTCACACACAAACTTCTTTCTTTATTATTATAGATATGATAGAAGTTTAGCGTCCAAATTTACAAAATTTTGTGATCCAGTATTTTGGTTATTTTATGTAAGGGCTTTACGGGCCCACCCAATTTTCCTTCCTTACACTCGGTCCAGGTTTGGTTTGGGGATTACTTATTTCGAGACGTTCGGACCGAGATGGACAGGGACTCAATATTTATCCGGCTTAAGTCGAGACAGAACTGCATTCTTCTAGAGGTCTGCACAGGCAGAAATTTTCAGCTCAATTTCGAACCCAGCTCATATGAGAAACATTTGGTACGGTCTGGTCTGTTAAAGTAAAAACATCAGTAACATTTGGCCCGGCCCAACCTTTTTTTTAATGCTCGTATTTTTAAAACAGCTATTATTCCACAATTAAAATTTATATATTTATTATTATTATTAAAAAAAAAAAAAAAAAAAAAAAAAAAAAAAAAAGATGAGTAGACGCATTTTTAGGTAATAAAATTAAAGTTCTGTAAAACGTGAGAAAAATAACCTGCATATGACGAAATCCCGTGTTTAACAGAAAGAAATATGTTGGGCTACGTAAAATGAGAATATTAGTACTTTTAAAATTAATATAATGCATTTAGAACAGACGATGAACTTTCTAATAAGGGAACCTGCATATAACGGATTTTTCTTCGTTTCTATGTAGTTCAGTCTTACAAGATTTTATTGTATAGAATTTTTTTAAGATTTAAAACCTCCATACCATAGAATGTGGATTAACGATATTAATGATTCTATTGTAAATTATATTAATTTTTTAATGAATCTCTATTTGTATGTAAATATCTGAATAATTACTAATAGCATTAATTTTTTTACACGGCTTGGAGACTTGAAGATCTGAAAAATTTTATGTGAAAAAACCTTCTAAGGAGGAATCACATGGGAGAGAAAAACAACTTCGTTATAGTTAAGTTCATTTTTAGCAGGTCCGTCGTCTCTAGAAAATGTATAAAGTTTTTTTTTTTTTTTTCAAACGGATTATTATATTTAATTTGCACCGATAAAAAAATTCCATTTAAACAGGATTTCGTCATACACAGATTCTTCTAACAGGTTTTACAGTACTGTATCACCATCCGTATAAATGTATATGTACTATTCTTTAAAGAGAATTTTAATTGTGGAATTATGGCAGCTTATGTATTCCGGGACTTCGCCGGAATTTTTAACACTAGAACGGCGGGAAAATCTTACCTACTGGAACGGCGGGAAGGGGTCATTTTGACCCCTCGATGAAAATACTGAAATAACAACGCTAAAACAATTTTAAATGCCATACATTGGCAAAAATATGTAATTTCCGTGTATTTCATAATTTATATTTAATATTACTCGATAATTTATTGAATTTTAGAAGTACTGTATATGTAACGCCTGCATGGCGATTAATTGGACCATACTACAACTAATCAAAAAACTCATTAATTTGATATAAAAATCGATTTAAAATTAATGTTTTCACAACTTAAAACTAAAGTTAACTAAACTAAAACACAATTTATAAATTAATATATATATATATATATATTTTTTTTTTTTTTTTATCTAACTTATTCGCCGAATGATTCACTCTCTAAATCGATAAATGAGAAATTTGTTCTGTTGTTTCCGTTATTTCATTATAAGTGTAGCTGAATGGTTAATATGTTAAGCATTCTGTTTCAATTTTATTTAATGCTTATAATACTCCAAATTGTGCACACGTATTAGGAATTAATTCAGTTGTAACAAAAAAATAGCAATTTTTCCAGTACATTTTCTGCACACAACTTTGAAACATGGTGTGCAAAATTCTTGAGATTTGTTTCCATTGCATGTCTGTACTTGACATTTTTTTCTCTTCATATCTCTTTTATTTTCATGTTTTTTTTTTTTTTTTTTTTTTTTTTTTCTGAAGACTCAGAAAAGATCTTTGGGAGTTTTGAAACCATAAGATCCATTCTGAACACATCCCCTAAATTTAATAGAAAATCTCTTCTACTGATAGGCTTGCCTGTTACACTTTTATAAATTATCCAGGTGTTTAAAGCTGCATGATCAAAAACATTGAAAAAGATATATACAGGCCATCCTCTAGAAACCGATTTCACGGAGTATTTTCGGCACATCTGATCATGGATATCCACACCATACTTCGTTGCGTTGTAATATTTTATTGAATCGGGCAACTTCTTGAGACCGTCTTCAGTTTTTATAGTAGAATGTAATGAGCTCAGTAGTAAAACACTTTTTTTTCTTTTGCCTTGATAGATGATAAGTGTCATATTATCACATTCCACTATCTTCGATGAATAAAGAGTACTGCGCATATTTTTCAATGATATAGGAATTTCTCTTCTGTTCTTTTTCATTGTGCAACCAAACTTGTATTTTTAGCTTTTAACATTTCTGCTAATTTGATGCTAGTTAAATAGATATGTGTCGTAATATTCCTCCCTTCGTTTAGATGGGGATCTGTTAATTTCATGACAACATTTTCCGATAAACGTAATTAAGGAATGGCTGTTTCATGTTTTTCTAGATAAATAAATGCATTCAAGAGGTATTTATTATCAACGTCAACAGATCACCAAAATTTTATTCCAAATTTATCCGATTTATTTGGCATATATTGCGTAAATTTATATCTATCTTGAGATGGGAACAATTGTTCATCAACTGTAATATTTTGTCCTGGTCGGTAGCATGTTTTGCAATTTTCAATAAATTTATTCCACATTTCAGATGCAAGAGCAAATTTATCAGTCTGTAGTCTGCTAGATCTCGTTGTCTTTTCATCAAACCTAATTTTTTTTTCTTTCTTTGAATCTATCTCTTGAGATAGTTTCTTTGCAAAATAGTATTCCTCATGCTTTGGACGACAATGAATAAAAATCTAAACACTTTTTTTATTGCTCCTCGAACATACAGTATAGCAACAAAAGCAGCTTCGAGTACAAAGAGTATTTTACTAAAATGGTCAAAATAACCCCTGTCCGCCGTTCTAGGAATACAAGTCAATATTTCAAAAACTAACAAATCTAGAAAGCCGAATTTTTTTTCAGAAATATATGTTATCTATTTAGGAAAAGTCAACAAATTTCAAATGATTTCGCCCAAGCAAACAAAAGTAAACAACGGGCGAAAGTACTCAGGTGTCAAAATGACCCCTCCCGCCGTTCTAGTGTTAAAACTCCAGATTTTTGAAAGATTATCAAATGTACTTCTGATATTTTTAATGGTGCATTTATTGATATTTAATTCAAAGCCACGTGATATTTATGTGAGGAAAAAAAAAACATAAAATATGATTTTATTTTAACCTTCAGACTACCAAAAAAAAGTATATGCAAGAACTACCATTCGGGTCCATTGGACCCATATGTAAAATATATAGGATTTCAAAATATACAAAACACCCATTTATCTACAATGAATATATTTGTTATTAATGCACCTTATACAATATATAAAAGTGATATATATAGTAATAGAGTAAGAAAGTAACACATACAGTAAGAAAGTAATATATATAGTATATTATAATGACTACAAAACGTTTTTCATCATAATAAAATTATTCTGTACATGAAGTACAAATAACGACGGAATGTTCTCCGCAAACATTTTTCGTACACTTCTTGCATAATGTTAGTGTTTTTCGATCTTTTTTAGAGGGACAAATATGACATCTTCATTTTTTTCGTGGCGGTTCAAAACTATTTGCGTAAAGTTGTTCTGAAGTAGATGTTGAGACGGCGATACCTCCTTCACCTACTAATTCTTCTGCAAGTTGAATAATGAAATTCCGCCTTTTTTTCATTTTCGGATCACATTCAGCATTCAGTGACAACCATATTATGTATGCATTCATCGCACTTATATCGATCATATTATAAAATACAATCAAAGGCCACCGACGTGTCATGCGTTTCACACTATATGCTCTTACCATTTTGTCCATCGTATCTACTCCGCCTTTGGTTTTATTATAATCTAGGATTATTTGTGGCTTTTTTTCTAAGCTGTTGTCAATATCATAAGTGTTATGCATTGTGCTTAGCAAAGTAACAATTCTACCTTTTCTGGGACAGTAAGAGATGATGGTCGCCTTCTCTTGAAACCCAAATAAAGTAGAATATACAGAACGATGATTTGGATTTGTGAACACAGCGGGTAATTCAGGTTTATTTTTTCGAATTGTTCCAATAAGAGATAATTTTTTTGAAGTAAGATGTGTTGCTAATGCATATGACGTAAAAAAAGTTATCACATGTAATATTACGACCAGAATTTTCAATTTCCTTCGTCAATCTTTTAACTACATTTTCTCCCTGATGACATTCTCTTACTTCATTTTTGCCTGTATATAGTTCCAGTTTCCAAGCATACGATGTTACGCTGTCACAAATAACCCAGAACTTCAATCCATACTTTCCAGGTTTAGATGGCATATACTGACGGAAAGGACATTTTCCACGAAAAGAAACTAATTGCTCATCGACAGTCATAGACCAATTAGGAATATAAGGGTCTTGTAAATAGCTATTCCACAATTCAAAGCATTCTCTTATTGGCTCTAATTTATCAGTTGATCTTCTTTTACGCCTCTCAGCAGCATCATCAAATCTTATGACACGTAATATACTTGTGAATCTATTGCGACTCATAATGTCCCGAAATATTTGTCTTCCATTTTTTATGCTCCAAAGTTCGCTTACTGTTTCATTTTTCGATTTATATACTCCAATAAGTAATAAAAGTCCGATGAATTTTTTAAGTTCTATAATATCTATAGGTTTCCACTCTTTATCGAATACTCTATTGCCTTCCGCGTTTGTCCATTTTACTATAATTTCCAAAAGTCTTTTTCGGAAATAGATAAGAAATGAGGATGATATGGAATCCACTTCACGATTTGCAAATCTTGAAGGTCCAGATTTTTCACGTAAAATATTGATTTCAGTACGTCTTCCTTGTGGTCTGGCAACTTCATTCTTATACCAGATCTGTGAATTATTTTTGGAAACAAAAGTAGAATTTGAAGTACTTGTGGTTGCTACATTTACTTCATTGGAATCATTATCAGATTCTGAGTAGGAATCAGAAATTTCATTATGTATTTCAACATAATCTACTTCACCTTCATCAGACGAGAGATTTTCATCATCGGTGTCGAATTCTATATCGTCCGGATTTTCCATAATTTTTTGAATTTCCTCTTGAGTCAATACTTTTTTTCTGTTCATCTTCAATTCAGTTTTTAACAAAAAATAAGTTAGGAAATAAGAAAATGATGAATATTTGTAAAATAACAAAGCACGTACAAACTACACTTATTACTTGTCTTCAAATATCAAGTCCTATTTTCAATGAAAAGACTCAAAAACATCAATAGACACCATTCGCTCACTAACTGTGTCTGTTGATAAATGACTCTCTGAACCAGAAGTAACCTTTTATATATAGAGCACGAAGTTTACTAGATCAGTCTAGAATGTTCTCAAAACTTCATTATAAAGTCGCCAAATTTGGCGAGATTGGCGCTAAAAATCCATCGCCAAATGGGCGATAAACAGCCAATTATGGTAACCCTGTTCCTCCTCATGATTTATGGCAACCCTAGAAAAAGAAAGCAACAGTATATTACGTTTGTTTTAATGTTGGGTCCAATGGACCCGCGTGGTAAACAATGAAACAAATTAAAAATAGGTAAAAAATTTCGAACAAAATTTTAATCGCAATTGCATATACATAGAGGAGACAATTGCAGGAAAAGTCATGTAATCGCGAAACTTTGAATGCTATTTTTCATGAGAAAAATTTACATTAAATATTGCTGTCGGGTCCAATGGACCCGTCTGGTAGACGGAAGGTTAAAAAAATGTTTGCATTTTTGGAACAAAAAATGTCCATTATCCGTCTCCATTGACAAAAAATGATTATCTATATTAAAAAATAAAATCAGATGTTTTATTTATTTATTTATTACAATAATAAATGACCATGGTCATTTTACATCCAAAATATATGGTATCAAATTATTTTATTTATGCTTTTAAAATGAATTATTAATTTGTATAAGGGACATTCCGTACAAAATGAGCAAATCAGCTGTGGCAGAAATGTCACAGATTTTAATGAAAATCATTATATAAGTAGATCATGTCTATTTATGAGTAAATGTAAAATAATAGATTTAAGTATTGTTTAGTATTAAAATTTACATTAAAATTCGATGCAAAATCGAGGTTTTGTCTACATACAATTTCAATTTTGATTGTCTTAAGAATAGAAATGCATTAAAAATTATTTACAATTAGGAATGAATAATAAGTAACATAATAGCGTAATTTAATAATTGTATTTACATTCCGTACTCAGGAAAAAAAAAATTGAGGGAAAAAGGCAATATAATCTATTGCTCGTATAATCAGCTCTGACAAGGTTAAAATTACTTGACGTTATATATAAAGGTAAATGTTTTAAATATCGAAACTTTCATTCTCGCCTTTTTACACCTTAATGAGAAAAAAAAATAAAAAGTAAAAAATGTTGATGGTAAAATGCAATATTTCTATCACTTCTTTGAAAGTGGAGGAAATATTTTTAAAACTTTTAAATTATTTTATATTATAGATAAAAATGTATATTTAAATACATGACATTTTTTTCTTGCTTTCAATATATTTTTGCTTCAAAAATATTTTTAATTAAATTAGAAAAAAAAATGATTAAAAAAATACACATCAGTCCTAAATCCTGATACAAAAAATAGATGGCAGCACTCATTTTTTCACCTTGAAATCGTGAAATATTTTAAGAAACGAGAGCGAATTCAAGGAGGACTAGCTCATGGAATGTAACAGATATTATCTTTTTTAACCCATTTTTGCTACGTTAGGAAAAAAACGGCAATCTTGAATCATGGACTTATTGATCTTTATGCCTGTGCAATATTGTTAATGTCGAATATTCGAATATTTCCTTTGTTTATATTTTTGCTCATACATAAGAGAAAATTTGTGACTTGTATTTTTTTTTTTTTTAAGTTTCTAAGTTTTTTTTTCTTTTTTTCTTTTTAAGATGAAGGAAATAAAAGGCAACTTTTAAACTTGGCGAATTTGATCTTCATATGTAATACTACATCAGGCATCAATTTCACAGATGTTTTTTTTAAGGGATTTTTTTATAGGAATATAATTTTTCAGAGGTTACGAAATTATATAAAAAAAAAAAAAAAAATCTGTGTTAAATAGTTTTCAAGATATAGAACTTCAAATGTGCAACTTTGGACGATTGCACACATGCCATTCCTTATCACAAGTTTTTCAAATGTCCAAAACTGCTAAAATCATTTATTTTTTGTGAACATATTTTGCAGAACACTATTTTAATATGAATTGAACCTGTATATCAAATTTTATTTAAATCGGTTTTTATGTGGCCACGACTATTTTTTAATTTTTGCTCATTTTACGTGGAATGACCTATAAATAAAGGTAAAATTTTGTTTAAGATTTATGAAAATATCCCAAATCTTCAACTTCCGGCTGACGTGATACAATTTTCTCAAAAAAAATTTCTAAAACGTGGGTTCAATTTAAATTTGTTTTATAAGAGAAATTATAGTAAAGAGGCTTTTTCGTTTTTAATGAAGTAAACTTGAAGACGACCAATGGATTCAATTTTGAAATCACAAGTTTAATAATCAATAAATTAATTGTTTAACAATTATATCTTAAGTTTATATTTTAAATCTTAATTTTAGTTTATATGTCAAAAAATGCGGATATTCCTAAACCTTATGAGGAAATATTGAACATGATACAAGTCGAAATTGAATACGAAACCGAGCGTAATGGAAAAATTATAACAAGAATTAAAATGTCAGATAGAACAAAATGTTCGAGATAGTAAGTTGCTATTCCATTCACCATATAATAATATAATATGAATTATACATTTTAAAGTATGTCCCAAGTCTATCTGAATGTAATAAATTATTTAAAAGACAAGTACATTCACAGAGCTAAATTTTAAAATTATAGTTAAATAAAGTTTAAAAAAAAATTCTAAAGCTGCAATGAAAAAAATGAAATATATACGAATGGTCTAAAAGAAACATCGAAAACTTTAAAAGAATGCAAATTATACTTTATCCAATTTTTTAAAATTTTTCATAAATTGAATTTTTCAAATTTAGCTAAAATATTAAATGGAAATTTATAAACCTTGCATTACAATCACTTTTGAAAAATAAAACTAAAAATATGTAAGAAGCTTCCGAAGAAAAGAATGTTAAATTAAGCAGTTCTAAATAGATTATTTTAAATAGTATAGCATATCTCACTAGAGATTTTGAATCATGTATTTTTCTTATAGAAAAGAAGTATTTTTTGAGAATAAATGTATTCCATATTTAAATTATCTAGTAATGCTTTAAATGAAAAATCTAAACATCTGTTTTCAGGCAGAAACAAAAATTTTCCTTGTAAAATATATATCACTAAGAAGCACATATATATCTGAAATAATTGAAATTGATTAATTTTCATAAATTTTAAAACATATAAAAACATTACATGTTTGTATTACTAAAAATTTTTTATTAATCCGAACAAGTGAGAGATACTGAAGTTACTATTTTTTAGTCAATCCGGAATTTTCTGAAAAATATATCGTGATATACTACAAAAGCCTTACTCTAAAGATACTTTTTTATTGTACTTTTTTTTCTATCTGATATCTAGTTGTTTTGTTTTGTTTTTTTAAAGGGAATTAACTAAGTTTCAACAAAATAACGTTTAATTCAAAAAAGATAACAGACTTTTTGCCATAAATGTTTTAGGTAACTTGCGTATTTAAGTGTACCTAATTTTTCAAATAATTATTAACTAAAACTAAGAGATACATCACTTGAAAATATCTTACACTATTCCAAAAAAAAAATATGGCTCCTAAAGTTCCTTAATTATGAATTTAGATGGAAAAAATAAAATACAGAAATATTTTGGTTAGTAACCAAAAAGTAAAAACACGAAAAAAAAAAAAAAAAAAACACGTTATTTGTCCTACGAGAACTGATTTAATTGATAAATATTTTTTTTTTTAAAATTACAAATTTTTGTTACTAAAACTTTGATAAATACGCGTATCTCCGTTTTCTTTCGGAGGGATGCATGTATCACTATTTCTGTACATAACTAATTTTTTTTTTTTTTTTATAAAAGAGCAATATTTACTGTAACAAGACTAATGATAATTTGAATATTAAACAAATAATAATAACACATATTAAAGTATAATTCTAAAAAGTAATGCAAACAAGCAATAGATGCATTAATCGTTTTAATCAAAAACCTTAAAGAAAATATAATGCTTTTCTTCTACGTTATAAAGGTAATTGTCAATGTAACTTTTTAAAAGTACAATTAAAGAAATATGTTAAATATATTTAAAACATATGTCTTACTTTGAGCACACTTGTTAAACAATATATCTACTACCACTCTCTCTCTCTCTCTCTCAAAAAAAAAAAAAAAAAAAAAAAAAAAAGGTGAAAAAAGAACATAATAATACTTTCTTTGTTAAAGAAACGTATTACTATTTTTAGCCTTCAAACAAATTAAGCCAACTGCTTATAAAGCACATTTAGAAATAATTATTTCTTCTTATCATAATTTAATTTTTAAGTAACAATAAAGGCAATTTATATTTTTTATGTACGGTTTTGTAATTAAGTTGAGTCATTCTTTTGATAAGGTCCTCATTTTGGAAATTAGTCGTTGATAAAGGCATTAATTTTGCATTAGACAAAAATCCATTAAACATAGCTTAATATGCTTTCACACAAATTTATAAGTGGTAATAAAGTGTAGGATTATCCATGATGAGTCTGCAGAATTCTGTTGTATTTATTTATTACTTTTTTTAATGCAATAGTGCATAAAATGGCACTGTTGTTTTTTAATAAAAGTAGATATTTAAATAATTTAATAACTGAAGATTGTAAACGCTCCGTATCTATCACTACACTTTGTACAACCCTGCTCAGGTTTATTAATATTTCTTAATTATTGAAAACCAAATTTAATATTTTTCACATCAAGATTAATAAAATGAAAAATAATTACCTTTTTTCTTTTTCTTTTTGTTTTCTTTTTTTTCTTTTTTTTATGATATCTTTTTATCTTTCTCTTAAATCTTTTCCCTTGATTATTCAAACAATGAAAAATCCTAAGTTCTTTCTTTATAAGTGCAAAACTGCACCAAAAATAATTAAAAAATATAACTAGAAAAACCAATTAAAATGTGTATTTATATCTCAAACGATATTTTACATGGGTGTAATTTTCCGACTGGAAGAGAAGATTTCTAGACTAGGATTAGAAACAATGACCTTTTAACTGAAGCTGCCAATTCTGTGCGAACTCAGCTATCCTGGATGCACAGTTCATTTAGAAGCCTTATTGAGAATGACATATGGTCTGATATCAGAATGAACTCAATCAGAAGAAATCGCAAGTAATGGATATCCAAGAAACTTTGGATACGTAAATACAACTGAATAATTTTAGTACAATTATTCTAATTTGTAAGGAAATTTCAAGAGTAAGGATTTTCCAACGCCCATGGTAGGATACGAACAAGTCTCCTTTTGGTTAACCATTTGTTGCATATTCTAAAACTGGCAAATACCCAATGTTAAATTTAGTATTTTCCTACTAAAAGGATCATGCTGAATGAGGAAAAAAATATTTTATATGTAATAATTTTTTATTATTTGAGTTACAGCTTGTCCACTATAGTGGACACTATGAACACATAATTGAAATTTAGTGCTGTCAGAAAAATAAGATTTATGTTAGCATTCTTCTTGAATATTATCATATTCTAAAAATATTTATGCTTAAAATTGAGAAAATATTCATTGATGGTGAAATTTGTAAAAACTGTCCGTTTATGCATCGATGCAAAGGTAAATTTTACATTTTACACATGAATATGTTGACTTTCTTTTACATAGTTCTATCTTGCATCGCTGTGCACTTTGGGATGTTTGACAGTGAAAGTGTTCCATCTTGTCATATATGGTGTAATTGCGTACAGAATTTGCTCTTACTGGCAATTGTCTTAGTTGTTTGTCTTCCAGCACATCACATTCTTCAGAGTATGGAATCAAATGCCGTTCACCAAATTGTCGCGTCACTGATTGAATGAGTCCACTTGCTACAGCCAATTTAAATTTTCCAAATTGTATGTCGCAATTTGGAAACAAGCTTCTGTATAAAAGGCACGTAATGACAGCAGTTACATCAATTAAATGGAATATAATTCTTTTGTACTACTTCTTGGTTTTCAGGTGAGTTCTGTATAATGCTCATATCATGTTACATTTATCTACTCCTCCTATATTTTGGTTATAATCTTCAATTAGAGCTGTCTGGTCCATTTCAATTAATAAAATATATATATTTTTAATGTTTTGTAGATATCAATTTTAAAATTGCGTATTGTTATTTTATTGTTTTTTCAATATTGTCATACAGACCTATTTCAAACAGAACACATATGCGATTTTTTTAAACTAATAAATTGCATAAATAAATGAAATCAAGCAATTATAACTTTAAAAATGTGAAACAGATGAAAATTTATATAAAATATGTCTGCATACGCTTAAAATCACAAAAACACGCCAAATTTATATTTTAAAATTTTCGCTGTTTACACTTATGACGTCAACTTCAGTTGACAGAGTAAAATGTCATAATGTTGATGCTGTGCATGGCGTCCACTGTAGTGGACATTATGTAAAAACTTCTATAAAATAAACAAAAAAAGTTTTTTATACTTGTTTTACAATTGTCTATCAGGCCAAGACATTTAAAAACAATAATTAATGAACAAAGTATCATTTAAATAATATTATTATATGTTTAGAGACATTTTAGTTCATGCTGAACAACTTACTGGCTTTCTGATGGGACGTCAATATTAATTCTATCTCACGAAGTGAATTAACCGTCTCGCGTGGCCATTTCGATTTTTTCCCTGAAAGCATGAATGTCAAAAAATAGCATAAGCTTTAAATAGGAACTGTGAATGAAATAGGTTGGATAAGAAAAAATTGCCAATTTTGTCCACTGTAGTGGACAGTATGCAACAAAGGGTTAAATCTGCAATACTCTGCCAATTGAGCTATACTGAGAAATTTTGCAGACATACAATTTATTTAGAAAACATATTCATTGCGATATCTGGTCTTATATCTTAATCAGCTTAACGGAATAAATAGCGAGAAATATAAATCTCCTAAAAACGTTAGTTATATTAATACGATTGATTAAATTTAACACAATTATATTAAATAATAAAATAATCATAGGAATTATAATTTACACAACTCATCTGTGTCGTAATCAATAAAGTTTCTGATTTACTTGCGTGTCTTTCAGATTAATCGAGGATAGTTCACTATCAATAGATACTACTAGTAGATCATCGGCAGCTTCACTGAAAAGTCCCTGCTTCGAATCTTGCCGTGGACACTTTTTCACCCAGTGGGAAAAGTACAAGTTGTGTGTTTTATTTGCAAATTAGAATGATTGTGCTAAAATTAATAAAGGGGTATTTACATACATATTTCGTCTTTTCAAGACACTTTTTTCATGTAAGATGGGGGGAGGGTGAGTCTTACACCCATTAATTATGATTATAAAAATCTTCGAAAATTACATTATCGATGGTGAATAATTAGGAAGAATAATATGTAAAACCTTTATCTAAATTTTTTATCAGAAATTATAATTCTCAAACATTACTTTTTACCCGTACTTATAGAAATATTGCGTTTTTAGAAGCGTCCATATTTTACTTCTTATGTATATATTTTTAACAACAAAATACTAATTATTTCACTGCGGGGCATTTTTCTTGGATCTTTAAAAAAGTATAGTTCCCTTTTGTTTAGTTTATTTCAGAGAAGAAAGGGATAACATCGGTGTTAAGGACCGGCGCTAATGTCCGTTTAAATTGACTTAAATCACTTCTAAAGATATTTCAAAATTTTCATCGTCGCATAGTAAATAATGTATTTCCGATTGATTTTTTTTTTTTTTTAATATATATATATATATATTCAGCTTCATTCAAGTGACTTTTTGCATTTTTAAAATAATTTACAACGATCATTTTTTAAGGAATAAAAATTTGTTTCATAATAATTTATAAATATATACTGTCACAAATTAAGTGTTTGCCACAAATGCCAAATGATTGCTCAGAGCAAATGGGAACGCCGTTTCTGCTTATTTTGTTAATTTATTTATTAACCATTTGGAAAAATGGTTATTGTCTCAGACGGGGTAGGATATCAAAAGCATATCTGTAGCTTTTTATTGGTTTAATCCGCATTTTATTCGTGTTCTGATTGGTCTATACAGTAATCTGTATTTCCCTTTACTTTTAACAGAGATGGATTACTTCTGTTGCCACTATGACAAAAAAGTAAAAAAAAACTACAAAAAAAAATTAATAACTCAGAAACAAATTGAGATACAGCTTTCAAACAAAAGGCATTTAAAAGTACATTTTTTTCTCTATACGACGGTGTAAAAAGTAATATTGTGGGATGTTTAGAAGTTTAAGAATGAAATTTCTTTTAAAATGGGTCGTCAGATTTCTTAGACGATGGAAAAGCCTTTTCCCGAACAGCCAATGAAATGCTTGGATAATACGTAAGATTCAGATGGATAATACGTAAATTTTAAGAAGTCTGACGGGTCAAAGGCGATGATTCTTGCTTGCAATTTTTACGTGTAATAACACTATTAATGTATAATTCATGGCGTACGTAATGTAGGATCAACTCCGTGCGATTTTTTATGTCTTAAATTTTAGTCTTCGAAAAAATCATTTTCCAAATGGTCGTTGTAATTTGTTAAATTGCTTTTTTTATTTGCATTGTAGTGGGCACTTTACGAGGTAACCCTCCAGTGACTCAGACATTCAGCTCTCTATTTGTAAAGGGGGGTGCTGATTTCGAACGTATATAGCGCTCGCCATCCTTACCTTTCAGATTTACCTGAAATTTTATTCCTATTTTGTTTAGTTCTTGCTTAGTTTTTGCCTAGTTACATAGGTATGAGTTAGATTCCCTTAAAAAAAAAAAAAAAAAAAAAAAAAAAACCTCGTGGAAGGCATTCCCTTACTGTCCCGATAATCGCCAGTGACAAAAAAGCGACATCGCTACTAGCTACGCTTGATAAATCCCATGGAAATCACCCAGGGAATAACAAAACATTTTAAAATGCTATTTAAAATAGGGGAAAATGTTAAGAAATGACGAAGTGAGATGACATTTGCAGATCAATTGGAAAGCACTGAAAGCTTGAACTTAATTAAAACATTGAACTTAATGCCTTGCTCTTTAAAAAAAATACAAATAAAAAAAAATATATTGAAAAATGAAGCACATATGAAAATGTAATTTATGATTATTTATGACTTAGCAAAAAAAAAAAAAAAGGCAAGAGTAAAATACAAAAAACAAAATAATCTATTTTATTTTATTCTTTGTCAACTTTATTTAAGACCTTAAACATTTTCTCATTTAAAAGGTAAATAACGTAGGACAAAATATATTATAATTTTAAATGATAATCCTTATTTAATAAAACGTATACACTTCCTAGTTATAAAAAAAATAGAATTTATGGCAACTTTTACATAACTGATGATCTAGAGAATCTTTAAATTAGAAAATGTTTTGAAATATAAATAGAATTTTTTTATGTAGAAAATTATTTACAAGGCGTTCTTAAAACAACTCTATTAAAACAACAAATTTTAATTTTACTGTCCCTTTTCTATGCACTGTAAAAAAAATCTGTAGTTCTACAGATGTAAAGTTACATGCTTACTAAACTTTCACCTGTAACTGTACGAAAAAAGCTGCAAATCTACAAAACTAGTTTTTGTAAAGCTACAAAAATCTGTAACTTTACAAATGAATCTGCTAAAATTTCAGTAATCTTACTAAACTTTTATTTGTAACCCTGGCTGCAGTTACATGAAAAGTTCTCGGAATCCCAGTTTCCAAAAGAATTCTTAGTAACCTTACAGATTTTTTGATTTTCGGCGCAAAAGTGTGTCTGTTACATGAAATTTTGTTGTTGCCGTTACATGAAAAGTTCTAGGAATCCAAGTTTCCTAGAAAAACTTTAGTAACTTCACAGATTTTTTTTTAGAGTGTGTAACGTAGATTTAGATAATTAGCCGTTACCCTAAAAATACTTTTAAAATTTTTATCATTGCATGGAATAAAAAATCTTGAATGATTTGAATTTCATGTTTACCATTGTTTTGTGGCCCTTCCATTTTTAGTTCCACTTTCATAATATTTGAAATGTATGTGTGTATATTATGATATTTTCTAGACAGAAAGCGACCAAGACAATATTTAAGCTGCTGATTGCAACTTATATCTTCTATAAGGCCCATTGCACTTATTAAAAATTATTACGAAATATTTCATGGTTTAGCCCGTTTTGTTATGTTACAGAAAGTTAATTTTTAGTACAAAAGTTTATTTTTAAAACATGCATATTTGAAGCTGATTAATTTGATAAATATATTTAATTTTGTACTTGCATTATATACTTAAATTACTGAAATGTTAACTAATAGCACCAGAAAGTGCTAATGAAATCACGTAAAACCTATTCGTACATTCTCACGCTTTTTCTACACACACACACAGAGAGAGAGAGAGAGAGAGAAATCAGACTCAAAGAATAATCGATCAAATGTAAATTTTATAAAATCCATCTTCAGAAGTCAAAATATTAAAATCATACAGACTAGAGAAATAATGAATAAAGCAGATTTAAAAAAAAATATATATATATATACACAAAATTTAAAGATTTACCGTTAAATGAGGGAAAAAGTCTTATTTTTTTACGGACTTTTTGAACTTTAAAATAAATCAAACCTGGCTGTAAACATATACTGTACAGTGATGTTATAAATACAATTTAAAAATCACTGATTTCAGAATACTTTTGATACAGCCTGATGAACATAAAATTAATAAATATATAAATCGTTTGTCAAATCCTGTGTAAAGTAAGAAAATTCAATATTTTTTAGTGTAATATGACCTCACTTTACAGTAAGCCTCAAAACGATTAAAATGTTTGGTAGTAGTATAAATACATAGACACACATTTATGAAAAATTATGTCAAGGGATAAGTGATGTTTGTACTTCTAAATGATTTATTGAAGTGATTTTCGTTCTTTTGATTTAATAAGCTATATGTTGTTATTTGAATGGTGATATGTAATGCTAATTTTGGGGTGAAATGTCTAAAAGGCATATAACAAAGAATTATCAAAACAGAAACAATTAAACTTTTAAAAACTGTATCTTTCAAAATTTTTCATCACAAAATTTTTATCCTAAAATAACTAAAGTTAGTTTGAAACGTCAGTGTATGAATTACCTGTGTAAGTTAAGTATTGGAACTAAAAGGCAAATTTGGAATCTTATTGGACAAACGTTTAAAATTTTGCAAATGCTTTGAAAAGAAACCAAAAGCATACCACTACATGTACGTTTCATACCAAACTAATGCCAATTTTTAGCACTGTTTCATAAAAATTCCAAATGCTTTTATTTTTCAAATGTTTTAGTTTTTCAAATGCCTTCACTTTTCTAATGCTTTCATTTTTCAAATGTCTTTCAATTAAAAAATACACATTATTCATAATGCTTCGACAGTGCTTGGAAACAACACAAGTTACCTTTAGATCATTCAGCATCATCAAAACGTCCCCAACAACCATTCATTCATTCAAATACAATTATTGTAAATTTTTCAAATATTTATTTGTAAGATGTAACAGATAACTGGACTAAACAACAAAGAGATAAAAGTTTATAAAATATTGTTGAACTGAAACTGCTAATTCGTGGTAATCGAGAAATACTTGCATTCAAAAGTAGTTAGAATTTTATTAGAGAAATGTTACAAAAAACACACGTTTTACTTATTTATTTAAATACAATGTTTAAAATTATAATAAAAACTTAACATCAAGTATTCCAGTATTTAAAAAGCACCTGAAAAGGCATAACTTCTTATTTGAAGAAGCCTTTTTTGAAGTACGAATAGAGAAAAATGTATATCAACGAAACTGATAAAGATATATTTATTATTTGAAGGGATCAATAAAGGCAAAATATATTTTATAAAACTTATAACTTATCACTTTTTTAAGTGGGGAAATACGAGTGTTCTATATGCACTGTATCAGGATATGTAGGAGGATTTATGCTTCATTATAATATTTTGAAATCACAGGAATAGAAAGACTTCATTCTTAATTCAAAGGATTTTAACAAGAAGTGTTCTTATTCGGATCACAAAAAGGATTAATCTCTTTGCATGCAGATTTAGTGTGCTTTGATATAAAAAACCTTGTACTGAATTTTAGATAAATCTATACTAATATTGTTGTTCCATTATCAGAATTTTTTTCTTTAACAAAAAATAATATTACATCTAATTTCGCATTATATTTCCTATTTCAGTTTATTTTAATTATTATTACTATTGTATCTATAGATGTATCGCTAACAAAAGATTAGATATTATAATTTGCATCAGTAAATATCTACTTCATGTTTATGATTGTTTCTGTTTAACTATATGAAAGGTCATATTATTTGTGGAAAAAACATGTTACTCTACTATAGCTAAACTATTTTGTTTAATCAAAACTTATTTTAACACTTTAAACAGTACGTATTTTATTTTTACTCGAAATCCTTGATAGAAGCATAAAGTCTAGAACACCTAGTTAATTATAAACCTAGAAGAAAACGAAGTTCACACGACAAACAAACCCATTTAATATAAAGCAAATTGCGCGATAAATGTAATATGAGCAATTAAAAGTAATCATTCAACAGCCTGGAAATGAATATACAATATAAGCAGAAGTCGATTTATAAATGAAGATTCACAGTCACGCAACGCCTGACAGGTGAACTTGACAATGTTGAACACTATGTGCTTTGGTAAATGAAATATCGTGTATGAATGTTTTGCGAAGCTCATTTTTTTAACTTTTAATTAGTTCAAAAATCTTCAATAATAGATTCTTTAAAACCTAAAATTATAAAAAGGCAAATTAAGACTAAAATTACACACCAGGGTTAGTCGAATTTTCATTAAGGCATTATCACCAGGCATTCAATGGTGGATGAGATGTCAAATTTCTCTCACTAATGTTAAACATATGTGTTTGGAACAAATTTCCATATTCAAATGTCTCCATAGCAACTGTCTATGTATTAAAAAAAATATGTGCTTTTTTTATGTGCTGAAATCATAGCGAAGGTGACAAGCTTTTAATAAAATTTTAGCATGTCCAGTAAAATCAGCTGAATATTTTAGGAAAATTTTTACGACTTGGAGACATTCTTTAAAATCAGTACAGAGCAAAAAGTTTAAAAGTGTTAATTAGCACTTTTAAAGTACGGATGTATTCTAGGCCCGTGGGCTCAACAATAGCTGGGGGAATTTGAAATTTCTATATCCAACACTATTAAATGTGTTACGCGTTTGAATGTTTTAAGGCAGAAAAACATTCATGATTTCTGTATATTAAATTATACATGGTTAGGATTCATTATAATAAAATTACTAATGACTCATATTCTAAACGACTCAAATAGTAAATAAAGATTCATATACTACTTAATAATTCATTTATTTTATTTTAAACGTTCTCTCCGTAGAACGTACATTCTTGTTAAACAACTTTAATTAAAAAACCACTATAGCTCAAAAAGCAATATATATATGTAACGAATAAATATCGGAGGAGCGTTTCCCGGACTTGTATAGCGTAGTCGCAGCCGTTTACTTTCCGGCATGTGTCCCTACAGCCGTCTTTAATATGTAAAGACATCTAGGAATTGACAGAACTAGTGGATTAAATAACTGGGACTCGGGAACAGCTTGGTGGACCGAACTCTTTTATTTAGCCGCTCCTCTTACAGTCTGAGTCGCGAGTTCGGCCGGGGGCCCCTCGAGCCACGTACGATGATTTTCAGGAGCTACATTGTCATACTTTTGATAGGCTTCTCAAATCTGCAAGATCTCTCGTTTTTGGCGCGGGTTTTAGCTAATTTCTTGGTGTTCAACATATTTTCCAGCAGAGGGCATAGTTGTAAAATTGGGAGGAACATTTCTTTAATTGGTTGATTAGCTTTTGATTGATTGTCCGGGACCAGATGCCGGAGTTAGGCTTGGCTCGCCCGGGGATGAGCTAACCACAACTGAATGAGAATATTCCGAACGTCAGCAAGTCTACTCTTAAAGATCGTCCGAAAATGATATCTGAAAGTAATAAGATGTATTGCTGGGAAACAAAGTTACAAGGGGTAAAACTGGTTTTAGATTGAGATTTAAAGTTAGGACGAAAGCTTCGGATTTTAATTTAAATTTTTTAAATTTTGAATTTAAAAAGGAGTTTTATCCTTTCATATCCCCCCCCCCCTCCAAGTAGAGGTCCACCAGATTCACCTGCAAATCTGGGGGGACTCACCCCGGAAAATGGTGACTACAAAATTAGATAAGAAAGAATTTAATTGTGCAACGCTACAGATTAAGGTTCATGTTAATGATAGAGTTAAATCTAAAGTAAAATTTAAAGTAAATATAATGTTAAAGTAAAGTTTACTAAGACATGAAGGTTGAATTTTACTGCTGGAAAACATATTTAAAATTTTACTTTTGAGTTATAAACTTTAAGGAAAAATAAATTTTAAATTTTAAATTTTTATGCAAAAATATCTAAGTTTAAGATTTGGCTCTTGGGACAACCTGACCGAACTTTACATAATACTTGAAAAAATTAATGACATAAAATATGAGAATACCATAGAATATAAAGAAAAGCTGAAAACAAATTACAATAATAATATAAGAAATATATGGGAAAACACAAAATAAAATAATATAGTTTAAGTATTGACCATAATTTTCATTTTTCGAAGTCCTTTGGTCAAGAAGTTTATGCTCTTTTTGTTAAAGTCTTTGACCATATATTTCACATTTTTATATAAAATTCAACTATGTAAAAATATAACTTTAGGTACAACTATAATATTAGAAATTGAAAATAAACATAGGAAAACTTAAAACAAAATTCTTTTCCATAATTATAAAGAAAACACAATATAAGATTACTTTTCATGTATTGTAAGAGATTCCTCCAGTCCTATATTGAGTCTCTTATGACATGAATTATGTTTTCCAAAATAATTGAAATTATGGTATTAAAATTATAAAAGTACACTGATACATGACTACTGGGGAAAATGTTTTTTTATGTACAAAATATTCAACTAGTATTCAAACGAAAAATATTGTACAGCAAAATATAAAAATATTGAACGTAGAGAAATACTTAAAAATGTGAACTAATGAAACCATTTGAAAATTTCTTCACATGTTATTTCAAAATGTGAAAATATTAAAAATATGTTGAAATATAAAATTGGTGAATTGTAACTATTAAATAATGTAATAAAAATATTGATATAAATATGAAAATAAAGAAAGATAATATTTTGAAGTCTATTTACATGGAAGCCTACTTGTAAGGTAAGTAGTATTGATCCTAAACCGTTGACGGTTTTAGCAAAATCCTAAACCGTGGAAGGTTTCAGCACTCCTAAACCTCGGGGAGGTTTTAGAAAAAATAAAAATAAATAAAAATGTGCGTGAAGTTTATTTTCTGAGTGAAGATGCAGATGCAACTCACTGGTAACCAAAGGTATTTACTATTTTGCAGACTGAGGTATTTATTTCCCTCAGTGGCATTAATAAATCCAAGTCACCATTTAATAAACTACATCTACATCTCACTGTTAGCTCATAAAAATTTTCCTATTTTATGTAAGTAAAATAAAATCAAAGAACATTTTTCCTCAAGATGAAGGCCAGAACGTTTTGAGTTTTCCTTGCTAGTTTTTACGCAAATAGTAAAAATCTTTTAATTTTTAAGTGTTTTATTACTGGCTAAGGAAAAAAAAAATTAATAATTAAAATAGAAAAAAAAACTAAATAAAACAAACAAAAATTTAATAAAATAATAGCCCCTGGTTGAAACAAATAGGATTATGACACAGCTTTTGAAGCGCATGGCAACCCGTTGACAAATTTTTGAATGATCTTGTATTTTGTTGAACCCCTATTTTATCAACAGTTGCCACATATGCTCAGATTGTGCAAGTCACTGAATCCCTTTTTGCCTGTTGAGGGGTATTTTTGGTGGAAGTTAAATAAATACATAAAAACTCTGATTTAAAGGCTTCATGGTCTGGAACCATGGTCATCTTTAAAAATTGTATGTTTGGGTTTGGACACTATTGGATTTACTACGGTTAAAGTGGGATTACCAAGGTCATGTCCAAACCAGTGATTGAATCATGGAAAATATTTTGAACATGGTGGGGGCGGGACCTTCACCTGTTTTCTAAAAGTGACAGGGGTTAAATACCTGTTCATATTTCGTTTTTAGGCAATGGGATTTATTTAAAAAAATACCGGATAACAATACTAAAAATTAAAAACTCAAATACTAAAATATAACATAAGGTAAAATATGACATTCATGCTATACACAAAAATATATAAATGAATAATGATTTGTATAAAATTCTATATATAAAATGAAATACTTGAAAACGTTCTCATTAAAATAAAAACTGTCTACACAAAAATGATTCAAATATGGATTAAAATAACACACAACCTGGCATAAATAACTATTTACAAACATTTAGAAATTTCAGTGTGCTCATCTGTATTATAAAAAAAAATAATAATGGAATAGGTTACTAAACTTACGCAAATACTCATTTGCACAGGATTATTTGATTTTTTTTTTAATCATGTAACTAGTTTAACATTTATTCACAGTATGCCAGAAACATTAAAATCAAATAAATTTTACTTTTTGGTGATCGCACGTATGCGTCACTTGATGAATAAGAAAACAAAATTACTGTTATTTTCGTTTACCACGATTTTAACGCGCATGTAGTGTGTCAACCCAAAAATTTTCCATCATTTTAATAATAAATTTAAATCCCACAAGAAATAAAAAATAAAGTTAATAAAAATTTTAAAATAATAAATTTGAATTTGCTTAAAATCTTTAAAATCCCTTTAATACAGTACCCATATTTTAAATAAACTACTTTGACTTCATGAACGCTGTCAAAATTTTAAAATTTACAGATTGATAATAGTATTTTTTGTTGTCTTTTTCATTCTAAAATAATTTGCATTCTCGCGACGAACCTATTTTATTTCTTTCTTTGTACTTTCGGAAATAACAAATTCCGTAATCGACATTTAAAGTAAAAAATACAAATAAATGAAAACATGGTTGATGTAACAAAACAGATTTCTTATAATGAAAGTATTTCATAAAATAAATACTGCAAAGAGAAATATGCAGTTTTACTTAATTAAATTTCAGGCAAAAAATACGCTTTTTTTCCAACTTACATGTGCTTTTAACTTAAAAACATCACTCTGAACTAAAAATAAATAAAAAGAAACATACCTGTGAATCCAATGGCTTTTACCAAAATTAGAAAGGAAGAAAAACTAATTTAACATTACCTAATTATTATCACTATTTTTTTTCTTCCCTATTTTCTAATGAATTCTGAAAGATAAAGAATTAAATAAAACACTTTTCTGTTCCTTCATAACACCTTTTCAATTATTCGTCCGCTGAAAAATAAAAATAAATCAATTTCTGTTTCTATCATTCAAGGATGAGTCAATTTTTTTGGGTGTTACAGGAGAAGAATGAGTTAGTCGCGATTGCGACCTTTAACCTTGAAAAGTCTGACACACTTTTTTACTCGGATACAATCAAATAAGTGTGACGTAACCGGGGGTATTAAAAAATTAGAAAAGATAACATACAAGAAAATGTTTTGTGCTTGTCTGCAAAATTTTACTCAAAACTGAAGACAATGATTAAAATACAGCGGCCCCTCGTTTTATCACATCTGCTGGGATACAATCAAATGAAAGGAAGATGTTATGCTACAAAAATCAATATAAATTATTAGAATTTAGAAAGAAATTATTTCTCTTGTTTTCTCGATTTTTTATTATTTTTATTTTTATTTTTTTTTCCATAACATCTTCTTCCAATAAACACTTGAATTGTGTTAAATTCATCCTCAATATTTGAAAGTAAATTTTTCCCCCTATGCGACGAAAATTGAAAATGTACGATATCAGAAGATAAAAAAATTGCAGTAGCGAAAATTTCAAGACCGAAATTTGATCGTGAAGTGTTTCCATTAGCAAAATGACGTCAGCGTTACGTTTGTTCTTTATAATATATATACTTAATCAGTAAAATATAATAAAGACCAGTTATTAGGATGTGGTTATCAATTGAGGCTCTTATGCTTGGTATTCCGGAATGAAAAACAGCAATTTTCACCTTCTCAAAATTTGCATACGTACTTCTCATATCCATTTTCCTCATTTTTAAATTTTTTTTTTATTTTGTTTGATTATTTAAAAATCATTTTAACTCAAAACTTGAAGTCACGATTGTTAGCAACATCTTTTATATGTGAACAAACGCACTCTTTACTTGAGATTCTAATCTCAATTCCAGAGAGTAAAAATTCCGCAATTTATGTTTTTTAGACGCATTTGTGTTAAAATATTAAGTTTTATCTAAGAAAATGATCGTTTTCTTTTAAATATGACTTCATTTTCACTTAAATATGCATTTCGCCTAGTGTCTGAAACTTAGAATCACTACACATGCAGAAGGAAACACAATATAAAAAATTTATGAGGAAAAATGCGTGTTTTCAAAAGCAGTATGTTATTTTCCATTATTATGCCCCTAATTTAATATTATGATCCTAATGGGATTTTCCCGCGTAGGTTCGAATCCTACCGACTTTAAAATGTAACGAATAAATATCGGGGGAGCGTTTCCCGGACTTGTATAGCGTAGTCGCAGCCGTTTACATTCCGGCATGTGTCCGTACAGCCGTCTTTAATATGTAAAGACATCTAGGAATTGACAGAACTAGTGGATTAAATAACTGGGACTCGGGAACCGCTTGGTGGACCGAACTCTTTTATTTAGCCGCTCCTCTTACAGTCTGAGTCGCGAGTTCGGCCGGGGACCCCTCGAGCCACGTACGATGATTTTCAGGAGCTACATTGTTATACGTTTGATAGGCTTCTCAAATCTGCAAGATCCCTCGTTTTTGGCGCGGGTTTTAGCTAATACTTTGGGGTTTAACATATTTTCCAGCAGAGGGCATAGTTGTAAAATTGGGAGGAACATTTCTTTAATTGGTTGATTAGCTTTTGATTGATTGTCCGGGATCAGATGCCGGAGTTAGGCTTGGCTCGCCCGGGGATGAGCTAACCACAACTGAATGAGAATATTCCGAACGTCAGCAAGTTTACTCTTAAAGATTGTCCGAAAATGATATCTGAAAGTAATAAGATGTATTGCTGGGAAACAAAGTTACAAGGGGTAAAACTGGTTTTAGATTGAGATTTAAAGTTAGGACGAAAACTTCGGATTTTAATTTAAATTTTTGAAATTTTGAATTTAAAAAGGGGTTTTATCCTTTCATATATATATATTAATTTATGTTTACTCTCAGTGAAATTACCTTTCATTTTTCATTCAACTTCGTTTCATTTAAATCTATATGAGATTCAATATCGTAAAATATTTCATAACTCATTTTTAGAAATGTGTTTTTCAGTTAAATATTTTTATTTATTGTAATGTTTATGAATTTATAAAGTTCATTATGAGCACAAAGTTAGATAATTTGATTAGACATAATGTATGGCTTAGGATTAATTCGATAACATTTTACAAGCATACCACTACATATACTTTTCATACGAAACTCATGCCAACTTTTAGCACTGTTTAATAAAAATTCCAAATGCTTTTATTTTTCGAATGTTTTAGTTTTTCGAATGCCTTCACTTTTCTAATGCTTTCATTTTTCAAATGTCTTTCAATTAAAAAATACACATTCTTCATAATGCTTCGACAATGCTTGCAAACAAAACAAGTTACCTTTAGATCATTCAGCATTATCAAAACGTCCCCAACAACCATTCATTCATTCAAATAAAATTATCGTACAGTTTTCAAATATGTATTTGTAAGATGTAACAAATAACTGGACTAAACAACAAAGAGATAAAATTTATAAAATATTGTTGAACTGAAACTGCTAATTCGTGGTAATCGAAAAATATTTGCACTCAAAAGTACTCAGAATTTTATTAGAAAAATGAAAATAAAACACACGTTTTACATATGTATTTAAATACAATGTTTAAAAACATAATAAAAACTTGACATCAAGTATTCCAGCATTTAAAAAGTATCTGAACAGGCATAACTTCTTATTTGAAGAAGCCTTTTTTGAAGTACGAATAGAGAAAAATGTATATCAACCAAACTGATGAAGATATATTTATTATTTGAAGGAATCAATAAAGACAAAATATATTTTGTAAAACTTATAACTTATCACTTTTTAAAGTGGAAAGCGAGTGTTTTATAAGCACTGTATCAGGATATGCAGGAAGATTTATGCTTCATTATAATATTTTGAAATTACAGGAATAGAATGACTTCATTCTTAATTCAAAGGCTTTTAACAAAAAATGTTGTTATTCGGATCACAAAAAGGATTATTCTCTTTGCATGCAGATTTAGTGTGCTTTCATATAAAAAACCTTGCACTGAATTTTAATTTAATCAATACTAATTTTGTTGTTCCTGTCATATCTTAATAATAGTTGAGATCTGTATTAATAGATGGCAGCACTACACAATCTGTTTGTAAGGTATTGCATGTTACCAGAATATTTCTGCGCAGTTGTAAAATGTGATTTGTTGAGAATAGCTGCATTTTAGCGGCTTGTTTATAATGTATATAATAAACTATAAGTAATATTATAGTTATGCATTCTTCTTTAGTTAAGAATAAATTAGTTATAATAAGGAGCTCGGTGTTATAAAAGTGGCGACGAAAATGGTAATTTAACCCAAAGTGAAATGTTGTGAAAAAAAAAAGAATTTTTTTTGGAAAGAGAAAAAGAAAAAGTGGCACGGAAAATGGCAGATAAAGAAATAATTTCACTGGGACGCTTGGAAGAATATAATGCAAATGTTCCTTGGACTATTTACGTCGAGAAAATTGATTTTTATTTCTCAGCAAATAGCATCAAAAATGATGAAATGAAAAAGAACATTTTATTAAGTTCTGTGGGAACAACAACATTTGCTATTTTGCGTGACATTATTGTCCCGAATACTGTGAAATAAATCAGTTACGAGGATCTTTTAAAGAAAGCTAAAGATCATTTTTCACCACGCCCGAGTGAAATTGTGGAACGATTTAAGTTCCAGAAACGACTAAGGAAGCAAGGAGAAAATATAGCTGAGTTCGTATGAGATTTACGTCGTTTATCCGAACATTGTAATTTCGGAAATACGCTTAATGACCGCCTCCATGATCAGTTGGTATTTGGGATCCAGGATGAGAAAATTCAGCAAAAATTACTGGATTCTAGAGACTTAACGTTCCAAACAGCGATAGAAATAGCTGAGTCTTTCGAGAGTGCTGAGGCTGGAGTAAAATCCGTACACATTGGAGATATTACGACTGTCAATCAAGTGCGTGTTTCGAAGGAGAGAAATCGAAAGTAGAAAAGTATACTCATGCACCTAAGCCTAAAGAAGATAGATTCGCGCTTGAGAAACCGTGTTATAGATGTTCTAAAAATCCCAATCCAAAAGTATGTCCTTTTAAATCTGCAGAATGTCATTTCTGCCATCGATTGGGGCATTTAAAAATTTGTTGCAGAAATCGAAAATTTGGAATGAAAAGTGAGAAACCTTTTAAGAACAGAAAAATTAAAACTGTTCAGGATGAATATTGTTTAATTTTTATGAACGACAACTCTAATAATCTGTCGTGGGTAAAATCTGTTAAAATAAATGGTGTAAATATACAATTTGAAATTGATAGCGGTGCGGCTCATACGATCGTAAGTAAAAGTGTTGCTCATAAATTGTTCTCAGGTAAGCTGCCTTTAATTAAATCTAATGTTAAGTTGCAAACTTATACTAAAGATTCTTTAACTGTTTTGAGGGAATTAAAAGTAAATGCTGCTGTTGATGAATATTCTATACCTGATTTAAAAATGTTAGTAATTAAAGAGGAGGGTCCGAGTCTAATCGGAAAAACTTGGTTAAAAGCATCAAAATTATTTTGGCCTAATGTAAATATGATTAAAAGCATTTCGAAAGATGATTTAATTAGAAATTTTCCTAATGATTTTGCTGACAGGATCGGAACAATCAAGGGTCCTCCCGTGTCAATAAAGTTGAAAAAAGATGCAAAACCAGTTTTTCTCAAGTCTCGACCTGTTCCTTTTGCTTTAAGAAAAGCTACTGATGTTGAATTGGAACGATTAACTAATGAGGGTATTTTAAAACCTGTTGATCATTCAGAATGGGCTAGTCCTATAGTAATTGTTCCTAAGCCTAATGGTTCTGTTAGAATATGTGGTGATTATAGAGCAACAGTTAATTCTAATACTGAAAGTGATAATTATCCCCTTCCGAGAATGGAAGAATTATTTTCTAAATTATCAGGTGGTAAATTTTTTACTGTTTTTGATTTAAAAGATGCATATTTACAACAACCTGTAGATATTGAAAGTAGCACAATTTTGACTATAAATACTCATAAAGGTTTGTTTAATGTGTTGCGATTAGCATTTGGGGTAAAATGTGCTCCTGGTATGTTTCAAAGAAAAATTGAACATATTTTTAAAAGAAATTGAATATGTTGGTGTATTTTTAGATGATGTTATTATTAGTGCTAGTAATGAATCAGAACATTCTGAAAGAGTTGAAAGTGTTCCGAAATGCTTTTCTGAGCATGGTATAAGATTAAATAAGGAAAAATTAAAATTTATGGTTTCGGAAGTTTCTTATTTAGGTCATAAAATATCTCAGGAAGGAATTAGACGTATTCCAGAAAAAGTTAATGCTATTTTGAATGCTCCTATTCCAAATAATGTGTTACAATTGCGTTCATTTTTAGGCTTAATTTCTTATTATAGAAACTTCCTACCTAATATTTCAGATGTTTTAGAACCTTTACATAGATTATTAGATAATAATGTAAACTGGACATGGTCAGAAAAGCATGAAAAAGCGTTTCAAAAAGTGTGACAACTATTAAGTACATCTCCTGTTTTAGAATTATATGATGTAAACAAAGATATAGTTTTAAACTGTGATGCTTCTGAATATGGCATAGGTTCCGTTTTAAGCCACATTGTTGAGGGTAAAGAGAAACCTATTGCTTATGCTTCTAGAACTTTAAATAAAACTGAAAGAAATTATGCAATGATTGATAAAGAAGCTTTATCTATAATGTTTGGTGTCACTAAATTTCACCAATATTTAGCTGGAAAAAATTTAAAATTATAACAGATCATAAACATTTAATTAGATTATTTGATCCTGTTAAAAAAGTACCTGATACATTATCACCTAGAATGCTGAGATGGTCATTAATGTTAGCTGGTTATGATTACACAATTGAGTATCGCGAGGGTAAAAATAATAAAAATGCTGACGCATTAAGTAGATTACCTCTCCCAGAAACTGTAAATATAGTGAGTAATCCTGTGGAATTAATGTTTGTTTCAAATAATGATAATTGGCCTGTTACTTCTAAAACTATTGCAAAGTGGACAACTGAAAATCCTGTAACTAAACAAATTTTAGAATGGGTGTTACATGGGTGGCCGCGAAAGGTTAAACAAGAAAAATATCAACCATATTTTCGTAGAAGGGAGGAAATTTCCTGTCTAGAAAATTGTCTATTGTGGGGACATAGAGTGATCATACCAGAGGAAGGTCGTGAATATATATTAAAATTACTGCATTCCGTTCATCAGGGTATATCGAGCATGAAAGCGAAAGCTAGGGGGGTAGTTTGGTGGCCAAATATGGATAAAGAATTTGAACAAATGGTAAATTCTTGTAATAGATATCAGATGTTTGCGAGGGATTGTCCCAAAATGGAACCCTTGAAATGGAAATCTGAACTGCCCTTGGAAAGGATCCATATAGATCATGCCGGTTCTTTTGAAGTTAAAATGTTTTTAATAGTAGTCGATTCTTATACTAAATGGTTGGAGGTAGAAGTAGTACCCAGGTCTGATAGTAGAACTACAATTAAGGTATTAAGGAGAATTTTTGCCACATTTGGATTACCTGTTAAATTAGTCGGTATTAATGGTCCCGTGTTTACAAGTGATGAATTTGAGGGATTTCTTAAAAATAATGGAATTAAGCATACACCTGTTCCACCTTATCATCCGTCTTCGAACGGACAAGCGGAAAGGTATGTGCAAACTGTGAAAAATTGCCTTAAAAAGCTAGATAAAAGTGACATAACATTGTCAATTTCACGATTTTTGTTAGAAAATCATTCCACTCCTCATTCGGTGACTTGTAAAACTCCTGCTGAATTAATGTTTGGAAGGCCAGTTCGAACAGCCCTTAATTTGGTATTACCATCAAAACCTAAAATACAGTAACCCCTGCACAGATATAAGCTTCATGATTTAGTTTTTGTTAAAAATTTTGGAAAAGGGGAGAAATGGGTAAAAGGAAAAATTATGAAATTATTGGGGAGTAGATGGGTTTTAGTAAATAGATGTGATGGAGTAATGTGTAAACGTCACGTTGATCAGTTGAGACGAAATAAAGAGGTAAGTGATGAAATACCAGCGAGAGTTGTAGAGATAAATCGAAATGATAAACTAATGACAGACAAAGTTGAAAATATGGGACATAGTGGTAAAAATTACAGTAATTATGATAGGTATGAAAGGATTAACCAAAACCATTTTTCTGGAATTAATAGAAAAATAACAGAACAGCTTAATAATGATAATACGATAGAACCAAGCCAATCTCAGCTTTCGCATGATATTGTGGCAAGTACAGTTGTAAGTAATAAAAATGATGTTACGTCAAACAAAACGGTAAAAGACAGTTTGAATAAAAACAATGACGAGGACTGTCATAAAAGTGCTCCAGTTCGAAGAAGTCATAGAACAAGATTGCCTGTAGTTTGTTTGAACTATGTGGGGAGGGGTGTCATATCTCAATAATAGTTGAGATCTGTATTAATAGATGGCAGCACTACACAATCTGTTTGTAGGATATTGCATGTTACCAGAATATTTCTGTGCAGTTGTAAAATGTGACTTGTTGAGAATAGCTGCATTTTAGCGGCTTGTATATAATGTATATAGTAAACTATAAGTAATATTATAGTTATGCATTCTTCCTTAGTTAAGAGTAATTAGTTTATAATAAGAGAGCGGCGTTATAAAAGTTCCATTATCAGAAAGTATTTTCTTTAACAAAAAATAATATTACATCTGATTTCACATTATATTTTTATTTCAGTTTACTTTTATTATTATTACTATTGTATAGATGCATCGCTAACTAAAGATTAGATATTATATTTTGCATCAGTAAATACCTATTTCATGTTTATGATTTTTTCTGTTTAACTATAACAAATGTCATATTATTTGTGGAAAAAAAAAAAACATGTTACTCTACAATAGCTAAACTATTTTGTTTAATCAAAACTTATTTTAACACTTTAAACTGTACGTACTTTATTTTTACTCGAAATACTTGATAGAAGCATTAAATCTAGAATACCTAGTTAATTATAAACCTACAAGAAATCAAAGTTCTCAAGACAAACAAACTCATTTAATATAAAGCAAATTGCGTGATAAATGTAATATCAGCAATTAAAAGTAATCATCCAACAGCCTGGAAATGAATACACAATATAAGTAGAAGTCGATTTATAAATGCAGATTCACAGTCACGCAACGTCTGACAGTTGAATTTGACAATGTTGAACACTATGTGCTTTGGTAAATGAAATGTCGTGTATGAATGTTTTGCGAAGCTCTTTTTTTTTCTTTTAATTAATTGAAAAATCTTCAATGACAGATTGTTTAAAACCTAAAATTATAAACAGATAAATTAAGACTAAAATTACACACCAGGGTTAGTCTTTCGAATTTTCATTAAGGCTGTTGGTGGGAGATATGTCAAATTTCTCTCACTAATGTTAAACATATGCGTTTGGAACAAATTTCCATTTTAAAATGTCTCCATAGCAACTGTTGTTCTATGTATTAAAAAATATGTGCTTTTTTATGTGTTGCAATCATTACGACATGGACACATTCTTTAAAATCAGTACAGAGCAAAAGTTTAAATGTGTTAATTTCACGAACAGCAATTTTAATGTACGGATGTATTCTAGGCCCGTGGGTTCAACAATAGCTAGGGGAATTTGAATTTTCTATATACAACACTATTAAATGTGTTACGTGTTTGAATGTTTTAAGGCAGAAACACTGTCATGATTTATGTATATTAAAATATATATGGTTAAGGATTCGTTATAATAAGATTACTAATGACTCATATGCTAAACGACACAAATAATAAATAAAGATTCATATACTACTTAAATATTCATTTATTTTATTTTAAATGTTCTCTTCGTGGAACGTACATTCTTGTTAAACAACTTTAATTAAAAAACCATTATAACTCAAAAGACAATATATATATTTTTTTAATTTATGTTTACTCTCAGTGAAATTATTTTTCATTTTTCATTCAAATTCGTTTCATTTAAATCTATGTGAGATTCAATATCGTAAAATATTGCATAACTCATTTTTAGAAATATGTTTTTCAGTTAAATATTTTTATTTATTCTAATGTTTATGAATTTATAAAGTGCATTATTTATTAGCGCAAAGTTAGATAATTGATTAGACATAATGTATGGCTTATGATTAATTCAATAACATTTTAATATTGATTATTATTAGATTATAATTCTTATTTGTTTAATAACGTTCTAAGTTTCAACTTTATACATAAATAACACTTTATTTTAAATTAAAAATACTGTTTATTTTGTATTTTACAATTTTTTTTTTATTTTACTTTGTGCATTGTTCTTAAATTAAAAATTATGAGGTAGAAAAACCCGAAATAATTTACCGTCATCATGTAAAATGCCTGTAGATCTCAGGGTATTCTAAAATTGATGCTAGTACTAATGACTGCTTTAAATAACACAATCCTTCCTCATATTCATAGTATAAAATGGAACATGAAAAATTTAAACAAAATTTCTTCATAAGATGTTTCTATTTTAGAGGGAGCATCTTTTTTTTTTTGGAGAACTGCAGTATCAGCTGTAGCAGAGTAAAGGTAGCTGGGAAATTTACATTCTGAATGTAGACGATGTATGACAACATTTGAAAAAAACGTTTTTGTGTTATTATGTTTTACATTAGAGAATATTATTTTTAAGATAAGGTTTTTTTTTTAATTAATAGCTAGCTCACAAATTATAAAGCAGTTTCAAAACCGGGAATAATCATGAATTTAACAAGTTAAAGAGTTTTTAGTAACTAGAAATCATGAAAACTCCTGAAATTTAGGCTGTTAAGTGATTACATTGCCGAATTTATTGTCTATTTGTGTTTATCATTTTAACACTAGAACTTCCGACAATTTCAACATCCTAAAACAACGGTTGGTGCCAGTTAGACACAACTAATTAAATTACGCAAAATAGACGCTACAAATTTTAATTTATCACTGCATTGTGTTATTGTACTTTAATTAAACTTATAATGTTACATTTTCGCAAAAAGACGATGATTTATTGTATAAAAAATTACATTAAATGATATTAAATTTCACACTCAAAGAAAAAGAAACAAAGATATAAAAAAAGAGAAAAAAATCAGGTAACGTTATTCACATTATGCTATTTAACCATATGTTGACATTATGTAAAATAGTTTATATCAGATGCTTTCCTTCTACTCCAATTGTTGCAGTAATTGACAATTTTTCGATACATTTTAAACATACCATCTTCATGCACGAAAAGACTTTTTTGTTTATCTCTTTGCCTTTACACTTTTCAATTTCACATTTTATTACATTTGAGAGAAATGCTTTGCTTTAAATCCGATGTATATTTGTTAGTGGCACATTTTTTATCCTTTATATTACTTGAACGAAATTCATTTGATAAATGTTGAATATAACATTTCCTTGAACTGTAATGGCCTAGCACAGACTTTTAAATAATCATCTAAAATAGTCTAAAAAGTATGTACAGGCCATCTCTTTGATCCGGCTTTTATTTTCTCGCCATCTGGTCTAAAATGTCCACGACATATTGGCTTCATTGTAGAATGTTACAGTTTTCGCCTTTTTCAGTTTTTGGCGTTACTTGCAATTGTAACGTTTGAATGCAGTGAAGTCACTATAATGAATTTCTTGAGGTTTTTTCTTTCATATACAGTAAATATGGTACCTGTACATTACTGTTTTTATATAGTCGTAGAATAAAGACTGTCTTTTTTATTTTTCAGACAATATCGACAATCATCTCTTCGAGCTTGATTTATAGTTCGTGTTCCTCACGTATTTTACATTTTATCACATCTTTTGATAGTTCCAATCAAATAAAAGACTTATCAACTGTCACATTATGAACTTAATATTTATATGGCTCCATTAGACTTAGCACTACGAATCCCACTACCCGTTCAACGTGAGGTCGAGTTTTTTTTTCTCCCCCAAATAAGAAAATATGTCACTAAGTGCGAAATAATGAAATAAAGTGATAGTTCCGAAATGTCACAACCATCCAATTCTTTTTAGGATAATTCTGTCAATATATTTGCAATTTTTTCGTGTCTGAGATCTTCTTCGCGATGCATAATTCCGACAAATTTAGCCCCTGAAAATGTAAAATATCTCTCAGGAATAAAATACTTTCAAATGCTTTCGAATAAAAGTAACTGGATACATTTGGTCGCTGAATACGGCTAAACCATTTCCCTCCTTTATGAGGGGTGGAAAGTATAACAAACCTTCATAAATTTAGGAGATTGAAACCAATGCAAGATATTGATTCACATAAACTGGAAAGAAAGACACAAAGCCACAATTTTTAATATTCTGCTTAGGGTCGAAATAACACCAAAGGACGCCAAAAGACGTTCTAGGTGAATTTATCTGTAAGTAAAAAATAATAAATAATTAATTAAATAAAATCACATAATGAAAATTGCGACAGATTGCTTCTTGCGTAAAATGATTAAAAGTCACTAAATTTGAAGCATATAGGTGAAGGATAGTGACAGAGAGATAAGGCTAAATTCGGTTTGGTGTCGAAATGACCCAACGGACGTTCTAGTGTTAATCTGTTTTTTTATTAATTGTATTGTTTTATGTGTAGGAAAAAAAAGTTCTATCTAAGATACTCGATATGCATTCAATTTTAGGTCGAAGGTAATTGTATTTTTGAACATAGTAGTGAGTTTCCTATAGGGTGCAAAGAACAGTCTCTCTATCCTAAAAAATCTTTAAACTGAAAAAAGCTGTAAATAACCAAGTGAGATAACGGTATAGTAAAACTCTGTACCTCAAATGATTGCATCTGATACCATCGCCATTTGTCTTAATTGATTAATTTTAACAAAAATATGTTAGCTGGTAAATAAATCATATGAGTTGCGAATTCGCAAGAGAATGAAAATTGCCCAGGTCAGGATATAAACCAGGGACATTTGACATAAGTTTTCAATGCTCTGCCAGCCAATCTATCCTGGTCAAATTTGGCTTTCACAAAAAAAAATCAGACATTGGTTTGTTAACGACATCTAGTCTGTCATGTGACAAAGATCAATAGCATAAATTGCATGAAATGAAATTATAAATAAACACGCAGTACATAATTACACTGATTTATTTTATTAGAATTATTCTAATTAGTAAATCAATCATACAATTTTTAATTTTCAAACTGGTGAAAAATATCAGACAAGTTTACTACACGTTAATAATGTGAGATTTCTTAACGCACATTTAAAACATTTCTGCACATTTGATAATATTTAATAATTATATATAGAGAGAGCATAAGTATTGGTGATGACATGTAAAAAAAAATAAATAATAGATGTGGGTGATATTTAAACAATTTTCTAAATTTCCTTTTAAATATTAGTTTTAAATTATTTTGCATCGCTATATATTTTATTATTTCTCTGGGAAATTTTGATTTACTATAAAGAACATACGATTATTACAATCAAGTAAAACACAATATTTTCAAACGATAAATCTTATTAGAAATAAACAAAAAGAATCTAATTATAGTAAACCAAAGAAATATTTCGCTAAAGATTGTGATTACAAAATAATGCATTGTATTATTTATTGCTTTAATAGCTTTTAAGTGATAGCTTATTTAAATAAAATGATCAAATTTAAGTATTTATTTTTTGAAGAGTGCCAAACGTAAGTGGTTAAAATAACACTTATCTATAAGCCTTCACAAAAAGTCAGAGAAATATTATTTTTGCAAGAATTCTACGGATTCTTCAAAAACTTTAAGGACAGGAAAGAATTGTAAACAAATTGATAAATTTATAATACGATAATTTAAATGGTAATTTAATGTTGATCATAAAATAGAAATACTATTATAACCTTCAACAAAATGTATCTGTGAGCTTTTTATTGCGAAAAAATAATTATTTTGCATACAAATACCATTTTTGCCTGTTTAAAAACATTAAAGGCACTACTATTTTTTTTTATAGAAATGTTATGCAAAAATATTATTCATTTGCTATCTAAAAGCTTTTCTGTATAGTGATATTTCTGACGTTTTCTATTAAGAATTTTGTTAATTTTATAATAATGACAAAAGCAAGTAAACTGGCGAAATATGAAAACACTGGTGTTGAATCTTTTGCATTGTCAGGAGTGAGATGTAGATTTATTGCAAAAAGGATAGGAAGATCTAAAACCGCAACCAACTTCTTTTTAAGGTTAAAAGGCGAGTATCAGTAAAAAAAAAAAAAAAAAAAAAAAAAAAGCTGTAGGCATACTGACTATAGTGCATGTCACCCTGAAATGAAAAGAGAGTTTTTAAGAGTTTTTAATCAACTAGAAAATACTCAAGTGAAGAAATTTACAAACGACTCTGCTCAAAGTGTGCAACTAAGCAATCTGAAATAAAATAAATTCAATAAAATTGTGTAAACCCTTTTATTGATTAGCCACAGAACCCAGCGTTTACAGTTTGCAATACAAGTGACGACTCGGGGCGACAAAAAACTGAAGGTTATTTTCTGCAATGAAAATAAATGGATTAAATGGTCCTCATGGCTGAAATATTATTGGCATGATTTGAGAAAAGGAAAATCAATTTTCTGGAAATGTCAGTTAGTGGACGGATCAATTTTGACATGGGGCTGCTTTTCGTTCAACGACGTTTGGTCGCTTGCATTTCTTTTAGTAAGAGATATTTTGAAAGCATATCTAAAAAAAAAAGAAAAAAAATTGACAATCTTCATCCTGTTGCAATACTTCTGTCAGGAGAAAAACGGATCTATTAGGAAGATAATGCGCCTATCCACACAAGCCGTGCCAGAAAACTCCACACAAGTGTGCGAAGTTTTGCACTGGCCACCTAGAAATCTGAATCAAAACACTATCGATAATTAATGAGACTATCTAACAAGACGAGTTTATAAAAATGTAAGACATTTTTCCTGAGCTTCAAAACTAAAATCAACGATTAAAAAGGAATGGTACAAAATCAGCCCCAAAAAGTGCCAAAAATTAATAATTTCCATTAAAGATGGAAAATATTCAGCCATTAAACAAAATGGGGCTGCATTTTATATCAAATATTTGTTTCTTCATTACTGTATTGTTTTATTTTGCTAGCTTTAAAGTTTTTACATAGGCAGAAATAGAGGGTTTTTTTGGTACAATTAGTGTATTTTCGTACTAAAATACATACAACTAAATTTTGTCGACGTTTTTACTAACTTTTCAATTTTATGATGCACATTATAGTAAACTTTTTTCATCTGATTTAAAATTTATCAAAAAATTAATATTTTTTGCTGTTCTTAAACTTTTTACACGCACAGAATATTATTCGTCTTTATAGAGAAAATATAATATACATTTGGAACTTAATGCTGCTGTTTTTTATTATTTCAATATAAACAAGAAGTCATTCACTTTATTTATTTTTCAATTCACGAACTATAATAAAAAATACTAGAGCAATGTAACGTTATTAATACAAGTATTTCTAAAAAAATGTTGTTATCTTAAGAATGTTTTGAAGAGAAAACTTTTTACAAAAACTTACTCATCATTGTTAGGTATTTCTTTATAAGAAATAAAATCAGCGATTTGTTATAGTGTTTTTCCAAAAGTAGTTTTTGCTTATATCTTCTTTTCGCAAATGTTAAATTTATTTTTCACAAGATATAGAGAATAAATACAGTGTGCATCAGACACATAAATCAGCGTTTTCTAATTGCTACACTCATAAGTTTACACTTTATAATATTTCCATTCAAATTCTTCTAAATTATATATATATATATATATATATATATATATTAATTCTCACAAATAAAATTATAACTATTTTTTTTATTATTTTTACACGACTTTTTACTGTTATTACTTATTACTCTTTTATACAAGAACTTTTATTTTTATTAAAAGTCACAAGGATTCTAAGCTTAATTTTACAGTTTAAATAATGTTTTTTAAAAAGAATATTACCATTAAAATTTATTTTGAAAATAAAAATTTAATAACAAACAATTTAATTTAATGTAACTTCGGTACATTCATTCGGTATTTGCTTATCCTAACTTCAGCTTTGTTTCAGAAATATACTTCAGATTATAAAGTAAGCTACACATTTATATTTATATCTTAATATTTTGAAATTTATTGTGGCACATTACATTTTTTACATTGCATTTCACAATGTTTTATCACATTTGACTCTAAGTAAGACAAAATATTTTTTGATTCGTTCTACATAAATTCGTAAAATAAGAGAAATGTTGAATGCAAATCTCCAGTAAAGTTCTAGGAGTTGCAATAAGAAAAAAAAATTGAATTGTGGAAGCAACAGGAATACAATATTTCGCATTAAAATGTTGTAAAAAAATCTAACATTTTCACTTTTTTATACTTTTAGTAACAAATTTTTAAACTTTGCGGAAAATATACAATAATATTTGAATATAATTGTTTTTTTCCTGAATTTTGTTAGAAATTAAATATTTTTGAACCATAACATATTACTTTTATATAGAAAGACTACAGAAGGATAAAAAAAAAAAAAAAAAAAAAAAAAAAAGATTGAAAAATATATACAAACGATATAGCTAAAATGAAACACAATTTATTTTTTGTATAGAATAATAAAACAGAAAATCGAATGCATGGATGATAAAACATAATTTTGAAAGAAAACAGTATGGCACTCACAGCTAAACATATTGAATGTTGTCACTTCTTTACACAAACCCGAGTATTCTATGATAGAACAAAAATGATATTAATTTCTAATTGAAAACAAAGACATAATATCATAATATATAACACATGTATTTTTAATTTTTCAATACGTGTTTAAATTAATTCATCTATCATAAAAATTATTCAAATACTGTAGAGCACCAATTATTTGGACGCCGATTAACCGGATTGATCAATTAATCGGATCGATCAAGAAACATACTTTTTTGCCGCCTTCTCAGAAATTTTCTAAGTGAAAATTCTCTTTACGAAATTTACCCTTTAAGTAACCATTTCCTAATCCTAAAATAATAAAATCGTCAACAAGATGCAGTCGATCATGTTCAATTCCCGCATTTAAATTTTAAGAGTACGACTGAAAAAAAAAATGTCCCCCATGAAATAGAAGATTATCAAGAATTTCTTTTCCCTATCACAATGATATATATATATATATATATATATATATATATATATATATATATATATATATGTACTGTAGAGTTTATTTTTATGTACATGTCTTTACCAATTTTGTAGAAAATAAAATTTTTATTAAAAAAGTAAAAAGGAATAACTTCTAAACATATGCTGAATATGCTGAAATGTGCCCTACTATAATTGCCAGTACTAGGTCTGAAAAAAGTATGAACGAAAATTACTTAAAATACATTGTCATAGCCATTTTTTTAAGTTGTTCAATTATCCGGATTTTTCATTAACCGGATCGGCCTCAGTCCCGACCGGTTCGAATAATCTGCGGTCTACTGCAAATACATTTTTTTTTCCACAGGTCAAGAAAGGTTAAAAATAATAATAACATTTGATGATTCTTATACTGTCACATTAAGAAAATAAGTTTAATGTAGAAATGTAATTTAGTTTTGCAAAAAGAAAAAAAAAGAATAAAAATGATACACTTATTGACATCTGCAGATATAATAATTTACAGATCCCCCCCCCCCTCCCCAAACACACACACATATACATACCCCTATCCGTACAAAACATTCTATGCCTATTTATTTATTTATTTTTAACTTACAAGGAAATTCCAAAATTCGCTAATTAGGGTTCCGTACATAAAAAGTAAAAACGGAACCATTAGACGATCACTTCTGTGTCTGTAAGACCGTTTATCACAGCCATTTTACTCGCAAAATATTGAACGGAGAAAGTTCAAATTGGGGAAGTAATAAAGACTATTGACCCACATATTTGCATATTATTAAATATTCACAAATATATTTAGGAAAAAATGTAGAGGGGCTAATTAAGTCACCTGTAAAAAAAAATATATCTTCTTTGTATATCGTGTAAAAGCTTTCGTAACGATGAACTCAAAAATACGTTTCATTTAAATTTAGGTATTATATTTTCAGAGATATCGTGCAAAATATAGTGCAAAAATATGTTCCCACCATGTATTTCCAAATCTACTAAAACTAAAAAAAAAATAAATAAATAAAAATAAATAGATGTAGTAGACATTAAATTAAACCTTGTTGGGAAAATATATCGGTCACCCTAAGTCACAGTTTTTGAGAAAAGTACATTCTTCCGTTACACACAAATTTCGATTTGCAGGCTTTCAGCAAAGGTGTTGAGGAGCGCTTGGGGTGCTTATCATAGCAGAATTATAACAGTTTTGTTGATAATGATTTTCGAAAAACAATCATCTGTAATTAACCGAGATATTAACGTTTAAAGACACGGACGGTTTGGACGTACATAATGACATGGGCGGCGTGATCTATGTACCATGAGCTTTCTCCAGTAGCAATATAAATGCAATAAATGTCAAATTGAGACAGAGTCATTTAATTAGAATCAATCACATAATTACTATGGGACTCGAGACTAGATTGCATTGAGTGGATCTTTCCCCAAGCCTCCCGTGTCTTTAAAAGTTAACTAAAAGCATATCTGGAAAAAAAGCGGCACTGAACAAGCTGGTGTTGCAAATTTGGGACCTCCTTTCGAAGCGCGCTAAGCTCAATGCCAAGTTCAAACTTTGAACAAGGGTTTTGTTTTACCTGCACTGTAAAAGGAAAGATTATTACTACGCTGAATTCAGCTTTATTAAATGCCAAATAATATTTAGCCTCTTGCGCTGTATGACGTACGTAGCGGAGTATTATGGTCATTTCCGGTCATGACGTATGCAGCCTACGCCATGATATAGGGAGGATTTTTTAATTAGACAATCCGAATTCTCATCAGAAACTTTTAACTCCAATTTTTAATTTACAAGCTTATTCATTTTCCATAAATAAATTAAAAGAAAATTACCAATTAAATTTTTGTGGTGTGAATTCAGAATTGCCAAAAGAATCTGCCAGATGCGCTAACATTGGTGGCTAGTTACATACATCCGTTAACAGCGCCAGAGTGCAGGGGTTTAAATATAAACTACTTTTATTGTTTGTACCGAATTAAGCTCTCCATAAAAAGGATAAGCTAAAAGAAAAAGAGTTATGCAGAATAGCAATATTTGATATTATTTAGGCTTCATATGTCTTTGAACTTTTACGGTACACCCATTCATATTTTTCAAGTATATACAGCCATACACAACCCTCTGTTGTATATTTTTTTAGAAAGTCTTGTTATTCTTTCAGCAACGATTTTTTGAATAACACGGTTAATATGCAATTCATATAACTATTGCACGGAACACTCTGAGCGCGAGTAATACTCGTACTTGACCGTTTATTTTTGTACGACGCGACGCGTAAATTGTGCTTCTGCTAGGAAACATCAACATGCTTAACCATGCTCAATTGAACGTGTTGAATTATAATTTAACCGTTGCTACATAATGGTGGCAATATCTGATTAAATGTTAATTTGGATGCCATGCATCTGGTGAAACAGACTGCTCACTTCATTCATATCTTGATTGAAAAATAAACATTGAAAACGAAGAACACTCACTCTTACGGAAAAAATACTATGTTGACATCGAATTTCTCGAAAGTATTTTGAATTTCCATTACTATGCTGATTTATACGCTACCATAACTCTCTTTAGTGCTGCAACTTGGGCTTTGAAATATCACTTGCTCTTTTCTTACTTCGAATGACTTATTTTAATTTACCTAATAGGTTTTTGTTTGACACCCTGTATAATACAACAAAGAATAAAATATCTCCTTTATGACAAAAAACACAATTTTGGAAAAGTTCTACTGAAGTATTATACTTAAAAGCATGTCAAAATCATTCAAAAATATTCCACTGCACGCAATAGTTTGTTATTAGCATGCAAAGTGATACAAGGTGATGGAAACATCTCACAACAAAGAGTACTGCACGCAATCAGCCTCTAAGGACGAACTACGAATAACAATAAGACATAGCCCTAAATAATGATTTTCGTAATTCTAGAAACATTAAAATGTGTAATTCCATTACGATTTTTCATATGTATTAAACAAAAAAACGTGGTAATTATATCTTGACCTATCAAATGTGTGACACGAAGCTATTAATTAAATATATATATATATATATATATATATATTTGTATTATGTATTTCATCTTTTTATTTTTCCACTATCAATAATCGCATGTGGAAAAGTTATGCTCATCATGAAAAGATGTATAAAACTGTATTTGCTGATGCATTTTCATCATCATCTATATATATATATAAGAAAGTCTCGATTTTGTATTAATCAACGCGCAGCCCAAACTACTGGACCTAAATTCTTGAAAATTGGGGTAAAAATACTTCATGACATAGAGTGCCGTTAAGAAAGGATTTTCCAAAAATCCACCCGTAAGGGGAGGTGGGGGGTGTAAAAAAGAGAACTAACTTAGAAAAAATTCCTTAAAGTTCTGATTTTCTAGGTAACTAAGGGGATCTGCCCCCTGCAAGCTACGCTCGCCAACCCCTGTTCAGACACTGTAGAATCTAAAAGCACGCTAATCAGATCGGTTTTAAAAAGATTAGAGAAGATTGAATTATACTGAAAAACCTGTAGCAATCTCCCCATAAACGGGTTTCCATTCAATTCCTTTTGATTGCAAAAATTTAAGGTAGAATCAGTTGCCGTTAAGACATCCGATGGTTGTTTTCGTGTCTGGTTAAAGAAGTTCAGTTAAACATTTAAAAAGAAGCTAAAATAAAATGATTTAAGTAAACAGAGTTTTTGTCTCTCGGTATTTTTAACAGCGCTATAAAACGATTGACATAATACAATTACTAAAATTTGCTGCTTTAAGCCCTTTAAGGGCGGTGGTTCATTTTTGGACCACTTAATTTTAATTCTTAAATGTCACCTTAGCATTAGAATATTTCGATGAAAATTTCCCCTTTTATTAAGTAAGTGAACAAAAGCATTTTAATATTTCGAAATTTGTTTGTAAATTCTGGTGCCATTCACTGATTTCAAGATTTTACGAATAGAAGTGCCTTGTCCGTGAAAGGGTTAAACGCATATTAATGTATTTATTATTTTAAAGTTTCCTTTCCCTTTTAATATTCACGTGTAAATACAATTTTCAGGACATAATTTTCAATATCTTCCTGCCTTTAAAACATACTCATTTAATAGTAATTTTAAAGTTTTATTTTCGGTTTTTAATAGTCACGTGAAAATAAATTTTTAATGGTTAGGAAATATTATTCGTTGCGCTGTTTTTAAAATTGAAAACAATCTCTACAATAATAGCCAAAGTCATGTGACTATCATCAACAGCTCCAGGCGGATCCCTTCGCTTTTTATAATCCAGGCGGCCATTTTGGTACTTTAATGTTAGCCAGCCACAGGTGCGATAAGTCGCCGAATATTATTCTATCCCCATTATTTCGTTTATATTATAATAGTCCAAGTCATGTAACTGCCATAAACAACGGGCTGATTTCTTCGCTTTTCATAAGAAAGGTTTCCATTTTGATTAAAGAATCAAAATTAATTTTTCGAATAAAACTACATAAAAGTTGCCATGATCACAGAGAATTACTGGTACTTTTATGTTAGGCGGGTGAAAATCTCGCCAATAGCTTTTTTTTTTTTTTTTTTTTTTTTTTTTTTTTTTTTTTTAATCGCCAGTTAGCATTTTTTTTTATATTTTTCGAGTGGTAAATTATAACGGTGCTACTTGGTTATCCCATCGACCAAAAATCTGTCGCCAAACTATAAGATTAAATGCCAATAATGGTTGATCGTAAATGTCACATTCACTTGGTTTTAAGGAAGTTACACATGTTCACGCCATCAAGTGATTTTTATTTCGAAGTTTTATTTGTATTTTTATTAATGTTATACTAATTTATTTGTTCTTTTGTTATTTAAAAAAAAAATTCACTTTGTATAATTTGCTTATTATATAATTTGGCGAAATTGGTCGACGGGAGAATTAATAACATTAAAACGTTGCTTTGAAGTCGAAATTAAATCTCATGATTTGTTGCATTGTCACATACGCACAGGGTTTGGCGTGATTTTTTTTTTTAACGACAATTTGGCGAAAACCTGGTTTTCAAATATTTGTTACATATGTATTTTAAATTATTTTCTGTTATTTTTAAAATGAAATAACAATAAATTAAAAAAAATAATTAGTAACTATAGAACAAAACAATTTATAACATTTTTTGTAAATAAAATGAAAATAAATTCAAATAAACATTAATTAATAAATAAACAACAATAGCCGGTTTACCATGTCAGGCAAAATAACGCCATTTTGGCGCCAATTAGGTACCCCGTTGCGTATATGACATCTGTGTCTAATATTTTTCTTTTCGTTTCGTTTAAAAAAAAGAATGAAGTAAGTAAAAGCCATTTATTTTAAAGGTTTCAATTTTAAATGAACGTTTTGTATTAAATAAAATGATAATGAAATACAGATTGAATTATGAATAAAAGTAACATGATGCATTTCTCAGCATACATTTAAGTGAGGCCAAACTAGTCGCCAAATTAATTTAAATTAACCTTTTCTAAAATTTGAAAAACAAAATATCTCTTATGATTAAAATTTGAGTTGCCATCAGTAGAAAAAATGTATTTAAAATTAGTAAAAAATTAATATTTCGAAAACTAATTCGAATTAAAAAAATCTAATATCAGTTTTGAGATTTGTGGATCAATACGGATATTTGATGTTAATTTCGTCACAATGTATTCCATATTTTAGGAGAAATCGCCGTGAAACGTAATCAGTTGTTTAATCAGTCGTTTCATAGAATCGTTACATAAATTCGTTTCAATTCGATTCATTAGGATATTATACATATAGGGTAGATTTTCAACTGATAACATATTTTAGTGTACTTTTGTATGCTAAATCGAATGGTAGTAACCAAATTCTTTTAAGTTAAATATTTCGGGAGATATTTCATATTTTTCTAATTTGGCACCGAAATTTCAAATTTTCGAGTGATAATTTCCGAAAATACATCCGTTAATATAGCAAATGAAGAAATTCAATTTGAGTAATTTTGTTAACTAATTCCTTTATTTAAATAACTAAAACAACTATATAAGTAAGAAAAAAAATCACAAACTCCTCGAAAACTAAAATTAAAAATATTCGTTTTCGGTGCTTTCGTTATACCAGCACCATGCCAAAATATGCGATTTTCGCACTTTATTTCAATCCTAACCGAGCAAAGGATTTTTATTGCAAACCTTGCCAAACATTGAGATTTGCTACTTATTAAACGCGAATATTTTTTATTAGTATTATATTTAATCGTAACCTTGTAAAACATCTTAATCTTTAATTTTCGAATATAAAATATTGCTAAATTTATTACTTAAATTTATTACTCACACTGACATGGATTTTACCATTTGACAGTTACTTGACGCAACAAAATTATTTCAAAGCTTTGGAATTATATATATAAACATGTTATCTAAAAAAAAAAAAAGAAAAAAAAGAAAAAAAATAATAAAACACATGAACTTGTTTATTCAAAAAATGAAATGTTTTCTGCAATGTGAGACATACGTACGACGTACGCTACGCTGTAATACTAAGAGACATTTATAATTTCAGGTCTGCTGTTTAAATTGACTGTATTTTATTATTTTATTGTAAAATATTTATTTTCTTTTTATTTTACGTATTTATTTTTATTCATTTGAAAAAGTAGTTGGTGGAAAGTCAGTAATTTCCGAATGATATATTTTTTTAAATCGTCATTTTAATTTTTTTTTCTTTCAAATGTTTCAAAGAAAACAATTAATGCGAAATAAATATTGTGAAATGAAAATATTTATTTAAATATGTAAGCAGTGTTTGTACAGCTTAAAAAATGTTTTCTTTTTCAAAGGATTAAATCGAAACAATGCTTCGTGATTTGTCATTTGCTCCTAGATAAGAAGACAAAACTGGTACTTTTATGTTAGCCTTGCGCAAATATCACCAACAGCGTTTTTGAAATCGCAAATAAAGCACTTAATTTTTTATACATCATCGTCTACTAAGATGTATAAAATGAAAATTCATATTTCAATCCGATTGATCATAACTCAGTTTCTACTGAACAGAATTTTCAAGAATTTACGCTGTTAGTTAGGCAGTTTGTTTTAGAAATGTTTTAATGTAAAAAACGTAGTTGTACGATGCTTAGTTATAGATATGGGAGTTTTAAAATTTGATGATCCCGATTATGAATGATTTTCTTTCATTTAAAGAGTCTACAGAATGGATTTCGATGCTATGCTGAAAATTCTGAGTGGTGTAGTAAAAAACAAGAGGATGTACGCTATAGGCAGAGGGTATATACAAGAGAATAAATTTCTAGAGTTATGGAAAGTGTGCATAGATTTTTAAAAATCCGAAGATTACGTAACCTATGTCTACCCCCATAACCCTGAGGGTTTTATGATTATGTTAACGCAATTATGAAACATATATTTAACTATCTACAATATATATGAAATGCAAATTGAAATTTCTTCCGGCCGCACAGATCTTGATTTCTGCTGAATCGATTTTCATGGAACTTTCATTGTTAGATAATTTTAAGAAAGATTTTAGTATACAGCATATCGTTCTACGTTGGTTATTTAAATAATTATGGGGAAAATTCTAAATCAGATGAACCCGATTACGAACAATTGTATTTTTTAAATATTCTCCCGAATGGATTTTGATGGGACTTAATCTGTTAATTAGATTATTTTTAGGAAAGGTTTTGCTATATTTGTCATTTTGAAATATTCTAAATGGATTTCGGTAGAACATGCTCGGTTAGTTAATTTTTAAGGGAATATTTTAGTATAAAATACATATCTTTTATGCCGCTTAGTTATAAAATTCTAACTGAAAGTTCTTGAATCAAGTGAACCCAATTGTAAAAGATTAGCCTTTTTAATATGTTTTATTGGACAGATTTTGATGATACTTGGATTGATAATTTTTAAGGGAGGATTTTAGTATATTACACATTGTTCTATAGTTACATTACATACATTAAAGGATCAACTAAAGAAGTTGATCCTTAACAGCCCAAATTTTGTCTAACTCTAAAGATGATATAATAGGATAATGTCATCCGTTTCCTTTGAAACACTTCGGATGGCATTCCAGGTAAATGTGTCTATATTGTTTTCAAATGCATAGTCAAATTCACTGATATATTTCGTTTGGTTCAAGGTTTGTAAAGAAAAACAGACCAGCGTAGCGGGCGAAGGCTAGCTAGTCTCTCATAAATTTAAAATATGATTTTTAAAAGATATGATAAAAAAAATTGACGCCTTGTAGTGGCTTTAAAATGTTTGTTTTAAAATTCAAGTTAAACTATTTTTGATTTTGTTAAAATATATTTACACATCTAAACAATAATTTTAGAATTCACAGTTAAATATATCAATATCATTGAATCTATATTATGCATGAAAATGCATTTATGTCTGTAAATTGATTTACTTTTGTGTCACGCTATTTGAAATTCTAAGTAAAATGTATGTAAATGTACTGTAATAAAAAAAAAAAAAATAAATAAATAAATAAATAAAAAACGGAGATTCTACTGGCAATCGAGACGCCAGTACTATTTTCGTATTTTAACGGAAATCCCCCCCCCCACCCCATAAGCTCCAAAAATCCGTATTTTTACAGAAAATTTCCCGTTTTTCTGGAATTTATGAGGGAAATTTTCCGCTAAAATATGGAAATAGTACTGGCGTCTCGAATGCCAGTAGAATCTCCGTTTTTTTTTTTTTTTTTTTTTTTTTTTTTTTTTTTTTTTTCCTACAGTGTGGTTTATTTGCGTCAAACTATCCATTTACATATATTTTACTTAGTTTGAATACTTCACCGCCTTCACCGCCGCAGAATTCAAGGAGCGCGTCGTTCCGCATGTGCGTCCGAACGTCCCTGCCTGCATCCTTTTTGCCGAGATTGTCTAGCGGAAGCCAGGAAGAAAAGAAAAGGAAACAAAAATGAAATTTTGAAATCGGACATATTTAAAAGGGAAATTGATTAAATCAAAGACATCGAAGAGAGGGAAGTGTTGGTCTTGGGGCCGTGAAGACCGCAGAATTCGCGTGGTGGCGTTTCGCGTGTCCGTCGGAACGTCCCTGCCTGCGTCAAGTGGCGGTCTATGTTGGTCGGGCAGGGAAACTGCCGAAGAATTCGTGGAGCGCGACGTGCTGCGTGTTCGTCCGAACGTCCCTGCTTGCGTCCTTTTTTGCCGAGACTGTCTAGCGGAAGCCAGGATGAAAAGGAAAGGTAAAAGTAATTTTAAAATTTGAAACTGGATAAATTGAAATTGAATCAATCAAAGACATCGAAGAGCGGAACCCTGAAGCTATCTGTGTCGAGCTCATTATTAGTCTAATCTTATAAGGAATTTTTTATTTAAATATCTTTCTTTGGTAAATATGTATCATTTATTCGAATGCATCACCTATTTCATACCATTCAACGGAGTATTTATTATAGGATAAGGAATCCAATAAAAAGAAACGTAGAGTGAAATTAATTACAAATAAGAAATTCCATTTTTAAATTAATTTATTTCTGAGTTGGGTCTAAAGTCTTAAAATATTCCTTTAAGATAATGTGCTTGTACCGAATATGGGCAGTGCTCCCAATATGGACACCCCTAATATCTTTAAAAGTAACAATTTTGATCGACCGATGGTGCTACATGTCCGTGAAGAAAAGCAGTTGGAAAGATAATTATGCCTGGAAAGTGCAAAAAATCGCGCTGTTCGCCATTTGGATGGAAACTTGTTGTTTCGTGGTGTGCTGATCGTAATTATAGGTAAGTTTAAATTCTTATTAGATGTGGTAAAATCACTTTAAATATTGAAAAATGGGGTGTTTTAGAAAGCTGATAAAACATATTTTCTATTGCTATTGCATGTATTGCTTAAAAATATTTTCTTTGTTTATTTATTACAAGATTTAGTAAAACTATTCCCGATTCCCAATATGGTCACCTTATGTCCAAATTGGGAATACAGCAAGTGGATCTTCAGATTTTCAAATTTTAAAAATATCTGTTTAATGTCATCTGAACAATCTCCAAGAAACCTCCTCCAAGAAAAAATCCCCCAAAAAGCCCTCGCAGAAAAATCAGAAGAAGCCTCCCATCAGTAGGGTATTGAATCCCATCAGTAGGGTAGTTGGCGAAATTGCAGGTACCAGCTGTATGACTTCCTCAACTGGTACTGCTTCTTATGCCGTATTGCTAATTTTGCAGACATGCGGCATATATGTCCATGAGGTCCGCCCATGATGAAGAAGTTTTTATTTTCATCCTGTGAGGACTGAGTAATAACAGGTGTAAATTCTGAAGACAGCTGCAATAAAGCTAAGCAAAACCAACTATATTATTTCATAATAGTTTGTAGCAACTGAGGTTCTTTCCATGGGTCTTTGAAGAGCCACAACCGAAAATGACCCCCCCCCCCTTTTCTAAAGTGCATGTTCTGAAGATATTTACTGTGCACCCTCCCTCCCCCGCAATACTTTAAGATATATTTCTTTTATCCATTTGTCCTCTAAAATCCCTTGGAAGAGTGGCTCTTCCATACACCCTGTGTAGTAGGTCAATAAGGAGCCACCTCACCTAATATGGACATGCATGTTTATAATAGCGACAGGTGGCTCGTTATATGGACACTTGTAAACATTTTTGTTTTTATCATTAAAATTAAACCAGAATAATTACAAGGTCGCTAATTTTAATAATGATAGTCAGCTGTCCAGGCAAAGTGGTCATATACTTTTGGAGTCCTAGGACGTGAACATGGGGATGAAAAAAATCAATTTTCTTTAGGGTGTCCATATTGGGTACAGGTACCTTAACATAAGAATCAGAAGAGAAGTTGGATTATAATTTAAGAATAGTTACACAAAATTTTGTTCTTATTTAAAAAATACTGCATAATAAACGAGAATTTGAAACTCATAGAGATTTTTTTTTTTTTTTTTTTTTTTTTGAGCGTGGGTTTTAATACTTGACTTTTAGTATAAATTGTTTAATTTCTAAAGCATTAAATACATCGCTGAAAAACATTTTAAAAGCATTAAAAGTCAGATTATAAAATTCGGCGATTAAAATTTGCTTTTCATATTCTTAGTGTTAATCCCAAATTATGTAATATTTTTAAATTCCAGATAAAAATCGGCTAAACTTTTCAAAGTATAGCAAATTAACGTGCTTTTAGAACTCAAGGGATCCGATTCGCGATTGGGGAGCGTAGTTCGTACGGAATTTATTTATTTTTTTTTCTGCGAAGGTAAAAACGGAATTATTTTCTCATTGTGCACGACATGTAATATAAAATTATGTGAAATTTTGAGTAGTTAGATAAACCAAATACCAAATTTAATTACTAATTTTATCAAAATTCAGGTTTCCTAGTCGCCGTTGGCGACCAGTTAGGTTTACCTTAAAATTTATGTTTGGGAAAGCATGCTAAACATTGTATCATGTTACTTTTATTAATAATTTATTTTACTTGCACTCCGTTAAATATACTTAATATAATCCCTTAAGATTTCATTAAGAGATAAGTTTTCATTTAAAGCATTTTTATTTAAATATTATGTATTATTTTAAATTAAACTGCTGTTTATATACTCAATTACATTGTAAATAATGTTTACGATAAGCAGTAAACTTAAAGATTTGTGTACATGAAATTTATTTGGCGCAATACTGGAGCATAAAGGAAAGGAATATATTTTTTTTAATTTTTCGTTTCTTTCGAAAAATATATTTTAAAATTTTGAATGCGTCTTCTGACTCACGAATCTTAAGACTAGGCAAATAGAATTTATTTTGGAATTCACTAATACAATAAAAATTAGATAAATATCCTCATATGATACACTACTGTTGCGTTTACCTTATAGGCTCACACCTTAGTCGCTCATAACATAGCTGATATAATTAAATTTTATTTTATTTTTTAACTGAATAAGACCATTACTATTTTATTAAATTAAAAAATATATAGTTAATTTTCTGCTTTATATTTCATATCTCATCAACTTTTTTTTTCTTTTACTTCAAGCTAATACTTATAAAGAACAGTTAACTGAATGATGATAAAAACAACAACGCCTCTAATTAGCTGAACTTATTTTAGATTACTTCCATTAAATCAATACAAATTAGTATATTATAAACTAATAATAAGCATCTTCCTTAAAGTATTTAAATTTGGACTAAATTTACACATATCATTCACTTACATGTACCATAAATTAAATGGTTTCATTGTGAAAGTAAATGTACATAAAATAATGAATAATAAAATGATTCGTGTTTAAAATCATTAGTTTAACAAACATTTAAGGCTTATTTTAAAGTACCATAATTCATGATTTATGAGGCGAAATTGACCTGTAATTGTATACATCAGAGACACGTCAAAATATTTACTGTGATTAGAGAATTGCGTGATATTAAATGAGTAAGTAGCTCATTATAGAATTATGATAAGTAAAATATCTATTCTCTGAATGGAGAAAAATAGTTGAGTTCGTGTGTAATACGAAACATATCTGTTTAATAACGGTGAATAATAGTGGAAATAAGTGGTCTTTTTAAACTAGTCAAACATATTAACAATATATAACCTCATTAAATGATAATATAAATAACGCTAGAAAAGCTAAAATATTTAATGTAGGTAAATATATGCAATTATTTTGAACATATTTATTAGGATTCACTTCGCTCATCCTCTACTAGTCAACACAAATTACATTTTGTCGTACTCTTTACAAAAAAAAAAAAAAAAAAAAAAAAAAAAAAAAAAAAAAAAAAACTATTCAGTATTTTGACTTGAAATTAAACATAACTAGTCGGATGTACCAATCCCAAAACTTTCTTCTATCTCATACATGTTAATACTTCAAAATTCGCTATCATAGTGCCAAAATTAAATGGCAAATTCCGTGCATTAGTTCTTGAGATATGACTGTCGCTGAAATCGTCCAAATCCAGCAAAATGCTGCCTAGCAGCGTCACCTATTGGGTGATTTATACCAAATCCTAATCAACAACAATTTATGTCAACGTCTGACTGAATCTGAAGTTTGGAGAAAATCCGTGCATTAGTTTTTGAGATAGAGCTATATCGAAAATCGTGAAAATTCCTGCATAGCAGAGCCACCTATTTGGTGATTAACACCAAAACCTAATTAACAACAACTTGTGTCAACATACAACTAAATCTGAAGTTAGAGGAAAATTCGTGCAATAGTTTTTGAGATAGAGCTATTGAGGCAATCGTGAAAAAGTCAGCACAGAAGCGCCACCTGTTGGGCGATTTACACCAACACATAATCAGTAGCAATACATGTCAAGGACTAATTGTATCTGAAGTTTGGTGAAAATCCGTGAGTTAGTTCTTAAAATAGAGCTATTGGGGAAATCGTGTAAATCCTGCAAAATTCATCATAACAGCGCCACCTGTTGGGCGATTTACACCAAAACGTAACCAGCATCAATTCATATCAAAGACTAACAAAATCTGAAGTTTGATCAAAATCCGTGCATTAGTTCTTGAGATAGAGCTATTGCAAAAATCGTGAAAAATGCAGCATAGCAGCGCCACCTGTTGAGCGATTTACACCAAAACCTAATCAGCATCAATTTGTATTAGGGACTCACTGAATACAATTTTTTATTAAATTCCGTGCATTAGTTCTTGAGATAGAGCGCCCACAAAATGTGTGTCACATACACACAGACAGACAGACAGACAGACAGACAGATTCACAGAGTCACAGACAGACATTTTGTAAAAACATGTTTTTTGGAATCTCTGACCCCTAAAACGTGTAAATCCGTCGAAAACCGGAATTCGATAATTTTCATGAATCCAATACTTTCTTCTTGTAAAGATAGAAGAAAGTAAAAATAAATTATGATCTATAGATTTGCACAATGTTATCTTTTTTAGAGAAAAACTTTAAAAGATTTATTATTTTAATTAATTTATTTTACATGTTTTCCCATTACGGACGCATTTTTGCAAAAAAAAAAAAAAAACACACGTATATTTTTAGAAGAAAAAAATAATAAATCATGATAATAATAAATCATACTTATAGATAGAATCGTGATTAATTAAATAAATAAAATATATTTTCATTATTCCGCCAAAATATCTCAAAAACTGTTTTTTAAATTTAACTAGCTGTTTAACCCGACCTATGCACGGGAGTTCATGAATTTAGTTCTAAAACCAAAATTAAAAATAACAATTCGATTTAGTAAAATATTTTTCTACTACTGCGCATTTTTTTAATAAAATTTAATTTATCATGTTACTATGGCAGCAGACGATAAAACTGTATCTTTGGAATAAGGAATAAATAGAATAAAAAGTTTTGTTGATGTTTGTCATAAAATTTTTGTCTTTATCTAAAAACAATAATAAAAACTAAGCGGACTTAAATAATCTCTAATAATTTGAATGTGATGTAAAAGAATTATCGTAATACCGGCTGCAGCTAAAACTTTACTTTCATTAAACTTTCTAATATTAAAAATGTATGTTACTTGAATGGAAAATATGCATTTTAATAGAGTACTTTATTAAGATTGGTTGGAGATATTTTGGAGGTATTGTCGTTGGAGATATTGGCGCATATTTTGGTTTTCGTTCTTTTTAATCATATAATAGTATCACGTTTCTTTAAGGAAATTTTTTAAATACTATTTTAGGAAAATTATAGCATATTTTAAATTAATTAAAATTTCTCAAAATTCAATTATTTACATTAAATTAAGTATTTTTTAGTGTTAAGAATTCAAATACACAACTTATTCTTATTCTGTGAAATAATGTACGCAGACGAAACTTACGCACTTGAAAAGAAATATATTATGATTTTTTGTTTGTAAAGTGGCAACAAATAGATTGTAAACAAATAAAATTAATTGTTAAATTCGTTATATAAAGTTTTATTCGAATTCGAAAGTTGAAAATTTAACCAAATGAAGCATATTTACTATTAAGAAGTAATTACTATTAGTATTATTTTTAATATGTTTGCCGTTTAAAAACAATTTATGAAATGTATTAGTTCTATTATAAAGAATGCCGAGAAAACGTACACTTACTGGTCAAAAAGAACGTGAACATGATTTAGCTTTAAGGCAAGAGGCTAGATACCAGCGCAACATGACGAATCTCTTCTGACAGAGAATGCATGCGCTAGGAAATATGCTTTAGCCTTTAACTGATGTCACGCGGTCTCACAGATCCTGCAACTCCCACCTATACACACTTCCACCCCTTAAAAGTGCAAATATTACTTGCCCGTACCCAGGGCTTAATTTCTAGCTGTATTTTCCAGTTGTACTTTTTTTTTTCATTTCTTTAGTCTCTATTTTTGTGATATGATGTCGACGCAACCTCGAAAACGTTCTACTTTCCTCAGCGAGAAGGAAATAGAAGATATTACGAACAACTGGTCAGATCAAGAATTTTCCGATATTGAAAGTTCTGACGATGCAGATTTTACTGACAAAAGAGATCACGATACAAATTCTGAACTTTCCTATTGTGAAAATGTAAATATTTGTGATGGAGTTAAACATAATTGTTATTACCGAAAGAATAGTTTACAGTAAAAGATCTGATAAGTGCATTTTATACCAAAAGTCTGTATACACTGTAAAAAAAAAAAAAATCTGTAGTTCTACAGATGTAAAGTTACATGCTTACTAAACTTTCATCTGTAACTGTACGAAAAAAGCTTCAAATCTATAAAACTAGATTTTGTAAAGCTGCAGAAATCTGCAACTTTACAAATGAATCTGCTAAAATTACAGTATTCTTACTAAACTTTTATCTGTAACCATGGTTGCAGTTACATGAAAAGTTCTAGGCATCCCAGTTTCCGAAAAAAAATCTTAGTAACCTTACAGATTTTTTGATTTTCGGCGCAAAAGTGTGTCTGTTACATGAATTTTTGTTGCCGTTGCATAAAAAGTTCTAGGAATCCCAATTTCCTAGAATAACTTTATAATTTTTTTTTACAGTGTACATTGAATGTATAAGAAAAATGTGTATTGACTGCAATAATGATGTACTTTGACTCTTGCATATAGTGAATATTATTTTTTTTAATAAATAAACACTGCATTTCAATTTCCATACTTTGTTGCAATGATAATTTGTAAAAAAAATGTACAGGATTAATTTTTATTTTTAATTTGCAAAATTAACAAACTACCGTTTATTTTGAAAAAAAAAAGTAATTTGTTCTGTACTGAAGTTAAATAATATGAATAAAATATTTTTTTCATGCAATTTAATTTACATGCTCCTAAGAGAAGTACAATGATCTTGTTGGAACATAATTTAAGTAAATTCAACCATTTAAAATATTTTTTTTATTCATTTTATTCGAGCGGTCTGAGAGACCACATAACATCAGTTGTGTGAGAAATTTTAGTCACATAACTTAAAGGTTAAATTTCGAAAATGCACAAAAAAATAAAATAAATAAAATAAATAAATAAATAAATAAATAAATAAACAAATAAATAAATAAAATATATTATATTTCGGTAACATTTGTCATCGACGTTGGTTTGACATGCATATTCAATCTGAAGGATCTTTTAAGACTTGCCATAAATGTATAGTAAATAGAGAACTAAATACTTTTTCTGTTGCTGATAATATGTATCCAGGTCTACAACCGGAAATATTGAAGAACTTACCTTTCATTGAGGAGCAATTAATTGCCCAAGTTCATCCAGTTATTACTGTTTATCGCAATAAAGGTGGTTAGTTTGGATACAGTGGTCAAGTTATTAATTTTCATCAAGATATTGCAGAATTTTGTACTATACTACCTCATTCCATAGATACTATATCACAGTACATCTTTGTTAGGAGACAAGATAGTGAAGAATTAAAAGATTTTTTAGTAAATTGGGAAAACTTTAAGTTTGCTTTAAAATATCTAAAGGAAAATAATCCTTGTTATCGTTATATTACTGTTGATGAAAATAATTTTAAAAGTTTACCCGAAAATAAAAATATATTTCATCGAATATTACTCAGTCAAGAGCAACAGCAGATTTATGTACCACAAGTTGAAAAACCTTTGAATTCTGTAGATCATCAATGTCCATGGATAAATAATATATATGGATCCGGAGCCCCAAATGGTGACTTTCAGATGTAATCGAGAGGCAATAATTAATATGTTAGGTATTAAAGAAGGAAATTAATGCAGTGTCATTCCTTGGCCTCAGATAGATACTAAGCCTATAAATGAATTTTCATGTGATGGATATATTTGTAGAACTTTTCCAACGCTATTTCCAACAGGAAGAGGTGATCTTAGAGATGCTAGAGTTCGTAAAATTACATTAAAACAATACTTTAAAAATCTCATGATATATGAAATTGCAAGATTTGCACGTTATCCAAGATTTAGATTTTTTGCTTTCAATAGCATAATGCGTTGGACAGCATTACAAAATAGAATTATTTGTGTTAAAAAAAATCTCGCCTAAATGATGATGAAACAGTTGAAAAACTCCAGGAACGGTTGCAGAAAAATCCTATATTGTACAAGTCGATTTTATCTTTCAATGGTTATTTAAGATCATCGACCTCTTATTGGTTTATTAGATCGCGACAGTTGTTAGACACGGTTGAGAAATTGGAAACTCCTACTGTTTTCATTACACTTAGTGTAGCTAATTTATACTGGCCTGAAATTTGTCGCATTATTGTTGCAGATTATGATTACACTAATCGTAACCAAAATTCTGAATTCATCAGAAAATCAAAATTGTTGAATTGCAATCCTTTAATCGTTGCTTACTTTTTTCCTAAGCGGTTGGATTTTTTTATGGAACATTTTTTCAAGAAATATTTCAAAGTCAGGGACTTTTGGTTTCGTATTGAGTTTCAACATAGAGGTAGTCCTCACATGCATGGTCTTTTCTGGTTTGAAGATGTTCCTGATGTAAACAATCTTAGTTCAAATGATGATGAAACTATACGTAAAATTATAAAATACTTTGACGAAGACACATCGACTTGGCAACCAGATCCTTATCAAGGTTATGATATACAACCTTCTAAATTTCATTTTACGGATGTGCCTGATGAAGCTGCTGACTATAATCACTTAATACGTGCGGTACAAATGCTCTAAAGCTTATGGTAAGACAAAGAAAAAAGATTCTTCTGAAGTCACATGCCGTTTCGAATTCCACAAAGAATGTTCTCCCGAAAGTAAAATTCAGTTCCGTTACTAATGAACCCGAATACATATAAAAATAAATATTCCTTATTCAAACAGTCATAGCCAACAAGTTAAAAAAATTGGGCGAGCATACATGGATTTCCAAGCAGTCCTTTTCATTCACGCAGATTTAAAATGTATTGTTAAATATGCTAGCAAATCTGAACCCAGATCAGAAGGGACGAAACATTGCATCAGACAAACAGTTCAAGAATCAAACGATAATATCAATGTTCAGCAGATAATTCAGAAGATTTTAATAAAAATGCGTGCTCAACGTGATTATTCTGCCCAGGAAATATTTTGGGTGTTAATGGGATGGACTTTGTATATAAGTCACCTCGTCAGCTAGTCATAATTAATTTAGCAAGGAACTCGTGGGAACAGTTAGATATGAATAAGGAGGGTGGAACCATATCCGTTTGAAATATTTTGGAAAACTACGAGCAACGCCCAGTGAGATTTGAAAATATGTCCTTGCAGAATTATTTCAGAAAAGTTTATAAACAAGGTGAAATGTCAGTATCAGAAATAAAGCATTTATCCCCAGAATTATACCAAAATTCAAATATGATCCAAATAATGTAAATAATGAAGATTTCTATAAGCAACAAGTTATGTTGCATATTCCTTGGCGTGATTTTCAAATTATGAATCCAAATAATACTTCATGGAATGTTATATATGAACAGCCTTTTGAGAATAATGAAATTCAGAGATTGGATTTGGAATATCTGTTGCAAAATTTAGAAGATCAGAAAGAATTTGAAGAAATAGAATTTACTGAAATAGATAAACCATTTAACTGGATGAATGTCGAGTCAAGACAAAATAATGCGCACGATGAATCAGATTTGCGCAGAAGAGACATTGATATAAAGTATAACTGGCATACCATTCAAAGTCAAGATTTGCTTAATAAATTACAGAATTTTATCGAAAAGAAAAAGGTGAAATAGAGTGAAAAAAGTGTTTGCGTCACTGTTCCATTTAAATTGCCAAATTTCGTCTTTTCCCAGGAACAGAAAAAAAAATAATAAATATTTTTGAAGAACAGCCCATTTTCATGCAACGTCATAGGCGAGAAATGCCAATGAAAAGAATTGTTGTCCAAGCAAAAGCAGGTTTTGGAAAAAGTACTTTAATAGATTACTTCACTACTCAATTAAATGAAACATTTGGTCCATCTTCTTTTCAATTCCTTGCACCAACTAGTATTGTCGCAGTCAATATAATTTGATCAACGATTCATTCAAAACTTTTATTTGGACTTAATCAAAAGCTAAGATACCTTATTCCATATTCGATTAGTCAATTTCAGGAGGAGTTTCGAAATTGTAAATTCATAATTATCGATGAAATGAGTATGATTGGGAGCAGTATTTTGCAAAAAATAGATTTACGATTACGTAGTGTTGTGCCATCGAAACAAAATGAATCTTTCTGTAGAAAGTTCTTATATCTATTTGGAGATATCAAACAACTACCTCCAGTAAACGACAGGTCTATTTACAGTTACAAAAATCAAGGAAGTGATTTTCTTTTGGAAGGACAATTGTTATTTTCTTCGACTATTCAAAAATATTTTTTTTTTATCATCATCCTTCCGGCAAGATGAAACTCAACAAATATTTTGTAGCATACATGATCTACTTAGCAATTGAAAATACACTATTGAAAACTATGAAATATTAATGAATCGAAGCTTACCGTCTCTTTCAAAAAGAGAACAGCACTTATTTAACGATGCAATTAGGCTGTTTTCAACGAACAAAGACATAAAAGAATATAACAATGAAACATTAAAAGAACAGAGTTGACCGATTCTGGTATGACAAATGGAGTTGAACCATTTCTTTCATGAATTGGGTCTAAAGTAATGTTACTTTCTAATTGTGCACAATGTGATGCCAAACATCGCAATTTACGTTAACTAATGCTGTTGTACAAATTTCTATTAGTAATTTTTCATTAAACATGTACATTTTATTTCTTTCATAACCTTTAACTTTGATAACCAGTGTATTTTATTTTGCATTAAAATAGAGTTTTGAAATTTAATAGCTGCGATACTTTCATATTAACCGCAAAAAATAGTTTAATAGACTATTAATTCTAATAATATTTGTGATTGAAGCACATAAATAAATTTTTTGCCCATTAATTATTTAAAATTTTTATTGTTTTATTATTTGACTACCACGCCAGAAAGCCTCTGCAAATTAAATGTTTCCCGGCAGTAGTCGCATGTCGGTCTTTTTGCCCCCGATATAAACTATCTTCTCCAAACTCATATCCTCTTACAAATACAACGGAGAACTACCATGTAGATGACTTTAAATGTTTTTTCCACCATCATGCGAAGTAATAAGACAACTCTGTTTTCCCTTCATATATCTTTTTACAAGCAAAATTGAAATTGGTGTAGAAGTCCGCGCAACGATCACTAATGTCACTTCATTTTAGTTTTACCCATTATTCCAAATCTTACAAATAAAATGCATAATTTAAATAAAGTGCAAATTTATAACTTCATTGAAAAGTAATATATGAATATTAAGTGAAAAACGTTTCTTATTTTACATTTTGTGTATGTGAGTTGTGGCCGTCGGCAAAAAGACAGAGCACGCTTATAACGCTTTGAAAAAAGACGAGACTACTCTCGGTTTCAATCAAACAAAATAAAGCAATGACTTTGAAATTATGTTTTAAAGAAATACTTACCTATACCTAAAATGCTTCTATGTATTGCTCAAAACGATGCTAAAGTCATTGTGCTATTATATTTTCTAAAGTGAAAGTGTGTGCTGTTAAGACTGTTTTTTTTTATTTTTTCGTTTATCATTTAGAATAGGATTTTGCACAGAAAGATAAAAATGCATGCAGTATACTAAAACTATCCATGAAAAATTGTCTAATTAACAATGAAAGTCTCTCTAAAATCCGTTCCGTAGAACTTTTTAAAAATGTTAAGGGGACAGTGGACGTTCAAAACCATTTTTTTTTTCACTCAATCGTACTGAAATTTTGCATGTATAATTATTAATACATTCTGTAATTAAATTAATCAATTTTATTAAAAAACACGTGTAATTAATTAAGTTATTAATTAAAACATGTTAATTAATCACTCTAATTAAAATAGATCCATGCGCTTTAAATTTGGCTTTATGAACCCGTTATTTTGTTAAATAGTAGCTTTATAATTACTGCAACAAAAGTTTTTAAAATTGTATTAATATATTGAGAAAAAAACTGCCAATATGTAATTTTTTTATGATATTTTCAAGAAAAAAAGTTACAAAATTACCCAATTTTCATTTTATGTACAAAAATGCATTCATAATAATAGCAACTTTTGAAGTACAGCATATTACGAACAATAATACTTAATATTATTAAAATTGCATAAAAAATAAGTCTCCTGGAACTTTTCGAGTATACTAACTTGACGAAAATTCACGTTTTGAGAAAACGAGATTTAAAGTTTTATTTTTAGTATAATTCAATTTGTACTACACAAAATTAGCACAAAACATTTAATTTTTTAAACTATATAAATATTGTTTAGTTTGGCTACTAAAACTCAAAAAATAATCAGAATAAGTGAAGAATTATAGGCTTTGGAAACTTAAAGTATGTACATCACTTTTACAAAAATTTCATACGTATTTTGCATTTCTTTATACATTTTTAGAAATATGATTTTCACATGTAATTAATGCGTATATTGAGATTTAATTTCTGTAAGGCATGTACAATAATATTAAATTATCATAGAAAAAAAATGGTATGCCAATAAATTCAAAGTCCTCGTGAAAAATCGTCATAAATTGCGAACTTCCACGGAAAAAAAAGATACTTTAATTGCAAAATTTTCCTTTTATGTGCAATAATGCTTGCATATTGATACTAAGTATCGACGTATAGCATATTGCAAACAACAATACTCAATATTATAAAAATTGAATAAAAATTAACATGCATGGGATATTTTCAATATCGACTAACTCGATAAAAATTCTCGTTTCAAGAACAATTAATTTAAAGTTTTACTTTTAGTATAACTCAATATTTCATCAAGAATTCAGCACAAAACATTTAATTTTTGCAATCTACATCAAAATTGTTTAGTTTGGCTACTAAAAATCAAGAAATAATCGGAATGGGTGAAGCTTTGAAAACTTCAAGTTATTTTACCACTTTTTATAAAAATTTCATATAAATATTTTGCCTTTATTTAAATATTGATATAAAAAAGATTTTTGCATGTAAATAAAACCTATCTCAAGATTTAATTTGTATAATACACACAATAATATTTAATAATTAAAAAAAATACAGAAAAAATAATGAAAAAAGTTACTATAATTAAACAAATTTTCCTTTTATGTGTAATAAAGTATGCATATTAATACTAAGTTTCAAGATATAGCATTTTGCAAATAATAATCATCAGTATTATGAAAACAGCATAAAAAATAACACACATTACCTAAAATTTCCCCGCTCCATAAGATACTTTTATTTCTTTTATATTCTTGGCAATATCGATTGAATTTTTAATTTTTTTCAGATTTCTGTTATGTTTGTAAGCATCAGATGACCGAACATTTTTTTGTGAGCTTCTCCGTTTATCACGTTTTTCAGCAATTGCACGAGAGTTTTCTACTTCACAACTATTTATCTGCAAAGTTACAGCACACCCTAAATTGAATTCACCAACAGCTGATATGACGGATAATTCTAGTCTTTTCTTTGAAACAAACACTTCTTTGGGACATTTACTCCAAATACAGATATGAAGGGATTCGTTAGCATTCTGTGTTTTTGCGGAAATGCATCGGGATAAAAGCTGTGTTGATAACAGTCTTAATACACAGGAAGAATTTATGAGACGACACGTTGAGACAAAACAGTTTTCATTGAAGAATGAGTTATGGGTGGTTCTTTAAATGCTATTGCACGCTGATAAAAACACCAGGATGTTGATCCTTCTGGGCATTTGGAATGTTGGTGTTTGTCATCAGTCGACATGCAATGATACAACGATGCTAGAGCTGCCGTTTTCATCTTATCAATATCTGGTGCGTTGTCTTTGATAGTTTTTCCGTAGTAATTTTGAAGTTTTATAATTGTTCCTTCTGTCAGATTTCCTCGTTTCTTGCCGCCAAGAGTTACACCTTTTGCACTCTTTAATTTTATTTCGAATTCCAGTTCAAAATATTTTTGAAACATGATTATTACATTCTTCTTTCATGATCGGTGTATGCCCATACACCTTTTGTCCACTTAAAAACTGGAAAGTTTTTGAGTCTCCATCTGACAGCATTGACGTATATCGCATTTTTGAAACTTTTATGGAACGCTTCCAAAGTATTGAAGCAGCATGCATTTCCATGCTGTTTGATGACCCCGAAAAATTTTTTTGGCACTCTGACGAATGTGAACTACCCCATATGTGATATTCTACAGTATCGTTGTCAAGGTCTCGAACAGCTGCAATACATTCAGAACAATATTTACTCATTATCTCAAAATCAACCACCAAACCTGTCATCATATCAATGGCGATTCCAATACCATATAAAGAGGTATGGCCTCGTTTCTGCCATGTACCATCAAATGACACACAGATATCAATAATATCATTATCAGATAATGACGCATCCATCTCTAAGTGCTTTTTTCTCAAAACATTGTGTGATGTTTGCAAAATATATTGCTTTGATTCAGCACATTTTGAAGACAACTGATCCAAGCAGCTTGTAAAAGTTCTGCGATCCATTGCTGGGATTCCTAAAATCATTGAAAAAGTTTCCAAAGCAGAATGTCCTTTTCCAATAGAAAGAAAGCCTTTCACAAATTTATTATTGATGTCGAATTTTCTTGAAACACATTGGTGAGAACTGCTGTACGAAGAATTGGATTTGTAATCACATTGTTTGCACTGGAGTATGATTTTCGTCAAAAATCCATATGTGTGACCAGTACTGATGTTTAAATTTTGCGTCTTGCATTCAGGACAACAAACATCGCATAATAAAGACGAAAAGATTTTCTTATCAATATCTAAATATTTCGGCACAACTGGAGATTCACCAGAACTTGAAACAATATCATCATTGTTGTCTTTATCTGTTACCTCTACAGATGATGAATCATTCCATCGTTTCACAATATTCATTATTGAAACTTTTTTACGTTTCGATGGTCTGCCTTTAGGCTTACGAGAACTTATACAATCCATTTTTGGAATAAAAGATCAAGCTTATTTTCACTCAGGAAAAAAAAAATACTTCAATAAAACTTTTGAAAGAAATGCTGCTATCGCTAAAACCACGCTAGAATCATAAACAAACTACAATCGGCAAACGGTACAGTTACGCAGTTGCAGTTAACATGCACGGTTACGAAAGTATAAAAATATGATCATTTTTTAAATTACAATATCAAATTATAAATGTTAAAATACATTTGTTTACATTTTTCACGATAATTAAAGGGCCACACGTTCCCTTAATTATGACAAAAATTGTTACATACAAATTTCGAAAGCTTGTAACTTCGTTACGAATCGTTGCAACTGAATGCAGTTTTTTGCAAATTATACAATTAAGATTGGAGTTCATTAATAAACCAAAAATAAAATCGATTTTTTAGTTGATTTTTGCCAAACTAAAGGTCCACGGTCCCATTAATTCTGAATAATCGGGTTCAAATGATTGTGGATTGTCTCTCTATAATTCTCTAAATCTGCATTTTAAAACGATATGAAACATTCTAAAACAGTCACTGGAAAAATATTCAACAAAAAATTAATTTAGTGGTAAAATATTTTTGGTGAGTTTGATATGTGAATGTTTTGCAGTATGTACGTTACATTTTTTTTTTTTTTTTTTACTATACGAAATTTTAAGGCACTTATATAATCTAATCTGTGTTTCTATGCCTAAAACAAAGACGTACAATGGCGGAGTGATGCTCTAAATTTGGTAGCTATTTGTCCTTCAATTTCAGGATAGATGGCCTCAACAAATCGAGGAGAAATGTCCACATACATATTTCAGAATTATATGGAATTAGGATCTTAACTAATTATAATTATATTTAAAATAATTATTTTAAACTTTTATGTTTATAGTTTTATTAATTGATATAATTGTTTAAATTTTAACTAATATAAATAGTTCAATAATAATATAGTAGAGCCTAACGATAGATTTTGTTTTTTAGTTTTCAAGATGCCGAATAAATACCTAAGAAAACCTCATTCAAACCGAAGGACCTGTGGTCAAAAAAATTTATCGAACGCTGTGCAAACGGGATCATATTCGGTAAAAGGAGCACATGAAGCAATTCACATTCCACTCAAGACTTTGGAACTGTGATTGCAGACCAATAATTCCAATCAATAAATTGTCCTTGGTCCAATGTTTTGGAAAGAAAACGAAGAAATTTTAGTAAAATATATTAAACGAATGCAGAAATAAGGATACCAATTTACTCGAGATGATCTTTGAATTTTCGCCTTTTTGAATTTTTCAAAAAAACTGGTTATAAATCACCAGTTTAATGATCAAATTTAAAAGCCTGCGTATGTTTGACTAAGTGTATTCCAAAGTCGTCATTATGTTATATTACTCAGAAAACCTGAAGGTGTGTCGCTTGCGAGGGGTAAGCCATGAATCGTGAAGAAATAGATGCCTACTTCAATTTACTTCATGAGACTTTGTGAGAAAATGAGTTATATGATAAAGCCTCGAACATTTTTAACATGGATGAGTTTGGATTGCAGTTGAACAATCGGTCTGGCTTAGTTTTAGCCGAAAATGACTCGAAACATTATTTCCAGATTAACTTTGCCGAAACAGGTGATTTTATTACTGTTATAACTCGTTGAAACGCTGTAGTATGCTTCTTACAATCAATTTGTGTGTTTAAGAGTAAAATTAAAAACACGGAGTATGAAGATGGGATGCCTCCTGGAGGAGTTATTTATGTCTCAGAAGTCTGCATATATTAACCGTGCGTTGTTTTTCAGCGCTCAATGATAATTTTTCCCGCGTGTACCAAGTGGTATAAAATTGCTGATACTTGATGGTCACACGTCCCACACTACTTCAGTAGAAATGTTCGCATTTTCTGATTAGCACAATATTGTACTTTTAACACTACCTCCCCATACGACTTATGAATTTCAACCTCTGGACAGTACAGAGTTTAAGTAATTAAAAAGTAGTTTTTATAACGCTTGTTGAAATTGACTCAAAACGTATCCTGGACGTCGCATTACAAGACTACAATTTGGAGTACGGCTTAATATATCCTGGGGAAAATCAAAAACTGCAAAAAACGCAATTTCAGGTTTCAAAGCAACAGGAAATTATCATTCTAATCCAAATTTTATTCACACTTACTGGTTTCTATAGTTGCCAACTTCTGAACAAATTCATGATAAAAAACTTTGTTTCAACAACTGAAACGCAAGATAGAGTTGTTCAAAGCAATTTCAGAACACCAAATGCGGAATCGAATAAAAATATAAACACCGAGATACGATATTTTGAACCCCGACCATGCATATCAAAAACTCATGATCTGCCATCACCAAAAAGATGTACTTTATGTTTTTTCACCCATTTCTGATGTAACTATGATACATCAGTTAGAAAAAGTGCCAACCAGGTAGCTATGGTTTTGACATCGCAAGAAAATATTGGAAAACGTCGGAAACATTCATCCAAGAAAGATGTAACGTTGATAAATAAGCTTAAAATCGTGAAAAAAAAATCTAAAATAAATGCGATAAGAAACAAGACAATTCTAGCAGCGAATAAGATGAAATACATTTGAATTTATCAGATTCTACAGATTCCGAGGGATAGAATCGGATGAGGATCACTGTTTTGGCTGTGGAGAAGAATACAATAAAACTACCTAAGAGGATGACTGGATACAATGCATCTTTTGCCAGAAGTGGTTCTACGAAATGTATACAAACTATCAAGACCTTTAGATTAATTCAGATCAGTTGTTATAATTATTAAGGTTAGCTGGGTGAAAAAAGGTTCCACCAGATTCGTCCGCGATAGCTCAGATGGTAGAGCACTGGCGGCTTCAGCCAGGAGATCCCTGGTTCGAATCCTGGTCCGGAAATTTTTCGCCCAGTTGGAAATTTACATCTAATATCAAGACCTTTGCCGGAAATATGGTAAAATTTTACGAAAAGTGAATGATTGAAATTATGTTTCAAATTTCGTTTATTCGAAATTTATTCACTCATTTTCCGTGATGTAAATGCATCTTTACCAATTGCTGCATGGTTTTCATGATTAACTATATGAAATATGCTATTTCTTGCTATTTTAACGTCACTTTTCCTTTTTTGTATTGGATTGCCACTTGAGGAAGAGATCGGTATCTGACATTTTAAATTCAATATTGTTTCATAATTTTTCTTCTCAATATTTAGTTATTTTTTGCCCAAAATATGATGCGTAAATGTATGAGAATTTTAAATATACATAACGTTTCCTTATATTTGCATTCTAAATGTTTTTATTTCAATCTTTAAAAACTATGACTATCTACCATAGAGTAACCCTATCTTTAAAACTGCTAATATTTCCTAATCGCGTTCACCTAGAATGCTTCCCCATAATTCTATGACTAGTAAACGTAGGGCGATATGTTACATACTGAAACATTTCCTATAAAGACATCTAACATTGTATTTCTTCAAAATCAGTCTAGTAGAACTCCAAATATGAGCAATCAGATTTTTTTTCTATTTATATAGTAGAAATATAGGTTTAGTTATTGATAAAGTTTTAATTACATTATGGAATATTGACTTGAAATGAATTCTGAATTATTTATATTGTTTTAATTGCAAACGAATTAATCTTTTGTAATCCGGCTGCACGCGGTATAGATTAAAAAGATAATTCTTGAAAAAAATTATTAAAGCAATAAAAGTCAGTAAAATGAGTTAAATTTTTAAAACAAACTGCATTTGAAAGAACATTATTTACTCAATTCGACCGTATAAATTGAAATTCTGCGATATTTAGATGTTAAAAAAAAATCAGTAAAAAGGAAATTTATTTCAGGTGTTGTAACAACCATTTAATATCAGCGTGACTAATGTACATGATTTTGCTTCTAATTTTAAATATTCAGCACAAAGTTCATATATGTGTTTGACATAATTTTGCTCTTCTTCAATGAAACTTTTTCTTGCGTCAAAAGTACATTAGTGTACATTTTTCTATCCCTTGTACGAAGTGCGTATACCTTAACTTAAGCAGTTTTTTATGTTAAACATTTTTACACTTTCAATTTACCAGTTTTTTGGATAAGTATACCTTTTATATATGTAGTTAGAATAGCTGTGGAATTCTTGGCGTATTTAGGAGTCATATTTCAATTTGCACAATTTTGCATTGATAATTGATATGTTTCTTAATGATATTAATCAGTACATTTAATTTTTAATCTTTTAGAAAGAAAGAAATCAAACTTTATTTTTATGTTTTATTACACAAAAATAATCACATTTAAAAACAATAATTTTCACTGGAAAACGTGTCGTACGGCAATTTCATTTTGCCCGAAACCGTACAAAAAGATTAGTCAGATACAGCCAATTTATCATTTTATCGGCGTCTCTTTGTTTAACTCTAGAACCGCGAGTGAGTCAATGTGCCCCAATTCTATGTTTAATTTGTCGTCGCACGAAAAATATTCATTGAAACCATGTTTCCGTTTCTGACATTAAATATTTTAATGTAAACAATAAGTTATCGAATTTGAAAGAGAATAACATAAAGAGATTTCTAGTTATAATCATTTATATCTAGAACCGCGAAGTACATATGCCTCACCCCGAATTCTTCTAATGGGCAGAATCGGAAGGAATAATAATGAAGATTTAATCAAGATCGTATACGCTTAGTGTGAAAAGTGGTCGAATGCAGTGAATAAATTGTCAGATAGAAGAAGTATTGAAATTGCTTTTCTTTCTGTATTCATTGCAAGTTTACAGAAGATTTCACGATGTTGTAATATGACCGTCAGATACGATTCGGAATATTGGCAACTATTAATTGAGTACGATTCAGAACGTGATAAAAATGAATGCAGTCTATTAATTTTGAGCAGCGAGGATGGATATCTGCCTGCAAATGAAGAAAAGTGGAATTCTAATGAAAAAAATGAAAGTGAAGACAACTTCGCCAATACTCTCACAATTGATGGACCTTTTGATCGCAATGCCGATGATAATTTATCAGTGATAACCAAAATTTGTCATACTTACCAGATAAAAAAGAAGAATCAAGAAATTGAAAAAAGGTACTTTATACTCATGGAAATCTGAAACAAAAGCAATATTACGCAATATTACGAATAACTGTCCGTCAAGTATTTGAAGACTTCTTATAGATGAATGCAACTTGAAACATATAAAGAAATGTACGAAAAATAAAGCTCATTTAGAGATTCATAAAGAGGAAGGGGTTAATATTTTGGAAGAAATTAATGCTTTTACATTAATTTTATATGCACGGGGTTAATATTGTGCAAAAGCGGCCGAGCTGGATAGCCTGCGAGCAATGAAATGTGCACAGCAGTTTTCTTTTGAAATGCAATGCCAACAAAAGCATTTAGTAAAATAAGGATATTCTTACGCTTCGATACGAAATCAACTCGATCAAGTCTTCTTCAGACAAAGAAATTTGCCCAGATTTTTTATATCTGGGATTTTTTTCAATGGAAATAGCAAGAACAACTACACTGCTCTAAACAATTCGGGGAGTGCATGGTTTTAACAAAATTACGCAAATAATTACACTGATAAGTAACACAAAATAAAATACCCATAATTTAAAGCTTAGTAGAAAACAGATGAAAAGAACTGCACATGCAAATCAAACTTTAAGACGTCAGAAACTAGAAAAGGGGGATAAAATCAGAAATCGGGATTTTGCAAACACGTCTGTTTCCCTGTCTCACAAGGAGAGGGCCAACCTTGTTAATCACAGATTTTAATTACTTTAATATATGTTGTAGGTTAGAGACCCCTTAGTCTCATGTTCAACGGATTTTATCCAACGCTCATTAGTTCTTGAGAAACCGGGGGTCTACTAGTAGCACACGACTTAAATACATTATAACTAAAAGGATAGGTTGGTTGTAGCGGAGTTGGTATGGCATTTGCCGGCTGATCCGCGGTACCGGGTTCGATACCGGGACGCGCTACATTTGTTTTTCTTATTTTTTGTTTTATAAATATATTCGTAAGTATAACTTAATAATCTCATTTTCAATTAAAATTTATAACATTGTATATCAATTATAATTTTAACCTATTTATTTTTTTACATTTAAATAAATAGTTGTATAAAACATCATAAAACTAAAAAGATAGGTTGGTTGTAGCTGAGTTGGTATGGCGTTTGCCGGCTGATTCGCGGTACCGGGCTCGATACCGGGACGCGCTACATTTGTTTTTCTCATTTTTTGTTTTATAAATATATTCGTAAGTATAACTTAATAATCTCATTGTCAATTAAAATTTATAATATTGTGTATCAGTTATAATTTTAACCTATTTAATTTTTTACATTTAACTAAATAGTTGTATGAAACATCATAAAACTGTTAATTTTCTTAAAATCACTTTTAAAATGTATTTCATACACTGACGGGAAAAAAAAATCCCAACACCAAGAAAGACTTCTGTTAGATAAACGAAATTTGGTAGGCGTGTTTATACATCTGAAAGATGACATAGATTGAAATTTCACGCTTCGCGCACAAGTGTGGCGCTAGTGGCGCCACTCAGAACTTGCAAATCAGGTTTACTTTAAATGCGTGCTGTAAAGTTCGTGGGCGTTATTTAGCTTCGAAATGTGATGTATTGAGTTGATGTTAGCCAAGTATGCCTTAAACAAGACGAAGAAGCCACTGTCAACAGCTCACCAAGTTGGAACGAGGTCGCATAATCGGGCTACGAGAAGGTGGATTTTCTTTCCGCGATATTGCAGAAAGACTTGGTTGGAATGTATGCACAGTGCATGATTGTTGGAAGCAGTGGTTAAGGGATGGTACTGTCTCAAGAAGACCGGGTTCCAGGCAGCCACGTGGCACTTCTGAGAGGGAAGATCGCCGTATTCGGCGTGCGACTGTGGCGCATCTTACTGCGTCTGCGGCAGAAATTCGAGCTGCAGTTGGTACCACAGTGACAAAACGAACTGTTAGAATTCGGTTACTTCAAGGACAGCTCCGAGCCAGGCGCCCTGTAGCGTGCATTCTACTGACTCCAAACCATTGCCGTTTGCGACGCCATTGGTGTAAAGCCAGAATTCATTGGAGGACAGAGTGGAGATCTGTTGTGTTTTCTGATAAAAAAGAAACGAAGATGAAGCTGGCCAACGAACTCGGTTGAGACATTGGTATGTACTATGTAGACACCAATATTCATCTAAATCGGTTCATAAATACGCCTGTTATCGCGTGACAAATATCAGGTCGTTTCAAAATGTCAGCAACGCTAGAAATTGAAAGTGCTACAACTCCGCCAGTTTTTAAGATATAGACAAAACAAAAACTGCTCCGTAATCTTTGTATCAAGATCAAATACATAAGAGAAAAATATTTTTCAATTTTTAATTTTTTGGCACCACATTTCAAATTTTAAGTTTTTTAAAATTTTTTTAAATGGCCGCATTTTGAAACAAGATGGCGGATGAAGCTGGCCAACGAACTCTGTCGAGACATTAGTATGTACTATTTACACACCGAGTTTTATCCAAATCGGTTCATAAATACGAGAGTTACAGTACGACAAAGATCAGATATATATATATATATATATATATATATATATATATATATCAACTTTTGAACGGAGGGTGGTTTCGGGGTCTGGGGGTCATGATCGATGAAAATATACCAAATTTTTTTGAAATCGCTTTCCTCCGAACGGCTGCAATAGGTAGCTTTTTGTAATGAAAGAAACAAAAAAATATTTGTACTAATTTTAATGCATTCACATGTTTGTGATAAATGTACAAAACGTATAACCAAGCTTTACAAACAATGCATACAATAAATTGATTAAAGAAATCCATAAAACTAGTGAATAACTGGCTTGTTTTATATAGCCTTAAATTATTCTTAGATTTTATATCTAATGTTATATGATTGTGATAATCTCTTTTCCCATATCTATTAAAGTTTATTTTTGTTTAAAATATACGTTGTCAATGTAATTAAAGAGATACAATTTTGAATAACATTATTTTCTGAAATGTAGGAAATTTTTGCTGATTTTATATATAAAATGCAATGTAAATGTTGAGAAACATTGATTATTATAAGAAAACTAGAAAAATAGCACGTCAAGAATGACGTAAAATGACCTATCAAGATATATACATTGTAGTTATCAGTGGCGTGGCGTGAAAATTTTCGGTGGTCATCGCAATTATTTAAGTTTGTGGTGAAAAATTATTAACTCTAAAATTCAATGGTTGAATGTTCAAAAAAGAAACTTTAAATCTTACCTTCACTTATACATGAACTCCAAATGTTCTGCTAAAACTGGATCGTAGAGTTTTAAAAGCTTATTAAGAGTTTTAAAATATTGCTTGGTCATCGCCGCATCCAGCGATGACCGGACGCCACGCCACTGGTAGTTATCTCTATTTAGACAAGGCCCCTATACTGGAAAAGTACCGATAATTTAATTTCTGTATTCAGTTATGTAAAGCATATTAAAAGCCGGCATTTAGGAGCTCAGATAGTACAGCACCGTCCAGTAGTGGTTATTTTATTAGTAGATCCGGATTGAAGATGTAAAGACGTACATTTTCGTACTATTACACTTTAAATTTTGGCCCATAGATTTAGAAACAAAAATCCCTTAAATGAACGGAGTTTAAATTAAATTTTGTTGAGCTCGATTATAAAAATTAGTGGGTGGTTTTTGTTTGAATTTCGACAAATTAGCCATCTACTGCCAAGTTGGCATCATATATGGCATCTTATTTTTGTCGAAAAAATTTGGCGCAATATCGCTAAATTGAACGATATATTGCCAAGTTGGTCAAAATATGGTTGTATTGTAGTAACCTATTCTGGCTGCTATTAGTATTTTTCAACAATAATTTATTGTTGAAGCTCATACCGATTTCTCCATAGGATTCCTATCCTGGCCACGATGAATGAGGCGTTGCAACCAGAATTGTAAGGGACACACAGAGACTTGGATTTTATAGTAAGATATATAATGTTTTACTTAATAAAATTAAACATTTGTGCATATTTATATATCTTTTTCTATCTAGGGTCAAATTGACCTTCTCCGGGGCTCCAGGTTTATCTAAAATCCCGCGGTTCTAGTGTTATACTCCTATCCTGTCCAGATACCGGATTGATAAGAGTCTGTCTTCAGGTTTGGCTCAGGGTTGCAGGGTTGGCCAGAATTTTGTGGAAGATTGCAGCTTCCAAAAGTGATTGATTTTACTCTTTATAGGCAAATGAGTCTGGCTCCATTATAGCGTTTGCCAAGTATAAAACACATACTAAACAGATCTTTAGTGCATGTGTTTTATTAAAATAGGAGTTGCGGATATTGAGAGCGATTTTTAGTTAAAATGTGGATCACTATGGAAACTTTATATTTCCTATACACAAATCGGCCATTATACATTTTCCTTAAAATACACCAAATTGTTAGTTTGATAATTATTTAAAGAACTTATTACTATAATGCACAAAGTTCTATTTTTCTTAGAAATAGAAATATGGGGGGGGGGGATTTTTGTAATCAGGTGAACGAGATTATGAAAAATTAGGTTTTTTAAAATGTTCTACTGGGCAGATTTTGATTACACCTGCATTATTAGTGAAATAATATTTAGGAAATTTTCAAGTGTACTGAATATCGTTCTATCATTCTTTACTAAATATTACTTTCTAATGATCAACATTAAGATTTGCTCATTAACAGCACATTTTTTTTCTGACACATTAGAAAATATAATAGCTCATGGCGTTTCTATCGTTTTAGCAATGCTGAAAGACAATCCCGTAAAGGTCCATTTTGCTTTAAAACACGTGGTCAAATTCACCAATACATTTCATTTGATTCATTGTTCGTTTATTGAGCCCGACCAACGTAGCATCCGCGGATGAGAATTTCGTTACGTCTGCTTATGACTTGAATTCTACTGGACGGATTTGAAATCTTGTTATACTGTACGGATATTTGTATTTTTACATTGATAATTGTTAAATTTTAATATATGGTATGTAGTTTTTCGATGCTTAGATATATAATTATGGTGAAACGTTCTATAACTAGGTTAACCTAATTATGGTCCTTATGCACAAGGTCTCGCTTCGGGTTCTTTAAAATATTATCATAACGCTCTATGGATTATGTGTTACTCATGTTTATTTGTTAAAAATAAAACAAACATATTCATTTTGTGGGAGAAAATACGTGATATATTGTAATGTAAAATCAAAATTCTATTTTGTATCAGAGAACAAAAATTCCTAAGTTTGTAAAATTTCATACACAGATGTAGATTGAGGATAAAAGTTGCCAGCTGGCATTATTTGTACCATTGAACTCTGATATTCTGGTGGAACAGTAGCTAGAACGCCGTATAAGCAACTTGGTGTGACATCACGAGGACAAAATCCATTTCAGAAGTAAAAGTGATACCGCAAACTCTGAAAATCTCAACAACCACATCCAAATATTTATCGTCATAAAATGCTCGTCAAAAAAAAAAAAAAAAAAAGTAAACGGAACTCTTTCTTGTAAGTTAAAATATAAATTTAATTATCTATGCTATTAAAATTCATATTTTAATAATATCCATTTTTTTTATAAATAAACAGTTTGTTTTTCATCTTTTGATACATATATCAGCATGCCTTCGAAATCACATTTTTTGTTGAAATCAATTTTTTTTCTTACTTTGGCATGGGGCACAATAATGAACGATTAGTTTTAACCGCTTTAGTACCGAAGCTAAAATATTAATACAAATGCTTATTCATTGGGCTTTTTTTTTCAATCAAAATGACATTGTAAATGACAAAAAAAATTATCTTTTCTGAAATTGACCCATTACGTGCTTAATAATTTAGGTTCAAAATTTTATTTAAAACTACAAAAACCTTAAAAACATCAATTTAATAACCATTAACCTAAATTAACGCAATCACAAGTTTAAGAGCTTTAACCAAGTAAATAAGCTATAAATCCTCAAAAAAATGTTCAAAAAGACTTAGGTTAAATACTTATGAAAAGTTCTCACTTTCTTCGTCATACTGGCATTTTTAGGCATTTTGCAAACTCACATGAAAATATCATATATATTAAACGAGTAAGCGATTTTTCCCGATTATAAATGATATCGTAAACTACTGAATCGATTTTCACAAAACTTGACGCATATACTAAATCGAGCACGAGAAAAAGGTCTAGCTAGGTCCCGAATTCAAGAAAATTCGTTTTTACTGGGTAAAACAAGATCTTATCCGAAACTTCTGCTTGCTATACATCAAAAAATTCTCATGGAATTTACATGAAACGTGTTTTCTATACTAATTCAAGCACGAGAAACACATTTAACTAGGTTTGGAATTCAAAAAATTCGTTTTTATCGATTAAAATAAACTCAGCACTGAAAATGTTGCTATATGTCGGAAACGGCTCTAACGATTTTTATAAATTTTGACGCCTATTCTAATTCGAGCTCAAGAATCGATTTAGCTAAGTCGTTAATTCGAGTAATATCGTTTTCTGTAGTTAAAATAAGCTCATTACTCAAAAAGGTGGTATCGAATAAAATTCTGACGATTTTTATGAAATATACTTTATTCTAATATGAGAAAACCTTCCAACTAAGTCTTGACTTAGGTAGGAAAAAATGTAATTTTAAGCAATTTTTTTTTTGTATTTAATCATCCGTAATCGGAATCCCCGCCAACACAATGAAAGGTAATCTCGAAAGTGGCACTAAAAGATTGCCTTCTACACTTAACCCGGGATTACACAAGCAGGGTATGAAATACTCAGGGTGCGCACTGTTATTACATTTCTCACCACTATTTTACGAAAAGTAATCTTCAAATAATTTAATAGCAGAATGTGCGAGAAATACCAACTATTAAATATCATGACGTTTTTTATTAGAATTTATTGGTGGAAAAGTATAAATCGTACATATCATGGATACACGCGAGCATTCCCGGTTTAATCGAGCACTAGATAGCGGCTTATGTAGATCAACAATACGGTAAAACTTGTTTTAATTGGCTAGAAAAAAAATTATTGATTATTATTATTGATTATGATTATATTTCGTAAATTTAAATATTTTCACAAACATTAGTAATATTTCTTGATAAATAACTGTACTTATACTATTGCTAAGTTTAAAACAACGGCCATATTGTTACAAACATCTGTATAGTTTGTTGCCATGGCGATATACCCTGGCGCAAAATTAGCAACAATTTTAAGAGCAAGATCATTTTTCTGTGTCAATCTTTCTACATAGTTCATTTTTGCTGCCAAACATTGACTTAAACAACGTATCTTGTTAATAATCATTTAATTTTTAAAATATGGAGTATAACGCTCGGGATATGCTTGATAATCCCATGCATATAAAAATAGTTTATTTTCATGTATGACAATCCAAATTTCCGGCTATATGCAAAGTTTTCTTTTCTTTTCCTTTTTTTATTTTAAAATATATTATTCACGTACTCGAATAAATGCTTCAGAATAAAAAATATAAATTTTACATTTCTTTCCCCCACTGAATAAATGACACTATATTTAAAAGAAAAAAAGTATTTTTTCTATTTAAAAGTGAAATATTTCAACTTTTGTCCATCTGTGACATCACTTTCTCTAACTTTTAGTTTCTGACCGTGATAAGACTAGGAGCCGTAAATACAAACGTTAACTCCATGACTTATTGATAATCTACTATACTAATATTTAGTAACTTTCACTGATCTATGTTTATTGAAAAAAGTAAATATTTCTATTACTGTGAAGTTAGAACTAAAGTATTAATTTTTCATTAAATTTAGTTGGGGTAATTGCAAATTAATTATATCTGCAGGACAACGGGAGTTCAACTTTAACGAAAGAATGCAGAGTCCGATTAGAAATACTGAAATTAAAAATGATATTTCAACGTCTAGACCAATGCGTGATGCTAAAGAAAGAAGCCGACAAAAGATCGCAGATATAATGTATTGTATTAATGAATCTAGATACCAAAAATTAGATCAATTGTGTACATTAAAAAGACGGAAAAGTGTTAGCAAAACAAACGAAAGCCGCATTCAACCCATACGTGAAATGCAGCATTGTTCCATTCAGCACATAGCAAATGAAATAAATAAGCGACAAGATCAAGATTTAGAAGAACAAAGACGCTGTAACATAAGACGCCTGCAAATTTTAGTAAAGAAACGAATGCGAACATGGAAGTGCGCAGTTAATGAAGAAGCAACATACCAAAAATTGGGTTATTTTAACACTGAATGTATTCTTTGCAAAGCAATTCATATTCCAGAAGAATGTGCGTCTAATCAAATTAACCAGGATTCATTTGGCGACTGCTGCTTACATGGACGAATTAAGCTTAACTTCCCCATTTTTCCAAATGAATTGGTGCGTCTCTTTTTAAAATTCCATCCATTTGCTGAAAATTTCCACAAAAAAATTCGCAATTTAAATTCATGCTTTGCTTTGGCTTCATTTAAGGGACATGATGATCGAACAATTAACAGCCATGGTATTTACAGCTTTGTCGCCGGCAGACAAGTTTATCATAAGATGAATATGGCAGCTCATCCAACACAAAATAATGCAGGTGAATTCGAACGGCCGCAATATGGTCAGATGTACTTTTTAAGTTCAGATGATGCTGTTAACGAAAGACTCGAATATCCTCTTAAACATGGAATGATACGAAATTTAATGGAACTTTTAGAGCATATTATTCGGTCTCAAAATATGTTTGCACAATCATTTATGATGATGCGAGAAGTTGAAGAAGAAGTGAATCGACATGCTAAATCAGAAGGAATAAAAGCTCCATATGTCAAACTTCTGTTTACAATGCAAGAAAATACTGATTACAGAAGATTCAATTTCCCTATGACCAATGATGTATGCGCCGCGCCTACACTCAACGCCGATCAGAGCTTTCTAGATAACGAAATTGTGGTACATCAACGTGGAAAAAAATTGTCAATTTGCGTAATATTGATAAACGGATAGTGCCATTCACGTATCCACTATTTTACCCCAAACGAACATTTGACTATTCTGTGGATCTACAATTGTAAACACCTTATACAAGTCGTCAGCATCTTACTCGACTAGGATTAGCACAATATAGAATTGCTTTTCGACTTGAACTTACTAAATACCTTCCTCCAGAATCAGCTATTGTAGGTGCAGATTTGCGCCAAATACACTTCAACGATTTGCATTTTGGTGGTCGGCTTTTCCAACAATACCTCACTGATACATACATAAGAGTAGAGTGCGATCTCATCCAATGGATCAAGGCTAATAAAAAATATCTTGCTGACCAATATTCTGGGGTTACTCACATTATTAAGGCACTCGCTGTAAAGAAAAATGCCGTTGTTGGTTAAAAGATAATACAACAATCTTCATTCATTGGATCGACGCGATACTATGTAGAACAGTTCAAAGATGAGATTGCCATTGTTTACAGATATGGATCATCAGATTTCTTTATCACTGTGACATCAAATCCTGAATGGCCAGAAATTAAAGAGGCATCAAGAGTTGTCTTGGAAAACGGAATAATTCATGAGCAACCTGCTCAAGATAGACCGGATCTCGTCGCTAGACTTTCTAAAATTAAATTCGAGGACATTATTGAAGAATTGGAGAAAAAATAAGTATTTGGAAAGGTTGCTGCTTACGTTTATACAATAGAATTCCAGAAACGTGCCACCCACATATGCATCTGCTGCTGATTATGACTCCTGAAGATAGCATCCATAACCCAGAGGAACTTGATGACCTGATTTCAGCGGAAATTCCCATTTATAATGATCCTGAATTACGAAATCTGGTGCTAAAATGGATGATTAACAATCCATGTGGGAAACTTTATAAATATTGACATCTATATACAGCTGTTGCATTGTTATGCAAAAATGTATGAATACAAAATTTATTACGACTAGTGTATATTAAATTCAGTAATACGGAAATGCTAGGACTCCATCTTAAATAAAACGTAATCAACATGGTAACCCAGAATCACTGTCTATCATGGGATATCTTTGAATTAATTACGTATGATAGGATTTAAAAAGTGAAGAAAACGTTTATTAATATCATTTTAAGTTTTTATTCGATTTTCATTAAATTTAAACCGACTCGAGAAAATTCTGCAACGGTTATATACATTAAATTTCAAACCATTCGGTTGGGTAGTTTTTGCGCTGTTATATGCGGGCTGACGGACAGACAGGGGGAAGGACCAAACGACGATCAATTGATGCTACTTACTTATATATTTACGAACGCACCTAAATCAGTGCCTATCAGCATCAAGAAATCACAACTGTTTGAGTTTACACTCATAAAGGAGATGAAAACGAATCGAAATAAAGTTTATTGCATTTAACTACAGAATTATTACTCCTAGATTAAAATGTACAAATTTAATGAAGATAAAGAATTTTTATTAATTAATTCATTAAAGATTGTGATTAAAACTCCCTTAAAAAAAAAAAAAAAAAAAAAAAAAAAAAAGGTAAACTAAAAGCGGTACAAATTTAGCATGGGGCAGAAATTTTCGTCGGCATTTATTTTAAATTTTATGTCAGACATATTCAAAAATCAGAGGAAAATTCCTGAAATAAGGAGGTTTTTTTTTTTTTTTTTTTCTTCTTCTTCTTCTTCTTTTTAATAAGTTAATTCACAATCGGCATTTTTATTGAAAAAAAAAAATTATAATCTACAATGTAAATACATTTTATTAACTGAAATTTTGTATTTAATATCTTTAATGTGTTTGCCTCTGCAATTAACGTGTTTATTTTTTCTTTTTTTTTCTTTGTTTTTGCTTAAAAATGATGATCTTTTTTCATTTTAAATGGAACACATTGTTTCTTCTTTTATAGCAAGTAAATATGTAAAGTAATATGTATTTCTCTTTTATTAACTTTTGTCGCGAACGCACCGCGCCATACAATTTTTAAATTAAATTTACGAAGCACATTTTGAATCCGAAACATTCTTCAATGTTCTTAAAAGCTAATAGCTTTCAATTATCTCTATCATTTTCTAAAGCTATTTGAAATAATGAGATATTAAGTATAGTGAAAGAAAGTAACATAAATTTGAAGAAGTTCTATAATTAGTTCTAATATCCAATTACTGTTGTTTGGAAGTATGACGCTTTTACCCCTCATAAAATACAAAGGATCTCAAATGAATAACTAAATCTTTTCTTTGAAAAATCTTATTTATGTTGCTTAATGGTGCGTCTCTAAAAGACATAAATTTAGTGTTTAAGTAGAATATTAATCTTAAGCTTCAGAAAATAAAAGTTGTTGCAACGGATGATTTGCTTTAGGATAATCTGAATAGATGATTTTGCTTCTTTTCATTTTAAAAAGAGAGAGTTTCTGAAAGAAAAATAATTTTCTTACAGAAGACCCTTTAGAAATTTTTGATAACAAAATATATTTAGCTACATTTTGTAAAATAAGTAATATAATTTAGACAACGATGAGATTGAGTAAATTATTTATAATGAAGATAAGTGCAAAGACGAGCAGCTGTTTATTGGTCCACGATGGCTAAATCTATCGCACATAGAAGTTTGAAAAGATTGATTCGAATATTCGAAGATAATCCCTAATGCAAATGAGACAAGGATTTTGAATGCCGATTAAAATTTTGTGAATTTTAAAATCGTTGCGCCGTATTTTTCGGAAATTATTTCATAAATTTTATCCTTTTACAGACAATTATGTCCCCTTGTCAATAAATTTTATTTTGAACTTGGTTAGCGATTTTATTAATTTTTCCCAAATTTTTAATGCCTGTCTTTTAAAAAAAGGAGATGGTCTTTGTTTTCTATGAACTAATTATTAATTCAGGTAATATCAATTTAATATTATACTTTACATCCGTGTACGGAGAAAGCCTTTTCAGAGAATTAAGTATTAAAATTCAAAATATTCGAAATAGTTTTTAAAAGATAATTAATGAAGAAAAAAATTGAACATTTATTTCTAGCATCATTAGGCTTAGTGTGTTATTACTATTATCATAAATTATTCCGCTTGTGTATTTATATAATTTTTTATACAAATTATACATTACCTACTGCAGACACTTAGCTATATTTTTCATAGGCACTTAGATCTGGCGAGCGCGGTGGTGCCTGGTGTGTTTCAGAAAATTCGCCAATCTGTTCTTCGCCGTTGTACTGCATGCATAACAGCTGCCGGTCAATGTTTTGTGCACTTATTGTAATCAAATGCCATTAAATTTGTTTTCGTAACTTAACTTAATCGTTCATTGTGTGTTTTTGCTTCGTATAAGAACAAAACTTTTGGCGCCCTCTAACTCTTTTACGTTTAGTTTTCGACCATGCATTCTTTGATACAAAATGTATTTTTGGGTGTGTACTATCACCTCTTAAAAATTTTCCCATCTTTTTTAATCACCCTGTATATATGTAACATAAAGCAATTTTATTAATATCCGACTATCTTGGTTCCTCCTTCGGGACGCTAACTCAAAAGAAAGGTTAGTTGAATCTGTTGTTTTAAACGCAAAGGAAAATTGCGTCGAAACAGATCTAACTATTTTTAACTACATAAAGTGAGCTATCGCAGTGAAATATAAAAAAATCAATTTTAATTAAATTTCGTTAACCTATTTCTTCCCAAGGGGTGCTTTAAACGTTTAAGTAAATTATGTTGAATAAGTACAACCTATTCCATAATACTCATCTTTACCATTATTATATTATTATATTACCATTATTATAATTTCTTTTTAACAAACTATGTCTAATAAAGTTATTTAAGAAGATTTTTGTTTTACCTAGTTTATGTTTAAAACTTTTCCTTAAATAGTTTTTTTTTTTTTTTTTTTTTTTTTTTTTTTTAATCAATGTTTGATACAGTTGCCGATTTTGCATGCTAAACATATAGGCCTTAAATGTAATCATATGATTTTAAATATATTTCTTTTTTACATTTAACATGTTATAACTTTAGTTTAATATAATTCTTGTTCATTTTCTTTTTACGTAATCCCTGACATCCTGTTTGACAGTAAATTCTCCTCTGTATGTAAATTATTAGTATCGGTAAAATATATGTGGATTTTTTTTCTTTAAATACGACATCATATTCACATTTTTTGTTGTTTTGACAATATTCATGCTGTTTGTATTAATAGCAAACATTTGAAAATATACGTTTTATTTTCATTATAATGTTATATGTTTTTTTCTTTAATTGTTAAAAAAATACTATTTAACTGTCATTTTTAAGGTGAAAATCTTTTAATTGAAACTTATTTTCTGCATATAAATTATTATTATAGTTTTTTAATTTTTTGCAACAATAAAGAAAAAAAATAATTTTATAGTAAAAATGCCAATTGATTCTCAGTGAAGATAGAGAAATGTGGAATTATAAAGAAATGTATTTGAATAAAGTAGTAAATAAAACGTAGCCTATGTTCCTCTCCGGATTATAAACCACCCATATACGAAGGCATTATATCATCCTTTTTGTTCCTGACATAAGGTAAACATTATCGCACTTTCCGATTTATATTATTGTTGGAACTAGCAAGTAAAATGTTGTGGCATCAGCGACAAAGCGGTCGGAAGAAGGCAAAAAAGTTATGAGATCCATAGGTTTTACTATGTTAAATTAACATCTCGCGCTGCCGCGCAATACTTAAATGTATACAGGAAATAATTTTGATTGTGCAAATGATTTAAATTTGTTTAGTAATAAATACAATAAAAGCCAGTGAATGATTTTCGTGTTAATAAAATATTGATATTTAGTTGGGTTAGCAGTGTTTAACCTATGTTCTATCTTTTATTTTTTTTCACATGGAAAACCTGCGGCAGTTTTTTTAGATTCAAACTGAATATTTTACCACTAACTGTTATTATATCTAAAGCAAAATTTTATTCGAACAACATCTAAAAGTTTAGTTTATGCAACTGTTACAACAGTAGCGCAAAACTAAGTTTATGTTATAAATTTAAATAAGCATATGCGATGTTAACATTATGGGGAAATGTTTTATTCTGAAAAATATTATATTAACCATAAATCTCAAAATTCCTAAAACAAATGTATACTGCATCATTATCTATATTCTTAGGAATTGTTAAAGTTAGTTACAATTTCAGAGATTTTGCATAAAATTAAGCGCGTTTGTAAATCAAATTGCGCGCAATGGACATCCTAAGGAAAAATTCGAAATAAATCTAAATTCGGCAAAGAGATCTCCGAAAAGATATTTTTATAAAGACTTATTACTCGAATTTTCTAAAACCTGAGACGTCTTTCAAACACTGAATGTATATTCATGAAGCATGTGCAATTTGTTTGTTCGGATTTAGATAACAAAAATCCGGGTAAGAACGTTAAATACATAATTCGCGAAACTGACTTACTGAGAAGGAAGTTTTTTAAAAGGTTAATATTTATATTTCTTAAAATCAGATAAGGCGTTCTAAAGAAAAATCGACGTGATATAATTTATGGTATCTTTGGGGTTTTTTTTCCTATTTTATTTCCGAATCCGATGTAGATTTCTAAACATGGAATAAAAAAACGAAATTTGTGTAAGTGACTTATGAAAGTAAACTTTTTTCAAAGGGTTATTATCCATATTTTTTAAATAGTTTGCAGATCTCAAAATGGAAGTAAAAGTAGATATGACGTGGTATTTTTAGTTTTTTTTTCCATAGTAATATTAGAAGAAGAAAAAGATTTGGATTTTTAACTAGCAGAAATCACGAAAATCGTGAAAGCGTCTTAAGATAACGAACATTTTGAAGGTGTTAATGTAAACGAAGACGATGCATAATATAAAAAATTGTAGAAAAGTCACAATAGCAAAAAAAAATAATTTTGCAAACGAATTTTTTACAAAGTGATAATATTTTACAAAACTAAATAGAGATTTCGAAATGGGAATGAACGTAGATGTATATAGGTATTTTTAGTTTTTTCATAGTTTGAACAGAATATCGCGAAACGGCTCACGGAAAAGTATTTATTCAAAACCGTATATGGCGTTCAAAAGAAGTAGTGTGTAAATTTATTTTAGTTCGGCGGATTCAAGTTTCGAAATGTAGAAAGAAAAAAAGCGTGAATTCGTTATTTGTTTCGTAATTATTGATTTTTTTCTTCTTTGAAAGTGTTAATGATAATCTTTTTTCGAAAAAATATCTGCGTTCAAAACATAAGAAATGATATAAGAATATTTAACTCGTTTATCCGTACTTTGTACGGTTTTCCGTGGAGAAAAGATCAATTCAAAGAATCTGATCATGAACTTTTAGTTTTCTCTGCTTTAGGGCTTCGGTAAACTGCGAACTGAGCATATGTGGGCGTGCTTGACGTTTTTCAAAAAAAAAAAATTGATTTTGGTGAGTTTTAATTAATAACTCGGCTAATAATAAAATAAATTTAAATTCTGAGCCTAGAACACAAAGACAAAACGAATCTCTGATTTATTAATACTGATACTAAGAATTTTTTCATTTGTGAAAATAGACAGTTTTTTAAATTACTTAAAAGAAAATAAATATTTAATTTTGTAGTGTTTTAATAAAAGATACTGTTCTACGGAGGTTTCTTTTTAGAAATAAAAACTTTCAAATAAGATAATATAATTTAATAAAACTATTGAGAAATGCACATTGTTATGAAATACGTCATTAAGATTTGCATTATTTTACATACAAAATCTTGATGTGAGTACTCAAAACAGCAACAGAAAATATCAAGCAACTAGTAATACCACCTGACGTTGTTCCTTGTTTGTTGAAAAAATATAGGGAGAAATATAAAAAAAAATGACTTTCTCATTTCCCCATAAACTAATCCGATATTTCGTGATGTGGGAAGGGAATGCATATTTTGCTGAAACGCTCCCTCAATGCTAACATGGGAGTTATATATATACTAGGGGGCTCTGCCCCCTGCAAGCTACGCTCGCCCACTCCCGTTCAGACACTACAGAGACTAAAAGCACGAAAAACTTATCACTTTTAAAAAGGTTAGAGAAGATTGAATTATACCGAAAAAACCTGTAGCGATCTCCCTGTAAACTGGTTTCCATTCAATTCCCTTTGATTGTAAAAATTTAAGGTAGAATCAGTTGCTGTTAAGACATCCACTGGTTGTTTTCGTGTTTGATTTACAATCTGTTACCTGCTATATGTAAAATCTGTCGCCAAATTATAAGATTAAATGCCAATAATGGTTGATCGTAAATGTCACATTCACTTGACTTTAAGGAAGTTACACGTGTTTACGCCATCAAGTGATTTTTATTTCGAAGTTTTATTTGAATTTTTATTAATGTTATACTAATTTATTTGTTCTTTCGTTAATTAAATTAAAAAATTATGTCAATTTGTATAATTTAGCGAGTGGTTTGGCGATTTATATAATTTGGCAAAATTGATCGACGGGATAAGTAGTACCATTAAAACATTGCTTTGAAGCTGAAATTAAATGTCATGATTTGTTGTATTGTCATATACGGGCCTGTTATTTTTAAAATGAAATAGCAATAAATAAAAAAAGTTTTATTAATAACTATAGAACAAAACAACATATAACATTTTTTTTCTGTAAATAAAAATAAAATAAATTCAAATAAACATTTATTAATAAATAAGCAACAATAGTCTGGTTACCATGTCAGGCAAAATAACGCCATTTTGGCACCAATTAGTTACAGCGTTGCGTATATGACATCTGTGCCTGATTTTTTTTTTTTTCGTTTCATTAAAAAGAAAAAAAAAAGAAAGAAAGAAGTGAAAGCAATTTATTTTAAATGTTTCAGATTTAAATGAAAGTTTTGTATTAAATAAAATGTTAATGGAATACTAATTGAATTATGAACAAAAGTAATATGATACATTTCTTAGCATACATTTAAGGGAGGCCAAACTGGTCGTCAAATTAGTTTAAAATAATGAACTTTTCTAAAATATGAAAAAAATATATTTGTTATGATTAACATTTGAGTTGCCATCATTAGAGAAAAGTATATTAAATAAGTAAAAAAAAAATAATAATAATATTTCGAAAACTAATTCGAATTTAAAACTTCTAATACCAGTTTTCAGATGTGCGGATCAATACGAATTTTTGGTGTTAATTTCATCGCAAAGTATTCCGTATTTAAGAGAAATCGCCGTGAAATATAATCAGTTGTTTAATCAGTCGTTTCATAGAATCGTTTCATAAATTCGTTACATTTCAGTCGTTTTGTGATATCCGTTTCATAAATTCGTTTCATTAGTATTTTATGTATATAGGGTAGATATATATGTATACAAAAATGATAACATTATTTTTGTTCTTTTTACTTTAACAATTATATCACACATACAAGAGTATCCAACTCGAAATTTCCGAGTAATGGAACAAGCTACCCAGATTTAGAACGTTAAATAGCATAATTTTTAATTGAAAAATCAAATTTCTGTATATTTACTACGAATTTTTTAGATTTCCGAAAAAGAATAAAAAACATATTTTTTTTTAGGAATAATATAGATTACGAATCCAAATAAAGTTAAAAACTATACATCGAAATTCCGGCATGTTTGTAGTTAATAACTTTTAAAATCGCAAAATGTTTCACATCCTTAACAACATTTCAGCAACAATGTCCTAATTCTTTAATACGGATATATCTGTAGACACTTTTCTTAGTTCACTTTTGTGTTACTGACAAAAACCAATATTTAATGCATAAAGATTGTGTCAACTGTCTGCCCTAAAAATTTCATTTCTATTATCACTTCGTTTCTTTTAACCATTTTAATTTTTACATAGTCGAATATCAACAAAAATTCTCTTGATTATGTTTGTTTAACACTGTAGTTATTTAGTGATATTTTATAGCTTTATTAACATTTCTCAAGTATAATTATTTTTAAATTTTGTCTCAAAAATGAAAAGTTGTTTGCTATACTGATGAAAAGTAGTAACTGACAGATGGTTTGTCACAATCGGCAATTCATTACCAAAAGCAAATTAAACAAGAAATAATTAATCTGCATCAAATATAGATTATAAAACACTTTCCAACACTTTCAGAATAATGTCACAAAACGTCTCCGTTTAATAAGGTGAAAGCGGATGTCTAAATGAACCATATAGAAATACTTTTGAAAACCCGATTTCAGAATTTTCCATGTACAGTCGGAAAATTATCCAATTTCTTTCAGGAGCCCTGTATATCAGATGCAGATTTGTATCTATTAATTACATATATGCAAAAATTCAGTTTAGTTAGGATTAACATAACACAGTTGAAAATTTTCCTTCGGCAATTTCCGCTAAAAAGGAGAATAGTATGTCAATTATTTTGTGCAGCCGTGTATTCGAGGAACAGAATTTACACACAACCAGTAGCATGTAAAATAATAGTAGCATTTAAAAGCAAATAGTGAAATTGTGAACAAAATTCCACCAATTATTGTTCAAAAACTGTACTGAAACCGATTTATTTTATGTGTCACACTAAATGAACAATAAATGCTACAGTCAGTCACAAAAGTCTACATACACTTGGAAAATTAAAACAATCTAACACAATATTAATATTTTGTAATATATATATATATATATATTTTAATAAGCATTTCAGATATTAACTGATGTCCGTTGAAGGAAAAAAAAAAAAACACTCACTAAAATTTATCGAAATTGTGCAAAATCAATATTATATAGTGACAAAAGTCTAAATGCAAAAAATGTATACTACATTTATGCACAACTAAGGGTTCAAAGTTAAAAATTAATATTTTATAGGACCTCCCTTGGAAAATATAACTGCTTGCATTCTTTTTCTCATCGACATAAAAAAAAAAAAAAAAAAAAAAAAAACATTTTCGTCGTATCGGGAGTAACGTCCGACCATACGTGGTGTATTGCGATCTTCAAGGTTTCTCTGCTTGTAACTGTGTCTTGTCGAATTCGACCATCAAGTTCATCCCAATTATGCTCAGTGGGATTTAATTATGATAACTGGGGTGGCGAAAACAGTTGCTATGGTACTTTATAAAAGAGCTCATCCCTTTTTCCAATTGTTTCGGGTCATTATCTTGGTGGAATAGCCACCTATTTCCCTGTCCTAAATTCTGAAAGGAGTAGTGTAGTTGCTCTGCAATATTTTTAAATATCCATATCCATCCATTGAATGGTCAATAAATAGTAAATTAATTACTCCTCCTCGTTACTATTGAGCACCAAACCATTTCCCTATCTCCAATTTTTTGGTTTCATTCCTGTGTGTGTGTGTGGGTGGGTGGGGGGGGGGGGGTCGCCCAAATTTTTCAAGTCCATCACAGTCAAAGATATTAAACTTACTCTCATCAGTAAATAATACTGTTTTCCAAAAGTCAAAGTCCTTATCAAAACGTTTGGATGCAAAATCTAGCCTTTTTTGTTGGTTTGCAGATAAAATGAGAAGTTTACTTCTTGGAATTCTACCGTTGAAGTCTGCCGATCGAAGAATCCTACGAACGTTTTCTGGATACACTGTCTCGCCAATTGCTATCGCAATATTCTTGGTTAATTGTGGGGCACTAAATTTCGGATTTTTTTTCTGTTTACTTTTCTTACTATAATTCTTCTTCACGGTCCTTAATCCTTCACTGCCCGACGTGCCACATCTGGCACACACCTAAAGACACAGTATTTCTTATTATGTGCCATGAATTTTGCCAATATGATCTCTATCCCTGATCAAGAACACTCCAAATAATTGAATAAAACTTATTTTGTCCATGTCAGATTTCTGCATTTGACAAAAAATTAGAATTTGTTCTTCGGCAAAAAAAAAAAAAAAAAATCGATCAAGCTATTAAGGTAAAATTTTGTTTCTTTTTTAGTGAATACTTAAAAATATTATTATAAAAAAAGTTGCAGAGTATTAAGCAGATAAAATTAATTAATATAAGCTTATTTAGTTGTAAAATATAGCAATACTATATTTAAAAAAGTCCTTCCGGCCAGTGCAGGGAGGAAGAGGTAGCTTTCATATTCCTTATTTTAAAAAAGTCAACTTATATTATTCAAACACACGAAGCTCTATTAAGTGGAAACCGAATGTAGGAGATTCAATACTAATTTTTATCAATACTAAATCATTATGAATGAGAATTACGCGAAATTAGTCAGCTTTATCCAAGCTGCTTTTATTTAAAGTAACTTATATTTAGCTGCCAAATTGGGCGATTTCTTAAAGTGCCTGCCATTTTAAGACAACATGGTGGATGAGGCTAACCAGTGAACTTGGTCGAGACCTTAGTAATTGCTGTGCACATGCTCACTCACATCGGAATCGGTTGATATATACGAGTGCTGTCGCAGGCAAAAAATCAGATTTTTCAAAATGTCACCCACGTTCGAAATTGAAACTGCTATATCTGAGCCATTTTTTAAGATAAAGACAAACAAAAAATGCTCCTGAATCTTTATATCAAGGTCAAATACTTAAGAAAGAAACCTTTTTCAATTTCTAATTTTTTTGCACCTCACTTTAAATATATATTTTTTTTAATTTAATGGCCGCCATTTTGAAACAAGATGGCTGATGAAACTGGCCAGCGAACTTCGTCGAGATATTGATGTATACTATCCACATGCCTTCTTCCATCGAAATAGGCGAATAAGTGTGGTATCGCGTGACAAATACAAGATCGTTTCAAAGTGTTAGCCATGATAGAAATTCAAACTGCTATAATTCAACCTCTTTTTAAGATATAAACAAAAGAACAAACTTTCAGAAACAAAAACTGTTCCGGAATCTTTGTATTAAGGTCAAATACATACAAAAAAATATTTTTAAATTTTTTGGTATCTCATTTTAAATTTAATTTTTTTTTTAATTTTTAAATGGCAACCCTTTTGAAACAAGATGGCGAATGTAGCTGGCCAACGAACTCGGTCGAGACATTGGTATATACTATGTACAGACCAATTTACATTCAAATCGGTTCATAAATACGCTTGTTATCGCGTGACAAAAATCAGGTCGTTTTAAAATGTCAGCCACAATAGAAATTCAAAATGTTATAACGCAGCCATTTTTTTAGATGTACACGAAACAAAACCTGTTCCGCAATCTTTGTATTAAGGTCAAACACATACAAAAAAAAAAAAAAATCTTTTTCATTTTCCAATTTTTTGGTATCTCATTAAATTTCTTTTTTTAAATTTTTTTTAAATGACCACCATTTTTAAACAAGATGGCGAATGAAGCTGGTCAACGAACTCAGTTGAGTTATTTGTATGTACTATGTACACACCAAGGTACATCCAAATCGGTTCATAAATACGTCTGTTATCACGTGGCAAAAATCAGGACGTTTCAAAATGTCAGTCAAGCTAGAAATTCAAAATGCTATAACTCAGCCATTTTTTAAGATATAGACGAAACAAAAACTGCTCCCGAATCTTTTTATAAAGGTCAAACACATAAGTAAAAAATATTTTTTCAATTTTAAATTTTTTGCTACCACATTTCAAATTTAAATTTTTCTTAAAATTTTAAATGGCCGCCATTTTTTAACAAGATGGCGGATGAAGCTGGCCAGCGAACTCGTTCGAGACATTGGTCTGTACTATATATAAACGAAGTTACATCCAAATCGGTTCATAAATACGCCTTTTATCGCGTGACAAAATTCATGACGTTTCAAAATGTCAGCTTCGCTAGAAATTCAAAATGCTATAACTCAGCCATTTTTTAAGATATAGACGAAACAAAAACTGCTACGGAGTCTTTGTATAAAGGTCAAATACATAAGAAAAAATATTTTTCCATTTTCAATTTTTTGGTACCACATTTCAAATTTTAAATTTTTTAAAATTTTTTAAATGGCCGCCATTTTGAAACAAAATGGCGGATGAAGCTGGCCAACGAACTCGGTCGAGACATTGGTATGTACTATGTACACACCGAATTACATCCAAATCGGTTCATAAATACGAGAGTTATAGTGTGACATAGGTCATATATATATATATATATATATATATATCATATATATATATATATATATATATATATATAAATTTTGAACGGAGGGTGGTTTCGGGGTCTGGGGGTCATGATCGATGAAAATATACCAAAATTTTTTGAAATCGCTTTCCTCCGAACGGCTGCAATAGGTAGCTTTTTGTAAAGAAAGCTACCTAAAACCTAATCGTGTACATAGGGTACACGCCAAAAAATATCAAATTTTAGCTGAAAATTTGAAAATTATTTTTTTTTTTACTATTTTTCCCATTATCAGACCGATATATAGAGTTCAAATAATTTGTTTCATAAAAAAAAGAAAGAATCTTGCAGTGAAGGGTTAAGTTTCCATGTACGACCACATCGAGATTTGTTGAGCACATTTCCACATAAATTATAATTTCTTAGTATAGTTTGTACAGCTGCACGTCTTTTGCCTATAATTTCTGAAATCTTGCCATACGATTTATTTATGTTTCTTAATTTTACGGCCAGATTGAGCTGCTCTAAGTACGTTTATTTTTCCTGACTCATTTTAGGTAAATTTCGTCTGAAATACTACCTATTGGCGTCGTTCCTTTGTTGGAATTTCTTAAAAAAATTTGCAGATCTACACCAATCATGAACCCTAGAGCCCAAAACCACCCTCAGTAAAAAAATTTATCCATCTATCTATGTATGTATTTATCTATCTATGTATATATATCACTTTCTTCTGGACACGATAACTTCCACAATTCTGCACAAATCTCTTCCAAACTGATACATAACATCAACACTGCAAATAGAAGCGTCTTAAATTTAGACACATATGTGACTGAAAAAGAAATTTAGACACTTAAGTGTCTTAATCTGAAAATTCAGACATTATAGATGTCTTAATTTAAGATACATAAGTGTCTTACTATGACCATGGTGTAAACGAACTGAGAATAATGTCTAAAATATCCGCAAACGTCTTATTTTAAGACACTTCATTGCTTTAAACGTGTCTTAATTTAAGACGTTTTGATTCTTCCGACGGAATAACCACCAGGGGGCACTAGCACTCCCAGTTGCGCATGCGTTTTAGATGTCTTCGTTCGAAGTGGTATACGTTGTAATTCAAACAAAGTTTGTTTTTATGTACGCGTGTATTTTAATTCGTTTTTTGCGAAATGTGAAGTACTGCGATTTTAATTCGTATTAACTTGGATTATTTATTTATTGGATACATACATCTGACGTGTGTGCTCGACATCAAATGTCTCTTAGAAGCTGTCGTCCGATATAAGGTCGAGATAGACACAGAACAGAAGTAGACGACGGTTGAAGATTACACCCGGAAATTCTACAAAGCGTGTGCAATGGGCTTAGTGTTAACTCGTATTAATTTATATCAATAATATTGTGTTATTCATCTTCGTTCTGTCGAAGCTGGCAAAAAAAAAGAAACTTTTGTCTGGCGGGTCCTGTTTTGAGGATGAAACATCTCATTCTTTAAATATGGCTAGTCGGATGTATTATGGGATTACCTTTTAAACTGATGAAAATCTTTCTCCCTCACTGCGGTTGTGGTAGTTTTTAAAATTTCAAATCGAGGAATATTTCTTACCTCTTGCAAACAGCGATTGAAGTAAGTGTTATAATTTCTTTATAGTACTAAAATTAGTGTCTTTTATGATTTTATTTATTGTACTAAACAAAATCTTACATGAAATTTAATTAGTTTTGAATCTTTTTGCAAAAAAAACACTAATTCTAGAAGTATATATTTTTAAATTTATGACGTTGTCTTTTATTACAAATTATGTATTATTTATTCTCATCTTTTTTCTCAAATTTAAAGTAATAACATCACTAAAAAACAGACATATTTAAAAGTTAAGTTCATTCTCTTGTTTTGTTTTGTTTTCAATATGGCAGTTCTTAGTTTCAATGGATCCGGATTGAGATCCCGGGATCCCGCTTTAATTTTAACCCCGAAAATCCCGGAATTTTTACTGAAAATTCCGGGATTTTCGGGATTGCCTTTTTTTTTTTCCATTGAACAATATTCAGCTGAAATTAAAAAATATATTTATAAACTTTCGCTTTTGGAAAAGAAAATCAATTGCTTTTCATGAAATTTATATATATAATTGAAAATGAATGTTTATCTCAAGTGTTTCTTAGATATATTTCTAAAGCTATTAAATCTTTTAATGTGTGAAAACTTTTGAATTGGAAACATAGAAGTAAGCCAGTCAGGAAAAAGGAAATCATTTGTTTATTTAGATTTCGCTGCATGTGTGGATTCGAAGGTCATTTTCCAATTAGACTTACTGATAAGCATCGCAAGTTTGTATCATAGTGATATCATGTGCTAACATTTTTTTTTTGCTTTAAAGATGTCTTGTTTAGTAGCTGATAGGAATGATAACAATAAGCCCATGTGGCAATATAAATTTTTGAAAAATCTAATTTTTAAATGATAAGGATTTTTATTTTTTTTTCGGGGAGGGGGGGGGGGATTTTGTATGAAATTTTCGTAAAGTTCATACCTTAAATCTTGCACCGATTATAATGAAAGTTTTGAACTTTTAGAGTAGGACAAGATTAAAAAACACAAAATATAAATAAACAAAATACCGAAGTAATTTTTTTCTCAATATTAACCCTTTGCACTCGAGGACTCCGGAGCGGAGCCATTTAAAATTTGTCTTCAAACTCGAGGTCTCCGCTACGGAGACAATGCAAATAATTTTGTGATACCATGTAATCTTGGCTTTTCTAGACAGGTATCACAAAATTATTTGCATTGTCTCCGTAGCGGAGCCCTCGAGTTTGAAGACAAATTTTAAATGGCTCCGCTCCGGAGCCCTCGAGTGCAAAGGGTAAAGTAGAATATTTATTTATTTATTCATAGTTAAATAGCTGTTGTGATTATCATCTGATATACATGTAAAATTGCCTATGTGGCAATATAATTTTTTAAAAAATCTATTTTTAAATTATATGAAGTAGAGAAGGACAAGATTATAAGAAAAATATATATTTATCCATGTACTTTAAAAGCCCTCAATAGCCCTTGCCGCTGAATTTGTCCGATAATCGGAGATGTCTGCTTTTGTGAGGTAAAAATATACAAATATGAATGCCATGCGGATTAAAAAAGTATTCGCTAAATAGATGTTTCAGAATAGCTATTCAAGAATGTCCATTAACCTCCACAACGGATACTCCCGAATACTGGACATCTCAATTGAGATAACAATAATGCAGGGTTGCATTTTTTGCAAAAGAACTTCTTGATTAAAGAATGGGCATACTGGGCCGTGCCCCGACCCCCCTACGATTTTAGTGCCCACAAATTTGATGTGCAATATTTGTAAAGCTTATATTTTAAATCTCTTTCGAAATTGTATTGATTATAATCAATATTTTGACCTTTTAAAGTAAAATAAGATTAAAAATAAAACAAATTTTAAAAATCTAATATTTAGATAAATATTTTTTGTTTTAATCTTGTTCTACTCCTGAAGTTCAAAATATTGATTATAATCAGTAAAATGTCGTAAAAGATTTAAATTATCAGCTTAACAAAAACTGCGTACCAAAATTGGGAGCACAAAAAAAATCAGGTTGTAGGGGGGGGGGGGGGCAGGACCCCTGCCAAATATTTTTCCAGGATTCAACGTGGTCAAACATGGCTACGTATGATGCTTACAAAAGAAAAAAATGGATGTTATTAAGACGTTTGAAGTGTCTGAAATTCAGACATTTTAAAATGTCTGAAAACTGAACACTCCGTTTCAGACACTTAAGTGTTTGAATTTCAGACATTTTAATTTACAGTGAAAGGGCATAAAATGTCGGTCAAGTTCGTTAATGGGCAAAATCGGACCAAGGGGATGGAAATAGGGAGGGGTTTTGTGAAAACCGAAAACTCCCCATAACTTCTTAATTTAAGTGCATATAAAATCAGTTTAAAGTTTTTATTACCTCTGAAAATAGGGCCAAAAATTTATGTATCACATATTTTTAATAAAGTTAAAAATGGGCTCAAGGGGCGCAAAAATAGGGTTTTTGGGAGAAAAAAAATTCATAACTTCGTCAATTCTCAAGATATCAAATCCAATTAATTTTATCATGAATCTCCTTAACATTATCTACAACTTTTATATTCACAAGGTTTTGATAAGACCAATTCGTACCGCAAAAAAAATTAAAAACGAAAACAAAAAGGTCGTTTGACTAAGAAAAAAATCATTAACTCCCTCAATTCAAAAGATATAAAATCCCCTTGAATTTATCATATATCTTCTTAATATTGGCTACAACATCTATATAGACAAGTTTTGAATAGACCAATTCTTACAGCAAAAACAAATTAAAAGTACATAGCGGTTGAAGAAAAAATCATCTTAGTAAGGGTGTATTCAAATCCAAACTGCTTATTTTCTGAAGCATTTTACAATTCATTTTTGCTCTCAAAGGCTTCCAATTGGTACCTTTTCTTACTCAGAAACTATATAATGTACCGTAATGGTCAATTTTTTGATAGAGGCAGAATATATTTTAAAACATGCTGTCAAAGTGGGTCTTTTGAACCGAATTTCCCGAAGTGGATTGTGTTTGAAAAATCATCGTATTAAGGGAGTATTCAAATCCAAACTTCTTATTTTCTGACTCATTTTTAAATTCATTTTTGATCTCAAACGCGTCCCATTGGTAGATTCGTTTATTCAGAAACTATATAATGTACCGTAATGATCGGTTTTTTGACAGAGGCAGAATATATTTAAAAAAATGTTGTCAAAGTGGGCATATTGAACGGAATTTCCAGAAGCGATTGAGTTAGAAACGAAAAATATTGTCTTACTGAGAAAATAATTGTTTATATATCAAGTTTTAATTAATTGAAGGAAAATTAAAAACACAGGTCGCTTATAAATCTCTTCAAAAATCACGTCAACAAGTTTCATATTTTTCCTATTAAAAATGAATCTGGAGTTATGCCAGAAAATTTCGAGTTGTTGAGTATGGAAAAGTATTTTTTTAATACCGCCCTAACATGATTCTGATAAAACCAGTTAAGGGGACAAGGGACCTTAAAATAAATTTTTTTATATTTTGTAAATTTCACCTTAAATATTATTCAAGGGTACATTATATGCATTATAGCATGCATTAATCCCCAAAAAAATTAAAAAAAAATTTATTTTTGAGAAAAAAATGGAATTTTACGTGTCGTCTTAGAAATCTTCGAAATGTCGCTTGCGCATTCCATATCAATGAAAATCCCCAATATTTTTTATAAAAGTCTGTTTTATATATATAAATAAAATAGAGCATCGAATTTTAAATATTTGAATTTAAAGGTTAAAAAAAAAAATGAAAATTAAAAAAAAAATTTCGAAAAAATTTCCAAATTTCCAAATTTTTCAATTTTTTTTTTTATTTTTTGTAAATTTCATCTTAAATATTATTCAAGGGGACATTATATATATTATGGCATGCATTTATCACAAAAAAATGTAAAAAAAAATTATTTTTGTGAAAAAAATGGAATTTTACGCGTCGTCTTAGAAATCTTCGAAATGCCCCCTATGCATTCCATATCAATGAAAATCCCCAATATTTTTTTTTTAATTTGATTTATATATATAAATAAAATAGAGCATCGAATTTTATATATTTGAATTTAATGGTTAAAAAAAAAAAAATTACAAATTTTGAAATTTTTTCGAAAAAATTTCAAAATTTTTCAATTTTTTTTTTTATTTTTTGTAAATTTTATCTTAAATATTACTCAAAGGTACATTATATGCATTATGGCATGCATTTATCACAAAAAAATTTGTAAAAAAAATTATTTTTATGAAAAAAATGGAATATAACGCGTCGTCTTAGAAATCTTCGAAATGCCCCCTGCGTGTTCCATATCAATGAAAATCCCCAATATTTTTAATAAAAGTTTGGTTTATATATATATATAAAAATAGAGCATCGAATTTTATATATTTGAATTTAAAGGTTAAAAAAAAGAAAAAAAATGAAAAATTTTGAAATTTTTTCGAAAAAATTTCAAAATTTTTAATTTTTTTTTTTTTTTTTTTTTTTTTTTTTTTTTTTTTACCTTTAAATTCAAATATATAAAATTCGATGCTCTATTTTATTTATATATATAAAACAGACTTTTATAAAAAATATTGGGGATTTTCATTGATATGGAATGCGCAAGCGACATTTCGAAGATTTCTAAGACGAAGCGTAAAATTACATTTTTTTCATAAAAATAAATTTTTTTTAATTTTTTTTTTGTGATAAATGCATGCTATAATGCATATAAAGTACCCTTGAATAATAATTAGGTGAAATTTACAAAAAATAACAAAAATTATTTTTAAGGATTAAAATCCTTAAAAATCCCTTGTCCCCTTAATATAAAAATGAAATAAAAACTCCTCAAAAGCGGCCAGGTAAAATTGTTAAAGTGGGTTTATCTCTAATCATGATTTGGTTTTTGTTTGTGAAATTAATATACTTAACTTCGAAATATACCTCCGCCTGTAGGCCGGGCCGGCAGGGATTTTTTCACATTATATGCAACCGTTTACATACAATAAAATACTCTGAATCTGATAAGCCTAACTGAACTTCACACGTGGTAAAATATAAAAGTGAAAATGAAAGAAGTTCATATGCAAATTTTGTTAACAGCCAATGAAGTGTATGTACAGTTTTCTGACATACTGATTGCAGTAAACATGCAAATTTTACTAGTAATTATAATTTTTAATCTTTTACAAAGTATTCGGAAGCGTTTTCAGGTTCGAATAACAGACTAATCTTCTGCTTTGCTTGTAAATTCGAGTAGTTTTGGTGAAAGCTCTATTTCGATGTATGTATTTAGAATTTGTGACTGACTGTATGAATACCCTATTCTATAGTAATTATTTTTTAGTAAAATTCTTTGTTTTATATCAATTTCAATACATTTGAAATAGCATAATGTCATTAAAATACACTGAAAATGATATTTCCCCATTGATCATAATGTAACGGAATTCTTTTTAGTTCCATTCTAAATGAAATATTAATGCTACGCACTTCATATTTAATATCGAACATGCCATGATAAACATAATTAAAGTATATCAATTAAAAATAAAAAGTTCAAGTATATTTACGCGAGTTAGAGCGTAGCCAGACCATATTCTCAGAGAAAGTCTTTTTGCCATATATGTAATCAATTTACAATAGTGTACATATAGATCCCATTTAAAAAATTTGCACTCGCAAATGTATGAGGCGCTCATAAGACAATCCGACTAACCCCATTTTAAGTGGCGTTTTTTTTAAACAAAGGAATATTTAAAAAAATTCTATATATTTCTACAGTGATAAAAAATTACCCTTGATTAAAAGAAAATTAATAAGTTCAATCAAATGACCCAAGAAAAAATATCATATAGATACAATATTTTTATAATTACAATAACATTAACTGTTTATTCTGAACATTTTCATTTGATGGAGTTAATAGATTTGTGCTCTAAACGCTCATATATTTTTGAAGGAGAAGAGTGATTGCAATGCTAATGTACATAATTTTAATAGTTGAGATGCAATTTGTATGCACCAGCCGCTATTAACACAAAACAATATCATTTCCTATCTTTAACAAAAAATAAAATAAAAGATTTCTGAATCAAAAATGTGTCTCCTAAGTGCAATTCTTGCGTGTAAAACAAATTTATGCTAATATTTTCTACAGTCACGCGGCATTAACATACAAATGAGGGCAAATACGAAAAAGGAAATAAATTTACAAATGTGTATTTTAATATTTTGGTACGTATGATTCAGAATGAATATTTAATAAACTTTCATCTGTGTTCTCTTATTCTATCGTTAGAGTAGGATTAATATTAATTAATTAATTAGAGTAGACCTTAATATTAGTTGCTTTTTGAGGCAATAATTTAAAGTACAATTTAATATAACTTTGCGCATGTACTCACTTATCCTTTTAACATAATGATCTTTTAAATATGTTTGATATTTATTTTTACGTATTTAAAAATTTATTATTATAAAAAAGTCCAATCATTAGGTCTTATCGCATACGCGTGGAAAAACCGCACACATACGTTTATCCTACAGAAAATGAAAACTTTTATACATTTTTTTTTTTTTTTTTTAAACAAGAAACAATATGTCTTATTTAAAAATTTTAATTAAATATACAAATTAACAATATTTCAATAATTTGAATTTATTATTGATATTTAACTTCATTACATATTGAGAAAATACAGAATATACCTTCACTTAAGTACTTGCTGTACAGAAAAGTACTTGTAATTTTGGCCATTTTTAGGGTTTCGTTCATCTGACGAAACCCTATTCGTCCCGCTCCACTGTCTGTCTCTCTGTCCGTCTGTCTGTCCGTCCGTCTGTCTGCCTGTCACAGAGCCCGTTCTCAGAAACTATACACGTTGGAGGCTTGAAATTTTGCATACTTATAGCTGAACACCACACAGCATACGACAAATCATAAAATTTTGAAAAAGTCGTATATTTAACCCTTTGGGCTCCCACAAGTGTATTTTAAACAATTCTTTCTAAGTGAGTCCCTAATTAGGTTGAAGGCATGAAATTTTGCTTACTTATAGCTGGGCACCTCAGATCAAACGACAAATCATAAAATTTTGAAAAAGTCGCACATTTAACCCTTTGGACTCCCACATGTGTATTTTAAACAATTCGCGTGAAATTTTGCATACTTATAGCTGAATACCTCTCATCAAACGACAAATCATAAAAGTTTGATAAAGTCGTACATTTATCCCTTTGGGCTGCCACATGTGTATTTTAAACAATTCTTTCTAAGTGAGTCCCTAATTAAGTTGATGAAGTGAAATTTCACATACTTATAGCTGAACACATCACATCAAACGGCAAACTATAAAATTTTGAAAAAGTTGTACATTTAACCCTTTGGGCTCCCACATGTGTATTTTAAACAATTCTTTATAAGTGAGACCTACTTAGGTTGGAGAAGTGAAATTTCGCATACTTATAGCTGAACACGTCACATCAAACGACAAATCATAAAAATTTGAAAAAGTCGCACATTTAACCCTTTGGGCTCCCATATGCGCATTTTAAGCAATTTTTTCTAACTGAGCCCCTTTTTAAATTGGAGATTTGAAATTTTGCATACTTATAGCAGAACACCTGAGGCCAGGCGGCAAATCATAAAATCTTGAAAAAGATTTACGTTTAACCCTTTGAGCTACCACATGTGTATTTTAAGCAATTATTTCTAAGAGAGAACCTAATTAAGTTGGAGACATGAATTTTTGCATATGTATAGCTGAATACCTCAGAGCACATGACAAACCATAAAATTTTCAAAAAGTCTAATATTATTTATTCCTCTGGGCTCTAACTTGTGCATTTTAAGCAATTTTTCTAACCTCCACCCTTTTCACCTGGGGAGCACTTTTCTAACTGTTGCCGTTAACTTAACTCTTTGACCATTTTTTCATATTATGCACCATAGCCTTACATATTTTAGTTCCACTTTTTACCGCAAGGGGCGCCTACTTATCTCGTGTGCTATGGGCCCAATCCCCTCGACCAATATATCTACGGATGGTATGTAAAACGGAGTTTCTCTCGGATAGAGGTTTGTTTAGAATAGAGTGCGCACCTGGTTGCGAAATGTAGAACTAACAGATTTTTCAAAAGGATAAAGTGTTTTGAAAGGAATATTAAACGAAACCCTCTGTGCGATCTGTGATCACACTTACCCACTTTTGTTTACGATGTCACTAAATACTGCTTTCAAATATACATTTTCATGGCACATACAATAATCAGTTAAACCACAATAACGTGAATAAGAAATAAAACCGTAAAGATTCACTTTTAAATTCCCGGGACCCTTTCATTATGTTAAATATATTCTTCATAGGTTTGCTATATATAAGAATATAAAATAATCCAGTAGTTTTAAATATGTTTATATTTAATAATATTGAAAACTGAAGAAATTTATAAAAATTCAAAATTAGATTTTAAAAAATTACATAAATGTTATTATGGAGATGTTTTGATGGCCATTTCTCCATCTCCAATAAACATACGTATTTCAAATGTTACCCGCCAGGGACCTGCTCAGACTAAGACAATACTGTCAAAATTGGGATACCCGGTGTATACCGACTATAGTCTTATTTGATTTTACTCTCATAACAATTCAAATATTAATTATCACTTCCGTGTATCAGTCCTTGACAAATAAAAAAAGTTAAAACATTTTATAAATAACATTTGTCATGATTTCATAGTTTGAAAAAGGTAAGTAGGATACGACATAAATATCTTAAATGAAATTGAAGCATTCATTAATTTTTATTGAAATATAGTGTTTTATTTGAAATATATTGTGTAAGAAATATACAGGATGCATAGACTGAACAAAATGAGAAACATTTCAAACTTTAGCAAGAAGTGTTACAGAAATATAATATAATCTTTTCTGGGCTATCCACGGTTCCAAAAATCCTTATATTAAATTTAGAAAACTTGGAGAGCATTAGAATTTTTATATTTAAAGAAGCATGTATGACAAAAAATATTCCTATCTATCCGTATTTTTCATAAACATAACCGAGAAAAATTTACCGTGCATTAATCATTTTTTGCAACATGGAACTTTAATTTTCCGGATGCTAAATACTATTACATAACAGAATCAACACATTCAGGATTAAACAAAATAAAACTATTTTATCTTTAATGTTAAATCTGTTGATGTAGCATGTTTATTTCTTGATGATGTTTCTTGAACATAATAGTATTTGATTGAGTACTGATATTCGAAAATACAATATATTATGTTGATATCGGTTTTAAAAATATATTAACACACTTCAATATCTACTGTAAAATGTTTTTGAAGATTACTGACAGAAAATTATTATATATATATATTTTTTTTTTTAATAATATCTGTTTTGAAATGCCGCAAATACGGCGCTTTCTGAAGTTTTTAAAGATAAAAGAAACGCTTTTCAATATACTGGGTAACTCAGAACTCCTTACATTGTATTTTCATAATAATTCTTAATAGACCAATAACTTTTTTTATTGCGTATGCAATCTTTTTATATCAAAATATGTAGAGAACGAAGAAAGTTTTAGTTAGCCAAGTCCGGTAATTATTAAATAAATAGGACTACATAATGCAATTGATATCAATTTTCTAGTATAAAATTTGGGTCACGATCTTTGAAGTTTAAAATGTTTAACTATGAACATCTTTTAACAATCACAAGTATGACTGTATTAATGAAGTGACATTTTCGTGGCTCTAGAAATGAGCAATTTGTGAACCAAAGTGTACACTTGGCCCACATTTGGTTCTGATGAATAGATAATAAAATGAAATTAATTTAACACCTAAATGTCTAGAAACAAATGCCTAGAAATGCCTAGAAACAAAAAGCACCTAATTCAATTAAATTAAATATTATTTAAAATTTGGCATATGTTCCAATAGTAAACTCACATTATCTCTAATGGCAGATTTTAATAAATAGCCACCCACAATTGGGCCTACACTCAAAATTGAGAAAATATTCAATGTTCGGTTTTTCTAAAAAGTTATTTAGAATGCGATAGAGTATATCAACGGGATTTGAAAGTAAAATAAAATTTTACATCAACGAAAAAATATTTAAAATAAAATCTGCAATATTAAGGAAATGTATAAGAATCTACATATTTTATGGAAAGTTAATCGTTCATTGACTTTGCTCATCAGACTTCCGTCAGTAGTTTTTAGAAAATTCTTTAGAGCTTCTTAAAAAAAAAAAAAAAAAAAAAAAAAAAAAGGAAAGAAAAAGAAAAAGAAAGAAAAAAAAATAGCGGGGGTATTCTGGCATATGACATTTTCCACGGTCCAGCTTCGAAGGGTTTTTATCAGTTGATATAACTGATAGGAACACAATTCATATTCTCGTGCAAAAACTATTAATTAAATTTCAATTGTTGTGATTTTTCTTATAAAAAAAGTAATAAAGTATCATACTCTATAATATAAAATATAATATCAAACTGCCATTTTTAATATTCATAAACATCGAAATGAATAATTAATGAACCTGAATATAGTGCGTCCCAAAAGTATATGGGCATGCGATTTTTTGAAATATTAGTTCAAAAAATGAAGCCAGAATCACGAAAAAAATAATAAGCATATGTAATCATAATACAAGTTTGTGACAACAAAGAAATACAGTATAGGTTTTACAGAATTTTTGTAAAAAAATAAAAATCAAAATAGGCTGCCCCAGAAATATATGGACTTTTCGAGAATTTTGCATTTAAATTAAAATTTTCGATCCGTTCCTTTGAATTATCATGAAAACCTTATCAAGTAATAAAGCAGTAAGCATAAATCACTCTTATTTGTTGGGCAGGGTTGCGAACTGACGCGTTAGTTTCATTCATCCGAGCTAAATCTATAACATTTACATGATGAAAATGTGTTTGAACACGGTAACTCTTGTATACCATGTAAGTAAGTCATAATGAAGAGAACGAATATTTTTTTTTCCAACTGGATTAAATTACATTCAAGGCTGGAGTAGCACAGTTGAAATTTTTTCCAACAGAGCGAAATTGCTGGGCCAGGAATCGAACCTTTATACATGGCGTGGCTTTCCAATGCTTTACCTGTTAAGCTATCCGGACGATACCTGGCTGAGGTAATTCACGCTTATTTGTTTTACATGGCTGCGAACTGCAGCGGCAGTTTCATTCATCCGAGCTATAACTATAGCATTTATATGATGATAGTATGTTTGAACACGGAAACTCATGTATACCTAATTGCACGGTATACACGTTTACTGCATTTAAAACGTAGAAAAAATTTGAGGGATAAAATCTGCTATTAAAGTATTCAAAAACACTTTCAATTGCTTAATAATATATTCGCTTCTGGGTAATTAAACTTGTTTTTCAATATTAATTATATCATTTATATTTTTGGTTATTTCAGAGAATATAATCGAAGAAGTTATATAAATTCTTCTTAATTGACAACTTAATTTCAAAAAATAATCAAAACAAATGTTTAGTTGCATTATTTCAAATAGTACAAGATGTTATCGTTTCGCCGTACATCATTAAGCCAGCCAGATAATTAACTTTTTTGAAGTTTACTCTTTCGTGCAGTTTTAGATATTCAGTGATTGCTCACGAAACCCTCACACAATTTCTTTTTATTTACAATGATAGTAATTTTACTAGTCGTGCTACTAGTCTTCTTTTAAACGTATGTTTACATATCAGTTAATTTATTATACTCGGAATTTTTAGATAACATTTTTTAAATGTTTCTATAATGATAGTATGTCTAATATTACTACAGCAAATATGAAAATAGTTCAAATCATTCTGACGTTATAATAAAACTCTTAGGCAAATGCGAATGAAATTTTGTGAATTTTTGTAATTAGATTACTTTAAATATATCCTTTTACAAACAGTGATTGGTTTTAGCCAAAACTGTAGTAACCTTTTTGAAATGATGTATTTTTTATGTTTGGTGTTTCATAACAATACGTTATATATATATATATATATTATAAAATATTAGAATAGGATTTTTTTGGACAGAGTGGAAAAAGAAAAACGTTTGTATGGCCTGTAAATGTTTACAGCTAAAACATTATAGTATATAACTTTTTATTTGCACTCGACGACTTAGTATACATTATTTTATTGAAACTGTTTTATTTTTGATAGAGACTGCAGTTATATCTTTTCTGCAAACATTGAATGAATATTATAAAACATTTAATAATAATAATCATAATAATTATTATTAATTATAAGGTAATTATTTGACCTTTAATAATAATTTTATGTAATTATATTAAGTTTTGCTTCACACAGGAATTTGATAAATGTACATTTTTGCGGTGTTTAGGTAGTATGATTTTTAAATTATATTAAAATATATTTGAAGAAGGAGATATAATAATTACTAATTCTCGAATATGTCTGTAGTATAGTCTTTTTTATATATATAATTTCAATAATTTTTCGCATTATGTTTCCAATTACGTAAAATTACTGCACATTAATCATAAATAACAAATGATGTGATAAATTGATATGACAATCAGTATCATTTGCTGTAATTTTGTGAACATAATGATTCAAAGTGAAATACCTTAAGAATTATTTTAAGTCGGGGAAACTATGGATAACATAATAACAATAGAAAAAAAAAGTTCAAATTTAATATAGGTATCACATTACAAAACTAAAAATATATCTTCATATTTAAAACTGCATAATATTTAATAACTAATAATTATATACTATACATAACATATAATTAAATATTATAAACTATATCGGATGCCGTATGATATAGAAATTACAGCAAGAATAAAATAGAAATTTTAATATATTTAAATATAGTATTTATCATTCGTTTTATTCCAGCTCAACTGTTTTGATGTAATATTATATTTCTTTACTCGGAATGTTTGCTGTGTTTAACAAAAATTTTCGTATAAACCTTTAAAGTAGGAATATATATATTTAGATAGAGAGAAATTAATATTTTGTATATCATTTTAAAATATACAGAGTGAGATTACTTTCCTTTTAGGAGATGCTAATATGTTAGATAATTATGGTTTGATAAAGAAACAATAATTTGATAGTTTTAAAACTTATTTTATTATATTTACTAACCTTACTGTTTTAATTATCGTGCTAGAATTTCTTCCTTTAGAAAATATTTTCAATGTAATTCCTCCCTATGTATTTACGGACGGGTAAATGCTAAATAAGAAAGTTAAGATAATCTTTAATTACAGCTCTGAAAGTTTTATTACAATGTTTTTATATTCTTTCAAAACGTGATATTATTATATTAGAAGTTCTCAATATGAATAATAAATGATTGTACCTTAAAAGAAGCATAATAAATGTAGTTTGAGAAGCTTTAATTTTCTACTAGGTCAGTGTCGGACACGAAAAATTTTAATCGGCGAAATTAATCATACTCAAAGTTTTAGTAATATTTTGAAATTATTGTACTGGAAAAGAGAGAAAGAAAAAATTACAAAAGTTGCCTCTTATCGGAAACATAATTTTTAAATAAATATTGGAGTAAAGATTTTGCTTTTCATATTGGAACTCAGGACATAAGCGATCTTAGTGGCAGAGCGTAGTAATTTTCTTTTGTATAAATACGAGTTTAGAATACATTTTCCTTATTATATAGAAAATGTTACATATGTATGTTTCAATATTAAAAAACTGGATTTTTTTTTACATTAAATTAATTATATATTCTGTTATACTCGCAAGTATTTATCCTTTCCGACATATATAATTTGGGAAATAACAGCTGAAATTTAAAAGAATGTATTTTAACTTATTTTAATAATTAAATAAATTAATAATAGTAGCTTTTCTAAAGTACTAGAAAAAATTTACTTTCTGTTTTCACATTAACGAGTAAATGTAATTTTCGATCCGATTATTATTTAATATTTAAAAATTTAAAAATCTGGTAACGGTAGCTAAAATAAGTCACTTCAATCTATGAATTGAATGTCTATTAGATAATGAAAATTTGAAAAAAAAAAAAAAAAAAAAATCTTAATGATACAGATAAATCTGAAAAATGTTTGGACGCCACAATCAAGTATGCGTTTGTCAAACATAGTTAAACTTTTATACATATTACTTGACACTATATAACCTAAATGAAATATTTTGGCCAACTTCAACATTAAATAGTAAATATATATATATATATATATATATATATATATATTTTTTTTTTTTTAACTGTTTGATTGACCGTGGTTATCATACATTTCTCTTTAAAAGATGTAGTTATTATGTTTTTATGTGCAATATATATATATATTTATTTATTGTGATCCGAAGAAATTAAAAGTTTACAATAAATTCAATTTCTGCTGCGAAAGCATTATAGTAAAGTGAGGACAGACGCCGCGGTCGGACAGATGCCGCAGAGATTGTATTGGCGACACTAGGGCTCCCTAGGCCAAATTAAGATTTTCGTTGTGTGCCTAAGTGCTGTCTGTTGTGTTGTATGCGCTTCCACTGCTTAACTATTAGTATTCAAATATTTCTGCCTGCTTTTATGCTTTAAACCTGCGTGGAAAGTTGCTAAAATTATTTTAATAAAGTTTTATTGCATATTTTAAGCCAAATAAGCAGAGATTTCATCCCAAAACCAATTGCAACTCTAGAATAGATAATCGTAGAATACAGACATGTGCTTGCCGTTCTCACGCGTCGCTCGCATGACGCAAAATGGCGGCGCGGCATCTTACCCTCCACTATAGGACAGATGCTGCACAGAGGTTGAGGGACAGATGCCGCAAAATATATTTTTGTTTTTCGGTTCAATAAATTCATCACTGCGATTTAAGTATAACTAACATTTAAATGAAGGTATATTAGCTCATTCTGCTCTTATCAAAATATTCTCAGCAACAATGCTGGTTCTCCATGTGTGAATAAGGAAATCATAGGCCCTTTACAAGTCTCACCATTTAAACTGTTAAACAAAATATCTCTTATCCCAATGCTCAAAAGGCCCATACAGCCAAGTAAGAAAAATCAAAAGGATGCAAATATTACAAGCAGAGAGTTTATAAACAATAAAAAAGAAGAATGCCATAAAAAGCAAAAGAAACTAGAAAGCGTCAAAGAACGACAGCTTGGTGGAAGCAAAATGTTTAAAAAACGGAAAGGTAATATCAGCTTGAACACACCGTACTTGAAGAAGAAACTAAAATATGAGTCATCTTCCGATAATGGCGAAATTGTTCTTTTATAGATTCTGATGGCAGTATGTATTGGATTGGAATTTGATGACTCAGAACGTACTCATTGTGTCTGGAGTCTTATCAAGAAATAAAGTCTAAAGCGGTCAGGGTTCAGTGCATCAAATTCCATCGATAGCTGCATGACAAAGGCTCAATTTACTTTTGAAACGGGAAGTGTGATGTGATTGTAGGCGAATGGAAATACAAAAATAAAGAATGAGAGGAAAGGCAAAAAAAAATTAGACTAGGGCCTAAATAGAATATAACTAATGCTTACATTAAGAGAAAACTGCAATGTTCGCCTGGATGTAAACCAGTAATTTATATCTTTTTTGTAATTATGTTGTCGATTGTTTCCAGTAATTATGCTATCCATTCACGTAAATTCAAATGTTTTTTGTTTCATTTTCATTTTTTGTCTTAAGTTTTATTTTTCGAGCCTACACTTTTGCAATTTTGTTAAACTTTTCACAATTTAGTGATATATATAATTTATGTAAGTTTACTATTATTTATTTTCATTTTAAGTAATTTGAGGAAATAAAAATGTGATTTATTTGAAAAAAAAAAAAAATAAATAGCATAGCTTTTTTCTCCATGCGGCATCTGTACCGCACCTCATGCGGCATCTTACCCAGCACTTAAAAAATGATGTTAAAAAAGGACGTTTGGGAAAAAAAAATATGCCTGCTTTATTAGGAGGACTTTAACTTGTTTAACATAGAAATTAGATTCTAAATGGTTTGATCAATGATTTCTGGTACTTAGTTTCTTGTTTTTTTTTTTTGCTTTATTGTACATTTTACAAGAAGAAAAGAAAAACTGCGGCATCTGTCCTCACTTTACTATAGTTACCTAAAAAAAAGGGAGAATTTTTAAATTAAATGTATATAACGGTGTCCAATTTTATTCTCTTATCGATCCTATTCTTTAATTAAACGTCACTAGTCAGATATCTGAAATCCATTTCTCAATTTTTACTGCTTATAAAGTCTTAAAAGAGATAATGGATAAAAATAAAACATATTTTAAGAATGTTATTAAAGGTACGCGTATAGTAAGCTACAAACTAGATCGTTGACCTGTGCAGGAAGAAATAGTATAGTATTTTATAGAAATACGTTTGAAAATTAAACGATACTCAGTAAGCGATATGAAGAAAAAAATATAAAAACTGGTTGCGATTAATGATGAACTGTTGTGGCGATTTAACGTTTCATAAAAAATGAATATCGGAATTATATACAGGATATACAGGATGTTAATATTTATGTATATATTTATTTATAATATATCTCTATATAATAAAAGGCAGTGTAACGCAGGGCGGGGCGAATCTATCAATCTTAACAGTCTCCGAGGGAGAGACTCAAGGGTGAAAGGTTCCATTCTCCCATTGGTTGACAAGAAACAAGAATCCCGCGATTACTTCTGAAGGTTACAATCTCTATATGATAAAAGGCAGTGTAACGCAGGGCGGGGCGAATCCATCAAACTTACCAGTCTCCGAGGGAGAGACTCAAGGGTGAAAGGTTCCATTCTCCCATTGGTTGACAAGAAACAAGAATCCCGCGATTACTTCTCAAGGTTACAAGTCCTGATAATTGAGCAGTGGTGGACTCTTCTTCCTAACAAATCAGAAGGCACAGTGTCACTTGAGATTATTTCAAGTATTAAGTTGCAATCATATTAAATTTTCTTTGCGACATGTAAGGAATTTTAATCACGGAAAACAATGATATGGTATTTTTAAAAATACCCTTTTTTTCCCTGCAAAAAATTGATAAAACTGACTTTCGTTTAAAAAAGTAATCAATTTAAATATTTTAGACTTATTATATTTTAACTTATTTTTAAATTACACATTAATTATATTTTCCTTTTCTATATACAGGTGTATGTAAATTTAAACTTAAAAAAATCAAACATATTCCATATTTTAAAAGTAAAAAAATTAATATTTATACGAAAAGTAAAATTAATATTTTTTTTATTTATAGCTTTGCATCAGGAGGACAGATGCTTAGGGGATTAGACGGATGAGATTCAACCCGCGATACTTATTTATTAATTAATATACATATAAAAAATTGGAGGGGGGGGGGGGGTAAACGATAAAAATACAATTTCAAAGTGTTATTAAAAAATAGTATTATTTCAATATTTGTAGCAGATTGTTTTAATCATGCGCATTTATTGCATATTTATTCAATTTTTCTTTTATTAAGAAATCTTAATTTTGTTATGGTATATTAGCCGGAAACCTGGTTTACCCAGAAATATTGTGAAAGCTAATTGTGTGTTTATTAGAACATAAACTAGCCGAACTTTGCTCGTCTAAACGCTTCCATATTGTTAATTATTTTTTTATCAGTTTTTCAAATTTTAAGTGAAAAACACAATTTTTACCCACCGTCCTAGGACCAGCATTTACACTAGTTATTAAAGATAATACAATGTAATTTTTTAGGGGTATTAATTTTGATTACTGAAGATATTTCTTTGTTAACCCCGAGTAATTTTCAAAATAAACAAATAAAACTATTCCAAATTTGCACGGTCTATGAAACGCCATCATTCAGTTTTCCACGCATTCTTTCATACTATGCACGTTTTTTTTTTTTTCTTATTTTCCTTGGATGTTTATTTTATTTTTATTTTCATAACCATTAAGTAGCTCGAGCCATACATTTGGTAATTGAAATGATGCTGCATTGTTACATATTATTTTCTTGCGTGTTACAATCTTTTTGGTTTCTCTTATAACAGATGGATAGTACAGACTGAAGGGGAAATTATTTTACTTTTATTGAACTTTATTTGGATAGTTTATTCTTTATAAAATTTTATTTTGGTTTCTCTTGCTATGGCTATAGTTTTTCTATTATATTTGATATCAGCTATATTCTACTTTTTCCTATACTTAAATTTCCTGCTAGTCATACCAATATATTATCTAGACACACGGCAGTGTGTCAGCCAAGTTCGCCTGACATAGCCGTGTGTTATTTACACGAACCATTTCGAGCTATTTTCGTCAAATTTCAGTGCTCTACTACTGAAAATCTATGAGACCTACGTACTTCTTATACGAAATGTGTAGTAAGGCCACCCTAATTACCTAAAATCCAAAATTTTATAAGTAACGCATAATTAGTTTCCGAGATAATGACATTTGAAAATGTCTGATAATCGATAATTTTACCACTGACTGACTGACTGACTGACTCACTCATCAAAAAGATCTCGTATATCTACTGCAGCTACAGACTTCAAATTTCGTGCGAAGTTTGTTTACACTATAAAACTAAGGAAAAAAATAAAAAAATTGCGAAAATCGATGAATTACCCACCTGGGGTGTCCATTTTTACTTTAACATTACGTCTATTAGGCGAAATTTTAATTTGCCGTAGGAGAGGACTCTGTTCTGTCGCCAAATACCGCCAAGTTTCTCGCAACATGGCGATATATCGCCAAATTTGGCGACCAAAATTAGTCGCCAAAAGTGACGCCACCTTAGCTATATCTCGAAGATTTCGCCAAATTCCCATAGACTTCTATTGTAAACCTATCTACTTACTGGGGGTTTATCTGGGTTTACTTGCTTACAGAAAATCGACAAATTGAGATATCCAGACACAGAGAAAATATACATGTATACATTCTCAGAAACTATACATGTTGGATACTTGAAATTTTGCATACTTATAGCTGAACACCACACATCAAACGACAAATCATAAAATTTTGAGAAAGTCGTACATTTAACCCTTTGGCTCCCACATGTGTATTTTAAACAGTTCTTTCTAAGTGAGTCCCTAATTAGGTTGGAGGCGTGAAATTTTACAGACTTATAGCTCAACACCTCACATCAAACGACAAATCATAAAATTTTGAAAAAGTCGTACATTTAAACCTTTGGGCTCCCACATGTGTATTTAAAAAAAATACTTTCTATGTGAGCCTCTAACAAGGTTGGAGGCGTGAAATTTTGCATACTTATAGCTGAACACCTCACATCAAATGACAAATCATAAAATTTAGAAAAAGTTGTAAATTTAACCCTTTTAGGTCTCACATGTGTATTTTAAACAATCCTTTCTAAGTGAGCCCCTCATTAGGTTGGAGGCGTAAAATTGTACATACTTATAGCTAAACACCTCACATCAAACGAAAATCTATAAAATTTTGAAAAAGTCGTACATTTAACCCTTTGGGTTCCCACATGTGTATTTTAAACAATTCTTTCTAAGTGAGCCCCTAATTAGGTTGGAGGAGTGAAATTTTGCATATTTATAGCTGAACACCTCAGATCAAACGACAAATCATAAAATTTTTAAAAAATCGTACATTTAACCCTTTGGGTTCCCCCATGTGTATTTTAAACAATTCTTTCAAAGTGAGCCTCTAATTATGTTGGAGGCGTGAAATTTTGCATACTTATAGCTGAACACCTCACATCAAACGACAAATCATAAAATTTTCAAAAAGTCATACATTTAACCCTTTGGGCTAACACATGTGTATTTTAAACAATATTTCCTAAGTGAGCCCCTAATTATGTTGGAGGCGTGAAAATTTGCATACTTATAGCTGAACACACATCAAATGACAAATCATAAAATTTTGAAAAATTCGTACATTTAACCCTTTGGGCTTCCACGTGCGTATTTTAAGCAATTCTTTCTAATTGAGCCCCTTCTTAAATTGCAGATTTGAAATTTTGCATACTTATAGCAGAACACCTGAGGCCAGGTGACAAATCATAAAATCTTGAAAAAGTCTTACGCTTAACCCTTTGAGCTACCACATATGTATTTTAAGCAATTCTTTCTAAGGGAGCCCCTTATTAAATTGCAGATTTGAAATTTTGCATACTTATAGCTGAATACCTCAGACCATACGACAAATCATAAAATTTTCTAGTTTACTCCTCCGGGCTCTAACTTCTGTATTTTAAGCATTTTTTCTAACCTCCGCCCTTTTCACCCGGGGACTTTTCCAACTTTTACCGACACCCCTTTGACCATTCTTTCATATTATGCACCATAGCCTTACATATTTTAGTTCCACTTTTTACCGCCAGGGCCGCCTACTTATCTCGGGTGCTATGGGCTCAATCCCCTCGACTAATATATCTACGGATAGTATGTAAAACGGAGTTTCGTTCGGATAGAGGTTTGTTTAGAATAGAGTGCGCCCCTGGTTGCGAAATGTGGAACTAAAAGATTTTTCAAAAGGATAAAGTGTTTTGAAAAGGAATATTAAACGAAACCCTCTGTGCGATCTGTAATCACACATACCCACTTGTTGTTTTCAAAATCATCAGAGAAAAGGATATTTAATTAGTTACATTTGAAAATCCAGGGAGAGGCAATGTCCTTCCTCTGCACTGCCTCTTTGCCGGCAGCCATGGATGAATGATACATAGTATGGCATAAGCACATAATTTTTTTTTTCACTTTCAGTACAAAAAAACAGGCTATAGGATATTTAATTGGAAAACTTAATAGGAAAATTTAATATAGGAATTTAATAGGAATTGTTGTTTCAGAAACAATAAAAATTTCGAATTAATACATTTCGTTTCAAAACATGCATTCAATGTAGCAGTATTAAAATATAGATTTAAGCCGCAAATTGACAGCCAAATAGTTTGTTGTAGGAAATTTAAATTAAAATTGAATGTTGCTTGGTGAATAAAATAGTCACATGTAAACACATTAAAAAGCATTAAGTAAAGTGTCTAAATATATTTTAACTTTACAAAAAGTAATGATATCTAACAAAAACACAGCTGTGAAAAAAGGGAGCCAAGTTCTGTAAAGACGGCAAGAAAAGAAGTGATATCTAAGTGGGTGCCAAGTTCAAATAAAATTCACTCAAACTTACCTACAGAAGTATTATAGAATTTTTAAAATTGTTTAGAAATAAAAATTATTGATAGCATATTAATAATAAATCTAGAACTTGGCAAGTTTTTGATAAATGTTATGCCTATCAATTTCATGTCTTAATAAAATGATGATGTTAATATTAACAACAATGTTATTATAAAAAATTAATATAGTTATTATTATAAACAAATGACTCATGTTAAAGATTTGATAAATCAATAAATACACAGATACACTCCCGCTCGTTTTGGTTATCACTCTAGCACCCACCCTCCAGAAAACAGACTAAAAGGCCTGAGAAAGAGACAGATACCCTTACGCTTGTTCTTGGTCATCCCTCTAGAGACTGCACCCCTTTAACTCTGCAGGGGCAAAGAGCTTTTATTCGTGACATGCTGAAATGATTGAATCACACCAGAATTTAAATTTATTTCAAATTGGGTAAAAGCTTCTTTTCACGTATTTAATAAAATTAAACTTTTTAGTCCTGAATTCTAGTGTCAATGTGGCATTTTGCAGTTAAAAGCAGGTGGGATATATTTTATCCCACCACCCTTCAAGGGAAAGGAGCTCACTCAAATGAAGGTTTCCAAACATGAAATAACAAGTTTTGCTATAATAATGTCATTAATAAAAATAAATGACTCGTAGGTAAAAACTTGCCAAGTTCTAGATTTATTATTAATATGCTATCAATAATTTTTATTTCTAAACAATTTAAAAAATGCTATAATACTTCTGTAGGTAAGCTTGAGTGAATTTTATTTGAACTTGGCACCCACTTAGATATCACTTCTTTTCTTGCCGTCTTTACAGAACTTGGCTCCCTTTTTTCACAGCTGTGTTTTTGTTAGATTTCTTTTATCCGTCTGCTCTAATAAAAATTATTATTTGATGATTCATACATCCCTGAGTAATTCTAAAAATTAATTGAGTCAATTTTAGCGCAAATGCTATTCTTCAATTTCGGAAGTGGTTTGGCTACTAAACAGATATTGAAACGTTTAAGACTATATTTTAATTTCTCAAAAAATCTTTTTTGCGCTGTAACAAAGGAATTGAAATTTCTCTTGGATTAAAGGACTTATCTTACAAAACGTCAGGTACACGTTTTATTTTTTTTTCAACTCATAAAAATCTCCATTTTCATCTTTCACAAATATAAAGCTAAGAATGATTTTTTTTTCTCCTTGCAAAATGTACTAAACGCGCGTCCATGATTTTTTTTTTGTTATATTGTAATTTATTTATTGTCATATGGGTATTAAATTTAACTAATCAATCAATATCACATTACTTCTGCATTATTTTGAAACACACATACTCTTTTAAAACAGATAATAGATCATGGGTCCAAAATAGATTATAAAACACATTCCAACGCATTCAGAATATTATAACAAAACTTCACAATTAATTAAGGTGAAAGATGTTGTGCAAATAAACAATTGTAAAACGCGTAATAATTTGGCATCCCAATTTCTCTTATCATCATCAATAGTCAAAATATTTTTCTATGAAAAATATAGGTTACGAGTTCAAATAAAGTTAAAACTGTACATCGAAATTCGCGCATGCTTGCAGTTAATTTCTTCTTAAAATCGCCAAATATTTCACATCAATTAACACCATTTCAGAAACTAAGTCCTAATTCGTTTACTAAGGACATTTCTGTAGTATCCAGATAATCAAATTTCATTTTTATGTTACCCAAAAAAACCAATAGCTATTTTTAGAAATTCATAACGATTGTGTCAACTATCGGCCCTAAAATTTTCGCTTCCGTTGTCCTTGCGTCTCTTTTAATAGTAACATTTTACTTTTTACATAGTCCAATAGGAACAGAAATGCTCTTGATTATGTTTAAAACTGTAATACAATTTAGTGATTTTTTATGGCTCTATTAATATTTTTCAAGTATAATTCTTTTTAAAATTTTAAAATGAAAAATTGTTTGCGATACTGATAAAAATTCGCAACTGACAGATGGTTTCTCACACTTGGCAATTGATTACCGAGATCAAATTAAACAAGAAAGAATTAATATTGAATTAAACATAGATTATGAAACACTTTCCAACGCACAAATCTTCAAAATTTATTAATGTGGAAGATGATGTCTAAAAAAACAATTTGGAAAACACAAATACATTTGGAATTCCAATATCTGTTATTGTCATCAATAGTCGAAAACATGTCCTATTTTATTTTAGCAGTTCTGATTTTTAGGTATACTACATAGTATGCTAAAAGTTAGTTAAAGGAATGGAAAGGTTGAAAATATACATTCAGCACTTTCCCTGAATAAATACAAATATAGTTAAGAACCTGCATAGGATCTATAGAATTTACACACACTGAGTAATATAAAAGAAATTTAAACGCATACACCCGACTGAAATTCACTTCCAGGAATTATTTTTCGTATGCTACAACAGCTCAAATATGGATCAATTCCTTGTGTAGCCAAATTATTGTATGTCCCTGTAAATTAGCGACAAATTCTATGCAAACCGTATTCAAATTAAACGCCGTTTACTACACCTTAGTGATATATATATAGTGTAAAATCATTCAAATACACCGCAAACAATTTATCCAAATCGAACGTAATATAAAAGAATTCTTTTGAAAGTCCCTATAAAGGATCCGCAAATGCTTCTTTAATCACTTCATTTTAAAAACCGAAAATCTCATAGTGATATCCAATAACATCTATGAATTTCTTGGCAATCGGACTATATTTATGCGGTTTAGTGCGCGAACAAAGAGACAGACAGACATAGTTAATAAACACTATTCATCATTTTTGGAAAATGTTAAAAACAGAGGTATTAAATTTATGCCGACAATTTTTATCGCTAAAGCGAAGGTCACAATTCTTATTCAGATAAATAACGAAAAATTAGTCAAATATCTTAAAATCGGTAACTATATCAATATAGTTATCGATTTTAAGACATTTGACTAATTTTTTTACAATTTGGGTTTGCTTTTTCCGGTTGAAAAAAATCGATTTTCATCTTTCTAATATTTTTCTATACCTTAAAATTTGAGATTATAACTCTAAAATTATTTCTCGAATTCGAAGGTCTTTGGAAGTTATTTAGCACTTTAGCGCAACGCGCCGTAGGCTTACGCGGTTATGGAGCTCTGCGAGTATTTTACGCAAAATGACTATTTTTCACACTGAACAGGATAAAATCGCAATAAACTAATAAATCGCTCTCGCTATTTATTTTAAATTAAACGTTAATTAATTTATTGAAATTTGGACTACTTTTTGCCCTTTTTATATAAAAAAACTATATATTTTTAGAAACCGACCAAAGTGCGAAAAGAGGAAAAGAAACGGAATTTTTTTTTAAATGCCTGCCACTTTGTTGATTATCAATTTATTGACCATAAAGTGCACGAAACTACAGAACATATAACTCACCCGCAAGAAAAGTGACGATTCTTGACAAAAGTCGACAAAATGATAGCACTTAGCTTTACATGCAATGAATAAAAATGTCCATAAAAGTATAAAACACATAAAAATGAAGACGTAGGAGGAGGTTTGGATGGATGAGTAAATTTACCTCCACACACAACCGACCCCTCTTCTTTGGTCACAAATGGACACATAATGTAATAATGTAATTTTACGTATAACTACACTTATAAAACTAACTTTTTTTGTCACAAGACACACCTATGACACATCTATTAGTGGAATAAAACGCAAAAGGAATTTTCGCGAGATGTGTAACTTTTCTTGTGAGTGAGCGGTATTAACTACTTTCATAATCCTTAAGGGAATTGCGAAAGTAGGAATTGAATGCAAACCACTGTGGTGATCTATCGGATCATGCCTAATTGGAAATGAATGTAGCGCACGTGACGACATCCATCCATGCAACTCGAGCCGCATCAACAATTATATATGTATATATATATATATATATATATATATATATATATTTATTTATTTATTTATTTATTTATTTATTTATTTATGCATATATATATATATATATATATATATATATATATATATATGCGTGTGTGTGTGTGTATTCTTCGAATAGTAATAAATAACATGCAAAAAAATTCCGCAGCTAAAATCTTTATTTCTATTCCTGATAGAAAAAAGGTAAAAGAAACAACCTTTTTCGGCCTTCTACAGACCCCCCCCCCCTTCTTAAATACAAGTGAAGGAGAAGGGCAGGAATAACTACAAAAAAAAGATAATTATATAAAAAAAAAACATGATTTATTTATATTTTTTTTTTGTTTCTTTAAAGCAGTCTAATTTCACATAAGCTGTACTGTTCACTGCCATGTCACTTTTTTTCACTTAAGAGTTCCAATCACAAAACATTTATTTGGAAAGGGCAATGAACTCAGTTATGAAAAGAAATCACTGATTTTTATAAGATTCTTCTGTGAAACTCGAGGAAACTATTTTTTTTTTTTAAAGATATAATGTTAGCTTTTTTCATTTTTTAAAAAAGGGAGCTGGTAATGAAAATACTAGAAAACAGTAATTCTGCTTTTTCACAATTCAGCGTCGCCCCTGATGAAAAAAAAATAAATATGTATATATGTATATATATAGAACAAAACATGGTTCATTTCTAAGATTAAAAGTACACGCTTTTATTTTATATAAAATGACGTCATTCGCATCCGCCTAAGAATTTAATATTTACTGTCTAATCTTATACGAGATCTTCAGAAAAGTATGCATATGACGTCACTATCGCAGAATAATGAACAAATTCTGTAAAAAGTCACGTCATCATCCAAGAAAACTGACAAAAAAATCGGCTATCTAATGATTCATATGACTTCATTTGTTTGTAACGTTAATATATGCTATTTGTGTAGCAACATCTTGTGTTGCTTTTCAATTGCATGAGATCATTTGATTATTTAGCGAAAAATAAAATTTATCTTTATTTTAAATTTGAAAGCACTTATAGTATTGATTTTATTAAATACAATATTTAAAAAAATAAATTATATTTACAATTTAAGTCAAAAGCTTTCCCAATAAAAATGCACAAATTTTATAATGTTAATTGCTAAAAGTTTTTCGTTTTTGCACGGTTTTGCTTCGAATTTTGGGCCTGGTAGAAATGATGTCATTTGAGTAAACTTATACAAAAATGGCTTTGTTTAAACGAATTTATTCAGAAGCAATTTATATTCATTAATTAAAATAAATTCTTAGAGAAGTATATTTTTCCTCGCTAAAAACTTTTGTTTTTAACGTCCTCTTATGAAAAGTTTTAATTGCCATCTTAATGCAATAATTTAAAATCTATTTTTCTACTTTAAATTAAATAAAAGTTACTTATGATGGATTTGTCTTCTTTTGACGTCAACAGAATTTATCTCTATGTTCCAGTTGTCAGACGAATTGTTGCTTTTTAAAATGAACTGATTCCTCAAACTTTAATATGTGAAAATAAGTTTGTATTTCTTGAAAAATACAATTTAATCACAGTAGTATTTTCACTATTTATTCAAATAAAAATTAATTACAATTTTAAAATGAAGTGAAAAAAATCATATCCAATAATCCCTATAATATTCTCTTTTCTCTTTTTTATTCACAAAAATCGAGCAATTTAGTTTTCATGATTATAGAAATGTCAATAAAAATAACGAAAAAAAAATATATCTTGAAAACTAATTCAATTTTTAAAATTCTACAATCACTTTTCAGAACATCGGATCCATGCGGATAATTGCCCTTAGTTTGGTCGCCCAACGTTCTATATTCTAGGTGTATTAGCTGTGAAATACAAACGGTCAGTCACTTTTTAATATAATAAATTGATGACGTTTTAATTTTCGCTATGAAAAATTGGTCAAAGACAAATGTCGAACTATTTATATTGTTTCTAATGCAAATGGTATATTTCGTAATGGAGCATGAACGTAATGGAGTTTTATTAAAAAACGTTATGTTTTAAAATTAATTTAAAAAGACATAATAAATAAATCAATGGAGATGAAGATTTCAAGTAATATGCATTTGAAAGTAGATATTTTTCCCTATGTAATTGTATAAAAGTTGAAGATGTGCGATAAATTTAAAAAATTGAAGAAACAAAAATGGCAATGACGAAATATAATCGTCAATTCTTGCCATTCGCAAAATGACGTCAGCGTTACGCACGGCCACATTTGTCCTTTATAATATAGAAGATACTAGGGCTCTCTTCCTTCTGCAAGCTACGCTCGCTAACCCCCGTTCAGACACCGCATAATCTAAAATCACGCTAATTGGATCGGTTTTTAAAAGATTAGAGAAGATTGAATTAAAATGAAAAAACCTATAGCGATCTCCCAGTAAACGGGTTTCCATTCAATTCCCTTTGATTGCGAAAATTTAAGGCCAAATCAGTTGCTGTTAAGACATTCAATTGTTGTTTTCGTGCTTGATTAAAGAAGATCAGTTAAACATTTGAAAAGAAGCTAAAGCAAAATGAATTAAGTAAACAGAGTCTTTGCCGACCGGTAATTTTAAGAGCGTTATAAAACGATTGACATAATACAATTTACTAAAATAACTACAATTTACTGCTTTAACCCCTTCAAGGGCGGTAGTTCATTTTTGGACCACTTAATTTTAATTCTTAAATGCCAAATTGGCACCAGAATATTGGAATGAAAAATTTCCTTTTATTAAGTAAGTGAACAAAAGCATTTTCGTATTTCGAAATTTGTTTATAAATTCCGGTGCCATTCACTGATTTCAGCATTTTACAAATAGAAGTACCTTGTCCCTGAAAAGGTTAAATGCATATTAATGTATTTATTATTTTAAAGTTTCCTTTCTATTTTAATATTCATTTGTAAATACAATTTTCTAGACATTATTTTCAATATTTTCCCGCTTTTAACTCGTACTCATTTAATAGTAATTTTAAAGTTTTTTTTCTGTTTTTAATAAGCATGTGTAAGTAAATTTGTAATCGTTAGAAATATTATTATTTGCACTGTTTTTATAATTGAAAATAATCTCTATTATAATAGCCTATGTCATGCGACTATCATCAACAGCTCTTTCGCTTTTCATAAGAAAGGTTTCCATTTTGATTAAAGAATCAAATTTTTTTTTTTTCGAAAAAATCTACATAAAAGTTGCCATTATCGCAAAGAATTCTTGGTACTTTTATGTTAGCCGGGCTCAAATCTCGCCAATAGCATTTTTTGGTATTTTTCCGTTATACGGACAGCATGCCAAAATGTATGCTAATGCGCCAATTATTTGAACCCTGATCGCGAAAAGGATTTTTATAATTAAACATGTGAAACATTGTGATTTGCTATTATTTGCTATACTTTATTGTATAACAGTAATTTGTTCATTTATTTTAAGTATATATTTGTGATTTAGTAAAATAGTTCATAAAAGTCTGTAGTTTCCAAATGCTATATTTTTAAAAGACTCACTTTACTATCAACAGTGTTTTTTTCTTTTATTTTTCAAATGTTTCAATTCACATGATTTTCATTTTACGCCAACTATTACGCTTGGCGACAATGGTGTTCGTAAACGGAAAAGTACCCCCTTTTTTTTAAACTCGTAAGTTAGCATTTTTTTTATATTTTTTGAGTGGTAAGTTAAAACGGTGCTACTTGGTTATCCCATTGACCAAAAATAAATCGCCAGACAATAAGATTAAACGATAATAATGGTTGATCGAAAATGTAACATTCACTTGACTGTAAGGAAGTTACACGTGTTTACGCCATCAAGTGATTTTTAATATTTGTTTTTTCGTTACTTAAAAAAAAAAAAAAAAAAAAAAAAAAAAAATTACGTCAACTTATATAATTTGGCGAATGATTTGGCGATTTATATAATTTGGCGATATTGGTCATTTGCAATGAATTTGAAATTAAATGTTATGATTTGTTGCTTAACACTTAAATGCCTGACTTTTCAAAAATCATTGTAATAATGTTTTTCGGCTTTCATTTTTTAAATAAATCATGGGAAATATACTTAAAAAAATCATATTTTGTTTTAAGTATAGTTTATGGCTAAAGCACAGTTTGTTACTAATCGGAAATACTGGTGTTTAATTGGAAAAAAAATTTCCATTGATAAAATTCTACAATATTAAACGCACAAGAATTTTAGGAACTTTAATAAGAAATAAATTTTACTTGCTCATTGCAGGTCAAAATAGGGTATTTCGCAAGCTTCCAAAGAAAACAAGAAGAACAAGTAGAAACATTTGAAAAAATAAATTTATCTTTATTCTTAAACAGCACAAGTGTTGCCATCTAAATTTTGAAAATCGATTTAATAATATTTTCAGACTGCATTTTATCGGCAACATTAGGCATTATAGCTTCAATATTATTTTAATAGTATTTTAGAGCCTAAATTGGGTATGTTGCTGAAAAGCAACACCAGGCATTTAATGGTTAATATTTAACACAGATGTCATATAAGCACCGGGTTTGGCGTGATTTTTTTTTTACGACAATTTGGTGAAAACCTCGTTTTCGAATACCAGTTATACATGTATTTTTAAATTATTTTTCTATTATTTTTAAAATAAAATAACAATAAATTAAAAAAAAATAATTAATAACTATAGAACAAAGCAATTTATAACATTTTTTTCTTAAATAAAAATAAAATAAATGTAAATAAACATTTATTAATGAATGAGCAACAATAGCCGGGTTACCATGTCAGGCAAAATAACGCCATTGTGGCGCCAATTAGGTACGCCGGTGCGTATATGACATCTGATTCTAATATTTTTCTTTTCTATTCGTTTAAAAAAAGAAAGAAGTGTAAGCCATTAATTTTAAATGTTTTTTTTTTCTTAATGAAAATTTTGTATGAAAGAAAATGATAACAAAATTTAAAAAAGGCGTTGTTCTTAGCATAGATTTAAGGGAGGCCAAACTTGGTCGCCAAATTAGTTTAAAATTATAACCTTTTTTGAAATGCGAAAAAAAATATCTGTTATGCTTAAAATTTGAGTTGCCATCATTAGAAAAATGTATATAAAATTTAAAAAAATAATAATATTTCGAAAACTAATTCGAATTTAAAAATTCTGATACCAGTTTTGAAATCTGAGGATCAATATTGATTTTTGGTGTTAATTTCATCTCAAAGTATTCCATATTTTGGGAGAAATCGCAGTGAAACATAATCAGTTGTTTAATCAGTCGATTCGTATTTCCGTTTCATACTTCCGTTTCCATAAATTCGTTTCATTAGGATTTACACAGGGTAGATATAGATTTTCAAACTCGCAGTCATGTTTGTCAGATACAAGTTTGCATGTGAAAATCATTCTTTTGACTTTATTTTCCAATACCGTCAAGTACAAATTCCATACATTAATGTCTTGCAGATGCATTATATGTTAAGATGCATTATAAATATTTAGTTTTATCAAAGAAAAGGCTTATCTTTCAAATATGGCACGTATTGAAGCATTACGCAAGCATTGAAGCAAGTTTCTCAAACTCAGTATCAGCGGGAGGAAAATACATTGAAATACAGTAAACTCTGTCTAAGGCGGAATCGATCGGGACCAAAAATTTTTTTCCGCAGTAGGCAAAATTCCGCCTTAGACAAATTTTAATCTATGTCTATGGATTCGCAGGGACTTGAAAATCTTTCCGAGTTAGACCGGTTTCCGTCTTACACAGAGTCCGCCTTACAGAGAGTTTACTGTATAATATAAGTTTATGAGGGAGAATGCGTGTTTTTTAAAGACTGGTGTCATTTTCCGTTCAATCTTTTAAAAAAGTTATTAACCATTTTTCAAATGGTTATTGTTTTCATCAGGGTAGGAAATCAAAAGCATATCTGAAGGTTTTTATTGGTTTAATCCGCATTTTATTCGTATTGTGAGTGGTCTATACAGTAATATGTATTTCTCTTTACTTTCAACAAAGATGGATACCTTCTGTTGCCATTATGACAAAAAAGTAATAAAAACTACAAAAAAAAAAAAATTAATAACTCAGAAACAAATTGAGATACAGCTTTCAAACAAATTGCATTTAAAAGTACATTTTTTTTTCTCTATCCGACGGTGTAAAAAGTAATATTTTCGGATGTTTAGAAGTTTAAGAATGAAATTTCATTTAAAATTGACCGTCAGATTTCTTGGAAATCTGACGATGGAAAAGCCTTTTCCCGAACAGCCGATGAAATGCTTGGATAATTCGTAAGTTTCAGGTGGATAATGACATGGGATAATGACATTTCATGGTGGACTAATGAAAATGAAAGAAAATGAATAACAATTTCTGCCAAAGAGTTAATTTTAATTTGTAAGATTTTCACGTGCAAAAGAAAAATGGAATAAGCCAATAAAAAAAAAAAAAAAAAAAAAAAAGAGAGAGAGAGAGAGAGAGAGAGAGAGAGAAATAGGACAGGAATGAATACATATAAATATTTCACACCAAATACGAGTCGCACGCGATTTTTGTCGCTTGGAATTTTTACGTGTAATAACACTATTAATGTTTAATTCATGGCGTACGTAATGTTGATCAACTCCGTGCGATTTTTTGTCTTAAATTTTAGTCTTTGAAAAAATCATTTTCCAAATGGTCGTTGTAATTTGTTAAATTGCTTTTTTTTTTTTTTTTTTTTTTTTTTTTTTAATGAGAAAATGACATCAATAACGATAAATAAACCGCATTCTTTCTTTTTTTTCTACAGCATTGGAAGCAATACGATTCCCACTATTTTGAAGCAAATTCATAAAAACATTTCAAATTAAATTTAAATTAGAAAAATTGTAATATTTAGAAAAATAGCTATTGCGGATACATCTACAAATGAACGCTTCGATTACGTATGTTAAAGTCCTTTTTTTTTTTTTTTTTTTTTTTTACCATTTGGAAAAATGGTTATTGTTCTCTGTCAGGGTAGGGGATCAAAAACATATCTGAAGCGTTTTATTGGTTGAATCCTCATTTTATTCGTTTTCTGATTGGTCTATACAGTAATCTGTATTTTCCCTTTACTTTCAACAGAGATGGATACTTCTGTTGCCACTATGACAAAAAAAGTAATAAAAACTACAAAAAAGAAATAATAACTCAGAAACAAATTGAGATACAGCTTTTAAACAAATTGCATTTAAAAGAACATTTTTTTCTCTATACGACGGTGTAAAAAATAATATTGTGGGATGTTTAAAAGTTTAAGAATGAAATTTCATTTAAAATTAGTCCAGGAATATTAATGTTTAATCCATGGCGTACGTAATGAATGACTAGCTCCATAGAAGTTTAAAAATTTACAGTACCGAAAAATGTAATCCATGGAGTACGTAATGTATGATCAACTCCGTGCGATATTTTATTTCTTAAATTTTAGACTTTGAAAAAATCATTTTCCAAATGGTCGTTGTAATCTGTTAAATTACATTTTTTTCTAAAGCAGTTTTTGAATGAGAGAAAAATAATTTTAATAAATAATATTTCTAAATTAAAAGTTAAAAATCGTTAAAGAGTTAAGAATTTCAACTTTTAAATCCTAACTCTAAATGAAGAAAAAAATAGATAAATATCAAGAATAATAATGATGATGGTGATAATAATAATCTTCAACTTGTAATTCTTTAATCACGGCGTTTAAATATTCGTGACTTAATGCTGAGACTAAGAAATTGAATAGTTAGTGGAAACATATGTATGCATTTTAGATAAAAAGAAAAGTGCAAAACAGAAAATAAAATAAAAATAATAATAAGATAAAAAATGTCGCATTTTGATTCATCTACTAGTGTTTTTAAAATTTAAAGAAAATACACATGAGATACATGAGTGGGTGAGCAGAGCAATCGCCGAAAAAGAAGAATAAAAAATCGAATAAAATGGAAAAACTTTAAAGTTTGACGATCATAGGAAACATCTGATAAATCCAACCTTATTTTTGTGACGTAATCTCGCATCAGAACCAATACCCGACGTGTATTCTTTTGGACGAGTCGGTTTGTGGCCTAGTAAAGATTATTATTATTTTTTTTTTTTTTTTTTTTAAATCAACCCTCGGTGGCGAGTGATTTGTGATCGGCTCTCTTCACAATGGCGAATTTCGGAATTAATGGGAAATTAATAAATATATTTTGTTATTGTTTTTAATATTGACTGCTGTAATCAATTTCATACTTGCTGCATCTGATTGGAAGTTTCTTCTGCTTATTTATTTTTGTCATGTTATGTGATTCTAGTTTTTTCTTCTCCACCCTGTAATTTGATGCAAGGAGATCATCAAACTACTGGATGGAGATCTCAAAAAGACGTTTCTTCTTTAATGTAAAACCATAAAGCTATATTTTAATTAAACTTTTTGTGTAGATTCAACAACCAATGCTGTTATTTTACTGTCTTAATGAAACCGTTTTTTGCCGTAGATACCTATCTTGATAAAAATACATTTCTTTAGATATTTATTAAAAAACAAAATATGAAATGTTTACAATTTCCCAGCTTTGTGAAAATAAATAAACACAAGAACTTATCTTCAATTAACACATTTTACATTTTTTACGTAATCTAAATAGTAAAGAAAATATAAAATTCTAAAATAAAAGTGCTTGCTTGAATATATTTTGTAGTATCAAAGTTGTACTTTTTGTTCTACAATGTACTGTAGTATTTTTGCTATAGGACTTCGTCAGTTAATTTTATTTTTTCAAATATTCGTTTTATTTACCCTGTTATTGTTATTTTTACAGTAATATTTTATGTTTCATAAACGTATTTCTTTCCATGTAATAGAATATTAAATATCCTTTGCTATTAAGTTTTAATAAAGTTAAAAATAAATGATTTTTGAGCTTTATTTAGTTAATATTTTTAATAACTAAAGCTATAATTACATTTTTATTTAATTTTTGTAGCAAAATTGCTTGTATTTACTGTAGTCACAGAGGTTTTTCCCCTATTTGACAGTGTAAAATTGAAAATGTGCGAAGATTGAATATTTAAAAAAAAGTTGAAGTTGCGAAAATTGCGAAATCGAAATTTCTTCATGAGGTGTTGCCTTTCTCAAAATGACGTCAACGTTACAGACAGATATGTTTGTCCTTTATAATATAGATACTTAAAATCAAGTATAGTTTATAATACTTGCATGTTTCATCGGAAAACTTTCATTTATATTTTTTCAAAATAGCACGTATTTTAATTACATTTTTTTTTCAGTTGTTAGGGGGACATGGTAACAAAAAAATATAATAATCTACTGTTTTCCAACTATTTTCCTTTCCTTTCTTCAGACACTAAGTACTTCTGCTGCCAAAATTAAAGAAATGGCGATACAAACTACAAACAAAATATATATAAAAAGTAAAATGAGATGTAGTTTTCAAACAAATTGCATTTAAAAGTATCTTTTTTCCAAATACGACTGTATAAAAGTTGAAAATGTACGATGTTTAGAAGTTAAAATAATTGCAGTAGAGATTATCGTATTTATCCGTACAATGATATACCTGCTTTGTTTTGCGGCTAGCTTATATAACGGAACGTTATTTTTTAGAGAAGATTGCTGGACGAAAGAAATAGTACAGTCGTGGAAAAAAATAAATAAACACCCTCTACTGACTCCCCAACAAATTACCGTAGAAGAAAGTTACTTGTGCCGAACGATTGGAAATAAAGTCTACTTTTAAATGATGTATATACAATTTGCTTAGGGAGCCATCTGCATATTAAAACGAACACAAACTTCATTTTTTTCAATGGCAATATGCAACTTTAACAAGGTATTCCAAATCTTCGGTTCCATCTATGCCTAGACACCAAATTTTAAGTCATTTGAATGATAAGATTTTGAATTATAAGCATTCAAATATTAGTGCTTCTAATGTTAAATTATATTTTAATTAATGTTAAATTATATTTTCATATTTTTAATAATATCTCCATTAATGTTAAATTATATTTTCATATTTTTAATAATATCTCCATGAATGTTAAATTATATTTTCATATTTTTAATAATATCTCCATAAATTATACTACTAATGTGCTATTTTTTGTGTAGCAATAATAGTACTAAAATACCCAAACATAGATACGTTGAATTTACAATTTTTATAAGTTTATGATATGAATTATGAATTATGAGATTAATATTCGAAAAAATTAGGAATTGCAACCTACAATTTGTTGTATGCATTTAGATTTATTAAGTCCGATTTTATGGAAATCCAAAATTTCACATTTTCCTTCCAAGTAGTTTTCAAATTATGCTTAAAAACAGCAAAATGATAGTTTAAGGGGCGGTCTGTGATAGCGACTAGATATTTTGAAATTTCTTATGCTATCCTGCAATCTGGCAGTCTTCAATGACTGCTTGAGTGATGCTTAAGACGTCTTGATCAATAAGAGAGCTCTCTCTGTCAATAATCGAGCACAGATCTCCAATTTGGATACATACCTCAAATACGTTCGTTTTAACATAATTAATTTCTCGGAAACTTATTGTACGAAATGCATATTAAAGAGTTCGTTTATGCTGTCAGAATTGTGTACTGCCATTGAAAAAACAAAGTTATGCTTCGTTTTAATATATAGATGGACCTCTAAACAAATTTTATATACATCATTTAAAAGCAGACTTTATTACCAATCGTGTGGTACCAGTAACTTTCATCTACGATAATTTTTTGCAAAGTTAGTAACGGGTGTTTACATTTTTTTTCCTGCGACTGTACGTCGGGGGCTAATAAAAATTATTAAAGCATTTTTTTATGATTTCTAAATTAATTTCTCAACGTATAATAGTAAATTAATATTTAAATATTAATAGACAAAAAAAAATATATTCTTTTTCATTTATTATTTAAACGTTTTTTTTTTTTTCAATTTTAGGCATTTAAAACGTTTCATTGCTGCAGTTTCATACAGCTTTGTTATGTTTTGGAAAGTATTTGTTACGCATAATGAAATTCATTTCTTTTTCAACTTCAATACTATAGTAGGGTAATTCCGGGATTTATGCCGCACATTTGTTTGAACTTGTGTCTAAAGTCCCATGGTGGATATAAAATACAAAAAATCATGCTGTGCTATTTCATGTTAAATATACAACGCGTCTACTGCGACAAAAAATTTCAAAACAAGTTATTTGTATTTTTTAACATTTTTTTTCTAAAACATTACACTGCGGCGCGTCACCTGTACATTCATGCTGAGACGCCGTACTTGTGCGGTACTTATGCCGCGCTTGTAATAAGAACAGAATGAAATTATAAATAAATTAAAAAATATATATTCATATCTGGACTATAATTAACGATGTAATAACAAAATGAAACTAAATGAGTACAATGAAACGTATTAGTAGTTTCAAATTAATAATTGTTGCCTACTTTCATTATTAAAATTGTCGATTTTTTTTTTTTTTTACATTAAATTTTAACTGTCATTTCAGCAACAACGTAACAACAATGTATTAGAAAGGGAAAAGAAAAAAGTAAAGTTGTGTTTACAGTTATTTCGCAACCTTTCCGGGACCTGTGGCTTTTATACAAATTTTATTCAGTTGGTACCACTTTAAAAAAAAAAGTTGCATTTACTTAAACGATCGTGAAAATGCTCTAATTAAGCAAAGCAAATATTACTTTTCTTTTTTACTGGTGCCAGAAACAAATTTTGTAAGCACTTTATGAAGGTGCTTATATGCACCTATGGCCCCGAATGGGTTAAGAGAGCTGTTTTTTCCACTACAATCTGCAGAAAAAGTGTCGAAAAAGTACAGTCTCTATGTAACTACATTTAAACAAATCATGCAACGAAGCCAATTACAAACACATGTATAATAATCACTTATAAACAGATAAAGTTAAAAATGCTATACAAAGTGATAGAAAATCTTTATTAAGATTGACGATCGTTTCGTTGCACAAACGGCAACATTTTCAAAATCATTCAACGATAGAAAATATTTTCACATAATTTAAAAACAATAAACATAGTAAACAATGTCACGCGACATCGATTTTGAAAATGTTGCCGTTTGTGCAACGAAACGATCGTCAATCTTAATAAAGATTTTCTATCACTTTTTATAGCATTTTTAACTTTATCTGAAGCCAATTATACTTCCTCTTTTTTGAAGTAGTTTTCTAAACATTCTTTCCAATGAACGTCTGAGTTACGCGTAATTCATTTTTTCATTATTATCATCTTGACTTGCATCTTTCTTGCCCCTCTTACTTTTTATTTTCCCCTTTTTCTCCTTTGGTTTTAGTAAACGTGTAACATGCATAATATGATTAGTCTGTGCAAAAAGAAAATGAAAAGTTAATAACACTTAATCATCACGTACGAAAGAAACTGCGGCATGTATTCCGGAAAAGCAGTGCGGCATGTATCCCATTTTGCATGGTGCAGACGTCGGCCATCACAGTTACCTGTCATCGCTAAGGAGAATGACGTAACCATACGCACAGTACTCTATACAAACGCTACACTTAGTTTTGTCTTCGAAATCATGCATGCATTTAGTAATTAGTGTATGAAAAGCATTTAAACATAACGTGTTTAAAAGTTTGGACAGTGAAATCATGCACTTACGTCAAATTAAGGACTGTACTTCTACAAGTAAACATCGAAATGGGACTCACGTTATACACTGGTTAAAATAATCTCATTGCGCACCTATACTGTGCGTTTGACGACCAACTATCGATAATTACCAGAAATACAATGGGTGCGGCATCTATCCCATATGCGGCGACTCTCCCGGAGTTACCCTAACAGTTAAAAATAATACTTGGCGATTTATCACCTGTGGCGGCCAAGTCGGAAAATATCTTAAATTAATTATATAAATAATTTTTAAGATGTAAAAATATTAAAATGTTGTATTGTCATCCAAAATACACCTTTCTACATATTTGTTTTTAATTTCACCTTATCAGGAAGTGTGTTAAAAACAGATTCCAAGAATCCATCATTACATAGAATTAAATTAAAAAAAATCTAGAAATACGACTTCATAAAAAGCGAACTAATTAATTATTTCTCATCAATGTGAAACTATTTTTTATATACTTGTATTGATGACTTTTAAGATGTGTTCAATTGTTAGATCCTATTTATAAACACTGTTTTGATGAGGCCTATAGATGTATATGAAGGTTAGAGTTGTAGATATATATATATATATATATATATATATATATATTGACTGCTTGAGTCATGCATATGTATATATATATATATATATATATATATATATATATATATAATATTGAAGTGGGGTGGTTCTGGGTTCTAAGGGTCGTCATCTGTGTGGATCGGCAATAATGCTCTAGAAATTCCAACATGGAGAGTATGTAATAGGTAGTATTTCTTACGAAATCTACCTAAAAATATTATGTTTCTTTGAGGTTTAATTAACTATTCCCACATTTAAATTATTTCACTATAATTTTACATTTATTTATACGTATATGCTTTAAAGTGTTTCATATTTTTGCAGTTGTGGCAACCATTTGACATATTCTGGCGATAGTTTTCTGGCAAATAATTGAGTCCATTGTAGCTTTAAATCCCATAGAATTGCACGCGATACAGGGAATTTTGGGCGATTAATTGTTATTATTCTAATCCAAAATAGCTTTAAAATTAATGTTTTTATTTAAAATAAAATTTTAAAATTATAATTATGCTGTAATCCTATAAGAAACACACCTCTCTACGTACATGTTATAATTCTAGTATATCAAGAAGTGAGTAAAAAATAGATTGCAAAATTTCATCTTTCCATACAAAAACAAGTCGGTTAAAAAATACTAACTTATTTTTCTATTTTAAATAAGTCTAAACATAAAATACATATTCTTCAATAAACTTTCACATTTTATCCTGTAATTATTATTTTTTTATCTTATTATTTATTTATTTATTTATTATTTTATTTATTTATTTATTTATAATTATGCTGCAATCCTATAAGAAACACACCTCTCTACGTACATGCTATAATTCTAGTATATCAAGAAGTGAGTAAAAAATCGATTGCAAAATTTCATCTTTACATATAAAAACAAGTCGGTTAAAAAAGACTAACTTATTTTTCTATTTTAAATAAGTCTAAACATAAAATACATATTCTTCAATAAACTTTCACATTTTATACTGTAATTATTATTTTTTTATCTTATTTTTTTATTTATTTATTATTTATTTATTTATTTATTTATTTATTTATAATTATACTGTAATCCTATAGGAAACACACCTCTCTACGTACATGTTATAATTCTAGTATATCAAGAAGTGAGTAAAAAATCGATTGCAAAATTTCATCTTTACATATAAAAACAAGTCGGTTAAAAAATACTAACTTATTTTTCTATTTTAAATAAGTCTAAACATAAAATACATATTCTTCAATAAACTTTCACATTTTATACTGTAATTATTATTTTTTTATCTTATTTTTTATTTATTTATTTATTATTTATTTGTTTATTATTTATTTATTTATTTATTTATTTATAATTATACTGTAATCCTATAGGAAACACACCTCTCTACGTGCATGTTATAATTCTAGTATATCAAGAAGTGAGTAAAAAATCGATTGCAAAATTTCATCTTTACATATAAAAACAAGTCGGTTAAAAAATACTAACTTATTTTTCTATTTTAAATAAGTCTAAACATAAAATACATATTCTTCAATAAACTTTCACATTTTATACTGTAATTATTATTTTTTTATCTTATTTTTTATTATTTATTTATTTATTTATTTATTTATTTATTTATAATTATGCTGTAATCCTATAGGAAACACACCTCTCTACGTACATGTTATAATTCTAGTATATCAAGAAGTGAGTAAAAAAACGATTGCAAAATTTCATCTTTACATATAAAAACAAGTCGGTTAAAAAATACTAACTTATTTTTCTATTTTAAATAAGTCTAAACATAAAATACACATTCTTCAATAAACTTTCACATTTTATACTGTAATTATTATTTTTTTATCTTATTTATTATTTATTATTTATTTATTTATTTATTTATTTTTTTATAATTATGCTCTAATCCTATAGGAAACACACCTCTCTACGTACATATTATAATTCTAGTATATCAAGAAGTGAGTAAAAAATCCATTGCAAAATTTCATTTTTACATATAAAAACAAGTCGGTTAAAAAAGACTAACTTATTTTTCTATTTTAAATAAGTCTAAACATAAAATACATATTCTTCAATAAACTTTCACATTTTATACTGTAATTATTATTTTTTTATCACTAGAAAACCGAAATGGCTTCTCACATAAGATTGATAAAAAAAATATCCTCATGAAATAAAAAGTAACCAGTGGTACTTCATTCTTTCAGTAAAATACTAACTGTTTTTGGAAAAAAAATACACACTTAGTTGCCATGAGTGATTTATTGCTAACATATAAAAACTGTGCGAATACCTTTCAGGACGAAAGTATTTTTAAATAAACCTGCAGGCTGTAAAAAGAAAATCAGTCACTGTCGAAAAAATCTAAAATAATTACCTTTTTTATAAAGTAGATTTTCTTACATGAAAAATTTAAAGCAGAATGAAAACATTTATTCTGGATCGTTTTCTTCAGCAGAAGTATTTTTCATTAACACTTTCCAACATAATTTAACTGTGTATATTAATTCAGTTTGTTTGTTTGACTATCTACAGACAGTCTAGCTGTGCGTACTTTCACTCTCAGAAAAATCCTCTGATAGCCACGGGATAAATTATCTTATTGAGTTTTACTATTTCATGTTCATTATTTCAAATGAAATGTGTAAAGTTTATAGTTCATTTACAGGGACACTTAGAAGAATTCCTTCACTTAGTCTATGGTGGAAAAAATCGTTTGCGGTAGATTTTAATGATGTTACACCATTTGATCAAAGTGAAATTGATTAATATCACTTAAGTAAACTAAAGAGTCTGACTGTTGTCTGTAATATGTAAAGATTCAGTAGCGCCAACTTTTGAAAAATAACAGGTGGTCTCAAAATATTTTGAATAAAATAACACATACATTTCCCCCCCCTTAGTGCATGTGTGTGTGGAGACAGACACGGGAGAGTACCGAATGACTAAAGATGATAATTCGAAGTTAAATTATGTTTTTTTTTCAAATCAAAATATAAAATAGTTAATAATTTAATATAATATAATAATTATAATTTAATAAATCATTATTATTAAATTATATTCCAATTTCTTCCTTTTAAATACATTAATATTTATTATAAATAATTTAAAAATTGTTAACTATTCAAATACAAAAAACTAAACTTCAAGAAAAACATACAAATTAGCCACATAATCGCTTTAACAATTCAAGACACAGATTGGCAAAATATGCAGGATATTTGGTTTTGAGAGAAATTTAATTATACACCAGATAATGGAAGATTTAGTGCTCCTATAAAGCGAATTTGTGTTCTTAATGTTTCCCAAATAAAATTATTTTGCGACCATCCATAAAACCAAATTTCATTTCAGCAATTAAGTAAATAAACAATAAATTAAATCAATTGAAATTGAGTAGCCAGAGAGATCAAATTATTGAGTAGATTCGTGCCCCAAGGGCCCATATAATTTGGCGCCACTATACATGATTGTTTACTCACAATGCCACACAAAGGAATTATATTACAACACTGTCTATTTACAGTAATTGCTGGAAGTGCGGATGGATATGTAATACCAGTTTTTTAATGTAATTAATTGTTTTTATTTATTTGGTATCTATGTATTCTACAGATCATACATAAGGTAACACAAAAGATCTCGAGTACATTTACATTTATTGACAAAAATTGCAGAAAGAGAATTTTCAAATCCGCAATGTGTTTTCAAACTGAAGTGTATTATAGCAAACTATATAATATACAATAGATGTATATAGATATAAACAAATCTATTGATCATTTAATGAGCTACACGAAAAAAATTCGGTTATTTTTCTAGCAACTAATGGTAATTCATTAAAATTGATTTCAAATATGTTATGCGAGTTCTAAATTATTGACTTTGATATCATTTTTACATTACAGAACAGAGAAGTTTTGTTAATCTATTCTTGAAGCGTTGGAAAGCGTTTAATAAGCTATGCTTGATGAACGATTTTTCGTTCTTGCTTTTACTAATTTTCCATTATTATACATACATGTATATATGATGGTGTATGAATAAGTTTTTGCCCTGACATAGAAATAATTGAGGGAAATTTAGAAAATTGCTACATTGTATTTTTCCTTTTCTATATAGTCACCTTGCACAGTAACGCATTTCTGGAAAAAGTACGGATAATAGAACCAAAGGAGTCCATTTTTCTAACTTTTGCCGACATCCACATGTGACATATTGCTGGAAAGGCCAGTGACCGCTTATTCATGCTATGCACCTCCTGAGCCCCTCCCACCTAATTTGCCATCCGGAGTTACTTTTCTAAATTTTACAGACATCATTCATGTACCCGGGGGGGGGGGAGAAATGGGAGGAAGGGCTTGGGAATGAATAACATGAATATGCGGTCACATGACTTTCCAAAAATGTGTCACGCGTGGTGGTCGGCAAATGTTAGAAAAATTCCACCCTTTGGGATAATTTCGCGCCTCCTTTGAATACATCTCCCCCCCCCCCCATCTCTTTAATCCCATCTCATCTCCTCCCCATCTACCGTTTGCAAAATGTGGTACTGTGCACGGTGACTATACAGAAAATTACTATTAAAACATAGCAACTTCATAAATTTCAGTGAATTATTAATATGTGAGGACAAAAAATTATTGATACACCCTTGTATATATATAATATCAATATAATATCCACGAATTTATATGCTTTATTTTTCATATAGTTTTTGATCAATTGTTTTTTTAGCTTCAAAAGTAATATATTGACAATAGGTATTTTCATAAATTCATAATTGGCTAACAGTTCCTGCCCTTAAAGCTGTTAGATGTGAGGTGCTGGGTTCTATCGCAATCGCGCACGTTGGCTCAATCATTCGGAGTTTTTAGTTGTTTTCTTCGAAAATTACGTAAATACATGTTATGATCGCTTTGAAAGAACACCATTGAGGGCATCCCTACTCGGGTATATCCCTAGTGTAGATAATAATCGTTCATCATAAACAACACCATCACTATAATTTTTAAAATATACGAAATGTAAAGTGCAATATTAGACCTTTCATTTTATTTCCGTGCTCAAATTTAATTAAGACTTGCAAAACCCAAAGTGTTTTAACATTGTAAACTTTAGTCGTACAGAAAAAGGGACGTTGCAATTGCTTTTGTGCATTGTAGACATTTTAAATGCATTATACGTATGACAAATTGTTTCAAATTATACTTTATTGAAATAGAGAGAAATATAAAACTGTGAGTTTTATACTTTAATATGTATTAAATCCTTACAAAAACAAAAACAAAAAAATAATGTTATGCTTCATTCTTTTTACATTTAATAATTAAATGTATGCTTGAATCATATGCGGTTTCAGAGACAATCGCCATTGCCCATATTTCATTTCAACCTCCATAAGTGTTACATTTTAACCATTCAAGTAAAAAAATATGGGATTTCTGTTTCTTTATTAAGAACAGTTTTTGTTCACGAAAATATTTTTAATTCACTGCATATTAAAATCTAAACTTTAAATAATGATTCGTATATTTTAGGAAAGTATTTTTTCCTTGATGAAGAAATAGCGTGCATGTAAGGCACAATAAATACACGCGAAAAATTAATCCTTCCAGATGGGCTTACCGAAGAAATGGATGCATTTTTTGAAAGCATGTGGCAGGAGTTTTTTTCATATAACTTTACAAAGTGATAAATTAACAACGTTTAATTCTGTTCAGAATATACCAGTGAAGTAAACGTGTGCTTAAATTATTTGTAGATTAAATTTTATTAAATTTATTGTTTTCTTGGTTTCAGGAATTCAGTGTACTATATTAATTGAATATAATAATTTATTGTCGGAGCACAGCTCCTGCTTTCATGCAAAAATTACACTTATTGTTATCACGATAGCGTCCAAAATATTTGTCGTATTGACACAAAAAATTAAATGGACGTTGGTAGTGCCAAAGTCTCGGTGCGTATTGAAAATCATAAATATTCGTCAACCCTAACGGCATGAAATGTCTGCTCAAATTTTTCCCATAGAGATAACATTGCGGGTTTAAATCTGTATATTTTAAAGATAAGGCTTTTTTTAGACATCTACCTTGAGCTTTTTTCTGAACCAATTTTAATAATTCGTTTTTTAAATGATAGCTGTTTCTTTGTAGATTTGCGGCACTAGCTATTTTTTTTTAATATTCCCACTTTTATATTTAAATTTAAAATGTAAAAAAATTATATGATTTTTTTTTTCAAAATAGTATTAATTGGATTACTTTCATTGTTGTAAAGAAAAGTAAATTAATAAAGTATGTTTACCTGTATTGATGTCAATTTCTAATAAAATTCAAAACTAACTTTGTGAAAAAATGGTACAGAAAATGACGTCACCCTTAAAAAAAACCCACTAAATTTTTCATCAAAAAGTTTTTACAATTCTATACTTTTTCACTCCACTAAGTTTGAGACGCTATGTGAAATGCTTCAATGAGGCAAAGTGGCATCATATTTAAATGAAAACCATCATTTTGTCTGATGAAACGAAATATTTTACTACGAACGCCTCTAAAAGATATAAATTTCTGGAATTTTACTCGCCGATACGGATATTAGAATCACAGGTCAAGAGTACGAATGTTCACATGCAAAGTCGTAGTTAACAAATTTGATTTCAAGTTTGGAAATAATTTAGATATTTTGGAAATAATTAGAATTTCGAGTATTCCACGTTTGCTCTCATAAAAAAAATTTTTCTAACTAAAACAATTTAATATTTAACTTATTGCGTACTGCGATATTTTTGAAATGGTGAATTTAAATTTGAGAAATGCGTATGTAAATTTTGAGACGATGAAAATGACGTTAAGTTTAGATTTCACGCGAAAAGTAATTCTCTGATTGGCTCATGTTGAAATCGAATTTGCTTATTTTCAATCGGATGTTTCAAACATAAGAGCATCAATGTGTAATTCCACCATAATTACTTATCTTGTTAGGTATACTAATACATTTTAATTTTTTAATACGTTGAAAAGTCAAAGTTTATGGAATTAGTATTTTGATAACTTTAAATTAAAAATAATATTTGTTGAGTAAGTATTAACTAATGTATGAGTTCCTTTTTTAAACAATTTCTTTCGTCAAAATATGATGGATTTCATCTCGTTATTAAACAAAACAAATATGACAAAATTTCACTCTTATTTATTGTTTCCTTTATAGTCACGATACATGCCTCTCAATATTTCAAAGATAGAATTTTGAGTATTCCACGTTTGCTCTCATAAAAAAATATTCTAACTAAAACAATTTAATATTTAAACACTTGATTTATTACATTACTAACTAAGCGTAGAACCAACAGATTGAAAAATGTTCAAGCCAGGCTTAGTTGTAGCATCCGGGCTTAGTTGTGTCGCACTGGCTTAGTTGTGTCTCATGTTTCGCCTCAGGAGTGCTCATGTGTGCTCCATGTGTGCTCATGGAGACTATTGAATGTAGTGGTGCAGTTGCAGCCTTTCCAACATACGTAAGTGAGACATACTAAGCTGGGTATCTTCCTCGTAGCATAAATGGTAGAGCACTTGTAACGCTATTCCAAGGGTTCCGGGATCGATTCACGGCTTGGACATTTGCACTCTGTTGGTTCTACGCTTATTTAGCAATGTTATAAATCGCAAATTTAAATATTCAGTAATTGCGAACGTAATTTCACTGCTGAAAAATAATTGAAAAATTAATTAAAAGTATATGTATATAAACAATTTATTTTCTTTAAATTTCAATAATCATAAAACTGAAGAAAAATTATTTCATTCAAAGACTTTTTTTTGTTGTTGTTGTTTATTATTATTTAAAAAAAGTACTGAAAAGCATTTCTTAAAAAAGAGAATGAAAAAATAATTTAATAAAAATTGTAGTGCAAATACGATCTCGTTTTTTAATTCTAGCACACGTTTTTTTTTTTTTTTTTGTATAATTATACTCCAGTTTAGTGAATAATTCAATTGCTAATAATCAAATATACTCACATTAAAATAAACTTATATTTAAAATATAAATCTGTTTTTTTTTTCTTCTTTAGAGTTCAATACTTTTTTTTATAAAAAAATAATATGTCCTTTGTAAAAGAAAAGCTATTTAGACTTTAGATACACATAATCACACCTCATAAGAAATTTTGAAATGACTTCAAAAACAGAACATCTTCACAAATGTTTATTGACTAATTTAAATAGAACAAATTATAAATGTCTCAAACTTTCCAAAAGTTTCAACTTCAATTTTTCCATCTAAAAAAAAAAAAAGCGAAATCCTGAATTCGGAAAAAGAATCTTTGACAATTTTTGATTGCTTCACAATTAAGCAACATGTGCCGAGAAACAGCTGGGATCATTCGCCCAGATAATAGTCCAGGCAATAGAGACCGTATAGGGACTCTACCTAGCAAAATTAATGGTAATACTGGAAATCGGATTTTTAGATGTTTTTGGGTCGCTGAACCCGAATTTGTAACTTCCCACCAAAATTTACCTGGCAACCTTTCCCCCCCCCCCCCCCCCCCCAAATTTTGGTAAAAAGCATCCCAAAAAAGGTTTTCATTAAATTCATTAAAAAATTCCATTTTTTTATTGTTTTAGGGGAAAAGTAGCTAGAAATTCAGAAAGTAGATACAATTTGCAACAAATCAGATATATGACATTATGACTTAGGAAGGGGAAAGGGGGATCTGCCTCGGAACATGCGCCGCAGTGCTGCGTGGACTAAGTTGCGCAATTCCACTTAACCACTCACACGTTTACATTAGCCCTCCCATCTTCCCTCCGAACTTTTTCTAAAAGGTTTACTTTAAGTTGTTTGGGTCGCTGAATCCGAATTTTTAACTTACCCCCAAAAATTTCCCCCCCGGACCCCCCCCCCCAAATAGTTGTTTTTAAATTAAATTTCTTATTGTTTTAGGGGAAAAGCATTACAAAATTCAGAAACTAGACAAAATTTGCAACAAATAGGATATATGACATTATGACGTAGGATAAACGGGGAGAGAGGGGGCTGCCTCGGAACATTCCAAGCGCGCTTTTCTCAAAAAACAATTAAAAAAAAAAAATCAATTTTTGGGGGGGTTGTCGTTTCAAATTTTGGTAGGAAGTTACAAATTCGGATTCAGCGACCCAAAAAACATAAAGTGAGTCGAAATCCAGAACTAGTATTAAATTTGCCAGATAAAATCCCCTATTGCCTGGACTTCATCATTTAGTGCACGTAGCGCCGCAGTGCACGTTCCGAGGCAGCACTCACCCTCCCCGTTCATCCTAATTCATAATGTCATATATCCTATTTGTTGCAAATTTTGTCTAGTTTCTGAATTTTCTAATTCTTTTCCCCTAAAACAATAAGAAATTTAAGTTAAAAACAACTATTGAGGGGGGGATTTTTTTGGGAAAGTTAAAAATTCGGATTCAGCGACCTAAAAGTCTTAAAGTAAACCTTATAGAGAAAGTTCGGAGGGGAGATGGGAAGGCGAATGTAAACGTGTGAGTGGTTAAGTGGAATTGTGCAACTTAGTCCACGCAGCACCGCGCGCATGTTCAGACGCAGATCTCCCCTTCCCCTTCATCCTAAGTCATAATGTCATATACCTAATTTGTTGCAAATTTTGTCTATTTTCAGAATTTCTAGATACTTTTCCCCTAAAACTATAAAAAAATTGATTTTTTTTTTAATAAAAACCTTTTTTGGGGAGCTTTTTACCAAAATTTGGGGAGGTTGCCAGGGAAAATTTTGGTGGAAAGTTACAAATTTGGATTCAGCGACCCCAAAAAAACATCTAGAAAGCCGATTTCCAGTACTACCATTAATTTTGCTCCAGTACTACCATTAATATTGCCTGGACTATAGCCTTTCTGTAAATTGCATCTGGTCTGACATTTATAGACAGCTTAACAGAATATACAATAGGTAATGGAACAACATTGACAAATCGGCACGTAGATGCACACTATTTTTTTTTCTCAATCATACTGGCTCTAAATATATCATATGAATTTTTCGAACTCATCGAAAAATTAAATTCTTGTATTCAATTGTATGATTATAATGTGTATCTGCGTATCCATCGGCTATTGGAGTTCTATTCCCTTCGGTATAATCTGTTAAACTTTCAACATGGCATACCAGTTGCAATTGCAGGAGCATTATCTGAGCAAACTGTGTCACAAGTTTCGGTCCATGTAGCTCAAACTGTAGAGCATTTACAATTTATATCAAAAGTCCTGGGTTTGAAACCCAGCTTGGGCGATTTGTACTCAGTTGGGAAAATTTCACTCGCACGATATATTTACCTATCAGTATGATTGATAAAAAAATAATAATGTCTATTGCATATTTACTTTTGAAGATGGACAATATATGGAAAAGCTGCATAAAAATTCAGAGGAAATATTTAGAAAATTGCATGATTCAATTATAACTAAAAAAGATCATTCATTGTAAGCGACTGCTAAACAGTAGATTTGCTTTACAAAAACGTTATTCGTAATCGAATGGTAACCCCCAGGCTCTATCTATTTAACAAAAACATAAATAATCTAAATTAAGTTTTTTCGTGACACAAAATGCTGATAGGTATAAATATTTTTCATTTTCTCGGCGTATAAAATTTCATAAAACATTAAATTACCTGTTTTTTTTATTTATTCGGTTACTATTTTTTGAAAACAAAAGCAAAATACAGATTTTTTTTTTTTTTAATTTAAATATACCAACTTGTTTTTAAAATAATATCTATATTTATTATTCATATAGATTTTTTCAAGTATATGACATTTCCCTAGTATCAAAAAATATATTAACTCTCTATGTATAAATTTTTAAATATTGATGCACACTAGTTTTCATAAAAGCTGCAAAAATCTGTTACTAAACTGTAAGCTTACTAAAATTTTATCTGTGCACTGTAAAGAAAAAAGGTGTAAATTTACAAAACTACTTTTTTGTAAATTTACAGATATCTGTATGCTTACTAAAATATTCGTAGTAATCAGTAACCTGCGATAATTACATGATTTTTTTTGTTATCGTTGCAGTTACATAAAAAGTTCTAAGAATTCCAATTTTCTAGAAAATTCTCAGTCATATTACAGATTTTTTTCTTTAAAATTTAAACGCAAATCTGTTGGATGATTTTTTGTTGTTGCAGTTACATAAAAAACTCTAGGAATATTAGTTTTCTAGAAAATTCTTAGTATATATTTTTTTTTCTTACAGTGTACTAATCGATGTCGTTGATTTTAAAATATCGAATATAAAACGATGATGTACGTAATAGAATGAATATCTGCCAACTTCAATGTGAAAGTAAATTAAAAACTTTTATTTTGTTCCAGCTAAAATATGCCGCAAAATAATGTCTAATGGACATAATTCTTCTGAATGTAATGACTGCCTATTTTATCAGGATAGAAGGTTTTTGTCTCTGTGCATTTGTTTGCTACAAAAATATTTCCTTATGCATTATGATAATACGCAAGCCTATAAATTGGATTGCATTTTAATATTCTTTATAAGCATATTTTTCCTTAACAGTATTATTCATTATTAAACTTCTTAAAAAACTTCTTATTCTCTTCTTATTAATCATTAATAAACTTGGCTGTCTAATATGTTTTGTGCGGTTTCTTTCCATCACACAGCAATGCGGGCGATTTTAAATTTTTTTCTCAATAGAGATTTATTAAACTGAAAGTAGAAGCTAGAAAAGGGCAAAAATGAAAAAAATAACTATATAGATAATAAGAGAATAAAAAAAATTGTAAAGGTAAAAAAAAAAATAATAATAATAATAATAAGAATTAACAAAATACATTCGTTTGACGAAACATAAAACCGTTACGTCTCGAGAATGAAATTTTCGTATTTTGAAGGCGAAACAAAGCCGAAATTAAACTGCACTAAACCAGTATTGTAGGTTGAGGAGAATGCTGGCACTGTTGAAAGAGGAATGCTAGTCACGGTAAAAATACAAAATTGAAAAGAAAATAAAGATGTGTCATTAATGGAAAACTGTATTGGTATATGATATTTCAATAATGAAAATTAAATGTATAGCTTTTATCATTCGTCCACAAGGGCACTGAAAATATTTTCGTTTCATTATCTTCTACGTGGAAAAATAAATTGCAGAGCATTTCAATGATTTTACGCCTTCATACATATTGAAAATTATATACATTATTGACAATTACTATACACCAACTATAGAAAATAAATTGTTTACTAAATAAAATAAAATATGGAATAAAATATATAGTAAAGAATATATGACATCATATATGAAAGACCTTATTAAAATTAATTATACTGAAATAACACTAAGACTAATCGGTAGACTGAAAGATCATAAAGATAACTTTTCCAACGACCAATTGTAACCAAATACAACAGCCCTACATACTTTCTTGAAAAGCTTATGTAAATTTTTTGTAAACCATTTTACCACATTCAGAATATGTTTTAAACTCTACTTATAAGTTTATTGATAAAATAAAAGATATAACAGTTACCGAGAAAAGCATTCTTGCAAGGTTAGATATAGTTACTAAGAATTTTCTAGTAAACTGGGATTCCTAGAACACTTATGTAACGGCAACTTTAAAATTTCATGTAACATATACACCTCACCTTTGAACATTAAATCAAAAAATGAGCAGGGTTACTAAGAATCTTTTGGAAACTGGGATGCCTAGAAAATTTTATGTAACTACAACCCGTTTTACAGGTAAAAGTTTAGTAAGATTACTGTAATTGTAGTAGATTCTTCTGTGTGTATATAGATTTTTGTAGCTTTACAAATACTAGTTTTGGAGATTTACACCATTTTTTCTACAGTGTACAATTTAAATTTTAGTAAGCATACAGTTCTCTGTAACTTTACATCTGTAGAATTATAGATTTTTTTTTCACATTAAAATTAAAGAATGGATAAATAAGAAAAATCTAAATATATTAATGCGTTAATTACACAATTATAAAACAGTTTAATATTACATTTTAAAATGAGTACCTACCAAGCTTGCTGGGAACTAAACACCGAGGGTCTCGCATTAGGCTGACCACCTGGCCGGGACGCATGCTGTATAGCACCTCGGGGCCCAGGGTCAAGAAAACAGAGATGGCCACTGTCGGCCCAGATCCTTCTTGGATTGTATAGCTACAGAGTTTAGTTTTAGTAAGTTTAATATTACATTTAAAGATATAGAATTTCAAATCTTGTGTTTGTACCATGTCATTTCTGGTATTCGTTTTTTTCAGTTGCACATTAATGCGCAAGATAGTCGAATCTTTCTACACCCACACTGATTTTTATCTATTTTGCACATAAATGTTATTAATCCTTTACACTTATTTGCAATATCTGGCATCAATAGCCATTTTTTTTCTCTTGATAAATTATATAATAAACAATCGCATTAATTTGGAGAGGATGTACCTACTTCAATTCATGCTACCAAATGTACCCAGTTGGAAAGCACTACGGTGTATATGTTTTTGCGTTGCACCCTTCGTTGGCGGTAGATGTTCAAAAGAGTGATTTCTTGGCATAAAAAACGTACATTGCACATAACAATTGCCACATAAGCTGTTAATTGTTGAGCAGTGCAACAATACTATCCATTTTCCTAAAATATGTAAAACAATGTCAGGAATGGAGGATTGCAATTTTGATACGAATGAAAATGCAGGTGTGTCTTCTTTAAGGGGGCTCAGGGCTTGAATTTTTTTAAGTATCTATTCTGATTATTCAATTAATTCTGAACACAGTGCAAAAAACCGCATAAAAATATCTGCATTTTTAACGGAGTTATAAGCATTTATGTGAAAATCACTTTCATAGCCGCGCACATTTAATTGAAACTTTAAATCGCGTTTTCTCAAAACTTGATTTTTGACGACTATCCGTAAGATTAAAAATATATATATATTTGATGGAATGGCTTAATTTTTTGTTTGCATGCATATAATATAATTATCTATGGAATGAATTAATATATTTTAGATAGCTTAATATTTTGAGTATTTTTAACGAAAAAAAAGTTATTTTTTGGGGTTTTTTAAATTTTCAAATTTGAGAGCTTTTTTTTTTTTTTTTTTTTTAACTAGGGGGCTCGGCCCCCTACGAGCTACGCTCGCCAACCCCCGTCCAGACACCGCAGACTCTAAATGCACGCTAATTTGATCGGCTTTAAAAATATTTCGAAAGATTGAATTATAATTTAAAAAACAGTGGCGATCTCCCTATAAGCGAATTTCTATTCATTTCTCTTTGATTGGGGAATTTTAACGCCAAATCCGCTGCGGTACTACTTGATTATCCTGTCGACCAATTTCGCCAAATTATATAAATCGCCAAACCACTCGCTAAATTATACAAATTGATATAATTTTTATTTTAAATAACGAAAGAACAAATAAATTCGTACAACATTAATAAAAACACAAATAAAACGTCGAAATAAAAATAACTTGATGACGTATACACGTGTAACAACATTTCAAAATAAGCTAATATAAAAGGAATTAAGTAAAGAGAGTCTTTGTCTCCTGGTATTTTTTAACAAAGCGAAAAGAAAGTTCTTTTAAATGAGACATTTTAAATTAATTCTCAAAATATCAAATAAATGTCTAGCGCAATTTCTAAATGTAAACTTTTTTGCAATATTATTTTGTGTGCATTTTATGTAATAACTATAATGTGACGTAAATATGACGTAATTTCTCCTAAGACTTCTAACGCATGTTAATGAATTTATTATTTTACAATATCCTTTCTCTTTTAAAATTCACGTGTATACTTTTTATGACGTAATTTTTAATACGTTCCTGCTTTTTATACGTAATTATTTAATTCTAATTTGAAAGTTTTTTCCTGTTTATAATAGTCACGTGTAAATAAATTTTTTATTTGAAGCAAACATTATTGCTTGCGCTTTTTATATAGTTGGCAACAGTTTAAATTAGTACAATTTTCTGAAATCTGTAAAAAATATCTCTAGAAATGCTGAAAATTTGAATTTAAAATAGAAATAAAACCTGAAAAAATGAGTCAAAATAAAAAAATTAATGCAATCTGCACTCCGGCAAATTCTAACGCATAAAATGATCTAAAATTGATTACACTGCCATGTATAGTTTTTGCTGCTATAAAACTTTTTTAGTGGAACGATTTTGTCCAACTTTAGCATTAAATAACTCTTAAAATAATTCTTCGATTTGAAAACTGTCTGCATCAGCGTGTTTATCAATCATTTCTGTATAAAACCATCGATTTTCATATTTTTGTATGCATTATTTTTGTTAATATTAACGAAGAAAGGCCTCCGGTCACAAGAAAATCAAAACCGGCGGCGGCGGCGGCGGCGGTGACAGCGGTAGTTACTTTTTTTTAGAATAGAGAGATAAGGTTTGCTTTGAGTGATAGTTATATCTTTAATTCATTCTATAGAGTGAAGATTCCTGATCATTTTAAAGCAAAAATTAGATTCTTATGTCAATTCAACGTTAACCCGGGAGAACTCGCAAGTGAGAATGCCCAATTGCTATACTTTACATTCATATAATATCAACTTTTTTTGGTTGGCTTAGTACTTTTATTCACAAAATAGGTAAAATAATTGAAAAACATTTTGAAATTTTAATTAAAATGAAAGATGATTTAAATAAGAGTCTTAAAAAAGTACGACTGTGAGAGAAAATCTCATGCAGCGAGTTCTCCCGGGTTAAGATATCTTACGGATGGTGATATGACACCTAAATTTTTTTTCGAAAATTGTGTTATATAAATTGTGCTATATTTTTTATTTTGTTACATTGAAGTACTTCATTTTATAATTTTATAAGACAACAAACATACCTTAAAAATATCAGAAAGTTTAAATTAGTTACATTGAATACTTCCGTTTTTATATAGACTCAAAGCGAGAGCTCGAGATTCCTAGAACGTTTTATGTAACGTCAACAACAAAAACACATGTAATGGATACAATTTTGCACCGAAACTCAAAAAATATGTCAGTTTACTAAGGATTTTTTAAGGAATCTGGGATGCCTAGAACATTTCATGTAACTGCAACTGGGGTTGCAGATAAAATTTTAGTAAGATTACTGTAATTTTAGCAAATTCATTTGTAAAGCTACAGATTTCTGTAGATTTACAAAAACTAGTTTTGCAGATTTACAGCTTTTATTGTACAGTTACAGATGAACGTGTAATAAGCATGAAGCTTTCAATCTGTTGAACTACAGATTCTTTTTATAGTGTATATAGTAGAAATAAAGCGATATCCCTTCCAGATGCTTCAGATATAGCATAAAAGCGAATAAAATAAAATTTCTTCTCTATTCCAAATTCTCTATTCCACTGAGCTTGCAAGTATTTTTTTTTTTTTTTTTTTTTTTTTTTTTAACAGTGAAAATAAATATGTGTTTGCGAAAACTAATGCACCATAATTAAAAATGCGTATAAGAAAGTTTTCCAATCCATTTTCTGTCATATTTTTGAAATATGTATTGCCTTTGAATCATCTTCTACATGACTAGGACTAGACATTGCAATTTATTACTTAGAACACTAATATTTACTTTAAGTTCTTCACCTCAAGTGGTTATAACATGGGTTCTTCTGAAGTTTTTACGAGGTGCCTGGGAACTTTGCCCCCCCCCCACCCCCCCCCAGTCCCGTCATATAGTAAAATGGAAAAGATAACAGGAATGCGATCAATGACAGTAGCGAAGAAAATGGGGTGGAGGAAAAAAATTCTAATTGTTTTTAATTTTTTTTTTAAACTAGAAAGGAGTTGCTGCCTATTACTCTTTATCATGCTTGCCGTAGCCAAAAAAAAAAAAAAAAAAAAAAAAATGATACAATTCTATGCATAACTTCATATAATTTTCGATAATACAATGGCAACACACGGGTAGGTGGACACACGGACTGACAGAAATTTTGTATAAAAATGTTTTTTCTGATATATGATACATAAAACCTATAAATCCGTTGAAAACCGGAAGTAAAAAAAAATTACAATACTTTCTTCTAAGATAAAGAGACTAAAAACGAGTAAATGATAGTAAAACTCTCATCACATTTCCTTTAAGATCCTCAGAAATCATTTTTAACGTATATTTTTATCTCGTCATCACTGACCTATCAACATGGAGAACAATTAACTGTCTGTTTGTTTGTTTTGTGCGTGTGTCTTTTCTTTATCTACTTGACCTCTTTTTGAACTATCAACGTTAATAGTGAACCATTATGAAATTCTGGTAAACAAATATTCGATGAATTAGTCTTTGAATAAGATATTTTGGTTACGGTTTGCAGAGTACAACTATTATCTGGAAGATTTTTGTTTAGTCAGCCTTTAATAATGAAACATAGTTTTTTAAATATAGGTATAATAAAAATGGTTATGAACGTTATACTTATTGCTATACTTTTGTTTAATTTAAATGTTTATGTAAATTCATTTTATTTTGATCTTAAGTAGTTAAACATTATCTTTATGTACATCGAAATCGCTGTTTTGCCAATTTCATTATTAAGTTATAGTAGAAATAGCAATATTTCTTAACCATATCTTTGGTATTTTTAATTCTCGTGTTATGTAATAAATATATCACAATTATAGCAATTTATAAATTAGACGATTTTAATTTCTCATCTTTATATTAAAAAATATATATAAGGACTGTAAGATAAAAATTTAAAGAATGTATATATTTTTTTATGCGTATCAATTGTAATTTATGATTTACTTTTTAATCATAAAACAATTATTTCTTACAGTTTGAGATTTTTTAATTGTAATAATATATCACTGCAACATAAAATATCATGTTATCCATCTTTTTTATTTATGACAACAGCCTGTTACGTAAACACAATCACATATACCATTGGTAATTTGAACGTACAAATAGTGTCACAAGTTATGCTGCTATTATTATGGTATTTAAGAAAATATTTTAACATATATATATATGTATATATATATATATATATATATATATATATATATATATATATATATATATATATGTATACACACATATATATATATATATATATATATATATATATATATATACTTTTTATATAATTCTCGAAAGAAATTGTTTTTCTATAGCGTTAACACTGTTATTTTTCAAATTTTTTATTCTTATATGTATTCCTCCATTTTTGTTTTCATGTCAGGGCGGAAGTCTTAATAATTTATTTCCTCATATGACCCTATATTTCATGTAATTTTAAACTACTGAGATGACTATAGCTATAAAAAGATTAAAACTGCTACTAGTACCTACATTTTAACAATAAAAATTATAATAATATAATGCTAACGATAAAGCAAATATAATACACTCAAATAATTTCGAGAAGAAGTTAAATAATTTAAACATTTACAAAATTTCCAGTGTATTTTCTAGTGCAAAAAATAAAAAAAAAAGGAGGAAGGGTGATTGTATGGAGTGTTTCAGGATAAATTTCACAGATGCTGGTGAAAAATAAAAACATGACATATAGGAATAAAAATGAAATTTGCGGAAAAATGGATACGTGACATAAAGCATACAAAAAGCATCGTGATTTTAATCGAAGAATCAGCAAACGATATCGATTTGGCTAAAGAATCTAACAAAATCAGCCATTGTTAAGTTTATCAGTTTCGTCTTTTATACATTTGATATGTTATAATTCATAATTCATTCTTGCGCATTAAAGAAAGGTAGGAGGATAAACGTTGATATCAGGACATCCCCCGTCACAGAAGACATATTTAAGGGGTCTCGGGACTCTGAAAGCTTCAAAATGTTCGAAATTTTAATTTTTTCAGATGTTAAATTCCTATCTTTCTGACCCAATCGCGCCCGTCGGCCTAACCGTTTCGGAGTTTTCGTGGTTTTCTTCGAAGCCTTGGATTTCCCATGCGTAAATACGGGTTAGGTTCCCTTAGAAAGACCCCCCACGAAGGGCACTCCCCCTAGGGCCTCTATCCCTCGAGTAGATAATCGGCCGTCAACAATCAACCCAACCCAACCCTATCTTTCTGAAGATTTCGATATAATTGTTTCCTTGAATTCCTCATTAGAATAGAAGTTATGGCTTTTAGAATTATACCCGCTCGATAGCTGAAGAAACCTTTCTGATACTTTGATGTCATTTTTCTCCAAATGACGTCTTTAGCATAATGCGCAGGATATCTCAAAAACTTATGAATATTCTTCATGAAATTTTCAAAACATATACTTTATGCTAGTGTGTATAAACTGAAAATAAAATTTTGTTTTTGTTGCTCAAAAAAAAAAAAAAAAAAAAAAAAAAAAAAAAAAAAAAAAGGTGATTTTACTGTTCTAATTTTCAAAATTTTGTATTAGCTAAAAACAACTTTGTATTAAAAAATAAAAATGTTTAATTAAAAATTTATTTAGGTTCAGGGTAATTACTATAGTTTGTAGTATAAATTAGGCACGAAAATTTTCAGTCTAGTTACAAGATTTATTTTGTAATCCTGCGTGTAACCTGTTATGTCAAATTTCTGCTCGACAGATTGTTGACTGCTATAAATACTAATTCTGCATCTTGCAATTTTTTAAATACATGAAATGAAAGAACTTCTTATATCTTTTATCCTCCCGAAAATTGTGTTTTTAAATCATGTACATTTTAAGATATTAAATGTTGAAAATGGTAATTTTTTTCTTTTTTTTTTTTCCAATTTTAAGAGCCCTGTGACCACTTACAGAACATCACATATTATGTTGTTTCCCTACATCGGTTGAACCTCATACTTACAATTTGTATTATTTTTCTGTTTCTTAAGAAACATCGAGTAGTTTTAATCGTTGCCGAATTGGCTCACTGATGCGAAGCCCGATTCGCTACCTTTTAAATTAGTAAAGAGGATTCCACACCCGTCAATTAAATTAACATTATAAGAATATCTGATATCAAATCTGGAAAATATATGTATATTATGTCACATTATTCTCTACAACCAATAATTTCATAACATTTCAAAGTTTAATATTTATTCCCAACACTCTACACACAATCTTACAGAATATCTACGCAATGTATGGAATTTCTTTTCAAGTATTTACTCAAACATTTTAGCTGGCGCATTACAAAATAAACACAGTTTTTTTCCCTTTATAATTAAAATTAATTAAAGAATCATAATGTACTGGTTTTAGTGATCGTGTAATGTCGAAAAACCAGTAATAACATAATCTAATGTAAATGAAGAAAAAAGTCATCAGCATTTAAACAAAACGGATATCGATGCTCTATACTTCGGTGTAGGTATTGTAATGTTGTAATGCATGCCATTCCATATGCGAAATTTCATTTATCTTACAGTTCTTATCTTCATATTCATATATTTCGCACAAGTAAAGTATGGAATTTTCCATATTGTGTATTTTCCTAATCACATAAACTAAGGGTAGTTTATATTAAGTTAAATGTGTGTCGCTGTGCATATGTTTCATCTTTAATTGCAAGATTCTATAAAATTTATTAAGCAAGATAATAAACGTTTAATACTTTTTCGAGATAATTTAATATTTTTATCAATGTGATTTTTTTTTAGCCCATGAGTCAGATATGCCATATCTTGTTTAAAATGCCAATGTTTCACAAACTAAGTTATATTGGAAGATTTTACCTAAAAGAAATTACAAAAACAAATTTTAACAATAACCAGTCTGCAATGTAACTAATCTATGTTCAATTCAATTTGTTAACACTGAGTTTATTTGAGATAATTCACTTAATGGTATTGATCCGACTCTCACATGATAAACATTCAGAAGCTCTAAACTTGTATCCGCACTTCGACATTTTCCAATCAAATGAAATTAATACATGATAACGTAAAGATTTGTTTAATCAATATATTAGTATATATTATCACAATAAAAGTTTTTAAATGTCTAATAGTGAATTACAATATTACAATATTATGAAGTTTAAAAAGTAAGCAGGATACGTTTGAGATAATATCAAAGTTGAATGTAGTGCTATGGAATATTTAGAAGCAAATGAAAACCTGAAATATTGCAGCATTTGTAAAGTGATAGAAAGAAAAAAATCTTTCAAAATGTCATTAAATTAAAATATAAACCGGGTGTCCCAAAAATGACTGATGGACTTTAAAATTCAGTAACTTGCAAATGGTGACAGATATTAAGAAAATTATTGCAGGAATGTTATGTAAGATGTCAGGCGTTTTTATGTTGCGATTCTGAATTTTAGTTACATATAGCATCGATAGATGGCGCTGCAAGCAATAACCGCTAAATCCAGGCTCAATTTTTTAGTCTTTCTTCTTCCATGCGAAAAAAGGAGATTAAATTATATTGAATGGGACAAAAATTGGGATTGGACTGAGCACCTATTGCTCTCATTGCCATCTATTGTTTGAAATTCAAACAAAAATGAAGAATCACAGTAAAAAAAAAAAAAAAAAAAAAAAAAAAAAAAAAAAAAAAAAAAACTCTTGACATCGTACATAACCATCCTCCAAGAACTTTTTTTAATATATGTAACTGTTTGTAAGTTATTGAATTTTCAAATCCATCAGTCATTTTTGGGAGACCCGGTATATACTCATTGAAATACAATGTCCTGATTCCTACAAGAATCACACAGGTATTAACAAGTACATAAACATTTTATTTTTGTCAAAGACATAAAAAAAATCACGATAACTTAAAGAAATATATATATATATATATGTATATATATATATATGTATATATATATTTTTACTCAATATATACAGTAGAAACCCGCTGATCCGAACTAATTGGGAACGATGACTGTTCGGATTACAAAAAACTCGGATTACCCGAAATTTCGATAAAAATAGAAAAGAAAAAGATACATGCCCAAACTAATGTAAGTTATAAGCATTCAGTAGTATAGTAAACATCCCCTAATGCGGCATCCTATAGTAGGGCATGCTGGATAATCCGGCACGACTTTCGGAGAAAAAAAAAACAGTATTCCTCGTTTAATGACTTCTGATGTTCATAATAATCCAATGAAAATTCAGAATGATGAATTACGTAACAACCCACTACAAATGGTTTAAAATAGCGAATCTATAAATAGCTCAGTTTCCACGTCAATGATGGGAGAAAAACAAACGCATTTCTGCAGATAATTTGCGAAATACAACTGCTGAAAGGAAAAATAAATTTTTACCATCTGAATTAAATACTTTTTGCATTTTGGGAAATAATTTTATCGTGACTTGCAAAAAAACTAATATTGGAAATTTTTGTTAAGCTGGCTTTTACGAGTAGGCCTACAGCTAACGTTTTCATTTTATATTCATGTACATTTGTTGTACTTTTACATTATTGAGTATTTTTTAAAATCGATTCAAGATCTTTAAAGAATAAAAAGCATGCTTTACTGCCATCTTTTGTTCAATTTTAATTTCTACACGATTTTATTTTCCAATATTCATCCTGTAATCAGGAAAATTTTGAAAGTTAACCTGTTCAAGTACAATTTTCGAGAATAAAATTGGTTCAGATTAACCGGAATTTCGGATTAGCGGTGTTCTACTGTACTGCATACTTAAGTCAGTAAAGTCTATTCACATAATGGAGAAGTCAATTTAATTAAAATAATTAGTCAAAATAAAAGGAACTTCTAAGTAAGAAAGGAAAACAATTCGTATGCAGCGGAGCATATTTGTATCACAAGTTCGGAAGTAACGCTATCAGCGATCACGAGATATACATGCGAAAGAAATTTAAATGAAAAAGTATCAATGTATGCATGTTGCGGAATTTTTAGAAGCTGTTGAAACATCCCGGCAAAATGACAATTGCTTTATATATATATATATATATATATATATATATATATATATATATATATATATATATATATATATATATATATATATTATCGTAAGAAGTTATCCATACAAATTTAAAAGAGACCTGGACCTATCAACAAGACATTTTTGTCATTTACCGGTAATTGATTATGCTTGTATTTGTATCTGAATTTTCTTCTTCTTAAAAAAGTACATCTTTTAATTTTAAATAATTGCAAATACACTGTAAAAAATAATGATAACGTTCCATGTAAAATCCAGGAACGTTTCGCCTTTTCTCAGGTTTTCAGAATAATTTAGCTCTTCCCTGTGAAATTCTGGTTTTCTTATCTGAAACGTTCCTGAACAAAAGTTGGAAACAGCAAAACGCTGCGGCCGCCATTTATTATTTTTTTGCTATAATCCGTTGCTCGCGCGCGAGTGTCGAAAGCGAATTCCTCAAATGAATGTAAAAAAATCAATATGGAATGCAAATAAATCAATAGACGACATAATCCTTTACGTCTCTATTGTCAAGACAATTCAGATGAAAATACAATACCTCTGTGACATCGCTAAGAGATTATCTCTCGTACTTGTCTGTGGAATCTTTAACGAGCAGACTGTGTAAAAAAAATACACCTATTATTTGAATCTCCATTAACCAGGGGACCATCAAATATCATTCTCACCGATTTTGATTAATTTAAAGTATGTTTTAGAGTTCTTATCTCTAATTATTCTTGTGAAAGGATTTCTTCAAATGGGCCTTAGATTTTCAGAAATTAGATGCCGAGTTTTAGCATACGTTTCAAATACCCATTAGTATGCAGCTCTCAACGTGTCTTTCGTGGTGTGGACGCAGAAAGCTCGCACGCCACCCGTACGGCCCGAGTTCGATGCTACCTCTTGACTTTTTTTTCTTTTTTAATTAATTTTATATTTTAACACTTTATTACAATTTGATTTAAATTTGACATATATTTGACATTTTGAATTGCTGCAAATTTGAATTTTTTTTTTTTTTTCGGAAAAAATATACAATTACGTTTAGGTTTTTTTTTTTTTTTTTTTTTTTTTTTTTTTTTTTTTTTTCATGAAAATTTATATGTATTTTATCTAACTTGTAAACTAACATAATTACTGACAAAAATCCAAAATATTTTATGTCTAGATTTTTTTTCTAATTATTATTTGCATTTATATGTTTTTATACTTTAAGCAAAGTTCAGAAACAATATATCATATATATATTTACTTTATCGAATTTTAACTGAAAATTTATTTTTTCGTGTAAATTATAAGTAATAATTTTGATGTCAATTTCAAAATATTTTTTTCATTCTAACAAATAATGATAATAAAGCGAAAATTGTCAACTGGAAATGTAAAAATCGTCTGCGGATCCCGCATGTTGTGAAATGTCAGTAATGTTTTGCTGTCAACAGAAATATTCCTGGTATTTCGCAGGAAACTTACTGGCATTTCTGTAGAAAGTTTTTAACATATACAGTAAAGTTCCAGTCATTTTCAAGAAATGTTTCTTGGAAATAATGGGCAACTCAGCTGCCCATTTTTTTCCCAGGAACGTTGCGGAATTTTTTTTACAGTGTACTTTACTGTCAAATAATATCTTTTGATGTTTATTTCCTATTAATTATAATATATATATATATATATATATATATATATTTATCTTTCATTTTTTATTTGTTTATTTATATATTTATTTTTTACAACAATTATATGTAGGTATATTTTTTCGAACTATTCAAAATTCTTTGTCTTCCTTCTTTGAAACTGGAATGAAATAGTTTTTATGAAAAAAAAGTGTACCTACACTTTTAGTAATAGCAGTAGCGTTTCATAGCTGTGATAGATGTAGTGTCAAACACAAGGACCGCAATGTGGCTAATCAAACAGTGCACCTCATATTCTAACCACGATCTACGTTCATCTCTTATTTAATTCGACTTTCCACGTTGTTTAAATTTAAAACTATTTACGTATCATGCATCCATTCTTTAAATATTTGATTTATTACATTTAATCTACTTACAATTATTACAATATTACACTTATTAAAATTACATTACTACTTACAATTATTAAAATACATTTTTATAATTAATCGGTAGATTTATTTTGATGAAAAAATCTGGGAATACCAGATATGTAATCATTATTTTATTTCTTTCATAATCATTTCTATTATTAACCCCCGGTATGCTATTTCTTTCTCCCGGCTATTAGAGTGTCGTCTCCAAAAAATAATACTCCGTTGTATAAGCCCGCCGAAAAACAAATCAGATGTATACTTTTATCGTTAAATACTTTACTACAATTTTTTTAACTTCTAAGTATCGCACATTTTCAATTTTTATACCCTAGTATTGGGCAAAAATGTACTTTTAAATGCGATTTGTTTGAAAACTGCTTCTCAATTTATTTTTGAGATTTTTTTTTTGTGGTTTTTAGCACCTTTTGTTTTTTATTGGCAAGTCAAGTACTCCATTTCTGTACAAAGTAAGGAAAATTATTTCGAAAATAGTAATTATATCTTTTTGTTGCCATTTTTCCATAACAACTGAAAAAAAAATTTTAACTAAAGCACGTGCTATTTTGAAAAAAATATATAAATGAATGATTTTTGATAAAATATGGAGGTATTATAAACTATATTTAATTTTAGTTATCTATATTAATATTACAAAAAAATCAGGCATATGAATCATTTGATAGCCAACTTTGCTTGTCGAGTTGCTTGAATGATGACATCTCGTTCTTGGATTTGTGTATTATTTAGCGATAGTGACGTCATATGCATAATTTGCTGTAGATGTTGTTCAAGACTAGATAGTAAATGTAGAAAATGTAGCTTCCTCCGGATGCGAATGACGTTTATTTTATATAAAATATGTCGTTTATTTTACATTTATATGACGTTTATTTTATATTTATAACGTCATTTTATATAAAATAAAAGCGTGTGTTTTATGTATTACAACTGAAATGTGATTTGCACTATGTATCTATCTATATATCTCTCTCTCTGTATATATATATATATATATTTCATCGGGGGCGACATTAAATTTTGACAAACTGAATTCCTGTTTTCTAGTTATACAAAATTTAATTTGTTTAAAGAACTTAATATTTGGATGGAAATATAATCACACAGTAGTTAAAAAAACACCAAGTAAACACCCGTCAATTAAATATGATAAACATTGTTTTCTGCATTTTTTACATATTACTAAAATATCGCAGAACATCTAGACACAGAAAATTAAATTTAAATCATTTATACCATATAGAATTGAAAACAACGCCTCTCGTAGGTTGTTGGTAATAACATAATATTATTTTTTAACTTCAATTAATGCATAGAAAAGTATAATTGGATAATCATACTAAACATATTTTAAAGAATACGTCGATATATTGTGGTCCCTCTTTAAATAACTAATGAGCAGATATTTTTATTTGCAGAAAATGATCTGTTGAATTTTAAGTTTAATATAAAAATATTTTACCAACTGGCACATTTATGCCTGATTTGAAATCACTTTAAAAAAAAAATAATGCACCATATCTACAAAGCAAATTCATGTTCTATAATTTTTTAACTACAGAATTAGACCATGGAGATATTATTTCTTATAGTTATTTCACATATTTTTTCTTAAACTTTCCGCTTAAATCTAATAAATAAAAAGTCCATCCGGCCTGTACCTGGAGGAAAATATAGCTTCTATATTTCCTGCTTATAAATTATAGCTGTTTTTTACTCTAAAAATGTACACTGAGGTAAAAATGCAGAGAACGAGAATATAGAAGATTCGCCAATTCTTAATGCGAATGAGAATTTTGCCAAATTAGTCATCGGTAGGAAATTTGCTTTTATTTATGGAAATTTATTTTTGGTCGCCAAATTTAGCGACATTTCCCCACAAGTGCTCAAAAAATGGCTAAAATCTGACGCTAAAGCATATAAATATGTACTTTTAGGCTAATGTCTCTAAAAATGCTTACAACAATGAAAGATGATTTGCCAGAAATCACGTTCACTAAAACTCATCTTTTTTTTTTTTTTTTTTTTTTTTTTTTTTTTTTTTTTTTTTTTTTTTTTTTTTGTCTTGTTTCAAAATGTCACGAATCCTAGTATCTAAAAGTACTATACGTTAGCGATCTTTTAAGATAAAGGGGAAACCAAAAATTACAATAAATCATCGTATCAAGGCTTATCATTTAAGCAAAAAAATTGTTCTTGTATTGAAAAATTGTTCTTGTATTTGTGTGTCTTTGTAAAATTGTATTGAATTTCTGATACATTCCTATATTTTTGAGAGTTTTAAATATCTACGTGACATATCATTAGATGCATTAGTATCAACTAATAATATGCCTCCATTATGACTTAATTAGTATCACCTAATAATATACTATAATTATATGCCATAACCTAACAATATGCCACCAATTTGCCATAATTAGTACACACTAGTTATATATTTATCTATCTAAATCTATTTTGAACAAGATAGTGAAACAATCTGGCCCACGAACTAATCGAGATCTTCGTAAGACTTATACTGCTGCTTAGTTACATTCAAATATATTTATAAATATGAGCTTTATGGCATGTTATATATCGCCACAGAAACATACTCCGTTCAAATGACATGCATACATGCATACATAATGTGTAAATCAGCATTTAAACGGAGTATGGTTTTATCCAGCAAAGAAAGAAACAGTGGACCATGAGCTGGAAAAAGATGGCAGCCAGCACTATCACCAGTGGTAAAGTGCAATGGTGCGATTACTTAAACCAGTACAAATGTGTCCGTGCGGAATGCAGCTGGCCCATCAGTGATGGCCAACAGCAGTCAGCATTGATATGCCATCACATGACTTTCAATCTGGCTATTTTCCTGCAGTGCTTGTACCTATCCTACTGCATTCCTTTGCTGGGCGAGCAGTTTCCTGTACAAAAATGTCTTATAGAATTTTATAAAAAATTATAGAAAAAGTATTATAAAATATTATAGAATTATGGCTCTTTTTCTATAAGCTAGTTTCACCAAAAGCTATAGAAATATCTGTAGAAGTGTCTAAAATTATAAAATCTATAGAATTTATATAAAATTATTTGAACTTGCAGCGGTTTCCATGCGGTCACCCTCCCAAGTACTAACCGCACCCGGTGCTGCTTGGTTTCCTTGATCGTATATGAACAAGTACTTTCGGTGCATTCTACGAGCGCCTGTAGTTTTCAACTTCTCATTACACTATTTCAAGTTTGCTTCTTTTGTGATTTACGTTCCCAATCATTAAACTTGTGTAGAAATTATTGTATTGTATATAAATCCTATATATATTTTTTACGCTGATTGATTCTCAAGGGTGTAAATTATGATAACCGAAATACTTTGTAACTTAGTAAAACCAGATTTAAAAACAAAAAAAAAAGTGCGTTGAACTAAATAATTTATTTATTTATTCAATTACTTATTTATTTTGTTGGTGACAGTTGACTTCACAGCTTAAATTGTGTTATATTCATTTCAGATTTCTGTTCAAATTCCTTAATCTGCCGCGGGGCGATAAAAATAACTCTTATTTTTATATAGACTTGAAAAAATATTTAAGTTATTATTTGTTAAACTTGAAACGTAATTGTTTAAATATTTTTACACTTCAGATTAAAATATTTGAATAAAAATCACAATTAGTGATTTTTTATTAAAAATTAGATGGATTACTCCACCTAGCGAAAGGGTTACCACCAATAGTACTGCAAAAGTTCGTGTACTCTCATGGTGTGGTGGGCCAGCGCATGAGATAAAACGGAGGTCGATCAGAGATTTATCTGATGATTTCCAACAGCAAAGTTGACTGAAGTTGTCCAGCAGTGGTATTGCAGTAGTAAAGCATTAGCCAGCACTTTTCCATCATTGCCAGCACCTATCTTGCTGCTGGCCGGCAATTTCCTCTTTGCTGGGTAAAGTCTAGGGTTCATCATAGGTGAAAATATACCAAAATTTTCTGGAATTGCTTTCCTCCGAAAGGATGCAATAGCTTTCTGCTTTCAGACCGTTACTCATAAGAGGGTCATTTCTTGTACGGTAATATCTCTCCCTTTTTTATGACAAAATAATGCGTTTTTCCTTCTATAATACTCGTATGATAACAAAAAAAAAAAAAAAAACGATAATTGAAGAAATTACATAAAACATACATTGTTTAAAATCCAATGACGTTTTTTTTTTAAAAAAAAAAGCTTCATATTATGTGAAATTAACTAGTGTTGACATGTCCATTTACTCCGAACAGCATTAGAGGATTTCCATCAAGCGCATAACATTTTATTTTTAGAATATCGTTGGGGAAACGCCATTTAGTCTTCATATTAATCAAAGAAAATTATATTTTCAAAAGTAATTGAGTTTTAGATTTTTATAAAAAGTGTTTCTCAATAACGTAAAAAAAAAAAAAAAAAAAAAAAAAAAGATTTTGTGAAAATGAGAAATTTTTTTCATGAGCTATTCAATAGCTGTAGTCTGTAATGTTTATATTTTAACTTAAGAAATATGACTGAATTCTATTATTTTGGCTCTCTTTCGAGTATTTCTATACCAGAGTGGGATTTAAACTTGTGTTAACAGAGTGCATGGAAATTTTTATGAATGTTTCATTTCTCTGGTATCCAGTACATCGATTATTTGGAATTTTAGACTGGTTTGTTGAAGATTTAACTGAAAAGGGCTTTTCATTGAGCTCGAACGCCTTTCCGCTGAATGTGGAATTGAATATAAACTATTTACAAAATAAAAAAAAGAAAATTACGTGATATTTTATATTGAAGGTGTCAAATTTTATTTAATAATTGTTTATATATTATCATTTTTTCGTATACATTTTATTATCGACCAATTAAAATAATAATGAAATGACAATATGTTAGAACATTCTAGACATTTTTATGCTCACTAATGCAAATTTTCTATTATTTATACTGAAGTTCAACTAATTTATTATCAAAGCATGATATTAAAGAAATGAAACTTTGGCAACATTATGCATATAAATTTAAACTAGTATTTTCCCTGTCATTTTGCGATAGGCAGAAATCTGAGGACACATACATGAATATAAACGAAATTAATTCTATTGACAAGTGAATGTTGTAAAACTCAATTTCTTTTTCTAGTGCTTTATTCTAGACACGAATTCACTCTTTTGACTAAAACCTCTCATCTGTTTAAAAGACATATAATTTCAAGATCTGTGAATTTTTCAAATTAAATTTTGCAAAAAATTGTTGCATTATTAATCTAAGATTAGAAAAATAATTTAATAGATGTTTGTTATAATAATACAGAAAAAATATATATTAATTAAAAAAAAGTTCTACAAGTCAAAATACAGTCGTATAGCTTGCATAAACTACAAAACAGCAAATATATCTATCATGTATGTTTTTAAGAAGTACTTTTATATTAATTTTAAGTATGATGAATTACGTAAAATATAAAACCGCCGTACAAATTAAAAAAAAAATGTATGTGAATATATGAATTAAGGGGAATGTATGAGATTCTTCCATTTTGCTTGAAGAAATTTAGATTTTTTACATTTTTTCCAAGATTTCAGGATGCATACTTTTTATTTAGACAACTCTGTCGACAATGTACAATAAAACTTTTAAAAATAGTTGTTATATGTTAATATGTTCTATACAGGTTATTTACCTTATTATAGTTTTAACAGACATTTTAGTATTGATAAAGAAATTTTAGTTAATATTTTTAATAGTATCTTCTTAAAGTATATTTTGTATTTTTATAACATAATTTGTTAAACTAAAAATTATATTTTCCTAGCCAAAATCTCTGTTGTATACTGTAAAACGTACTTTCAGTTTATAGTGTTAAAGATAAAGACAATTTTAAGGTTTCTGTACTTAAAAAAGTAAAAACACAACCACTATAAGCTCAATCCTGTGTCTGTCTGTCACAGTTTCTGCTTTACTCGTAAACTATGAAAGTGAAAAGTTCAAATTGTGGGAAGCAATAAATACTATTGACCCACATATTTACAGATTATTAAACATTCACAAATATATTTAGGGAAAATGTAGAGGGGCTAATTAAGTTACTAGAAAAAAAAAAAACTTTGTATATCGTGTGAGGTAACGTTTGAATTTTTTCGTAACGCTAAACTCAAAACGTATTTTCTTTTAATTTTAGGTATTATATTTTCAAATGTATCGTCGAAAATGTAGTGAAAAAATATGCCCCCCCCCCCCCTCTCTTTCCGAATCCACTGAAACTAAAACTAGGAAAAATTTAAATGTAGTAAACATTAATTTAAACTTTGCTTGAAAACTAAAGCGATTACACCAGTTTTTGAGATAAAGCGCATTTTCCGTTACACACAAATTTCGATTTGCGGGCATTCAGCAAAAGTGTTGAGGAGCATTGGAGATACCTACTATACTGATATTAAGAGAAGTGAAAAATTTTTGATTGTGTGTTTTTTCGAGGTAATCTCTGGAGCTTCCAAACCCTATTTCAAAAGTATTGGTATCAAAAAGATTGTGTTAATTCCACATAGAAGATAGGCTATATATTATGTCCGTGCCACATGATAATTTAGAAAATATTTTGAAATTTTTATGCTCAATTAATACGCTCATATCAGTATGCATTTGAAATTTTGAATTTTTTAGAAACCATCTTCTTACATCTTAAATTAACCATATTGTCAAATTCCAAGTCCTACCACCTCTCTCAAACATAAAGGGCTATGTTGAAGTAGGAACTGTCAATATTAATTTGCCAACATTAATTTTGAAATCAGTTTGTTATTTCCTAATATTCCACAGAAACATAATTTAGAAAGCTTTTAAAGGCCTCTTTTAGAATGTTTTTTGTTCTTATGAATCTCAGGTGGTAGATTTATCCACATAAAATATAGCCTGCGCGGGATCAGAGACTGTTAGCATTGATTCGCAACTATTACTTTTATAATCGGGTTATATTCCCTGAAATTGCCGAGAAATCGTAATTTAGGAATTTTTTAGAACGCTTTTCTCATCTCTTCTTCGCTTCACCCCTTTTTAATTCGAATGTATTTTTGACAGTCCTTCGAGGGCATTTATATTTTATAACTAACTACCATGCAATATTTAAATATTCTAGCCTCTTCAGTATCACAAAAATTGCAATTTAGAAAGTTAGTTCCTCCTGCAACACCGTGGTGGTAGTGGCACAGATATAAAATATAGTTTATGTTTGAGCAGGTTCTATCACCAACAATTTGTCACCATTATTTTTTAAATCGGTTTGGTATTTGATAAGATTGCATAAAAATAATAATTTAGAACGCTTTTAGAACGCTTTTCGCTCACTTTATACTTTTAAATATGGAATTTTATTTCGACTGTTCTTAGAAAGCTGCTGCATCTTGGAAGTAAATACCATGCCATATTTCAAAATGTTAGACACCTCATTGGTGAAAAAAAACGCAAATTAGATCATGTTTTGCTCTTGCAAGCCCCAAATGGTAGTGACCCCAAATATGACCCATGGTTGAGCAGGTTCTGTCAAAATAAATTTGCAACAATTACTTTTGAAATAGGTTTAGTATTTCCTGAGATTGAGTAGAAATCGCAATTTAGAACGTTTTTGGAACGCTTTTCGCGCATTTTCACCCCTTTTAAATTTTCAGATTTTTAAAGAAATGTTCAAAGAGATTATTTATATCTAATAAATATATACCATGCAAAAATTCATGAATCTAGGTCCTTCCATAATTCAAAAATCACATTTTTGAAAGATTTTTGCTCATGCATCTCTTCTGGGTAGTGGAAACAGGCGTAAAATATAGCCTATCTTGGAGCAAGAGCTGTCACCATCATTTTTACACCATTATATTTGAAATCGGTTCAGTACTTCGGGAGATTGCATAGAAATTCCAATTCAGAATGTTTTTTTAAAGGTTTTTCGCGCATTTTCACCACTTTTAAATTTCGATATTTTTAGGAAATGTTCTCAGAAATCAGTGGTATTTTATATGTAACTATTCCAACTTCATTCCAAATTTCTGGATTCTAGGCCTTTCCACAATACAATAAATGGTCAAGTGCGAGTATTACTCGCGCACAGAGGTTTTCGTACAATAATATATGAATTAGCATTTGTATTATTAAAAAAAATATCGTTTCTAAAAGAATACTAAGACTTTGTAAAAACTAAACAACTTAGGGTTGGGTACAGCTGATAGTATACAGGGTGCAAAGAAAAGTCCCTTTAACCCGAAAATACTTGCGAACAGAAAGAGCTACAGCTATACAAGTGAGGTAACGGTACAGTAAAACGACTACGCCCGACTTAATGCAAACGACAGCTGTAACCCTAGTGGCGAAATTTGGAATATAGTCATTGCAAATGGAAAACGAAAAGAGGTAGAGAAAATTTTCCAAATAGAAAGTTTTAGAGCATCAATTAATTAGTACGAAACGACATTTGGTTCTCACGGATAAGATAAATCGTCTCCTGCATACCCAAAAAATGTCCGAAATCGATGAGCGACGATTCTACTTTGCATATTCACATTCTGGAAATGTAGCAGTGCACAATGTGACGTTTGTTACGTTGTACTGTGACGTTTGTTACGTTGATTGTGACGTTTGTTACGTTGTACTGTGATATAATATCTGTAAAGGTTTAATTTCCAATGCATTTAAAATTTTAGAATAACCCTTTCAGGGCCAGAAGAATTCTGTTCGTAAACTGATGAAATGATTGACTGACACCAGAATATTCAAACGAATTTCTCAGAAAAAAAAAAAAAAAAAAAAAAAAAAAAAAAAACTCCTAATTTCCACGTTCATTACAAAAGCAAAATTTTATTAAAATATTCTTGGTGCCATTTTTCAGTTTTAGAATTAAAATTAGGTGGCTAAACCGTCTAGCCACCGCCGTTGAAAGGGTTAAATCTATGTCGTTGTATTGAAGAAGCTTGCAATAGACGTTCCATGCTGAGAAATGCGCATGCAGAATCGCTCTCACGAATACAAACGTGTATCGCGAGCAATGACGAACTTTTCGAACATACTGAATATTAACTTTTTATCACAGAGCTAGAGTTTGTCTTTTTTGCATGATGTTATAAAAAATTATTGACATAAGTACGTATTTATAGCATAAATTGTGCGTATTCTTTCACAATTCTGACTATTCCTTTCAAACGTTTACACAAAATGGAGTGCATAGATTTCGGATTTTTTGGTTAAACAGGCGAAGATTTATCTTATACACGTAAACCAAATGTCGTATTCTATTAATTAATTGATTCTTTAAAACTTCGCAAATGGAAATTTTTTCTATCTCTTTTCGTTTTCGATTTGCAGTGGCTATCTTCCACATTTCGCCGCTAGGTGGAGCTGCTGTTGTTTTAATTAAATCAGGCGTAGTCGTTTTACTATGCCGTTACCTCTCTTGCATAGCCGTAGATCTCTCCCTTCACAATTACTTTCAGGTTAAAACGACTTTTCTTTGCACCCTGTACACTAGAAAAGTATAAATGGACTAGGGGGCTCTGCCACCTGCATGCTACGCTCACCAACCCCCGTTTAGACACCGCAGAATCTAAAAATCTAAAAATCTAATGGGTTTTAAAAATATTAGAGAAGATTAAATTATACTGAAAAAGCTGTGCAGATCTCCCTGTAAACGGGTTTCCATTCAATTCCCTTTGATTGCAAAAATTTAACGGAGAATCAGTTGCTGTTAAGACATACAATGCTTGTCTTCGTTTTTGATTAAAGAGGATCAGTTACATATTTGAAAAGAAGCTAAAATAAAATGAGTTAAGTATTCAGAGTCTTTGTCAACCGATATTTTAAAACAATCTCTGTAACAATAGCCTAAATCATGTGACTATCATCAACAGTTCCGGGCGGAACACTTTGCTTTTTATACTCTAGGTGCCATTTTGATACTTTAATGTTATCCAGGCACCGGTGATAAGTCGCCAAATATTATTCTATACCCATCATTTCATCTATATTATAATAGTTCAAGTCATCAAATGCCATAAACAAATACGATCTGATCCCTTCGCCTTTCATATGAAGTTTTGGAACAAATGTCATATAATGTCATATTGTAATGTCATATTTGCGCGATTTTTTTCCAACGCCAATTTGGGGAACGCATCAACAGCATAAACAACAACATCCGACTTACCATATCAAGCAAAATAACGATACTTCGGCGCAGTTGAGTACCCGTTGCGTATATGACATTGGCGTCAAAAAAAATTTCGATAATATGGGGGCGTATATGACATCTGTGGCGAAAGAAAAAAAAAAGCAAGGTGCAAATCTGGCCAATATCTTTTTTTCAACTCGCCAGTTAGCATTTTTTTTATTGTTCGAGTGCTATATTAAAACATTGATTTGAAGTTGAAATTAAATATCATGGTTTGTAACATAATTTAATATTTTGCCAGATGTCTTATACAGCATGTTTAGCATGTTTTTTTTTTTTTTTTTTTTTTTTTTTTTTTTAGAAAATTTGGCGAAAACCTCGTTTTCGAATACCAATTGCATATGTATTTTTGGTACTACTTAGTTATCCCGTCGACAAAAATCTATCGCGAATTATAAGATTAAATGTCAATAATGGTTTATCGTAAATGTCACATTCACTTGACTTTTAGCTAGTTGATTTTTATTTCGACGTTTTAATTTTATATTTATTAATGTTATACTAAGTTATTTGTTCTTTCGTTATTTAAAATAAAAATTTTGTCAATCTGTACAATTTGGCGTGTGGTTTGGCGATTTGTATAATTTGCGAAATTGGGTGACGGAATAACTACTACATTGTACCGTATTTTTTAATTATTTTCTATTATTTTCAAAAGAAAATAACAAAAAAATAATTAATTACTATAGAATAAAATAATTTATATAAATTTAAAAAAGAAATAAAATAAATATACATTTATTATTAAATAAAAAACAACAGCCAGGTTACCATGTCTATCAAAATAATGCCATTTGTGCACCAATTAGGTACCCCGGTGCGTATATGACATCTGTGCCTAATATATTTCTTTTCGATTTGTTTAAAAAAAAAGAATGAAAGCCATCAATTTAAATGTTTCATTTTTAAATGAAAACTTTGTATTTAATAAAATGATAACGAAATACAAAAAAGCATTGTTTTTAGCATAGATTTAATGGAGGCCAAACTGTCGCGAAATTAATTTAAAATAGTAACCTTTTCTGAATTATGAAAAAAAAAATCTGTTATGATTAAAATTTGAGTTGCCATCATTAGATAAAATGTATTTAAAATTAGAAAAAAATTAATATTTCGAAAACTAATTCGAATTTAAGAATTCTAATACCAGTTTTGTGATCTGAGGATGAACACGGATTTTTGTTGTTAATTTCATCGCAAAGTATTCCATATTTTAGGAGAAATCGCCGTGAAATAAAATTAGTTGTTTAATCATTTGATTCAAAGAATCGATACATTTCAGGCGTTTCATATATTCGATTCATAAATTCGTTTCATTAGGATTTTATATATATAGGGTAGACTAGGGGGCTCTACCCCCTGCAAGCTACGCTCGCCAACCCCCGTTCAGACACCGCAGAATCTGAAAATCTAAAAATCTAATGGGTTTTAAAAATATTAGAGAAGATTAAATTAAACAGAAAAAGCTGTGCAGATCTCCCTGTAAACGGATTTCCATTCAATTCCCTTTGATTGCAAAAATTTAACGGAGAATCAGTTGCTGTTAAGACATACAATGTTTGTTTTCGTTTTTGATTAAAGAGGATCAGTTTAACATTTGAAAAGAAGGTAAAATAAAATGAATTAAGCATTCAGAGTCTTTGTCAACCGATATTTTAAAACAATCTCTATAACAATAGCCTAAATCATGTGACCATCATCAACAGTTCCGGGCGGAACACTTTGCTTTTTATACTCTAGCTGCCATTTTGATACTTTAATGTTATACAGGCACAGGTGATAAGTCGTCAAATATTATTCTATCCCCAACATTTCATCTATATTATAATAGTTCAAGTCACCAAATGCCATAAACAAATACGATCTGATCCCTTCGCCTTTCATATGAAAGTTTGGAACAAATGTCATATATTGGCGCGATTTTTTTTCCAACGCCAATTTGGGGAACGCATCAACAGCATAAACAACAACATCCGGCTTACCATATCAAGCAAAATAACGATACTTTGGCGCCAGTTAAGTACCCGTTGCGTATATGACATTGGCGTCAGAAAAAAATCGAGCCAATATGGGGCCGCATATGACATCTGTGGCGAAAGAAAAAAAAGCCGGGTGCAAATCTCGCCAATATCTTTTTTTTCAACTCGCCAGTTAGCATTTTTTTTTATTGTTCGAGTGATAAATTAAAACATTGATTTGAAGTTGAAATTAAATGTCATGGTTTGTTACATATTTTAATATTTCGCAGGATGTCATATACGATGTTTCACATTTGCATGTTTGGCATGATTTTTTTTTTTTTTTTTTTTTTTTTTTTTTACGAAAATTTGGCGAAAGCCTCGTTTTCGAATGCCAGTTACATATGTATTTTTGGTTCTACTTAGTTATCCCGTCGAGAAAAAATCTATCGCGAACTATAAGATTAAATGTCAATAATGCTTGATCGTAAATGTAAAATTCACTTGACTTTTAGCAAGTTACACGTGTTTACGTCATCAAGTGATTTTTATTTCGACGTTTTATTTTTATATTTATTAATGTTATACTAATTTATTTGTTCTTTCGCTATTTAAAATAAAAATTTTGTCAATATGTACAATTTGGCGAGTGGTTTGGCGATTGATATAATTTGCGAAATTGGTTGACGGAATAACTACTACATTGTACCGTATTTTTTAATTATTTTCTATTATTTTCAAAAGGAAATAGCAAAAAAAAAAAAAAAAAAACAAAAAACAAAACACTTAATTACTATAGAACAAAATAATTTATATAAATTTTAAAAAGAAATAAAAGTAAATATACATTTATTATTAAATAAACAACAATAGCCGGGTTACCATGTCTAACAAAATAATGCCATTTGTGCGCCAATTAGGTACCCCGGTGCGTATATGACATCAGTGTCTAATATTTTTTTTTTTTTTTTTTTTTTTTTTTTTTTTTTTTTTTTTTAAGAAGTGAAAGCCATCAATTTAAATGTTTCATTTTTAAATGAAAGTTTTGTATTTAATAAAATGATAACGAAATACAAAAAAAGCATTGTTCTTAGCATTGATTTAAAGGGGGCCCAACTGTCGCCTAATTAATTTAAAATAGTAACCTTTTCTGAAACATGAAAAAAAAAATTCTGTTATGATTAAAATTTGAGTTGCCATCATTAGAAAAAATGTATTTCAATTAGAAAAAAAATAATATTTCGAAAACTAATTCGAATTTAAAAATTCTAAAACCAGTTTTGAGATCTGTGGATCAACACCAATTTTTGGTGTTAATTTCATCGCAAAGTATTCCATATTTTAGGAGAAATCGCCGTGAAACAAGATCAGTTGTTTAATCGGTCGATTCAAAGAATCAATACATTTCAGGCGTTTCATATATTCGTTTCATAAAGTCGTTTCATTAGGATTTTATATATACTAGGGGATCGTACCCGGGCTTCCCGGGTTACAGAATATAGGTGAAAGCATTTTTTTTTTTAATTAAAAGCTAATATTTTTTTATATGCAATAAATAGACTGCCCACATACATTAAAAAAGCATTATTCATACGAAAAATATGAATCATACAATAAAATATATTTTTGAAATTTATCAAAAGCGATATTTTCTTATTAGCTGTATGCTAAGAGTTAATTGGCCAAGATTTTGCTACTTACGGCATCCTTTTATAATCTGATAATTTCAGAGATTATAGATGTCTGTTAAATTTGTGTTTTATTTATATTATTTTTTTATTCATAGGGAAGTTTTTTTAATAGATATTAGCCGTAAGAAAATGATGAACTCTTCATTTTGTTTTAAAGGCAAACGGATTAATTTTTCGTAATCGAGCTCCGCGCGATATACATAAATTAAAAAAATATATTTCATGCTTTAAAATTGTTTTTAAAACCATAGACAGTCAGTAAACTGAGATGAACTTTGAAAACAAATTCCATTTGAAAAAAAAAATCCAATTTGGTGATCTAAAAATTTTAATTTTACGATTACAAATATGTTACATTTGGGGTTTTTTTTAATATTAATCTTTTATTTGTTTATAAAGGAAGTATTAATTTCGTTATACGAAAATAGCCAGAAACAAATCTGAACAATGTTTGTTGCTTTATGCGCAAAATGTTTATTATTATGTATTGAAACTGGCACGTGATAAGATAATCTTAAAAAAAAAAAAAAATCATGCTTAAAAATTATTTTAGAAAACATAATACATCAATCAATTAAGACACACTTTTTAAACAAATTGCATTTGGAAGTGAAATTTTTCCCTATGCGACGAAAATTGAAAATGTAGGATATTCAGAAGATAAAAAAAAATTGCAATAGCGAAAATTTCAAGACCGAAATTCGATCGTGAAGTGCTTCAATTCGCAAAATGACGTCAGCGTTACGCACAGATACGTTTCTTCTTTATAATATAGATACTTAATTAGTAAAATATAATAAAGATCAGTTATTAGGATGTGCTTATCAACTGAGGCTCTTATACACTTAGTATTCCGGAAGGAAAAACAACAATTTTCACCTTCTCAAAATTTGCATACGCACTCCTCATATCCGTATTCATCACATTTAAAAAAATTGTATTTTGTTTGATCATTTTAAAATCATTTTAACTCAAAACTTGAAGTCACTATTGTCAGAAACATCTTTTATGTGAACAGGCGCACTCTTTACTTGAGATTCTAATCTCAATTCCGGAGAGGAAAAATTTCCGTAATTTATATTTAGACGCATCATTATGTTAAAATGTTTAGTTTTATCAAGAAAATGATCGTTTACTTTTAAATGTGACTTCATTTTCACTTAAATAATCATTTCGCCTTGTGTCTGAAACTTAGTATCAGTACACATGCAGAAGGGAAAACAATATAGAAAATTTATGAGGAAAAATGCGTGTTTTCAAAAGCAGTATGTCATTTTCCGTTATTATGCCCCTAATATAATATTATGCTCCTAGTGGAATTTTGCACCACTAAACCGGATACAACAATTTTTATAAACAAATTTGAATTTTTATCAGAAAATGGCATGAATAAAGATAAAAATACCTCATTATTTCTCTCTTGTGTGCAATAATGAAAGCTATCTAATTTTCACCATTTTGAAAAAATTTCATAAAATTCTTTTAATATTAAAATATAACAGTGGGGATATATATATATATATAAAAGAAACAGTGCGATCACATCTACAAATGGACAGCTTTCAGTTTAAAAAAATATATATATATATATATTAGTAAAATTGGTTCAGCAGAAAGATCAGGGCAGATGACTAAAAAACAGACTTGTGTTTTAAATATATAGATTATATAAAATTATGAGAAATTAAATTCAGAAAATTATGTTATTTTGATAAAAATTATAGTAGAATGTCCTAAAGAATAGCATTAAAATTTTATTATTCGAGAGAATATCGGACAAAAACTTCAGGAACAAGATATTATTTTAAATCTCGAATTATTTGTTTGCTTGCCTAATCCATCCAGGCCAGAATCATCAATTTCTGTAATATAAATCGCCATTATTTGCATGTCACCTCTCTTTTATAAAGACACTCTAAATTTTTGTAAAACATTACGTTTTATCAGTGTGTGATTTCGATTACATTATTTTCAAAAGTGAAGCACTTTCACCTGTGAAGAATTTCAAAGCAGCTGGGCTATGAAAATTAACTACAAAACATAATTCAGTTTTAAGAATTAAAACACATGCTTTTTTTATAAAATGACGTCATTTGCATGCGCTAAAGCAAACCACTTTTACAATCCAATCTTAAACTTCGTCTATAGAAAAGTATGCATATGACATCATTATCACGGAATCACAGACAATATTCTTGACATAACCCGTATTTTAATTTCAAAATTTTTTGATGTTTTATGAGAAAATGGCAACATAAAGATACAGTAATCTACTATTTTCGACTATTTTCCGTTTACTTTCAATAGAAATGGGGTACTTTTGTTGCCACGATTAGAAAAATGGTATTAAAAACTACAAAAAAATTAATATCTCAAAAATAAATTGAGATACAGCTTTCAAACAAACTGCATTTAAAAGAGCATTTTTTTCCTTATACGACGACGTAAAAATTTAAAATGTGCGATGTTTAGAAGTTTAAAAATTTGCAGTAGAAAAAATTTCAAAACCAAAATTTTATTTCAAATTTCAAAGTGTTGCCATTCGTAAAATGACGTATGCGTTACGCACAGATATGTTTGTCCTTTATAATATAGATAGGGTAGATATACCACGAAAGTTCAAAGATATATGGAACTTAAATAATGGAAAATATAGGTATTCTGTATATTTGTTATTCCATATAGCTTTTTAGTTTACCTTTAAAAACACTAGGGGATCGTACCCGGGTTTCCCGGGTTAAAGAATATAGGTGAAAACATTTTTTTTTTTTTAATTGAAAACTAATAATTTTTTATGTGCAATAATTTTTTTAGATTGACCACCTACATTAAAAAAGCAATTTTCATATGGAAAATACGAATTATACAATCAAATAAATTTTTGAAATTTATCAAAAGCGATATTTTCTTATTAGCCGCATGCTAAGAGTTATTTGCCAAGATTTTGCTACTTATGGCATCCTTTTATATTCTGATAATTTCAGAGCTCATACATGTCTGGTAAATTTGTGTTTTACTTATATTATTTTATTTATTTATTCATAGGGAAGTTTTTTACAATGGATATCAGCCGTAAGAAAATGATGAACTCTTTATTTTGTTTTAAGGGCAAATGGATTAATCTTTCGTAATCGAGCACCGCGCGATATAGATAAATTAAAAAATATATACATTTCATGCTTTAAAATTGTTTTTAAAACCATAGCCAATCAGTAAACTGAGATGAACTTTGCAATCAAATTCCATTTGAAATGAAAATCCTATTTGGTGATCTAAAAATTTAAATTGTACGAATATGTTAGATTTGTGTTTTTTTCAATATTATTCTTTTATTTGTTTATGCAAGAAGTATTAATTTCGTTAATTTGTCTTTCACAAATATGTTAGATTGGTGGTTTTTTTAATATTATTCTTTTATTTGTTTTTAAAGGAAGTATTAATTTCGTTATGCAAAAATAGTCAGAAACAAATGCTGCAAAATGTTTGTTGCTTTATGTGCAGAATGCTTATTATTATTATGTATTGAAACCGTCACGTGATAAGATAAACTTGAAAAAGTTATACTTAAAAATTATTTTAGAAAATATAATACATCAGTCAATGAATACAGTTTTTAAACAAATTGCATTTGAAAGTAATTTTTTTTTCCCTATGCGACGAAAATTGAAGAAGGACGATAGTCAGAAGATTAAAAAAATGCTGTAGCGAAAATTCCAAGACCGAAATTTGATCGTGAAGTGTTGCCATTCCCAAAATGACGTCAGCGTTACGCACATATACGTTTGTTCTTTATAATATAGACACTTAATCAGTAAAATATAATAAAGATCAGTTATGAGGATGTGGTTATCAATTGAGGCTCTTATGCTTGGATTTCCGGAATGAAAACAGCAATTTTCACCTTCTCAAAATTTGCATACGCACTTCTCATATCCATATTCACCATTTTAAAAACATTTTTATTTTGTTTGATTATTTAAAAATTATTTTAACTCAAAACATGAAGTCACGATTGTCATCAACATCTTTTATGTGAACAGACGCACTCTTTATTTGAGATTCTAATCTCAATTCCTGAGAGTATAAAACTCCATAATTTATGTTTTTTAGAGGCATTTGTGTCAAAATGTTTAGCTTTATCTAAGAAAATGATCGTTTTCTTTTAAATATGACTTCATTTTCACTTAAATAAGTATTTCGCCTAGTGTCTTAAACTTAGTATCAGTTCACATGCAGAAGGAAAAACAATATAGAAAATTTATGAGGAAAAATGCGTGTTTTCAAAAGCAGTATGTCATTTTCCGTTATTATGCCCTTAATATAATATTCTGCTCCTAATGGGATTTTGTGCCACTAAATCCTATACAACGATTTTGAATTTTCATCAGAAAATAGCTTGAATAAAGTTAAAAATACTTCATTATTTCTCTCTTGTCTGCAATAATGAAAGCTATCTGATTTTCATAAATTTTGAAGAAATTTCATAAAATTCTTTTAAAATTAAAATATAAAAGTGGGGATATTTAAAAACAAAAACAAATAGTGCAACCACATCTACAAAGGAAGAGCTTTCAGTTAAAAAAAAAGTAAAATTGGTTCAGCTGAAAGATCACGACAAATGACTAAAAAACACACTTGTGTTTTAAATATATAGATTATATAAAATTACAAAAAATTAAATTAAGCAAATCATGTTATTTTCAAAAAATTATAGTAGAATGTCCTAAAGAATAGCTTTAAAATTTTATTATTCGAGAGAATTTTCGACAAAAACTTCAGGAACACGGTATTATTTTAAACCACGAATTATTTGTTTGCTTGTCTAACTCGGCGAAGCAAATCCATCCAGGCGAGAATCATCAATTTCTGTAATATAAATCGCTATTATTTGCATGTCACCTCTCTTTTATAAAGACACTCTAAAATTTTGTAAAACATTGCGTTTTATCAGTGCGCGATTTCGATTACATTATTTCCAAAAGTGAAGCATTTTCACCTGTGAAGAATTTCAAAGCAGCTGTGTTGTGAAAATGACGCACTTCTACAAAACATAATTCGGGTTTAAGAATTAAAATACACGCTTTTTTATATAATGACGTCATTTGCATCCGCTAAAGCAATTCACTTTTACAATCCAGTCTTAAATTTCGTCTATAGAAAAGTGTGCCTATGATGTCATTACCACGGAGTAACAGACAATATTCGTGACATAGCACATATTTTAATTTAAACTTTTTTTTTCAGGTTTTATAAGAAAATGGCAAAAAAAAAAAAAGATACAGTATCTGCTATTTTCGACTATTTTCCGTTTACTTTCAATGACTTTCAATAGAAATGAGGTACTTTTGTTGCCACAATAAGAAAAATGGTATTGAAAACTACAAAAAAATTAATATCTCAAAAATAAATTGAGATACAGGTTTCAAACAAATTGTATTTAAAAGAGAATTTTTTTCCTGATACGATGGTGTAAAAAGTTAAAATGTGCGATGTTTAGATGTTTGAAAATTTGCAGTAGAGAAAATTGCAAAACCAAAATTTTATTTCAAATTTCAAAGTGTTGCCATTCGCAAAATGACGTATGCGTTATGCACAGATATGTTTGTCCTTTATAATATAGATAGTATGTGTATTGAGAGAGCCACTCAATGGAAACTAGTCGCGAAACCCATAAATTTTATCTGATTAGTTTTCATTAAATTATTCTGTTTTTAACAATTTGACGTTTATTGCTTTTATACTACTACTGGGCGTTGCATTATATAAATACATCCTTAAAACTTGTTATCTAGGCTTTAAAAGTCGATGGAGCATAGCTTACGCCGTCCCTGTCATTATGTATGTCCAAACCGTCCGTGTCTTTAAAGGTTAATATCTCGGCTAATTACCAATGATTTTTGCCGATATTCAAGAATGCATTTATACTTTTTTCTACGATACTGGTCTGAACCAGGTTTCAGACCAGATGCTGCAATAATCAAGGTTAGCTGGGTGAAAAAGTTCGACCAGAATCGTCCAGGATAGCTCAGATGGCAGAGCACTGGCGGCTTCAGCCAGGAGGTCCCGGGTTCGAATCCTGGTCCGGACATTTTTCGCCCAGTTGGAAATTTACATCAAATATTTTTCTAACTACAATTTTCATGATTAAATAGTGGAAAATGTAGATATTTTAATAGAAGTTTGTTTTTTACTATGAACTTAAATAAAAAAAGACCTATACCTCTGTCAACGAGCAGAAATGTTATTTTCATACATATTTATCAATCATATGGAAACTTTTGAAACTGAGAAAGAAAATATTAAAATACTTAATAACATTTGATGCTGCCATCTATAATCAAAACTTGAAACTACACTCAAATCACGTGTTGCTTAAGCTGGGAGCATCAGCGCCGTGAACAGAATATTATTTTTGGGTACAAGTCCTGTGATAGAAAACAATATTCATTGTTCTCCTATATGTTTATCTTCATAGATCTAAACTTCTAAATGTTGTTTTGAAAATCTTTCATTCACATACCGTCATTTTTGCCGGGTTTATATACTAGTAGAAGTATAAAAGATATAAACGTGAAATTGTTAAGAAACAGACTAATTTAATTAGAATTAATCACATAAATACAACGGGATTCACGAATAGTCAGCAATGACTGGCTCTCTCATTACGCCTCCCGTAGTCCTTAAAAGTTAATTAAAAATCTATCTGGAAAAACGCGGCACGGACGAAGGCGGCGTTGCAACTTTGCGACTTCCTCTCGAAGCGCGCTTAGCACAATGCCAAATTTAAACTTTATACAAGAGCTTTGTTTCAGCTGCACTGCAAAAAGAAAATTTTATTACTACGGAGAACTTAGTTTTATGAGATGCCAAATAAAGTTTAAATATGCACTGCTTTTACTGTCAGTATCGATTTAAATGCATCATAAACAGATTAGGATAAGATTAAAAAAAAGAGTTATACATATTAGCAATATTTTATATTATTTAAGTTTCATATCTCTGTGAACTTTTATGGTATACCCATTCATACTTGATGGGGTGAAATTTGCATTTCAAAATAAACTTTATAAATATCTGATAAACTCTCATTAACCCCTTTCTCTAACGCCTCTCCAATACCCTTTTAAGCATCATCTTTTTGTTAGTTAAATGAAATTATTATAATCTTATTGATCGCTTTTTGTTTCTGGCAATCTTGTATACTTAAATGATCTATGCCTCCCATAAATATACATTTAAATTAATCCTTTATTTATATCAGACTCCGTTTACTCTCTTAAATATTTCAATTAATAGTTTTCTGTAATACAAATTCTTAATCATCTTGCGCTGTGTAATTTAGAAACACCAAGTTCCTTTTGAAGCCACTAACTAAGATGCTCAAATTCACTAGTATTACAATAAACAGACACATGAATCAATTAATTTGACACTTATTCCGCTTTACACACAAACATAACATTTATTTACATAAAGAAAACACAAATAGACAATACAAACACATAGTAATATTTTGGACAACTTTCATTAGGAACTTGTAAATTGGATTACATATTAATAATTGCAATCGTTAACTATTGATTGCTGATTGATTGTGAATTATGTAATTAATTTAATGACCCGGTTAGGCAAGGGCATAATTTGACTAAAAATGTATAGCTCATTAATTTAGCAGGCAGAAAGGGAAATAAAAAAAATGTACCTCTTATATCAAAGATCATTATTTGGTAGAGACACTAGAGGTGAATGCAGTTAAATCCATTTATTGTATATATACTCATGTTGAGAGTCTTCTCCGGCACAGACCTATATTCGGCACTCGTTCCACTTAGAACTAAAACAGACTGATCGGAAACTGACAGGTTCCTTTTTAGGTGACGCTCTTAGAAAAACATATTTTAGACTGCCATTCATTCGTGATCTCGTTGTATATATCTTTTTATTTTTAATTTTTGTAATCCATTACCTTCCTTTTGATTTCTCACCTCCTTCCTATCCAATAGGGTCCAACCTATCCCCTCATTTCTCTATCCCTCCTGTATTTCAGTACAGCTTTGGAAAGATATGTTCTATCCACTATCTGTGAGCTGTATGATTGGCCTCAAATTCGTGCCATTACGTCATTATCATTGAGCCATGTGTCCTAGAGCGAAAGCTTCCCTTCTCCCTATAGCATCATAAATTTGAAATTGTTCGAATGTTGTTATTAAAGTATCCTTTAGTAAGATTTATTTGTAAGAGTTCTGCTTAGCTGTAAAAAAATCCTTATTGCCGGTCGTAAAATGTGTCCGGTTATAAACTTTACTTCTAGGAGGTCCAGTGAAAGTTGCGATTTTCTTTTTTTTTCATTTAATTCAAATATTTCAGTCTATTGTTTCTGACGACATGTATTTCAATCACATCAATACTTTTCTGGTATATACAGCTAAAGCTCACACTATGTTGTATAACTTTTTAAAGGTCTTAATACACTTTTAGCAACAATTTTTTTTTAATAATGCACTTAATGATTCATGTATTTTTTGCATGGGATCCTCTGACCTTGAGTAATACACGCACTTGACCGTTTATTTATTCTATAAACATAGATAAGATTTTCTGTGAAACAGACGCATTTAAAGTTTACTGTTAACTTAAACCGTTATGCCACTAACAGTATTTTAAATAAAAGAAGATATTAACTTTTAAGGATGTATTATTTTTTCGATTTTCTTGTACTAACTGACAAATATCGGAAATAATTGCTTGTAACTTTTATAAATCTTCCTTCATTATTATAAGTAAAAGTTAAAATTAAATACTTATAACTTTAGACATTATATTCATTTTCACTATTAACATAGATAAAATTCCCGATAAAACTTGCACCTTTAAATTTTACTGTTGTTTTAAACTTTTATACCACTAGCTTTATCTTGAACAAAATGAAATATTAACTTACGGATATTATTTTTTAGATTTTATTGTGCTCTTGATAAATGTCGCAGTTAATTCATTTAAAAATAAATATATATATTTATATATATATAAATTGCCATTCGTTATTATAAAATAATTTTAATTAAGTAATTATAACTTCATTTTTAACACTTTACAACAAAGTTGAAAAGTGTTTACGACTTCGGTTTGTCTGTCCGTCTGTCCGCGCTCTAACTCCCGTAAATATACTCGGATCGTTCTGAAACTTTTGTATGTCAGTAACCTCTACCATAGCACGAACCCTATTTCAAATGAAGTTTATAGCACATTTAGTTCATTTACAGGGTCAGTCAAAAATTTTCCGTTACATTACGGCCTATGGGAAAAAATCGTTTAAAATGATTTTTAATTGCGTTACATGCTTTCAAACATAATGAAATTGATATGCATTTATCAAGTGTACTAAAATATGAATTCTGTAGAATATGCGGCGCAAGGAATAGTTATTATTCATTTACAGGGCCACACAAAAGGATTCGGTTACATAATGATATAGGAGTGGAGGGAATTTTTTCCGGCGTATTTCAATTATGTTAAATTATTTCAAGTATAATGAAATTGATATACGTCGCTGAGGTTTACTATAAGTTATTTCATGTATAATACGAAGTGCATAGAATTATTTACAGGGACACACAAAAGATTTCAGATACTATATTGTATCCGAAGTACTGTACATTAGCGATGATTGCTGGAAATGCATTTTTAATTATGGTATGTGCTTTTATGTTTCACTATATGTATGCATTGTATATGGTGTGTAAAAATGCTCTAATTGATATACAGGGCTACACAAAAGAATTCGAAATGGTTACTGGGTATGATTGCAAATTGTTTAAAGGTGGTTTTTAAATGAGTTATGCATTTTTACGCTGAACTTCATATAGTTTACTAAGAATTGTTTGTAGAATATACATAAAATGATATACAGGGTCACTCAAAGAATTGGATACATGGCCGTCTATAAATGATAATTTCTGGAAATTGATTCCAGTAGTTTTAAGAGTGTTTTACTTTGAATTAAACTTTAGATAAATAGTGGCGTATAATAAATGTGCTAGGTTAACTACAGGGTTGTACAAAAGTATACAAGTATGTTTCCATCTATTAGTATAAATTGCTGAAAGAGAAATTTCAAACTGTTATATGTTTTCTTGCTAAACTAAATTTCTCCATTATATAGTATCTATATCAACCTACAGAGCAAATACAGGGATGTTCAAAAGAATTGGAATACATATTTGCTATGGAAGATAACTGCTGAAATCAGTTTTTCAAATGTTTTATGCGTTTCCTGAAATGTTTAGTTAGTTCTCTTATATACTTTATTTCCCTAAATAACGAAGTTTTGTTAAAGCATTCAAGAAGTGTTGAAAGTGTTTCATAATCTATGCTTAACGCATGATTTTTCTTACTTGTTTTCTTTTTTTTTAAAAATCACATTTTTAAAAATATGTTTTTCCAATTTATCAATGGAGACCTTTACTACGTTTACCTTTCACAGTTATTGTTCCCTTCAAAAAAGTTCCTTTGTCCTGACAACCACTACTGGAAATTGTTGCTATACCCCCATCCCGCCGAAACAGATTGGGAAAAACAGCACATTCTTCGAATGCACCTGATGTTTCATTGTATCTGACGTTGTTTAACTGACATTGGCGCTGCATTCCGATACTTAAAAGAAAAAAAAAATTCAGAAGTACGAAAACTGAGTTCGCAAAAAAGAGATTTTCATAATCTGCAGTTCGTAAAATCGCAAGTGTTCGTGAAAAAGACGTTCGTAAAAACGAGAGTCTACTGTAATTAAAAATATTATTAGCAATGAAAAAAAAATCTTTCAAAAGTTTCACTACTATAATATGTAAAAAGACATTTTCCCAGTATAATGTTAATTTCTAAGTTGAAACAGTTTTGTAATATCATTATAATCGAATATCATATTTAACTCCAAAATAATAATGACGATAAATACTATGTTAGAATCGGTCTCTACGTCAGCCTTTTTTTTAACACTTTCCAACAATGTTGAAAAGTGTTTATGACTTCGGTTTGTCTGTCCGTCTGTCCGTACTCTAACTCTCGTAAATATACTCGGATCGTTCTGAAAATTTTGGAGGTTAGTCACCCTCTACCATAGCACGATCTCTATTGCAAATGAAGTTTGTAGCATGTTTAGTTCATTTACAGGGAGAGTCAAAATTTTCCGTTACATTACGGCCAATGGGAAAAAAATCGTTTCAAATGATTTTTAATGGTGTTACACTTTTTCAAACATAGTAAAATTGATATTCATTTATGAAGCCCACTAAAATATGCACTCTGTTGAATATGCGGTGCAAAGAATAGTTATTGTTCATTTACAGGGCTACACAAAAGAATTCCGTTCACAATGGTACAGGGGAAATTGTTTGCGGTGTATTTGAAAAGATTTCAGATACTATATTGTATACGAATTAGTGTATATTAGTACTGATTGCTCAAAAAGCATTTTTAATTATGATATGCGCTTTTTTAGGTTTTCGTTCATCGGACGAAACCCTATTCGTCTCGCTCCTTTGTCTGTCTGCCTGTCTGTCTGTCCGTCCGTCAGTCACATACCCCGTTCTCAGAAACTATACATGTTAGAGACTTTAAATTTTGCATACTTATAGCTGAACACCACACATTATACTACAAATCATAAAATTTTGAAAAAGTCGTATATTTAACCCTTTGGGCTCCCACATGTGTATTTAAAAAAAATATTTCTAAGTGAGCCCCTAATTAGGTTGGAGGCGTGAAATTTTGCATAATTATAGCTGAACACCTCACATCAAATGATAAACCATAAAAGTTTGGAAAAGTCGTAAATTTAACCCTTTGAGCTCCCACATGTGTATTTAAAAAAATTCTTTCTAAGTGAGTCCCTAATTAGGTTGGAAGTGTGAAATTTGGCATACTTATAGCTGAACACCTCACATCAAACAAACAAATCAAAAATTTTGAAAAAATCGTACATTTAACCCTTTGGGCTCCCACATGTGTATTTTAAACAATTCTTTCTAAGTGAGCCCCTATTTAGGTTGGATTCGTGAAATTTGGCATACTTATAGCTGAACACCTCGCATCAAATGACAAACTATAAAATTTTGAAAAAGCCGTACATTTAACCCTTTGAGCTCCCACATGTGTATTTTAAACAATTATTTCTAAGTGAGCCCCTATTTAGGTTAGAGACGTGAAATTTTGCATACTTACAGTTGAACACCACATATCATACGACAAATCATAAAATTTTGAAAAAAATCGTACATTTAACCCTTTGGGCTCCCAGATGCGTATTTTAAGCAATTCTTTCTAACTGAGCCCCTTATTAAATAGGAGATTTGAAATTTTGCATACTTATAGCAGAACTCCTGAGACCAGGCGACAAATCATAAAATCTTGAAAAAGTCTTACATTTAACCCTTTGAGCTACCACTAATGTATTTTAAGCAATTCTTTCTAAGAGATCCCCTAATTAAGTTGGAGACATGAATTTTTCCATACGTATAGCTGAATACGTCAGACCACACGGCAAATCATAAAATTTTGAAAAAGTCTTATATTATTTACTCCTGCTGGCTCTAACTTGTGTATTTTAAGCAATTTTTCTAACCTCCGCCCTTTTCACCCGGGGAGCATTTTTCCAACTTTTGCCGACACCCCTTTGACCATGCTTTCATATTATGCACCATAGCCTTACATATTTTAGTTCCACTTTTTACCACCAGGGGCACCTACATATCTCGGGTGCTATCGGCCCAATCCCCTCGACTAATATATCTACGGATAGTATATAAAGCGGAGTTTTGTTCGGATAGAGGTTTGTTTAGAATAGAGTGCGTCCCTGGTTGCGAAATGTGGAACCAACAGATTTTTCAAAAGGATAAAGTGTTTTGAAAGGAATATTAAACGAAACCCTCTGTGCGATCTGGGATCACACTTACCTACTTATTCACTATATTTATGCATAATATAAAGTGCGTATAAATGCTATAGTTCATATACAGAGCTACAGAAATGAATTCATAATGGTTATTAAGTATGAGCATAAATTGCTGAAAAGTGGGTTTTAAAGGAGTTATACATTTTTACGCTGAACTGAATTTAGTGTACTAAGAAATATTTGTAGAATATAGATAAAATGGTATACAGGACCACGCAAAGAGTTGAATACATGGCCGTCTATGGGTGATAATTTCTGGAAATGTAATTTCCGTAGTTTTAAGCGTGTTTTAGTTTGAATTAAACTTTAGCTAAATAACGGCGTGTAATAAAGGTACTAGGTAAACTACAGGGCTGTACAAAAGTATTCAAGTATGTTACCATATATTAGTATAAATTGCTGAAAGATGAATTTCAACCTGTTATGCATTTTCTTGCTAAACTAAATTTTCCAATTATATAGTATATATATCAACATACAGATTGAATACAGGGCTGTTCAAAAGACTTGGAATACATATTTTGGCTATGGGCGGTAACCACTGAATTCAGATTTTTAAATGTTTACTTAGTTATCTTATTTACCTTATTTCCTTAAGTAACGAAGTTTCGTTAAAGATTTTAGGGAATGTTGGAAAGTGTTTCATAATCTATGCTGTACGCATGATTTTTCTTACTTGTTTATATTAATAAGAACCCCTATGATAAATTTAAAAATCATAGAGTTATTCAATACATATTTTAATGAAAATTCAAAGTGAAATTTACTCGATTAGGCATTCATTTAAAAACGGTAAAAATATAAATATATTCAAAAATATATATTACTTAAATATAATATTTTAGAAAATCCTTATAAATCTTACAAGTTATATTTATTTTAAACAATGAAATGTTTAAAAAATATGTGATCCAAATTAGTAAACAAAATTGCATCCCACTACATTCCATAATACAACTACATCCCATACAAGTACATCCCATATAAATATCTAATTTTTTATAGTGTAGAAAATTATTATAATTAAATTATTAGAATTTTTTAAATATTCATGTTTTATATTTTTATAGCCAAATTAAAAAATTACAAACTACGCATTTAAGATATATAAACGAACTGTAAATTTGGAAACATCTTTTAATCTACTTTCGAGTAGAATATAATTCCAAAATTCTGAATCTGAATTATTCACATATTTATATCTCAATAGTTATGCTGAATAAATCTAAATCCCATGTGATTCATACTTATATCACTTATGAATAAACATTTGTAATAGTTTTCTTTCCTAATGTTTTCTGAATCAATACTGTGATCAAATATTTGATATTGACGATATATCCTAAAGTGATACTTGAATGTTTCCTCATATATTATGTTTGTGTGATAGCAGTTTATTTTGATGGTGAATAAATATTCAGATGTAGTTATCTGCGGATGTGATAATTTGCTTCATTAATAATTAAAAATGATAGAATGTAATTCTTTTAGTTGATGGTTACTGAACAAGTTTAAATCGAAAATATCATTAGCACTTTCTGCGTAGAATATGATTACAAAGGTATATTTTGAAAAATGATAATTGAAATTACTTCCTTGTTATTAAATACTTACTTTTAATTGAACATGGTAATACTCTTCTCCAAGTAAAATAGTTTTCCAAGTATTTTTTCACATTGTAAAGGTAATTTCAATATTTGGGCCACCTTTCGAACACTATAAGCCAAAAGTAGCTCACAAGCTACAATTTCGGAAAAAATGTTATAAAAATAATTAAGTTTTGTTTTAAAATGAAAAGTGTACTTGATATATGTTAGAGATAAGGGTAAAATTTTAGATTAAAAGTAATGTAAAGTTATTATTTTCTGTTTCCATATAAACGAACTGTTCCATTTAAATATTTTGTTTTCGGTCTTACTTAAGATACTTGGAAGATAAATCCACTATCTAAATTTCGATTGCATATGTATAGTATTTTGGAAGCCAATTTTTGCATTACTTAAAGATAAGTATAAGGGAGACTGGGTAGGTTTAACCCATTTTTTTTTTTTATGATTTTTTTTTTAAATTAAACCTTGAATAAAGTTTCATGTATTATTTTATTCGTTATACAATCAGTTATCAAAATAATATTGCATAAAATGTGCAATATATAAGAAACTTGAAAAATGATTTATTTTAATCATGAAAAAATAATGGGTCAATGCTCCATACATACGGAAGGACTGACCCAAAATAAGGGGCCGCTGTTTAAATTAAGACTGCTGTTTCATCATTTCTAGTATTTTTCATTCTTTCTATTAACCTACTATGGGTACTATTTAAATGAAATAAACTTTTTTTTATCAACTTTCCAATTTTTAATTAATAAAATTGTTCTTGTTTCCGTAGCAATTTCTCACATCATCCTTTAATCCATTTTAAACTTTTCATTTCTATAACTCCATTTTAGAAAAGCTTTACAGAATAAATTGGCATTATTTTAGAAATAAAATCATTAATCCTTTATTATGTATAGTTTGTATTAAAAGGATTCCCAAAAACACTTGATTAAGGGAGCTTTAATCATCTGGTCAACCCTCTCTCACATTGATTGTTTAAAAACTCCCCACAGAGCAATTTTAAATTATAGCGTATGATTATGTTTAGCCTAATTTACTGTACAAGCTTTATGTATAGAATGAAAGTTCGATATTTCTGCATTACTTAAAATCTACTTATTTAAAATTCTATGATATATTTTATCTGGGAAAAACTTACAAAATGTTTCTCAAAAATACATATTTTAGGACACTTCACAATAGATTTCTCCTTACCTGTTTCAATTATATGCATGAAACAAAGACTATTGTTTGAGCCTTTTAGTAGCTTTGGTTACCACCTATTGGTAAAACTCTGAATTTGTTTTGAATATGAAAACTGAATTGTGGATCAAGTCTCCCCTATGCTCAACCCCCCCCCCCCAGTTCCCCCCCCTCCTATACATACTGGTTGGAAAAACTTATTTTTCAATATGCATAACACATATTTGTTTTCTCTATGTATATAACATATTTTATTAGTATCATTATTCTAAAAATTGGACTTTTCTTTATTATAAAACGGTATGAGTTTTACTTGAAATAAAGATACTTTAACATTAATTAAAAATTTAAATTTATGCTTACGGCATTTATACTTCAAACACTCAGAAAATAATAAATGTTTCTAAAAGTATATATATATATATATATATATATATATATATATATATATATATATATATTAATTTTTATATATGGGTGTTTATATATGGGTGTTATGTATATTAATTTTTATATATATTCAGATTTTTAAATGTTTACTTAGTTATCTTATTTACCTTATTTCCTTAAGTAACGAAGTTTCGTTAAAGATTTCGGGGAATGCTGGAATATATATATATATATATATATATATATATATATATATATGTGTGTATATATATATATATATATATATACATACATTTATATGTATATATATATGTATATATATATACATACATATACATTACTGATAATATTGAAAAAACTTCAAACATTAAACTCGTACAAGAATAGAAAAACATTCCGAAATGATTTATTAGACATTTAAATGGTGCTTTTTAGAGAATGGATATTATTTTACATTACATCTAACTATTAAAAGAAAATAACAGTGACCAAAAATCATCTTAAGATTATGCGCATATTTCTTTTGACTTTGGTTTAAAATGATTACCAATACTTAGAGACATTATTTGCATTCAAAAGAGAAGATTGTGAAAATGATAAAACAGATTTTTTTTAAATTATTATTTCTGAAAACTTGCTTGTTGAATTAAAACTAATATTTGTTCTATTTAATACGTCAATAAATAAGCGCCAAATTGAGCTCAAACATTTACAAATGTATACGCAAACACTATATATATATATATATATATATATATATATATATGATGAAATACAGTATGGTATTGTTTATATTGGGATGTGTGTAGGATTGCAGTTGATACATTTTAATTCATTAGCATGTATTAGGTTCTACTTACTGTGACATTTGTATAATCATAATAGTTTTTAAATAAAATTATAGATGGCAGCACCATAAATTTTTTATTTTTAAATAGCCTATATTAAAGTCATAATTTTAATTTTTTTACACTAGGTGGTAATTAACGGTGAATATTGGCAATGTTGTAAAATTTTTATTATACAATTTAAAATTGTTTTTAGGTATTATAAATAATGTAATTATTTTTTATTTATATTATATTAATTTTATTTATCACAATATTTCAACATGAATTAACTGACTCCATAGCTTTTAATTTCTGTGTTAACTTAACTGTTTTATTCACCTTAATCTTATCATGCTTTTTGGATTTCATGTGTGGGAATATATTTTGAAAATCTACTGGGAATTAATACGGTATGTTTTTGTATGATTTCTATTGCTATAAATTAAATATTTAATGGGTTGTAGTTTTTTTTTCCCATTTCATGCCATTTGATAATGTTCTGTATTCATCTTGAAACTATTATTTTGATTATATTGGTTGTTTGAGTACAGGGGAAAAATTTTTTTCAGCTTATAGCTTTTTTCCCACAGAAAACAACCGATTTGCTTATATCATTGAATTCTGTACTCTTGAAAACGTAATTAAATTAATAAGTTTTTTAGTTTTTTCGGAATCCATATTCTTCTTTTTTTCTTCCATGTTAATTCTTGCAATTAGGTATACGCTACTTTATTTTACACATACAGTTCTATATTGTTGGTTTATGGCATGTAGTCAATCATTCACAATATTGCAGTTTTTGATGACGGTAGGTAATGTTTAATTAATGATTATATATATGCATATATATATATATAACCATTAAATAAACATTACCGACCACCATCAAAAACTGTGAAATTATGAATAAAATGACATTAACAAATTGACTAAAATACAGTTCCCCCCAACACACTTAGCATAGATTCCAAAAACATAGTAAACAAGTTGGAAATTGCTCGTCAAACGTGGCAAATGAGGTGCGTTCGTACTATAACTAGTTTTATAATTATTTTTTGCACCCCATATTGTACTGAATGTATAACATTTGCACTTCATAAAGCGCATACTCTGATACATCATTAAAATGCACATCCAACATTTTTCCCCATTCCCCGTAATGTAACGGAACACTTTTGACTGTCCCTGTAATTAAACTATACATCCGATTTTCCTAAAATTTGAAATAGCTCAACAAAATTTTACAACAATTATATCTTTAAAATTTCAGACCATTCGGAAGGCTGTAATATCATTAAAATGCACTTGCAATAATTTTTCCCAGTGGCCGTAATGTAAAGAAAAACTTTTGACTGTCCCTGTAATTAAACATACATCCGATTTTCCTAAAATTTGAAAGGGCTCGACAAAATTTTGCAACAGTTATATCTTTAAAATTTCAAATCATTCGGAAGGCTCTAATATCATTAAAATCCACTTGCAATAATTTTTCCCATTGGCCGTAATGTAAAGAAAAACTTTTGACTGTCCCTGTAATTAAACTATACATCCGATTTTTCTAAAATTTGAAAGGGCTCGACAAAATTTTGCAACAATTATATCTTTAAAATTTCAGATCATTCGGAAGGCTCTAATATCATTAAAATGCACTTGCAATAATTTTTCCCATTGTCCGTAATGTAAAGAAAAACTTTTGACTGTCCCTGTAATTAAACTATACATCCGATTTTCCTAAAATTTGAAAGGGCTCGTCAAAATTTTGCAACAGTTATATCTTTAAAATTTCAGATCATTCGGAAGGCTCTAATATCATTAAAATGCACTTGCAATAATTTTTCCCATTGGTCGTAATGTAAAGAAAAACTTTTGACTGTCCCTGTAATTAAACTATACATCCGATTTTCCTAAAATTTGAAAGGGCTCGACAAATTTTTGCAACAGTTATATCTTTAAAATTTCAGATCATTCGGAAGGCTCTAATATCATTAAAATGCACTTGCAATAATTTTTAACATTGGCCGTAATGTAAAGAAAAACTTTTGACTGTCCCTGTAATTAAACTATACATCCGATTTTCCTAAAATTTGAAAGGGCTCAACACAATTTTGGAACAGTTATATCTTTAAAATTTCAGATCATTCGGAAGGCTCTAATATCATTAAAATCCACTTGCAATAATTTTTCCCATTGGCCGTAATGTAAAGAAAAACTTTTGACTGTCCCTGTAATTAAACTATACATCCGATTTTCATAAAATTTGAAATGACTCGACAAAATTTTGCAACAATCATATATTTGAAATTTCAGACCATTCGGTTGGGTAGTTTTTGCTCTGTTACATGCGGACAGACGGACGGACTGAACGACGACTATAGGTGCTACGTATTTATATAATTACGAACGCACCTAAAAACAGTAGAGATTGAATAGCAGAAATGAAATAATGGAAATTTGTAGAACTTAGACAGAATCGTCGGGTCCCAAATGCCTAAAGTTCCACAAATAAAATGTGTCGTTTCATCTTCACTAGCTGGCATGACAGAGCTAAGCTCGGTGAAAATTAGCCTTCTGCTCAATTCGATATTTCATTCTCACTGTATAATTCTTGCTGTTTAGATAAAATTGGCATGATCCTAAGCCATAAGGACCCACTAACCGAAATTTTTCGAACACACGACATAACCAAATCCCTTCTCGAGCCCGAAAACGATAGAATACAAAATTCAGTCGAAATCGCTAAAGTCATTTTATAGATAAAATTAGCTTGACTCACAGTAACCCAAAAAGGACCTACAAATCTAAATTTATTGACCATGTGACCTATCCCAATGGTCTTCTCGTGCTAAGAAACGGTGTAATAAGAAGTTTTGTCAAAATCGTTTGAGCCATTTTTTAGATAAAATTAGCTAATCCTTGACCCATAGTGACCCAAAAGGACTGGTTAATCGAATTTTCTTGAGCATGCGACCTAGACCAATGGTCTTCTCGAACCCGAAAACGATATAAAACAAAATTTAATCAAAATCATTAAATATTTTTTCTAGATAAAATTAACTTGACCCAAAGTGACCCTAATATGACCCATTAATCGAAATTTCTCGAACATGTGACCTAACCCAATGATCTTCTCGTGTCCGAAAGCAGTATTATACAATTTGCCATAATTTTTTGAGCCGTTATTTTAGATACACTGAGCTTGACCCACAGTGAGCCGAAAAATGACCCACTAATTGAATTTTCTCGAAAATGTGACTTAGCCCAATGGTCTTCTCATGCTCAGAAACTTTATAATACACAATTTTGACAAAATCGTTTAAGTCGTTTTTTAGATACAAGTAGCTTGGCCCACAGTGACCCCAAAATGAACCACTAATCGATTTTTCTCGAACATGTGACTTAGCCAAATAGTCATCTCATGCCCGGAAACGGTATATTACAGAATATTGTCAAAATGTTTTGGGCGTCTTTTTAGATTCAATTAGCTTGACTCTGACCCATTTTGACCAAATGGACACATTAATCAAATTTTCTTGAACATGCGACCAAGCTTAATGGTATTCTCGCTCCCGAAAACGATAAAATACAAAATTTCGTCAAAATCGTTAGAGCCGTTTTCTAGATAAAATTTGCTTTACCCACAGTGACCCAAAAATGACCCACTAATCGAGTTTTCTCTAATATGTGACTTAGCCCATTGGTCTTCTCGTAAGTCAAAACGACAGAATACAAAATGTAGTCAAAATCGTTAGAGCTGTTTTTTAGATAAAATTGGCTTGACCCATAGTGACCCAAAAATGACCCATTAATCAAATTTCTCGGGCATGTGACCTAGCCCAATAGTTTTCTCGTGCCGAAAAACGGTTGGATATAAAATTTAGTCAAAATCGATTGAGCTATTTTTTTAGATATGATTAGCTTGACCTTGACATATTTGACCCAAAATGAACCACTAATCGATTTTTCTCGTACATGTGACTATGTCCAATGGTCATCTCATGCCCGGAAACGGTATATTACAAAATTTTGTCGAAATGTTTGGGCCTTTTTTTTTTGGATTATAAATAGCTTGACCCTGACCCATTATGACCCCAAATGACCCACTAGTCGAATTTTCTCGAGCACGTGACCTGGCTAATGGTATTTTTATCTCTGGAAATGATAAAATAGAAAATTTCGTCAAAATCGTTTGAACCGTTTTCTAGATAAACTTTGCTTACCCACAGTGACCCAAAAATGACCCACTAATCGAATTTTCTCTAATATGTAACTTAGCCCGTGGTTCTTCTCGTAAGTCAAAACGACAGAATACAAAATTTAGTCGAAATCGTTACAGCCGTTTTTTAGTAAAAATTGGCTTGACCCATAGTGACCCAAAAATGACCCACTAATCGAAATTTCTCGAACATGTAACATAGCCCAATTTTTTCCCGTGCCGAAAAACGGTTGGATATAAAATTTAGTCAAAATTGATTGTGCCGTTTTTTAGATATAATTAGCTTGACCTTGACCCATTATGACCCAAAATGACCCACTAATCGAATTTTCACGAACACGTGACCTAGCCCAATGGTCTTATCGTGCCCGAAAATGATAAAATAAAAAATTTCGTCAAAATCGTTAGAGCCGTTTTCTAGATAAACTTTGCTTGAATCACAGTGACCCAAACATGACCCACTAATCGAATTTTCTCTAATATGTGACTTAGCCCATTGGTCTTCTCGTAAGTCAAAACGACAGAATACGAAATGTAGTGAAAATCGTTAGAGCTGTTTTTTAGATAAAATTGGCTTGACCCATAGTGACCCAAAAATGACCCACTAATCAAAATTTCTCGGACATGTGACCTAGCCCAATAGTTTTCTCGTGCGGAAAAACGGTTGGATATAAAATTTAGGCAAAATCGATTGAGCCGTTTTTTAGATATTATTAGCTTGACCATGACCCAAATGATTCCTTTCTACTTTAATATCGTTAATCCATATTCCATGTGTTGGAGACTATGAAAAATGGTATAAAGTAAAATCTTTTAAGATGGAATCACATAGGAAAGAAAGAAAAAAGCGTTATAGACAAGTTCCCTTCTTAGGAGTTGTAAATGTAGTCTATTTTTCTCAGGTATTATTATATGCATTTTCCATGGATCAACAGATTTTTCCGTTTAAGGAAGGATTCCGTCATAGGCAGATTTTTTATTTATTTTTATTTTTTACTAGTTTTACTGTATTTTATTTATATTTTTTTTGCCTTAAAATCTACTATCCTTTAAAAATATGAATTTTAAAATTTTATTGTGAAATAATAACCAGTTAAAAATATATGCATTTGTTGTAAAAGTTTTTGGGCTGAGCCAAATTTTAGTTATTTTTGCGCTGGCTAGGTCAGTCATAGAAAATGATTTTTATACGGGTTGTCTCGAGTTCGGGAATGAAAATTTCGCCCAAGGGAGACCTAGGAATAAGGAAGCTAGTCCCATTTCGGTATAACCAGTGGCCGAGAGGTTCTGCTTTCAAAGCTGGTAGATGGGAGGTGCTGGGTTCGAACCCAATCGTGCCCTTCGGCCCAATCTTTCGGAGTTTTCTCTGGTTTTCTGCGAAACTTGGATATCCTTGCTTAAATACGAATTATGTTCCCTTACAAAGACCTCCACGGAAGGCACTCTCCCTCTTCGGGCCCATATCCTTTGTGTAGTTAATTGGCCGTCATAAATCGCACCAACACCCGGTTCGGTACGAAAAATTACGTTAGGCCCGGCCTGGCAAAGTCTTCAGAAAAATGTCGCCAATCCCGGGTTTGTCCCGGCCTCAGAATACAGATTTTTTTAACGGCCTCGCCGGGACGATAAAGAACCTGAATTAGTGACGGCTAAAATTATGAAAATCTCTTAATCGGCATGTTAGAAAAAGCATTGTTTCAAATTACACATTTAACATTTATTTATGGACATTTAAATAGTACAAAAAGGAGGTGGAAAGGGAACGTTAAATTGAAAAACGGAAAAAGTTAAACTGAATCGAAAGTTTAAGCTACAGAAAAAAGTTACTTTTTCGCGTGCATTTTTTAGAAATGCATTTAAACATTTTATTAGGAGCCAATCAATGTTTAAAACTTTAAATGATTTTTTCTGCATAATGTTTTTTTAATTATTATTTCTTGTCCTTAAATTATTATAAATCAGAATCGTAAATAAAAAAGGTGCAAACTTGTAACATATCTTTTTTGATCATTTTACATAAATTTTATTTTGGCAAATTTGAAAAAAAAATTACTTTTGAAAATATGATTTATTTAAAAAATAAGTTACATAATTTTTTAAATAAATATTTTTTTATATTTTTAAAATTAATATTTAAAAAAAAACCTGAAACAAAACTAAAATTATACTTTTCTCCTTAATTTAATGAAAAAAATTTGAAATCCGATGAATAATGTTTCGAGTTTTATAACTCGAAACATTATTCATCGGATTTCAAATTTTTTGATTGATGGATTTTTTGATTTGGAGCGGATTTTAAATTAAATCCGCTTAAAAATAATAATCATTTAATTTTTTTAAAAAATTCATTAGAAATATTAGGATGTCATTTTCGTTGCAAATTATGTGGTTAACCATCGCAAAAAAAGAAAAAAAAAATCTAACGCAATAAATATATTTTTTACATGTTTCCTAGAACTCTTAAAGTAACATTGTTTCTTGGATTACACGTATTTCAATTTGTGTCTAATCCCTTAAAACCTGTTGAATTATTTAAACGGCCATAACTCTGCGAGTTTTTCAGATATGAAGATGCATTTTTTGTGTTTAATTCAGGAATGGATAAGGAAAGTTTTCCTGATTGGAATTTTTACACTACGGGGCCGTATAAAAATTTAATTTTCATATTTTTTGAAATAGATCCCTCCATGGAGTTGCAACTTATGTCATTAAATTTTGCACCTTTTTTTTATGAAACTTTGCAATTGGATGTATTGGTCTAGGGAGTGGTTCCCAAAGTGGGGCGTACGCCCCACAGGGGGGCAATTTCAGATTTCCTATTAACAAATTTTCTGGGTTTTTTTCCCTAATGAAAGTAGTGTCGTAGTCTAAAAAGAGAAATAATAGATGTAAAAATTTAAAAATAACTGAATAAAAATTAATTTTCAAAACGTACTCATTTAAAACTAAAAATACACTGACACCAGATTAATTATGTCAGTTGTTTTTTTTTTAAATATTTTGACACCATTTATATACTACAAAATCTTTTTAATTTTTCTGGTTTTAATATCATTTTAGTAAAACACACCTCTTTTTTTTTTACTATTTATATATACAGGGTGATTCATAAAAGATGGGCAGAACTTTAAGGGGTTATAGTACACTTAAAGACAAATAATATTAAATAGGAGACTAAGGGTCCCAGACGTATTCCCAAGGAGATAGGGGGCATTAAAGTTTAGGGTCCGAAATTTCAAATGATTATAAAACATGGAAAAATTGGTCGATTCGTTTGCGGTTTTTGCAAAAAATTTTCTTTATGCCAGTATTTTCTTGAAATAAAATTTTAAAGTTCAATTTCAAAAAATACCGATAGGGGGCGCTTTAGACTTTGGAGTAACAAACAACTATTTTTTAACGTTATTTTTTGTATTTCTTTAAATGATTTCGAAAGCTTAGACTTAAACTTAAATTTTGATCTAAAAATCTGAGTCCTAACGAGTAGTTAAGTAGCGTAAACTGAAATTTGAAATTTGAAACCCTTCTCCCCCCAGAACAAAAATCAGTTATTCCCGATCTTTGTGTCGTAGATTAGGCTCTAACTACTGCCGCGTTTTGCTAAAATTATTCTTTATGTCAGTATTTTCTTGAAAATAAATTTTAAAGAAAATTTTCAAAAAATTCCGATAGAGGGCGCTTTAGACTTTGGAGTAACGAACAACTATTTTATACCGTTAGTTTTTGTGTCTCATTAAATGCTTTCTAAAGCTTAGACTTAAACTTAAATTTTCAGCTCAAAATCTGAATCGCTGAGCGTGGTTCAGTAGCGAGGGGAGGGGGTTCAAATTTCAACTTCTGAACATAGTTCAGTTTGCACTACTTAACCATGCCCAACGATTCTGTGCTGTGATACGAGGCAAAAATACAACTTTCGTCAAGGACTGCATAGTCGGAATTCACTCATAAAGGCACTGGCACAGTTGGAAACGTCGCTCATGCAAACGTTAAAGCTCCATTCCTGACGCTAGTCACCGAGTGAAGAAGGAAACAGAAAGTATGCAAATGTCAAATGGGGAATAAGAAGAACACGTATGCAAAATTTCGACACGATTCAGGCATAAAAACCACTGAACGGTGAGTCAAGTGTAAGTCGCTGTAGTAATGAATCGGAAGATGGTGCCCTTCACGAATAAGGAAAAGGCTGAGATGCATTTAATTTATGGAGCGGCAGATGGAAATGGTGCAGAGGCACAACGAATGTACGGAGAGCGATTTCCCAACAGGCGGTTGCCTAACCGCAAAACTTTCGAGCGCTTGCACAGACAGTTGTGTGAGACGGGATCATTTCTCGCTTCCCGGTCGAATGCAGGTCGTGCAAAAAAGGACGAATCAGTAGTTGTTGCAGAAGCCATTCTAGATGTAGTAGCGGCGCAGCCAAGTACAAGTACACGAACAGTGGCTAGGCAGGTGGATACCTCACAGTCCATGACTTGGAGGGTACTGAAGGATGAACATTTGCTCCCGTTTCATGTGCAACGAGTCCAGAAACTGTCTCCAGGGGATTATCCAAATCGTATTGAATTCGCCCGCTGGTTTCTGCAGCAGAACGCGCTAAATCCACATTTTGGACGAACTGTGCTTTTCACCGATGAATGTACCTTCACACGTGAAGGTACATTTAACACACACAATGCACATGTATGGGCGGATGTCAATCCACATGCTACGTATCCACATGCTCATCAGAGACGCTTTTCCATCAATGTTTGGGCAGGAATCCTCGGAGACCACCTAATCGGACCGTACCTTCTTCCTGAACGCCTCAACGGTAAAACATACCTCACATTTCTGCAACATGTGCTGCCAGACCTGTTAAACGTTGTTCCTCCACGCATCCGGCGGGTCATGTGGTTCCAGCACGATGGAGCGCCAGCCCATTACGTACGAGACGTCCGCAACTATCTGGACATCACATTTCCGAACAGATGGATTGGCCGAGGTGGTCCTGTTGCTTGGCCTGCTCGCTCGCCAGATCTTTCACCCCTCGATTTCTTTTTTTGGGGACGATTGAAGGCTCTTATGTATGAGACACCCATTGAATCCCCCGAGGAACTGGTCGCCAGACTTTCCGCCGCTGTAGGGGAAGTGCTCGAAAAGCCTGATGTTTTCGCGAATGTTCGCTGTTCCATTCTTCGCCGTTGTTCTGCGTGCATAACCTCTGGTGGTCACAATTTTGAACATTTATTGTAATTACATGTTAATAAATATGCTTTGGTAACATAATCCTAATTTGTGTCTTTTTACCTCGTATCACAGCACACAATGTGTGGACATGGTAAACTGATCTGTGCTCAGGAGTAGAAATTTCAAACCCCTCTCCCCAGAAACTTAACCACGTCTAACGATTCAGATTTTGGGCTGAAAATTTAAGTCTAAGCTTTAGAAAGCATTTAATGAGACACAAAAAAATAACGGTATAAAATAGTTGTTCGTTACTCCAAAGTCTAAAGCGCCCTCTATCGGAATTTTTTGAAAATTTTCTTTAAAATTTATTTTCAAGAAAATACTGACATAAAGAATAATTTTAGCAAAACGCGGCAGTAGTTAGAGCCTAATCTACGACACAAAGATCGGGAATAACTGATTTTTGTTCTGGGGGGAGAAGGGTTTCAAATTTCAAATTTCAGTTTACGCTACTTAACTACTTGTTAGGACTCAGATTTTTAGATCAAAATTTAAGTTTAAGTCTAAGCTTTCGAAATCATTTAAAGAAATACAAAAAATAACGTTAAAAAATAGTTGTTTGTTACTCCAAAGTCTAAAGCGCCCCCTATCGGCATTTTTTGAAATTGAACTTTAAAATTTTATTTCAAGAAAATACTGGCATAAAGAAAATTTTTTGCAAAAACCGCAAACGAATCGACCAATTTTTCCATGTTTTATAATCATTTGAAATTTCGGACCCTAAACTTTAATGCCCCCTATCTCCTTGGGAATACGTCTGGGACCCTTAGTCTCCTATTTAATATTATTTGTCTTTAAGTGTACTATAACCCTTTAAAGTTCTGCCCATCTTTTATGAATCACCCTGTATATATATATATATATATAAAAAAAAAAAAAATTGAACATCTATTCATAGTGTAATATAGGGAAAATAAAATATAAAAGGAACTTTTACATATGAAATTTTGTAGGGCACATCTAAAATTGACAATTTGGAAAAAAATGTTTTGAATTATCTAAGTGAGTTACTATTTTTATGAAATTAATAAATCCCTGTGCGTATTACGGTAGGAAATGAGTAGAAAGTAAACTTCTTACGGCTTCTTCTGCACACCACATACGCAAAATATGAACATACTTCACGGCATATGTATTTTTAAATTTCAAATCGGAGAAAACATGGTGGCTAAATAATAATAATTATGGGGAAAAGAAAGCCCGCTATCAAAGAAGTATGTTATGAGGAGAAAGAAATATAGCTACTTAAAATGGATAAAAGCACGAATCCGGAAATGTTAATTGGGAATCATGTTATCCATACAGTTTCGGTAATGCACAAATGTAACTTGCTCTTAATGAAGTACTCAAATCCATTATAAAATGTATCAATTCTATCAGATGTAATACAAAATGTGACAGAGATTTCAAGAAATTTTACGAAGATAAAAATGTTGAATATTTATCAGTTTTAAATTAGAGGTAATTTTCCAAAAAAAAAAACAATAAAACTTTTGTAGATGTAAATGCGAAGATCAATGGCTTCATTGCATTCATAGAGTTATGTTAAAAACATACTTGTAATTTAAAAAAAAAATTAGGATGTTGATAAATTTAAGAATGCGAAATCACTTATCAGAGTCGATGCTATTATCGAATCCTTGCGAAAAAATAGTTTCGTTTTTATGCAGTAAGATTTATATGATATAGAAGGGAAGGGGGACATCATGATTTTAGGGATGCGTAAATGGAGCGCAGAGAAAAAGGGTTGGGAACCACTGGTCTATGGGCAATATTTAAGGAAATAGACTATTGTTTCGATATTTATGAATCACCCTGTATATATATATATATATATATATATATATATTAAAAATTTCCATTTTTAAAAAGTGGTTAAGAGGATTTTAAAGGTTCACTTTCTATTCCAATTTATGTATAGCAAATACTACACTTAAATTTATTGAGTCATTGTACATACATTGTAATGATTTTTAAAGTCAATTAATGAACAGCTCTGCTAGAAGGCAATATTTTGCTTAAACAGTGTGTGTAATAGAATCTGAATATGCTCTAGAGATATGCTTAAGAAAGTATTCGTATTTATAAGAAAATAAACATTTCACAAATATTGCAGTAATATTGTATGTCTCCGGGTTATTTTTTTTAATAAAAAAAAGCAAAAACTTTTAGAGACATTTACAGTAAAACAGGAGAAAATTTTATTTAAATATCACACGACCTTGCTTTCAATGGTCCAATCAATCCCGAAATATGTTTAACTGTGGAAGAATATGATTGTTATCAATATTTTAGTGTTCATTACATTTATTCCCTATATCTATACTTAATATTATAAAGAGGTAAAAATTGTTTATTTGTAGGAGGTAAGCTCTGGAACCACCGAACCGATTCCAAAAGTAATGGTATCAAAATGATGGTGTTAGTCCAACATAGAACATAGGCTATATTTTATGTCGGTGCAACTCCCCAAAGGGGGTGCAGGAACAAAAAACGTTCTAAAAATGCGATTCATGTGTTACTGAAGGGCCTAGAAATATGAAATTTGAAATATTAGCTACTTATTAGATATAAAAGATTTCTAAGAACAGTTCTTAAACAATTCGAAATTTAATAGGGGTGAAAATGCACAAAAAGCGTTCTAAAAAACGTTCTAAATGGTGGTTTCTACACAATCCCAGGAAATAAAAAAACGATTTAAAAAATAAAGGTGTCAAAATGACGGAATGACGGTAACACTCCTTGCTCCAACATAGGCTATGTTTTATGTCGGTGCCACTACCCGAAAGGTGGTGCAGGAGCAAAAAACGTTCTAAAAATGCGATTTTTGCGTTACTTAAAGGCCTAGAAACATGAAATTTGAAATATTAGCTATTTATTATAGATACTAGCAAACCCCGCGGCTTTGCTCGCGTAATATTTGAAATATGCCAAGTGATATTTATATGTCTAATTTTTATTAAAAGGTAGTAACTAAATTTTTATTTTATTAAAAGATAATATTTTATTTTATTAGAAGTTTTTTTTTTATTAAAAGGTACTTATTACTTTTAGGAATAATTCAAAAGTTACTATTTAAAGCACAGTTTGATTAAACATGATTATTACACTGCATTAGGCAGAAATGAGACTTATATTAATGAAATGAAGTAAAACTAAATAAATGATAATTTAAAAAATATTTTGAAACTTTTACGCACAATTAATACGCTTATTTCAGTATTCATTTGAAGTTTTGAATTTCTTAGAAACCATCTTCTTACATCTTAAAATTAACCATCATGTCAAATTCCAAGTCCTACCACCTCTCTCAACATAAAGGGCTATGTTGAAACAGGAACTGTCACCATTAATTTGCCAACATTAATTTTGAAATTGGTTTGTTATTTCCTAATATTCCTCAGAAACGTAATTTAAAAAGCTTTTAAAGCCCTTTTTCAGAACGTTTGTTGTTCCCGTGAGCCCCAGGTGGTAGAATCACCGGAATAAAATATAGCCTGTGTAGGATCGTTACCATTGATTCGCAACTATTATTTTATAATCGGTTTATATTCCCTGAAATTGTATAGAATCGTAATGTAGAACTTTTTTAGAATGCTTTTCTCACCTCCCCTTCGCTTCACCCCTTTTTAATTCGAATTTATTTTCGACGTTCCTTCGAGGGCATTTATATTTTATAAGTAGCTACCATGTCATATTTAAAGTTTCTAGCCTTTTCAGTATCACAGTAATCGCAATTTAGAAAGTTTTTAGCTCCTCCAACCCTCTGGTGGTAGTGGAACAGACATAAAATAAAACTTATGTTTGAGCAGATTCTATCACCAAAATTTGTCATCATTATATTTTTAATCGGTTTGGTAATTTATAAGTTTGCTTAAAAATTGTAATTTATAGCGCTTTTCACTCACTTCATTTTTTTTTTGGGGGGGGGGGGGAATTTTCTTTCGACTGTTCTTAGAAAGCAGTTGGATCTTGTAAGTAAATACCATGCCATTCTTCAAAGTGTTAGACCACTCAGTTGTGCAAAAAACGCAAATTAGAACATGTTTTGCTTTTGCAACCCTCAGCTTCAGATGGTAGTGACAGCAACATAAAATATAACCTATGTTATAGCAGGGACTGTCACCATTTATTTGCAACCATTACTTTTGAAATAGCTTTGGTATTGCCTTAGATTGAGTAGAAATCGCAATTTAGAACGTTTTTAGGACGCTTTTCGCGCATTTTCACCCCTTTTTAAATTTCCAATTTTTTCTAAACTGTTCTTAAAGATCATTTATATCTAATAAATATGTACCTTGCCTAATTTTAAGTTGCTAGCCCCTACCGATCACAAAAATCGAAATTTAGAACGCTTTTTTGCTCCTGTAGCGTCTTGGTGATAGTGATAACGACATAAAATAGTGTCTATGTTAGAGCAGAGGCTGTCAGCATCAATTTCCTACTATTACGTTTGAAATCAGATTCATTCTTCCTGAGATATTGCCAACAAATCGGCATTTAGAACGTTTTTAGAACGCTTTTCGTGCATTTTGCTCCTGCATCTGCTCTGGGGTAGTGGAAACAGAAATAAAATATAGCCTATCTGGGAGCAAGATCTGTAACCATCATTTTTACACCATTATATTTGAAATCGGTTCAGTACTTCCTGAGATTGCATAGAAATCGCAATTTAGAAAGTTTTTTACAACGCTTTTTGCGCATTTTGACCCCCTTTTAAATTTCGATTTTTTTAGGAAATGTCCACTGATATCTTATAACTAACTACCATTCCAAATTTAACGATTCTAGGCCCTTCCGAAACGCAAAAGCCGCAATTTAGAACGTTTTTCTCCTGCACCCCTTTGGGGTAGTGGCACCGACATAAAACATCGCCTATGTTGGAGAAAAGGTTGTCACCATCATTTTGCGCAATTATTTTTTAGATCGGTTTGGTATTTACTGAGATTGTGTAGAAACCACCATTAGAACGTTTTTTAGGACGCTTTTCGCGCATTTTCACCCCTTTTAAATTTCGAATTGTTTAAGAACTGTTCTTAGAAATACTTTATATCTAATAAGTTGCTAATATTTCAAATTTCATATTTCTAGGCCCTTTGATAACGCAAAAATCTCAATTTTAGTAAGTTTTTTGCTCCTGCACCCCCTTTGGGGTAGTGACACCGACATAAAACATAGCCTATCTTGGAGCAAGCGTTGTCACCATCATTAACACACCAATATTTTTTAAATCGGTTTGGTATTTCCTGAGATTATGTGGAAACTACCATTTAGAACGTTTCTTAGAACGATTTTTGTGCATTTTCACCCCTTTTAAATTTCGATTTTTTAAGAACTGTTCTTAGACATCATTTATATCTTATAAGTAACTAATACTCAAAATTTCATATTTCTAGGCCCTTCAGTAACGTTAAAATCACATTTTTAGAACATTTTTTGCTCCTACAGCCCCTTTGGGGTAGTGGCACCGACATAAGATATAGCCTATGTTCTAAGTTGGAAAAACACCATCATTTTGATACCATTAAATCTGGAATCGGTTCGGTAGTTCCAGAGCTTACCTCCGACAAATAAACAATTTTTTCCTCTTTATGATAGGAAGTATAGATAAAGTTTTCTAAGAACAGTTGTTAAACAATTCGAAATTTAAAAGGAGTGAAAAGGCGCGAAAAGCGTTCTAAAAAACGTTATACATGGTGGTTTCTACACAATCTCAGGAAATACCAAAACGATCTAAAACATAATGGCGCCAAAATGATGGTGACAACCCTTGCTCCAACATAAGGCTATGTTTTATGTCAGTGCCACTACCCGAAAAGGGGTGCAGGAGGAAAAAAGGTTCTAAAAATGCGATTTTTGCGTTACTGAAGGGCCTAGAAATATGAAATTTCAAATATTAGCTACTTATTAGATATGACGGATTTCTAAAAACGGTTCTTAAACAATTCAAAATTTAAAAGGGGTGAAAAAATGCGAAAAGCGTTCTAAAACACGTTCTACATGGTGGTTTCTACACAATCTCAGGAAATACCAAACCTATCTAAAACATAATTGCGTCAAAATGATGGTGACAATCCTTGCTCCAACATAGGCTATGTTTTATGTCGGTGCCACTACCCCAAAGGGGATGCAGAGAAAAAACTTTCTAAATTGCGGTTTTTGCGTTACAGAAGGGACTAGAATCGTGAAATTTGGAATGGTAGTTAGTAATAAGATATCAATGATCTCTAAGTACATTTCCTAAAAAAATCGAAATTTAAAAGGAGGTCAAAATGCGCAAAAACCGTTGTAAAAAACGTTCTAAATGGCAATTTCTATGCAATCCCAGGAAGTACTGAACCGATTTCAAATATAATGGTGTAAAAATGATGGTGACAGATCTTGCTCCAATATAGGCTATATTTTATATCTGTTTCCACTACCCCAGACGAGATGCAGGAGCAAAATGCGCGAAAAGCGTTCTGAAAACGTTCTAAATGCCGAGTTGCCAGTACTATCTCAGGAAGAATCAAACTGATTTCAAACGTAATGGTAGGAAATTGATGCTTATAACATCAGCTCTAACATAGACGCTATTTTATGTCGGTATCACTATCACCTAGACGTTTTAGGAGCAAAAAAGCGTTCTAAATTTCGATTTTTGTGATCGGTAGGGGCTAGCAACTTAAAATTAGGCAAGGTACATATTTATTAGATATAAATGATCTTTAAGAACAGTTTCGAAAAAATTGGAAGTCTAAAAAGGGGTGAAAATGCGCGAAAAGTGTTCTAAAAACGTTCTAAATTGCGATTTCTACTCAATCTCAGGAAATACCAAAACTATTTCAAAAATAATGGTTGCAAATAAATGGTGACAGTCCCTGCTATCGCATAGCTTGTATTTTATGTTGCTGTCCCTACCATCTGAGGGTTGTAAAAGCAAAACATGTTCTAATTTGCGTTTTTTGCACAACGGAGGGGTCTAACACTTTGAAGTATGGCATGGTATTTACTTACAAGATGCAACTGCTTTCTAAGAACAGTCGAAAGAAAACTCCAAATTTAAAAAGATGAAGTGAGCAAAAATCGTTATAAATTAAAATTTTTAAGAAAACTTATAAAATACCAAACCGATTAAAAAAATAATTATCACAAATTGTTGGTGATAGAACCTGCTCAAACATAATATATATATTACGCTCAAACATAACATGCTTTATATGCTCAAACATAAGCTATATTTGTCTGTGCCACTACCACCAGAGGGTTGCCAGAGCTAAAAACTTTCTAAATTGCGATTTCTGTGATACTGAAAAGCCTAGGAACTTTAAATATGGCATGGTAGTTACTTATAAATATAAATGCCCTGGAGGACTGTCGAAAATAAATTCGAATTAAAAAGGGGTTAAGCGAAGGGGAGGAGCGAAAAGCATTCTAAAAATGTCCTAAATTACGATTTCTATGCAATTTCAGGGAATATAGCCGATTATAAACGTAATAGTTGCGAATCAATGGTAACAGTCTCTGATCCTACACAGGCTATATTTTATGCCGATGATTCTACCACCTGGGATTCACAGGAACAACAAACGTTCTAAAAAAGACCTTTAAATTTTTCTAAAACACGTTCTGTGGAATATTAGGAAATAACAAACCGATTTCAAAATTAATGTTGGTACATTAATGGTGACAGTTCCTATTTCAACATAGCCCTTTATGTTGAGAGAGGTGGTAGGACTTGGAATTTGACATGATGTTTTATTTTAAGATGTAAGAAGACGGTTTCAAAAAAAATTAAAACTTCAAATGAATACTGAAATGAGCGTATTAATTGAACATAAAAGTTTCAAAATATTTTCTAAATTATCATTTATTTAGTTTTATTTCGTTTTATTAATTTAAGTCTCATTTCTGCCTCATGAGTGTAATAATGATGTTTAATCAAACTGTGTTTTAAATAGTAATTTTTGAATTATTCCTAAAAGTGATAAGTACCTTTTAATAAAATAAAATATTACATTTTAATAAAATAAAAATTTAGTTAGTACCTTTTAATAAAAATTAGACTTATAAATATCACTTGGCATATTTCAAATATTACGCGAGCAAAGCCGCGGGGTTTGCTAGTATATACTACTTATGAATTAAACATCAATTTTCATATACTAACAAATTGAAACATCTGTTTTGATTATTTATGATTATGAAAGAGCGATGGCTAACAGATGCGGCCAGGACAAATATATATCATTGCTAATATAAAACACATTTTCACGATGCATTTTATCTACAAGTAAACTTAAAAAAGTATCATTGTTATACGTTTGAAAGGCAATTTATGATAATTATCGACAAAAGCCACATTAAAGAAATTTTCACTTTGAAAATGCTCAAACTATCAAATATCATTCAAAATAAAAATAATTCATCACTTTTAACTATCTATCTTAATGTTATTATAAGTACTTTTATTTTACTTTAAAAACGCGAATTAACTATGTCCTCAACAGTTAACCCGAGAGTAGTCGCGACATTTTTTAGAACGTTAGTAGTCGCGTTCGGTCCATTTGCCGCCGTTATCAGCAGGCCGAAAACGAAGGGGAAACTTGCCGGTGTTATCAGATGATCGAAAACGGATAACGTAGGGTGAAAATATTGACTGAACTTTAAAAGATTACAGCAATTATTCATTTTACAACTTTTTACAGCAATTATTTATTCCTCTTAAGTATATATTCAGTTGGCATCTAGATAACTGTTTTTATAACTCTTTCTTCGTTTTGCATAAATACTTAAAAGTAAATAGTAAATGATTTGATTGAATTTCTGATGTTACTATGAATCAATAATTAGTAGGAAAACATTTTCGAATATGAATCTAAATTCGTGATAGGGGTATTTTTATTTATTTTTATTTATTTATTTATTTATTTTTGGAAGGACAGAATCAGAGTCAGGTAGATTTTTATGATACTCCGGCACTCTCTAAATTAATAAATTTACCATCAATATATTGCACTGATATTAAATTGAACAATTAAACTGAAAGTAGAAATGGAACCTATGACATGAAACAGAAAATCAAATACAATACCACTAATTCACCAGCATATTGCGGACGATTAATTTATTTAAAACATATGAAAAACCATCAAATTTGATGCAATAAACAATTAAAGACAATATATATATATAAACATTTTGTACAATAATACCATTGAAAAATAATGAAAATAACCAATAATTATGAAATCACAAACACCACATAAACAAATATTATTAAAAATGTATAATTATATATATATATATATATATATATATAATAAAGAATAAGGTAAAAAATACTTAACTTCGAAATTATAAATGTAAATGTTGTAACTACGTTTTATTTATTTATTTATTTTGTGGGTTGTCTGTGTGTGTATGAGGGGGGAGAGGAGGGTGGGGGGATGGGCTCGCGAGATTTTGTGATTAAATCCATTTTTCAAATGAAAATGCACGATTTGTAGTTTTTTTACTTATTTCAGGGTGGGAGCAGCGCCCTTGAATAAAAATCTGGATACGAATTTCGCTTATATAAAGCAAATAATAAATAAGTTACTGAAATTATATATTTAATTTAAATACATTTGCAATTGTAGATTTAAATCATAAGATGGATAAATTATTTTAATTAATAGAATCACTGAAAGGTTCATTTTAATAGGGATGTATTTTAGAGCAACTATTTAATTAAAATAAATATTCAATTGTACATTTCATAATAAGTTATTAATGGTATAATTTATTGTTTTATAATAACATTCATTATAATAATAAAAACAATAAAAAAAAATTTCTCCGAAATTATAAATATTGAGCAATAATTTTATTTAAATGAATTTTCTCTCATATTCTGGAAAACATTATTCTGAAAAATAGTTTGAACAATTGATGAAGGACAACAAATTTAAATTTGTTAGATACCGTCCCCAAGCCTCTATTGGATTTCAATAATAATAATAATAATAAAACATTTTCTGCGGCATTGTTAAAAAAAAATGCGTTTTTACTTACAGTATGAAAATTTAACAATAGATAAATTTTAGAAAAATACTTAAAATATTTTTTTAAAATCATAGAATAAACATTCACTGAATTACCCAAAAGATATTTTTATTTGCGTAGTTTCTAACCTACATTATAAAATTCTCATTATTTTTCTTATTGTACAAATAAATTATATGTATGCTCTTCGCAGATATACATACTACATTTCTGAGAAAATTGTTTTATCTTTCGAATTCGTTTTATTGTACAAAAACGATACTTTTCAGATTTTGGAGATACGGCAATTTTTTTACTGATTCTCACAAAATTCTCTTCTCTTTTTTTAATGGTTTGGCAGTGTTATTGTCTGTTTTCTTTCATTTATATATTCCGGTAATAAATGGAAAACAAGTTTTTTCAAATAATGATGATGAATTTCCCTTTTATTTCCATATTTAAACGACTATCAATTTGAGAATTTATTCGCGCAATATTTGACAATGAAAAAAAAAAAATGTAAGTGAGCATCCATCAGTTTTTTGTGCGAACTGACTTCACAACTAATATAATAAAACAATTTTAAGTCACATTCTAAAAGTAAAAAAAAAAGTACTCTTATGAACGGATAAAATAGTAGAAAGAAAGAAAGAGACGAACACAGACACGAAATAACAACAGGCAGAGAGTCCGTACTTCGAAGAAACTTTCCCCCACAGATTTCGCGGAAATGGGAAAGGGTGAACAAGAGGGGGAAAAATTCAACTAACGCAAGTGGTCGCAACGCGGTCATTTAGACCGATTGAAACTTAAGAAGGCCATAAAATGCTAAGAAATAGCAGGAATGACTTGCAATTTTACTACACAAGAGTGTGAACACTCAAGGTCAGCTACACGGAATTTCGCTATCGTAACTTAAACGGGAAATGAGTTACAGGAAGATAACGAATTTCGGGCGGGGAAAAGACCAACGCGCGACTATTAACGGGTTAAAAAACGGCTATTTGGAGATTATTTAGTTTATAATCTAACAATAGACTTTGCATTTTTTCATATTCTTTCAATCTGTTTAAACTTTTCAGATAGGTGTGAATTCTTTATCAATCTAATTACTTTCTGATTAAATTATAGTTATATAATAATCTTACATATGTGTCGTCTAGTTTCAAAACCGGCCAACTCCTCAAAATTGGAAATGTGTTTTTTTTTTTCAGTTCCTTTCTTTGTCTGCGTTATTTCAGTTGTTTTTAAGATAAGTAAACGTTTCTACATCTGGAAACAATGAACTATTCCAAAGTCGGTCAAATGTACTTTCGTAATGTTTATAAAACTAAATAATTTTGGTTCCAATTTTATTTTGGCTAAGTGTGGCAAAAAAAAAATCAGTTTCCCCCCCAAAAATTATTTTTTAGAGATTGCCGGTTTTACAACTAGACGACACTTATATAGTGCACGTAAGTTTTCAAAACTGTACGTGTTTTCAATTCTTTTTTAACTGCATTTATTTAAGCATATTTTATTACTGTTTTATAATTTATTGAAACGTTTAAGTGTTCTTTTATTTTATGTTACTTTTTCGATTTATGTGAAATATTTTCTCTTTATTTTGATTTTTTTTCATACGCAGTTATTTTACCTCAATCCCATTCCTCCACAGCTTTAATAGCTTCTTATGAACCATGTTTCAGTTCTTTAGTTGTAGCGTATAACTTTGTCTGAAAAGCAAATACAACTTATTTCTTTTAACTGGTTTCATTTTCTATATTTTAAACGTACTTATAAGAAGTTACTCTTGCTGTACTGTATATTAAATCAGTAATTTAAACATTTCACCTAATGGGTACTTAAATTTTGACATATGATTTTCTATGTTTGTAAGGGGAAAATACATTACTTTAAACAATAGCAGCATAGACACATGAAATATTTTTGATAAAACAATTACACTACTGTAACAAAAAAAAAAAAAGTGAATTATATTTTAGGAGCTGAAATCATAAGTATCATAGTCCTTAAAAGTTTTATTGAGTGGAAAATAAATTATATCCTTCAAGTCAGGTATATTTACCAAATATACTCTTGTAATCTCCGTACTATCCATTTAGCGTAACACAAGGATTTAAGTTTAAATGTTACTTTTGTTTGAAGTTAATTGAAAAGCCGGATTACTACTTACAAAGTTCTATCTCCATTATATGAGAACTTCAAGAGATTTACGAAGAGTGCAAAGAGATTTATATAAATAATATTTAACGTAAATAGTTTGAAACTATTTTAGAATAATGTCATTTACGAAAGTTAATTTAGAGTAAATAAATATTTTCAGTTACTAAAAATAAATATTTAAAAAATAGTCCAGGCAATAGGGAATTTTACCTAGCAAAATTAATGGTAGTTCTGGAAATCAGCTTATTTTATGTTTTTTCGGTCACTTAGTCCGAATTTGTAACTTCCCACCGAAATTTTCCCCGGCAGCCCCCCCAAAAATGTTTTTATAAAAAAAAAATCAATTTTTTTATTGTTTTAGGGGAAAAGTATCTAGAAATTCAGAAAGTAGACAAAATTTGCAATAAATTAGCTGTATGACATTATGACTTAGGATGAAGGGGAAGGGGGGATCTGCCTCGGAATATGCGCGCGGTATTGCGTGGACTAAGTTGTGCAATTTCACTTAACCGCTCACACGTTTACATTCGCCCTCCCATCTCCCCTCCGAACTTTCCTTATAAGGTTTACTTTAAGTTTTTTGGGTCGCTGAATCCGAATTTTTAACTTACCCTCAAAATTTTCTCCCCGAACCACCCCCCCCTCTCAAATAGTTGTTATTAACTTAAATTTCTTATTGTTTTAGGGGAAAAGCATTACGAAATTCAGAAACTAGGCAAAATTTGCAACAAATAGGATGTATGACATTATGACGTAGGATAAACGGGGAGAGAGGGGGCTGCCTCGGAACATTCCCCGCGCGCTTTTCTCAAAAACCAAATTTTTTCAAAAAATCATTTTTTGGGGGGGTTGCCGGGTGAAATTTTGGTGGGAAGTTCCAAATTCGTATTCAGCGACCCAAAAAACATAAAGTGAGTCGAAATCCAGAACTAGTATTAATTTTTCCAGGTAAAATCCCCTATAGCCTGGACTTCATAACTTAGTGCATGTAGCGCAGAGGAAGCCCTCTCCCACCCCGTTCATCCTACGTCATAATATCATACATCCTATTTGTTGCAAATTTTGTCTGGTTTCTGAATTTTGTAATGCTTTTCCCCTAAAACAATAAGAAATCTAAGTTAAAAACAACAATTTGGGGGTGGATTTTGGGGGGAAGTTAAAAATTCGGATTCAGCGACACAAAAAACTTAAAGTAAACCATATAGAGAAAGTTTGGAGGGGAGATTGGAGGGCGAATTTAAACGTGTGAGTGGATAAGTGGAATTGCGAAACTTAGTTCACGCAGCACCGCGCGCATGTTCCGAAACAGATCCCCCCCTTCCCCTTCATCCTAAGTCATAATGTCATATATCTGATTTGTTGCAAATTTTGTCTACTTTCTGAATTTGTAGATACATTTTCCCTAAAACTATAAAAGACTGATTTTTTTAAGAAAAACCTTTCTTGGGGGGCATTTTACCAAAATTTGGGGGCATTGCCGGGGAAAATTTTGGTGGGAAGTTAAAACTTCGGATTCAGCGACCCAAAAAATTTATAGTAAGCCTTTTCCAGAGCTACCATGAATTTTGCTAGATACCCTATATGATCTCTATTGCCTGGACTAAAATATGGTTTTGCTAAAGCAATGAGAAACTTCGACTTATGCTTGATATTTTCAAATCCTGAATAAATTTTAGATAAGTTTCAATCTTTTTTATTCAAATATGCAATAGCTATATTGAATCAATAATAGTGTTTTATAAAAAAATTTTAGATTAGCTTTAGAGTCTAGCTTTTGAAGATCATTTTAGAAGATTCGAAGGATATGAGACATTCTCGCACCCTTTTGACTTTCGTGACTAAAAATCTGGTGAAATTAAACTTGCTAAAATAACATTTTAACCTTACAGACGAGTGCCTTAATGATTCAAAATAAAGGAAAAATGGTCAGCAACGATTTTTTTTTTAATTTAACTGAGGTTTAACTTAAAATTGCGAGTTTAATTTTCATTACCATTTTACCGATATGACTTTCTATTTTCATCTAACTTTTTACTTATAATGAATTTGCATAGTACCCACAGGACATTCAAACAAGAAATAATAACAATGTAGTATTTTTAGTACAAAAGTTTGGTATAACATTGTCTTAAAGGGGTGTTAAAGAAGGGACGGAAGGGAAAAAAAGATGTTAGAGGAAAAAAGGGACGGTAATGGAAATAAAAGCATGGTAAGGATGGGACGGTAAGGAAAATTACCACTATTTTCAGGCAAATCATGTTATGACTAAGGAAAAGTCACAATTTTCTTTGATTTTTAGAAACAGTTATTTACATTGGATTAAATAAATAAAAAAAAATAACTTACCTCGAAAAAGGCAGGAATAGACCTTGGGGGCGGTAAGACTACCAATAAAGCCACAATTCTTGAATTTATATTTAAATGCTAATTTAAATTCTGCAGTAAATTTACTGTCAAAAAATTTTACACATTCTTTTTTAGCATATTTCTGCATGAAAAAAACCTTGATAAAAATTCTGTGGTTGCATCTGAAGTGCTCTTCTGCATAAGTTTATCAAGAGGGATGGTAAGGAATCTAAAACCGAGGGGACAGAGTTAAAAAAATAATATCAACCGTAAAAATGTGTGCAGGTTAATTTTTTGCTACATATTTATATAAAACAATTGTCCCAGTTTCAGAAAAAAATTACATAGAATTATTTTTATTGAAACAATTTTATTCTTTCATGGATTATCTCCTGGTTGAATGGTTGTTGAACTAGCTTGTAAGAACTTATGACAATAATGACATAATCACATAGTACAAATTGTAATAACATTTAAGCTTAAAAATCAGCATCAGGGACACTGAACGCTATAGGAGTTTTCCTGGTATTTGGACCCCCAAGATCATCCAAAACTTATTTATCTTCTTAATATTGTTATGCAATCATGCAATTGGATATTCCTCAGCATTAAAAAAAATACAAGAATATGTACTAAAATAAAAATTATTAATTAACATTAAAGTTAAAAGATTATGAGAATGCCCCATATGTTAAACAGATTTATTTTTCATATGATTTTCAGTAGTACAAATTCATAATTGATATATTCTTTTTGTTATCATAAATCATTTAAAAACATTCCTATCGTTTTACTACACTATAAAAAAATGTCTAAAGTTATTAATTTTTCAGCAAACTGAGATTTCTAGATCTTTCTATGTACCGGCAACAACGAAAAATCATGTAACAGATACACGTTTGCACTGTAAATAAGAAAATCTGTTTGGTTACGAAGTTTTTTTTTAGAAAACTGGTATGCCTAGAACTTTTAATGTAACAGAATCCCGGGTTACAGATAAAATTTTAGTAAAATTTCTGTAATTTTAGAAGATTCGTTTGTGGAGCTCCAGATCCCGTAACTTTACAAAAACTAGTTTTGCAGATTTACATATTTTTTTGTATAGTGTACAGATAAAATTTTAGTAAGTTTACAGATTTCTGTAACTTTACAACTGTAGTATTATATCTTTTTTTTACAGTGTACTACGACATACAAACTTTTGTGTAATGATTGAATATATTTAAAATATTTATTTAAAAGAAAGAATCTATTCGACCGATGTTATATAGAAATAAGAAGAAATAAAGGAAAATAATTGACACTTTCATATTTTTCATAAACATTTTAAATATAATGTACTATTACTTTAATTTAAATATGCTTCATTGCATTTTTCTGCTTATTGTTTGATAGATAATTACTAAAATATTAAATTATTAGGATACGTTATTTGACTATGGACTATAAATTTATAAATAGTAATATTAGAAATATAATAAATTACATGCGATCAAAACATTTAAAATTTTAAACTACAAACACAATGCCTTCTAAAATAAAAGGCAACGTTTATTACTCTATATCATTCAATAAATAAAAGTCAAACAATATCTTTAAAAAATCGATTCCCAATGTATTACTTTATTTTGAACACAAAACAAAAATTTTAGGAGAGTTTAGAGCAACTTTCATATGGTAGATTAAACAGTTGAATTATCAAGAACAGTCTTTTCCAACGAAGATGCTTATAAAAAGATAACAATATCCATCTAAGGAAGCTCTTAAAAGGAAGTCTTCTGGAAATATTTATGTTTGGGATAGAGTTACGAAACATATTATTAAAGACATGTTTTAGAATAACTTATTGTTGAACATGCCATTTGGGATATTAACAAAAAAGTTTTAAAGTTTTCATATTAAGAATAAAATATTGATGTTGAATGTAACATTTGAATTTGATAAAACATAAACAAAATAATTCTGATTCATATATATATATACATATATATGTATGTATGTGTATGAATCGGTATATATATATATATATATATATATATATATATATATATATATATATAATGCGGAGATGTGCACAAAGTTAATTTCTTGTAGTATTCAAGCAGCAACAGATTGATGAAATAATAATACAATGTAATGTCTTAAAAGACATTTAAATTTACAACGCGTTAAAATTAACCTCTTCCAACAAATCAGGGTCAACACTTAAAACTTTATTTTATGCATTATCTCTAGAACATTCTAATTAGGCTTAATAGAGCAAATTTCTTTACTGACAACTTCTGTATCAATACTTCATGAAAGATGGGAAAAATAAGAGACTGATTTTGAAAGTTTTAAGTCCTTATGCTCGTGCTGCATGAATTTTGCTTTTCTTATCCCATGCTTTCAAATCTTACATAATAAGAAATATTAGAGATTTTGTTGATTTGATCACGTACATCATAAAAGTGATAAATGATAATACCTAATTTCTAATACTACTGGCTTGATAGAGTGTCGATATCAACATATTGGCCTGTCTATATCATGTTTACCTACCTAAATATGGAGATACGTTTTCTTGTACAGAAAATGTTTATTGCATCGTCATATACACATACACATCCAATTAATTTATTATGACTTATTCAGGAGTTTAACTCATAGGCCACAGTTTCATATATTCGACTTCAGTTGACGTCTTTCCGGTACCTTTATGATATGCTATGTTTTGTACTTCATATCGATTGTGATTCTTGACAGCATTTGTCTCATATGTCTCCCAAATATGTTTCTTTTAGTTTCGTAATTTTGCTAAGTTGCGTCATCTTTATAGCAAAGTTATCTCCTGCTTCGTATTTTTTTACCGTTTTCTATTATTATTAAACTGCACCTCGTTTTATTCCTGTATTTTGAGTATATTTTCCTCTCCTCTTCTATCATGGCTTCGCGTCCCTCCATAACACACGTAGTATATTCTTCTTTGATTTTTTTTTTTTTTTTTTTTTTTTTTTTTTTTTTTTTTTTTTTATGTTTGTTAAGTCTTTGATGTGAAGACGATTCGCGATGGTAATTATTGTACATTGCACATTAGATGTACCAGGCTCAACACAGAGACTTAAAAAACTACAAATATCGACGGTGTCTTCCTTTTTAACACACATTAAAATTTTACGTGAAAATAAAAGGGAAGAGGTGCCCCTAAAAAATGTAGTAGAAGTTCTGACCGATACGACAGACAATCGCAGCAGCCAGGAGAAAAGTGAGGAAATCAGTTCTCATGACAGACAGCCAAATTGGCGGCTGAAAGATATGAATTTACACAGCTTGGTGATAAATAAGCATAGAAAGAACAAATCACGATAGCCATAAAACAAAGAATATGACAGCAACTACATCAGTCGCTACTAAGTAGGGCTGCTATTTGAAGGAATATTATGAATACGGGAGTGTACTAATAAAATATTCATATATTACAATGTGGAGGCGCTTGAGAGATAACTAGAAATAAATTAAAGCAGTGAAATGACCGCACAAAGCATGTGCTGAAAAATAGATCGCAAATGTTAAAGTGCGGTTATCTGGTGGGATGCTTGAGAAATGGAAAAAGCGCCGTCGAAATAAATGCTTCAGCATAAATATTTTTCTTTTTTTCGTAGGCGTAGTGATTTAACGCCTATATACAAAAGAGGTCAACGGAAAATTTAGATGGAATGGAAAGTTTGAATCAGCTCTTCCGTAATAAGTAACGTACATTTAATGAATAAAACCATATGTAAGGATTTTCTTTAGAAATTAAGTTTTTGCCTGGAATTGAATGAAGTGGGGAGAGGGGGGATGAAAACAAAATCTTTTGAATACAACTTGATTTTATAAATTTACATTCCATGGTGGGGAAGGCATGGAAACAAATATATATATATATATTTTTAATTTGTAAAAATAAATAAATTATCACTTAAAGGGTAGCTAATAGTGTGATAATAACAGAACTCTGTTATACTTGGCTTCTGTTATACTTCACTGCTTCACTATACTTCACTTCTCTGTTATACTGCATTTTAACTCGTGTCATTACCTCAAAAGGGCTATACACGTTTCTTCGCGTTATTGTGCTATTGGCAATTCTTTGTAATTTTGGGCCATAGTTATGACAATTGCATTTGTCACGGCTAGACAATTTGGGCAACATGGTTATCATTGCTATATGTATCCTTTCCACTTATCCTTGGAAAACAAGTTGTTACATTCAGTTCATAGATTCCTTGCTTATACAATATTCAGTGAATTCGCTCTCAGTAAAAGCTTTAATGGATATAATTGAAGTTGGATTCCCGAATGTTGTTTGTTGTGGTTCCAATTTTTGTCTACCATTTCCCTGGCCGACGTTGATTTCAATAGATAAAACTATGTAAACTCCTTAAATGCATCTGCTGTGGTGAAAATTCATCAGTATTTTTTATTTGTGAGTCACAAATTGATATACCATGCTTTCAAATCATAGAAAATAACAAATATTAGAGATTTCGTTTATTTGATCTTTTACGTCACAAGTGAAATAAATTCAATATATATATATATATATATATATATATATATACTTTGATTTTATACTTTATTTAATACGTTTTAAAAGATCTCTCTTCTTTTATCATCGAGTTTAGAAAAACTTTATGTTATACAAGACACATTGAGAACAGTTTGCAAGTGCTTTTTTCTTTAATACATGTATGTATTCGAATAACAAAAGAAAGCTGAAATAATACGAATTTAAATCAATACCTTGAAGACATTTAAATTGAGAACGCGTTAAAACTACCCTTTTCAAACATATCAGTATTAACACAATAGTCCGTACTACATCATATCTAGTACATTCTATGTAAGCCTAATGAAGCAAATTGCTTTACTGGCAGAATTCCGGTAGCGTACCCGGAGCCAGCCTGTTCCAGCACGCCTGTCTGTCACGCTACATGTCGCAAGTTCTGCTCTCGACTGGGCAATATTCACTCAGCCTTTCATCCCTTTGGGGTCAATAAAATGAGTACCAAGTTTGCTTGGGAACTAAACACCGAGGGCCGTTGGGCTGTTCACCTGGTCGGTGCACATGCTGCATACCACCTTGAGGCTCAGGGTCAAGTAAACAGAGTTGAAAACTGTAGGCTCTGATCCTCTATGGATCGTACAGCCGCATGTTTAATTTTTCTAGCATTATTGACAACTTCCGTGTCAATGCTTCACGAAAAATGGGAAAAATAAGAGACTGGTTGTTTTCTGATTTTCAAAGGTAGACGTTGTTGTGCTCGTAATCTTTGAAATTCACTTTAATATCTCACGCGTTGATATCATAGAGAATAACAAGTATTATAGATTTGCGTTATTTGATCTTTTACGTTAAAAGTGAAATAAATGATCCTGCCTAAATTTAAAACCTGCGCACTTATATATATATAGATTAATGTCACCGGGCGCTTCCTATTTTTGACGATTTTTCTAATAATTGTTGAAACATTTGATAAATTGTTGTGGATCTTCGACAACAAAAAGGATGTGGTTCACATCATATTTATCAGCGAGGTTTGAATTTAGAAGGAAATGAGGCCACCAAAGACTAGTTGAATACTTTAGTAATATTTTGCGATCAACTTGTTGCTGGGCAACATATAACAATAATATGTTCCCGCACCATTTTGGTGAAGTCAAAGTACAGTTGCGTAATTTGTTATTTCTGTTTGTACAATTTTTTTTATAAAACATAATTAGAAGTGTAAAATTATAATAATTATATTTTCGAGTAAAATAGGTGTGTAAGTTCATACAAAAATTATTAAGTTGATTTTAAATATCAAATATATATTTTTAAAAATTTGTTTATTGTAAAATGAATGTATAACGTTGAATATAGTTCGGATCTCAGATAACAACAATAGCCAGACGCCATGGTGTCGTTTTATGACAAGCCAGTGGAAAGTGGTGTATAATTAGAAATCGTAAAATAATAAAAATGTTGGAATAAATTTATGGTTTTTAGACCACCTAAACTTTAAGGCATATAATAATATTAAAGTATATGTAAGGGGCTATTGCAGACTGTTAGCTAATAGGTCTATCTAAGGATAATAATATAAATCTTCTCACATCCAATAAGGGAGAACTATACAAATAGTTCCACCCACTTCCAAGGGATGATAATGCAGGAGGAAAAAGTTTGAAAGATGGAGTCTAAGAAAAGATGCCGAAGACACAAGAGCGATCCTGAAAACCCATGTAATGCATCAATAGAGACCTAGTAATGCCCAGGCGAGATGGACATATCGGAGAGAGCCTAAGCAAGCCTAATTGACCTGATGATGTCTTCCTGGTGTTAAAACAAAATGGATTGGTCTACAGCGGTCTGGAGCTATTCTCCCCGCCATCCCGATTTCGCCGCTCTGATGAAGAGATGAATCTGGAGGATGTTTGGATATGATCCTTAGAATTGCGACAGTTATAAATCTGATGAATGAAGGCCACCATCCCGTATACAATACAAGGTATTACATTAATCTTTTTCTTTACCACTTTAATTATATTGGAAATTATAAATATCCTTTTATGATATTTTATGGTAAATGGCTGTCTGAGATCCAACAAAACAAACATTAAATTTATATAAGGTGTTTAAGAATATAAGAAAATTATTGCTTTTAATAAAAAAAAATATAATAATAAACCTAAATAAAATCATTTTGTTAATGATTAAATCTACATATATCAATGATCAGCAAACAAAAGTTTTGCTTTCTTTTTTTTAAACCATTTAATGTGTATATGTATATAATTGTGCTTAATGTAAATAAAAAAAAAAATATTTAATCAAGAGTTAAAAACCTCTGTAATTATTTAATTGATAAATGTTTAAGGTGTGTCATTTTATTTTACAGCTTAAATTGAGTTTAATTCATAAGTGGAAGAGTTCACATAAATAATTCACAACGCAACCTTTTAATTTTTATTTGTAATTAATTAATTTGATAATTACAATTTTACGCGAATTATAATTTAATTTTAAGATATTTATTCGCATAGCTCTTCTACTAGAATTTTATTAATTACGATCACTTATTTCATTTAAAATTTTAAGGTATATAAACTTATTTACCAATTTACTATGCGGTTGCTTGGATGTTTGGGATTAATTGACAATTTTGGGTAGAAATTAAATATGAGATAACAAGCGTAATTATCTGTCCAGCATCCGCCCCCCCCCCCTCATAGGTAAAATGGTGCTATGACTCAGGCAACGTTCATCTGAGGTCATTAGAAATAATAATAATAATAATAATAATAATAATAATAATAATAATAATAATAAAGCAAAATAAGTTTAAGTATTATTTTAATGTCACAATTTTAAAGATATTGTAGGTACGTAAGTTTAATTGATTAAAATTTTATTAAAATTAATTTTATTATTGTAACAATAATGACACACATATAATAATTTAAATAAATAAAATGAATAATATATGTTAACAAAAAAAAAAAAAAAAAAAAAAAAAAAAAAAAAAAAAATTCTAAGATTTATAATAGGTAAATTTAGGAATTACAATTATTTTTTTCTCTCTTTTATCTTTTTGGTTGGATCTCAGTTACCATAGAGAAATAATGGCATTCGCATCACAGATGACACATTTGTAAAAATAAGATTTTTTATATACTGCATATAAAAAAAAAAAAAATAAAAAGTTTTTTTATGTAGAAAAAGACAGATATTTTTTCTGTTAAATGAAATTATGGTGTTTTTATATATACGTGTACTATACACATTTTAGTGATATTTATGTGTGTAAAAGAATGATTTTCGAAACAATTTCATCTACTAAGAAATATATATATATTTTTTTAATATTAGTGCTGTTTTATGTATTTATGCAATTTAGAATATTTTCATACATATTTTGTAATATAGAGAAAATAGTATGATATACAAAATATTCTTTTAAGAGGTATGGGATCTATTTTGAATTGATATTTTGAAAAAGTATACATTGATTACTAATATTTGTTAAAAATGACTCAGACGCTGGATATAGATACACGTATTAAGTTAGTGTCAGCATTTGACAATAAAAAGAACAAAAACATGAAATTTTTCTTAGATGAATTTGATAATGTTTTTGATTCGAAAGATATAGAGGAAAAGACTAAATTAGTGATTTTGAAGGCTAAAATCACTGGGGACGCAAAACATCTTTTAAGTAAACAGATTGAGAAATATAATGAGACCAATTATAATTTATTTAAAAATAATTTGATGGATTTATTTGGAACAAAACTAAGCTTCCTTACAGCTCAAAGCAATTTCCTAAATTTAAAACAAGCTGCAAATCAAACGATATAGGATTTCATTTTGGAGTTTTAAAATGTTGTAAAATCTTATATCGAAATTGCAGGCGAAAATGTTGATAATAAGGAAGAGAATTTTATCGAAATCTTAAAAATGTCGAATTTTTTGAACGCAATTAGGGCGGATATTGCACTAGATGTTCGTAAAAACGCACCCAGTTCCTTCAAAGAAGCATGTGAGTTAGCACAACACATGGAAAGTGCGTATAATGAATCAAAGTTTAAGGAAATTAATGCAATAAATAACGAAAACAAAAATCTTTATGAGAATCTTATCGAATCAAGTAAGCAAAACAAAGAACTAATCAAGAAATTAAAAGGAGAGGATGAAAAACTAAAAAAAATCAAAGAAAAAAAAAACATGCAATTAAAAATGATAGTAATTTGCGAAATAAGAAACTCTTTAATAAACACAACAATTATAAGGGTCCCCATTTCAGTAACAATTTTCATTATAATGATTATGAACAATATTATAATGATTACTACAATTCATTTAATTACCCGACGCATTATGGGATGTATGATTATTCACAACCTAACTGGAATTCGGGAAATAGGGATTTTGGATATATTTCTGAGAATTTTGATCAAAATTGTTATCAATTTCAAAATTGCAAAAAGAAAAAAAAAATGGCCAAAGAAAACAGCGAAATCTGATCAAAATTCGGGATTTTTGGAGACGGAAATTGACAAAATAAATCAAACGATAGCTAATATAACAAATGCAGACAAAGATAGTCTACCAATTATTTCGATAAATATACAGGGCGTCGAAATACAAGCTTTGTTGCACACTGGAGCCACAGTTTCGCTTTTGTCACCCTCTTTATTTAAAAAAATTAAAGATACAAACGTTAAAATCAAATATTTGGGCAATCAGATCCAAATTAAAACTCTATCGAATTCAAAGATTTTTTTAAACAGTGCGTAAAATTAACTTTTCGATTAAAAGGTATATTCACAACGGGCACATTTTATGTCACAAACAATGATTTTGATAGGCAGTACCAAATGTTATTAGGGTACGATTATCTCAAAGAAAATCATATGATTTTGGATTTATGCAATAAAACCTTAAAATTCAAAAATCAACAAATTAACTTAAACGTTGCAAGTGAAGTAAATAATTATGAAGTGGATAACATTACGCCATGTAATTCAGGGGAACATTCAAATAAAAATATGTTTGCCGTTACTAAAAATAGAATTTTTCTTCAACCTGAAGAATCGAAAATCGTAAAATTAAAATGCCCAGAGGATATAAATATGTCAGATGTGATTATATTTGACCCCATTCAAGAAAATAGTAAATTTTCATGCGAGACTTCGTTACACGAAGTTCAAAAAAATAATAACATAAATATTATAATAAAGAATAAATTGTCAGAAAAATTAATTATTCAGAAAGGAACTAAAATGTGGGAAATTAGAAAGAACTTTGAGTGTAAACAAGATGACTCAACTGATAATATAGAGAAAGGTACATTTTATGAAATAAATAATTTAAATATAGAAGATGTAAGGAAATTACGAAAAGCAGAAATTAAAGAAACTGATTTCGATTTACGCCATTTATCAGGGGAAGTACAACAAAAATTTCGAGAAATTTTAATGAGCAATGTTCATACATTTTCAAAAAGTTATCAAACCTTTGGGCAATCAGCGTTTGTCGCACCAAGTTTTCAATTGAATCATGAATTCCCGGTACAAGCTAAGCCATATAAATTGCCTCAGGCAGTAAGACAGTATGCGAAACGGGAAATTGAACAATTGTTACAGGCTAAAATTATAGAGAAGACTGACTCCGAGTATGCTTTTCCAGTTATTTTCGTTAGAAAGAAAAATCCGAGTAATAACCCGCATGCAGAACCTAAGTATAGAATGGCAACGGATCGAAGATTGTTGAATCAAATCCTGCAACCATACACTTATCCGATGCCGGATGTCAAAGATTTATTACAATTAATTAGTGGGAAAAGTTTTATACAGTGTTAGACTTACATAGTGCATTTTTTCAAATCAATTTAAAACCAGAAGATTGTAGAAAATTAGCGTTTATAACAGAATATGGCAAACATATGCTGCTTCGTTTACCTTTTGGCACACAAAATTCTAGCGCAATTTTTGCAGATGTAATTGATAAAATTCTGGGACATTTTGATAAAAGCAAAGTATCATACTATATTGATGATGTTCTGATATCTGCAAACTCAATAGCAGAGATGATGTAAAGTTTAGAAGAAGTTTTACAGGTATTAATAAATCATAACATGACAATCGAACCTTCAAAAATGCAAATTTGCAAACCAGAAATATAATTCCTAGGATTTAGGGTGAATCAAATGGGATATTCTCCATCACAAAAAATATAGATAAAGTTAGAAATTTAGTCAGACCAAAATCGAAAAAGGGGGTCAGATCTTTATTGGGTTTAGCGAATTATTTTCGGACACTAATACCCAACTATTCAGACAAAGTTAACCCTTTAGTAGAACTGACTAAAGATAAGGTTAAATTCAAGTGGAGTCCGGAAGCAGAAAAAGCTTTTCTGATAATTCAGGAAGAAATTGTACAAAAACCAACACTGAGACCCCCCGATTTTAACAAGGAATTTTTCTTATTCACGGATGGGAGCAAAATTGCAATTTCAGGGGTTTTAGCTCAAGAAAAAGATGGTCATTTGCTGCCCGTTGAATTTTTCGGGAGAAAACTCTGAGAACCGGAAAAAAATTATCCGAGTGTTAAATTTGAGTTATTAGCAGTGCATGAAGCAATTATGCATTTTAAATATATGCTCTCGGGTAGACGGTTTACTGTGTTAACCTATTCGAAAGCACTAACTCAGCATTTACATTTACAAGATAAATCGGAAATTATAAACAGATGGGTAGCAGATTTACAAGACTTTAATTTCGACTTCGAATTCGTCGAAGGAATTAACAATCCAGCAGACTATTTGAGCAGGAATTTAGATAATATTACAACAGACAGAGAACTCCAAAATAATTTGGTTGCAAGTGACATAGCACTTACGGACGAAAATATTAAATCGGAGCAATACGCAGACGAAAAATTAAAAATTATAATAAATAATATCGAAAAAGACAAAAATAATAGAAGCACGAAGAGATTTACTTTAAATCAAAATAAATTATTAATTTTAAAACCTGGTTCAGATAAAAAAGAGCTTTTAATTACCCCGGATTCATTAAAAATTGCAGCCATAGAGGAAGCTCATAAAGCTCTTTTCGGATTTCAAAAAACTTATGACAATGTGAAAACAAGGCTTTTTTGGCACGGAATGTACAAAGACATTAAAACATATTGTGCAAATTGTGTACAGTGCCTCACATCTAAACAATATACTACAATAAAAGTACCGATAAAAAAAATGGTGAAAGATTACGAAGTCGGTACGGTTTTGCATGCTGACGTCATTGGACCTTTAAACCTCACGTTAAGGAAAAACAGGTACATTTTAATTATAATCGATTCGACATCGAGATTCTTGGAAGCTGTTCCCCTACGAAACGTAGAGTCCCAAACTATATTAAACGTACTAAATAAATATTTTGCGAATTATGGGATTTGTAAAGAAATTATCATTGATAATGCGAAATATTTAAGAAGCGAAATTATGAAAAAATATATGTAATCTTTAAACATACAAAGGAAATTTGTGAGTGTATACCGTGGGTAAGGAAATGGACTTTGTGAAGTTACCAATAAAATATTAAAAACATCAATTGTAGCTATGTCGAAACGCACTACGGAATGGGACATAAGACTGGATTTTTTAAAACTAGGGTATAATTCCTCGAAACACCGCGCTACGGGATATAGTCCCTCACTGCTATTTTTCGCAAGGGAAATTAGAAATCTCTTCACAGCTCATATTCCTTCTGAGGAAATATATACCCACTCTTATGTTAAAAGCAGAATACAGCATATGAAGGAAATCAAAATTCAATCTCTTGCAAACCAAGAGAAAATAATGCAAGAATATATAGATGAAGAGGCATACGAAAAGCTAAAGGATTTATATTTGGGTCAAACACTATATCTAAAATGTATTAGAAAACCAGGTGCATTAGAGCCTAAATTTCAAGGACCCTACGAAGTTACTAAAAAGTTCAGAAACTTTAATTATTTATTGCAATATATTCCAGATAAATCAATAGAGCCGATCATATGACATATGGATCAATTATATGCTCCGAAATATGCAACAGGTCATACAGAGGCGGAAATTACGAATTTACAGGGGTGTAAAAAAAAATTGAAGATGATAAAAATTACAGAAATAAATGTGGCATTTGTCAGAGGAAATAGCACTCAACTGAAAATTGTTGGTTTGAATCAAATAATAAAAATACGAGTCAAAAGGTTGACAAAGTTACTAAAAAGTATTATAAAAAAAATAATAAATATTCTGAGAATGTAGACCCATATTTAAAGTATCAAAAAGACTACTATAATGAAAATATGTCGTTATATGGATATACACCATATACAAACTTATACGGGGATGTTATACAAGATCATTACCCTTTCCCCCCCTCGCCAGTATTATCCATGGGATATGAATTGGTATTAAAGATAAAACAAAACCTTTAAATTAGATAAAAGGCGGGGATAGACAGGTGATGGACGTGTAAATTGGACTCACGATATAAATTATGATTTAATCATCATTAAAAATATATTAAAATTATTTTCATGTCGAGAGAAATAAATAAAATAAAATAAATAAGGAATCTAATTTCAAAATTTAAAAATTTTCAAAATTTAAAAATAAATTTTTCTCTTTTGGGTAAAAAAAAAGTTGAAATAAAATTAATAACTTGCCTTTTTAATATGCAAAATAATAAAAAGAAAGGATAGGAAGATGGGTACGCCAATTTGTCTCAGGGTTACAATATTGAGCAAATGTGCAGGGCTCACCCGAAAACATACTTATAAAATTATGAAATGTGCTTCACAAAACTTCACTGGAGAAGTGAAATATTTTTCTCCAGGCAAAATTTATATATTTTTTTCCTTCGAATATGAATTAGAAAATATAAAATCTTAACAAACAAACTAACATTGAAACTTAATTAATTTAATAGTGAATAAAGTTGGAGTAATTTTCAAAAAAAAAAAAAGATAATTTTTTCTCTGTTTTCTATATGGGTAGCCTTCGCTAATAACCTTACAATTTAGATGACAGAATTTCAGAATTACTCTTTAAAATGAGTAGTTGAAAGCTATAGGTTCAGGGTAGTTAGAACAGCTTTATAACATATTACTCATATATTATTTTTTCTTATTATAATATAAATATATGGATGACAAGGAATAAATTATTAGCGCACTCTATATTAGGATAGCGGTTAGCTACAAGCCTAAATATAATAAAATATACAGAAAGTGCTAAGATTTATTCCGGTAGTTCAATTACAACTTATATGCTAAAGTCTAGAATTTAGACAGCAGGGATAAATTTTATGAACAAAAGTGTTATAAAAATTTAAAAAAAGGATTTTGGTGTAGCACATTGGTTTTTAAAAACATATATATATATAACAATGGACAAGGCAAGTTATTTCAATATGATTACACTCATTATTATGCAAAATTATAGTAAAAAAATACATAAATAAATAATTTAGAAAAAATTAAAATTTTCTCACCAAAGGCTTTCTGTATAGGGTGCAATTTTGGCCAACGGCTAGGTATGCACCAACACCAACAAAATAGTTGGAGGCTCATTCAAAACTAAATTCAATATAGTTTAGGTATCAGTGGTCATATACTTCAGGATTCTTGGCGGAAAAAGGAATCGAAGAAAAAATTAAGTATGGTATAATTACTAGATGTTATGCTCTGAAACAATAAAACTAGTAAATCTGAAGATCAGGAGCCTCAACGTCAGCTCTACAATTCATTGTGTTTAGCACCCTTTGAGTAATATTAATTTTTCTACAAAAAACGAAATTTAAAGTTTTGAAATTACATAAATATTTATAAAACGAAAAAATATTTCGAAGGTTTCTGACATTAGAAGCGTTAAATTAAATCCCTTGTATTCTGAATCCCCCCCTTGTATGGTATTCTGAAAATCTCATGAGCTACTTATTCTGGTAATTTTTAGATAATAAAGTAGATTTCTTCAGGGGGGCTCTGCCCCCCTGAACCCCTTCGTAGTGTAATTTAATTTACATTTGTAATTATCAATAATTTGTGTTAATGTCCTTTAGTAAATTCTACCAATAGACGGAAACGTACATGAATTCTTTTCGACAGCCCTGTATATTACGTGAAGATTTTTACGCGTCGTCTATAACATTTAAATTTAATGCAGACAAAAAACCCTCTTAAAACTGCTCATATCACATTTCCGGGGATTAGTATGCATAGTGTGCACCATATATCCAGTTTCTGCGGGGTCATGTGTATGGTTCTATTTAAATTCTGCAAACATTTGTTAGTATACTAAATGTAATTGGGCTGGGAAATACATAACTCAAAAAAAAAAAAAAAAAAAAAAAAAAAAAAAAAAAAAACACTGAAGCAATTCGCGCTCATTTTCATTTATACTTACGAATTCATTTGTGTATCCCTGTACATGGTCTATACAATATTTAAGCACTACTTATTAAGCACAAATTTACTTAAAGTTAAAACGCACACCATAATCGAAAATGCTCTTCAGCAATCATCCCTAATAGACCAGAACAGTATCCGAAATTTTTTATGTGACCCTATAAATGAACGATAAATACGATACAAATCATATTCAAGCTTCTTGTAGTCAACCACAGTAATGTAATTTAATTTCATAATGTTTGGATTAGTGCAACACAATTAACACACTGACGACAGGCAATTTCATTAAATCTGGGTTTAAAAACAGTAGAAGCTCCTCCCTCTTCTGAAAGTGTCTCGGAAATTGGTTTCTGAGATATGTTTTTCATGTTTATGCAGCAGTAAATATCTTTCAATGTACGGATGTAATATATAATGTCTTACAATCTATAAAAAATATGGACAACACAATATAAATGTCTTTTCTGTAAGGTAGAAGTCACTCCCTTAGCCAATGATGTATTCTGAATAAAAACGAGAATTCTCGTTTCCCGTCACTAATGTGTTAAAATAAGCTGTGAAGAGTTTTTTTTCCCCCGTAGACCACATTTTAATCGACCACTTTTGTGTGACACTGAAAAAAACATATGCTTTGCACCCCATATACTACAAAAATGTTTCAAAAATACATATCAATTTTATTATTTTGTAACAGAGTAACATCATTAAAGAACGCCACAAAAGGATTTTCTTCAAAGATTGTAATATTATGAATACTTTTGAGTTTCCTGTACGCATGCTGTAAGTGCTACACATAACATATTTTATAGTAACCAGGATCTAGTGCACCTTAATAAAGTATATAAATTTCATTACGTTTAACGGAATAGTTTTGAGTGTCCCTGTAATTAAGCTATGAATGCTACACTCTTCATTTTTAATACCAAACATACTTTGGCAAACCTCAATAACGTATATCAATTACATGTAATCCCGACTATATTTACGCGAGTTAGAGCACGTAGAGAAACACGGCAGGCGACAGATAGAAAAACTGAAGTCATAAATACTTTTCATTCATGTTGGAAAGTGTTAAAAAGGATTTACATGCCTTTAACTGTACTTTTTTTCACTTATAGCATGGTTAAACATTAGTTTAAACATCCTAATCCCTGCGATAGCAATAACATATTAAAAGCCCCCCAAAATATGCATATCTGGAGATCTATAAATCTACTGGAAAATAATTCATTTTCGTGCCCACTGTTAATTGCATAAATTGCATCGATTTGGCGCGATGAAATATTTTTTGTAATAGCCTTTTAATAGTACCTACAACAAAATTAACGTAATTTACTAACTTCATTCATATTTGACGCAATGATAGGCAACGAATAATAGTCGCTAGGCAACGAAGAAAAGGGAAAAAAAAAGAAATATGTATCATGTAAAACAAGAAAATTAATTTAAAAATTCTTTATATTATTGGAATACATGTATAAATGTCCTCAAAACATTATACATGTAAATAAAAAAATCTGATAGATATATTGATAAAACTTCAATATAATAGTAATAATTTAAAACCCTTATTTGGAATTTTAGTATCCATAATTTGACATTTAAATCCATTAATCAAACGTGCCATTTTCTTTCAACAAATGGAAATTTGAAAATCGTCTGACTTGCCGTAGAAAAGCATTATAAAGAAAAATAAAATCTTCCATATTTTCCGAACGATTGAACCAAATTTAACCAAAAACTATACAACTACGTCCGGGTATCTCACGAATAGGCCCAATTAATTTCAAGCTGATCGGGTGCTTTTTGCGGCAGTTATCGCGGAACAGACAGACAGACAAACGGAAATCAAAACGTTTCGTGTCTCCACAGTAAGCTTTCACTGACGTTTCGGCAATTAGTACTAGTAAATCTGCAGATCAGGAGCCTCAACGTCATCTTTGCAAGTCATTGTTTTTTAACACTCATTGCATAATATTCAACTTCTTACAAATCGCTTTTTAAAGTTTTCAAATTACATAAATATTTATGAGCATACAAGATACTTCGTAAAGTTTCAGAAATTAAAAGTGTTAAACAAGTGGTTGTACATTGATGTTCTGAAATTCTGATGAGCTACTTATTCTGGTAACTTTTTAAATCAAAAATTGCATTTCTTCAGGGGGGCTCTGCCCCCCCCCCCCTGAACCCCCCGTATTCTATTTAAATTTACATTCGTAATTTTTTATTGATTGTGCGGATGGTTATAGTATATCTTAGATTTTTTTTACGCTGTGATTTATAAGGATAAGCATAAGTTTTTTTATAAATTAATAAAATTTAAATTTAAAATAAAATATTCATGTTAACCGTACACAGACAATAAATCTTGAAGTGACGCCAAAAATGTAACCCTAAAATCGCTACATTCGGCACAACACAACGACGTCCTTAAAAAAAAACAAAAACGGATGAAGTCAAAGAATTTGGTCCCTGTTCCACGTGCTTGTTTTGTTTGGGCCGAATGAGGGCATTTAAATCTGAGCGATAACGCACATCGTATTGCAAACTGTTTTTACGGCATACTGCATCTCCATCTATCTCTTTCCTCCGTGAATAATGGTTAATTTTATTTTACCCAAGATCTTTTTATTCCAGCATCTTTGTTTTCGATAAATGACGTCTAATTCACCTGCTATGCATACTTACTCAAAACTTTACATCTTGTTATATTAAGAAATACTCGAGAGTTTTCTTTTTATTTTTAATATGCCGCCATATTAATTTTTCTATTCTTAATTTAATTTTTCATATTCCTGTTTCACGACAAAACATTTCAATTGAAAATTGTTTAAAAGAAAATATTATTCCGGGTTTTGATTTTCTTGGCAACAATTAAAGAAATATTGGTAAATGTTATGGGAAAATGTTACGTTATTCTCTATGAAAATAATGAACTTTTGTATTTTTAAGCAAAATATTTCAATAAAATAAATGAAATACTGCCTATTTTTATTTCTGGGCTAAAATCCACCTATATGCAAAGATACAAATGCATTAATTCATCTGTTTTGACGTTGGCTTTACTCAACCATTATACACGCAATTATACTAATATTATTAGGACCAAATACGTTGCAAGGCAACAGAGAAAGAAAAGGAAAAAAATGAAATATGCATTATGCCAATTTGATAAAACAAAATCCTTTATATTATTGGAAAACATGCATAAAATTCCCCCCAATATTATAAACCTAATTAAAAAAATCTCACAAATATATTGACATAATTTATTGGAATAATTTAATAATGTTATTTAAAAATTTCAGCATCAAAAATTTACCATTTAAATCCATTTTTCATATGAGCCATCTCTTTCAACAAATGAAAATATGAAAATCGTCTGACTTGCCATTGAAAAGCATTATAGAGCAAAATAAAATGTTCCATATTTCCCGAACGAATGAACCAAATTTAACCAAAAACTATACAGCTAAGTCCGGGTACCTCATCAACATGCCCTGTGAATTTCAAGCCGATCGGATGCTTTTGCGGCAGTTATCGCGGAACAGACAGACAGACTAACAGACAGACAGACTAACAGAAACCAAAACTTTTCGTGTCTCCACAGTAAACCTTCACTGACGTTTCGGCAACTAGTAAATCTGCAGATCAGGAGCCTCAACGTCAGCTATGCAAGTCACTGTTTTTAGACACACTTTGGTAATATTCAATTTCATGCAAACCGCAATTTAAAGTTTTCAAATTATGTAATTATTTATAAGAATAAAAAATACGAAGTTTTCAGACATTAGAAGCATTAAATTAAAAACGTTGTTATGGAAGGATATTTTGAAATAATTTTCATGAGCTACTAATTCTGATATTTTTTTAAATAATAAAACAGACTTCTTCAGGGGGGGGGGGGGCTCCGCCTCCTGAACTCCCCGTGGTTTCATTAATTTACATATGTAACATTTTATTTATTGCGCTAATGGTTATCGCAAATCTTAAATTTCTTTTTATACTTCCGAGCCTTAATTTTCAATACTGGTGGACACAAAATGATTCACATTGACGCAATTATATTAAAAGTTTAGGTTTTATGAATGAAAATATAATTTCCTTTTAAAAATAAAATAATTTTCATTCATATTTTCTGAAATGAGACGGCATTAAGAAGTAACACTCGTCATAAAATATTTTTTTAGGTAATCTAGTTAATGCTTGGTTTTTAAGAATGAGAATATTTATTTCCCAATACAATGACGTCATTTTCGACAGCGATAATTTTGCGGTGTAAAATTTTGACATTTACTATATATTTGATTTTCAAAAGTTTTTTTTTTTTTTTTTTCTCATTGAAATTTTCGATTAAAAATTAACATTTCTGTTAGCTGTGTGCAGACGATAAACCATGAGATATTAGTAACATTTCTTTTAATAATAAGAATTAATATCATAACACAAGCCCTTTTTATTTCAACCTCAAAGCATATTAGTTTTATTTTTGATATATGGGATCAAATTCACCTTCTTTTCGTATTTTAGTTTTATTTCCAAAATGAAGACGTATTCATGTCTATTTTTTATTTCATTTTCCTCTTGCACATGAAAATCTTTCAAATCAAAATTAACTGTTTAGGATAAATTATTATTCTGGGATAGGATTTTCTTGGCAACGGTAAAAAAAAAAAAAAAAAAAAAAAAAAAAAAAAAAAAAAAATGATTGTTAAATTTATAGCAAAATGTCAGTTTATTCCTTATGGAAATAATGAACTTCTTAATTTAAAAGAAAAAATATTTGAACAAAATAAGCAGAACATAGTCTTTCTTTATTTCTGGGGTAAATTTCATCTATATGTAAAGTCACAAAGGCATTAATTCGTCCCTTTTGACTTTGATTGACTTCAAACAATTACAAATACTTTCACATTTACGATATTTTTAGGTGTAGTTCCGTCGCTAGGCAACAGTTAAAAGAAAATAAAACAATGAAATATGTGCTTTGAAAAAAAGTAAATTTATAAAAAGATATATTATTGGAACACATATATAAAATACCTCCATAAGTTAAACACCGAATTTAAAAACTCTGACAAATGTATACACAAAATTTCAAACTAATATGAATAATGTATGGTTCTAATTAGAAATTACGTCATCCATAATTTACTATTTAAATCCTTCAATCATATGAGCCATTTCCTTTCAACAAATAAAAATGGAAAAATCATCTGAATTGCTATAGGAAAGCATTACGTCGCAAAATAAAATGTTCTATATATTCCGAACGCATGAACCAAATTTAACCAAAAACTATACAGCTAAATCCGGGGATTTTACCAACATGCATACTTAATTTTAAGCTAATCGGATGCTTTTTACGGCAGTTATCGCGGAACAGACGGACAGACAGACAGACAGACAGACAGACAGACAAACGGAAACCAAAACTTTTCGTGTCTCCACAGTAAGCCTTCACTGACGTTTCGGCAAATATTACATTGTAAAAAACAGCATTTTGAGTTTTCTTTAGGAAAACTTTTGATTTTTTAGGTTTTACACATTTATGGAGTGTCTAGCTCAGTGTATAGTTCTTAGATTTAATAAAAAAAAATAATAAATAAAAATATAAGTTTGTGTTGTTTTCAAAATAAACTAGTAAATCTGCAGATCAGGAGCCTCAACGTCAGCTCTGCAAGTCACTGTTTTTAGACAAACTTTGGTAATATTCAATTTCATGCAAACCGCAATTTAAAGTTTTCAAATTATGTAATTATTTATAAGAATAAAAAATACGAAGTTTTCAGACATTAGAAGCATTAAATTAAAAACGTTGTTATGGAAGGATATTTTGAAATAATTTTCATGAGCTACTAATTCTGATATTTTTTTAAATAATCAAACAGATTTCTTCAGGGGGGGGGGGGCTCCGCCTGCTGAACTCCCCGTGGTTTCATTAATTTACATATGTAACTTTTTATTTATTGCGCTAATGCATATCGCAAATCTTAAATTTCTTTTTATACTTCGGAGCCTTAATTTTCAATACTGGTGGACAGAAAATGATTCACATTGACGCAATTATATTAAAAGTTTATGTTTTATGAATGAAAATATAATTTCCTTTTAAAAATAAAATAATTTTCATTCATATTTTCTGAAATGAGACGGCATTAAGAAGTAACACTCGTCATAAAATATTTTTTTAGGTAATCTAGTTAATGCTTGGTTTTTAAGAATGAGAATATTTATTTCCCAATACAATGACGTCATTTTCGACAGCGATAATTTTGCGGTGTAAAATTTTGACATTTACTATATATTTGATTTTCAAAAGTTTTTTTTTTTTTTTTTTTTTTCTCATTGAAATTTTCGATTAAAAATTAACATTTCTGTTAGCTGTGTGCAGACGATAAACCATGAGATATTAGTAACATTTCTTTTAATAATAAGAATTAATATCATAACACAAGCCCTTTTTATTTCAACCTCAAAGCATATTAGTTTTATTTTTGATATATGAGATCAAATTCACCTTCTTTTCGTATTTTAGTTTTATTTCCAATATGAAGACGTATTCATGTCTATTTTTTATTTCATTTTCCTCTTGCACATGAAAATCTTTCAAATCAAAATTAACTGTTTAGGATAAATTATTATTCTGGGATAGGATTTTCTTGGCAACGGTTAAAAAAAAAAAAAAAAAAAAAAAAAAAAAAAAAAAAAAAAAAAAAAAAAAAAAAGATTGTTAAATTTATAGCAAAATGTCAATTTATTCCTTATGAAAATAATGAACTTCTTAAATTAAAAGAAAAAATATTTGAACAAAATAAGCAGAACATAGTCTTTCTTTATTTCTGGGGTAAATTTCATCTATATGTAAAGTCACAAAGGCATTAATTCGTCCCTTTTGACTTTGATTGACTTCAAACAATTACAAATACTTTCACATTTACGATATTTTTAGGTGTAGTTCCGTCGCTAGGCAACAGTTAAAAGAAAATAAAACAATGAAATATGTGCTTTGAAAAAAGTAAATTTATAAAAAGATATATTATTGGAACACATATATAAAATACCTCCATAAGTTAAACACCGAATTTAAAAACTCTGACAAATGTATACACAAAATTTCAAACTAATATGAATAATGTATGGTTCTAATTAGAAATTACATCATCCATAATTTACTATTTAAATCCTTCAATCATATGAGCCATTTCCTTTCAACAAATAAAAATGGAAAAATCGTCTGAATTGCTATAGGAAAGCATTAAGTCGCAAAATAAAATGTTCTATATATTCCGAACGCCTGAACCAAATTTAACCAAAAACTATACAGCTAAATCCGGGGATTTTACCAACATGCATACTTAATTTTAAGCTAATCGGATGCTTTTTACGGCAGTCATCGCGGAACAGACGGACAGACAGACAGACAGACTGACAGACAGACAGACAGACAGACAGACAAACGGAAACCAAAACTTTTCGTGTCTCCACAGTAAGCCTTCACTGACGTTTCGGCAATAACAAAAAGTATAGCAATTAGCATTTATAGTTAAAATTTATGGAATTTTCAGCAAAATTAACATTAGACAAACATAGTTTATATTATATTTAACTTGATAAGCTAATTTACTTTTATTAACGGTATTCAATTAGAATTAAAGTAGGCTTAAATCCAAGTTAAATTAATTAATGACATTGTTGTAGTGTAAAATTTTATGTAGGACTAGTAGATTTTATTGTATATATAAAAATATGCGAATTTAATAATTAATAAAATATATTAGAAAAATTATTTAATATAAATATTAAATAACATCTTGCTGAAATCAGCTAGAAATTAGATTTTTTTTTTAAATTTTTAAATAAAATATTTTATAAATTTAAGTTATTTTAGAATTTAAGCATTTTTTTTCTTTTCTTTCCCTTAGAATTAAATGCAATTCTAAATTTAACACATATAAATATACATAGTATTGATGAATTTGAGTGTGTGAGTTCATAAATTTTTTTTTATATAATTTAGCCAATTTAACATAAGGAAACAAAATAAATAAATAAATATATTTATATGTATTGGCTTTTTTTAAATTAAAACATGTAGTATGGATTAATAAATTAATTAATTTAATTTTTTTATAGTACATACAGTAATTATTTTAAAAACTTGATCTATTAAAAAAAAAAAAAAAAAAATGGATGTGGTTGTTTGTGAGTATACAAAGATTTTTTCTACTGGCAGAAGTTCTTTGGTCCGGCCGGGTACTCATAGATGGCTGCATACGATTTTACGTAGTAATTATCATTTGCTTTTAGTACTTTTAAAATCATACAAGTGTATTAATAACATTTTTTTATAATTAAGTAATAATTATTAATGTTTGATTAATAATAATAATTTATTATCTTTTATTTTAAACATATCATTAAATTTTAGAAAGTAGAATTCACATACGGAAGGTTAATGATAAATAAAATTTGGAATAAATAAAATTTTATATCATTCAGTAAAAATAAATAAATATGAAAATTTAACAATCTTTCAAAAGAGAATTGTTGGCTAAATAAATAATAATTAAAAACAAATTGTTCTCTTCTTCGCCAATTTCATTGTCTGACAGCACAATTTAATAGTCTTAAATTCAGGTGCATTTTTAATGTCAGCGTAATGCATATTTTGCATTTTGAGAGGCGGTAGAAGTCATATTTCCGTGTTGTTTACATTATAATAGTAAACAATATCATGAATCAAAATCAATGTTCGGTAGAAAAATCTAAATATACACAATGTACTCAGTTAAGGAAAAATTATATGCATTTTTTTTTTAAATCCTGAAAGGCAATTTTGGTTAGATTTGAACCTGGCAGTATAGATGCACGCTCGCTTCAGTTGCAGTACGAGGCGGGAGAATTCAAATGCTAGAGTGGCCATTTTCCCCTGAAAAAAAAAAAAAAAAAAAAAAAAAAAAAAAAAAAAAAAAAAAAAAAAAAGCAGAAGATTTACGTTAGATATGACACAAATACATAAACTATTTATACATAGATTATGTTAAAAATTACATACAGGCATGCACAGTTAGTTAAGAAGAAAGTATATCAAGAAATTTTACGAATTAATAAGGTCATTATAAGCATAAAATGGGTTTGAAGTACATACCTTTGGAAGTCGTAATTTTTTGTCACAGCTCTAATCACGTCAGCAAAGAGTGATTAGGAGCGAAGTCGACCCCTCGTTCTCGGAGGTTTGGGGAAGTCATGAACTGGTTTTTCTTTTTTTTTTCTTTTTCATTCCCTGTTCTCCATGCATTATGATATGTTTTGATTTTCGTCTCGGGTGAAGAAGGAGAGTCTTACGTAATAATATATTAAAAAAGATAGATTAAGCTTGTATATTTTGACGTATCATACAAAGAAAGAAAAAAAAATAAGATAGCAAGTTTGTATACAATATTTTTCTGATTATGATTTGAATACATCAGATTAATTATGTGAAAATATTCAAATTTTAAGTGTATATATATATATATATATATATGAAAATATAAAATGTCATATTACAAGCATTGTATTTACTTTTATTCATTATAAAATGTGTTTTAAATGAAACACTATGTCATAAGGTTATATGTAATGAAATGATATGTCAAATGTGTATGCCATTATTTTTCCTGTATTTAGGTGTGTTTCGGCATATTAGTTTCATACAAAATTATAGCTTTGAAAGTATTTTTGGGCACTTAAACTGTAAATTTACAAAATTATTAAACATGTGTGTGGTAAAGAAAAAATTCTTCGAGGAAGATGTCAGATTTTCACCACAGATAGATGTCTTCTAGGAATGAAAGTGTCAACAGACAACTATGAACAATCATGTGTTGAACTTTCTGTTATTACAAATAGAACTTTTCTAAAATATACCAGAACTATTGAACATTGATTATGGTAAGCTGTGCTCAAAACTGTGTAGATACACCGTCATATACACACGTACATTCTTTTATGCTTTAAAAAATGTAAAACTAGCAATTAGTTATATTTTTTCTGACTACCCGGAGAGATGCTGGGCAACATATAACAATAATATGTTCCCGCACCATTTTGGTGAAGTCAAAGTACAGTTGCGTAATTTGTTATTTCTGTTTGTACATTTTTTTTTTATAAAACATAATTATAAGTGTAAAATTATAATAATTATATTTTCGAGTAAAATAGGAGTGTAAGTTCATGCAAAAATTATTAAGTTGATTTTAAATATTAAATATATATATTTAAAAAATTGTTTATTGTAAAATGAATGTATAATGTTGAATATAGTTCGGATCTCAGATAGCAACAATAGCCAGACGTCATGGTGTCGTTTTATGACAAGCCAGTGGAAAGTGGTGTATAATTAGAAATCGTAAATAATAAAAATGTTGGAATAAATTTATGGCCTTAATAAAAGTGTTGGAATAAATTTATGGTTTTTAGACCACCCAAACTTTAAGGCATATAGTAATATTAAAGTATATGTAAGGGGCTACTGCAGACTGTTAGCTAATAGGTCTATCTAAGGATAATAAAAAAATCTTCTCACATCCAATAAGGGAGGACTATACAAATAGTTCCACCCACTTCCAAGGGATGATAATGCAGGAGCAAAAAGTTTGAAAGATAGAGTCTAAGAAAAGATGCCGAAGACACTAGAGCGATCCTGAAAGCCCATGTAATGCATCAATAGAGCCCTAGTAATGCCCAGGCGAGATGGACATATCGGAGAGAGCCTAAGCAAGCCTAATTGACCTGATGATGTCTTTCTGGTGTTAAAACAAAATGGATTGGTCTACAGCGTTCCGGAGCTATTCTCCCCGTCATCCCGATTTCGCTGCTCTGATGAAGAGATGAATCTGGATGATGATTGGATATGATCCTTAGCAACGCGACAGTTATAAATCTGATGAATGAAGGCCACCATCCCGTATATAATACAAGGTATTACATTAATCTTTTTCTTTACCACTTTAATTATATTGGAAATTATAAATATCCTTTTATGATATTTTATGGTAAATGGCTGTCTGAGATCCAACAAAACAAACATTAAATTTATATAAGGTGTTTAAGAATATAAGAAAATTACTGCTTTTAATAAAAAATATATATATAATAATAAACCTAAATGAAATCATTTTGTTAATGATTAAATCTACATATATCAATGATCAGCAAACAAAAATGTTGCTTTTTTTTTTTTAAACCATTTAATTTGTATATGTATATAATTGTGCTTAATGTAAATAAAAAAATATTTAATCAAGAGTTAAAAATCTCTGTAATTATTTAATTGATAAATGTTTAAGGTGTGTCATTTTATTTTACATCTTAAATTGAGTTTAATTCATAAGTGGAAGAGTTCACATAAATAATTCACAACGCAACCCTTTAATTTTTATTTGTAATTAATTAATTTGGTAATTTCAATTTTACGCGAATTATAATTTAATTTTAAGATATTTATTCGCATAGCTCTTCTACTAGAATTTTATTAATTACGATCACTTATTTCATTTAAAATTTTAAGGTATATAAACTTATATACCAATTTACCATGAAGTTGCTTGGATGATTTCGATTAATTGACAATTTTGGGTAGAAATTAAATATGAGATAACAAGCGTAATTATCTGTCCAGCACTTGTAAAGTAAAATATTCGAAATGATATGAATCTGTGGCACATGGCTAAGCTTATTTTGTACAACGTTTGCTTTTATTTCCGATAAATTTCACGCATTTATCGCCTGTAGTTATAAGGATTTATTTTTTTAAAGTCACAAGTTTTTTTTTTTCTTTTTGTATAGCATACAGGGATTTTAAACAAATTTAATTTAACTTTCAGATAACTTCACAAACTGCAGTAAAGATAATACATTGCAATTAGAGTGAAAATATATTAAATATTTGATGAAATATGATCATTTGTATGAAATAATCTTTAACTGTGTATATTTTAATAATAACATCTTATTTTTCCATATTTTTGCAGTCAACTTTATGATAAAACTCAGATAAAATTGCCGTTTAAATATTCTGAAAATTTTTGAAAATTATTGCTATATGGTATGTACAAAAAAGGAATTGCAGTTAGATTAGCGCAACGCGCAATGCAATTTCCTACTTCTACTTCAACTTATAGAACACTCGCAGAATGCCTTGTTTCTTGTAAACAGAACGAAATAGAATGCAACGAACGTTGTTTTAAGAATGGAATGATTTGTTATTATATATATATGTGATGTAAGATCGTCAAATAATTGAAATATGAACGTGGAGCATTGCGTCTCCAACAATATGGTTTTGAGTTTGTATAAATATGTAATATAACTGTAAATAGTATTTCTACCTCAATTAAATATCTTTAGTTAAAAAGGAAAATGTTTCGGCGCTACGATTTTCTGACTTTCGTTTTCGACACCAGTATCATGTTTATTCATTCTCCTCATAATTAATCATATTAAAATGCTTCTGATGTGTTATTTACGATTTGAATTCGAGCATGATTACAGATATTATTACAGATGTGATATTTAGATTTCTGATACGACCTTGACAGATGGAGATATATTTCCCTTTTTTTTTTCAGGTAAATTATAGTAGCTAAGAATTTTTCACAAATTCTCGTTTCATTTTTCTTTCGATCATTTTCCTTTCGTCTTCATTTCTTGATGACATTTTTTTTCATTCCAAAGAATCTTTTGAACAAAACAAAATTGAAATATCAAAATTAAAGCATCCGTCAGAAAGTTACGTGGTATTGCATTAAATTCTAACTCCTTTGATTAAATCAGTTAATGGAAAATGACAATTTGTTGAATAACCATATTATGCAGCTAATATTAAACACCAAGATTAATTCCGTTTTTTCCCGCTATCTTTCTGATTTTTAATGACATTATATTACCTTTTGTATTTATATGGGTTTCTTCGATAACTCACCCAACCACAGCTAAACAGTATTTCACACAAATGCTTATAATACATGAACTATTTAATATTTAATTTATTCTTTGATTATAATATGTCTTACTGAACATTATCTAATTTTCTTGAAAGTGGCATTAAACTGATTTAAAAACTTTCATGTTATACACAAAAATCTTTCCAAAGATTCTTCAAGATTTTAAATAAATGTTTTTGTATCCATGAATGTGTTGCTAATATATATATTTTATGGTGTTATCTTTTACATGGTAATTGTAAATATATTTTGTTTTTTAAATCGTTGCTGTTCCTGTAATTGAATGCGTGATTAAACCTCACCTAAAAAATTGTGTGTCAAAGATGCACTTGATATTCTTGAAGTTCCAGGAGAATTTGTCAATTATTTCACTGATATTAATGAAAACTGATTTGTACATGCAAACATTATTAAATCTTCTATATTTATCATGATTTATTTTGCAAAAATATTTAACATTCTCGAATGATAAGTTATGCTCATAATCTGTTCGGCCGATGACAATTTATGTAAGTACGGGGTCAGATGCTATACCCACGATGGTTCATGTAAAAAATTGACAAAGCGTGTTCTTAATTGATAATTATAGATCTTATGCGCAGTAGAAGTCATTTTAAAACGCACAGTTGCTTCATTTTAAGCTTTTTTTTACGTATTTGAATTTAGTATTTTTGTTAAAAGGTCGTGATCCTGAAACATTCCGTTTTGATTTCTACTGGTCACAGTCTATTACAGCTAAGAACAAAACAAAGGAATTCCATATATGTTGTTGCTGCACTTAAAACAAAAACGTGTTGTTTCTAACGGAAACTCAGCTATCGCATACGAATTGGACTTTTGAGAAGTTATAGTCGACTCACTCCTTTTTTTAAATCATTCTGGTTATACTCTTTTATTGCCTGCTCGTTGATACTAAAATAAATTTTGCACAACGGCATAATCTTCAGTTTCATAAATGTACATTGGCAATGTACATAGGCAAGATAAACACCCAAAGTCGTCAAAATAAAGGTGTCTGAAACGTCTGAAAATGTTATTGCCGATTAACAATCAGTCAAACATTTCGAGTTTTGAAATGCAAGAGCACATGCAATCCTTTAAAATTAACTTAATCTAAGGGCTAATTTTAAAATTGGAAATTATCAATGATTATCTTCCTAAGGATATCAAAAGAATATTTGGAAATTTACTGAATCAGCACCCGCAACCTTAGTAGACTTGCATCCTACGAACACCTGCAGCAAATGTTAGATCTTTATTTAAAATGTAACACCAGAATTTATTTCTATAATTTAGGAATAAATCTGAATTAAAATTTAAAATAATTATTAGATCAATTAATCTTGTGAAACAATTTGTGTTTCTTCTGGTTCACAGTTTGATTTTTAACTGATTACTACGTATAAGTACTATTCAAAGATAAAAGTATTTTATGATTAATGATAAAAATTAGCTACATTTTACATACGATACTAATTAATTATGCTATACAGGGTGTCCACTCTCAACGGTGTCCAATGGCTAATTCCTAAACCGTTATTAATAAACATATAATTCCAATTACAATAAATGTTTTGAATGAGGAAAAGAAATATTTTAAAAGCGATTTGGGTCAATTGAAACATTTCTAAAATTATTACAAAATTAAAATTTTTATACTGTCCCCTATAAGGTATATTTGGTAAAATTCCCCTGTTACACTGAGAAGTAAAACAAAAAAATATCTTTTTATTCTAAGATTAAAATTGACCAAGTAATAACAGTTTAAAGTTCGAGCATACTTTTTCCTGAAAATTTGGGGTAATTCCCAAATCTAATAGAAATGTAATTTCATCAGAAATATTAGAAAATGATTGGGAGTAACATTAACATTGAATATATTTTTGAAATCTTTAATCATTCTGACATATTAATGAAAAATATGCAATTTGTAATAAACTTATAAGAAGAAAAAAATATTTTTTTGTTAAATAAAATGATCAAAATTAACAGCCTCAATTCCTTACAAAATTACACATATATTAAAATGTTATTAGATTACACTAGCCTGCAAAAGTTGGGTTATGCCATGTTTTTTTGCTTTTGATAATTGATTCTTATGTATTCTGTACCGCTGACTTTCATTTTTTACCATCACGTAAATATTTTTTTGCAAATCGTAAATTTTAAAGTTTAAAAGAAAAAAAAAATTATATTATAAAAAATATATATATGATTGTGGTGTTTTTAACTTTTAATTATCTTTTTTTTTTTTTTTTTTTTTTTTTTTTTTTTTTTACAGCTGAATCCGAAATTGACCTTCATTTTTAACCATCATGTCAGAATTTTTTGCAAATTGTAAATTTCAAAGTTGAAATGTTCAGAGTTAAAATTGAACCTCCTCCCTCACCTCATCAGACCCCTCAGCTGTTTAGCAGTAAGAATCTCACTATAAGCCAAAAAAAATAATATATATATATATTGAATAAAATAAAACAAAATAAATTTTACTTCTGCTTTATAGTATCAGAATTTCCTATATTTTAACTTAGACATTTACGATTTGGAAAAAAAAAATTCTATCGTGATGGTTAAAAATGAAGATCATTACACATTCATTGCTAAAATGTACATAAAAATTAATTATCAAATGTTAAAAAACGGAACCATTTCCCCAATTTAATAGTGTCCGATTTTTGTTACTTTTAACTATGACAATTTATGATTTGCGAAAAATCCTGACATGGTGGGTAAAAATTAACGTAATTTTCGGATTCAGTGCTAGAAAATACATAAAAGATAAAAAATACCACCATCGCAGTCTTGTGTTATCTAATCTTAAACTTTTTCTTAAACATTTAGGTGGTAATCTATCCGAATGTTTTTGTGTATCCGGTAAAATAAGTATAAATGGCTACCACCGAAAATCATAATAATATTAGATTGTCATCGGATTTACATCAATACGTAAAATTTAAACTCGATCGGATATTTGAAAGTGAGTTAAAATTCGAGTAAAATTTTGAAATGGAAAAACATACATGAATAACTAATTAAATAAAAACTTATAAAAATAACATAATTTTTGTTAAAAGAAGTCTGTCTCAAATCCTTACAAAATAAAACATGTGCTAAAATACAATTATTTTAGCCCATCTGAAACTTTATAAAAGATAATTCAATTGCAATTCTTGTATGATTTTCTTTCAAAGTGCAGATACACATGAAATAATCTCTTCGAATACTTTAGGCACTTGTTATATGACCCCTCAAAGTATTTCCGAACTCATTTGTGTTCATATGTAGAAAAGTGGTATAAGTCATACACTTTTAAAGTTCCATAACTCGGTCAATTTTAGTGATATATGAATGGGACTATTTTGTCTTACTTTTCAGTGGAATAGGAAAATTTTACTAAATGTAACTTATAGGACCGAAGGACCGTATAAAAATTTAAATTTCGAAATTAAAAAAATATATATATATTGACCCAAATCGCCTTTAAAATGCTTATTTACTTCATTTAAAACATTTTTGTAATTGGAATATACGTCTATGACTAACGATTTAGGAATTAGCCATTGGACACCGTTGAGAGTATACACTCCGTATATGTCTGAAAGTGTAAAGAAGTATAAATCCTTTCTCTTGAGATTAATTTGGTTTTGAATAAATTCCTTTTCAATTTTGGTTTTATTAAATCTCATACCCAATAAGTGTAAATGAAGATTAGGATATACGTTTTACTTACAAGAGCTGCTGTTAGAAATCCTTTATATCTAATAAGCGAGGGTTGTCACCATCAATTTACAACCATTATATTTTAAATCGGTTTGGTATTTCCTGATATTGTGTAGAAACCACCATTTATAACGTTTTCAGAACACTTTTCGCGTATTTTCACCCCTTTTATATTTCGAATTGTTTAAGAACTGTCCTTAGCAATTCTTTATATCTAATAAATAATATTTAAAATTTCATATTTCTAGGCCCTTCAGTAATACAAAAATCGCATTTTTAGAACTTTTTTTCTCTTGCACCCCCTTTGGGTTACTGGCACTGATATAAAATATAGCAGATGTTGGAGCAAGAGTTGTCATCATCATTTTGACACCATTATTTTTTTAATCGGTTTGGTATTTCCTGAGATTGTGTAGAATCCACCGTTTAGAACATTTTTTAGGACGCTTTTCGCGCATTTTGACCTCTTTTAAATTTCGAATTGTTCAAGAAATGTTCTTAGAAATTCTTTATATCTAATAAGTAACTAATATTTCAAATTTCATGTTTCTAGTCCCTTCAGTAACGCAAATATCGGATTATTAGAACGCTTTTTGCTCCTGCACCCCCTTTGGGTTAGTGGCACCGACATAAATACAGCCTACGTTGGAGCAAGGATTGTCACCATCATTATGACACAATTATTTTTTTAATCGGTTTAGTATTTCCTGAGATTGTGTTAAAAGTACCCTCCACCATTTAAAACGTTTTTTAGAACGCTTTTCGCACATTTTCACCCATTTTAAATTTCGAATTGTTTAAGAACTGTTCTTCGAAATTCTTTATACCTAATAAGTAACTAATATTTCAAATTTCATGTCTCTAGGCGCTTCAGTAACGCAAAAATCGCATTATTAGAACGTTTTTTGTTCCTGCATCCCCTTTGGGTTAGTGGCACCGACATAAAATATAGCCTATGTTGGAGCAAGGGTTATCACCATCATTTTGACACCATTATTTTTTAAATAGGTTTGTTATTTCCTGGGATTGCGTAGAAACCAGCATTTATAACATTTTTAGTACCTTTTTGTGCATTAATCATCCCTTTTAAATTTCGAATTGTTTAGAAAGTGAAAATGTTTAGAAAATGTTCTTAGACATCATTTTTGTGTCATAAGTAACTAATATTCCAAATTTCATATTTCTATGCCCTTCACTAACACAAAAATCGCCTTTTTAGAACGTTTTTGCTCCTGCACCCCCTTTGGGATAGTGGCACCGACATAAAATATAGCCTATGTTCTAAGTTGGACCAACACCATCTTTTTGATACCATTACTTTTGAAATCGGTTCGGTAGTTCCAGAGATCTCCTCTAACAAACAAACAATGTAACCTCTTTATAATATTAGTACAGAATAGATTATTAGAGGAAAAGTTCGAAATTTTTTTCAAAAGATCACAAAAAGAGCTAATGACAACTATTAAGCAATAAGAATATTATTTAATAAATTGTATTGATTAATAATATTTCTTATGCACAGAAAAAATACGCAATTTTTAATAAATAAGTATTTTTGTCAAATTTCTAAAATTATTTAATACAATCTCTCACAATCTTCTTCCCATTATGTTTCTAATTTTGTTTTATAATGTGTAAAACAAAAAAAAAAGCTTGCTGATTGAAATTAGAATTATTTTATCTGAAAAAATCAAAAACAATATCTCTCTCTGCATCGGTATAGTCCCTATCAGCCCACATATCGCATTCTTAACATTGAACCCAGAATCCCCTTCCCCATTCTTGTCCACAGAGAAAGCACCCATAGTGAAGACACGAATTTATCATCTTCCTCTGTTGGATATTTTACTTTTTTTTTCTTTTTTAATCCACTCTCTGGGTATTTTTTTTTTATCAAAATAGTTTCAATAATTGTGTATTTACAGGGATATGTTTAGGAAAATTTTAGGTCCTTTAAAGGACCCTTCACAAAAAAATTTATCTTAAAACAGGACCCTTCACAAACTTTTTTATACCAAAACAGGCCCCTTCACAAAACTTTTTATCCCAAAACAGGACCCTTCACAACATTATTTGTCTCTTAAATGGATCTTTCACAGAATTTTTCCATCTTCAAATTGAACTTGCACAAATTTAATCATTTAAAAATAAAATCTGACCAGCAACAAAACAGCTGAACTCATCAAAGAACATATTGCTTAGCTTTTTTATGTATGAAGGATAGAACCTGAATATATCGATAATTTCAAATTCACAAAAGTATTATTAGAATTTTCACAAATATAAGAAAAACTTCACAATTTCACAAAAACAGGACCCTATGCGAAAAGTCTGGACAGACCCCTGATTTAACCCCTTCGCAACGAGTGCCTTTTAAGAATTTTTATTCTTTTGTCATCGGTTTTTCAAAACATAACTTTCTGTCTAATTTAACCGGGAAAATCCTCCGATAAAATAATGCAAAGTTTACAATAAAAAATAACTGGTGGGAATAATCAAGGGGTGTTAATTAGATGGAAAAAATGCATCCCCGAGGAAATCTCGGATTGCGAAAATTTTGCTACTTTTACGTTGCCGAGGAAATCTGGTGTTGAGCAGCTAGAGGATTAAAATCAAATTTCTCCCTCTTTCGTCTGGTTTACTACGTCATTTTTTTCTTTCTCTTCACATTTATTACAGGCAATTTTGTAGTATCCAACAGTGCTTTTTTGGAAAGTGATCCGGTAACAAGTGACGGTCCAGAAGAATTACGACCATGTTTACTTTTTCCATATTGCGAAATGGGACTGGAACTATTTCTGAACCATTTAAAATAATTTATTAATTATGGAACTATTTAAATTAATTTATTTGCCTCCCCTTTAAGCAGAACAACCGAGAGAAGTCCAAATTCCGGCGAACCGTTATTTAGACCACTCTAGGTAGTCGATATTCGGACCACTTCTATGTTTAGGTTATAACCGGTATTACTCATTCATATAATAAAATACCAATAATGTGCGCATGACAATTTAGAGCTAAATATGTCCAGAAAATAATTTAATCAACAATTCAAGTCAATATACGATAAGTATATTTTTTAAAAATGAGAAACACATATCTGAAAAACTTTCGATGTACCAGATTACGTAGATTCGACACTTTTGCATTTACTATTTGTAAATGACACAGACTTCACTGTCGTACTTTCGTAACTTTCTTCTCTCAATTAAAGTTACAAACTCTGCCTATCACCGCTAGGCTGCGCTGCGCTCAGTTCTCAAAACACCTAGTGCCCGGTATTTGGTACCTTCTCCTCCTTGTATTATTTACGGGAGAGAATAATTTACAAATCCTTCTATATATAAAATAAAGTTTTGATTTGAAAATGGACCAATGAAAATCTGCGTAGAAATTCCCGGCAAATCGGCATCCAATTTGAATACTTAATCATGGCCTTTCTTCGTTAATGTTAAAAAAACTGTTGCATACAAAAATATGAAAATCGGTAGTATTATAGAGAAATGTTTGATAAACACGCTGATGCAGACAGTTTTCAAATCCAAAAATTATTTTAAGAGATATTTAATGCCAAAGTTGGACAAAATCGTTCCATTAAAAAAGTTTTATAGGACAAAAACTGTACATAGGAATTTAATCATTTTTAGATCATTTTATGCGTCAGAATTTCCCGGTGTGCAGACTTTATTTAGTTTTTTAATTTGACTCATTTTTTGAGGTTTTATTTCTATTTTAAATTCAAATTTTCAGCATTTTGAGAGATACATTTTACATATATTAGAAAATTGTATTAATTTAAACTGTTGCCAACTGCATAAATAGCGCAAACAATATTTTTTTTTTCAAATTAAAAATCTATTTTACACGTGACTATTATAAACAGAAAATATAAAAAGCAGGAACTCATTATAAATTACGTCATAAAAACTATATTTACACGTGAATTTTAAATGAGAAAGAATATTGTAAAATAATAAATTCATTAACATACGTTAAAAGTCTTAAATAGGAGAATTTACGTCACATTTACGTCAAATTACACTTATTACGTAAACTGAACACAAAATAATATTGCAAAACAGTTTAAATTTAAAAAATTGTGCGAGACATTTATTTGATATTTTAAGATGATCATAATATTTCATTTCTAACAAAAGTATTTTTTTGTGAAGAAAAGTTTGGTGAAAATTACGTCAGATTATAATTCTCAGATTTAAATTATAATTCAATCTTCCGAAATCTTTTTAAAGCCGATCAAATTAGCGTGCTGTTAGAGTCTGCGGTATCTGAACGGGGGTTGACGAGCGTAGCTCGTAGGGGGCAGAGCCCCCTAGTATAACTATATAAAAATAACCATAATTATTTATTTTGAGTAAAAAAATCTATATGTATGGTCTCCAATGTGTCTATTTATTTTCAATAAAATTTCAGAATTTAATGAGTATTAAATAACATTTAATCAAAGAAATATAGAAAATCCACTTAATCTAGTTTAAATTGCATATTCTATTTAAAAAGAAACGATATATTTTTATGTTAATTAATTATAGGGGGACGTTATTATTATTTCTAAACACTATAACAGTATTCCTTGAGTTTAAGCCTATTTATAGTAGATGCGTACTGAGGTCCATGTGTGTGGGCTCAATAAAATGACACTTTTAAACTAATAAACTTTAAAAAATAAACAAAAGGAAGTTATATAGGGAACATTTATAATGTTTTTAGCAATAAGAAATGTGTGACATTTTAATTAAAATTTTAAAATAGATTAATATTACTTTCTTTTACGCTATCACCGATTTGATGACATTTTTCAAACCTCACTTGCAACTGTTAACATGAAAATAAGTCCAGTGTTATAATCTGTTGGATTCATGTTAAAGATTAAACTATTATAAATGTGAATTCATAATCAAAATTTAGATATTTTGATAGGTATTTTTACAATGCTCTACGATCCAAGTTCCACATATGTGGACCTCAGTAACAAAGAGGTTAAAGATAGAAATTTGTTAGAGTTTTTAAATAATTTGTATGTATATTCAATGGTAAATTTACTATATGCTCAAACTTTTTAAATAATACATTTATTATAGTATGTAGATATAATAAATCGATATTATTAAAAAGATCTTTGAAATCATATGTCGTTATATTGTTTACACATTTAAGATTTTTCACAATATTGACCTGTTGATAGCTAATTTTTTACACAATGTGTATTATCAGTGGATGCTGTAAGTGTATATATTTGATTAAGAATTCTTAACATAAATTCATTGGCTATATTAGTATATGTATAGCATGCAATATTTACAGTTCTAAATTCAATTTGTTTCTTATGAAATTTTGGTATAAGAACTAAATAAGGATAGTTATATGTATATATATATATATATATATATATATATATATATATATATATATATATATATATATATATACATATATATAGTTGAAACTTTAGTTGTAAAAATTAACATAATCACACACCATAACTTTAAAAAGAAACAATAATAATACAAATAAATTAAAAATAAACCATTATAAACAATAAGTCTGAAGTATCCAAACGGAAGAACAAAACCAGAAAACAACAAACCAGAAGCCTGGCTGCATGAACAGTATGATTAAATCAGGATTTTATGCATGCAACATCCCTCTTTTCACACCTTCAAGATTGAAAAAAAAAAAAACATGCAATCAACGCACAATAAAAAATCTCACTATCCCATTAGATCAATCGAATTATCCAAACCACCACTTGCATCCAAAATTGAATTCAGCTCAGTTCGATAACTAGTCCGGTCAAATTGTCAGAAAGTAGGGCCAATAGATGCAAAAATTCTGCTAGAAGATTTTATGTTTTTAAAGTGTTTATGGGGATGCTAATAACAGGAATTAATTGTTTTCCAACAAAATTTATCGAGGCTAAACTTTAGTCCAGGGGAAATGTACATTTTACCTTGCAAAAGGTCGGGTAGAAGATTTTATTTTTTAAATTTGTTTATACTGAGGAAAGCATGGAAAAATCAAGTTTTCTAAAAAAAATTCTTAAGGCTAAATTTTCTGTGGCCAAAAAACAGCAAAATTTTGGGACTTTTTTGGATTTTTTAAAAATATCTCGAGACCCGTTGCTGTAGCATATTATTTGTCAATTACAATATTATGGAAGATAAAATTCTCTACAACTTTCACATTTACAACTTTTTTATACAAGCGCAGTACGCCATTTCAAAAATAAGAATTATTTTCATTTTTTTTTTTCTTTAAAACCGTGAAAAATGTAGTTTTGCCCCGATTATTCAAATGTTCCCCGCGGGTTTAATCATGTATGTCGACTTCTAAAAATTGGTAGCAGTAAATTATCTATTATTTGCACATCCACTTCTTTATTTTCCTCTCAACCGACATTTTATATGCAATAAATTTATATAATTTTGAAAGTAGGGCAGAGTGTAGACGAATAAGACAATTTCCATATTTAGACAGTAACTTTAAGTGTATACAATGTTAATTTCAAAGCATTGTTTAAAAGAATACTTCAATATTTAGAAACTTCTTGGCAGGATAGTTTAAATTAAGAAATATTTATGGTTTAATTGTAATAATTTTATAATTTTCATAATGCATAAATTTTTTTTCCAGGCATCAATGAGATAGGTATGAAAGTTTGCGAAAGCATATTTTACTCCACATTACAATGGTATATTTTATTTATCAAATATTGATAAAACATGTGTTAACATGTTTTAATGTTTTGCTGTTTTAAAGATAGCAAACATTGGATTGTAATTTCATATAAAAAGGGGGACTAAAATAATAAATATCATTCAGTAAAAAATAATTTTACCTTATAAAATAGCTACAATAAAATGACAACAGATTATTTCACTAACTAATTATATGTTTTTATCTCTTGTAAAATTTAAAAATTCTGTCAATAAAATATTTGAGATCACTAGTTTCATAAAAAATATTTAAAAGATTAGTTTTAATAAATATTGTCAATTTTTTCCCCAGTCATTATCAGTAAATATAACAAAGGATTATATCATTTTAGCATGCAAATATATATGAAACTTTAAGATTATGTATTAATTGCTTTAAAGCTCAAACAGAAAAAAACTTACTGTGGTTGTTGAAAACTTGGAATATTCTAATCTATATATCTCTTTGTGGAATATTCTAATCTTCTGTGATATGTATTGTTTTGAAACTTTTCTGTTTAATGATCTCAGTGATACCATTTATCAAATGAACTTCCAATTTATTTATGATTGTAGACCATATAAACATTCTTGTTTTCGCATTTATCCCCTGTGCCAACTCCACTTTCCCCACACAATAAAAAAAAAGGTACGCAACATGACTGCCTAAGCTAAATGAAAAAAATGTATTTTAATAATAATAATTTCTGCAGGCTATTTAATAATATTTTTTTTCTTTTTGATGGCACAGTTGTAGAATTATTAGCATCCCATTTCAAAGGAATATCCTTACCCTGAATAAAAGAGATATCTGGATTATGTTCATCTAGAGGTATAAAGCCAAAAAAGTACAAAAGCACAACATTAGATATTGATCTGAAGTATCCCATGAAAAAAACTTATTTAAAAGTAATAAAATGCAACCAAGGTATTTGTCAAAAACGCTTCCATAGGTTTAATATTACCTTGCGAATGTCTTCGGGAGACTAATTTAGTCTCATAATTCATATAACTGTGACTTTAAACTCCTCAATACTAACTACCGTAACTCAACTACCGTAAAATCTTTGAAAATGAAATCTGTGTATAAGGAATCCGGTCTTTAAAGAAAATAAATATATATTCAAGAGAAAGAATATGAACACTTATACCTGCTAAGATGAAAACCTGTTTAAAGCGGAATAAATTTAGGTTCCTTTCGGTTCGGTTTTCAAGATTTTAATGAATCAATATTTGACAAAGCTCATTACGGTTCTGCATTTCGTATTTAATGATTACACGCTTAAAAAAATTCAAAATCCGGCTTTTAGAGAATTATTAAAATTCTCGTGGTAAATTTTCTTTTAGGGGGGAGGGGAGCCAAAATACATGTTTGTCACGGGTGCAAAAAAGGCTAGTTTCGGCCCTGAAACACATAATTTACTGCTACCAATATATAGAATCTGACATACACGATTAAATCCGTTGGAAACATTTGAATAATCGGGACAGAACTACGTTTTTCAAGGTTTTTAAGAAAATTGAAAAAATTGACCTATTTTTGAAATGGCGTATTGCGCTTGCTATTGAGTGTATAAAAAATTATAAATATGAGAGTTGCAGAAAATTTTGTCCTCTATATTACTGTAACTGAGGAATAATATGCTACGGCAACGGGTTTCGAAATGTTAAAAAATCAAAAAACGTCCCCAAATTTTGTTGTTTTTTGGCCACAGAAAATTTAGCCTTAACACTAGAATTACGAAGCGGGTCATCTCTGACCCAGAACGTGATTTTTCGCTCATAACTCTGTTGTTTTTCAAAATAAAACTTTGAAACTAATTGACTTTTCCTAAATTATCAGTAAAATGTCTGAACACGAATTTAGTTGAATTCCAAAGAAATCGTTTTTATCTACAGGTCTGTATACCTAGAATTACCGTGCTGGGTCATTGCTGACCTGATCAAAATAATGACATTTCTTTTATTTCAACGGGTCTTTCAACACTATACTTTTTTTTTTTTTTTTTTTAAGTAGAATAATGTAAAGAGATGTATCGCACCTGCTTTTTACAAAAGAAGTGAGGGGATGGGGTGTGGGAGTGGCGTGATCACACATCTGTCATGCAACTGCAAGGCGAATTTGTGATATTTTATTTGATTTCAGGTTGTTGTTGGAATATTGTAGAATGTTGTTAGCACTGTAATTCTATAGAAAGTAAATAAATATATATTTTGCCTGTTCCAAACGGCACGAGGTAAAAACAATAGTCTGTTAGTGGTATTACAGTTTCCCACATTTATACTGATGCTATCGCGACGGAGGTCTTTCGAATGAGGGGATTTCAGAATTGGAAAGCGAACGTTCAGAAAATGATTCTAGCGAAGAAATTATATCTGATAATGATAAAAATTTTGACATAAAAACAAAAAAGCTTTGTGAAAATGCCTAAAAAATCTCGTCATCCGAATCCAGATCAAGTGACAGGGAGCTGAATGTAAAAAGACAAGTAAATGACGTGGAGGAAGACATTAAACACCAATGAATCGTAAGTGTTTTAAATAAAATACAAAATAAGTGATATAATTTAAAAAAAAGGAGGGAAAAATACGAAATAAATTACACTTCAAAGTGATTTAAAAGAAACGAAAGACTGAACTATATAGAAAATCTGGTGCAGGACATTTATTACCAGCATGTACATTACTACCAGATACTATATGGAAGACATGGTTCATGATCTAGCGGTGATAAATACTTTCGTAGTTATTAAACTTTCAAGACGTTCTAATAGCAGAAGAGTCTATATTATAAAATTAGCCGAAGAGCTCAGAGAGAAATACACTGACGGAAAAAAAAATCCCAACACCAAGAAAGACTTGTGTTAGATAAACGAAATTCGGTAGGCGTGTTTATACATCTGAAAGATGACATCGATTGAAATTTCGCGCTTCGCGCATAAGTGTGGCGCTAGTAGCGCCACTCAGAACTTGCAGATCAGGTTTGCTTTAAATGCGTGCTGTAAAGTTCGTAGGCGTTATTTGGCTTCGAAATGTGACGTATTGAGTTGATGTTAGCCAAGAATGCCTTTAACAAGACGAAGAAGCCACTGTCAACAGCTCACCGAGTTGGAACGAGGTCTCATAATCGGGCTACGAGAAGGTGGATTTTCTTTCCGAGATATTGCAGAAATACTTGGATGGAATTTATCCACTGTGCATGATTGTTGGAAGCAGTGGTCAAGGAATGGCACTACCTCAAGAAGACCAGGTTCCAGCGGCCACGTGGCACTCCTGAGAGGGAAGATCGCCGTATTCGGCTTATGACTGTGGCGCATCCTACTGCGACTGCGGCAGAAATTCGAGCTGCAGTTGATACCACAGTGACACAACGAACTGTTAGAAATCGATTACTTCAAGGACAGCTCCGAGCCAGGCGCCCTGTAGCGTGCATTCTACTGACTCCAAGCCATTGCCGTTTGCGACGCCATTCGTGTCAAGCCAGAACTCATTGTTGGGCGGAGTGGAGGTGTGTTGTCTTTCTTTTTCATCAGAAACACAACAGATCTCCACTCCGTCCTCCAATGTGCTCTGGCTTGACACCAATGGCGTCGCAAACGGCAATGGCTTGAAGTCAGTTGAATGCACGCTACAGGGCACCTGGATCGGAGCTGTCCTTGAAGTAACCGATTTCTAACAGTTTGTTGTGTCACTGCGGTACCATCTGCAGCTCGAATTTCTGCGGAAAACGCAGTACGATGCGCCACAGTCGTACGCCGAATACGGCGATCTTCCCTCTCAGGAGTGCCACGTGGCCACCTGGAACCTGGTCTTCTTGAGACAGTACCATCCCTTGACCACTGTTTCCAACAATCATGCACAGTGGATACATTCCATCCAACTCTTTCTGCAATATCACGGAAAGAAAATTCACCTTCTCGTAGCCCGAATATGCGACCTCGTTCCAACTCGGTGAGCTGTTGACAGTGGCTTCATCGTCTTGTTAAAGACAATCTTGGCTAACATCAACTCAATACGTCACATTTCGAAGCTAAATAACGCCCATGAACTTTACAGCACGCATTTAAAATAAACCTGATCTGCAAGTTCTGAGTGGCGCTACTAGCGCCACACTTATGCGCGAAGCGCGAGATTTCAATCGATGTCATCTTTCAGACGTATAAACACGACTACCAAATTTCGTTTATCTAACACAAGTCTTTCTTGGTGTTGGGATTTTTTTTCCGTCAGTGTATATTGAAAAAGAACCTGAAGTTATCCGTCTATTGGCCACCCTAGAAGATTCAAACAAATGAAAAAGTTGCTAGATAAAGCGATGTTAAGACAATATATTTAATAATGTACGTGGAAACTGTTTATATTTTGTCTGTGGATTATGCACACCAAAAAAATAAGAGAAAAAAGAAACAAGGACCATAGCATTTGTGTGAATTGATTAGATGAAAAATTTTACAATGCAAGTAAAAAAAAATTCCGGAGGTATATACATTTAAATTTATTATGTTTTAATATATTATGCATCAGTAGAAACATTGCTACAGAATTTAAATTGATAATTAATACACATACATTATTAGAAACATCCTGCAAAATTACAAAGTATCTATTCTGAAACTAGCCGCCCTAGGCGACCAGTTTGGTCTCCGTTAGATGTGTGCTAAGCATTGTACCATGTTACTTTTACCCAAAATTTAATTTACTTTCTCAATACTTCACCAAATCAGAAGTTTCTAGTAGAGAAATCAAGAACTCCGTATTTTTATGGGTACTACTTGGTTAACACGACGACCAAAAATATATCGCCAAACTATAAGATTAAATATCAATAATGGTTGATCGTAAATGTCATATTTGCTTGTTTTTATGCAAGTTACACGTGTTTACGTCATCAAGTTATTTTTATTTCGACGTTTTATTTGTATTTTATTAATGTTATACTAATTTATTTGTTCTTTTGCTGTTTAAAATAAAAATTATGTCAATTTGTATAATTTGGCGAGTGGTTTGGCGATTTATATAATTTGGCGAAATGGGTCGACGGTATAACTATAAGTAGTACCTTTTTATGCTAGCCAGGCGCAAGTGATAGTTCATCAATATGTTTTAATATATCATGCATCAGTAGAAACATTACTACAGAATTTAAATTGATAATTAATATACATACATTATTAGAAACATCCTTCAAAATTCCAAAGTATCTATTCTGAAATTAGAAATAAATTTTTTCTTAGGTGGTATCTAGTTACCAAATTTCATTTCATGTACTACTCTAGAAGCAAAATTGTATTAATCCTTAATTAAAATTCATGGTATTAATCATCAAACACTAATGCTTGTCTGTATTTCCCATACAAATGAAGAATAACATCAAGTATGAACCACCTTGGTCGTTCTAGGTATACAAGAAACACGGTAATTCTAGTGTTAAGAAATTTTGTTAGAAAACTTGGTTTTTCCATGTTTCAACAATGTATAAACAATTCAGAAAAAAAAAATCTTTTACCGGACCTTTTGCAAAGTAACCCCCTTTTTTTGGTACATTTCCCCTAGACTACTTTGTGGAGCCAAAAACCCACGAAATTTTCAGACATTTTTTTCAGTTTTCTACCTGTAACTAGAAAGTTATAAAATTTTTATGTACCATAGTTAATTACAAAAAGAAAGAGCATTAAATTCTCTACAAATTGCATAACAAAAACCTATTTCTACGTCCAATACTAAGCGCGCTACTGGTTTTTGAAAACAACACTTTTTTCAAACTTCACAGAAAGTGACCCATTTATCGCCTCCCATCACCAAAAAATTAATTTTCATCACTAACTGAGAAAAAGAAATGTACTTGTCGATGAATAAGTGAGGAAGGACATTTTCGAGAAGTGTAGGCAGAAGGTAGGGTTGCCAAATGGTATGTTTTTCTCATAAGTTGTGCTATTTTTTGTAATTTTAGGTCTACAGCTTTTTTTAGGTACTAAGTGTACGTTTAAATGTGTCCGTACGACAATTTCTTCTGTTTTTCTACCGCAACTTACTTTTGATAGTTTAAAAAGAAATCTTTTCCAGTTTGCTTTAAAATTTCACCTTTTGCCAAAAAATAAGTTATACACATGCGCATCAAATGTAAAAACGGCTTGTTTTAGAACAGTAAAACAAAAATCTTGGGAAAGTTGTGCCATATTAACTGCGCGTTTGCTTAACATTGGATCATAACCTTATTATAGATTATAAATATCCACATTATAAATTTTTAATTTAGTATAACTTTATCTTAAGTTTAGAATTTTTTTTTATTTATTATCACCCTTTATGCTTAACCCCTAATCGTCGAGGCCGATACAATTATGGGCAATTTGTCCGGGAATTTATCGTGCGATTAGATTGTTTAAATAAAAATAGTTCTTTTTATTTAAATAAAATAGTTTAAATAAAAAAGTTATTTAGTAGCGTGTCCATTGCTAAAATTTTCATGATCGTAATTGAATTGTAGGATGGTCTGATTTATCTTTATTCTTACGAGTCAATTTTTCATTCATAATAGGATATGACTGCACAATTAGTTATAAAACACTAACAGAATAATGTAATACAAATATAGTTGGAAAATAATGATTAAATCGATTAATTGATAATAACCACTTTTTAAACAAATTCGTTAACGAAATAGTATCAATTAAAATTTTCCGTCACGACAAATTTCTAGCCAAAGTCAGAAACAAGAATAGCTGCATTTCACTGCTTAAAACAGAGTTTCAAAATAACAGAATTCAAGCATTCAGAAGATTCTGTTATCATGATTGTCATCTCAGCCATTTCAAGAGTTGAAACCTTTGAAATTTTAGTATTTTCGGAGAAGACATTGATTTTCTTGTGATCATGACGAGCTTGGGATATCAACACAGAAATCTGTTTTTTTCCAAAAACCAGGAAGAGGTAACATCGAAACCAAGTGGTTTTCAATCATGTCATACAAGTACAATTACAACACTGTTCTTTTCACTCATGCAATTAGTGGATGCAATACAACATCCGCTGTTTTGGGCAAGGAAAGTCAAAGTTTTGTAACACTTTGAAAAATCATAATCAGCTTAAGGAAATAGCCTTTGTGTTCAATAAACGTGAGTCAACCCGTCAAGAAATCATCAAAGGTGGATAAAAATCTATTATTGCACTATACAGTGGATGCACATACATCACACAGACATTGGACACCTTGAGGTTCCAGTTATTTGCTAAATATGCCACAAAAAGCAAACTTCGTCTATCAAGACTACCACCAACGCAAGAGGTTGAGCAGCAACATTTCCTCCGACGTTATCATCGGGTACAAGCTTGGCTAGGAAACTACATCCCTCCTGAAAAATGGGGTTGGTTGTGCAGGTCTGACGGTCTCTTTCAGTCAGTTTAAATGTGCCAAAACCCAGCACCTGAATCCTTGCTGCATGTTGCCTCATGTAGCTGTATAAAAGGTTGCCAGCAAGGCATGTTCTTGCCAAAAATCAGGACTCAAATACTCGGTAATTTTCAAAAACTATAATGGGGTCAACTGCGAAAATGTGGACGACATTATTTATCCAGAAGAAGAAGATTATGAAGTTGATGCCTGGGAAACCATAGAAAAAAAATCAGCAACGACGATGAATTTAGCAACTAGGTTGATGATGTCGCAATAAGCTCAAAGAAGATCAAAGCTGTTGAAAAACAAGCATCCTGCTAGTTTTCTCTTCAAGCTGAGGTTGACAGACCAAACCCATCAACCCGCAAGCGCTCCAGAAGTTACTAAATACATAAAAAATGTTACCGTAACTCTTACTTAGTTTCATGTAACTACCTACTATTAATGTTCTCCACATAATATCTGAATACAAAAAAATTACAATGTTGAAATTTTTTTTTACAATGTTACCGTTGTAAAAAACCGCTATTGCTATCATGCAAATATGGTAACAAATAATACAAACAAGTTACATTAAAGAGGATAAAATGAATAAAAAATGGTGTCAAATGTTAGTTTTTGCGATTTTCTGCAAAGTTAGAAAAGGTGTATTTTTCAGAAAGCCGTAGTGCGCTTAGTAATGGGTTTAGAAAAATGTTTTTATTATGAAATTTGTAGAGAATTCAGTGCTCTTTCTTTTTGTAATTGAGTGTTACATTTGAAATATTTATTTTTATTATTTATATAAATTTATAATTTTTAAGTTTGTGTTAGGCGAAAAACTGAAAAAAGTCCGAAACTTTCGTTGTTTTTTGGCTTTACAAAGTTTAGCCTCGATATATTTTGTTGGAAAACAATTAATTACTGTTATTAGTATCCCCATAAACACTTTAAAAACATAAAATCTTCTAGCAGACTTTTTGCATCTATTTCTGACAATTTGACTGGACTAAACTGCTTCTAATTATAAAATCACACGTTAAGCTTTTCGCAAAATTCCTTGGGAAACTTGCATAGTTTTTGAGCATTGTGTTTAATACGAATTAATCCATTTTTCAATACATTTCTTTTAACTGAAACATGAGCATCTCATTCAAAATACAAAACTTTAAAGTTTTGAAATTAGAATTACTTATTTTGCCTAATAACCCTGAAATTAAATGTTCACTCTCTATGTTCATGTTCACATACAAGAAAATGCAAGATAAACACATGCTTTTAAGTTTATATAATAGCTTAAAGTATATCTGATAAATAAGATTATTTTAGAAAATTCTCTTTAAAATTATTTTTTATTAAATTTATTAAAAGTAACTTTCGATAATGATATTTATTTATGTCAAAAATGACCTGTATATATATTTTAAATATTTTAAACTTTGAAAAACAAGTAAGTATTTCATTTGTGTAGTTTAAATTATCGATTCTGCCAATTTTTCATTAAACTATTTTTTACTTAAAGATAATTCATTAAGCCTTTTGTGAAACAAATGATTAATTACCTATAGAAAATTAATTATTTTTATTTAACTTCGATTCGGAGTTACCAGGCAAAACACAATGGACTCATTTTTTCGCCAGAATATTGATTATGCCCGCTGATTAATTCTTTCCTTGAAAGTTTTTTCTTCCTTTTGTTAAACAAATATTCTTACATGTAACTAATCAGAAAGGAAATTTAATTAAATCTAAAAAAAAACTAGTCATAGCAATTTTAAATAAAATATTTTCTAGTTTTCTATTTAATTTAACATTTAAAGGGCTGAGTGTACGTTGTACAACATAACAACTGACGATTCAGAATTTGTTTTTATGTTAAATTGTATAACTGCAAAGTGAAACATTTTTAAAAATATAATGTTAAATCATTTCTCAATATTTGCGGCAGTAATCAAATATAAATTGTATTTACCAGATTTAATAACGAAATCTCTTTCACATAACTCAAATCAAATAAAAGCAATCAGTCAAATAATGTTGTACATATGATAAATTAAAGTCCAATCTTTAGAAATCACCCGTTTTAGAGGAATTGATTTTACTTTTATTTTTCTCAGAAATTACAAATATTTCAAAACTGGCATCGTAATACTTACCTTGTTTTAAACAGAGGACATTACTATTTTGGCATCTTCTTTAATGTAAAGGTAATATTTGTTAGTGTGTTTTGCGTTCCTCAGTGGGTTAAAGTGAATAAATTATTATTGTTGTAATTATTATTAGAAATATTATTATCAGTTGTATTAGTAGCGGAAATAACATGATGTAAATTCATATTAGTAAAAATAATATCGGTATGTCTATTGAAAAACTATGTTATGTATAGTATAATTGTTATTATATATGTAATATATAATATATTTGATATCATATATTTAGTTAAACATGGGAGTTTTAACTATTTAATTCATAGAAAAAAGACCAAAATTTACGTTTTACATTTTATTATTTTCTTCGATTCACCACTAAATGCTTTTTTATGTGTTATAAAAATTTGAAACAAAATCTGTGATTCATTTACTTACAGAAATTTCATATTTACTTATCATAAAATAACAATAAGTAAATTTGAAAATTGTTAAATGTATTAACAGCTTTAACGCGTGAGTTTTTTGAGTATATTAATAATAAATATAAAAAATCAACGCAAAAAAATAATATACTGTTGTATATTAAAATTATTTGAAATGCTAAATTTTAAATTTATGAACTTTGAAAAGAGAAAATTATTTCCATTTAAAACGAAAATTGATCGAAAACATTTAATTGTCCTTACATCTTATTTATCACACAGGGTTCATTTGGGTACCGTTATTTTCAAGGCCAAATATCAGTTTTTTTTTTTTTTTTTTTTTTTTTTTTTTTTTTTTTTTTTTTTTTTAAACTAAATCTAGTTAAGCGCGCGAAATTTTGCATTATTTAAGGAGAGATTTTCTGTAAAAAATACTTGTACCGAAAAAATTCTTTGTCTGGAAATTCAAAGACTCGTACGAACCCTGTTACAGTACATGTTTCCTGTTTCACTGCATTAAATGGTTGTATTTTTCGATTTAGGGAAGAATCATGATGCTCATTAAGATACTAAAGTCCACTAATGTGTTTAAAAGGATTTAACCAATAGTGCTTGTTTCATTAAATTAATCAGTTAGTGAAAGTTTGCTCTTTTTTTTTTAAGTTTTACTTATGCTAGAAATTTTTCTTTATTAGTTCCAGGTTCTAAATATTTATGAAAGAAGTAAAACGAAAATGATTCATTTTTTTTCAAATATAACTTCAATAATTAATTGAATATGGAAATTAAAACTTCAATAATTAATAGTTAAGTTTCAAAATAACTTAATATATTCTTTTTACCCATTTACATAAATTAAATAGACTGCTTTTTAAAAACATTAAACTGTAACGCTTCCTTATTTGCTTTTAACTTGCACAATATAATAAAGCTTATTTATATATTTAATATTGTTACGTGAAAGAATACTTTATAATATTTTGCCTATTAATTAAGTATAAAGCAGGAAATAATATGATTATTTTTATTTATTTTAACATCGTATGTGTTTATTTCTGTAAAACTCCTAAGTAAGAAAGCTAATATGGCAATGACAAAACTTTCTATTAGATTATTCTAATATATTAATTTTTAAAAATGCTGCTACATGGCAGCAGTTATGAAGTATAAAGCAGTCCTTTCAGTTTAACTCGCAATTACATGTGCCAGTCAAAATAGATCTCGCTTCAACAGCGATCTTTTCTTGGTATTCAAATACAAAATTGGAATTTTGGAACATATAGAATTTTAATTAAGGGGTCTCGGGACTCTTAAAGCTTTAAAATTTTCTAAATTTTAATTTTTTTAGATGTTAAACTCTTATCTTTTCTGAACATTTCAATATAATTGTTTCCTTGAAATTCCTATTATTACTGAAGTTATGGCTTTTACATTTATACACGTTTAATAGCTGAAGCGTTGTTTCGGAAATTTTGAAGCCATTTTTCTCCAAATGGCGTTTTTGGGCATAACGCGGAAAATATCTCAAAACCTTGTGAATATTTTTTCATGAAATTTTCAAAAAGTATGTTTTATGTTAGTCTGTATAAACGGAACCTAAAATTTCCTTTTTATTGCTCAAAACAATATTCTTTTAGGTTTTTATACTGTTGAAAATTTCTTAATTTTGCATTAGCTAAATACAACTTTGTATTAAAAATATAAAAAAGCTTTAAATACAAATTTATTTAGGTTCAAGGTAATTATTACAATCTGAAGTATAAGTAGGCAGCAAAATTTTCATTCTAGTTGCAATACTTATTTTTTAACCGTTAGCGTAAGCTGTTATGCGATTTTTTGCTCGTCAAATATCTAACAGTTGGAAGCCCCCTGTGAATGCTAATTCTGCATCTTATAATTTTTTAAATACATGAAATGAAAGAACGTACTTATATATTTTATTCCAATTAAAATTATGTCTTAAAATCAAATACATTTTAAGATATTAAATGTTGAAAATGGTCTTTTTTTTTTCTTTTTTTTCCAATTTTAAGAGTCCTGAGACCCCTTAATAATTTCAAACATAAAATGCGGTGCATTTCTAATCAATAGAATTTGAGAGGGTAAACTAAGATAATAATTGCTAAATGTGATAAAAATTACTCTTAAAAGGAATATAAATACCTTTATTCACATCAACGTATGTTTCATCGCTCAGATGGCGACATTTTCATTATCTTTTTAGATACATACAAGGTGGCCATAATAAAACTAAATGTACTCAGAGTGATCAGTAGCGCGATCTAATTGAGAGAATGACGCCAAATTTTGTAAGAAGATTAAGCAAGACGAGGGCCGAAGTATTCCGCGAAAAAAAAAAATAGTTCCAAAAGTCACCGCTATGGGAATATGTGGCGCTGTGTAACAAAAAAGAGAGTTTAAAAAAATGCAAAATCAATACCGAAATAAAATTACTTTTGATTTAGCATATTTAACGATTTAATTCAAGTTCAATACGGCAATACTACTCTCTTTTCCGTTACACAGCGCCACAGGTTCTGCTAGCGGTGATTTTTAGAACTATTTTTTCCTTCGTCCCCCGTCTTGTTTAATCTTCTTACAAAATTTGGCGTCATCCTCTCAATTATATCGCGCTACAGAACACTCTGAGTACCGTCAGTTTAATTATAGCCTCCTTATATATTTTCGCTTAAAAAAAAAAAAAGGTACACATTGGTTTATCGCTCAAATAGCGACATTTTCAAGTACTTTGTACACACAAATATTTTCTCTTTTATTTTATTTTATTTTTTACTTACTTATATATATATTTTTTTTAACAAGAAATTGGTAAATATAAATTGCGAAACCATTGAGTTTCCTAATATTTGGAAAGAGCTGCTCTGTAGAATAAAAAATAATACTGAAAATAAATTCATGATTACAAATATTCCTTTTTATTTCATTTATGTTTGCCCTTATTTTACATTATACAAGGTCTCTTCATTTTATTTAACAATTTCTGGTAAAAAAAAAAAAAAAAAAAAAAAATCGAAAATATTTGTATCAACAAAGATCTTGAAAATGTCACTTTCTGAGCGAGGAAAAATACGTTGATCTGAATAAAGGTATTTGTATGCCTTTAAGTGTATTTTTTTAAGAGTTTTAGCAATTATTATCCGTCCGTCAAGACAAGTTTCTGTGAACAAATCCAAAACTGAATCAAGATCATTTTTAATCAGTATTTTACGCATTAAATTTAACTAAGTTATGATACCACGGATACCGAGGTATACCTGCTACTGAAATTATTAAATTTGTAACACAGCAACAGTACCTGTGCCCTGATATACATCTAAATCTTATCAGCAGCATCCTACCTTAAGTTTTAACAGAATACGAAATGTGAAAAATTACGTACTTAAAAACTGCAGCAAAAAAAGGCTATCTGTTGTATGTCAAATTCTTAGAAAATGCGAAGTTTTGTAAAATTCAGTGCAAGATATCTTAAGATAGAGCATATAAAAATTCGTTTCACATGTATACATAGAGATACAGAACAGTTCTACAAAACATTCTACTTTAGAACATCGCAAAACATTTAATAATATGAAATATGTGCGCTTAAACTGAAACAGAAAAGTCATAAATATATACGAATGACAAACAGAACACCATATTATCCCAAAAATTCTCTTTAATACACTAGAAGACAGACTCAGACAATTGTTGTCATATATAGAGATCAAAGACTGGGCGCATATGCCAAAACATACTAGATTTTTTTTTTTTTTTAAATCATCCTAAAACCTGTAAAACGAATATAAATGAAGAAGATTTTCTATAAATATAGACATGAGTTGCTTAACCCATACTACTTTTTAATGAATGAAATAATATTTTACTAGTTAAATCTTGCAATTACGATATATACTGATATTTGCATATAGTGAATATGCCAGAAATCGCAACAAACAACTTAGGATTTCAAGCCAACTTATTATGTATCAATGCGTATTGCTTACATAATTACTTAAGATATGTTAAAGGAATATCATAATATAACAGTAAACTTTTAAAATAGAAGAAAGTTTCAATTTCGAGTTAGTGATTTTTAACTATAGAACAGTAAACTTTTAAAATAGAAGAAAGTTTCAATTTCGAGTTAGTAATTTTTAACTAGAGAACAAAATTTTGAAACTTTCTAGTTCGAAATTTAATAAGTCGAGTTCTATATCACATCTTATATTTTCAAAATATTAACTATGCCACATAAATGGAAACACTAAATTTATTTCATAAAATTTCTGCAGAATGTTATTAATTTAATAAAATTGCTTGATCTTGATCCGAGGATATTATCGTTAGTATTAGTTTACAGCCTCATGTTATGACAGTGGCATAAATTAAATTAGGCCGAATGAAAAGGTAATAAATGATTTTAGCACAGGATGAAGCCTGATGGAAATTATTTGCCCTCAAAAGTATCATAAATCACACCATAAATTATGGTTAGTAAAACAATTTTAAGGAGAGGGATACATAAGTATAAGATAGTTATTTTCATAAGAATTCGATATCTCAAATCATAATTTTAGATGAATAAATGTTTCTCTTCGATAGAAACATAAAATTGTTTGCTTAAATTTAATACAAATTGTTTTCTAATTAACCAAATTGCTTGATCTTCATCCAATCTCAGTTTAATATTACAATAACTATACTATTATTTGCATATAGTGAACATTCCTGAAATCTCAACAAAACGATTTAGGATTTCAATTTAACTTACTATGTATCAAATAGCCGCTCTTGACGACCAATTTGGCCGCCATTAAATTCATGATAAGCATTTATTCATAGCAATAATTTTATTCATAATTTGATTTACTTGATTAGCCCTTCGCCAAATTGCCGAAATTTGCGCCCGTCTGACATAAAAGTACCAAGAATTATTTGCGATTGTTGCAACTAATACGTATTTTTACTCTAAAAATAATTTTGATTAAAATGGCCACATTACATATATAAAAGCAAAAATTATTGTTTATGATAATCACATGGCTTGGGCTACTATAATATAGATGAAGTTTTGACGATAAAACAATATTTGGCCATTTATCACCTGTGCCGGCTAACAATTAAGCACCAAAGATGGCACCTTTATATACAAAGCGAAGCGGTCTGCTCGTAATTGTTGATGACAGTCAGTTGACTTAGCCTATTATTATAAAGATTTATTTATCACCTGCACCCGGCTAACATCAAAGCACCGAAATGTCAACTGAATTTAAAAAGCGAAGAAATCAGCCCGGAATTGTTAGTGACAGTCCCATGACTTAGTCTAGTATTGTAGAGATGTGTATATCTACTTAAAATGTGGTAAATGAATATCAGAATATAATTTTTTTTTTTTTTTTTTTTTTTTTTTTTAAGATATAAGAAAGTTTTAATTTCGAGTTCATATTTTCTTAATAAAAAAATTGTATTTGTATGCGAGATTAATGCATATACCATCAAGTAAAGACTGTAATTCTTTTGAGAAAACGCACTTATGAAATTAGGAGCAATGCTTAGTATAAAATTATGTATAAAATTATCAATAATTACAAAACTGCATTGTGTAAATATGTACAAATGTATAATATTCTTACTTTTATGAGAATCCTATATCCCAAATCATAATTTTAAATGATTCAATGTTTCACTTGAACAGGAATATGAAATTATTTGACTAATATTTCTACAAAATGATATCTACTTACTCAAATTGATTAATCTTGTTCCGATATCATCCCAATACATACATAGGTTATTAGTGTCACATTTTGACAGTTGTATTAAATGGATAAGACTGAAAGAACAGATAATAAATTATTTCCGTATATAATGCAGACTGATAATTATTTACCCCCAATGTATCTTCTTAAATGAATTCACGAATTATAGTTAGTATAGCAATTTTAAGGAGTAGAATACAAATGTGTAAGATTGTTACTTTTATAAGAATTCTGTAACTCAAATCTTAATTTTAAATGACTTAGTGTTTCACATTAATAGAAACATGAAATTATTAGAATAAAATTTCTACAAATTGTTTTCATTTAACAAAATAGCTTAATCTTAATTCGAGCATTTTTATAGTGAATATATTAAATTACAGTCACTTTTTGATGCATGAGCTAAAATTAAAAGGTGATAAGTGGTTTTCATATATAAGGAAAACTGATGTTGATTATTTGCTCTCCAAAGTATCTTCTAAAATAAATCCAGGCATGATGGTTATTATAGCAATTTTTTGGAGAAGTATAGAAATGTGGGTTTTTTTATTTTCACAAGAATGAAATATTATTAATTTTTTTTTTAGAAAATGATGTATTTAAATAAAAATGAAATTTTGTAACATAACTGATTTAAGTAATAGTTCATGTAAAATTGATGATATAGAAGTACCATGAACTTGAGTTTTAATTTATACATTTCTGAAATGCTCAATACAATTTTTGATAATAATTTTGATGAAAAATGTTTTTGGAGCGATTTTAGGTACTACTATGTATTATGTATCGTAAAAACATTTGTTAAAATTGCATATTTCCTGTAATTTACCAATATTAAGAGAAACTATTCCCCTATTTTATGTAGGAATATATATTTATTTGAATGCCTACTTTAAGATGAGGAATATAGTGAATTTTTGAGCAACTGATAGAAAAGAATAATCATTCTTACGCACAAATGAAAGTTATTTACGTTAAGAGAAATGGATATACAGTTGTAGAGCATTTAAAAGCGAGTGTTAATCAAAGTATGAAAATATTTTTGCCTTAAAATAACAGACATTTGTATTTTACTGTTTAGCTCCTAGTAAAAGTTTTTCTAAATGTAATTTATAGAAATGTCTTTCCGTCTGAATCTGAAAGTAAATTGATTTCATTTTATTTTACATTGATGTACATTCATTAAATTTAATAGAAACTCAAGAAATTTGTCTCACCCATCCCGAGTTCGCTATTTTGGAGAAGGGGGTAATTTGCAAATAAGTTTCAGCTTTGACTTTTAAATTTAAATGGATGAATATAAGGTAAATATACTAAAAAGGTGCTATCAATTTGTCGAAAAAAAAAATATCATAATTAAACTGGAAAGAAAAATCATGTGTTAAACGTAGATTATGAAACACTTTCCAACAATTCCTGTATGCTTTAACAAAACTTCGTTATTTAGGGAAATAAGGTAAATAAGGTAACCAAGTAAACATTTTAGAAAACCATAAAATATTTGAAAAACTGATTTCATCAGTTACCGCCCATAGCCAAATATGTATTCCAATAACAGCCCTGTATTTGATCTGTAGGTTGATATATATATATATATACACTATATAATTTTGAACAGTTCACCAATTTGAACAGTTCAACAAGACACCAATCACAGAACGCTGTTCGCCAAATAGTCAGCTTAGAAAACGGATTCTTGCCTGTGTCATATGCAAATTTCCTCCTTGCACCCCGATCGTGTTCTTTTTGGCCGTTCACAGAGCTGTTTTTTTTTTGTGCGTGCATTACGCGTCCGTTTATTGCGATATACGTACCGTTCCAGTGCTATTTAGAATTTTCGCTTGCGCTGAGCATTATGCGACGAAAAGAAATGGGGGTTCTAATTTGAAAATGTCGAGTTTCTGTACCTATAACCCTAACCGTGAGCGCCAATTGGTTGCCGTTCACATAATCCAGAGCTCATACCTCTGAATAAGTATATCTGAAATCTCATCTCGAGCGGTTAAACGGACCGGCCGCTAGAGTTCCATATGTCGGCAAAGTTTTTTTTATGACCACCCTATATATATATATATATATATATATATATATATATATATATATATATATATACTTTGTATAATTATTTTAAAATAACTATATAGATATATATACAGATTTTTTATTAAAACATGCTTCCGTTAATATTCAAAATTGTAGAAGATATAGTTGGAGACATTCTCAAGTTTAATTGTTTCCCATTCGATACATATTCTCATGCATATATTAAATATCAGAGCATTTTGAAAATTATGTTGCAAAACCTCATTCCTCATATGTGAACTGCTGTATGTTGGAAAAGGTGATAAACTTTTATTTATCAAGACTATATTCTTAACTTTTTACTAAAACCGTCGAAAATAATTGATCCACATACTGATCCCAGTTCGAAAATACCTGTTCGTCTGGAGTGAATAAAAATTATGATACTTTTTTGAGGAATCATAAAGTAATGTTAAAATAAGAAAAGGTAAATATATTAGTTCCTCCAGAAATCCAAAGGAGAAGGATGGTAAAAGTGATTGGTTACTCCTACAAGATGAACAAGGTGTTCTGGTACTATAAACCATTTTATTTCAACTACTGCTTCACACAATGACAGAAATGACCATGTAATGCGTTTGAATAAACAAGAAATAAATTAAATAAACACAGATAGTGATGTATTGAACGTACATTCTTGCAGTCATATTCAAGCAAAAAATAAAACGTCGTATGACAGAAAAAGAAAAAAAAAAGCTCCCAATACAAAATTTGTGATCTTGTGGGCATTCAATGCATTGAGTTGGGTGCAGAGTTAAAATGAAGACATAATTTTTTTGGAAAGGAATAAATAACTAAAGTCAATCTCAGAGACAGATATGAAGTAGAAAAAGTTGGTGACCATCCAGACCCCAATAAAAATTCTATATCTGCTGATATGATGAAGTATTTCTCAAAAATGTAACAAACTTGTACAGTGTTATTGTAATTTCATGTTTCAATTTTTGGTTGATGCATCAACTGTACTGTATTATTATCCATATAAATTTGTGTTGAATTATATATTCATTTTATTCATATTCAGTAGCATTTCAAATTTGTGTATTATGTATTTTGTATCTTGTAAAGTTTAGTACTATAAAATGTCCTTGAGGTCAGTGACTCGCAGGATGGCCGATCTCTGTGGAAAATATTAATCGATACTTTGATATTATTCATTTCTGGCTGTTATAGGCAGCGGGAAGCTGTGCGATCCTTGTACTTTAATTGTGTTTTATTTGTCATTAAATTTTGTGTTCGTTTATTATAATGCCTGAGAAATTATTTACATCTAGACAAAGCCAATCCACATAAATAAACTGAAAAACCTCTTGTATGGAAAAAGTAGCGCGTGCCATTTAAACTTTACATAATGATATTTTTAACTTTCTTATTTTAAAAAGACTTTCCAAAATTAATTCCAATAAGTTTCAAATTTCTAGATACCGCTATTCAAAATAAATATCGTTAAGGCATGTAACCGAAATCAGAAACTTTTATTACATTTCCATTCCCTCGAAAGTCATAAAGAAGAGTACCCTCCAGAAAACCACTTACATTCGAAATCGATTGAAAGTTAAAGTTCCTGACTTATTCGTCTTTGAATTTTTTTAAAAGAAATCGCTTTGAAGATCGCTGAAATTATTTAATTTCGCTGAAGATTTTAAAATTTTTTAGCTAATGAAACTTTGTATTTTAGATGCCGTTTGATGACTACGGTTCACAGTTCTTTCAAAAGTATTATGTAATTAGTGTTTAACATAAAAAAATACATATAGTAACATGGATTTTCTTAAAGAGCATTTGTTCAGAGCAAAAATGTTTGAGACATCATTTAGTATTAACTTACTTTAAATATTGTAAAATGAAAAAAAATAAGGTCCCAATTGTATGTAAATTTTGTAACTGAATTTATTACTTTAGTTATTTTTATAATTTTGAATTACGAAAATTAAAACAAAAACAGAAAAACAGGATAAAAGCCTGTGAAAAAATAATAAGTGAAAAAAAATGCACGTCATATAATACAAATTGGATAATAAATTAGTATAGTAATGTATACTGCTAATAGTGACAGTGACAGTAAATATAATTGAACAGATTTATGTACAAAAATTGCAATAGACCATGTGTTCGCAAACCGTCTTTAGTCAGGGAAAATTGCGAAACTAAGTAATCAGTTTGTTATTCCAGAGTAGAAGATAAACGGGTGTTATCTGATTGTTTAATGTTTTTGTGCAATCGCTCTAGTACACGAGCAACGTAACCACCTCACTGCCACGTGCGCATTGAGTTGGATTGGAAGTGGCGAAATAGTTACTTGGTCACCACATTTGTCGGATTAGAATCCCTTGTACAGTATCTTTTGGGATCACATACAATCATTCGTTTATAAGGCACTTGTTGACAAATCGGACTCTCTAATAGTGCGGATCAATGTCGGTGGAACAAACATCGATGCCGCATTCCGTATCTTCAAGCGCGTGCGGATTTTTTTTTTTTTTTTTTTTTTTTTTTTACACATTTGTAAAATGTGCAATGATGTTCGTGACTGCCACTTCGAACAACGACTGTAAAACAATTTTCTATGTTGTAAATCGATATGAAACAAATAATTTTTCTTATTATTTTTTTCTTCTTTCGTTCACATTTGACGTAACAACCTGAATATGTAATTCCGCATTTTTCACACGCGAAACAATTCCACCCCATGTTCCATTACAAATCTTGTTCGTATTGATGTCCACTACCAACTCTCTGAGTTTGTCGTATGAATATCTAAACACGCTGTATAAACTGATGGCTATATATGTGAAAATAACGTCATTGAAAACTGAAAAATGTTATTTTTAATATCCAATCTCTACTTTAAATAATCTGGTAACTACGTTGAGAAGAGTTTCCATTTTCGCTAAACGCAAATTTAGTAAGAAGGCTAGTACAATCACGCAAGGTATTTATATTAAAAATCTAAATAAGCTTTCTGAATTGTCCACCAACAGAAGCAATTCATCATGCATTCTGCATGTGTTAACTGTTGACAATACTTAACTTGATTTTCTTATTAAGCTAAATGTGCACCTTGATTAAATGTCTTATTTGAATTGGTAGATGTGCGTTTTTTACTAAAATGTCTCAAATTTAAATAAATTAGTGAAGTTTTTAAGCTGTTGATAGGAAAATATCAGGGTTTCTAACACGATTATTTTTACCATGAAGACAACAGATCATGCTATATCGAGGATGCTTTGCATTTTTTTAATTGAAGTTTTTTTTTTCGTATATGGTATCTTCTCCCTTACAAAAATTCTGTATTGAATTCTAAAAAAAGAAAAAAAATATATAGAAAAAGTCTTATAGAGTCCGATATAACCATGTCCTGTTTTTCTATAAGTTGGTTTAACTAACAGTTATAGAAATATCTCTAAAAATTCAATAGAAATGTCTGTAGAGCTTCTATGAAAATATCTATAGAAATTAATAGAGTTTGTATAACAATATTCGAATATAGTCTATAATATATTCCAATATCACCAGCTGTTTTAGTTGGTCCCCCTCTCAAGTACTTACAGCGCTCGATGGTGCTTCTACTTTGGTGATCGATCTTCAATGGGTACTTTCAGCTTGGAATTCCCGATGACAGTTTTGTACTATTATTATACTATTACAACAGTGTTTCTTTTGTGATTTGCATTCCCAATTATTAAACCCATATTAAATTTACACTTGTTCTCAAGCTGAGTGAATTAGATAACCGAGAACATTTGTAACTTAGAAAAACAGATTTAAGGACTGAAAAAAATTCTGTTAAAAAGAAGAATTTATTTATTTATCGATTTGTTGATTTACTTATTTATTTTGTTGGTGGTGTTTAAAAAGTGTTATGAATCATAAACTAACTAATTAACCATCATTTAAATCAGTAGTTCCAGTGATATATTATCACATTAACAATTGAATCACCATCTATTAGAACTAAATTAAATTATAATCATAGTAAATCTATGGAATAATATTATATTAAACTAATGTATTACACAATTATTTTTTTACATAGGTGAAAATAAATTAGTACCCACAAATTTTAAAAGACCAATGTATATATATATATACTGGGGGGCCCTGCCCCCTGCAAGCTACGCTCGCCAACCCCCGTTCACACACTGCAGAATCTAACACACGCTGCCGGGGGAAATTTTGGTGGGAAAATAAAATATTCGAATTCAGCGACCCAAAAAACATATAGTAAGCCTTTTTCCAGACTACCATGAATTTTGCTAGGTAGAGCCCCTATACGGTCTCTATTGCCTGGACTATATAAGATAACTGCTTAAAATTTCATGTATACGATTCCTAAACATTTTCTTAAAGTATTATATTAGGTTGTTCAAATGTTAACTTATTTTGACTATGTAGTATTTAATAAGAGGTTTTCTAAGTAGTATGTATACACATTGTTTGGCATTGTTTATGACGGCGTATTATCGACACGAGGAATATGGAACCGAATAAGAGCCCACCTTGGGGTGTCTTTCTAAGAAACACTAAACCGTATTAACGCAAATTGTAATGCGTTTGATCTGAGAAATTTTAAACCTTTGTATATTTTAAGAATTCAATCTAGAGAGAGATATATATATAAATAATGAAATTAAACTTTAAAAACTGTAAAAATTCAATTTTAGAAAAAAAATAAAAATTCCGAGAAAAATTATCATAATATAATAATACTAGGGGGTTCTGCCCCCTGCAAGCTACGCTCTCCAGCCCCCCGTTCAGACACCGCAGAATCTAAAAACACGCTAATCTGATCGGTTTTAGAAATATTAGATAAGAGTGAATTTTACTGAAAAAAGCTGTGCAGATCTCCCTGTAAACGGGTTTCCATTCAATTCCCTTTGACTGCAAAAATTTAAGGCCCAATCAGTTGCTGTTAAGACATCCAATGGTTGTTTTCGTGTTTGATTAAAGATGATCAGTTAAACATTTGAAAAGAACCTAAATTAAAATGAATTAAGTGTACAGAGACTTTTTCTCCCGGTATTTAAAAAAAAAAATCTATAACAATAGCCTAAATCATGTGACTATCATCAACAGTTCCGGACGAACCACTTCGCTTTTTATATTCCTGGTGCCATTTTGGTACTTTAATGTTAGCCAGGTACTGGTGATAAGTCGCCAAATATTATTCTATCGCCATCATTTCATCAATATTACAACAGTCCAAGTCATGTAACTGCCATAAATAAATACACTCTGATCCCTTCTCTTGTCATATGAAAGTTCATATGAAAGATTTAAAATTTGTAAATTTATTAACTTTGAATTTAAATTCTTTACGTTTGTCATATAAATCTGTGATTGTTTTGTTGTCTTTTATTGTAATTTTAAGATCTAAGAAGTTAATTGTATTGTTAAATAAAAGGTTTTCCGTTAATTCCAAATTAGTGGGATAATCTACTGGAAATTGAGTAATTGCAGAATGATCAGTATCAATTAAAATTATGTCATCAATATAACGATATAAATGTAGATTATTATTAGAAAAATTACGTTCATAATGATATAAGTATAAGTCTGAGAGTAAACTGGATGTACAACCGCCTTGTGGCATACCGACATGCTGTAAATATAAAGTGTTATCTTGAGAGATATAATTATTATAGATAATGAAGTTTGTTAAAGATTTAAAATATGCAATATCAATATTAGATGGTAATTCCAGTTTTTTATAATACTTTTTAAATAATGCATTTATAAATTTATGTAAATCTAATAGGTCTATATTATTAAAAAGATCTTTGAAGTCATATGTCGTTATATTATATACACAATGAAGATTTTTTAAAATATTGACAAGTTGATAGCTATTTTTTGTACAATGTGTATTATCATTGTTTGTAGTAAGTACATATAATTGATTAAGAATTTTTAAGAGAAATTTATTGGCTTTATTATTATATGTATTGCAACCAATAGTTACAGTCCTAAATTTAATTGGAGTTTTATGAAATTTGGGAATAAGAACTAAATATGGATAATTAAAGTTAGTAGATAAAATATTTAATAGTTTATAATAACTTCGAATTTTACGATTTTTACAATTACATTTTCATTAGTTTTTTGAAATGACTTATTAGAATAAATACAATTTGTAAGAAGTTGGTGATAATAAGATTTACAAATAATAGCATAATTATTAGGAGATTTGTCTACATAAGTAATAACGTAGTTTTTTTGTAATTTAGTAATTTGTTGGAAAATATGCTGTGTATTAATAGAAACCAAATCAGCAATATTATATTTTAAAGCCATAGTTAATTTTTCAATTACTAATATTTTCTATTGATTAAAATATTCAATAGGCTTATTATAAGAGAGAGATTTTATAAATAAAAATATCAATATCATGTGTAAACTGTTTGATAATAGATTTAACATTAAATTTAGATGGAAGTCTATATTTAGTACCATAACCCATTAGTTGTTTCAATTTAAAATCATTAACAATATCAAGATTTCCAGTGATTATATGTCCATGATCATTGTTTATGTATTTTTTAGAGTGTGGTCATTGCATTTACACGGAAAATTACTTGCAGCAGATGTATTTTTTGAAAATGTATTGTAGTTAAAAATATTTCTACCAATTGTATTAGGATATTTAAAGGTTTTTGAGATATGAAGATTATTAATAGGAAAAAACAATTTTTATCATTAATTATAGAATTGATATTAATTTTATTAAATATGTGATTTGAAAAAGTAATTAACATTTGAGTATTCATGTTTTGAATTTTATGTTTTTTTTTTTGTAAATTAATATTTAAAAGATTAACCCTAGTCATAATGAGGTCAAAATAAATATCAGAGAAATGTTTAGAGAAAGATTTACTTATAAATACATTTAAATGTTGTACAATCTGTTTCTTTTTAATAGCAAAGATGTGTTTTCGAATTAACAACCAGTTATAATTCTCTAAATATTTTCTTTGAAGATCATTTATATGTTTAGTGATATATTTTTTGGAAACTACAACTGATGATGAACCCTTTCCTCGTTTATTACGTGTTGTTTTACCATTTAAATTATGATTAAGAGTAGGATAAATTTGAGAATAATCAATATTGTTATTTATAGATGTGAAGACTTTGACAGGTCTGTTAAATACTTCACTGTTAAATCCATAAGGATAAATTGTGTTGTAATATTTCATATATGATGATTCCATATAAAGACGTTCTGATTTATTTTTTAGAATTTGAAGGATTTCAATTGCCGTATTTTTAAATTGATGTTTATGAAAATGTTGAATTTCAGCTGTAGATTGTATATTTTTTTGCTTTGTTATTATTAGAGTCTGAACGATGATGATTGATACGTTTATGAATTGGACCTGATGTTTCACCAATATATTTCATATTACATAAGTTGCACTTTATACTATAAATCACATTAAATGCTTTACAAAAACTTGAATAATTAGGATCTGAGATAATTTGTGTCTGAGAAGCGTATGGACATGTCTTGCACCGAGCATCATAACACTTACGAAAAAATAAAGGACGAGGGGGAGAGTATAAATGGTCGCTGGATGACGATCCAGGAACAACCCAATTATTGTTCCTGTACCGGGCACTACTCTGCATAGATGCTAAGTGTATCTTGCCAGGATCGAGATGTTTACTAAGAACTGCCATATAAAAATTATGTATGGAAAATGCAATAATTGCCATAAAAAAAGAAAATTTAATAATATAAAAATTAATAATTTAATTAAATTAGTCTTGATTAAATAATAAATCTTGAGTATGAATAATATATACAATATTTACAATAATAGAAGCAGAACGCAAAAACAATCTTCAAATTTACCATAACCAAATAATTACCCTAATTTCGTAGGCTAAAAAAGCAAGATACCACTGGATTTTTTGATAACAAGTAAGTCAAAAAAGATCCGCATCTAACATCAAATCCTAGAACAACTATAACCTTGAAAAGACATCCAAAACGCATTCAAAATTAATTTCTCAGATCACAGTAATATGAATTTAAACTTCTAAAGCATATTAACATTAAATCTATGAATAGAAATAATTATTACTACCATATTGATGTATATATATAAAATGATTATCTCTTCAGAATTATGTAAAGCTATAGCAAAAATAGAGAATATATGGGACAATATCATACACTAACCACAAGAAAATACAGATAAAATCATAACTAGAAAATTAAATAACATTAAATAAAGCTATGCAATGATAGGAATGAAAAAATTAATGGAATCCTAAAATAGGTATCAGATAACTACATAGTAGAAATCATATATATATATATATATATATATATATATATATATTCACATAATTCTGTTAAAACAAGTCATGATGTAGATCACAATAGCTGCGATAAAGCTTATTTATTATTTTGTATTAAAATTAAAACAAGAACGATCTATCCTGTATCAGGCGTAGATTATGACATTTTTCCAAAGCATTCAAATCATTCTTAAGAAAATTATTATTTTTTTGTATTTTGAAATGAGATTAAAAAATAATAATAATAATAATAATAATAATAATAATAATAATAATTAAATTCGTAACGCAAAAAAATAAAAAAAAATAATTTAAACAGTCCGTGTCTACATCCGATAAAGGATATAAATTTGTCGTTTAAACTGTATATAGATGTTATACATACCAAGTAATACACAAAAAAGGAGATAGATATAAAAGAGGATACCACAGCCGAAAACGCACTTCCAGTAAGTAGTGTCAGTCACAGTTCCTTGAATTAATAGAGTGTCGCTGTAAATAAACGATAAAACGAGTATGCTCTTCATATTCTGTTCAAAGTGTGTTTTAATACACTTTTTTTGAAGTAGTGCAACATTATTCAAATACTGTTCATCTAATTTCCCCTCATTCATCACATTATAATGAATTTATTTTGTGCGTTCACAGGAATTAACAGTAAAGGCTTTCACATTAAATTGCGTGCAAAGCATTTTAAAGACCACCTCACTGAGACCTCTGAATTTCTTTATTCAAGTGGCGTAACTTCGTAAAAATCCATCGCAAATGATTTTTTTCCAAAGACTAGGGAATGACTAGGATTCCAAAATGTAGGGAATTAATTTGTTTGCCCCAGACATCAAAGAATAAATGCAGCACAATTCTTCTTCAAAAGAAAACGTAATAGAAACCTACTACCTTATTAACATATATGATTCAGCCAGGAGGCCCCGGGTTCGAATCCTGGTCCGGACATTTTTCGCACAGTTGGAAATTTACATCTAATACTATACAGGGTGTTTCAAAAAAGATGGCCAAAACATTAGGAACTAATAGAACACATCCAAATGAACAATCTCCATCAAATAATACATAGTCGGAAATAAAACGAAAAGATCTGGCGCATCTGGAAACTTGGTCCATGCAAATGTTAAAGCTCCATTCCTGTTGCGAATTATCGGGGGAAAAAACAATAGCAATAGCATGCAAATGTGATATGGGGAAGAAGAAGAACGCGTACGCAAAATTTCGCCTCGATTAATACATAAAAACTGCTGATCCGAGTGTGCAACTGTCAATCGCGGAGGAAATTATCGGAAGATCTTGTCCTTCACTAATAGGGTTAATACTTTTATAGATTTTATCTAAAGAACTCCAAATGGAAATGGCTCAGAATTTCAAAGATTGTACGGAATTCTGTTTTCCGTCTTGCTTTTGTCACTTAACTGTACTTTGTGTGTTTTTCGCTCGTATAACAACATTACCTTCGGTGCTGTGCAGCACATTTGCACTTTAATTCCGACCACGCATTTTTTGATGAATGTTGTTTGTTTGGATGTGCACTATCACCTCTTAAAATTTTGCCCATCTTTTATGAAACACCCTGCATATGACAATATTTAACTTCGTAAAGTTTCTAGGTAAAATTTAACGTGAAAAAGTATATTTAATAAAGGATAAAAAATACGCACAAAGAACTTGATATTGTATTTATATTAGAATGACAATATTGGATTGACATATTTTGAATTACAAAAATAGGCTGAAAAAAATTATGTTCTATTAATATAAGAATGACAATAAGCTTTGTTTTTGTTTCAATTACTTAATTTGCAAACTTTTCGGCAAATATGATTGTGATATAAATACAACGTTTTTAGTAACATATATATTTGAACTTAATGACACATTTCTGTATTTATTTTTTTTACAAAACTCAACGTTTAATCTGTTGTGATGGTTTACACCGTTCTCATTAATCTCACAATTTTGAAGTGCATTTAATACCCATCCAATGAATATAATACAGAGATATTTAATACCGCAAATCACACATTGCGCGAATATTTTGTAGAAATGTGCAATTTAATTTGATAATTTAAATACGTGCTTATCTTTAATCATAAATGCTTATTGAAGGTAGCCCTAATTATTATGATCTTATTAGGGTATGGAGGTAGAGATTCCATTAGTAGTAATTTAAGCATCAATTAAACATTAAATGAATTGTTTTATAGACAATCAATATTTTAAATACAAATACAATAACAATTCCACCGCTTTATAAAGTAAGTAGAAATCATTTTTAATATAAAAAAATGCCTCAAACACTTTTCCACTGAAATTAGGTTTTTAAAATAACATATTATTTTAAATTATATCGCCTATCATTTAAAATTTGTTTGCAGGAATATAACACAATCTGAACATCTCCAAGTTATCACTTAACTATAACTTGTAATTTTAGATACTAAAGTATTTAAATAATTATTATGATCTTATTAGGGTATGGAGGTAGAGATTCCATTAGTAGTAATTTAAGCATCAATTAAACATTAAATGAATTGTTTTATAGACAATCAATATTTTAAATACAAATACAATAACAATTCCACCGCTTTATAAAGTAAGTAGAAATCATTTTTAATATAAAAAAATGCCTCAAACACTTTTCCACTGAAATTAGGTTTTTAAAATAACATATTATTTTAAATTATATCGCCTATCATTTAAAATTTGTTTGCAGGAATATAACACAATCTGAACATCTCCAAGTTATCACTTAACTATAACTTGTAATTTTAGATACTAAAGTATTTAAATTCCGCTTGCGTCCATGTGTACAAATTTCAGAGAAATAAGAATTTTAATTTGATAATTCATATGCGGGTAATCACTTCATCTTTCACCATTTCCATTTATTGAATACATTTCGACGAATTATTAACCCGTGGGGATTTGAAGCAAGCGCCAGTGAAGCCAATTAAGCAATGCATTCAGTTTAAAATATGGCCTATCTATTAAACTAGCATCATAACATTATTTAATGATATTCTGTAAATATTATTGCAATATTGCAATTTCTTAACAAATTAACCCATTTATGCCTGAATTTTTGTTTTCTAGAATTTGTTGGTGAAATCGTTTTAAAATGTTGCAAAATGAACTGAAAAAGACTGAAAAAAATTATTATTATTTTTTTATTTATTTATTTGATACAATGTAAACGTACTAATGATGGGAATATGCATAATATTTCTAATAATATAATATCTATAATTATATGTTTTGTCTAAATTTATGTAAAATAAGCTTTTAAATTGTATATTATATATTATAATTAGTATTTCTATGAACTACTAAAAAAATGTAATTATTTCATTACATAGACTAATAAAATTGTAAGTATTTTGAATTATAAACTAGCAATAATTCTATTTGAGGCTTGAAAACAATTTATTTCATGAATGGGTTACACATGTAAATAAAAATGCAATTCTTGTACAAATTAAACTGCATGTAAGATATTTAAAAGACATATATAGATATTCTGACATCTTTGTTTTAGGTAGCTTTCTTTACAAAAAAGCTACCTATTGCAGCCGTTCGGAGGAAAGCGATTTCAAAAAATTTTGGTATATTTTCATCGATCATGACCCCCAGACCCCTAAACCACCCTCCGTTCAAAATTGATATATATATATATATATATATATATATATATATATATATATATATATATATATTGATATATATATATATATACATATAGATATATATCTGACCTATGTCACACTGTAACTCCCGTAATTATGAACCGATTTCGATGTAATTCGGTGTGTACATAGTACATACCAATGTCTCGACCGAGTTCGTTGGCCAGCTTCATCCGCCGTTTTGTTTCAAAATGGCGGCCATTTAAAATTTAAAAAAAAAATTAAAACTTGAAATGTGGTACCAAAAAATTAAAAATGTAAAAATATTTTTTTCTTATGTATTTGAACTTTATACAAAGATTCCGGAGCAGTTTTTGTTTCGTCTATATCTTAAAAAATGGCTGAGTTATAGCATTTTGAATTTCTAGCGTGGCTGACATTTTGAAACGTCCTGAACTTTGTCACGCGATAAAAGGCGTATTTATGAACCGATTTGGATGTAATTCGGTGTGTACATAGTACATACCAATCTCTCGACCGAGTTCGTTGGCCAGCTTAATCCGCCATTTTGTTTCAAAATGGCGGCCATTTAAAATTTTTTTTAAAATTTAAAATTTGAAATGTGGTACCAAAAAATTGAAAATGGAAAAATATTTTTTTTTTATGTATTTGACCTGTATACAAAGATTTCGGAGCAGTTTTTGTTTCGTCTATATCTTAAAAAATGGCTGAGTTATAGCATTTTGAATTTCTAGCGTGGCTGACATTTTGAAACGTCCTGAATTTTGTCACGCGATAAAAGGCATATTTATGAACCGATTTGGATGTAACTTCGTTTATACATAGTACATACCAATGTCTCGACGGGGTTCGTTGGCCAGCTTCACCCGCCATCTTGTTTAAAAATGGCGGCCATTTACATTTTTAAGAAAAATTTAAATTTGAAATGTGGTACCAAAAATTGAAAATTGAAAAAATATTTTCTTCTTATGTGTTTGACCTTGATAAAAAGATTCGGGAGCAGTTTCTGTTTCGTCTATATCTTAAGAAATGGCTGAGTTATAGCATTTTGAATTTCTAGCGTGGCTGACATTTTGAAACGTCCTGATTTTTCTCACTTAATAACAGGCGTATTTATGAACCGACTTGGATGTACCTTGGTGTGTACATAGAACATACAAATATCTCGACCGAGTTCGTTGGCCAGCTCCATCCGCCATCTTGTTTCAAAATGTCGGCCATTTAAAAAAATTAAAAAATAAAAAAATTTAAATAAGATACCAAAAAATTGGAAAATGAAAAAGATTTTTTTGTATGTGTTTGACAAATACAAAGATTCCGGAACAGTTTTCCTTTCGTCTATATCTAAAAAAAAATGGCTGAGTAATAGCATTTTGAATTTCTCTTTTGGCTGACATTTTAAAACGACCTGATTTTTGTCACGCGATAACAGGCGTATTTATGAACCTATTTGGATGTAACTTGGTCTGTACATAGTACATACCAATGTCTCGACCGAGTTCGTTGGCCAGCTTCATTTGCCATCTTGTTTCAAAAGGGTTGCCATTTAAAAAAATTTAAATTTAAAATTCAAAATGAGGTATTAAAAAATTGGAAAATGAAAAAGATTTTTTTTATGTGTTTGGCCTTGATACAAAGATTCCGGAGCAGTTTTTGTTTCTGAAAATTTGTTCTTTTGTTGATATCTTAAAAAATGGTAGATTTATAGCACTTTGAATTTCTAGCATGGCTAACATTTTGAAACGATCTTGTATTTGTCACGCGATAACACACGTATTCGCCTATTTCGATGTAAGAAGGCATGTGGATAGTATACATCAACACCTCGACCAAGTTCGCTGGCCAGATTCATCAGCCATCTTGTTTCAAAATGGCGGCCATTAAATTAAAAAAATATATATATATTTAAAGTGAGGTGCAAAAATATTAGAAATTGAAAAAGGTTTCTTTCTTAAGTATTTGATCTTGATATAAGGATTCAGGAGCATTTTTTGTTTGTCTTTACCTTAAAAAATGGCTCAGATATAGCAGTTTCAATTTCTATTGTGGGTGACATTTTGAAAAATCTGATTTTTTGCATGCGACAGCACTCCTATATATTAACCGATTCCGATGTGAGTGAGCATGTGCACAGCAATTACTAAGGTCTCGACCAAGTTCACTGCTTAGCCTCATCCACCATGTTGTCTTAAAATGGCAGGCACTTTAAGAAATTGCCGAATTTGGCAGCCAAATATAAGTTACTTTAAAGAAAAGCAGCTTGGATAAAGCTGACTAATTTCGCGAAATTCTCATTCATTATATTGATAAAAATTAGTATTGAATCTCCTATATTCGGTTTCCACTAAATTGAGCTTCGTGTGTTTGCATGATATAAGTTGGCTTTTTTTAAATAAGGATTATGAAAGCTACCTCTTCCTCCCGGCACTGGCCGGAAGGACTTTTTAAAAGTAAGATATTGAATAATGTAACAGCAGTTCCATTTATTATTATTATTATTGTAATATAAATCATATATTTTTCACGGTTAATGTTATTTTATAAACTGTCGCTCAAAGAACTTTAACATTAACTTTTTTCTATTAATATAAGTTTCGTTTTTTAAGTACATAATATGAAACTTTTCCTTGAAATATTTGCGCTAAAAAAGATTTTTTGATAAATAGATTACAGTGAAATTTGAATTACATTTATTATCGTCATATTTTGAAATATTAAACTGATTTAAGGGATAACGTAACTTAATATTATGATTTTTTTTTCGATTTAAAAATATGTATTTACAGCTCATCTTAGAATAAATGTAAAGATACAGATAATTTACCGGTTTTAACATAAAACTCAATAATAAAAAGGGAAGTTTTTTTTTTACCTTTTGTATTTTAGATTGACATTACATACTACATCCTTTATTTAAATATTTAAAATTAAATAGAAATCAGTATTAGTTTAGAAATTGTGCCTTTTAGAAGAATGTTTAAAATATATCTGTACACTGTAAAAAAAAAAAAAAAAAAAAAAAAAAAAAAAAAAAAAAAAAAAATTCGTAACGTTCCTGGGAAAAAATGGGCAGCTGAGTTGCCCATTATTTCCAAGAAACATTTCGTGAAAATGACTGGAACTTTACTGTATCTCTCTATTCTAAAAAAAAGTAACTACCGCTGTCACCGCCGCCGCCGCCACCGGTTTTGAATTTTTTGTCACCGGAGGTCTTTTTTCGTTAATATTAAGGAAAATATTGCATACAAAAATATGAAAATCGGTGGTATTATAGAGAAATGTTTGATAAACACGCTGATGCAGACAGTTTTCAAATCGAAGAATTATTTTAAGAGATATTTAATGCTAAAGTTGGACAAAATCGTTCCATTAAAAAAGTTTTATAGTAGCAAAAACTATACATAGCAGTGTAATCATTTTTAGATCATTTTATGCGTTAGAATTTGCCGGAGTGCAGATTGCATTAATTTTTTTATTTTGACTCATTTTTTGAGGTTTTATTTCTATTTTATATTCAAATTTTCAGCATTTTGAGAGATATTTTTTACAGATTTTAGAAAGTGATATTAATTTAAACTGTTGCCAACTGTATAAACAGCGGACACAATAATGTTTGCTTCAAAAAAAAAATTATAACCTGTAAATAAATTAAAAATTTATTTACACGTGACTATTATAAACAGAAAAAACGTTTGGAATTAGAATTAAATAATTATGTACAAAAAGCAAGAACTTTTTAAAAATTACGTCATAAAAACTATAATTACACGTGAATTTTAAGAGAGAAAGGAATTTGTAAAATAATAAATTTATTAACATGCGTTAGAAGTCTTAAATAGGAGAAATTACGTCATATTTACGTCACATTACAGTTATTACATAAAATGAACACAAAATAATATTGCAAAACGGTTTAAATTTAGAAATTGCGCGAGACATTTATTTGATATTTTTCAACTATTTTTGTTAGGACAGCTTAAATATTTCATTTCATAACAAATGTATTTTCACGTGAATATTAAAAAGAGGAAAAAAAGTTTGGTGGAAATTACGTCAGATTATAAACGATATATTTAAAATGTCTTATTTAAAAAAGACATTCTTTTCGCTTTATTAAAAAATACCGGGAGACAAAGACTCTGTTTACTTAATCCATTTTATATTTTGAAATGTTTAACTAAAATTATTTAATCAAAGACGGAAGCAGCCATTGTATCTTTTAACAGTAGCTGATTTGGCCAAATTCCCCAATCAAAGAGAAATGAATAGAAACCCGTTTATAGGGAGATCGCCACTGTTTTTTAAGTTATAATTCAATCTTTCGAAATGTTTTTAAAGCCAATCAAATTAGCGTGCTTTTAGAGTCTGCGGTGTCTGAACGGGGGTTGTCGAGCGTAGCTCGTAGGGGGCTGAGCCCCCTAGTAACTTTAAAACTTTCCACAGAAATGCCAGTAAGCTTCTTGCGAAATACCTGGAATGTTTCTGTTAAAAACAAAACATTACTGATATTTCACAAAAAGCTTACCTTCTTTTCTATGGAACGTTTCAGAAGTGTTCAATATACTATGTTCAGTATTGTCATAAGTGACAATAAAATCAATATTTATGGCTGTTACAATAGTAAAAATTTTACTTTAAAAATGAAACCATTATTTATTTCTCACAAAATATAAATGAATAAATATTATTATTTTTTTTTAATAAGCAAATAAACTGCGTAAAAAAGAAGAGCTTACTGAGCAACACAAATAAAACTGTACAACTGCATGTTATATAGATAGAGAGAAAAAGAAATAAAAAAAGAAAACAATAGCGTAAATATAGATTAATATTAATTTTAAATCTTAGACATAAATGTATCATTCTTAAATGGAAACTCATTAAAACATAAATAACATTGATACACATATTTGTTAAAACAGAATTGGTTCTAAAAATAATATAGCATACTAGAAATATCAGCGGAGCAAGATAAAATATTATATTTAAAGCCACTTACTCTTTTGCGATTATCGTTTTATTTTAATTTATAATCCTACAAAGGGGGAGGGGACTTCTTATGTCCAACAAGGATGTTCTAGGTAATTGATTAATTTCTTTTTTCATTTAAATTGACCAAGCTATCATAGAATCCCCAGATAGATTGAAGTTTTAGAAAGAATATGCAGTCTTAATGGAAATCCAAATACTAGGCGTATTTTTCTACTTGTGCTGCTAGCTAAACATTCCACAGACAGGTACGGCGGATAATATCTTACAAGGAGAGGATCCGAGGTTGGTCTCACCGAATACGATGAACATTTGCGTTTCGATAGAGTATAGTTAGTATATGAATATATGACCACCATAAAGTTAGACCGCCCCAGGGGGTCTTGAGAAAATAAGTAGCAAAGTTTAAGCTATAGTTTATAATCGGATAAAATTCCTTCTTTTGCAAGCAGCTCCGTGGCATGTTCGGTAGTATGCTGGATTTGAGTTTTTTCTACTCGGGATCAAACTCGGTTTTTCGGAACGAAAGTTTTTATAAATCATTTTCGAGCCGCAATTGAAAAAAAAAATGTGTATAATAATTTAAATTTACGAAAAATATGAATTAAATGTATGTTTGCAGCACATAAGTAATTTTTAACTACGGTATTTTGCATGCTTAAATATATAATGAAAAAAAATCCCGCATATTTAATGTCTATAGACCAGAAAATTATTTTTGTTATTTAAAATTTTTTACAGTTATTTCAATGAATAATCTACTATTTTTCACAGAGAAATAAATTAAAACACATGAATAATTATATTACTTTAAGTTTGTTTTTATATGAAAGTATTTCGAATATTTCATGATTTTTTTTAATACCCTTTTTAAAATTCTTAATTTGACTTTTTTTATTTCGGATATTTGGTTTTGTAATTACTACCGACGTAATAAAAATTTTCAGCAGGTTAATATCTTTCTAGAAATTATTTTTAAGCAAAAAGACAGCTATTCTAACTATAATCGTAAAAATCCAAGATTTAAAAAAATCAAAAGTTAAAAAGCTAGTTGGTAAAAAATGATACATTTATTTCGCTGTGAAAAGTACTAGCTTATTTATGTAAATAACAGTAAATAAATTTTAAAATAAGCTTAATTTTATGGTCTATAAAAGTTCTAATTGTCTTATTTTTAGGGGGCAGCACATTGACTGTGTCTAGTGTTGCATCGTGTGAGTCAAGCTCCCGATGTCCACCTAAATTTCTCAAGAATGGGGCAAGCTAGAGACTTGTTCTACATATCTTTCTTTTCCTCTTCTTATGCTCTAAATTTTGATATATGTTGTGCTATTTTTGAAGCAGGGGTACTGGAGTAGTGATTACTTAAACCCTCTACTTCTTTCGTTCTCATTCTCAATTGTTTCTGGTGATTACCACCTGCTTCACTGCTTACCGTGTTTACCAGTGTATATTTCCATGCATATAATTGACATTTCATGATTCCTAGATCGTTTCTGAACATTTTTAATATGTCATATTTGCACCGGCGATGAATATTTAAAAAGTTATTAACGTTTGAAGCTCATACACTTTTCTGCATTCAGGAGCCATTTTGCCAAATTTTCAAAATTCTATGTTCTTCAGTTACAATTTAAAATACCTTATAAACTCATTTCTGCTTAACAATTGTATAATTTGTGTACTGTACTGTTAATAGAATAGGAATAATTCATTTTTTAAAAGTTTTAACTAAGTTTAGTGATCGGGAGAAGCGTTTTAAAAGACATCTTAACCGCGAAACAAAATGGCGGTCCCATAGAGATAACATTACGCTGTTTATCTTTTCTCTCGCCTTTTTAAAGCTTTCAAAAGATATCAAATCTTATTTTTTATACTAAACTGCAACATTTTTTGGAAAGACCAAACCTTATGCTACTTCCGGTGACTGGTTTTGTGTTTCTGTGTGACCGCCTTCTTATATTAAAAAATTGGTGTTTAAGAGTCACTTTGGTGTCTTTAAGAATTCATTCTCCCATAGAATAACATTGTTGTTTACACTTTTTGAGGTACCAATTAATATTATTAATCAAGGTTTTTACTTAATGAAACTGTGCCTGTAGTGTATTTTGAACTTTGCTCTTCATAGCGGTGAAGGTTTCATTCTAAAATATTAGCTCTAAGTATTTTTAAATCTACCCTATCTATATTATAAAGGACAAACATATCTGTGCGTAACGCATACGTCATTTTGCGAGTGGCAACACTTTGAAATTTGAAATAAAATTTTGGTTTTGAAATTTTCTCTACACCAAATTTTTAAACTTCTAAACATTGCACATTTTAAATTTTTACATCGTCGTATAAGGAAAAAAATGCTCTTTTAAATGCAATTTGTTTGAAAGCTGTATCTCAATTTATTTTTGAGATATTAATTTTTTTGTAATTTTTAATACCATTTTTCTTATCGTGGCAACAAAAGTACCCAATTTCTATTGAAAATCATAAATGGAAAATAGTCGAAAATAGGAGATACTGTATCTTTTTGTTGCATTTTCTCTTAAAACCTGAAAAAAAAGTTGAAATTAAAATATGGGCTATGTCAAGAATATTGTCTGTTATTCCGTGACAATGACGTCATATACATTCTTTTCTATAGACGAAGTTTAAGACTGGGTTGCTTTAGCGGATGCAAATGACGTCATTTTATATGTCGTCATTTTGGCGTAATTCTTATCTCTGAATTATGTTTTGTAGAAGTGCGTCATTTTTACAGTCCAGCTGCATTGAAATTCTTCACAGGCGAAAATGCTTCACTTTTGAAAGTAATATAATTGAAATAACACAATGGTAAACCGCAATGTTTTACAAAAATTTAGAGAGTCTTTATAAAAGAGAGGTGACATGCAAATAATAGGGTTTTATATTACAAAAATTGGTGATTCTCGCATGGATTGATTTGCTTCGCCGAGTTAGACATTCAAACAAATAATTCGTGGTTCAAAATAATATCATGTTCTTGAAGTTTTTGTCCAAAATTCTCTCGAATAATAATTACATTTTAATGCTATTCTTTAGGACATTCTACTATAATTTTATCAAAATAACATAATTTGCGTGATTTAATTTTTCCTAATTTTATATAATCTGTACATTTAAAACAGAAGTGTGTTTTTTATTCATCTGCTTCATCAGCCCTGATTTTTCACTGAACAAATTTTGTTAATATATATATATATATATATATATATATATATATTAACTGAAAGCTCTTCAATTGTATATGTAATCGCACTATCTGTTTTTTTTTTCAATATCCCCACTTTTATATTTTAATTTTAAAAGAATTTTATAAAATTTCTTCAAAATGGTGAAAATTAGATAGCTTTCATTATTGAAGACAAGAGAGAAATAATGAGGTATTTTTATCTTTATTCATGCCATTTTCTGATAAGAATCCAAAATTGTTGATAAAAGTTGTTGTATAGGGTTTAGTGTCGAAAAATCCCATTAGAAGCGGAATATTATATTATGGGCATAATAACGGAAAATGACATACTGCTTCTGAAAACACGCATTTTTCCTCATAAATTTTCTATATTGTTTTTTCTTCTGCATGTGTACTGATACTAAGTTTCAGACACTAGGCGAAATGCTTATTTAAGTGAAAATGAAGTCATATTTAAACGAAAACGATCATTTTCTTAGGTAAAACTAAACATTTTAACATAAATGCGTCTAAAAACATAAATTACGGAAATTTTTACTCTCCGGAATTGACAATAGAATCTCAAGTAAAGAGTGCGTCTGTTCACATAAAAGATGTTGCTGACAATCGTGACTTCAAGTTTTGAGTTACAATTATTTTTAAATGATCAAACAAAATTCAGTTTTTTAAAATGATGAATAGGGATCTGAGAAGGGCGTATGCAAATTTTGAGAAGGGGAAAATTGCTGTTTATCATTCCGGAATACCAAGCATAAGAACCTCAATTGATAACTACATCCTAATAACTGATCTTTATTATATTTTACTGATTAAGTATCTATATTATAAAGAACAAACGTATCTGTGTGTAACGCTGACGTCATTTTGCGAATGGCAACCCTTCACAATCAAATTTCGGTCTTAAAATTTTCGCTACAGCAATTTTTTAATCTTCTGGCTATCGTGCATTTTCAATATTCGTCGCATATGAAAAAAAAAAATGCTTTCAATTGCTATTTGTTTAAAAACTGTATCTTAATTGACTGATGTATTATATTTTCAAAAATAATTTTTAAGCATAATTTTTAAAATTTTATCTCATCACGTGCCCGTTTCAATACATAATAATAATAAACATTTTATACATACAGCAACAAACATTTTTCAGAATTTGTTTCTGACTATTTTTGCATAACGAAATTAATACTTCCTTTATAAACAAATAAAAGACTAATGTTAAAAAAAAAACCACCAATCTAACATATTTGTAATACTTCTTTTAGAAACAAATACAAGAATAATATTGAAAAAATACAAATCTAAACATATTTGTAATCGAACAATTTAAATTTTTAGATCACCAAATAGGATTTTTTTTTTTTTTTCAAATGGAATTTGTTTGCTAAGTTCATCTCAGTTTACTGACTGTCTGTGGTTTTAAAAACAATTTTAAAGCATGAAACATTTTCCAATTTATCTATATCACGAGGAGCTCGCTTACGAAAAATTAATCCATTTTCCCTTAAAACAAAATAAAGAGTTCATCATTTTCTTACGGCTAATATCCATTACAAAAACATCCCTATGAATAAATAAATAAAATAATATAAATAAAGCGCAAATTTAACAGACATGTATAAGCTCTAAAATTATCAGAATATAATAGGATGCCATAAGTAGCAAAATTTTGGTCAAATAACTCTTAGCATGCGGCTAATAAGAAAATATCGCTTTTGATAAATTTCAAAAATTTATTTGATTGTATAATTCGTATTTCCCACATGAAAATTATTTTTTAATGTAAGTGGGCAATCTAAAAAATGTATTGCATATAAAAAAAAATATTAGTTTTCAATTAAAAAAAAAATGTTTTCACCTATATTCGTTAACCCGGGAAGCCCGGGTACAATCCCCTAGTATATATAAAATCCTAATGAAACGAATTTATGAAACGAATATATGAAACGCCTGAAATGTATCGATTCTTTGAATCGACTGATTAAACAACTGACTTTGTTTCACGGCGATTTCTCCTAAAATATGGAATACTTTGCAATGAAATTAACACCAAAAATCCGTGTTGATCCACAGATCTCAAAACTGGTATTAGAATTTTTAAATTCGAATTAGTTTTCGAAATATTAATTTTTTTTCGAATTTTAAATACATTTTTTTCTAATGATGGCAACTCAAATTTTAATCATAAAAGCATTTATTTTCATACTTCAGAAAAGGTTACTATTTTAAATTAATTTGGCGACAGTTTGACCTCATGTAAATCTATGCTAAGAACAATGCTTTTTTTTTTATTTCGTTATCATTTTATTAAATAAAAAACTTTCATTTAGAAATGAAATATTTAAATTGATGGCTTTCACTTCTTTTTTTTAAAGAACAAAACAAAACGAAAAGAAAAATATTAGGCACAGATGTCATATACGCACCGGGGTACATAATTGGCGCATAAATGGCATTATTTTGATAGACATGGTAACCCGGCTATTGTTGTTTATTTAATAATAAATGCATATTTACTTTTTTAAATTTATATAAATTATTTTGTTCTGTAGTAATTAATTATTTTTTTTTTTTTGCTATTTCCTTTTGGAAATAATAGAAAATAATTTAAAAATACGGTACAATGTAGTAGTTATTCCGTCACCCAATTTCGCAAATTATATAAATCGCCAAACCACTCGCCTAATTGTACAGATTGACAAAATTTTTATTTTAAATAACGAAAGGACAAATAAATTAGTATAACATTAATAAATATAAAAATAAAACGTCGAAATAAAAATCACTTGATGACGTAAACAAGGTGTAACTTGCTAAAAGTCAAGTGAATGTGACATTTACCATCAACCATTATTGACATTTACCATCAACCATTATTGACATTTAATCTTATAGTTCGCGATAGATTTTTTGTCGACGGGATAACTAAGTAGTACCAAAAATACATATGTAACTGGTATTCGAAAACGAGGTTTTCGTCAAATTTTCGTAAAAAAAAAAAAAAAAAAAAAAAAAAAAAAAAAAAAAAAAAAAAAAAAAAAAATATCATGCCAAACATGCGGTGCGTGCGTATATGACATCTGGCGAAATATTAAATTATGTAACAAACCATGACGTTTAATTTCAACTTCAAATCAGTGTTTTAATTTACCACTCGAACAATAAAAAAAATGCTAACTGGCGAATTAAAAAAAAAAAAAATATTGGCGAGATTTGCAACCGGATTTTTTTTCTTTCGGCACAGATGTCACATACGGTCCTATATTGGCGCGATTTTTTTCTGAAGCCAATGTCATATACGCAACGAGTACTTAACTGGCGCCAAAGTATCGTTATTTTGCTTGAAATTTTAGGTGTAAATAATCAAAATATTATCAGCAACAAACATAGTGTCATGCATCTGGCAACAGAAAAGAAGTGGTAAAAAGATATTTTTATTTAGTGTTCGACGCAAAATGTAAATAAAAGCTTTCTGATATTCAACTAGTAAATATTATTAAATATTATTAGATGTAAATTTCCAACTGGGGGAAAAATGTCCGGATCAGGATTCGAAACCGGGACCTCCTGGCTGAAGCCGCCAGTGCTCTGCCATCTGAGCTATCTCGGACGATTCTGGCCGAACTTTTTCACCTAGCTAACCTTGAAGATTACAGCATCTGGTCTGAAACCTGGTTCAGCTCAACAGAATAAATATCAGGTAATGGAACTCCAGAAAACGCTGGATACGAAATTACACTAGATTAATTTTCACACAATTATTCTAATTGGTAAACAAATCATATTAGATGTAAATTTCCAACTGGGTGAAAAATGTCCGGATCAGGATTCGAACCCGGGACCTCCTGGCTGAAGCCGCCAGTGCTCTGCCATGTGAGCTATCTCGGACGAATCTGGCCGAACATTTTCACCCAGCTAACCTTGAAGATTACAGCATCTGGTCTGAAACCTGGTTCAGCTCAACAGAATAAATATCAGGTAATGGAACTCCAGAAAACGCTGGATACGAAATTACACTAGATTAATTTTCACACAATTATTCTAATTGGTAAACAAATCATATTACATGTAAATTTCCAACTGGGTGAAAAATGTCCGGATCAGGATTCGAACCCGGGACCTCCTGGCTGAAGCCGCCAGTGCTCTGCCATCTGAGCTATCTCGGACGATTCTGGCCGAACTTTTTCACCCAGCTAATCTTGAAGATTACAGCATCTGGTCTGAAACCTGGTTCAGCTCAACAGAATAAATATCAGGTAATGGAATTCCAGAAAACGCTGGATACGAAATTACACTAGATTAATTTTCACACAATTATTCTAATTGGTAAACAAATCATATTAGATGTAAATTTACAACTGGGTGAAAAATGTCCGGATCAGGATTCGAACCCGGGACCTCCTGGCTGAAGCCGCCAGTGCTCTGCCATCTGAGCTATCTCGGACGAATCTGGCCGAACTTTTTCACCCAGCTAACCTTGAAGATTACAGCATCTGGTCTGAAACCTGGTTCAGCTCGACAGAATAAATATTAGGTAATGGAACTCCAGAAAACGCCGGATACGAAATTACACTAGATTAATTTTCACACAATTATTCTAATTGGTAAACAAATCATATTAGATGTAAATTTCCAACTGGGTGAAAAATGTCCGGATCAGGATTCGAACCCGGGACCTCCTGGCTGAAGCCGCCAGTGCTCTGCCATCTGAGCTATCTCGGACGATTCTGGCCGAACTTTTTCACCCAGCTAATCTTGAAGATTACAGCATCTGGTCTGAAACCTGGTTCAGCTCAACAGAATAAATATCAGGTAATGGAACTCCAGAAAACGCTGGATACGAAATTACACTAGATTAATTTTCACACAATTATTCTAATTGGTAAACAAATCATATTAGATGTAAATTTCCAACTGGGTGAAAAATGTCCGGATCAGGATTCGAACCCGGGAGCTCCTGGCTGAAGCCGCCAGTGCTCTGACATCTGAGCTATCTCGGACGATTCTGGCCGAAATTTTTCACCCAGCTAACCTTGAAGATTACAGCATCTGGTCTGATTTGTTTACCAATTAGAATAATTGTGTGAAAATTAATCTAGTGTAATTTCGTATCCAGCGTTTTCTGGAGTTCCATTACCTGATATTTATTCTGTTGAGCTGAACCCGGTTTCAGACCAGATGCTGTAATCTTCAAGGTTAGCTGGGTGAAAAAGTTCGGCCAGAATCGTCCGAGATAGCTCAGATGGCAGAGCACTGGCGGCTTCAGCCAGGAGGTCCCGGGTTCGAATCCTGATCCGGACATTTTTCACCCAGTTGGAAATTTACATCTAATATGATTTGTTTACCAATTAGAATAATTGTGTGAAAATTAATCTAGTGTAATTTCGTATCCAAAGTTTTCTGGAGTTCCATTACCTGATATTTATTCTGTTGAGCTGAACCAGGTTTCAGACCAGATGCTGTAATCTTCAAGTTTAGCTGGGTGAAAAAGTTCGGCCAGAATCGTCCGGGATAGCTCAGATGGCAGAGCACTGGCGGCTTCAGCCAGGAGGTCCCGGGTTCGAATCCTGATCCGGACATTTTTCACCCAGTTGGAAATTTACATCTAATATGATTTGTTTACCAATTAGAATAATTATGTGAAAATTAATCTAGTATTATTAAATATTATTTAATTAGTAAAATGTAGTAGTAGTTTATATGTGTTAGATATTATTTAAATAGATTTGAAAATATTATTAGCATTTAAAGAACTCACCCAATAAACCTTCTGAGAAACAGCTAAAATATGGTAAGCCGGGTGTTGTTGTTTATGCTGTTAATGCGTTCCCCAAATTAGCGTTGGAAAAAAATCGCGCCAATATATGACATTAGTATATGACATTACACAGTATATGACATTTGTTCCAAACCTTCATATTAAAGGCGAAGGGATCAGATCGTATTTGTTTATGGCATTTGATGACTTGAACTATTATAATATAGATGAAATGATGGGGATAGAATAATATTTGGCGACTTATCACCTGTGCCTGGATAACATTAAAGTATCAAAATGGCACCTAGAGTATAAAAAGCAAAGTGTTCCGCCCGGAACTGTTGATGATAGTCACATGATTTAGGCTATTGTTATAGAGATTGTTTTAAAATATCGGTTGACAAAGACTATGAATACTTAATTCATTTTATTTTAGCTTCTTTTCAAATGTTTACTCTGATCCTCTTTAATCAAAAACAAAAACAACCATCGGATGTCTTAACAGCAACTGGTTCTCTGTTAAATTTTTGCAATCAAAGGGAATTGAATGGAAACCCGTTTAAAGGGAGATCTGCACACTTTTTTCAGTATAATTTAATCTTCTCTAATATTTTTAAAACCCATTAGATTTTTAGATTTTTAGATTCTGAGGTGTCTGAACGGGGGTTGGCGAGCGTAGCTTGCAGGGGGCAGAGCCCCCTAGTTTAATTATAATATGTTAATTTTTTATTTTTCCCCCGTGGGTGGTAGGTTTGTTGCATGCCTTTACTTGAGTTCAGTACTCCTGTAATGTTGAGATGTTTTTGGCACCTAACTTTTAAATGATCCGGGTTTGTCGAGGTGTTTGTTCTAGCATCTGTGCCCAGGGAGAATATTGTTAGAGTGTTAATGTGACTATCTCTGAAAAGTAAATATTTACTAGAGACTCTCGCTCGTTGTTTGTATTCCGACATGGGCTTATTAATCCTTTTAATAAATATATAGTATATTTATACATTTTTTTTTTTATTCTTTTGTTCCCAACTGTGGATGTTTATGTGTACTTCAATTACTAAGTGAACTGCTCCAATGCATTGTGGAATTGTTTAATGTTTACAATTTTTTATTACAGTATATACAGGACTCTTTTTTTTTTTTTTTTTTTTTTTTATCTATTTTTTTTTTAATTTTTTTTTTTTTTTTTTTTTTTTTTTTTAATTTATTAATTTTTTATTTAGTAACATCCAACCTCAACTTTTGGGCAGTCCTTAAGTTTTCCCCTTCAATGGGGCCATTAGTGCCAGAGCTGCACCTTGATTTTTCTAATTAATCAATGTTATAAATATTTTAAATCGTCTTTCCCCCCCGTTAATTTAAGGATTTCAGGCTGCGCTTCCCTATTCGGACTCTTTTGGGTACGCTGATTCTATCGGTGAGCTCCATTTCATTCTAGCTCGATTAGAGGGGGGGGGGAGGGAGGGGCAATCTAATTATTTTTCTCCCCATTGTGTTAAGTATCATACCATTTTAATGGTACTGACCTCAGCTCCTCATTTCCAATATTTATTCACTCTGTAACTATAGGGGAGGGGGGGGTCTGGGGCAGGGAGGGGAAATATATTTATTTTTCTCCCCATTGTGTTAAGTATTATAACATTTTAAAGGTATTGACCTCAGCTCCTCATTTCCAATATTTATTCACACTGTAACCATAGGGGCAGGGCTCTGGGGACAGGGAGGGGCAATATGTGTATATCCCCCCAACAGGTGAAGTATTATACCATTTTAAAGGTATTGACCTCAGCTCCTCATTTCTGTTAATTATTCTTTTCAAATTTCACTATGTAGCCGTTAGGGGGCGCCAATTTAGCTAAATTTGTTCACGTCTCTCAAATAGGGCATGTAATATACCAAATTAAAGGTATTGACCTCAGCTTTTCATTTTTAATAGTCATTCCTTTCCAGCTTCTTTTTACTGCCAATAAGTTGCGCTAAATCTGCTTTATTTTTGGTTCTTATTAATATTATCATTAATTTCAATACCTACAACTTTCTTTTCATTTACTCAAGGACAGTACTTTTTTCCCACATGTAACATCTGCTGTTTTTCGATCTGTTCAGTTAATTGAAAGCTTAACAATTTCATTTCTTTTATTTTAGCAGCACCCTCTAACATATTATATTATTTATAAGTCTCAGTTTCCCCTCTAGTACTACTAAGGTCCTTTTTTATTTTATTTTTTTTTTCTCTCGTTAAGTTGTTATCTAACCAATCCCAACTTTTTTTATTTTTAACTTTCTGCAGTGCCCTCTAAAATAATACTTTTCTTTCAAGGTCTTTACGCCCCTCTAGCTCGCACCCTCTTTGTCCCCTTACCACATTTTCTACTTCCACCATGGGCATATTTTAACATCTAGCATTTTTCATATATTTTATCTTGCACTTTTCAACATCATCCAAGCGCAGTATGGATAACAGACTTCAGGGGTATTCACATCTATTTTATTATAAACGATTAACAAATGTACTAGCTTTTTCAGCTCTGGCACTCTTTTCTGCGATACTAATCATTTTCAATCTTAAATAAAAAGGAAAATAAAAAGAAAAGTAAATCTATAGCACATCCTATAAAACTTTACTTATATGTATGTATATGCATATGTATGTCTATGTGTATGTAAGTGTGTATATGTGTGTATGTATGTATATGTACATATATGTGTATATAGTGTATATATATATATATATATAGAAGGGGGGGGGGTGACTCTTTTCTAAATTTCCTTTTCTGAATAGTAAAACAAACCCTCAAGTTTTGTTTGTCTCCAGACATGCTACTAGGATACTTTCAACATTTAAATACAAATTCAGTGTGTATGAATCACTAAAATGCACTCTAATAAGCATGAGTTTTTTTTTTTTGTTGTTGTTGTTGTTGTTGTTTTTTGTTTGTTTTTTAACATACTCAAATCTTTATAAATACTTAATATCCTTAGATTCTTCTTCTTTTTTCATCAGTTATTATTGCACTTTTTTTTAATATGTGGAACTTAGTAAGCAACATATTTTACCAGAGAAGCACTGACCGCAGTACATATGCAATCATTATAAATATCAATTATTAAAATACCTTTATGATTATTGTTATTATCATTTCTTTGTACTACTTTGTATGTGTATGAGCTTCAAAGAAACACGGGGAACTCCCATCACAATATATGTCTTGGCCCAATTTATTTTAAAAAACATAAGAAAGAAAAAATAAATTCTATCATTTTTTTTTATTTATTTAGTATTCAAAATTATCCCAAAATTTCGGTTATTATTCTTAGTCATTTCCGGTGATTTCGATCACTGATTTTTGCTTTACCTTTCTATTTTCCTTTCTTTCAAAAGAGTGTAGTATCGGTTCTGGCGTAGCCTCTTCTGTTCAGGAACTAATCTATCAATATTATATTGAACTGGGAGGTAGCTAGTTAGTTTTATTGAGTTAAACAGTTGAGGTTCAAAAAAGTGGTTAAGGTACTAACAAGCGATACAAACAATCTTGTGAATTGTGTTTCCCCATCATCTTTGTCGAAAGCCAAGAAGTGATAAAAGTGCTTACCGTCTATGCTGCCTGTTTATAGTTCATCTCAAAAATTTTAGACACCGCAAAAGTTTCGCACGGACTTAAAGATGAATGGAAGTAATACACCATCGCATTGCCTCAGATCAAGAAAGGATAGGTCGCAATCAAAAAACGATTGGAATCATCGCAACAGATGCAGTCTGACAAAGGGTCACAATCTCAGAATTCAGCGAAATCAGAAAAAGCGGAAAAATAGCGATCGCAGAAAAACGACTTATCAAAACTAGTACAAGCTGAACAATCAAAATCACCAAGAAAATCTAATGGTAAGAGCGACCAACAAGAACAGATGGAAAACTTATAGATCTGCAAAATAGAAAAATTGGAAAAGATGACAATGGACGAGATATTCGAAGAATATGATAAGTGCAAAAGGCTTGGGAGATCTGATGATGCAAACATTGTAAAAGCTTACAAAGCATACATAATAAAGAACATAACAGAGGGCAATCAGCCAAAAGCGGATTTGGAACGTATTCGAGCAGGTTTGGAAGAAGAAAAAGAAACACGGGAACACCAGGCGGAAGAAATCATAATAGAACAGAGAGAATTAACTGAAGCACGTATCAAGCTGGCGGACATGGACAAATTAGTAGAAGAGTTAAAGTCTGTCCAAGCACGAAAAAATGAAACAGAAGAGGAACTTCGGTTTATAAAAGCAAAAAAATTAAAACCGTGCGCAATACGCCAAAAAATAGAAGAAAACATAAATCGTCTCCTCGCAAATAAAAATGAAGACCCAAAAAGCGAAAAGTTAACTATCAAAAATGAAATCATAGAAGGTTACCACAGCCTGATGGAACTAGTGGAGAAAATAAATGAAGAAAGAGAAAACTGGAAAACAGAATGCATAGAACACCGAAAACATGTAGAAGGTAACAAAAAGCAAATATACATTCTAGCAGAGTTAAAGGAAACAATGAGTTTCATATTGGGTCAACATGGAACGTTCCTGAAATCTGAGTTAAAAAAACAGAAGCAAGAAATAGAAGAAATACAGGATTCCCTCAAAAAATCTCCATTACTACAAACACCAAAACAAAAAACAGATATGAGAAGAATTGACAAGGAACGCGAACAGATATTTAGTTACTCACAAATGGCACAATCCCCACCTCTGCCAACGGAAAAGCCAACCCTAATACTGAGCACGAAAACAGATGGAATTCAAGCCCAGGAGTTAAGAACCAGGTCTTAAATACTGAAGTGGATCAAAGAAAACTACAGACCTCAAACTGTATCCCTACAAGATCTGGGAAATTCTTAATGACCTGTAACAATGATGAAGAAATTGCACAGATAAGAACCAGCCTCCAAACGACTGAAAAACTCAATCACATGATAAACATAACAGAGAAACTACCGAGGATGCTACGGGTGATAGTATTTGGAGCGCCAGAAGCCCCGACGAAGTTGAAAATAGACAATAAATTAGAAAACCGAGACAAACAATTAGAAAATGATGAAGCAATTCAAAACTATGAAGAAAACATCATAATCCCAGCTCTTAATAAATGTCTACAAAAGAATAATGTCTCCTTCAAGCTGCTGAAAGTGGTGAAAGGAAGAAGGGGAGAAGCAACTTCACATCTAGTTCTCCAAATGCATGAAAGGGACGCATTGCTACTGCAATCTCTGAAACCGTGCTTTGGTTTTAACAGATGTACAGTAAAGCCATATATTCTAATACCACGTTGCTTCAACGGCCAAAGACTAGGCCACGTATCAAGAGACTGTACAAATGAACAAACTTGTGCTTATTGCTCAGAGAAACACCCTGTAAACGAATGTACGGCGAAGGAACCAAAGTGTATCAACTGCATACAGGAAAACAGATGTAGATAAGCTCCAGGAAAGGACATTCCAACAAATCACACATGTTTCGATAGACGCTGCCCGACATATATTAAACAACAACGAGAAGCAGTAGCACAAAGGACACTAAGATTGCATAAAATTCCGTGCAATACAATGTAACCTACAAAACAGTAAGTCCAACACGGCAGCACTTATCCGTTTCATGATTCACGAAAAATTCTCACTGGCATGCGTCCAGGATGCATATCTCTTTAACAAACGCCCATCTTCTCTCCTAGAAGATGTTCCCTCTTACAGCTCTACCTCCAACAATAGCCACATAATAATTTTGGATCAAAATTTAAAGCACTGTATCTCGGCAAAAAACGATCATTCCATCTTTGTAAACCTAGAACTAGAAAATTTTATTCTGAGTATAGGCAACCTATACAGCCCTCCACGTTCAGATTTTGAGGTGGACGTACAAGACTGGCTGCGCTCCGCACGCCAGAGTGAGTACCAGCTAGTCCTGGGTGACTTCAATGCACACGACCAGCTCTGGGCCTATACTCGTGACGATGACAGAGGACGGCTACTCGTAGATTCTTTATTAGCAAATAACTTCATTGTCATAAACTCACCATCCTGTACACCAACCTATGAATCCGACAAAAGGGAAGGGCGTCCTGACCTCTCGATTTGTACACAACCACTATTCAGCTACTTTCGAGGATGGGATGTCTTTCCTGAGATTTTCGGTGACCATCGGCCTATCGTAACAGATCTTTTGCTTCCAATCCCGATCCTTCCGAAACGTCGCTTCAGAACAAGAAATGTCCCATTCAACAAATTCATAAGCATGATTGAAAACTCATGCTACTTAAATTCCGTAATTTTTTCTTCAGTAGACTCACGTCAGGCCTTTGACCTGACCTACAAATCTTTTCAAAATGTTATTCAAAATAGTGCAAATGCATCCTTTAAACTAAAACCTCCATTCAGACAGGTCAAGTTCTCCTGGTGGTCAACGGACCTTCGTTCTCAAAGAATAAAGTAAAAGAACTTTATACAAAAGCTAACAAGACGAACTTAGACTCGGTAGAATATCAAATTTACAAAAGAGAGCGTGCCAAATATCATAAATTTATTCAAAGAGTGGAGAAAGACGCCTGGGTAAATTTTTGTAAGAAACAAACTGACCCATTTGACAAATCTAAAAAACTGGCTTTTCAGGACTTTCAAGACTGTCAGATTAGCTATCTGCCGGACTCGTCATTCCCAGCTTCCAGGTCCCCTTCTTTGTTTACACTGACAGAAAAAATATCTGGTGCATCACCGGGATCACCAGCTCAGCCAAATACGGCAACCTCACAACAAACTCACGCAGACCAACCTAACTTTACAATAAATGAACTGCGAAATGCAATCAAATGCCAAAACAAAGCTCCAGGTCTCGACGGAATAGACCATTGGATGATTAGATCTCTCTTTTCTAAAATCCTCTTAACTCTTCTAGACATGTATAACAGTGCACTTGGTTTAAACTATTTCCCGGAGGCCTGGAAGGTGGGCGAGCTCATCTACTTCAGGAAGGAAGGTAGACCAGCAAATGAACACACCTCTTATAGAACAAAAACGCTACTCCCGATATTTGGTAAAATCTATGAAAAAGTGTTCTTAAAACGAATTAATCATTCACTAACTCAAAGTAACGCATTAACAGGCCTACAACACGGTTTTACTCAATTAAAATCGACCGAAACAGCATTAGAACAAGCATTATCTTACATAGATATTAACAAATCTAATAAAACTTATACATCTTTTATTTCGCAAGATTTTATGGGGGCTTTTGATAATCTCAAATGGGACCTAGCACTACAGGCACTACACCATTTAAACTTATCACCTCAGCTAATTAATGTAATTGCCTCCTTCCTGTCGGGTAGGCGTGCTCTGGTGGGCTGGCAGCTACCAGATCTTTTGTATTTTTTCTCAAAGGGTTGTCCTCAGGGCTCCTGTCTGGGGACATTTTTATGGTTGGCTCACCTCGAGACTCTGCTGCGGACCTTCCTGTTTGAGTTCTGTGCGATAGTCGCATACGCGGATGATGTTTTACTTATAGTCTGGGGCCCAACAAGAGCGTTACTTGAACAACGAGGGAACAGAGTACTAGACTTTATTCAAAACTGAGTGAAAATTCCCAAAATAACAATTTCTTTCGACAAGTCGCGCTCTATAACATTTGGTAAACCGAAAATTCTCCAACGGGGCCCACTTTTTAAACTACATGGTAAAAATATAAAGTAAGAAAAAACAATTAATTTTCTTGGAATCAAAATTGATCAACACCTCTCATTCTTACCCCACCTGGCTTCAAAACTTCAAGAAATAATAAAAATCACGCAAAATTTATACAAATTCTCCTCAGTATCAGGTCGTCTTCCATCATACTTCTTTAAAGTCTGGTACTCTTCCATCTTACTGCGGCAACTGGCGTACGCATGTGCAGTCTGGTTTCCGCGAATGCGGAAGTCGCATGGAGTTCGCCATATTCTAGCGGCTCAGAGAAGGGCACAACTCCTGATCTCCAGAGCCTATAGGAACACTTCTACCGCAGCACTTCAGGTCCTCACGGGTCTTCCTCCATTGGACATACAATTAGAAGCGGAGGCTGAGTTCGCTGAGATCACTCGCCTGGGTGCTTCTAATATTTCTTATTTTGCCACAATGTATTCAACAAAATGTTCAAAGTATCAGATTTCTTCACTTTCAAACGGTATTAGTATTTGTGCAACAAAAGACTTCAACACACATCTTTACAGACGGGTCTAAAACAGAAGTAGGAGCTGCGGCAGCTTTTTGTGTTTATAGGCAAAGCTCACACTTTTTTTCCTGGCGCGAAAGGCTTGATCCGGGGAACTCTGTCTTCCAGGCGTGGCTCTTTGCAATGAAGGAGGCGATTCGTTGGGCAGAAGAGGACTCTGACTCCCAATACTTAATTTAATCAGACAGTTTATCAGGTCTAATGGCCCTTTCAAAATTTGATAACAATAATCACTTAGTTCTAGACATAACCTTACTCCTTCAGTCCTCAGAAAAATCGTTCTTCTTTAATTGGGTTAAAAGACATTCTGGTATAACGGGCAACGAACTGGCCGATCAGCTGGCGAGGTCGGCAGTCGATGATTTAAATTTACCACTAACATTTCTTCCATTCCCACAATCACATTGAAATTAGAACTCAAAAAACAAATGCTACACCGATGGCAACAAAGATGGTCTACAGTGCAGGTGGATCAGTACACACGTGACTGCATACCTAAGATCTCACAAAACATTTTCATAAGTAACAAATACCTGTATCACTTTCTCACAAATCATGGACCCTTCCAACAACACTTATATACCATAAATAAACGAGACTCACTTCTTTGCATTTGTGGATCCTTATCAACATCATTTCACTATATTTTACATTGCACATTAACGTCCCACTATCAGGTAAAAAAGCGACAACAGATGACACTGCCTGACTTGCTAACTTACCTGCTCGACCGTCCAGTTCTCCTTCAATGTATAGCGGATTGTGTGAAATTTTTAGAAGACAACGAATTTATATTTACCAATCCCCTCCCTTTCTGAGCTAGCTGAGCAAACTCATTTTTTTCAGCTCCCATTTCAGACAGGAGCCCCTGTTTTATACATAATGTTTAATACAATGTTTAATGTACATAATGTACATTTGTTTTATTTTCTTTGGTTTGTTTATTTAGTATTTTTATTATATTTATCAGCATACACTCTAAAAAAATGTGTAAATTTACACATAAAAACATGTATATCGATGATACAAAAACGATTTGTGTATATGTGTAAAGTGGTGTGTAAATTGCCAAAATACACGCCTAATGTGTAAATTTAAAAATACACATTAAAATGTGTAATTTGATGATAACACCAAGTGTGTAAAAGTTATCTTTTCGCTCTTGAAATACGCACTTTAATGTGTATATTGCACAAGTATACACATATTTCTGTGTAATAGTGTAACACATATATTTGTGTAATATTCTGTAATTACACATATTTTTGTGTATTATGCAAAATACAAAAAATTTTTGTGTATTATGCAAAATACAAAAAATTTTTGTGTATTATGCAAAATACGCACATTTTGTGTAATATGTAAAATACACATGTTTTCGTGTAATATGTAACACACATATTTTTGAGTAATATGAAAAATAAAGATTTTCGTGTAATATTTTGTTCTTACACATATTTCTGCATAATACGCAAAACACAAATTTGTATAATATTCAAAATACATAAAATTTCGTGTAATAATCAAAATAGACATGTTTTTAGCTACATAGCTTTATCTTTATACTTTAGTATGTGTGAATTTTTTTATGATCAGAAAAAAAATATGAAGGACAAGCTCATACGCTTGATGTGTTTTTTTTCTTTATAGTATGTTTAAGATCACAAACAGTGTACTCCAGTGTATTTGGGTAATTAACACACCGCATATAGACAAACGGTTTTCTATCATCGATAAACCTGATCTTTACATAAAACAGGATCATTTAAAATCACAATTACTACAAGTCATCTTTCTGTTTGATTTGGTTTAGTCTTAAGTCACAATTTATGCATAGAACCTGTATAATCTAAATAAATATCCACTTAAAATGTGGAGACTGTCTTCAAATTAAAGTTAAAAATACAATTTCCTTCATGCAGCCTTACAACTGTAACCGCTCTTGTTGTTTTTGTTATTTTAAAAAACATTTTCTTTCAAAAATATTTATACATTCCTTTCCCCCCCACCCCACTCACACTGAAAATTACCTAGCTTTAACTGCATTTATAACTGACACAAAATATTATTTAGGAATATAATTTTTTTTTTTTTAATGTATTCAGAAATTTTTCTGCATTTTATAGAAATGCTTCAGAAACACAGACTAAATTATTTTAATTTATTATTTTTGTTTAATGCTAAAATAAATATTACTTAATCTGAAATATTTCTAGCAAAACAAATCTATTAAAAAAATTTTGTCTGCAGCATATCTAATTTAAGGTTTTTCAGAGAACGAAAAGAAATATGCAAGCTCCTTATATAAGATATCATAATATGAAGTATTTTGTATCAGGTGGGGTAACTTTGTGACACCTGGTCTAGTTTTCGTATTTCGAATCTCCATAGCTGACGTTACTGTTACTGTCGGCTATGCGAATCTCCCGCTCCGTCAGGTATGGTAGAAAAGCAAACAGCGTCGCAGTCTCCTAGTACGGTGTGCCACATCACCTAACGACCGTTTCCCGAAGCTATAACACGAAATACGCGAACTAGACCAGGTGTCACAAAGTTACCCCACCTGTCCAAAGTATGGTATTTATTTATCTTACGGTATTTATTATATCTGGATACAGATCCGCAAGAAGAATGGGGCGGACGGGGCCCCTGCATCAGGCATCCCCAATTAAAATAGCAGGCTTCATCGGTGCCATCAGTTATCTTTAATGATGCGTCAATCATCAACCTAAAACTTAATGAAGTTTTTTGCTCCAGTACTCAAATAGTGTTGCTGCGGCTCTGCTTAGATATTACAGCTTGAAATTAAATTATTTCTAAAGCCCCTTAAAACTAGTATTTTATGGTCATCACAAAACTTTCTTCTATATAAATCACATCAATTAAATCATTTAAATAGTACAATAAATTACATCAATATAGCACCATATCATATTAAAGCATATCTGAATTTGAAGTTTGATGAAAATTCGTGCATGTTCTTGAGATAGAGCTATAGCAGAAATTTCAAAAAATGTTGCATAGCAGTGCCACCTGTTGAACGATTTACATCATAACATAAACAGCACTAATTCATATTCAGTTATACCTGAATTTCAAGTTTGTTGAAAATCCGTGCACTAGTTCTTGAGATAGAGCAATTGCGGAAATCGCAAAAAATCTAGCATAGCAGCGCCACCTGTTCAGCTATTTACACCAAAATTTGTGAAACGTCAATTGATGTCAAAGAGTAACTTGATCTGACGTTTGATGAAAATTCGTGCATTAGTTCTGGAAATTGAGCTATTGTGAATATCGTGAAAAAAGTCTGCATAGCAGCGCCACCTCTTGAGCGATTTACACCTGAAACTAAACAGTCCTAATTCATATCAAGGTTTATCTGAATCTGAAGTTTGTTAAAAATTCAAGCATTAGTTCTTGAGATAGAGCAATTGCAGAAATCGTAAAAAATGCAGCATAGCAGCGCCACCTGTTGCGCGATTTGCACCAAGATGTAAACGTCAATTCATGTCAAGGACCGATTGAATCTGAAGTTTGATGAAAATCCGTGCATGGAGATTCTGGCATGGAGTTCTGGAGGTTGCGATATTGTGGAAATTGTGAAAAAGGCTGCATAGCAGCGCCACCTGTGGAACGATTTACACCAAAAACCAATCAGCACCAATTTATATCAGAGACTAACTGAATATAATTTTTTATTAAATTCCGTGCATTAGTTCTTGAGATAGAGCGCCTACAAAATTTATGTCACATACACACAGACAGACGGACACAGTCAAAAATCACAGACAGACATTTCGTAAACACATGTTTTTTCGGAATATCTGACCCCTAAAGCGTGTAAATCCGTAAAGCACGAAAACCGAAAGTCGAAAATTTTCACGAATCCAATACTTTCTTCATGTAAAGATAAAAGAAAGTAAAAATTAATTTTAATAAAATAAGCTCTATCACAAAATTACTTTTAACAAAACAGGTCCCTTCACAAAATTCCTCCTCATAAAATAGGCCCCATAACAAAATTTAATTTCATAAAAACATACTCTTCATTAATAATTTTTTTATTTTGTTAGATTTAAAAACGTATATTTTGTTAATAAAACAAGTTTATCAGAAAGCAAAACTTTAGGAGAAGGACTTGAAAAGGTCATTATTAATTAATATTTGGTTCGAATTTGAGTAACTGGATTTCGTCTTTCGTTATTTTTTACAAAAGTATAAAAATAAATTTTACTTTACACAAAATAGGTCCCCCCCCAAAAAAAAAGAAAAGTAAAGCCTATTACTATTTTTTTGTATCGCACTAGTCGCTACATTACATTTTTTCAAAAAACAGGATGCTACACTACGAACTAAGGGAAATTGCATCTAGAGAAATTTTGTCACTTATAGCATACTGCTTTTTACCATTGGACATAATGTACCGTTTAAAAATAATAAAAAACCGAAAATAATGCAGAATTGCTATCATCATACAGCACGATAGTGCTGTGTAGTAGAGCTCAGCCGCATCTTTTAAGTTTTGAAACATGATGAAAAGACAACAACTCAATAACAATTCAAACCAGAAACAATGCAGTGATGTATATTGACTTATTGGAAAGCTGTTAATTTAGCGATGTGCCTTTCGAAGGTCGGGTCAAAAAATAAGCAATATTAAGGGAATGGCAACCATTTAAACTTTACATAGCGTTCCATAATTTGACAATATAGAAATATCTCTTTCAATCTTTCTTTTCTGTTGCCACATCGTAAAAAGCGGCACAATAATTTAAAAAAAATTGATAACACACGTATTTTCTTTTAAATAAAAATCAGATTTTCTCGCTATATTTTTAATTCTTTCAAATCGACACCATTCTAATTAGAAAATGAAAATTTTTCCTATATATATAAAAAACTTTAACTAAACACGTGTTAAAATGACGTAGTATCTTCATTTAAATGCTTTTAATGTTTAAAAATCTGTTTTAATACAGGAGTTTTAATTTCAAGAAAACAATTTGGGAAATGATAATAATAAAAAAAAAAATCGTTTGCTAGGTATGACGTCAATTTCTGTTTAACTGACATAACTTTATAATGATGTTTTATTCTGAAAAGAGACTCCTGATATTCTGAAATTAATCCTTGTTATTATCATCCATAAAGTGAAAGGTTTATTTTTAAGTAATACGAAAGAAAGTTTCGGTAAATGCTAGTTCATTTGGTTGTATTTATTGCATTTTCCTATGTATTGTCAAAGAAATCGTATACTCCTATTGCACGCGCCAAAGGAAACATGCATTTTAATTTTAAAAACTGAAATACTTTTCTAGAATTATGTCATTATAACGCCAAATGAAATTCAATTTCGCGAGTTAAAAAAAAAAAAAAGTCCTTCCGGCCAGTGCCGGGAGGAAGTGGTAGTTTTCATATTCCTTATTTATAAAAAGCCAACTTATATTAATCAAACACACGAAGCTCAATTAAGTGGAAACCGAATGTAGGAGACTCAATACTAATTTTTATCAATACTAAATCATTATGAATGAGAATTTCGCTAAATTAGTCAGCTTTATCCAAGCTGCTTTTATTTAAAGTCATTTATAATTGGCTGCCAAATTCGGCGAATTCTTAAAGTGACTGCCATTTTAAGACAACATGGTAGATGAGGCTAACAAGTGAACTTGGTCGAGACCTTAGTAACTGCTGTGCACATGCTCACTCATATCGGAATCGGTTGATATATACGAGTGCTGTCGCAGGCAAAAAATCAGATTTTTCAAAATGTCACCAACTTTAGAAATTGCAACTGCTATATCTGAGCCATTTTTAAGATAAAGACAAACAAAAAATGCTCCTGAATCCTTATATCAAGGTCAAATACTTAAGAAAGAAACCTTTTTCAATTTCTAATTTTTTTGCACCTCACTTTAAATATATATTTTTTTAAATTTAATGGCCGCCATTTTGAAACAAAATGGCTGATGAAGATGGCCAGCGAACTTGGTCGAGATATTGATGTATAGTATCCACATGCCTTCTTCCATCGAAATAGGCGAATACGTGTGGTATCGCGTGACAAATACAAGATCGTTTCAAAGTGTTAGCCATGATAAAAATTCAAAGTGCTATAATTCAACCACTTTTTAAGATATAAACAAAAGAACAAATTTTCAGAAACAAAAACTGCTCCAAAATCTTTGTATCAAGGCCAAACACATATATATATATTTTTTCATTTTCCAATTTTTTAATACCTCATTTTAAATTTTAAATTACATTTTTTTTTTAAATGGCAACCCTTTTGAAACAAGATGGCGAATGAACCTGGCCAACGAACTCGGTCGAGACATTGGTATGTACTATGTACAGACCAAGTTACATTCAAATCGGTTCATAAATACGCCTGTTATCGCGTGACAAAAATCAGGTAGTTTTAAAATGTCAGCCACAATAAAAATTCAAAATGTTATACCTCAGCCATTTTTTTAGATGTAGACGAAACAAAACCTGTTCCGGAATCTTTGTATTAAGGTAAAACACATACAAAAAAAATCTTTTTCATTTTCCAAGTGTTTGGTATTTCATTTTAAATTTGATTTTTTTTTAAATTTTTTTAAATGACCACCATTTTTAAACAAGATGGCGAATGAAGCTGGTCAACGAACTCGGTTGAGTTATTTGTATGTACTATGTACACACCAAGGTACATCCAAATCGGTTCATAAATACGCCTGTTATCGCGTGACAAAAATCAGGTCGTTTTAAAATGTCAGCCACAATAGAAATTCAAAATGTTATAACTCAGCCATTTTTTTAAGATATAGACGAAATAAAAACTGCTACGGAATCTTTGTATAAAGGTCAAATACATAAGAAAAAAATATTTTTTCAATTTTCAATTTTTTGGTACCACATTTCAAATTAAAATTTTTCTTAAAATTTTAAATGGTCGCCATTTTGAAACAAGATGGCGGATGAAGCTGGACAACGAACTCGATCGAGATATTGGTCTGTACTATGTATAAACGAAGTTACATCCGAATCGGTTCATAAATACGCCTTTTATCGCGTTACAAAATTCAGGACGTTTCAAAATGTCAGCTTCGCTAGAAATTCAAAATGCTTTAACTCAGCCATTTTTTAAGATATAGACGAAACAGAAACTGCTACGGAGTCTTTGTATAAAGGTCAAATACATAAAAAAAAATATTTTTCCATTTTCAATTTTTTGGTACCACATTTCAAATTTTAAATTATTTAAAAAAATTTAAATGGCCGCCATTTTGAAACAAAATGGCGGATGAAGCTGGCCAACGAACTCGGTCGAGACATTGGTATGTACTATGTACACACCGAATTACATACAAATCGGTTCATAAATACGAGAGTTACAGCGTGACATAGGTCATATATATATATATATATATATATATATATCAATTTTGAACGGAGGGTGGTTTCGGGGTCTGGGGGTCATGATCGATGAAAATATACCAAAATTTTTTTAAATCGCGTTCCTCCGAACGGCTGCAATAGGTAGCTTTTTGTAAAGAAAGCTACCTAATAATAATAATATTGTTGAACCGAAAGTAATAGTCTATCTAAGAGCTAGCAGCGTTTTCGTCACTTGATTTTAGCAAAGCTCATTTTTCTAATGCCCTTCCGTTTTATGGTGTAGTACATATGCGGACGGTCTGTCTTTCTGGAGACAGTTCGTTTACCTGCGGGAGAAGGGGTTATGCAGGTGAAAAAACTTAAAAAAATCGTCATTTTAGCAAAGCTCATTTTTCTATATGCTCTTCCGTTTTATGACGTAGTATGTATGTGGACGGTCTGGCTGGCGGGAGACGTTGCGTTTACCTGCGGGGGAAGTGGTTATACAGGTGAAAAAACTTCAAAATTACGTCATGAAACACTTGTGACCTTCCTTGTACCTTTCAAGGCAGAGGTTGAGAAAGGTTGTATGAAGGAATGTCTTTACTTTGTTGACTAGAAAAGTAGAAATATGGCTTTTGAGATTAAATAATCCCGCGCGTGTACAAACATTATATTTCGATATGTTCATTCGTTACTGGATAACACACACTAAAATAATTTTACTGAAAGAGTGAAATAAAAACTACCTGCATATGTTGATGAAAGTATATTAAATGTAATTATTGTAAATTTTATAAATTAATTCATGTTTTAAGAGGTAAAACATATCATTGCATATTTTCTAAAGAAAAAAACACGCCATTTTTACAGAAACTGTTATAAAATAAAGGTTCAGTTAAAGGTTAAGTTAATTATGCCCTGAACGACGCCCGTTAACATGTGCCAATTGTCTGTTGATTCAATTATATAATTTATGCGTACCAAATACGCGAATTGTTAATAGACTCGTTTACGTAATTTATCTCCTTAATTAATGCATACTTTACAAAGGACACCCACTTTCCAATTTTCCTGATTTTCTGATCAATGATTACAGTTAGATATAAATATGTTAGTCATTATCGCGATATTTTAGTTTGACCTCCGAAATATTATTATAAATATCCAATATTAGTAATATTTCTGATATTATTTACAGGTGTATTGTATAATATTTTCAATCGCTTTTGATGATTTTTCTGCATTCAGTCGTTTTCAGACTTTTTTTAAATTTTAAATTCCCATTAAATCCCAAAAACAGAAATTTTCCCTTTTTATAGTTTTTTCGCAGTTTTAATTCATTTCTTATGACTGTTTCTTACCCTAGCTTTTTGTGTGTTTGTGGGGCTGGCCTAGGATATTGCATAGCCCCTTAAACTAGAAAAGCGTAGATACATAGCAGAAAAATTCAAGAGATCACACTATGTATAAAATTTAGTCTAAGGAATAGTCTAGTGGTTAGTCCTGAGTAAAGTATAGGTCATATCCCAATATGGGGTTTAGCAATAAGTATGGGGTCATCAGATCTCTTGAAATGCACTGGTGAGCCAATGTTTCTGTTATTTTTTGATTGGGGCAATTGGTTGGGCCGGTTGATTAGGATCATTGGTTGGTTAGTTGGGGCGGTTGTTTGGTTATTTGAAGTTGGTTGATTAAGTTCCTGAAAGGATCTGAAAAAGATGTGAAATGATTTAAAAAACTGTTGGAACCAGAGAGAAATGTAAAGCTCGATCTAAAAAAGTTACAGTAAAAAATTGTCAAATAGTTTCAGTTTAAAAAAGTAAGTAGTGCGTAGAAAAGTAGTGGATTCGGATTATCTGTAAAGCTCATGAAATTACCCAAATTTTTGTTCATAGCTGAAAATGTGGACTGAGCTTTACTGGTGCCTTACATTCAAAATCATATTATCGACTCAAAATGAGTACTGGGTATAGTAAACAGAATGTGTAGTTATGTGCAAAAAAAATTTCTGTCAGGCCCAGAATTGTGGACATGATTGCATCAAGTCAAGCTAAGCTCCACAAAGCTAAAAGAATGTAAACCATGAAGTAATATTTTAAGTATAACATTAATATAGTCAAGTTGTTGAGGAATTGTTGTTATTAACATTTCTGACATAACACATGTAGCGTAATAATTTTTATTTCATGTAATTACTGTGAAAAGGGAGCCTTATGCCAATGGACTGAAGCCAGACAAGTAGTTAGCATATGGTTGAATCGTACATGCTTAGGGTTTTGGGCTTACTTTTGACTTTGATCGTCCAGGTTTATCAGTGACCCCTTGAATGGAATTTGGTCCATACTTCGTACTGAACTATCTCTCATGTTCTCGATACCTCTCATGTTCTCGCTCATTTCCAAATCAACTTCTAACCTAATTCTTATGAGCCCAAATTTTTAAACTGGTTATGAATGATTGGGATTCAGAATGAATTAAAAATGCCTTTACATCCCTGATTGATTTTAATGCACCAGTAAAGCTCAGTTCATATTTTCATCTATCAACAAAAATTTGGGTAATTTCATGAGCTTTACAGATAATCTGACTCCATTACTTTTCTACGCACTACTTACTTTTTTAAACTGAAACTATTTGACAATTTTTTACTGTACCTTTTTAATCCAGTTTTACTTTTCTCTCTGGTTCCAAGAGTTTTTTATATCATAAAAAAGGGAATCAGAAAGTAATTAAGACCAAGATTATTGATACACCACACAGAGTAGGTGTGCTATTAATGAACACCCTTAAGGAATTTGTTTAAGAATTATTTTTTATTAATAGTTATAATTATTATATTCTAGTTCTTTCAATATTATATTAATCTATCAACAATATTTAATCATTCATCTGTAAGTCGCATTTCCCAATGTGAACCTAAATTTGTAAATAATTGAAATAACTTGGACACTCATTGTTCCAATAATGGCCAGTCTCTGTTCTAGAAATGACACCTTGCAAAAGAATAGCTATATAGGTTATTTTGATTGTATTCTGAACAAGAAATTAATGAAAGCATATTAAGAAAACAAAATAGTTATTTTCAAAGATTGTTTCCAAATAAATTTAACAACTAAGATCAAAATAGAAAAATTAATCTAAGTTAAACACGCAACATTTCGCCTTATTTAAAAAGAGATTTTCCATAAGAAAATATTGGTACGGAAGAATTTCCTGGTCTTGAAATCTCAGGACAAGTACGACACCTGCTAAATTTTTATTGTTTATTTTTTTATAAAGAAAAAACTTTAAAGGACGTACATTACTGATACATCTACCCTGTATATTCGCATAGAAAAGGCACCCAGTTTTATAAAACTATGAATCATATCTAAAAAGTAATATACTTTTTAACAATAAAAACTTTAATAATTAACACAATTTTTCCCATTAGATCCAAATATTAACATACCTTTGTTGTGGTTATCCATTTTTTTCCGGCGATAAACGGCAAAGCATGTAAAAGTACAATTAAAAATACACAATGAGAATATGATTATTAGCACTGCACTGTTATAAAAACATTTCATCATGATAATCCAGTAAACTTTTATTATTATCACCTTAATATATATATATTTTAGAATTTTGACTGATAAAGCAGACTTGTGTTCCGTCATCTCCTTAAAAATGGCAGCCTTTTGAGACGCAGATGGTTTTTTTTTTTTTTTTTTCATTGTTCGCCAGTTTATTTGTGGTGAGAGTCAAAGCAGACGATTTTTCTACATTTACACACATATGTGAGTTTATCAACCGATAACAACTGACAGGCTTAATTAATACACATTAAAACAGGTAAATTTTTGTACAAAATGTGTAATTTTTATTAACAGTGGGTGATTTTAGAAATTTACACACTTATCTGTGTATATATAATTATGTGTAAATTACAATAACACGTCCATTCGTGTAAATTTAGGGATTTTTTTTCATTTACACATTTATTTGTGTTTTTCAAGTGATAACAAATTAGACACTTAGTTTCAGAGGCTAAATACACATAAAAACAGGTATATTTTTGAAACAAATGTGTAAATTTTGTGACAAGTGTGTAATCTTAGAAAATTACACATATATATGTGTAAAATTACCTAATTTACACATTTATTTTTTAGAGTGTATGCATTTCACTTAAAGTTTTTCAGCTCTAATATTCAAAAAACATGTCTTGTAATTATTTATGCATGTATACAACATAGTGCAATTGTGTCAATGTATGTACTGATGAAACTTCTTGTGAGTTTCAGAGTCAAAAACAGCAAACTGAATTTATTTTTCTGTATGATATTAACTGTTTTAAAAATATTGTCATTGTTAATGTATCTTACCATATGCAGTGGATTTGAGTCTCCCCCCGGGATTGCACTTATACTCTAAAGCGAAAGCTGGGTTCCCGGGGCGGTCATCCCTGTCATCCCTGTGTTATTTTTAGTTTGTTATTATTTTTTTTATTTATGTTATCTTTATTTTTCATTAAATATATAAACATGCAAAGATTCACACTTAAAATCGTATTTATATAATTAAACTGCACTATATAAAAATATTAAACAAGGAAAAAAAAATATTTTCGAAAGAAATTACTACGTAGACAGTTATTCTAATTAAAAATCAAGAATCCCATACATTAAAAAATCATATTAAAAATATAAAAGCACATTTTTCAAACCATGAAATATTTGAAGTATTTATGAGGAAACAAAATGAAAATAATATACCTGTTCACTTATTTTAATTTATTTCTCTGTTAAAAATTGTAGATATTAATTGAAATAACTGTGAATAATTTTAAATAACAACAAAAATATTCTGGCATATAGACATTAAATATGTGTTTTTTTTTCATTATATATTTAAACATGCAAAATTTCATACTTAAAAAAGCACTTATATGCTACAAAAGATACATTTAATTCGTATTTTTCGTAAATTTCAATTATTATACACATTTCTTCAATTGCGGTTCGAAAATGATTGAAAAAAATTTTGTTCCAAAAAACAAGTCCGAGACGAGTTTGTTCCCGGGTAGAAAAAACTCAAATCCAGTATGCTGCCAAACATGCCACGGAGCCGCTTACGAAAGACTGAAATTTATCCAGTTATAAACGATAGCTTAAATTTGCGACTTATTTTCTCAAGACCCACTGTGTGTTGCGCTTTATGACAGTCATATATTTATATACTAACTATAATCTATCGAAATACAAATGTTCATCGCATTCGGTGAGACCAACCTCGGGCCCTCTCCTTGTTAGCGATGTCACAGATGTATTGCATTTTCATCTGAAAGACCTTGACAATACCGGCGGAAATGATTATATCCTCTATTCATTTAAATGCATTCCACAATGGTTTTTTGACATTCGTATAAGGAATTCGTTTTCGACAGTCGAGCGCGAGCGGCGGATAACAACAAAATAATAAAATGGCAGCCGCAGCGTTTTGCTGTTGACAACTTTTGTTCAGGAACGTTTCAGATATGAAAACCAGAATTTCACAGGAAAGAGCTAAATTATTCTGAAAACCTCAGAAAAGGCGAAACGTTCCTGGAATTTACGTGGAAAGTTACCACTTTTTCTTACAGTGTATGTTTTTAGATAGAAATTGAAAGATTGTCGAGATTTTTGATTAAAATGAAAATTAATTATTGAATGTTAGTATGTATGAAACATATATGTATATATAAATTATAATAATATGCGTGTGTACTGTTTTCATACTTTAATATAAACCTATAATAATATGCGTGTGTACTGTTTTCATACTTTAATATAAACCTATAATAATATGCGTGTGTACTGTTTTCATACTTTAATATAAACCTATATATCGATATTTGAATTCAAAAATATTTTTAAAAATGCAAGTTGCGTTTTTTAATTATTCAATATATACTTACAGACATTAACGGATTGTTGTTGAAAAAATTGTATTATGTTGTCTGGGTTATTTGAGAGATCACGGGAAAAAACCAATAATGAAATTAATATTGCAAAGAAAAATTTCATAATTTTATCATTTTTACTATATATATAAATAAAAGTGAATTCCAAATAAAATGTAATTTCGGAAGAATTTCTCTATGCAGCAAATAAAAGAAAGTATGTTGGCAAAAGAGCAAAAGTCTCATTTCCTTTTGAACCGTCATTACGTAATATGAGAAACAGTAAGACGCATATTAAAAAAAAGTCTCATTTGGTTCATGAATAATTTCGTTTTCAAATTTTTACATAACATCAGTTCTTTTTTGTTTTTATATTTCTTTCCGAAACATTAAAAGCGATTTTATTTCATTCGTTTAGTAGTGCTTTGTGGAATTTTTGTTGTTGTTGTTGTTGGTTATTGCAGTGTATTTAAATATCAAAGAATGCGTAAATGCTTTTAAATTATTTATTTTTTAGGTAATATCTTAATGGAACATACAATACAAAATGGTAAAAAAATAATTAAAAAATGGGTTTATCATATGGGAAATATGGGAAAATTTAAATTAAATAAGTAAGAATAATGACTTTTTAACATCTTTGACTTTTTTTTTTGTTGTTGTTGTTTCTTTTAAAAACCTATTTTATGTATTTTAATCACATTTTTAGTAAGATGAATAATAATTTTGATTTTTTTTATACCTAAATGTTTTCTCAAAGTGGCGTTCGGACACAACAGGGCGTTCAGGGTTCAACAGGTTCAACAGGGTTCAACAGGGTTCAACAGGGTTCAACAGGGCATTCGGAAAAATATAGATAACACCAGAAGTGCCAAGCGTTCTCTGTGCCTAAAAGCACCAACGGCAGTCGAATCGACTACTTTATGAATTAAATGCATATCTTAAATGGTTAATGTTTTATACTACTTTATAATACTTTTTATAATATTTTAATTGTTTTTAATTATTTCTTTTAGGAACTTCTTCAAAGAACATCATATTATTAAAAAATAAAGATAATTTTGTGATAATTTCTACTTACCTTTAATAAAACACATTTTAATCATATTCGCAATTTTTACACAGCACAACTTTTTCAATGCTGGAAGCGCATTTTCCACACACATAAATAGGAACATTTCTTTCTACATACATCACTAGTTTTGCTGTTGTTACAAAGTTCAACCTGGCACTGACGTCTTTTCTTGGAGACTCTATTGCTAGTGATGGAAATTTTCTGAAATAATCTTGAGCTTGTTTTTATATTCAAATGAAGATGTCTTAACTCCCGTGCTGACGGAAATAGGAAGTTATGCCTTTAGATATTTTTACCAGTCAATTCTAGGTAGATAACGTAGGCATTTTTCCGGCTAAATAGAGCATATTATAGAGTACATGGAATGGTCATCGACTTGAACCTACCCGAACAGAATATTTACATGTCATCTGGTCAGCAATATCAATTCCACACTTGTTTTGTTGCACAACTCTACTGCTTCTGGATTTTTTTTCTTTTTTTATAATTCAACATTAGATTTGGATGCGAGGTACTCAGTAGTGGTACATTTTTATTCATTTTACCATGATAGGCTGTCAGAGTAGTTGCTCCATTCTTTAGTGAAACAGTATCATACAGCTGGGTTTTAGAATTCTTTACTTCATGCGGAATATATTTTCGATGTCTTTGAACTGTGCCCACAAAAGGTTTTTTTTTTCATTGTAAGTCTTTTAGCGAATGATAGTGAAGAAAAATAGTTTTCGGCTGTCACATTTCTTACAGTATACAGATAATGTCTTAGAAGAAGCATTAATATATTTTCAGAATAGCTTTCAGTTTCACTTCTTGATTTATCTTTTCTGACATATGGAAAAGCATGGCACATAAATTTCCAGCCTACATCAGCTGGCATCCAAAGTTTTATATCGAATTTTTCTGGTTTATTAGGCATATACTTTTCTACCCTCCTGGCTTCAAGGAAATAGCACAATTCTCAATAAATGTATTCCAAATATCTGAAATCATAGTAAACTTCTCAGTTTCTAAACGCTGAGTCCGAAGTGACTTCAAGTCAAATCTTAGATTTTTATTTATATCTCTAAATCGATAGCTCGACATTATTTTTCTAAAAAAAGGAGCACCCTATATATTAGCTCACAGAATAATCCACATCATTGCAATCGTTTGCTCCTCTTGCATAAATAATAGCAACAGAAGCATCAAGCTCTCTAAAAATATTTCCCAGTTTTATTCATTGTTTAAAATTGCCTTTGATTCCGTGCATTTTTATTTAATGTTGTAACAAGAATTTATCCAAAAAAATCTTCAAGCACTCGGCATGTTGTCCCCGACATTTCATTTTGCATATGGCGTTGGATCTTGTATTTCTTCTAGCACATTCTGTGCTCAATATTTCCCAGCTGTAGTGTGTGAAGTAGATGTCACTGCCCACGATGTATCATCTTTCGAGACGTATATATGTCTTACCTGGTAATTTCGGATATGTTTTCTCCTTGATCTTGGAGCTATGGACCTTGTACATTACTCAAAACTAAAATAAAACAATAGTATATATATGTTTTTAAAAAAATTAATGATTCATTATATTTAAAATTATAAAAAATAATTAAAAATAAAAAATATATCAATATATAAACATAAATTTTTCTAACCTGTTTCGGCGGATGTAGCCGCCGCAGGAACTGATGATGAACTATTGGCTGCAGCAATTCTGACGGATTGAATAATTTGGATTGAGAATGGCTCGTCCATGATTTCTCCAGAATCCCTCGAATTATCTGTTGCTTGAAAGGTTTGCTGAGGATCGTAATACATACCATCACCATTACTTTGTTGTTCAACATCAGATTCATTTTCAGATATATCTTGTACATTTTCACAATTTTCTCTGAACTATGATGACGTGGTCATAAGAGCAGTCATTATAGTATCGCAAAAAAAAAAAAAAAAAAAATTAAACGCCACAAAAGTTGACTGAACTGCTTCAAACCTTTCACTGTTACATTTCGCAAAAAAGGCATTGTATGGGTAGGGGGAAAGTATTTCCTTAAAAAAAAAAAAAAAAAAAAAAAAAAAAAAAAGTGAACGAAAGGATAGAGTATGGATAATGAGTTTCGTTATAGTTAGAAAACTAGTCGTTGGGGGCCACCGTAATAATTACCCATCATGGATATACATAATATAAAATATGAAAATAAAGCATGTGATATATGCTAAGCATTGTATCATATTTCTTTTATTCATAATTTAATTTACTTGGACTCTTTTTCCGACTTACATCAGAATAATTTACGCTCCAGCTCGTAATAAAATCCGTAAGAATAAGGAAATAGTCAGTAAAACAATATTTTACGGATTTTATTCCGATTTTACAGATTTTATTCCGAGCTGGGCTCGAAATTATTCCGGTACGATAAGGCCAACTATTTTTCCGATTCATATCGGAAAACTGGCATTATTTATTTACAGTGTATGTTATCGGACAAATCTATATAATTCTTGGAAATTTTTCCTTATAAAACTTCCAACGCCTTGACTTCAATTATATTTCAAATTTTAATTGTGTAAAAGGCGTACAGCCAACACACTGAAAAAGTGTGCAAGTCGGGACTCGATTTAATGTTATCGTTTTAATAAATATTCCTTATCTGCCCTTTAAAATTACGTTCGTGATTATTACAATTTTACTTTTTACGTAATAATTTGTTATGCACCTTTTAACAATGCGTGAACTTTTATAATAATATACGAATTAAAGAATGTTTAATAAAATATACTTGTAACGCTCAAACAATACGCACTCCATCATATTTGTTCTCCTTTTCTTTTTTTTCTTTTCCTTCAAAAGAACTGACAAGCTGAGTAAATTAGACTTTACGAAAAAGAAGAATGTTTACAAAGTGGTTGCCGACAAGGCATTTGTGCTATTCTGTATTTTAAATTAACTGAGTTATTTTGTAAATAGTAACATGTAAATAGGATGTAAATATTAAAACTTATTAATCTATGATAAGTTATCCAGTTTTATTTCGTAACATAAGAATAGTTTCCACCCCGGATTCTGAATAATATGTTATAGAAGTGGCGCCCAACGTGGGGCACGAATAGAAGCAAGATATGAAGATAAGTACCTATTATTTTAAATTGAGTTAAACTGCTTTAATAAGAAAATTTAGATACTAAAGTACAAAAATTTATACAAAAGTACTTTTGATTCATCCGGAATCTGTGGATTTTTGAAAATTGTATTTGATTCGTCCAGAATCGAAATATTTTGGAATTGTTCTATTCAGCCTGAATATTATTTTCCTAGAATTGAAATACGAAAAGTCGTCTGCAGCTTCAAGTATTTTAGTATCTGAATTAAATGAAGATATTCATAAGAGAAATAATTCTAATAATTACTTTTGAAAAATAAAAATCGTTTGCTTTATTTTATACATTTATATACCGGGTGTCCCAAAAAGGACTGACTGATTTTAAAATTCAATAACTTGCAAACGGTGACAGATATTAAAAAAATTCTTGCAGGAGGGTTATGCATAAGGTCAAAAGTTTTATTACAGTGATTTTCAATTTTAGTTCGATTTACAAATAATAGATGGCGCTGTAAGCAATAGTCGCTAAATTCAGGCTCGATTTTTGGTACTTCGTGGCCCGGATAATACATTTCCATCTCCTTTTTCTGCATGGAACAAGATAAAGGACCAAAAATCGAGCCTGTATTTAGAGACTATTGCTTACAGCGACATCTATTGTTTGTAAATCGAACTAAAATTGAAAATCACTGTAATAAAACTTTTGACCTTATGCATAACCCTCCTGCAAGAATTTTTTTAATATCTGTCACCGTTTGCAAGTTATTGAATTTTAAAATCAGTCAGTCCTTTTTGGGACACCCGGTAGTTGCACTGAGCTATTTATTATGAAGTTGTTATTGTAAATGAGTGCTTGGCATTATTTAATTATTATATGATTGATATTATTGTGTAAGGAAAAAAAAAAAAAAAAAGAGGCAAATAGTTGGTGTCATTATATTGAGTTTTGAAAGATATTATATGTTATTTATGTTCTATATATGTTAAAAATTACGTATTTTGCTAAGAGTTATTCGTAACACGAATTAAGTTTGAAGTTAGCTAAAACATATTTAGTTCAAATGATGGCGTTTCTTTCAAAGGGTAAGAAAATTGATTTAATCACATTAGCTTCAGAATTAAAAGTAGAAGTAAGTAGCGATGATAAAGTCCTCGAATTACGTGATAAAATTGTAAATAGTGAGGCATTTAAAGATAACATAGATTTTGTACAGGGAATTTATGAAAATATCGTAGAAGAAAGAAAGACTCTTGAGGAAGAGAAACGTTTAGCCGAAGAAAGAGAATTTGAGCTACAGAAGCTCAGGTTAGAAGCAGGAACAAGAGATGTTGTTGCAAATACAAGCAACCCTCTAGAAACTTCTTCAATACGCGTTGACTTGAAAAAGGTTTTACCCGATTTCAATCCTGAAAAGGATGATATGAATTTATTTTTAATAACTTTTGAGAGGCAAATGAAACTTTTAAAGGTTTCTAAAGAAATGTGGATCACGTATTTAATAGGAGTCCTTCCAAATGAAATCGGTAAATTAATAGCGCGTGAACCGGAAGAAAAATTTGAGGATTATTCTTATATTAAAGATATATTGTTGCAGAGGTTCAAGTTAACTGCAGAAAGGTTTAGAGTTTTGTTTAGTCGACATCCAAAGCGAACCGATATTAGCTGGAAAGAATATTATTTTGAAATTAGAAGCTATTTTGAGGGATAGCTATCTGAATTAAATATAAATTCCTTTGAAAAATTATTGAAATTAATTATTGCTGACCAATTAAAGAAAAAGGTTTCCCCTGATTGTAAAGAACATTATTTAGATCAATGGGAGAATTTAACAGATCCTGTTGAATTAGCTGAAAAGTTAGATTTATATGATAATTTGAGGTCACACAAAGTAGAAATAAAGAGATCAAATAAAATCAGTGAGGTCGAGAATTCTAATCGCTTTGAAAAAACGCCTTTAGATTTTAAAAGAAATGATTTTGGTAAAATTGGCAATCAAAAAGAGTCCAAGAGAAATAAAATTAATTACCCTTCAAATTTAAATCGACCAATGTTAAGTTGCTATGGTTGTGGAAACCAGGGAGTTATTAAATCCAAGTGTCCAACCTGTTCTCCGAAAAATGTATCGGTGCACTTTCAATCACTAGAATTTCGTACATGTAATATGCAAACATCACCAACATTATTGGTAAAAATAAGCATAAATGGTCTCTCTGGCACAGCTTGTGCTGACACTGGCGCAACACATTGCGTTGCGGGTGAAGGTTTGTATTCTTTATTAAAAGACCAAGGTGTGAAGTTTGAAAAAACGCAAATGATCGTAGTCTTAGCGGATGGGCTACAAAACACTACCGAAGTTTATAAAACAGAAGTTCATGTTAAAATTGAAGGTCGCGACATTAAAACAACACTTTATGCTCTGCCGAATGCCAGAAATAATCGTACAATTTTAGGAATCGATTTTTTACGCAAAGCAAAAATTGTTTTGGATGTAGTAAATCAAGAATGGTTCTTCGCTGATAGATGTAAGTGGAAGTATAGATTCGCTGAAGGTACATATAGACCTCCCAGTGAATTAGCGATAAAATCCGTTGAATTAGACACCGTTTTTCTTAGAGAAGATGAAGCTAGACATCTCACTTCAGAGCAACAAGTTAGGTTGAATGAACTGCTTGAAAAATTTACTAGTAGCTTCCAACTAGGGGAAGAGGCTACACCTAAAGTTAAACATTATATTGATACTGGATCACATCCTCCTGTAGCAGTACCCCCTTACCGCATGTCACCTGCGAGAAAGGAAATTTTGCGTAAAGAATTAGACGAATTACTCTCTAAGGGTATAATCGAAGAGTGCGAGTCTCTTTATGCCTCTCCTGTAGTATTGGTCCCAAAACCAAATGGAAAAATTCGCCTTTGCATCGATTATCGAAAATTGAATGCCATCACAAAGACAGATAATTATCCATTACCGCGAATAGATGATTTGCTCCATGAAGCCAAACATACCCCTTATATGACCACTATTGATCTGAAGTCTGGATACCACCAAATTGAAGTAAATGCTGCTGATAGAGACAAAACTGCATTTATTTGTCCATTCCGAGCTTTTCGGTACATTAGAATGCCTTTTGGATTGAAAAATGCCCCAGCAACCTTTCAGAGATTAATAGATAACTTTAGAAAGTCCCTCAAAGACATCTTTATATTGTCTTATTTAGATGATATTATAATTTTGTCGGAAAGTTTTGAGAAACATTTGTCTGACTTAGAAGCAGTTTTTAATAAACTATCAGAATTCAAATTGTATGTTAATCGTGAAAAATGCAATTTTGCTTGCCCCCGTGTTAAATATTTAGGACATTGGATAACAAGCTCTGGAATCGAAGTTGATCCTGGAAAAACCGCTGCAATTCAACAAATGCCTCCTCCTAAGTCTGTAAAACAAGTTCAATCTTTTTTGCAGTCCTGCTCCTGGTACAGACGTTTTATTCCCAAATTTTCAGATATAGCTAAACCTCTAAGTAATCTTACGAAGAAAGATGCAACTTGGAAGTGGGAAGAAGCAGAACAAAGCGCTTTCGAAACATTGAAAAGTTCATTAATCAATCCTCCAGTACTAAAACAAAATGATCCGACCAAGCCCTATCTTCTTCGTACAGATGCCAGTGGATATGCTCTAGGTGCTGTCCTCCTCCAGGGTCAGGGAGAAGAAGAGCATCCAATAGAATATGCAAGTCGTTTGTTAACTGCACCAGAAAGAAACTATTCTACCACCGAGCGCGAAGCACTTGCTGTCATTTGGGCTTTAAATAAATTCCGTGGCTATATTGAAGGACATGAAATAACAGTTGCCTCCGATCATCAACCCCTAAAATTGCTGATGAGTTTAAAGTCACCGTCAGGCAGACTAGCCCGATGGGCTTTGCAGTTACAATCTTTCATCCTCAAGATTGAATATATCCCTGGAAAAGCAAACGTTGTTGTTGCTATGTTGTCTCGACCTATTTGCAGTCATGAAGAACCTTCTTGTGAAATTTGCACAATTTCGATTGATATGCCTATTAGATCTCCTAAAGATATCCGAGAAGAGCAATTAAAGGATGAAGATTTAAAGAAAATTATTGTAGCGTTTGAATCTAAAGAAAATAATACAGATTTTGCTAATTGGACTGAACGTGGTTACCTCTTAAACCAAGGAGTCTTATATCGTTACTCTCCAGAATCAGATTCAGAAGAAGCACAATTGGTTGTTCCTGTTCAAGAACGGAAAGAAGTCTTGAAGAATTACCATGATTCACCGACCGCAGGCCATTATGGAGCCGAGGGAACCTATTGCAGAGTATCCCAGGGATATTACTGGACCGGAATGAGAAAAGATATCGCAGATTATGTTAAACATTGTGTAGAGTGTATTCGTTATAAAGCGAGTAACCAAAAACCTGCTGGACTTTTACAAACACCTGTTCATAGTCAAAGATTTGAGACCCTCTCAATAGATTTATTTGGACCCTTGCCAGAAACAGCAGATGGGAAAAAGTGGATTTTTATAATAGAAGACTGTAGCACAAAATGGGTAGAACTTTTTGCATTAAATAACGCAACAGCCACGGAATGTGCTGTTACCTTAATTGAGGAAGTGTATTTAAGATATGGTTTTCCAAGGAAAATCATTAGCGACAATGGTCCGCAATTCATCAGTGCTGTGATGCAACAAGTTTGTTTTCTCTTAAAGATAGATCAAAGTTTAACTCCGGTGTACCACCCTCAAGCAAATCCGGTTGAAAGAAAAAACCGAGATCTAAAACCCCGCTTAGCGATGCTAGTTGGAGATGATCATACAACTTGGAGTGAAAAATTACCAGTAATCCGTTTTGCCCTTAATACTGCAAGATGTAGTTCCACAGGTCACACAGCTGCATATTTAATGTTCGGTCGTGAATTACGTACCTCCGATGATGTTGCTCATGACTTACGCCCTGTAATTGCGAATGATAATTTCATACCCGAAATAACTCCTTATTTAAAAAACTTTGTTAAAATTACTATGCAGATAAGAGATCGCATAGAACAAAGCCAAGATAAGCATAAATATTATGCTGACAAACATTTAAAAGCTTCTGAACAATATAAACCAGGTGACCACGTCTGGGTTACTTTGCATCCGATTAGTCAAAAGAAAAATAACAAAACAACTAAATTCATGCCCCGTCGAGATGGCCCATATGTTATTTTAAAACAAAGATCTCCTACTTCTTATACCATTGCCACTAAAGAAAACCCCTTTTCTCCCTTAGGAAATTATCATATATCAGCTTTGTGTCCTTACACGCAAGATGATGGTGCATCTTCTAAAGGCTTTATTCGTCCTAGAGGCAGACCCGGGAAACATCAGACGCCCAGCCAGCAAATATTTACGAAAGGGCCACAAAACACGAGAGCCATAGAGGATTTTAGGCACCAGAAAGCATCCCGAAGGAATCCACCCAGGAAATGCACACTGCATCTGAGGGACCAGTAATGCAGTGTGAGGGGAAGAGTGTAACGCTCAAACAATACGCACTCCATCATATTTGTTCTCCTTTTCTTTTTTTTTCTTTTCCTTCAAAAGAACTGACAAGCTGAGTAAATTAGACTTTACGAAAAAGAAGAATGTTTACAAAGTGGTTGCCGACAAGGCATTTGTGCTATGCTGTATTTTAAATTAACTGAGTTATTTTGTAAATAGTAACATGTAAATAGGATGTAAATATTAAAACTTATTAATCTATGATAAGTTATCCAGTTTTATTTCGTAACATAAGAATAGTTTCCACCCCGGATTCTGAATAATATGTTACATACTAGAATATCTGTACTTCAATACCAATCCATGTTGGACGCATAAACGTTTTTTGTTGTGTATACTTACAGAAATTATTTATTTCATAAATTATAAAAAAAAATATATTCTTAATAATAGAAAAGCTAATTCCTCTTACGTACATTTACTTTTAATAAATAATCTGTTATGTTGCAGATTACAAGGGTTTTCAATATACAAAGATGAAAAGCACAAAACATGAATTTAACAACAAAACATAATTAGTTAATTAGGTTATCAGTAAAATAATGCATAAATAAATACAAATTTATGTCATGTAAAAGGCAATAAAAAATTTAATGTAAAAATTGTGGCATCAAAACAAAAACATATATTGTTTTTTTTTTCTTTTTTCGAGAATTTTACAAGATGGATACAAATATTTATAGCTTTCGTGTGAATGTTTAGAGGCAGGACACACTGTTGTTATTTTCTATTTTTATAACATAATTTAAATAAAGATCAGAAACGAGTTTTTGAAATTCGAATTATTTAAAAATGAACAAAGTCACTCACACAAACTGAATTTCATTTATATATATATATATATATATATAGTTATTTATTTATATTTTTAAAGATTAATTTTTCTTTACTTGGCCTTTTTGATTTTCGCTCTTGTAGTGGTCCAGTAGGAAATTGTGTAACTAGAATTTTAGAATGGATTTATGGTATGTTTTCTCATTTAAAACGACTCTCCAATGTAAAATTACGTAATGCAGATTGAACTAGATTTTGTTTTGCTTTTAAAGCCTTGTTGCGTTTACCACCTTGTAAAAAATAATGTTAGCAAAATTACATTAAAAAATTGTTTTAATTTATGACAGCTACACTGATGTTAAAAATAAGCAGTACATAAAAAATTGTATTTATGGACTCCCCTGCCGTGTAATCGGGTAACTAAATACGGTAAGTGATGTATAATTTATTATTATTATTTTTTTAATCTTCAAAATAAGTTTTTGACACGGTCAGATTTAGGTTTTGATACAAAATTACAAATGTTATTTTTTTCGATTGTGGATCCCCTGACCGTTAGTTGCATAGCTATGATTTAAAAATGAATTTTTCATGCTTTTTATATGACAAATACTCTGGAATTTAAAATCATGAAACACATATACAAAAGATTTTCTTTTGCGTTTTTGGTGCAACTGGCAGGAAATACGATAACTAATTAAAAAAAAACGTTATTTTTATTTTTTTAATAAATTTTCATAAAAATATTTTGTCGCTTCAATTTCATATTTTGTCTACAAAAAAAAAAAAAAAAAAAAAAAAAAAAAAATATATATATATATATATATATATATATATTTTAACGTTGGTAACCCACTTTTTCGGAAATTGCATACCTAAAACATTAACAATATATTTTTTAAAGTGTTTCGTGTGGCAACCTTACTCAAGATTAAAATGTGGTTGAATAATTTCAAATTTTATTTCTGTAACTCCGATAAGCCCTTTCGTGAGAAAGGAACTTAAAGGGAGTTTAAAAAAAAAAAACGGAATTAATTTTTTTTCCAATGTTTCACAGTATGACTGTCTTACTAAAGATAAAACCATGTAGTACTAATTCAACGTAATTTTCTTTTTTTGTACATCGCGATCACTGAAGGGAAAAATTCAATCTAATGAAGTTGATTTTTATCTCTTACTGTGTGAAGAATTTAGAGTGATTGATTTTGAATTTAAATTCACATCATAATAGAAATAAGATTTTAAATTATTAATGTAGAAATAAATGGAATTCCATTTTTATTACTCATAGTAAACTATCAACTACGTTATTACATTTGAAAAAAAAAAAAAAAAATGCAAAGCAAGTCCGATTAATCTGTCCGTTGCCATGTCGATACACAATTTATATTTGCTTAGATTATCTTAATCTTAAAACAAAACAAAAAAAAAAAAAAAAAAAAAAAAACGAAAAAAAAATTAATTATTGAGGAGTGTAGAGTGCGTACACTAATGCACGATGGACCCATTTAAGAAGACCATGCTAATAAATCAAAATTTGAAGTCCTTAAACAATATGTTTTTATTCATACTTATAGAATAGTATTTAAGGACCACATTTTTAATGAGTGACAGCTAATACGCTATAAGGTTGAGGCGGAGTTATAAAATCCATATATGTATTTTTTTACTCAATGAAATGTGACAAATTTATGGCTGTGATTCCCATGCTTATTATGTGCATTCCGAAATGGTTAATGAGCGCAATGACATGCATATTTAATATTGATTTTTTAATTGGATTTATAAACTATGGAAATACTTTTTTAAATTCAAAAATATTTTTTATGCATTTGTAGTATACCACGCAGTTCATACACACACACAAATATATGTCCATATATATGAACAACTCACTGCTCTATTCGTGACCATACCCCAAGCAACAGACAACTAAGCTGAAAGGAGAGAACTTATTTGAAATTTATCCTATGCACATTGGAGTGATATCACAGGAAAGTGCTAAAAACCAATAACTGTTAAATGCGTGCAGTTATAAATTTCAAAATTGGACTAAAATATAACTATTTAAACAGGCGAAATTATTTTTTTATCAGCTCGATAAAACCTAATTTATCTGTCTAAAATTAAAAACGAAAACAGTCCAAAAATTCCCCACCAAAATAAATAAATAAATAAATAAATAATGGCAGCAAATGTCCCCTGAGGTATAAAAATCTATGTAATTTTGGGCACTGAATTGAGTAAAAGCAACACCTGGTGCGTATGACTAATTGTTCGTGATGTATGGCTACCGTTGACTGACAGATATGAAACTGGAGCATACTTTAACAAAACTTTTCATTTCTTTTATAGAGTAACTCCGGGAGAGTCGCCGCATCAGGGATAGATGCCTCACCCCTTGTATTTCTTGTAATTATTGACAGATGGTCGTCAAACGCGCAGTATAAGTGCGCAATAAGATTATTTTAACCAGTGTATAGCGTAAATTCCATTTCGATGTTTACTTGTAGATGTACAATCTTAATTTGACGTAAGTGCATGATTTCACTGTCCAAACTTTTAAACAAGTTATGATTAAATACTTTTCATACGCCAATTACTAAATGCATACAAGATGTCGAAGACAAAACTAAGTGCGCATAGAGTTTGTATAGAGTACTGTGTATATCTATGCCATTTTCCTTAGCGATGCCAGGCATCTGTGATGTACGAGGTCTGTACCATGCAAAATGCGATACATGCCGCAATGCAATTCCGGTATACATGCCGCAGTATATTTTGTACGGTATGATTAACTGTTGTTAACTATTCCTTTTTCTTTTTGCACTTCTAACCAAGTTAGGCATGTTATCAAGTTTACTAAAAACAAAGGAGAAAAACGGAAAAATAAAAAGTAATAGGGCAAGAAATATGCAAATCATGATGACCAGAATGAAAAAGTGGATTTTCGCGTAACGCAGACGTTCTTTGCAAGGAATGTTTAGAAAACTACTCCAAAAAAGAGTAATTGACTTCGTTGCATCATGTGTCAAACATAAAGACTGCACTTTTTCGACAAATTTTGTGTAGATTGTGGTCGAAGAAAACAGGTCTATTAACCATTCGGTACCATGGGTGTATATAAGCATCTTCAAAAAGAGCATACAGAATTTGTTTCTTGCACCAGTAAAAAAGACGTGTAATATTTGCGTTCTATAATTAGAGCAATTTCATGAGTAATTAAGTAAAGTTAAATTTCTTTAAAAAAAAATAATTCAAACCGAATAAAATTTGTGTAAAAACCGCCGATCCCGAAAGGGTTAACAAATAAATTATGTAAACACAATTTTACTTTTATTCTTATCCCTTTCAAATACATTTATGTTACTTTGTTGCTGAAATAATTAAAATTTTATGTAAAAAAAATAATAAGTCGATAATTTTAATAGTGAAAGTAGGCAAAAAATTATTAATATGAATCCACTAATACATTTCATTGTCCTCATTTAGTTTCATTTTGTTATTTCATCGTTAATTATAGTCCAGATATGAATATTTTTTTAAATATTTTTATTTATTATTCCATTCTGTTCTTATTACAAGCGCGGCATAACTACCGCACAAGTGCGGCGTCTCAACCTGAATGTACGGGTAACGCGCCGTAGTGTATTGTTTTAGGGGAAAAAATTAAAAAATATTAATTATTTGTTTTGAATTTTTTTTGTCGCAGTACACGTGTTTACATTTAACATTAAATAACACAGCATGATTTTTATTTATTTTATGTCCGCCATGGGACATTATACACAAATTCAAAAAATGTATACGGCATGACTCCCGGAATTAACCTATATGTTTGGTCCAATAGTATTATTGGAAGTAAGGGAAAATTCTTCGATTATTTAGAACCAAACATAATACCGAGTACCAAAAAACTTCTTAGAATAATAATAAAAAAGAATTACACACTTAATTTTTTTTTTTCAAAAATTGCGCGATGTTGTACCCAGTTTTTACAGGTATGTTACTGGAAGTCTAAAGGGATATACCCATAAAAAACATGACCCTAAGTATACTAAAAATGTATTTTAAAAACACTATTTAATATAAAAAATTAATTCCGTAGTTTATAAATTAAGTTAAAAGTTATTTATAAATATCCATGTCACTGCGCCACATTTAATAACTAGCGTGGGACTCAAAACTATATATATATATTTTTCCATAAATAAGTAATATATATTTTACAGTATAACCTTACGATATCTTTAAGGAATAAAAACTAAAGAATAATTCAAAAGCTTCAAATTACTGATATATATTTTATGCATTACATTTACTACTTAGAGATTTTGTTGTAATTTTAACATTTCAATAAAAACATATGATTTATTAATTTTAATTCGCAGACTTATGGATTGAACAAATTAATTTATTTTACGTTTTAGCTTTCATTTCACTTTAAAAATGAGCTGCATTTTTTAAATTACCAAATATTCATTTTAGAAGAATTAAGTATTTTTTTTAGAATGTACATTCAAAGAGACGACACACATTTATCAAAACATTATCTTAAACTAAATTTCGAATATATTCAGCGCTATTATTACAATTAATATCTATATGATCCCTTAAGTTTTTGCCTAAATTAAATGTAGGATAAAATATTTGTTCTTATCAATTTTCATTTGCTGTTTGAGCAACTAAAACAAAATTAATTTAATTAAAAATGGCTTGTAATTAAGGAAGCGATTTTATTGGGAAATTAGCCCAGGATATTATTCTCGCTGATAACGGCATTACAGCATCATGTGTGAATCTATTAAAAATCGTTTAATGTATTTCCACATATATAACATAAAAACAGATAGCATTATTTATGGTGATTACACAAAAGGCCATTACGTTTTTCTGAATTTATTATTTAAAGGAGTCGTTATTTTTTAATGCTTTTTAGCTGTTGCAAGCAATTTCTATTTGTTTATTATTTTCTAATGTCTGTAATCTGTAGACGAGTTATTTTTTGCTCAAATTTTGATTATTTTTAGAATACTTTTTTAGAATGTATTTATGGTGATTAAACGAAAACCCATTTCTTTTTTCGGAATTAATTATTTATAAGATCGTTATTATTATTTTTTAGCTGTTGCAAGGAATTTGTAATTATTAATTTTTATTATTTTCTAATGCATGTAATTTGTATACGATTTATTTTCTTACGCGTATTTTGTTTAATTATTTTAATATATATTTAAAAAATGTAAATCAATAATTAAAAAAAAATAAATAAATAAACTAAAGCTTCACACAAAGATTAAAAAAAAGTATGCAATCTTTTATATAAATAACACAGATTTTACATTACAGGATTTAAACCAAAGCCTTTTTTAAATAGGAAAAAATACAAAGCATGAAAAAAAAGAAGAAGAATGTGTTCTTAAATAAAATTAATTTATAAATACGGAAATGTACAGAAAAGAAATAACAAAATTTTAAAAAACAATTTTGGAAAAAAATCAGTTAATGTTTTCAGAATTGTATAGGAGTTTTTTCAAAATTAATGTATTTCCAGCCACATACATAACAGTTCTTTAAATGTTATGATAAATTGGAAAATTTTGTTTTATATGGTATTCATAATAAGTCACAACATTTACATCTGTTTACTGAAATTCAATACAGAGAATTAAAAAGGGAATAATAAAAATTTAATATAAAACTAATCAATGCACTAATAACGTTACTTTTACTGTATGGATTTCCCACAAGAATGGAACATTAAATAAAGGCGAATTTATATTTATAAAGCATGAATTTTAAATTCGAGCTTCATTAACACACACACACACGTATATATATATATATATATAATATACCATCGATCATTACTGTGGTCGGTTTATCTAAGGGTATCTTGAATCAAACGAAATATATCTGCTAAGATAAAAAAAAAAAAAAAAAAAAAAAAAAAAAAAAAAAAACTTAATTTTAATATCTAATCAAATAGCCATAATTTTTGTCCTATTCGTACAATCTTACATTATCCAGCTCAAAATCGATATTTGCAACATAACAGACAAAATAGCTCTAAAATGACTGAAGTACCTATTTTTGACCATTTTTAAGTAGGTTTGTTAGCTTGAATTTCCTGCTTCTATGTAAAACTAGTACTTTCTATTTATGGAGAAATGTGCTAAACTTTTGTCCACCCTTTAACCCCCTTATAGGAGATTTCTAAAGTCGTCGAAACATGTATTTAATTTTTTTTATAGGTTTGTTATCCTGAATTTTTCGCTCATACTAAAACTGCTGCAGATATATGGCCAAACAATCTCAAACTTGCGACCACTCTATTTAAACCCCCTTTGGTGCGAATTTCTAAAATCGATAAAATACTATGTTTAGGTATGTTTTAGTAGATTAGTTATCCTGAAATTCATGCATCTACCAAAAACTGTTGTAGATATATTGCAAAATAATCTAAAATTTCGACCTTCTCTTTATTTCTAAAATCACTGAAATGCTTGTTAAATTATTTTTTAAATATGTTTTTTTATCTTGAATCTTACGCTTCTACCTAAAACTGTACTCTGGATATGACCAAATGTTATAGAATTTTCCATTCTCTTTTTAACACCTTAGGAAGGAATTAGTAAAATCTATGAAGTACGTGTTTAATTATTCCTTTAGTAGATTTGTTTACTGTATTTCACGTTCGAACCTAAAACGACTGCTGATATATGGCCAAAGTTTTAAAATTTCGATATCCGATTTAATCCTCTTAGGGGCGGAATTTTACAATGGCTGAAATATCTGTTTAATTATTTTTTAGTAGATTTATTTTCCGGAATTTCACGCTCCCACCTAAATCTACTGCTGGTATATGGCCAAATGTTCTAAAATTTTTAATCCGCCTTTTAACGCCTTAGGAGAGATTTCGAAAATTGCTGAAATACTTGTTTATTTATTCCTTTAGTATGGTACCTGTACCCAATATGGACACTCTAAGGAAAATTGATTTTTTCACACCCGTGTACACGTCATAGGACTCCAAAAATGTATTGACCACTATCCCTGGACTGTTCACTATCATTATTAAAATTAGCGACCTTGCAATTATTCTGGTTTAATTTTAATGATAAAAACAAAAAAAAAAGTTACAACTGTCCATATAAGGAACCACCTGTCCCTATTATGGACATGCATGCCCATTTTAGGGACAGGTTGCTCCTTATTGACCTACTACACAGGGTGCATGGAAGAGCCACTCTTCCAAGGGATTTTAGAGGAGAGGGGATAAAGTAAATATATCTTAAAGTATTGCGGTGGAGGGAGGCTGTAAATATCTTCAGAACATGCACTTTTGAAAGGGAAGGGAGTCATTTTTGGTTGTGGCTCTTCGAAGACCCATGCAAAGCACCTCTGTTACTATAAAATGCTATGAAATATTATAGTTGGTTTTGCTTAGCTTCATTGCATCCGTCTGCAGAATTTATATCTATTATTACTCTATTCTCACAGGATGGACAAATAAAAGCTTCTTCGTCGTGGGCAGTAAGTCCCACACAGCCCTCATTGTCATATATACCGCATGTGAAGGATAGCCGCATGTTTGCAACAGCATCAATACTGCATAAGAAGCAGTACCAGCTCTGTTTTGATGAGGAAGTCTGAGGAGGCTTCACTGTAAAAAAAAACGGACTAAAAAACGAAAATACTACTGGCAATCTAGACGCCAGTACTATTTCCGTTTTTTTACGGGAATTTTTACCCATAAATTACAGAAAATTTTCCGTTTTTCTGATTAAAAACGGAAAATGTTCTGTAATTTATGGGTAAAATTTCCGTAAAAAAACGGAAATAGTACTGGCGTCTAGATTGCCAGTAGTATTTCCGTTTTTTAGTCCGTTTTTTTTTTTTTTTTTACAGTGTACTTTCGATTTTTCTGCAAGGGCTTTTTGAAAGATTTTTTCCTTGGAGGAGGTTTCTTGGAGGATTGTTCAGATGACATTAAACAGATATATTACAAATTTGTGAATCTGAAGATTCACTTGCTGTATTTCCATTGTGGACGTAAGGTGTCCATATTTGGAATCGGACATAGTTTTATAAATCTTGTAATAAAAAAACAAAGAAAACATTTTTAAGCAATATGTGCAATAGCAATCGAAAATATGTTTTATCTGCTTTCTAAAACACTTCCCTTTTCAATATTTACAGTAATTTTACTGTATCTAATAAGAATTTAAACTTACTGTAATTACGATAAGCACACCACGAAACAACAAATTTCCTTCCAAATTGCGAACAGCTCGCTTTTTTGCCCTTTACGGGCTTAATTATCTTTTCAACTGCTTTCCTTCATGGACCTGTAGCGCCATCTCTCGATCAAAATTGTTGCTGTTAAAGATATTAGGGGTGTCCATATTGAGAGCACTGTCCATATTGGGTACAAAAACCTTTGAATTATTTTCGAAATTTCACGCTCCTACATAAAACCGCTGCTGAGATGTAGTCAAATGTTCTAAAAGTTTCGACCGCTCATTTAACCACCTTAAGGGTAAATTTATAAAATCGCTGAAATACGTGTATAATTATTTTTTTATAAGTTTGTTATCCTGAATTTATCGCACAAACATAAAACGAGTGCTGAGAAATGGTCAAACGTCCTAAAACTTTCTACTCCCTTTAACCGCCTTAGGATAATTTTCAAAGATCCCAGAAATATTTATTTAAATTATTTTTTTAGAAAATTTATTTCCTGTAATTTCACGTTCGTACCTAAAACAAACTCTTTTACATATATAAAAGAAATATATATAACATTAATTAGCAAAGTATTGGTTTTTATTTCTGATAAAAAATAAAAAGTCGCATTAATGGTATTAATATATAATTTAATAAACTAAATGTGTACGAGTTTATTTACTTGAATAGCACAATTAGTTTTACGTCATCTCAAACGGATTTTATACTTCCCACGCCCTTCTCTCTCAGCATAAAAACTGATATGTTATCATGCAAACACTATGCGATGAGGACGATAAGGATGAAGAATTACAATTAGTGCCATAAATGTCAGTATATATTAGGGTGGAGCGCTCGCCTATGGAATGTTTCCCCCTCCAAATCGAAATAAGGCGGTGTGGGGAAGTTGCTTTATGATATCTTTATTCTGAATATGAAATATCTTTGAAAAATATTAATATTAAATACTGTCCCAAGGTCATTGAATATTGAGAAAAAAACGTAAAAGTTGTGCATTTTCCTATTTTTTTTCCTCAAATATACAAACTATTAACATTAATTTAATTTGAAAGGAGGATCATCGATACACTGTTATTATTGTTATATATTTATAATAAAATTATGTAATATTTATATCAAATTCGCTTTTATTATACTAACTCAACGACTACACTTTTTTTAACTATATAAAATTTGGGTAATTGTAATTTTTTTATATTTTTTACATAACCTATGTAAGAAAATATAATTTGAAATTATTCTTAAAGAACTATAGCAATAATGTAAACATAATTTACTGCCACAATTTACAAGCACTTGAAGTTACCATTTTATAGCAGTCCATGCTGGTTTTTTTTTTTTTTTTTTTTTTTTTTTTTGATTCAAAAACTGGTATTTTTCCATAGACTCCAGACAAATTTTGATAAAACGACGAAATAAATTCCAAATAGTCGTTGTAATCTATTAAATTCCAATTATTATTTTTTTAATTTAAAATGCTTTGTACCAAATGTTTATATTTAAATTTTTCTACCCTATTTTCTGCCAGGGGCAATGATGAAATTGTTACCTAAATTTAACTAGAAGGTATTTATTTAGCAACAACATCAGTCGTTATCTTGCCGTAGAAAAAAAGAAAAAAAAAGACAAAAGGAATAATTTTAGATACAAAAAATGCGGTAATAACGTTAAACTTACCTAACTTTACTTCGTTAGCTTTACTTAATGTTAAAAGTCTGTCTTTTTAACATTTACAAACAACTAGCCGCCCTTGGCGGCTAGTTTGGTCTCCCTTAAAATTTATGTTTGGGAAAGCATTGTATAATCCCTTAAGCTCATAATAGATTTTCTTGCATTAAAATATCTTAATTTGTTGATTTTCTGTAAGCAAGTAAACCCTATTGGTTTACAATGGAAGTCTATGGTAATTTGGCGAAATATTAGAGATATCACCAAGTTGGCGTCACTTTGGCGACTAATTTTGGTCGGCAAATTTGGTGATATATCGCAAAGTTTGTGACAAACTTGGCGGTATTTGGCGACAGAACAGGGTACCCCCTAAAGTAACCCCCCTTACAGGCATGGGGCATCATTAAATGCTGTTCAATAACCAATGAGATGCGTTTCATTTGAGCGTTGCCATTAAACAATTAACAAATAATCGCGATTTCTGTGCCACATACGATGGCGTAATATACATATAGATTATTCTTTCTTTTTATTTTTATTTTTATGTGTATTTTGTTTTTATTTTTTTGGGGGGGGGGGGGCGGAGGGGGTTAAACGCTTTATTTATTATATTTGTTTACTATATTATCTCTCTCTGTTTGCACTTTGAAGTCTAGAAATCAGTGCATGTTTTTGTCCTTCAATAAAACATGAAACACTGATAATTTTAAATAAAATAACCATCATAAGCTACAGGACTATTTTTGCCAAAATAATTTAAGACACAATTATAAACTATTTTCTATATATAAATTTCACCAAATGAATCCTAATGTTCAGTCTGATAGTTTGCAGACAAGCATTCAGTGGTATAAAAGAAAATAATTTAGTTCTACAGCGATGCTTAATCACATGAAAAAAAAAAAAAAAAAAAAAAGGTTGAGGAAATAACAAACCTAAAACGAAATTGCACACGTATATTTATTGGCTTCTATCTATTTTTATGATCTATTTACAGATATATTTTAATTGTTATTCGCATACATTCATTTATTTTTCATATGACGTCTTAGAAAACAACAAGTAGCTTGAAGCAGTGGTTGAATAATAAGGACATAAAGTGAAAAAGGATTATTCGATAAATATATTCTCGTACAATAATACGTTATTTTTTCTTTTATACGTATATTTTTATGCCTTTTGATTTTAAAGTAAAGTAGGGGATATTTGACATTCCTTTTTATAATAAAGAGGATACTAATTATCTGAAAATTAAGGCAAATGCCCTTAATAAAGCTGACAGCAAAACTTCATAATGGACATAAAAAAACAGAAATAACGTAATAATAATTTAAATTAAGCACAACAAATTTGTAATAATCAGTAATACTGCATGAAAATAGAGATGTCGCTAACCATTTCTGCCTACTGCTCCTTTTCTATGCATAACTCATATGCTTATTTTATTTTGAATTACATTGCACTTCTACAATTTTATTAAACTACCTTGCTTCGAGATGGAAGAAACAATACGAAATTTGGGAATAATACTAAGTATTTAATAAATAAATTATTGCTAATTTAAAAACTCATTTTGAAATTAATTTTTATCCGCAGTTCATTAATTTAAACAAATAGTTAATTTTTAAATTTAACTCATCCATTTATTATTTATATTTATTATTATTATTTTACGGGCACACTAATAAACGGTCCATAATAATACCTCCATTAATATATATGTATATATATATATATACATTTAAATTACCTTCAAATGATACTGTTTAATATTAAACTTTATAAACGTTAAATAAATCTAAATTGTTAAATAAATAACTTTTAAAGCCTTAATGGGAAGTTTAATATAGAAAATGTAAAAAATAAGCTAAATACTTAAAATTTAACTCTTTGAATTACGTTTAAATCATTGACTTTCATCAGAATAAAGAATGTAGTCAAAAACTAAGACCCTAAATAAAACAAGTGCAGTTTTAACAAACTTTTTTGAAATATTTACAATGTTAATCATACATATTCGATCATTCTATTCGGCAGGTGAGGTGATCAATGACCAATAATATTGCCGCGAATTCCGATTACGGAAAATTAAACAAAAAATGCTTACAACTATCAAATTTAGAATTTTCCGAAATCGACACATATTTGAATGATTATCTTGTATTTAAATCTTTATTTAATAAAAATCTCCCGAATTCTTTTCTATTAATCCCATCGTTTCGTGAAATGAGGTTATTTTAAGCGTATAAAACGAGTTTCTCAGAATTATAGACCTATCTAGATAGTTTTCTGGTGCCCCAATTAGAATAGGGTCAAGTTTTGTGAAAATCATTATAACAGGTTTTGATATATAGCAGCATTTTCAGTGCTGAGTGTCCTTTATTAGCAAAAACATATTTTTCCGAATTTCTGACTTCCCTAATTTGTTTTATATTGTTTGAATTAGTATTAAAGACATGTTTCGCATAAATTGAATTGGACATTTTTAATTTATACCAGCCGACATTTAGGTGCTGGGCTCTATTTAATATGTCTGGCAAAATGCATTTTCTTGCATTCGGCACCTAGATAGATCGTTTTCTTCATTTAGTATACGAGGATAGTTTCTTGACAATTGAACCAGTAATTTACAATACCATTTGCAATCGAGAAAATATATTGCTCGTTTAATATATGAGCTCACAACCGTAGTAGACCAAGTCCTTTTTGAAAAAAAAATGAGGTAGCCCATTTAGAGTGCGCCCGAAATCTCTTTTATTCACTCTCACAGTATACCAAGACTGTTTTTACATATTTTATCATATATGTCATCTGTTTGGAGATTTCGTTTTTTGTGGGAGTGTATAAAACAGATATTGTGCACCTTCCTAATGGACAATCTCATTATTTTTCAAAATGGACTTGGTCCACTACGGTTGATAGCCTCTCATATAAAATATGAATAGGGGGGAGTAGCCATATTTGGACCACAGCTTTAATTGGACCGTTGCCATTCTGCCGTTAATTACAGGAAGAGACTCCATCTACCGCTGAAATCCTACAGAATGACGTCACTCATGATTAGAAAAAGCAGCCGCCTACCACGTGGTGTTTTCAAACAATTTAAAAAAACCTAATGTTAGCTGTTTTGATCTAATTTTTTTCCTGCTAAACGTAAGTGAATACAGCCGAACCCGGTTAAGACGCTCACGGTTAATACGCGATCCCGCTTAATACGGGAATTTTTTCCGACCCCTTGAACATCGCCCATAAGGATAATGCAAAAAATAGCACGTTTAATACGCGTACGGTTATTACGCGATCCCGTTTAATACACGATAAATTTTCGGAGCTTTGTGGAAAAAATCACCCTTAAGACGCGAATTCATTGAACAAGATGTGAATTCCTTCTGTCTTCTCGAATGTTGCCAATTTAGAGAATTTTTTTTTATTATTCAGATAAAAAACATTGATTTCGGATTATTTACTTTAATTACTAACAGATTAATTAAGGCGAAAATTAATAATTGGAAATAGTAGTAGATATTTGAATAAAATAAAACCCTACTAAATTGGCAAAACTGAGAACCCTCTTTGATCCTAACCTCCTAACATTCATTGTCTCTCGCTTCGCGTATGTTTTTAGTGTAGTAGAAGGATATACACGAATTCCAGTTACTCAGATACGTCATAACAATTATTATGATTAGAAATGATCATACCTGTTGACGTTTTAAACGTACTTTACATCACTACTATGTTTATAACGTATATTATAGGCAACAAAAAATGAAACTGGTAAAGATTAAACAAATATGACTGTTGTTGAATAATTCTGTTATGTTTTCTAAGTTTTCTTTATTTTTTGCTATGCTAACAAAATTTATTCCACAAAGATTAATAAGGATAGGATAGTTTCTTCGTATATTAAAATGAAGGACAGATTGTAATGGTACTCATTATTACAAGTACAAAATATGTTTTAAAAAGTGGGTTGTGCTTCAAAGATTTATTATTTTTTTCTTACTATTAAAAAACTAGTCTAATAGGAAAATTATTTTTGTTGTTTTATGTTTAATTCCAATGTATTAATGGATGATGAAGTCATGTTTAAATCCATATTTATTTTCAGTTATATTATTCCTGTCGGTCCTATAATAAGAAAGAATAAGTTAAATTGAATACAATTAAATTTTAATCTAAATTACGTAAAAAACACAATTTTCGACCGTAAACATCCAAATGATAGCTCTAAAGTTCATTTAAACGATTAAATGTGTAAATAAGTCATGTTCGTGCAACATTATACAAATCACGTTTAATACGCGATCCCGCTTAATACGCGACTTTTGCCCACTCCCTTGAAACGCGTCTTAACCGGGTTCGACTGTATTTTAAAACTAAGGTAAGTTGTTACGCTTTCATATACATATGAATTCATCTGTTTATTGCGCATATTTTACGCGGATTTGTTTGATTTCGTTTTTGTTCTTAGTCTTGGAATTAACTGCTTTAAAAAATGGCGCAGATGCCGTAATTGGATCATTTTAAGCTGCTTAAATTGGACCAGATATGCCATCATAAATTTGAAAAGTAAGTACTGAATTTTTATGACGGTACGCTCTGTACACTATTTTTTTTATATATATTTTGTAATGGATTACCATCTGCATGCAAGTTTTTTGTATATCTGGATTAATTTTTTTATATAGTTTAGGCCTATATAAACATAAAACTTTTTTTTACATATCTGTGCAATAAATTTTGTTTGCAATGTCTTTTATCTTGTATGTAATTGTATTTATTTTCTTTGAATTCTTTAACGGCATATTTGATTTACAGAGTTGAATTCAAACATTTTCCTCATGCAGGATATTTGTGATGGAAGATTTTTACAGGTCTAGAGGGTGGAATTACACTTTTTTGCCATTAAAATGCATAAAATCTCAAACCTTGATGAGAATGTTGAAAAAGACATAGACAAACTGTCTGGAAGAAAACACCCGTGACAGCAAAAGCTGTTAAAGGTATAGGAAACAAAAAGCAGACAGTAAGTTGTGAAGAAATTGACCTGTAACAAGGCTTTAGCTACAAATCCTCCCCAAAAGCAAAAATTTCATTAGAAATGTTGTTTCCCTTGCTAAATTCACTTAAATCAAACTACAGAGGAAGCCAAAAAACAGTTGTGTTAACATCATCGCCATATAAATTAAGCCTTGAAATGAAAAAAAGAAAAAAAAGACAAAAAGGAAGCTTTCACAGCACAAAAGCAATTGAACATCGAGTTTTAAAAAATAGGTGTAATGCAATTAGCCAGAAAATGACTTAAGAGAAGAACTACAAACATAGTGTAAAGAAAACTTCTGCTGCGAAAAAAAGTCTCATAATTCAGAATCTAATAAGAAAAATTTAGTCAGTGATGATTGATTTTGCCTAATTTGTAAGAAAAATAAAATAGCAGAAATGATTCAGTGTTCAGACTGCCATATACGATTCCATGTTGTGTGCTCTGGAAAATAAAAACAATAAACAAAATTCATGTATAAACTTTGCATCATTCCTTACATGATATTCCAGTAACTGACAATTAGTTACATAATTTCTCTTCTTAATTACTGATAACATTGATTTATATCTTGAATACATTTTGATTTAAAAAAAATTACTCTAAATTTCAGATATTTGATTTCATTATATTTCATTGCTGTTATTTTGTTTGATTGCTTCATTAATCACAAACTTTGTTTTTAATAAAATTAGTTATATTTTCTAGTCATTAAAACAACCAGATATTATTTGGTTCAATTTAGGAGACTGGGGGTCCAACTTAGGCGACCAGTTGCTGAATTTGGTCCACTTTTAACATTTTTTTTCAAATTGAAATAAAATTTCAGATTTTCAAAAAGAAATTGATCTGAATACTTATTTAGTTAGTAGATGAATAGATTGACCCTGTGTACTGAGCTTTTGCAGATATTCAAAAAATTAAGTGAGTTACACCTGAAAATATGTGAAGTGGTCCATATTTGGCTACTCTCCCCTATATATTTTATTTATTATTTTTTAATATATGATATAACTATTTTTAATAATACATTTAAAATGTATTAAACGTTTAATTGTATAAGAAATATTTATTTTTTAAATATTTCTGAAATATTTATATAGCATGATACAACATATTAACATATATATATTTAGGTCTTTTAATCATAACTCATTTTTCAATATTATAAAAATAACAACTAACTTCTTATAGCGTTAAAAGAAATAGAATATAATATTTCTTCTGATAAACAAGAAACATTGTACTATTAAACACTTCCAATATCTTATTTATTAATATTATCACGTACGTACAGAGACAAAAATATCACATGATAAAATCGACACATTCATTTATTTGTCATGCATATGGTTTTTAATTAGGCCAATGTAAACAATTTCGTTAGAAAAACTAATCATAGCTTTTATTCTTTTAATATATATTAATATTTCTCAGTCGAAAAAAAAGGTCTTTCAGGAGAAGAAATATTTGCTCAAGTTAAGCAATATAATCTAATTATATTAAGCATATTAGATAAAGAGGATATTATTTAATGAGTAATTATATTTAATCACCAGTGTATCAATATTTTTAGTATATTAAGAAATATTTATTTCTACATAATTATCTTAGTTCAAAAGTGTTCTTCCTTGAAATATTTTTTTAATATATATATATAATACAACGAACAAATCCATATGTTATAAATTAAACTTATATCAGAAATTAATGAGGGCTTTCTTAAACCATTAATATCTAGCGTCCATTTTTGGGAAGCCTCGAATTTTAATAAATTTGTATAATTTCCTTCTTATTTATTACATGAAAATTATCAGAAATAATTATCTATAAATGTCTTTATCTGTTACCGAGAGATGTACGCATAAGATGTATAGTCAGGAGGGGTAATTATGACCACTTTTTACATTTTCAACTTTGCTTTTTTTTTTTTTTTTTTGCTTACTTCTATTTGGAAAAGTACTGTTTTTAGTACATAGGAAGTAACTTTGATCCTTTAAGAACACATTTTAAAAGTTTTAATTATCGTAGCTGTTTTTCTTTTAAAGTTAAAAGGGTGGTTGTAATTACTCCACCAAAAACCCACAATCACATAAGTTTGGGGTAATTAAGACCACTAGTGGGGAAATTGTGACCACTATATCTCCTCTTTATACTTGCCAATACACATATGTTTGGGGTAATTATGACCACCTTGAACTCCAAATTAACAAATCCGTTTATCAAAAATTTTATAGACTTAGTTTCAAATTGCTATTTTGATCTCAAAAAGACTTCAGACAAGTAATAAAGAATACCTAAGATGAAATATACATTATGAGGTTAATATCTAAGCTTGAAACAAAATTTTACCATCACAGTTATCTCCAGTATGACGGCGGTCATAATTACCCCATCTGACCCTATACTTATTTGCTTAAATGAAGGCTATTTTCGGTGTTTGTAGATTTTTCATTTTAAAAGATGGCGAAATTAAAAAAGTAAGTTCATTTGTGTTTTTTTCAACCAAAGCTCCAAATAAATAAGTCATAATCTTGGCTTGTAGACTTATTTGAAATACTTATTTTTAAAATTGTGAGATTATATGTTCAAGTCTTTTTTTTTATACATAGAGCGCTAGGCACGATTGGGTACATATTTTTTTTAGCCATTTAGGGGTCAGTTATTTATGTAAAGTCCTTTTCAAGATTATTATGAAATAAATTGTTTTTAAGCCTCAAATAGTATTATACTTAGTTTATTATTAATAACCCTTATAATATTATTAGTTTGTGTAAATAAATAAATATATCATTTTAGTAGTTCATAAAAATACTAATTATAGTATAGAATATACAATTTATAAACTTATTTTATATAAATTTAGACAAAACGTGTAATTATGCATATTATACTATTATAAATATTATGAATATTCACATATTTATTACGCTTAAATTTTATCAAATAAATACAAAAAAAAATCTTGCGTAATTATTTTTAATATTTTTCCAGTTCATTTTACGGCCTTTTAAATTGATTTTAACAACAAATTTGAACAAAAAAAATTCAGGAACCTATGGGTTAATGGGTTAAATATTTTTTTTACAAATTTTTACTTTTTAAAATGTTTAGATAAAATTGTAGAAGTACTCCGTTGACGCTTTCAGAGTAATTTTAAATATTTATTAAATTTGAAACTACGTAATCATTTTAAGCATATCAGCTTGTTCTTTTATGCCTTCTGCAATTATAGTTCAATGAATAATTTTTTAAGTGTCTCTGTGTTGACGTTACTCTTAACGATCTAAAATAACTAAATGTAGTAAACAAATTTGAAACACAAGCAGGAAGCAGGAAATATTTTTTCTCATAATTTTTGCGCCTCGCCTCCTGATTAAAAAAATATATTGCAAAATATATTTGTGTTTTAAGACATAAAATACATGCGCTTATTTTACATAAAATTACGTTATTTGCATCTGCTGAAGAATCCCACATTTACTATCCAGTCGCAAACGGACTCAATAGAAAAATATGAATATACCGTCAATATCGCGGAATAATACACAAATTCAGCATAAAGCGATGTCGTCATTCAAGAAACTCGACAAAAATATCTTGTATCTAATGATTCATATGCCTTCATTTGTTTGTGACATTAATATGGATACTGAAAATTAAATAGAGTTCATAATAGCCCCAGGCTTTATCAGAAATCGTTCGTTTATATATTTTTTCGAAATTCGGAAAATATTAATACACTCGGATTAATAAAATTGCATTATTTTAGCTTTTTGATAAAAATTAAGAAATGCGGAGAAAATAAGTCATATAAAATTTCATTAAAGCACATTTTTGTAAAGAGAAAATGTTTTATAGTTTCTAAAGTCAGTTTGAAAAGAACAAAAAATCTTTAATTCATAAATAAAAACGAAATAAAACAAAAAATCACTGCATTTTATAGCAGAGATATTTTTTGCATAACGCGTATTTTAGTTACAATTTTCTTTTCTGTAGTTATAAGAAAATGGCAACATAAGGATATAGAATAGCAACAAAAGATACTACTATTTTCCGTTTATTTTCTAAAGAAACGAAGTACTTCACTTGACATCATTACAAAAGTGGAATTAAAAACTACACAAATAAATAATATTTGGAAAATGAACTAAAATTCAGTTTTCAAACAAATTGCATTTAAAAGTACATTTTTTTTTCCATTTCCGTGGTTGTAAAAATGTAAAATATGCGATGTTTAGAATTTAAAAAAGTTGCATAAGATTATCAGTATTTAACCGTACAATAAGACAGATGATCCGTTTTACGTTGGCTTATAGTTAGCTGTAGTGTAATATTTTAGTGACGACACTGTAGTTGTTGTCTGGAGTAAATAGCATGGAGGGTGGAGGGTGTAAAAATTGTTTTTTTATCCTCCACTCATTTATCAAATTATTTAGGTCAACGATTACTACTCAACATCAATTATTCCTTGACATAGTAAGAGTTTTAATAAATATATATGTATAGACAATTTTAAAGATAATTTTTTTGTCCATTGCAGAAACATATTGCAGCGTGTTTTGTGTTCTGATATCCAAATTATTATGAAGAGTCTCAAACTTATACATATATGTGCGTGAACCGGTAGAGTGATATATTTTAAAATATATAAATTATGAAAAAAAAAATCATATTCTAACTTATAAAAAATGTGCTATAATTCACTTTAAAGAAGCTTTACTTATGCAAATACACAGGTAAAGATCATTTAGTAGTCTTAGGTTTGTGATTTAAAAAAGTACCCACATGCTAGTTGGTTTGGAAATTACAAAAAATGAATTTAATATTAGAATGCGAGACTATTCATCTTCGTAAACCCTATAAAACCACACTGAATGGTATTTCGTTTCCTATTCGTGTGTAAAATACACTGAAATTTTCACTTGCGATGTCAAAAGGCAGATGTTTGTATTTAAAAGTTCTTTCAGAAAGCTCTTCTTTGTTAGTGACGACATAAAATATGTAACGAGAAAAATCAGAGACGTTTCGTGTACTAAATGCATTACACATAGTAAAGCATTCATTCAGTGTTAATATATGAGGTTGCATGACAACAGAAGGTATGGCAAGAATATGTGAGATTAATGGGAATATGAATTCATAAAGATACATAAATTAAATTATTTTATCTTAATCGAATATTTCCACAAGAAATCTTTTCTAAGAAAATGAAGCATTTATATTTCATTAGCATTTAATTCCCTGTCATGTTTCTAAAATGTGCAAAAATTGGTTTCAGTATAAACTTATGCTAGTGTTGAATGGCCCGGGAACAGCCCAGATCTTACACCAAATGAAAATGTATGGAGACGACTAAAGAACTTGTTAGTACAGAAACAAACCATAAATGAAAGCAATAGGTTAATCTTGACAACACATTATAAGAGCTTCAGAACTACACCACTTGACTCACTCCATATGAAGACGTTGTAAGGCCTTCGTTAAGATTAAAATGTATCCAACTCAGTATGAACTGACATTGTGATAATATTTGTACATGTCATATTTTCTGTCATTTTTAAAAAAATCATAGTAGCGTAGTGGTCAACACATCTATCTACTGAGCTGCACGTCTCGAGTTGTTCGCTTATACTTTCATCGCTTCAGTGTCGATAAAATGAATACAAAGCTTGCTTGGGAACTGAATGTATCGCATTGCGCTGACCAGTTGAGTGGGATATATGCTGTACAGCACCTTATTGCCCAGGATCAGGTAAACAGGATTGGACACTGAAGACTCTGATAATTCATGGATCGTATAGCCACATGTTTAGTATTCAGTTCATAGTTTTTATATGTTGTAATTTCTTCTTTATAACTGCTGTTCTAATTAAAAAAAAATTATGAAATTTCATGCGTTAAATTTTTGATTGTCTAATATTTTCTTCAGTAAATAATTTATTGTATTACCGAAAATAAAAATGGCGTTAAAAAACAACAACAACAACAAAAAATGCCTTTTTATAAAGGTTTGTATAAGTTTGCTAGTAGTGTTGTTTTAAAGACACTTTTTTATATTTTGTTTAGTTAAAAACATAAACTCCGGATAAATAATTTGTTAAAATTTTTAGTACAAACATTCTATGCATCGCAATCGGTTCGCACAGAATCCACTAATAAATCAATAATTAAATATAATTTATGAATAAGGAAGCATTTATTTATTCGTACATATATTTTAGTAAATTAATTCAAAATAATTTCTTGTTTTATTCAATAATATATGTTTTAAGTTTGAAGACTGTAAAATCATAAAAAATGACTTTTTTAAGCTGTCTAAGCAATTAAGTCATATGTTTGGAACTGTTACTGTAATTATTCAAGTAGATATAAAAACTGTGTTATATAACACATTAAACACTAATAGTGATATCCCCCTCCCCGGGGAAAAAATACAACTACATAAATATTTAGTTTATCAACGTACTTAAAAATTAAAAAAAAACTGTTTTTTTATTATCTGACTAATCATATGTATTATGCTGGTTTTCATACAAATTGTTTTGAATCTTTTCTTTTCATTTCAATTTCTAATCCCTTCCAGAAAATATGTGAGTAGATGATAACGTTTGAGTTGGAAAATTTTATTTTTAGAGATACATTATGAGGAAAAACAAAAGAAAAGGACGGATATTTCACGCATTTGTATCTGAAATGTTGCCAAAAAGAAGTTTACATAAGTATGTCACAGGAGGAGGTTAAGATGCAGAAACAATATTTCGAAATAACCCCATTATCGCAGCAGGGAATTTCTATAGAAAGCATAACAGTCACAAACCACAAGAAATTATATATATGTGCGTTTAATTTTAAATATGTGTAAATCTTTTGCTGCATATTTTCCCATAATGTTAACTAATGTATGAATGAGTACATTATTTAGAAATATGTATGTTATAGTTTATTAAAGCATTAAGAAATATAAATTTCTATATTTATTCAATCTTCGGCCAATTAGTGTGCTTAAATTTTCGGAAAAGAAGAAAAATGTATGTGAAAAAAGTATTTGAATTTTAATTGTAATTGTAAGTATAAAATTATTTGATAACTTATAAAATAAATTTTATATACTTAACAAAATATAGGTTGCTATCCAACGTACATTTTATTTAAAAAGATAGTGTATAAATAAAAATACATAGATAAAAAAAACACTCAACATTTCGCTTTAACCCTTAAATGCCTGATTTTTCAAAAATTGTTGTAATAATGTTTTTCGGCTTTCATTTTTTAAATAAAACATGGGAAAAATACTTTAAAAAATCGTATTTTGTTTTAAGTATAGTTTACGGCTAAAAAACAGTTTGTTACTAATCCGCAATACTGGTGTTTAATTGAAAAAATAATTTTCCTTGATAAAATTCTATAATATTAAAAACACAAGAATGTTAGGAACTATAATAAGAAATAAATTTTACTTGCTCACTGCTGATCAAAATAGGGTGTTTCCCAAGCCTCCAAACAAAACAAAAAGAGCAAGTAGCAACAATCGAAAAAATAAATCTATCTTTATTCTTAAACAGCACAAGTGTTGCCCTCTACATGTTGAAAATCGATTTAATAATATTTTCAGAATGTATTTTATTGGCAACATTAGGCATTATAGCTTCAATATTATTCTAATAGTATTTTAGAGCCTAAATTGGGTATGATGCCGAAAAGCAATACCCGGCATTTAAGTGTTAATCTTTGAAACCATCTTACAGACTAATAGTTTCAAAAATACAAATCGGCATGAAACAATCCACATGCTACATAGTCAACAATTAAATTTAATCTGAAAGAATCAACGGAAACATAAAAATCATTTTACAAAAATCCTTAAGGGGTCTCAAGACACTTAAGGCTTTAAAATTTTCGAAATTTTAATTTTTTTATGTTAAACTCTTATATTTTCTGAACATTTTGATATAATTGTTTCCTTGAAATTCCTATTATAATTGGAGTTATGGATTTTACATTTATACACGTTCAATAGCTGAAGTGTACATCCTTCGTTTCGGAAACTTTGAAACCATTTTTCTCCAAATGACGTTTTTGGGCATAACGCACACGATATCTCAAAAACTTCTGAATATTTTTTCATGAAATTTTCAAAAGATATGTTTTATGTTAGTCTGTATAAACTGAACGTAAAATTTCTTTTTTATTGTTCAAAACAATAGTATTTTTCGGTGATTATACTGTTGAAATTTTCTTAATTTTGCATTAGCTAAATACAACTTTACATTAAAAATATAAAAATGCTTTAGATACAAATTTATTTAGGCTCAGGGTAATTATCACAATCTGAAGTATAAGTAGACACCAAAATTTTCATTCTAGTTGGAAAACTTATCTTGTAATCGTGCGCGTAAGCTGTTATGCCGATTTTTTGCTCGACAAATGTCTAACTGTTTGGAGCCCCCTGTAAATGTTAATTCTGCATCTTATAATTTTTAAAATGCATGCAATGAAAATACGTACTTATATATATTATTCCAATTACAAATGTGTCTTAAAATCTGATACATTTTAAGTTATTAAATGTTGAAAATGGTCTCTTTTTTTTTCTTTTTTTCCAATTTTAAGAGTCCTGAGACCCCTTAAAAAAACAGACCCAGTGGCTCCATCGGTTATTGAAAGCGCTTAAACGAAGGGAAGTCTGAAAAAACATGGAATATATATGTTACCGGCCACACCCGATTTTAGGTCAAACTAGATTAGCCTAGGCCAAATTAGTTCATCCTAACGCCCATAGGATAAACTAGTTTTCCCTAGGACAAACTAGTTTATCCTGACGCTCATAGGATAAACTAGTTTTTCCTAGGCCAAACTAGTTATGCCTAACGCTGATAAACTAGTTTAGCCAGCTATTCATAGGTCTCAACTAGTTTATCCTAGGCCGATCTAGTTTATCCTAGGCCAATTCAATTTGACGTGCTTTTATTGTCCCAAAGATTCGCTTCGACGCCAAACATCTAGTTTATACTCGGCCAATTCAACTTGACGTGCTTTAATTCATACCAACTAATGTTGAGCACGCTCAAAAAACAAAATGAAAAAAAACGAACTAATTCAAACTTAAATCCAGTTTCTCAAAAATAATTCAAGTTCTCACTCAAATTCAAAAACTTTCAAACGATCCGCTCAATTCAAATCCATCTATGGAAGTGAGCGAAGTTCACTAAAATCTCGTTTTATTCAAATATATATATATAAGTTTAGCGTCAATAATAATAATAATAATAATAATAATAATAATAATAATAAAGTGAGCTAGTTTTTTGGATATTCGATGTAAGGGTCTTTACGGGCACGCCCAATTTTCTTTTCCGATTCTCGGTCCGGGCTTGGTTTGGGATTACTTTTTTCGGGAGGTTCGGACCAAGATGGAACGGGACTCAATTTTTTCCGGCTTAAGTCGTCACTGGACTGCATTCTTCTTGAGGTCTGCTCGGGCAGAAATTTCCTGTCCAATTTCCAACCCAGCTCATATGAAAATCATTTGGACCGGCAGGATCGCTAGTCAGTTCAGTAAAAATATCAGTAAAGTTTGGCCCGCTCTAACTAATTTTTTAATACATGTATTTTTAAATCGCTATTATTCCACAATTAAAATTCATATATTTATTATTTTCCCACCTATTCCATTGCTGCTGCGATAAGGGGGGTTCTTTCATGCATATCATCATGTGGAGGGAGGAGAAATAGAGTGAGGAAATGTTGTTACTTTACGGTCGTTGACATTTAATGCATTTTCTTAAAACATAGAGCTTTTTGAGGTTTAAATGCTTTTAATTTCGAAATACATATAATTCAACAAAAAATAAAGATATTTTACTTATTTTTCCAGTTTGTTAATAGTAATTCTTAATTTCCCTAGTTGTTAAAGTTTGAAGAAATTTGATAACTTAATTTCGAAACAAAAAGAAAACCAGAAGTACAATTTTCTTATAATAAATATTATCCTATTAATTGATTGACTTCAATAATAACACAATCGAACTTCGAAAAATATTATTACTACTACTATTAATGATTTAATATAAGATTTTGTTATAAGCAGCATACTGCGCATACATTAAGCAACATTCAATTATATTTTTATTCAAATTATAAATTTATCTTAAAATAGTAAGTGGATTTTATTTAAAAGCGGTTAAAGGTTAAAAGAGAGCTGCAACTAATTAAAATTCAATTGAACTCAATTGCAATTAGGTTTTCAAGATTGGAAATGGGGCGGTCGTTGGGATCAATAAAAGCACATCAAATTGCATTTGCTTAGGATAAATTAGATCGGTCTAGGATAAACTAAAAGGTTGGCGCCGGGGCTGTCTTTGGGATCAATAAAATCACGCCAAATTGAATTTGCCTATGATAAACTAGTTCGGAGCAATGAATAGAAAGCTAAACTATTTTTATCTCATAAGCTTTAGGCCAAGCTAGTTTGGCCTAAATTCGAGTTTGGCTTGTAACACACATACACACACACACACGCGCGCGCGTGCATTTATATATATATATATATATATATATATATATATATATATATATATATATATCACATTATGTATTAAATGCATTTGTCAGATCCATAATCCTGCACCATAAATAAAATAAAAATAACCATAAAACATCCAAGAAATTTAAGCAGATATAACCTGAACAAGAAAAAACCAAGTAAAAACAACGAAAGGCTGTGGCCTCTTCAGCATTGGGTATTTTAAAAAGCACAGCAATGTTTCAGACTAATTACAATTTACAACAAACTACTATTCAGTTGTGGCGGTGGGTTTCGGCCAGAGTGTCGCAAAGCATAAATCAAATGCATAAAAACAATTGAAAGCATATCTCGAACACTCCCCCACCGGACCCGACACCACAATAAACAGTACATATCGAAGATACAACTGATTCAAAACGTATGTGTAATGTATACTGAAACAATAAAATTATTTTACCCAAATCCGAGCCACACAGCCACAAAAAAACTGTGTAAAATATTTTTTTGTTATAAAGGTGTTCTTCTTTTCTATTTTCAATCATTTATGGAGGCTATTATATTAAGAATTTGAATTTTGAATTAACCTTTAATAAAAATGCCATTTTGTATCGTAAATAAAAAATGTGAATGCAACACTCTATTCAATAAAAAAAAACTATATTTGTATTGTAATACTAAAATATGAATTAATTAGGGGTTTTTGCTATTAAATGGCTATCTATATGGTTGTATCAATATTTATGATATTTAAATCATACAATGAGAAAAACAAAAAGATAAAAGAATAAATCTTTTTTTTATATTTCCAGCATTGAATTTTATTATTTTTATCGGAGAAGGTACTTCGAAACATTTTTAAAATACAGATTATTTAATTTATTTCATTACACATTTTATTTAATATATTTTATTTTGTTTATTTCTTTTCACTATGAGTACATTATTTCATTATGTTTCAATGTGCATGAAACAGGATATATTAAGTTCAGTTAAGCAATAAATGGTTATTAAATTAATATCTGTATAATTTTCAATGACATAACAAACAATATGAATGGGCAATTATCAAACGCATAAAACCATGTGATTATTCACCCACCTTATGGCTTATAGTACAACTGCATTCGATCATATGAATTTAAAATTTTTTAATATATAGTTTAAATTTATTACGTTAGTTAAAATATGACAGGTTTTAAAATACGGGCATTAAATTTATAACTGAATTTAGAAAGGGTATTTGAATTTACTAAAGACTTAAACATTTTATTTAAGGTTTTTTTCATTTATTTCAAATGATTAATGCTGTGTCCATTAATAATATTCCGACATGTGTGAAAGAGGGGATATTACTTTGAATTAAGCATTTCATGTGTATTAAATTAATATCCTTCTAATTTCCAAAGACGCGTCAAACTGTATTACTAGACATTAACCAGGTGTGTAATACCGTAGGATTAAGTGCATGCTCTGCGGCTTACAGCACGTTTCTATTCGAACATATCAATTCGAAGTGATAAAACATAGTTATTATAATAAATACAATTTAGATTCATTATTTCAGTTAAAAGAGGACGGATTATAAAATATGTGCATTAGACTTATAACTGAATTTTGAAAAAAAAAAAAAAAAAAAAAAGAAAGACTTTATTTATGTCTTAAATTTATTATCTAGATAATAATAAAATATAGTATATAAAGAATGGGAATTAATAAATAAAGAAATAATTGAAAAAAAAAACATGTTCCAATAGGATGTATTTCAATACGTCCCAAGAAATTATATTTGAGTGTGTTCTACTGTTATTTTTTACGTAAATAAATTGTCGGTGATACGCAAAATTGCAAGTTCAGATTAATAAAACATAGTAGCTGAATCTATTCACAATGGCGATAACGTGGCCGATATCTTCCAATTATGTTTGAAAATATATTCATGTCACGCAAACACGTATCGCTCAGATGAATTTTTTACACCTTTCTAAATTGTTTGTTAATGGTATCTTAAATGTTACGTATGAGAATATTTTGAGGAGTATTTTGCATTATAATATTTAATTAAGAATACTTTCATAATTTTATATTCATAATGAATTAATAGATCTTTAAACGTTAAGATTAGATCGCTTTCGACAGTTACAAAAAAGTGCAAAAGAGGCACTCTTCATAATCTCACGCAAAAAGTTATTTAAATTTTTATTAATAGTAACGTATTATTCATAACATTTTCTGTTTATTGCTGTGTTTAAAACACGTTTTGTAATGCTTTGCTTAAATTATGCACAAATTATATTTTACATAAATTATGCTTTGCTCATTTTTACAGTAAAAGATAATTTTGACAGGAAATTTTAATTATTAGGTAAATTACGTATGCGTACCAAACGGGAAGTGATTCGGTAAAAAACTGGGGAATTTTACAAATTGAAATATTTGAATTCCTAATGTTAAATTCCATTTTAATCACTGTAAATGAGATTGCAAAGCGGGTAGTTTTTTCAAGATAACTCGAAACCTATATAGCTGAATCATTGATTGACATTTATGAAGCTTTTAAAAATCCATTTATATTACAATATCTATAAAAAAAATATATATATATAAATTTCGAATATTAATTTAAAAAATACTTAAAATATGAATTTAATATTTGAAAACTTTATTATTTCACCTTATAAAAGTTTTAAAAAGTTTGTATCAATAGATAAAGTCTTGATATATGCCAATCAAATATTATAGTTTATACCTCCAAGTAAATTTTTAAATATGCGTAAAAACACCGACATTGCAAACTTTTTTTTCTAAATATTTAAATTTAATTTAATAAAATAGTTGAAGACCAAATTGAAGAGTGACTAGCTCAGGGAATCATTTTGAAAAGTTCTTCAAATTTTCCTTCGCTGGTTCTGTTGGTTAAGAAAAAAGATCACACAATAAGACTTTGTATTGTTTAGAGACGTCTTAACAAGAAGACAGTGCGTGAGCATTTCCCATTACCAGTAATAGATGATGGTATAGATCAATTACATTCTTCTGAGGTATTTACAACAATAGGTTTAAAAAACGGGTTTTTTCATGTAGAGGCTGAAGAAGGCTCCCATAAATACACCTATTTTGCCACTCATGAAGGGCAGTACGAATTTTTAAAGTGTCCACACGGGATGACCAATAGCCCTAGTGTTTTTCAAAAATATATTTTTAATGTATTTCGAAACCTGTTAAAAGATCACACATCAATCATTTATATGGGTGACCTAATAATACCCGCCGAAAACCGAGCTGAAGGTCTGGATAAATTAAAACTTTTTCTTGAAACTGCATAGGAGTACGGGTTGGAATTAAATCTTAAAAAATGCAATTTTTTGAAGAGTGAAATTGATTTTTTGGGGTATAGAATCATAAATGGTAAATTGTGTCCATCCCCACTGAAAACAAAAGCAGTAATAAATTTTCCGAACCAAAGTGTACCAAAGATATGCCAAGTTATTTAGGATTAACGGGATCCTTTCGAAAGTTTATGAGAAATTATTTGGTTATAGCTAAACCGTTGAATGACCTGTTAAGAAAAGATTCTAAATTTAAGTTTGATGTAAAAGAACAGAAAGCTTTTAATGAACTCGAACGCATTTTGTCGTCAGAACCAGTACTTTCAATTTTCAATCCCAAAAGCGCGACCGAAATCCATTGTGATACCAGTATTGGTGGCTATGGAGCTCTATTAATGCAACAATCTCCAGTAGATAATCAATTTCATCCAGCTTATTTCGCCAGTAAAAAAACAACCGGTACTAGTATGAGGCATGTTGATGCATTAAGCATATATCCTATTTGTATGATAATCCAAGATAGCTTAACTTTAAAAATGCGAGCATATTAAAAAACTGACGAGTATATTAAAATCATAAAAGAAATTCTAAAAGTAAAATCTTATGATGATTATTTAGTTAAAAATGATGTTCTTTATAAATGTAATAATTGTAATGATTTATTAGCTGTCTCAGATGAAATGCAAATGAATATTATTAAGTCCACTCACAAAAAAGGTCCTTTTGCAGTCGCACGAATGGAAAAAAAATATTAGAGAATGATTTCTACATGCCCAATGTTAAACTAAAAATCGAGAAATGCATATCAAATTGTGGTCCCTGTGTTTTAATTAATCGAAAATCTGATAAACTAGAATGTTTGCTACACCCGATAGAAAAAGAAGAAACTCCGATATATACGTATCATGTTGATCACTTAGGTCCTTTGGAGAGCACGAATAAAAATTATAAACATATTTTTTCGGTCACTCAAGAATTCACATAATTTGTTTGGTTGTATCCCACAAAATCTACCGACACTGCAGAAGTAATTTCTAAATTAGAAATCCAAAAAACTTTCTTTGGAAGTCTATTTCGTATAATTTCTGATAAAGGTCCTGCATTTACCGCTAAAGCTTTTGAATATTATTGCGTCACATAAATATTAAGCATATCCCGATTACCACAGGGTTACCAACAGCTAACGGCGAAGTCGAGCGTTTAAATTCAGTCATAATATCAGTTCTGTCTAAATTGACTGTAGATAATCCAACGAAGTGGTATACACATGAGCGATGTCCAACAAGTGATAAATCCGACCTTTCAAAGAAGTATTAACACAACTCCTTTCGAGGTGATGTTTGGTACTAAGATGAAACTAAAAAATAACATCGACAATACTAGTCTTTTGAATGCTGAAATACAATCTGATTTTTTTAATAATCGTGAAGAATTGAGAAAAGACGCTAAAAGACAAATTTTAAAAGTCCAAGAAGAGAACTGCAAAACTTATAATCCCAGACGAAAAACGCCTAACAAATTTAAGCTTAATGATATGATTGCTATAAAATGCAGACAACAAGGTCCAGATTTGAAGTTAAAACCAAAATATTTAGGTCCTTATAATGTCATAAATGTAAAAAATAATGACACCTACGATGTGAAGAAAGTTGGATTTAATGAAGGTCCAGCGGTCACCATAGTGTTGACTCTAGAAAAAAAGGCCTGCCGGGCGGGAATTTTTCAAAAAGGGAACACTATTCTAAAAAATGGGGACACTATCTAAAAAAGGGTACATTTTTTCAAAAAGGGAACACTAGTCTAAAAAAAGGGAATTTTTTTTTCAAAAAGGGGACACTTGTACTTTGTTCACAAAAAATATTTTTAACTGGTTTGTTTACAGTGCCTAGAATTTTCGATATTTTCCTGGGATCAATTGAATTGACACGCGGCGCATAAAAATGTTAAAAAAGGGCAGCCGGGCACATCGGAAGGGTTTTAAAGAGCCGCCGAGCGCAAAAAAAAAATAAATAAATAAAATAAAAAGGGCCGTCAGGCGCAAAAAAGAAATAAAAAGGGCTTCCGGGCGCTGCGCCCTGTTAAAGCGGCTTAGAGTCAACACTATCACCAGTAATTCCGCAGAGTATATGAACCCGTGGACGGATGAGTCTTGGCATTGAAAACAAAAAAAAGAATTTCATCGATTATGGCACTACCCCGACTACGACACACTCACCGGACTGAAACTTGAAAAGGATTTTGAGAAAAATAATCCCGAAGGAATGAAAAAAATAATTTAGACGGAAAGACGGACGAGAAAAGAAGACGAAAAGACGTAAGAAAAAGGAAGGCGAAGGAGAAGAAAAGACGTAAGAAAAAGGGAAGACGAATCAGACGAAAATACGTAAAAGAAAAAAAAGGAGAATAAGAAGAATTTTTTCAAGAAATAATTAAAATTTTGATGAAAGATTTTACTAATGATGTCTTTTACCCAAAATAGAACTTTAAATGCTGTTGTGTTTTTTGTTAACCATTTGGAAAAATGGTTATTGTTCTCGTCAGGATGGGAAATCAAAAGCATATCTGAAGGTTTTTATTGGTTTAATCCGCATTTTATTCGTTTTCTGATTGGGCTATACAGTAATCTGTATTCCACTTTACTCCAACAGAGATGGATACCTTCTGTTGGCACTATAACAAAAAAAGTAATAAAAACTACAAAAGAAAATTTATAACTCAGAAACAAATTGAGAAACAGCTTTCACATAAATTGCATTTAAAAGTACATTTTATTCTCTATACGGCGGTGTAAAAAGTAATATTGTGGGATGTTTAGAAGTTTAAGATTAAAATTTCATTTAAAATGGGTCGTCAGATTTCTTAGAGATCTGACGATGGAAAAGCCTTTTCCCGAGCAGCCAATGAAATGCTTGGATAATACATAAGTTTCAGATGGATTGTACTTACGAGTCGCAGGCGATTTTTGTCGCTTGGAATTTTTACGTGTAATAACACTATTAATGTTATTAATGTTTAATTCATGGCGTGCGTAATGTATGATTAACTCCGTGCGATACTTTATGCCTTAAATTTTAGTCTTCGAAAAAATCATTTTCCAAATGGTCGCTGTAATTTGATAAATTGCTTTTTTTTTTTTTTTTTTTTTTTTTTTTTCCCCAGATGATCCAGATGCTGCTTCCACTCGACAAGGATGTATTCGAGGTCGAATGCCTAGTCAGTACGGCCAAAGTTGTGAGATTTCATTTACAAGCTGCGTGCTTACAGCGCTTAGCATATGAAGCGCCATCACCTCGTAACTCTGATTTCATCTAAGCACTCTAGATATCGCCTGAATAGAGGAGCCAAGCCATTAATTCTTAAAGCCAGCCACAGAACGGAAATGAGGAGAGCTGGTGTGGAACAGGAAAGGACGTTCGATTGTGTTTTGGCGTTCAACGAGTGAGATATGCTGAAGAATGTTAAAAACAGAGGTAAGAAGACGAAATACATGTGTGCACGACGACGAAATTAAGATGAATTAGTAATTTTGTTTTAAAAGTATCTTCTTTGTATATATCGTGTAAATAAGTACCGTTCAATATAATTGTTTTAAAGATTAAGTGTCTATTATTTCTGGTATCAAGGTAGTATTTTTATTGTGTCAGCGAAGATATTCTCCAAATATATATATACAAGGGGGCTCTGCCCCCTGCAAGCTACGCTCGCCAACCCCCGTTCAGATACCACAGAATCTAAAAAAAAAAAAAAAAAAAAGCATGCTAATCTGATGCGTTTTAAAAATATTAGAGACGATTAAATTATACTGCAAAAAGCTGTGCAGATCTCTCTGTAAACGGGTTTCCATTCAATTCCCTTTGATTTCAAAAATTTAATGGCGAATCAGTTGCTGTTAAGACATCCAATCGTTGTTTTCGTTTTTGATTAAAGAGGATCAGTTAAACATTTGAAAAGAAGCAAAAATAAAATGAATTAAGTATTCAGAGTCTTTGTCTCCCGATATTTTAAAACAATTTCTATAACAATAGCCTAAGTCATGTGACTATCATCAACAGTTCTCGGCGAGCCACTTCGCTTTTTATATTCCTGGTGCCATTTTGGTACTTTAATGTTAGCCAGGTACAGGTGATAAGTCGCCAAATATTATTCTATCCCCATCATTTCATCTACATTATAATATTTCAAGTCATCAAATGCCATAAACAAATACGGTCTGATCACTTCTCCTTTCATATGAAGGTTTGGCACAAATGTCATATACGAAATGTCATACGCGATTTCTTTTCCAATGCCAATTTGGGGAAAGCATCAACAGCATAAACAACAACATCCGGCTTACCATATCAAGCAAAATAACGATACTTTGGCGGCAGTTAAGTACCCGTTGCGTATATGACATTGGCGTCAGAAAAAAATCGCGCCAATATGGGGCTGTATATGATATCTGTGCCAAAGGAAAAAAAAAACCGGGTGCAAATCTCGCCAGTATATTTTTTGCAACTTGCCAGTGAGAATTTTTTTATTCTTCGAGTGGTAAAACATTGATTTGAAGTTGAAATTAAATGTCATGTTTTGTTACATAATTTAATATTTCGCCAGATGTCATATACGCACCTCATATTTGGCTTTTTTTTTTTTTTACGAAAATTTGGCGAAAATCTCGTTTTCGAATACCAGTTACATATGTATTTTTGGCACTACTTAGTTATCCCGTCGACCAAAAATCTATCGCGAACTATAAGATTAAATGCCAATAACGGTTGATCGAAAATGTCACGTTCACTTGACTTTTAGCAAGTTACACATGTTTACGTCATCAAGTGATTTTTATTTGGACGTTTTATTTTTATATTTATTAATGTTATACTAATTTATTTGTTCTTTCGTTATTTAAAATATAAATTTTGTCAATCTGTACAATTTGGCGAGTGGTTTGGCGATTTATATAATTTGCGAAATCGGTTGACGGAATAACTACGTTGTACCGTATTTTTTAATTATTTTCTATTATTTTCAGAAGGAAATAGCAAAAAAAAAAAAAAAAAAAAAAAAAAAAAAAAAAAAAAAAAAAAAAAAAAATTAATAACTATAGATCAAAATAATTTATATAAAAAAAAAAGGTAAATAAACATTTATTATTAAATAAACAACGATAGCCATGTCAATCAAAATAATGTCATTTTTGCGCCAATTATGTACCCCAGTGCGTATATGACATCTGTGCCTAATTTTTTTTTTTTTCGTTTCGTTTAAAAAAAGATAAAGAAAGAAGTGAAAGCCATTAATTTAAATGTTTCATTTTTAAATGAAAGTTTTGTATTAAATAAAATGATAATGAAATACAAAAAAAGCATTGTTCTTAGCATAGATTTAAAGGAAGCCAAACTGGTCGCCAAATTAATTTAAAATAGTAAACTTTTCTGAATTAAAAGAAAAAAAAATATCTGTTATGATTAAAATTTGGGTTGCCATCATTAGAAAAAAATAATTAAAATTAGAAAAAAAATAATATTTGAAAAACTAATTCGAATTTAAAAATTCTAATACCAGTTTTCAGATCTGTGGATCAATACGGATTTTTGGTGTTAATTTTATCGCAAAGTATTCCATATATTTTAGGAGAAATCGCCGTGAAACATAATCAGTCGATTCAAAGAATCGATACACATTTCAGCCGTTTCATATATTCGTTTCATAAATTCGTTTTATTAGGATTATATATATATAGGGTAGATATCCAACATAAGGTTTTCGGAAAACTACATCGAAGAAGATAACTTTTAAACTTCTTTATTTACTTGTTCACTGCATCTGTGATCTCATAGTCTGATACCTTCATACATTGAGACAAGTAATATGGAAAAGTACGTACGTGATATTTATATATATATATATATATATATATATTATGTGATAATGGTAAACACTTTAAAATATATCGTAATTTTCGCTTGTGATAAGATTTTATTTTTTCTAAAGAGGTTTCATTTCTGATTGACGTCGTAAGGTACTTTGCAATAACTAAAACTATTATTTTTCATACTCGTTCCTGTTTTTCAATGAATATTTTGCTGTCATTTTTATTTTCAAAAAATCAGATCTATTCAGAATGTCTATTTTATAAGACAGCGCAATCAACATAACATACGCAGTCAATGATGATCGAATTGAATGCAAATGATTTGTTTTATATTTTTTTTTTATGTTAAAGAAATATACAAGTTTAAAATCACTTAACATATAAATTAGAAAACAGGGATTCTGCTTTTTCAGAATTTAGTGTTGGCCCAGATGAAAAAAAAATATGTATATATAAATAGTACAAAATATATTTCAATTTTAAGACTTTAAGCACACACTTTTATATTATGTAAAATGGCGTCATTCTCATTCGCTTAAGAATTCCACATTTAAAATCCACTCTTAAACATCTACAGTAAAGCATGCATAGGATGTCGCTATCGCAAAATAATACACAAATGCAACAAAAAAAATGCCATCATTAAAGAAACTCGACAAAAAAAACGACTATCTAATGATTCATAGGCCTAGTTTATAATTGCTCCATGCTTTAACAGAAATTATTCGTTTATATTTTTGCAAAATAGCATGTATTTTAATTGTATTTTCTTTCCGTTGTTATGAGAAAATGGAAAGAAAAAGATATAATTGCTATTTTTAACTATTTCCCTTTTACTTTCTACATAAATGGAGTACTTGAGTTGCCAAAATTAAACAAATGGTGCTAAAAACTACAAAAAAAAATTAATATTTCAAAAGTAAATGGAGACACAGTTTTCAAACAAATTGCATTTAAAAGTACTTTTTTTTTTCCAATACGACGGTATAAAAATTGAAAATGTGCAATGCTTACAAATTTAAAATAATGCTATAGAGCATTTAATCGTACAATGATACATCTGCTTTTTTCTTGCTGGCTTCTGTAAGGTAACGTAATTTTTTGGAGACGACACATAATAAGCTGGGCAAAAGAAATAGCATACCGTACCGAAGACTAAAAAATAACAGAATACTCAATGAATAACATGAAAATTAATTTTAAGAAAAATCGTAACTCGATGCTTTAAAAAAAAAAGTTCGGTAAAAAATGTATTCATATAAATGTCATAAATTACGTCGAAATATTAAAAGAAAATTTTAGTATCACTTTTACTTATACAAGGGGATCATACCCGGGCTTCCCGGGTTAAAGAATATAGGTGAAAACATTTTTTTTTTTAAATCGAAAAGTAATAATTTTTTTATATGCAATAATATTTTTAGATTGACCACTTATATTAAAAAAGCATTTTCCATATGGAAAATACGAATTATACAATCAAATAAATTTTTGAAATTTATCAAAAGCGATATTTTCTTATTAGCCGCATGCTAAGAGCTATTTGCCAAGATTTTGCTACTTATGGCGTCCTTTTATATTCTGATAATTTCAGAGCTTATACATGTCTGGTAAATTTGTATTTTATTTATTTATTCATGGGACATTTTTTTATGGATATTAGCCGTACGAAAATGATGAACTCTTTGTTTTAAGGGCAAACGGATTAATCTTTCATAATCGAGCTCCGCGCGATATAGATAAATTAAAAAATATTTCTTGCTTTAAAATTGTTTTTAAAAACATAGACAATCAGTAAACTGAGATGAACTTTACATATAAATTCCATTAGAAAAAAAAATCCTATTTGGTGATCTAAAAATTTAAACTGTACGATTAAATATGTTAGATTTGTGTTTTTTCAATATTATTCTTTTATTTGTGTATAAAAGAAGTATTAATTTCGTTAATTTGTCTTTCACAAATATGTTAGATTGGTGTTTTTTTTAACATTATTCTTTTATTTGTTTATAAAGGAAGTACTAATTTCATTATGCAAAAATAGTAAGAAACAAATGCTGAAAAATGTTTGTTGCATTATGTGCAAAATGTTTATTATTATTACGTATTGAAACCGGCACGTGATAAGATAAACTTAAAAAAATCATACTTAAAAATTATTTTTGAAAATATAAGACATCAGTCAATGAATACAGTTTTTAAACAAATTGCATTTGAAAGTAAATTTTTTTCCCTATGCGACGAAAATTGAAAATGTACGATGGTCAGAAGATTAAAAAATTGCAGTAGCGAAAATTTAAAGACCGAAATTTGATCGTTAAGTGTTGCCATTGGTAAAATGAAGTCAGCGTTACGCACAGGTACGTTTGTTCTTTATAAGATAGATACTTAATCAGTAAAATATAATAAAGATTAGTTACTAGGCTGTGGTTATCATTTGAGGCTCTTATGCTTTGATTTCCAGAATTAAAACAGCAATTTTCACCATCTCAAAATTTGCATACGCACTTCTCATATCCATATTCATCATTTAAATAAAATTGTATTTTGTTTGATCATTTAAAGATCTTTTTAACTCAAAACTTGAAGTCACAATTGTCAGCAACATCTTTTACGTGAACAGACGCACTGATTACTCGAGATTCTAATCTCAATTCCGGAGAGTAAAAATTTCCGTAATTTATATTTTTTAGATGCATTTGAGTTAAAATGTTTAGTTTTATCAAAGAAAATGATCGTTTTATTTTAAATATGACTATCAGTACACGTGCAGAAGGAAAACATATATAGAAAATTTGAGGAAAATGCGTGTTTTCAAAAGCAATATGTCATTTTCCGTTATTATGCCCCTAATATAATATTTTGCTCCTAATGGGATTTTGCGCCGCTAAACCCTATACAACAATTTTGATCAACAATTTTGAATTTTTATCAGAAAATAGCATGAATAAAGATAAAAATACCTCATTATTTCTCTCTTGTCACCAATATTGAAAACAATCTAATTTGCATCATTTTGAAGAAATTTCATAAAATGCTTTTAAAATAAAAATATAAAAGTAGGGATATTAAAAAAAAAAAAAAAAAAAAAAAAAAAAAAACTGCGATCACATCTACAAAGGAAAAAAAATTATTTAAATAAATAAATAAATAAATAATAATAATAATAGTAAAATTGGTTCAGCAGAATGATCACGGCAGATGACTAAAAACCACATTTGTGTTTTAAATATATAGATTATATAAAATTAGGAAAAATTAAATTAAGCAAATTATGTTATTTTGATAAAATTATAGTAGAATGTCCTAAAGAATAGCATTAAAATTTTGTTATTCTAGAGAATTTTCGACAAAAATTTCAGGAACATTATATTATTTTAAACCACGAATTATTTGTTTGCTAGTCTAACTCGGCGAAGCAAATCCATGCAGGCGAAAATCATCAATTTCTGTAATATAAATTGCTATTCACCTCTCTTTTATAAAGACACTCTAAATTTTTGTAAAACATTGCGTTTTATCAGTATGTGATTTCGATTACATTATTTTTAAAAGTGAAGAATTTACATTTGCGAAGAATTTCAAAGCAGCTGGGCTGTGAAAATGACGCACTTCTGCAAAACATAATTCATGTTTAAGAATTAAAATACACGCTTTTTTATAAAATGACGCCATTTGCATCCGCCAAAGCAATCTACTTTTATAATCCATTCTTAAATTTCATCTATAGAAAAGTGTGCATATGACGTCATTATCACGGAATAACAGACAATATTCTTGACATAGGCCATATTTTAATTTCAACTTTTTTTCAGGTTTTATGAGAAAATGGCAACAAAAAGATACAGTATCTCCTATTTTTGACTATTTTCAATTTATTGTCAATGACTTTCAATGGAAATCAGGTACTTTTGTTGCCACAATAAGAAAAATGGTATTAAAGACTACAAAAAAAATAATATCTCAAAAATAAATTAAGATACAGCTTTCAAACAAATTGCGTTTAAAAGAGCATTTTTTTTTCCTTATTCAATGGTGTAAAAATTTTAAATGTGCGATGTTTAGAAGTTTAAAAATTTGCAGTAGAGAAAATTGCAAAACCAAAATTTTATTTCAAATTTCAAAGTGTTGCCATTCGCAAAATGACGTATGCGTTACGCACAGATATGTTTGTCCTTTATAATATAGATTGTAATGTTTTCCATTCATGTATTAATGTTAAAAGTGTTAGATGAGTGCATCACAATAGCCACTATTTATAATTGGATTGTAAATAAACTAAAAACTAAACATGTGCCTATACGATCCGTGACGTGCCAGGGTCTACAGTGCCCAACCCTGTATACTTGACCCTGATCTCGGTGCTGTACAGCATATGTCCGGTTAGGTGGTCAGCCTAATGCGAGACCCTCGGTGTTTAGTTCCCAAGCAAGCACTCATTTTAATGAAAGCAAACGGATTAAATGTTGAGAGAACCTTTTCCAGCCGTGAATTGAACTCGCAACCTGTAGCGCAGCAGACGGGCGTGCTGAGCCCTACGCTAGTGGGCATTCTTACAGGGATTGTAAATATTAAAGAAAAATATATGAAACCAGTTCTAACAGCGAAAATCTTTAGAATCATAATATAAATGTTTACTGTACTGTACACTTTAATATTATTACCACTATACAATTTAAATCCCACAAAAGGCATTCATGTTCTCACGTTGCATCAGTTTGTCTTGTGGTCATCATAGCAGCCTTCTCAGCACAAATCAATCTCAGTAAGAAACTCATCTGAACATGCTGTCATAAAAAATAAAAATTGTATGCTCACACTAATTCTACCATATATAATGGTATCAAAATTAAACTGGTATAAACTCAAAGTAACATATACTAGTAAATTGTATGTCTGCAGTAAAATTAGGAGCTGCCTACACATTAATATTTTACTAATATTAATCCACACTTTTGACACAATATTTGAGTTTTTTGAACAAATCAAGACCGAAATACACATAAAATTAATTAGTTTTTTTTTTTTCTGAAATAAATTTTATAAAACACCAATTTTAATGACTGTAGCGTTTATTAATACTGAAATAAGGTCCTTTATAAAAGTACCTTCGATATGATTATACGCAATTTACAAACAATTCCATTTATGTAAAGTTGAACAGAATTGATAGTTGTGAATGTGTAGAATGTGAAGAAAAATATATTTTAAGGAATTTTTAAATAAACGATTTTCAACTGTAAAATTAACTGATTGCAGTCTATACACCAAACGTTAAAAATCACACTAGCCAGATCAGTTTTAATCCATTAAATTCATTTTCAATATATTTATGTTGTTTAACGTATTACATATTGTAAATGAAGGTTGGAGTTTAAATAGACATTTACAACATTTTAATTATTTTTCATAAACCTAAGTGTCATATATAAATTTGAGGATATATTAAATTTGAGGTTATATATATACATATATATATATATATATGAATTTGAGGTTATATATATATATATATATATATATATATATATGAATTTAAGGTTATATATATATATATATATATATATATATATATAATATGTATTACATGTGTGATAAATATGTTTAAAATATTTATTTTCAAATAAAAATTAAAACGAAATGTATCGTTTATTTAATAATCTGAACTTTATTTATCTGCTTTAAATATGAGCTTTTATATACTTTTTAATAAAGTTTAATGGCATTTAGGCACTATACAATTTTAATTATTTCGCAAAAAAATGTTTATATATTTCTTAGAAAAAAGTTAACTTCTTAATGACTAAATGATTAAATATTTATTTTCCATTACCAAAATAATACTGCTCAAATATTTAATATAAACTTACTAAATAATTCATGAAATGCTATAATTTTGCAGCCAATTAATCTCTTTTTTTATCGTTATTATAAATCGCATAATGCTGCTATTTTTATTTTAAATAATTAGTTGTTTTACATAAAAAGTTTAAGTGTTTCGATTAATGTATGAATAGAGAAATGTACAGTAAAAATTTAATGATATGTCAACAATTATACAATAAATAAAAATATATTTCCGAATAAAGAAAGCAGATTTATTTTTCTATAACTTGATTAAATTTGTGAAATTCGAAATATTTTATAACAAATTGCTCATTATTATTTTTTTTTAATAAGTTTACTCTGTTGCCGAAATATCAGTAGGGGCTTACTGTGGATAAACGGAAATTTTTTGGTGTCTGTTTATTTGTTTGTATATGTGTACCAATGACATATCTGTCACCAAAGACATCCAGATAGATTTGTTTCATATGTTGGTAAGATATACGGAATTATCTGTATATTTTTTTGCTTAATTTGGTATATTCAAAGTGTAGAACATTTTCTTTTCCATCACAAACTTTTTCAATGGGAATTCAGACATATTTCTTATTTTAACATTCATGGAAAGAAACTTTGGCAAGTTGGAGTTAAGTGATTTAAATGTTAAACTATGGATGCTAAAATTTTCCAGTTAAAGGTTAACATACTTCGATTAGCTTGAAATTTTGTCAATGCATATGTTAGAAATTCTAAATTATCTATAGATTTTTTGGTGCATCTGTTCGAAAAACATAAAGCGTTTGAACTTTTTAATTTGCGATTTTTACCATTAATTTAATTTTTTTTCTCGTTTTCATTACTTGTCAGCAAACAACTATATTGATAAAGCATAAAAAAGCACAGAAAAATCATTAAAATAATGCATTCTTTGTTACATTTCCAATTTAAAAAAAAAAATGTTCCATTGAAAAAATTTAAAAATAACAACATTTTTTTTTCTTATTAACGGATATGGACACTTGACCAGAACTGACATAAGTGAGAACTATGCTAGAAGCAATATTCTTTAAAATGACTATGAATACTGTTAAAATATTCAAACAAAAAGCACTCAATTGGGCCAAAGCGCCCTTGCTAGAACACGACAGTAAATAGGTCACCCGATTACAAAAGATTTTGCAAAAGGCATAAGTATCTACGTACACAAAAAAGGACACGTGACGCGTCCCAATGGAAGTAGAACATTTGCTGTAGTGAATATGTGAATATGTTATGAAGATTTTTTAGGTTCTGTACTGGGAAACTGAAGTGAATACAAAAACATATATATATTCAATGGAAAGTATTATTACCTTCACTATTGGTTTCTTCTCAATTGTTGGAGAAAGAGGTTACTAAATGGAATTGAGAAAGTACAGTTTTGTGATGCACAGTGTACAGTAAAGAATCATCCAGCTGGTCACCGAAGGAGTATATTTACATTAAACTTACAACATTTATTTAAAAAATGTAATTTTGTCGTGATTTTTGAATAATTTTTGCGTCGAAACTTTATTTAAAAAAAAAAAAAATAATAATAACATAAGGAATTGAAGAGAATAATTGCATGGAATTGCGTTTCATGTAAAACATTCTGTAAATTTTGTTTTTCTGAATAGCTGGAAAAAAATCTTATATTCTTAAAAAAAGAACATATAATCTAAAATTATAAAATTGCACATTTCAAGATGTTAGATGTTGCATGAAAGCAGATTAAATGTTAAATATCTTGAAAAATTGATGTTGAGGCACATTATCGGAAGATTCACTACACGTAGTTTATGATGATAATTGGTTTATTGTCGTTTTTTAAATTTTCAAAAGAAATATTTCGAATATTGTCTTAGCGATAAAATTACATCTTTGCGATACCAAATATATAGCACCGAAATCTACTTATTTTTTATAACTTCAATTTTAATAGGTGGATAATAACTATATAGAAGAAAATCTACTTCTCTCTACATATATATATTGATTTTCTTGTGGGCTGCTACTCCGGGTGGTTGCTCATCGGCCCCTTGAGTGGGGAAGATGAGAGGAAACCCGTCGCAGAACTTATTGGCGATGGGGGCTGTATGTGCACAAATCTCCACCTCCAAGATGGCGCCCACGGATATCGAAACGTTGTGTTTCTGTCAGGTGGCGCAGCCCTTCCCGGACGTCCATAGCCCCGGTTTTCGGGGTCATGTGGACAGCGATGCTTCGTTGGATCTCAGAGCCGATATCAGTCGACGGTGACTCAGAGCAAATCGAACTAAGGAGATATGATAACATCCAATCACTTAACCAGAGTTGAAACCGAGATAGAGTGCACTCTATAAATCAAGGATGAGAGACTATATAGTGTCAACATGGTTTGAGGAACGCATTTCAGAAGCTTCCGATACTAAGTCGTTGAAGGCTTAGACAGCATCTTGCTTGCTCTATTCAGCTAGGGGCTCATCCTCTAAGTCCAATGCAACTAGAACAGCTGTGTTTCACACCCTAGAAGATTATGGAAGGAATAGTTAGTCTCAATTCCAGAAATAAAAACCAATCATTCATGTTCTAATATAGTAATTTCGCGCTAAAAAAAATAATGTATACCTACGGCTTTTTGATCCTTCAAGGTTATGTCTAATGCTCAAACCGGTTTTCTCGATCATTGAATTCGAGGTGCTATAGTACATCATATTGTCAGGTGGTCAGCCTAACCCTGGACCCTCCGTGTTGTGTCCACAAGTAAATTTGGATCTTATTTGGTGAACCTTACCTAGTAGGCAGCCGAATTCTCAATCTGTAGCGCGGTAGACAGGCGTGCTGAATATTACGTTACGGGGCTTCACTTTCCAACTAAAATTTGCATTTATATACGTGGGGTTCAATTTCACCCAGTCTGTACTTTTATCTATTATACTGTGTGTAGTACACAGTGTTTACAAATTTCATGTATTGCACACATTCTTTCCATATATTCCATATTCGTTTTATTACTTGCATGCAAAGAAAAAAATCACATTATAATATGAACGCAAATTCATGCACATATTAGAAAAATAGAGCACATGTAACCTGCCCCATGTTCTAATCACTTTTTAATGAGAAAGTTAATTATAGAGAATTTTCATTTACGAGAATTTAATGGTTCAGTGTATAAACAAAAATGGTAATTCGATGTATATTTTGTAGTGTTTTTGTGAGATGAAATACATGCGTAAGTTTAGCAAATTCATCTGATTATATTAAAAATATTTCTAAGATAAAATTTATGTTATACTTAAGAAGGATTGAATCTTTCTACACAATATCATTTCCTATTAACTGCCATCATTGTTTTCTAAATTTTATACACGCATATTTTTATTGTTGTTGATGCGGATTAAAAGATATCATTTTAAAGTATTTTCAAAATTTCAATTTCAATTTCAATTTTTTTTTTTTTTTTTTTTTTTTTTTTTTTTTGTAAATTACAGCAAAAATGCTCAAATAACTGATAAGTCATTTAGTGTGAGTATGAAATATGTATGATAATTTGATGTTACATTTTTAACTGTACAAATGAGATTTTGTCAAGGTTTTAATTTTATTTTATTTGAATTTCAAAGTTTCTAGTTTTAAGGGAAATTCATAGAAGTTATTTAAAGAAATTCTTAGTTCGATTTTGAATCATCTTGGATATTTCTGGTTTGGGAATCAATGTAATACTTATTCTAAATTACTACATTATTATTAGGTTTATTAACTACTTGAACTTTTAAAAAAACCCTAAGATGCCAAAAATATATAATTAATCTCGACATTTCCGTTTATTTTTAACATGTTCCTACTTAATTGCTTGTAACCAAGTATACTACTTCTTAAAAAAATGAGTGTAGCTATTTTTTACTGCAAAACTTTTATAGTGTACATTTTTTTTCGAAAGTTGTTGAAAATATGAATAAAATTCATTACTAAATTTTAATTCCTAACCTTGACAAGAACATAAATAAAAACGTATTGTGACTATCAGTTCGTTGAAAAACAGTAAATGTAATCTTCGTTTGAAAAAATATGCTTCTGATTATTATTTTTTAAACATTAATAGATTTACGAAAAAAACAAATATCCCATAACATAGTACATAATTCAACTAACTTCTAGCCTTCTCGGTAATTGACATTTACAATAAGTGAGTCTGAAAAAGAGGTATAAGAAGTATTTAACAGCAAACGATTAAAAATAATGAAATGCATTCAAAAGCACTCAATGCACATTAGAAAACTGGAAATAGCATTTTTAATCAATAAATTCATTTTTACAGTTGTTTGAGATAAAATACAAACTTCAACAAAATGAAGATACAACATAGATTTATGAAAATTGAGTTTTCGCAATAGCAGAAGGTGATTTTAACTCTCAACACATATAGTCCGAGAACAGTTAAACATTTTAGGGTAGTATTTGAGGCACCATGAAAATTTGTAACACATCTTTATCAACGTATGAATACAAAATCGAATGTCTAACTGAAGAATCAGGGCACTTATCCGACCAGTGATTTTTTTTTTTTTTTTTTTTTTTTTTTTTTTTTTACAAAATTTTTGTTGAAAAAAAAATCTTTCATGCATTTTGAAATTTTAATATCTTCAAATTTAGTGTTTAATGAAATAAAATATATAAATGCCAGACTATTTAGTCTGACCAAAAAAGGGGGCCAGATGAGTTCCAAGTGGTACTTTATAACTACTGAAAAAAGTATTTGAAACACACTGAGACAGAATAATATTTATGCTTAAAAAAAATATATTGAAAATGACAGACACTTTTGTAGGAACTTTCTACTGTCCAGAAAACAGGGAATGTGAAACGCGAGTGCCAGTAATGCTGAGCTTGCGGTGCCACGCTAAAAATCTATTTACTGACTTACGATACAAACAAAGCGTAAACCGCATTGCAATGCCTCGCGAACCTATCTTTAGATGAATTTCAACTGGATGCGTGCGCAATCACAACAAATATAATTGCGATACGCTCTCGCAAGACCATTTGACTCATAGCAAACGTGCAGTTTTTCGAAAACATTGGGATTAGTTAAAAAATTCTTATTCGTAGTGAAACATGTGAAGCTTTAAATGTGCTATTTTGTTTGTATACAAAAATATTTTTATTTTCATATAATTCGCGTTACTTATGTATATTAATCATGGAAAGTTAAAAAAATAGTGTTTCTTCTACAAAAAGCAAAAGAAAAATCACTTTTTTTTTTTTTTTTTTTTTTTTTTTTTTTTTTTTTTTAAGAGAAAAACTCTACAAAAATGTCGTGAACAGGTGAAAATTCGGCAAACACATAGGTTAAAATATAAAGATATTATTTTATCTCTGAACGAGGGTTATCATAGGCATTGCCATAAAAGTTTCACTGGTTTAATGAAGAAATGTACTGACGGCAATGCTTCAAGAAAATCCAATGTGCATTCTTCTCCGTTAGGTATAGTATAACTTTATTTTTATTCCTTATAAAAATATATTCACAGTGTAAGACATTCACAGCCCGTGATGAAATAAAATCTTGTCTATCAGACAGATGAAAATACTCATTATATCAACTATAGAGTATATTTATCTGTACTAGTCTTTTACCAGTAGGAAATTATTACCTACAGGAATTTCAATAGTTGCCTCAATGAATGCAAAGAAATATTTTACACCAAATATATTCTTTACATCATATAATTTTAGAAACTATTAACTGGGAAGTTTTGCCTAAGCATATATTCAGAAAACTGAAAACTTTTATGAAAAATACCCTTTAATTAAAAAAAAAAAACTTTGTCTACTCTTTATACAGAACTAGTTCAAGAAAGTTTAACTTAAATAAATGTACTTTTGTAACTATGATTTTGTCATATATATTTATATGTATATATAATGAAATTTAACAATCATTTAATGATTGTTATTACAAAATTTAAACTGATTAAAATTGCTTCAAACTCGAAATTAACGTCCGATTCTGAGAATTGGCAATTTGACTGCAATAATGTTAGTGACGGAAACAACATGAGAAAAGTATCGTTGTCATGAATTTATTTTTTCTTTTTTACTTTCCTTGATTTATACACATAAGTAACGCTTATTATATAAAAATAAAAATATTTTAATATACAAAGAAAGGAGCGTTTTTAAAGCTGCACATGTTTCACTACGAATAAGAATTTTTTAACTACTCCAAAGTTTTTGGAACAACTGCTCGCTTGGTATGAATCACATGGTCCTGCGAGAGCCTATCACCGTTAGATTTCTTGTGATTGCGCACGCATCGTGTAGAAATTCATCTAAAGATAGCTTTCGGGAGGCACTCTGCAACGCGGCTTACGCTTTGTTTGTATTGTAAGTCAGTAAACGGATCTTCAGCGCGACATCCCAAGATCAGCTATACTAGTACTCGCTTAACATTCCCTGTTGTCTGGTAAGACGAAAATTCCAACAAAAGTGTCTGTCATTTTCAAAGTATTTTTCTTCTAAGCATAAATATTATTCTGTGTCAATCTCAGCGTACTTTAAATACTCTTTTTTGGTATTTATAAAATACCACTTGAAACGCGTCTGGAACAGCTGTTGGTCCGTCTAAATAGTCTGTTTTTAATATCTTTACTTTCATTAAATATTGAATTTGAGGGTATTAAAATTTCAAAATGCCTCAAGGGTGTTTTTTTTTGCAACGAAAATTTTGTAAATTTAAAAATCCACATGTCGGCTAAGTGCCCCGATCCTTCTGCCAGGCATTCGATTTTGTATACAGGCATTGCTAAAGAAGAGTTACACATATTTTAATGGCACTTCAAATAACTGCCGTAATATGTTTAACAACTCTCCTGCTAATACTGTAAAACTGTACAGTAGAATTTGAAAGAGTTTTCTACTTTTCGATCTTAGGATGACAGTTGTTTTACATTGGACGAAAAATCAAATCACGAAAGTATTCAATGGCATTTCTCTAAGACTATCTATATTATTTTTTGCTGTTTAAAATTTACTGAATGATACTTGTCTAGCTAATATAGATATTTTTGAAATTTTATTTTAAAACTCGAAAACTCTTAACTGCAGATATGATGTTTATAAAAAAAAAAAAAAAAAAAAAAAAGTAACAATAGTAGATATTTTTGAAGTACAGGGAAATAAAACATTTATATTTGTTCATGTGTTATACGTATTATTTGATTAATATAAGTAACACCTTAAATACTGTTTTTAATTTAACTTTTTCCTTAACCTCTGAATAGGTATTTATTTTAAGAGCGATTTAATATATGTTTTCATGCTATACATAACTAAAAAGAAGCAAAAGATTGAATTATTTGTTTAACCATAAAAGTCAGTTGAAACAGGTTAAATATTTGAACAGTCGAAATTCGATTTTACGCTGTGAGGGAAAATGCTCTCTTAACAGATTGACAAAAATAATGAAATAATTCGTTTAAATCGTTTTATTTCAATTGTATGCATTATAAAAAGATAATTTAATAATGTATAACTAAATCAGAGTAATAATATCTGCTAAATTGAAAAAGAATGTTGAAGCATTTGAAGTTCCCTGCAGAAAAAATTCTAATATAAAACGAAAAAGAAATGTTATAATCAGTTATATATATATATATATATATATATATATATATATGTTACGAAACAATTTAATGGGTGTAGTTGAAATATCACATCGTGCTTATTACGTATTACTGGAGTCATACCACATTTTAATCAGCCGTTGGTGATGTTGTAAGCAATCCTACCACTTAGCACAAGCATTGCTAGCGGAGGTGTCAACTCTGTTAAAATATAGCAGCTGTAGAGCGATGATAATATTGGTATAGTCCAATCAAACAGTTATAATTCAATTATAAAAACAAGGCAGCGTGAGTGGCGAAAAAAGGCGTATGAAGAAATATGGGATTTTCCCAATTAAACACATGGAAACGTAGTTATAGAACAACTGTTTATTCCATCAGAACACACCAACACTAAACAATTCCCACAGATGAGAAATCAGAGGATTCCACTCGAGCATAAACTAGTTACTCATGCTAAATAGATGTTAATTTACGAAATGAATATTCTACATGGATAAAGACACCGGGTAACAGGTTATGTAAACAATCACAGCACAAAAATCTCTCGTTCTGAGCTCATGCTCTCGCTATTTATGAGAATGCGCGGAGGAATTCCGATTGAAATGAAAACTTCAAGCTAAACCAACGAAAATCACGAACGAGCCTCGAAGTGAAACTGGGATCCGACACTCAGCTAATGGAGAGCGATCAAGAAACGTCACAGAAAGAATCCCAGCGCCGCTAATGGAATGATTTCGATGTGAAAAGGTTGTCTCCCAGCTGGCGGGAAAAAAGATATGAAATAGAATAAAAAAGTAAAAATGGCTTTGATAAATATTCGAAAAATAAGTAACTGCGTTCAGAACTTTACAGTTTCGTAGACGATAAAAATTAATGAAGGGATTAAAAGTTTAGATTACGTTTTGGAATAAATCTATTAATAAGATACGCGTTTTTAAAAATATAGGAATTTAGCTAGAAATAAATAATAGAGCGTATAAAAAAAAGGAAATAATGAATAGACCGGTAATTTAGAATAATTTAAATGAATAGTAAAAGGTAAAATTTTTATATAACAATATTCCCCACCCAAAAAACCGGTGAACTTGTGGCTCCGTGACCCACAAGTTCATTGGGGGAAAAGCATGAACACGGATTACAATAGTGTTACCCGGTAGTCTGAAATGTTTCTACAATTCTGTCAAAAACCAAATCAATAAGTTACTGCTTAAACGCGAAACTGTGGGAATTTTTTTTTTTTATTACAAAGATAATATAAATATTTCTCCAACATGGAGTAAATTATATTCTAAATAATCTCCTCTTGTTTTACTAACAACTTATTACTTACAATATTAACAGATATTGACAATATTAGAATTGTTTAGGAGTTTTCTTAGGAATTTACATTCTTTCCACATCACGATTAAACATTAGTTTAATCTCTATCACTTAAACTCCATAACGTAGAAATTTTCCATACAATTCACAAGTTATATAAATAAAAGAAAAATTTGAATATAATAAATTTAAAATTTATGTACAAAAATTTCAACTGAGTATCATTCTCCTACAGTTTTTTAACTGGGATGATATGTTGTCCTGATACTATGCTATAGTCCATTGAAATTCAATTATTGCTCATTTTTGACACAAGAAAAACTGTCAAAAAACCTAGTGCCATATGCACTCTATAGTATTGCATGGTTATGATAATAGCGGTACCATACTATTACCATTTTTCCATAAATTCTCTAGTAAGAATTTTACTTTCATTATGTTCAGATGTTATCACAATTTTTAATTTATGAGTATTCTCAGATATATCATATATTGACTTCATTAATTCATAACACTTATTTTCCTTTATTACCTCTCTTTTATCTCAATATTCAATAATAAATTATCTATACTTTCTATCATACAGGATCTAGCAATAGTAAATTTAATTCAATAATAACAATAACTCAAATTTTCATCAATAATTTCAATGTCATATTTTAATTCATCACTTCAGTAAATAATAATAAGAGATTATTGCACTCAATGACATTGGCTGGGTAAAAAGTTACATAGCATAAAAAGTAATCTCCTATCAATACAGATTCAATAAGAAATGAAATTATACCAAGTCAAAAAAAAAAAAAAAAAAAATCTGAAATTAACTAGCAAAATCATTGAAACAAAATCTTAAAAGGTGTTTTTTGATATGTGTCGAAATATTTCGTTCATTTCCTACATGGTTACGCAATCAGTAAAAAATAAATAAATAAGTAAGCAAGAGAAAAACAATTGGGATTGAAATCCAGGAAACCTGCATAATCAACAATTATTCGCATAAATTCTATAATGTTTTAGTATTAATAACTATAGATAAATATTATTTTTTAAGTTTTTTTAATCCAGTTAACATTTATTCATAGTTTACATATAAATTTAAAATTTATTTAATATTCTAATCTAATTCAATTCAATATAAGAAATCTTTAACTCAAATCAACTCATTTACGCCCGCGTAAAGAACTAATTCAAGTAAAACTTCAGCAGCAATGTTCTCGTGGATCCTCCGAGAACACACTGTTATATAGAAAAGCATTGTTGATTAATTTATAATTTATTAGTTACTTTTTATAATTTATGACTATTTAATATTAGGCCAGGGCTTTAACATTAGTTTGTTGTGAATTCTCATGGGATAATTTTAATTGATCTGGTGAAAAGTAAGTGCGCAATTTAGATACATGGACAACATCCGTATTTCTATTTTGACTTTGCCCATCAATTCGAATATTTACATGAGATAATTTGTTAAGAATTTGATAGGGACCTGTAAAAATTTTTGAGAGATTTCTAGTATTGGGGTAATTTAACTCTTCATAAATTACAAGATCTCCTACCTCAAGCTTTGGCTCTACATAATTTCGGTCATAATATTTTTTACTCTTCAAATGAAATTCATTAGTATGCGCTTTAGTAATTTTAAGGGCTTCATTCACAGGAGGGTAGTAATCTTGTTTTAGTGGGGAATCATAAGGTAATTGACCAAAAAGTAAATAAGCAGGAGGGAATTTGATTATGGAATGGGGCGTAATATTGTATTCACTAACTACTTCTGTCAAAAGTTTTGTCCAAGGGATTTTAGAGGTAGTAGAATTAACTTTACACTTTAATCTATTAACTATTGATTGATTCATTATTTCGCATTTCCCATTCGTTTGTGGATGATGTGCTGATGTTAAACGTTGCTTAATATTGTGATTTCGAAGAATTTTTTTAAAACTAGATGAAGTGAAAGCTGCATTCCTATCACTCAACACTTTTTGGGGAACCTGTACATTGAAAATTTTGTTGAAACAGAATAATTGTTTAGGACATTGAATATTGAAAACTTGTTTTAAGCAATTAGTATAGGTCTCAGTAGTAACACTTTTTGATGGAAAAGCCCAGACATCTAGTCGCATGGTCTATTATGATGTGTAGGTATTGTTTGGTGGACTTATAGTAATTGAATCCTCCCACAGTATCAATAGAACGACATTCAAAAGATTGATCTGTTGTTGGTATAGCTTGTAGTAAGCCAAATTTTCTCTGTCTGGGTATTTTTATTTTTCTGGCAAATGTCATAAATGTACACAATGTTTGACAAAATTAGTTATATCCTGAGTCATGTCAGGCCAATAATAATTAGGGGAAATTAAATTTAACATTTTTTGGATTCCAGGATGACCAAATTTTTCATGAGCAACATTTAATATTTTTCTCCTTAAAGACATGGGGACTACTATTTTTCGAAATCCTTTGTTTCTAACTATTATAATGCCATTTTCATTTTACTAGTTTTTGGCACATACATTATCTTTCTCCTGCATCTCTATAAGTTCTTTTACGTCTAGAAGAAAAGTTAAGGGTTGAAAATAATGTAAAACAGGGTTTCTTGACAACATGTCAACTTCGACATTTGTGGATCCCTTTTCGTACACAGTATTATAATCAAACATGCTTAACTTCAAAGACCATCTAAATAATCTTCCTCTCAAATGCTTAGTATTCTTTAACCAAACAAGAGATGCATGATCATTGTGACTGGTGAATTTTACACCATGTAAGTAATGATAAAATTTATCTAAGGTGTCAATGATGGCAAGACATTCTAATTCAGTTATAAAGTAATTCTGTTCATAAATTCCCAATCCTCTAGAATTATAAGCAATTGGATGTAAAAACCCATTATTATCTGGTTGTTTAATAACTGCACCTACTGCCACCTGTGAGGCATCAACAAACATATGAAGTGGTAATGCAGGGTCATAAATTCTTAAGACAGGTTTAACAATTAAGGTATCCTTTAATTTCTGAAAAGAATCTTGGCAATTTGAATTCCATTCCCACAAAGTATTTTTCCTAAGTAATCTGTTAAGGGGTGTCTGATTTTGACATAATTATCTATAAATTTATGGTAAACATTAAGTGATCCCAAAAATCTTTGGAGTTCTTATACATTAGAAGGAGGTTTTAAATTTTTTATGACATCAATATTAACATCAGCTGGAGTTACAGTACCATTTTTGATTTCATATCCTAAGAAATTAATTTTATTTTGAACAAAATTGCATTTAGATAATTTAAGTTTAATATTTTCTAGCCTACATAATTCAAATAATTGGTTTAGATGTTGCAGGTGTTCCTCTAAAAAGGAGAAAAAAACAATTATGTCATCAAAATAATAACAAGCAAAATCAATTCTATATTTAGTGAGAATTATTCTAAGAGACTATTGAAAATTGGGGGACCAACTTTGACACCGAATGGAATAACATTCCACTCAAAAAGTCCAAAATTGGTTGCAAAAGCCAATTTTTCAGTATCTGCTGGGTGAATTGGGATGTGCCAGTAGCCAGAGGCTAAGTCCAAAGTGGAAAAATACTGAGCTCGACTTAATTTATCAATAATTCCATCTATACGTGGCAAAGTTTCAGCATCATTTTTCATTATTGCATTTAATTTTCGATAATCTACACACATTCTCGTTTTCTTACCCTCATCGCGTTTCATAACTAAAGTAACAGGGGCAGAATAAGGACTATAACTCTCTTTAATTAAACCAGCAGCTAATAAAGATTGAACTTGATCTGAAATTTCTTTTTCTTCCACTGCAGAAGTGCGATAAGGCCTCATAGATATGTGTAGGTCAGAATTAAGCAAAACGCGCTGTGGTTCAATATTAACTTTTCCAACACCATATTTATTTTTGGAAAAAATGTCTAAATAATCCTTTATATTATCCCTTAACGTTTCATGTTTTATAGCATTTACCTCCCCAAGTAATTTAGAATCATTAGAATTAATTTGAACAAAGGATTGGGGAATCACGACATTTCCATAATCGGGTTGCACTCTCTGGTACTTTTCATTGACATTAAAATGAAGTAACTTTAATTTATCAATGGATATGCTTTGAGATCGATTTAATACAAGGTTTCCTTGTAATACTTCACATTTATTACAATCTATAAACAAGTTAAACTTAGAACAGTCTGGCAATCCTAATATAGCATAATTTAAGTCAGTTTTATATGACAAAAATTTAATACATTTTTGCACATTACCTATTTTAAACAACAAATTACAAGGTTGGTTTATTTCAACAGTTCCTTTGGCTTGGCCAATAATAATAGGTGGAATATTTATAACTTTAACATTTAACAACTTAACAAATTTTAAAGGTAAAATTGATATTGTAGAACAAGAGTCGATTACACAAGGTAACTCCTTGTTATTTACATATCCATTAATTATTAAATGTCATATATTATGACTAGGTTGTTGTTGTTCACTAGGAGGAGGAACATAAGATTGCATAGGTTCAACATTAAAAATACAAGTCCTCTCCCAGTGGAAAGCATCCTGTATACCCCTGTTCATACACATTCGACATGTTCGACTAGGATACATATTTTGAAAATGAGTAGTAGGTAATTTAGGGCTAACAAATCTAGAATTTTGAGCATTAGGGTTTTGTGGCCGAAAATTAGAATTTGTTCTTTGAAAATTCTGGTTTGGGCGAACCCAATGTCTAGGAGCTTGGTTATTAAACTGGAAAGATCCATGATTTTGAGAATTATTCCTAACATTATGGTTGTTTACATGAGAGGTGGGAATGACTACTAGTTGTTTAGCCATTCTGTACCAATTTATGGTGGTCTCTGGAGGGTTAATAATCATATAATTCTGATATTCTGGCTTCAAACCATCCGTCAAACCTTGGACTATGATGGATTCACATAAATGAAGTTGTCTACCAATCTCAATCTTTTTACTGAAATAACTCTCTAATTCATTAAAAGCATTTAGCTTCATAGAAGCGAAATCAGAAAATCTAGGAACTTGTACTTTTATAAACTTTTCTGAAAGAATTTCAACTATCTTACTGAAAGTAGTACACTCTAGACACTCATTAATGAACACTTTTAAAGTTTCTCCCTTCAAAAATTTAGAGATATTTTGCATTTTCCATGTTTCATCATTTTTATCAGAACTGCATACTTGGTTAAAATGTTTCAGCCAGGATTGTATATCCATCTCTGACCCTGGGTCAAAAGAGACGATATTTACTTCACTTTCACTCATTTTATCACTAGAGATTTAACAAATCCCGATCGCGTTAACATAAAAGAAGAGAGCCAATTCATTAATACATGTAATCATTGTATAATCATAATAAATACTGTAAATAAACTTTAAATAAAATAACAAATGTAAATATTTTCTTTTCTAATAAATAATAACAGAAATACATCAAATGTAAATACAGAAATATGGTGAAATGTAAAATAAATAAATCTTTCAAAACTAACGACCTTGGGTTCTTTACAGACATCGTAGTTTTCTTTCTTTCCTATAACTTTTATTAAAAGAAAACAAAATGATTTTCTTCTATATAGAAGCACATTCAGGTAAAAATGCAGAATATCAAATCGTCGTTACCAGGTGTCATCGAAGGTTTTGATTAATTTCACAATCCCAGGGACACTTCTTTTTTTTTTTTTTTTTTTTTTGGTCTCTTTTTAGAAGTGTAGAGTAGAGTAGGTAGCCATTATCCTACGCCGGCTTCTTGTTGCGAAACAATTTAATGGGTGTAGTTGAAATATCACATCGTGCTTATTACGTATTACTGGAGTCATACCACATTTTAATCAGCCGTTGGTGATGTTGTAAGCAATCCTACCACTTAGCACAAGCATTGCCAGCGAAGGTATCAACTCTGTGAAAATATAGCAGCTGTAGAGCGATGATAATATTGGTATAGTCCAATCAAACATTATTTCATTATAAAAAGAAGGCAGCGTGAGTGGCGAAAAAAGGTGTATGAAGAAATATGGGGTTTTCCCAATTAAACACATGGAAACGTAGTCATAGAACAACTGTTTATTCCATCAGAACACACCAACACTAAACAATTCCCGCAGATGAGAAATCAGAGCATTCCACTCGAGCATAAACTAGTTACTCATGCTAAACAGATGTTAATTTACGAAATGAATATTCTACATGGCTAAAGACACCGGGTAACAGGTTACGTAAACAATCACAGCACAAAAATCTCACGTTCTGAGCTCATGCTCTCGCTATTTATGAGAATGCGCGGAGGAATTCCGATTGAAAAGGAAACTTCAAGCTAAACCAATGAAAATCACGAACGAGCTTCGAAGTGAAACTGGGATCCGACACTCAGCCAATGGAGAGCGATCAAAAAACGTCACAGGAAAGAATCCCAGCGCCGCTAATGGAATGATTTCGATGTGAAAAGGTTGTCTCCCTGCTGGCGGGAAAAAGATATGAAATAGAATAAAAAAGTAAAAATGGCTTTGATAAATATTCGAAAAATAAGTAACTGCGTTCAGAACTTTACAGTTTCGTAGACGATAAAAATTAATGAAGGGATTAAAAGTTTAGATTACGTTTTGGAATAAATCTGTTATTAAGATACGCGTTTTTAAAAATATAGGAATTTAGCTAGAAATAAATAATAGAGCGTATTAAAAAAAAAAAGAAATAATGAATAGGCCGACAATTTAGAATAATTTAAATGAATAGTAAAAGGTAAAATTTTTATATAACATATATATATATACGGACATTTATGTAAGTTTAAATATATTTTTTTATAACACAAACATGTTGCTACACACATCTCTACAAATGACTTTTTCAAAAGTGTGAAATGTGGATCTCTATGAGAAATATATATTTCTTAAACCCTATAAAGAATGTTTAATCACTAATTAGTGTTATTTTATTACAATTTCAGTTTTTATAATTTAATTAATTTATTAGTGCCGATTTAGAAAATATAGTTGTTTTATGATAATGAATTATACCGATAAAGTCACTTAAATAATAACTAAATATATATTTAAAATCCATTTATATTTGAAAAATACATTTCTTGCGACAATTACCGTACATTTAAAAATAATTTTTACTTGATATTCTTCTTCAATGTAATTAAATAAAAATCTGTGGCTTATAATGTGGCTTTATTGACTTTTAATACCATGAAACTTAAGAGATTAAGAGAGTATAATCTACGTAACAAACTGAATTGTCAAAGGGAATGGTTTGTATGGATGATTAATTAAAGATTAAATAAGAAGAATCGAATAATCCAATCGAAGAATTTAAAGAAATTATTACAAAGTTTAAGAGCGAGAAAGAAATATTAAGTGCCATAGAGTATATTTAACTTTAGAGAGAAGTCCTTTTTTAACCGAAGTTATTATTTTAAAAACTTTAAATAATGCTTTAATTTACAGGTAATGTGTTACATTTTATTTAAATCCTATTTAATGCATATTTCAAATAAATAAAGATGAATATGCATATGTAACTGATGTTTATTGGTTAATAAAACATTGTTGCTGGCTTTTGTATAAAATAATTTTAAAAGGAGGAAAAAGTTTATTCAGAATCACACGTCGTATATTATATATCATCACTTTGAAAAATAATTTATAATACAATTGCAACTATATTATATTACATGATATCAGTTATGTAAAATACCCAGGTAAGTACCCAATGTGAGTAAAACTCGTATAGGTATTGTTTATCATATATGAGTGAAAAGAAAGAAATAATTACAAATTTAGACTTTTTTCCAATGTATAATTTAAAAGAAACACTATGCTTATGTTTTACATTTAAGTATCAGATTTCAATATCTGTTAATTATAACGAAGAACTCAGAATCATTTTATCAATAATATATATATATATATATATATAATTTAAAAGAGAAAATAATTATAAATAATATATAAATATAAAATATAAAATATGCAAAATGAAAATATATAATTTTATCAGCTCAGAAATCTTAGGTTGTTAAGATCAATTCAATATTAGTCAGAAACAATTTCGAAATCTGAGTCATTCTATTCACCCATTTCAAAGCTCTTGCCAGTTGAATGTACAGTCAGCAAATTATAAAAAAAAAATAAAAAATAAAAAAATAAAAGTGGGAGAGATATTGGACACCTTATACATTTTAATCATTAATTTGTACCAGTAATCAGCGAAAATAACCATCAACAGAAAATTGTGTTTTCTTTAAATTTTTCTCAAAGTTAATTTTCTTGTGTGATTTCTAAGGATAAAAGAATGTTTTTCGGAATCATGGGGGACTCGAAAGAGGTTACTGTATATTTTAGTTTGTGATTATGGTGCATTTTCGTGAATTAAGAAACATCTCTTTATTTATTTATTTATTTATTTATTTATTTTGTAGAATTATGTAGTAATCAAAGGAGGAGTGATTCGGCAAAGTAGTTTAGGCGTTATGCAGGTTTAAAGTTTAGAATTCCTAATGTTAAATCTATTTATATTGGTTGCAAATCAGATTGAAATATAGGTAGTTTTTAAAAACATATCTTAAAACTACTTAGCAAAAGCAGCTGGAATTTTGGATTCCCAGATTTGAAATTTTAAAATTCATTTTTACTCTTCATTGAATTATATTTATTTTATTTTTATTATTTATTTTAATGAGATGACATGGTAAGTAGTTATTACACTATATTTTCAAAGTTGTTAAGTTTATTATGCTCTAAATCGATTTGGGAATAATCCGTTTAAAGGGGTTTGATTGGGAAAGTTGGTTTAAATATGGAGATCATTTTTTGAATACGAACTAAAAACACGCCATCTAAAAATATTTTTTATTATTTAGAAGACGAATTAGATTGTGCACTAATTGCAACATTTTGTAATATTAACTTATCATCTTTTCATATTTTGATATAACGCAAATAATATCATCTATTTTTCCCTGGCCATTTTATGGAAAAAAAAAAATCTTGCTTTCTTGATTTTGAATTCGATTAGGCATTGCATGTGAACTGTTACTTCATGTGATGGTCTTCAGTATATCGATTACATTTGTAAAACAAAATAATTAATTGACATCCTAAAATATCCGAACTTAGTAATTATAAAAAATGGGCGAAGCAACTCAATACGACAACTTGCAGATATTTTTCTTAACTAATGCGAGAGCTGCTGTCATATTTGAAGAATTGTCAATCAGAAACAGACGGGACAAATTAAGACTTTTTGAAGTTTTTACTTTTTTCTTCTAAAATTTAGAGAACTATCTACATGAGCAAATTCTTGAATATAACATCTCCAATTATTGATTAATCAAACCATAAATTTCAATAGTATTTTAAAGAAAAAAATCTTTTTAAAGTTTAAAACATCTAACACTTTGTAAAGAATACAGTGGTACACCACACTAAACACGGTAAAATATGAAAGGAGGGAGCTAAATTACAATATTTGTAACTAGTTAAAGGAATAAATAACTTTTAAGAACTCTTTAGTCATATTTTAAATACGATAAATAGCGCAGAACATAATGTATACATTTTACCAAGTAGGGGTTGTTTACTCTTTTTTTTTTTTTCCACGACTGTACTTCCAATGCTTTATTATCCAGTTTTGAGTCAAATTTAACATAGAATTTTTACTACTAACATGTATAATTTTTCTTTTAAAATGTCTACTTCAAAAGAACTAAATATCCATGTTATTACTGGTGTAAAATATATTGCAGGCTAATATTAATACATTTCGATTTTCGGTTGTATATGATGTATTTTTCCTACGAGACTGATTAAACAAAATTTACAAATTTTCAGTGCTTTAAATTAACGATCTCTTAAAATTTTTACCTTTACGTAATAGGAAGGACTATATTTTTTCCTATAAAGGTTCCTTGACACCCTATGCAATAGTACAAAAAATACATCTAATAAAGATGAAAATCATTATGTTGTATCTAAATAAAAGTTTAATGTATCTTTAATTAGTTTTATGAGGATTAATTAATTGTACCATGCCAATTCAACTAAAATATTCTAATTAATCTGAAATTACATTAATGAGAATACGTAAAGTGGTACAGAATAACTTTTTTTTTTTTTTTTTTTTTTTTTTTAGCACCCGGTATTTTTAGCACCTTATTTCTTTCCCCCAGCTTATTTTGTGTCGGATCCAAAAAATAACACAAACTCTAACCGTAAAACAAAGCAGTACGATTAAATATTCTGTACTATTTTATTTTTTTTAATTTCTAAGCATCGAACATTTTCAATTTTTATACCGTCGTATTGCGAAAAAATGTACTTTTAAAGGCAATTTGTTTGAAAACTGCATGTCCATTTATTTTTGAGATATTAATTTTTTTGTAGTTTTTAGAGCCATTTGCTTAATAGTGGCAACAGGAGAACTCCATTTCTGTAGAAAGTAAAAGAAAAACAGCAATTATATCTTTTTGTTGCCATTTTCTCATAAAAACTGAAGAAAAAATAATTAAAATACGTGCTATTTTGAAAAAAATATAAATGCAGGATTTCTGATAAAACAAGGATCTATTAGAAACTAAATTTATTTTTAAATATGTATATTAATAATACAAACAAATAAAGGCCGGTGAATCTTTAGATAGCCGATTTTGTTGTCGAGTTTTTTGCGTACTTTACAGTAGATGTTGTTTAACACTTGATCGCAAATTATGAATTCTTCAGCGGATGTGGATGACGTAACTTTATGTAAAATAAAATCGCGTGTTATAAGTCTTAAAACTGACGTACACAAGAGTCCAGATTATTGGAGTTTCCGCTTTCGCCGAGTTATTTTCTTCTGATGAACTTATGGCTTCCATTATTATGAAAGTCATTATAAATGAAGTGTTAGGTGAAGATGAAAGAGCAGCCCTGAAAACTTAGAACTCTGATTTTCTGGTCAGAATGGGAAAAAAATGGCCATAAAAAAATTATGGCGAATTTTTATGGCCACCTAACATTTCATTTATAATGGCTGTTTCATACTAATGGAAGCCCTCAGTCCATCAGAAGAAAATGATCCATTCCAAAGGTATAAGTTCGATTAACTCGGATAATTGGAACTCTACTGTATTTATATTTATTAGCCCCCGGTACGGTATGCTATTTCTTTCTCCCAGCTTATTTTGAGTCATCTAAAAAAAATAACTTTAAGTTATAGAAGCCAGCCGTAAAACAAAGCAGTACTTTTAAATAATCTATAGCAATTTTTTTAATTTCTAAGCATCGCACATTTTAAATTTTTATACCGTCGTATTGCAAAAAAAAAGTTCTTTTAAATACAATTTGTTCGAAAACTGCATCTCCATTTATTTTTGAAATATTAATTTTGTTTTAGTTTTTAGAGACTTTTGCTTAATATTTGCAACGGAAGTACTCCATTTCTGTAGAAAGTAAAGGAAAAGTAGATGTAAAATATTAATTATATGTTTTTGTGGCCATTTTTTCATAACAACCGAAAGAAAATGTAATTAAAATACTTGCTCTTTTGAAAAAAATGTAAACGAAGGAGCTATTATAAAGTATATTTGATTTGAAGTATCTATATTAATGACACAAACAAATGACGGCCTATGAATCATGAGACAGCCTTTTTTTTTTTTTTTTTTTTTTTTTTTTTTGGTCGAGTTTCTGTGTGACGGCATATTCTTGTTGCGTTTGTGTATTATTTCGCGATAGAGACGTCGTATGCCTATTTTAATGTAGATGTTTTAGAATGGATCGTAAATGTGGAATTCTTAAGCAGATGTGAATGACGTCCTTTTACATAAAATAAAACGTGTACTGTAAGTCTTAAAATAAATATGTTTCGTACTATTTACATATACATATATTTTCTTTCATCATAAATTCTGAAAAAGCAGAAATCCTGTTTTATAGTATACATATATATATATATTTTTTTGTCATCGGGGGCGACACTAAATTCTGTAAAAGCAAAATTCCTGTTTTCTAGATTTTTTTTTTTTTTTTTTTTTTTTTTTTTCCAAAAATCGAACGCTTATTTCTTCTCCTGGATAGACGATCCTTTCCTCTCTGTGAAGTGGCGTGCAAAATAAAAGTTAGAAAAAAATCGTTCTGATGCAATTGCAAAAAAAATTTACACATATATTTTTTAAAACTAAATTATACTACTACAGTTGTTGTTTTTTTTAGTTTAAATACACAACAATATGAAATAAATTTAGAAATAGAGATTTGAGTTATTTTTGATATGCTAATATATTTCGAATACAGTAGAAAAGAAAGAAAAATATTATTAAAGCTGAGTTCTGAACCTATGTAATATTTTGAACAATATCTACCCTATATATATAAAATCCTAATGAAAAGAATTTATGAAACGGATATATGAAACGAATTTATGAAACGGATATATGAATCGGCTGATTAAACAACTGATTATGTTTCAAGCGATTTTTCCTAAAATATGGAATACTTTGCGAAGAAATTAATAGCAAAAATCAGCATTGATCGGCAGATCTCAAAACTGGTATTAGAATTTCTAAATTCGAATTAGTTTTCGAAATATTATTTTTTTTTTCTAACAGATAAAATCAAACAGATATTTTTTTTTCATATTTCAGAAAAGGTTGACATGGTAACCCGGCTATTGTTGTTTATTTGATAATAAATATTTATTTACATTTATTTCTTTTTATAAATTATATAAATTATTTTGTTCTATAATTATTATTATTATTTTATTTCCTTTAGAAAATAATAAAAAATAATTAATAAATACTGTACTACTTAATTATTCCGTAGACCAATTTCGCCAAATGATATAAATCGCCAAATTATACAAATTGAAATCATTTTTATTTTAAATAACAAAAGAACAGATAAATTAGTATAACATTAATAAATATACAAATAAAAAGTCGAAATGAAAATCACTAATGACGTAAACACGTGTAACTTGCTTAAAGTCAAGTGAATGTGACATTTACGATCAACCATTATTGTCATTTAATCTTATAGTTTGGCAATAGATTTTTGGTCGATGGGATAACTAGGTAATACCAAAAATGCATATGTAACTGGTATTTGAAAACGAGGTTTTCGCCAAATTTTCGAAAAAAAATTCATGTCAAATCTGCTGTGCGTATGTGACATCTGGCCAAATATTATCACTCGAAAAAGAAATGCTAACTGGCGAGTTGAAAAAAAGCTATTGGCGAGATTTGCATCCGGCTAGCGTAGCAGTACCAAGAATTCTTTGCAACCATGGCGAATTTTATGTTGTTTTATTCGAAAAAAAAATTTGATTTTTTAAAATCAAAATGGAAAAATTAAGGTCCCATATTGACGCGATTTTTTTCTAACGCCAATGTCATATACGGAACGGGCACTTAACTGGCGCCAAAGAATCGTTATTTTGCTTGATACGGTAAGCCGGATACTGTTGTTTATGCTGTTGATGCGTTCCTCAAATTGGTGTCGTTAAAAAAATCGCGCCAATATGGGACGTATATGACATCTGTGCCAAACTTTCATATGAACGGTGAAGGGACCAGACCATATTTGTTTATAGCAGTTGATGACTTGAACGATTATAGTACAGATGAAATGGCGGCGATATAATACTATTTGGTGACATATCACCTGTGCCTGGCTAACATTAAAGTACCAAAATGGCACCTAGAGTTTAAAAAGCGAAGTGGTCCGCCTGGAACTGTTGATGATAGTCACATGACTTAGGCTAATGTTATAGAGATTGTTTTAAAATACCGGGAGAGAAAGACTCTGAATACTTAATTAATTTTATTTTAGCTTCTTTTCAAATGTTTAACTGATCCTCTTTAATCAAAAACGAAAACAACCATTCGATGTCTTAACAGTAACTGATTCGCCCTTAAATTTTTGCAATGAAAGGGAATTGTTTGGAAACCTGTTTACAGGGAGATCTGCACAGCTTTTTCCAGAATAATTCAATCTTCCCTAATATTTTTAAAACCCATCAAATTAGCGTGTTTTTAGATTATGCGGTGTCTGAACGGGGATTGGCGAGCATAGCTTGCAGGGGTCATTGCCCCCTACTTGTAAAATAATATTAATAATAAAAGATAAGGAGCACATTATACGTTCCTGAATTATTAATATTATTATTATTATTTTTTTTTGTATACACACATGAAATTGGTAGGGCTGGTACTAAGAAACTATAAAATCAAAATAATTTACCACCTATCGATGATATATACCAGGGTCGGCGAACCTTTTTATACCCGCGTGCCCAATTTTTTTCAAAAAAGATTTTGCGTGACCATGACGTGCCAAGCACCAAAATTATTTAGTGGATCAACAGTTCTCGATTTTTATTCATTGGGATTTAAAAATATGGGACAATATACATCTAATCATTAGGTTAACATATATTATGAAGTAATAAAATGGTGAATGTGATGTTGGTTATGCCAAATATTAATATGGTGTTCAACCTACTTTCTTTTAATAGGATGCAAGCTGAATTCGAGTTACCTAACAAGTGGTTTGGGTTTCTAATATTTAAGGTTTTCGTATCATTTCCGAAAATAATGATCCTAAGGAATAAATAGAGCGAACAATTGTGAAAACTACATATTTTATACCAAGTGACTTTAGTTTCATCACTGAGAGTTCTACTTATAATACCTGATATTTTTCTTTTTGATATTATCCCAATCTTCTCTTAATTTGATAACCTATTGAGCCAATATTGGAATAATTTAGAAATTCAATTAGTTGCTTTCCAATAAAAAAAAAGAAAAGAAAAGAAATAAAAGCCCAGCTTGTATAAGTTTGCGTGTTTTGTTTAACTTCATTCTATTTTTTTTTAGGATTTCAATCAACGCCGTGCCGAAAATATTCTATCGCGTGCCAAGTTTGGCACGCGTGCCATAGGTTCGCCGACCCTGATATATACGAATACATATAATGTATACTAATGTCCCAGAAAGTATTGTCAAAATTGGCGTTTTTTACCATTTTTTAAAAATCAAAACGGCCGTATTTCAATAGCAATCAACTGTAATTCAAGATATATCAAGCCCTTTATATAGATAGATATATACGTGTACAATATAACTCTCAAAATTTGGCATCGTCGGAACAGAATAAGCGAGATTTTTTTCTAATTTTCCGGATTTGTGAAAGAATATCAAAAGTACTTTCGATATTCTTAATGGTAGCTTTAGTCATAATTTAATTCATATCAAAGAAATAATTATGTGAGAAAAGAAAAAAATAAATAAATATTTTTAAAAAATCCCTGCTTTAATCGGTGTTTAAAAAAAAAAAATTATAATAATAATAATGAATTTTGAAGTTATTTCTCCTCATGTAATTTCAGAAACATGTTTGCCAATTTTATGTGGTTTTGCTTTAAATCTTGAATTTTTAATTCGTAAACAATTGCTATCTTCATTACTCCCGTAAGTTGAAAGTGTGAAAAAGAAACGTCGCCGGAGACAGGGGGGAGCGGGGACGGTATACCGGATTTTTGAAGCTGCCGGATTTCCGTAAGCGAATTTTTCGAGATCACACTGTTCGCACACTCAAGAGAAAAAATTCTATTTTTTCTTAAGCATTTTAATACGAATATCTGAAATTTTCAGTAACATGGGAAATGAATTAAATTTAAGAATATGTTATGAAATTTATTTATTTTTTTCATTTCCTACTCTTAGTTCACACTCTTCCCATATTTATTTATTTATTTATATATCTTGTACAAATTTTCAATCGTTAATAAAATATTTATTATTCATCCTATCAAGTTGAAATAATTTTTTTAAACTTGTACTGGATGACGATTGATGTTAATACAGTTTTTTCAAATATTAATTAATTAATTAAATTTTAATTAATTAATTTTAGTTTTACATGGAAAACAAAATGGCGGTCATTGGTTATAGAAGTATTTAATGCATCTTCATATCTATAAGGGGGGGGTTACCATAGGGGGGCCCTGTTCTGTGTGCCAAATACCGCCAAGTTTGTCGCTAACTTGGCAATATATCGTCAAATTTGGTGACCAAATTCGAGTCGCCAAAAGTGACGCCACTTTGGCGATATCTCTAATATTTCGCCAAGTTCCCATAGGCTTCCATTGTAAACCTACTTGCGTATAGAAAATCAACAAATTGAGATATTTTAATGAAACAAAAACTAATATTAGCTTAAGGGATTATATTAATTTTTTTCTTTGATGACCTAAATAGGAATTGACTTTAAAAACAAAATTTTTATATTACTTGTTTCCTTTTTATAGCAACAAAAATAAATTTATGAGCTCAGATTAGTGCTTATTTCATTAGTGGTATGTCTGTTTAGTATTGAAAAACGTTGTTTAAAAGGATTTCCACAGCAATAGCTTTTAAATATTGATCTTCATGCTGTAATTCCTCCAAAATACTGATTCGGCTCATAATTATTTTATTTCATTACGATATTTTTTGCTCTTCTGTCTAAACGGGTAGAAAGAGACGACACCTTTGAGCAAAAGAGATATATGAACTATTTTAAAGTCAATATTTTTAAATATTTATGAGCAGTTATGCTCACGCCAGATCCATGAATAACAGTAACCACTTTTAATATGTTACATAATCTACACTAATAAAAGAACAAATCGTTCTGCGTGTCTGTCTGTGTGTGTGTGTGTGCGATGTCTAGCAAAAACTACTGCACGTAGAAGTCTGAAAATTTAAGTGTGATTAGGCCAAGAGAGGTCCTGATGCACCTGAGGCTCAGATTATTAATTTTTTAAGGGCTGTGGCCCCTTTAAGTTTTTATGCACTATAACATGCTTCTTTTCTATCCGATCTTCGTCGTTTTAGGGATGAATTATCCTTTCAGTTTCTGCCCCATTTCTACATTTCAGTTAAAACCCTGGCGCCCTTGCAAGGGGCCCAGTACACCCCTCTTGAAGTTTTAGTGCACTAAATTTTTAATAACATGTCTCTTTTCTATCCGATCTTCTTCGTTTTTGGGTGAATTCTCCTTTCAGTTTCTGCCCCATTTCTACTTTTCAGTTAAGACTTTGGCACCCTTGCAAGGAGCCCGGTACAAGGACCCTTGACGTTTTAGTGCACTAAATTGTTAATAAATTGCTTTCTTTTTATCCGATCTTCATTTTTGGGATACTTCCTCCATTTAGTTATTCTCCCGTTTCTACATTCCAGTTAAGACCATGGGCCGATATAGGGTCCCGTAGTGCCCGATCCAGGGCCCCTTAAATTTGTTGCGTGCCACGCGTTTTTCACACCCTATTTTTCTCACCGTTGCAGTACGTAATTTTAAAGTTGAGTCTTGAACTCTTCTCCCTGGACCAACACTCACATATTTTTACTGGGACCCTAGGGCCCTTTTTTAAGCATTTGCCCAATTTTTTGCACATTTATTTCAAATTATATTCTAGTACCTATGCCTAATCTTGACTAATCGAAGATCTAAAACTTTTTAAAATGTTTTCATGTTAGGACCTTGTTCTCAACTATCAGTTGGTCCCTTTTGGACGCCCTATTAAAACTCCATTAAAAATAGTCCGATTCACTATCTTTTTTTTTTTTTTTTTTTTTTTTTTTTTTAACAACATATTAGGTTCTCCAGCTATTACATTAACAACAAAAAAATATTGCAGACTTCAACTACCACCAATTTTGAATATAAATCGGCTTCTTGTGGCGCTTGGTGCAACTTCTTTAAAAATGATCCGAAAAAACTTGCAGATTTCTTTATCATAGTTCTAGCGTCCTCTGATAACAGTAACGACTACTAAAAAGTGTATTTATTGCAAACTACATGCCACTTAAGTCCCTTCCCCTTGCTGCCCGGTACAAGCCCTTTTAAGCTTTTGCACCATAAATTATTAATAAATTACCCCTCTTAATCCGTTCTTCATTTTTGGAACCATTTTTACTTTCTTCTATCTTCAATAGAAGAAAGTATTGTAATCGAAATTTTTTTCGACTTCCGGTTTTCGACGGATTTGCATGTTTTAGGGGTCAGAGATTCCAAAAAACATGTTTATAGAAAATGTCTGTCTGTGTGTCCGTCTGTCCGTCTGTCTGTCCATCCGTCTGTCCGTCTGTCCGTCCGTCCGTCTGTCCGTCTGTCTGTCGCCATTGCACCATCAAAAAGTGTATGAAGTTATGCATAGAATTAAACCAAAATTTTATCATAAGTTTTTGGCTATGGCAAGCAGGTCCTCCCGGAATTTGGAAAAAATTCGCCGGTAGGGGGCGCTGATATAACAATTTTTGTGCGATTTTGAATATTGTACCATCCAAAAATGTATGGAGTTATGTGCAGAATTGAACCAACTTTTTAGTTTAAGGTTTTGGATATGAGAAGCAGGTCCTCCCTGAATTTTGAAAAAAATCGCCGGTAGGGGGCGCTGTAAATGCGTTTTTTGTGCGATTTTGAATATTGTACCATCGAAAAGTGTATGAAGTTATGCATAGAATTGAACCAAATATTTATTTTAAGTTTTTGGCTATGGCAAGCAGGTCCTCTCTGAATTTGGAAAAAATTCGCCGGTAGGGGGCGCTGTAATAGCGATTTTTGTGCGATTTTGAATATTGTACCGTCCAAAAGTGTATGAAGTTATGCATAGAATTAAACCAAATTTTTATTTTAAGTTTTTGGATATGGCAAGCAAGTCCTCCATGAATTTGCAAAAAATTCGCCGTTAGGGGGCGCAGTAATAGCGATTTTGTGCGATTTTGAATATTGCACCATCGAAAACTGTATGAAGTTATGCATAGAATTGAACCAAAAAAAATTTAAGTTCTTGGCTATGGCAAGGAGGTCCTCCCTTAATTTGTAAAAAAATCGCTCGTAGAGGGCGCTGTAATAGCGATTTTTGTACAATTTTTGTGCCATTTTGAATATTGTACCGCCTAAAAGTGTATGAAGTTATGCATAGAATTGAACCAAATTTTATGTGTTTATTTTTGGTCATGTCACGAAGGTCCTCCCTGAATTTGGAAAATTCTGCCGGAAGGGGGTACTATAATTGCGATGTGTGTACCATTTTCATTATTGTACCATCGAAAAGTGTATGAAGTTATTCATATAATTGAACCAAATTTTTTGTGCATGTTTCTGGCTATGGCAAACAAGTCCTCCCTGAACTTGAAAAAATTCCGAAAGAAGGGGGCGCTATAATTCCGATCTCTGTGCCATTTTCATTATTGTACCATCGAACACCGTATAAAATTATGCATACAATTGAACCAAAATGTTTGTGCTTGTTTTTGGCTTTGGCCAACAGGTTCTCCTTGAATTTGGAAATATTGCGCGGTAAAGGGGCTCCGTGCTAGCGATTTTTGTATACTTTTCTTGATTTTTCGTAGTTCTATTGTGCATCGGCGGCTCATGCTGCGGCAGGAACTCGCTTCCTGCCATGCCGGCTATTCGCAAACAGCTGATAACGACAGAATAAGGAAAAATTAATAATTTTAACAAATATCATGATATAGATTAACTCGTTTTTAGTCCGTTTAATTGACTTGAGCAGAAATTTAAGATGAAAATCAAAGTTGGTATAGTATTGAACTAATAATATTGAAGTATTAACATGTGTAACTAGGTTTTGAAATATTAAGATGTATAAGATAGAAGAAAGTTTTGGGATTGGCACATCCAACTAGTTTCATTTAGTTATTCTCCAGTTTCTATATTCCAGTTAAAATTCTGGGGCACCTTAGGGTCCTGTAGGTCCCTATCCGGAGCCATTTGAACTTTTTGTGTGCTATGCATTTTTTACACCCTAATTTTCTCACCTTCTCATTGCATAGTTTTAAAATTGAGTCTTGGATTCTTCCCCCTAGAACAACACCCTCATATTTTTATTGGGGCTCTAGGGCACCTTTTTAATCATTTACCACATTTTTGCGCATTTCTTTAATGTATTATTCTAATGATTATTTCATACTCTATGATTAGTTTTGGCTAACGGGAGATCTAAAACGCTAAGTACTAAAACATGTTTTCATTTTAGGGCCCTGCCCTAAACTATATGTTGGGCCTTTTTGGGCTCCCTGTTATCGCTCAATTAAAAATGGTCCGACTCACGAATTTTTTTTTTTTCTAACAACTTTTAGGTTCTCAAGCTACTACATAAAAGACAAAAAAAAAAAAAAAAAAAAAAAAAAAAAAAAAAAAAAAAAAAAAAAAAAAATGCAGATTTCAGCTATACTAATTTTGAATATTAATCGTCTTCTTGGGACATTTGTTGCAGCTTCTTTAAAACTATCCTATTCTATTGCAATTGCATTTAATAGTTTTAGCGTCTTCTAGCTACTTTAAATCTCGTGAGAAAATTTCTTATACCCAACTACATTCCAGTTAAGACCCTGGCCTCCAGGTCCCGGTCTTTCTTTATACCTCGGCTACCACTTTCTTCGAACATTAATCTTCTATTTCAGCATCAACTTACGTCTACTCACTACAGCCGTAAATTAAAAATCGCGTTACTTTAAAGGTAACTATAGTTAAATGATTTCATCCGTTTATTAAATATCGTGTTAATGCTAATAGTAATTGATGAAATTTACAAGGTCAGGGGGCATCTTCCACCCCTTGGTGGCGCGTTATTTCCTCGGGTTTTTAGGGCCCAATTTCAACGGGATTTGCTTCCTTCAACTTAGATTACAATTCAGCTACTTTCTGTATTATGAAATTTTATCTTAGACTTTAGTTACCAACATTTGATGCATTTTTTTTTTTCATTCTATGGGCTTGATTCCTACGAGGTTTGGTTCACTCAACATGGTTTTCGATTGTCTGCGGCATGTGCGGGAAATTTGATGGGAACACCCTAGACACTGCGGAAGGCAATAGATCCTCCGAAATTAGGTTCATTTGAAAGAATTTCCAAAGATATAAAATCATACAAACTTAAGTTTTGTTTAAGGCTATTATTTACAAACCCGGGCAACGCTGGGCGGGTCTCCTAGTAATAATAATAATATATATTGCAGGATTACAGAAAAAATGTCTGTACAGAGAAAAAGGGGAATTGTTATTCATTTATTTTTGTAAGATGTTTTTTAATATTCGAATTTATATCAAATGAGAAATATTTTATTTTGCATTATTTTTCCCTTACTCAAATTATTTTTCATTGAAATGAGCTTGTCTGTCTATTACCTAGGTTAACACGAGTTTTTTATTTTATCTGTTTAATTCGTCTTTCAAAATGTTAAAGGAAAACTTTATTTATAACTTAAATTTTTGAGATAATTCACGATGTTTTAAATTTATTTCAATATTGATATCCTTTCCAGATCCAACAAATGCAGACATTTTTAAAATACATTACTGGATTGGCAGCACCATTTCAACATATCTAATTTCATGCTATATCGCAATGTTAAAGAATGTTGCATGTCAAAATATTTAGAAAACTATAAAATTTAATTTCCCATTATTACAGAGCGGTACTAATAAGTTTTACATTAATATCGTAAACATATTTCTATTTATATGGATAATCTGGAACAATAGATGTTTACATTTTTTGTTCTAAAGTACTCTCGGGAATTTTGTCCCTTGCTCAGTCAGAATTCTTCCGTTTTTCCGTCATGCAGGTGAAAACATTAATCCTTTTCTACGTTCTTTTCCTCCCACCCCAAAGATTTATGTCTTCAAAGTTGATATTTCGCTTAAAGTGGGGGTTATGAAATTTTTCGTGCCTTTCGGTTCTCTGAAGGACTGGTATCATTTCAGCGAAAGTAAAGAAAAAGACTTATATTTTCAGGAATGATTTTTAGTACAAATATCTTGGGTATCCTTTATTTATTGGGTATATCTTGGGTACCAAATGGTTCCGTTAAAAAAGTCTTATAGGAACAAAAACTATACATTAGAATGTAATAATAACCAAGTAATAACCAACTAAGTAATAACCAAAAGGTTAATTACTCCTGGTAATTATTAAACGGGAGAGTTAACACGCAAATAAAAGCATCTGCTGACTTTGTCTACCCAGAAACCTGTTGATTGAAGCTGATAAAATAAAGCAATATAAAAATATCTGCAAAAGAATATTTAAAGAAAAACCAAGCCAAGTTCAAACAAATAACAGTTTATTAAAACATTTAAATAAAACAAAAGTGGAAATTAAAATCATTAAAATAGAATAGAATCAGATCAATGTTATCTGATGTCCTCTTACATAATTCAAATCCACCCCTTTTCATTAATTCTTTCATCTCGGATATTAATTCATCAGCTTCTTCCGAAGATGATGCACCTGTAAGTAAGTCATCGACGTAGTAATAACGGAATACAAAGTTTAACGCTAATGGAAAATTTAGCTTTTTATCCAACGCTAATTTTTGCACAACCATAGTAGCTAAATATGGGCTAGATGCTAATCCATATGTTACTGTAGTGAGACGATATTCACTAATATCATCGGAAAATTTATCTTTCCAGAGAATTCGTTGAAATTCTTGTTCTTCAGGATATATCTTAATTTGAGTAAACATTTTAGCAATATCAGCGTTAATAGCTATATCGTGTATGTGGAATTTCAACAAAACAAAAAACAACTCTTTTTGAATCCTAGATCCCACAATTAAATTTTCATTAAGACAAACATTATTTATAGTTTTTTACATTCCCATCAAACACAACTCTAAGACGGGTTGTTGTGTTACATTCCCTTATGCCTGAATGATGTAGAAGATAATAAACTTCATTAATGGGTTTTTGAATTTCGCCCTTCGGTATTTTCTCCATATGCCCCATATCAAGATATTCATTCAGAAATATACAATAACTTTCATACAAATCGGGTTCTCTATTAAATATTTTTCTCTAAGTTTAGAAATCTTTTCATAGCTAGTGACTTTGACTCCCCTTATTATTTACATTGCTTCTTAAATGGCAAACGCACAATATGTCTTATATTCGAATCCCGTGAATAGGATGTATCGGAAATTAGCTCACAATGTTTTTCTTCATTTGTGTATGCTTCCTTCTAGGGTATATTTTCTAACTCTCAGAACATTTTCACATAAGCTGTTTCAACATTTGCAAAATGAATTATAATATTTGGTTTGTTTTCTGAAAATGTATTAATATCCCCCGTTATTAACCACCCGTAATCCGAATTTACTGAATAATTGTGGACGATGTCACTGTATGCCCTGTCCACAGTGTTCATATAGTTGTATTGAATACAATATAGTACATTAAAAATTTACACAATTAGGCTTAGATATAATGCCTGAAGTTTTATACCTGTTACATTTTTTTTAAAATAGCGTTTTTAACCCTTATGTCAATGACCGAGTACCCAGGTACCTTTTTTCTCTTTTCATCCCGTTTTCAGGGTGTTAATATCAAAAGAAAATAAAATGAATTTAGTTTTCCATTTTTTTGTAGTATTCACTGTCCATTACTATAGTCAATTTAAAATTTGGAAATTTTTTTATTACTTTTTCGGGGCATTAAACACTTTTATACCTGTCATCAATAACCTGGGTACCCGGGTACCCATGCGAATGTTCTGTAGAAAAATACGGAAATTGATAGCTTATTTAGATTTAGATTAATAAAACTTGAATTTAATTTGAAAAAAGTGTTCGACATACTTTTTTTAGGTAAAAATATTTCATTTACGTGAAATTTTGTGGACAAGCTGTACAATACCAAAAGGTGCTGAAATATACATAACATATTGGTTTTCCACATTGCTTATAAGATTTTCTGTTTTTTCTGCGCCGTTTTTGAGGCTATAACAAGCACATTTTACACGAACTGTTTTTATCCTTCTTGTTTCATCACGCCTCAAGCTTTTTGAACCGAGTTCTGAACGTATGGCAGCTTCAAATATGATCAAAGATTTTTTCAGTTTACTTTCAATTCCCGATTTGCTCGAATAATGATATCCTGCGCATTTTGCGATTGATCTTAAATTGCTGGAACCCTCAAGATCTCACTTATTTCCCGCAATAACAGGCGACGATTGTCTGTTTTATTTATAACCATATCATTATTTGCAGTAGGTATGATGTAAGTAGCAAGTACTGCTATAACCAATATAAAGGAAAAATAATGCAAGTGGCCATGTGGTTGTATACCTGTGTGTTGTATATTACCCCAATAATTTATCCATTACATCCACTCCATATTTCAGTTTCCTAATAAAACTGAATCATTTCGAGTTTATCTTTCGGCCCTGTGATGGTTTTATCATGATGCATAGTAGATATTAGAATGACAGCTTTGTTTCTTTTTGGAACAAATACTTATGTCATCATAAAATCCAAATTATGTGGATAAAACGTACGCTATTTACATAGCCTTATTTGTTGGAAAATATGATGTTTGTTTCTTTCAAAGTGTCAACTTTTGTGAGATTCTATTATAATAAATGCTTGGCCAAAGAAAAAGAAGAAAAAAAGTTGTCCACGAGTTGGTGATGATTTGTCCAGAATCCTTGAACAGAGAGGCGAAGTCTTTCCCAACTCTTTCATCTTGGTTTATTTCACGGTCTGTACGTGTTTTTCGGGTGCATAGTTGGCTGTTAAAAGGTTAATAATTATTTTCATGACATACCCACCATATTATGATCCCATATTTAGCCGGTTAAGACTGAATATATTGGGTGAATATTTTTCTTCCTCGAAGATGACATAACTGCCCATTAACCCTTTTCTCTTTCGTCGGTATGTATTTTTTCAATAGGTTAGGATTTAACATAGTCCATAAATAACGAATTGCTGCAGCTTTAACATTTTGAAGACATTCCACTCGTGTGTACTGGTTGCCAAAACGAATAAATCTAAGAATATTCCAGAATAAGGTCTACACTCATACTTGATCGATAAAACAGATATAAGTTTTCCACATCTCTAATGTGTGATCTTTGTTTGAATTGTTAACACCTGAAGTACAGAAGAATCCCGCTAATCCGAACCGCTTTTATTTAACGTATAAATGTCGGGCAAGAAGTTAGAATTAAACAAAAAATGGTAGTAAAGCATGTTTTCTTTTTTTCTTTAAACAGCTTGAATAGAATTACCAAAATGCTCAATATTGTAAAAGTACAGCATAGGTACACAAATATAAAAGGAAAACGTGCACTGCAGGACTACGCAGAACCCCATCTGAAAACAAATCTCGAATAGCAGTTTGTTTACCAGTACTATAAAATTATTTTCTAAAATGCAAAAGGTATTTAATTCGGATGATAAAAAATTATTTTTCCTTTCAACAGTTTGATTTCGCAAATTATCTATAGAAATTTTTTTCATCTCCCACTCGTCGACGTGGTGACTGAGCTATTTGCAGATTCGCGTTTTTAAACCGTTTGTAATGGATTGTTACGTAATTCCTCATCCTGAAGTTCCATTGTATTATTATAAACATCAGGAGTTATTAAACAAGGAAAAATGTTTTTTTTTCCGAAAGTCGTGCCGAATTATCCAGCATGTCGGACTTTAGGATGCCGAATTAGAGGATGTTTACTGTACTACTGAGTACTTATAAATTACATTTTTTTAGCCCGCATCTTTTTCTTTTCTATTTCCATTGAAATTCCGGATAATCCGAATTTTTTGTAATCCGAACAGGTACCGGTCAAAATTAGTACGGATTAGCGGTGTTCTACTGTGATTAATATTTATAAAAATGCATCAAATAGCTCTTCTCTAAAGACAAAAAGTTACACAGTATGAATGAAATAGGGGTGTTTTATGGCCCGAATATGTTAAAATCGCAGAAGGTACCCGGGTAGCCCGGTCATTGGACACAAGGGCAAATTTTGGTCATTGACATAAGGTTTAATAAAATTTTCTCTATGTAACATGAATTGATAGTAACATTCTTCAATTTATTAAAATTACACAGAAATAATTGAACTATTTTTCATTTTTAAATGTAATAAAATTTTATTTTATATAAAAGGCATATTTTTAATAAAATTAACAATAAATGAGTATTGAAATGCAGTAAACCAACGTTTAAAATGCACAAATAATGCGTGGAAAAGCAGCAAACAGCTGTTTCGAATCTACAGCGAGATTCTTCTTCAGTGCAAGAGAGGGAAAAAAGGAACAGCGTGCTAGGAAAAGCAAGGCTGAGCAAAATGATAGACAGAGACGCGCTGCCTTATATACCCTATGCGGGTAGCGAAAGCGCCAGAAACAACCAATGAGAGAGAAGCAGTGGAAACGACTGGGTGGACAAGTAGCGACATCTACCGGAAAAGGAGAGAAAAGGAAACCAAAAAAGAGGAAATTAAATTAACGCTTTCCAAATACTTGGAAAATCTGGAGTACTAGATAAGTCATTGACTAAAGAGTGAGAATTTTTAATGATGTGGTAAGCTTACCAAAAATCAAGATCAAGGTTAGAAGAACATTTTTGGATAATGGTGGCTGAGGAAAAATCGAGCCTATGTTGAGAAGACCAAGAATGTTGAGCAACAGAAGAACGTTTGAGCTCCTGATTTTTAACATAACCTTCATGCTCTTTTAAACGAAATATAAGAGCACGTTTAGTCTGGCCAATATAAGAAAGGCCACATTGGCAAGAGATTTGGTAAATACCCCAGTTATCTAGGCGATCAATGGGGTGTTTGAGATTTGAAAAAGTGATTTTATTAACAGGAGAAAAAATAACATTAAAATCAAACCTTCTTAAGATTTTAGCAACTTGCTGACTGATTTTAGGAAAAAATGGTAACACAACTGAAGTATTAGAGTTGGAATTAGAATGCTTTTTTGGGAAGCTTACCACATCATTAAAAATTCTCACTCTTTAGTCAATGACTTATCTAGTACTCCAGATTTTCCAAGTATTTGGAAAGCGTTAATTTAATTTCCTCTTTTTTGGTTTCATTTTCTCTCCTTTTCCGGTAGATGTCGCTACTTGTCCACCCAGTCGTTTCCACTGCTTCTCTCTCATTGGTTGTTTCTGGCGCTTTCGCTACCCGCATAGGGTATATAAGGCAGCGCGTCTCTGTCTATCATTTTGTTCAGCCTTTCTTTTCCTCGCACGCTTTTCCTTTTTTCCCTCTCTTGCACTGAAGAAGAATCTCGCTGTAGATTCGAAACAGCTGTTTGCTGCTTTTCCACGCATTATTTGTGCATTTTAAACGTTGGTTTACTGCATTTCAATATTCCTGCACAAAGGCTTTAATAATTGCTATTTTAATAAATGAGTACCTTATCTGTATTCTTCTACTATTTTTCATTTATAATTCTAACTTTATTAAGAAAATATTTAAAGATTTACAACAAAAACATTTTACATTTGGTAGCTAAAAACAACATAATGAATAAGTTTTGATTTGACTAATGATTTATGGTTGAGAATATGCTTTACTATGCAGGTATTTATGAGTACAAAGATGAAATCAAAATATGTAAAATAAATACATTTTGAAGGGGTATTCCAAAGTGCCACATGTCCCCCTATGATAAAAATATTTTTCAGGATTACGAATTTTTGCAATTAAATATGAAAATGGCCAGTGTTTGGGTATTTACAAAAGCCTACACCCAGAAAAAGGAATTGATTAAAACTACAAAACATGTTTTGTTGAGTACATTTTGGCTGTTATAAGCACAATTCTTAGTTGAAACAAAAAATCGGTTTTGTTGCTTGGACAAAAAAAAAAAAAAAATATTGTTAACGCTTTTACAAAATTTTAACAAAATTTCATCAATTGATTTTATGAGTACAAAGATGAAATCAAAATATGTAAAATAAATACATTTTGAAGGGGGTATTCTAAAGTGCCACATGTCCCCCTGTGATGAAAATATTTTTCAGGATTAGGAATTTTTGCAATTAATGTTATCTTTAATTCTATGTTTTTTTTTTTTTTTTTTTTTTTTTTTTTTTTTTTTTTTTTTAATTTTACAATAGTTTTCTAATTTAAATTTGCAATTACAGCAAAATTTTGTTATTTTTGCAAAATTTTAATTGTTGTGTAGTAGCCATAACTATCTAACGTAATTCGGTTTATTTGACTTACATAGCTATCTATCTATATTATAAAGGACAAACATATCCGTGAGTAACGCATGCGTCATTCAGCGAATGGCAATACTTTGAAATCTGAAATGAAATTTCGGGTTTGCAATTTTCGCAACTACAAATTTTTAAACTTCTAAACATCGCACAGTTTCAATTTTTACACCGTCGCATAGGGAAAAAAATTTGTTTGAAAGCTCTATCTCAATTTACTTTTGAGATATTAATTTTTTTTTTTTTTTTTTTTTTTTTTTTTTTTTTTTTTTTTTTTTTTTTAGTTTTTAGTACCAATTTTGTAATTGTAGCAACTGAAGTACTCAATTTCTATTAAAAGTAAAGGAAAAATATTCATGGTTTATTTATTTTTATTGATTACATCCTCATTGATGCCATTTTCACATTGCAAGTAAAAGTAACTTTTTTCTAATTTTTGAACATAAAATGATATCAGCTATTAAAAAAAACAAAAAACAAAAAAAAACACGCATTCTTCTTCATAAATCAAAAGATTGAAGAATATATTTCAATATTTTTACATTACGCTATACTGAATTTGAGACGCTAGGTAAAATGATTCAGTGAGTAAAAATTATGTTATATTTAAAACAACAAAACGATCATTTTCTTTGATAAAACTAAATATTTGACCAATACTAAATGGCCAATACGATGGCAACTAAAGGCAAATTTCTGAATGGTAAATTTTCTCGGGTACTGAGATTAGAACTTAAAGTTTGTGCAAATGGTCACATGAAAAGTTGTATCGGACAAACGTGACTTTAAGTTTGGAAATACATTCATTAATAATGTATATTGCGCGTTAAAATACTTTTAAATTGTGAATTTGAGTGGTGCGTATGTAAATTTTCAGAATGTGAAAATAACGCATAGTTTAGATTTTATGAGGGAAATTTTTATGATGTGACAAAGCGAAATTCTTTTTACTAATTTTTCATCTGGTAAAAAAAAAGAGCCTCAATCGATAACTTCAACATAATTGCTCATCTTGATTACGTATTTTAATACAGTTTAATTTTTCAATAATTTAAACAGTTGAAGTTCGTGGAAATAATATTTTGGTAATTTTAGATTAAAAACCTTATTTGTTTTAAGAGTTAGACAACCAATGCAAGATGAATTTTTCATTGTAATTATTTTTGTTGATTTATTATAAATTCAATCTAACAGTTCCATTCTAAACATTTTAATTTTGGATAATTAAAAATCGGGATGGACCAAGTTAGTTAAAAAAAGAAAATAAAAACCTCTCCCATTTATTTTTCTTGATTTTAGGTAGATTTCGAAAGAAATACTACCTATTGCAGTCGTTACCATGGTGCGACTTTTGAAAAATTCCTTCATAACTTTTCATTATAGGACCCCAGGAACCCAAAACCACCCCTGCCTAAAAAGTTTATATATATATATATATATATATATATATATATATATATATATATATATATATATATATATATATATATATATATATATATATATATATATATATATATATATATATATATATGTATGTATGTACTAAATTTTGTCCGCACGATAAAAGTCGCAATTATGCACGAATCATCTTCAAACTCGCCAACAACTTTGAGATGGCTAATATCTCGGCGGGGATTGAAAATGGGCGAAATCGGCCCAAGAGGGTGGAAATGGGGAGGGTTCAAAATTTTCAATACTGTCTTAACATGATTCTGATAAAACCAGCTCTTACACAACAATGGCAGGCAAAAAATAAAAGTTTTTCGTTATAGCAGTTGCCAACAATTAAAAAATAATAATAATAATAAAATTCTCACCACAACAATTACTTTTCTTTTGCAAAATTTTCACGTGTAAAATTAAATAGTTTGACGAATTGAAAACAAATTGAATATTACGTCATAAGTTTCCTAGAGCAAGATTTCAGCATGAAAACTCAAAATAAATAGTTTGACGAATTAAAAAAATATGTATATTGCGTCATATTGGAAATATAATGGACATCAGCAGGTGAATATGTAACGCCATGTAAGTTTGAAGAAACGTATTAAAACATGATAAAAACCCGACTATGGAAATATTAACATATTTTAACACTTTAAGGTTCTCTGAATTTTTTGTAGCCATCTTTTAAACCTATTCCATATATATGTGTGTGTGTATTCGTGTATATTACAAAAAGTTTAGCTCCCTACAACTCGCTCTTTGAGAAGAAACTGGGTTTTATCTCTAATCTTTATTTAAGTTTTGTTGGAGAATTTAGTACTTAACATCGAAATCTACCTCCGCCTGTAGGCCCGAGCCGGCAGGGATGTTTTTTATTAGAAATTGAGCATTTAGATTTTAAATAGTTCAGAATATTTAGCAGGTAAATTACACTAAAATAATATGTACTGTACATAGTTCTTTGTTGATGTCTTAATTTTAAGAATAGGAAAAAAAATAATACAAGACAAAGACTTTTCTCTAGGAAATAAAGTATTTGTCGTATTTAAAAAAAAAAAAAAAAAAAAAAAAAAAAAAAAAAAAAAAAAAAAAAAATTAAGTTAGTTTGAAATATTTTATTACTCTACGGACTACCAAGCAGGACTGTCGCTCGGTCAGGGCAAGCTATAAAAACAAATGTTAACCCCGCCAAGCAAACAAACGCCTAGGACCGAAAGCCAGAACAGCGTAACTACTTATTATACTGAAGACAACTTCTTCATGTTAAATAGACAAAACGTGCCAGCGTAAAATTTGCAATATCTAAAGAACCAATCATCGCAGAAAAATAAAACGGAAACTAGACGAATCTAATGAAGATATCCTTCAATTTCAGACTAAATACATCTTCATAAATTTAATATAAACAGAGCTATAGACTTTAAAAATAAACGTCGAGATATTGCAAATGATCGATTTTTTTTCTTCGTCTCAACTTTAATTCGATTAAGATAGAGACTTAAATAACGGACAGAAAAAAGTAAGGATTGCATTTTTGGATAGATATTTACTCAATCTACGTGCTTTTATAAAATTCAGTTTAAAAAATATAAAATTTCTATTCTTAATTAGCAAAAAACTGTTAATTAATTCTAAAATTAACAAATTATGCCAAACAACGATAAAACAACCAAAGAACACGTAACTATCCACATTATAATAGCACAAATCAGATACGGTAAGACCACTTTGATTTTAATATACCAATCGACCACTGTCCCTTATGTTTTTTTTTTTTTTTTTTTTTTTTTTTTTTTTTAATAAAACTGGATAAAAATAAAATTTTTAGAAAGATCTTTAAGGGGGTAGGAAGGATACGTTTAAACCATCAAAATTTTATAATTTTTTTTAAATGCATATTTTGATTTCGTAATCATTTCTGAACATTATGCAAAAAACCGCATTAAAAAATTCCCATTAGTTATACTAATTATGGCAGTTTTATTATGACTACATATTAAGACTACATAGGATAATTAAACTTTGCGTTGCGTTTATTCAAAACAATGAATTTTGATACTGCGCGCAGTGTTACTAAAAAAAACTATGCACGGCAATCAAATGAAATTTTTACCACATATTCATTTCTGTATTATCTACAACTTAAAACTAGAAAAATGTAAAATTTTATTTTTTTTTCTGTTTTTGTACTTTGAAAATACTTTTCAAAATGTGAAAATTTATAACTTTTTGTTAATTTTTTTTAATTTAGTCAATATTTTTTACAAATATTCTGGTTTTAGTATAAAGGTAACTCTATTATGCATTCATTTTCACCAAAATTTCCTCTTTATATGCATATTTTCAGATTTTATCATGCGTGCAAGATTTATTTCTATTATTATCATATATATTTAAACTTATCATTTCAATATGTATTTATGAATTTACAAGTATATGTATATTTAAAATATAAATTTAAATACGAGCTTTACATTTCAATGAAGTTGGATTTTTATTTTTGATTTATCACACAAGTTTTTGAAGCTTGGAACATAGTAATATTTTTTACTTTTTCGACGTGTTCAAAGGTATCCAACCCCTTAAAAAATATGCATGAAGGGCTTGGCGGCCATCTTTCCATATTTTACTCTAGGAGCACAAATTGGGAAAACGTAATATGTTTGCATTATTAACAATTTCGAACTTCTTGTTTCAACTACGGACAGATAAATTAAATAGGCCTTTATGTTGAGAAAATAAATTAATTTTCACTGCTTTTAAATAATTAATTATCCCCATAAGATAATCACGAGATGAATCCTGAAGATACGTTACCAATATCTTAAGACACAAATTTCTAGGAAAACCACCTCCAGAAAGAAAAAAATAAAATGTTTGCTTGAGTAACAATTTAGAACTTTGGATTCTAACTACGGATTTGCGTGCTAAGAAATTTCTGTAAAATATGGAAAGATGGCCGCCAAGCCCTTCATGCATAATTTTTAAAACATTGGAATTTTCAGAAACACGTTATGATGTATTTAGTAAAGGAGAAAAGGCTTTCTATCAACGCATACGTAGACACTCCACTTACATATGATAAATTTTTAATGGAAAATGTTAAATAAGTACAATAATTTAAGCTTGAAAATTTGATATCACACAATTTTTTAGCCACAACTCTATTTTTTTTTTTTTTTTTTTTTTTTTTTACTTTTGAAAAGTTGTTTTTTAGTGGATATTTATATTCTAATCGGGCTTTGCCCGATTAGATGGGAGTACCCGCTGCCATCGGCTGCGTGTTTCCCGGGCACTTTCAAAGAAATCACTTCATATTTATAAACTCCTCCAAAATTTCCTTCGCATTCGGTAAAGTAGTTCCCAAGAAACAGATCAATCGCAAAGAATCACGAAATGTTCATGGAAAACACAAAAACAAAAAACAAAACAAAAAAAAATTAAATCACCGGTTTTTGCGATCTATTTTATGAATTTTTGTGATTTTTTTTCGACTCATAGTCTTTTCTAATAAAAATAATCACGAATTTTTAACAAAAATTCCCGTAATAAATAAAAAAAAAATTACCGGATTTCGCGGGGGTTTGTTTTGAAAATCACATAAAAATCTGTATTTGTTTTTAAAATTCGGTATCGTCTGAAAGATTAAAACATTACATTTATTTTTACATAATTTTTTGGCATTTTGTTGAAAATTAATGGAGATATTCAATATCTGAAAAACAGAAAAAATCGCAAGTCGCGCGATTTTTGTAATTTTTTGTTAAAAATTGTATAGACTGGCATTAAATCAATAATAATAATAATAATAATAATAATAATAATAATAACCGCGAACTTCCAACGAATATTTCTGAAGGAACTTATCGGAAAGATGGCTTTTTTTGCGATTTCGTTCGAAAATCTGATTAAAAATCCGAATTTTTAGAAAAGATTGAGATCGTCTAAAAAGCACAAAAATTCTTTCTATTATGACGTCAATTCCGTGCATTTCAGGATCAAAACTGTGGGCGTTATTTAAATGCGACATTTAAAGAAAACTGAAAAAAAAAAATAATATCTGTCTGAATTTGGAGCATTTATTCTTTTATATTGTCATTAAAGTTTGAGTTTATTTGAGAATATTAAATATATTGTCGCGTAGGTGATTTATCGCAGTGGGTATTCACTGAAAACGTGTGAAGACAAATTGTATGTATAAACTCGAAGCTTTATTTTCACAACTCAGTGCTATACCATATTAAATATTTTCGACGGGGGCTCTTTTTTCTCGAATGGAGAATTCTAGAAATTATATAACGATTATTATAAGAAATAACAATTAGCAAATTCCTGAAGGAACATTTTTTAATTAAAACAAAATGTAAGCATTATTATACAAATAATTACCTTTTTTTCAATTCATTGCATATTTGCAAGGGATAGTAATAGCAATTTTATTATTTAAGTATATAGTAATAGCAATTTTATTATTTAAGATAAATTAAAAGAAAAATTTAATCTATTTTTAATTATAGCATGATTCTTGAATTTCATAATTCTCAGAATCACTTATTTTGTAATATACATATCAGAAAACGAGAAAATTATTCTCAAAATCTCTATTACAGAAGAGATACGATCTAAAACTTATTTCATGTAACATAAACAACTGAAAGTTGCTACTAAAAACAAGATTTCAGAAATTCTTTTGCAGTAAAAAAAAAAAAAAAAAAAAAAAAAAAAAAGAAAAAAAAGAAAAAGAAATCTTGCGTTATTAACAGAAAGAAAAAAAAAGTAACAAAGAACTTCATATAAAATAAATACTTTATATTTTTGAAAACACAGATTCTCTTAAATATCTGGCAAATGTTTTCAAGCTCCCTGCAACATATTTTGTCAATAGCTCACTCTGCTCTATTTTCTTAAAAATAATGTGATATATTTTTTGTGTCTTCTTATTTCACAAATAATGGACTTTTTTGAGAGAGCTTTTTTTGCTTTTAGGAGAATATTTTTTTTTTCCAAATTTAGGATTTATTGTTATTTTTTTAAATACTTATTGAAAACTAACTTTAAAGTAAAATCAAATTATCTTTTATAAGAAAATATAAACTTCAGAGGTATTTTTTTTTATTCGTAAATCACTATTTTATAAGAAATAAAAAGATATTTATGAAATTAACCAGAGTCTTTGAATGTAAGTAATTCACGACGGGAAATGAGTATTCTCGTTTTCATTAAAAGAAAAAAAAAAAAAAAAAAAAAAAAAAAAAGAAAAAAAAACATCATTGACTGAAGACGTGGCTACTACCTTACAGAAAATACATTTATGACATATTGCCCATATTTTTTTTTTTTTTTTTTTTTTTTTTTTTTTGCAAGACATTTTATATTAATATTGTGCATGGAAAGATATTTACCGATGCATAAACTTTGAAAAACTATCTATAACACCTTACAAAAATACTTTCTGAAGAGGAAGGACCTTGTACCATTTCAAAATTCAATTTTGATAAATTGCCCGTCGGCATTATGTTAAAAATAGTTTACGTTATAGTGGACTACCAACTTTCATATAGGGTGGCTCTAGCGTTTTGAAATTGAACGTGATGTCAACATTTAATCTGTGTGCGCAGCAACGACATCTATTCTTTATTTTACTGTAGTTTTCTGAAGTATGTAACTCTCGTCAACTACTGTTTCTGATTTTCGTTGTAAGTTTATGCAAATTAGTCTTGGTCGGTCAATCTGCAGTAAATCGGTCAATCTGCAGCAAGTAAATTTAAAAGTCTGTAATGTCGAGTTTTGGTTGAGTCCTGCCTCTCCCGTAAAGACGGCCTGCGTTGAAGAATAGAAGTGGAGATTTTGACACAGGTTAAATGATTTCAAAACTTTTGATTAAACACTTGCCCCTTATTAAGATACTTTAAATTATAAATTGAGAAAATGAAGTTTGCCGACAGCCAGGGGTTATTAAGTTTTCTCAAATTAGATTGTTTCCAAGATTTGGGGTAAAGTTTGGTCTGCAGCAAAAGCAATAGGTGAGATTGGTAAATTGCCACTGATTTGTATACTATTGGTGATCTATATGTAAGTGGAACTTTAACATTTAATAATATGCTAGTTATTTTTAATGAAATTTGAGTTAATAATTGATCTTTGTTAATCTTCGCATAATACAGACTAAATTTCTCAAGTATCTCTACCACGCATCTGTCCGCTTTGTTCATATAAAAAACTTTTAATTTAAAATCTGAATCACGACTAAGCTTCTAGGTAGTGGCCTTGCCGGACCCGTTACAAGGTCACATTTAAAAATCAATTCAGTAATCAAACTTTAATTTTATATTTAAATGTTTTAATTAATTTAAAACTATGAAACAGTCGAAATTGTTCATAAAAGTAAAGTTTTAGTGATATTTTAAAGAAAAGCCATTCACAAATTTATCTTAGAAAAAAATTATAGAAAAATAATTTTCGCTTTTCACAATCATAAGAAAATTATATTTTTAAAGACAAATGTCTTAACAACAGCTTTCTTATATTGTCGAGAGAATTCTTTTAAAAATATTGTTCCATGTATATATTCATTGTTTATGCATTGTATATTTGTCACAAACAATATTTTAATACGGATGAAAATTCGAAGAAATATTTAAAATATGGAAAAATAAAGTCCATTAATTTTATGAAAAAAGGTATATTTTTAAAGAAAAATATGTAAAAACAGCTTCGCTACATCGTCTTCAGAATTCTTTTAAAAAAAGGCTTTACCATGTCTGCAGTCATTCTTTATGCATAGAATATTTGTCAGTAACAATATTTTAATATGGATAGAAATTCGAATAAATAATTAAAATATGGCAAAACACAGTCCATTATCATGACATTCTGTGTTGAATGGACGGAATGGATATAAAATTGCTAATTGACCTTTTGGAACATATTAATAAGAAGCGCCCTAACGTATGTTAAACTTTCAGAAATTTCGAAAATTATGTGACTGCTATTTTTAAAACTGCAAAAGTTTCTTCCGTGAATGACAGCATTCTGTTTATTTTTTCGAATAACTTACTTTGCTTTTCTCATAAGCTTTAATTTTAATAATAAGGATGATAATGATTTTAAGAAGCTTTTTTCGTATTCTTTTTTATATTCTTTTTTCTGAATTCTGAAGGATGTTTTCAGGATTTTTTATTGCAGATTACTTTTGGATACTTTATTGATATATTATGCAATAGTTGTAATATTAAATGACTGTGGTTTTAATTGAAAACTTCCTATTATTGAAGCTTAAAATGCTTTAAGTGTATTGAGAATACTCTTAGAATGTATTAATTTAGATTGTAATATTTGTAATTTCCAACTGTCTTTAAAGTTGCTAGTAAATTATGCACTAAAAAAATATTGTCTATCTATACCTTGTTACTGCATTTCCAAGCGACAGTAAATTTGCAGATGGAAACATAAGCTTGTAAATCTCCCTGGTATTCAGAAATAGAGTTGCCATTACCTTGATAAGTTATTAAAAAGTAATATTTTGAAATTGGTGGAGTTTTCTTAGTTGCCAAATGGTTTATTACTTTACAACTTTATTACTTCATTACAACTTTATTGGTTACAACTTTATTACTTCATTAAATTGCAATTCAGTTGGGCTTTTTCCTGTATTAAAGGAACCAAATTTGTGCCTCAAATTAATTACATAATATTTTTGTCCTTTAGGTTTATCTTAAAAAAATATTTTTCAATATTAATTAAGTTTCGAAACGTTGATTTAAATTTTCATATTTTAGGATCAGAACTTTCAGAAGGCGGAGTATGAAAAAATTAATAACCGACTTTTTTCATAAAGCTGTATTAATTCTTTATCCAGAATCAATTTTCTCTTTCAATAATCAATTTGAAATTAGCAATTTTATATTTTCATTTGTACATTCGATTAAGAATTTAAATTGTTCTTGACCCATCATATAAAAATGCTAAACCACAAAATATTTTTCAAAGAAATATATTTACTATATAACTAAAACTAATTTATCTTCTTCAACCTTTCTAACACTTTCCAACAAAGAAAAAAATGTTTATGACTTCGGTATGTCTGCCCGTCTGTACGCGCTATAACTCTCGCAAATAAACTCGAATTGCCATGAAATGTTTGGATGTTATTGACGTTTACCGTAGAATGGTCCCTATTTCAAATGAAGTTTGTAGCACTTTTAGTTCATCGACAGGGACAGTCAAAAGTATTCCGTTCCATTACGACCAATGAGAAAAAATCGTTTCAAATGATTTTTAATGATGTTACACGCATCGGAACAACAACAACAACAAAAAAAAATATATATATATATACATAAATGCATTTATGAAGTGCACTAAAATGAGAATTCTGTAGAATATGTGGTGCAAAGAATAGTTATTATTCATTTACAGGGCCACGCAAAAGGATTCCGTTACATAATGATTTAGTCGGGGGGGGGGGGGTGTTTGCGGCGTATTTCATTTATGTTAAATTATTTCATATTTTAATGAAATTGATATATGTCGCTGAGGTTTACTATAAGTGATTTCATGTATAATACGAAGTACATAGCATTTACAGGGACGCACAAAAGATTTCAGGTACTAAATTGTATCAGATGTACTGTCCATTAGCGGTGATTGCGAAATGCATTTTTAATTATGATATGCGCTTTTATGTTTCACAATATTTATGCATTATATATGGTGTGTATAAATGCTATAATTCATATACGGGGCTACACAACAGAATTCGCAAGTATTACTGGGTATGAGCAAAATTGCTTAAAGGTATTTTTTAAATAAGTTATGCATCTTTACGCAGAACTTCACTTAAGTTTATTAAGAGATATTTTTAGAATATACATAAAATGATATACAGGGTCACGCAGTGAATTGGATACATGACGTCTATGGAAGATGATTTCTGGAAATGTGACTTTAGTAGTTTTAAGAGTTCTTTAGTTTTATTTAAATTTTAGCTAAATAGTGACTTGACATAAAGATACTAGGTAAACTATAGAGCTGTACAAAAGTATTCAAGCGTGTTTCTATCAGATAGTATATGTTGCTGAAAGGGAAATTTCAACCAATTATGCGTTTTTTTCCTAAACGTAATTTTCCAATTACATAGTATATATATATATCAATATACGGATCAAATACAGTGCTGTTCAAAAGGATTGGAATACATATTTGGCTATGGCCCGTAACTGCTGAAATCAATTTTTAGAATGTTTACTTCGTTATCCTGTTTACCTTATTTCCCTAAATAATGAAGTTTTGTTATAGCTTTACGGTTGTGTTGAAAAGTGTTTCATAATCTATACCGTACGCGTGATTTTTCTTTCTTGTTTATCTTAGATGTTAATAAATCTGTTTAAACATTTTTGGTTTGATACTTGTGCATTTTGCTGAATGAAAATTGTAGCTTTATCATACATGCATTATTTGACATTCAGCATACACATTTCATTGCATTACAACTAATATTTCGTTATATATGTATCAGAACAAGTAATAAAAAAATATTGTTTTTAAAGTCAATTCCTACTTAGGTCATCAAAGAAAAAATTAATATTATCCCTTAAGCTAATATTAGTTTTTGTTGCATTAAAATATCTCAATTTGTTGATTTTCTAATAGCAAGTAGGTTTACAATGGAAGTCTATGGGAATTTGGCGAAATATTAGAGATATCACCAAGTTGGCGACAAACTTGGCGATATTTGGTGACAGAACAGGGTCACCCTATGCTAACCCCCCGTATATATATGAAGATGCATTAAATACTGTTCATTAACCAATGGCCGCCATTTTGTCTCCCATATAAAGTTAAAATTAATTAAATAAAATGTAATTAATGAATTAATATGTGAAAAATCTCTATTAATATCAATTGTCATCCAGTACAAGTCTTAAAAAAATTATTTGAACTTGATAGGATGAATAATAAGTATTTTATTAACGATTAAAAATTTGAGCAAGATATATAGATAAATAAATATAGGGAGAGTGTGAACTAATAGTAGGAATTCAAAAAATAAAGAGTTGAAATAGAGGATGATTTTGCTGGAGTTCCAAATGGAAAACGATGATAACAGTATCAGATGTTGCCGCTTTTAGAAAGTTAATTACATAGAAAAATTTAAAATCAATATGGATGCCTAGTAATATATTTAATAAATACTTTAGAATATATATTTTTTTTTTTTTCGCTGAAAAGAAACACTCCTTCAAAATTATTCTTTATTAGTATAGCGAATATCGGTAAAACTGATTAAAAGAAATACCGATAACAAGTGTGGCTGTAAAGTGTACATCAAAGAAAGACGATATCTGGTTTCAAATGAAATAAAAACATCAAATATAATTATAATTTGTTTTAAATTATCATTCTTAAAAATTCATTTACGATAATTTGCTCATTTGCAAACGAAATATATATTTATTAGATATGCAAGTAAATAGCATATAAGGAGTAATACATTGATTAATTTTTGGCGGAAAATGAAATTGCTTTATAAATTCTTAATATTTTAGAAGAAATGTGATATTGAGGATTTGGAAAAAATCTAAATGAATATTTTATATTTTATAGATAACAAATTATTTCGTTAATGTGAAGTTTTAGTATATATTTCTCATTATATGCAATTTTAAAAATCTCATTGATATTTCTATATTAAGAGCTAAGAATATATGAAGGTTTTAAAATTTCATTTTTGTCAATGTTACAGTAATCTAATAAAAGTAAATAACATGCACTTCGTAACTCATTAGTACAAGACATGCATTGTTTTTTTTTTCAATATATTTATATTAATGTATTACGTTGTGTAGTTATGAAACATATTAATATACATAGCTTGTAGTTAATACTTGCAAATTTAATCTTTCTTGTGAGCCGTATCTGCTAGAACAAAATTCTTCCCTCATCATGGTGGTGTATAGTTTATATACATTCATGTTATGAATCCGTGTAGATGATTTATACGCGGTAATATTTCCTTTATAAAACTTTCCAATGTTCCGTAATAAAGAAAATTGATTTTAATACTAAGAACGATTAAATGCTTTTAATTTTTGAAAATTTAGTTGTATGTATATTTTTAAATTTCTATTCAATATTATTAATAAGATTAAGGAACATCAGCATTTCTGTCTTCGCAAGTAAAATAAGAATTAACACCCGATAATGCTCTTACATATCATTTAATTTTTATTTTTTAGTGCTTTGTGTCGCGTATATATACGCAAAAATAAAATTACATTCCTCTATCGTTTAAAATGATAAAACATATTGCAATTTTGTTTATTCTAAAAAATAACATTTTTCGTTTTATGTGAGACATAACATATGTAGCAGAAAGATGCACTGGAATTTGATAAAGTGTATAATATTATTTTAATTAAAAATCTTTACAAAACAATAAGCTTAGAACATTACTATTCATGGCGCTGCAACATTCTCCAATTCTAATGCACACATAGTCTCACATCACATCAAATGTTATTTGCGCAGCTGTTTTGAAAGGTGCCAGCTTTTCGTGATGGTTTGAAAATCAGTTCTAAAAACTGATCTTTTGCGCTGCGGTAATAAAGACTATCAAGCAATAGAAGATTATTGTATTTCCCTTCGCCACATAAATTACCCGCCATTTTCACACAAAACATGGGAAACGAAAATGAACAAGCATTCTAGCACCTTCATGCCCCAGTAGTTTATGTTGAAAAATCAAGTTATTTTTCTTTAAAATGAAAAGCAGGTTTTAGCCTATCAGTATTGATGAACTTTTCTTAATCATGAATGCGAAACATAAAGTCTTCTTCTTTTTTTAACCCTGAATTATATCTTTGGTTAGGGGATGTCCTAGGTAACAAGTCCCTGTTGCTGTTTTAGATTCTAATTTTTGAATAGGTCTTGAAGCAAATCAGTGATTAACTCAATACTACGACTTCTACGCTCACAGCTATATAGGCTGAGAGCAGCACAGTCCAGTATAGAGCTCACGTGACAGGTTCAACCCCCTTGCAGAGGCCATGGGGAAAACCCCATCCCCCTTCACTGATTTAAGTTAATTAATGTTGGTATAGGTAGTCACATGCAGCATCTCGGTGCCCGCCGCCAGAATGATAGAGGTCTGGGGGCGCCGGTCTCGGGGTCAGTATCCCACTCATATCAGTACAACCCCTCAACACAGTAATACAACACACCATGTCAAGGTACGAGGACAACAGACAGAATAACTACTACGGAACGCCCAATAGGGGCGATAGGAATAATAGGGACCACAGGGAGAACAGGGCGAGGAAGAAAGTGAGTCCGCATCAAGCGTATCAGAACATGATGAGAAGAACAGAGGCTAGAAAGAGAAGAACGACCGCAAAAAGAAGCCAAAGAAATAGCACAAGAGTTGGTCAGTAAGCGACAGGAAATACAAAGTAAAATAAACGAAGACCAGTCAGAAGAAAAAGTAGATTGGGCAGACAGAAACAGCCAAACAGTATACAAAACGGATTCAACAGGAGAAAGTAGTGAAGAAAGTAGCCACGACAACCAAGATGAGGAAGATGGCAGCAAGGAAAAGTATAGGCAAAGCTTTCTATGAGAAAAGGATAACAAAGAGTGTAAAAAGAAAGAACACCAACAGCACGAAACGAAGAAGAACAAGAAGACCAGGATCAAGACCAAGGAAAAAAACAAAAGAAAAGCAGCAAATAGTAGAAATAAACATATCTGATGAGAACGACAGTAACAAAGAAGACGAAACCACAGATCAGGGAAAAAACGAAGGTGAAGAGAGCGGAGAAAAAGAAGAGACGGATGAAAAAGCAAACGAGGCACTACCAGCAATAGAAGAAGAAGTAGAAGTCGTAGAACTAAGGAGCAATGACGAAGAAGACATAGAAGAGACGGAAGAGAACAGCAAAGCAGGACCTAGCATTGAAGAAACATAGGAAAACGAGAAGGAAAACAAGAAGAAAGCGTATGACGAAAAACAAAGAAAAAGGGAAGAACTGCTCGAACTGAAATGAAAATTGCTCCAAAACAACGAAGAAACAGAATATGTAATAAGAAGTCCAGCAGCAGAAAAAGCAATAATAGCCCTGACTCTGATGCAGAAGATCGAACACGAGTGTGAAGGCTGACGAAAGGAATAGGAAAGTAAATGGACGAATGTGCAGAAACCTTGATGAACCAGATATTAGAAATGGAAGTCCAATACCAAGTAGCGAAATCACATCTAATATCATTAGAACAACACATCCAAACCACAAGAAGCAAGTCAACAGAAGAAGTAAGTAAAGATTACAGCAGGGAGGAGGAAGCTACCGGGACCCAGACCAGGCCCACTAGGGATTACGCGGAAGCGGTCAAGGTGGCAGCCTCAACCCTGATCATCCAGGCAACAACTAATACAGATACAAAAGCTCTGGAAATAAGAATAATAGGAAAAACAGCAGAATACCATAGTGCGGTCAATAAAACGCAGAAAATAAGAAGAGGAATAAAGTTGACATGCAAAAACCAAGAACAGGCGGCAAAAATAGCAAATACGTTAAATAGCGATGAATCAGTGAGGTCAGCGGTGAAGGTGACAACGGCTAACGTAAAGATAAAGAACGTAATAATATTCAAGATCCCAGATTACGTTCAAGAAATACAGATCAAACAGAGAATAAGTAAAGAACTATGTCTGTATCAGCCGGGGCGGAAACGAGGCAGTCACCCTGCTCAGGCAAGTAGTGTCCCAAAACGGGTGGATAAACCAACAGGTCCTCCTCCCGGAGCCGCTGGCAGACCGACTGCTAAGAGCAAAGTCGGTGTGCCTGGGACACAGGGACTGTCCTATAAGGACATTTACCAAAGTTACAAGGTGTCACAAATGCCTAGAGTTTGACCACCTAGCAGCGAACTGTGACAGGACCCAGAGGTGCTCGATCTGTTCGGGAACGCACCCGTGCACAGAGTGCAAGAGCCAAAATCGTAGATGGCACGCATGCTCCAGATATAAAGAAGCAAACTGAGGATATGCTACATCATACAGAAATACGAACCATCAAGCCAACTCCCCAGAATGCACGACATATCGGGCTCTCTTTCGAATACGGCAACTCCAAACAGAAAATGGCATGGCACTAGCTACAGGTCAGGACATAATCATGGGAAGGGTGAAGCTAACAGCACAAATGGTGTGGAAAGGGTAACCTGGTTACCGCGCCACGACCAATTACTCAGGAATAACAACGCCCGAAACTGGCAAAAAGTAAAAAAAAAAAGATAAGCACTCGGTGTTCCAGTAATACCACATATATACCATATCATTCTTCCAAACATAACAACACAATAAACACATAACTGTCGATACACAGAATAAAGAGAACAATCAGCACAACTCCAAATACTCACGAAGAAGTCTAATAGATATTTCCTAATAAGTATGTCAATTTGTATGTCTTTTTGTATGTCTAATAGTTAAATGTATTAAAAAATAAAAAAATATATATATATAAATAAAAAGGCCTAGGAATATTTCTATCGCCACCATAAAAATTATAAAATGCATGTATATTATGTGCGAGTACGGTAGCCGTGCAGTATCAGCCGACCAAGGTCCGCAACAGGAGCCTCGCAACAGAAGAATTGCACAGCACTTTACAGGTCGAGCAAGCTGCACATGAAGAAGCATGAAAAAGCCTCCGACTTCACATTGTCCGTCCATTTGTATGTCCAGTGCACAATGAACAAAAAAAGAGAGAAGTTAAGTCATGTATGCTAATGGCGCCTGGTGCATGTAAAATCCGTCGTGGGTGCAAAGTCCTCCAAGTTACCTGTGACTTATACCTCTGGAGGTGCCTTGCCAGGTGAAGGTCTCGTCATCTAATCAAGGTTCTAAATTGCGAAATCAACTTGAGTAGCAATGTGCAGGTGCCAATCAACAGGATATAACGTTAAGTAACCGGCTAAACAAAGTAAACACAAACGAGCAGTAGGCACTGCAGATAGGATGACGATCGAGGCAATGATGTCAGGTTTATTCCCGTCTCCCTCTGCATCGATTCATCTGCCTTGCATTTCGGCCCAAAATTATCCCTTCAGCGGTAAATCTTAGCTTTTCGGACACATCAATTTTTAATTTCCCTCAAAATTGCCCCCTTCTACAGCTAAGAAGTCTACCACCTTTTAGGCATAAAAAATAATCCAACCCTTTTCCAACTGGCATGGCAAGTACGTGGTGTGCGGCAACAATCATAGTTTTGCAAAGTGCAATAAACAACCTAGACTCATCAACTTAGCTTAAAATAGTCGGCCCGGGTGCTTGCTGGTGTGGTCACTGCGGTGTGGTCCGCCGCCTGCGGCGATCTGTCGTATGTACTCAAAATGCATCGCCCTGCTTTCCAGGCAATTACAAACCCGTTCAGCTGGGTTAACCCCGGTAGGTAGGGCCTGGTCAGTGGCCTCCAAGCTAGAACGGACCCTCGTATGTTGGTTGTAGAGCCCTCTGAAAAGGACCTCTGAAGAGAAAGAAGTGGCTGCAATTATTGAGTTCTTTTGGGACGCAGATCTTTTGCTGGCCAAGACTTAAAAGCTGTACAGATCGGAAAGCATAAATGATTTTCTGTAACTAAACTACTTAATTGGGTGTGTCTTGTATTAGTACGTCTTCATACAAAAGGCTCGGTAGCGGTAAGGTGGTTCCATACCGATGTATGCACAAAAGCCTGAGCAATCCTTTCAGCAGTTATATCTCCCATACGGACAGCATCTGGCCACAGAGTAAACGTATCATACAATGTTAGAAAATATCTGAATTCACGTACTAAAAGTAAAGAACGGATTATATCTATGTGCAAAATTCTGATCTTGGACTAGAAGTTGCACGAAAAGTGGTTTAGTATGCAAGTAAATATTTGTATTCGACAGATAATGCATGTTCTACACGACACAGCAACATCCTTATTTAGCCCTGGTCAAATGTATTTTGAACGGATTAACTGTCTGGATGTCTGTAATCCTGGAAGCAACAACCGATGTATTTACTAAAATAACTTTACTGAGGGGCATAAAACCTATTTACCTCGCCATAAGTTTCTCTTTACAATAATATATTAGCATCCAGCATTTGTAGTTTAGATAATTCGTTGCTAAACTCAACTTTTCCATAGGAAATAGCCTTTAGCTCGTAGTCTTCCGTTTTGGAACTTAGTCCACAACGCTGAATCAGCAAGTGTTGAAAATTGCATCTCACAAATTCTCGATAAACTATCAGTAATAAAATGTATTTTGCCTGGAAAATTACGTATATCCCTAGTAAACTGTAACTCAAAACCCAGTTGCTGAAGCCTTTTATTTTATCATTTTTCCTTTTTCTGATGAAATACAAAAATTAAGATTTTATAATGCAAATATACGAGCCGCCCACGTATAACGAATATATTGGATCGTTGAATATGCCACTGACGATTCCCGGTGAATATTTGCACTATGCAGAGGAAACCGCACATTATAAAAATCCAAATAATTTCGGACCATCGGGGGGAAACTTCCTGAATGAACCAAACCATAGAAAAATTATTGAAATCAGTTATAAGTGGAAGTTATGCATCTTGAGAAAGGTGAAAAAGTAAAGTCGCAGTAAAGATAGCCTCTTTAACTTGTTCAAAACTACTTTCAGCATACGAATCCCACTGTACTTTTCTTGTATTCCTCTTTTTCACCCCATTTAATAACCTATTAAGAAATCTAAAAATTGCTTCTAAATTGCGTACAAAATTATGATAATAATTTTAATACATAAAAATTTACTAACAACATTACAAAAAAATCAGATCGCTATCAAAATTTGGTTTTGGAAAATCAGCTTTGTGTGACTCAACTTTTATTGTTTGCCTCTGTGTGGAATACAGCCCTGGCTATTTATAGTGTAGCCCAGGAAATCTATAGTTTCTTAACAATCGCTCATATTGGTTCGTTAATTATAAAACCATAATTTCTAAATCGCCTAAATATCTCCTCCAAATGTTGCATGTGCTCGGCGTCAGTTTCACTCGCAATTAATATGTCATCGAGATAAGGAAAGTAAAAATCTAAACCACGAAGTACCTAATTTATAAAGCGTTGAAACGTCTGCGCCGCAGAGAATAAGCCAAAGTTTCAAAATAGAAATTCAAATAAAGCAAAAGGATTTATGTAACAGGTTTTGGATATCGGGTAGTTAGACCGGAATTAGATGGTATGCCCGCACTAGATGTAGTTTTCTAAATATTTTTTTTTACCCTTTAATAAATATGTATTACCCTGAATGTGAAGAAAAGAATACCTGTCTTGAGCTGCTTAACCGCCCTATAATCCGCTGTTGGTCTCTAATCTGACGCAACCTTAGGTACCATACGCAATGGAACGGCCCAATCACTTTTAGAGTGTCTACAAATACCTTACTCTAGAAAATAATCAAATTCCAGTTTAGTTATTCGGAGTTGTGCGTAAGTAACCAACGAGCTCTAGCCGTAACAGTGGCGCAACAATACTGATTTAATGTACTGTATCATGCTTTAGATGTATCATGCACGTTCGATTGTACATATTTTTCAACTGGGTAATCTTCTTGAGTTTTTTAGCAATTCTATATATTCAGAATCGCCAATAATAGTCTTAACAAGAGAGATACCACACATACTTGCGCCACCACGAGCAGTAATATTTGTAACGTAGTCGAAAAAATTACGCTTTCTTAAATCTTCAAGTAAACCAAAATGATGCAAAAAATCGGTACAATATTTGGTTGAGTTACCTCAGCTACGATAAAAGGCCATTGCAATTTATATTTTAATCCAAAATCAAAAGTCAACTGCTTAGTACCATAAGTACAAATTTTAGTCGCATTAGCAGCATACAATGTGAAATCATTCTTACTAGTTTATTTAACCAAAAACGACTTCGGAATGCATGAAACGTTACTGTCAGTATCCATTAAAAAATTCGATTGTGTAATCTTATCAAGAGTATAAAGTCTGCGACAGAAGCCCATACTTGCAGTAGCCGAAGCTACCTGCGAGCGATACACGTTTATATATATAGGGGAGGGTAGTACACAGTGAGACGAAAATTATTATTACTTAACGAATGGCAACGATTTTTATTCTTTTGAAAAAAATTTTGCTATATCTTTAAGCTACACAAATACACTACACATTAATGTATAAATGGTTTTAAAAAAGTTATTTATAAATGCACAGAAGCAGAATAATGGAGTATCAAAAATTGTCTCGCTGTGTACCACAAGTGGTACACAGTGAGACAATGTATATATTTTCACAAATCATACATTTTTACACTCTATCAGTAATTTTCTGCAGTTTATGACTTCTAATTAATATTTCCAGATTAAAAAAAAAAATTAAAATATGACCCTCGGATGAACAGTGGCAAACATTGAGCTACCTTCATGCAAATTTTCAGCCTCTTACGTTTAGTAGATTTCACTAGCCATCGCACGTCCCCCCCCCCCCCCACACACACACAGATGAGAGAGAGAAAAACCTTCTTTTATTAATAAATAACTTTTTTTACATCAGAACAACACAGTAGATACACAATGAGACACGTCTCTCTGTGTACCACAACTATGTGTCTCACAGTGTACTTTCGTTACGTTGTAAAAAAATGGATCCCATATCTGTTTCATCATCAATTTCACAGCTTTGAATGCTTGTGTAGTTTTCTCGACATAGTCTCTCATTAGATATAGCTAGGTTTGGTTAAGTAAATATACGCTATAATGAAAGAAATAAACTCTAAAATGGACATTTATGTAACTTTAAACCCTGTAAAATAAATAATTACTTACTATTTTGTTGAACTATTAACTGGGGTGCCGAAACTACATCCACGTGTTGCATAAGATGAGGTGGTTCAGTGTGTGATCCAGCTAAGAGAAAATGTTATAACTATATGTAAAAACGGCTGCTGTCTCACTGTGTACCATGTCTGACTGTGTACTCCCCTACCCTATATATATATATTTGGTTGATAAATATACAGAGAGACACACTTTTTTCTTTTCTCTAAATTGAAAACGATACTAACTTCGCCATCTTTCTTTACGCGCACTATTCTTTGATTTAAATGAGTTTCGTCCATATGGTTTCCTAGATGACGTGGGACCAGATCGTACTCCAACTAGTTTACAAATTTCTTCTGCATTTTTGACAAGTCCAACAGATTATTTCACTAATTAAACTGCATGTGACAGACCCACAATTATCCGCAGAATTAACACCACACTGCTTGCATTCTAAAATCTTATCTGTCATTTACGCTAATTTATTTGGACTCATAGAGCTGACCGACAAAATTGTTTGCACTCATACCGGTAACTTGTGAAGCCATATTTCAAAAAGAATCAAAGACAACGTGTCCCTCACTTAATTCTCTGATTTTATCCAACAACATTGAGGGGAAGCTATCAACTAATTCTAATTATTCAAGCAATGTCTTCACTTCCAGATTCTGCGAATTCTCAAATTTCGATAATAGTCGGGATTTAAGAGAACTATGTGGTTCCTCCAGCGGTGTACAAATAATATATTAAGCAAAACGATAACGTTTCGCCATCCAATGACGCCACCAAATGACCAAATTAAGTTTGTTCTACTCAGATAGCTGTTAAACTAAAACTAGCTTCAAACTGAAAAAACAAAAACAAACAAAAAAAAACTTTGGATTATTAGTCCAGAAATTAAGAACCATCTCCGACACTCTATTACATCCTGTATTTTACTTTCGCTACATTACATTTAATTGTAATATCGTGTGGCATCCTTTACACTAACAAAAGATAGATATTAACAGAAAAATTAAAATTCCGAACAAAATCAAATATTTACTCAGATTTAAAACAGTTTAGAATAAAAAACAGTGTCAGAGAATTGATGCAATAAGAAATAAACAATCTAATGTCTCACGCCTCTTTATGGAAGCCATAGCATACAGCTTTGTTGAAGAATTTTTTACATTATTCCAAGTATCCCATGCCTAGCTTTGACGTGTAAAGGGATCACCGGTTTCAGGAGAAGGATGTACTGGGACTTGATAAAAAGTATAATATTATTTTAATTAAAACAATAAAACCAAATTTTTACAAAATATTATGATTTGAACATTAGATATTCACGACGCCGCAACATTATACAATTATAATGTACACATAGTCACAAACATTGAAAAACCCCAAAGAGGAAATGTTTTGTTTCTTCTCCTTTCTCACTAAAACTCGGCAAGCCTCGGCAACAACATTTAAGAAAAGTTATTTTGACGTCATATCAAACGTAATTTTATCTGCTTTTCGGAAAATTGCTAACTTTTCGTGATGCTCGGAAAATTAGTTCTAAAAATAGTTTATTTCTTTTCAGATAATAAAGACTATCGAACAATAAAAGATTACCGTATTTCACTTCGCCACTCATATATTTTAGTTTGAAACTAAAGTTAATTTAATGACATATTACAAGTTTTACTGTAAACAAAAACTCTTTTACAATTATAACTTTTTACAGTAACATGAATTCACGAAAGAAATACGATGTAAAACGTTTTTCAAAGTATAGAAATACGATGTACCAAGTTTTTTCGACGTATTAAAATTAATTTTATTAAAAATTCCAAATGAAAATTGCACATTGTAAGAATGTGTATGGTGTCTTAACGACAAATTACGATAATAATAGAAAAAATAAATAAAATAAAAAAATGTGATTAATAGATATGTAAAAAATTTAAAAAGCGTTATAATCACATACAATAATATTTTTTAATAGTCACCATCACACACAAACACACACACACACACACACATGTATATATATATTTGAAAGTTTGGATGCAAGCAGTGAATAAAATAAACTATAAAAATAGTAATATTTTATGAAAATCGTTCTTTTCTGTATAACTGGAACTTCTAACTATGCTAACAAATTTAATTTGTAAATGTATAGAAAATTTGTTTTTTAATTCTGTCTCTCTTTTTTAACACTTTTGCTTACCATTTAGAATTTTTTCAACACGTCTAATGTTATTTTTTAAAAAAAATATATAAAGTTTGTCTTCATTTTTAATTATATCTCAAGCAAAAGCACAAAAATTTAGAATTCTAACAAATAGGTGGCAAAACCTAGAAAATGTTGTATGAAGATGGACGGAAACATGAGCTCTTATCCAGGTAAGCGTTTTACGAATCATATTATTTTGATATAATTTAATATCAGCAGTGGTTAAATATATATGTAATTTCTTTAGAAAAACAGAAAGTTTTATTTAATCATAATATGATAGCTCTAAGTAATTATAATTTTGTTATATTGAATTATTTTAAAACACCTGTCCATATTCATGGAAAACGTTTTCAAACAGTGTTTATATCAGTATACTGGCACTTTATGATATTGATTGCTTTAGTTTGATTTTTATTGTACATCATTTAGTGTATCCTTTTTTGTTTGTTTGTTTGTTCCTGTAAGATTTCCATAAAATATAATATTAATGAAATTTCGACATTTATAAAATTTAGAACACCTTTTTGAAAATCACCTTTTTTTATATGGTAATAGATTACCTGTATAAAATCATACATTCATCATTCTTATCAAAAATTTTTTTAGATCCAAGGATGGTAAATATACGTTCCCGATCTCTTCAGGAAAGAATGAGGGTTGAGCGAAATAAATAAAGAACTACAAAAAAAATAAAAAATAAAAAATAAAAAATTAAAAAAAAAATTAAAAAAATTGGTCAGGGCATTTGCAGTAAATGAATGATCGCCGAAAACACATAGTTACATTTTGATAATTATTTTTCATATATTGCTTTGTTGGAGATTTTGAAAAACCATACATTTTAGCAGCTTACAGAGAAAGAGTGAATGGATTTGGAAATTCACCCTTCATTCCGGAAAATAAAGGAAAAAAATGGAAGAGATTTTATTGAAGAGCTACATGGTAAGGAAAAAGCTATGGTACTTGTAAGATGGTATGATAACGAAAGTGTGTATATACAAGGAGCTTTGGGGATAAAGGAAACACTGATGTTGCTAAACTATAAAACAAAAATTCTAAATAATACATTTATATGACGCGACTAAATATAGTGAAGACATATAATGCATCAACGGAAGGTGCCGATAATATAAATTTTCTAATTGGCTTGTACAGTATCTTTATTCAATACAGGAAATGGGCATTTAAACTTATATTTCATGCAATAGACTTGGCTATATGCAATAGTTGGCAATATTCCAAAGGCACAAGTTATAGATTTGTTAGACTTCAGGATGACCATAGCTCAGTATCTAGTGAAATCTGGAAAGCCATCGCCATCATGAAGTGGTCGACCAACTAAAGGTGAAGATATGCGGAAAATTCTCAACACAAAATTTAGCAAAAAAAAAAAAAGAAAAAGAAAAAGGCCTTATAATTAGGAGTTCTTCAGGCGACTATATTTATATTCGGTTCACACCACTATTTAAAAGAAAAACATTTTGTAGTATATTTCTCTTGCAAAAGTTTTCAAAGTGTGTGTAAAAGGTTTTTGTTTTTTAAAAATGGTGCGAAATAGAATTAAAAAGTAGTCGCCTGTGACAGCCCTGTATAAGGCAATACAATTTAATGCAATATATCATTCACCTATTCATAACGGCTGCAAGGAAGCAGGTCACTGTAAAAAAAAAAAAAAAAAAAACTGCAACGCGATATCACATTTCAGCTGCGAAAATGTCCCAAATACATTTGTGTTTGTATAAAGAACGCAACTGTTTTCAAGAAATTCTCTTAAAAGCTTAGCTATAACTACATGTTAATTGTAAACATTCCAAAACAACATTTTGTAATCATATAATAAATTTTGTTTTTTCACCAACAATGTATTTTTTTCGGTCTACAGCATACCGATTGAATACAGATGTCCTTGATCAAGGACATTCTCTAATTAACCCGGGAGAACGCGTGCATACCACAGTATGAATGGTTTTCACTTTGTCACTAATAAATACAAATAATAATAGCCACCTTATTTAGTCGGAGACAATTGTTATAAATTCTGCGATAAAATAATTTGAAAATTACTTTTAAAAAATAGTGTTGACAATTGTAAATACCATACAAACTCTGGGTCTATCAGGCCCGGCGCTAGTCCTCCCGCATTAAAAAAAAAAAAAAAAAAAAAAAAAAAAAAATCGTCAAAAATTTTTCATTACATGGTTTTTAGCTTATTTGAAGCAATATTAAGTATGTGCCAAAACTTCATAATTTACATGCCATTTTTATAATGTTGGTAGTAAAAGGGTTAAGATACTTCATGACGATCAGACATGCACAAAAGTATTCAGAAGAGGAAAACTGGTTTTACATTGTGAAAAAGAAATAAGTTAATATTTTAGTTTTTAAACAGAAACACGGAGTTTATTTACTCCCAATAAAAAATAATTGATAAATTCTTTTATTTCATATTTTCGTATATTTTGATTTAAACAATATTTTTGCTGAATAAAAAAGCGTATCTAATTAATCTAACGCATAATAAAAGAAAAATAATAATTTATTTAGATTTCAATTTTTTGAAAGTAAATGATTTTTAAGTTTTTGCATAAAAAGTTGTATTTAACGATACCTTAATTACAGAATAGGTTTTTTAATATAGATATTAGAAATAACTATTATAAATTAGAATATCAGATTTTTTCTGAAATGAAATAAAAAAAGTTTTGTTTTTGCTTTAAATGTTTTTCAGTTTAATTTTTTTAGCTTTTGATACGATCCGATTTTCATACTTTGTTGAAAAATAAAGTTTTATGTTCTTGTGAAATAAGAATTATTTTACTTAAATACGATCTATTTCAAATTGTTTTATTATTAAACTTTAATAATTTGCATCAGCGTAACCAATTAGTGTTTATAAATGACGTATATGATACTTCCAGATATTTTTAAAACCACTAAATATTTATGTCAAATGAATAGGTTTACTTTAAAGATCTAGCGATGCACTGAGGTGAAATTTACGACAAACGTGATATTTCTTACATTTTAGTCTTTTGTTATTGAAAAAAATTTAAATTTTAGTTTTTATGTGGATATGGATATTATTATTTTTTTTTAAGTTTGTCTGTGTGTTTGTCTAAATCGTTGTTTGTTGACTATGGCTAGTTGAAAAATTGCAGGTTACGACTTTTCAAATTGACGAAGACAGTTCAAAATGTACACCATGTCCGAATTCGGATTTTCTTATTAGTGATTTCGTAATTTTTTCCTGAACATGAAATATCATGAGTTTCACCTATTTTCAAAGTTATTTTTTATTATTGAGCCGTTTAGAAAAAAAAAATGAAACTGAATTGTTTTCTGATATACTATAATTTGTTCTCTTTTCAATAAAGATTATTTCTAATACATACACATTTTTTTTTAAATTGTCATAATTTTTTAAAAACTCCATTTAACTGAAAATGAGAAGATTATTTTTTCTTTAAAATTTTGTATTCAGGTCTTTATCCATTCAAGATTATATTTAAAAATCACTATATGGAACATACTTTCGAGAATCAATTAAAAAATAAAATTATGTATTGTTTTTTAATTAATTTTTAAAGAAAGTAAATACATCAGTTATTCTTCTATAACTCAAAGAAAAAATGAGCGGAAATCAACACATGTTTTCTACGCAAGCCTCTTTATCGCCATTACTATAACGAAGCAAAGGACATACAATTTAGAAGCTTTTTTTTTCATTTATATAGCTTATCACCAGATATCATCATTTAGCTATATCATCAGATATAGCTAAAAAAAATGTTCTGAATCTTTTCTTTGCGAGTTGGTCTGGTATGTCTCCCGAATATTTTAAGTCGAGTTCTACAATGACTTTTATAATATACTTTATATATACTTGAATATCCAACGTTTCTTGTTCTGTATATCTTCTTATAATAAAATCTGAGTGCAGGAAACTGTCGGAACGATGCCGGTGCGAACTACTCTGGTCTGCGAATCGACCGTAGCTAAACGCCATGTTAGGCTTAATGAAAAGCATATCCTAACATATGGCAGCTAAATGATAATTTTTTCTACTCTAAATCATGTCTGTTAAGCATATTTTCACATAAAACATGTGTATCATATCCATGTATAATGTACTAAGTTCTAAATTAAAATTAATCTATTATAAACATAGAAATCAAATCTAAACAAACGATACTGTTGCCATTCAGATTCAAATTCCAGCAATTCTAAAAACAATTCAATGACTCTTTGGACGGTTCATTAAAAAAAAAAAATAAATAAATAAATAAAAAAATAAATAAAATATATATATATATAGTTTTTAATTAATTTTTCAACTACATTTCAGCAGTGAAATTACGCTTGAAATTATTGAATATTAATGATGTGAATTATCACACTGCTAACAAAGCGTAAACCAACTTAGTGAAAAATGTCCAAGCCGGGAATCGAACCCGGGTCCCTGGAATAGATCTCCAGTGCTCGACCACTAAACCACAAGAACGATGTCCAGCTTGGCATTTCTCACTTATATAAGTCGGTAAGGCTGCTATCGCAGCACAAGGTGGAGAAGTCTTCATGAGCACACATTCTAGCGGCGTACTATGAGACGCAAATAAACCCAGCATCGGTGAATATACAATTTTTAATTAATTTTTCAACTACATTTCAGCAGTGAAATTACGCTTGAAATTATTGAAGTGAATTATCACACTGCTAACAAAGCGTAAACCAACTTAGTGAATAATGTCCAAGCCGGGAATCGAACCCGGGTCCCTGGAATAGATCTCCAGTGCTCTACCACTAAACCACAAGAACGATGTCCAGCTTGGCATTTCTCACTTATATAAGTCGGTAAGGATCGCAGCACAAGGTGGAGAAGTGTGAATTCTCCACCTTGTGCTGCGATAGCAGCCTTACCGACTTATATAAGTGAGAAATGCCAAGCTGGACATCGTTCTTGTGGTTTAGTGGTAGAGCACTGGAGATCTATTCCAGGGACCCGGGTTCGATTCCCGGCTTGGACATTTTTCACTAAGTTGGTTTACGCATTGTTAGCAGTGTGATAATTCACATCATTAATATATATATATAGGTTAACGTGATGCAGGTTTTAAAATATTTGAAAAGTATATTAGAAACTTTTAATATTTTAACTTTGCTTAAAACCTTCAAAATTAAGTTCTGAATTTAATGGTCAAACCAACAACAACAAGTTCTAAATTAAAAACAACGGATAACTATCGCCATCTGGTGGAGAAAAGATATAGCTTTCGCTCTAAGGAGCCCATGTAAGCATTGCGCGTATTTTTAATTTATTCAGAATGATTATTCTTTGGCACAATTTCAGATTTCCGATAACATTTGTTTTCTGTCTTATATGAGAAAATAAAAATTATCCGAAATTGAAAAAGAATTATTTCAATGGCAGTTTAGCATTATTTAAAGGGAAATTAAAGGGCAATTTTTTATGTACCGAAGGCTGCGAGCAGTGCCGCTGTAGTCAGTTTTAATTCCCAATGAATTAGGAGCTGATGTTTGTTGCTATGCTTTTGGAGTCAACTTTCTTTTGTAATCGTACTTTTTTTTACAATGCATTTTATCAGATTTGAAGATGAAGACATTGCAAAGAAAATGAATATTTCTTATCGGCACAACATATTTTAATTATCTTGCAAATAACATTTTGAATTTTAACATAGTTTGTACTGAAAAAAAGTCACGCTAAACAAAAATAAATTTAATGTAGATGTAACCTAAACAAGCATTTTCGTCATAGAATGTGTAACTGAAAATGGAGCGCTTAAGCGTTGGTGACTAAATTGTAATTCCTATAATTTCTTTGTTCTAATCATAAAAAAAATCAAAGGGTAATACTTTTTGATTAACAAAATCCATGAGCCATCTTTTTTTTTTTTTTTTTTTTTTTTTTTTTTTTTTTTTTTTTTTTTAAATTCAGAAAAATAATTTTTAAACTATTGTTTTGAAGATTTTTCATTCACTTTCCGTCATTTTTGACGGGGATTATATACTAGTATATATATATATCAATGCAAAAACCCTTGACGGGTTAAAAGTTTCTGACGCAGCACTTTATCTTATGCTCTAAGAATTTTAAATATGGAACTTAAAAATACTGATATCAAATTTTGAGTGACGTTATGCTATTTCTTAAAAAATATATTTGTATTTATTTCACCATTTTATTTTTGTTTTATTTATAATCGCATGTGCAAAAGTTATGTTCAACATGAAAAGCTGCATAAAATTTTATTCGCTGTTGCTTTATCATTTACATCTCTCATAAATTCAAAATATGTGTTTTAAAAGATATGATATAAAATTTAAGTGACGCCTTGATGTGACTTTAAAAGGTTTGTTTTTCAAAATTCAATTTAAATTATTTTTGACTTGGTTAAAATATTTTTTTTACATCTACACAATACTTTTAATTTTCCAATTCACTGTTAAATATATCACTTTCATTGAATCTATACTATGCATTGAAATGTATTTTTTTCAATAAATTGATTTATCTTTTGTGTCACGCTATTCAAAATTGTGAGTAAGATTTATGTAAATGGTTTATTTGCGTCAAACTATCCTTTTTCATACATTTCATGTAGTTTGGACACAATGACGCAAAGAAACCATTTACATAAATCTTACTCGTCATTAGCGTCATTATAATTGTAATTTTATTTAACTTAATAGCAATTAAAAAAATTACAAAGGAACTGAGAATAATGGTCAACTAGCAGACTTTAAAAAAAAAAAAAACCATTCCCATGTGAAAACACGTACGAGGGAGTATCGAACTGCCTATCTTAAGGTCAGTAAACGATGGCCCTTAGCCACTCAGCCAGTGGGAAGACAAAATTTTTCTCCCCAAAAGTGGTTAAAAAGAAAGCATGTGTATGAATACAGTGTCATGCATTTTCGGTGAAATTTCCATAGAATGGCGAAGAAATATAGTCCGATTTTTCATGCGCATTATAAAACGAACAAGAGTCTTGCTGGAAACAAGTAAATTGTTATTTGGTTCATCTGAAACATATTTATTTGATTTTTAAAAAATCGCCCGTGTCATTTTCGAGAGAAAAAAAATCGAATTATTTAACGAACGAGAGTTTTCCCAGAAAAAAGAAAAGTGTTATTCACCTCGCCTTAATCACAGTTATATTATGTATCAATTTAAAAATAATCGTTAGAACCGTTTTCGAGATTTTCAAATTAGGAACTTCCTCGATATTATACCAACGTTTTCACTTTAAAAATGGCTATTTAGATCTCAAAATATACTGCACGTAGAAATGCAAAAATTTCAGTATACGATTAGACTGCAGATATAAGACTGTTCTAGAAAATTCAGAACAATAAGACATATATCTGCTGAGTTATTAAAAGGCGGCTTTTCGCGTTTTCTTTGATGTCGAGTTAGCTGTATATATGAGTTCCGCCATCTACGAATTCTATGATACGATACGATACGATTTTAACGATACGATACGATACGATTTTAGGCTTAAGGCTGCGTCACTCGAAATACTACCGTCTTCCATGATACGATACGATACGATTTTAACGATACGATACGATACGATTTTAGGCTTAAGGCTGCGTCACTCGAAATACTACCGTCTTCCATGATATATATATATATATATGCTGCATATGTATATCTCGTATATGTACAATAAAATATTTATCGAATATTTTCAATATCAGTACAAGAAAACCCGTTATAAATGTTTATATTTTTTTTTTCTTAATTTTTCAATTTAGTTTAATCTTAAATATTAATATTTTCAATGCCTTTAACGGTAAACAATTCAATATGTTTATTTTTAGTTTATTTCCCTTGAAGACTAAATGTTATTTTTTAAAGCAATTTGTCAATATTTAATTTTATATGTTTAAAGACGTTTTTTATTTCTAAGAAATAATTAATTATACTGAGGAAATATAGGAAAAAGAGTAATTATTATGTAAACAAGGAAACAAAACATGCAGGATTCCGGGACATTCTTTGACCTGTTTCTAATAAAAAAAAAAAAAAAAAAAAAAAAAAAAATGTGTATGTATACCGTCATATTAAAAGTGAATAAGATAATTTTGTTAAAAATATATACACACTTTGAAAGAATAAGTTATTTCTCCGCAATATTTGAAGTGAGATTATCTTACATGATTTCATATGGGTAAAGAAAAAAAGTAAGGTTTTTTAAGAAATGAATCATTTAAAATATTAATAAATAATATTTCTGTTTTTTTCTGTTCCATTTTATATAATTTTACGAAATATCCCACTGAAACAAAGCTTTAGATTAACTGAAGAAACCTCCACTTTCTCCAGAAATTCTAAATCTGAAGAAATTTTGCAGATTCAGCTTTACCTTAAAAATATCAGCAGATTTTTAAATCATATTCTTAAAAATATCTGCAGAAAGAGGCCAATATCATACAGATCTCATTACAATTCTCATAGATTATTGAAATTACTATATATTAATCAAGAGCACCGGGTAACAGTAATTTTGAAGCAGAAACTTGGTCAGTTCATTATGAGTAATTTTCTTTACTGAATACGAAAATAACTGCAAAATTTCTGCATCGACTCTTATTTTTGATATAAAACGAAGAATCATGTAATGGCGCAAGTACAAAAAGTAACGTTAATAATATAAAGACTTTTTTTTAAATTTTACATATTTTGTAACATTGTATTTTGAAAGAGAGAAGTATTGGAAAATAGAAATATAGATTTAGCATTATTATTAAAACCGTTTACTTTAAGACAGGATTCGTACGCATCGAGGGATTGAGGGGATTTTAATTTTTTTTTTCTTAGTAACAGAAATTTTGTAAAGTACTGGTCGCTATAGCTGAACGGCGTTGATAGTCGGCACTTTTTTTTAATTTAGATTTATTGATTGGCACCACTTTTTTTGAAATAGAAAATTCGCCTTATATAACGATATATTAATTAAGGCGAAAACAAGGGGAATTTAACCATTTCTGAAAATGTGTGCCAATCAAGAAATCTGAATTTAAAAAAAAGGAGCGCACTGGCAAATATTACTTAAAAAAAATTCTGGTAAAAGGTGCTTGATAATCCTTGAAGCGTACGAACCCTGTATCATTTTCTACAGAGTTTCTCTCCAGGGCAATCTCTTTGTAAGGTCCAAAAATACTCACCAATAACGTGGCGATCCCGACACCCTGGTTTCTTTGCTATATTATACTGATATCTTGGTGGAATCGTCTACCGTACCATTCACTATAATAACCTACGGTTTTCAGAGAGCTTGCTGAATGACTGTGTGAAACATACACCTTAACGCTCATATTAGCTCCTGAATTTTAAAATTTTACAAGAAGCGAAATAAATGCTTTAAATTAAAAATATGCGATATTAAAATCCTGATATAATTTACGTAAAAGTTTCTAAAATATACAAAAAAGGGTCTTTTTATCATAAAAAATTGTTAAAATCCCAAGCTCTTTCACCTGCACTATAACGGCCGTCATCAGTGGGAAAGATAATAGGAGTAAAATTCGTGTAAATTCTTAGCTTCAGTAGCTGTAGACGAGTCTATTTCAAAGGAAGTGAGGAGGAAGGGAGAGGGTTGGAGATACGATAATTATGTTTCGAAATCGATAGAGATATTTAGTATTCCATACCAGCTATTGGATATATTATAGGATGGTACATAATTGCAAAAATTCTTTAATTTGAGTTAAAATTTCGAAGGTTTCTCTGATTGTTGATGCGTAGTAATTTGAAGTATGGGCTACGATTCTTGATTTATTGAAATCTATGTCAATATCTTGTTTTTGATTTAAGCTGAATAAAGCTGTATAGGGCTTACGATATTTTATGTATGTAATATGTTCTTTTAGTCTGTCTTTAAATTTTCTAGTAGTCATTCCTGTGTACTTGGATTTTTTTCTGATTTACTTTGTCTACAAAAGGTATCATATATATGCCTGAAGTTTCATCTTTATAGATTGGGTCTATTTTCGGTATGCAAGATCTTTGAACTTGACAGATGGTTTTGCGATTACGTTGGTATTATATATCTTTAACGGATAACTAATTGTTTCAATAAGTAATTGAGGTACATAATTGAAACTGTAAACTTTTAGATTATTTTTAATGCCACTTACAGTTAATTTTCCATGCTGCCTATCAAAAATTAATTTATTGATACATTGTGGGGGGAGGGGGTTAAACCATTTACTATTGTAATGTTCTTAATAGTGAGTAATTCTACTTGTAATTATTCTCTCGTACAAAATTTTATGGCTATATTTACATAAAACTTATAAGTTGCAGATTTCTATTTAAATAGGACATTGTTAGTTAATAGGACATTGTGTTATTTCAATTACATGGTTTCCTGTAAATTTTCTTATCAATTTTGTATGTTGTATTATTTTTTATTAATTGTACGTCTAAAAACGGTAAGGATCCTCTTCGTTTGAATTCTAATGTGAACTGTATATTTGAATCTCTGTTATTAGCTCTATTTAAAAATCCATTCAATGCGGAGATACTATGGCTCCAACTTAAATATATATCGTCAACAGAACGCAGCCATCCCCTCCTCCGCCCTACCTTTGAAATAGACTCGTCTACATCTGCTTAAGCAAAGAAATTTCTCGAAAGCTTTCTCGATCTTTCACTCCTCTGATCACGGCTGTTATAATGCAGTTCAAATCGCTTGGGGTTTTTAACATCTTTTGACGGTTTTTTTTTGTACTATAAAGGCCTTTTTATGTATATTTTTGAAACTTTTAAGTAAATTATAACAGAATTGTAATTTCGCACATTTTTATTTGGTAATCAAGGTAAACATGACATTCAATAATTATAGTTTAAGCTACATATTATAATAATTATTAAGATGCTACTTGGCGCAGATGATATAAATTTAAAAGAAACGTTAAAAACGCCAGAATCTGCAAACATTGAGCAGACTAATTTTGGTAGCCTTTAGCACTGAGGACAATACGCTAGAGGCTACCGAAACTAGTCTGCTCAAAGTTTGCAGATTCTGGCGTTTTTAACGTTGCTTTTAAATTTATGTATTTTATAATACTACCTGCTTTAAAGTTTATAATTCCAAATTTTTTTATGTATCAAATTCACCAATGAGATGTAATGCCGGAGAAATATTTTTGTTGTTGTTCACATGTGTACTATATTATAAATCAGAATGCGTCTAAAATGATAAATGTATGTGGGTCATTCTCTAAAAAGTGGCTGTTTTATATATATATATATATAAAAAAAAAAAAAAAAAAAAAAAAAAAAAAAAAAAAAAAATTCCCTCAAAATTTAGCCTAAGAGTACATTATTGCTATATTTATCAAAAAATAATATGAACCAAACAGTATCTCATAGATCTTCTGATATTTTAATTTCAAAACACATCCATTGCTAAAATGTTCAAATAAATGATTGGCACCGGAATTTAAGAACAAATTTATTTATAAATAAGAGAAATGCTATATTTCACATACATGTTAAATAGATAAAAGTTTATAAAATGTCTGGTGCCATTGTGGCGCTTGGGAATTAAAACTAAGTGGTTTCATAAACATACCACCGCTCTTGAAAGGGTTACAAAAGAAAAGAAATTATAATTAGAAGTCATACTGTGAATCAATAATATTTTTTTTCACTCTATGTCAATTGAAACAATAAAGATAAAGCATTAACATTTAGAAGAGTTAATTTTTATTTGAATTAGTACAATTTTTTTTTTTTTGTTTCTTTTTAACTTAACCCTGTAAAATAATAAAAATTAAAAATGTATTATCTTTACTTACGGTAATTAAAAGTCTTATGAATTTTTTAATGTGTATTTTATTGTGTTTTTTCCGTACCACTTATCACATTTAAAGTATTCTTTGAATACATTGCTCCTTTTTTTATAGTTATATTATTTTGAAACTGTTCCACTGATCGATGCTACGTAATATAACTACACTTATCATACCAACCAACATATTAGTTTTAAAAGCTTCAAGCCTGTTTAAAAAACAAGAAAGCATTCTCGTTATAGTTCAAGAAATGTTTATAGATGATATTATGCATATTACAAATAATATTTTTAACGCAAATTTCAGTACAATAGATACCTTATATTTAACTATAGCGTTTCATTTTTAAAGTGTTGAAAAAGCAGCAGATATTTCATTCGTGAGCAGGAAAATAGGTGAATAGGGCTGTCAAAAATACGTCTGAGGCGAGAAACAAATGTATGATATTTATATAAATCATAAAAGCTATCTTATTAATCAATTAAATAAATAAAAGAGCAATTTGTTTGATCACTTAAATATATATTTATACAGAAAAAATATTTTTAAGATCATTGTATAGCTATTATAAATTGCTTAATTCTATCTCTAAACTTAAATATGTATTATTATATTATTTAAGCGAAGAATCAAAATGATGGAAGCCATAAATAGAAAAAAAATAAGTTAAGAATTATTTCACGATATATTAAAGAGTTGAATATATAACCAAATAAAGTGGAGTTTATATAAAAATATCTTTTGTATGTAATATTGTTTTTTGTTTGCCGATATATTTAAAATAAAACATATTTTTTTCCCCTGAAAGCATGTATCGTGTAATTTAAAAAAACATCATTATTTAACTAACGTTAGGATTAAATGTGACATGAAATGTGAAGTTAACACTGTACTTTTTAAGTAATTCTTTCGATACTCCTTTCTACATAGATGTAATACTCAGACTTTTTACATTCTTTTTTGATGAGCTTCACAGAAATAGATTTTCGAATAAAAATCTATATTTTTTAACAATGTGATTCTCATATAAGTTTTATTATGCCTACATATATATACACTGAAATGCCAAAATGTTAGAGCACGTAGCTGAACAATTTTAATATTGTGATAAACGTTGTTGCATTTTGTTTAAAGGTCTGTCTGAGGGTATGGATGGAATTTGTTAAGTTGGAGCTTAGTCTGTTGCTGCATACGATGATGGACTGTGGTATGACAACTTTCTTTCTCACGCTATTCAAGCCCAATTTTCTACTTTCATCTCAGAGTTTTTTTACTCATCTGCCATTCATTAAATTCTTGAGTATGTAATCTTCACACACACATAAAAAAGTAGCACTTTTAAAGATACTAGAAACATCATTTCAGGTGTTTACAGTCATGGCGCAATAGTTTTCGAATAAAAATCTATGTTTTTTAACAATGTGATACAGATATACGTTTTATTATGCCTGCATATATATACATTGAAAGGCCAAAATGTTAGGAGCACGTAGCTGAACAGCTTTAATATTGTAATAACAATATTAAACAATGAAAACAATATTACCCCCCCCCCCCCCACACACACACACACACATGAGCAGGGAATTTCCACATTCAGTGATACATCTGACCCGAACAAAGCTTTTTATAAGCAAATATAATTTATTATGTCTGTACATATTTGCAATAATGATACATACATACATATATATATATACAGGGTGCAATATATTATCTATCGCCGACCTTTAATTTCTCAACCGTTGGTCGTAGACATATAGTTCCAATTACAAAAACGTTTCAAATGAGCTAAATATTCATGTTTTGGCATTATTTAAAGTAAAAAAACAATTTTATAAAAATTACGAAAACTAACTTTTTATACTGCCCCCCAGTCCCTATAGTTATATTTAGTAAAAGTTTACTCATATCATAATAGATGTAACACAAAAAGTTTGACATCTGTATTGCAAAAACTGACCCAGTTATTAAATTTCAAAGTTTGAGATTTTCGCACATGATTTTGTCTTTCATTCAGGGATCAGTTAAAAGATGAATTAAAGTAATTCGAGATCAAAATCAGAGTGCAATGTCCTTTTTACGGCGAAACCACCTTCAGCCGGTATCACCAAATCGGGGAATCACCAAATAGGGTTATTTCATCTAAAAATCTGAGCTAACTTTTATGGGTCGAACAACATTCAAAAGTACCGACGATACCAGCTAAAAGTGGCTTCGCCGTAGAAAGGACAATTGCACCCTGATTTTGATCTCGAATTACTTTAATTCATCTTTTAACTGATCCCTCAATGAAAGACAAAAACATGTGCAAAAATCTCAAACTTTGAAATTTAATAACTGTGTCAATTTTTGTAGTACAGATGTCAAAGTTTTTGTGTTACATCTGTTATCATATATGTGTATATTTTTACTAAATATAACTATAGGGACTGGGGGACCGTATAAAAAGTTAGTTTTCGTAATTTTTATCAAATTGATTTTTTGACTTTAAATAATGTCACAATATGAATATTTACCTCATTTGAAACGTTTTTGTAATTGGAACTATATGTTTACGACCAACGGTTGAGAAATTAAAGGTCGGCGATAGATAACATATTGCACCCTATATATATATATATATATATATATATAATGGATCGATACATAGATATGTATGTGTGTATTAATTCAATTGAATACCATAATGATTAAATATGTATTTAGGCACACATTCTTTTCTAATTACTAGCACGTGAATACGAATTTATTTGTTTAAAATATTTCTTTAAATTATGGGGTTAAAAGACACTAATACATTAAATTACTTACGAAACGTACCCTTCATCCAAGTTTGTTTCGCTGGAAATGTGAATGAAATTCTAAACATTAAAAATTCACGCATAGAGCAGAGTTACTTTGCATTAGTATACAAATATCGTAGCAATAAATAAAACCACACAAATAGATGCCACGAATTGGTTACCTTATATAATGCAAGTAATCAGAGATTTTTCTCGCGTATAAAGCATTTCAAATAACTTTAGAAAACACTTCCTTATTTATTTCCTGACAGTGATTTATGTTTCAGCTTTAGTTAAGTTTGTAATTTACGGAAATCTGTCTAAATTTTTCTAGAGCTGCGTACATACTTTCTAAAAAAATGTCCTTTAAAAGTAAATATCGCGGGAAGTTTTCTTTTACTATGGGATTTAAACCAACAAAAATCCAAACCAAACATTCAAAACGTTTCAAACAAAATAATAATTCTTTTTTAATCAAAAATGCGTATAAACGCCCAGAGGATTTGTAAGATAAAAATGTTACCTTTATGGCCATATTTATTATTTGTGTTTATGAGTGAAACAATTTCTATTTGTATATTTTCTTTTCCTTGGAAAAACTTGAAATTAAAAAATAAATACAGAAATTTACACCCTAAAATATATTCATGCTAATAAATTAAGTACCGGATATTTTCGATTTCAAACTTATTTTCAGACATCTACAGGAATGCACTTTCATTCAAGTTATACCTAAAAAAAAACAAGAGTAGAGTAGGGAGATTAGAGAAAGTTGAGGAAATTCCCCTTTAGACACAGTAGTTAATAGCGCCCCCTACAATTCTCCGGAGCGAAAGTATGATTCCCGAAAACAAAGTGTTTTAAACTGTTTTTTTACGGCCGTATAAAGGATCGAGTTTGGCCGTGACTCTTGGAATATACCAACATAAACAGAGCCAAGAGAATTTAAATTAAGAAGGTATTTACTATCTATACATACATCCGGTGGGGCTAGTAGTGCTAAAACCAATTGGTAGGTCCCACACCCGGCCGACTCTGTCTATACACACATTTTGAAAATGCTTCAGTTCTTCGAGTTATGTTATGATAATGACACAAATGCTAAAAACTATAATATTTGGCTAAAAACAGAGCAAATCAACATCAAACATTGGTACTGACAATGTAAAGTAGGCGCAAGAATCGCACGGTACTGTGCGCGTGTCGCTTCTGTATTATGGTTTCTCGCTTTGTGCCGTCTCAACTAAACTGAAGTTTTAAAAAACAAGTCTAGATCGATGTAATAGTAAAATCCATTCATCGTTGTCCGGTCATCCAAAGCTGTCGTATAGATGGCTGGTGACTTCCCAACATGGTTTATTAGTGAGAAATTGAAGACTCGGGTATCGGCCGGAGTAGCTCAGTGGTTCGAGCAGCAGTCTTGTATACTGTGGTCCCGGGTTCGAATCCTGGCTCTGGCTAATTTTTCACTCCAGTTGGGTTTATTGTATTTATTGTTTGTATGTCTGTATAATATTTATATATACCTTTAACTGTTGAATGTAGGCATTATTTATGTGTGTATGTGTGTTTTAATATATATTGAAGTCTTGAATATGCTCATACACTACAAGACGCCACTTCTGGAAGGTCCGGTAGTGATTGGAGTGAGGAAAGCACGGAGAAAGACCTATCTAAAACACATTGTCAAAAATGGAAACTGTATGATTATTTCCGATATTTGATAAATTGAAATAATAGTCGTAAAAATCTCCATTCATCTTAATTTTGCATTTGGTGTTGTATTTACTATTGGTTATATGGATTAAAAGTTATGCGAATAGTGTTTATATTCACGAATGTACATAATACTTAAATATATATTTAATTTTTCCCATAAATTATAGAATTTTCATTCAAAATGCTCTGTTTTCTTATTTTTCATGAGGTATACTATTTAAAAAAATGTATGTCATACCAAGGGGATGATGACCAAAAATTGGCCCTTATCAACTAACCTCCTTTATTAATGATATTTTTATATTATTTGTTTTAATTTTTTCTCACTATCTTTGCTTTAATGAACTAAAAAATGAGCACTACTAAAACGTTTTACTTTCTTAACATTTAAAGAGAAACAAAACAAGTTTTTTGATGAGAAATCCAAGTTTATTTATATCTCAGTTCAATTTTTAAAGAATACAAATTCATATTATGCACTTTTCAGAAGAAATAGTCACTTTATAAAAATTTAATGTACAGTCGTGGAAAAAAAAAAGTAAACACCCCCTACTAACTCCTCAACAAATTATCGTAGACGAAAGTTACTGGTACTCGACGATTGGAAATAAAGTCTACTTTTAAATGGTGTGTATAAAATTTGCTTAAAGGGCCATATACATATTAAAACGAATCCAAACTTAATTTTTTTCAATGGCAGTATCCAAATTTAACGAGATATTTCAAATCTTCGGTTCAAAATATGCCTAGAAACCAAATTTCAAGTCATTCGAATGATAAGTTTTTGAATTATAGACATTCAAAATTTAGTACTTCTAATGTAAAATTACATTTTCATATTTTTATTTATATCTCCTGAAATTATGCTCCTAATGAGCTAATTTTTTGTGCAGCAATAATACTAATATACCCAAACATAAATACATTGAATTTGCAATTTTTATAATTTTATGATATGAATTATGAATTATGAAATTAATATTCGAAAAAATTATGAATTGAAACATACAATTTTTTTGATGGATTTAGATTTATTAAGTCCTGCTTTATGGAAATCAAACATTTTACATTTTTCTTCCAAGTAGTTTTCAAATTATGCTTAAAAAACGGCAATATGATGGTTTAAGGGGCCGTCTATGATAGAAGTGGGTAAATTTTTGAAATTTATTCTGCTATCCTGGAACCAAACAGGTTTCATTGACGCTTAAACGTGCCTTGATCAAAAAGGCGGCTCGCTCGGTTAACAATCGAGTACTGAACTTATATTTGGATACAGCCCTTAAAATACGTTCGTTTTAAAATATTTAATTTCTCGGAAACTTATTGCACTAATTGCATAAAAATTTGTTTATTGGCTAATTGTAAGGTGTAGAGTTCATTTTTGCTGTCAGAATTGTGTACTGCTATTGAAAAAAAAACAAAGTTATGGTTCGTTTTAATATGTAGATGGCCCCTTATACAAATTTTATATACAACATTTAAAAGTAGACTTTATTTCCAATCGTTCAGTACCAGTAACTTTCTTTTACGATAATTTGTTGAGAAGTTAGTAGGAGGTGTTTACATTTTTTTTTTTTTTTTCACGACTGTACTTTGAATTGAAATCAGATTATCTGACTATATTTGAAGCAATTGCAGGTACTGGCGTAAGTCTAAAAAAATATCTATTTTTTTAATGTCAATAAATTTTTACTTTTTTCAATAGTTGATATCAAAATTTAACTGAGTATATTTACAGAAATTAACTACTGTTAATAGGATGCTCTTACAAAATGATTCGAAGCCAAGTCAGTATCTGCTGGAAATTTTTTAAACATTCTATAGACACTATGTTAAAATGTAATTTTCGTGTTATAAAATGTATATTCATGTTATGTATGTTCATGTAATGTATCATGTTAAAATGTAAATTTTCATACGTAAAAGTCCAAAACTTTATTTTCTAATATTCATAATTACAGTAATCAAGTGTAAGTTATTCATACATGTCAGATCGAATTGTGTATAACACCTGTATTATTCCCTCCATTCGTTATTTCACTTGATTAGAAACATGAAGTAGCCAGCTTGAAATTTATGCAAAAAGTTTTCCACTTACTGAAATGGTTTAATCTTGATCCAAGATTATTATTTTCACAACATTAGAATACAGAGTCATATTATGATAGACTCATCAAATTCATTAGACTGAATGACAAGATAATAAATGATTTTCACATAAATTTAAGACTTATGATAATTACTTGCTATCTAAAGTAGCTTTTGAAAACATTTAAGGTGGCAGTGCAAATATATCACTTTTCACGGATAGAATATAAACGTGGAATATTAATTAATTTATCAAATTAGAAAACATTTTCTTAGCATTATTATCAGTTGATGAATTTAAATTAATGTGCAATTTAATAACTTTAGTGATTTAATTAATTATTCATCTAAATACGATGATGTGGAAATAACATGAAACTCTTCCTACTAAATGTATTTTCCGATCGATTTAACAGAAGTAATGATAGTAACATTGACATAAATTAAATTAAATTTTATCGATTTAAGGCACTTCTTTAGTTACTATACACTTTTTGTTTAAAGTGAAGTTTGCTAACTGATTAAATATATGAATGCAGAAATATGTTTTTTTTAAATTAATTAATATTATTATTTTTTTAACTTTATACAATGTTTGTCAAAAGTACGATTAATTACAGGGTGATAGAAAATATAACATTGCAACTCATATTCTGTTTTAGTGCATTAATAAAGTGAGGACAACTATTTTGTGAGATGTTAATAGCATTTGTTAAATAAAATTTTAACTTTTTTTCATAAGAATTAAGTTTTTTTAGATTAAGAATGATTAATCATGAAACACAAATGAGTTTATTTGGGATAACTCAATGGAAAAAGCAACCATTATTCAGGAAGATGCTAATAACATATTTTGTCTTCACAGAACATTCATTAAAAGATTGCATTCCTAAACTACGCTTATAATTATCAAACCATTAATGTCGGCACAATATCTGTTTATTTAAAATAATATTTTTCAAGAATATGACTACTTATTACACTTCGTACCTCCTGAGTTTGGCGGATATGTTATAAACAACTGTCACAGGAACTGAATAGATTTTCATAAAAATGGGTTTACATAATACGTGGAGAAGTGATTTAATCCATTTTCAATCCTTTTTGCGACCGTAATCACTGTAATCACCATATCATCAAGTCGGTCTATCAAAGGGGTTCACTATAAAGCTTAAACGATCAGAAACGTTGTTATAATATCAGAATTGCAAATATTCCTACCACGGAATAGTAGAAACCGATACTTTTTATGCGCAAAAATTGGCATTATAGTAAACTAGTCGGATGTGCCAATCATAAAACTTTCTTCGATCTCATACATGTTAATATCGCAAAATTCAATATCAGAATGCCAAAAAAAAAATGACAATCTATGCCCATCATGGTGATTGTAAGGATATTGGGTTCGTTGAATTGGATGTATTTAACAAAGAGATATAAGTATAGCATGATTCAAACAAATCACTGAATTTAGGAACCCAACCTCTTAGACGACCGCAACCAAAATTGCTACTTTTTTACGTGAAAATGTAACAGAAAATAGAGTTTGATTAAATTGGGTGCATTAGTTTTTAAGATAGAGCTATTGCGGAGTTCGTATAAAAAGCAGTACAGCAGCGCCACCTAATGGACGATATACACCAAAAACTAATCAGCTCCATTTTACATTAAGGTGTAAATTGTGTAAACAAGATTTTACTTTTTTTCTTTTCTCTTTCTCATGCATTGATGTTACGTTGTTGCTGAAATAAAACTTAAAATTTAATGTAAAAAATAATAAGTCGATAATTTTAATAGTGAAAGTAGGCAACAATTATTAATTTGAATCTAATAATACGTTTCGTTGTACTCATTTATTTTAATTTTTCTATTACATCGTTAATTATATTCCAGATATGAATATTTAAAAAAAAATATTTTTATTTATAATTTCATTCTGTTCTTATTATTAGCGCGACATAACTACCGCACAAGTGCGGCGTCTCAGCCTGAAAGTCAGGGTGACGCGCCGCAGTGTAATGTTTTAGAAAAAAAAAATTACTAAATATTAATAATTTGTTTTGATTTTTTTTTTTTTTTTTTTTTTTTTTTTTTTTTTTTGTCGCACTACACGCGTTGTATATTTAACATTAAATAGCACAGCATGATTTTTTTTTTTTTTAATGTCCACCAAGGGCTTTATACACAAATTCAAAACGTAGACGTCCAACGTCCAGGTGATCATTGAAACGTCCAGATTTTATCATAGTTGACCTTTGAAACGTCCAGAAAGTGACGTGACAGCCTACGTCAAACGTCCAATTTGTCAGTTTTCCAGTGATCAGATCGCATGACAGAAATAAATGATAATCAAGTTAGCCTGTGATGTAAGACAGAAAATGGATAAATATAATGATTAAAAACAATTTAAAGTAAAATGTTAAAAATTGTATTATGCTTCCTTTCATTCAAAAATAAAAATAATTGTTTAATGTTTTTAAGATTTCTTTTTTTTTAATTTTTTTGTTTAGAAATTTTATAATCGAAGAATTTAGAAATATGTATATATATATATAACAATAAATATATAAAATATATCTACTATCTCTAATTTTTTTATATTTCAGTTTCAGTAGATTCGGAAATAGATGTGGGGAGGGGGCATATTTTTGCACTATATTCTCGACGATATTTCAGAAAATATTATACCTAAAATTAAAAGAAATCTATCTTTGAGTTCAACGTTGCAAAAGCTTTCACACGATACCACACACGGTATACAAAGAAATTTTTTTCAAGTAAATTAACTAGCCCTCTAAATTTTTTCAACACATATTTGTAAATGCTTAATAATCTGTAAATAAGTGGGTCAATAGTCTTTATTACTTCCACCAATTTGAACTTTCCACGTTTCATAGTTTAAGAGTAAAATGACTGTAACAGACACTCAGACAATCACAAGAGTGATATTATAATGGTTCCGTTTTCACTTTTTAAGTACGGAACCTAAAAAATTGATACAATTTTGGAAAATACACTTCTTCTGTTGAAATTTCATGCACGAAAACATTTACAGAAAATTGGTTATGAGTTGTCTAAATAAAGATTAGACTTAAGATTTTACTTTATTTGCATCATGCGAAATAAGAACTGAAAATACAATCATTTTTGAATTTAAAGAGCTTAGTATCGAAATTTCATCTTGGCATAAAAAATGTACAGTTTTCAGAAAAATCGACTTGCTATTTGTTTATCCACAATATATCCACTTGACTCTTTCAGAATTGGTTGTCATTTTTTTGGCTGTGTCAAAATAATTCTGAGTACAAGTTTGAATGAATGTGCGCCACAGATATGGATTTAGTTGCTTTGAAAATTTTCGCTGATAATCAGAAATGGTTTCGTCAACTGTTGCTTTTTCAAAACTTTTATCAGCGTTTTGCTATTGACAGTTACTTGTAAGAAGGTCTGTATTATGGGATTCAGTTTCAATAAATCTTCGATTTAATCTGCGCAAATTACACACTCTGATATTATACATTCTAATTATGATAATATGACAGCAGACAAAGTCATTAAATCCTTCATAGGAATTTAATGTGGGAAATACACCAGTCTCTGCCTTATAAATTGGATGAATGTTTTATTGGCAATGAAAAATGCAGATATTATGATAAATGATTTTCTATTGTTTTATAAAACTAGTCCTTAAAGGTGCAAAGGAATATTTTTTTAATCTAGAGAAACTTATTTAAACAAAAAAGTATTCTGTTAAAAAATGCCACATAGGATTGATGAAATTATGTGACCTTTTTTCACACCTAACTAATGTAGATTTAGCTGAAGAATGGCTTCTTCTTATGTCTTCATCGACATAAAATTCTCCAAAACTGTGGAGTCAAAGGTTTTTTTTTTTTTTTTTTTTTTTTTTTTTTTTTTTTTTTTTTTTTTTTCATTACAGAATCTGAGAATAGCTAGTTCTCTACATTTTCCTTTCTCTTTCTGAAGCTCTAAGACATTTCTTCGCTTTATCATAATGCGCTTTATTTTGTTTCATTCTCACCTCAACGTATTCCGTTTAATTCTTAGTTTTTCTGTACAATTTTTGACGCTTAACAGGATTTTTTCTACTCCTTAAAACAATGTCGTATACAATAAGTGATCTTTAAAACTTTCCTTTAAAATATACTATCATAATCCTTTCGGCAAGAGTTATTATAAATCTGTAGATGATACAACAGACTTTAGTAAACAAAGCTTTACATAGCCTGTAAAATACCTGATCAAAGATCATATGCTTCAAACTAAAAGAAAGCACACAAAAATCACACGAGTTGAGTTATTTTAATCTATATCTAATAATTTGTCATGAGTGTTATATAATCGTAAGTAATAATAAAAATAAATAAAACAAATTCATTCATAAAAAAACACGAGTAAAGATAATTTATCTTGCTTAAAAATTACAAAATATTCTCAATTATGGCTAAAATTATTTCAAAAACTATTGTAAAAATAAAGAAAACAACTAAACATCAAGCATTATGTTTGTTTTGATTGTAACGCAGTTTTATGTCAAACTATGAAGAAAAATGTTATGCGTTAATCTTGTGACACAGACATTTGTTACTCTTGTGACATCACCACAGATCGTATTCCATGAATAACATAAAAAATAATATTTCATGTAAAATCTATCTTATGCCTCCAAATCAGAAAAGTAGTAGTTTTGGGTAAAAAAAAAATCAAGTAGTTTTTATAACATTAAAACTTTAATATGTTTTCTGTTACTCTTATGAAAATTAATTATCAACTAGTTTTTAATTGAACTAGTTTAATTTGAATAAAGTTAAAAATTCCATTTAATACCTTAGCTAAAATTTTTAACTATGCAGATATGACAGATATAATAGTAGTTTGTTATTTCTAATGCTTAATAATTTCATTTAATGAGCAGAAGTAAAAAGAAAATGCAACTCAATAAGTTGACTTTTATGCTCAACTGTAAATGATTTGTAATACTGTCCGTTTCCAGCCCATTTTCTGCGTAGACGTATTCTTCAGAAAATACAACTTACAAACTCATATACGCCAATTCTTTAGCTTTAAATCAATGTATCACATATATATTTCCGTTAAAAAAAAAAAAAAAAAAAAAAATCAGCAAAAATTTTCTATTGTCGTGGTCCATATATTCTAATTTTACTGCACATATCACAAAGTAGAATAAACAATTTTAAATTTGCACCAGTCAAAACATGTCGAATTCGACGAATGAAAATGTTTAAAATAACTGATTGACTGAATAATATATATATACTACGGGGCTCTGCCACCTGCAAGCTCTGCTCGCCAACCCCCGTTCAGACACTGCAGAATTTAAAAGCACGCTAATCTGATCCTTTTTAAAAAGATTTCGGTAAACGGGTTTCTATCCAATTTCCTTTGATGGCTAAAATTTAAGCCAGAATCAGTTGCTGTTAAGATATCTAATGATTGTTTTCGTGTTTGATTCAGAATCTGTAGCCTGTTATATCTAAAATCTGTCGCCCAACTATAAGATTAAATGCCAATAATGGTTGATCGTAAATGTCACATTCATTGACTTTAAGGAAATTACATGTGTTTAAGTCATCTTGAGATTTTTATTTTGACGTTTTATTTGTATTTTTATTAATGTTATAATAATTTATTTGTTCTTTCGTTATTTAAAATAATAAAAAAATATGTCAATTTGTACAATTTGGCTATTTATATAATTTGGCGAAATTGGTCGACGGGAGAAGTGATACCATTAAAACATTGCTTTGAAGCTGAAATTAAATGTCATAATTTGTTGTATTCTCATATACGCACCGGGTTTGACGTGCATTTTTTTTTTTTTACGACAATTTGGCGATAGCCTCGTTTTCGAATACCAGTTACATATGTATTTTTAACTTATTATCTGTTATTTTTAAAGTGAAATAACAATAATAATAATAAAAAAAAAACGTTTAATTAATAACTATACAACAAAACAATTTATAACATTTAAAAAAAAAATAAATAAATAAATTGAAATAAACATTTATTAATAAATAAGCAATAATAGCCGGGTTACCATGTCAGGCAAAATAACGTCATTTTGACACCAATTAGGTACCACGTTGCGTATATGACATCTGCGCTAGGGTGGGGCGAAAAAAGTTTTTATAATCAATTTCTAATAGCGCGGAAAACTTTCGCATTGGACTCTTAATAACAGAAAAAAAAAATAAAAAAATATAAGTTGGTTTTGAAATCGCGCAACAGCCCTAAAGTTTAGAAAAAAAAAGAAAATATATGCAATTTTTAAAAACGTGATTTTTTAAAAAAAATAGTTTACTTTATTTCTATTAGTGTAAAAAATACTCTTTGTAGTTATCTAAGCGCGTGAAAATTACTTTTGGACACATTGCCGTTCATTTGAGTTCGCGCAGAAAGCCTTAAAATACCATTTATGGTTATAAAAACCTCATATTGCAGCTCCCTGCCCATGTTTTTGCATGTTCGCAGCATGTTTTTCCTTTATGCCTAAATGTCCCAGGACCTCCACGTGGAGGTGGCTGCAAGTCGAGTCCCACCCACACCCAACCAACCATTTTAGGAGTTATTACTTACACTGAATTCACTTTAAATTCTAACTTCGTATCAAATTTTGGCATCAAAAACCTTGATCTTAAATTTGTCCTAATAAAACCTTCTCCGTTTCCATATCCGCAAACTTTTCCAGCGGCTTCTGTAACTATTTTCATACTTCTATCTACCGACTGAGTGTAGCTTGGAAATTTTAAACACTCAAATTCTGGCAGGGCTTTGTCATTCAATAAAGTTTAAATGTGTTCTGTTGCCATATTTGACAAAATTAGAGGTGGTGTCAGCATACATTTTGTCCAAACAATAAATTCAGTATTGTCTGCGGATTGAAAATTAATTAATGAATGCTTGAAGGTTCTCCGTGACCGAATACAGGTTGCACATTTTTAGCTTACAGTATCCTCCTGTAGCGTAATTATCGAATGCGTTGTCTCTCGTCCGATATCGCCAACAATTTGCATTGCAGAAGAACGACTTTCTCTGAATGACAGGATCGATGAATTTTTTAATGTTGTCCTCGAAGTGTCTTTTTGTTGGCATGACTTCAGTATGTGCTTCTTACCGTCCTTACAGTGTAATTTACAAGTCTCTTCATTTCGGCTGCCGGACTAATTTGGGAAACATAAAGTCTTAATAACCAGTTATCACATGTTAACCATCAGGGATGGCTGGGGGGTCCGGGATTTTTAACAGCTAATTGTGGATCACAGAATCCAGTGATAACTGTACGAACAATGTCTAGAAGATACTGCTGATCTTTGCTGAGGTCAGTTTTATTTATTTTTGTGTCAAATTCGAATTGATTTGGCACAAAATCAGCAACAGAATTTTTCTCACAGCTAGGCAGTTGATTGCCAATTGCACCACTGAATGACGCTGACCCAGTTGTTGTTCCGCCTAGGTGCTCAAACAAATATTTATAAGGCAGTTCATTAAAGTGTAGCGAACAAATAAACCACTGCAGTGGTCGCTGACACCTAACTTTAATGTTATGTGCAACACCAGTCTTTCAACCGGTGTTTGTGACTAACCCATCACATCCGATGGCTACTACTACATTCATGTCAAAAAGTTTCTTTTTCATGAAATCGAAAATACTTTCAGCAAAATCATTAGCGGTTTCTGTTTTTGGTGTAACATGCCTATGTATTGGCCACCAATCTCACTAATTACGCTAAAATGTCTTCATTTCTTACTCTGCGGTACATTTTAGCTTCTATTTGTACTATATTTTCTACCGTGGAAGTAAATTCCTTTTTACATCTTTCAGCTTGTGCTCTTTTCCTTTATTACGTTTCGAATCTTTACTTTTTCCCTTCAAATCTTACTTTTGCCAATCACTCGTGACATATCTGAATCAGAGATCATGCCAAGATTATGCAGGACATCAGAAGCTATTGAGACTGCTATGGACCTGTTAGAAACGTCGTATCTATCGCTTATTAACGAAGTATATGACAACTTTGAACGCATTTGCGATGTAGAAAGCAATACGAAACTCATGTCACTGCATGTTCTTATGGAAATGTTTTGATTAACTTTACTCTTACTTATGCCAGGACTGACGGAGTCAGAAGTAATAGATTGCTGCATCGAAAGCTGCACTCTTCTTTCTTCTATTTTAATCAGTTTAATTGTCTCCTTTCTATGTAAATTACAAATAAAAAGCATCCTGGTTGTTCGCTGATCGTGCATTAACCCCAATCCAATGTAAATAGTTTTTTTTTTTTAGCTTTCTTACAATTGCATTTTACAACCACTGTAGAAGGTTATTGTCGATTGGTTTATTCCCACATGTACAAGAAAATATCATAGTGCATTTAGAAGCTGCGATATCGAAATTTTCTTCTTACCGTTGGTTAAAAACACATTTAACCTTCTCTTTGAGTTAATATGTCTAAGTTAATCTATTAACTTAATCTGCTTATAAGTGATTACTATACCTGTTTTTATAACCTACTCTTATATATATATATATTTTTTTTATCATGGTCTCGGTTGTATGATTTTTTTAACCCAATATAAGAATTAAAGTAGGAGGAGATCATTTGCACAACACTAGTGTGTGTGACTGTTGGAATTGAGGCTTTTCTATAAATGTTAACTAATTGAGTTGCACCTAACTCGGCAACAGTTAAAAACGTAACAGCAGTAGATTCGTTAAACCTTTAAAACGGTTGTTTAATGGTGTACTTTTTTATCTTTATGTCCGCTTGCGAATTTTTGAAAAAAAAAGCAACTTTTACTAAAAAAATGGTATTTTAAAGCTTTTTGCAGGAATTCAAATGAACGGTAATGTGTCCAAAAGTATTTTTCACACATTTAAGTAACTACAAAGAGTAGTTATTATACCATTATAAATAAAATAAACTATTAAAAAAATTTAATTTTTTAAAAATTGCATATTTTTTCTTTTTGTCCTAAACTTTAAGGCTCTTACGCGATTTCAAAACCAATTTATATTTTTTTTATATTATTTTTCCCGTTATTAGGATGCCAATGCGAAAGTTTTCCGCACTATTAAAAATTTATTAAAAAAAAAAATTGCCCCACCCTAATCTGCGCCTAATATGTTTCTTTTTGTTTCGTTTAAAAAAAAAGGAAAGAAGTTAAAGCTATTTACATTAAATGTCTTAGTTTTAAATGAAATTTTTGTATTAAATAAAATGATATTGAAAGACAAATTGAATTATGAATAAAAGTAACATGATACATTTCTTAGCATACATTTAAGGGAGGCCTAACTGTTCACCAAATTAATTTAAAACAGCCTTTTCTAAAATATGAAAAAAATCTATTGTGATTAAAATTTGAGTTGCCATCATTAGAGAAATGTATGTAAAATTAGAAGAAAAAAATAATATTTCGAAAACGAATTGGGATTTACAAATTCTAATACCAGTTTTGAGATTTGCGGATGAATACGGATTTTTGATGTTAATTTCATCGCAAAGTTATCCGTATTTTAGGAGAAATCACCGTGAAACATTATCATTTGTTTAATCAGTCGTTTCATAGAATCGTTTCATAAATCCGTTACATTTCAGTCGTTTCATGAAATCCGTTTCATAAATTCGTTTCATTAGCATTTTATATATATGATATATATATATATACATACAAAAATAATTACAATTAATAATCAATCTTACTGTTGTCTTACACTTTAAAAATATATTTTTAACAAAAGCATAATTTCAAAATTTCAAATTACTGAATAATTATATTTCAATCCTGTACCTAATTAATAACATGCAAATTAGATAAGAAATTATGAAGTCGTTAATTGAGGATTTGATCTTGGATATTACGTAATGAAAATTCAATGAAAATTGCGCCACTATGATAAAATCAAAAATTTCTTTTTGAGCAAAATCTAAAAATAACGTCTTTTTCATCACCGCAAAATTTACATGCATGGATGTCGTGTTCAAATTCATTTAAAAAAATATTTTAACGTACCGTAGATTATTTTTAAATATAGTCCCAACTTTAGTATAAACTCAAATTGTATACTCATTTCATTTTCACTGTGACAAAATTTTCACTCATTGAAGCCGTTTGTAACTCGCGTCTCAATTTCAGTATCAGTGTGATGAAGAAAATATTGAAATGTAAGGGCTTTAGCAGTAAAAATACGATTTTTTTCGTGACGTCATTTTTTGTTCAATGTTTTAAAATGTTATTTTTAATTTTTATACAAACTAGTCGTTGGGGGCCACCATAATACTTACGCATCATGGATAGGCATATTATAAAATATGAAAATAAAACATGTGTAAACTATTTATAAAATGCATTGGATTTTCAAAATAAAATTTAAACGTATATTTAAATATTTTTAATACATAGTAATGCTCTATTACTGAACTGCGGGTACTACTTGATTATCCCCTTGACCAATTTCGATAAATCTAACTACTCGCGAAATTATACAAACTGGACACCCTTGGCGACCAGTTTGATCTGCCTTAAAATTTATATTTGAGAAAGTATGCCAAGCATTGTATAATGTTACTTTAATTCATAATTTAATTTACTTGGGCTCCCTTGAATATAATTAATACAATCCCTTAAGGTATTAGTTTTTGTTGCATTAAAATATCTCAATTTCTTGATTTACTGTAAGCAAGTAAATCCTATTGGTTTACAATGGAAGTCTATGGGAAATTGGCGAACTATTAGAGATATCACCTTGTTGGTGCCACAGTTGGCGATATATCGCCATGTTGACGACAAACGTGGTGACATTTGGCGACGGAACAGATATATAGATTGGCATTTTAAGAACAAAAAAATTAGTAAAAGATTAATAAAAATACAAATGACGCGTTGAATTAAAAGTCACTTGATGACGCAACAGACATGTTTAACATGTTTAATGTCAAGTGAATGTGACATTTACGATAAGCCAGTATTGGTATTTAATCTTATAGTCTGGCGATAGTTTTTCGGTCGACGGGATAATCAAGTAGTACCGAATTGCGTAAAAGAAACATCCTTAGAACTCCAAAAATGAAAATCATATTAACTAACAGTTTACTGCGTCGGATTATGCATCTCATTTCCGATTAAAATATATCTTTGAATATAAATTTGAATGAAATACATCGTCATGAAAAATCTAAGAGAGTGAAAAATATGATTACAAATATCTCGAAATTAATTATCTGATAGACTTACTTCTTAATGACAAATTTATGTTTTTTTATTGTTTTTTATATTCACGCCTTCAAATAAACTATTTCGAAAATGTTTTTATACTTTTTATCAGAACGAATATTTCGATAATCCAAAAAAAAAAAAAAAAATAGATCCGTGTAATCGATGTTACTAATATTCAATAGACTTATTCCCATTATTACATACTAAGTACACACCAAATTTCAAGTCGCTATCTCAATTTGTTCTGGAGATACAGCGTTTACATTTAAACACACATACACATACAGATGGACGGCATTTTTTTTTTTTTCTAAAAATATGTTTTTCAGAATCTCCAGTGTCTGAAACGTATAAATAAAACATTTTTTTTTTTTTTTTTTTTTTTTTTTAAGACGATTACAAGACTTACCCTAAACTCCGTATATGTGTAAGTAAAATGACATCCGTAACGATGTGGTAATTCCCATTGTTTCCTTGCTCTCTTCAACAAGGAAGTAATTTGATTGCAACCAATATAAAGAAATTTCATAAAGGGCTGGTAAAAAAATATGTATATATAAAAATGGGACTATTTTTAAAAAATCGCGACTGCGGGTACATGGACAAGAAAAGAAAAACTGCTTTCTTAAAAAAAAAAAAAAAATAATAATAATTAACAAAATTGGTTCAGTACAAAGCTCACTCCAGATGATAAAAAAATAGCTTTGTCTTTTGAATATATAAACTATTCATTACAAATTGAGTATCATTGATTTCTTTGAAATAAATTATTTATAAAAGCAATTTTTGTTATCAATAAGCTACTCATACGATCATCAGTATATTTATCATTATTTAAAAAGACTTAAGAAAATCACCGGATATAAACTTACGGATGACGTTTAACTGGTTAACCTTAATAAAGTTGAAAAAATATATATATATGAACTGCAACACTTTTCTTCAATGCAAACGCATATAGTTAAAATAATTGGTATTAATATATCTTATATCTGTTATTTTAAAAGAAAAATATTTTTAAAATTTTGAAATTGTTATTATGTATATTATAACAAAATGGGTTGTTTTATAAATAAAACATTTCCTTATATTTCATAGACAATAATTCCTATGAAAAAATATATAGAATTTAATGCTTTGATTTTACAGAAAATATGAAATATCCTTAAGCTGTGTAAAATACTTTGACAGAATTAAATAGTCATAAAATTAAATTAATATTATCACATACACAAAGCAAACACAAATACTGTTTTTAAAATAGTACATGCTTAGTATAGTGATAATATGCGGAAAGTAATTCTGTTTTAGAAAAAATGTATTTCGAATCTTCAAATCCTTAATTTGAACAGTAAAAGTAAGATTTCATAGAAAATTACTTCTAAACAGCAATTTTTGAAAGAAAAGAATTTTTACAAAAATGAGATGCACATTTTCAAAAATTATGAAATAAAAAAAAAATGTTATCGAAAAGAAAAATATATAAGGAAAAAACAGTAAGCGGGATTCTAGAATAATAAGAACTGTTTTTGTAAAAATACTACTTATCCATAATATTTTAAAATATGCGAAAGGTCTGCATAAATCTTACTTAAAATATAAACTTTAACGTAAATTATGCAACTTTTTTTTTATATAATAACAGGATTTGATCTATCTTCTGAATTTTCTGCTATAAAGTATGCTTTCAACATTTAAATACATGTTCATGACACATGTAACCAGAAACAAATTCAAGTACATTTTGCATAAAGTCCTTTTTTATAATTTCAAGTAAAATAGTACAAATAATTTGGTACTTTAATACCTGCTGTGTTATATTTTCGATTTAATTTATATTTTTGGTTTTCGTAAAAGAAACTAGTTGGCTGTGCCAAGCCAAAAACTTTCTTTTATCTCATACATCTTAATACTTCAGAAAGTAATTACAAATGTTAGTAGTTCCTACAAATAAATGCTACAAATGTCCAAACTGGATCCATGAAAAGAATTCCTTACATTTAAAGTTACTCGACATATTTCTGCTCCAGACGCTCACTGGGGCAAAATCCCAAAAAGCTGTCAAAAATATGAAAATATTATTTAAATGCCACAAAATGTCGTACACAGGTGTTTTTCAGGATGCTGATCTTGATTCTAAAATTAAAATTCCAAAAAACAAAATGGCGGATCCAATATGGCAGACTTAAAATTCAAATGCTTTAAAAGTTATTCAATTTCTATGAAATTTCGTATACAGGTGCTTTTGAAGATGTTAAGTACGATTAAAAATTAAATTTAAAAACAATGACATATTAAAAATAAACACAATTAGATTTAGATAAAATATTTCGAATTCCGAAATTAGAATGTTTCGAGGTTAAACGTTATAAGGTACTTTCAAGATACTAGGATATTTTTAATCGAAATTAAACGATAAATTTTTATTTATGAAATACAATTAAGTGCATTAATGAAGAATAAAATTCTACAAGGTTTAATTTTTATATTATTAAATTAAAACGAAAGGATATTCTAAAATTCACCTTCTAAATATCTGTTGTAGGGTAACTCCGGGAGAGTCGCCGCATACGGGAAAGTTGCCGCACCCCTTGTATTTCTTGTAATTATCGATAGATGGTCCTCAAACGCACAGTATCGGTGCGCAATGAGATTATTTTAACCAGTGTATAGCGTGAATACCATTTCGATGTTTACTTGTAGAAGTATAATCCTTAATTTGACGTAAGTGCATAGCTGCCAACTTTTACGCTTTTTTGTTACCAATAAAATTTAACAGAAAATATTACCTTATTCTAATTGCACATTTGCACGATTAACCTAGACAAAATTTTCTATAAAATTTTAGTGGTAGGAAAAAAGCGTAAAAGTTGGCAGCTATGTAAGTGCACGATTTAACAGTCCAAACTTTTTAACACGTTATGTTTAAATATTTTTCATACGCTAATTACTAAATGCATGCATGATTTCGAAGTCAAAACTAGGTGTAGCCTTTGTATAGAGTAATGTGTGTATGGTTACGCCATTCCCCTTAGCGATTGCAGGTAACTGTGATGGCCGACGTCTACACCATGCAAAACGGGATACATTCGGCAATGCTATTCCGGTATACATGCCGCAGTTTTTTTTGTACGGGATGATTAAGTGTTATTAACTTTTCCTTTTTTTCCCACAGACTAACCATGTTAGGCATGTTATCAAGTTTACTAAATTCAAAAGAGAAAAAGGGGAAAATAAAAAGTAAGAAGGACAAGAAAGATGCAAGTAAAGGTGATAATAACGAAAAATTGGATTACGCGTAACGCAGACGTTCTTTGCAAACTACTCTAAAAAAGAGGAAGTGTAATTGGCTTCGTTCCATCGTGTGTTTAAATGTAATTACATAAAGACTGTACTTTTTCGACACTTTTTCTGTAGATTGTAGTCGAAAAAACAGGTCTTTTAACCCATTCGGGACCATGGGTGCATATAAACACCTTTGTAAAGAGCTTACAAAATTTTTTTCTGGCAACAGTAAAAAAGAAAAGTAATGTTTGCTTTGTTTAATTAGAGCATTTTCATGATTATTTAAGTAAAGGTAAATTCTTTTAAAAAAGTGGTACCAACCGAAGAAAATTTGTGTAAAAGCCACCGATCCTAAAAGGGTTAACAAATAAATTACGTAAACACAATTTCACTTTTTTTCTTTTCCCTTTCTAATACGTTGATGTTACGTTGTTGCTGAAATAACAATTAAAATTTAATGTAAAAAAATAAGTCGATAATTTTAATAGTGAAAGTAGGCAACAATTATTAACACATACAACAATTATTTATATATCTACACTGTTAAAAAAAATTCTGTGAAATTACACAGAATCTGCGGGTAATTCGTTATCTTAAGTCTTATGTAAAATGTCAGAGATTAGGGAAAAAAGAGATTTTGTTAAATCACAGCATAGTTATACGGTAAATTTACAGTAGACTCTGTAAATTAACATCGTTAAAAAATACACAAGACTCTGTAAATTTATTTTTAATGATAATAACTTAATTTAGTTTTTAAAATTAGGGAATCACTCAGTTTTTAGTGAGCTTAGAAGAAGTTGAAATTTTCGAGTAAATTTAAACTGCTGCGTCTTTTAATATTTGCACAACATGATTCTAGCTGTTCTGGGGTTTGAACCCGGCCTTCCAGATAGCAGAGGAACACCTTACTGACTGGGCTATAGAAGCTGGTGTCATTGTGTACAAAGTATGTCTTTTATGATTCAGTGGGGAAAAAATCTATTGTGCTTTTCAAAGATCTTGCTTCAAATATATTCGTTAGAAAATTCGTAAACGGTTTATTCTAATTCATTTTAAACCGATACATAATACCTATTATTGTTTTTAGTCAATTTTAATTTTGTAACTAATTTAAGTAATTACAAAAAAAAAAAAAAAAAAAAAAAAAAAAAAAAAAAAAAAAAATTGAACCTAATTCATTTTTTACCACAATAATGTTTTAGAGAATTTTTCGAAATTGTCGCATACTATTTATTTTTTAATGGACTAATATTTTTTAAAAGAAGTTTTTAGTAAGAAATAAGAGGAAAATAAACAGAATAAATCTAATTTATTATTTAAAAGTGATTTTTTACGTTTTCATTATTTTATTCATTTTGTGTAATGTGTTTCTAAAAGATTAATATATTTTTTATGACCTATTTTTTATGACGCATTTACTAATGAAATAATAATAATAATAATAATAGCATTGTAATGTTAATAACAGCTTTGAAATGCTACTGCGCAATTTACATTTAATATTGCCAAGTTTCTGATATATGATGAATGGAACAACTGAAAATTTATTGTCGATAAAAATCCCCGCTAACACCGAGAAGATGATTTTTCCCTTTCTAAATTATTCTAAGTTAAAAAAAAAACAATTTTTAAAACTAAATTTTCTTCTTTAAAATGTCTATTAACATTGGAAAAGAATTTTAAAATCGTGTATTTTGAATTATAAGTTTTAACATAGATAAAAAATATATTTAAATAAAGACTTGGAAATCCTACAGGGAATTAGATATAAGATAAGGGAAATGTCTGTAAAATGGTAATCGAGAAACTCAATAAAATGCATTTAACCCAGAACTAGTGTAAATTTACAGAGTGTCTTGCTTTTATTTCTGTGTTTTTACAGAAATTTTTAACAGTGTACTAATACGTTTCATTGTACTCATTTAGTTTCAGTTTGTTATTACATTGTTAATTATAGCCGAGATATGAATATATTTTTTAAATATTTTTATTTATAATCTCATTCTGCTCTTATTACAAAAAAGGCGTCTCATCCGGAATATACGGGTGACGGACCGCAATGTAATGTTTTAGAAAAAAAATCGTGAAAAATATATTAAAAATTTTTTTTCGCACGACACGCGTTGTATATTTAACATTAAATAGCACAGCATGATTTTTTTTTTTTGTGTCCACCATGGGACTTTATACACAAATTCAAAAAAATGTGCGGCATAAATCCCGGAATAACCCTATACTAAGTAGACTCTTCTGAAGGAGAGGTGTCGAAATATTTTACAGACGTGTCTGTGCCACTAGGGGCAAGGATATTAATTTCTTCAATGGTAATTTAAGTAATTTCGAAATGAAGAGATCTGATTACATTCAATGCCGCACAAAATCTTCCATTGTTTACGTCCTACTGCATTTTCGGGAGAAAACTTCTCGATTCTTTTTGATCAATTTTTTGCACGATTCTTGAGCGCCTCCCGATATTTGCCCAACAGGCGATAATGAGGAAGCTATTATTTCTGAGCAATGGATAATTAGTCTGTGCATTGAAGCTAGCATATAGAACTAGGAATACGATTCGATGAATTTACAAGCTGTTTGTGAGCAATAATCCACGAAATTTATCAAATGAACGTTGAGAAATTACTTGTAATATGACGTGGAATCGTTTGATCAAATCTTCGTCTATGCTCATTATGGAAGCAGAAATCGTTGCGTTTTCAAAGAATGGACGAGCTGTATTGTAATCATTTGTGCTTCCAAATCCGATCTTTGGTTTATCGACGAGAAGCCCTAATTGTAAATGAAATTCTCTTTGTAAATTTTGTTTATGCAATTTCAATTTCTTTTTCTCGTCAGGAGTGCACGGTTGCCATTTCTTTATATCCTGTTTGCTTGACAAATGCAAGCTACACTCAAAACATTTTATACAGGCATTAACTGGGAAATCACGAATTGTAAATGATTTTCATTCGCTTTTCGTTTGAAAATGTCATCAAAATTATTAAACTGTTTTGGAGTTGCCTTATATAGGTACAAATGTTGAGTTGACAAATTACTAGTAAAAATATTAAAAATTTTGCAATCAATCATCGTTAAAACTAGTTTGTAATTAACGCCTACATCTTGCTATCAATAGTTGTTTTAAAAAGAATAAATTTACTCTCCTGATCTGTAATATAATCCTTTTCACTGGCAGTAGCTTCCGTATTTTCGTGCAAAAAAATGACTTCTGATGGGCCAAGAAAAATCGAAGAGATAAAGATCTCGAATTTTCCAGATAACGATTTCCGAATTATTCGGAAAACTTACGAGTTCTAGTGGCACTAGAGCAGTGGAAAAGTTATTTGAACATAATTTCAACTATCATCAAAGCTAAATTTTTGTTTAAAAGTACTTTGAACAGATGTACTATCACATCTCCACTTGCAAATCAAATTCAGATTGTTAATGTTCTCGGGATTCATATTCTTAATAATTTCCGTTTGCATTAACTAAATATATTCAGCAGTATTATCTAGCAAAGTATCTAATTGACAAGATAATTCCTCTAATTACTATAGAATAAACAAAATCATTACCTATAAAGATAAGAAAATGCATTTCTGTCGTGTCGATGATAGAGAATTATTTTCATTTTTTTTTTCTTTGTTACTAACCTAGCTTATCAAATTCTTTTATGCTAATGATTATAATACTTATTTGTAATATAATACATAATAATCTATCACAAAACTGAATAATCTAAAACTTTCAGAAAAGTTTGCCAGCTGAATTACAGCGAAAAGTAATAAATGTCATAGCTTTTGAAACGACAAAAAATGTGACATTTTTACTTGTGGTTGCAAAAACCTGCACGAAATGCAGACTAGCAGTTTTTGGTTGCTGTTTTATTTTTCATTCCATATTAGATAATAGTTCAGACTATTATTTCTATTATATGTCGTTGCGGAACACTGTGGAACTTTTAAAATTTTTGATGTTTGAAAACAAAAAAACAATATATTTTTATAAAATATTTTATCAAAAATAATCATGAAATGACTTGTATTTATGTACTTAATGCAATTTTTGAATCACGCGCAAAAAAAGCACACACTATTATAGTGTGAATCCATTTTAAATCATTAAAATCTGTTAATGTGGGAAAATGTAGCACGTGTTTGGAAGAACCATTGTTTTGCTCTTTTTGTTCGCTTCAAATGATAATCCCCCAAGCGCCACTTTTGAAATGATAACAGATTGCCAAGGCAAAACAAAAACTTTTTTATAAATATAGATTCTGACCCTCCAAACATTTTTCTAGCCATCTGTATAGTCAAAATTTCCTAAATTGTAACTTTTTGTGATTTTGCCCCCACTGTGAGACGCCCGAGAGCAGGATGAATCAAGAACCCTATCAGATAGAGTTTCTGATTCTAGTTTACTCAAGAAATAATCAAAATCTGTAAGGCAAATACGCACATAATCTGAATCCTCTTTTCGGACAAATAACTCACCTGTGACACGTCAAAAATCTGTGACGCAGCACTTTAAAGAACAAACCCGTCTTGTGTACTTTACTGCTAGAATATGACTTATGCCAAAATTAAAACATTGGCTACCATTATCAGTACAGGTTAACCCATTTATGCTTAGCATCCTATTTTTGGAGCGTTTCGAAATTTTAATATATATTTTTTTAATTTTCTTTTTCTTTACAACATGAAATTTGTATGAAATAATTGTCTATAAATGTCTTCATCTATTACCGAGAGATGACAGCATAAGATCGTTATTCAGTTGCTTAAATGAAGGCCTTTTTTCGGTGTTTACAGATTTTTTAAGATAGCGAAATGTAAAAAGTAAGTTTATTTGTATTTTTTGTATCAATGATCCAAATAAATAAGTCACAATCTTAGCTTGTAGACTTCTTGGAAATACGTATATTTTTATTGCGAAATTACATATTCAAACCTACTTTTTATGCATGTTTTAACGTACAAAATATAGGGCACTATGCGAAAATGGGTACACGTTTTTATTAAACATTTAGATGACAGTTATTTATGTAAAGTCCTTTTCTAGATGTTTTGAAATAAATTGTTTTTAAACCCTCAAATACGATTATTCTTAATTTATTATTAATGATACTTATAATGTTATTAGTCTCTGTAAAGAAGTAAATATAATTTTAATATATCATAAAAATACTAATTATAGTATACAATATACAATTTAAGATCTTAATTTATATAAATATAGACGAAAAATATAATTATGCATTTTCCATATGGATATTCCCATATTTAGTACGTTTACATTTTATCAAATAAGTACACAAACATTTTTGCGTAATTTTTTTCCAGTTCATTTTGAAACATTGTAAAGTAATTTTATCAACAAATTGGAGAAAACTAAAATTCAGGCATAAATGGGTTAAATCAGTATATCTTCTTAGTTAATCCCAAAAATCTTCAGGTCAATTAACAAAGAAAAACGAACATTAGAGCGATTCATTTGCAAACTAATGGCTGAAACCAGATGTTTTTCCAACTCAAAAATCAAGCCAAAAACCTTGTGCACAGAAGTAAAGAAATAAATCTGCAATTCAATCATGTTCACAGTGGAAGAACGTGAATAATAAAAGGAATAATCCATGTCTTGCCCAAAACTTACTAATATGAAAGGTTCCAAAATGTATCTCCTCTTTGTAAAAAAGGTTATTAAATCCGACTTTTACATTTATGACTCGGGCGCAGATGAAGAAAATACTATTTTTGAAGAATTTGAGCCTATGTGATTATGCATTTTTTTTTTTTAATAATCTGTGCTTGAAATAAACCTGGTTTTATGTTGCATTTGGACATTTTATACTTATTTTATTGACCAATCGTCATTTTATAGATTGTACGAATTTAACTGTAGGATTTTTCTTTAGTTTTTTAGCATCGTATTTTGATATCATTGAATGATTTTTATTTATATATGACCACACTGCGTTCGTCATTTTACGTTGTTGTTTTCATTAATTATGTTTTTATGGCAAGATTTTAATCTACATTTTTAAGATTTATCATCAATGTTAATCTATTAATTTATTAATGTTCCCCGTGGAGCTTAAGCAATGTAAAATTTGTGTGTAACGGAAAAATTGAACTTTCTCAAAAATTATGTGATTTAGGATAATCGTTATAGTTTTAATTCGAGATAAAAATAAACTCCCAGCTCTCTTATTTTTCTTTATAATTTTAGTTTAAGTATATTCGAAAATAAGAACATACATTTTTGCTGTACATTTTCGACGATATCTTTGAAAATATAATATTTAAAAGGAAAACAAATATATTTTTCAGTTCGGTCGTGTTACGAGATTTGTTTTCTCAAATAACTTAATTAGCCCCATCGAATTTTTATAAAAATATTTGTGAACGGCTAATAATCTATAAATATGTGGGAAAATAGATTTTATTAACTCTGGCTATTCTCGTAGATTTTACCGTAGATTTAATAAAAATAGGATGTGAAAAACAAATAGGCATACACACGAGTGATATTATAAAGGTTACGTTTTTACTTGTTTAGTACGGAATCCTGAAATACACAAAAATCAAACAATATCTACCCCTCGCATACCATTGGTAGATTTATATAAAGTATTCAGAAGTGAAAGTGCCACGTATGTTTGCACGTTGTATGTATTTTGCCTTTTTTCCTTCCTTTCACTATTCTTTGCTGCGTTCTATTGATAGTCGTTATACGATTTTCAGCAGTATTGTGATGTGTTTTGCATATTTTATTATAAACGCATCGAAAATAAATTAAGAAAAAGTGTTTACGAATGTACTCGGTATATCAAAAAACTTTAACCACCTGCATGGATGTTGAAGTTTGAGCGATACAAATATTTTTAAAAAATTCATCTTTTTTTCTTTAAATTATTTTTGTTATCGATACAATTCATTTCCGTCGTTTTCGTAGTATACCGTTGAAAAGAATATTATTTTAAAAATATCTACGTAGTGTACATGCCTTAAAAAATTAATATACATATTATTTTAATCTTTATTACAGAAATAAATAATTATTTTAGAAAAAATATTCAAAATTTAACTTCAATAAGTAAAATTTTTGAAATAAACTTTCAAAATAAATATTTTAAGTTTATTAATTATTATTATTATTATTATTATTACTATTATTATTATTATTATTATTATTATTATTATTATTTACGAAATCTCTTGACGATGTTTGTATTTATTTTGTATTTTTCAAAAAGATTTAAATCTTTAAATTATGGTAATATTGTAATTCATATTTGTTCTTTTATGCTACGCTTCAGATTTGCTTAAAAAGTATTATTTAATTATTGTTTAAGATAAAAATTTAAGTAAATGGATTTTGTTATAATATATTTTTTTTCCACAAAGCAGAAAAGTTTATTTATTGTTAGTTTATTTAGAATGTTGTTAAATGAAAATTTCTATGGGACAATTACCAGTAAATTATTTTTACTTGAAATTTGAAGTTTAGTAACTCAAATAAATATATCTTAATGAAACAGATTGACTGTGTGCATTTAAATATTATATTTTTTAATTTATTTTTGCAGATACAGCACAAAAATTAAGTTTAAAATATTTTCTACTTATTTAGAAAAAAATTATAATGAAATTATAAATACTTTTATATAAAAAATAAATTACAAAGAGCTTTTTATTTACAGTATTGAATCACCCATATTGTGTACTTTTTGTATGGTGCTCATATAGCTACTGCAAAGATGAAAATATCTATAGATATATGACCCATGTACAATCTGCTGCATACTCTTTTTTTTTTTTAACAACCTGAAACTCTGTAATTTATTAATACTGTGGAATTCCTGACGTATTTATTTACCTACTAATTTACTTGCTTATTTAGGTGCATAATCAAAAAAGTCCTTCCGGCCAGTGCCGGGAGGAAGAGGTGGCTTTCATATTCCTTATTTTAAAAAAGCCAACTTATATCATTCAAACACACGAAGCTCAATTTAGTCTAAACCGAATATAGGAGATTCAATACTAAGTTTTATCAATATAATGAATGAGAATTTCGCGAAATTAGCCAGCTTTATCCAAGCTGCTTTTCTTTAAAGTAACTTATATTTGGCTGCCAAATTTGGCGATTTCTTAAAGTGCCTGCCATTTTAAGACAACATGGTGGATGAGGCTAACCAGTGAACTTGGTCGAGAACTTAGTAATTGCTGTGCACATGCTCACTCACATCGGAATCGGTTGATATATACGAGTGCTGTCGCATGCAAAAAATCAGATTTTTCAAAATGTCACCCACAATAGAAATTGAAACTGCTATATCTGAGCCATTTTTTAAGGTAAAGACAAACAAAATATTCTCCTGAATCCTTATATCAAGGTCAAATACTTAAGAAAGAAACATTTTTCAATTTCTAATTTTTTTGCACCTCATTTTAAATATATATATTTTTCTTAATTTAATGGCCGCCATTTTGAAACATGATGGCTGATGAATCTGGCCAGCGAACTTAGTCGAGGTATTGATGTATACTATCCTCATGGCTTCTTACGTCGAAATAGGCGAATACGTGTGTTATCGCGTGACAAATACAAGATCGTTTCAAAATGTTAGCCACGCTAAAAATTCAAAGTGCTATAATTCAACCATTTTTTAAGATATAAACAAAAGAACACATTTTCAGAAACAAAAACTGCTCCGGAATCTTTGTATCAAGGCCAAACACATAAAAAAAATCTTTTTCATTTTCCAATTTTTTAATACCTCATTTTAAATTTTAAATTTAATTTTTTTTAAATGGCAACCCTTTTGAAATAAGATGGCGAATGAAGCTGGCCAACGAACTCGTTCGAGACATTGCTATATATATATATATATATATATATATAAATTTTGAACGGAGGGTGGTGTCGGGGTCTGGGGGTCATGATCGATGAAAATATACCAAATTTTTTTTAAATCGCTTTCCTCCGAACGGCTGCAATAGGTAGCTTTTTGTAATGAAACCTACCTAATATCAAATAATGGTTTCTACAGTGCGTTATTTTAGAACGTTGAAACTTAAAATATATATTTCTCGATATATTTAAAGCACTATGTTTCTTCGAAGCTTGCGTTGCCATTAGTTGATCTGAAAATATGTGCTGTGTTCGTGTACGTGAATGTTTAATTAAAATTATTTTATATATCTTTAGAAATTTAAATTACATAAATTCACTCATGTTGTACCCCTTTACTATGTGAAATATATGAATATGATTAACATGTATGGGAATAGCAAATTATGTGTTGCTCAGTTTTTATTGAATGGAAATTATATAAAATTTTCCTTACCATTTTATTTTAAAAGTGTTTGTGTATATTAAGAAAAAATTAGAAATTTGAAAGTACTTGTTAAAATTCAGATCGTATGTTTAACAACAAAAGACTAGATTTAGGGAATAGATTTCCTACAACATCTATATGACAGAAAAAAAACAATATTTTAAACAAAAGTCCAGTTGTTTGTATGATCACTTATGTATCAATAAGATTCTTACAAGGAATTCTTGCGACAATTGTCGCATATCTAGATGTTATTGCGTCCCATATTTCTGATCTTAGAGTCAGAGTTAAACTAAAAATTGCATTATACTATGCATTATTCATCTTGTTTGAAATAGCTAAATCATGTTGCATAATCACGGCCCGTATATTGCAATTGTTAAGAAAATGTTTTTATTTTAAATTTTTCAAATTACTTATTAGATATCTAATTTAGAAGGATTTACTCTTCTTTTCCAGATTCTGCCTTAATTTATAGAAATTACTATAAGCATGTGCACATACTTTCTATCAATTTAACAACTTCATTGTCAGCAGTATTCCTTTTTTGTAACTATTCATAACGTTTTAAATACCTTTCTGTCAAAAAATATTTTCTGCAAAGCGTGAAATAAGAAATTGATTTTTTTTTTTTTTTTTTTTTTTTTTTTTTTTTTTTTTTTTTTTTTTTTTTGGGGGGGGGGGGGGGGGGTGTTAATAACAAAAAAATTATTTCAAAATTGTACTAAGAGAAAAGATAAGTGTGTTAACTAACAAAATATTTATTTATATTTAAAGAGAAAGTAATTTAAATTTAGTTTTCTAAAATCAGAATGACGATTATTTCTCAAAAAAAGGATACATAATATAATATGTACGAAAATATACAATAACCTATTTCCAGTTATTCATGATTTGAAAAAGCGTCCTTTATTTTTAAGAAAAGCAGAAGCTAATATATTTTTGTGATTTAAAGTAAAATATAATGCATTTTTTTTTTTTTTTTAACTTTCGATGTTATTTATTTTTCTAAAATTTTCCGAATTGATTTTAACCAGGCGCGCACCCAACAACTATGACGTTGACGATCACGCGGGGTGCCTGGATCTTCCGAATCAGTTTTATTTAAAAAAACGCACTTTAAATTATAAAAAAAAAAATCACTTGATTATAAACAATAAGTGCTTCAATTTATTAAGAAAGTATACTTCTGTAGTTCAGAAATATTTTTTACTCTTTGAAGGCGCGCAGCCAACAGTGGCGTTGGAGATGGCGCGGGGCGACTAAATCACCCCAATCAGTTGTATATAAAATATGTATTAAAATGTATTATAACTTAGAAAAAATATTTTATTATATACAGTAAGTGCCTTAATGCATTAAGAAAAATGCACTAAACAAAAGAAACATTTCAGAACAGAAAGTTACACTGCTTAGAATTAGAAATATCGAAGTACTAAAGGTTCCGTGCGGAGACTAGGTCACTCCGTTACCATATGGATGCCAAGAAATTATTGTTTAATGCGAAGAAAGGAAAGAAAAATAAAATTAACACGACACCTGTCAAGAGGAGTGCCAGACAGGAAAAGGCTGAAAGGATGATTGATCACAGATAAACATTTCTCCTGGGACTGATATTTTGTATGAATGGGGTGACTCTGTGCCCCGCTCAATCTCTCTCCTGTTAAAGCATAAAAATGGGTTTTCTCAAACCAGAATATCGTTTTATAGGATACTATATATCTAACTTTACACATGCAAAATTATAAAAATACTACTCATCTGAATGTTAAGCTTAATGTTAAAAATTTACCAAGTTTGAGTGTTGAACATGGTTGTTAAACACGAAAATGGTAACTTGACAATTCATAGCATAGGAAAAATCTGTATTTTAAGATGAGAAAACGGACCAGTATTCTATAAAAATGAATGGTAACCATTTAAAAAAACAGCGACAGAAAATACAACAACATTGTTTTGAGAAATGTTTTTTTTTTTTAATTTTGACAATATTACTAAAGATAAACAATAGGATAAAAACAATAGGATACAAAGAATAGGATACTAAAGATAAACAATATTTCACTGATTCGTGTGTACTTCGTAAATAGGAATTGTATATTATCGAATGTGGTTATGTTACATTTTTAAAAATTTAGATATAGGGTAGCCTGAGGTAATTTCCAGACAAAAATCAAAGTTTTGCAATTTTTCAGGAATCAATTACTATTTCTTTTAACTACTTCTTGGTAAAATCATCACATGCCTGGTGATAATTTTGAAGCTTTTTTCGGTAATTCGTATTAATAATAAAAAATAAAATTAATAAATTGAATGTCTGAAACTTACCCAATAGTTATTTAAGTTCAAATTTTTACCAGATGGACACCCAAAAAACGTTATTTCGAACGTTGTTTTGAAAAAGATAATATACCCTAGTATCCTAAAGCGAAGTAGCATTTGTGCTAGAGTTGCCACACTCGAGAAATTCAAATTTGAAATCAGTGAAGGAAAAAAGTTAATAAGTAAATGTTTATAGCATTTTGGAAACCATTTTTCTACGAGACAAAGTAAGCTGCTAATTTCTACGAAAATACTAACTGAAATAGAAAAATGGTTGATTTAATTAAAATGAAAATTGTTTTTTGCTCGATTCCAATTAGTGTGCGAGTATTATTGCTAACTGTTAATTACCCCGCATTACTCTGTCTGAAAATTACTCCAGAGTACCCTAGTTGTATTTTTCTATGTGGAAATGATTAAGCGTTGATTTCTCCTTCTGAATTGCACAAAGTACATAAAATGGAGAACATATACAATATCTGAAGTTTACGTTAGATATATATATATACTAAACGCATTATTTCGGATTTGGGATCCTACTTCCCAGTAAAATAAATATACAACACATAATAAATGTATGCCGCGACCTTTTGATAGAAACATAATATTAGGGTAGGCTATTTCTCCAAGTATGCTTTTGAAAGTATACTTCATTAGATATTGAAGCTTTCAACTTTTCGTTTGATGCACAATTTTAATAAATAATAAATATTAGCAGGAATCTTGTAAATATACTTCGATACAAATTACAAAATATAAAGTGATTTGAACTTAATTTCCGTATTCAAATCGATTATATGTATATATATATATATATATATATATATATATATATATATATATATATATATATATATATATATATTACATTCATTAAGACACAAAACAACTTTCGTGCATGAAAAATAATATTTTATTTAAGAAATAAAATGGTGCTTATACGCATCATTGGTCAACGCATCATTAAACTTAAATAAATAAATGCAATTTTTTTTTATGACATTTGCTTTATTTTTATTATATTTACAGGACTTGAAACTTTAATCTATTATAAAAACATATCATCAGTCGTAAATTGACTAATTATACATTTTCAAAAATTCGAATTTGTCAATAACCGTTTCAAGTAAAAAAAAAAAAAAAAACTAGAATATTTTGAAAATTTCTCGACAGAAAGTGTTTACTTCAATTGAATTACTAATATTGTATAGATGTCTTCAGAACCTTTAAAAATAGCAGAAAAATAAAATTAGTAAAAAATATATGTCACAGCGTTAAAAAAATTTCTTATTGAAATGGTGCGTTTACACACCTTTGGCCGCAATTGAGTTAATGAGTCGTATATTTCGATGGTTAAAAATAACATTTAATAGTAATCGTTATTTATTTTTTTCATCGTATTTAGTCATTAAAAATTTAGATAACATTGGATTAAATTTTTATAAAACGTTTGTTCATTCAGTATGTTGCTGTACTCATAGATTATTAGAATATTACTACGATAATTCCTCGGAGAATCTGTGAATTAACGAAAATTATGTACTACTTAATGTACTTTTTTTTCTTGTATCCAAGTGTATATATTTTGCTGATATACGAATTTTTAATTATAATTAATGTGCGTGAATTTTTTTGACTTTTACAAATTATTTTTTTTTTATGTATCTTAAGCATTATATTAACACACGAAGCGTTTATAAAAGTTGTACTAAAGGAATTTAAACAATATCTTGATATTAAATTAATTATATTACTCACAATTAATTCAATAATTACATTAAAAATAACTGGTCAATTTTTTATGAACAATACTGAAATGGTGCGTCTAATGAAGAAAATACTCTCATATAAACTTTTATAATCGAATTAAATTTCTGAAATAACACAATTACTTAAATATTATTTGAAAACAATTTATAGTATGATAACACAAGCTCTATAATTCCATTTTCTTAATTAAATTTGTCTAACGTTTTAAGATACTATTTAAATTCCCATGGTCCTTGTGTATAAATTTCATATAGTAATGCATGATATAATTTGATAATTAATATGCGGGTCATTGTTAAGTCGTTTAAATATTCCAATTTATTGAATGCATTTGTATGTATTATTAATCCAAGGAGATTTGGTGCGATTGCTTTTAAAGTAGTTTAAACAATGTATTCGGTTTAAGTGATATCTTGTATGAAAATGTCCTAATTTGTTTTAATGTATGTTTTATAAAACTATAGTATTATAATATAATAATAAAATCCAGATGTAGTACATTTTATTATGCCTGCAAGATATTTATCTTGATTTAGTGTAATTGTTCTGTACAATTGAAACACGGTAAATATTTCAAAGTGTATATTAATATTGAATAAAAATATGCTGTAAAATTGACGTGCTCGTCAGGTCTTAATTCGTCATTTTTTATAAATTAATTTAAGATATGTTTTTACTATAACAAGTTATGTATGGACTTTTTTAATTATTAATTTTAACTCTTAACTGATGATATATTCGATGGGATATATTATTTTTCATACAAGAAGTTTATTAATATTTGACTGTTTTGGTATACTTGATGGATGTTTCAGTTTTCTTTTTGTTCAGTTCAACGGATATCCATATGTATTTGATGGTTTTACCGGCCCTTGAATGGATCTTTCCGGCTTTTAGAATTTTTCATTATTTACGATGTGATTACATGGATGTAGGAGAACTAGTTCAGGGCAGTCGAATCTATTGCGCGCGGCGAATGGAGGGACAATGAAATTCAATTCACATAAAGCATTCCTCCTAAAAAAGAGAGCTAATCTTAGAAGAAAAGACTGGTTATGCCAACATATTAAATTAGAGTACTACCTTCCACAATACACTCACTTTCTGGAGACACTACAATGGCGTTACTAAAATAGATGTTAAATTGGATCAATTCTTTTCAGTAAATTGACGTTTTCCCAGACAAAAATAGAATATTTTAACAATCAAAATTACAATTATGTGTCCTCCGAACTCATGCAATCTAATTTAAGGAGAATTTGCGCGCAAGGCTACCGACATCTTGTCATAGATCCGGATAAATCGGAAATCAGCGCCAGCCTGGAATCCAATCACAGCGAGCAGATTAATTATCGAGAAGCTTACTAATTTCGTAGAAATATGTCGCCCCCATCAAAAGCGCGTGAAGAGAGAATTTAGAATAAAATAATAAATAAAAAAAATCTGGTTAAAAGAATATTCGAAACGATCTGTCGTCCAGGTTTTAGCATTGAGAAACGTAATAGCTTTAAGAAATATTTTTATGAATGGAAAATGATTTATACATAAGAAATAAGAATAAGAAATTAATTATACGTATTTTTAAAACAAAAGGAGTTTAAATAGAAATAATAAATATGGCATTATTAAGATACAGGAAACAGTGAATATGCGGGAAAATAATTTATTAGAGTATTGGAATAAAAATTGTATAATATGTATAGTTGTAACATGCCACTGTTGCTCATATTTAGTGCATAGCAGTAATTTTTATAAGATTACTGTTACACAATTACCGTTTAGTAGTTCATTGGTAGTTAATTTTCATTAGTACTTTTGTGAATAACATGCATTTCTTGCACTTGGTTTTACTGTCCTCACGGCATGCGACACTACTCTACACTAAATTCACTGTCAAATCAATATTTATAATTTTAAGCTTTCCAGACATAATGTCTGCAGACTAAATATTATTTATTAACACTAGGAGATCGTACCCGGGCTTCCCGGGTTAAGAATATAGGTGAAAACATTCTTTTTAATCGAAAACTAATAATTTTTCTATATGCAATAATTTTTTTAGATTGCCCACTTACATTAAAAAAGCATCTTGCATATGGAAAATACGAATTATATAAGCAAATAATTTTTTGAAATATATCAAAAACGACATTTTCTTATTAGCCGCATGCTAAGAATTATTTGACCAAGATTTTGCTACTTATGGCATTCTTTCTCATAATTTCAGAGCTTATAAAGGTATGTTAAATTTGCGTTTTATTTATGTTATTTTATTTATTTATTCATAGGGAATTTTTTTTAAATAGATATTAGCCGTAAGAAAATGATGAACTCTTTATTTTGTTTTAAGGGCAAACGGATTAATCTTTCGTAATCGAGCTCCGCGCGATATAGGTAAATTACAAAATATTTCGTGCTTTAAAATTGTTTTTAAAACCATAGACAATCAGTAAATTGAGGTGAACTTTGCAAACAAATTCCATATGAAAAAAAAATCCTATTTGGTGATCTAAAAATTTTAATTGTAAGATTACAAATATGTTAGATTTGTGTTTTTTCAATATTATTCTTTTATCTGTTTATAAATGAAGTATTAATTTCGTTAATTTGTCTTTCACAAATATGTTAGATCGGTAGGTTTTTAAATATTATTATTTTATTTGTTTATAAAGGAAGCATTAATTTCGTTAGGCAAAAATAATCAGAAACAAATGCTGAAAAATGTTTGCTTTATGTACAAAATGTTTATTATTATTATGTATTGAACCTGGCACGTGATAAGATAAACTTAAAAAAAAAATCATGCTTAAAAATTATTTTAGAAAATATAACATATGAGTTAATTAATATACAGTTTTTAAACAAAATGCATTTGAAAGTAAATTTTCCCCATGCGATGAAAATTCAATACGATGGTCAAAAGATTCAAAAAATGCAGTAACGAAAATTTCAAGACCGAAATTTGATCGTAAAGTGTTGCCATTTGCAAAATGACGTCAGCGTTACGCACATATACGTTTGTTCTTTATAATATAGATACTTAATAAGTAAAATGTAAAAAAGATCAGTTATTAGGATGTGGTTATCAATTTAGGCTCTTATGCTTGGTTATTCCGGAATGAAAAACAAACAAAATTTGCATAGGCACTTCTGATATCCATATTCATCATTAAAAAAAAATGTATTTTGTTTGATCATCTAAAAATCATTTTAACTCAAAACTTGAAGTCACGATTGTCAGCAACATATTTTATGTGAACAGATGCACTCTTTACTTGAGATTCTAATCTCAATTCCGGTGAGTAAAAATTTCTGTAATTTATGTTTTTTAGACGCATTTGTGTTCAAATGTTTAGTTTTATCTAAGAAAATGATCGTTTTCTTTTAAATATGATTTCATTTTCACTTAAATAAGCATTTCGCCTAGTGTCTGAAACTTAGTATCAGTACACATGCAGAAGGAAAAACAATATAGAAAATTTATGAGGAAAAATGCGTGTTTTCAAAAGCAGTATGTCATTTCCCGTTATTATGCCCTTAATATAATAATCTGCTCCTAATGGGATTTTGCGACACTAAACCCTATACAACAATTTTTATCAACAATTTTGAATTTTTATCAGAAAATAGCATGAATAAAAATAAAAATACCTCATTATTTCTCTCTTGTCTGCAATAATGAAAGCTATTTAATTTTCACCCCATTTTGAAGAAATTTCATAAAATGCTTTTATAATAAAAATATAAAAGTGGGGATATTAAAAAAACAGATAGTGCGATCGCATCTATACCCAGTAGCAGAAATTTCCCCAAGTGTCTGCGACAGATACTTCAGGGGCAAAAAACAATATGTAGGTAAAAATATTTTACCTCCAGTTTATTTTTTACCCCTGAAGTATCTGTCGCACAATTTTACAACTGAAGCGTTAATTAATCAAGCAATCACTTACCTGTAGCGTTTTTAGGCATTTTATAAATCTGTTTAATATAATAATATTAATTTTTCGTATTAAGTAATAAAGAGCTAAACATAATATGAAGCAAAATAAAGGTTCGATGAAAAAGAATCTGCAAAAGAGAAAAGAAAATCTGCGACGCTCGTCTCCCATCTCGAACTTTCTGCTACCGGGCATCTACAAATGAAGAGCTTTCAGTTAAAAAAAAATATTAGTAAAATTGGTTCAGCAGAAAGGTCAGGGCAGATGACTAAAAAACATACTTGTGTATTAAATATATAGCTTATATAAAATTAGGAAAAATTAAATTAACAAATTATGTTATTTTGGTAAAATTATAGTAAAATGTCCTAAAGAATAGCATTAAAATTTTATTATTCGTGAGAATTTTGGACAAAAACTTCAGGAACATGATATTGTTTTAAACTACGAATTATTTGTTTGCTTGTCTAATTCGACGAAGCAAATCCATCCAGGCGAGAATCATCAATTTCTGTAATATAAATCGCTATTATTTGCATGCCACCTCTCTTTTATAAAGGCACTCTAAATTTTTGTAAAACATTGCGTTTTATCAGTGTGTGATTTCGATTACATTATTTTCAAAAGTGAAGCATTTTCACTTGTGAAGAATTTCAAAGCAGCTGGGCTGTGAAAATGACGCACTTCTTTAAAACGTAATTCAGGTTTAAGAATTAAAATACACGCTTTTTTATAAAATGAAGTCGTTTGCATCCACTAATGCAATCCACTTTCACAATTCAGTCTTAAACTTCGTCTATAGAAAAGTATGCATATGACGTCATTATCACGGAATCACAGACAATATTCTTGAGGTAGCCCATATTTTATTTTTAACTTTTTTTTAAAGTTTTTATGAGAAAATGGCAACAACAATATACAGTATCTCCTATTTTCGACTATTTTCCGTTTACTTTCAATGTCTTTCAATAGAAATGGGGTACTTTTGTTGCCACGATAAGAAAAATTGTATTAAAAACTACAAAAAAATTAATCTTTCAAAAATAAATTGAGATACAGCTTTCAAACAAATTGCATTTAAAAGAGCATCTTTTTACTTATACTACGGTGTAAAAATTTAAAATATGCGATATTTAGAAGTTTAAAAATTTGCAGTAGAGAAAATTGCAAAACCAAAATTTTATTTCAAATTTCAAAATGTTGCCATTCGCAAAATGACGTATGCGTTACGCACAGATATGTTTGTCCTTTATAATATAGATAGTCTGTTTTCAATATTTTTTTCACCTTTTAAAAAAATGCTAATTTGTTAAGATTTTGTCAGGTTCATTCAACAATTACATTTTATATAGGCCATGGTATTTCACGTTTATGCGGACCAAAATTTTCAGGCAGGCCCTGCCCAGTATATAAGATATAGCATGGACCACAACATGGACCGATATAAATGGTAAAATAATTATAACGTTTTTTAATTGTAAATGTTAAAGGTACATAATTTATAAGCTCTTTTACTAAATGGCTTACTGTTTATTATCTCAAAATTAAATTGATCACAGAACGCAAATATGATGTCAAAATCTGATGTTGTTATTGAAAAGAAAAGGTAAAATTTCTATATGTATAAGATCGCCTGGGCAAAGTTTAAGTATAGCATTAATTTTTAGACTGTATTGGTGATCGATTTGTACCAACAACATTTTTATATAATGATTTGTGGCGTAGATAGTATGTGGCGTAGGTAGACTGTATCCGTTTTTGCTTTGATTAAATATGCTTTAATTTTATCTTTTTTTTTTTTTCGCCAGTTGATATTATGTGATGCAGAAAAAAAAAATTACTGCACACCTTGCAGTTTTACGGCTTAATTAAAAATCTTTTATGGTGGGATCAGAGAATTTTTCAACATTTTAAAGTATTCTTAACTTGTTTGAAGACCATTATAATAGTCAGTTAAGTATTCATGAAGCACATAAAAATATGCGATTAGTGCATCAAATATTACAGAATGACATTCTTGAATTATGCAGTAAAGCTGTAATCTATTACAATCTGTATTTTGTATGACTAACATGTCACATTTGCTAACAAAAAATTAACAGAGCAAGATTAAACTAAAGCAGAACTTCTAATTCCTCGTTCATCATTTAACAAATTATATTTCTAATGCTATAATCACACTTTTAAATATATAGTGACATTTTTGAATTATTTTTCAGAAAGGAAAGAAAAAAGAAAAAAGTAAAAAGAACGAATAACTTCCCATTTTCTGTCGCATTTAAGCATCATAGGTATAAAATAAGAATAAGTATTGTAAAACTTCGAATATTCCTGATAAACATAAATTATGTGCCCAATTTACTTTCTTAAAATATTTTGTAATACGAAAAAAACTAACATTACATTTTCACATAAAAAACAATGTATGTGGAGAATTTTATTTTATTATACAATTTGCATAGGAGGAGGTGCTACATTTGTGGCATTATTTTTATTTTATTCATATTAATTTATATAACACGTTCAATGACTTTTTATACATTGCACATTTATTTGTTCCTAGTTCTTCGTTTTTTTTTTTGTTTGTTTTTTTTTTCTTTTTTCTTTTTTCTACTAAGCAGCCTTTTGGTGAGTGTTAGGAATAAATCGGTATTTCGAAAAAACTAGAAAATACAAAAGTTAGAAAAATTAATTGATGAGAGATTTTTTTTATTATTATTATAAAAATAGCTATTGCACACTTTATCTTTACTTTCTATCGAATGCTAAATTTATAGTTTAGTTAATCAACGAACAGAACTTTTTAAAAAGTATTATATCACAGGAATTTATCTCCCAAAAGTATACACCAATGTCACTTTTTTTTTTCGCATGTCTGTATTTTGCTAAAATTGTTATTTTTATGTTTTTGTTAGCGAAATCTGGTAAATATATTTTTTTTTGCTTGTGAAACGAGCAATTTAAAGACACTTCACTAGCTATTAAAATAATATTAAAATATAAAAGGAAATTGCTGTTAAAAATCATGAGTTAAAGGCACATCAATGCCATTTTTTACATGTGATTTCGTAATTATTGATGATGACTTGACTACGCTCTTGAAGCTTGAAAACCTTTTAAATAAAAAAAAAAGAAAATTGCTTTCAAAACACTTCAACGTTTTTATTTTAAATTTAATCCTTCATTGAAAAAAAAAAAAGAATAGATTATTACCTTCACTTCTTTCTTGCCATTTAATTTAATCATTTTAACGAATTATATTTTTAATCTTATATTCAAACTTTTAAAGACATAGTCTCATTTTTGCATCATTTTTCGAAAAAAAGAATCAAAATAGATAAAAATTAGAAGATCGGAAAATTTCCCATTTTAGTTAATTCATAGATTTAAAACAAGGATAAGTATTATTAAACATCGAAGGAATGAAAAAAAAAACAAAAAAAAAAAAACATATTTTTATCTGTTGAACTTACTTACTTTCTTAAGTTATTATGAAATAGGGAAAGATATTTCTGTTTCACATCAACAACAATATATGTACAGAATGTCTTGCGTAGAATTATACAGTTGACAATCATAACAAATCAGAAAATCTATATGAAAAGAAGTCATAATTTTGCTGCATTATAAAATCCTAATATAAGTTTTACATTTGTGAATTAAATTAATTAATATCAATTTTATATCGATATTACTTTAAATAACATATTCAATACAATTTTATATATTGCACTCTTCATAAATGTGTTGAGAGAAATTTTGATAGAATACGATTTAATGAAATTGAAAAGAAATGAATGGAAAACCGCATCGTTACATAAATCATTCATCTTATGAAGAAGGAAAGTAAAATATTAATATGTTTACATGACATTTAAATATACACTATTTTTTATTTTTGTGTTTATCTTCAAACTTTTCCTTCTATATATAAAAAAAAAGTTTTGATTTGGAAATGGACCAATGAAAATCTGCGTAGACATTCCGGGTAGATCGGCATCCAATTTGAATGCTTAAATATGGCCTTTCATCGTTAATATTGAAAAAACTGTTCCATACAAAAACATGAAAATCGGTGGTATTATAAAGAAATGTTAGATAAACACGCTGATGCAGACAGTTTTCAAATCGAAGAATTATTTTAAGAGATATTTAATGCTAAAGTTGGACAAAAAAGTTCCATTAAAAAGTTTTATTGGAGGAAAAACTATACATGAGAATTTAATCACTTTTAGATCATTTTATACGTTATAATTTCCCGGTGTGCAGATTGTATTTATTTTTCTTATTTGACTCATTTTTTGAGGGTTTTTTTTCAATTTTAAATTCAAATTTTCAGCATTTCGAGGGATATTTTTCACAAATTTTAGAAATGTTATTAATTTGAACTGTTGCCAGTTGTATAAACAGCGCAAACAATTATATTTACTTCAAATTAAAAAATTATTTACTCGTGACTATTACAAACAGAAAACTTTAAAATTAGAATTAAATGATTACATGTTAAAATCAGGAAAATTACGTCATATGAACCGTAGGCACAGATGCCATATACGTCATATACATATTGGCACAATTTTTTTCCGAAGCCAATTTGGCGAAAACATCAATAGCATAAACAACAACATCCGGATTACCATATCAAGCAAAATAACGACACTTTAGCACCAGTTAAGTACCCGTTGCGTATATGAAATTGGCGTCAGAAAAAAAATTGCGCCAATGACATCTGTGCCGAACCATATTTACATAAAATCTTAAAATAAGAGAAACAAAATCTTAAAATAAAAAAAAAATCATTATTATGCGTTAAAACTTGTAATTTGAGGAAATTACGTCATATTTAAAATTGCAAAAAATATAGCAAAACAATTTAAATTGAAAAATATATTTGCGCGAGATATTTTGAGATAATCATTTCAACTGTTACCATGAATTCGAAGAGAGCGCAGATAATAATTCCTTCTAACAACTAAAGTATTTTCACGTGAATATTAATAAGAGAAATAAAACTTTGGTGTTAATTACATCAGATTTGAAACGGTACATTTAAAATGAATTATTTAAAAGAACTATCTTATAGCGCTGTTAAAAAATACCGGCAAACAATGACACTGTTTACTTAATTCATTTTACATTAGCTTATTTTCAAATGTTTAACTATTTTTTTAATTAAATACGAAAACAGTTATTGTATCTCTTAACAGCAGCAGATTTGGCCTTAAAAATCCCCAATCCAAGAAAAACGAATGGAAACCCATTTACAGAAAGGTCGCTACTGTTTTTTTTTTTTTTTTAATTTTAATTCCATATTTTTAAAGCCGATCAAATTAGCGTGCTTTTTGGATTTTGGTGTGCCTGAACGGGGGTTGGCGAGCGTAGCTCGTAGGGGGCAGAGCCCCCTAGTCTCTCAAAAAAATATATAACAAATGTATAGATCTCGAGATATGGCTTAATAAAAATTTTAATATATAGTTTAATGAACTAAATGTTAATTTCTGTTATTTGAATACTGCAATTAGTAACACGACACAGCCAATTCAAATCGTTGTTATTTCTTTACTCTTTTTTTCTTCTTTTGTCATCAAAATTAATACGCTGTCTTGGAAACATCACAAGGTGAAGTACTACGCACGCGAATAAACCATCAGGAGAAAATTTGAATGATAAGAGGGAGAGGCATGATTTATGGATACAGTAATTGTAAAAACAAATTAGCGATTTCATTTTATCGTTAAAAAATATGTATCACTGTAATTTTCACTGCAACTTTTAAAAAGGATTCGTGATAATGGGCAAAATAGATCCGTAACAAATTTAGTTTCAATTCAATGTATACTTTAAAAATGAAATAGCGATATAAATACATTTTTAAAAGACCCTTTTCAGATACAACTAAGTTATTACACGTGCAAATATAGACAAAAATCTGTGTGTTAATAAAATCTCAAAAAAAAAAAAAAAAAAAAAAAAATATATATATATATATATATATATATATATATTTTTAATGCAGCAACATTTTTTTACGTTAAAGTAAAACATAGTAAATCACTAAATAGATTAAGATAAAATAAAAGTACTAAAACTATATTTATTTTACACAAAGTTCTATGTGTGTAACTATTTTAGATATGTATATTTATCATGTTTGATTTCGTATCAAAAAGTCTTTTACAAATTAAAAAAGGAAATTATAAACAAAACATAAATTGATTTATAAGTTAAGTACGTTGTTTTAAAGTATATATTTACACAATTATCTTCCATTCGATATAGAAAATTAAATAAACTACATGAAATAAATAAACTGAAATTTCATGACAATGAAATTTTTGGTATACAAAGATTCAAATTAGTAATGGTATATAATTAGTAAATTAGTATTTAATAAATTAGTATTAGTATTTAATAAATTAGTATTATTATTTAATAAATTAGTATTATTATTTAATAAATTAGTATTAGTATTTAATAAATTAGTATTAGTATTTAATAAATTAGTATTAGTAAATAATTAGTATCATAAGGGGAGCTTTACCTCATCGTTAAATCCCCCTTATTAAACTAAATTACTTATTTTTATGCACATAGTAAGATATCATTTACTTAGTACTCGTATTTCTAAATGCCTATGAAACTTAGAATCGATATATCTATTTTATTTTTATATAGCTAAAAAAAATCCCTATAACTTGTAAGAGACATAAATAGCCCCGTGGTTTGACTGCTCTACGCAAAGTGAGTTGTTTGGGCTTTTCGGGATTCAAAACAGCGATGTCTGGGTAGGGGGGCTGTGATTGACTTCAAAGATTTTCTTATAGGAGAAGAATAATGCCGGTCATTTTCCGTACAAATGTCCTCAATGAAGGAATATTCCTAATAGAAACATTGAAAAAATTGCAAAAAGTGCATGAAATGCGTCCTAATTTCAAGAGTAATAAAAAAAAAATCGTAGTTTGTTGTAGTTTATTGTAGTTTATTGTAGTGTAGGAAAGGAAACCAATAACAAGAATGTGAAACTCGTCATGGAGTTTCAGGGGAATAAAAAAAAAAAAAAAATAAATAAATTTAATGGCAGTTGGAAAGAAAAATCGTGAAAACATTCTTCTTTTTGATTATTTAATATTTTGAATCTTTTATTTTTCTCCTTTGGAAAGGTACATTACTTTTGTTTTTACGACAACGAGAAGTTTAGTATTTGTAAAAATTTCATTTTGTTTATATGATACATAATCATTACATATACAAACTTTAATTCTTTTCAAAATGTTTTTGTTTGAACTCCGATGCATCTGTTTATAGAAACTACTACATATTATTCTGCGTAATCTTGCCTGAATGTTTTACACATATCCCTAATAAATCTGATGCGAACGTTTGTTACGAGAATGTGTACATTTTTTTAAAATTAAACTAGGGGGCTCGGCCCCCTACGAGCTACGCTCGCCAACCCTCGTCCAGACACCGAAGACTCTAAATGCACGCTAATTTGATCGGCTTTAAAAAGATTTCGAAAGATTGAATTACAATTTAAAAAACAGTGGCGATCTCCCTATAAACGAATTTCTATTCATTTCTCTTTGATTGGGGAATTTTAACGCCAAATCCGCTGCGGTACTACTTGATTATCCTGTCGACCAATTCTGCCAAATTATATAAATCGCCAAACCACTAGCCAAATTATACAAATTGATATAATTTTTATTTTAAATACCGAAAGAACAAATAAATTCGTACAACATTAATAAAAACACAAATAAAACGTCGAAATAAAAATAACTTGATGACGTATACACGTGTAACAACATTTCAAAGTAAGCTAATATAAAAGGAATTAAGTAAAGAGAGTCTTTGTCTCCTGGTATTTTTTAACAAAGCGAAAAGAAAGTTCTTTTAAATGAGACATTTTAAATTAATTCTCTTATCAAATAAATGTCTAGCGCAATTTCTAAATTTAAACTTTTTTGCAATATTATTTTGTGTTCATTTTATGCAATAACTATAATGTGACGTAAATATGACGTAATTTCTCCTAAGACTTCTAACGCACGTTAATGAATTTATTATTTTACAATATCCTTTCTCTTTTAAAATTCACGTGTATACTTTTTATGACGTAATTTTTAATAAGTTCCTGCTTTTTATACGTAATTATTCAATTCTAATTTTAAGTTTTTTTCCTGTTTATAATAGTCACGTGTAAATAAATTTTTAATTTGAAGCAAACATTATTGCTTGCACTTTTTATACAGTTGGCAACAGTTTAAATTAGTACAATTTTCTGAAATCTGTAAAAAATATCTCTAGAAATGCTGAAAATTTGAATTTAAAATATAAATAATACCTGAAAAAATGAGTCAAAATAAAAAAATTAATGCAATCTGCACTCCGGCAAATTCTAACGCATAAAATGATCTAAAAATGATTACACTGCCATGTATAGTTTTTGCTGCTATAAAACTTTTTTAGTGGAACGATTTTGTCCAACTTTAGCATTAAATAACTCTTAAAATCATTCTTCGATTTGAAAACTGTCTGCATCAGCGTGTTTATCAAACATTTCTGTATAAAACCACCGATTTTCATATTTTTGTATGAATTATTTTTGTTAATATTAACGAAGAAAGGCCTCCGATCACAAAAAAATCAAATCCGGTGGCGGCGGTGACAGCGGTAGTTACTTTTTTTTAGAATAGAGAGATAGTCTTTCTTTGGAAAAATGAAAGTTTTTATTAAAAGTGGTTTTTATACCAGATAAAAAATAAACAACTAAAGTGTATCTGTTTATAAATTTCACTTCACTTTACTAGTGTTTATTTATGATATATATATATAAATGCAATTAATATGACTGATAGTTTCTGAGAAAATGTACATTAATTTAACGTGATAGGTATATGGCCTTCCAACTCCCCTTTACAATACAATTAGACTTCAGCAAGTAACTATCATCTGTGCAAATTTTATAACACAAACATAGCAGATAACACAAATTTAGTTTTAATATGGTTAACAAATTAAATTTATATGTTTGTTCTTAATTTTATATATTTGGAATATAATATAGCAAGAGTACAGAATAAATAAAACAATTGTGTGTTGGCTGTGATTTTTTACTTTTAATAATTGATTTTTATGTATGTTTTGACGCTGTATCCGAAAATGACGTACATTTTTAACCATTACGTCAAGAGTTTTCAGAAAACGCACATACCACCCTAAAAAGTAAAATAATAGCGAAAATCTTACACTAAAAAATAAAAAAGATTGTTGTGTTTTTTTACTTTTGATAATTTATTTTTATGCATGTTTTATCGCTAAATCCAAAAGTTACCTTTACTTTTAACCATCACGTCAAAATTTTCATAAATCGTAAAAAGTAACAAAATAGAGAAAACCTTATAATAAAAAAATTTAAAGATGGTTGTGTTTTTTAATTTTTGATACATTTTTGTGTGTTTTTTACCGCTGAAAATGACCTTTAATTTTATTCATCACGTCAAAGATTTTCATAAATTGTAAATTTCGAAACTAAAAAGTAAAAGGTAAAAATCTGATACGATAAAATAGAAGTAAAACTTTTTTATTCAATTTATTTTATTTTATTCACTAATTTATTCACTTTTTTTTACACATATTGGGGATTCATGCAGCTAAACTGCTTAGGGGGTCCGATATGGGAGAGATAATTTTTACGCTGTGACACAGAAATGACGACTCCCGGTGCTGACGTCATTACTGTGTCACAGTGTCAAAATTAATCTGAAAATCAGTAAAAATCATCAGTAAAATTTGAAATTAAAGATTCAAATTGCAAAGTGAAGCCGTCTATGATCAAAATTAATTATTATCAATCGCTTGAAGAAAACTTTTCATCCTGAGAAGCATTTTAGTCCAAGACGCACTCTGTACGACAATTACATGATTTTATATTCCTGATATATTCATGATATTATATATCATGTTATTTTCGGACACCATGTATAATAAAATTTAAGTAATTTATCTCCCACATGTTTTATTTAATTTATTACTAAGATGAATAAAAACAACATTGAAGTTCTGGAAAATAATTTCACATACTTCCTTAGCGGAAAAAAAAAAAAAAAATTATTTAGAAGAACGGGAAAATATAGAATTTTTGCTAAAAGAAATCGTTTTCATTTCTGAAAAAATAGATTATCCTAAACATCTGACAAAAATATCGAGGAATTTGATTTTTTTGCGTTATTTGTTGCGTTCTTTCTCAATAATTTTTGTTATTCTGTTTGTCTTGAAAGAAAATGTGTGATATCCTTATCTGTCTTTTTGTTTAATAAAAATATACTCTATTTTATATTTTATATATCCAATTTTAGCCGTTATTATTATTTTAATCGCCTATACATTATATATATATATATATATATAAAACATAAAAATAAAACGGGAATTTCAGGCATATTTTCTAAAATATGGAGAAAAATAAGTTTTTTTTTTAAGTTTTTTTAAGTCATAGTACGATGCATGCAAAAACATTATTTTAAAATGATGATGCCATTTTAGCAGCAGGGAGTTTCATTAGAAAGAGCTGAGTAACTGGAAAGCATAAAGAACGTTTTTTTTCTTCTTTAAAATATCCAGAAAGACTTCGTCAAATAATTATAAATGACAATAATTATTACATAAAATAGCACTTTTTTTGCTTCTTATATTATTTTTTTTATTTAAATTTTGGAAAAACAATTTATTATACAAAAGAAAAAAAAATATTGATGTATCTTTGTTAGAATTTATCAAATGATGAAAATTGTTATACGTAATATGCATTTGTTATAGAAATGGAGCTTTTCTGTAAACATAACAGTCTTTTATTCTTTTTTTGGATCGACTGCATATTGGTTTAACACATGTAAATACGCTGAATTTTAAGTTACATTCTTGGTGCTCTTTTAGGTTTATGTCGATGCATAAAGTGACAATAAGTACTCCGTTTAATTAGGACTTCAGTTCAATGTGAAAACTATTTAATTTACGATTTATATGTATGTATAAATCTTTTTCGATTTTTTCATTCGATTCATATTCGCGATGTATATGATTTCAAACAATTACGCCCTTACATTATTTCATTTTTAAATTTTCAAACAGTAGACGGTGCTTATATGTAGGTTTCGTGTATATGAAAGAATATTTTATTATAACTTTCCATATATAATTTGAAATTAAATACGTGCATCTATTTTGACATAAATCAGTTTTAGGTATATTCACGATGTCACCTTTAAACTGCAGCGTTTTCATGCATTTTTCGTATTTTTTCTCATCAATATTTACGTCTCTCATGCATTATTCGCGTATTGAAAGTATTGCATGTGTAACTCGCATGATTGTGACACCTTGAAGGCGGTTATAATGATTCACCACAGCATGTCACATCGCATCGCAAACAATAATAGCGACTTTAGGTAAATTGGTCATTTACAATAGATTTTTGAAAAGTTGGACCATTTTACAATTACTTTTGATTTATTGAACTCAAGTAGTTATATAATAATCATTATTCAATAATTACATTTTTAAATCAAGATACCATGAAACACAGGCAATTTCATTTGTGGACGTGATTTTGACGACGGAGGGTGAATCGTGCCTGAGTGCATCCAGTTAGTGTTTATTTACCTTTGCAAATAATTTTCAAAAATTTTGGAAGCGCATGTAATACATTTGTAAGTTGTGTTTAAATGTATTAAGATCAATACATTTAATCATTACATTTTCACATCAACATATCCGAATATTCATCGTATTTCTTTAGCTGTGTGTTTGTTATATACGCATTGTCAACATAAAATACACATGGTTTATTTCTAATATATATCAAGATTTGAATAGAGATTTTGTTGATATTAAGCATACACGTAATGCTAAGGTTTTCTAGGTAATTTTTTTTCAAAAAAAAAAAAAAATACACCAAACAGCAAATTATATGTGAAATGATATTGCAATGTTGTACAAAAAAAGCAACATTTTGGCTTTCATTGCATTTGGTTCATTCGTAAAAGAACATTTGCATGTTAAAAATTACTGACTTTCATTTGTAAAACATTTTACACTTTATTTGAACCGAAATAAACAGATCGGAATGTTGTATAATTAATGGGTAATTACAGTTTATACACAAATTCTGAAAGAAAAACCCGATCCAACAGGGGCAAAAGCAATGGTAATTCAGTAATCAAACATACTTATTTTAGATAAACTAGTACAATACTAGGAAATCTTGTGTGCATGTGTGTGTCGATATACGTAAATTTTATCTAAATCACAGCTCTAATAATTTTGAATAAATTTTATATGTTACCGTTTTCGTTCGGGAAAAGCCATTGGGCATTCGCATGTTCTATTAAATTCGATTAGTGAGTCATTTCGGGGTTACTACGGGTAAATTCATTTCAGTGGGAATGGAGTTGAAAGAGTTATTACGGTGATGAGAGGTTAGCAGTAAACAAACTCGCATAGTTGGTAACATTTCGCCTTATTTGGAGAACGTAAGATGATATTGATTAGATTTAGCCCGGAAATTGATTTACTAGAATATCAATGCAGAATCACATGCTTTGATTCAAATGAAAATATCTCCCCAAATTTAGTAAACATTTGGTGAAATTTATGCAATTTTTGTTTTGAAAAAAATAGCTTTAAGTATCTCAAGAAATTTTCTAGATTATTTTAATAGATGCCGAGATACATGATTCAAACAATCACAGTCCATAGAAGACACGAGTTCTTGATAGTTCTCGAGTTGAATTCAAATTTAATGTTAATAGAGCGTAGTTCGTTCTCCTCCACTGGTCTTTCCCACTATGTAAAGTAAACATATATTTTATACATGTTCTTCAATTACTTTGTACAAATTTAATTTCGGTAGATTTAACTGATTACAGAAGACGGTCGATCTTGTTACTTCCAAAGTAATGTACCTGAATAAGGTGATTTTATCAATGTTGATTTTTAACACATTCCAAAAAGAGTATTTATGAATTCGTTTTGTCTGTCTATCTGTCAGTCCGTCCGTGCTCTAACCCGCGTAAGATAGTCGGAATGCCGTGAAATGTACATATGTTATTGAGACTTACATGTTCGGTATTGAAAATGAAATGTGTAGCATTTATAGTTTCTTAACATGAACATTAAAAATAATCCGTTATATTACGGCTTATATAAAAAAATAATTTGTGGTGTTTGTAAATGATGTTTTACCATTTAAAACACATTGAAATTTGTAATTATCTCTGAAATGCACTACAATATGCATACTATTGAATATGCTATTCATAAAATTGTTCATTCATTTCCAGGGATACCACACACAAAATAATTCCGTTACATTACATCGATGGGCAAAAACCGGTTGCGGTGTTTTTATCATGTTACACTATTTCAAAAATTGATATATATCTCTGAGATACTGTGCAAGATGCTTACTATAGAATAAGGCGTGCATAGCACTAATCGTTCATATACAAGGGCACACAAAAGATTTCGGTTACAATAATATATATGAACAATAATTGCTGGAAGTGTGTTTTCAGTTGAGGTCTGTGTTTTTAAATTTAACATTTTTTTAATATCAATTAGCGTGTATAAATTATACAGATAATATACAGAGCTGCACAAGGCAACTAAAGTACATTTTCATTTTACAATGTAAATTAATAAAGGGGCAATTTCAATTGTTACATGCCTTTCCTATTTTAACGAAATTTTAGCATATTACGTATTATATAATAAATGTATAGATCGTATGTATGGCTGCACAAAAAAAAAAAAAAATGCAGAAATTGTTCCGACTTATAATAGTAATTTTATTCGGAATTGCATATGTTGTGTTTTCACATGTGTTTATGTTCTACAAATTGGTCATATAGACATCAGTTTTCAACTTATTATACTTCGAAGCTTTATTATAGCATTCTGAGTGTATTGAAAAGTGTTTATTAATCAATGTCCAACGTATGATTTTACGTTCTTGTTTTAATATGAAATATATTAATCGAGTTTTTTATGTATATTTTTAGTAATATTTCTCATAATAAAAAATTCATTTCTGAATTTTTAGAAAATGCTATGTATTTTTTTAGGGACCATATATTTTATTTAAACATGGAAGAAACATTTCAAAAAGAAAGATTGGGTTATATATAACTACATTTTTATCTAATATGTTTAAGGCTAAATTATTCGAATTTTGATTTTTTTATGATTTGTGGATAAACTAATTTACTGTGATATTTAATCCTTTAAGACCGAAAGTTTTTATGGTAGAATTTGAAAGTTTTTGGACTAAATCTACACAATTGTGTAGTTTGGGATTATGTATGCAAATATCTGAGAATAAACGTTTAAGCAAAAAAAGTTGTTGTTTATTGAGATAAATTTCATCAGCCACATTGAAAATGTTGAAAACAATTTTTGTTCTTGTACAGACCATTGCAATTTCATTTTCTGAGATGTGATCAATGCTCGCATCCGTCTGAAGAGTCGTTGGCAAATGGTATGCCCTTCACTTCGTTTGGATTGTGCCTAATCCTTCATTTTTTTTTTTTTTTTTAGTTTTCCCAGCAGCGATATTTTGTTGTAATACCAATCGAAGTACACAAAACTAGGTCTGAACTAGAGTAAGGACTACAGCAGGTCCTAAGCCCAGATCCTTGTAGACCAGGTGTGGTCTTTCCCACTAGTATACTACAAAATTTAAGACTATCCCAGATGTTGCTGTTACCACAGAGTGTGGTTTGGTTTTTACATACTGCTTTACCAAGGCACGTCTTAAAAAAATCTATGGAAAATTTTTCCTGATCTCCTGGTATATTCAAGCAGACTCTACGGAATGTGTCGAGCATTTGCTGAACTTTCCATATTTTATTATTCATTCTTGCTGGTCCACTTGCTGTGTCGACTAAATGGAATGAATTTATCAAATTTAAAAATCTATCTCGAGGTATTCCTATAACTCATATAAATTTATAAATCGTATATGACATCTATAATTCAGTGCAGAAACATACAGTTCGTTACATCTGCATATATATATAATACTATCCATATTAAATAGAAATCATGAATAGTACAAACCTATGAATTTAAAATTAATCCGCTTTAAAAATGTAATTAATAAAAAATAAATTGGTAAAAACATAAATTTAAAAAAAAAAAAATCATTTTAAAATTAAAATTTATATATTAGGAATTGTTACTAGTTTGGAAACGGTAAATGCCGGACCCACACAATTGTGTGGGTCACTTGTATTTCAACTTTTGTAAAGCCTAATTAAATTTATCAAGGACAAAATCAATTAAAATCACGAATAAAGCATATGAAAAGAAAAATTAAATCCAAGCAAACACTAAAAATCATATTTAAAAGAAATTAAGACAGTACATACTTTTTGCCTATTGCTCTCAGATTATATAGTCTTTTTAAAAGCAGAAAATCTAAACCTGTGTTGTAGTTGGTGCCCCCTACTTGTGTCTTATCAAAACGTCTGAAGCCAATTAACTCATGTAAATGTGTAGATTTGGTTTTAAATCTCACAAAAACAGGAAACAGTCTTTTTCTTTTCCTTTAGTATAAGACACACAATTATGTGCGTTAAGGCTTAAAGGGATATCCCTCAATAATTCAAATACTATGAGTTTGGATGATATAGCTAAAATTTATGTATCGTGCAATAGTCATTATGTAATCCTAATATCAATGTAAAAACTTTCGTACAAATAGCAAAGTTCTTATAATTTTTATATTGTATTAATTAGAATTGTCGTTATCGTTTTTTTTTTTTTTTTTTTTTTTTTTTTTTTTTTTTTTTTTTTTTTTTTTTTTTTACTTTACTAGGGGGCTCTGCCCCCTACGAACTACGGTCGCCAACCCCCGTTCAGGCACACCAAAATCACGCTAATTTGATCGTCTTTTAAAATATTGAATAAATCCTTCTATATATAAAAAAAAGTTTTGATCTGGAAATGGACCAATGAAAATCTGCGTAGATATTCCCGACAGATCGGCATCCAATTTGAATGCTTAAGCATGGGCTTTCTTCGTTAATATTAAAAAAAGACTGTTGCATACAAAATTATGAAAATCGGTAGTATTATAGAGAAATGTTCGATAAACACGCTGATGTAGACAGTTTTCAAATCGAAGAATTATTTTAAGAGATATTTAATGCCAAAGTTGGAGAAAATCGTTCCATTTAAAAAGTTTTATAGGAACAAAAACTGTACATAGGAATTTAATCATTTTTAGATCATTTTATGCGTCAGAATTTTCCGGCCTGCAGACTGCATTTAACTTATTAATTTGATTTAGTTTTGAGGTTTTATTTCTATTTTAAATTCAAATTTTCAGCATTTCGAGAAATATTTTTTCATATTTTAGAAAATTGTATAAATTTAAAGTGTTGCCAACTGTTTAAACATAATACAACAAAGCAATAATGTTTGCTTCAAATTAAAAATTTATTTTACACGTGACTATTATAAACAGAAAATATAAAAAGCAAGAACTCATTGAAAATTACGTCATAAAAACTATATTTTCACGTGAATTTTAAAAGAGAAAGAATATTGTAAAATAATAAATTCATTAACATGCGTTAGAATCTTAAATAGGAGAATTTACGTCACATTTACGTCACATTGCACTTATTTCGTAAAATGAGCAAAAATAATATTGCAAAACTGTTTAAATTGCGCGAGACATTTATTTGATATTCTAAGATGATCATAACATTTCATTTGTAACAAAAGTATTTTTACGTGAATATTAAAGGAGAAAGAAAAGTTTGGTGAAAATTACGTCAGATTATAATTGTCAGATTCAAATTAGAATTCAATCTTCCGAAATATTTTTAAAGCCGAACAAATTAGCGTGTTGTTGGAGTCTGCGGTGTCTGAACGGGGGTCGACGAGCGTAGCTCGTAGGGGGCAGATCCCCCTAGTATAAAAAAAATAGCGATCTCTCTGTAAATGGGCTTCCATTCATTTTCCTTGGATTGGGAATTTTTAAGGCCAAATCTGCTGCTGTGAAGAGGTACAATGGCTGTTTTCGTATTTAATTTTAAAAAATTAGTTAAACATTTGAAAATAAGCTAATGTAAAATGAATTATGTAAACAGTGTCATTGTTTCCCGGTATTTTTTAACAGCGCTATAAAATAGTTCTTTTAAATAATTCATTTTAAATGTATCGTTTCAAATCTGACGTAATTTACACCAAAGTTTTATTTCTCTTATTAATATTCACGTGAAAACACTTTTGTTAGAAGGAAATATTATTTGCGCTGTCTTCGAATTCACGATAATAGTTGAAAAGATTATCTCAAAATATCTCGCGCAAATATATTTTCCAATTTAAATTGTTTTGCTATATTTTTTGCCATTTTAAATATGACGTAATTTCCTCAAATTGCAAGTTTTAATGCATAATAATGATTTTTTTTTAATTTTAAGATTTTGTTTCTCTCATTTTAAGATTTTGTGTAAATATGATTCGACACAGATGTCATTGGCGCAATTTTTTTCTGACGCCAATTTCATATACGCAACGGGTACTTAACTGGTGCTAAAGTTTCATTATTTTGCTTGATATGGTTAACCAGATGTTGTTGTTTATGCTATTGATGTTTTCGCCAAATTGGCGTCGGAAAAAAATTGCGCCAATATGTATATGACGTACATGATATTTGTGCCTATGGTTCTTATGACGTAATTTTCCTGCTTTTAACATGTAAACATTTAATTTTAATTTTAAAACTTTTTTTCTGTTTGTAATAGTCACGCGTAAATAAATTTTTAATTTGAAGTAAACATTATTGTTTGCACTGTTTATACAACTGGCAACAGTTTAAATTAATAATATTTTCTAAAATTTCTAAAAAATATCCCTCGAAATGCTGAAAATTTGAATTTTAAATTGAAACAAAACCTCAAAAAATTAGTCAAATAAGAAAAATAAATACAATCTGCACACCGGGAACTTATAACGTATAAAATGATCTAAAAATAATTAAATTCTCATGTACAGTTTTTGCTCAAATTAAACTTTTTTGTGGAACGATTTTGTCCAACTTTAGCATTAAATATCTCTTAAAATAATTCTTCGATTTGAAAACGGTCTGCATCAGCGTGTTTATCAAACATTTCTCTATAACACCACCAATTTTCATGTTTTTGTATGCAACAGTTTTTTTAATATTAACGATGAAAGGCCATGCTTAAGCATTCAAATTGGATGCCGATCTACCCGAAATATCTACGCAGATTTTCATTGGTCCATTTCCAAATCAAAACTTTTTTTTTTATATATAGAAGGATATCTATTTTTTTTTCTTCATATCTAATTTCTTCATATTTTACTTAGATTACGGAATATTTACATCTAAAAATTGCCTTTTATTTTTTTAATTCGCTGAGCAGTTTTGCAAATAAATATTTCCTTATTTTAACACTAAAATTTCAAGAAAAAAGAACATAATGGTTAATAATGCGATTAAAGTTAACATATAAGATAAACGATTAATCTCTTTTGAAATTGTTTTAAACTTCACAGCTATGAAAATATATAATTAAAGAGAAAATTTAAGAAATAAATGATGTACGTTTTATCAAATTTCAAATACTTTAAATATGTTAATTAAAATTGAAACACATTTACGGCCATTTCACGTTGTTCAAATCATATATTTTAGTGATTTATTTTTTAATTTATTGAAAATTATTCCGTTTAAAACGAAGATTTATTAAAAAAGAAAGTGCAATCGAAAGTCTTTAATTAAATCGAGCGTGGTTTAATTTCGTTGCATGTTATTAAAAGTGGCAAATGTGAACGGCATTCATCTTTTTTAGCTGGACATAAAACATTACCATAGAAAAAAAAGAAAATTTAATGAAAAGGTAAAATTTTATTTATTTATTTAATTTTTTTTAATAAAAGATCAAAATGTAAAATTTAAAACTTTTAATGTCAATTATTAAATCATTAAAATAAACGTTCTTGTATTGAATACATGAACGTGACGCAAATTTTACTTGAAAATGAACATTTGTTGTCCTCAAATTATTATTATTATTATTATAACAGTTATTACTATTATTATTTTGAATAACAAAACATATGCATTGAAAATTTTTTTTTTTATTATTATCTGCAGAAATAATGTCATTTTTAATAAATTTTCTTTTTCTTTTTTCCAATAAGATCCCTTCTCTTTTTTCTCTAGCATATTAACCCACTCGCTGGAGAACTCGAGATTTCCTCGGGGATGCATTTTTCCGTCTAATTAACCCTCTTGATTATTCCCGCCAGTTATTTTTTATTGTAAATATTGCCGTATTTAATCGAAGCATTTCCCCGATTAATTAGACAAAAATTTTTGTTTTGAAAAACCGGTGACAAAAGAACAAAAATCCTTAAATACACAATTTTTTGAAGCTATTTTGAAAAAACAATTACGCAGCGAGAGGGTTAAGCAAAAACAACTCAAAACATGATGAGCAACACAAATATTGTACATGATGTTTTGATAGTGAAGCAAAACTATTCTTATATTTTAAACATTTATTTTAAAGTCTACATAATCAATTCTTTGTCTTTAAAAATATAAATTTATGTATTGTATTTATATATATTGTCGTATAAAATAAGAACAGCTTATCCACGAACTCGCAACTATTCTGTTTTGCAGCAGCATGATCTAGGAAATAAACCAAATGTAACTTTTACTTTATCCATTTCATATTTTAAATCTAGAACAGTCTAGCGCAATCTTGTTCAGAATCTAAAACCATGATTTATAAACGTTATAACTGGTGAAATAGAAATACATATTTTCGCCGTACTATCTTAATAAAGACTATATCATCGATCCAAATGTGATTAATTTATCATCAAATTTCTACTCCGATTTTTTTTTTAATTTATAATAAAATACGTACTGTGACCAGGAAGGAAATATATTTTCTAAAATATCTGGATAATCTAAAGAACGTTTGGTTTCAGTTGAGTACATTCTGCCCATACTTGAATAATTTTTATCTATTGATAAATGTATAGGGGAAACTAGCGAGGGTTGACCCATTTTTTACAAAATTATTTTTTATTTTTTAAATATTGAATGTTGAATAAAAATTTATCTATAATTTTATACGTCATACAATCAGTTATCAAAATAAAATTGCTAAATAAGTGTAACATATAAGAAATTTGAAAAATGATTGACTTTAATCACGAAAAAAGAATGAGTCAATGCTCCCTACATATGGGAGGGTTGACCCACCATAAGGGATGCTTGGGAGACTTTGTTTTATATCGCAATATTTGTGAAGAGAAATAAAATCAGTTTATAAAAACAAAATAAGTTTATTCTACATGCCTTAATTATCATAATATATATATATATATATATATATATATATTAATATGATGTTTAAACAAATCTGTTGAGACACAATCGCAAGTCAGAGAAGAAAAAATTTGTTTTAAACGGGATTTTGTCTGAGCAGGTATAATTGTACAGCAGGAAAAAGGAAATTTTACCATTTAAGGCAGCGCCCTGTTAGAGACAGGTTCCATTTCCACAATTTTTCATGTTATTGTGTCCGAATTTAAGAGGCCACTCTCGCGCTTTATTTTCTCCTTTTCCTATTTTTGTGACACTCGACCTGACAACTCTAGTTGTCAGATAGTTTGGCTTCATCTCACTGCATTCAACCTATTGAAATTCGTCTACATACCTTCCTAAAGATTCTTTATCGATGCTATGTTCTTTTGCAGCCGCATGAGAACTTAACTTTTCATTAGCATGATTTAAAACTTTAAGGGGCAAAGTATTTTTAGTACTAAAATATTGAAATAAACGACTGTTACCGGAATTTATGAACAAATGTATTTGGAAATAAGAAAAAAGCAATATTTCACATGCATATTAAATGGAAAAGATTTTAGTAAAATTCTGGTGCAATTGTGACTTTTCAGAATTAAGATTAAGTGGTTGCATACCACTACACCTGAAAGCGTTAAGACGGCTGCTTTCATCATTTCTAGTCCTTTCTAGTCTTTTCCACTGTTTATATTTACCAATTGTAAGTAATATTTAAATGCAAAAATGTTCCTTTCAAATTTTCCAATTTCTAGGAATTTTTCACATCTTTCTTTAGACAGTTTTAAACATTCTTTTCCATCACACCATTTTACTGTAGTTTTACAGAATAAATTTAAATTATTTTACATATATAAACATTAACTTTTCATCAAAGTGTATAATAAAAAGGTTTTCAAAATCACTTAATTAAGGGAGCCTTGAGTATCTGGTCAACCTTCCCTCACATTGACTGGGTCAAGCCTCCCTACATAGACATTTTCTAAAGAATAGCACATTGTTATGTTAATCTTAACTTATGTGCAATCTGTATGTTTGGAATGAAAGTTCTATATTCCTGCATTACTTTAAACCTACTTACTTAAATTTATATGAAATAATTTTTCTAAAAAAAGCTTAAAAAGTATTTCTAAAAAACACAACTTTTAGGTTGAAAACGTTTTATAATTGATTTTTTGCACACCTATTTCGATTGCCTCTATGAAACGAGTACTATTGTTTGAGCATTCCAGTAGCGTTGGTAAAAAACTAAAATTCTTCTAAATTTGAAATTTGGTGGGTGGGTCAAATCTCCCGTATGGTCAACCGTCCATAGTCTCCGCTATATGTTAAAAACATTCTATTTAATAATTTGTTTTCGGTGTTTGTTAAAAGAAGAAGTCTTTGACTATACATGAGATATCCTTACTTTATAATTATTATTTTTTAAATCTTTTAAAGATGTTAATAACTGCTCTGCTCAACAAGCCACAACGTTTTGACACATTTACAAATTCATTTTTTAACGGAAAAGGTATGAAATTCGAAAGCCTGACCATGGAAGTGATTTGGAATTGAACATTTTTTTTTTTTTCATTTTTGGATCAATCAAATTACCTATTGAATTATAAGGAATTTTGATTACGTGACAAACACGTTTTTCGCCCGCTCTTGAGTACTTTTTCTTAATTCGCGCGGAAATTCGGTTCAGAACGCCTACTTTGACACTATCTTCAGAAAGATCTATTGCATTTGCAAAAACACGGAAAAAACAGCTGAATTATATAGTTTCTGAACAACAACACCGGGTAGTTTCATGGATTTTCGAACAAAAATAAATTAAGGGGAACAGAATCTTTACTCTTTCAAAAAATCAGTTTTCGATTGTTGCTTTGTGCTGAAGGTTTTAATATTCCTCAACAATATGCAAAAAACCTCATTCAAAAATCTGCATCATTTCTTGAGTTATAATCAGTTATAGACTGTGAGTATAATGGAAGGTCCGTAGATATTGAAATTTTAAAACGCGTTTCCTCAGATTAGTAAATTTGGAGATTGCGCGCACTGTTACTTTTAAACTATGTAAGCTACAGCTTAAAAAAAAAATAATGAGATTTTTTAACGGTTTTTTTTTTTTTTTGTAATAAAATTAAATAAAAAAAAAAAAACTTTTTGCGTATATTTTGGTTTTAAGTTAGAAGTAGGTATGTTATGATTCTATTTTGTTCAGAAATTTTCAAAAATGTTTTGTTTGTTTTTGAAAAAAAAGGTTTTTTTTCCCCATTCTGATCAGAAATTCAGAGTTCTAACTTTTTACTTTCATCTTCACGTAAACGCTTCATTTATATTCGCTGTTTCATAATAATAGAATACACCAGTCCATCAGAAGAAAATAACTCGTTTAAGCGGGACTCAGATAATCGGAAATCTACTGTAGTGCAAAATATATTTCAATTTTAAGACTTAGAGCACACACTTTTATTTTATGTAAATTGACGTCATATGCAATAATATAGCATTTAAAATTAAATATAGTTTATAATAGCTCCATGTATTATCATAAATTATTCATTTATATTTTTCGCAAAATACTACGTATTTTCATGACATTTTTTTTCAGTTTTTATGGAGAAATGGCAACAAAAAGATACAATTGTTATTTTTCAACTACTTTTTCTTTACTTTCTACAGAAATGGAGTACTTGAGTTGCCAAAATGCAGCAAATCTCGCTAAAAACTACAAAAATAAAATATCTCAAAAATAAATGAAGATGCAGTTTTCAAACAAAATGCATTAAAAAGTACTATTTTTTCCCAATACGATGGTATAAACATTGAAAATGTGCGATGCATTGAAGTTTTAAAATTTGCTGTAGAGTTATTGCGTTATTTTTATTGGAGACGACACAAAATAAGCTGGAGAAAGAAATAGCATACCAGGGGCTAATAAGAAAAATAAATAAAACATGCAAAAAAATCTTTTTCCATTTTTGGGTGCATTCGTAAATACATAAATATGTAGCACCTATTGTTCTCATTCTGTACGTTTCTCTGTCCGTCCGTTCGCATATGACAGAACAAAAAATACCCAACCGAATGGTCTGAAATTTTAAATATATAATTGTTGCAAAATTTTGTCGAGTCGTTTCAAACTTATGAAAATAGGATTTATAGTTTAATTACAGGTGCAATCAAAAGTTTTCCGTTACATTACGGACGATGGGATATAATTATTTCAAGTGCATTTTAATGATTTTACAGTCTGTCGAAGAGAATGAAATAGATATGCACTTATTTAGTGATCTAAAATATGCATTCAGTACAACAAGTAATGCAGAAAATATTTATAAAACTTGTTTCAGTGCGGACGCACCTCATTTGCCACATTTGACGTGTAATTTCCAAATTATAATTTTTATTACCCTTTTGGCGGAAAACATAAAGAAGTTTAAACTACCATTCTAATTTTGACTGCCTATGAGGAACTGCTAAGACGTGGAAACCACGTCTGTAATAGATGTCCCCCCCCCCCCGGACACCTTTATTAGGGGTCTTAAAAAAAGTTACAGAATGATTTATACTCAGTTTAAACATAGTAACGCTATTGTAATTGCAGTTTCTCACTGTAGGCAAATAAATTTGCATAAACCCATGTTTTGCAGCGATATTCGGGGTATAAAAGAGGATAAAAACTCGGCTAAATGTTATTTCTCCTGCAACGTTTCAGTAATGGTAAAGTAATCAACCGTCCTATTCCTACAACTTGGTGTTGCTCTTCGGATCTTAATCTTAGTGATTTTTTGCTGTGAGGACACTGCACTTCAGTAGGCCTGTTAAGATCCGCACTAGAACAAGCTGCCATCAGGCTGCATGCAGATTGTATATCTTCAATGACATATCATATTAAACAGCATTCCGTGCGTCGATAAGTCCCTTGTTATGACAACTTTTGTACGTACAAAAAATATTGTTCTTTTCAGTGTATAACCAGTTCTACATCGTAAACTATAAATGTTAATGGGAACTTTTTTTTTTGCTTAATTCATTTCACAGTGTTTTGAATAGTATGTGAACATACGTTAAAGCATTTACACTGAGTAGCTCGATATATACGGAGGTCGAAGTAGGAGTGTTTTATTTCTGGCCACTCTATATCTCTTAGAGCTAAGATAAAAACGTGCTTTACATATATACAGGGTGATTCATAAATATCGAAACAATAGGCTATTTGCTTAAATATTGTCCCTAGACCCATACTTCCAATTGCAAAGTTTCATAAAAAATAAGGTGCAAAATTTAATGACATAAGTTGCAACTCCATGGGGGGTCTGCTTGAGAAAATACGAAATTTAATTTTTTATGCAGCCCCCGTAGTGTAAAAATTCCAATCAGGAAAGCTTTCCTTATCCATTCCTTATTTAACCACAAAAAATTGCATCTTCATATCTTTAAATGTCACAGAGTTATGGCCGTTTAAATAATTCATGAGGTTTTAAGGGGTTAGACACAAATTGAAATGCCTGCAACCCAAGAAACAATGCTAATTTAAAAGTTCTAGGAAACATGTAAAAAATATATTTGTTAAGTTAGAATTTTGATTTTTTTTCTTTTTTTTTGTGATAGTTAACCATATAATTTGCAAACAAAATTACATCCTAATATTTCTGATACAGTTTAAAAAAAATTAAATGATTAGTTTTTTTTTTTTTTTTTTTTTTTTTTTAAGCGGATTTAATTTAAAATCTTTATAACTAGAAACATTATTTAATTAAAGAGGAAAGTACAATTTTAGTTTTTTGTTTCAGGACTTTTTTAAATATTAATTTTAAAAATATTAAAAATATTTATTTTAAAAAATATGCAACTTATTTTTTAAAAAAAATCATATATTCAAAAGTAATTTTTTTTTTCAAATTTGCCGAAGCAAAATTAATGCAAACCAATAAAAAAAGACATGTTATAAGTTTGCACCTTTTTTATTTACGATTCTTAGCTTATAACAATTTAAAAACAAGAAGTGGTAAAAGAAAAAAAAAATAACATCATGCAGAAAAAAGCATTTAAAGTTTTAAACTTTGATTGGCTGCTAATAAAATGTTTAAATGCTTTTTAAAAAATTGCACGAGAAAAAGTAACTTCTATCTGTAGCTTAAACTTCCGATTCAGTTTAACTTTAACCGTTTCCACCTACTTTTTGTACTGTTAAATGTCCATAAATAAGTGTTAAATGTGTAATTTGAAACAATGTTTTTTCTAACATGCAGATTAAGAGTTTTTCATAATTTTAGCCCTCACAAATTCAGTCTTTTTATTTTCTCGGCAAGGGCGTTAAAAAGTCTGTATTCTGGGGCCGAGTCGGGCCAGACACGGGAATGGCGATTTTTTTTTTTTTTTTTTTTGAAGACTCGGCCAGGCTGGGTCTAGTATTTTTTCATACCGAACCGGGTGTTGGTGTGATTCATGACGGCCAATTATCTACAAGAGGGACATGGAACTGAAGGGGAAAGGGTTGGAGTGGCTTCCGTGGAGGTCTTTCTATGGGAACCTAACCCGTATTTACGCAAAGATATCCAAGGTTCGAAGAAAACTACTGAAAACTCCGAACGATTGGGCCGAAGGGCGCGATTGGGTTCGAACCCAGCACCTCCAGTCTACCAGATTTGAGAGCAGAACATCTCGGCCACTGGTTATACCGAACCGGGACTGGCTTCCTTATTCCTAGGTCTCCCCTGGGCGAAATTTTCTGTCCCGGCCTCGAGACAACCCGTATTAATATCATTATCTCTGACTGACCTAATCCGTGCAAAAATAACTAAAATTTGACTCAGCCCAAAAACATTTACAACAAATGCATATATTTCTAAATGGTCATTTTTACAATAAAACTTTAAAATTCATATTTTTAAAGGTTAGTAGATTTTTAGGCAAAAAAAAAAAAAAAAAAAAAAAAAATTAAATACAGTAAAACTAGTTAAAAAAATTTGCCTATGGCGAAAAAATCTGTTGATCCATGTAAAAAGAATATAATAACACCTGAGAAAAAACAGACTACATTTACAACTCCTAAGAATTGTCTATAACGCTTTTTTTCTGTCCTATGTGATTCCATCTTAAAATATTTTATTTTATAGCATTTTTCATTGTCTCCAACACATGGAATATGGATTAACGATATTAAAGGAGAAGTGAGTCATTTACATATAAATAGAGATTCATTAATAAAACTAATAATCACAGCTTTTGGCGCTTCTTTAAAAATAATAATTATAAACATGAAAAAAGGGAAGATATAATAAGTATTTTTTTGCCAGAACTCCTCCATACGAAACAATTTTAACCATATAGATGTAAAAAACTATGTAGAAATTCGGTCAGGCCGGGACAGGCTACAATTTGAACTTTTTTTCATGCAGGGCCGAACTTTTTTGTTATGGGTCGGTTCGGGACCGGACCTAGATATTTCGACCCGTGCAGACCTCTAGTGCAGACCACTAACATACTGTGAAAACAGGTTTAACGTAAAATCTATACGCTGCCTATTTTATGTCCAAAGGAGATGCACTGTCTTATATCGACTTTTAATAATGTAAAATCTGTGGAGGATACCTAACTTGCATTCAAAATAAGTCAAAATCTCTTCACTCAGAGGCATGGATAAATGGTGTATGTCACGCATTTTGGATATTGATATCTCTGCGAATTTTGAAGATATAGAGATGATTTTTTTTTTGTGTGTGTTTAATTCAGGAATGGATAAGCAAAAATTTCCTAAATGAGAATTTTACTCTACGGGGACCGTATAAAAATTTATTTTTTTTTGTATTTTCTCATATAGACAACCCATCAAGTTGAAACTTATCTCATCAAATTTTGCACCTTTTTTTTTTATGAAACTTTGCAATTGGAAGTATGTGCCTAGTGGCAATATTTAAGGAGAAAGCCTATTGTTTTGATATTTATGAATCACCCTGTATAATTTTGGTAGCTATGAAATTAAAAAAATAATACATATTTTAATTGCTTGAGTTTTTCGTTGCTAACTAAGCAAAGTTAGCTATGTGAAAGATGTACTTAAAAATTTATGCGGTAGGTATATCTAATGCCATTGTGTAATACAAATTCAAATAGACTCGAATAACTTAAAAATTACACTATGTGCAAATTACTTAAAAGATGAAAAATATATAAAAAGGTGTTAAATTACTTTAATATCCTTAGTATATTCAACTATACACATAGTCTTCGTCAGATAGAATACAAAAATACAAAAATACAAGCGTCATATTTTCAAAATTCCCTTAGATGGTGTCACTTAGTGATTAAAAGAGTGAAAGTGAAAGTCAATTTTTAGATCCGGATTAATCCGGTAACATATATATGTATATATATATATGTTACTGGCCAAACTAGTTTATTCTAACGTGCATAGGATAAACTAGTTTTTCCTAGGCCAAACTAGTTTATCCTAACGCCCATAGGATAAACTACTTTTTCCAAAGTTTGGCCTAACGTCATAGGATAAACTAGGTTAGCCTGCTATTCATTGGTCCGAACTTGTTCATCCTAGGTCGATCTAGTTTATCCTAGGCAAATTCAATTTGGCGTGATTTTATTAATCGCAAACACCACCCAGTCACCAACCTTTTAGTTTATCCTAGGCCAATGCAATTTGACGTGCTTTTATTAATCCCAACTGCCGCTCTGGCGCCGACCTTGTGCAAAGTAGTATTGCCGTCATCCCTGTAGAATATATTTTATTCGATGGGGAGTGGGATATTGTCCCGCTATCTTCCACATTTCACCGCCCCGGTGGTTACAAAATATGTTCCATAAGACAAATTGTGTGCTGGAGGACCAAAGAAAGGGATGAGTGGTTATCATAAAATTTAGGAGAAGAAGAATTTAGAGGATTGGATAATAATTTACAGTATCACCTCAAAAATCCGGCATCATCGGGACCGGGACTTTGCCGGATTTTTTTAAATTCCAGATTTCTGAAAGAATAGCAAATGTACTTCTTAATGGTGCATTTATTAATAATTAATTCAAAGGCAAGTGATATTTATGTGAGAAAAAAAAATATTAACCTTCCGTCTACCAGACGGGTCCATTGGACCCGACAGCAATATTTAATGTAAATTTTTCTCATGAAAAATAGCATTCAAAGTTTCGCGATTACATGACTTTTCCTGCAATTGTCTCCTCTATGTATATGCAATTGCGATTAAAATTTTGTTCGAAATTTTTTACCTATTTTTAATTTGTTTCATTGCTTACCACGCGGGTCCATTGGACCCAACATTAAAACAAACGTAATATACTGTTGCTTTCTTTTTCTAGGGTTGCCATAAATCATGAGGAGGAACAGGGTTACCATAATTGGCTGTTTATCGCCCATTTGGCGATGGATTTTTAGCGCCAATCTCGCCAAATTTGGCGACTTTATAATGAAGTTTTGAGAACATTCTAGACTGATCTAGTAAACTTCGTGCTCTATATATAAAAGGTTACTTCTGGTTCAGAGAGTCATTTATCAACAGACACAGTTAGTGAGCGAATGGTGTCTATTGATGTTTTTGAGTCTTTTCATTGAAAATAGGACTTGATATTTGAAGACAAGTAATAAGTGTAGTTTGTACGTGCTTTGTTATTTTACAAATATTCATCATTTTCTTATTTCCTAACTTATTTTTTGTTAAAAACTGAATTGAAGATGAACAGAAAAAAAGTATTGACTCAAGAGGAAATTCAAAAAATTATGGAAAATCCGGACGATATAGAATTCGACACCGATGATGAAAATCTGTCGTCTGATGAAGGTGAAGTAGATTATGTTGAAATACATAATGAAATTTCTGATTCCTACTCAGAATCTGATAATGATTCCAATGAAGTAAATGTAGCAACCACAAGTACTTCAAATTCTACTTTTGTTTCCAAAAATAATTCACAGATCTGGTATAAGAATGAAGTTGCCAGACCACAAGGAAGACGTACTGAAATCAATATTTTACGTGAAAAATCTGGACCTTCAAGATTTGCAAATCGTGAAGTGGATTCTATATCATCCTGATTTCTTATCTATTTCCGAAAAAGACTTTTGGAAATTATAGTAAAATGGACAAACGCGGAAGGCAATAGAGTATTCGATAAAGAGTGGAAACCTATAGATATTATAGAACTTAAAAAATTCATCGGACTTTTATTACTTATTGGAGTATATAAATTGAAAAATGAAACAGTAAGCGAACTTTGGAGCATAAAAAATGGAAGACAAATATTTCGGGACATTATGAGTCGCAATAGATTCACAAGTATATTACGTGTCATAAGATTTGATTATGCTGCTGAGAGGCGTAAAAGAAGATCAACTGATAAATTAGAGCCAATAAGAGAATGCTTTGAATTGTGGAATAGCTATTTACAAGACCCTTATATTCCTAATTGGTCTATGACTGTCGATGAGCAATTAGTTTCTTTTCGTGGAAAATGTCCTTTCCGTCAGTATATGCCATCTAAACCTGGAAAGTATGGATTGAGGTTCTGGGTTATTTGTGACAGCGTAACATCGTATGCTTGGAAACTGGAACTATATACAGGCAAAAATGAAGTAAGAGAATCTCATCAGGGAGAAAATGTAGTTAAAAGATTGACGAAGGAAATTGAAAATTCTGGTCGTAATATTACATGTGATAACTTTTTTACGTCATATGCATTAGCAACACATCTTACTTCAAAAAAATTATCTCTTATTGGAACAATTCGAAAAAATAAACCTGAATTACCCGCTGTGTTCACAAATCCAAAACATCGTTCTGTATATTCTACTTTATTTGGGTTTCAAGAGAAGGCGACCATCATCTCTTACTGTCCCAGAAAAGGTAGAATTGTTACTTTGCTAAGCACAATGCATAACACTTATGATATTGACAACAGCTTAGAAAAAAAGCCACAAGTAATCCTAGATTATAATAAAACCAAAGGCGGAGTAGATACGATGGACAAAATGGTAAGAGCATATAGTGTGAAACGCATGACACGTCGGTGGCCTTTGATTGTATTTTATAATATGATCGATATAAGTGCGATGAATGCATACATAATATGGTTGTCACTGAATGCTGAATGTGATCCGAAAATGAAAAAAAGGCGGAATTTCATTATTCAACTTGCAGAAGAATTAGTAGGTGAAGGAGGTATCGCCGTCTCAACATCTACTTCAGAACAACTTTACGCAAATAGTTTTGAACCGCCACGAAAAAAATCAAGATGTCATATTTGTCCCTCTAAAAAAGATCGAAAAACACGAACATTATGCAAGAAGTGTACGAAAAATGTTTGCGGAGAACATTCCGTCGTTATTTGTACTTCATGTACAGAATAATTTTATTATGATGAAAAACGTTTTGTAGTCATTATAATATACTATATATATTACTTTCTTACTGTATGTGTTACTTTCTTACTCTATTACTATATATATCACTTTTATATATTGTATAAGGTGCATTAATAACAAATATATTCATTGTAGATAAATGGGTGTTTTGTATATTTTGAAATCCTATATATTTTACATATGGGTCCAATGGACCCGAATGGTAGTTCTTGCATATACTTTTTTTTGGTAGTCTGAAGGTTAATGATAATATTTATATATATATTTTTTAATGCCAGTTATTATTAAGAAAACGTAGGATATATATCAGAAAACTTTTAGATATTTTTTTAATATAGTGTTGTACAGTGCAATAACGCTACGCTATTTGTTTTTAAAATAAATGTTGCTGTATATTTGTCTGCCCCCAAAAAGTCAATATCTATGTTAATAAATAAAAATTATAGCAAATATTACACGAAGTTTACATTTATAGGATTTATTATTAAATATTAGAATATAATTTTAAAAATCGCCCTAATTACTTTTCTTTTGAATTACGTTAGTCTCTGGATGTATATATTTGTTCGTTAACAAGAATAACGTGAAACGATTTCCATTGCTAAATTATATTTCTCCTTTTTTGCATGTTTGATTTAATTTGATTTAAAAATACTTACATGTTAGATTCTTTATTAAGTATTTATAGATATTCCAGACTAGAACAAGTATATGTGTGAAAAAGATGTTTTTTATAACTTTTAGATTGTTATCAATACTCGTATAATCTACAACTTGAATGTACACTGCTCCTCTTACCAAATATTTCATGTATATAATCTGAGTATTTTCTGTAGGCATGTTTAAGAATAATCTGTTTTAAAGAACTTCCTTTAAAACTCTTTTTTTTTAACTGCACTACAGCGAAAAGTATTTTCGGTTGACTTCCTCTTAAGAACTATCTTAGAGGATTTTTGTTATATGTCTGGAAGCTTTCTGTTTCACACAGATAGTGCGCGATAATTCATCTATTAAATCTGTCATAAGAAAACTATTCTAAAGATAATTTCCTTGCTTTGCAGTTTTGTATCTGATAGAAAGTATTGCACTATTTTGTATTATTACTTTCTTCTATCTTTACGGACGTATCTTCTATCTTTCACGTATTGGATTCGTGGAAATTTTCGACATCCGGTTTTCGACGGATTTATACGTTTTAGAATGCCCAGAACACGATTTGATGTTTTTTAGAAAGTGTCTGTCTGTGAGTCTGTCTGTCACTCTGTCACTCTGTCACTCTGTCTGTGAGTCTGTATGTGACACAAAATTTCGTGGGAGCTCTATCTCAAGAACTAATGCACGGAATTTCACAAAACTTTATATTTAGTTAGACCTTGATATAAACTCAACCTGATTAGTTTTTGGTGAAAATCGCCCAACAGATGGCGCTGCTATGTGACATTTTTCACGATTTCTGTAATAGCTATATCTCAAGAACTACTGCACAGAATTTCATAAAACTTCAGATTTTGTTAGTCCAGGACATAGTTTGGCGCTGATTACTTTTTTGTGAAAATCGCCCAGCAAGTGGCGCTGCTATGCTGCATTATTCACGATTATCGCAATAGCTCTAACTCAAGAAAAAATGCACGAATTTTCATCAAACATCAGATTCCGTTAGTCCCTGATATATATTAGTGCTGTTTAATTTTTGGTGTAAATCGCCAAACAGGTGGCGCTGCTGTGCTGCATTTTTCACGATTACCGCAAGAAGTGTATCTCAAGAACTACTGCACGGATTTTCATCAAACTTCAGATTTAGTTAGTCTTTGACATGAATTGACGTTCAAATTAGTTTAATTTTTGGTGTAATTTGTTTAATTTTTGGTGTAAATCGCTCAACAGGTAGCGCTGCAATGCTGTATTTTTTGCGATTTCCGCAATAGCTTTATCTCAAGAACTAATGCTTGGATTTTCAACAAACTTCAGATTCAGGTATACCTTGATATCATTTAGAGCTGCTTATTTTTGGTGTAAATCGCTCAACAGGTGGAGCTGCTATGCTACATTTTTCAGAATTTCGCTATAGCTCTATCTCAAGAACTAATGCGCGAATTTTCATCCAACTTCAAATTCAGATATACTTTGATATGAATTGGTGCTAAATCGTTGTTATTTCTTGTACTATTTAAATGATTTAATTGACGTGATTTATATAGAAGAAAGTTTTGTGATGGCCACAACATACTAGTTTGTGTTTGTTTTTGACTATGGGACAAATGTCTTCCCTGAATTTGGAAAAATTCCGCACGAAGCGGGCGCTGTAATCGCGATTTTTGTGACATTTTGAATATTGTACCATCGAAATCTGTATAAAATTATGCATAGAATTGAACCAAATTTTTTTTGTATGTGTAAAGCTTGGTCAGTAGGCACTCGCGGAACTTGTGAAAGTTCCGCCAGAAGGGGGCGCTGTAATAGCGATGTTTGTGCCATTTTCTTTATTGTACCATCGAAAAGTGTATAAAATTATGCATACAATTGAACCAATTTTTTGTGCATATTCTTGGATATGACTAACAGGCCCTCCTTGCATTTGGAAATATTGCGCGTTAAAAGGGCTCTGTGTTAGCGATTTTTGTATATCTTTCTTGATTTTTCGTAGTTCTATTGTCCATCGGCGACTCGTGCAGCGTCAGGAACTCACTTTCTGCTAAGCCGGCTATTCGCAAATAGCTGATAACAACAGAATAAGGAAAAACTATTAATTTTATCGAATATCATGATATAGATCAACTCGTTTTTACTCTGTTTAATTGACTAAAGCACAAATTTAAGATGAAAATAAAAGTTGATATAGTATTGAACTAATAATATTGAAGTGTTAACATGGTAAGCACATTTTGAAATACTAAGATGTATAAGATTTGGGGTTATATTTGGGGGATAAGAAAGTTTTGGGATTGTCATATCCTACTAGTTTATATTGTTTTTATCTTCGGTCTTTTGCACATTTCGTTGCGTTTTATTCTGTGAGTATAAAACATTGAAAACAGATTTTTTATATAACGTTGCAATATTTATGGAATAAATTTTGAAAAAAAAAACAACTAATAATTATATTCAGTTTGATAATACATTTTCCACTTTCAAAATAAAATAATTCACATTTCACAGAGTTTTAAGAGAGAGAGAATTTAAATATTGCTAGAAATTTCGCAAAACGTCAGGTTAAGAATCCGATTACAGATATAAAAAATAATTTTATTTACAATAATGCACCTTTGTAATGATTCTCTAAAAGCAGTAAACTGAATAATTTATAATTTTTACTAAATATATAAAAATGATTTCTCATAATTTATAAGTCGTTATAATTGTTTCCCTTGAAGCTTGCTTAGTAAAACACGATTTTTCTCGTAATACAATCAGTAACATTGATATACTTTCATATATAGTGTGCTACACGAATAATAATTTAAAATATTCTCTGGTAAAAAATACTCATTATGAACTTTCAAAATTTATTAGAACACCAAATGCAGAATGCTCATACAATAAAAGAAGTTCTACATTCTGGAAATGAGGAATTAAAGAATGATATTTATCACTGAATCTATCCAGATATGTTTCATTCTAAATTAAAGAAGTTATCGGTCATCTAAAAAGCGTAAATAATTGTGGTTTCACATTTGGCTATTGATATTCTAAAATTTCACATTAATGAAAAAAAAGGGGTATGTAAATGTATGGTTTAGCTGTATGTATGTTTATTAATGTATTAAATGCAATGCCCTCTATTGAAAAATATTTCGTTAAATTATTAACGCGTAGAAAAAACACGTTACAGCAAGTTTCTCCCAAACCGAATTGGACAAGGTATTTTACATTTTATGATTTTTTAGGAAGTTAAATAATTTCCGCCACGCACTGAACAATTTATAGAATAAAATATATAACTAAAAAATTTACCGTTATTCATGTTTTTCCAAACTGTAAAAATTGATATGTTGACAAGTCATTGATAGAAAATTTCGAATCAAAGAACGAAATCATCATTCAATTTATCTATCCATCAAAGTTACCTCTGAGACATTTTTTGAAGGTGTCTAAAAAAATAAGGGATTTGAAGATAATTTTTTCCCTTTTTTAACTGTCGATACCACTTCTTTTACGGAATGTTCCTTTTAAATAGAATTTTATATATTTTTTTCCTATAGAAGTAGTTTCGAGAATAATGAGTTTTAATTTCTACTATGATCATAGCTTTTCTTTTTTAAATAACTAATACTGCTAATTTATAATTAATACTGCTTGTTAAGATGGAATGTTTGATAGGATAAAAATGACGTACAAAAACTTTACATTACTATTTATAAAAAAAAACCTGCGCAAATTAATTATACAAAATTTACAAAATCTACATCGAAGTTTCTTGTTTGGAAATACAAGTGTTAAGATATTTGTTAAACATTTCTTACAAGATAAATAATGCTGAATTGTTTCAACTATGCTGATAATATTAAATTTTTTACACTGCATTTTTAAACAATTTTTGTTATCTTAATATTTTAATTGCGCATTTCTAAGCGTGTTGAGGGCCATCTAATGTCGCAAACACTTTTTGCGGCCCGCGAAAAAAAAGAGTTTTCTATGGATGTCCTTGATTATCAATTTTTGTATTTATTATATAGAGGTTCTGCGTCTTTTACGCGCATACATAATCTAATCGTATTTTCTTTGGTAAATGATGTTAAGGCAACTTGACACTTGATGATCATAAACATTTTTTTTTCAAATGCAAAATATGCATATATATATATATATATATATATATATAAATTTAGCATCGATAAAATATAATAAGCATCTCAGAAAAATCTATGTTTTGGTTAGTATTGATTTAAACACAATGTCAAATTAAAATCACTAAACATTGTTTAACGCCTGATATACAAAATTTAAAAAATAGAAACATAATGCAATTCATCAGACATACAAGTAAAAATTAAAACGTTCCGGGCTAAGTTTTAGCCCTCCTTTTTAGTAGCATTTCTTTAATCGGCGAAATTTGCTGAAGACACTTACAAGAAAAATTCTAAATTTAACGTTAATATTAAATTCATTATTATGTTTAGTTTGATTAAAAGTTCCTTTGCAGATGCTTGCTAGCATAGCCTGTAAATACAATAATAAAATGATACTAGTTGGATGTGCCAATCCCAAAACTTTCTTCTATCTTATACATCTTAATATTTCAAAACCTAGTTACACATGTTAATACTTCAATATTATTAGTTCAATACTATACCAACTTTGATTTTCATCTTAAATTTCTGCTCAAGTCAATTAAACGGACTAAAAACGAGTTAATCTATATCATGATATTTGTTAAAGTTATTAATTTTTCCTTATTCTGTCGTTATCAGCTGTTTGCGAATAGCCGGCATAGCAGGAAGCGAGTTCCCGCCGATGCACAATAGAACTACGAAAAATCAAGAAAAGTATACAAAAATCGCTAGCACGGAGCCCCTTTACCGCGCAATATTTCCAAATTCAAGGAGAACCTGTTGGCCAAAGCCAAAAACAAGCACAAACATTTTGGTTCAATTGTATGCATAATTTTATACGCTGTTCGATGGTACAATAATGAAAATGGCACAGAGATCGGAATTATAGCGCCCCCTTCTTTCGGAATTTTTTCAAGTTCAGGGAGGACTTGTTTGCCATAGCCAGAAACATGCACAAAAAATTTGGTTCAATTATATAGATAACTTCATACACTTTTCGATGGTACAATTATGAAAATGGTACAGACATCGCAATTATAATGCCCCCTTCCGGCAGAATTTTTCCAAATTCAGGGAGGACCTTCGTCACATGACCAAAAATAAACACATAAAATTTGGTTCAATTCTATACATAACTTCATACACTTTTCGGCGGTACAATATTCAAAATGGCACAAAAATTGTACAAAAATCGCTATTACAGCGCCCTCTACGAGCGATTTTTTTACAAATTAAGGGAGGATCTCCTTGCCATAGCCAAGAACTTAAAATTTTTTTTGGTTCAATTCTATGCATAACTTCATACACTTTTCGATGGTGAAATATTCAAAATCGCTATTACAGCGCCCCCTAAAGGGCAAATTTTTTGCAAATTCATGGAGGACCTGCTTGCCATAGCCAAAAACTTAAAATAAAAATTTGGCTTAATTCTATGCATAACTTCATATACTTTTGGACGGTACAATATTCAAAATCGCACAAAAATCGCTATTACAGCTCCCCCTACCGGCGAATTTTTTCCAAATTCAAGGAGGACCTGCTTGCCATAGCCAAAATCTTAAAATAAAAATTTGGTTCAATTCTATGCATAACTTCATACACTTTTCGATGGTACAATATTCAAAATCGCACAAAAAACGCATTTACAGCGCCCCTACCGGCGAATTTTTTCCAAATTCAGGGAGGACCTGCTTGTCATATCCAAAAACTTAAACTAAAAATTTGGTTCAATTCTATGCATAACTCCATACACTTGTGGATGGTACAATATTCAAAATCGCACAAAAATTGTTATATCAGCGCCCCCTAACGGCGAATTTTTTGCAAATTCATGGAGGACCTGCCTGCCATAGCCAAAATCTTAAAATAAAAATTTGGTTTACTTCTATGCATAACTTCATACACTTTTGGACGGTACAATATTCAAAATCGCACAAAAATCGCTATTACAGCGCCCCTTACCGGCGAATTTTTTCCAAATTCAGGGAGGACCTGCTTGCCATAGCCAAAAACTTAAACTAAAAATTTGGTTCAATTCTATGCATAACTTCATACACTTTTCGATGGTACAATATTTAAAATCGCACAAAAAATGCATTTACAGCGCCCCCTACCGGCGAATTTTTTCCAAATTCCAGGAGGACCTGCTTGCCATAGCCAAAAACTTATAATAAAATTTTGGTTTAATTCTATACATAACTTCATACACTTTTTGATGGTACAATGGCGACAGACAGACGGACAGACGGACAGACTGACAGACGGACAGACGGACGGACGGACAGACGGACAGACGGACACACAGACAGACAGACATTTTCTATAAACATGTTTTTTGGAATCTCTGACCCCTAAAACATGCAAATCCGTCGAAAACCGGAAGTCGAAAAAAATTTCGATTACAATACTTTCTTCTATTGAAGATAGAAGAAAGTAATAGATTTGAAAAGATCTAACGTACATGAAATCGAATTACGCGCTTAAACCATACAAATTATCATAATTAAAAGAACATTAACCTATATTTTTTCGTTAATATGAAACTATCGCTATTATTGAATTTCTCAACTATCTACAAAATTAATATTTTCATATAAAATGCTTTTGATTGTCATAGTGGGTCGTTAAGAAAAAATATAATAAATGTATAAAGTCTAATGGTTCATACCTATGTTCTGTAACCTATAAAGCCCGGCTTTGATATACTAGTGTTGGATTATAGAAGAGCTTTTTTTATTAATATGTGCAATCGAATCTTTTATTTATTTTAATAAATATAAACATCTATAAACATCTACTCTAAATATTTTAGCATTTTTAGCGTTATTTATATCATCATTTAAAGAAGTTATATGTTGTTCATATATTTGACTAGTTTAGAAAAACACTTGTTGCAGTAAATATTCACCGTTTTTAAACAGATATTTTTCGTATTACAAACGAACTGAACTATTTTTCTCTATTCAGAAGATGAATACTTGACTTACTATGATTCTAGAATGGGCTACTTATTCAGTTATATGATACGCAATTCTCAAATCACAGTAAATATTGTGACATGTCTCCGATGTATACAATGACATGTCAATTCTGTCGTATAAATCATGATATGAGGTATTTTAAAATAAGCTTTAAATGTTTGTTAAGCTAACGATATTAAGCTGGAATCGTTTTATTACTCATTATTTTATATATATTTAGTTTCACAATGAATCCTTTAATTTATGGTACAGAAAAGTGAATGATGTGTGCAAACTAAGTTAACATTTTAACATTTAATTACTTTAAGGAAGATGGGTGTTATTTAAATTATGCGATTTGTATTGATCCAATGGAAGTAAACCAAAAGAACTTCAGCCAATTAGCGATGTCAGAAACGGATAGTAAATGTATATTTTTATCATCATTCAATTTAGACTGTACTTTATAAGTGTGAAATAAATGAAAACAAGGTGATCACATGTGAGTACAAAGCATATAACAAGCAGCATTTAGTGAATATAACAAAGTAATGTTGTTATTCAGTTCTAAAAGTGTAATTCTAAGAATTAATAATATCATCTATGTTATCAGCAACTAATTAATATACATATACTTCGTGGTAGCACCATTCAACTTATTCATTTTGTTCACTAAAAAAAGGCGAAGGTTTGTAATCTTACAAATTCAAACTTCTTACTTTCTATATTTTATAAGAACTGAAATATGAAGTTTTCGAAGCAGAAGCCTAAATATTTGGCAATGATTTAGTGAATAATTTTGTAGTTGGTATATCTATCCATTAGATTTTCCTTAAAAATACATTGAATATCGTGCTTAGTGGTGAAAAAAAATTCTCTTATTTTTTCGAAAAAAATCTATTTTTCAAAAGATCACATTAATTTGCTCTGCTTAAAAAAGATATTTACATCTGGAATTTAAATGGATAAAAGAATGAGGAATTAACTTTAAGAAATAGAAAAATAAATTTAAAATGGAGAGTGTTGACAAAGTCTAAGATATAATCTGTTTTTTAATGCTTTTATTTTTTTTTCGGTGACATATATATCTATATTTTAAACTAAACAGTTTATAATAAATGAGATGTATTATAACCTACACTCTAAAAAAGTTAAAAAATCGAACTATTTCAATGTACGCTATATTATACATTGTTTCCTAATTAAGAACAAAACTGTCGTCTAAATACACTTTAGTTATAGTGCGATGATGTCAGGCAAGTTTAATTTCAAATGTAAAGATATTATAATTAGTCAAGCTAACGTTTTTCAATTTACAAGCGGTCATAACTATATTCAAATGATAGTTTCGATAAATCATAGAATGCCCCGGATATGTGAGAACTCTAATCTATAATTTCAGAGAAGTCTAATTTATTATTACATCCAGATAAAAACTCACCTACTTCTTAAATTTAAGCAAAATAACACCTTTCCCACTTGTTATTACAGCGAGCGTGATTAAGTTTAGAGAAATCACGACAATTAATCAATGAGAAACAATCAGTCTGACGTCGATAAAATGCAATTCGTTTCGAGATAAATCAATATATATATATATATATATATATGGAGAATATTTAAGTCATCTCCGATTAGCTGACGACATTTTAATATTCAATAACAATCCTTAAGAATTGGAAAATACGCTAAAAGATTTGGCAGAAGCTAGAATTAATGTGCGATTAAAAATAAACTTGGAAAAGACTAAGGTGATGTTCAATTCATTTGCATCAAAAAAAAAAATCGTCTACAACAACACTGAAATTACAGAAGTGCAAAATTATGTAGACCTTGGGCAGGAAATATCATCGGATAATAGTATCATGAATGAAATAAATAGAAGAATAAGAAATGGATGGAGTGCTTTTGGTAACAACAATATTATTCTAAAGAGTAACATGCCTCTTTGTTTGAAAAGAAGGGTATTTAATCAATGTGTTTTGACTGTGTTAACTTATGGAACAGAAACATGGACGCTAACGAAACGGATGGTACAAAGATTACAAACAACACAGAGAAGTATGGAAATATTTATGCTAGGTATAACTAGAAGAGACAGAAAAAGAATAACCTGGGTAAGAAGCCAGACAAAACCTTTTGACATCATTGAAAGAATTAAACGGCTAAAATGGAAATCGGCTGGGCACATTGCAAGAAGACAAGACAATAGATGGAGCACAAACACCCTACAGAGGTATCCCACACTGTTAAAAATTTTGCAGCATTCTGGCAGGTCATTCGACCGTTTTTTGAAAAAACGGTTTCATAACCACAATTTAACTATATTCTGACCATAAAATGGCCAATAATATGGTCAGAATAGTGTTAAAATTACGGTTGTGTAACCGTTTTCGGAAAAAACGGTCAAATGATCTGCCAGAATGCTGCAAATTTTTAACAGTGCAGAGGTGTAAAACGGCTAAGAAGACGACCTCAAGTATGATGGTGTGATGAAATCAGAAAAGTAGCCGGTGTAATTTGGATGACTAAAGCACTAGACAGGAAACATTGGAAAAATCTGGGGGAGACCTACATCCAGCAGTGGATTGAAAACGGTTGATGATGTTGATGATGAGATATATATATATATATATATATATTGAAGAATGAGAATATGGATAGATAGAGATATAGAATTTAGAAAACGGAGATGTGAAAGTTTAAGTATATGAGCATACTCTGATTTATAGAACCCATCCCCACCACTTGTTATCGAATGCTACTCATCCCCTGCGTAAGTGCTTTTATAAGTCTCCATCTCTCTGTAGATATTGAATTATTATATCTACTTTGATTTATGTTTTAACTTAAAATAAAATCCTTATTGTGTTGAAATATATTTAGAGTTATTGCATACACAGCCAGCGCGCTGTAAACAGTATAATTTCATTTTTGATTCTTACAAAATCTTAAAGGTACAATATTTCAAATTAAAATCAAATTTCAAAGTACAAAGTCATTGCTTAAAGCATCCAGCATCGATACAAACTATATTAATACATGGAAATTATTCCAGAGGGAAACATTCGCCTTGCATACAATATTTCAAATGAAAATCAAATTTCAAATATGTTGGCAAGGCTACAAACGCAGCACAAGATGGAATATTCAACGTGAGTCACCGAACTGGGGCAAACACGGAATATAATTATGCTGGATTTAATTATATTCCGTGTTTGCCCTAGTTCGGTGGCTCATGTTGAATATCCCATCTTGTGCTGCGTTTGTAGCCTTGCCAACATATAATAGTGAGAAATTTTCCGTGCTGGGTATCGTTCCAAGTGGTTTAGTCGGTAGAACGTCTGTGCGCTATACTGATGGCCCGGGTTCGAGTCCCGGCTTGGAATCTTTTTCACTATGTTGACCTTTGCGCCTTTTAAGCAATTACTTTGTACTTTGAAATTCGATTTTCATTTGAAATATTGTATGCAAGGCGAATGTTTCCCTCTGGAATAATTTCCATGTATTAACTTAAAGGTACATTTTGAAAATTTAGACCTGTTTGAGAGAAATGGAATGAATGTAAAAATGCAAAGTAATTTCTTACTTGTGATGAAATTGAATCTTTTTTTTTCTACATTCTTATCCGATAATTAATATCCCGTTGCTTGGTAAAAAAATGCCTGATGCATTACAACAAATGATACATTTTTCCAATAAAATAGATTTAAATTAAAAGCCCTTGTGAGCGCAGAACTTACGATCAGGAAAAGTTTGACATATTAAATGACACCGTAGCGTGGCGTCATGAAATTAATTTGCAAAATAGTCGTTTAGAAAACATCATTCTTAATTTACAGACACACAGCAACATATAAAAACATCATAAGACGGTTACATTCACGGATGTAGATTATATAGATTTAAGAACCCATGTAAATATGTTTTGTCCGCAGAATTGTTCGATTCTACGTGTGCGTTCATGTGTCGAATAAAAACTGTACTTTAATTTACTTTCTCAAACGAGATATCAAATGGGTTTTAGATACTCGTCGCGAATGCCTGATTCTACATAGGTCTCCGTATTCATAGGTCTACTGCACAGACCTATACTTTCGGAAAAGCAGAGAAAATATCTGCTTTCACGAAAGATTCAAGCTTAAATCCTAACCAAAAGTCCCCAGAAGCTATCGTATATATCGGAAGCCTAATCCCTTTTTTTTTTTTTTTTTTTTGTTAGACGCTTTGAAGAGGAGTCTCAAGTGCCCTGAAATTTATTACATTCAAAATGTCTAAAATACAATCAGAGTTAATTCTTAAGCTTAAGTTATGTCTTTTATACCACTCGATGGAGTTGTTGAAGTGGAATTTATTTCATGTCTAAATATTACGTTAAATATTTTTATGATATATACATATTCCTTTGGTTTTGTGTTAGAAAGGTAAATATTTAAGTTTAATGTCTGCTTTTTTTGACAGGGCGTGACTGAATAAACGGAAACAAGACTTTTCAGAGTTATATAAAATAGATGTCAATGGCATGCTCATTATTGAGTTTAAAATATTATTTGGAAACTAGAGGCAAGGTTTATTTTCTATTTGCAACTATAAGTATTGAAAAATAAACTTTTTGAACTTTTTTTCATGCAGATTTAAAGGAAAAATAATTCGATTAAAGTAATATTTTCAAACACAAAATTAGCAATTAATTGCAGTAGAGTTAGATAGATATCGCCATATTCTGTATTAAAAAACTATGGAATTAAAAACATTATTATTAATTTTTACTAAAGTTTATCACTTATTGCAGTAATAAAAATTCAGTCAGTTCTATTGAATGGTCAAGATAGAATTACTATCTTTTTTTTTATTTAATAAATAAACAAACACATAAGGAAATTTCCCATTTTTACTGTTTCTAGAATTATTGTTATAACTATTTAAGGGTGTGCCTTATTGGCATTCGCAGTTTGTCTTTAGAGTCTGATTGCGTGCACTATTCTTTGTTGTGAGATGTTTCCATCACCTCATATATCTTTACATGTTAAAAACAAAATATTGCGTGCAGTAGAAAATTTTTGAATGATTGTGACATGCTTTTAAGTATAATACTTCAATACAACTTCTCAAAATTTACATTTTTTGTCATAAAGGATAAAATTTAGTCGTTATTATGTTATACAGGATGTCTAAAAAAATGGGGAAATTAAAAATAATTCCTATGCTAGGAAGTTAAGCGCACGTGCTATTTCAAAACAAATTTTTGAATGATTGTGACATGCTTTTACGTATAATACTTCAATACAACTTCTCAAAATTTACATTTTTTGTCATAAAGGATAAAATTTAGTCGTTATTATGTTATACAGGGTGTCTAAAAAAATGGGGAAATTAAAAATAATTCCTATGCTAGGAAGATAAGCGCACGTGCTATTTCAAAACCCGTGTATCAACACTAAATTTAGCTAAATTGGAAGGTAAATCAGAACAGCAATTGAAGTTTATGATGATATAGAGAAATGCAATGTCAAGATAGGATTTATCCCGTAAGAGTTCTTCGTTGTCCGTGTTTATTTTTCGATCAACATATCGTTCAATGAAGTACGTAGACTGTTTTACGAGATGTATGCATTAGGGTGGATGGAAAAGTATACGACATTTGTTTATTTATTCGAAATTACTTTTGGCGCGGGATGCAAAAGTTTCCTTTTATGTATTCTAGTTTACACATTTTTTTTTTTTTTTTTTTTTTTTTTTTTTTTTTTTTTTTTTTTATTGAAATCCATTCATATCTTCCCGTACACAAGCGCCCAAAAAATAGTTAAAAATTGAAATTGATATGAAAATTTATAATTTTTTTATTTATAATTTAAAAAAAAATCAGTTTTGACGCGGGGTGTGAAAGTTGTCTTTTATGTATATTAGTTTACATGTTTTACTGAAATCGTTTCATATCTTCCGGTGGCCCGAGCACCCCCAAAATAGTTAAAAAATGAAAATTTTATGAACATTTATGTTTCTTTTTATTTTATGTTTTTATTTTTCTATTTAAAATTACATTTAACGCTCGGTGAGAAAGTTGTGTATTGGGTGTAATACAAAATTGTGTAATTTAGATAATTCTTTATCTAAATCCATTCATATGTTCTGGCATCCCAACAATAGTTATGGATTCTAATTTTTAAGAAAACGTATTAATTTTTTTTTTAATCTGGCAAAGTGTTTAGTTAATAAAGAATAAATTTATAAATGATAATACTTTTATAATAATGCATGGGGTATAAATTTAAAAATAAAAGCACTAAATCATACAAATTATAGAAATTGAACTTACGTAAAAAAAAATTTACTTCTTTCATTTTGAAGATTTACATATTTCTAAAGTTTGTAATAATTGTTGGTGTTAAAATGTTTGATATGATTTTTTGATGTTATTCTATGCAATATGAAATCTTATCTCTTTTCTTTTCCAGATATGCTTTCTGATGCCTCAAACACTGGGTGAATGCATTTTTCAACAGCGTGGTTACGGCATGGATATTTTGACCATTCTTCCGTTTGTCCTGCATTTATCATGACCGTAATTTATTCGTAAGGCACATTCATCAAAAGAGAGGGTTTAAAACGTCCAACTCGCTGCCCGTTAATAAGTTCATAATAATCCTTTTCTCTGAAGTGTATTTTCGAATCTTGAAAAATCGTTATTTCCGATGTTTCTCTATTATCATTTCTACGAGTAGCACAAATTAGATTTCGTAAAGCTGAAGACCTGATATGCTCTCTGTTATCTGAGAGCAATGACAGTAACAAATTTTCAGGATGACGAAAGAAGCTATGGGAACGTCCCCGGCAGAAAAAAAAAGTTTTGCTGAATTTTTTTTTTTTTTTTTTTTTTTTTTTAACGGAAATATAATTATGATACATCAATTTAAAGCTAAAGATTTGAAGTACATGAATTTGTATGTTTTAATTTCATAAGAGCAAGTGTTTACTAAAAGTGTTCTGGATACTAACCGTACAAAACTACATTTACATTTGAGCTTAAAATACAACTTATTGAAATGTATGATTTTTTTACTTTTAGAATTCAATAAAATTACTATGCGTTCAAATCAACAAACTATTATCATATCTTTAATATCTACATAGATAAAATCTTTTAGATAATGCCTAATATATTTTTGGCTGTATGTAAACGTTAATACTTAAATGTCACAAGAATAACGGAAAACATAGAAAAGGTTAAATTAAAAAAAAAAAAAAAAATATATATACTTAAAAATTTTACCCAAAATTTCTAATTCTCTGATTTCGAGGCATAAGACATATTTCGCATTAAATATTTTATTTATGCTGTGCATGGAATAGGGTCTGGGGAGTTGTCACAAGAGTAAAAAACGTCTGTGTCACAATAGTAACACATAATACTTTTGTCGGTAGTTTGATATAAAACTGCGTTACAAAAAAAAAAAAAAAAAAAAAAGACTGAATGCTTAAAGTTTTGTTGTTTTTTCTCTGTTATTAGAGCAGTTCTTGAAATAGTTTTAGCTATAACTAAGGTTATTTTGTAAATTTTAAGGAAGATAAAATATCTTTATTAGTGTCTTTTTAATGGGTGGATTTATTTTTATTCATATTTGTTATTACTTAAGATTATAAAATTATCATGATAAGTAATTAAAGATATAATAAAATAACTCAACTCCTGTCTTTTTTTTTTTTTTTTTTGAAGCACATGGTCTTTGATCAGATATTTTATAGGCTTTGTAAAGCTTCGTTCACTAAATTCTGCTGTATAGCCTACAGAGGTTCTTAAAGTAGCTGTTATGGAAAGGATTCTGATAGTATATTTTAAAGGAAATATTTTAATATTACTTCTTATACACGACATTGTTTTAAAGAGCAGGAAAAAATCTGATAAGCGCCAAAAATTGTAGAGAAAAAATAAGAATGAAATTGAATATGTTGTTGTGAGAAGGAAACAAAACAAATTATATTACGATAAGGTGAAAAAACTCTTAGAACCAGCAAAAGCTTTAGCAAGAAAATAGAAATATTAAGAAAAGAAAAATGTAGAGAACTAGCTAACTTCAGATAGTGTAAAAGAAAAAATCTAACTCCACAACGTTGGAGAATTTATTGCCGATGAAGATTTAAGAGGAGGTCATTCTTCAGCTAAATCTACGTTAGTTAAGCGTGAAAAAAGTCACATTATTTCATCAATTCCAGGAGACATTTAATAAGATAATACATTTTTTGTTTAAAGAAGCTTTCCTAAATTGAAAAATTGGAGATTCCTTTGCAGCTTTAAAGCCTAGTTTAATAAAACTATAGAAAATGACTCATCAAAATATCTCCATTTGTTGCTGTCACGAAAACATTCAAGCAATTCATAATATAATAACAGGTGTATTTCCTTAATTAAAATTTCCTGTGATAATATTAAGGACTTTGTCTGAGGAGATACATGATAATTAGAATTTAGGAATTCAGAATGTCTAATTTGCGGAGATAACATCGAAGACTTATTTGAAACGGAAGACCATAATACAGAACTTCTTATAAGTTATTGTAAATAGCAAAACGTTGATAGACATTTTGCTATTGACAAAATGTCAAAAAGTAATAGTTAATAATTTTGAAAAAGTAATAGTTAAAGAAACCATATTTGACTGTTAAAAATTTTTCGAAAGCAACTAAATCCATTTCTGTGGCACACATTCATTGAAACTTATAAAAGGGATTATTTTCGTAATGCCAAAAAAAATAAACATTTCTCAAAGAATAGTTATGCCAGTGGACTTTTGGAAACTGTTTTATTTCCAGGCCAAGACGAAATTTTGGTATGAAATACTACATTACTGGTCAAATCCACAAGCGACTGTATTTTCAGCTTTTTATTTAGTATGATCCCAATAAAGTCAAATCTTATGCTATATTTTTAGACATTGTAACTCACAATGAATTTTTTGTAAATGCTTTCGTATCTAAAATTTAAACATTGCATCTTTAAGGGTATTAGTATTTTCCTAAAATGTACCTATTTTACTTTTTTATATGATGGTTGTGATTTCCAATTTAAACGAAAATATAACGCAAATATGCCTGCAATGAATTAGACTCCTTTTTCAATTAACTTAATTTTGCATATATATATATATTTTAATACTCCTGGTATAGATGCTGTAGATTTATTTTGTGTTGTTGTATAATTGTCTGAGCGAAGCGAAGGCTAATACTCAGCGAAATATTACTGTCCGGACACATTACTACTACGATGGATATTAACGCCATGTCCTACTAAAAAAAAGCCTAATAAAAACCTTTCGTCAAGCATAACTCAAAAAATATTTGTCGGATTTCGTTTCTGATTGCACCAGAAGGTACCTATGAGGGTCGCCTACTGAATGCACCTACTATGAAAAATAAGTTCCAAACCGTTTAAAAATTATATAGAAAAAACTGATAAAAAAGCACAATTTATCTGCATACGTCACAGAAATTTGGTGTGCGTCACTTTCACCGGTTGATGTTTTCGTAGACAACTGGTTTGAACACATGGAGCAAATAAAAAAAAAATACGCACGCAGTAATATCGAATAGATCAGTTTCAACCACGTGATCACAAACCTTACAACAACCCGTGGCAACCAGTTTGGTGGGCAAACAAATAATAATACAGTACTCCGTACCACGGTGACCGTTTTTAGCCTGTTGTATGAAATCTGGCCTGTTGTATAACATACAATTGTGGATGATTAAAACAAAAGACATGAGTGTTTATTGCTCCGGGAGGTTAACTTTCTCTGGATGTCTGTCTGTCTATCATACATCATGCAATTTTCTTGTAAAGGATGATATTATTATGCAGTAAAACCTCCATAACGGACACACCCGATTAGTGGACACCTCTATTTAGTGGGCATTTTTTCGATTACCGACACTTAAATAACTGTACATTTTTTACTCTCAGTAGCGGACACCTCCAAATAGAGGACAAATTCTGCCGTCCCGAGGTGTTAGCTATTCAGAGGTTTTACTGGTAAAACCTCCAAAGCGGACACACCCGATTAGCGGATACCTCTATTTAGCGGACATTTTTTCGATTACCAACTCTTAAATAACTGTACATGTTTTACTTTCAGTAGCAGTCACCTCTAAATAGAGGACAAATTCTGCATTCTCGGGGTGTCCGCTATTCAGAGGTTTTATTGTATATAATTTTGATAGTTATTTTACAGGGCCACACAGAAGAATAAGAATATATGAAACGAATATAAACTAAATTCGGGATTGGTAGATCGCTGATGGTAATGTAATTTTAGGATGTTGTTACAGTCATCCGCAGCATGTTTTTAGAGTTTCGTTCATCTAACTAAACACTACCTGTCACACTCCTTTGTCTGTCTGTCTGTCCGTCTGTCACAGAGCCCGTTCTCAGAAACTATATATATCGGAGACTTGAAAATTTGCATACTTATAGCGGAACACCACACATCAAACGGCAAATAATAAAATTTTGAAAAAGTCTAATATTTAACCCTCTGGGCTCTAACTTGTGTATTTTAAGCAATTTTTCTAACTCAGCCCCTAATTTAATTAAGTTGGAGACATGAAATTTTGCAAGCTTATAGCTGAACATCTCACATCAAATGACAAATAATAAAATTTTGAAAAAGGTTTAATATTTAACCATCTGGGCTATAACTTGTGTATTTAAAGCAATTTTTCTAACTCAGCGTTCTAATTAAGTTGGAGACATGACATTTTGCATACTTATAGCTGAACACCTCACATCAAACGACAAATAATAAAATTTTGAAAAAGTCTAATATTTAGTCCTCTGGACTCTAACTTATGTATTTTAAACAATTTTTCTAACTCAGCCCCTAATTAAGTTGGAGACATGAAATTTTGCATACTTATAACTGAACACCTCACATCAAACGACAAATAATAAAATTTTGAAAAAGGTTTAATATTTAACCATCTGGGCTCTAACTTGTGTATTTAAAGCAATTTTTCTAACTCAGCGTTCTAATTAAGTTGGAGACATGACATTTTGCATACTTATAGCTGAACACCTCACATCAAACGACAAAGAATAAAATTTTGAAAAAGTCTAATATTTAGTCCTCTGGACTCTAACTTATGTATTTTAAACAATTTTTCTAACTCAGCCCCTAATTAAGTTGGAGACATGAAATTTTGCATACTTATAACTGAACACCTCACATCAAACGGCAAATTATAAAATTTTGAAAAAGTCTAATATTTAACCTTCTGGGCTCTAACTTGTGTATTTTAAGCAATTTTTCTAACTCAGCCCCTAATTATGTTGGAGACATGAAATTTTGCATACTTTTAACTGAACACCTCACATCAAACGACAAAGAATAAAATTTTGAAAAAGTCTAATATTTAATCCTATGGAGGTCTAACTTGTGTATTTTAAGCAATTTTTCTAACTCAGTCCCTAATTATGTTGGAGACATGAAATTTTGCATACTTTTAACTGAACACCTCACATCAAACGACAAAGAATAAAATTTTGAAAAAGTCTAATATTTAACCCTATGGGGGTCTAACTTGTGTATTTTAAGCAATTTTTCTAACTCAGACCCTAATTATGTTGGAGACATGAAAATTTGCATACTTATAGCTGAACACCTCACATCAAACGACAAATAATACAATTTTGAAAAAAATCTAATATTTAACCTCTAATATTTTGTCTCGCGCAATTTTTAAATTTAAACTGTTTTGCAATACTATTTTTTGTTCATTTTGCATAATAAGTGTAATGTGACGTAATTTCTTCTATTTCAGTCTTCTAACGCATGTTAATGAATTTATTTTACAATATCCTTTGTCTTTTAAAATTCACATGTAAATATATTTTTTATGGCGTAATTTCCAATAAGTGCCTGCTTTTTATACCTAATTATTTAATTCTAATTTGAAGGTTTTTTCTGTTTATAATAGTAACTTGTAAATATTTTTTTTTATTTGAAGCAAACATTATTGTTTGCGCTGTTTATACAGTTGGCAACAGTTGAAATTAATACCATTTTCTAAAATATGTAAAAAATATCTGTCAAGATGCTGAATATTTGAATTTAAAATAGACATAAAACCTCAAAAAATGAGTCAAATGAAAAAAAAAATTAATGAAATCTGCACACTGGGATCTTCTATTGAATAAAATGATCTAAAAATGATTAATTCCCATGTATAGCTTTTGCTCCTATAAATTTTTTTTAAATGGAACGATTTTGTCCAACTTTAGCATTAAATATCTCTTAAAATAATTCTTCGATTTGAAAACTGTATGCATTAGCGTATTGATCAAACATTTCGCTATAATACCACCGATTTTCATATTTTTGTATGCAATAGTTTTCTGATTTATTAACGAAGAAAGACCTCCGGTCACAAAAAATCCAAAACGGCGGCGGCGGCGGTGACAGCGTTAGTTACTTTTTTTTTTAGAATAGAGAGATATATAAAAATGAAAACTTGTCTATCTGTCTGTTTGTAATTTTATAAAAATCCACAATTTGGAAGCCAAAATTGTGATAAGATACGGACATGTGTATTAAAACATGGCTGAGGCAACTAAAGTAATCCGGAATCGAAATAATTTTTAGTGAATTTTTAATTAATAAAAAACCACCAATTTAACAGCAATTTCTTATCAAATTTAAACATTTTTCATTATAGCAGTTGCCAACAGTTAAAAAACACAATAAAATTATTACTACAACAATTAATTTTCTACTGCAAGATTTCCACGTGAAAAATGAAAATGAAATAAATAGTTTGATGAATTTAAAAAAAAGGTGAATATTACGTCATAACTTTTCTATTGCAAGATATTCACGTGAAATATGAAAATGAAATAAATGGTTTGACGAATTTAAATGAAAGTGAATATAACTTCATAACTATTCTATTTCAAGGTTTCCACGTAAAAGAGGAAAATATTACGTCATATTGGAAATATAAAGAACGTGGTGGATATAGTATAACGTCATATGAGTGTGAAAAATGTATTGAAGCAGGATAAAAACCCGATTAGGGAAATTATTGGCATATTTTAACATTATTGCTCCAATTATAAATTGAAATAAGTTCATTTATAGCTGTATTCTTTTGCGTCTGTTATATACATTTATATATATTTATGTAGCGTTTTCATATGATTCATTCATACAACATCTCGACTGCTTTTTTTAATGTTTGTTTTGGGTTGTATGTTAAATTTTGAAATTGATTTTTCAGAACAAACATCCTTCAAATTCTGGGCAACGCCGGCACTTTAGTTTGTAACGGATAAATGGCTTTTGTATCAGTACATCTAATGCTAATATTATAAAGCGTTATAATATTATAAATGCTTGTACGTTTCTGAGGTGTTATCTCTGAAACTACATAGCCAACTTAAAAAAATGTTGGTGGCCATCTCTGCTCCAAAACAAAAAGACTATGCAAGAACCTACATCGCTGCAGGAGCAAAAAAGTTCTAAAATTGTGATTTCTGCGATATTGATTGGGTTAGAAACTTTAAATTTGGTGCGGTAGTTACTTTTAAGATATAAATACTCGTAATGAACGCTCTCTAAAAGGTTCAATTTGACGGATAAACGTAAAAATTTCTAGAAAGGTTCTAAACTATGATTTATTTGGAATACTGAATTTTTTGGGATACTGTTGGGGTTAGAAACTAGAATTTTGGCATAGTAGTAATTAATAAGATGTAAATGCTCGTTGTAGAACGAATTCTAAAGAATAGAAAGACTAAACAAAGCGGAAAAAGATCTAAAGATGATCTAAGTAACGAAGTACATAGAATTGTTAGGAATATAAACATGAAAATTGACATGGCTGCATTTATCATGACGTAAATTCTCGCAATAGAAAAATTTCTAAAAATGTCGCTATATAGAACAGTGCAAAAACAAAAAAAACATTCAAAAATTTTCTATTTCTATGTTACTGCTGAGCCCAAAATCTTGAAATTTTTCTTCGGGTTAGTTTTAAAATATACAATTGTCTCTATGAATGGTTTCTAAAAAAATTAAAAAGATGAAATTAACGGAAAGCGATCTCAATTACCATTAATTTGGAATTATTAGGTACAGCAACTTTAAATATTTCATAATGCTGCATTTCCTCCGCAAAACATGCGATTTAAATGAAGCAAAACTGATAGATACCCACCTAGCATTAAATAAATTGTGTAAATATTGAATAAAGACCTGTATGAAACAGAGAGTAGGTTGCCCGAAAGTACTTGTTAAAGTGTTCCTTCTCTAGGTTTTTCTCTCTCGCGCCAAGGCCACTAACAGAGAGAAGTGCCGTTTTAAATGTGATATGAATTTTTTATCCGATTCATTTTTCTAGACATTTTATCATAAGGTCATATTCTCAATTATCATTAGTAGTTTTTTTATACGTTAACTTATTCTGGTGAAATTTTATAATCGGATTCATATTGGCGTATGTTAGCTTGCATGATTTGCTGAATAAATATGTATGGATTTATAAATTACTTCAAATGACACTTTGACAGCTCAAAAGCTATGCAGACGATATATTCAGATCTTGTGTCATACTTTATGTTGTAATCATTGCCGATTTCTTTTATTTGATACATTCTAAATACCGCTCAACTTGTGCAGAATATGTTTGAAAACAAAACAATACAGCGTATGTAGTGGCCAGCATACACTCATCATTCAAATCCGATCGAGCATATTTAAAACACTCTCAAACGAAGCATTGCATGCCACTGTTGATGCATTCGGTACTTTGATACTATATTAGATTTTGAGGAGAGAATTCCTTAAATGTTATCGACAACCTCATTGCATCCGTGGAAAACAGATATTGTACAATATTAACTATTCCGGGGAGCACACACCATATAAAGTATAGTCCATTCTTTTTATACATCATATATTTGTCATTTAAAGTTTCTCAAATTGGTGCGGAGCGTCTGATTATGCTCTTGACATCATTTTATACAGTTAAAATTCCGATATAAGTAATTTAGTATTTCATTTTCTATTTTACTTTTAATATATTGCGTACTTTCAATTTTATATCCATGCATGGCTGTCTTATTGGTTAGATTTCCCATTTTTTAAAGCAGTGTATACGAATTTATATATAAGATTTTGTAATTCTACGATTCGTTTATTTTCATCTTTTCAATTTATCGCAGCATATGGACAATTAAAGATAACATCTCATTTTCTTTGCTTCCACATGTTATTATTAAATCTATGTTCTCAGTAATATCGCTCAGACTAATCCCTCTGAGGGAAGTCCTAGTGATATATATGGAATGAAGTGCGTGCTAAAAAAGAAATTCTAAGATATACTGCTTATTTCGTCCAAAAAAAAAAAAATAAAATAAAATAAAACAATAAATTTTCATTACTTTGCGAGAAATTACCAACAGCAAAATGCATTCAACAAATACAATTTGTTGAAAAATGACACTATATAGTACAAACCTTACACTAACATGATTCATACAAAGAATTTGTGTTTCATTAAGTAAATCATGATACAGGAGAAGTTGCAAGTAATATTATTGATAATGAAGACAATGACTTATTCTGTTAAGTAGCAGAAAGTGGGAGGTTGCAATGTGGTTATAGTGTTTGTTAATTTTAGAATTTTTTAAATTATTTTATGTTATTTAAAAATTAAACCATCATTAAAAGTTGTTCTATATGGAAAATATTTTTTTAAAACCTATTTTAATTATTTCGTTTAGTATTTAAACTGAATTTTTGCTAAAATTACATTATGGACAAAATGTCACAAGAGTAACACTTAGAATTTTGCAAAATCAAATGTAACTAATTCGTGTGTGTGATCAGATGAGTTCAATGATTAATGTTTTTTTTTTTTAAGATATAATTACTCTGCTATATTCTGTAACTTTCATTTTTATAGTCTCATATAATTCACAGAATTTCTGCATCAAAAACATTTTTTGAAAATTGCATTTTTTTTGTGGTCACAAGAGTAACAAAATTTTCATTTATATCTAGCTAAGTAAAATGATTTTTATTACAAATTGTATATGGTTTATAAAAGTAGAGTACATGGATTTTTAAGAAGTTGCATCAAATTTACTTTAAATATATTTTGTAATAAAATAATTGGAAATATATATGGATATTTGCTCTGGTGGTCATAAGAGTAACAGTGGGCGTTGCCCTATATCCTTGAACAACAGCGCCTACTATCTTTCTTAGATTAGGTTTAAAATATCTAGAAAACATGAACAGTTTCTAAATATGCCGTGTTCCTTTTGTTATAAAGGGTTTTGCTTTGATATGGAACCATACAGGGGCATATAACTCCATAATATATGTTTTAAGAATAATGAGATTCTCAAACGGATTTTCTGTAGCCACATTCAACCTTAAAATACTAAATGCAGTTGTCAGCTATCTTGAATGAACAACTGGACTAGGTTTTTTTTTTTTTTTTTTTTTTAATGCCAGGTCAGAAACAAATTCACCAGGCAATATTTCTATGAAAATATCATATAACTATTTCTGATCATTGCTAACTATTCTATCTATGTTATCTGGCATATTCTCCACACTTATTGAAGAAAAGGAAAATACAGGTAGCTCCTCGCAGATTTTGATTAGTGTACCAATTGCCCCTCAAAGGGCTATAAAACCAATTGTTGCTACATATAATGAATTTAGTAACTGTCGTAATGGCAACTCATTTACATAAAACACAAACAAATGACTACTGTAAGAGTCTATTGCGTTCAACTCCATCAAGCTAACTCATGCTTTGTGCCTAATACTTATATTTTTTCCGTCGCATCCAATTATTGTAAGCAAATATAATTGCATGTTATTTGATTTAAAAAATATATTATTGCCTTTTTATGGCTTTAGCTTCTCCTGTTGCAACTGAAACGTGTCCAATATACTGAGAGTAAGGTTCCTTTACATGAGTATAATGTTCCTCTTTTTGTTGTTTTTGTGTAGAATTGTGTGCTCTTCAACATTCGCACATATGTATGTTTTTTACTTTCTTCTATCTTTACAAGAAGAAAGTATTGGATTCATGAAATTTTTCGAATTCCTTTTTTTGACGGATTTACACGTTTTAGGGGTCAGAGATTCCAAAAACATGTTTTTACAAAATGTCTGTCTGTGACTCTGTGAGTCTGTCTGTCTGTCTGCCTGTGTGTATGTGACACAAATTTTGTGGGCGCTCTATCTCAAGAACTAATGCACGGAATTTAATAAAAATTTATATTCAGTGAGTCCCTAATACAAGTTGATGCTGAATCGCTCAGCAGGTGGCGCTGCTATGCTGCATTTTTCATGATTTTCTCAATAGCTCTATCTCACGAACTAATGCACGGAATTTGATTAAACTTCAGATTTAGTTAGTCCTTGATATGTATTGATGCTTATTACGTTTTGATGTAAATCGCCCAACAAGTGGCGCTGTTATGATGAATTTTGCAGGATTTACACGATTTCCCCAATAGCTCTATCTTAAGAACTATCGCACGGATTTTCATCAAACTTCAGATTCAGTTAGTCATTGATATGACTTGCTACTGATTATGTGTTGGTGTAAATCACCCAACAGGTGGCGCTTCTGTGCTGCCTTTTTCACGATTGCCTCAATAGCTATATCTATAGAACTAATGCACGAATTTTCATCTAACTTCAGATTTAGTTGTATGTTGACACAAGTTGTTGTTAATTAGGTTTTGGTGTTAATCACCCAATAGGTGGCGCTGCTATGCAGGAATTTTCACCTTTTCGCTATAGCTCTATCTCAAAAACTAATGCACGGATTTTCTCCAAACTTCAGATTCAGTCAGACGTTGACATAAATTGTTGCTGATTAGGATTTGGTATAAATCACCCAATAGGGGGAGCTGCTAGGCAGCATTTTGCTGGATTTAAACGATTTCAGCGATAGTCATATCTCAAGAACTAATGCACGGAATTTCATATCTTTAGAATCCTCATGAGATTCATAGATTGCCATTTAATTTTGGCAGTGCGATAGCGAATTTTGAAGTATTAACATGTATGAGATAGAAGAAAGTTTTGGGATTGGTACATCCGACTAGTTTCTACAGAGTATAAAAACAATTTTATACATTTAATAATAAACAATAAACAATATTTACCTTCTTCTATCTTAACAAGAAGAAAGTATTGGATTCGTGAAAATTTTCGACTTTCGGTTTTCGACAGATTTACACGTTTTATGGGTCAGAGATTCCAAAAAAACATGTTTTTACAAAATGTCTGTCTGCGAGTCTGTGCATCTGTGCATCTGTGAGTTTGTCTGCCTGTCTGTATGTGACACAAATTTTGTAGGCGCTCTATCTCAAGAACTAATGCACGGAATTTAATAAAAATTTATATTCAGTTAGTCCCTGATATAAATTTGTGCTGATTAGTTTTTGGTGTAAATCGCTCAACAGGTGACGCTGCTATGCAGCCTTTTTTACGATTTCCGCAATAGCTCTATCTCGACAACTAATGCTTGAATTTTCATCAAACTTCAGATTCAAGTATACTTTGATATGAGTTAGTGCTGTTTGTGTTTTGGTGCAAATCGCTCAACAGGTGGCGCTGCTATGCAGCATTTTTCAGAATTTTCACCATAGCTCTATCTCAATAACTAATGCACGAACTTTCATCAAACTTCAGATTCAGGTATACCTTGACATGAATTGACGTTTTATAGATTTTGGTGTAAATCGCTCAACAGGTGGTGCTGCTATGCTGCAGTTTTTGCAATTTCTGCAATAGCTCTATCTCAAGAACTAATGCTTGGATTTTCAACAAACTTTAGATTCAGGTAGTACCTTGATATGAATTAGTGCTGTTTCTGTTTGGGTGCAAATCGCTCAACAGGTGGCGCTGCTATGCAGCAGTTTTAAAAATTTCCACCATAGTTCTATTTCTAGAACTAATGCACGAATTTTCATCAATTTTTAAATTCAGATATAACTTGATATTAATTGATGCTAAATTGATGTAATGTTTTGTACTATTTAAATGATTTAACTAACGTGATTTATATAGAAGAAAGTTTTGTGATGGCCACAACATACTAGTTTATCTTTTACAGAGAGTACTTTGTACGCTATACAAATGATTCTTTAACTCTTTTTTTTTAATTCAAAATTTGAATAAAAATCGACTTTCGGCATATAAGTGTCTTGGGACAGTGGAAGACATTTATCGATAAAAAAATTTTTTTTGCATGTATAGTCCAGGGCAAATGTACATTTTACCTTGCAAAAAATCGGGTAGAAGATTTTTTTTTCTGACTTGTTTTTAATGATGCCAACATGGAAAAAACAAGTTTTCCAACAAAATTTCTTAAGTCTAAATTTTCTGTGGCCAAAAAACAACAAAATTTTTTGGACTTTTCTTTTTTATTTTTTTTAAATATCTCGATACCAGTTGCCGTAGCATGATTTTTGTCAATAACAATATTAAAGAGGGCAAAATTCTCTACAACTTTCATATTTACAACTTTTTTATACACTCAACAGCAAGCGCAATACGCCGTTTCAAAAATAAGACAATTTTTTCAATTTTCTTAAAAACCGTGAAAACGTAGTTTTCCCCAGGTTATTCATATGTTTCCCGCGGAAATGTATTCTCCCAAGGCCATCGGTCACTCCCTCGCAATTATTTTTCGACTCTCCACCACCGTGCCCCCTTCCACGTTCTCTGCATCGAGTGTGTATGCAAGTTGACAAAATAGCCATATATATATACATGAGTGCTGAAACTAACCTTTCTTGCACCAGGGACAAACATACATTTTGGCGCCCCCCCCCCCCCCTCACAAACCTCCGCAAAAGAAATTTACAAAAAGAATTTTACTAATTTCTAATAGCCGAATTATTTTAAAATTTAAATGTAATCATGAAATACGTAATGCTTTGTCTAATTTGATTCATTAAAACCTTTAAAAAGGAACCCAAAATATTCCGCTTTATACAGGTTTCCCTCTCAGCAGTTGCAATTTCTAGTATTCTTTCTGTACTTTTTTCTTTTAAGACAGGATTCCGTTATCCTATTTTAATGCATTTGTTTCAAATTTTCTTTTGGATTAACATGTAATTTTTTCATTTAAAACAGGATTCTGTTATCCAATTTTAATGCATTTTGTCCAATTTGCATTTTGGATTTTCCGACTATGAGACAATTTTAGCCAAATTTCATACTATATATTTTTTAGTATCAAACGACAAAAAAATCTTTATTTGGCGCCCCTTCGCCTTCCACTCTGGCGCCCGGATCTCATGCTCCCTCTTTCCCCTTTAGTTTTGGCCCTGATATATATAGATATATATATATGAAATTTGGATAAAAAGTCTCGCAGCCGGAAAACTGACCAAAAATAAAAAATAATAAAAACTGTAATCAAAATAGAAAAAGTAAACACTAATACGGTTGGAATTCAACGTCAGCACTTCTAAGCCCCTCAAAAAAAAAAAAATAAATAAATAAATAAATAAATAAATAAATAAATAAATAAATAAATAAATAAAAAAAAAATAATAATAATAAATAAAAAATAAAATAAAATAAATAAAATAAATAAAAAAATAAAACTATTAAATTGCAAACGACAAATTGTAAAAGGAACGCTTCCATAGGTTTAACCTTAGCATTCCAGTTTCTTCGCGTGAGTATTGAAATCTCACGCAAATACATTTGCACGCTCATGTTAAATCTACAAAAGTGTTCTTTTCAGAATTCTTGCTTGAATTTTAATATTTATTTATTATTTTCATATGATACCGAGGTCGATATCTAACGATGTCTTTGTAGGACTAATTTAGTCTCATAATTCATATAACTATGACATTACACGCCTCAATACTACAACTATCATAAAATTTTTGAAAATAAAATCTTCATATACGGAATCCGGTCCTTAAAGGAAAAATTATATATTTTTAAGAGAAAGAATATGACCAGTTATACCTCCTAAGATGGAAACCTGTTTAAAGCGGAATATATTTCGGTTCAGTTTTCCAGGTTTTAATGACTCCATATTTGAAAAATCTGATTACGTATTTAATGATTACACACTTAAAATTTTCAAAATCTGGCTATTAGAGATTTATTAAAATATTAAAATAATTAACGAGGGGTGGGGCAAAATATGCATGAATTTTGCCCCCCCCCCCACGAAAGGCTAGTTTTGGCCCTAAAATACATAATTTACTGCTACCAATATATAGAAGTTGACATACATGATTAAATCCGTGGGAAACATATGAATAATCGGGGGAGAATTACATTTTTCATGGTTTTTAAGAAAATTGAAAAAATTGTCTTACATTTGAAATGGCGTACTGCGCTTGCTATTGGGTGTATAAAAAATTGTAAATATGAAAGTTGTAGAGAATTTGTCCTCTTTAATATTGTAATTGACAAAAATTATGCTACTGCAACGGCTATTGAGATATTTAAAAAAAAATCGAAAAAAGTCCCAAAATTTTGTTGTTTTTCGGCCACAGAAAATTTAGCCTTAAGAAATTTTGTTGGAAAACTTGTTTTTTCCATGTTGGCATCATTATAAATAATTCAGAAAAAAAAATCTCCTACCCGATTTTTTGTAAGGTAACCCCCTTTTTTTGTACATTTCCCCTGGACTAGTATGCTAGTATGCTTAAAAGACAACTTTCGCACGCTGCGCAAAAAGTTATGTAATAAATAATAATAATAAATAAATAAAAATGAATTTTTTATAAAAATTTCGAATTTTAACTATCTTTGGGAGGTTTGGGGGATAAAAAGATAGGAATGAATTTTACTAAAAAGAACTTATTTAAACTAATAGACATAAAATACAACTTTCGCACCCTGCGCCAAAAGCATTTAAAAAAATTTAAAAAACTTCTAAAATTGTACATTTTCATGAAAATTTAAATTTTTATCTATTTTGGTCCGTTTGGAGACACCGGAATATATTAATAGATATTAATAATAATAAAAAAACACAAATAAACTAGTATACATAAAAGACAACTTTTGCACCACGCGCCGATTCGATTATACACGTTTCGGATTTCCGTCCACCCTAGTATGCATTACAAATCAAAAATTATTTAAACAATAGTAGAAACGGTTAAAAAATAACCTGACGCTTTGAAATGAGCATGGTTAGTTTAAGCAGGTAGATATTGCGTAACAGAAGAAAAAAAGTAAACGTCTGTTGTAGTTTAATACAAAAATAAGCGATTTTTTAAATTTCTTTGTAAGTTTTCCCAATTTTATTATCTTATTTTTTGGTCCAGTAGTGCGGAGACCAGTATGCACATTTTTATATGTGCATACTTCAATATGTGTAGCACATTTTTTTTTTTTTTTTTTTTTTTTTTTTTTTTTTTTTTTTTTAATGCAAAACAAATTTATATTTCTACATTAAACTTATTTTGTAAATACGGCAGAAACAGAATCGTCACTTATAACTATAGTTTTTAATTCCTTTAATTTTTTATTATTTTACTTGTGGAAAAAAATGAATCATTTGCATAATTTGCATGATAAATACATTAATTCAAACACATACTGAGAAATAAAAACTCCATACATTATATACTATGCGGCAGTGCCTTTACCTTCCATCGAAAATGAATAACCTTTTTTTTTTATTATACAATACTTGTGCTCGCATATAGAAATGCCAAAATTAATTATGTTTTGTTAGATCTTTTATATATATTCATTCTATAGAATTTGTAAAAATACTAATATATTATGGTTCAGAAATGTTTGGTTTCTGAAAAATTGAGAAAAACAATTATATGCTTGCATTATTGAAAATTTGTCGCAAAGCTTATGAACTAGGAAATAAAATATAAAAAAAGGGAAAATGTTACACTTTCTTCTCCAAAGTTTAAAGCAAAATTTAATATTTCTGTTGTTTCGCAATTAAAAATTTTACCTTATTGCTAGAACATTGCTATTACTGCTAGAAATTTATTTGGTATTTATAATGAATATTACATTAAGTTTACATAAGGATGTAGAACGAATCACAAAATACTTTGTCTTATTTAGAGTTAAATGCGATAAAACGTAACTAACTATAATTTGAAAGAAATAACACGCCACAGTATATTTCAAAATATCTAAGACATAAACGTAGATACTTCTTTATAACCTTAAGTATATCGCTGACAGAAAGTCCCAAGCCATGATAATCTAATGCTATTCTTAAGTTATTTCTGTAAGTTATTTCTGTAAGTTACATTAAATTAAAATATTTCTTCTTAAACTTTTAATTTCAAATTCATTTTTAATGGCAATATTATTTAAAAGAAATACAGAGTGCATATAAAAGAATGTACCTGTTATAAAATTTTATATTATCAACTATAAGAGCTGCGGAGTGTTAGTTCAATGTCACAAATAAAGGGTAATAGAAACAATTTTAGAAAAGAGCATGCTACAGTACTTTTTTGTTATTTACTCGATTTTAGGGCCACATACAAAAAATGGCAACTCCTGAGCCTAAAGAGTTATTGAGGGACTGAAGATTTAAAATCCGTTAAGGCCATGCGATTTTTTCTTTTGTGATTTTATAAAAAAATATTGTGTCTACAATTCGCCGCTACGTAATGAATTGCCAAAGTTGAGACACAGAATTAAAAGTGCTATTGCTTTCGTTTTTCCGGACTTGTGATTCAATCTGTGGGAACAATCGGACTTTAGGTGCGCCAAATTAATAAAGTTGCACATATTAAACTTTTGTAAGAAAAACTAAGTTAGTTTACCTTCGATTTGATGTAACATATGTTGTAAATAGTATAAATTCAACTGTTATACTGTACCATTTGAAGCCTGACATTCTTTATGGACACTTTATATTATTTAAAGTTTTAAATAACGATTAAAATCTTTGTATCTATCAATAAAAATCGATTTGTTTTTATAAAACATAAGTAACATCGAAGATAATTATAAATTTTTATATGCGAAAATTTGAAAAAAAAATTATGTTTAGTTGATTTTTTATATCATCAAAAGAAAAATAAAATATTGTAGGGCTTAGCACTAGAAGTGTAGCAATTAGACATTGATTTACGTATCTGCTGCATCACTACATTTATTATCTGTATCTTGTGAAAAATAAATTTACTTTTGCGAACAGAAGATCTAAGAAAAACACTATTTTTGGAAAAACCCTATAAAGAATCTCTGACTTTTATTTCTTATAAAGAAGTGCGTAATAGTGACAAGTATGTGTTTGTAAAAAGATTTATCTTGAAAACACCTTTGAGATAATACTTTTTTTTTTTTTTTTTTTTTAGAAATACTTGTTTCAATAACGTTACATTGCTCCAGTAATTTTTATTAAACTTCGTGAAAAGAGAACTTCAAGTTTATGTTGAAGAAAAAAAAAAGTATTGAGTTTCAAATGTATATAATAATTTAGTTAAGAAATCGAATGATAACGAAGCATTAATGAAATAAATTCTCATGCAGTTTGTCGTAAATTTTACCGTTTAGTGATATTTTATTCACTTAAGATTACCATTCGTTAAAACAAAGTATTTCTATTAGATTACTATATTTAAAAGAGATAGAATATAAAAAATGTTAAATCAATAAATAATGTTATGTTTTTGTTATTTTTCACATTTATTAGGAAATTTTTTCTTTAATTTTCTATACAGTGAAACCTCCCTTTGCGACCACCACCCTGAACGACCATTATTTCATGGAACGAAATTTATTCCCAGAAGCTCAATACTAATTTTACATCCATTCACAGGCCATCCCAGTTGAACACCCTCCATGAGCGACCAATTTCTTTGAAAAAGAATGAAACAAATTCCGTTTTTTCCGGGTCACCTGAAGAAGGTTTTATTAGAAAAGTAATTCCGGAGAGCGCATTATTCATCTAACTTCTAAACTAGGTTTAGAAATTTTTTTCCGGTAACTTTTAAGTGTTTAAACCTCTTTGTGCGTTTTTAGGCAATGAATTAATCTCTGATGACAAATTAAGAATGGCGGTCAATAAACGTCCCTGCCCTATTCTGTCAGGAAACTCTCAAATAAATAGATAAATTAATGAAATCGTTATTATTTGTTCCTTGCCCAAAAGAAAATTGCATTTACTTACTGAACTTCGAACGGACTTGGAAATAAATATTATAAAAGATACAACCGTAAAATCAAAGAATTTCTATAGTAATTATCTTATGTAATTAGCTTATGTAATTATCTTTTGTTTTGAAACTTAAATTTTCATATTTTTTTTCTAATTTGAAAATAAATTTTAGTAACAATAATTGTTACATTTTTTTCAACAATTAAAAATCTAGATTTTAACATGACCTCCATTAAGATACCTCCTTTCTGAGCAACTAATTTTTAATGGAACAGAACGTGGTTGCTTAAGGGAGGTTTTACTGTAATTTGATTCTTTTGGTTACTTGTGAATAACAATTTTAAAGGTTTGAAAATATTTTGTTGGATTTTTGTTTCGCATTAATCTTAAGTTCTTTTTTTACACAAAATAATAAAATATGGAGTCGCGTAAAAGAATTTTAAAAGAATATTTAAAAGAAAATTTATAAAGTTGTTTAACAATAACACAAAACTATAATTTTATTTTTTATACGTCATTACCAACACTTATTCTATATAGATATAATTTTATGTATTATCAAATGAGCAAAAATATTTTAAATGTGTATTTAGAAAATTTCACATTGTTGATGTGTAGTATAACTGTGTGGACATTTTCCCAAGTTGGAAAGTTACAGCTCATATGAATGATTTGCCAATTACAATAATTGTGTTAAAAATAATCAAGTCTTATTACGCATCAAGTATGTTTACTTGGAGTTGCATTAGGAGCGATTTATGTTTTTTAGCACTCTCAGGTAAAAGACCAGTTGCTCTAATTAAAAACGATATCTGGATGCGTTGCGGACAGTTCAGTTGGCAGAGCATTGGAAACTTAAGATAATTATTCCTGGTTCAAATCCTGTATTGCACAAGTCTCACTACCTTAAAACAATGACAACTTATATAATTTATTGACCATTTAATATAAATGTGTTAAAATTAATAACTTGAGACTAAGGGTTGTGGTATCAGATGTAATAGATTGAGGTAGTTACTCCATCACCGCACTTGCCTAGTAGCAGCTATTTTCAGATTCAAGATTGTTTGGAATAAAGGGACTAGTCTTTACACACCATGAAAAAGTCAATGCTATGTAAAAAAAAAAAAAAAGAAGAAGTTAAATTACCTCTACCTTGAATTGATTGCACATGAAATGTTCTTTTCTAAATAGAAGAAAAAAATGTTTTGTACCTCTATGGCAGTGGTTCCCAACCTTTTTTTGACCGTGCCCCACCTAAGCATCTCTAAAATCATAATGTCCCCCTGAAACTTCTATTTTACCGGAATGATCCGAAAATAGCATTAAATCTAAAAAGTGATTTCACATTCTTTAATTTATCAAAATCATGTCTTTTTAGTACAAGTATGTTTTTAACATAACTCTATGAATGCAATGAGGTCATGGATCTTCGCATTTACATTTAAAAAAAAAGTTTTATTGTGTTGTAGCAACTTATCTCAAATTCCGAAGTGATAAATTGTCTACCTTTTTACTTTCGTAAAATTTCTTCAAATCTCTCTCACATTTTGTATTGCATCTGATAAAATTGATACATTCTATATTGGATTTTAGGACTTCATTAAGAACAAGTGATTTTTGTTTATTCCCGAGATTGTATGGAAAAATAATTCAGAAGTAACATTTCAGGATTCGCACTTATATCCATTTTTAGTAGTTATTTTCCTTTTCCCTCATAGAACACTTCATTAGCAGGCATTCTTTTTCTTCTTATTATTTGTCGGCCACCATGTATTCTCCGATTTTAAAATTTAAAATGCATATGCCATAAAGTATGTTTATATATTGTGTATGTGGTCTACAGAAGAGCCATTAGAAGTTTATTTTTTGCCCAATTCCTTCCGTCATGCGCACTTGGGATTTATTAATTTCATGAAAGTAGTACCTCGTTTAGATAATTCAAAGAATTTTTTAGGTTACATATGTTAAACATAGACAATTTTAGATATGCGTGTTCACATTAAAAATATCTTCCTTGGTCCATATTGCATTATGAATAGATGCACAAGTTTCTTTAAAATAAATACAGGTAAAAAAAGAGTGTTTTACTAAAAAAATATTAAACCAGAAAAAAATTAAATGATTTCTTAGTATATAAAAGATGAAAAATTATCTAAAGAATAAGATCACAAAATTATTCCGGTATCATTTGCATTTTGAACTTTTAAAAGGGAAAGTTTCGAAAATTATTATTTTTTGAGTTATTTTAATTTTTTTTTCATGTATTATTTCTATTTTTACACTCCAAAACTGCTTTTTAAAAAAGAGACAGAGAATTGGTTAATAAGAAATCTGAAATTGCCCCCCTATGGGGCGTACGCCCAACGTTGGGAACCACTTCTCTATGGCATATTCAAAATTATATTTAAATAAACAGATAAAAAAATAAACTGAAATCGACAATAAACTCATCAATTAAATAATGTGACAGGCTGAATTTTAAGAACAAACACAATTCTTATTTGCAAAAATACTCTTTAATATCTTAAGTTTATGACTATTTCCTATAGTGGAAGAGCTTTATTATATGTGAGCTAGAACGTAAAGAAAACCTAAGTTCAAAAAATAATATTCTCTAATGGAAAATATACTAACGCAAGAGAAGTTTAAAAAAAAATTGTTTTATACCTCGCCCAAATACAGAGCATGAATTTCAGAGATACCTATCATTCTATTATTGCCGATACCAACATTCTTGAAATATATCTCAAAAATTTGAACACCTCATGACACACAGAACCCAAAACCACCCCCAGTTCAAAACTTTATATATATATATATATATATATATATATGTAATAATAAAAATTTTCACCCTTTATTCTTAGTAAAATTATTCCAAATTCTTAATAGCTACCTTTTTTACTTGCTTTAATACTATCTTAAATATCTCTTATTTTTTCCCATGCTTTAAATGCGTATTCTTTTATTATTCTAAAAACCTTAAATCTATTCGTCAAAATCCATTAACGCTAGAAAGACGGCAACTTGTCTTATACCTAGAAAGACGGAAGGGGCCAATTTGGCCCCTCGATGTTTCTTGATCTTTTGAGTAGTGTAAATGCTAAGTAATAAGACAAAAATGAGAAAAAATAACGAAAGAGGCAAATAAACTTTATACTGATCTTTATTTCTTAAAACTTTACACTTTATGCATTCTTAAAGCAATCAGTAGATCGAATTTCTGTAGATCCGCATTTGCCGAAAACTGGTCGTTTCATTCGAGGCAAATGTTCCTTGTATGATTTCCATTGCAGCTTGTTTTAACTTCGCATTTGGATCTTTTCGTTCCACTGCTGTCTTTTATGTCATTTGTTGGAGTCACATTGTTGTTGTCACGTTGTCTTTTATTGGAGTCACATTAGATGCTGTACTGTATCGGGATGCTGTATATGGAGCTCGCAACTCTTCACACAATTGCAGAATAAAATTTCTCCGATTGCGTTTCTCCTTTCCTATCACTTCTTTATATAAAATCCAAGCATTTAGTGCTTACATAACTAAAACATTATATTTTTCCGACCCAGTGCGGCCAGGACGGGACACCTAATTTTAATTCCAAACTTACGAACGGCACCAAGAATATTTTGGCAAAATTTTACTTTTACAATGAACATTTATAGTAACATGTTTTTAGTTTTTTAAAAAAAAGTCCTTTGTAAATCCCGGTGTCAGTCAATCATTTCATCATTTTACGACAAAAATTGTCTGTGCCGGAAAGGGTCATAAAAGATGTGCATAGGGAGACGGCGTGTTCCAGATTTAGTGGTATACAGGCGTAACAGTTGTTCTACAACGTCCACTCCATACTTGTCTGGTTATAAAACTGGACTGTCTCGTACGTTTTTTTTTTCACTATTATCAATGGTGGCAGTGGGTTGGAGGGAACTTAGTAACAGAACATGTTTCTTCTTCTTTCCCTGATACGACGTGATAGTTATATCATGGTAATTTTGTAATAAAGTTGTAGAGTACAATTATTGCTTCCCTATCTTGGCCATGGCTTGTTGGCCATTCTTCGTGATCTCAACTAAGCTTATTGAGTTGGCTCTCAATTTTTCACACAGTTTTACCGATGTAAAATAATTCTCAGTAGTTACATTTCTACATGTCCATAAATATCCCCGAGTGAGCCTTATCACTACATGTTCATGAACAGCTTGATCTGCAGGTCTATTGATGTCCTGGCCTGTATACGGAAAACCGTTGAGGATATATTTCGAATATACACAGAGAACTAACCAAAATTTTATACCAAACTTGTCCGGTTTATTTACGATATACGGAGTAAAAGGACACCTGGCTTTTGATGGCAGCAAGGGTTTATCAACCGTGATATTTTCTCCTTGTTTGTAGTATGCTGAACTGTTTTCAATGAACGAATCCGACAGTGCTGATGCCAATACGAATTTATCTCTTTTCAATCTCTCTGATGATCTTTCTGTTTTCAAATCGAAACGAAAAAAAAAGAATAGAATCTTTGAAACAATCTCTTGGCATATTTTGTGAAAAAATATGGCGGTCTCCAAACTGATGACCATAATGTATTTACTGGTAAGTTCTTTTCTCGGTATATTCCTCTTGCATTTATGATGGAAAAAACAACGTCCAATTAATCTAAAGTTACTGTCCATGTGTCATTTCCAAGTTGACGGCGAGCTTCTGCTTCAATAGATTGTTTTATATGGCGCACCATCTTATGACTGAACATTTGACACCAAGCACTGATTACATTATCTGCATTTATATTCCTTTTTGCATCTAAGGTCGCCTCTCGTAATTACCGCAATACATTCTGTGTTGCACGATGTCCTTTAGTAGCAGAAGGTTTAGTAGTTCATTTTCCATATTGTCCCGTTGACGGCAGTTTCTACGTGTCCAATCAAAGGTGGACCAAGAAGACCAATAGATGTTTTCCGAGGAACGTTTTGACCACGCGTTTGAGATTGCTCTCGTCCTCGTGCCGTAGATGTAGTAGGCAGGGAAGTATTTTTAGCGAAATCACCATCAGAATCACTTTCATAAATAACTTTGCTTTCTGCTGACTGTAATTTAGATGATAAAAATTATTAGACATGCGGATTTTTTTTCTGCATTTTTTACTATATTCTTTTATTATAATCTTATTTCTGCATTCTTGAGAACTTCGCACAGAAACAGTATTTTGAGATTTTGTTTCAATTTCATTATCAATGGAACTGCTACTTTCCGTGTCTTCTTTTGGAGGAAAATATTCTTTATCTTCATCTAAACAGATGTCATCACTGTCACCCGACGCAATTTGATATAATCTTCTCAATACCTTCAAAATCTCTTCGTGAGTGAGACCACGTTTACGAGCCATCTTTTATATTCTTTGTCACTTCAGTAACTGACAATATGTCCTCATTCTATTGGTCACGTCGGTCATCAGGTGCGACACTCAGTCGAGTCCATCTGCCGGTTAAACCCATTTTATGAAAGGAGGGGGAATATAAATAGGATGTGAATGGGGGAAATGAACTCGAACTACTGGGAATGTTATTCACAAGGTCATTCCGAGAATGAAAGAGTGAGATGCGAATGCGAGAAGAGGAAAATATTATGAGGGGCCAATTTGGCCCTTCCCTTATTTCTAGGTATATTGTTTGAAATCAGTGATTCTATTGAAGTTGGGAAGAATTTATTTCAAGTATAGTGACAGTAAGCCAAATAAATAAAAGTCATGAAATATCAAAATATATAGTTCACTATTATAGAAAATACAAAGTCGCAAACAGCGATAGGGGCCAAATTGGCCCCTTCCGTCATTCTAGTGTTAAAATACTTTTTTAGTTTATTTCTGATACTAAAATCTTTTTTTTCGAATGTTTTAAAATATCGTTTGCACTATTATTCTATTTGTTCCATCAGTTTCCCGCCAGCAGTTTGTTTACGCAGTTTTTCTGACGCCGGTTCGAAAGAGATCATTCGACTTCACGCGTTCGTCACCCCTTTTCATCGAATCGTGGATTGTCTCCTGTCCCATTTCTCCACACCTCTCTACTGGAGTGGTTCTCCACTGTTAATGTATTCATTCGCGTCCTGTTTTTCTGGGTATTTATAGCGTTGCAAAGACTAGGAGCTCATAATTTGTACGCTTTTTCGTTTGTCTAAATAATCCTCGTCACTTGGTGGTCAGACTTGTAATGTGGATAAACTACTATTTTAACATCTTAAATTTATTATGAAGTGGATTAACGATGTCGGCGAGAGCTGATGAATATGCTACTGGAATTGTTTACGATATATTCCTATCAAATAAACCACGTTCAACTCATGATGCCTCTACTATTCTTGAAGGGGAATTTCTCCAATGTTTTCTTGAACCTGTCTTCAATTAGGCCACCACGACTGCACTTCGGTTGTCATATGATAATGGAGGGTTGGCAAAGCTACTGGTATTAATTACTAAACTGCATTATCTTCGATATATCGAGAGTCGTCGGAATGTCACAAAAAGTGACACTAAATTATATCATATATATATATATATATATATATTTATATCGCTTTTTTATGGACTCGATAACTTCTATAATTCTGCACAAATCTCTTCCAAACTGACGCAAAAAATCAAGGGGTAGAAAATCTCTGCCAAGTTCGTTAATGGACAAAATTGGACCTAGGGGTGGAAATAGGGAGGGATTTTGTGAAAACCGAAAAAAGCCCATAACTTCTTAATTATAATGATATGAAATCAGTTTAAAATTATTATTACTTCTAGAAAAAGGGGCAAAAATGTATGTATCACAGATATGTGATAAAAATAAAAAATAAAGATAAAAATAAAAAATGGGCTCAAGAGCCGAAAAAAAAGGTTTTAGAGAGAAAAAAAATCACAACTTCGTCAATTCTTAATAGATAAAATTCACTTGACTTTTTTATAAATCTTTTTACTATTATCTACAACTTTTATAGTGTCAAGTTTTTGGTAGGACAAACTCTTTCCACAAAAATAAACAAATAAATAAAAACGATAAAAAAGGGGGGGGGGGGTTGAAGAAGAAAAAATCATAAAGTCGTCAATTCACAAGATATCCAATCCGCTAAAATTTATTATACATCTTCTTAATAACAACTGCAACTTTCATATTGACATGTTTTTGATAGGAGAGCAAAAACAGCAAAACAATGTAAACAAAAATAGGGGTCGACGAAAACATAATCGCATTAAAGCTGTACTCAAATCCATATGGCTTATATTCTGACTCATTTTTTAATTCATTTTTCCTCTCAAACATATTCAATTGGCAGGTTCTCTTATTCAGAAACTATACAATGTGTTGTGTCGGTCTACTTTTTGATGAAGGTAGAATATTGCAGTCAAAGTTCACATTTTGAACCTAATTTCCCGAAGTGATAGTGCTGGGAACTAAAGAACATGGTCGTACTGAGAAAATAATTGTTTTATATCAAGTTCTAATTAATTGAACAAAATTAAAAACACGGGACGCTTATAAATCTATTCAAAAAGTAACGTCAGCAAGTTTCGTGTTTTTACTTTTAAAAATAAATCTGAAAATATGTCAGAAAATTTCGTGTTGCTGAGCGTGAAAAATATATTTTTTTTAATACCGCCCATATATGATTCTGATAAACCAAGCTCTTATAGAAAAATGAAATAAAAAATTCGTCAAAAGTAGCCAAATAAAATTGTTAATCTGGGTTAATCGTGATTTAGTTTTTGTAGATGAAAATAGTACTTATCTTCGAAATCTGCTTCCGCCTGTAGACCGAGCCGGCAGGGAACTTTTTAAGTTAATATATGTGTGCTATAAATCTCAACCCATTTTGTCTTTATATTTTGCACTAAATACGTTTTAGAAACATATCTGCTGTTCTATATTGTAAAAGGCATCAGTTCTAATTAATTTTAACGAAATATTACGCTTTTCATATTCATTTTCAGCTTTTATTAGCAGTTTCTGTAAAAATCACGATTTTTTATTTTTTGAAAGTGTGCAAAGGATTTTGCTTTACACCTTATAACATGAATTTATTCATAAACTTGATATTAATTACATTATTTAATACCCTTTAATCAATATTTACAATAGCGTTTACGGTATTTTTTCATTATAATTTTTTTTTTTTTTGTATGTTATCTCATAAGAATTAAACGTATCGAAATGAAACGATTGTGCACGCGCGGAATTATTAATTTCCAAGAGGTATATTTTTACCCTCATAGGAATCAAAGAAATAACTTTTCCTTATTTATCACTTCTCGACCTTGACCTTGAAATGTACAAGGCAGTTCAGAAATGTCCTCAGAAAGATTTATCCTTTTTACGAAAAAAAAAAATGTTATCGGGATGAGATTTACACCAGAACCCGTGCTTATGTGCGAAGGAAAAGGATGCAAACTTTCCACGTTCAATTTTACACGATGAATATGCAAAAGCATTTTAGGATATCCTGAGATCTGCAGAAAATTGAGAGGTTGTCAATTAGGTGGGAGGGTGGGGGAATCACCTAAAAGTTCTTTAAGAAGTCTTTTGTACAAAAAAATAAATAAATAAATAAATAAATAAATAAAAAATAAAAAATGTTGTTTATTACGAAAGAATGACATGTTATCGAAATTTAAAAAACTAGAAAACAGGAATTCTGCTTTTTCAGAATTTAGTGTCGCCCCCGATGAAAAAAATATATGTATATATAAATAGTACAAAACATATTTCAATTTTAAGAATTAAAGCACATACTTTTATTTTATGAAAAATGACGTCATTGGAATCCGGTTAAGAATTCACATTTACGATCCACTCTTAAAAATCTACAGTAAAGCATGCGTAGGATGTCACTATCGCAAAATAATACATAAATGCAGCAAAAAGATGCCGTCATTGAAGAAACTCGACAAATAAAACTGCGAACAAATGATTCAAATGCCTTCATTTGGTTGTAAGATTAATATAGATAGGGGAGATGGAGAATGAATGGGACATTTTTACAAAAAATATTTATTTTAAGCTCTTTTTTAAAAGTTATTATCAGTCATGTCACATTTCATATGTTAGATATTTGACTATATCTATTCACAATATTTAGTCTAGATTATTATTATACCGTAAAATATTATTAAAAAAAGAATAAAAAAGTTCCTCTATGTTCCAATCATCCCCATAGCAGGGATGAATGGGTCACTAATAGGGGTGGATGGGGCACAAATATTTTCCTCTCTGTATTCAATGTTACCTGATTAAAATTTATAATTATAAACTTATATGCAATTATACTTGTAATATAGGATCGTATAATATGGCTGTTATATCTCAGTGTTGCTAATCACTTCTTTTACTGCAGTTTTAACTTGTAATGCAAACTTCGACTGTCTGTCTGTTCCCTTTTTCCACTTACGAGACATTTTAGATATGAAATGAAAGTAAAAAATGTCTTTGAAATACTGCATAGCTATTATTCTTCTTTCACAACTTATTAATTAGTATTAATTAAAAGTATTTTAGTCATTATGCACAAATAAAATTATGTTAGGGGTAGTGCGAGTGGGGAATTATTTATGCACATGTTCAAAATTCGATATAGTTTTCCCCATTTGATCAATAAATATATACAATTTTTACAATTTTATCTATTTCGATAAGTTTTTAATATCAATTTTTTGTTAAAATATTTAGCATTTATTACAATACAATAATTAAGATTCAATATAATTTTTAATAATATACAGCCTCTATAATACGAGTACAGTTTAATACTGATAATTAACATAAATTATTAATGTATAAACCGATATAATATTTTTTAGTTAATAAATGAATGTTTCAACATCTCTACGAATGAATGAGACTGTCTCATTCATCCCCATTTGAAATGTCCCAATCATCCCTAAGATGCATATATTCAATTGTCTGCCATTTTGCCTTAGAAATTATTTTGTCTCAATGGTTAATATTTATTCATTTTAATTACCAATATTGAGCCTTCAAATAAATAACTGCAACATATCTTATTTGTTTGTATTGTATAAGATATTTGACAACTTCAAATGTAAAAAAAAAAAAAAAAAAAAAAAAAAAAAAAAGTTACTTTTTAGACAGAGTTTCAGAAAAAGCATCTTTGCAAAAAATTAAAACAGTCATGTGGTTTTGTTATTGGTTCTAAAGCACATTATGGTAGTGCCATATATGAAAATATAAAGTAACTAAAATAACTTTCATTGCCTGAAATATTGAGAATGTCCCATACATCCCTTGCCCCATTTATCCCCCAGCTCCGCTACATAAATTGAAATATAGTTTATAATAGCTCCATTAGAGGTCTGCACGAGCCCGGGCTTGGTCCGAGGCCCGTACCCAGCCCGGCGAAATGAAGGCGAATTTTCAAACGGGCCGGCAGAATTAGGACACTGAACGGGCCTGCAGGGCCGATAAAACAAAGTAATCGGGGCTATCGGCCCGATATAAGAATTTAAGCGGAGCAGATAAAATACGAGCCATTTTCAATGAATGTGACTTTTTCGAGAAGTATAAACGTGCGTCACGAGCCGATGCGAGTTCGGCAACATCAGTACAGAAATGTAACATGTCCAAGATAGAGATCGGCATCGTACAGTTACATGATGTCTGATCCCGGGTTTAATTTTTTCAGCAGACTCGTGTCGGGACGGAACTGTTTTTAATCGTTCTCAGGATGTGTAGGGCAGGCATTATGTTTTGTAAAAGTATTAATAGCGATAATGAACTTCTGTTATCTATCAGTATCTTTGGAAAATACCTTAAAGAGGTTCTCATATTCACTGCTCAACAATGCGAAACTTTCAGGCACATTTTCTGACTCATAAAATGGCATAAAATTCTGGGATAAAATATTGAAGATATTTGGAATCGAATAGCTTTAGACAGACAGACTTACAGAGATAACATATATTCTTGTCACGTGACTGTACGTTTTTCTCCTTTCCTGTGCTATCGCATCCGGAAATTCGATTCAAAACACTAATTTTGGCAGTATTTTCCGAAAGACAGCTTCAAAAGTTATCATGTTTTTAAACGCATTATTCTAAACTACATTAGTTTTTTAATGAATCCTTATTTGAGTTTGAAACGTATGTATAGACGATTACTAAAACACTGTAACTAATCGTTAATGTTTACTATTGTGTGTTTTCTGTTTTACAAACACATAGTAATCTTAAATACAGTAAAATGTTCTCATAAATATGTATCTAGAAAGAATGTACACTGTTAAAATTTTGCAGCATTCGGGCAGGTCATTCGACCGTTTTTTTGAAAAAACGGTTTCATAACCATAATTTAACTATATTCTGACCATAAAATGGCCAATAATATGTTCAGAATAGTGTTAAAATTCCGGTTGTGTAACCGTTTTCGAAAAAAAACGGTCAAATAACCTGCCAGAATGCTGGAAATTTTTAATAGTGTATATTAAAAGAATCTGAATTGTATGTCGAGAAATAACGGAATTTTTTGTAGAAATTGAGTCGGGCCGAGCTTGTTTTCACTGATTTTTTTACGGGCCGGGCCGGGCCTAGAACTGTAAAGATGTAAACGGGCCGGGCCGGGCACGGACCTGGAAATTCCGGCCCGTGCAGACCTCTAAGCTCCAGGTTTTAATAGAAATTATTCGTTTATATTTTTTAAAATTGCACGAATTTTAATTACATTTTCTTTCTGTTGTCATGAGAAAATGGCAACAAAAAGGTATAATTCCTATTTTTCAACTATATTTCCTTTTATTTTCTATATAAATGGAGTACTTGAGTTGCCAAAATTAAGCAAATGGTGCAAAAAACTACAAAAAAATAATATTTCAAAAATAAATGAAGATACATTTTTCAAACAAATTGCATTTAAAAGTATTTTTATTTTTCAATATGACGGTATAAAAATTGAAAATTTGCGATGCTTACAAAAAAAAAAAAAAAAAAAATCCCATCCCTATAGAGCATTTAATCGTACAATGATACATCTGCTTTGTTTATTCCTGGCTTCTGTAAGGTAACGTTATTTTTTGGAGACGACACAAAATAAGCTGGGAGAAAGAAATAGCATAAATTACCGGAGGCTAAAAAAAAATATATATATATGACAATACTCCAATTAAAACCGGTTGTTTGATAAAATATGTGGTGCGATACCTATCTAAACCAAGGTAAATTTGAACTTTAAAGTCATTTTTCTGAAATCAGATATTTTTGACATTGCGCTCATCATATATCCAAAACTAAGTAACTTAGAACTATTTTTAAGTAAGTAGATGAGGGGTGTTTTTTAAGTAACAGCCGTTTGAAAAAAATAAAAAATAAATAAAATAAAACGAAAGAAAATTTTGAAAAAACAAATTTATTTTCAGATTCTACATACACTTCTCTATTTTTCAAAATAGCTTCCAAGTTTGTTTAAATATTTATCATACCTTACAATTAGATTTTGAATTTCTTAGAAACTTGCCGCCTGCTCCGATAACCAGGCGGTCAGGGCCGTTTTCAAGTCTTCGTCATAGTTGTAGTGGCTGCTGCCGAGATGATGTTTGAGATAGCGGAAAATATGGAAATTGCTTGGCGCAAGGTCGGGGCTGTGTGTGTGTGGGGGGGGGGGGGAGGATCCAAAACGTCCTATCCAAAAGAGTCCCATAAAGCTTCGGTCTGAGCTGCGGTGTGAGGTCTTGCATTATCATGTAGTAGCAAAATTCCCTCTGCCGCGTCATTTATTTTGAATCGCCGTGCGACAAAAAACGTACCACGTACCTAGCTCGCACGTGGCGGAACAATTTTAAGACACAGACCAGCCCTTGTACGTTACCTACACAACTGCAACTGACCAAATGTGTTCCCAATGAATGCCGGGACACGACGTACTTACTTGTGGTGCGCGTGTCAGCTACTAGTGTATACAACAAAACGGGCCTTACTTCAAAAATATCCCTCTTGTTTACTTTATTTTTATTGAAATTCTATTATAGATTTTGCGTTTTGTGGTTTAATTGCCTGAAAATATATTTTCATTTGTAAAATTGATTATTATTTTACGTTGAAGTTAAAGTATGATATTGTATTAATACATATATTTAATATTACTTGAATATAACAAATATATTTTTTATAACACTGTGCGCAACACATGCGTGTCATAACAAATCCTCAATTAATATGTCTTAATTATACTAAATTCTAATTAAGAATCATTAAAATTATTTAATACAGAACCTAAACAAAGATTTGTACAATACATTTAAAAAAAAAGTTTAATATGAAGAAATATTTACAGCTCTTTTTTTTTTTTTTTTTTTTTTTTGTAATATTGTGTTAAAATCCAGCAATATCGAGTTGCTGAAAGTGAACTGTCCCCTTAAGTTTTTCGGTATTTCCTTACTTCATAAATTTCTAAATAAGAACAAGAAGAAAAAAATATAATATTGAAAAAAATATATAACTTATTGTTTTGTAAAGTACAACACAAAATGTTTTTTTAATAAAACAAACAATGTTACATATACTTAAAGTTACAACTCACAACGTTATCACAAAACGATTAAAATCAAATAATAACCAATATTGTAACTTTATCAAATTTATTTAAATTTAGTCATGAATTATGTAATATCTGTCTAACTAACTTTGAGATCACAATAATTATGCATATCACTTTATAGATTCATAAGCATTACAATATGTCATAAATATGTAACCGAAAGTCGCATTACATAAAAATGAATTATACAGTATTTAAAAACAAATAATTACTCTCACTCAGAATAAATATAGATAAAAAACTATTTGTGTAAGTTTTAATATATATTTTTTATTAACCCATTAGTGTCTGAATTTTTTTTCAACTCAATATTGTGCTTAATTATAGTAAATAGTGTAAAATGAACGTAAAAAATAATAAAAAAATTCTCTTTGAAAAAATATTTATTTAACATATAAAAATCTAAACGTCCCAATTTTGGGACACTAGGCACGAAAGGGTAGGGGTTTTCTCAGTTATAGCCTAAGCATTATATCTATATTTTATGCCATTTAATATGTTTCAAAAAGGTTACATATCATCCGGGTTATTATTTGACTATAAAAGTTTCTTTATTATTACTATAGGGGGGTGGAGGGTTGGGGTCGGCTCAAGAACAAGACAATCTCCCTCCTCACCATTAGCCATTGGCATACTAAAAATTTATATAGTACAAATTTATAATGATCAATAATTACTAATAGAGTATATATACCGTATATACTCGCATATACGCCGACCCATTAACTTTTGAATGCAAAAACTCGCATATGTCGACCCCCTAACTTTTTACTTCATTTTCGCACAAAATCAAAGCAAAGATTTCACTTACTAATGCGAAAAATTAGCAAGTAAACAAAAATAAATCATTGAAATTTTTTTAATAATAAATTATTATTATTTGTATATTTTTTTATATTATTTTATTATTTATATACATAAAAAATCAGACTTTTGCAGTATTCGAAGGTTTTTTTTTTTTTTTTTTGGCTTATGTAATTGACTCGCGCATAAGTTTACCCCCCCCCCCCCCAATTTACTTGCAGAAAATTGTCAAAAAGTCTTCGTTTTACACACGAGTACATATGGAACAGTATAAATTCGATTATCCGACCCTCGAGTAACCGGAACTCTCTGTAAACCGATGTCGATATCCTGAATTTTTATCAACTATTTTTTTTTTTTTTTTTTAACTTATACATTCCTTGTGTATGCAAGTGTTCCCTTCCAAACCACGAGTAGAGATAAGCAGTTTGGTTCCCCTTTCTTCGAATTCCATTGAAATTAGCTTGAGCTCCCGCAAGATCCAATCCCGTGAAAATTATACCCCCCCCCCCCCCCGTGTACACGTCCCTGTTCTAAACAAATAAAATTATTTTCATGTATAATTTAAATTTAGATGTTTATTAAGCAGTTTAAATAGTCCTAATAGCAGTTCGATGACGATGTTACATATTAAACTAGATGATTATTGATAAATTCTCGATTATCTGGAAATTTGATTATCCGCTGTCGGTTCGGACCCAATTACGTCGGAAAATCGAGGTTCTGCTGTATACATTTTAGTAACCTCAGGATGTCAAATACTAAACTAAGTACAAAACATAACGGTATGATATAAATTTTTACTAAGCCAATAGCTAAGGGTAGGAAGGTGTGGGTGTCTTGTTCTTGAACAGAGCCCAGCCCCTGTTTCCCCTATAGTAATAACAAAGAATAGCCAAATAATAATCCGAATAATAATTTTATATCCAAATAATAATCCGAGTGGTATGTAACCATTTTGTAACAAAATAAATGGCATAAAACATTACATTTAACGCATAGACAGTAACCCCTACCCATTCGTGCCTAGCGTTCCAAAATTGGGACGATATATAAAGGTTCAAATTCGAGCAAAAAAAAATAGAAATCTGAAAAAATGCAAAAATACGTATTCTAAAATAATGTTTCATCTTATAAATAATACCACTTATAAAATGATTGATAAAAAAATAAATAAAAAAAGAAATACCTTACCTTTTCTTACGTGCAATTTTAATTCAAGAAAATCCAACTTTGCGCTACAACAAACATTTATTTCACCTTTTTATTCTTAAAAATGCACTGCCATTTATGGATAAATATTGAAAACAAATACTAAGGATGTATTTTCTAAGTTTTGAAAGGATATCATAATTCAATTTGTAATGGGAATTTATTTAAGAAAGTGTCCCAAAATTAGGACGCCAGGCACAAATGGGTTAATGCTGTTTGAAAAGATATGTACGTTCTACATAGAGAATGTTTGGAATAAAATAAATGGGTATTTACCAATATGGATCTTATCATCATATATATTCCAAACGAAAATGTCAAAACATATATTAAAATATTTATTTTCTTAAAAGACGTTACTAAAATCAGATTAAAAGTAAATTAAAAACCTATATTGGCATGTTTCAGCTCCTCCACTGAGTCGTCATCAGAATGTATAACAGTAATTACAAATGCAATCCATACGAAAAATGGAAAAAAAAAATCATCGAATAAAAACAAGTAAACATATAATGCGCCCTACATTTTCTCTATTATTTGGGGGTAATTAAAAATTTTTAGTGGCAACAATGGATGTGTTAGTAAACAACTGCTTTCGTGTGTGAATTTTAGCTCTCGAAACTTTCTATAGTGAAACAATATGGATAACAGCTACAAATAAGGTAAGTATCAAAATATTACCTTTAGTAATGTGTAACACCTGTGTTATCGTAGTTTCTCCTTTAATATTTTATTTTCACAGGAAATGTTTACATTTTTATAAAGCTAACATGAAAACTAGTATTTCGGGGCTGCTTTGAGACAAGCTTTTTTGGTCCAAAAATAGCCCAATTGCTTATACATGCCATTTATACAATCAAACCTCTTAAAACATGTTTTAAGTAATATTATTTTTTCAATTGTTACTGTAGCAAAATGTTACATTAAATGTTTTTATTCCAGTTGATGAGGATAACATGACGAAAAATGCTCCTCGTTTCTTTAATATTAACAATTGGTTTATTGTGTTTAAATGTTTAAAAAGAAAAAAAAAAGTTTATCGAGTTTCCAGTGTTAATTTACTAGCAAATCCTATTCCAAGGCGGTTTTAATAAAAATGTATTCATTTTATATGAAACTAAGTGAATGGACCAAAGAAGCCCCCAGCAGGGCTACTTTGTTCCAAAACGTTAAAAATAGTTAAAAAAATAAAAATAAATAAAACAAAATCCCCTTTAAAACCATACAGTTTGCTTCATTGTTTCATGTTAATTGTTTACAACTCCATTTCGACGTTTAAAAATCATATATAATATTTTTGAATAATGGAAATGTGAGTGGAACCAGCAAAAAGTGGCCCAAAGTAAATTACGGTTGACGGTACAATTGAGAACTAATTTTCCTTGGATTCCATATCCAGCATTTCAATTCAACAATATTTTATATACTTTAATATATTTTCTATTTAATAAAGTTATTTGTTGCGTGATATATCAGAATATATTAGAAAAATTTAAACATATCTCTTTTCAAATTTCGCTTTTACATGCAGTCCTTAACATTCTCAAATGATTAGTACTCTAGTTTTTCATACTATAAGTGACTTTTGTTATTTTAGGTGGATAATTATTGTGATGTAAGTAGTGTAATTCCATGCAGATGAACTTGTGTTTTGATATTTTTTGGCAGTGTTTCTCTTTGAGTTCTGCCCACAAAATAAACATTACTCATGAGATTTCAAACAACAAAGCATAATACCTCAAAGAAAAACAAAACAATAAAAGAAAACTTCTTCAACTGGAAAATATAATGGTTTGAAATATTTTTAATAAGGTTTGAATAAATCTTTTTATTTATATTACAACCAAAAGTGTAATCTTTACACGTCTTGATTTGATGTCTTCCAAACTTCAGCCCAATATATATATATATATATAAATTGATTGTTTCTTTAAAATTTCGATCTAAAAAAAAAAGTCTGTTATCGGTGTTATTTGATTTCTTTAAATATACTGTTTTTGTTTATTTTTAGCTTGTATATATATATTTTTATTTTAATCAAGAGGGGTTCTGTAAAATTAACATTTGGTGGGTTTTTCTTTTAAACATATTTTTCGTTATCAGTTGTGTACAGAAAATGTAAAAAAAAAATGGCTTTACGTGTATTCAGTGATTTTTGATTCTATTAGATTCCATTTTAGTAATTTAAGATTGTAATGCAATTAAAAAAACTAAATATATTTGTCAATTAATACACCTTTAAACGTACAGGTTTTAAAATGCAAACGTTGTAGTAAAAATAATCTTTCGCTAGTGTTGCAAAAACATAAGAAATCGTATTAACTATGCAGCCTTTTGTTATAATTTTTTTAATAATTACAATCACGCCGACATTAAATATAACGTGCAATTATCCTTTTTTTCCTTTTGTCCTAGTAACTTTCGTTCTAGAAATTATAATGATATGCATCATTAATTTTTAATAATATGGTTTGTGGAACCAAAAATGGAAAGGAACGCTTTTAGTACAGGCAAACAAACGTGAAAATAAAATGCAACTTATTCAAGATTTTGTTTTCGTAAAAAAAAAAAAAAAAAAAAAAAAAAAAAAAAAAAAAAAAAATATATATATATATATATATATATATATATATATATATATATATAAAGCATTTTATAGGCGCGGCCATTCGTCAAAATTTAAGTTAAAAGTGATAGGACAGTAAAATTACAATTTCGAGTTTTAATACATGCGGCTGTAAAAATAGAATTGAATACAGCACCCATATGTGTAATGTTAGTAAGAGAAATTTGACATCCCAATAACCAACACCCTTAATGAAAATGAGTATAATTTATTATTTTTGTCGTAATTTGCTTTTTAAAAATTTTACTTTCTGGCATAAAAGAATTTTCAATTAATTAAAAGTAATAAAAGCTACTCAAAACATTCATACCTGACAACTCATTTGCGAAAGGAAGAAGGGAAATTTACCTGCCTCTTACATTGACTGACTGTGAACCTGCATTTATACTGTATATTCATTTCGACAGTTTTGAACGATTAATTTTACTTGCTGATATTATATCTATGACACAATTTTCTTTACATTAAAGGAATTTTTTGACTTCAGAACTTTGTTTTCTTGCAGGTTTATAAATAACTTGGTATTCCAGTTTCTTTATAAAGGATTTTCAGTTAAAAGATTTCAAGAATTCAAGATTTTGTTTTCGTAAAATAATAAAAATTATAAAAATCATTTTATAGGAGCGGCTATTTATCAAAATTTAAGTTAAAGAAGTACGACAGTAAAATTACAATTTCGACTTTTAATACATGCTGCTGAGTGCTACTATACAGCACTATCGTGATAAAAGACGTTTGCAAATTATTTACATTATCTAAAATACGCATTATCTATCGAAAATTTTGTGACTGAACAATTGTTATTATCATCAGTGATTTCCTGGAGAGTCGTTTTTAATTTATGCCTCAACCAGTATTTTTAATTAATCGGTTTCCATATGCTTTAAATTAAATTTGAACTACCATGTAAAATTCTAATATGTTTTGAAATATTATTTAAATTTTAAATGTAAAATGTTTCATGTCTGCAATTAATAAAAAAGAACACATGTTTTTTTCTAATTTTACTCTTTTAAATATATACCATTTTTTATGTCTGTTTTGCATACTTGATTTTTTTTTTTTTTTTTTTTTTTTTTTTTTTTTTTTTTTTTTTAATAAAGTGATTCTTTCGAATATTTGATATTTTTATTTTGGAGATTTCTATCGCATGCATATAAAAATATTGATTGTGCGCCAGCAAAGTAATTTTTTTTTTATAATTTCCGTATGCAAATTTAAAAAACTTCCAGCGGTTTCTTATTCAGAGAAAAATTCATTATTTAATTATAAACTTTTCTCCAAAATAGATTTAAAAAAAAATATTTTCAACGGATACTGATTTATAATTATCTCAACATAAGATAACTTTATTCCTTAGGAAATTTTTATTTTTCTTATATTGATTGCAATTTATGATATCTATTTATTATAGAATCTACTTCTTTATTCAAAATAATGAAATCAAGTCTTTTATTTTATAATAATTTATTCATGCCCTTTTTTAATTTGATTTTGGAGAATAAAAAGATAATTAAACTCCGTATTTTATCCATATTCTGTTTATTCAAGAGTATTATAAAAAATGAATTTTAAAGTATAGTATTTTATTTTATTGACTTATCCAGCAAACATTATTGCACATAAAAACATGAAAAAATATAATTTTATAGAGAATGTATAATAAACATGCTAAAGAAACAATTGTTAAGTCTTAAGAATTATCATGAATTTGAATTCATGTTAAAGTTGGTGAATATATTTTAATTAGTTTTACAGGATCGAAAAGAATGCATAGCAATAGCATTTTCCTGGTAGGGGAACCGGGGGGATGAATGGGACAAGGAATGGATAGTACATTCTCAATATTTCATGCAATGAACTTTTTTTTTTTTTAGTTGATTTCTATTCTCATATATGGCGCTATCATAGTGTGTTTTAGAACCAAAAGCACACTATGGCTACCACATGGCACTTTTCATTTTTTTGCAAAGTTGCATTTTTTGAAACTCTGCTTAAAAGTAACTTTTTTTTTTTTTTAATTTGAAGTTGTCAAATACTTTACACAATATAAACAAATAAGATATGCTGTAGTTATTTATTTGAAGGTTCAATATTGGTAATTAAAATGAGTGCATATTAACCAATGTGACAAAATAATTTCTGAGGCAAAATAGCGGACAGTTGAATCTATGTATCACAGGGATGATTGGGACAATTTAAATGGGGATGAATAGGACAGACTTTTTCATCCCTAGAGATGTTAAAACATTTATTTATTAACTAAAAATTATTATTTGGTTTCATAAATTAATTGTTTATGTTAATTATTAGTATTAAACTGTACTCGTATTATATAGGTTGTTTATTATTAAAAATTATTTTGAATTTTAATTATTGTATTGTAATAAAGGTTAAATAGTTTATATAAAAATTGCTATTGAAACATTATCAAAACTAGTTGCGTAGCAACCCGTTGTGTTGCTTTTGAATTGCATGACACAATCGATCTTTTTGCGAAAAATGAAATCTTAACTGTAATTTAAATTTAGAAAGCCATTACAATATTAATTTTATTAAATACAATATTTCAAATAATAAGTTATATTTACAATTTAAATCAAAACTTTTCCACTAAAAATGCACATATACTGTAACTTTATTTGCCTAGAGCTTTTCGCTCTTCCAAGATTTTGCTTTGAATTTCGGAGTTGGTAGAAATGATGTCATTTCGGTCAACTTATACAAAAATGAATTTGTTTGGACGAATTTATTCAGAAGCATTTTATATTTATGAATTAAAATAAATATTTCAAGAATTTTTTTTCTCGCTAAAACATTTCATTTTTAATGTCCGCTTCTGCAATATTTTATTAGCCATCTTAAGGCAATAGTTGAAAATCTATTTTACGATGTTAAATTAAATGAAAATAACGTAATTTTTTCTTTTGACACCAACAGAATTTATCTCAATGTTCCAGTCGAGAGTAGAATTTGTGTTTCTAAATTAAAAGGATTCCTGAAGCTTGAATATGTGTGAGTTTGCATTTCGTAAAATGTTCTTGAAAACTACAATATTTTTTCCACTATTTATTCAAATATACGTTAATTTCAATTTAGAAATGATTTCAAACAATGATACCTAATAATCGTTGTCATTTTCCCTTTTCTCTCTTTTATCCACAAAAATTGAGCAATTTTAGTTTCCATCATTACAGAAATGTCATCAAAAATAACGTAAAAATTTATATCTCGAAAACTAATCAAATTTAAAAATTCTACGACCACTTTTAACATCCTGGGACCCATGCGGATAACTGGCGTTAATTTGATCACCCAACATTCCATATTCTAGGAGGGACAGCTGTGACATACAAACGGACAGTCACTTTTTAATATAATAGATTGATAAAGTTTTAATTTAGTCATAAAAATTAGTCAGGGACAAATGCTGAATTATTTATATTATTTTAAGTGCAAATGGCTCATTTCGTAATGGAGCCTGTGCGCAATGGATATAGATTAAAAAAACATTAATCTTGAAAATTATTTAAAAAGGCATAATAAATAAATCAATTAAGATACAGTTTTTAAGCAAATTGCATTTGAAAGTATATTTCTTCCTCTTTATAACGGGTGTAAAAATTGAAGATGCGCGATGTTTAGAATTTAAAAAAATTGCAGTAGCAAAGATTGCAAAACCGACATTTAATCGTCAAGCGTTGCCATTCTCAAAATGACGTCAGCTTTACGCACGGACATATTTTTCCTTTATAATATAGATAGATTTTCAAACGTGAAGTTCCGTTTGTCAGCTAAAACTTTGCATATGTAAATGTATTCTTTTGGCCTGAGGGTCTAATTTCAGTACCGCGAAGTACAAATTCCAGAAACTGATGTCTTTTAGATGTATTCGTGTAAATATATATAGTTTTATCAAAGAAAAGGATTGTTTTCTTTTAAATATGTCACTTTCTGAAGCATTACGCCAAGTGTCTCAAATTCGGTATCAGTCGAATGAAAATATATTGCAACATTAGTTTTATGAGCGAAAATGTTTTTTAAATAGTTACGTCATTTTCTGTTCAGACTTAAAATAAAGTTATTTTGAATTGTAATGAGTAAATGGTATCAATAAGGATAAATAAACTCCAATCTTTCTTTTTTTTTTCTGCAACAGTGAAAATAATACGATGGCTACCATTTTGATGAACTTTCAAAAAAACTTTTCAAATTAAATTAAAAATACAAAAGTGAAAATATTTAGAAAAATAGCTAGTACGAGGACATCTACAAATGAACAGCTTTCATTTAAAAAATTAATTATTAGCAAAATTGGTACAGTTGAAAGTTCAGGGAAGATGTCTAAAAAAGCTATCTAATCAATATATAGATTATTTTTTCTCTTTTACTTTAACAGTTGCCTAGCAACTCTATTTCATACAAATTACATTTAAAAGCACATAATTTTCCCAATTCGGCTTTAAAAATTTAAATTGTTCGATTACATATATGTTAATTTCGTGCTTTTTTATATATTATTCTTTTATTTATTTATTCATGAAGCGGTAATTTCGTTGTAGAATATTAGCGGGAGAGAAATTCTGATCTTTTTTTATGCGCAAATTGTTTATTAATATTTCGCAATGGAGCCGGCACGGCAAAATCATTTAACTTATAAATAAAAACGAAATAAACCAAAACTCACTGGGTTTTATAACAGACGATATTCTTGACATAGCACGTATTTAATTTCAATTTTTTTTCGGTTTTTATGAGAAAATGGCAACAGAAAGATACAGCAATCTACTATTTTCATTTATCCCCCTTTACTTTCAACAGAAATGGAGTACTTCAGCTGCCACAATTACAGAAAAAGTAATAAAAACTACAAAAAAATTAATATCTTAAAATTGAAATGAGATACAGCTTTCGAACAAATTGTATTTAAAGGAGCAATTTTTCGGTTATACGGCGGTGTAAAACTTTAAAATGTGCGATGTTTAGAAGTATAAAGTTTGCAGTAGAGAAAATTGCAAAACCAAAATTTCATTTCAAATTTCAAAGTGTTGCCATTCGCAAAATGACTTATGCGTTACGCACAGATATGTTTGTCCTTTATAATATAGATAGATAAAATTGTTAAAAGTAGTATATGTTTATTGATCAGATGGGGTAAATTATATTAAATTTGAAACTTGTGCTTAAATAAATCCCCACTCGCACCTCCCCTAACATTATTTCATTTGCAGGGGGTCGTACGTTTAATGGATTTTTTCAGGACATATATCACTATTTGTTTATAGAAAAATAAATCTAGGTTAAACGCGTGAAATTTCGCCTTATTTAAGAAGATATTTTTCCATATGAAAGTACTGGTACCGAAGAATTTCCCGGTCGTGAAATTTCAGGACAAGTACGACCACTGTATTTGTGCATGATATCTAAGATAAATTGAATTAATATTTATTAATAAGTTCTGGATGAAAAATATAGGCTATGCCTTATTTGAAAGACATTTTTCACTTTCATTTCATATCTAAAATGTCTCGAAAGTGGGAAAGGGGAACAGATAGACAGTCGAAGTTTGCATTACAAACTAAAACTGCAGTAAAAGAAGTGATTAGCAACGCTAAGATATAATAGCCTATTATAAGATCATATATTACAAATATAAATTCATATAAGTTTATAATTGTACATTTTAACTACGTAACATTGAATACATGGAGAAAAATATTGGTGTCCCATCCATCCCTATTAGTGTCCCATTCATCTCTGCTATATGGATGATTGGGACATAGAGTAACTTTTTTTAAGTTTTACAATATTTTACTGTATAACAATAATCTAGTCTAAATATGGAGCACAGATGTAGTAAAATACCTAATGCATGAAATGTGATATATAATACTGACAATACTTTAAAAAAGCATTAAAAATAAACATTTTTGAAAAAATGTCCCATTCATCCCCCACCTCCCCTATATTCTTCAATAGATTACGGATTGCAATGAGAAATCATTTTTTTACTGTTTTCTTTTTCTTTTTCTTTTTTTTCAAAAATTTTATTTAAACAGGGATTTAATCTAGATTTTTTATTGGAATTTTTGGGTTTCGTCCAACTCTTGAACTCTAGTTTAAGAATATGCGGCGCGGCAACTTGGCAATTTGAGTAAGCATTTCTATTTTTTCCAGCGTAAAACTGAAAAAGGAAACTGGAAAAGAAGGCAACTTCGCCAACTGTCTAAAAACAGTCAAAAGCGACAAAAATAAATGGAGAAATGAAAATGGAATTTTTTAATTGAAATAATATATTTAATTCATGACGTACCATTAAAAAGAAAAATAAATAGAATAGCAGTAAAAAAAAATCGAACAATTTTCGAACAACCAAAAAAATTTTCAATATACTTCTGCGATAGTGAGATTTGAGATTATTTCCGAAACCTTGGTTCATTGGATACTAAATAGATGTAATATTAGGATCAATGAAAACAAGTATTATGATTTTTAAGTTTTGGGGCTGCTGAAAACTTAGAAATGCGGAAATGTTGAAAAGAAAAAAAAAATCCCAAGAAAATCTGTTCTGAATAGTCCTTGTGGGAATTCATAAAATAGAAGTTTTGATTCAGTGTGTGGAAGTCATTTTATATGTAGTTATTTTAAAAGTTACTTCCGGATATAAATTCGCTAAAAAAGCAGAATTCGTGAAAGAGACAAATTCGCTAAACAAAAGTTTGTTAATAGTTGTTCTGATGTATTTGACCATTATGTCAATGACCCGAGTATATTTTATCCCTTTTCATCCCGACATCATTTTGTTAATATAAAAAGAAACAAAAACGAATTTAGTTATTTCCCCACCTCATATCCTCCAAATGCGGTGTTGTTACATTCTATGAAATAGGTGTGTTTTAAATAGAGTTTATGTAAGGATATCTTAAAATCCCACCAGATACACGGGAACCCCTGTTATTGGAGACGAATGGACGTTTTGGACGTTCACATAACGGTTGGGAAAGGTAATATGAAGGCGTGGGAAAACTCATTACAACTACTGTGAAAATACGAATAAAAAATATGTTTGAATCTTGATTCAAACATATAAATCTTTTATATTCATATGTTTGTAATGAATGTAAAAGCATTACAAACATATGAATGTAATGGATACATTATGGATACTCGAGTTTACGAAGATTTTAAAATAAAAAATACTGTGTGTTGGGCACCTCTCCCTCTCATCCATGAAAATAAGCGCCTCGAAAATCCGAAACATGTATGTAAAATATCGTTTGAAATAAAAACACAAATTTTATTTTATTTATCAACTTATGTATTTTAATTAGTTTGGACACATTTTTACTCTTCTAACAGAAAAAATAACCCTATTTCAATATTTTTACGACCAAATATTAAAATATAAAATATAAAAGATAACATATTATGCATATCCTTAAAAAATTATCTTTCATTTTGTTCATCTAGATATGGAAATTAATTAATTTGATTTTAATACTTAAGAAATATTAATAAACATGTGCAGATAAAATCTTAATTCGCTGCGCTAATAAAGTGTATGATTGCATACGCATCGTTTACAATCTTAAAAAATTATACATCTTACTTAAAATAGAAACTTCTACTGATTTTTAAAATTAAAAATTCCTTCTCATGTACCATTGCATTAAAAAAGTATTAAAACAAATGCAATAGATTTTTGTTTAATTATACATGAATTATCCTACTCCATATACACATCTGTGGAAGCATATGAAGCTATTTTTAATGGATTTTTGCTTAATGCGACATTAATGGCTTTATAAATAACAAAATTTCCTAAACGAATCCTTTATAAGTCGAATGACTCAACTTAATTAAAATACCTTACGAAAAATATAATTTGCATATTTTGTTACTTAAAAATAAAAAATTGTTAAGAAGAAATAATTATTTCTGACTTCACCTTAAGCAGTTGGGTTTGTACGTCTCATTTCTAAAAACTGCGTTGCGTTTTAATATATTGAACAAAAAAAGTGTTACTATATTATTTCACAAATGTTTTTGGTGGTAGCCAATACTGTTGGACCCGGTTAACGCATTGTGCCAAATTTATATAGCAGGTGTTTTCAACTTTTTGACTAGAATTTTTTTTTGACACCAAAAATTTCGAAAGGTAATTTTCGCTTTATTTAATCATAAAGTTTCCGTATTCAAATAAAACATTTTTTTAAATTCAGAATTATTGGTAGTTTGGTGGTTTATTTAAGCATTGTACATTTATTTTAACCGTTGCGTCAGCGCAAACCAGAGGATAATGTGTTAAAGCGATCATGCTTAATACGGGAGCCCTCTTAGCCCGCAGATTTTTCCCGGTACCTTCAACATCGCTCATAAGTTTAATTCAAAAATATCACGTTTAATAAGCGACAGTTTTTTTACGTGATTTCGCTTAATACGCGATAGATGTTGTTCCTTTGTAGGGAATGGAAACAGTCAAGTTATGACGTGAACTGGTAGATCTATACGAAAATGTCTTCTTTCTTCTTTCGTCTCCAATGTTGCCAATTTAGCAGATTTTTTCTTATTCAGATTAAAAAAATTTGTTTCCGTATATTTGCTTCATTTAATAACTAGTTAATTTAGGGAAAACATTACTAATTGTAAATATTGGTTGACATTTGAATTAAAAACAAATCTCGCTATATTAGCAACACTGCATTTCTTGTTTGATCTTCCGCGTTTAAACATTATTTGCCTCTCTCTTTTGTGTATGTTTTTACAGTAGTAATCCCGCATTTAAACATTCTTTGCCTCTCGCTTTTCGGTATGTTTTTACAGTAGTTGAAAGAGATAGACGAATTCAGGATGCTCAGACACGTTACAAAAATTTTTATGATTGCAGTTGTTTATACCGGTTGTGTTACTGCGTTTTTAAATGTAAGTTATGTTACTGCAATTTTTCATAATGCATGTTATAGGGGAAAAATTTAAACTGGTGAAGATTAAACAAATAAGTCTGTGGTTGTAAATTATATTATATTTTCTATGTTTTGTTTACTTTTTGCTACGCTTCGACTAATTTTATTTGATTATTAATAGAGATAGTTTTAGCCTTTCAATTTAAAAATGAAGGACATATCGCTCAACTGCAAGAAAGGTGATACATCTCGCAAAAATTCATTTTGCGTTTTGTTTCACTAAAAGGTCTGTCGTAGGTGTGTCTTGCTATGCAATAAGTTTCATAAGCGTAGTTGTACGGAAAACCACTTTATTGCGCTATATGTCCATTTGTGACCAAAAAAGAGATGGGGGAATATATGGGGAGGTATAGTTAACCAACCCTCCAAACCTCATCCTACGTCTTCATTCTTAAGGATTTTACGATTTTACATACTTTTTCATTCCTGCATGTAGATCTATCTGCTACATTTTCATGTTACAGTAAAATCATGCAAATTTCCTTTTGGCTCTCCTGTAAAATTTACATTTGTCGAGATGTGTCATTTTTCTTACGAGTTTGCGATATTATGATGGTACTAATTTTCACAAGTTCTAAATATGACTTTAATAACTGGATTATGACCTATGTGATCTAATGTATTATATTCTTTTTTGATATATTTCCTATATTAGTATATTTCCAATAGCTTATGATTCTGAAAATTTAGAGCGCTTTTTTATATTAAAAATGTTAATTAAAATTATGATAGAAAAAAAAAAAAGAATAGTCGCATCATTAAATATGCAAGGAAACGTCCTACACATGAGGCTGATTATAGATTTGAAACTGTTCTTTTGATCTTTTTGTGAAATACTTTTTTAAAGGAAGATATTGTTCTTTGACGGAGAGATGAAAGATTACGTTAAAGTTTTCCTTTAACAATTTTTAAGATTATATAGTTAACAGCTATTCAGTTAATGCATTTTTTTCTATACAAAATGATGAGTATGTTACTCATAAAAATATATGTAATATAATATTTTTAAAAACAAGAATAAAAAAAAACAAACAGTGGCCATAATAAAATGTGGGAAAAAATTTTAAAAATAAAATAAGATTATACATATAGATAAATAATATCAAATATTTCAAATAATTAAACAATAAAAGAAAAAAAAAAGATTGATTTGAGTAGATGCCAAATCGGGCAATCTCAAATATCAAACATACATTCAAAGTGAAAATAAAAATATACTCTACGTAACATGTAATCGTCAAATTGTCATAGAGCAAAACGAAAATAGCCATTTGAGGGAAAATTATATCTTCATTCAATTAATTGTTACATACAATCTCAAGGAGCGATATTCATACTGAAATTGTACCAAATGTTCAAAGCGAACATACAATTTTTATACATATTTAAATTTTTTAAGTTCATTTCTGATTAAGATATTAAACGTGAAATGATTAAGCTAAAAAAAATAATATTCATTAATACTTAAATTTATAATGTTAAATTCCATTTTTATCGTTTTGAATCTGATTGCAATGTAGGTAGGTTTTGAAGAATATCTCAAACATAACTTGTAGGAATCAACTCTAATTTTGAATATTCATATTTGAGACTTCAAGAAATGTTTACCTCTTTAAAGATTTACAAATCCCACATCGATTGCTTTCAAAAATGAAAAAAATATATATTTAGGCAGTGTTTTTTTTCAAAAAAAAAGTACGAATTGTGTCCTACGAATACTTTAACAGAAATATTTTAACAGCTTGAAATGTACCAATCCAAAGTTACAGCTTATTTAAACAAATAGGTTTAAGTTGTTCTTCAGAAAATATATTTGCATTGCAACCAGTTTTAAGTCGATTAAAAAGATGTGTTCAAAATTTCAAATCATTAGAATGATTAAATTTTTCACCGTATGAGATTTGTACACCTGTTATACAAATGTAACATTTACTGAAATATTCAAATAGGAATCGTCTTTTTTTGCATTGAAAACATCAGAGTATGGTACAATTTCAAGACGAAGACGGTGTCATGAGATTATACATTTAACATAAATTAAAATATGGCATAAGTTGTTATCGAATCTCTTTTTTTTTGTCCCTCTGCATCAGTTTCTCGATGGTATTAAATAGGGATTCATTTTCGACACCAGCCGATAATTACAGGGATGAAAAATTATAAATTTTCAAATGTTCTTGAAGAGCATCAAAAAAATGAAATTTGAGGAATATTTGAGGAATATTTGAGGAACTCGTATCTAATAAATATTTTATTATTTTATTTTGTATTTACTGAAAATTCAAAGATGGGGCCAATTTGATACTATCTGGACATTTGCAGTTTTTAATTCCTTTAGAATATCTGTTGTGGTTACTTACAACCACTGCCATATTTTTATTTAATTTCATTTAGAAATTTTTTTTTAAAATCTATTATTCATTTAATTTTAATATTCGCATTCTAAAATTATTTTAATTCCCTTTTTTCCTCAAACTTCCGCTGTAAACTTTCCATTCTGGTGTAACATTTCATTTCATTTTAAAATCATAAACGTCGTTTTGAAGTCTATACTTCCGGTAAAAGAATTATCTGGAAAATTCCATAACTTTCTATGTCTAAAGCCATTTCCTTTTGTAGCTCCGCCCCTTAGCAAATAATATTTAAATCAGTTTAATAAGTAATTTCAAAATTCGTAGCACTTTACTACTGTTTGGCATCTTATCTTAGTGCAATCTATAAAATGTCCTCTAATTTAAAGCAGATTTTATATGCTTTAACATTGCAATTTATGCCAACGCAGGGCTCATATGTTTGTTCCGCCAAATTGGCGTCTTCCATTTTTATGGCAACCTTAATCTCTCTTTCACATCGCAGTACGTTTTGCGCAGTCAGTTCATAGTCCAGGCAATAGAGACCGTACAGGGACTCTACCTAGCAAAATGAATGATAGTACTGGGAAAAGGCTTACTATATGTTTTTTGGGTCGCTGAATCCGAATTTTTAACTTCCCACCAAAATTTCCCCCGGCAACCCTCCCAAATTGTTGGTGAAATGCCCCCAAAAAAGGTTTTTAATTAAAAAATCATTTTTTTATTGTTTTAGGGGAAAAGTAGCTAGAAAGTCACAAAGTAGACAAAATTTGCAACAAATTAGATATAGTATGACATTATGACTTAGGATGAAGGGGAAGGGAGGGATCTGCCTCGGAACATGCGGTGCAGTGCTGCGTGGACTAAGTTGCGCAATTCCACTTAACCACTTTCACGTTTACATTAGCCCTCCCATCTTCCCTCCGAACTTTCTCTATAAGGTTTACTTTAAGTTTTTTGGGTCGCTGAATCCGAATTTTTAACTTACCCCCAAATTTTTCCCCCCGAAACCCCCCAAATAGTTGTTTTTAACTTAAATTTCTTATTGTTTTAGGGGAAAAGCATTACGAAATTCAGAAACTAGACAAAATTTGCAAGAAATAGGATATATGACATTATGACGTAGGCTAAACAGGGAGAGAGGGGGCTGCCTCGGAACATTCCCCGTGCGCTTTTCTCAAAAACCAAATTTTTTCAAAAAATCAATTTTTTGGGGTGTTGCCGGGTGAAACTTTGGTGGGAAGTTACAAATTCCAATTCAGCGACCCCAAAAACATAAAGTGAGTCGAAATCCAGAACTAGTATTAATTTTGCCAGTTAAAATCCCCTATTGCCTGGACTTCATAATTTAGTGCACGTAGCGCCGCAGTGCATGTTCAGAGGCAGCGCTCACCCACCCTCCCCGTTCATCCTAATTCATAATGTCTTATATCCTATTTGTTGCAAATTTTGTCTAGTTTCTGAATTTCGTAATGCTTTTCCCCTAAAACAATAAGAAATTTAAGTTAAAAACAACTATTTGAGGGGGTTTTTTTTTGGGGGGGGGAAATTTTGGGGGAAAGTTAAAAATTCGGATTCAGCGACCCAAAATTCTTAAAGTAAACCTTATGGAGAAAGTTCGGAGGGGAGATGGGAGGGCGAATGTAAACGTGTGAGCGGTTAAGTGGAATTGTGCAACTTAGTTTACGCAGAACCGCGCGCATTTTCCGATGCAGATCCCCCCTTCCCCTTCATCCTAAGTCATAATGTCATATATCTAATTTGTTGGAAATTTAGTCTACTTTCTGAATTTCTAGATATTTGTCCCCTAAAACAATAAAAAATGGATTTTTTGAATAAAAACTTTTTTTGGGGGCATTTTATCAAAATTTGGGGAGGTTGCCGGGGGAAATTTTGGTGGGAAGTTACAAATTCGGATTCAGCGATCCAAAAAACATCTAGAAAGCCGATTTTCAGTACTGCCATTAATTTTGCTAGGTAAAATTTCCTATTGCCTGGACTATCAGTTGAGTTCGGATTTCAATGCAGAATGGCTCCCTTTTTGCCGTTCTGTGAAAATTCATGTGCGCGCCAGCATGAGAGTGGTTTGGGTTTTAATGTAGAATGGTACCAGCCTTTTTTTTCTCTTCGAATAATCTTGTGTGAGCAAAGAAAGTAGTAAAATGAAAGAATATATTTTACGAAGGAGTGATCGGCTACTTATTTTTCTTCTGCTTGAGTTCAGATTTGACAACGGTTCCTCTAACCGTGATGCGTCGACGATTTCTTCAGATAATAAAAGTGGATAGAATCTTATCGGATGTCTGCATATCATGTGTTACTTCTTTTTTTTTTATTCAGCTGGTGTTTGTGTTAGAAGTTGTGGTATTCGATGCTAAAAAAAATCTTCTAAATGCATTTCTCTTTTTACTTGTGCCCCCACAACCCCCAGGAGAAAATTATATTGTATTTTCTTTCAAAAATAAGTGTTCATAAAAAGATCGATTTTGTGTATTTTTCATCATAAAAAAGGTACAGCTAAAAACAAGAGTTGTCCTTTATAAAAATGCTCCTTTTGTTCCAAGACAGTTTCATCAAAAATAAAGATATTTTCGTTGATGGTTATCGTCTCTGCATTTCATTCTAATGCGTCTACTACTGTTCTTTTGTTTTCAGGTAAGTACAGGTAATGCTTTTGCTTTTTTTTTTTTTTGTTCTTGAATTATCAAATATATGAGAAGTAAATATTGGATTATTTTAATTAATGACTGTTATGTCTGAGTGGTCTTTTGTGGCCACAGCAAAATGTTATAACACTATACGATTGATCCTAAAAAATGATTTCTGGATTATTAATTGGAATTTCAATATTTACTTCTCATATATTTGATAATTCAAGAACAAAAAAAAAAAAGCAAAAGCATTGCCTGTACTGACCTGAAAACAAAAGAACAGTAGTAGACGCATTAGAAGGAAATGCAGAGACGGTAATCATCAACGAAAATATCTTTATTTTTGACGAAACTGTCTTGGAAGGAGCATTTTTATAAAGGAGCATTTTTATAAAGGACAACTCTTGTTTTTAGCTGTACCTTTTTTTTTATGATGAAGAATACACAAAATCGATCTTTTTATGAACACTTATTTTTGAAAAAAATGCAATTGAATTTTCTCCTGGGGATTGTGGAGGCACAAGTAAAAAGAGCAAGGCATTTATAAGATTTTTTTTTTTTTTTTTTACCATCGAATACCAAAACTTCTAACACAAACACCAGTTGAATAAAAAAAAAGAAGTAACACATGATATGCAGACATCCGATAAGATTCTATCCACTTTTATTATCTGAAGAAATCGTCGACGCATCACGGTTAGAGGAACCGTTGTCAAATCTGAACTCAAGCAGAAGAAAAATAAGTAGCTGATCACTCCTTCGTAAAATATATTCCTCATTTTACTACTTTCTTTACTCACACAAGATTATTCGCAGAGGGAAAAAAAGCCAGGTACCATTCTACATTAAAACCCGAACCACTCTCATGCTGGCGCGCACATGAATTTTCACAGAACGGCAAAAAAGGAGCCATTCTGCATTGAAATCCGAACTCAACTCAAATGACTGCGCAAAACGTACTGCGATGTAAAAGAGAGAATAAGGTTGCCATAAAAATGAAAGACGCAAATTTGGAGGAACGAACATATGAGCCCTGCGTTGGCATAAATTGCAATGCTAAAACATATAAAAACTGCTTTAAATTAGAGGAAATTTTATAGATTTCACTAAGATAAGATGCCAAACAGTAGTAAAGTGCTACGAATTTTGAAATTGTGTATTAAACTAATTTAAATATTATTGGCCAAGGGGCAGAGCTACAAAAGGAAATGACTTCAGAAATAGAAAGTAATGGAATTTTCCAGATAATTCTTTTACCGGAAGTACAGAGTTCAAAACGACGTTTATGCTAGATTAATTTTAACACAATTATTCTAATTGGTAAACAAATCATATTAGATGTAAATTTCCAACTGGGCGAAAAATGTCCGGACCAGGACTCGAACCCGGGACCTCCCGGCTGAAGCCGCCAGCGCTCTGCCATCCGAGCCATCCCGGACGATTCTGGTCGAACTTTTTCACCCAGCTAACCTTGAAGATTACAGCATCTGGTCTGAAACCTGGTTCAGCTCGACAGAATAAATCTCAGGTAATGGAACTCCAGAAATCGCTGGATACGAAATTACACTAGATTACTTTTAACACAATTATTCTAATTGGTAAACAAATCATATTAGATGTAAATTTCTAACTGGGCGAAAAATGTCCTGGTCCGGACATTTTTCGCCCAGTTGGAAATTTACATCTAATATGATTTGTTTACCAATTAGAATAATTGTGTTAAAATTAATCTAGTGTAATTTCGTATCCAGCGATTTCTGGAGTTCCATTACCTGAGATTTATTCTGTCGAGCTGAACCAGGTTTCAGACCAGATGCTGTAATCTTCAAGGTTAGCTGGGTGAAAAAGTTCGACCAGAATCATCCGGGATGGCTCGGATGGCAGAGCGCTGGCGGCTTCAGGCGGGAGGTCCCGGGTTCGAGTCCTGGTCCGGACATTTTTCGCCCAGTTGGAAATTTACATCTAATATGATTTGTTTACCAATTAGAATATGTGTGTTAAAATTAATCTAGTGTAATTTCGTATCCAGCGATTTCTGGAGTTCCATTACCTGAGATTTATTCTGTCGAGCTGAACCAGGTTTCAGACCAGATGTTGTAATCTTCAAGGTTAGCTGGGTGAAAAAGTTCGACCAGAATCGTCCGGGATGGCTCGGATGGCAGAGCGCTGGCGGCTTCAGCCGGGAGGTCCCGGGTTCGAGTCCTGGTCCGGACATTTTTCGCCCAGTTGGAAATTTACATCTAATACGACGTTTATGATTTTAAAATGAAATGGAATGTTACGCCAGAAAGGAAAGTTTATAGGGGAAGTTTGAAAAAAAGGGAATTATAATAATTTTTGAATGCGAATATTAAAATTAAATGAATAATAGATTAATTAAAATTTTCTAATTGAAATTAAATAAAAATATGGCAGTGGTTGTAAGTAACCACAACAAATATCTTTGCTAATTTTTTTTCGAGGAATTCTATAAAGGTATCTTTCATACTTTTGTCTACTTAGTAAGTTTCGCACAGTTATTTTATTGTTTATTTGTAGAAATTGCGAATGAGGTCCCCATCTTAGGCAATGAGGGAATAAATGAAAGCTTTCTAGCATGACACCAAATATTCTCATAAATGCAACAAATGCAGATTGTTTATGTGTAACAGTCTTACCTCATGTGTTATTTTGTATTTTGATTGCCAAAAAGATGAATAGAAGAACTGATGGTAATTCAAAAACATTACTACCATTACTCCTTATATATATATTTTTTTAGTTTTTGTGTTTTTTTTTGCGTTTTTTTTTTTTTAACTTTTTCTTTTTGAGTTTTTGTGTTTTCTTTTTACTTTTTCCTTTTTTTCTTTTTGTGTTTTTTTTTCGTGTTTTTTTTTTCACTTTTGTGTTACTTTTTCTTTTTGATTTTTTGTGTTAATATAAAAATTCATAATATTGTGGAAATTATACTTTCGCCTTTCTAGATTGCCAGTAATTTGTCGATATTTAATCTTTTGATCAGTTTTCCGGCCTATACGTTATAATTTTCATGGGGTCAAAATGACCTCATTTTAGACATTTAAGTAATATTTATATCTTAGTACTGCGAGGGTTGAAGTCTTGATAATATATCACTGCATTCAAAAGTTCTAGGACGCCTGCAAGGTTAGCTTAGTGGTTAAAGCAACAGCACGGTACTCTGTGAACCAAAATTCGAGTCCTGGCCCAGGCTAATGTTTCACGCCTATTGGGTTATTTTATAATTTGTGTTCAAATCTGTCTTAGTGTATGTACCTGTATGAAAAAATGAATTCAGACGTTCATTTATGTGTGCTTCAATATTGGCGAGAATAGGGAGGGTTGACCATACGGGAGGCTTAACCCACCCATCAGTTTTCATATTTAAAAGAATTTCAGAGTTTTATCATTAGGTGTCAGCCAAAGCTACTGGAATGCTCGAACAGCAGTCTTTGTTTCATACAGATAATCGAAATAGATGTGGAAGAAATCAATTATGAGGCGTTTTCATCCTAAAAGTTGTGTTTTTTAGAAATATTTTGTAACCTTTTTTCAGATAAAATATATCATAGGAATTTAAGTAAGTAGATTTTAAGTAATGCAGAAATATCGAGCTTTCATTCCAGGCATAAATATTGTACAGTGAGTTAGGCTTAACATAACAATGTGCTATTCTTTGGAAAAGGGCTATGTGGGGAAGCTTGATCAAGTCAATGTGAGGGAGGGTTGGCCAGATGAAATCTTTTTATTATACACTATGCATAATGAAAGGTTAATGGTTATACATGAAAAATAATGTAAAATTATTATGTAAAGCCACGATAAAATAGGGTGATGGAAAAGAAAATGTTTAGATTAAAGAATGATGTGAAAAATTGCTATAGTATCCTCTGCAAGAAAAAAATTTAAGGAAATATAAATGGAAAGTTGATAGCAACTTTTTCCATTTAAATATTACTACATTAGGTAAATAGAAACAGAGTAAAAAAAACTAGAAAGGGCTAGAAAGTATAAAAGCAGCAGTCTTAACACTTTCAGGGGCAGCGATATGCTTATAAAACCACTTCATTATAATTCCCAAACGCCCCAATGGCACCAGAATTTTGCTAAAATCTTTTCCATTTAATATGTGAAATATACCCTTTTTTATTTAATAATAAATTTATTCGTAAATTTCACTGCCAGTCATTTATTTCAACATTTTAGTATTGATAGTACTTTGCCACTTAAAGGGATAAAGAAGATAATGATCAGTTAAGTACACGTGCAGCTGAAAAAGAACATAGCATTGATAGAAAAACTTTTGGAAGGTATGTAGATAAATTTCACCAGCATGAATACTGTGAGATGAAGCCAAAGTATGTGACAATTGGAGTTGTCAGATCACAAAAAGTAGGAAAAGGAGACAAAAAAAGCTGGACAGTGGCTCTAAATTCCGGGCATAATAATGAAACCCTATGAAAACGAAACCTGTCTCTAACGGAATACTGCCTTAAATGTTAAATTTCATTTCCCTTGCTGTACAATTATACCTGATCAGACAAATTCTGCTTAAAACAAAATTTTTCTCCTCTGAATTACGATTGCGTCTAAACTGGTTTGTTGTAGCATCATATTTTCAAAAATGTTTTTTATAATAATTAAAGCATGCAACATAAAGTTACATTGCCTTTTTTAAACAGATTTTATTTCTCTTTACAAATATTTCAATATAAAACAAAGTGGGTCAACCCTCCCATATGTGGGAAGCCTTGACTTATTATTTTCTCATGGTTAATATCGATTATTTTTCAAATTTCTTATATATTATACTTATATAGCAATTTTATTTTGATAACTGATTGTATAACGAATAAAATGATATATAAAACTTTATTCTACGTTCAATATTTAAAAAATTAAAAATTATTTTGTAAAAAGTGGGTCAACAATCCTTAGTCTCCCCTATATTGTGGATCAATATTATATGAATTTATTCATCGTATTTCCCGTCATCCAATGCTGATTGTTATCCGAGCAGTAACGTTCCCCAATATGACTTATTAGCGAGAAATTGCCGAGCTCGGACGTTGGCAATGGTAACTTAGTGGTTAAAGCAACAGCACTCTATGCTGTGGATGCATTTGCGATTCCAGTCCCCTGCTAATATTTTACTAATGTTTGGTTATTGTATTCATTGTGTTCACCTCTGTCTTAATATATGCATCTTTAATAAAAAGAAAGGAATTCAGACGTTAATTTAGGTGTGCTTTAATCATTTTAATAACTGTTCCAAAATTAAAGTTAATGAAGACGTTTTACAAAACAAAAAACTTTACACTATGTTACGTTAAATTTCACACTAATTAAGAACATTAAAATAACGACTAACAACTATAAATTTTATTAGAGTAAAATGGCAAACAAAACATTTAAAATATTAAAAAAAAATTCATTTTATATAAAACACCCATGTTTCTAATTTAAATCATAATTCACAGATTGTAGTAAGTTCTTTTGTCTTTCGAAGTATACTGATAAAGAATTATGTATTGACTTGGCATATATTATGTTTCCTTGAATAAGAAAATTATCGAGTTGTAATTTTCGCATCTGCGCGAAAATGTATCCACTCTGCGGCTCTAACCGAGTGAATATTGTGTTTTCTTGTCGTACAGATATCTTAAATGGCAGAACATTGACAATTAAAGGCAACTGTTCTGGCTTCGAGTTCCATCCTGAATACATTTTTTCTCAGTTGGACAAGTCACAGCTGCATATAATTATTTAACTAATGACGTGAGTGTGTTTAAAGTAATTAATTGATGTGTAATTACTCATCCATAGTTTTTTGGACCTCCTTTACCTGCTGTTTTTTCTATACAACTGTCTTAAGTAACAGTCCAGATGTCATAACCAAGTGGTATTTATTTTGTTTTGTTGGAGTGTCGTCAAGATAACTCAAATCGTATGCATTGACAATTTGTGTATGTGAATATATTTGGCAATAAGAATACAATAAAATAGATCTATTAGTAATTTTATTTTATTTCCATTCCATTCATTATTTTTTTTGGTTTAGTGATATTTTCAGAGACTTGCATTTTAGATATTTTATTAATTATCTATAGATATTTCAGACTATGATAATAATATATGTGAAAAAAAAAATGTTTATTACAACTTTTAGTTTGTTACCAATATAACTTACAACTTTAACACACACCATTTCTTATTACCCAAAACTTATATAAGCTGAGTATCCCCTATAGGCATGATCAACAATAAGTTGTTCTAAAGAACTTGCTTTAAAACTCTTCTCTTAACTGTACTACAGTGAAAAGTATTTTCGGTTGACTTCCTTTTAAGAACTTTCCTAGATGGATATTTGTTTTTGTAAGCTTTCTGTTTCATACAGATAGTGCGTGATAATTCATCTATTAAATCTACTTTATGAAAACTATACTAAACATCCTTTCTTTTATTTTGTAGTTTTATATCTGATGGAAAGTACTATTTAGTATTATTAATTATAGTTTTTTATCTTATTGTGCATTGTTACGGTCTTTTTTACATTTAATTGAGATTTACTCATAGAGTATAACGCAAGGAAAAAAAATATATAAAAATTACAATATTTATATATATATATATATGTAGTTTAAAATTTAATTATTGCGTTGAATTTTACGAAACTTCCTGTTGAGAATTCGATTACAAATATAAAAAATAATTTTATTTGTGTAATGTATATTTGTAATACTTTTATAAAAGCAGTATAACATACTTTTATAAAAGCAAATATCTTATAAATATTGCTTAATATATAAAAGAATTCTCATATTTTATAACTTTGAGGTCTGAGCTATATAAACCATATATGTCCCTCTGAACTGTAAGTATTTGGTACTTTTCATGATTAAAAAAAAAATACTTGGAACATATTCATTTAATATCTACCCTATCTATATTATAAAGGACAAACATATCTGTGCGTAACGCATACGTCATTTTGCGAATGGCCGCACCTTGAAATTTGAAGTAAAATTTTGCTTTTGCAGTTTTCTCTACTGAAAATTTTTAAACTTCTAAACATTGCACATTTTAATTTTTTACACCGTCGTATAAGGAAGAAAATGCTCTTTTAAATGCAATTTGTTTGAAAGCTGTCTCTCAATTTATTTTTGAGGTATAAATTTTTTTGTAGTTTTTAATACCATTTTTCTAATCGTGGCAACAAAAGTGCCCCATTTCTATTGAAAGTAAACGGAAAATAGTCGAAAATACGAGATACTGTATCTTTTTGTTGCCATTTTCTCATAAAACCTGAAATAAAGTTGAAATTAAATTATGGGCTGTGTCAAGAATATTGTCTTTTATTTCGCGATAATGACGTCATATAAATACTTTTCTATAGACTAAGTTTAAGACGGGATTGTAAAAGCGGATTGCTTTGGCGGATGCAAATGACGTCATCTTATAAAAAAGCGTGTATTTTAATTCTTGAACCTGAATTATGTTTTGTAGAAGTGCATCATTTTTACAGTCCCGCAGCTTTGAAATTCTTCAGAGGTGAAAAAGCTTCACTTTTGAAAATAATGTAATCGAAATCACACATTGATAAAACGCAATGTTTTCTATATTATAAAGGACAAACATATCTGTGCGTAACGCATACGTCATTTTGCGAATGGCAACACCTTGAAATTTGAAGTAAAATTTTGCTTTTGCAGTTTTCTCTACTGAAAATTTTTAAAATTCTAAACATCGCACATTTTAAATTTTTACACCGTCGTATAAGGTAAAGAAAATGCTCTTTTAAATGCAATTTGTTTGAAAGCTGTATCTCAATTTATTTTTGAGATAATATTTTTTTTTAGTTTTTAATGCCATTTTTCTAATTGCGGCAACAAAAGTGCCCCATTTCTATTAAAAGTAAACGGAAAACAGTCGAAAATACGAGATACTGTATCATTTGTTGCCATTTTCTCATAAAACGAGAAATAAAGTTGAAATTAAATTATGGGCTATGTCAAGAATATTGTCTTTTATTCCGCGATAATGACGTCATATACATACTTTTCTATACACGAAGTTTAACACGGGATTGGAAAAGCGGATTGCTTTAGCGGATGCAAATGACGTCATTTTATAAAAAAGCGTGTATTTTAATTCTTGAACCTGAATTATATTTTGTAGAAGTGCGTCATTTTCACAGCCCCGCTGCTTTGAAATTCTTCAGAGGTGAAAATGCTTCACTTTTGAAAATAATGTAATCGAAATCACACATTGATAAAACGCAATGATTTACAAAAAAATTAGAGTATCTGTAAAAGAGAGGTGACTTGCAAATAATAGCGATTTATATTAGAGAAATTGATGATTCTCGCCTGAATGGATTTGCTTCGCCGAGTTAGACAAGCAAACAAATAATTCGAGGTTTAAAATAATATCATGTTCCTGAAGTTTTTGTCCAAAATTATCTCGAACAATAAAATTTTAATGCTATTCCTTAGGACATTCTACTATAATTTTATCAAAATAACATAATTTGCTTAATTTAATTTTTCCTAATTTTATATAATCTATATATTTAAAACGCAAGTGTGTTTTTTAGTCATCTGTCTTGATCTTTCTGCTGAACCAATTTTACTAATATATATATATATTTAGCTGAAAGCTGTTCATTGTAGATTTGATCGCACTATCTGTTTTTATTTAAATATCCCCACTTTAATATTTTAATTTTAAAAGCCTTTTATGAAAATTCTTCAAAATGGTGAAAATTAGATAGCTTTAATTTTTGCAGACAAGAGAAAAATAATGAGGTATATTTATCTTTATTCACACCATTTTCTGATAAAAATCCAAAATTGTTGATAAAAATAGTTGCATAGCGTTTAGTGGCGCAAAATCCCATTAGGAATGTACGGAGGTGTTCTAAATTAAAAGAGAAATTAGCGGACTGTTAACATAAATGTTTTAATGAAGACTAATGGCGACTTGTTGCCGCAGAGGTTGTTCCTCTTACACTCATGCGTACTCAACCCGTGATCCGGGTTCAACGAAAGGGTTACATTAAAAGGATTGATTGCCAATTGGCATAGATGCGGGGGAGGTGTTCCGTCGCCAAAGGCGAATTACAATGTTTGTTACAGGTACGGAACATCCCGCCCGGCGTTGAAATATTATATTTCAATATGTATAAATGCAATACAGATAAAAAAAAACAAAAAAAAACACAACATAGTATAGATTATAAGCAAAGAAATAAAATAAACACAATTAATACACAATGAAACACAATTACAGTCCAGATTTTTGTTAATCATTGTCATTTATGGGTAACTGCTTATTTGGTTAACAGAACGTTTAAAATTGCCCTTAGCGGTGCGTAGTTCTACTACTCTGACCATTCCGTCAGCACCTGGGATTACCTTAGTAATGCGACCTAGAGACCAGGTGCAAAGTGGGAGTTAAGTGTCCTTTAATAGGACCAACATGCCTGGCAAAATATTTTGTTTTTTAAACATCCATTTGTTTCTCTCCTGTAAATTATTGAGATAATTGTTTTGCCAGCGTTTCCAAATAGTTTGGGTTAATTTTTGAGTCCTTTACCACCTGTTAAGCAAGTTATCCTTTACCTCCATCAAATTAGGTTCAGGAATTAAATTAAGGGGCCTGCCTATGAGAAAGTGGCCTGGAGTTAACACCTGAAGATCGTCAGCATCTGTGGACAAGGGACAAAGCGGTCGCGAATTTAAAATCGCTTCGATCTGTGTTATTACGGTTAGAAATTCTTCGATCGTGAGATGAGCGGAACCTACTGCTCTTTTTAAATGGTATTTGAAGGCCTCAACTCCTGCCTCCCAAAGTCCACCAAAGTTGGGTGCTCTAGGAGGGGAGAATTTCCAGTTAATGCCTTCTGAAGCTAAAAAGTTACAAACTTCATCACTGGCTACAAGTTTACGTAAACGCTTCAGTTCTGCTGAAGCCCCAACAAAATTAGTAGCGTTATCGCTAAAAATTACCAAACTCCTCCCACGACGAGCGAAGAATCTCTTTAGCGTTGCTATTATCGCCTCGGATGTCAAGTCGGAGACAAAATCCAAGTGTACAGCTTTAGAGGCCATACACACGAAAATGGCAACGTATATTTTTTGGAAGGTACCCTTTCTCTGACCCTTATATTTTATTTCAAAGGGGCCACACAGATCTAATCCTACTCTGGAAAATGGTGAACTGGGCGTTATTCTTTCAGGAGGGAGATCTTCCATTACTTGATTAGCCAGCATAGGCTTCATTTTAAAACATTGCACACATTCATGTACTACCTTGCGAGCTGTGTTTCTACCGCTAAGAGGCCAATATTTTTGGCGCACAGTGTTCAAAAGAGCCTGGGGCCCGACATGAATATCTCGTACATGATAATACTGGAATATGATTCTCGTTAAGCGACAGCTCGCTGGTAGCACTATAGGAAATTTGTGATCAAATGGTAAGTTAGATTTAGCCAATCTACCTCCCACCCTTATCAAGCCATTCGAATCAATAAAGGGGTTCAAAAATTTTAACTTACTTGAACCATGCACCGAAGATCCCCCTTTCAGGGCGGAGATTTCCTTGGAAAAATACATTACCTGCACATGCTTAATCAAGCACACTTCTGCCCCCATTAATTCCTCCAGTAACAGAGGGCCTGTTGCAATTCCTACCCTCTTACACTTAAAAAAAAAACCTAAAAATATATGCTACAATTATAATTAATTTAAGAAAATTATTTGTTAAAGTCAACAAATTATCAAAAAAATTAATGTCCATATTGTTGATTAAAGTCACTTGTCTACTGGCTTTGAGTTCATTGGAATAATAACTGTTAGAGCAGTCAGTAAGACTAGAAATAGGTTTCTCTATTGCTTCTTTAAGAATTTGAAGTGGCGGCCCATTCCACCATAGTTCACTGGAGGCAAGGTTTTTCACATCCATTCCTCTGGATATCAGGTCTGCGGGGTTATGCTCCGATGGTATATGGTGCCATGGAATGTTCCTTGAAATGTCCTTTATTTGCACTACACGGTTGCCGACAAATGTTTTAAGTAAATGTGGAGCAGTGTCCATCCAAGCTAAGGCAATGGTCGAGTCTGAAAATAGTCGCACAGCATTCACCTGTTGGTTTAAAGAATCTAAGACCTTACAGGTTAATTTTGCAAGAAGAAGACACGCTGATAGTTCCAAGCGGGGTACGGTTATCACCTTTGTAGGGGCCACTCGTGACTTGCTGCAAAGAAGGTGACTAACCGTTTCGTTGGAGTTACATATAGTTTGCACATAAATAACTGCACCGTATGCCTTTGAAGAAGCATCGGCGAAGCCATTAAGTACCACTGATTGGACGTGCACCTTTAAGAAGCATATCGGTACGTTGATGGACTCGAGCTCTGGCAATGTTGCGATAAAGGTTTTCCATTGTTTGGAAATTTGCGAAGGTAAAGTATCATTCCATTGTAATTTAAGCAACCACAATTGTTGCATGAATATCTTTGCCTTTGCGATCACTGGCCCTAAGAGACCAAGAGGGTCATAAAGCCGGGCAATTTGCGATAGCACCTCTCGTTTGGTGAAAGTACTTGTTATTTTAACGTTGACTTTGTATGTAAATGTATCGCTAGAACTGTTCCAAAGCATGCCTAAAGTTTTAACCATTATTTCTTCTGAATTTCTATCCAAGGGAAATATCTGATTGTCAGTAGATTGGACCTTATTAGTACACCATTTATGCAAAATCATTCCCCCCCTCTGAAGGAGTTGTGTTAATTCTGCTTGCATTAAATTAAATTCCTCTAAATTGGATGACCCCGACAAGCAATCATCCATATAGAAATCTTTCAGTACAATATTGGAAGCTAATGGAAAAGCCCTTTGCTCATCTAAGGCGAGTTGTTGTAAGACCTTGGTGGCCAAAAATGGGGCGCAAGCTGTTCCATACGTGACCGTTGATAATTGAAAGACCTTAACCGGGGATGATGCACTGTCTTTCCACAGAATTTTTAGGAATTTGTATTGGGACGGATTTATCTCTATCATTCGAAACATTTGTTTGATGTCGGCTGTAAATGCATAAATATGCTTTCTAAATCGAACCAATATCGAAAAGAGATCGTCCTGTAGCACACCACCCTTGCACAATAAATCATTCAATGAGTATCCATTACTACTTTTTGCGCTTGCGTCATATACGACGCGCAATTTAGTTGTCGTGCTAGATGGTCGTAAAATTCCGTGATGGGGTAAATAATAGCCGTCCTCAAATTCATTAGTTTCCTCTATTTCATGCATGTGATTAAGAAACTGATATTCATTAAGAAATTGTGTATATAAATTCCGCATTATAGGGTCACGATCTAGACGTTGCCATAGATAATTTAATCTTTTCAATGCAACGATTTTTGAATTTCCTAAATTGGGCTCGGAAATTTCCGGTTTGAAAGGCATTTCTACGACATATCTGCCATCCGGATTTCTAAAATGCGTTTTATCGAAGTGCCTATTGCAATATTCTAACTCTTTGCTATCACAAGGTTTTAAATTTCCCACCTCTTCTATCTCCCAAAAAGATTTCAATGTGTTATCTAAAGCTTCTAAATTTTTCGTTAAGAAACAATATTTTTTCGTATTGTTTACTACATTGTTATACACACAACCAGAAATTAGATAACCAAACACACTTTCCTGTAAATATAAGTGCTTTCCTAACTTTATTTTGTCTACCTTTAATAATTCAAAGAACATTTCCGCACCTAATAAAATTTCAACCTTATTTGGAATAAAAAACTGTGGGTCAGCTAAACAGATGTTCGAAGGAATGTTTAATTTATTTATGTTTATTTCCTTTCCAGGAGTGAAATCTGTGATTCTCGGGATGATCAACAAGTCCAGATTCCATCGCAAATCGCCTCTCTTATTATTAGAGACACACGCCTTCACTTTAGCTTTCAAGGACATCGGTGAATTATTAAGACCTGCAACGGGAATGTTAATTGATTGTTTTTTCAAACCTAAAGTTTCAGCTGCTCTTAAACTTATAAAATTATTCTGTGAGGCACTATCCAATATTGTACGAAAAGGCTTATTTATACCATTAATGTCTGCTATATAAACAATCGCAGTATTTATTAAGACAGATTTATGGCTCTTTTCATGTGAAAAAAATGAATGAACTACATTTTCATTTTGCGCTGAATCTTCGGGAGCTAAATTTTTATTAATTGCCTCTTCAGCAGCCAGATTGTTTATAGATTTTGACGGCTCATAAACTCGAACATCTGGTGATGAGTAATTATGCAACGAAGTATGATGTTTGGAGCTGCAAACAAGACATCTGCTCTTTGAAGTACATTGATGAATTATATGAAAAAAACTAAGGCAATTAAAACAAAGCTTATTTTTCTTTACAATGTTTAGACGATCGCTTAGTTTCATACCTTTATACTTCTCGCAATGATATATTGGGTGACTTTCTGTTTTACATAAAATGCACATTTTATTTTGTGATTTGGTGGTACGGATAAATAAAGATTTATTGGTGGTTTTTGAAGCATTCGCAGAAGTAATACTACTTAAAATTTGGCATCTGCGCTCTAAAAATTCTAAAAATTCATCGAAATTAGGCACTTCCTTATCCTTTAGTGTTAATTCAAATTGCTTACGAGTTTCTCGATCAATTTTTCCTAATATTATGTTCAACAAAATAGCGTTTGAAAAGGAGTCTCTATCGAATTCCAAGACCTTTAACGCTCTCAAATTCTTTTTTACCTGATCTACAAGGTTTCTCAGTTCTTTTGCTGACTCTTGTTTGATTACATAAAGATTTAATATATTTTTAATATGGCAATCCACAATAATTCTTTTGTTTTCATAGCGCTCTTCCAGCTCTCTGAAGAGTGAGCTAAAGGTGTCATCTGAGGTTTGTAAACCTTTCGGTTCACCCGTTAATGCCCCTCTGAGATAAAACAGTTTTTCGTTGTCTGTTAAATGAGGATTGCTATTGATCAATTCGTTGAAGGTGGTCTTAAATGTAGACCATTCTTCAAATTTGCCACTAAAAATCGGAAGTGGAATTTTAGGGAGCTTTATGCTGACCCCTATGGTAATAACTTGATCATGGGATTTTGATTCAGACGTGCTGTCTATTTTACTATTTTTTTCTTCATTTTGTTTGTGAAAAGATGATTTAAGGCTTACCTCTAATTTCTGTATCTCCTCATCCAATTGCGAGAGTTGTTCTTCTGCTTCCTCAATCTTTTCTTCGTCCATAATTTTGTAGTATTCCTGTTTGATCACTTCGAATTTTTCTTCGATTTTGTGAAGGAGCTCTAGTTGAGCCTTGGTTTCTGCAATTGAGAAACTTTTACCCTCGGTGGCGTTTACGATCTTCGTTAGCTGGGCCTTGATGTTGCCACGCCGCCGATTCAGTGCTGTAATGTCCGAGTCTGCCATCCTTTCGTCTTGTTGACGAAACTGACATAAATTAAATTAAATTAGTTTGCGCTGGTCTTACCTCCGGGTCGCTAGGACCAAAATGTACGGAGGTGTTCTAAATTAAAAGAGAAATTAGCGGACTGTTAACATAAATGTTTTAATGAAGGCTAATGGCGACTTGTTGCCGCAGAGGTTGTTCCTCTTACACTCATGCGTACTCAACCCGTGATCCGGGTTCAACGAAAGGGTTACATTAAAAGGATTGATTGCCAATTGGCATAGATGCGGGGAGGTGTTCCGTCGCCAAAGGCGAATTACAATGTTTGTTACAGGTACGGAACAAGGAACATAATATTATATTAGGGCATAATAACGGAAAATTACATACTGCTTTTGAAAACACGCATTTTTCCTCATAAATTTTCTATATCGTATTTCCTTCTGCGTGTGTACGGATATTCAGCTTCAAACTCTAGGCGAAATGCTTATTTAAGTGAAAATGAAGTCATATTTAAAAGAAAACTATCATTTTCTTCGATAAAACTAAACATTTTAACACAAATGCATCTAAAACACATAAATTACGGAAATTTTTACTCTCCGGAATTGAGATTAGAATCTCAAGTAAAGTGTGCGTCTTTTCAGATGAGAAATGTTGCTGACAATCGTGACTTCAAGTTTTGAGTTAAAATGATTTTAAAATGATCAAACAAAATACAATTTTTTTGAAAATGATGAATATGGATATGAGAAGTGCGTATGTAAATTTTGATAAGGTGAAAATTGCTATTTTTCATACCGGAATACAAAGCATAAGAACCTCAATTGATAAACACATCCTAATAAGTGATCGTTATTATATTTTACTGATTAAGTATCTATCTATATTATAAAGAACAAACGTATCTGTGCGGATCGCTGACGTCATTTTGCGAACACTTCACAATCAAATTTCGATCTTGAAATTTTCGCTACTGCAATTTTTTAATCTTCTGACCATCGTACATTTTCAATTTTTGTCGTATACGGAAAAAACTTACTTTCAAATGCAATTTATTTAAAAACTGTATCTTAATTGAATGATGTATTATGTTTTCTAAAATAATTTTTAAGCATGATTTTTTAAAAGTTTATCTTATACCGTGCCGGTTTCAATACATAATAATAATAAACATTTTGCGCATAAAGCAACAAACATTGTTCAGCATTTGTTTCTGTCTATTTTTGCATAACGAAATTAATACTTCCTTTATGAACAAATAAAAGAATAATAAAAAAAACACCAATCTAATATATTTGTGAACGACAAATTAACGAAATTAACACTTCTTTTATAAACAAATAAATGGATAATATTGAAAAAAAAAAAACACAAATCTAATATAATTGTAATCGTAAGATTTAAACTTTTAAATCGTCAAATAGGATTTTTTTTTTTTTTTTTCAAATGGAATTTGTTGGCAAAGTTCATCTCAGTTTACTTCTTACCTATATGGTTTTAGAAACAATTTTAAAGCATGAAATATTTTTTAATTTATCTATATAGCGCGGAGCTCGATTACGAAAGATTAAACCGTTTGCCTTTAAAACAAAATAAAGAGTTCATTATTTTCTTACGGCTAATATCCCATTAAAAAAAAACTTCCCTATGAATAAATAAATGAAATAATATAAATAAAACACAAATTTAACAGACATGTGTAATCTCTGAAATTATCAGAATATAAAAGGATGCCGTATGTAGCAAAATCTTCGTCAAATAACTCTTAGCATGCGGCTAATAAGAAAATATCGCTTTTGATAAATTAAAAAAAATTATTTGACTGTATAATTCTAATTTTTATATGAAAAATGCTTTTTAATGTAAGTGGACAATCTAAAAAAATTATTGCATATAAAAAATATTAGTTTTTAATTAAAAAAAAAAAAAAAAAAAAAAAAAAAAAATGTTTTCACCTATATTCTTTAACCCGGAAAGCCCGGGTACGCTCCCCTAATATATATAAAAACCTAATGAAACGAATTTATGAAACGAAAGTATGAATCGAGTGATTAAACAACTGATTATGTTTCTCGACGATTTCTCCTAACATATGGAATTCTTTGCGATGAAATTAACACCAAAAATCCGTATTGATTTGCAAATCTCAAAACTGGTATTAGAATTTTTAAATTCGAATTAGTTTTCGAAATATTAATTTTTTTTCTAATTTTATATACTTTTCTCTAATGATGGCAACTTAAATTTTAATCATGACAGTTTTTTTTTTTTTTCAGATTTTAGAAAAGGTTACTATTTTAAAGTAATTTGGTGAGAACTTTGGCCTCCCTTAAATGTATGCTAAAAAATTTATCATGTTACTTTTATTCATAATTCAATTTGTATTTCACTATCATTTTATTTAATACAATCTGAAACATTTAAAATAAATGGCTTTCACTTCTTTATTTTTTTTAAACGAAATGAAAAGAAAAATATTAAGCACAGATGTCATATACGCACGGGAGTACCTAATTGGCGCCAAAATGGCATTATTTTGGTTGCCATGGTAACCGGCTATTGGTGTTCATTTAATAATAAATGTTTATTTACTTTATTTTCTTTTTTTAAATTACATAAATTGTTTTTTTCTATAGTTAATTATTTTTTTGGTTATTTTCTCTTAGAAATAAAAAAATAATAGAAAATAATTAAAAAATACGGTACTGCATAGTTAATCCATCGACCCATTTCGCCAAATTATATAAATCGCCAAACCACTCGCCTAATTATACAAATTGACGTAATTTTTATTTTAAATAACGAAAGAACAAAGGAAATAGTATAACATTAATAAATATACAAATAAAACGTAGAGGCACAGAAGTCATATTTGCCCCATATTGGCGCGATTTTTTTCTAACGCCAATGTCCTATACGCAACGGGTACTTAACTGGCGCCAAGGTGTCGTTATTTTGCTTGATGTGGTAACCCGGATTTTGTTATTTATGCTGTTGTTGTTTTCGTCAAATTGGCAACCGAAAAAAAAAAAAATCGCGCCAATATGGGGCGAATATGACATCCTTGCCAACGTCGAAATAAAAATCACTTGATGACGTAAAGACGTGTAACTTGCTTAAAGTCATGTGAATGTGACATTTACGATCAACCATTACTGGCATTTAATCTTATAGTTTGGTGATAGAATTTTGGTCGACGGGATAACTAAGTAGTACCAAAAATACATATGAAACTGGTATTCGAAAACGAGGTTTTCGCCAAATTTTCGTAAAAAAAAAAATCACGCCAAACCCGGTGCGTATATGGCATCTGGCCAAATATTAAATGATGTAACAAACGATGACATTTAATTTCAACTTCAAAGCAATGTTTTAATTTACCACTCGAAAAAAAAAAAAGATAACTGGCGAGTTGAAAAATAGCTATTGTCGAGATTTGCACCCGGCTAGCGTAACAGTACCAAGAATTCTTTGCGTCCATAGAAACTTTTATTTAGTTTTATTAGAAAAAAAAAATTGATTTTTTAATCAAAAGGGAAAACTTTAGGCACAGATGTCATATACGGACCCATATTGGCGCGATTTTTTTCTGACGCCAATGTCATATACGCAACGGTTACTTAACTGGCGCCATAGTATCGTTATTTTGCTTGATTTGATAAGCCGGATGTTGTTGTTTATGCTCTTGATGTTTTCCCCCAAATTAGCGTCGGAAAAAAATCCCGCCAATATGGGGCCGTATATGATATTTGGGCGAAACTTTCATATGAAAAGAGAAGGGATGAGAGCGTATTTATTTATGGCAATTACATGACTTGGAATGTTATAATATAGATGAAATGATGGCGATAGAATAATATTTGGCGACTTATCACCTGTACCTTGCTAACATTAAAGTACCAAAATGGCACCAGGAATATAAAAAGCGAAGTGGTTCGCCCGAAACTGTTGATGATAGTCACATGACTTAGGCTATTGTTATAGAAATTGTTTTAAAATATCGGGAGACAAAGACTCTGTACACTTAATTCATTTTATTTTAGCTTGTTTTCAAACGTTTAACTGTTCCTCTTTAATCAAACACGAAAACAACCATTGGATGTCTTAACAGCAACTGATTCGGCCTTAAATTTTTTAAATCAAAGGAAATTGAATGGAAACCCGTTTACAGGGAGATCTGCAGAGCTTTTTTCAGTATAATTCAATCTTCTATAATATTTTTAAAACCGATCAGATTAGCGTGTTTTTAGATTTTGTGGTGTGTGAACGGGTTTTGGCGAGCGTAGCTTGCAGGGGGCTGAGACCCCTAGTTTTTTTTTTTTTTTTTTTTTTTTTTTTTTTTTTTTTTTTATAAACTTCAAACAGTTCATATTCATCATCAAAGAACTACTATAAAGCAGCAATATAAAAATATTGTACAGATATCTCAAAATAGGTTTTATTTGCATATAAACACTATTTAGTAAAATTTCTTTTGTGTGGTTCATTTCAAAGTACAAAACAACTGCCGCACATGGTTCACAATAAGTTAGAATTAAGCTCTGATTCTAGATATTTTCATATACTTACTTCTGTTTAGTGCTGTCAACTATTTTTTTTTTTTTCAAAATAAAAAGTTATTAGATAATATCTGAAAAGACTGCGAACGTATACAGTAGGTACTTTTATACCTCAGAGATACAAACTTTGATCCTGAAAGACTATCGGACTTTGTTCTCTTCAACGAAAACGACGTAGTCCGCAAAGTCGTTATAATTACATTCTGTGAAACGTGTTCATTGAAAGGCGATTTCTCTCGTAAAGCAGTAACGTTGATATATTTTCATATAAAGAGTGCTACACGATTGACAATTAAGAATATTGTCTGTTAAAAATATTCATTTTATCTTTAAAAATATATTATCACCTAATGATTTATACTCACGCAAAAAAAGGAATTCCATATTTTGGTACTAAGGAAATGAGGAATATATTTCATGCCTAAGTTAAAGACGTTATCAGCCACTTACAATGTGTGAATCATTGTTTTGATAAATACATTTAGCATCTGATATTGTTCAATTTCACATTAATGAAAACAATCATAATTTTTTGCTATATAAATGTATGATTTTCTACATAAATGTATAACCTGTAATGCCTTCCATTACCAAATACTTCAACTAAACTATTGATGTCCTAAAACAACCATGTTACACTAAGTTTCAAACATCATTGAACAAAACAGTTCATATTTTATGATTTTCTCGAAAGTTAAATATTTTATGAGACGTTCGGCACCGTTTATGAAAGAAAATATATAATTAATAAACCAAATATTAATAATGTTTCTGCAAGCTTCTTAAAAAAAAAAAAAAAAAAAAAAAAAAAAAAAAAAAAAGCCCTGTTAGCTGATAACGTAAAGGTCGAAAATCTCGAATCATTGAACTTGACTCCTCTATTAAATAGTTACCGTAGAGACATTTTCTGTTAGTTTTTAGGATTCCGTACTTAAAGTACAAACGGAACCATAATAAGATCACTCCGGTGTTTGTCTGTTACAGACATTTTACTCGTAAATTATGGAACGTGGAAAGTTCAAATTTGGGGAAGTAATAATGACTATTGACGAACAAATTTTCAGATTATTAAACATTCATAAATATATTTAGTAAAAATGTAAAGGGGCTAATTATGTTACTTGAAAAAAAAAACTCTTTTCTTTGTATATGGTGTGAAAGCTTTCATAACGCTGAACTCAAAAATACATTTCTTTAATTGCAGGTATTACATTTCAAATATATTGTTGAAAATGTCGCGCAAAAATATGCCCCCCCCCCCAACTAATTCCGATTCTACTGCAACTAAAATTATGAAAAAATTTAGAGGTATTAGACGTTAATTTAAAATTTGCAGGAAAATTATAACGATTACCCTAGGTCAAATAGTTTTTTGAGAAAATCGCATTTTTCCGTTACACGTACATTTCGATTTACGGGCATTCAGAAAAAGTGTTGAGAAGCGCTGGAGATACCTATCGCACCAGAAGTATAAAAGCATTGTTGATAATGATTTTCGAAAAAAATCGTTAGTAATTAGCCGAAATATTAACCCTTAAAGATACGAATGGTTTGGACATTAATAACGACAGGGGCGGTGTACCACCGGCTTTTAAAACATAGTTAACAACTTTTAATGATATATATGAGTAATGCAATTCCCAGTAGCAGTATAAAAGCAATAAATGTCAATTTTTTTTAAAACAGACTACTTTAATTAGAATGAATCACATAAATACTTTGGGTTCGCGACGAGATTGCATTCAGTGAATCTCTCAAGACGCCTCAATTGACTTTAAAAGTTCATTAAAAACCTGTCTGAAAACGTGGCACGGACCAAAGCGACACTGCAACTTTGCGACCTCATTTCGAAGCGCGCTTAACGCGACACTCCATCTTTGCGACCTCCTTTCGAAGCTCGCTTTGCACAATGCCTAATTGAAAATTTTTACAAAGGTATTGTTTTAGCTACACATTAGAAAGAAATGTTATTACTTCGCTGAATTTAGTTTTATGAAATGCCAAATGAAATTTAAATATACACTACTTTTATTATCAATTACGAATTAAGCTCATTATGAACAGATTAGGATAATATTAATAAACTAGCAGGCTGAGCCCGCTGCGCTGGACCATTTTTCAAATAAACCTTCAATCAAACGAAATGGAAAATCCGACCCTGTATTTTAAATTAATATGGACCTTCACCTGGAAGATTCTTCCGTATTTTCTAATGCGCATCAGACGCAATTGCGCTATTATATTATCTGATACGTTAGACGAAATACGGGCAATTCAGAAGCAATTCTTTAGTACACATGTAGAGTTTGGGAGGGAAATGCGGCCATTACGATCATATCATCACACTACTAAACTAGTATGTTGTGGCCATCACAAAACTTTCTTTTATATAAATCACGTCAATTAAATCATTTAAATAGTACAAGAAATAACAGCGATTTAGCACCAATTCATATCAAAGTATATCTGAATTTGAAGTAGGAAGAAAATTCGTGCATTAGTTCTTGAGATAGAGCTATAGCGGAAATTCTGAATAATGTAGCATAGCAGCGCCACCTGTTGAGCGATTTACACCAAAAATAAGCAGCACTAAATGTTATCAAGGTATACCTGAATCTGAAGTTTGTTGAAAATCCAAGCATTAGTTCTTGAGATAAAGCTATTGCGGAGATCGCAAAAAATACAGCATAGCAGCGCCACCTATTGAGCGATTTGCACCAAAAATTAAACAAAACTAATATATACGTCAATTCATGTCAAGGACTAACGAAATCTGAAGTTTGATGAAAATCCGTGCAATAGTTCTTGAGATACAGCTCTTGCGGGAATCGTGAAAAATGCAGCACACCAGCGCCACCTGCTGGGCGATTTACACCAAAAATTAAACAGCACTAATTTATATCAAGGACTAACTGAATCTGATGTTTGATGAAAATTCGTGCATTTTTTCTTGAGTTAGAGCTATTGTGATAATCATGAATAATGCAACATAGCAGCGCCACCTGTTGGGCGATATTTACAAAAACGTAATCAGCACCAAACTATGTCCTGGACTAACTAAATCTGCAGTTTTATGAAAATCCGTGAAGTAGTTCTTGAGATATAGCTATTGCAGAAATCGTGAAAAATGCCGCATAGCAGCGCCACATTTTGGGCGATTTTCACCAAAAACTAATCAGGTCCAGTTTATATGAAGGTCTAACTAAATAGAAAGATTTGTGAAATTCCGTGCATTAGTTCTTGAGATAGAGCGCCCAGAAAATCTTTGTCACATACAGACTCACAGAGTGACAGAGTGACAGAGTGACAGACAGACTCACAAACAGACATTTTTTAAAAACTACCAAATCGTGTTCTGGGCATTCTAAAACGTATAAATCCATCGAAAACCGGAAGTCGAAATTTTTCACGAATCCAATACTTTCTTCTTGTAACGACAGAAGAAAGTAAAAATTAAAAAAAAAAATAAATAAATAAAAACTAAAAACGACAATTTATGGAAAACCCCTTATCATTTATCTGTTTTTAGAGATCAGCTCAAGCTCAGTCTATTGCCGATATCTTTCTGAATTTTCACGATATTTGACTGGTTTTTACTTTGTTTTATTTTTACAAGAAGAAAGTATTGGTTTTATGAAAATTTTCGAATTCCAGTTTTCGACGGATTTACACGTTTTAGGCGTCAGAGGTTCCAAAACACATGTTTTTACAAAATGTCTGTCTGTGAGTCTGTGAGTCTGTCTGTATATGACACAAATTTTGTGGGCGCTCTATCTCAAGAACTAATGCACGGAAATTCACAAATCTTTATATTTAGTTAGACCTTCATATAAACTGGACCTGAATAGTTTTCTCAAGAATCTCAAGAACTAATGCACACATTTTCATCAAACTTCGGATTTAGTTAGTCCTTCATATGAAATGATGCTTACTACGTGTTGGTGTAAATCGCCCAATAGGTGGCGCTGCTGTGCTGCATTTTGAACTATTTCCTCAATAGCTCTATCTCAAGAACTAATGCACGAATTTTCATCAAACTACAGATTTAAGTATAACTTGATTAATATTGCTGCATATTATGTGTTGTTACAAATCGCTCATCAGGTGGCGCTTCTATGCTGCATTTGTCATGATTTGCGCAAATACCTCTATCTCAAGAACTAATGCACGAATTTTTCTCAAACTTCATATTCAGTTACACGTTGACATAAGTTGGTGATAAATATGTTCTGGTGTAAATAACCCAATAGGTGGCGCTGTTATGCTGCATTTTTCTGGATTTACACGATTTCAGCGACAGTCATACCTCGAGAACTAATGCACGGAATTTCATATTTTTAGAAATCTCCTGATGAACACAGATTGCTATATAATTTGGCACTGAGATAGGGAATTTTGAAGTATTGAGATGTATGAGATAGAAGAAAGTTTTGTGATGGCCACAACATACTAGTTTTTTATGGAGTTGCTCCATAGAGCTGACTATCAAATCATAAAATAATATATTTTTTATCGTGCCTGCATGCAGAGATAAAAAATATTTCATTCAACTTCTCACATTTCATCAAATATTTAATATATTTACACTCCAACTACACCATATTATTTCTACTATATTTTGTCAAAAGTTTTAAAACTGTCATTAAATTTGGTAAATTTGGCGTTAAAATTGGTAAATTTTGTAAAACTGGCATTAAATTTGGCATTAAAATCCTGCTTGATATAAACAAACTAGTATGTTGTGGCCACCACAAAACTTTCTTCTATCTCATACTTGTCAATACTTCAAAATTCATTATCACTGTGCATCTATGCTCATCATGAGGATTCTAAAAAGTTGAAATTCCGTGCATTAGTTCTTGATATATTACTGTCCCTGAAATCGTGTAAATCCATAAAAATGCAGCATAGCAGCGCCACCTATTGAGTGATTTACACCAGAACCTAATTATCATCCACTTATGTCAATGTCTAACTGAATATGAAGTTTGGGAAAAATCCGTGCATTAGTTCTTGAGATAGAGCTATTGCGCAAATCATGACAAATGCAGCATAACAGCGCCACCTGTTGAGCAATTTACACAACCACATAATCGGCATCAACATTTATCAAGGTGTACTTGAATCTGAAGTTTGATGAAAATTCGTGCATTAGTTCTTGAGATAGAGCTATTGAGGATATAGTGCAAAATGCAGCACAGCAGCGCAACCTATTGGGCGATATTCACCAACACGTAGTCAGCATCATTTCATATCAAAGAGTAACTGAATCTGAAGTTTGATGAAAATGTATCCATTAGTTCTTGAGAGAGAGCTATTGCAGAAATCATGAACAGTGCTGTATATCAGCGCCACCTGTTGAGCTATTTGCACCAAAATGTATAAAATGTCAACTCATATCAAGGATTAACTGATTCTGAAGTTTTCGGAAAATTGTTGCATTAGTTCTTGAGATACAGCTATAATGGAAATTCTGAAAAGTGCAGCATAGCAGCGCCACCTGTTGAGCGATTTACACCAAAATGTACAAAACATCAATTCATGTTAAGGACTAACTGAATCTGAAGTTTGATGAAAATTCGTGCATTAGTTCTTGAGCTACTGCGGAAATTGTGAAAAACGCTGCATAGCAGCGCCACCTGTTGAGCGATTTACACCAAAAACTAATCAGCACCAATTTATATCAGGGACTAACTGAATATCATTTTTTTTTTAATTCCGTGCATTAGTTCTTGAGGTAGAGCGCCCACAAAATTTGTGTCACATACAGACAGACTCACAGACTAACAGATTCACAGACTCACAGACAGAACATGTTTTTTGGGTTCTCAGACCCCTAAAACGTGTAAATCCGCCGAAAACCGAAAGTCGAAAAATTTCACGAATCCAATACTTTCTTCTTGTAAAGATAGAAGAAAGTAAAAAGAGAGACTTACAATGACTGCAGAGATTGACCATTTAACTTAAATAATATTCGGGTTATTCCCTTTCGTTTGTTAATTCTTTTACTCCGGGCTTCTCAGCTTGGTACTTTGTGCGGATCTGATAACATAAATACAATCTCTCTCTACGTTGCATTATATTTAGTAATATACGTCTTCTTTTGGCAGGTTTTCTCTACATTTTCTTATCTTCGATTTCCAGTAGAGTAAATACGATCAAAACAGTATTTAACTTTTATACTTTAAATTATGTGAATCATGTAAAAGTGGGTATTTGAAGCGGAATTGTGTGAATAAAATTAAAATAATGTCATTTTAAGTGCAGTTTCTTTTTACATACCAGTTCAGTTTTAATCATGCAACTATTAACCTAGGAAAGTAACCTCGATAACTAATTCAAATAGAAAACTAAACCTCTAGTTTTCATTCAATAAAATCTTCCCAATCATCCGTAATCGGATCCACAACCAAGTTTGATGTGCAACGTTAGAATTGTTCGTAACGCTATGGCTAAAAATGTATCAGGGTTAGCTACGAAACAGAGTTAATTACGTTCCAAACTACATTCCATTAAATAATGTCAAATAGCTGCTGATTCACATTTTGATCTTTCACTATCAAAACTCTTTGCAAATGATAAATAAAGTTATGCAAAATTTTTAGTTGTGATCTTTTTTGGCAAACCGAAGATTTTTTTCGCATTTTTCTAATGAGCGTAATAAGACGGAGAAATAAATATACTTTTATTTTCAAGACGTCATTATTCATCATTTTGTTGCGTAAACAAAAGTAAAAACGTTAATTTGTGACTATGATCAGCTGCTCGGTCTGTGCATCAGCCAAAATTTCTTTATAATGATTGAAATTTTATTTGAATCTGAGGTACTTTTTTAAAAAACCTAGGGTAAATAAACAAATATTGATCCACTGGCCACCTTTGGCATTTGAAAGTTTTTTTTTTACCATATACATTCAAAGTAACGCTTTTTTAGTGATAGTAAAATAAACCTAAAATTTGTCACTACGATCAGCTGCTCGGGCTGTGCATCAGCCAAAATTTTATAATGATTGAAATTTTAATTGAATTTGAGATACTTTTTTTAAAAAAAACTAGGCTAAATGAGCAAGTATTGTTCCATTGGCTACATTTGGCATTAAAAAAATTTTTTTGTACATTCAAATTAATGCTTTTTTAGTGATAGTAAAGTAACTGCACATGAAAAATATCTATTAGTAAATCTTCTTCTGTCCGTTTGCTCCAACATAAAAAACATAACTTTACTAATTGCTAATTACTAAAAGTACAAATTTCGCGTAATCTTCTGAAATCGGATTTACCGTCCACGGTTCCTTTCAAATACAAACGAATCTTCCAACACTATATAGTAAATTCGACAATTGTAAGGTAGCTGATTATGGAAGATTCATCCAATATCTTTTTATAACATTTCTAAAAGAAGGGAAGATATGAAAAAAAAAGAAATGACGAATGGAATGGAATATCGAAAAGTGATTTCAGAAAGCAATTTTTATTGCAAAATGTCTTTTTTCGTGATAGAAATAACGCATAATTGTTTACATTTTCTTAAGAATAATCTTTACTACCTAACATTGCAAACATTGAACGTTTGTATAAGGGAAATTGGCGAATAGTTTTTTATTAAAAAAAGAATGGACAATATTAGCTAATCTGGCTTCGAGGTTATAAAAGTCACAAATTTGGGGAAAACAAACCGACATACTTTCGCAGTAAAGTATGATGAGAAATTTTTTAAATGTCTACAATTAAATTATTTTACAATATGTAAGTGCGTGTGTGGGAGACATTTATACTAAAATTAAAATATTTGACTACATTTTTTAAATATTAATTGCTATTTATATATTGTACATTTGAATTTTTAAAAGTACCCCAAAAAATGCTTTCGTGCACTTGCAAAATCACCTTTATTGTAAACATCGCTTGAACCCAATTCACGCTTACGTCTTTTTGGCTTAAAATCAAATTGTTTAGCGACAAAAGTTAGCTCAAAAATCACAAATAAACATATAACATGTAAATCATAAGTACCATCATTGTTACAATTACATCTACTTGTTTCGTCTGTGTGTAACATGATGGAAGTGTTAGAAATAAAAAAGAACAAATCAAAAACAAAATTGTTACCACAAGGTAGGTCTCCTTAAAGAGCATACTCAAATTATTTTGAAAAGAAAAATGCTTTTAAAACTACTCATGTATGTAGTAAAACATCAGTCAAATTCGGCGGCGGAATCTCAGTAAAAATCTGAAAAAAATCTATATATATTCGAGTATTTGGCGCAGAAAAGACGAACGTTCCACGCTATTTGGCTAGCCAACACATTTCCATCCCAAATGCAAGATATTTAAATGCATTTGAAAATTGCTTGTTAAATAAGTGTTTAAATGCCTAAAACTCAACGAATTTAAACTTGAACGAAGGATTAGCGTATTATTTTTTATCTTTAAGCGTATATAATATACAAAATAGCGTGTTTGCAGTAGTTATTTAATTTTACATGGCTTCACCGGCTCGAAATGTTTTAAGGGTATTATTTGATTATCCATTCAACAAAATTCGCCAAATTATATAAATTGCCAAACTATTCGCCAAGTTATATAAATTGCCAAACTACTCGTCAAATTATACAAATTGACAAAATTTTTATTTTAAACAATGAAAGAATAAATAAATTTTTAAACATTAATAAAATTACAAATAGAAGTGAAATTAAAAATCACTTGATGACGCAACAAACACGTGTACCGTGTTTAATGTCAAGTGAATGTAAATTTTACGATCAGCTATTATTGGCATTTAATCTTATTGTTTGGCGATAGTTATTTTTTCGACGGGATAATCAAGTAGTGCCGTTTTAAGTTTGTTTTAAAAGTAGCTGGCTAATTAAAAATGCTACCATTAAACATTTTATATTAAATACTTGTTTCCATGGCAACAATAACCTTCATTTCTTGTTTCTGATACTAACAATATCGAAGTCAGATAGCCAATGTTCCGAATCGGACATTAATTTTGAATTTGAAAAAATTTAATAAACTGAAATTTTGTTTTAAACCGTATAATTACGATAATAAAATTTTAATATATACACATATAAAAGTATATGACAAAACTGTAGTAATAAAAATATATTTATTTAAGTTAAACTTAATATAACTATCTCCGTATGAAGAGTAGAAAAGGTGTTGCTTAAAAATTATTTATGATAAAAAAAAGTATCGTTCAAAATTTTATTGTGCCGCCAACCGGCATTAAATCGCCAAAAAAATTAAATGTTCATTATTTTTTTTAACGCTAAATCGAGGTTCTGTGGATTTTTTTATAAACATGTTACATGTCACGAGAAGAATCTTCTATATATTCCTCATGAGAAGATATTTTTTCAAATATTTCTGAGCTTACACTTATCGAAACTTCCTTGAGATCATCCTATCAGTTTTTCAGATCCATTTTTCTTAACCTGACGCAAACGATAAAGAGCCAAATCTTATTTCAATTGCAATATTTTAACTGAGTAATTTTTTAAGCAATACGAACATTCCCTTTCATGTTTAAATTAAATATTTTCGTTTTTTAATATTATCACTCATTAAAACGGAATTTTCTTCTTTTTTTCTTCCTTCTTTTTTTTTTAATTAAAATTAGTAACAGTTTTTTCTTTTATGTTTCGAGGTGTAATAGCTGTTTCAAGTTTTTTATCAACGATAAATTTCGCCAAGAAATAAAATTGTAAAACTTATCGTCCAAAATAACAGAACTTTCCGTCATAATTCGACAACTAACCTAGGTAGAATAATATGTTATAGCTTAAAACCTTCCATGAAACGATACCTATCTAACGGTATAAGTTTCGTAAAAATCCATGCAGTAGAACTCGATATCTATGTGTTCGGAACGAAATTTCCGTTTGAATTATATATATATAATAGATGAGTTTTAAAGAATAGCTATATTTGATATTTAGGTTCCATATCTCTTTGAATTTTCATGGTGTTTTCATTTACACTTTTCTAGTATATACCCAACCCTATGTTGTATAGTTTTTTACAAAGCCTTAGTATTCTTTTAGCAACGTATTTTTTTAATAATACAATTAATAATTCATTTAATTATTCTACGGAACCCTCTGTGCCGTTCATTAATAAAATAAGGGATTTGAAGATAATTTTCCATTTCTCTTTTTCTTTTTTTCTGTGAATATGGTAAAGTGGTGCAATAGCGCGCACTTTAGCTATTTCTTTAAATAACAATAACTGAAATTATTTAAGGGATGACATTTGCATTATTTATAATCATCAATTATTAATAATTCGAAAAAATTACATTTATCATTTTATAAGACACACTTTTTCTTTAAGTTGCAAAAACCACCTAATGGGATCCACCTAAATGGGATCTCTCGTGCAACCATTGCGGGCGATAGGGCGCAGTCAGGTGCTTAATATAAAAAAAGATGCTTTACACTTACAAACGCCACATTTGTAGTGGCCCTCATCTGCGTAATCTATGCAATCTCCGTAACCCCGGTCTCTTCTAAAAATGCACCCGATTAATCGTCTACAATTGGTTTTGAATGCATTTCTGAATAGCCAGGACGCATCCATAGTTTTCTCTTTGGTGCAGCTTTGTATTCATGGGTCTACTTTGTTATATTTTGGTAAAGGGTTTTAGCTTTATTCGCATCGTCATCTTCAAGCTGCCTTTTATGCGGATAACTGCTTAAAATTTCAGGCTTTCTGCTCCTCTAATTATCGCAGCACAGATGATTATGGATACGGCGACAACTCTGTTAATTTGAAATAACATGAACTTGTTGAAGTCGAATCAATAACTTGCGAAAACGATGTTAAGCCTATTTCACATTGATTGTAAATCTATTATGCACATAGCTTTTCTGCATTTTCTGAAATATCATTTTCTATTGCAAGCAGTTCTCTCTGGTTTAAGTGACATGTGTGGTTTGACATGTTTTCATTCTAATGGTCTTCCATTGACGATGCTTTCTGAAAAGTCAGTATATATAAAAAAGGTGATTTTTAAGAGGCTATGGAACCGTTATTTTAAATTCTGCTTTGGAGCCTAAAGGTGCGCACACTTGAACACTTTGGCACTGCGCGCTCGTGCGCTATCGTCACTAAACAGCTTTTAAACATCCGTAATGCCATCTATTGATAAACAAATCCAAATCGCTTAGGTGGCAGATAGTACACAAATAATTTAATTCGTAAAAACCGAAAATAGTAAATTCACATTGTAATCTTCATTATTATCATGTTTTCAAAAACAACAAATACTATAACCAGAAGGCCAAAATCACTTTTTCAATTCTAAACCATATTTTTTTTTCAATATTCGTTTTTTATTTCACCAGAAAGTTACCACGTCATTACGTTCTTTGTAACTGTAACTATATGCAAAATTTTGTTTTGGGATTAGATAATTGCTCTGCGTATTTTTGCACACCGTACACTCTTGCACTGTCTTACCCTACCACTTTTCTTACACAATGTTCTTTTTAAACACGTTTTACATATTTTGTATAAATGTAGTTTTGAGAAGAGCGAGTGTTAATCATAAATGTGATCATTGAGTATTTATTTTCAATGTTGTCTCATTGATAACTGAAAAGAAAATGTGTCTAATGTACATTAACAAAAATAAATATTTCAGAGAACTATATAATTCAGAATCTATCTTCATACCTGCATACGTTTTGAAATACAGATTAAACTTGGCAATTTGTAGATCTTTACCATACATACATACATATATATATAAGCTTATTTAAGGGGATCGAAGCTTATGCGAACACCCAAATCTAAAAGAAATGATTATTAATTGAGGAAGGTTTAGTTTTTCACAGCTTAAGCTGTAAGTAAACTTCTAGATAACTGGGCGTGCAAATGTAAAATAATTCCTAAGTGTAACTGTGGAAAATCAAAGAAAGTGCCACCAAAAAACAGGAATTTCTTCATGAATAAAGGACAACAAGAACGATGGTTAATGGCACGCTCGATAAAGCTGAGAAAATTAATTGAGACAAAGGGAAGACAGAAAATCAAGGGATCCGATGAAGGCTGGACAAGCATGATTAAATTCTGCAGCTAATCAGGGCAATAGTGTTGTTATACATGGTGCAATATGTTCTCTATCGCCGACCTTTAATTTCTCAACCGTTGGTCGTAGACATATAGTTCCAATTATAAAAATGTTTCAAATGAGGTAAATATTCATCTTGTGGCATTATTTAAAGTAAAAAAATCAATTTTATAAAAATTAAGAAATCTCACTTTTTATACGGTGCCCCAGTCCGTATAATTATATTTAGTAAAAGTTTACACATATCATAACTTATATAACACAAAACGTTTGACATCTGTACTACAAAAATTGGCTCAGTTATTAAATTTCAAAGTTTGAGATTTTTTCACATGATTTTGTCTTTCAATGGGGGATCAGTTAAAAGATGAATTAAAGTAATTCGAGATCAAAATCAGGGTGTGATATTCTTTTTTTTACGGCGAAACAATCTTTAGCCGGTATCGCCAAATTGGGGTATCATCAAAAAAGATAATTTAATTTTAAAATTTGAGCTGAGATTTAGGGGTCGTATACAAAGTGAAGAATGAAATACCGAAATTAAACAGAAAAATAAATATCAATTTATTATGATACCAGAAAACGATTTACTATAAAAAATGAATTCATCAAACGCCGGAACCTACTAGAGATACGGTTAAAAGTATTATTTTACACTTCTATGGTTTGAACAACATTCAGACGTCAAAGTAGCTGGAATGGACAACAGGAAAATAAAACATACTCACTAAGGACTAAACAAACGGCAACGGAATGCAAACGACTAGCCGAATTATAAAGAGCATGAAAATTGGGATTATGCAAATTACAATAGTAGCGCAGCACAAACTTTCGGGATAAAACACGAGCCATCTAGTACTGGGCATGCTAGTCAGCGCTGAGATCGTGATTGCAAGCTACGAATACATTCAATATGCCGAAATAACACTTATTTATGGTGAATTTCAAAGAAATGCCAGAGAGGCCGCGAGTGTTTATTCAGAGCATTTCCCTAAGGATCTACATCCAGCGCATGAAATTATAACTGATGCATTGCATCAACTTAGAGAGACCGGCTCTGTTTCACCATGACCCAAAACAAGTTTACGGGTGTAAAGTTCGAGTGACACCGGAGGAGGTGCTGGCATTCGCCGTTTTAATTCTACAACAGAAAACGACAGAAAAAAGCGAAGCATGTGGTCAGCATGTCTGGCATTTGTTGCATTCACTTGATGCGCATTCACACAATCCGACACTGGTGCAAGCTGTGATGCTTGGTGACCACGCGCGAAGATTTGATTATTAAAATTTCATGCTCAACACCTTAGAGGATAATCCGTCGTTCCTTTATGATATTCTGTGGACAGATGAGTCAATGCTTATACGGGGTGGCATTGTGAACGTACGCAATGTACATTACTGGTCTCTAGCAAGCCTCCACATCTCCCGCACAGTACGACACGTGTGGCGCGGTATATGAGGAAACCAGAATATTGGATCCATCTTTTAAGATGGGACCTTAACGACAGATCGTTAACTGGATCTGTTACAAAACAAGGTACGTGACTGGTATGAAGAGCGACCTCTCCGCCATACATATTATTTGAGGTTTCAACATGACTGGGCTCTCTTCGCATAAAACATCAAACGTCCGGGCGTATCTGGCCACTGAATTCGGTCAACAGATCCTTGGATATGGTGGTCCGATAGAGTGGCCACTGCGTTTGCCGGATTTGACTCCCATGGACTTACATCACCTCTGGGGTTACATCAATGTATAGGTCTATGTGACGGAAACCAGATCTCTGGCTTATCTGAAGAAGCGGATCATCTTTGATTGTCGCACACTTTGCACACCTGCTATGCTATAACGTGTCCAGTACTCCGTACTGTCATGCATTCAGTGGTGCATTACCACCAATGGAGAACACTTTGAGCAGTATCCTTAGCGGATGCCGACGTTTGAAGTATTCATTTTTTATAGTAGACCGTTTTCTGATATCATAATAAATTGATATTTATTTTTTTGTTTAATTTCAATATTTCGTTTTTCGTTTTCTATACGACCCCTAAAAGTCAGCTCAAATTTTTAAATGCAATAAAACTCTTTGGTGATAGCCCAATTTGGCGATACCGGCTAAACTTGCTTTCGCCGTAAAAAGGACATTACGCCCTGATTTTGATCTCAAATTACTTTAATTCATCTTTTAACTGATCACTCATTGAAAGACAAATTCATGTGCAAAAATCTCAAAATTTGAAATTTAATAACTTTGTCAATTTTTGCAGTACAGATGTCAAAGTTTTTGTGTTATATCTGTTATGATATGTGTAAACTTATACTAAATATAACTATAGGGACTGGGGGATCGTATAAAAAGTTAGATTTCGTAATTTTTTCTAAAATTGATTTTTTACTTTAAATAATGCCACAACATGAATATTTACCTCATTTGAAAAGTTTTCGTAATTGAAACTATATATCTGCAACCAACGGTTGAGAAATTAAAGATCAGCGATAAATAACATATTGCACTCTGTATATTGTGGCCGTGGTGGAGAAGAAAGAAGTAGTAGCTCTTCATAAGGTTGTGAAGAATTAATATTCAGTATCATAAGTGTTTACTTCAAAGAAGAGCCACAAAGACAAATGAGACCACTTCTACCTAGGTTCTCAAGAGTTTCAGATTAGAATGGTGTTTCTGAAACTTGCCAGGCAGCAATAGCTTATGCAACTCAACAAGATGTTCGCATTCAAGCAGAAAACGATTCATAACATAGAACGGACAGAAGCAAAAGTACGCAGCGAACGAAAGAAAACTAGATAAAGCGGTAAAAAAAGAAGATATGAAATACTTAGAAGTAGGAATAGAAATCATATTTTTTTTTTAATAAAAAGAATATCTAGAGCACTACACCAAGCGAAAATTTGAAATAGATCGCATTGAAAAAATATAAGTGATGATCATGTATAATTGAAGTATCACTGAAGAATTCACTGTATCTCGGACACATTACACCATCTTCTTGATCTGGAAAGTATGGACTTGAACTATCTACCCCTATCGCATATTATCCTCTGAGGTGTACCAAAACGAGAAATCCATTTGTGAATAAAATACTAAGCAACAGTTTCAGCAGTTATACTTCCTATAGGTACAGCTTCTGGTTATCTAGTAAACCTATCAATCATCGTTAGATAATATCTGAATCCACGTACTAAAGGCAAGGGGCCAATTATATCCAGGTGTATATACGCAAATCTTATCAAAGAAATCGTATCAAAGGAGATTTAGTATGCAAGTGTACCCATGTCTTTTGACAGAGTACACTAGCATGCTCTACACCGCACAGCAGCATCCTTATTTAGTCCTGGCCAATTGTGCTTTGAACATACTATCTGGCTATTTGCTCGTACTCCATACATTGACTCAAATACCCCTTTTCTTAGAACCTGAGGGACATAAAACGTATTGACCTCACCAGAAGTTTTACAATACAATAGTGTCTTAGCATCCGGCATTTGTACTTTAGCTAATTTCTCTCTAAACTCAACCTTTCCATCCAAAATAGACTTTAGCACCTCACCTTCCGTTTGCAACTTTGCCCACAATTCTGAATCAGCAAGTGTCGAAAACTGAATCTCACAAATTCTCGATAAATTATCAGCAACAAAATTCCCTTTACCTGGCAAATAACGTATATCTGTGGTAAACTGCGATATAAAATCTAATTGCCGAAACCTTCTAGGGGAACATTTTTCTTGTTTCTGGTGGAATGCAAAAATTAAGGGTTTATGATCCACGTACAACGCAAATACACATGCTACAACATATGCCTAAAATACTGGATCGCTGAATATGCCGCTAACAATTGTCGGTCATATGTTGAATAATTGCACTGCGCAGTTCAATTATTCACGAGAAGACTTACGAGATAAAAATCCAAGTGGTTTTGGACCATCGGGGGAAACTTCTTTTAACACATCACATATAGCAAAATTACTGCAATCAGTTATAAGCGCAAGCTCTGCATCTTGAGAAGGGTGATAATGTAAAGTCGCGTTAGCCATAGCCCCTTTAACTTACTCAAAACTACTTTTGCATCCACATCCCATTGTATTTCTTTTATCTCTTTTTTTCTGTCCCATTTAAGAACCTATTCAGCGGTCCCAAAATTGCTGCTATATGGGGTACAAAACGATGATAATAATTTAACATACCCAAAAATCTCCTCAGATCGCTAACAGTCTTTCTTTGGTTTTGGAAAATCAACAATCGCTTTTACCTTATTTTTGTATGGAACACAGCCCTGACTATTTATAGCTTGGCATAGAAAATCTATAGTTTCTTTACCAAACTCACATTTTGATTCGTTAATTATAACCCCATAATCTCGGAATCGCCTAAAAACTTCCTTCAAATGCTGCATGTGCTCTGCGTGAGTTTCACTTGCAATTAAGATGTCATCGAGATCAGGAAATCAAAAATCTAAACCACGTAGAACCTCATTTATGAAGCGTTGAAACATCTGCGCCGCAGAGGATAAGCCAAAGTTTAAAAATGGAAATTCAAATAAACCAAAAGGAGCAATAATTGTTTTCGGGATATCGGGAGAATGTACCAGAATTTGATGGTATGCCCGGACTAGATCGACTTTCGTAAATATTTTTTTTACCTTTTAACAAATGAGTAAAATCCTGAATGTGATGAATGGAATACTTGTCTTGTACTGTAATTCGATTAAGCACCCTATAATTCCCTGTGGGTCTCCAATCTGACGCACCCTTAGGAACCATATACAATGGACTCTCCCAATCAATTTAGAAGGTCTACAAATACCTTTCTCTAGCATATAATCAAATTCTTGTTTAGCTCTTCGGAGTTGCGCTGGATGTAACCGACAAGCTCTAGCCGTAACAGGGGGCCCAACAGTATGGATAAAATGCACTGTATCATGTTTTACATGTCGATTGCCCATATTGTTCAAGTGAGTAATCTCCTTATACTTTTTTAGTAGTTCTATATATTCAAAATCACCAAGAATAGTCTTAACAACTGGAATACCACACAGACTTCCGCGACCACGAGCAGTAATATTAGTCACCTGGTCTAATAAACAACGCTTTTTTCAATCAACCAATAAACTAAAATGTAACAAAAAATCAGCACCAATAATCGGTTTAGTTACCTCAGCTATAATGAACGGACATTGCAATTTGCGTTTCAATCCCAGATCCAAAATCAACAGCTTAGTACCGTAAGTGCAGATTTTAGTACCATTAGCAGCGTACAATGTGAAATCGCTCTTACTAGTATCTTTAACCAAAAACGACTTAGGAAAACATGACACATCATTACCAGTGTCTATCAAAAAACTGGATTGCATAATTTTACCAGTAACATAAAGTCTGCGACTCAAGCCCATATGTGCAGTAGCTGCCGCTACTCCTGCGAGCGATGATAGCTTTTTAGTTGCTAAACGCATGGAGAGACACATTTTCACGCCTTTTCCCTAATTCGAAAATGATACCAACATAGCCATCCGTCTTTGCGTGTTCTGTCCTTTAAATTAAATGAGTTTCGCCGGTATGGTTTCCTAGGTGAAGAGGAACAAGAACGTGAACTAACCAACTTTGAAACTTCCTCAACCTGCAATTTAAGCTGATTAATCTGCGGCTATTTAGACCAACACGAACCCAGAGAATTAACACTAACCTGCGTGCATTCGCAAATCTTATCTGCCATTTCCGCCAATTTATTTAAACCCTCAGAATTGATCGACAAAATTGTTTGCACCGACACCGGTAACTTACGAAGCCATATATTTTTCAAAAAATCATCATCAACTTGACTCTTATTCTCTTAATCCTCTCCTTTTACACAACAACATTGAGGGGGTGCCTATCACCCATTTCTAAATCTTCAAGCAATGTCATTACTTTCCGATTCCGCCAAAATTCCAAATTCCGATAATAACCGTGTTTTAAGAGCATTATACGGATACTCCGGCGGTCTACAAATAACACGTCCGGATCACCAGTTTTTGTGGCGTAACGTAGTAGAAGAAGGTATGCGCTGGATAATTTGACGCAAAAATATACTTTAATTAAAACTTTTAAAATTAAATTATTTACAAAGTAGCAAAGACATCTTGGCGCCAACAACATTCGAGTGTACACAAACTTTCCGTGTCGTTCTTCAAACATCGGAGAAGAGTTGTTTCAGTTCGGCTCAATTATCTACTACCGGTGAAAACGATCGAATAAATAAATTTATTGTCTTTTGCTTTGCCACAAAATTATAGATGCCCATTTGGTTCCACATTAAGAAAGATACTTCCCACAAATGTGGAGATGAAACAGAGACAAAATAATTAAGTTGTCTCGTTATTTGGGGACAGATTTAAAGGAGATTGTAGATCAAGTTATTCTATGAAACGCATACTTCTGTAATACAGAAGACATTTTACTAGGAATGATGACTGACGAAAAAACCATGTTCGTAAACTTGGATTCAAAACAATATTGAAAGCAAAGTAAGTGTAATGTTCAACAATAAATCAGTTCTCATAAATAGATCTAAATCTTTTCGATTCTACAAGTTTTAGTATCATATTCAAGCAGTTGAAAATCCTTGAAATTAGTTACTGAATTATCAATAGCAATTGCGGTATGATGGATATAAACAAGCAAAACCAAACCGTGAAACATAATGCCTAATTTTGATAACAAATACTAGTATACATTAGAGTGAAATGTAAGACTGTTTTACAGTATATAGTATGTATTCTATTTAATGTATAGCTATATATTCAGAAAAATGTATTTCCTATATATTCAGAGAAATATACTTGGTGTCTATTCAAAAAATAAAAGGTAACTGTATATCTAATTATTGTGAGTTTACTTTATCTTCTCCTCAACCAATTCACATTTCTGGGTCTCCTTTATTGTTTAAGGTCTCAACAGAGTGTCACTACGATTTACCATAAGTAATTATTTAATAAGTCACGTTATATGAGTTACTTTACTTAAATCAGAGAAATTCTGTAAAAAAAAAATATATATAACGAATAATTTACACTACATAGTGCAATCTTTGTATGTTACGTATAAGAGGCATAATCTTTAAGAGCTAGTAGAGCCCTAAAAAGAATACCAAAACAAATGAAAATTTAACGAAATATGCAATGTGTCAAATGACAAATTTTGATACGTATCCGATGAAAAAACTCTAAAAAATTTTTCATGCTCATTTACATTCCACCGTAATCGGCATAAGTGAAAATATTTTTGAACAATGCAAATTTTGTATGTCCAACAAGGATGTAGTGGAGGGTACGCGGAAGTATACCCGTATACCTTATGGATTTATGAAAGAAGCTACGCATACCCTCTATTTGTCAAATAAATCTATAGTGTATACTTCAGCCATGAACTTTCATGATCCTTGAGCTTACCCTTTGCCTATAGCGTATACACTCTGGTTGTTTTTCAACTAGAACCATGAATCCGGAGGTGTACAAATTCAACTGCGCGAGTTCTTAAAATGTGTCAGATTCACATTAATTGCATAGGTTCCAATAATACAAATTTTGAATATCACATTTTTCCGGATAAGTTTATTCATCATATGTAATCTCAGAATTATGCGATTAAATTTTGCAACGTTTATTATTCGAAATTCTGGTAGTTAAGAGCTGTTATCTTTGGTACCTATTCATTGAGGCGTATTAAATATCGTGTTCGATCAAATTCTCTTCCTGTTCTATTGTTGTTTATTGAAATATACAGGGCGATTCATAAAAATGGAGCCAATAGCCTATTTGTTTAAATATCGGCCCATGACACATACTTCCAATTGCGAAGTTTCATAAAATAGGGTGGTGTAAATTATTATGACAAAATTTGCAAACCCCTTTGAGGTAGGTCTATTTGAGGAAATACACAAACTAAATTTTCATAGTGTAAGGTAGTGTTAGGAAATGTTTTATTATCATTTCTGAATGAAAGACAAAATATCCATTGTTTCATCTTTAAAACAATGAGATGTTAAAAGCCAAAATTCTTGACATACACCAATTAACCCCCTGACTGCTGAGCAAAAGTGCAACATTGTTATCTTGTTAAATCTGCAATTTTTTTTAAAGCAAAAAAAAGAAGATTTCTAACTTGCTATAAACAATTTAATTACCTATAGGGGTATAAGCCTTGAGAGTATTAATCATAACTTAATTTTTACTTTCTTCTATCTTTACAAGAAGAAAGTATTGGATTCATGAAAATTTTCGAATTCCGGTTTTCGACGGATTTACACGTTTTAGGGGTCAGAGATTCCAAAAAACATGTTTTTACAAAATGTCTGTCTGTGACTCTGTGAGTATGTCTGTCTGTCTGTCTGTGTGTATGTGACACAAATTTTGTGGGCGCTCTATCTCAAGAACTAATGCACGGAATTTAACAAAAATTCATATTCAGTTAGTCCCTGATACAAATTGATGCTGATTAGTTTTTGGTGCAAATCGCTCAACAGGTGGCGCTGCTATACTGCCTTTTTTACGATTTCCGCAATGGCTCTATCTCAAGAACTAATGCACTGATTTTCATGAAACTTCAGATTCAGTTAGTCCTTGACATGAATAGACAATTTAGAGATTTTGGTGCAAATCGCTCAACAGGTGGCACTGCTATGCTGCCTTTTTTACGATTTCCGAAATGGCTCTATCTCAAGAACTAATGCACGGATTTTCATGAAACTTCAGAGTCAGTTAGTCCTTGATATGACTTGATGCTGATTACGTGTTGGTGTAAATCGCTCAACAGGTGGCGCTGCTATGCTGGATTTTTTACGATTTCCGCAATGGCTCTATCTCAAGAACTAATGCACGGATTTTCATGAAACTTCAGATTCAGTTAGTCCTTGACATGAATAGACATTTTATATATTTTGGTGCAAATCGCTCAACAGGTGGCGCTGCTATGCTGCCTTTTTTACGATTTCCGAAATGGCTCTATCTCAAGAACTAATGCACGGATTTTCATGAAACTTCAGATTCAGGTATACCATGATATGAATTAGTGCTGTTTATGTTTTGGTGTAAATCGCGCAACAGGTGGCGCTGCTATGCTGCATTTTTCAGAATTTCCGCTATAGCTCTATACAAGAACTAATGCACGAATTTTCACCAAACTTCAAATTCAGATATATTGTGATATGAATTGGTACTATTTAAACGATTTACTTGACGTGATTTATATAGAAGAAAGTTTTGTGATGGCCACAACATACTAGTTTAAAACTGGATTATATCTGTAGAAATATTTTTATTTAAATAATGCCTCTATTGCGGTAAAACCGACAGCTTACAAGTACAGGTACAATAGTCTGTGGCGGCGATTTTCAATTTTTTTAGCTCACTCGATTTGTCTCATCCAGCATAGTAATTTAATCGCATATCGGCTATTGAATTTTTGTAATGACAGGAGGTCGGGTCAAAGTTCAAAATTTCGTTCATTGAAGAACATAAGCCTTCAAAGAAAAATGTACGATTTAAGTATACTATTTGTTTTTACAGTGTCATACATTGCGAATGCTATTATAAAGTTATATTATTGCTGTTATTATATGAATTTGTAATTGAAAATAAATTATTCGTTTGCTATTTGATTGGCATGTTTTCGAAAGTTATGATGTAATCGCCAAGTTCAGTGTTTCCAGTGCGCTACTTTTTTAAATTTACCCACTGGGCAACACTTTACTGAAATGGTTGAATTCCCCTTGTTTTCTCCTTAATTAATGTGCCATTAAATAAGGCGAATTTTGCAATTTCAAAAAAGTGGTGCCAATCAAGAAATCTGAATTTTAAAAAGCAGGCCAGTACCAACACTGGTCTAGTTTTGTTTATTTTGTCAATACTTCATCCCGAATTAGAGCAAAAATACGCACATTACCGGTTCTTTTGCCAGTTTTTAGTTGCTTCGTAACTTTCAAAACATCTGCGTAGGGTTGCATGCGAAGGAATTTTCTGCTACAGTTTTATTTTCGCCGGTTCGCATTATGCAATTTTTTAAACTTTGAAACTGGCCCCATGTCTTTATAAAAAACCAATAGCCGACATGAAGAGGTAGCAAATTACTTAGCTAGTTAAGACGAATCGAATGAGCTATAAATTCGAAATTCGTCGCCACAGACTATAGTACCTTTAATTGTTAGTGAACGGATATGGAGCATTCTCACAATCTTTTAACTTTTGGAAAAAAAAATTCTGACTAAATTAAACTTGCAAAAATTACATTTTAATCTGATAGACGAATGCCTTAATGATTCAAAATAAAGAAAAAATGGTCAGCAACGAAATTTTTTTTTATTTAACTGAGGTTTAAGTTAAACTTGCGAGTTTAATTTTCCTTACCATTTTAACCTTATAACTTTTTATTTTCTTCTAAATTTTTACTTATAATGAATTTCATAGTACCCACAGGACATTCAAATAAGAGATAATAACAATGTAGTACTTTTAATACAAAATTTTTGTATAACGTTGTCTTAAAAAAGGGACGGTAATGTAAAAAAGGGGATAGTATTGGAAAAAAAGGGACGAAATGGTAAAAAAAAAGTACGGTAAAGATGGAACGGGAAGGAAAATTACCACCTAGTTTTAGGAAAATCATGTTAAGACTAAGTGATAGCCACAATGTTCATTGATTTTTAGAAACAGTTGTTAACATTAGATTAAATTTTTTTTTTGTTTTATTTAAATCGAAAAATGTAGGAATAAACCTTGTGGACGGTGAGACTACCAATAAAGCCACGATGCTTGAAATTGATATATAAATGCTGATTGAAATTCTACTGTAAATTTCCTACCAAAGAACTTTAGACATTATTTCTCTAGCATACTTCTGCATGATAAAAAACTTGAAAAAAATTCTGTTGCTGCATCTAAAATCATTTTCTGTATAATTTTAGAAGAGGGATGGTAAGGAATCTAAAACCCAGGGACAGAGTTTAAAAATTAATAACAATGCTAAAAATGAGTGCAGGTTAATGTTTAGCTACATATTTATATAAAACAATAGTTCTAGATTCACAAAAAAATTACATCGATTTTATTTTTAATGAATTAATTTTATCCAGACAGCTCCAAACTTAAAAAATCCCTGACGTCCCGGCCTACAGACGGAGGTAGATTTCGAAGTTAAGTATACTAATTTCACCAACAAAAACTAAATCATAATTATAGATTTATCCACTTTAACAATTTTATCTGGCTGCTTTTGACGAGTTTTTATTTCATTTTTATATAATAGCTGTTATATCAGAATCATGTTAAGGAGGTATTCAAAATCTATTTTTCCATGCTCAAGAACTCGAAATTTTATGGCACATTTTCAGATTCAATTTTAATAGAAAAAATATTAAACTTGCTGAAATGATTTTTGAAGAGATTTATAAAAGACCTGTGTTTTATTTTTCGTTCAATTAATTAAAACTTGATTTATGAACAATTATTTTCTTAGTAGGACAATATTTTTCGTTTCTAACACAATCTCTTCGGGAAATTTCTGTTAAAAATGCCCACTTTGACATAATTTTTTGAAATATATTCTGCCTCTATCAAAAAATCGATCATTACGGTACATTGTATAGTTTCTGAATAAGAGAATCTAGCAATTGGATGCGTTTGAAAGAAAAATGAATTTTAAAAATGAGTCAGAAAATAAGCAGTTTGGATTTCAATACACCCTAAATAAGATGACTTTTTTTCTTCAACCGCTATGTATTTTTAATTTGTTTTTGCTGTAAGAATTGGTTCTATGAAAAACTTGTCTATATAAATGTTGTAGACAATATTAAGGAGATATATGATAAATTCATGGGAATTTTATATCTTGTAAATTGACGGAGTTATGGATTTTTTTCTTCCTCAACCTCCCCTTTTTGTTTCGTTTTTATTTTTTTTTCGGTACGAATTGGTCCTATCAAAAACTTGTGACTATAAAAGTTGTAGTTAATATTAAGGAGATTTATAATAAAATGAATTATATTTTATACTTTGAGAATTGACGATGTTATGAATTTTTCTCTCCCAAAAGCCCTATTTTTTGGGCCTCTTCAACCTATTTTTTATTTTATAAGAAATCTGTGATACATAAATTCAGGGCCCTATTTTCAGAAGTAATAAAAACATTAAACTGATTTGATATGTACAAAATTTAGCAAGTTATGGGTTTTTTTCGGTTTTCACAAAACCCCTCCCTATTTTCATCCCCTTGTTCCGATTTTGCCCATTAACGAACTTGACCGAGATTTTATGCCCCTTGATTTTATGTATCAGTTTAGAAGAGATTTGTGCAAAACTGTTGAAGTTATCGTGTTCAGAAGAAAGTGATATATATATATATATATATATATATATATATATATATAGAACAATTAATTAAACATTACCAACCATCATCTATAATTGTGATAGTATGAATGAATTTACAAGACTACAGTGTACTGTAACGATGTTATCTGGTTCCTTGGTAGCACTAAACAAACAATGATTTAACATTGAATATTAACTTTATTTAACAGTTTATACTTCAAAATAAAGTCTCTTTAAATTAAAAAAAAAAAATACATCGTCACTCTTAAAACAAAAGGCACAACTTTTTAGCTCTCTCTAAAATACATTAATTTAAAAACACAATCAATAAAAACCACCATGTCCACACTCGTTCCCCGGTTACAAAAAAAAAAAAAAAAAAAAAAAAAAAAAAAAAAAAAAAAACGTCCTCCTTCCATTACACAAAATCAGCTCGGATACTATTTGCCAAACTTTTCTCAAACTGCATCTCCATCTCACAAGCCACTAGCTCTCTTCATTTCACTTGATCTCTCACCTAACATCTTCAGCTCTCTTTCCGCATATCGAAAGAGTTTCTCTCCGATACGAGAGCACGGCTGATCAGTCTCCGAAACTCAGGTGGCGATCCATGGACAAGATCTGACTCTAGGCTGCGATCCGTGGACAAGATCTGACTTTAAGCTGCGATTCAGGGACAACCGCTGGACAAAACCAGTTTCGCAACATACGAAACAAAATAGACTGCGGCGTTTTTCGATCGTTACAGTACCCAATCACTCTGAATGGATACCAAAAACATAATAGACAAGCTGCGAAGTATAAAATAAAGTCCATTGTAATATATAATAAGAATTAATAATGAAGAAAAAGAGAAGAATATGGATTTCGAGAAAGATAATTGAAAAGCTTATATATTGAATTACGTTTTCAAGAGTACAAAATTCAATTATATAAGCAAAATTAGTCGTTTTTTGTGAGAAAAAAAAAGCTAAAAGCTGAAACATTTTTACCCCTGTACTCTAACGACCAATATAATCAGTAGAATAATTTCAAACTGAAAGCAGAATAAAATTAAATGCTGTGAAATGGAAAAAGCAATACAACCTGTTAAATAATTAATTTATAGCAAGTAAAAAAAGTAATATTACACAAAATACCTAATAAAATCCCAGTTATTCTATCCAAATACACGTCAGCATATGGTATCCATAGGCACGATAAATTTAATGTTATTTTTACAGTTAAGTTAACACAGATTTTAAAACCTAAAGTATACAGTTAATCAAATTTGAAATACCGTCATAAATTCAATTTAAATAATATAAATAGAAAATAATTATATAATGAGTAAAAAGCCTCTTAACAGTTTTTAATTTGTATTAAATTTCTAAACTAAAGTAAAATTCCAAAATGATAAGTTTACAAAATCGCAAATATCCAAAGCTCCACCTTGTGTTAGAAATTGATATTATTACTCTATTCGAAGCTACAGACAAAATCCAATTAAAATTTTAGTGCTGCCATCTATGATATTAATTTGAAACTAAATGAACAATGTCATAAATATTATGCTATAAGTTAAGTCATCCATACTATACCAACTGCTATAATCCCATCAATTCCTAATATAAATACCATATTATATTTCATTATTCATATAAATATTTAATAAATACAAATTTTAATAGAATTATTACAATATATTTTACTACCTTACCCAATTAATCTATACGGAAAATTTAAATAATTTCAAAACAATAATAGTATAATATAGCAATATGCTATAAAACTAAATAAGTTATATATAAAAAAATATATATATAATAAAAATAAACTATAAGAAATACTTATAAATATAAAAACATTAATTAATAATATGAGCCGGAAGAAAAGAAAAAAATATATATATAAATAAAACAAATAAAATAAAATAAAATAAATAAATAAATGGATGTTGATATAATTTTGTTAGAATCTTCATTTCCCAATTGCCTAATAATAACAAATAAATTGTGTGGTTTATTTTCATATTAACTATAAAAAAAATAAACAATATGAATATGATATTAACATTCATAAAAAACCGTTAATTAATCATTTAATTCTAAGTTCAAAATTAAGCATTACTAAAAAGTATAGAGGAATAATAAAATACTAATAACCCAATTTTAATACAATCTGTAATATCATTAGTTATATCAAATAAACTTATTATGCATATTATTCATCATAAAGATGGTATACAGTTAGAAATTAATATGATATTGTCCCGAGAAGACTAAAAATTAAAATCAAGTTGATATTTAACTTGATTAAATATTAATTAAGCTTAATAAATTAAATATGAATTGAAATAAAAATTTAACGTCACCATATATAAAGAATCCAATCACCTCCATATAAAAGGAGTATTAGCAGTGTAGTTATTAAAATGCCCCATCATTTTTTTAAATAAATTAAACATTGCGTATTATCCAGACAACACCACCCTCCTCCGTACTCTAACATCTACCCAACCATCCGTCCTATGATAATTTTTTTATTATTTTACAATTTTTTATTTTTTTTAATAAATATTTTCTTATTTTATAAGTTTTTTTTGTAATTTTGTTTACGCATGTGTTAATTTGTTATATTTTTTAAAAAGATCATGTAAGTACTAATTGTATATTAAAGAATATAGATATAGATATATAGATAGATATATATAAATTTTTTTACTGAGGATGGCTTTGGGTTCTAGGGGTCATGATCGGTGTAGATGTTCAAAATCTTTTCAGAAATTGCAACATAGGGAAGAATGTAATAGGTAGTATTTCATACGAAATCTACCTAAAAATCAGCATCAGGGACACGGGACGGTATAGGCGTTTTTCGGGCGTTTGGACCCCCAACATCGTCCAAAACTTATTTATCTCGTTAATATTGTTGTGCAATCATGCAATGGGGATGTTCCACAGTATATGAAATAAAAAGTACACAAAAAGTGAATTAAAATAAAAATTATTATTCAGGGACATGAAAGTCAAAATATTGTGAGAATGCCCCATATATCAGTTCGCGGTAGGTGAGAAGGTTAAGCATACCTCTCAGTTACGGTATATTGATGCATTTTGAAAGCAAGATAAGGAAAAACCACAAATTATACGTTATTTAAAAGCGATTAAAGTCATTTAATTACACCTGTTTTGTGACTGGAAAATAAGAGTATCAAGACGTAAATTGTATAACAAACTAATATTCAGAGTATAAAATATAAAGTAAGATTTTTACAGTAATGTTTGAATTTCAAACAATTCAATTTATGTCTAATCACATAAAACACGAAGAACTATTTAAACGGCATTATCGCTGTGAGTTTTGAAGATATCAAGATGTATTTTTTTTTTTTTTTTTTTTGTGTGCGTTTCATTCAAGAATGGATAAGGAATTGTTTTCTGTCTAGAACTTTTACGCTACGGTGCATTTTTTTTTGTGCATTTTCTTACTTAGACGCACCAACTTATGTCAGACAACTTTGCACTTTTTCATGTAACATTGCATATGAAAGTAGTCGTTATGGGGCAATATGCATGTATGAAAATATGCTATTGTCTTAATATGCCATCTGGTGGGAAAATATATAACTTCTAGCGTTAGGAAACACCCGTGAGAGGACATTGCATTACATGTATTTTTAATGTTTTTCTAATGATTATATTTTTTCGCAAATTCAGATTTCGTTCAAGATTAGTGGTACGTGTTATATGGCACGATAAAAATTATCCGAAGTTAAATATCGAAATCATTCAAGCGCGATTCCAATAAACGATTATTTCAATGCATTTTAACATTTGTTAAAGGGACAAGTTTCCTATTCTGACAGCGGATGTTAGCGCCTTCAACAGACCTTTCTATGTTCCACATGTGCCTGTCAATAATATTGATTTAGCACAAGCTTCCAATTTTGAGTAGAAACTAAAAAAACAGCCTATGTAATTTGTGTATACACATGCTATCCTAACTTTAAGATATGTTTTAAAAAAATTAACGCATTTCGAAAAAAGGAGAGATATGTAACTTTTAAAAATACCAATTCATGTGTTTTCATAATTTATTTTTCATCTCAAGAACAACAATGTTTTTGCAACTTCACTACAAGCATTTTTTTTTTTAACCCTTTGAGAGGCAAGCAATTGCTTTTGTGTAATGCTGAATTCCTACCGGAAATTAAGTATATTTTATTTCAAAATAACGAAAAGCAACTTTTCAACTCTTATTCGTCCAAACTTATCAAAGTAAAACTTAACGTTTCAGGTGCAAAACATAATTAATCCTTTAAGCGATCTGCAAAATTTTTCATTTACGTTTAATGTATCATAAAATAATAGCTCTGAAAAGTATTTGTATGAGGATTTCGTTTACGACTACCTTACATATTTATTTATCTTATGCGCTGCAAAAAAATAACATTAATATCAATTTTGAGCTAAATCTGCCCGTGAATTCAAAGATTATGTGATGAAAAAACGCGGTTTGGACGCTTAAAAGGTTAAACTTTATATCCCACCGCCCCTCAAGGGGTTAATATCAACTGAACACATAAAATCCCTGCCGGCGTGGGCCTACAGGCGGAGGTAGATTTCGAAGTTAGTGCTAAATTCACCAACAAAACTTAAATCAAGATTAGAGATAAACCCAGTTCCTTCACTAAGAATGAGCTCTTGGGAGCTAAACATTTTGTGAAAATTCTAATATACTCGAATACACACACGCATGTATATGGAATAGGTTTAAAAATGGCTAAAGCAAATTCAGAGAACCTCAAAGTGTTAAAATATGTTAATATTTCCATAGTCGGTTTTTTATCATGTTTTAATACGTTTCTCCAAACTCACATGCGGTTACATATTCACCTGCTGAGGTCCATTATATTTCGAATATGACACAATATTTTGATTTTTATTTCATTCGTCAAACTATTTACTTATTTTGAGTTTTCATGCCGAAATCTTGCTGTAGAAAACTTATGACGTAATATTCAATTTGTTTTCAATTCGTCAAATTGTTTATTTAATTTAATTTTCACGTGAAAATCTTTCAATAGCAAATCAATTGTTGTGGTGAGAATTTTATTGCTTTTTTCAATTGTTGGCAACCGCTATAACGAAAAATATTTATTTTTTTCTGTCATTGCTGTGAAAGAGCTGGTTTTATCAGAATCATGTTAAGACGGTATTCAAAATTTTGAACCCTCCCCATTTCTATTCCCTTGGGTCTATTTTTCCCATTTTCAATCCCCGCCGAGATATTAGCCATCTCAAAGTTGTTGGTGAGTTTGAAGACGATCCGTGCATAATTGCGACTGTTATGGTGCGGACAATATTTCAATATATATATATATATATTGAAAAATCCAAATTCATATAATTTAGTACCCGAAAAAACATCTAACAAACTGTAACTAAAACAATAATTAACAAAACCAAGAGTAACTAAGAAAAAACCAAACATGAAGACAAGTGCCCAAGGCTTATGACTTGTTCTGCGGGGTTAAACATGTTTCACGTGCACAACATTCCCCCCTCACTTGCCAAGACCAAACAAATAGAGATTGGAAAAAATGAAAACCACAAACTAATTCAAAAGCCGTCAAATGAAGTCCGTGATTATCCTCACCGCTAACCTATTTTCGATAGGAATCACGTATCGATAAATCACAATCATCGAACAATTCCAATGTTTTATTTCGATAGCTTTTTTTCCTGATAAAATTGAAAGATAAATCATTCAGAAAATGTATTGGGTAATTTTGTTTACTGGCGTTTATGTAAAGGTTAAAAATTTCACCAACCAATTTGTCAACATTTGAGCACAAATTTGCAATACGATTTAAACCATTTAAATATATATTTCTAAAAATTGAAACATGCACGTTACTATTAAAGTTTAATATTTTTATTGTATCAAAATCAAAATAATTTCTTTTATCATAAATACTATATACTAAAATTCCGTTTATAATCTCCAAATTAACATCCAAGTAGTTGACACTGCGAAGATCATCCGAAGCACTCTTTAAATTCAAAGTGTCTGGATAACATTTAAATTGATTAATTTCTTTATTATTATTCAGCTCAACCACCAAAACATCATCTATATATCTGTATATCTTTAAGTCTTTTTCCAACAATAAACCGGCTTCATATGTAAACAGATAAATATCTGCAAGGATGGAGCTACAACTACCCCCCATTGGAATACCTCTTACTTGTTTATATATTTGTTTCCCTTCAAACAGGTAATTTTCGTAAACAACAAATTGAAATAAATCGGTGAATATTTCAATACTGATATCCTTCTCCTTAGATTTCTTGAAAAAATCCATAACTCTGTACTTCAAATCATCTAAATTTACGCTATTATACAAATCCTCGAAATCATATGTATACAATCCTGTAATGTTTTTCAGCTTTTTTAAACTTTTTATAAGTTCATAGCTATTTTTTATTACTATCAAAGAATATTCATTTATAACCTGATCGAAAATCTTTTGTAATATATTCAAAAATTTTTTATTTACACATTCCAGGTAAGAACCAAACCCACAAGTTACGGTTCTAAAAGTAATTGGGTTTTTATGGAATTTTGGAATCATTACAAGATAAGGAAATTCCACACTATTTTGCTTTGATTTTATTTTTTTATAGAACGCCTTCACTCTGTTTACAGCAACTTTTTTAGTAGTTGATAATTTCCCTCATCATTGTAGGTTTCCCTTAGAATATCTCCGTATAATTTTTTACATATTATAGCATAGTTGGTGTTAGCTTTATCCACATACGTAATGATAAAATCATCCTGTAGATTTTTTACTGCTTTAATCAAATCTTTGTAAGATTCTCCCGAGACACCCTCAAAATCTTTATGGTAAAAGCCTTGAAATTCTTTTAAAATATAGTGCCTCCATTCCTCAAAAACGCTTTTTGGTAAACCATATTTATATATTAATTTTTGAATGAAGATATCTATATTATTTGACAAACGTTTTATAGCTAATCCTCTACTCACAACTCTCTTCAATCTGTATTTTGTACCATACCTCATGTAATTTCTGAGATTTGTGTCTGCCACTATAGCAAGATCCCCAGTAAGAATATGTCCGTAATTTGAATTAACGTATTTATTATATTCAACATTATTACAATGACAAATACTTTTCTCGATACAGCTCTGCAAATTCTTAGAGTAACTGTTGTAGTTAAATATAACTCTGCCTAATGGTTTGTCGTATTTGTAAGCTTTAATAATATGTATGTTTTTATCCGGCAGGTATTCATTATACTTATTTAAAATTCCCTTAAAATTAGCACCCCTAAAATGGTACCCCATGTGTGATGATGATGATGTCTTGCACAGGTGGTTCATTTTTGCTTAGTTTCCATACTGAATACAAGGCTGAAAAATTAACTGTTACCTATTTTAAAAGGAAGGCAAGAAACTGCTAAGGTAGAAATTATCTAAAGTTCTTTATTGTCCACCGGGATCGTTTCGAACATAGCCGAAATTACACGGCTAAGGCCGATATTGGAGAAGGGAGCAGAAAGTTACATTTTTTTACGTTCACAGGATCAGATCTTCGACGCAAGTCCTCCAATTACATTTTCTCGAAAATGCTCGAGTGTTGGCAAGCGTACATATACAATTTCGCCAAATACATATACTATATGGCGAGATTAAAGAGAGGAAGACATGTGGTCAAAGTACAATAATTGAAATTGAATGGAGAATGTAAAAGATTAATAAGAAATATTTAACGCCAGATGATTACTTAGTAATTATAGCACATAAACCGCAAAAGAACATTCGATAGGGTTTGCCAAAGTTCTCATGGGATTGAAGCGGCCGAAGCGCCCGTTAATAAACAAAACAAAATAAAGACAGGGTTAATAACTGAAATGACACATCTATCTAACATCTGGACCAACGGCTAAAAATGTAGAAGTAATATGTCTGACTAATTTCTGCATATCATCAAACTAAGGCAGAAGGATGAAAATTAGAATCCAGTTATTAGGCGAGAAAAGGAAATGATTTCTTTTCTTTTAACTGTCGTGCGCTGCGGTTAAAATATTAAAGAGACTGAGAATTGAATGCTTAATTTATGAAGGGAAAAGAGCGCTAAAAACAGATTGAATCCGAATGCAGACAGATAATTAAATTTAAGAATTAAAAAAAATGTAATTTTAAAGGGGGGAAAGAGGAAAGGTCTTAATATTAATATGTGAAGGTAGGCGCCTTCACATATATCTCCCCAACAGCCGAAAAAGAACGAAGTTAACCGCGAGAGAAAAAAAAAGTTACCCGATGTCTTCTCTCAAATACATTACACATAAAGAAAATATGTAAAAATGTAATATTATGTAGAGGGAACCCGGTGACCAACAGTTTATAAACATATACAGAAATACTAAATATGTAAGGAACAAATAAATCATGTCTCATATAAAAAGCATGCCTATAAGCATGACAAAGCAAGTTGGTACCAAAGACTTGCCAAAATAAAATATATTGAAAATTTTTTGAACTGCAGTTAATACTTCTGGACAGCTGTTTTCTTATTTTCTTATTATTTTTTTTTTTTAACGTGTGCACACAGTTATATTTTTTTTTATGATTTCCAGAAGATTTTAATATAAAATTGCTTGAACATTCACTTCAAGCAAGAGCAATTTCCACAATTGCTACAACAGTTGGTTATACTCCAACTTATAAAAATATATTTTTTTTGAGACATGAACTGTAAATAAAAACAAACATTACATAGTATAGTAAATATAAAAATTGTTCATTTTCAGCACTATTTGTGACATTTCAAGTTTTTAAAAGTGATATAACTAGTAAAAGGAGAGGAAGATAGGGTAAATTATTTGTTAAAATTTGAAAGTTGCCATCATTTTATCTTGTAACCAAAGACTGAATGTGTTTTACTGAGAACCTAATTTAACTAAAGTGTATCTTAAAATATATTGCACTCCTATAAGGCATAAAAAAAGAGGTAGTCAGAACTTTCCAGAGAAAGTACCCCTTAAAAAATGGTAAAAATGTACAATAAATTTAATGAAATTTAATAAGCATTATGCAACAGGTGGTACAAAAGTATGTATGTGTGTGTGTGAATGTAGTCTTAAATAACACCGTTTGGTGTTACGACTGGTATATACCAGTAATAAACCACATGTGTCAATGAGCATAACAAAAACCAAAAAAAAATAATGCACACCTGTGTACTGAGTGATTGGAAAATCGTGCATAAGAGAACTACCTTATCACGTGAAATACCTTGAATAGCCAAGAAAGGTACCGAATGAAAAAAAATAAAAAGTAAAGTGTAATCCTGTAAAGTTACCAAAAAAAAGAAACCCTTTTTTAAAAAATATATAGCATAAAAAAATAACAAACGTGTGCTAGTATACAAATGAACACTAGAAGTGTATCACAGTGACCTCAAGTGAAAAAAAAAATATATATATAACACTGAACCAAAGAAATGTATCAATGAAGTAAAATGCGTAATTGTTTTGAAAATCAGTTGTAAAAACAGTGACAATTAGTCCCTGATGCACGCAAAGAATTGACAAAGCAATGAACTCGTGTAAGGGTTTTTTCTATGAACTAAGATAAACTATGAACTACTGTGTGTGTTAACTATGAACAAAAATTCTCTAAATGCACCAAGCACCAAACAGCAAAATGTAACTGAAGAGAAAAAAGTGTACCGTATTTAAAAAAAATTGTTACCAAAGGGTTAAATTTATTTTTTTTTTTTTTACTGTAAATTTCATAAGATATTGCTGCATTCGTTGAAAAAAATATATCTATCTCTACTCAAAACGCATCAGTGTAAAATTGACAGGATCCATACCTTTACGTTAAATAAACAAAAAAAGGAAAAGGAGTGTTACCGCAAAAGATAAACTGTCTCTTGCAAAATATAGAAAAAGAAGTGTTGTTTACCAAAAAGAAATCCTTAAAATCCTGACATATGAGTGTGAAAGAAAAAAGAAATTTCCCTCGATAACCAGTGAGAATCAAACACAGTAAATGAAATTTGCACAAAAAAAGGATATGTAAAGGTTTTAGTTTTGCTGAATTTTCATGTATAGACCTTCTGTGTATTTATTAAAATTTAACACCTGGTAAAAATAATAAAAACATTTACTAAGAAATTGCATACGATTTAATATAGTGTAACCAGATACCTTACTCGATCTGCCACCTTCAAGTAAGAAGTATCTTATGAAAATGTTAAAAAAATGTTACATGTTAAAAGTAAACAGATTCGAAATGTGTGTGTAATTTAACATGTCATGTGACGGATAACTCCTTGAAACCTTAAGATCTTTGTATATAGACAAAGTGATGTGTCATTGATATGTTATGACATTATGCAAACACATAAAATAAGCAAAAACAACTTTGTTAAAATTTAAAAAAAAATAAAAAACTGATAGAACATTTTAATATCGAAACATGGTGTAAAGTTTAAAAGATAAAAAGTAACAGGGAAAAGAACTGTATGTGTGTGTAGGGAGGGGAAAAAGAAACCTCAAACTCATGAACTAAATGAAAAACACATGAACAAGTGTGTACGCAAGCATACACAACGTGTAAGTAAACACATGAACAAATTGTATAATTCCACATGAACTACTTGTAATAATGTCTCAATGAACTAACGTTTTTTTATGCATTTGCTAACAAAATATACAGACAGTATGTGTGTGATAACCCAAAACACTAACCTACGAGTGAGATTCAATTACATAATTAGTGAGTTAATCACCAAAATGTAATGAATAAGGGTTAATAAAGGCAATGAACTCCGTGTAATGTGTGAAAACTCTGGTTATACTCTAAACCAGCCAGTGTGTATTACTCAAAGAACTACTTGTGAGAAAAAAAAAAGGAATACTGTCGAATAGATCGTAAGCAAAGAACAATGTGTAAAAGCAAATGAACAAAATATGTAAATCAACACATGAACTAGTGTAATGTATGTATATGAATGAACAAAATTGTATTCTAACTGAACAAATTTTGTGTAACATAAATAAATATCCAACACATGAACTACTTGTGAAAAGAAAAAAAAAGTTGCATAAATGGTTAACTAAGGGTTAAAAATTAAAATAAAGGTGTATTTGCCAAAGTTATTACTGTATCACGTTAAAAAGAAGTGTGCATAAAATGTAGGAGTGCACGACAGATTGCATAACTCTACGCTAAAATGTAGCAGTTATGCCAAGCCAAACATGTTCCAAGTAAAGGGTTGGAAAAGAGAAAAAAAACGAATAGCAAAATACCAAGCGTTATACTTTATGATCTATGAGTGTATGTATCCGTCACAAGACACCTGTGAGACTATAACTCACTAATTAAAAAAATTTAACTCTGAGAAATTGCCAAAGATTTAGTTTAATGACTATATGGGAATAGCTTTTTTTTTTTTAAATAAATAAAGTGTACATAACAGCTCACATTATGCATTTAAATAAATTTTATAAAAACAACATTTTAAACGATATCAAATATCATGTCAGTTATAATAAAATACCTTATGTTCTAAATAAAATAGCAACGAGTCACCAGCCGCGCGTAAACAACAAAATTAACAAATGTGTAAAAATATACCAGCTAGAAATTAACTCACGCATGTTAATTTAAGATGCATGTGCAAATATTGTATTGAATTACATTATGTAAAAAAAAAAAAAAAAAAAAAAAAAAAAAAAAAAAAAAAAAAAAAAAAAAAAAAACAGTAACAATCCGAAAATAAAAAAATGTCAAGGCAACAAAAAAAATACGCAAACTTTAAAATAGTGTAAAACTATGTATTTGTGAAAATGTACACTAATGTTGAGAAAGTATGTAAAAAAAAATGTACAAGCACACAGAATCATGACCATGTTTAACCAAGGTGAGTGTCATAAAATTATTACAAAACAAGACCATATGAAGTGCAAATGTAAATATGTGTGTGTGTGTAGTACCAGGTTAAACTTGAAATCATAAAAATGTGTACATGAGATTTAAAAAAAAAATGATGCAGCAAACATCTAACTTCACTATCTGCCCATAGTAAGCTAGAGTGTGAAAAAAAAACATGTACGGAGTATCAAATAGTACGAGAGATACGTCATTATGCATTTAAAAAAATAAAATAGAGCGCGAACGCCTTGTAAATTAATGCGAGGTATTGACCATTTGTATCATGTAAGTAACATATTCCACTCTTGAGAAAGTGGACGGCCGATCCACTTAGCCAAAACTGAAACATATACCTTTAATCATTAGGCTATTTCCGGATCATAGCGCAGTGAAAAAAAGGTACTTACACAACACAGGAAACAATAATTAAACATTAACCTCAAGAAATATAATCACCTGTAAAATGTAGTGTGCGTGTAAATTGTGTGTGTATGCAATAACAAGCATACTGATATATAACACATGCATAAAATGTTTACGACTCATGTTATAAAATTTTATAAAGTAGAAATAGAAATCAAAAGGAAAAAGAGACTCTTTTTTTATGAAAAAAATTTAAGATATGATGACTCGAGCTATATTTTAAAACGAAGGAGCCTAACTTATGCTATAGAAATAAATTAATGAGACGTGACTAAAAAATGCATAAAATCCGTGTAAATTGGAATATGAGAGATCTATCTAAACAGAAAAGTGTACTGTATAGATGCCAAATCTAATTTTCTTAAATTAGTAACAACCAACTGAAAAAGATTAAATACTGAGCAAATTTAACTGCCATTACTGGTCCTCTCATTGGTTACCCATCCTCTCTCTTTTTTTATATGTCACTAGTGCTTATCCTTAAGTATACAAGTTGCAAGACGTATACTTATAGTAATCTAGAGTATTAAATGTTTCATATCTTATTGATATGGATGACTGACAAAACATATAATATACACATAAAAAAAACATATAATATACACATAAAAAAAAACATATAAAATGTTATATATAAAAAGAAATTACCTGTAGGAAGTGCTACTACAAGAAATATAATAAACAAAACAAGTAAGAAAAAAAATCAATAATAATAATAATATCAGTCCAGTATCAGTTTAAGCTTTTTCATTTTTTTACCTCATTTTTTTTGTGTCAAAATTACATTAAGCTCTGTGAAAAAATTACCTTAAGTTATTTTATTTATCTTTTTTTTATACACTATGCCCCTTTTTTATCTAACAAGGCTTTCACCATCAGACTGCCTGATTACAACAGGATTGCTGAGTTTTAAAAGTACACGAACCAAAATAATAAAAACTTTGTCTGTGATCATAATAGATAACATTTTTATATAAAATGCAATGCGACACATATCAGTTGCAGACGCATAATATCTAAAAAGGGGAGGAAAAATGCGACCAGCGCTAATGATGTAAGAAATTAAGCGAGAGCAACCATGTTCAGCAATCCTAGGCCAATGGAGATAAGAAAAACAACATCTCATCTCAGAATTGCAACATTGTGTCACACCGAAAAATATATATAATGCATTAAATAAGAATCGGAAATGTGAAAAGAAAGAAAAAAAATTTGGACAATCTTTTATCTAAATTAAAAAAAAACTTTGAGACTGAACTGGATATGAAGTGCATCCCTAGACATACAAAATCTTAGCATGTTACTAATAAAAATAAATGCTTAATTTTAGTAAGAAGCCATCAAAACTAATATATCTAGATATATATTAAAAGACCAATATAATCCAGTCATGAGGATTTTTTTTTTTACATATTTTTTTTATCTCACTATATATATAGCAAAATCAGTCCTCGTAACTAAAACATCATTATTTGAAATACTTTAATATTTTCAATATCCACTGCACAAAAAGGAAAAGTAGAAAAAAAAAATTTAAACAAGCACTGTCTACTCTGTATTATTTAGTAGTTTTAGTATAAATCAACACTTACCATAAGGCACTACAATGAAAAGGCAAATTTAAAAAAAACCTTTTTTTTTGTGAGTAAATAACTCTACACAAATATGTAATTTATGTACAAAACACAATACCTTTTAAAACCTAGAAACATGTAGCCAACTTAAAAAATAATTATATCATCATTAAAAATTTAGTTAGCAGAAAATTTATTTTCATCACAGCGAAGAATTTTCTTTATCCACCAATAAATGTGTTTGTAAAAAAATTTAAACTATCACATACCTTTAATATAATCTAAAAATGATTGATTTTTTTTTTATCTATATTTATCAAAGTCTAGAAAGGTAATCTCACACAATATGATCTATATTTGAAAAATGGCTCTTCCAAAGTTAACTCTTCAAACACTTAAAGCAAAATAAAACTTACCTTGAGCAAACAAGGAAATGTTATAAGTAAAGACATAATAATGTAAGAAAATAATAACTGAATTCAAAACATATGTGTGGGTTTTTTTTATGCAGCAGCAGGAATAATCTTTTCTTTAAAAAAAATGTTTAGGTATATCTGCGTATAGTTGAATGTGGAGTTCACCTAAATATTCATTACTTATATTTTATCATTTTACTTTTTGTTCTAAGGAAACTGCATGTTAACTGTCTTTCTTTGAAGAAGTAACTTAAACATTATTATTTTTTTTTTAAGTTCCTTGAAATGCAATAGAATACATGTAGATCCATGAACACGCTTTCTACATAGAGTTACTGGGGAAGGAGAAAAAAATTTCTTTAATGTAGAAGAACAAATCATTTTTACTGTTCTGTTTCTTCTTTTTTTAAAAAAATAAATTCGGCCGATACAAGACATAGTCTGGAATATCTTAGAAACTCTGATCCAGCTGCGTAAATCAGCATAGGAGAAACAGAAGAGGAGAAGAAAAAGAAAAACAGGCGATGGAGGATTTATGACTCATTCCGAAGGCGCTCACGTATTTTCGGTATCGGCAAGTCTTTTTTTTATGCCGGTCGAAAGGATGGCGGTTATCGGCTAGTTGTGACGGAAGCTGACGGCATGAAGATAAGTAAAACTGTCGGTCACTTATGCGTTTGCTGTATAGTGCGTTTCCGCGCACTTTAGCTGCTAATATTTTTGAAGAGGCGTCTATTGGCGTGATGAACATTTCGGTTGAGAGTGCGTTCACACAGAAAGCAATGAGTATTCCTCAGATTGTCTGCAGGAAGTGAATAAATTTTTGAGCAGTTTTTTTTAGAGTATCCACTGAGCCTAGCATGCAGATCACTTTTTTGACATTATTCTATAATCTTGAAATGTGACACGGCAAGGCGGAAAACAAGAATAGTTCAGTTCGAATAATAATCCAACATTAGGTAGTTTGCAGCAGTCACAGTTTATTTTTTTTTAAATGGAATTCACAGTTTTTTTTCGTAGTAGTCCAAGGTACTGATGTACGCAGAATGAAAAAAAAAATATATATCACATGCTTCCCTTCTCCAAAATGTAATTCGGTACGCCGGCTATATGCACCATATTTCTGTGATGATGATGATGTCTTGCACAGGTGGTTCATTTTTGCTTAGTTTCCATACTGAATACAAGGCTGAAAAATTAACTGTTACCTATTTTAAAAGGAAGGCAAGAAACTGCTAAGGTAGAAATTATCTAAAGTTCTTTATTGTCCACCGGGATCGTTTCGAACATAGCCGAAATTACACGGCTAAGGCCGATATTGGAGAAGGGAGCAGAAAGTTACATTTTTTTACGTTCACAGGATCAGATCTTCGACGCAAGTCCTCCAATTACATTTTCTCGAAAATGCTCGAGTGTTGGCAAGCGTACATATACAATTTCGCCAAATACATATACTATATGGCGAGATTAAAGAGAGGAAGACATGTGGTCAAAGTACAATAATTGAAATTGAATGGAGAATGTAAAAGATTAATAAGAAATATTTAACGCCAGATGATTACTTAGTAATTATAGCACATAAACCGCAAAAGAACATTCGATAGGGTTTGCCAAAGTTCTCATGGGATTGAAGCGGCCGAAGCGCCCGTTAATAAACAAAACAAAATAAAGACAGGGTTAATAACTGAAATGACACATCTATCTAACATCTGGACCAACGGCTAAAAATGTAGAAGTAATATGTCTGACTAATTTCTGCATATCATCAAACTAAGGCAGAAGGATGAAAATTAGAATCCAGTTATTAGGCGAGAAAAGGAAATGATTTCTTTTCTTTTAACTGTAGTGCGCTGCGGTTAAAATATTAAAGAGACTGAGAATTGAATGCTTAATTTATGAAGGGAAAAGAGCGCTAAAAACAGATTGAATCCGAATGCAGACAGATAATTAAATTTAAGAATTAAAAAAAATGTAATTTTAAAGGGGGGAAAGAGGAAAGGTCTTAATATTAATATGTGAAGGTAGGCGCCTTCACACCATGTAATCCAATACACAATAAATCTTATTCTCTAAATTAACTTTGTTGTTTTTCAACTCAATGTAACCATTAAGTTTCTGCTTACCTATTCTGAATCTCAACAGATCAAACCCTATATCTATATTACCGTTACCTGTATTTTCATATAATTCTCTCAATAAATCGGATATTAACTTCTTTTTCACATTGAAAATTATGAATTTTATTGTTTTAACAATATTGCCGGAATTAATATTGACAATAGCATTTTTAATATCCTTACTACAATTTAGATCATTAACCTTGACATTTTGTTTATTATGTAACTCACACTCACAACTCAAATCGTGATTAATTTTTTCATAGACTGACTCTTTCAATATTGTATTTCTGAAATTCTTCAAAACATTAATTTGATCAAACATAACATTCAAACCATAAGGGTACACTGTTCCGTATTTTACCATCATATTCCTTTCACATATTAATCTTCCAGCCTTGTTTGCAGCTATATGCAAAATCGATATTTCAATATTTTCAATTCCTTGTTTTGCAAAATGAACTATTTCAATCTCCTGTTCTTCCCTCGCACTCGTTATCTTTCTTATATCTTTTTTGTGGTTGTTAAATCTCATATTAAAAGGACCAGACGTTTGTCCTATAGAAGACATGTTACAAATTTTACATTTTAATCTATACACACAGTTAAATACCTTACAAAAGTTTACACAATTTTCATCCACGGCATTACAGTTATCCCTTTCAGCCTGGATGCAGACTTTACATCTTTTATCTTTGCATTTCTTAAATTTTAAATAATCCCCCCCCCCTCATTTCTCATACTTTTATTGTAAAAATATCTAGTTTTATACTTCTTCTCTACCATACTAGTCTTCTCTACCTTCTTCTTTATATCTGAAATTTTGCTGTTGTAAACATATCTAGTATTATATCTAGTACTACCATTCACTGTTGAATCCATAACATTTTTATAACAATTAAAATTACTATTTTTACTGTAGTTTCCATACATTTTATAATTTTTATTCAACTTTTTAATTTTTTCATAAATTACATGATCCCGGCTCTCCCCCTCATACCTGAAAGTATCTCTACTCTCTCCAGTCTGTTCATCCACTTTATTATCCGAAACATGGTAACTTTTTGTCGATCCACTTCCTACCATGTAATCAGAAGCCGACCGGGCACTATGGTCATTTTTCAATTCTCATATATTGCCGGTATCGTAATCAAAACCAGTTTTACAATTCATGACTCAATTTTTTTTTTTTTTTTTTTTTTTTTTTTTTTTTTTTTTTTTTTTTTATGTGTAGACAAACGGTACACAAAGTTATCAACTTCAATATATTACCATATCAAAACTAATACGCCAACTACTACTCCAAGTTCAATAACCACATAATTTCCAACAATATCAATCACTTAACGGACATATAAAAGCCATTAATCACTGAAGATTAGGGAGACCCAGAATCATGCAAACATTAAATAATTAACACAATAAATCAATTAACAAACATTAAATCCATAAGAACCAAAAAACCGCACACTACTTTAACTAGTAATAATATAAATAATATATATATATATATAAACCTTTTAGGTGGGGGGTGGTTTTGGGTTCCTGGGGTCATATAATGAAGTAATTTTGAAGGAATTTTTCAAAAGTCGCACCATGGTAACGACTGCAATTGGTAGTATTTCTTACGAAATCTACCTAAAATGAAACAATGGTATCTATATCCTGAAAGAATTGAAGATGCAGTTAAAATTGAATTTTTTCGAATAAAATAACTTCTTTATACCCTACTGCATTACAATGAAAATCGACTAATTATTATTTTTTATTTTCCATTTTGAAACAAACAAAATCTAGAAATAAGAATATCGAATATAAATTTTTGATACAAGGCCATAAAAAACACTACAGAAATTTTTCATGAAAGCCTGCTTTAATGATTGATTCCTTGACTAAACAATGGCATAAGGAAACTATACAATATATCAATATTTTATACTAAATCTAAAGGGCAAAAAAAAACAGAAATACATATGTACAGTATATATCTTAGCATTATTAAGAAAATTGAAATAACTTTCTTTAATTGATTTTTTTATAATTAAAATATTTGTATTAAAAATGAAAGCGTAATGAAATATATGTTAACTTTTTATGATTCGTGCGGAATAGAAAGGAAAAAAATACTATATTTTTGTGACTTTATTTCATGTAAAATTTGTAAATAAATTTATAAATAGGTTTGTAGTCATAGTTTAAACGTATTTTGTTAAAATCAAAACATGACTTGGGAATTAGTCGAAAATAATTACTATATTAATATTTTCTTTTTTATTGATAATCCCAAAAGTTTTTTAAAGGTCAAGTAAAATACTTTTAATTTCGTTGCAATATAAACTTTATTAACTATTTTATTGTAACATTATGATTTCAAATAATAAAAAAAAGTAATATTTAATCTTATAAATAAATTTCCTTATTCGCAATGGGATATTTTTTTTAAAAAGAAACTTTTTTTAAATTCGTTGCATGTCCAGGAAATAAAAAGAAAATCCAATTCGATTTATGGAATGAAAGGAAAACGAACGTAATTTAAAGGAGGCCAAATAAACTTTGCTTTTTTTAAGAGATACTAAAACGCAAGCATTTACTTTTTCTTTTAAAGATTCGCTTTTTTTTTATTTCAAAGAAATTCATTTATCTCCCCTTTTTTATATAACTTATTATTTTAAACCATTTTTAATATAATTTTCTTATTAAAGTTAAGGTTTCGATTTCTTATTTAATTTCTATATTAATCTGTAGTGATATACCCCAGCGATTTAGTCAAATATGGTTCTTTTGGCTTCCATATGAAAAAATAATATTTGAACATTAGGGATAATATGGATAAAAACATTATTATCATTTTATTACTTACCTATCATACGTAGTATAGGGTAAGTCTTGTAATCGCTTTAAAAATCAAAAAAAAATTTTGACGGATTTATACGTTTCAGACACTGGCGATTCCGAAAAATATATTTTTTGAAAAAAAAAAAAAAAATGCCGTTCATCTGGGCGTGTCTGTGTCTGTAAACACTCTATCTCCCGAACAAATTGAGATAGAGACTTTAAATTCGGTGTGTACTTAGGAAGTAACATTGGAAAGACGGTGGCCCATTGAATATCAGTAACCTCGATTATCCGGAACTATTTTTTCGGACACTCGAAATATTCGTTCTGATAAAAGGTATACAAAAATTTTCGAAATTGTTTATTTGAAGGTGTGTGTATAAAAGACAATAAAAAACATAAATTTTGCATCATGAGTGAACTCTATCGGTTTCTTAGTTGCCGAGATATTTGTAATCAAATTTTTTCTCACTCTTCGATTTTTCATGACCCTGTATTTCATTCAAAATTCAATTCAAAGATATATTTTAATTGGAAATGAGACGCTTAATCCGACTCAGTTAATTAGTTAATATAATTAGTTAATATGATTATAATTTTCCGAGTTATAAGGCTGTTTCTTTTACGCAATTCGGTACTACTCGATTATCCCGCCGGCCAAAAAACTGTCTCCAAACTATAAGATTAAATGCCAATAATGGCTTATCGTAAATTTCAAGCATTTAATGCATCTCTATACCTATAAGGGAGTTACCATAAGGGGGCCCTGTTCTGTCGCAAAATGCCGCCAAGTTTGACGCCAACTGGGCGATATATTGCCAAAAGTGAATTAAAATAGCCGGTATCTCTAATATTTCGCCAAATTTCCATAGACTTCCATTGTAATCCTACATAGTGTTTACTTGCTTACAGAAAATCAACAAATTGAGATATTTTAATACAATAAAAAGTAATATTAGCGTAAGGGATTATATTAATTATATTTAAGGGAGTCCAAGTAAATTAAATTATGAATAAAGTAACATGATACAATGCTTAGCATGTATCACATGTTTTATTTTCATATTTTATATTATGTATATCCATGATGGGTAAGTATTACGGTGGCCCCCAACGACTAGTTTGGAATAGTATCTGTATTCGTTTAGTAACTTGGACCAAGAAATTCATTAAATTTAATAAAAATGAGATTAATGACCACAAATTTTCCTGTTAACGTTAGAATTAAAGATTTTCTTTCTGTGTAATTATTAGTTTAAGTCAGACCAAAAATTAAGTTAAGTTAGAAAGAATAAGCCTTTTTCTTTCCCTAAACTTTTGGGGATATCGTATCATATATCGAAACCATGTATTGAATTTGTCACATGTGTGTGTATGTCTACGAAGGAAGAAGTGTAAATTTACTTAAGTATACCCCTCAATATTCCTCTGAAATTGTGCTATTTGTTTTATATAATGATTGTTTCGTTTAATATAATCAATTTTTCGCCTGATGATTACTGACAGAAGAACTGAGTAGCTAGTGCTTTTTTTTTATTATCATTATTGTCATGTAATCAATTTCCAACATTTTTAAATCTTAGAACAAAGTAATCGCAATATTTCCTGGAAAGTATATAACACTTAATCAATTGTACTTAAAAAAATACAAGATATATTTAAAATTAAATATGCGATAAAGTCGTCACAAGTAAAGACTTTCATTGATAACTCTCAAAAACTTTTCGTTGCAACACTGAGTTGTAATCATATTCAGGAAACATATGTTGTAAAAAATCAGCAGAAATATATTAATACGAAAAAAGCAAATAATTAAAAATGTATGCTTTCTATGACAAATGTAACTCTATTGACGAAAAATAGAATTGCAAAACAAAACATACGCAATAATAGTCATTTTTTTCTGATAGATTAAGTATTGCTATCATAGAATTTGTAGGTTTAATTTTTTTTTATAAATATTTATTTAATTTGTATATTTTGCAGCAATTTAAATTTCATTTATGTAATATATCAACATTTCATGTTTATATATTATGTATTAATTCGAATTATAAAATTCATAAAAATGTTGTTTTACTATTTTTGACACTATTATTTTTTAAATCAATAAATATGAGATTAGGTTTTTTGCTAAGTATTAAAATCGAATTCTTAAACTTTCAACATGATTTGGATGATTTATAAAGAACATATTGTGTATAACGTAACGTATTACAATTAATATTAGGCAGGTGGCCAACTTTTATGTATTGTAATCAAACGGACATAATACATTATTCCCGTATTTCATATTAATATACGGAAATATGAAATATTCATGTTTTTTATGAACATATACAAATAAACATCATGGTGGGTCTTTTTAAAATCGCAATAATTTCATTCTTAAACTAAATAAGAATATTCACTGTCGATTATTGAACTGTAACTGATTAAAATTTGTGAAATATAGCTTGTGAAAATCGTACTTATGTTTAGTATATTTCTTTAGTGGCCCATAAAATATTCAACACATTACAGTTTTTAACATTTCTTATCATATATTTTCATCAGAAATAAAATGCTATATTTTCATATCGTATCTATTTCATTACACACGTAATAAAATACATAATTAAAAATATAATAATAAAAACAATAACGTATCTGACTACCAAATCACATGCTCAATGAAAAAAGAAAAAAACCCAGGAAAATATTAAAAATGTCAGATGCGACAGACGTGGTTCATAATGTCATAAAAGTAAACAACCACTTCTTACTTACATATAAATTTTAAATATATTTATGGGAATCCAGTATAAGTTGTTGTGGTACCAGATAACCTTTTTGAACTGTATCACTTGATCTGCACAGTAATCTAATAACAAAAATTTAGCCAGTTATTTAAATTTTTGCAATAATTTCACTATTTTCATTTTCCCTTACAAAGTGCGGACAATAATTGAATCGTCCGTGTGCTTGCCACTAATTATGGTATTTAAGACGATAGTTATATTGATAGTTATGTTTTGTGTGGAAAATAACATCGAAATACTCAGTGTCATCAAATTATATATATTCATATATTCAATACTATTATTTTACTCGATTCTTTGTAAACACCAGTCATATCACAAACGTTTTTCAATTAATCAAAAAAACTTTTTTCTAGTTTGATGGCAGATTGGGAAAACTAGCTTCTCCTTCCCGTAATTTGTGTCATTGGATTTAGTCAGATTTCTTCTTCGTAATGCAATTGTAGCTTCAAACATATATACAGGGTGATTCATAAATATCGAAACAATAGGCTAGCTCCTTAAATATTGCCCCTAGGCACATACTTCAAATTGCAAGGTTTCATAAAAAAAGGTGCAAAATTTGATGAGATAAGTTTCAACTCCATGGGGGGTCTGTATGAGAAAATACAAAAATTAAATTTTTATACGGCCCCCGTAGAGAAAAATTCCCAATTAGGAAAATTTTCCTTATCCATTCTGAATTAAACACAAAAAAATTCATCTCGATATCTTCAAAATTCGCATAGCTATCAAAATCCAAAATTCGTGACTTACACCATTTATCCATGCCTCTGAGTGAAGAGTTTTTGACTCATTTTGAATGCAAGTTAGGGATCATTCTCAAATTGTACATTATTAAATGTCGATATAAGACAGTGCCTCTCCTTTGGTCACAAAATAGGCAGCGTATAGATCTTACGTTAAACCTGTTTTCAAAGTATGCTGGTGGTCTATTGCGCGATTTACACCAAAATGTAGAAAACTTATCTGAAGTTTGATGAAAATCCGTGCATTAGTTGTGGAGATTGAGCTATTGCGGAAATCGTGAAAAAGGCTGCATAGCAGTGCCACCTGTTGAGCGATTTACACCAAAAACTAATCAGCACCAATTTATATCAGGGGCTAACTGAATATAATTTTTTATTAAATTCCGTGCATTAATTCTTGAGATAGAGCGCCCACAAAATTTGTGTCACATACAGACAGACTCACAGATGCACAAACTAACAGACAGACGTTTTGTAAAAACTTGTTTTTCGGATTCCCTTACCCCTAAAACGTGTAAATCCGTCGAAAACCGAAAGTTGAAAATTTTCACGAATCCAATACTTTCTTCTTGTAAAGATAGAAGAAAGTAAAAAGTTAGTGAAAAAGTAAAGGTGAAAAATAGAATTATTTATGCATATTTACCTTCAAGTACTTCAGAGAATTCCGGATCTTCCTCGTCTTCCTCGATTTCAGTAAGAGGCATTGTATTGCAACTGCTTTCGCAATTCACACACATATTGGAGCACTTTAGGCCTGCTTTTTTGCATCCACAGTTTTCTGGCCTGTCTTCTTCCATTTGCGAGAAATGAGTTTCAAAACAGCTTGAAGTGCTGATGGCTGTAGCGTGGTTACTAGCTCCAGACCATCTTTCATTTGCTTCCAACCCCATTGTTCAGGATCTTTTTCATTCCCAAGCCATTGTTTAACTTGAAAATATACCCTAAAGGAATGTTGCTGAGCTGCAAACTCAGCAGGAGGTAAGGACGCCAAATGGATTGATGTCTTGCATGCAGACCTAAGGCAACAAAAATACCACAATTTGTTTAACGACGTGGCTTCCTTGTCAGCAAATTTATACAATGAGATCAAAAACGATTGACAGCTTCAGTAACTGCATTATCATCTGCCATAGGATATTTAAAAACATCAATATATTAGTTAATGCAGGATTTTTCTTGAGAGTGTGAAGAAACCTCCTCTTTCTTACTTTGAACAAGGCTGAAGTAGTATCACAGTCCCCATGGCATGCAAAAATAATATGTTGTTAGCAATCGATTGATCAAGTTTGCAGTCCGAAAAAAATGTGTGGTGAAACTGTTCCTTTGCCTGGCTTTAGAAAGTATACATTTGAATGTACTCCCCTACAGCGACAAATCATCATAACTAGCAAATCGACATCTTCACCCACGATAACTACAGAGTTATGTTGTAGTGCATGATCCCTTGTTGTGGTGACAATAAGTTTATCCGCATCTTCTCGTGCCTGATTGTGCGAATGTCAGCTATTGCAAATTATTAATTGATTTTTAAAAATTACAGATTTCTGAAAAAAATATCCAAAGTACTTACGATTTTCTTGATAGTGACATTTATTCGTAATTTAATACATACCCAAATGATATTGACGCGAGAAAAAGAGAAAATTGAATGTTTAAAAAACTTACTTTAGTTGATATTTTATATGTTAAAAAATCTTATAAGTAGTGCAGTCATTTCTTCTCATGCAATCTCTCAAGCTTAAATGTCAAATAACTATCTTCTTTCTTGGATTGTATACAAGTGACGAATATCGATTTCGGAAATACAATCTTGTTTCTCTGAAGATGATGTTAATTTTCCGGTCAAATTTATGCATTTTTTCGGTGAGAACTTATCTTCTGCTAGATCTTCGTCCTCGTTCCTATGAGCTGCTACCAGTGCTATCGAGGATTCTATTTAGCACAGAGTAAGCGATCTCGCTGTCCGCTAATGCATCGTTTTTACGTAGGTTTTTAATTCGAAAATAACTGCTATTTTTGCTCTTCTCGTAAGTTGGAAGTAAAAAAAAGGGGGATTTTTTAAGTTGCCGGATCTCTGAATGTCGGATTTTCGAGGTCAAACTGTATACCTACATCATAATAATATATAACCTAATAATAGGTGAGTAAGTCAGCAAATGTTTACAGTGAAATGCTTACTTTTGGTGTTATGAACGGAAAGGTTAAGTATATCTTTTTTTGCTATTTTCCAAAAACACCGGTTTTCGTCGATTTTTCAATGCCTCTACGAAGCCATATGTCGTAAAATAAAAATAATAAGAACAAGAATTGTAGGTAATTTTCTCATCTGTATTATATAGGGTCACCTTTGCGTAAAAAGCTTACTTGGCAAGTTATAAGCCAAAAACCAAAAAAATGTGCATTTTTTAGTGTTTTTTTCACGATTTTTCATATTTGCCGAGAGAAATTTTGTTGGACAACTTCAGATGCGTGTTCAGCACCCTCGAAAACATAAAGTAGACACTAAAACAATTACACCAGAATTTTCCACTTTAAGCCCTTTTTTAACCTAATTTGACTGGACTATTATTGACTTTCACCATGCTAAGGTTATTTCAAAACAAATTGCTCCGTTTAATGCATTATTCATTGTATTATTCGTCGTTATTAATTGTATTATTCGTGAAACTTTAGAAATTCGTTTAAGGAGCCAAAAAATTTGTAATGATAATTTTGCCTTTCTCATACTTGAAATCTGGATTTCTATTTTGAAAGATCTATAAAATTTCCATGGTTTTACGCCCTTCATTTTGGTTTTTTCTTCGAATAACAGATTGTGCCACTGAGTTGTTTTTAAGGATTGTGGATGTTTCCGTTGAACTGCTTCACAGTTAGAATTTGATTTTTCAGATGTAGCATATAAACTGTTTGTGCCGATTTGTATTTTAGAAAATTTTACTAATGATGAAGGTTTTAAAGATTAAACCGAAACGTTGAGATTTATTTTATTCATATGTTTATTTTACATCATCTTTTAATTTGGGAATAAAGTGTACGTTGGATATCAATACTAATTTTATTTAGTATTAGAAAAAAAACTGTTTTGCCAGAGATTTATTTTTTTTTTCTAATTTTATGCTTCGTTTAAAAAAATTAATATTTACCATTTTAAAAAACAATTTCCTGTATCTCTAATGTGGACCACATTTGAAGTTTTCTTAGTTTTTCTTTTGTTTTGTTTTGTTGTTTTCTTTGTCTTTGAAGTTTCTAGTTTTCTTTGTTCAATTTAAAAGTGCCAGAAACACAATATATATCTAAATTGATCCAGTTTTTTAAAGTGTTTTTATTATTATTATTATTATTATTATCTACCATTTTTAAAATATATTTTCGATTAAATATCGGCTTTCATCTTTTCCACTTCCTTTTCTTTTTTGCATTTATTCTGCAATTTAAAGCTGAGATTCCCGGTTTAAAAAAGAATAAAAAAAAGACATACAGAGAAAATTCTTTTGCCAGCGGTATTTTTTGTACAGAGAAATACTTACTCATTTTAAAATATAAGTATTTAGCGTGCATAGCTCATTCTGTGTACGCTGCAAAAGATAATGACTTCCCCCCTCAGCTCTAGGTTCGTTTAGATGAACTTTCGATTAAAAATATAAAAACATAAATTCTAGGGAATACGTTGCCGAAGCCAGCGTAGCCACTACTATCTGGTTCGTTTGAATTGATTTTCGTTAAAAAAAAAAAAAAAAAAAAAAAAAAAAAAAAAAAAAAAAAGTAATCGGAGTACGTAAGTTGTCGAACGCTGTGAGAACCCGTGGCACTGAGTTTGCTTCAAAATATTTTAGTTAAAAATATACAATCATTCAAAGCTGCTTTTAGGTATATTTATATGTATTATCATGGCTCTGGAGAGCGCGTTGCTTGTCAGATAGCATGTATATAAGCACACACAAATATAGAAAAATCTTTGAAAACATCTATGAAGTTTGCAAATTACAGTAGTGTTTTAACTTCACATTTCTACGCATTTAAACTGATATGATTAAATGATTATGTGATATAATTTTAAATATTTATGGTAAAGGGAAATAAAATTTTAAAATTCTGGAAATTCTTTGTTTTGTATACTTTAAAGTAACATACTTTTAATATTATGCATGTTGTAATAATGTTAGTCTCATTGATAAAAATAAAACTATATTTCTATAATACCAGTTGTAAAATCTATATATCCTGCATACATTTCCTAATCGATAAACTCTCTGTGTATACTATCAAAATCCATCCTTTGTAGTCTCTTGACACAAACTGGAATAATGATTATAAACTTACTTCAATTTGTAGAGTCGGCATTTATGAAGATTTTGTACATAGATATAATGTAAGGGATTTCAGTAATAAATTACATGGAACTCCATGATTAAGTTCAGTTGTCTGGGGGATTCAAAAGATTTTTTGAAACATGATTTTCAATAGGGATAGAAATATTGAACTATAGAATATGTTTAATAAATCAGTATAATGCCATAAAGGGCATTCTCACAATATTTTGGCTTTCGGGAATAAAAATCCGGTGAAATTAAAGACGCTAAAATAACATTTTAATCTGATTGACGATTACCTTAATTATTCAAAATAAAGAAAACAATTGTCAGCAACGAATTAATTTTATTTAACTGAGGTTTAAGTTAAACTTTCGAGTTTAATTTTCGTTACAATTTTACCATTATAACTTTCTATTTTCTTCTAAATTTTTACTTATAATGAATTTGCATATTAGCCACAGGACAATCAAATAAAAAATAATAACAATGTAGTATTTTTAGTAAAAAAGTTTCGTATAACATTGTCTTAAAATGTATTAAAGAAGGAAAAAAACGGGATGGTATAGAAAAAAAAGGAAGGTAATGGGAAACTAGTATGTTGTGGCCATCACAAAACTTTCTTCTATCTCATACTTGTCAATACTTCAAAATTCATTATCACAGTGCATCTATGCTCATCATGAGGATTCTAAAAAGATGAAATTCCGTGCATTAGTTCTTGAGATATTACTGTCCATGAAATCGTGTAAATCCATCAAAATGCAGCATAGCAGCGCCACCTATTGGGTGATTTACACCAGAACCTAATTATCATCAACATATGTCAATGTCTAACTGAATATGAAGTTTGGGGAAAATCCGTGCATTAGTTCCTAAGATAGAGCTATTGCGCAAATCATGACAAATGCAGCATAACAGCACCACCTGTTGAGCGATTTACATAACCGCATAATCAGTATCAACATTTATCAAGGTGTACTTGAATCTGAAGTTTGATGAAAATTCGTGCATTAGTTCTTGAGATAGAGCTATTGCGGAAATCACAAAAAAGCATTGCAGCGCCCCCTATTGAGCGATTTACACCAAACTGTATAAAATGTCAATTCATATCAAGGGCTAACTGATTCTAAAATTTCATGAAAATTCGTGCATTAGTTCTTGAGATACACCTATAGTGGAAATTCTGAAAAATATAGCATAACAGCGCTACCTGTTGAGCGATTTACACCAAAATGTACAATATGTCAACTCATGTCAAGGATTAACTGATTCTGAAGTTTGGTGAAAATTATTCCATTAGTTCTTGAGATACAGCTATAATGGAAATTCTGAAAAGTGCAGCATAGCAGCGCCACCTGTTGAGCGATTTGCACCAAAACACAAGCTCCACTAAACATATCAAAGTTTACTTGAATCTGAAGTTTCATGAAAATCCAAGCATTAGTTGTTGAGATAGAGCTATTGCCGCAATCGTAAAAAATGCAGTATAGCAGTGCCACCTGTTGAGCGATTTACACCAAAATGTAGAAAACTTCAATTCATGTCAAGGACTAACTGAATCTGAAGTTTGATGAAAATCCGTGCATTATTTGTGGAGATTGAGCTATTGCGGAAATCGTGAAAAAGGCTGCATAGCAGCGCTACCTGTTGAGCGATGTAGAAAAACTAATCAGCACCAATTTATATCAGGGGGTAACTGAATATAATTTTTTATTAATATGTCAATATTTCAAAATTCACTATCTCAGTGCCAAATTAAATGGCAATCTGTGTTCATCATGGTAATTCTGAAAATATGAAATTCCGTGCATTAGTTCTTGAGGTATGACTGTCACTGAAATCGTGTAAATCCAGCAAAATGCAGCATAGCAACGCCACCTATTGGGTTATTTACACCAGAACCTAATTATCACCAACTTATGTCAACTTCTAACTGAATATGAAGTTTGAGGAAAATTCGTGCATTAGTTCTTGAGATAGAGGTATTGCGCAAATTATGACAAATGCAACATAGAAGCGCCACCTGTTGAGCGATTTGCAACAACACATAATCAGCAGCAGTATTAATCACGTTATACTTAAATCTGAAGTTTGATGAGAATTCGTGCATTAGTTCTTAAGATAGAGCTATTGAGGAAATAGTTCAAAATGCAGCACAGCAGCGCCACCTATTGGGTGATTAACACTAACACGTAGTCAGCATCATTTCATATGAAGGACTAACTAAATCCGAAGTTTGATGAAAATGTGTGCATTAGTTCTTGAGATAGAGCTACTGCGAAAATAGTGTAAATCCTGCAAAATGCAGCATAGCAGCGCCACCTGTAGGGCGATTTACATCAAAACCTAAACAGTATCTATTCATGTCAAGGACTAATGGAATCTGAAGTTTTGTAAAAATCCGTGCATTAGTTCTTGAGATAGAGCTTTTGCGGAAATCCTGCAAAATGCTGCATAGCAGCGCCACCTGTTGAGCGATTTACACCAAAAACTAATCAGCACCAATTTATATCAGGGTCTAACTTAATATCATTTTTTATTAAATTCCGTGCATTAGTTCTTGAGATAGAGCGCCCACAAAATTTGTGTCACATACAGACAGACAGACGGACGGACAGACAGACAGACAGACAGACAGACTCACAGACAGACATTTTGTAAAAACATGTTTTTTGGAATCTCTGACCCCTAAAACGTGTAAATCCGTCGAAAACTGGAATTCGAAAATTTTCACGAAACCAATACTTTCTTCTTGTAAAGATAGAAGAAAGTAAAAAAGGATGATAAGGACAGGACGGTAAGAAAAATTTCCACTAATTGTAGGCAAATTCTGTTAAGACTAAGTGATAGCCACAATTTTCATTGATTTTTAGAAACAGTTATTTACATTGGATTAAATAATAAAAAAAAAAAATTAATTTACCCCAAAATGTGCAGGAATAAACCTCGGGAACTGTAAGACTACCAATAAAGCCACGATGCTTGATATTTATATTTAAATGCTGATTTAAAATCTGCAGTAAATTTCCTGTCAAAGAATTTTAGACATTCTTTCTCTAGCATACGTCTGCATCAGAAAAAAGTTAAAAAATTATATGGCTGCAACTGAAGTGTTTTTCTGCATAAGTTTTGCAAGAGGGATGGCACGGAAACTAAAACCCAGGAGCGGAGTTCTAGAAATAATATCAACCATAAAAATGTGTGCAGGTAAATTTTTTGCTACATATTTATATAAAACAATTGTCCCAGTTTCGGAAAAAATTACATCGAATTACTTTTATTGAAACAATTGAAAGCTCCAATCTTAAAAATCAGCATCAGGGACACGGAACGGTATAGGAAATTCGTGATTTATTTGGACCCCCAACATCGTCCAAAATTTATTTATCTCGTTAATATTGTTATGCAATCATGATATAGGATGTGTTCCCCAGTATATGAAATTAAAAAAAAAAATAAACGCAAGAACATTTACTAAAATAAAACATATTATTCAGGGACATAAAAGTCATAAGATTTTGAGAATGGCCAATAAATTGAAATTGAAAAATTTAATTATTAATAATTCTTACAACACAAAAAGACTAAAATGTTTTTTTTTTAAATATAATTAGAATAATGAATGCATTCAATAATAAGTTGTTTATATATATGCATACTTTGTATCTCGTTAATGCTCATTTTTATTTTTTCATACATTTAAATTTTAATTTCGTTATTATCTTAATCTAAACATTGCTATCATTCAGTGGAGCAGTCATAGATTTATGCAATGCAATATAATAATTTATATCATGTCTTAAAAATGATTAAGCTTTTATTCAATACGTACTCAAGAATCTTTTGGAAAAATGTTCATAATAGTCACATAATGTAACAATCACACGTTTCCATAAATATTATACTTCAAACTAATTAAAGACAATTTATTTTGTAAAATAATCAAAACATACTCATAAACATATACATTTTGTAATTTAATTGTATATTCATTTGAAACAAACTAAAATTTTTATTAATAACCCCCGCCAATTATATTTTACCAAATCAAAAATTTATTGCCTTTTGTTTTTTGTTCAAAGTTGAAATTAACCTAATCAGATATTATATTTTCTTTAAATTCTCCCAGTAAGTTAACCCTCAATTGCCCATGGAAGCATTTATGATACCATCAGTGCTCCCGAATTAGTGGATTTTTTTATTCAAATATTTCGCATTCACACCACAAATTTAAAATAGGAATTTAAATAAGCAGTTAGCTTTTATTATTAGCAGATCTTTCATTATTAATACGTTGAATGCCAAGTCTATTTTGTCTGTCTTTCCGTTTGAGCCACGATATAAGATTACCGTTACACAATCTATAAGTATCAGTCACCGATGATTGATGCGGCCTAAACGGAAAGTTCAGTGTCATTCAACGGTGATTGACATAGCACTCAACTTGTTAAATAAACCGAAATTTGCTATTTCAATTCTCTGAATTACGTAATTTCTGGAAAGTGTTCTACACCGGGAATTAGAGGATTAACGACACAGAACCAGTTAAGTGTAAATAAACATTGCGGTGCAATTCGTAAATGGCCTCTCAAATCATTTTTGTGAAACATACAAGTTCCGACTACATATTTTAATATTTGTGCAATTGCAAAAATTTATATTACATATATATATGCGCATAAAAAATCCACAAAATTTATTCTTCAAATTATCACAAATATAAAACAGTTTAACTGTTCGATTGGTAGTTACACTTCCTTTAATTTTACTATTCACAAATAACGGTTTGAAACTTACTTATGTTTCGAGGTTACATTATTTCTTTTCCACTTTATAATTTAGTTATATCAAACGAAATGGAATTTTGGATAATGTCGAAAAAAGTGTTTAGTCATGGAGTCGAGACGTTTGTCTTAACACTTTTTGCCCCTACAGTACATTTATGTACTATTAAAATAACTTTCTATAAAATTAATTTGTATTAAATGAATTTCGTCATTTATATTAAATGAATTCGATTAGTAGTCATACTTTTAAAAATGATTTATGGATAGTTTAATTTATCTTGTTCTAAAAGCATTATGGGTTTCATAAAAATAATATACATATATATTTAAAAGGATGATTTCATTTGCATTTGATTTTTTTCAATTTTCTTGATATTGTGAGAGAAAAGTTTCAGTTTGAAAATATTTCTAAAATTTCATTGTAAGAGCATTATATTTGTATGTCTAAAAAAGAATAACGTTTCTATGTCTATAAAATACAGAAAAAAAATATTTCAGTGAAGTTATAAATATTGAGAAAAATCTCCATAAATTAAAATTTAATTAAGTAACTTTAATTAGTAAAATCCTTCTAAAATTTATTAAGTGATTGTGTAAATCTTCTAATGTTGTTTCCTAAATTCACGAAAACTGATTTAGAAGTTGAAATTTTCATGAATTCAAAATTTGATATTATTATAAGATATAAAGGGCTAAGGGAACAGTGGACATTTAAAACGATTTTTATTCCACTCAATTGCACTAAAAAATTTGAGCATAATAATTCATACATGCCCTACATGAATTAATCAATTTTATTCAAAAGTATGTGTAATTAATAAAGTTAATAATTAAAATGGGTTATTTAATCACATGGGTTATTTAATGGGTTAATTAAAAATGCTCCATCTGCATTAAATTTGGATTTTGGAAACTGGTGTTTTGATAAATGGTAGCTTTATAATATTGGAACAAAAGTTGGTATGTGTTTCAAAATTATAATAATATTGGGTAAACGCACCGGTAGTGGGCCACTAACTTTCAAAGTTTAAAAACAAGCTCACAATCCATTTCAGAAAAACGACTGAAAGAAATCCGATTTGTTAAAGTCCTTAAATGTTAACTTTCCATAAACAGTTTGGAATAATTGTTATTTTCCTGTAGATATATTTGTTTATCTTCTCGAATGTCTTCAAACACAGATTTTTTAGTAAATTCTTAGTGATTTCATTAAGAGATAAGGTTTTATCTAAAACGTTGTTTCTTTAATATTATGTTTTATTTTGAGTTAAAGTGCCGTTGATATACTCGATTACATTGTAAATAATTTGTTAGATTAGCTGAAAACTTAAAAATTGAAAATTATATTGATTTTAAGGGGTGTCCCACTTCTGGAACACAATTTCTTAAATTGTACCAATAGTGGGCATAGTGGCCCACTACTGGAGCACATGCCAAAAAAATTTTTTATGTTTAAATTATTTTAATTAAGTATTTTTTGAGGTTCTAAGACTTTTATATAATTTATTTAGTATTTTGTTCATCAGAACCAGTAGTGGGCCAGGGGCCTACTACTGATGCACAAGTGGCCCACTACTGGAGCATCGAAAATACAACTTCACTAAGCTATCAGACATATCATTATTAAAAGAAATTAATATCTAAAATAATTTATACTTTAAAGGTTCAATACTAAAAAAAAGGTTAAATTTTTTCAGCCATATTTATATAAACATTGCACAGAAAAACCTGTAGTGTTATTTATGGATGGACATACTTCTAACATGTCTTTGAATCTAAGAATCATCTGTTCGGCTGATGGGGTTGAAATGGTAGCTTTGCCCCCAAATTCCACATACCTTATGCAACCAATGAACATATCCGTTTTCCATACTCTTAAAAGTGCTTGGCAACAGGAAGTACTGCACTTCAGAATAACTTATGAAGGCAAACAGATGCAGAAACATGAGTTTCCACCAGTCCTAAAATCAGCACTAGATCGTTTAACTTCTACAACCATTGTGAATGGATTCAAAGCAAGTGGACTAGTTCCATGGGATCTAAAGAAAGTAAATGTCGAATCCACACTAACATCAAAGAATGTGATAATATCACCAATAAAAGAGAGAGAAATGGCTTCTTTCTTGGAAGTTCTTGAACATAAAATTGGAGAAGAAAAATAAAATCTTTCTCAGAAAATAAAGGCAAATTGAAAGGTTCTGTGGAGCAAACAGATCTTTACTACTTATGGTTGGAGATGAAGGAGACTTGAACATGAAATCAATTTCTTAGATAATCTATCGCAAAACAGTTTGGGTATAAAACACTTGGGTATATATTTTTTACTATTATTTATTCCATTTTTACATTTTACTTGTTATAGGGTACACCAGTCATATCTGTTGAGGCGGCGTACACTGAATAGCCTATTGACACTGTTGATACTGAAACTATTGATCAGGAGCAAAGAGCAATTGTTGAAGATGCTGAGGTGAAAAAAGGAGAGTCAGGAAATTATCGCCCCAGTCTGATGCCTCTCTTTCGTTGTAAGTTTCAACCTAAAGTACTCTTTGTAATAAATTGACATAATCCCCTCTCACATTTTGAGATCTTTTTCGTTTTTGGATAAATCATTTTGTTTTGCAGTCATTTCAGCTTTTAATTATCCTGTATATTATATTTGTCTTATTATTTATCACCACTGTGAAATAACAAATTGGGCGGATTTTTTTTTTAAGTTACAAGGTACAACAGACTGTTATTTAGAGAAAACAAAAACTATGCATTTTGATTAAAAAAAAAAATGCTAAATTGTCTACTATTATTGTGGATAAAAACTGATAATTTTTTTTTTTCTATCATTTGTATCATTCTGGTACAAAACACAGAAAATGAATTTTAATGTCAGAAATCGCTGAAAATTCTTAAAATTCATTGTAGCACAATTCAGAAAGTCTTGATCACAGAATATGGGAATATTTACTGTTTAACAAGTGAAAGCATATAAGCAGAATTTCTAAATATAACTTATAGATCACAAAAACTGTACAAAAATTAAATTTCGTAACATTAAGAAAATGCTACTATTTTGATGCAAATGGATTTTCACATGATTAAAAACATGTGAAATAGTTCAGCAATTAAAATGATACCTCTAAAACTAAGCTTCTTGGGAATTAGCTATATTTAAGCGATACGAAAGGGCACCCTGTATATAATCTAAAAAAAATACTTAGCAGCTTGTAGGACATTAGCTTTTATGTAAAGTGAGATAAAATTAAAATTAATTTACAGAACTGAGGTTGAGGCCCCTGATCTGCAGATTTACTAGTGAGATTATTTTACGTAATCATCTAAACTTCTATGTATGATTTCATTATTGTGAACATTCTATTCTAGAACTGTAAAAAAAAACGTATAACTTCAGTATTTTCACACTAAACTCGAAACTGGAGTGGCCCACTTCTGGAGGGCCCACTACTGGTGCATCAAAAATTTACTATGCCCACTACTGGAGCATCGAGGAAGGTAACTTTTTTTATTTTTCATTTTTTCCATGTAATATATTTTGAAACTTTGAATGTTTATTCCGATACATGAAGGTTAGGACTACGTTAAAAAAAAATATATCATTTAGAATTCATAGAATAATAATAAGATTTAGAATAATAATAAGATAAATGTCCTTAAGTGGCCCACTACCGGTGCGTTTACCCTTATTGCGAAAAAACATTCTAAAACTTCCAATATTTACACTTTTTCATGAAATTTCACGGAAAAAAGTTATATAACTATATATATTTTTATTTAAGTAGCGTAATGCATTCAAATTATAAAGTTTTGAAATATAGAATATTGCAAATAATAATACTTAATATTATGAGAATTGGATAAAAATTAAGACACATGGAACATTTTGAAATTCCAATTCATATTTATTTTTCTCATTTGAAGATATATCATCATTTTTACTTTCTTCTATCATTAAAAGAAGAAAATATCGGATTCGCGAAATTTTCGATGACGGATTTACTTGTTTTAGGGGTCAGATATCTAGAAAAAAATGTTTTACAAAATGTCAGTCTATGAATCTGTCTGTTTGTGAGTCTTTCCGTCTCTCTGCCTATCCATCTGCCTGTCTGTATATGATACAAATTTTGTGGGCGTTCTATCTCAAGAACTAGCAATCAGGATTTATTAAAACTTTAGATTGAGTCATTCCGTGATATATATTGGTGCTGATTATTTTTTGCTGAAAATAGCCCAAAAGGTGGCGCTGTTATACAGATTTTTGTTCGGTTTCTGCTTCTCAGCAACTAACAAATGCACGGATTTTCACCAAACTTCAGATTCAGGAAGGAGATGACATACGCTGTTGCTGATTATGTTTTTGTTTAACACATTAGTGCCTGATTTTTTTTTTCAACTCAATATCGTGCTTAATTATAGTAAATAGTGTAAAATGAACGTAAAAAATAATAAAAAAATTCTCTTTCAAAAAATATTTATTTAACATATAAAAATCTAAACGTCTAAAGGGTAGCGGTTTTCTCCGTTACTGTCTCAGCATTATATCTATGTTTTAGGCCATTTAATATGTTTCAAAAAAGTTATATATCATAATGTCATTATTATTACTATAAGGGAGGGGGAGCGTTGGGGTCGGGTCAAGAACAAGACCCCCCTTCTCCTCACCATTAGCCATTGGCATAGTAAAAATTTATATAGTAAGAATTTATAATAATCAATAATTACTAATAGAGTATATATACCATACATACTCGCATATACGCCGACCTATTAACTTTTGAATGCAAAAACTCGCGTATGTCGACCCCATAATTTTTACTTCAATTTCGCACAAAATCAAACAAAAGATTTCTTTTACTAATGCGAAAAATTAGTAAGTCAACAAAAACAAATCATTGAAATTTTTTTAATAATAAATTATTATTATTTGTATATTTTATATATTATTTTATTATTTATATACATAAAAAATTAGACTTTTGCAGTATTCGAAGGTTTTATTTTTATTTATTTATTTATTTATTTTTTTGCTTATATAATTGACTCGCCTATAAGTTTACACGCCCCCCCCCCCCAATTTACTTGCAGAAAATTGTCAAAAATTCTTCGTTTTACACATGAGTATATATGGTACAGTAGAACTTCGATTATCCGGCCCTCGTGTAACGGGAACTCTCTGTAAACCGATGTCAATATCCTAAATTTTTTTCAACTTTTTTTTTTTTTTTTTTTTTTTTTTTTTTTACATTCTTTGTGTATGCAAGTATTCCCTTTCAAACCACGAGTAAAGATAAGCATTTGGGTTCCCCTTTCTTCGAATTCTATTGAAATTAGCTTGAGTTCCCGCAAGATCCGATCCCGTCAGTATTAAATCCCTCAGCCCCCCGTGTACACATCCCTGTTGTAAACAAATAAAATTATTTTCATGTATAATTTAAATTTAGATGTTTATTAAGCAGTTTAAATAGTCCTAATAGCAGTTAGATGACGATGTTGCATATTAAACTAGATGATTATTAATAAATTCTCGATTATCTGGAAATTTGATTATCCGCTGACAGTTCGGACACAGTTACATCGGATAATCGAGGTTCTGGTGTATATATTTTAGTAGCCTCAGGATGTCAAATACTAAACTAAGTACAAAACATAACGGTATAATATAAATTTTTACTAAGCCAATAGCTAAGGGTAGGAAGGGGTGGGTGTCTTGTTCTTGAACAGAGCCCAGCCCCTGATCCTCAAAAAATAGCTAAATAATAATCCGAATAATAATTTTATAACCAAATAATAATCCGAGTGGTATGTAACCATTTTGTAACAAAATAAATGGCATAAAACATACATTTAATGCATAGACAGTCACGGAGAAAACCCCTACCCATTCGTGCCTAGCGTCCCAAAATAGGGACGATATATAAAGGTTCAAATTCCAGCAAAAAAAAAAAAAAAAAAAAAAAAAAAATAGAAATCTGAAAAAATGCAAAAATATGTATTCTAAAATAATGTTTCATCTTATAAATAATACCACTTATAAAATGATTGATAAAAAAATAAAAGAATTGTCTTACCTTTTCTTAAGCGCCATTTTATTTCAAGAAAATCCAACTTTGCGCTACAATAAACATTTATTTCACCTTTTTATTCTTAAAAATGCACTGTCACTTATGGATAAATATTGAAAACAAATACTAAGGATATATTTTACTAAGTTTTGAAAGGATATCATATTTAAATTTGAAATGGGAATTTTTTTTAAGAAAGCGTCCCAAAATTAGGACGCCAGGCACAAATGGGTTAAATCACCTTCCCGTTTGCGCTGGTATGATGCATTTTTCAGGAAGTATTAACATGTATTTGATAGAAGAACAACTTTGGGATTGTCACCTCCAGTTAGTTTCTAATTGTTCTTTCGATGTGCTTTTAGAAAAATTGAATTTAAAAAGCGTTTCCGTCCAAACGTGTGTCTTTGTCCAGTATTGTATTTTAAATACTTTCAGTTTTTTTAATGTTTAAATTTTATCTTATGTTAAAATTATCTAATTCTTCTGACTTAACCTGTATTATGTAAAATAAATAGATGTTTGTACAAAATATGTTAATAAAACATACAACTTCTTTAAAAACAATACATTTTGTAAAGTGTATTATTTATTTTTTCTACTATTTTTATTATTTTAAAATTATTTAAAAACATTACTTATTTATTAAACGATATTAAGTGAATATAAATTATGCTTTGTTTTGTTTATTTTTTTATCATTTAAAATTAATACTATCTTTCACATTAGAAATGAATCAGATAATTTTAAATTGTATTTTGAGAGACACATTTGTATTACCTTTGTTTATTTTAACTCAATATACCAATTGGTAAAGAAATAATACGACTTGTAATTGTGACTCTGGCTATGCATCCATTGCTGAATCTACTTAAGTATCCACCTCACTCACGCCACGTTCACCCAACGTCCTCCGGAATGGTTATCTAAGTTAAGTGAGTCTTTCATAGTAGTCAGGTTGGTTGTACTTATGTCGCCCAATAATCAACACGAGGGATATCGGCCCTAAGGGCTGAAGTGCCCTCTGTCGGGGTCTTTCTAAGGGAGCCTAACCCGTATTTACGCATGGAAAATCCACGGTTCGAAGAAAACCACGAGAACTCAGAACGATTATGTCGACGGGCGCGATTGTTCCGAACTCAGCACCCCCCGTCTACCAACTGCGAGGGCAGAGCTTCTCGGCCACTGGTGGAGGGGCCACAGTTGTCAGGATAGCTAGCTTAACACTAGAACGGCGGTAGGGGTCATTTTGACACCTGCGTACTTTCGTCCGTTAATTACTTTTGTTTTCCTGGGCGAAATCGTTTGAAATTTTTTGACTTTTCCTAAATAGATAACATGTATTTCTTTAAAAAATTTCACCTTTCTAGATTTGTTAGTTTTTGAAATATGGGCTTGTATTCCTAGAACGGCGGAAGGGGTCATTTTGACCCCTTTTGTAAAATACTCTTTGTACTCGAAGCTGCTTTTGTGGAATATACTATATGTTCGAGGAACAATAAAAAAAGGGTTTCGAATTATATTCATTGTCGTCCAAGGCATGAGGAATACTATTTTGCAAAGAAACTATCTCAAGAGATAGATTCAAAGAAAGAAAGAGATTTTTTAGTTTTGATGAAAAGACAAGAAGATCTAACAGACTACAGACTGTTAAATTTGCTCTTGCATCTAAAATGCGGAATAAATTTATTAAAAATTGCAAAACATGCTACCGACCAGGACAAAATATTACAGTTAATGAACAATTGTTCCGATCTCAGGATAGATATAAATTTACGCAATATATGCCAAATAAATCGGATAAATTTGGAATAAAATTTTGGTGATCTGTTGACGTTGATACTAAATGCCTCTTGAATGAATTTATTTATCTAGAAAAGGATGAAACAGCCAATCCTTAATTACGTTTATCGGAAAGTGTTGTCATGAAATTAAGAGGTCCCCATCTAAACGAAGGGAGGAATATTACGACAGATAGCTATTTTACTAATATCAAATTAGCAGAAATGTTAAAAGCTAAAAATAAAACTTTGGTTGCACAATGAAAAAGAGCAGAAGAGAAATTCCTATATCATTGAAAAATATGCGCAGTATTCTTTATTCATCGAAGATAGTGGAATGTGATAATATGACACTTGCCATCTATCAAGCCAAAAGAAAAAAAAGTGTTTTTCCACTGAGCTCATTACATTCTCCTGTAAAAACTGAAGACGGTCTCAAGAATTTGCGCGATTCAATAGAATATTACAACGCAACGAAGTATGGTGTGGGTATCCATGATCAGATGTGCCGAAAATACTCCGTGAAATCGGCTTCTAGATGATGGCCTGTACATATCTTTTTCAATATTTTGGATCATGCAGCGTTAAACGCCTGGATAATTTATAAAAGTGTAACAGGCAAGTCTATCAGTAGAAAAGATTTTCTATTAAATTTAGGAGATGTGTTCAGAATGGATCTTATGGTTTCAAATGTCCCAAAGATCTTTCCTGAGTCTTCAAAAAAAAAAAAAAAAAAAAAAAAAAAAAAAAAAAAAAAAAAAAAAAAAAAAAACACGAAAATAAAATAGATATCAAGAGAAAAAATGTCAAGTAGAGACATGCAAAAAAAAAATCTCAAGAATTTTGCGCACAATGTTTCAAAGTTGTGCGCTGAAAATGTACTGGAAAAATTGCTACTTTTTTTCTTTCTTTTTTTTTGTTACAACTCATTTAATTCCTAATACGTGTGTGCAATTTGGAGTATTATAAGCATTAAATAAAACTGAAACAGAATGCTTAACATATTAACCATTCAGCTACACTTATAATGAAATAACGGAAACGACAGAACATATTTATCATTTATGGATTTAGAGAGTGAATCATTCGGCGAGTAAGTAGATGAAAACATAAATATATATTATTTTATAAATTGTGTTTTATTTGAGTTAACATTAGTTTTAATTTGTGAAAACATTAATTTTAATTCGATTTTTATATCAAATTAATGAGTTTTTTGAGTAGTCGTAGTATGATCCAATCAATCGCCCGGTAGGCGTTACATATACAGTACTTTAAGAATTCAATAAATTATCGAGTAATATTAAATATAAATAATGAAATACATGTAAATTACATATTTTTGCATATATATGGCATTTAAAATTTTTTTAGCGTTGTTATTTCAGTAGTTTCGTTGAGGGGTCAAAATGACACCTTCCCGCCGTTCCAGTAGGTAAGATTTTCCCGCCGTTCTAGTGTTAAAGAACTTTGGCAACTTGAGCAACGGCTCTGGGTTTAAACTGAGGCCGAGACACTTTTCGTTCAGTGTGTTTGCGAAATTAAATCTCGAAACATTTATTTTTAGTTATAATAATATTTCTTTTGTTTTGGTATCATATAAAATAAATTTAAATAGAACCATTCGCAATAAATACCGAATATATATTAAATTTCTTAACATTTTATACATTTTGTATTGTAGTTCAACTGCATATAGAACTACGTTATTAATTTAGCTCTATCTAGTTTTTTCATAGGAGAGAAGAATCAGGGATTAAAATACAGGGTATAAAAGGGGCAATTTTTTTTTAATCTTTACTGTTTACTTTCAAATTTTACATTGTAATTTAATTGCATATGACTTCATTCATTGAGCTCTATTTAGTTTCTCCATAAGAGAAAGGAATTAGGGATGGGATAAATGTGGTATTTTTTAACAAAAATAATACATTTTTCTTAAACTTAAGATTGGTGTTTACTTTCTTATTTCAATAATATAGAACATTTATAAATGGAAAGTTTTAGTTTCAGAGATAACAACTTAATAATAAATACTGCTTTTAAACACATCACAATACTTTGTATTATTATCATTTAATAAATTGAATGAATTGTTACCATAATTTTATAGATCCTGTGTTTAAAAGTTCCTAATAAAACGAAGCGAAAAAAGTTGCATGTTTAAGGCAATATAAAATATACTAAATCTAGAGTATACTAAATGTATTGAAGTGAAGTTTTGGGAAGTAGAGACTGGGGTACATGGCATGTTTTCTTCTGCTGTCACAAATATCTCAAAAAGTTAATTTCAAAGAATAAAAAGATGAAACATTTTTGTAAATACCTTTCTAATAAATTTCAACATTAAATATTAACTACTTTGAATATTAATCAAGTGATATTTTCAAGGAAACGTGTTTTTTACCTTATACCTACAACTTTTGTAGAATAGATACTTATAAATGAAGCTAAATAATATACTTTTTAATCTGGTGTATGAAAATACAGCATTCGACAAAATTGAAAAAAATCGTAAAAAAATGCTAAACTTCTAAGTTTTCCCATTCATTACATGTATGTCCTACTCCTCCCGAAGATGTTATAGGAGAAAATTTTAAATTTTTAAAATGCGGCGTAAAATAAAAATAGTAAATATTTGTGTGCTTCTTATGTTTTTGAGGTACACAAAATAGCACTAAACATCAATATAGAAAAATGACACACATAACTGATAAAAATATATTAAATAAGAAATATTTTAATATTTTATAAAGAACATGTCGCATCCCTTCTAATTTTCCTAAATATATAATGTTTTCAAAAATGAATAAAAATAATTCAGATAGGAGTATAAAAGGAACGTTAATCTCCTCATGTGCTAATCTTTAAACTTATAAAAATGTTTAAAATATTTTTAATTCATTTCTTTACAGCTTAGATATAAATTGAAATATTATAAAAGGGTGAAGCTATAACCCTTTTATAACCATACTTCACAAACTGCGTTTGATAGATATAAATGACATTAAATATCAGTAAAAATACAAAGTAGTATTTTTTAAAGTATAATAAATAGCAAATATATCTCCCAACAGATTTTTTCCATTAATGAAGATAAATGGTCTAATATTTGAAGGTATTAAAAAGTTGATTAAGAGGTGTTTTTAAGGGATAGCATTACACGATAAAATATATATTTAAATTACAATCATTAAAACGTTTACGTCAGTTAATCATTAGTTTATTTAATATCAGAAGGTAATTTAATATTACATTTAAGATTTTTTTTTTCATATACAAGTATAATCTCTTTCTTTGCTAAATTATTTTAAAATCTAGAAAATTTAAATAGTAAATTAATCTTACTTTTAAAGAGTTTCTATACCGTTGCAAATTATTATATTTCGAGTGCTACATATTAAACACACATTTACACTCATGTTCAAAATTATGAGAATTTTCAGATTTGGTCGTTTATCTCCAGAACTGCTTGACAGAATTTAATGAAATTAGCTATGTTCATAGATTGATATAACGAGAAAAATATAAATATTTTGCAGTTGTAATGCGTAAGCACGATATTGCATAAGAATCATCAGTCTTTGAAGGTATAAAACAGAGCTTACACTATTGAACCCAAAACTGTGTTAATATGGGATATGGTCCCATCTTACAGTTATTCTTCTCTCACAACGTGAACTCATACTAGAAATGAGGCAGTTTATGCGTCCCTGTGGTAGTTAGTCTCACTCATCCGCCAATGCAGTTTTCAGGCACTGGGTGGTTTCGGAACGTGGCAAGCGACTTCCAGTTTCCTCCCCAAGGGGTCCCAGACATTCTTTATATGGTTTAAGTCTAGAGATATGGCTGGGCATTCTACCAATCGAATATCCTTCCTTTCCACAAATTCGTCGACCAGATGAGCTCTATTTGGATGCGCGGTGTAGCCTATTAAAATGAAATCATGCCCAACTGCATCTCTAAAAATATGAATATAGGATTCCAAGTACGTATGATTAGCTATTTTTTAGTAAATTTGTTTTTCCCGAATTTGCCGCTCCCACCTAAAACTGCTGCTGATAAAATGCTGCAAAATGATTTAAAACTTTCGATCCTCCCTCCTTTTCCCCCCCACAGGGATGACAGGGATGACAGCCCGGGAACCCAGATTAAAATTTTATAAATTGGTGATAACGTGTGCTTATCTATGTTTTCAGTAGGTTTGTTATCCTGAATCCCTTCCTACCTAAAACGGCTGCTGAAATATGGCGAAAATTATAATAATTTCGATCTGTCTTTTAACCCCTTAGAGGGGATATTTCTATAATTGTTTAAATAAGTTTATAATTATTTATTTAGAATTTTTTTTTTACTTTTTAACCTTGAATTTCATGCTGCTACCTAAAAATGATACTGAGATATCGCAAAATAACCTAAAGAGTTAGAATACTCCCCCCACCCACCACTTTAATCCTCTTAGGTAGTAAAATATCTAAAATCATTGAAACACATGTTTAATTATTTATTTAGTAGATCTCTTATCTTGAATGTCATGCTCTTACCTAAAAATCTGATGAAATTTGTCGAAATGACGTAACACTTTCGAAATCCTTCAATCCCCTTGCGGGGTAAATTTCTAAAATCACTTAAATGTGTGTTTCATTATTTAATCAGTAGATTTTTTATATTGAATGGCACATTACTAATAAAAACAGCTGCTGAGACTTAGCAAAATGTCCTAATGCGTTCGATCCCCTTTTAACCTTCTTAGGCGTTAATTTTTTTAAATCGCTGAAAAACATGTTTAATGAATTATTTAATAGATTTGCCACCTTTAATTTCATGTTTCCATTTAAAACTGCTGCTGAGATATGGGAAAATTACCTAAAAATTTCGACGCCCCTGTAACACCTTTAGGGGAAAATTTCTAAAATCGCTCATGTACGTGTTTACTTAATTATTTAGTAGATGTGTTATCTTGAATTTTACGCTTCTACCTGAAATGGCTGTTGATATATGGCGAAATTCCCATAGACTTTCGAATTCCTCTTTAGCTGTCTTCTGCGGGAAATTTCTAAAATCACTGAAATGCATGTTTCCTTATGTTTTACTAGATTTGTTATATTCAATTTCAAGCCCCTACCTTAAACTTCTGATGGGATATGGCGAAATGACCTGGAATTTTCAAGCCCTTATAACCCCCATAAGGAGGAAATTTCTGAAATCTCTGAAATATGTGTTTATTTTTTTTTTAATATTAGATTTGTTATCGTGAATTTCATACTCCCATCTAAAATGCCTGTTCAGATGAGGCGAAACGATTTAAACCTTCCCTTTAACCACCTAAGGGTGTGAATTTTCAAAAATACTTACTTGTTGCTTGCCTAGGTAATACAAGCAATTTATTGTCCAAATTTCATGATCCCAACGTTGATAGTTTCAGCAGTGCGTTGTTGGATCACCAAGTCAATCAGGGAGTTACTTAGTCTAGAGCCTCTTTCTTTATTGTATTTGCATAGATATATTACTTTTAGAAGAAAATTTTATGTTATACAGAGTTCTATTTCAAACCAAGAATTCGACAATAAATCAAATATTTATAAAAATATGTTATAAATTTTCAATTGTGTTAGAAGATGTTACAATTCATTCTCATTAAAATTTATTTTTATCATATTAAAATGTATCTGCAAAAGACATAAGTTTGTTCATTGTTTGAAAAGTTTTGCCCAACATAATCACAATAAATCATTAAAAAAATATATATATATATCAAAATTTATAAACAGCGATTAAACTTTTAAACGGAATCTCATATAATAAAATACTTTTTCTTATAAAACTGAAATTTGTTGACATTATTTATTGAAAAGGAAGTATATCACTGCTATTCAAACACATTCAGATTTAAATTGGAAGCAAAAATAATATACAAATATACCAAACCATTCCAAAGACAATAATATATGCCTTAAAAAAGAAAAAAACTATGTACGCAGAAATATGACGTAAATTGCTCCATCGAAAAATTCTCAATTGAAGTTCAACCATTAAGAATGTTTTCAAAAAATGTCGCGTACTGCCTAAGTATCCAGTAAAAGTTCGAAAATAGAATTTCCCACGAGATGAATTCATTCCCTGAATGATATCCGAAACACAATTTCCACTGAGACTTGTTTTTCTGCCATTTGTGAAGAAAAACTTCCCCCAAAAACAAATAAATCCGGTATATATTTTCGTCTCAATTGCTTTTATCTGTTTGAACTGTACTTTCATTTTTTTTTTTTTTTTTTTTTTACTTTTTATTCTTATAAAATGATTGATTTAATTACATAAAACGTTTATTTTTTCATTATACATATATATATTCTTTAGCAAACAATATGAATAAGAAATATTTTCAAAGGTTCTTTCTGATTTGTTTTCAAAAATAGGATTTTAATGATGTTACTGCTAAAACGGCAGTATTTTAAGTAATCTCTGTTTTATATATGAAATATGTACATTTTTGGAAACAGTATGGTATTTTTAATAAGTAATATTTATCGAATTCCATTCCACGTAATACTTCTATCTTTCTCTATATAAAAAAAGTAACGATTTGGAAATGGACCAATGGAAATCAGCGTAGATATCGCGAAACGCATCTGATTGGTCGGAGCTTTCTGTCCTTTCTTAGCGGGAATTGTACTTGGCGAAAACCAGGAAAGTAGAGAATTTAATTAGGTTGGGCGAGGAAAGTGAAGAATCGTCTGCAATTCGATACACTTCTTTTTGTTTAGGGTTCGATGGCAAAAGTGATTTTTACAGAAGTAAGATAATTTCCGTTAACTATTGAGAGAAGGAGGGGGGGGGGGTGCGGGATGATCTGCCCACAGTGGTCTCAAATCGCGATTATGTGGCCCAAAATCAGAAAATCGAAATTTCGTATTTCGACATGAAATAAATTCCACAGTATTTAGAAATATCTGAAGATTTATATTCTTTGGTATTTTGGTATTATAAGCTCCCATGAATTCGTATTGCTTATGTAAAATTAGGAGTTTTGAACGTTTTCTGCTGTTGCACTCTAAGACCTTTTCAGATAGTTTGTTGTTATTTTTTCTTTGCACTTCTCTGAAACACCATTAAATTACATATTTAATTTGATCTTTCGATTACAAAAATCTCAAAAATTTAAAAAAGATATATATATATATATATATATTTAAATACATAGTTTTAAGGAATTATTGTAGTGATAAATAAGAAAAGTCCTTCCAAGTTCTCGGACTTTTATAGGCACAGTATGTAAAATGAACCTTCTAAAATCATTCCCAACAGATTTATTGTGACTTTTTGCGACTTTGTGAGAATCAGTATTTTGAAGTTGGACATTGAATATTGCCAGTATTAGTCCAAAATCAGTAATCGGAATTAGAAAATCTAATTTTCGCACTGACACAAAATTGTCAGTGTTTATATAATGCAACATTCTAATTAACATAACATTGTCAATTTCATTTTTTTAATTAGCGGGAGGGGGTAGGGCTTAAAAGATGGGAATATTTTGTTTATTTATGTACATTTTTTTATTTATTTTTACAATTTTGCCCTTGTTTTTTTCTTTTATATCAAAAATAATATTGAAACTTGATCTTATTTTAAAAAGTACATATTTAAAGTTCCGTTTATATATATGTATACTAAATTCTACCAGCATGCATGTATGGGAAATTCAATCAACTGGAATCATTCAAAACATCATTCAATGTTTTAAATTTCCTAAATATTTGAAAAGTATATTTTACATACTTACAAAAAACTTTTATTAAATATACTTTTAATTTTCACGTATCGTTACATAAATTAACTGTAAATTTTTTTATTAACGTTATTTTTTCCGTTTTTATAAGAATGTTAATTTAATTATATTAATTTATATGCCATTTAAATTTTAATGAATACTAAATATAAAATATTTTAATTTCCTGATTATTTGAATAGTATATGTTACATACTTACAAATAAATTTTATTAAATATATGTATTTTTTTTTATTTTCCCGTATCGTCATATAAATATGTTTAAAATTTTTTATTAAAGGTATTTTTTTTTCAATTTATTATATGAATGTTAATTTAATTATATTAATTTATATGCACATTTAAATTAAAAAAATACTTTAATGTAAACACTTATTTATATGAATTTCCATATGGAATTATATGTACAGTCCACCATTTGCGCTTTTACTATTGTAGAGAAATGTGTTGACCTAAAACTAGATATGGGTGTAGAAGTTGAGTAGTCAATAGCCCCCCTCATTTCACACCTCCGCTATCCCTATCTCAGATGTTCTCCCTATTCCTGTAGAAAGGAAGAACTTTCTACACATTCTCTGAAGAAAACCAAAGAACGTCTGTAATTTCTTTGAGAAAATATTAAGAAACATTAAGAAGCGGAAACTTCAAATATATTAGAATATGAGATAGGAAATTATTTATTTAACGTTACCAAAATAAAGTGACAAAGGCAGATTCTTCATTTTTTTACTGAAATTTCAAAGTTATTATTCTCTGTTTAAGAGAGCGAGGAAAAATTTTTGAAAGTAATCTAATTAATGAATTGAATGATTTTATTATTAACTCACAGTAAATAGATGTCGGAAACTTAAAAAATAATATTTTCAGATTTTCCTAGCTATATGGGCAAAGGGAAAAGGGGAGATTTCGCGTATATGTGTGCGTGGGGGGGGGGGAGGTAAAATTTAGCTGATTGATTATTTATGTATTTTATTGATTTCTTATACTCTGTATTGTTACTTTGCTCTTCGCAATAACATTAAAAAGAGAAAAAAAATCGATTTTAACCTGTATATTTTCAGAGAGGGAGGGAGATAGGGGTGGAGGCACAGGTTTAAAATTTCAGGGGAGACTGAATTAGATGATTTGTCTTAAATGAATGAAGATATTCACCATAATGAAAAGTGGAAAATTCTCATTCCTGTAAAAAAGAAAATTTAAATTTAATACAAACTTGCCCCTTCTATTGCACCACCCTAATCTCCTCCCCTGGAACCCCAATTACATTTAGTTTAAATTCACAATGTAATATTCTTTATAATGTTATAAAATTAAAAATGAATCATATACAACCACTAGGAAAGCCATAAATGATTTTTGGCCACTTGATCGCGATTTGGAACAACTGTGCTGCGTTTGGAATATAAAAATTAAATGCATGGAAAATCTCGGTTAGCTAGAAAATAGGATTGGTTAGCGATACCGAACGGAATAGTGAAGCGATTACCAGGGGGTTGGTGAGCGTAGCGAGCAGGAGGCAGGTCCCCCTAGCATATATAAAAAAGTAACGATTTGGAAATAGACCATTGAAAATCTGCGTAGATACCGCGAAACATATCTGATTGGTCAGCGCTTTCAGACTTTTCTTAGTGGGAATTGCGAAATGAAAGTTAATAATTTAGACAGCATAGACGGGGAAAGGGAAGAATCTTCTGCAATTCAACAGACTTTTTTTTAAGGCTCCATGGCAAAAGTGATTTTTACAGACAGAAAATAATTTCCATTAACTAATGAGAGGGAGGAGTGGGCTCATCTGCGTTTTGATGGCCTTCTGCTACTTTTTATGTGGGAATATCAGCTACCAGCGGAATCGCAAGGCGATTACGCTGGGTATTGGTGAGCGTAGCGAGCAGAGAGGTGGAGTTTCCTCCTTCCCTAGTAATCTAAAATAAAATCATTATACTCGTGAAAGATATCTCTCACGATGTAAATTTGAAAAACTGATGGAACAGCGTTCAATCGGTAGTCGAATGCTTATCATTTGGTATTGTCAATGCTGTACCACTTGACCTACTTGTCTGATAACCTAATCCATTCAATATATTAATAAAACCCTTTGCCAATGACACCTCCTGTCTTATTTGAAACAAACTGAATTTAACGGGAGTAAATGAACCCCTGAAGCGCTTCATTTAAGACTAAATGACCTAAAAACCCAAAAATTTTAACAATATTCTTGTTAGCGACTTAAAATCTATAATAACCATACAATGTATATTCTGAAAAAAAAAAATCTGAAATAGATTTCTTCATATAGTCTCCATCCCATTGAAAATAATTACACTCCTTGAAAGTTTTAGGATTCTGTACTTAAAAAGTAAAAACGGAACCATTATACTGAACCTGTCCGTCTCTCAGTCACAGTCATTTACATGTAAAGTATCGAACAGGGACAGTTCAAATCAGCTGAAGTAAAAAAGACCCATTACTTTATTATAAAGACCAGCATATTATTATTAGATTGTTAAACATTCACAATTATATTTATAAAAAAAAAAGTACAATGGTATTAAATTACTTTAAAAATAAGTCTTTTCTTTATATATCGTGTAAGGTATCGTGTGAAAGCTTTCGTAACGTCGAACTCTAAAATACATTTCTTTGAATATTAGGTATTATATTTTCAGGGATATCGTGGAAAATGTAATGCAAAAAAAAAGTTCCCAGCCCTCCAGTTCTGAATCTACTGAAACTAAAATTTCGATTTGCTGACGTTGAGCACAGGGGTTGAAAAGAGCTGAAAGGAAAATAAATAGTACAAAAGTATAAAAAGATTCTTGATAATGATTTTCTAAAAAAATGTCCCTAATTAGGCGGGACACTTAAAAACACGGACGGTTTGGATATACATAAAGACACGGAAAGACACTTTGCGCAATCGGTTTGATAAAGCCTAGTTAACAATTTTTAATGTTATATATTTTTAAGGCAATACCCAGTAGTAGTATGAAAGCAATAAACGTCAAACTGTTAAAAACAATATAATTTAATTGTAATTATTCACATAAATATTATCGGACTAGTTTGCATTGAGTTGATCCCTCAATAAGCCATCCGTGTCTTTAAAGGTTAATTAAAAACCTATCTGGAAATATATCTATTTTTGTCACAGTGTAATTCTCGTATTTATGAATCTTATGAACCGATTTGGATGTAACTTAGTGTGTGCATAGTACATAATAATGTTACGACCGATTCCACTGTCCAGCTTCATCCGCCGTCTTGTTTCAAAATGGCGGCCATTTAAAATTTAAAAAATAAATAAATTTTAAATTAGGCGCAGTAAAATAAGAAATTGAAAAATATTTTTTCAACATATGCTTGACGTTGATAAAAAGATTCCGGAGCTTTTTTTATTGCGTCTATGTCTTAAAAAAGAACTGAGTTATAGTACTATGAATTTTTAGTATGGTTGACATTTTGAAACGATCTTATATTTGTCATGCGATAACACGCGGATGTATGAACCGTTTTAGATGTAATTTGGTATATGCAAATTACATACCAAGGTCTTAATCGATTTCGTTTGACAGCGTCATTCGACATCTTGTTTAAAATTGCCGGCCATTAAAAAATTTTTTTAAAAAAAGCTAATTTAAAATTAGGTACAAAAAAATTAGAAACTGATTTTTTTTTTTTTTTTTTTTTTTTTTTTTTTTTTTTTTTTTTTTTTTGTGATTGACGTTGATAGAAAGATTTCGGTGCATTTTTTTCGTCTATATGTTAAAAAATGGCTGAGTTATAACTCCTTGAATTTCTTGTGTGACTGACACTTCTCGACTCGCAAATTTTTATAATGGCTAGGCACGTACATAGTATATAGCAAAGTCTCAACCGAGTTCGTTGGCCAGCTTTATTCACCATTTTATTAAAAAATGGCGGCCAATTATTTTTTTTTTAATTTAAAATTTAAAATGTGGTACAAAAAAAAAATTAAAATTAAAAACCTTTCTTCTTGCTTGACCTGGATACAAGGATTCTAGAGCATTTTTTGATTTGCTATAGTTAAAAAAAAAAAAAAAAAAAAAAAAAAAAATGCTGATATACAGCAGTTTGAATTTCTAATGTGGGTGGTATTTCGAAAAAAAAAATGATATTTTGCTTACGACAGCACTCGTATATATCAACCGATTTGGATGTGAATGAGCATGTGCACAGGTATTAATAATGTCTCAATCAAGTTCATTGGTTAGCTTCACACATCATGTTTTAAAACGTCCGGCGCTTCGAGATATCGCCGAATTTGGCGACCAAATTGCATAAAACCAGCTTGGATAAAGCTGACTAAATTCGCGAAATTCTCGTTCATATTCAGTGTTGGCAAAATTTAGTATTGAATCTTCCATAATCGGGTTTCACTAATTTGAGATTCGTAGCTCAATAGCGTAGTAGTCAGCATGCCTGTCTGCTACGCTACAGGTCACGAGTTCTGCTCCCGGCTGGAAAAGAATCACTCAACCCTTCAGCCCTTCGGGGTCGATAAATTGAGTACCAATCTTGCTTGGGAACTAAACACTGAGGGTCTTGCGTTGGGTTGACCACCTGGCCGGGCACATGCTGTATAGCACCTTGGGGCCTAGGGTCAAGTAAACAGAGCTGGGCACTGTAGGCCCTTATCCTTCATGGATCGTACAGCCACATGTTTGGTTAGTGTTTCAATAATATAAGCTGGATTTTAAAAATAATGAATATGAAATCTACCACTTCATCCCTAGTTCAGAATTAAAATGCTTAGTAAAATAAAATTCTTCTAAAATGTGAATTAGATTTACCTATCAGTTTTTTTCCCAAATACGTGTTTTAGATTGTGCATCAAGTGTACGTCAATATATTTTACTTGAACTGCTCTATTTAGATTCGTTATTTTCGTAAATAAATGAATTAATATGAATGTATTTATGTTTAAGAGAATGTGACAAAAATGCTTTTATTTTTCCTACAAATTATATATTTTTATGTACACACAAATAAGTAATCTGATTTTTTTATTTATTTTTTATTGATTATTACTATGATTTTTTTTTTTTTTTTTAATGAAATAAATAAATATGGCAATTATAAGAATAAGTAAAATATCTTAATCCACACTAATTATATCCAAATATATTCTAAATTATTTTTATAGTTATTTATCCGTGAAATATGTTTAAGAGACAATACTTTTTTTTTTTTTCTATCATTAAAAACTCTTTTTTATGGTACTCAAAAAATATCTTTTTTTTTTTTTTTTTTCTCATGAATAATAATAATTGGGATAATTCGATATTAAAAAAAAATCGAAAAAAGCATTTAACAAAATAAGGAAATTTATACTTAATTGGATTGTTTTTTTTTAGCCACGAATGATGGAATTTGTGAAGTATTTTTTTCTTTTATAAATTCAAATTTAATCGTATGAAAACAAATTGTATTAAAGAATATTGATTATTTACTGTACATATGCAACTTTTTAAAATATAAAGAACTTGTTAAGAAAGGAAATTTATTAGAAAAATATTAGAATTAAACACCCCAAAATACATGCAAATACCACCTCCTATATAAAAAAAAGTCTGATAAATATGGAAGGAACTAATTTAAATGTTAAATATTTTATGACCTTAGCGAAGATAAAACTAATTAAACGGTCAAGTGCGAGTATTACTCGTGCTCAGAGAGTTCCGTACAATAAATTTATGAATTATTAGCCGTATTATTAAAAAATCCGTTACTAAAAGAACTAATCGGGTTTGCCATTCCCAAAACATACTTCTATCTCATACATCTTAATACTTCGGAATTCGCAATAGCACTGCAAAATTAAATGGCAAGCTATGCCCATCATGAGGATTCTAATGTTTTGGAATTCCGTGCATTTAGTTTTTGAGATATATTTATAGCTGAAATCGTGTAAGTCCTGTAAAATGTAGCGTAACATCGCCATCTATTGGTTAGTTTACACCAAAACCTAATCAGCAACAATGTATGTCAACGTCTAACTGAATCTGAAGTTTGAGAGATATCCGTAGATTAGTTTTGGAGATAGTGCTATTACGAAAATCGTGAAAATTCTAGCATAGCAACGCCACCTATTTGGCGATTAACACCAAACCGAATCAGCAAAACATGTGTCAACGTATCATTAATTCTGAAGATAGATGAAAATTCGTGCTTTAGTTGTTGAGATACATCTACTGCGCGAAACGGGAAAAATGCAGCAGAGCAGTGCCACCGGTTGTGTTTTTCACACCAACACATAATCAGCACCAATTCATATCAAGGACTAACTGAATTTGAAGTTTGATGGAAATCCGTGCATTAGTACTTGAGCTAGAGCTATGGCGGAAATCGTGTAAATCCCGCAAAATGCAGCATAGCAGCGCCAGTTGTTGGGCGATTTACACTAAAACGTAATCAGTATAAACTTATATCAATGACGAACTGATTCTGAAGTTTGATGAAAAGCTGTGCATGAGTGAGATACAGCTGTTGCAGATATATTGATAAATACAGCACCTGTTGGGCGATATACACCAAAAAGTAATCAGCACAAATGTATGTTAGGGGATACCTAAATATATACATTATTAAATTCCGTGCATTAGTTCTTGAGATAGAGCGCCCTTAAAATTTATGTCACATACAGACAGAATCCACAGACTCACAGACAGACATTTTGTGAAAGCATGTTTTGGGGGATCTTTGACCCCTAAAACGTGTAAATCCGTCGAAAAACGGAAATAAAACATTTACAAGAACCCAATTCTTTCTTCTTGCAAAGATAGAAGAAAGTACAAAAAATAAAAATAAAAATAAATAAGACTCTGTAAAAAACTATACATCGTAGGGATTGGTATAGCTGTATATATACTAGAAAAGTATGAATGGGTATACCGTTAAATTTCAAACAGCTATGAAGCCTAATAATATGAAATACTGCTATTCTGTATGACTTTTATTTAAATCTTATCCTAGCGTCTTTCTGATGAGCTTAATTCGGCTCTGACAATAAAAATAGTGCATACTTAAACTTAATTTGGCATTTCATAAAACAAAATTCCGCGTCGTAATAAACTTTTCTTATTACAGTGTAGCTAAAACAAAACCTTTGTTCAATGTAAACTTTGCATTGTGCTAAGCTCGCTTCGAAAGGAGTTCGCAAATATGCAACTCCCAGTAGTCCGTGCCGCGTTTTTCCAGATAGGTTTTTAATTAACTTCTAAAGACCCGAGAGGCATATTGGGAGTTCCACCCAATGCAAACTAGTCGCGAATCCCATAGTATTTACGTTATTAATTCTAATTAAATTAGTCTGCTTTTAATAATTTGGCGTTTCTTGCTTTTATGCTGCTACTGTGCATTGTATTACAGAAATGTGTAATTAAAAGCAGTTATCTAGAATTTAAAACCCGATGGTACATTACGTTATTAATTCTAATTAAATTAGTCTGCTTTTAATAATTTGGCGTTTCTTGCTTTTATGCTGCTACTGTGCATTGTAGTACAGAAATGTGTAATTAAAAGCAGTTATCTAGGCTTTAAAACCCGATGGTACACAGAATATGCTGCCCCTGTCATTAAGTATGTCCAAACCGTCCGTGTCTTTAAGGGTTAATATCTCGGCTAATTAACAACGATTTTCGTTTTCAAAAATTATTATCAACAATGCTTTCATACTTCTACTAATATATGTACCTCCATCTCTCCTCAACACCTTTGTTGAATGCCCATAAATTGAAATTTGTGTGTAACAGAAAAATGCGATTTTCTCAAAAACTATCTGACCTAGGGTAATCGCTATAATTTCCCTGCAAGGTTTAAGTTAACGACTACTACCTCTATTTTTTTAATTTTGGGGGTGGGGAAATATATTTTTGCACTACATTTTCGACGATATGTCTGCAAACATATAACCTAAAATTAAACGAAATGTATTTTTGAGTTGAGAGTCACGAGAGATTTCACGCGATATTCACACGATATACAAAGAAAATATTTTTTTTTCCAAGTAACTTAATTATCCCCTCTGTTTTTTTGTTTTTTTTTTTCTAAAAATATTTATAAATGTTTAGTAATATGTACATATGTGGGTCAATAGTCTTTATTATCCCCCCCCCCCCCCAATTAGACCTTTCGACGTTCCGTAGCTTCCGAGTAAAATGTCTGTGACAGACAGACAGGCACAGGAGTGATCTTATAATGGTTCCTTTTTTTTTTTTTTTTTTTTAAGTACGGAACCCTAAAAATAAGCTTTATTAACCACAATAACTAATATTTCTATTCCTTTAAACATTTACAATAAAAGGTTGAAACACGCCAGTGTAACAAGTTTTTTAAAACCGAAATATGTTGTATTTTATGGTTATTACAGCAAAACCAATAAAATATGAAACTATTATATACACTTTCACAAATGTTCAATTTGTTGAAATTTGATTAATTAATAAATCCCTGCCAGCTCGGATCACAGGCGAAGGTATATTTCAAAGTCGAGTACTAATTTCACCAACAAAAACTAAATCAAGATTAGAGTTAAAACCAATGTAACATATTTATCTCGGAGTTTTTGACGTGTTTTGTATTTCGTTTTTCTACAAGAGCTGCTTCTGTCAGAATCATATTAAGTTGGTATTAAAAAATATTTTCCTCCGATAAACAACTCAAAATTTTCGTACTCATTTTTAAAAGTGAAAATATGAAATTTGTTTACGTGATTTTTGAAGAGGTGTATAAGGGGTCGCGTTTTTAATTTTTCGTTCAATCAATTTAAAGTTGATTTATAAACAATTATTTTCTCAGTACGACATTTTTTTCGTTCCCAGCTTTCATGCTTCGGGAAATTCATGCAAAACGGCAACTTTGCCAGCATTCTTTTGCAACATATTCTGCCTTTATTTAAAAATCGACAAGAATGTCACATCATATAGTTTCTGAATAAGGGAATCTGCCCAGTTTGATGCGTTTCAGAACAAAAATAAATTTAAAAATGAGTCAGAAAATAATAAGTTTAGATTTGACTACACCCGTAATAGATCATTTTTTTTTCAACCGCTTTGTGTTTTTAATTATTTTTTCCTGTTAGATTTGGCATTATGAAAAACTTGCCAATATAAAAATTGTAGATTGTAATAAGAAGACTTATAATAATATTAAGCGGATTGATATCTTATGAATTGACGAAATTACGAATTTTTTTTCTTCTTCAAACCCCCTTTTATTTATTTATTTATTTATTTATTTATTTATTTATTTTGCAGTAGCAGTTGGTCCTATAAAAAACTTGTCAGGATAAAAGCTGTATATAAGATTAAGAAGATTTATAATAAATGCACTTGGATTTGAAATCTTAAAAATTGACGAACTTATGAAAATTTTCTCCCTAATATTCTACTTTTGCACCACTTGAGCCCATTTTTAAAATGTATGTTTGTGTTATGTATTGTGTTATATATTTTGTTTTCTTTTGTAGAATTCACACGTTTTAAGATATGGTGCGAGTGCGAGATCAACACTCCGAATTTATTAACAAATCTCCCAGTTCTGGGGCTGCATTTACAATCTTCAATTTGATCTTCAAACTATTTTTTTTTTTATATATAATGTCTGCCTTGTCATGGAAATATAAAAATAAAATAAGAACATTCAAATTCAAAATATTAAAAGGAATAATTGGAAATTTTAAAGGCAAAATAAATTAACTAAAACTTTAAATTCGAGTTTATATTTCTCCATTTTTTACATGAAACGAAAACTGTTCTTTACAAAAAAGCTTAAAAAAATAAGTCATTTTTTGTTTTAAATAACAGTATAGACTTTAGCCATTCTAGTTAAAAATAAAAAATATGTTTGTATCATGTCCTATAGAAAAATGTTGCATTATGTCGAAAAACTGCACGAGTCAAGAAATCAAAGTTTTCATGTATAGATTAACATTTGATACTCTGAAATGATTACTCTGGTTGGTATGAGTTTGAAATCATTATTACCTAACAAGGGATTTTTTTTTTTATTATTATATGCAAAGTAATGTTTCTTGTTTGTGTTTTCCTTGTTATATCTTTAAAAAAAAATCTTTCAGAAAGCAATAAATTTCTTAGATTAAACTTAGTGCAAAGTCCTTTTTTTTTTGTTGTTTTTTTTGTTTATGAATGTAAACATTTTTTTTTTTAAATTTAAACAACTAATTAATTTTGCTCAAAATAATGTTATTAAAGACAAAAAAATATATATATTGTTTGTACAGAAAGTAAAATGAAAAAATGACTCCCCCTCAATCCCTCAATTTCATTATATATTTTTTAATTTATATATTTTAAATATTTTTATTAAAGAATATGTCAAAAGTTGTATTTGATATTATTATTTTTTTGCAGTTGTAATCAGTCGAGTAACCCAGTAAACAACTAAATATGCTTGTGATAAATGTAAATACATCTAACACTATTGCTACCGTTGTCAAATGAAGCATTGAATGAATTAATAAAAAAAACGTACGATTGTTTTCATTTTGAAAAAAGAAAAAAAAAACTGAAAATGTTATCTTGAATTTTTTTCCGAATTTGTATTTATAAGAGGAGGGAAGGAATCATCCATAATATACAAAACATAACTTGAAATTGATTGATATACCGGGTGTCCATAAAAGTACTCCGGGGTTTTAAAAAATCATATCGGATTCATGCTATGAGTTAGAAAATTTGAATTTTGAAGGAATCAGTATCTCATCAAATTTTATCCACACCAGTTTCAGTTTGCTTTTTTCAATACTAGGCAGCACTGCCATCATTGATCTTCAAGTAAAGTAGCAGAATTTCATTCCATCATTCCGTTCAGTTAATGCTGTCCGATGGCGACGCCACAACAGAAGGCTCAGTGTGTTATCTGGCTTACAGAAACGAGATATGTTACCATTGTACAGCGGAACTTTCGGCGCGTGCATGGTGGTAATGCGCCTACAGACAAAACCATTCGTCGGTAACTTTGTTCGTTTAATGAAACAGGAAGTGGATCTGTCTGAATTACACTTTTTTTTTTTTCTGGGAACATTTAAGTAATTTTGTTTAAGCTGAGAAAATTCAAGATGTAAACTATCTCAGGCAAAGGATGATGAAATGTTTGGCAATCATCACTCCAGACATGTTGCCCATGACATGAGAAGAGGTTTAATACACTTTGAATGTGTGCCGTGCCACAAACAGGGCACATATTGCAATCTTCTAAATGGCAAAAATATTGATAAATTTACCATTAATTACATATATATAACATTAACCTAATTTTATGACTGAATTAAAAAAGTTTTCTTCAAATCCCCCGTTTTCTTTTATAGACAGACTGTATATATAAAGTAGGCTCTCGTTAATTCGAAGTCGTTGGGACCACAAGAAAAGTTCGAATTATCCAAAGTCCGAAATATGGAACGTATGAGAGGAAACGTGTTTAAAGGGTTACTATTACAAAGAAATTAATGTTAAAGTATTTTTAAAATTTATTTCGGCTATTATCATTAGAATATGACTTAATATTAAATTAAAAGATAGAAATACATAAAATAATTAATAATATTAAAATAATATAAATAAAACATAATAAGTAATAAAATACTATAAAACAACTGCATGTAAAATTACATTTTAATTGTACTATAATTTTTTTCCCTGAAATTAGATGAACCTTTAAGAAATTATTTACACTTATTTATCATCTCTAAGAAAAAAAAAAATATATCAATTGTTGTTTGCTTAGTTCTATTCATTTTTTACTTTTTAGCCAGTTTTTCTACACTGTAAAAAAAAATGGTAACTTTCCATGTAAAATCCAGGAACGTTTCGCCTTTTATCAGGTTTTCAGAATAATTTAGCTCTTTCCTGTGAAATTCTGGTTTTCTTATCTGAAACGTTCCTGAACAAAAGTTGGAAACAGCAAAACGCTGCGGCCGCCATTTATTATTTTTTTCCCTATAATCCGTTGCTCGCGCGCGAGTGTCGAAAACGAATTCCTTAAATGAATGTAAAAAAATCAATATGGAATGCAAATAAATCAATAGACGACATCACTAAGAGATTATCTCTCGTACTTGTCTGTGAAATCTTTAACGAGCAGACTGTGTAAAAAAAAATACACCTATTATTTGGATCTGCATTAACCAGGGGACAATCAAATATGATTCTCACCTATTTTGATTAATTTAAAGTATGTTTTAGAGTTCTTATCTCTAATTATTCTTGTGAAAGGATTTCTTCAAATGGGCCTTAGATTTTCAGAAATTAGATGCCGAGTTTTAGCATACGTTTCAAATACCCATTAGTTTGCAACTCTCAACGTGTCTTTCGTGGTGTGGACGCAGAAAGCTTGCACGCCACCCGTACGGCCCGGGTTCGATGCTACCTCTTGACTTTTTTTTTTCTTTTTTAATTAATTTTATATTTTAACAGTTTATTACAATTTGATTTAAATTTGACATATATTTGACACTTTAAATTGCTGCAAATTTGATTTTTTTTTTTTTCGGAAAAAATATACAATTACGTTTAGGTTTTTTTTTCATGAAAATTTATATGTATTTTATCTAACTTGTAAACTAACATAATCACTGACGAAAATCCAAAATATTTTATGTCTAGATTTTTTTTCTAATTATTATTTACATTTATATATTTTTATATTTTAAGCAAAGTTCAGAAACAATATGTCACATATATATTTACTTTATTGAATTTTAACTGAAAATTTATTTTTTCGTGTAAATTATAAATAATAATTTTGATGTCAATTTCAAAATATTTTTTCATTCTAACAAATAATGATAATAAAGCGAAAATTGTCAACTGGAAATGTAAAAATCGTCTGCGGATCCCGCATGCTGTGAAATGTCAGTAATGTCATAATGAAGGGAACGAACATCCAGAGTGAATTATGTCAGCCAGGTATCGGTCCGGATAGCCTAACAGGTAAGGCATTGGCACGGCACGCCAAGTATCCAGGTTCGATCCCTGTCTGGACATTTTTCGCTCTTGTGCTACTCCAACCTTGAATATGTCAGTAATGTTTTGCTGTCAACAGAAATATTCCTGGTATTTCGCAGGAAACTTACTGGCATTTCTGTAGAAAGTTTTTAACATATACAGTAAAGTACCAGTCATTTTCAAGAAATGTTTCTTGGAAATAATGGGCAACTCAGCTGCCCATTTTTTCCCAGGAACGTTGCGGAATTTTTTTTACAGTGTATTTGTAACAAAAAGTTAAGTTCTTTGTCCGATAACGTCTGCATCAGGGTAAATGTACGCAAACACTCAATTGATTGTGCAATTGACTTTTCAGTGGGTAATAAAAGCACTTGGAACATAGTAGCAGAATCGTCAGAATCTGATTCCATCTCCTAATGGCATTTTTGTGAATTGTTTCAACAATTTCTCACGCAGATAAGGGTCTAAATACTTCTAAAATAATGTCGGCTGCTACACACTCTGCGAACGTAATATCACACTGAAACTTTTCATAAAAGTTTGGAAATTCTATTTCTTCGAAAGGTCTGTCTTTTTCGTTATTTGCATTACAACCACTCATTTTAGATAGATGGATAAATCCGACATGTCGAAAGCATTTTTCTGTTGTTTCAGGTCGTCCCACGCTGCATATAAATCGTTAATGGCCCTGAGTAATGTTAGGCCGTAGCTTTCTTTAAGATCAATTGAAAATAAAATTTGTTCTAGAACACTTTTACGATAATGCGTCATAATAATTGAGGCTCAGTGTGCTATCTGGCTTATAGAAACTAGTTCTGTTACCATTGTACAGCGGAACTTTTTGCGCAGGCAATGCGCCTACTGATAAAACCTTCGCCAGTGACTACTTGCGTTTAAAAACAACAGGAAGTGGATATGCCTCCATTAGACTTTTTTTCTGGGAACCTGTCAAATTTTGCTTACGCTGAATAAATTCAAGATGTAAACCATCTCAGGCAAAGGATAAGGAATTGTGTGGCAATCATTGCTTCAGACATGTTGGCCAATACATGGGAAGAGTTTGAATACAGTTTTAATGTGCACCGTGTCACAAATAGGGCACACATTGAAATCTAGTAAATGGTAAAAATTTTGATAAATATATCTTTAAGTACATATATATAACATTAACTTAATTTTATGATTGAATTAAAACATTTTGCTTCAAAACCCCAGACATCTTTCATGGACACACTGTATATATATATATATATATATATATATATGCACAGATATAGTATTTTTAATTTTCAGAAATTTGCAGCAGTCTTGTATGAAGACCTGCAAAGTTGCAGCAAGCTCAGCATGACAAGACTGAAAGTTCATAACAAGACTGTAGCAAGATAACGCAAACGCCGAAGTCACCACACTCTGAACTTGCAGCTAACTTGTCGTTCAAGTTTAATTCATGCTGATGCAAATTAACGGCAAACAAGTAATAAAAAATACTGCAAAGTAGTAATCTTTCCACGCACCACTATCTGTTTACAACTGTTACACTATATGTTTAACCCCTTCGAAGGCGTACATAGACCGCATCAGGTCTATTGATGCGAACACACCGTCAGAAGGCGCATGAATCGTTTTCATTACCATAAACACGTTCAGGCAATATTTGTACTTTTCCATACGAGCCTCTTTTGGTGTTTGTTAAGTATAGAATTTTGAAAAAGCGGTCCCAACCAAATAAAATTTCTGCAATTTCTAAGTATATGATGATTGTCTATTCTCACAACAGAGGGATTTTTTGCTTTCGTCACTTTCGTGAATTAAAGACACTCTTGCAATCAGTTCACAACAAACTACTCACGCAAGTATGGGATGATATACCTTGCGAGAAATTTTCTCCGAATTTCTCAATTCAAATTTGTCACGGCAAGATAATATCAGAAAAAATCAAACTTGCTGCTAATGTTCATGCTATCTGGGTATACATTAGGGTGGAGCGAAAAAAATTAATTTTTTTAAATCAAAAACGGGTAGGTGCCAAAAGTTGCCTTTATACTAGTACATCATCTGTGTGCAATATTACCGCTGAAAAAAAATGGCTTGAGTCTGCGCTTTTGGTCCAAAAGTCGAAATTTTGGGTAAAATTTGACATTTTTTCAAAAATTAAAAAAAAATTCTATAGAGATGGTTATTATTTAAAAGTGTTATTTAAACCTTTATTATTAATGACGTAACATATTTAAACGAAAAAACTATATCTTTGTTCTGTATAACTGGAACAAAACTGACAACTTTTGGTGAAAAAAAGGCGTTTCCACTCTGTTGTGTCATACAACTAATTGTTGTTTGGAATACAGCTCTTACCTAGCTGCTTTCAAAACTACCCAGGAGGTACCACGTGGAGGTGGCTGCCTTTCATGTCACAACAGTGCATAGCTCGACCACCCTACCATCTGAACTCAATTTTTTATTTATACATTGAATTGTGATTTTTTTTATCAAAGACTGGCATAAGTTTTCTATGTATCAACCTGGTACATCTTCTTTGAATCCACAGACTTTGAATGCTGCTGCTGTGATCTCATTTACGTATTTTTCTACTGTTTGTGTAAGAGAAGACAAACAGTGTAATGCAGTGCGATGGTATTAATGTAATCTATTCAGCCTTCTATTATCTTCACCAAGATTGCACACGATAAATGCATATTGATTAAAGGTTCTGTTGCCACAACACTTTTTTCAGTAACCTTTTTTCAGTATTTTTTAATTCCGTTTTGTGTGTTGTTTAGTATCCAAGTTGTTTTTGTGTAGCCAATTCCCCATGAGTTTTTAGATCCCTTCTTTAACTGTGAATTACATTTGATTGTAAACTATTCAGAAGCCAAACTTGGATAACATAGTACTTTTTGAGTGAACGTAGAGACTCTGATGGGCAGTGAGTGCTCATTTGAAGGCGGATAATTCTGTTAGTCGTTGTCATCCATTCTGCGAGGGGCATGTTTAGAATGAACCATTACAATTGATCATATGTCTCCTCCAAGTCCAGTTAATTTCCTCTGCATCATTTATTAGATAAAATCGTAGGCAAAAATTAGATTCTAACCCACAGGGATGCGCCGGACCAATAGGAAAATCTTTGTCCAATTGCTTATTCCCTTCTTATTTCAATTTTCGAAGCCATAGAGAGTATTTTTTAAACATTATTTCCTGAAATCAAGAAAAGGGTACTCAGCACATACCAGAAATACCTGATAGATATCTGCAAAATTATTTCATCAAGATATTGCTCAGAACTAGCGAATAAGAACCCAAGAAACTTGTCCTAAGCAAGATGGCCCACAACGGCGCATAAAATTATTCACCTTTATATAAGCACTGAACTGATTGACCATCAGATTCTGGTTCACTCACAAAGTATGTAATCCAAGTTTATGCCACATGATGGCTTACACCAAATAAAATTCACATCTAAAAAATTGATCTAAAAACTTATGGGAAATTACTCGGCTACAAAACATCACAGAAATCGGCAAAAAACAAATACTAAAAAAATTTATTTAGGATAATGGTAGCTTTTCACATCGAAAGCAAATTCTTATTGCAATTTTGATGACGATCGCCATCACATTAAACAACAAGCTTATCACCATATAAAAAATTCAAGAGGTAGAGTAAATGATGGCATACTCAAAGATGAAATACCTATATGTTGTAAAATGTTGTAGGAACGGAACTCCCAATCACTATGCAGTAACTGGATGTAATTTTGGTGAAGATACTACAACGCTGAATAGATTCCATTAATTCCATTGCATTACTCTGCTTGCCTTATCATACACAAGCAGTAGAAATATACGTGAAGAAGTGTCACAGCAGCACCCAACGTCTGTGGATACAAAGAAGAGATGGATTAGGTTGATACATAGGAATCTTATGTCAGTCTTTGATAAAAAATCACAATTCAATATATAAATAAAACATTGTGCTCAGATGGAAGGGTGGTCAAGCTATGCACTGTTGTGTCATGAAATGCAGCCACTCCCACTTGATACCCCCTTGGTAGATTTCAAAGCAACTACGTAAGAGCTGTATTCCAAATAACAATTAGTTGTATGACACAACAGAGTGGAAACGCCTTTTTTTCACCGAAAGTTGTCAGTTTTGTTCCAGTTATACAGAACAAAGATATAGTTTTATCGTTTAAATATGTTAAGTCATTAATAATAAAGGTTTAAATAACACTTTTAAATAATAACCATCTCTATAGAAATTTTTTTAAATTTTTGAAAAAATGTCAAATTTTACCCAAAATTTCGACTTTTGGACCAAAAGCGCAGACTCAAGCCATTTTTTTTCAGCGGTAATATTGCACACAGATGATGTACTAGTATAAAGGCAACTTTTGGCACCTACCCGTTTTTGATTTTCAAAAAATAATTTTTTTCGCTCCACCCTAGTATACATATACATACATATATATATATATATATATATATATATATATATATATATACATACATACTTTGCGTACATTAGAGGTTAACATCGCAGATTTTTATAGTGACATTATTTTTTTTTTTTTTTTTTTTTTTTTACGCCAATTAATATAATACTCACAAACAAATACAAAATATAGTGAAATCATTAAAACCGCAATTTTGTTTTCAAATTTGACTAATGAAAATTAGTTACATGTGAAATAGAAGATTTAAATACTGTGCATTTTATTAAAGAAATGCTCAGCGGTTTATTTATGTTTTATTAATAAAAAATATATATTAGCCTGAAATAAGTAAAAAATAATAATTATAATATTTGTATTAAATTATTCTTATAAAATAACGCATAAATATTTTTAAATGACTATATATTAAGTACTTGAAAAAATAAAGCTATTAAAAGAAAATGCACATTTTTTACAAGAGGCAAACTAATTATCTTTAAATAGATGTCAAACGATTTTTAATTATTTATCTAGAAAAAAAATACTAATTTATCTTTTTTATTTTTTTTCATTTTTTTTCACCTCTTTTCTTTTCTCATCATAGTCCACATTTTTTCTTATTTTTTTTCCTCTTTTACTCTAACAAATGTTTGTTCTAAAGAATAATTAAGAACAGTATAAACATACATTTTAACGTTGATAAAAAAGCAGTTTGTGAAAGGTATTAATGTAATTAATTTTATGGTTGTATTAGATTTATTAATATTTCTTTTTATTTCGATAACGAATTTTCTTATATTGTACTGCCTTTTTTCTGTTTTTTAATAATGTTTATGGTGTTAGATAATGAAAAATATTTTCTAAATATTTTCTCTTAGGCTTTTAATCCAGTTGTTATTAAGTTTAAATATATATAAACATAAAACAATTTCCGTTTTCAAACATTAGAGCATATATATTCTGGATGCTCAGCAGTACTTTAGGTTACACTATTTATCGTAGCGATAAAACGGGGCAAGCCATTGCACGCGGAAGATCGGTTTTTATATATATTTAATTTAGTTAAATAATCAGTTTTGCAAACATAGAAAGAAAACTTTGTAACATCATTTTAACATCTACGCTGGTTTATAAATTTTGAAAACTGTATTTATATAATAAACATTTCGACTAACGTTGTCAAATATAATGATTAAAAACACTTCAGATACTCAACCGAGTACTACATATATAAAATCAATATTAAACACAGATTAAGAATATACCGAACGTTTCAGACTTAATCTAAAAAGTCATCATCAAGGGTTTCTTGACCTCTTCGGAGCTTAAGTATACACAACACAGTCAGTGCCACAAACATTATAACAGTTTTAGTGTTTGTGAAAAGCGGTAAAGAAACCCCTGATGATAGCTTGTTAGATTAAGATTGAAACGTTGGGTATATTTTTAATGTGTGTTTACTAATGATTTTATATATGTAGTACGCTGATGATTATCTTGTCTTTAATCATTATATTTATATAGTTTAGAAGATATTTAGTAAGGAAAAATAATATTTCTGATGTTCTATGTTTAAATATTATTATGTAATCTCAAGGTGAATACGACTTTCTGAAGTTATAGTTAAGTTATTTATTAACTTGAAAGCCTATTTCTTCGACTACGGAGTATTTTGAGTTCTCCATAAAGTAATAGCTTACATTTAGACGGCTTCCCAACACGGATACTTTCATTAGAAATTTTTAAAAACTTTGGCATAGACCGGCAACGCTTACGCTTTCGTTTTTATTGTTTGTACATTACATCTGAATATCACCCAAATTAAAATTTTAGGGTAAAAATAGGGTAAAAATGTTGTAGTGAACGAAATTTGTTTGAATTTCATAGCACGATTTAGTGACTTTCAGAATAGGTTTAGTGCATACATTTATCCCGGCCAATTTCGAGCGTAAACATTTATGGCTAATTTATTATATCGGCACTTGACTGCCCAGAGGAAATTAAAAAAAAAGAAAGAAAAATTTTGCGTGAAGTATAGTTTATTAAAAACTTTCCAACTCATTTAGAAATGTGTAAAAGAATTTTATCGTTTAATAAGGAGAAATGTGATAGCTTAAATAAATAACTATTGAGAAAATTCCATGTCACACGCAATTTGTTGGACGATCTGTTGAACTAATATCTGTTGTTGCAATGGAAGTTTCTGGTGAGACTACGAGAGATGGATATATTCGAGACCAGCTCTAAGCAAGGAAATAACTTCTATCGTTTGACAAAAAGGTACAAAATTGTTGTAACAACTAATAGTCAATTTGCATGAGCTAATATTAAATACATTTCAAATTTGTAGATTTTTGATCTAATCTGTATTCTGTCTGCGTGCAATTCAAGACAAAATATGCTAGTATGGATTTCGTAAAAAAATTAATAAAAAGTTTAATTACGCAATAGTTATATAATTATTATTATTTACACTACTATTCAATTAATCAATTAATGTCAATACTAAATTTTGAAAAATAATCTTCATTGTACAGTTTTCTAGGAAATCCGTTTTTTCCCTCCAATTTTTTATGTCATACGGCCGAGGCTAATGATTAAGAGATATTGATACTTTTTTTGTGGTTTCTAATTAATCTATTCTGTAACATTTTCATTGTATAACAGCTAAATTTTGAAATATTTTTTCAAAATATATTTTTTTCCGAAAAGAGTTATTCTCCTTTATTTCCTGTTTTCATGTGGAAGCAGCTAAATACTGAGCAATACTGTGAAAAATTTTCGTGAGATCAAATTGGCCCATTAAACAACTTTTGCGTACTTTTTCAAAATCGATTTCGAAAAAAAAAATAGCATATTTAAGCCCACCCTACTATTTCTATATATATATATATATTTTTTAACTGAGAGCTTGTTAATCTTAGGTAATCGATCTTTTTTGTTTAAAAATCATCAAAAATCACTAATTTCAGATACAGTTTTAAAATATATTACATTGGAAAGTAATTTATCTCATCCTATTCAACAGTGTAAAATTTAAAATTATGTAGTGTTCAGGATTAATTAAATTTCAAAAAAAAAGAAAATGGGCTGATGGAATGAAAATCAAGTTTAGTTGTCTAAAAGTTTACCTCAAAAAAGTAAATTCCATCGGTTCTTAGCGAATGGCATATAAGACATTTTTATTACTTTTGTTTGTTTTCGTTAGCAAAATTATACACGATGATTTGATATGAACTATAAAAAAATAGACAAAACTTAAATATTAATACTACAAAAGGCCATACAATAAGCCATACTACAAAGGCCTAGAAATATTCCATAATTCTTTTCAATGAATTGGCAATGGATGACGCACTACAGAGCTCGATTTTTATTTAAATTATCTAACTGAAATAACTTTTCTGAAATGGTTTGTCGATTGTGCAAATCATTATATATATATATATTTATATCAATGTTAATTTTTTTTTAAATTTCTCAGTGTAGATTAAATGGGTTTGGTAATACAATATATTGAAAGCATTTTATTAACATTTAATTTATTTAAATTTTTTTGGATAATGATATATAGTATGGTATTATTTTTATATTAGGATTTGTGTAGTAATGCATTTGATATATTTTAATTTCATTAGCTTTTATTAGGTTCTTCTTTTTGTGACATTTGAATAATAATAATAGTTTTAAAATAAAATAATAGATGGCATCACCAAAAATTTTGTCTTTTTAAAGCTTCTATTAAAGTAATAATTTAAATTTTTTATACCAGGTGGCATTGAACGCTGTATATTGGCAATATTGTAAAATTGATATTAAACAATTTAATTTTTTTTTTAGGTATTTTAAATAATGTAATTATTTCCTATTTATATTATATTCATTGAATTTATCACGGTATTTCAAAATGAATTAACTGAATCCATAGGTTTTAATTTCTGTGTTAACTTAACTGTTTTATTCACCTTAATCTTATCGTGCATTTGGATTCCATGTGCGGGAAGATATTTTGAAAATCAACTGGGGATTTATTCGGTATGTTGTGTAAGATTTCTATTGCTATAAATTAAATATTTAATGAGTTGTAGCGTTTTTTCCATTTCATGCCATTTCATAATGTTCTGTTTTCATCTTGAAACTATTCTTTTGGTTATATTGGTTGTTTGAGTACAGGAGAAAAACATTTTTCATCTTTTAGCTTTTTTTCTCACAGAAAACAACCGATTTTCTTATATCATTGAATTCTGTACTCTTGAAAAATTAATTTAATGTATAAGTTTTTCAATTTTTTCAGAATCCATATTCTTCTTTTTTTTTTCTTCCATATTAATTCTTGAAATTAAGTATAAGGCACTTTATTTTATACATACAATTCTATATTATAGGTTTGTGTCATCCATTTTTATTGTCAATTCATTCACAATATTGCAGTTTATGATGATGGTCGGTAATGTTTAATTAATGGTTATATATATATATATATATATATGTGTGTGTGTGTGTGTGTGTGTGTGTATGTATATATATATATATATATATATATAATTATATGAATATATTAATGAATGATGACGATGATATGAATATATGAATATATATATATAATTATATGCACTGCGAAAAAAAAAAATATACCGCCTTCACCTAGAGTGAATAGGTAGTCATTTTCTGTATCCCTAAACTAGAAATATAAACTTACGAGCTATGCGAATAGGTTAAAGAACTAAGCTGAATAGATGAAATAATCTAGAATTTCTAGTCTTTTGTTTTCTAGATTACGAAAAGATAAGGAATTTTTTCAATAGCGAGAAATTATTGCTTAATTTCTGGAATGGTTTCATAAACAAGAATTATAGTTACTACAACTAACCTCTTGTGTTCGCATCTATTTGCAGGTATTTTTAAATAAATTTGAGCACGAGAATATAGGAAAACGCTCTTGAATTCTTGTAGGAGACTCTAGAACTCTCTATCAAAGGGAACTAGAATTTATAAGGATGACAGGGGACTATTATTTCTAGAGCCACAATTTAGATTCTAGATGCCCGAACTATATATTTTTTTTTCTCAGTGTGTGTGTGCGGGGGGAGTTGTAGTTCAATTTTGGCCGACATGTATCTGGATATATATGAAAATAAAAGGGAATTACATAAAGACATAATCAGTTTCAGCTATATAGACGGCGAATTGATTGTTGAGCTGAATGGAATGAAGACTACCATGAATTTAACTGTTATCCAAAAAATTTAGAAATGAAACTTTCCAGTAGTCAAAATAGTTATAATACAAATTATTTGGATGTAAATTTAAAATTAGAAAACAGAAATTTAATTGCATAGGTTTATGATAAAAGAGAAAACTTTAAATTTAAAACAATAGCAATATTGAATTTCAAATCAAATATCCATATATTGGTATTCAGAAACATTTATATTAACGGTTTAAACAGATTAAACCGATTGACATCAGATAGAGACATTTTGAAAGAGGATATGCTTGAATGGTGCGTCATTGCTGTGATTTTGTTTAAGTTAAAGTTGGTTATCTTTCTTAGAGGTTGTTTATTAAGTTAAAATATAGTTCTTATTTGGTATTGTTCAGTTAATTTTGTACTTCAATTAAAGTTTACAGTTTGTGGTAATGTTTGAAATTACTATTGGAATTTTTTAACTATATATATATATATATTAGGGGGCTCTGCCCCCTGCAAGCTACGCTCGCCAACCCCCGTTCAGACATCGCAGAATCAGAAAATCTAAAAATCTAATGGGTTTTAAAAATATTAGATAAGATTAAATTATACTGAAAAAGCTGTGCAGATCTCCCTGTAAACGGGTTTCCATTCAAATCCCTTTGATTGCAAAACTTTAACGGAGAATCAGTTGATGTTAAGACATCCAATGGTTGTTTTCGTTTTTGATTAAAGAGGATCAGTTAAACATTTGAAAAGAAGCTAAAATAAAATGAATTAAGCATTCAGAGTCTTTATCAACCGATATTTTAAAACAATCTCTATAACAATAGCCTAAATCATGTGACTATCATCAACAGTTCCGGGCGGAACACTTTGCTTTTTATACTCTAGGTGTCATTTTGATACTTTAATGTTATCCAAGCACAGGTGATAAGTCGCCAAATATTATTCTATCCCCATCATTTCATCTATATTATAATAGTTCAAGTCATCAAATGCCATAAAGAAATACGATCTGATCCCTTCGCCTTTCATATGAATGTTTGGAACAAATGTCAAAAAACCCCATATTGGCGCGATTTTTTTCCAGCGCCAAATTGGGGAACGCATCAACAGCATAAACAACAACATACGGCTTACCATATCAAGCAAAATAGCGATACTTTGGCGCCAGTTAAGTACCCGTTGCGTATATGACATTGGCATCAAAAAAATATCGCGCCAATATGGGGCCGTATATGACATCTGTGCCGAAAGAAGAAAAAGCCGGGTGCAAATAACGCCATTATCTTTTTTTCAACTCGCCAGTTAGCATTTTTTTTTTATTGTTCGAATGGTAAATTAAATCATTGATTTGAAGTTGAAATTAAATGTCATGGTTTGTTTACATAATTTAATATTTCGCCAGATGTCATATATGCACCGCATGTTTGGCATGATTTTTTTTTTTTTTTTTTTTTTTTTTTTTTTTACGAAAATTTGGCGAATTTGAATACCAGTTACATATGTATTTTTGGTACTACTTAGTTATCCCGTCGACAAAAAATCTATCGCGAACTATAAGATTAAATGTCAATAATGCTTGATCGTAAATGTCACATTCACTTGACTTTTAGCAAGTTACACGTGTTTACGTGATCAAGTGATTTTTATTTTGAAGTTTTATTTTTATATTAATTAATGTTATACTAATTTATTTGTTCTTTGGTTATTTAAAATAAAAATTTTGTCAATCTGTACAATTCGGCGAGTAGTTTGGCGATTTATATAATTTGCGTAATTGGGTGACGAAATAACTACTACATTGTACCGTATTTTTTAATTATTTTCTATTATTTTCAAAAGGAAACAGCAAAAAAAATAATTAATTACTATAGAGCAAAATAATTTATATAAATTTAAAAAAGAAATAAAAGTAAATATACATTTATTATTAAATAAACAACAATAGCCGGGTTACCATTGAAGAAAATTTCAAAGACATTCGAACATAAACTCAATGAAGGAGGTGCTTTCTGGATTCTTTTCTTTAAATATTTAATGAATATTTACAGATGCATGGTTCTATACATATATACAATAAAATTTATCAAACACTTGATCTGGTTTTTCGAAATAAGGGAGGCTTGGCCTCATCAACAAACTGTAAAAAATTACAGCGATCATGCTTTCAAAATCAAAACATCGCTTCGTATCGTTCCAGCCACAACTATAACGAAGTCGCATTCTAAGGTAGGATGCGCGCGCATCGCGCGACCTTCGTTGCCATGGAGAGCAGAGAAAAGGTTTCTCTTCACACTCCCCATCTGAACTCTTAAAGAGTTCACAAATCAAAATTCCATCATAAAATCATAAAAATTCAATTTTTCGTATCAGTGGTTCAGTAATCTAATACAATTTTTAAAATTCGAATACAAAATACTAAATGTAAGAATTCAAACAATATCTAATTAATCACTTAATAAGTCAAATTCAAAATATCAATAAATTCTAAATAAAACACTTTAAATTACACAGTAAAAATAATGACTGTTAAATAACACACACATTTTTTTTTCTTTTTTTTTTTTCAGTTAAATCATATACTTACTTATACCAAAATTCAAAAAGATTCTATATATAAATAATACTAAAAATTAAAAAAGAGAAAGAAAATATTTAGAGTCCTAAATGCAGAAAAAACAAACTAAATAAATGTCTATAAAAGTTTATGAATGTTTATAAAAAGCCTGCAAAAAGTCATTTGTTGTCATTTTGTATTTCAAAGGGATACAAGTGTTGAATGGATCTTTTTAAGATTCCACTCGCTGTTTTTATTTCGTATGAACGAATATTGCCATATCTTCCAGGAATGACAGTCTGAATCTTACCAAGTTTCCAAAGAAACTTATTTTTGCGTCATCTTGAATTAAAACAACATCGCCCACTTTCAGTGGCGTATGGGCATTAGGATTTTTCAAGGAATGGGCTGTTTTCAGATCCATCAAATATTGTTTTTTTCCATTTGGTCCACAATTGTTTCAACAGTAAAGATTGATATTTTTTTCTTTTCAGGAGTGTTGATCTCTTTGAACAATCTTCAATTATTTCAAAAAAATTAATAGGAAATGAAAGTTCTTTTCCAAAATTTAAAAAGTGCATTGGAGTAAGAGGTTCTGGTTCATCGCTGTCGCTATATACATACGTCAGTGGTCGCGTATTCAAAACTGTCAACAAAGTCGCTAATTCATCATAACTTAAGAGTGCTCTACCAATTACTTTTCTCAAACAGTCTTTGACTGACTTTACTAGTCGCTCATAGAAGCCTCCCCACCATGCAGCTCTTTCTATTGGTAATGCTGCAGTGATCTGGTCTGCTGGTTTGGAGAAATATTTTTTACATATTATACAATTCTTGATAACACTCTTGACCAACTGACGACCTTTAGGTATCCAAAAACGAGATCTAATTTTTGCCAAAGTACTGGCTGTCCCTTCATGCATAATTTTCTCGTGTTTTTGACGAACTATTAGAGTAGTTAACCAAGAATGTTTGGGGAGAATTATTGGTTTTTTCTCTTCTGCGGACAGGTTAGAAAATTCGAGCCTTCCGCCCAACCTCATCAATCCGTTTTTGTCAATAAAGGGCATGAAATTTGATAAGGATGACGTCTTATCCAATGATTTACTATTTTTTACAGATTCTATTTCTTCCTTATAAAATTGTTTTTGTTCAGATTGTTTCAAAAAAATTTCAGCTTCGAGTAATTCTTCGGTTGTTACTACGTCTTGCACTTCAGTTGATTTTTTTCAGCTTCATAATGAATTTCTTTACCCAAACGGTAATTCTCAAAAGTTTCTCTAAATTACTATATTTTGAAATGTTTATGGGATTTTCGAGTTTTTTGACTAAGCACTCGCTCTGAAAAACATCGTTATGATTTTTTTTTTGTATTCTAATTCATCTGAGTAAGCGATTTCTTTGTTTTCTGATATTGGCCAAAACTCAGGAGGTAAACTTAGCCATTCTAGTCCCTGTAACCAAGTTGTATCATTGATTATCCTAGAGATTTTTGATCATCGAGAAACTATATCAGCTGGATTGGCAGTACCAGGACAATGATACCAGATATCAGGTGAGGTCAATTTATGGATCTCTTCAATTCTGTTTCTGACAAAGGGTTTAATCTTCTTAGGGGATCCTTTTATTCAAAAATAGGATATTTTTTTATCCTTCCAGTAATAAGTCGGTACATTCAATTTTAGAGCTTTCAAAATGTTACTACTTAGCTTGGCCGACAACAGTGCGGCCATCAATTCGAGCGTTGGTAAGGTAAGCGCTTTCAGTGGAGCAACCCTGTTTTTCGAAGCAACAAAAACTGTTCGAACATTTTCGGTGGTTGTTACTACACGTAAATAAGCAACCGTACCATAAGCCTTCATGCTCGAATCGGCAAAAATATGTAATTGTAGGTCATAATCATGCCAATTGGTGATGTCAGAAAAATAGTATCTGGGTACTGAAAAGTTTTTCAAATGAGGGAGTTCGTTACACCAGCTACTCCAAATTATACGTAAATCTTCGGGTAAGGTGTCATCCCAATCTAGACTCAAATTCCAAATTTGTTGAATTATACATTTTAGTCTTAATGTAAATGGTCCTAGGAATCCAAGTGGATCAAAAATCCTACCTAAAATTTGTAGAATAAATCGTTTGGTGTCTATTCTTTTTGAAACGAAATCAACTAAAACTCGAACATCAAAATAAAGTAAATCTTTGAGATTATTCCAAGCGATTCCTAAAACTTTATAAGGGAGGTTTTGTTCTGTAAAAGCTTCAGAATTAACTTCTGAAGTTATGCCATTTTCTTTCCATAGTTCACTGAGTGGTAAAGAGTTCGTAGGCCATTTGTGTAAATGCATACTTGCATTTTCAAATATATCAATACATTGTAAACTCGTGGATAGGGCTTGATCAATATTTTCATGACTTCCTATAACGTCATCAACGTAGATATTTTCATTTAAAAATTTTACTGTGTTTGTATATTTTTCGGTGTATTTTTTCAAGTGGTGTTTAATTGTTGCAGCCAATAAAAAGGGACTGCTACTAATTCCAAATAACACTCTGGTGAACCTATAGATTTCAAAGGGTTTAGAATTATCAAACAAATCTTGTGAAAATAAAAATCTTGTTACATCACGATCGTTTTCATCTATAATTATTTGTAGAAATGCTTGTTTTATATCAGTTGTAAAAGCTATGAGATTAAATCTAAACCGTAACAAAACATCAAATATTTCAGGATACAAATTTGGACCTACATGCAGGCAATTATTCAAAGACAGTGAGCCTGTGTCATGAGTAAAGGCATCGAAAACCATGCGTAATCTGCTCGTTGTCCTATCAGTTCTAATTATTTCTCGATGAGGTAAATAAAAAGTTACATTTTGTTTTTCTTCAGGATCTGTAACTAACTCAATAATACCTTGTTTCAAATAATCTGCCAACACCTACTTATACTCAAAAAATAATTCAGGGTTTTTAATCAATCTTTGTTTGAGTTTAAAAAATCTATATTCTGCAATTTTCCGATTGTCATTTAAACATTCCCTTTCAAGCTTCCACGGAAATCGAACTGTATATCGCTTATCATTGTATTTAATTTCTGACTCAAACTGCTACATAACGTTGTTTTCCGAAAACTCTGAATCCTGTTTAGTATTAAAAAGGCCAGATGATTCGATATTCCAGAATTTTTCAATCTGTTCAGAAATAAAAATTTTTCTACTATTACATTAAATGCTAAGGGCGTATAACTGTCAGTTGTTTTTCCCTGTAGACACCAACCAAAAATGGTGTCGACAGCTACTAATTTTTTATTCAAATGTTTTATATTTCCAGTAACAATCTCATAATAATAGTCAGCACCTATAAGTAATGTAATTGGTTCTTTGGATGTGGGTGTGTCCGCAAGGGTTAAATTTTCAAATTGTTTACTTTTCATCAAATCATTGATTTCATGTGGGGGGATTTCTGTAGCTGATATTTGATTGGTGACTAGCGCTTCTATATCTAATTTTGAATTAGGTACATTTTTATTTTCAATGGTTAGTTTAACTACTTCAAAGGTTTTTTCAATGGGATACTTATTTCCAAATGTAAAAACCGACATTTTTTCTTTTCTTATTGCCTGCAAATTCAATTTATTTGCTATTTCTCCAGATATAAAGGTTCGCATGCTCCCACAATCTAAAAGTAACCTAATTAGAGATTGTTTTCCGTTTGACTTTATTTTTACACAACAAGTTTGTAGAAGAATATTATTATTTTCTGTAGAGGAAATAACCGAAATTACTTTTTCATTAGTTTCACTTTCATTAACTTTTAATTCGGGTGTTTTTACTTCTTTTATTAATTTAGATTTTAGGCATATCGTTTGATTATGTCTGCCTGAACACTTCTTGCAACTAGTTTTAGAGTTACAATTTTTGATAACGTGTTTCCTGCCTAAGCAAAGGAAACAACTTCCTTGAAATTTCAACAAATTTCTTTTAGTGTTTACATCAACAGCCTCACACAAATCAGATGAATGTTTACTATCGTTGCAAAAAATGCAATAAGCCAGCTGCTTATCTGAAGTCGATTTATCATTCGAAATGTTCATAAATTCACAAGTAGATTTAAATTCAGATTTTGTTGTTTGACTCTTGATTTTTGTTTTATTATTTTCAAATGCTTTCATTCTCGAAAAAAAATGTGTGTTCTCTGCTTTTTATTTCAGCGTGCAGGAAATCTGATAATTTATGTATATCTGAATGTGTTAAATTATCTACATTTTGTCTATTATATTCCAAAGATAATTCTGCCGGTATTAATTTTAAAATTACGGCGATAAGCATGGAGCCATAATTTGCTGGTTCGAGTCCTAATGTGGGCAAACATCGAACATTTATTTCTATATCACTGTGCATTTTTTTTCAATTTTTGAATTTCGTTAGTCTTATAAAAAGGGGATAAATTAAGAAGCTTGTTCAGGTGATGATTAATTATCACGTCTTTTTGACCATAACGCGATTCTAAAACTTTTAATGCTGCGTCATAATTAGCTTCTGATATTTCAAAACCTTCTACAGCATTAGCCGCAGCTCCAGATAAATAACTCTTCAAATAATGAAATTTTTCAATTTTCGAAAGCGATTTATTTTCGTGAATTGTATTTTTAAAGGTATTAAAAAATGAAATAAATTGCGTACAGTCGCCATAGAATTTTTGTATATTGAGTTTTGGCAATTTAACAACTGAGTTTTCATCATTAATCACATTCGATTTTAAATCTTGACTGTTATTTAAATCAATATTAACATTTTTTTTTTGTTTTGTTTTCGGTTAATTTTTTCTTCACCCGGAATTTTGCAACTGATATTTTATCCGCGTAATCGTAAACAGAATTGATTTCAGTTTCATAGTCGTCTAACCCTAAAAGGGGCTCAATTTTCTCGTCAACTGACTTCAATAATTCTGCTTTAGTATCTAACTGAATAAATAATTCTTCTAAATTATCAAAATCTATTGGACTATCCTTCATAACATTTTCTATATTATTAATCAGCTTTGTTACTGCTGTTCTCAAAACTGTACGGTTCTTTTTCAACTTTTCTAAATCATACATTTCGAAATAAAATATGAAAAACTTATCTTACCTTTGCCGTCTTCTTATTACTTATTATCCTCTATTTTCTTATTTGTGTTTTGAAGACATTAAAAAGGTAACAAAACAAATACTTTTTTTTTCTTTCTTTCCCGGCGTGATGCACCATGAAGAAAATTTCAAAGACAGTCGAACATAAACTCAATGAAGGAGGTGCTTTCTGGATTCTTTTCTTTAAATATTTAATGAATATTTACAGATGCATGGTTCTATACATATATACAATAAAAATTATCAAACACTTGATCTGGTTTTTCGAAATAAGGAGGCTTGGCCTCATCAAGAAACTGTAAAAAATTACAGCGATCATGCTTTCAAAATTAAAACATCGCTTCGTATCGTTCCAGCCACAACTATAACGAAGTCGCATTCTAAGGTAGGATGCGCGCGCATCGCGAGACCTTCGTTGCCATGGAGAGCAGAGAAAAGGTTTCTCTTCACCATGTCTATCAAAATCATGCCATTTGTGTGCCAATTAGGTACCCCGGTGCGTATATGACATCTGTGTCTAATATTTTTCTTTACGTTTTGTTAAAAAAAAAAAAAAAAAAAAAAAAAAAAAAAAAAAAAAGTGAAAGCCATCAATTTAAATGTTACATTTTTAAATGAAAGGTTTGTATTTAATAAAATGATAACGAAATACAAAAAAAGCATTGTTCTTAGCATAGATTTAAAGGAGGCCCAACTGTCGCCAAATTAATTTAAAATAGTAACCTTTTCTGAATTATGAAAGAAAAATTTTTGTTATGATTAAAATTTGAGTTGCCATCATTAGAAAAAATGTATTTAAAATTAGAAAAAAAATTAATATTTCGAAAACTAATTCGAATTACAAATTCTAATACCACTTTTGAGATCTGTGGATCAACACGGATTTTTGGTGTCGATTTCATCGCAAAGTATTTTAGGTCTTTCATTTCATATTTTAGGTGAAATCGCCGTGAAACAAAATCAGTTGTTTAATCGGTCGATTCAAAGAATCGATAGATTACAGGCGTTTCATATATTCGTTTCATAAATTCGTTTCATTAGGATTTTATATATATAGGGTAGATATATGTATATATATATATATATATGCTGAACAGATGTGATTTGGTATGCAAATGATTTGTATTTAAGCAGATAATTTTTCGCATAGACATTTAAAGTTAAAAGTACGATTAATATTATCGCTAACTGATATGATGGATGGGTTTGATACCGGAATTGTCCCATTACGTCTCATTATTTTTAGATATATCATACTGCAATAGGCAGAGCAGGTGCAATGCCTGGCTGCAGGTGCAATGCCTGGCTGAGTCCTGGTAAATTACTTAGTGTGGCTAAATGCCCTTGAATTTTATAGTCTAATAAGAATAATTTTTATTTATTGTATATATCATAAAAATATTTATAATATAGAGTAGAAAATGTATGAAAAAATAATATGCAAATACATTTGCATGTGATGTGTATACATATTTTTAATTTATAAAAAGTCTCTTTCCTTTAGAATATTTTAAATATTTTTGGCATTTACGATTACTTTCAGTATCCTTACATCTAATGATTTCGCAATAATTATCTCGAATTTGGCAGTAAAAAATAAATTTAATAACAACTTTTTTCCAAAAAGAAATAGAGGAAATATATCAATATTTTATACAGGGTACCGCTATTTCAAATTATATAGAGAGGCCCGGGGCCCTGTGAAGTCGTCCCGTATGCCCGATGGGTTCATTGGGTCCGTAATTAGTAAAAATTATTTAATTTTATTTAATTGCTGTAGATCATTAAGCTGAAACTGAAAAAGTTCATTGCTGCAGAATAGTTATAGAAGCGTTGTAAAGTGTGTATGTGTGTGTATGATGCTTATAATCAAAATAGTAATGATGTTGGTTTGAAATTATGTAAAGTATATAATTGCGTTTATAGGCTAAAATGTAGTTTGCAATATGTCTTATATCGGAGAAAAATGCGTTGCATTCAATTAAAGATTTAACAATTAAATGGGATATTCCTTCTTTAAAAAGTAATAAGGAGAAACAGGAAATAGAAATTGCCCATTTTGCAAAACATGGGATTAATAATTTTGTAATTTCAAAATTACATATTCTACTAAATAAAAAAGAGACTTATATGCGAAAGAAATAAGATGGTAAAGTTTGGTTCTGTCTATCCATATGGATTAAATGTTTTGTTCGATCATATTAATGTGCTTAGAAATTTTAGGAATAATTTATTGGAAGATTCAATATACGGAAGAATTAATCATTTTTTTCTTGATGAAGTGGTAGTTTATAAAGATCATATAACAAAAATCGTTCAGTTAAATTGCGTCAAAGACATAAAAAAATATCGTTAACCTTAACTCAAGTGCCAACGTAAAAATCAATAAGTATTAGGATGGATCGAAAAGTATACGAAATTTTTTTTCCACGAAATTACTTTTGGTGCGGTGTGCAAAAGTAGAATTTTATGTATTCTAATTTACACCTTTTTTTATTATTTAAATCCATTCATATCTTCCGGTGACCCAAGTGGCCCAAGTATAGTTAACAATTGAATTTTTCATGAAAATGGATAGATTTTTTTTTATTCTCTAATAGTTTTTTTAATTAGTTTTAGCGCGGGGTGCGAAAGTTGTCTTTTATGTATATTAGTTTACATTTTTTTTTTTTTTTAATTGAAATCCATTCATATCTTCCGGTGCCACAAGCGGCCTCAAAATAGATAAAATTTGAGAATTTTATGAAATGTAATACAAGTATTGGATTCGTCAAAATTTTCAACTTCCAGTTTTCGACAGATTTATACGTTTTAGAATGTCCTGAACACGATTTGTTGGTTTAAAATAATGTCTGTCTGAGAGTCTGTGTGTCACACTGTCACTCTGTTACTCTGTGAGTCTGTAAGTGACAAAAATTTTGTGGGCTATCTATCTCAAGAACTGATGCAGGTAACTTCACAAACCTTTAGATTCAGTTAGACCTTGATATAAACTGGTCCTGATTAGCTTTTGGTGAAAATCGCTCTTCAGGTGGTGCTTCTATGTGGCATTTATCCCGATTTCTGTAATGGTGTAATCTCAGGAACTATTGCACGGATTTTCATAAAACTTCAGATTCAGTTAGAAGTTGTCAGAGTTGTTGATAATAAAATTTTGGTGTAAATCCTCTAACAGGTGGTGCTGATATTTAGCATTTTTCAGGAAGTATTAACATGTATGACATAGAAGAAAGTTTTGGGATTGCCACATCTGACTAGTTTCATTTTGTTTTGTTTGTTTATTTATTTATTTTACATTGCAATTAGTGCCTGGTGAAAAAGTTGTGCATTGGGTGTACTACATAGCTGTGTAATTTCGATAATTCTTTACCTAAATCCATTCATATCTTCAGGTGTCCCAAGTGTAGTTAAAGATTTTATTTTTTAAGAAAATGTACTAATTTTTTTTAATTTACGAAAATTGTTTACAAATCTGACAAAGTATTTAATTAATAAAGAACAAACTTATAAATAATAATAATTTTACAATATTTCATGAAATATAAATTTTAAAATAAAAGCACTAAGTCATACAAATTACAAAAACTGAACTTACATAGAATTTTTTTACTTCTTTGAATTTGAAGATTTACATATTTCTGAAGTTTGTAATTCTTTTTCAGTGTTAAAATGTATGATTTGATTTATTGATGTTATTCTATTCAACATGAAGTCTTTCCTTCCCTTGTCCAGATAAGCTTTCTGATGCCTCAGACACTAGGCAAATGCATCTGGCGAATGTATGGATATTTCAACCATTTCTCCGTTTTTCATACTTTCACCATGGACTCAATTTATTCGCAAGGTACATTCGTCAAAACAGCTGGCTCAAAACGTCGAACTCGTTGCAAGTTATTAACTCCATAATAATCCTTTGCTTTCAAGTGTATTTTTGGTTCTTCAAAAATCCCTTTTCCTCTATTTTCATTTGTAATACAAATTAGCTTTCGAATTGCTGAAGACCTGATAGGCTCTCTGTTATCTGAGGGCATTGACAATAACAAATTTTCAGGAATAAAAAGCAGCTATATATTTGAGCAACAGCGTCCACTATCTTTCTTAGATTGCGTTCATAATATCTAGAAAGCGTGATAAGTTTCCAAATATGCCTGGCTCCTTTTGTTATGAAGGGCTTTGTTTTGAAATGGAATCATTCAGGTGCATATGTCTTCAAAATATATGTTGTAATAGTAATGAGATTCTCAAATGGATTTTCTGAGGCCATATACAACCTTAATATCCTACCTGCAGTTTTCAGCCATCCTGAGTGAATAACTGAACAAGGTTTTCTTAATGCCTTGTCAGAACCACATTCACCAGGCGACATTGCTATGCAAATATCATATAAATATTGCTGTTCCTTGCTGAAAAGCATTCTACCAATGTTATCTGGCATATTCTCCACACTTATCGAAGAAATGAAAACAACAGGCAGCTCCTCGCAGGTTTCGATTGATGTACCAATTGGCCCACAAAAGGCTATAGAACCAATTGTTGCATCATGTAAAGAATTTAGAAAATGTCGTAAAGGCAACTCATTTATATAAATCAAACAAATGACTACTGTACGAGTCTATTGAGTTCAGCTCCCATCAGGTTAATAACTCATCCTTTGTGCCCAATATTTACTTTTGTTCCGTCGCGTCCAATTACTGTAAGCCCATATAATTGTATGTTATTGGAGAAAAAAAAGTTATGATATTGCTTTTTTATGACTTTAGCATATCTTGTTGCAACTGAAAGGTGTCCAATATACCAAGAGTAAGGTTCCTTTAAAAGAGTATAATGTTTCTCCGTCGTGGTTTTTGTGTAAACTGTGGCCCTTCATCACTTGCACTTTTGTGTGGGCTTTTCTATATAGTATAAAAAATAATTTTACACATTTAATAATAAACGATAAACAATTTTTCAACTTTTATAGAGAGTACATTTTAAGCTATATAAATCATTCCTTAACTCTTATTTTTACTTATATTTTTTGTTCAAAATTTGCGTAAAAATCGACCTTCGGTAAATATCTAAGTGTCTTGGGGCACCGGATTTTTTTTTTTTTTTCATGTATGCTAGGTTGCTTAAAAAACAAATTTGCACACCGCGCCAAAAGTAATTTAATAACAAAAAATAAACAAACAAAAAAATTATAATTTTTCATAAAAAATTCAATTTTTAATTACAATTGGGGCGCTTGGGACACCGAAAGATATGAATAGATTTCAATAAAATAATATGTAAACTAATATACATAACAGACAACTTTCGTACCCGCGCCAAAAGCAATTAAAAAAATTAACAGAAACAAAAAAAAATGTACATTTTCATAAAAGTTTCGATTTTCTTCTATTTTTAGGGCGTTCGGGGGCACCGGAAGATATAAATGGATTTTAAGAAAACAAAATACATGTACACTAGTATACATAAAGTACACATAATGTACATACATAAATACACTAGTAATAATATACATTTTGTAATAGATTATATGGGAGATCATTTCAAAGGTGTGAATTTTAAAAACATTTTAATTTGATTTAATAAATATCTCCCAGATACAACTATTTTGCTTAAAATAACCTTTAATTATGATAAACCTTTGGGTACGATGGTTTTTAATTAAAATAGTTTTGCAAAGGATTTGCAAAATGGTTTTGAGAATGGCATATGTCATTGTAATGAAGAACAATTTAACAAATTCTTGAATTCAGACTATGAACATATTATCACGGTGATTTAAATATTATTTCTGATCTTAATCTTGGAGAATATATGAGTCCTGGAACAAAATTTAGATTGTAGAGAATTTTGTCAAAGGGTTATGCTATAAAGCTAATAACAACAAATATAGATCTTTTCATACAGAAAATGATCTATCGATTTAGATTACCAATTAAAGTATTTGAAGAATGTTGATACCACGTTCTGAAAGATCAAATAGCAAACAACAAAAATTATGATGGAATCAATGTGGAATGTTATAAAGATTTGATTGATTATATATAAGGAACTTGAGGGATAATTTTATAGTTAATTACGTTGACAAAGACGACTCTAATTACGCTAAAATAGGTAAGAAATTGTATGATAATATGTTAAAAGAGGCTTATAACAATGGTAATTATGAACTTGTAAATTCTAGTAAACATATTATTACAAACAGAGTCAAGTCTTCGTATAAAAAGGCTAGCACAAATTTTTCCTATTTATTAATGATTCCTAAATTTCACAAAGCCCATATAAAATTTAGAGCAGTTACCCGTGGTTTTAATACTTATTTGAAGGGGTTAATAAAAATATATTGGAAAAATTGAAGAAGCCATTCAATCCTGTTTTGTATGAAAAAAAAAATGTCATTTATAATCAAAAACAGTTACAAAATTTTAAAACACTTAAAAAAACTGAAAAATGTTACTGGTTTATAAACTTATGGCTTCTAGGATCTATATAACAGTATTGATTTAATTGATTTAAAGAACAACACTGTTAAAAATATGCAGCAATTGCTGCATACTCACTCCACCACTTTTATAGAATGTTTCTGTTCTGACCAACGAGAATGCCCCATAATATAATCAAGTTACAGTTTCCTATAAAAGCAATGGAGTGACGATGCAGCAAATGCCCCAGATTTTTAACAGTGAAACTAATGGTGTTTTATGAGAATTATAATGTACATGATACAGACATCGATCATTTTACCAAATTTTTATTTTGTCGTGTATGAAAACGACAGTTTGTGGCGAAAAAAAAAATAAAAACAGATTAGAGCAATACATATGGTGTCAGATGAAATCTCACAGTGTTTAAATTATGTTACCTTTTTATTTCTTTTGCGTTATACATCGATGTTCTTTAAACTTAAATCCATATTTATTTTTGCGCGGGCGATTTCGCTTCACCGCACATCGGCAAGTTCGCTGACGTTCGGCTGCCCCTGGTATGGGATGCTTCTCCTTTGAACTTTGTACGATTGTGATGACGTCATCGGAGCAAGTCTCTCACAGCATATGCATTGAATGGGTGTTTGATCTTTCGGAGGTGTGTCTATTCACCGTGCGAGGAGCAATAGAAAATAAGCTTTTTAAATGTTTCCTTTTGGATTTGTTTATTAAGACATTACCTAATATTTTAAATTCTCTAATAGATTTAAATCTTTTCTTTCAGTAACTTTTGAAGTCCCCGTATTCTTACTATAAATTAAAAATTCCATTAATTTTAAATCAGAATCTGTTTTGTTGGAGAGCTGTCATGACTTAGTTTTGGTTTTAAAAAAGATCGCGGGCTTCGGCTCCGATCTGTGTCCGCCGATGAATGTGGAATCCGGTAAAGAGCTTTTGCGTAAACGATGTCTGCGATTTTTAACAACTCCTGTTAAATTATTTCTTAATAATTTCTTGATTCATGCTGCACTTTTAAACTAACTAAATAGCTTGATTTAATTTATGAACGGTGACCAACTGGAAGCCTTATCTTCTCTTCTCAAGATGAAAATAAAGGATTAATTTATATTGTTATCAAGTCTCCTCTTCATTTATTTTACAGACTACACGATCCAAGTAAGAAGTTTCATTTATTTCTATTTTTTTACAATTGCTGACCTCAAAGAACAGAGGGTTTTATTGCAGACATTACACAACGCATTGTAACTAAAAATAATTCCAAATTTAAATTTTACTTTTCAAGTTAACGGCCCATTATATTGGATAATATATTACAAAAAATATTTCCATCACACATGGAAGGTAGTTGCAGTTCTATATTTGCGGATATTTGTCTGTTTATGTATGATGGATTACAGTTAAATAAAGATTTATATTTCTAAAGATACATAGATGATATTTTTATGTTAAAACAAATAATATTCAAAACGAATATGTTTTTGATTTTTATCCTAATTCATTGATTTTAAAATATACTTCTAATAGTCATCAAAAAGTTAATTATGTAGATACCTTTTTGGAAATTAATAGAGAGGGTCTACTTACAGGTGTATATGATAAGAGAAATAGTTTCAGCTTTGATACTTTGAAAATTTTGAATTTCGAAAGTAATGTGCACATATCTATTTTTATGGATATCTTTGTAAATGGTTTAAATCGCATAGAGGGATTGACTTCAAGTTCGGATGGATTGGTTGGTGAAATGTTCGAATATTGTATCGGCAGTTCGCATGGTTATCCTCCGAGATTTATTAATGGTTTCGTTTATGATTTTAGCAAAAGTAAGAGCTATCGATTTGAGTTGCACTCACTGTTCGATTCTAGATGTGTGTCGATTGAACATGGTGAAAATTAATTGTTTGGTTTACATTTCATCTCTTTACTGTTTTGAAGTTTTTCTGGTTTTGACAGGTGAGTGGGAACTTAGTGATCGTAAATCTATATTAACACCACAGTTCTTGTCGTAATCCAAGTTGCCTGCCTCATTTTTTGTTTTAGTTGGTTGTATATATTTCTCTTTCTTTTCTGTTTTCGGTTTGTCCATTTATTAATGGTGTGCTTTTAGTTTATTTATACGCTTGGTTTTAAATTTAAAATTAATGAATTTTAGAATGTGTTAGTTTGTATTATATATGTATGTATGCATTCCTGTCTATTTGTATACGTATATATTTACATACATACATTATATAGTGTATATATTTTTTTATGTATACGTATATATACATAAAGACACATATAGATAACATATAACTATGACAAATGAAGGATTTTGAATGCTTAAATGATATATTTAAAAACATTATTTTTAATTTTAATTAACAATTATAAATGCTTATTAACATGATCAGTGGAAGTATTGTTTGTACTTTATGTTATTTTTTGCGTGCTAACATCTATTAATTAAGACTTCTTATATGCTTACATGTATCACAATTAACACCCAATTAATAATTCAAATATCATTAATAAATATATAATACTAGTTTATAATAAAATATAGATAAACATCCTACACTTTATCATAAAAAAAATTAAGACAACAAGTTACATAATGACACAATAATAAGTTTATTACAATAATAAGTTAAAAATAAAGTTCTCTTTCATTACTGTTTATTGCCTTATAATGGACATTGTAATTATATTGCCTTGTAATACTTTATAAAAATAGAAATGTCGAACGCATTAAGTTATATTATTTAGTTTTTTCGCACTTCATTTTGAAGACATAGAAAATATTCTGCAATTTTTAACACATCAAAAAAATTCTGCTTTACTGAGGAAAAGAATTTGCGCTTTACGGTTCATAAAGCACAATTTATTGCCAGTAAAGATATTGGACTTTAAACTAGAAAAAAGAAAACGAGTTTTAAAAGAAAGGATTAAGTATAGAGTTTCACATTTTTCTTTCAAATTTTCAATATGATAAAAAAAAAAGAAGGTGAAATTTTCAATATAAAATATCATTAAAAGGAATAACATACTTTCCACTGTTTGATTATACAAATAGTTATTAAAAAATTACTGTATAAACACGTGGTAATTGAAACATAGAAAGTTTCATTTGTGTGCTATTTACATAATGAGAAATTATACTACTGAGAATACTTTACATATTGCAAAGCCTCATTTTGAGAAAACTTGATTTTTGCCTTATATCAGATGAACATGTGACTTGATTCAATGGCCTTTTTTTATAAATATTTGGAAAAAATGGTTATTGTCCTCGTCAGGGTAGGAAATTAAAAGTATATCTGAAGCTTTTTATTGGTTTAATCCGCTTTTTATTCGTTTTCTGATTGGTCGATACAGTAATCTGTATTTCCATTTACTTACAACTGAGATGGAGTTGCCCTTGCCACTATGACAAAAAAGTAATAAAAACTACTAAATAAAATTAATAACTCAGAAACAAATTGAGATACAGCTTGAAAACAAACTGCATTTAAAAGTACATTTGTTTATATACGACGGTGTAAAAAGTAATATTGTGGGATGTTTAAAAATTTGAAATTAAAAAGGGGTTATAATGCGCGAAGAGGGTTCTAAAAAATATTCTAAATAGTGATTTCGACTCAATTTTGGGTAGTATCAAATCGATTTCAAAAGTAATGGTTGTAAATTGATGGTGACAGATCTTGCTCTAACATGGCTCTCTTTTATTTTTGTATGACTACCACCTTGGAGTTGGAGGAGAAAAAACGTTCTAAATTGCGGTTTTGTATTATGGAAGGGCCCAGACAATGAAATTTTGAATGGTAGTTACTTATAAGATATGAATGATCTCAAGAACATTTCTTTAAAAAAATCGAAATTTAAAAAGGGTGAAAATGCGCGAAAAGCGTTGTTAAAAACATTCTAAATTGCGATTTCTATGCAATGTCAGGAAGTACTGAACCGATTTCAAATAGAATGGTGTAAAAATGGTGGTGACAGCTATTGCTCCATGACAGGCTACATTTCATGTCTGTTTCCACTACCCCAGAGGAGATGAAGGAACTAAAAACTTTTTAAAAATGCGATTTTTGAATTATGCAAGGACCTAGATTCATGAAATTTTGCATGGAATATATTTATTAGATATAAATGATCTCTAAGAACATTTCTTTAAAAATTAAAAATTTAAAGGGTGAAAATGCGCGAATAGCGTTCTAAAAACATTCAAAATGCCGATTTGTGAGCAATCTCAGGAAGAATCAAACTGATTTCGAAATTAATGGTAAGCAAATTGATGCTGACAGCATCTGCTCCAACATAGATGCTATTTCATGTAAATGTCACTATAACCTGGAAGTTGCAGGAGCAAAAAAACGTTCAAAATTCCAATTTTTGTGATCGGTAAGGTATAGCAACTTGAAATTAGGCAAGGTACATATTTATTAGATATATATGATCTTTAAGAACAGTTTCGAAAAAAATGGAAATTTAAAAGGGATGAAAATGCGCGAAAAGCGTTCTAAAAACGTTGTAACTACGTTCTAAAATGCCAAACCTATTTTAAAATTAATGGTTGCAAATTGATGGTAACAGTCCCTGCTACAACATATTCTATATTTTATGTTGCTGGCACTACCATGTGTGGGTGCAAGAGCAAAACATGTTCCAATTTGCGTTTCTTCCATAACTGAGTGGTCTGCCATTTTGAAATATGGCATGGTATTTACTTACAAGATGCAACTGCTTTCTAAGAACAGTCGAAAGAAAATTGCAAGTTTAAATGGATGAAGTGAGCGAAAAGCGTTCTCAAAACGTTCTAAATTTCAATCTTTATGCAATCTTATAAATTACCAAACCGATTAAAAAAATAATCGTGACAAATTGTTGGTGATAGTACCTGCTCAAACATAAGCTATATTTTATGTCTGTGCCACTACCACCAGAGAGTTGCAGGAGCAAAAAATTTTCTAAATTGCAAATTCTGTGATACTGAAGAGGCTAGAAATTTTAAATATGGCATGGTAGTTACTTATAAATTATAAATGCCCTCGAAGAACTGTCGAAAATAAATTCGAATTAAAAAAGGTTGAAGCGAAGGAGAGGTGCGAAAAATGTTCTAAAAAGTCTTAAATTACGATTTCTATGCAATTTCAGGGAATATAAACCGATTATAAAAGTAGTAATAGCGAATCAATGGTAACAATCTCTGATCCTTCACAGGCTATTTTTTATGCGGATGATTCTACCACCTGGTGTTCACAGGATCAACAACCGTTCTAAAAAAGGCCTTTGAAAGCCTTATAAATTACTTTCTGTAGAATATTAGGTAATAACAAACCAATTTCAAAATTAATGTTGGGAAATTAATGGTGACAGATCCTATTTGAACATAGCCCTTTATGTTGAGAGAGGCGGTAGGACTTGGAATTTGACATGATTGTTAATTTTAAGATGTAAGAAGATGGTTTCTAAAAAAATAAAAACTACAATTGAATATTGAAACAAGCTTATTAATTGAGCATAAAAGTTTAAAAATATTTTCTAAAATATCATTTATTCAGTTTTATTTATTCTTATTAATTTAAGTCTAATTTCTGCCTAATGCAGAGTAATAATGAAATTTTTCAAAATATGTTCTAAATAGTAATTTTTGAATTATTTCTAAAAGTATAATTTCTTTTAATAAAAATTAGACATATAAATATCACTTGGCACATATCAAATATTACACGAGCAAAGCCGCGGGGTTTGCTAGACGTTGATAAAGTAGAATTGGCATTGCCAAACTCTTTGCAGAATTCTGTTTTCATCTTTCTTTTTCATCAACTGCATTAAGCAGCTTCATCTTCATTTAAAGCGAAATAGCAGTTTGTTTTCTGACTGATTTATCAGCCATGTTGCTCATAACACATAAGCTAATTTACCAAAAAACTCAAAGATCACTGATTTTCACCCAAAATTCAGTGGTTTGAACAAAAAATTCACGAATTTCAACTCAAACTAGATGGAAAGCGAATTTGTTAGTGTTCAACGATTTTTATTTCGTGTTACAGAAGAAAAAAAATGTATTAAATTGTACAGTATGCTGTTTGGACCGCTATATCATTTCGTTTTAACCAATTTTTCATGTTAAGTGTTTTCGTGTTAAACGTATTTCACGGTATTTATATTTAATTATAATAATTATACATTTAATTATATAATAACAAACAAAGTATTACATATTTTTTCATATAATGTATTAGAACTATTCAGTGTGTTTGAAACCAGTTTACCGTCTAAATGAAGAAAGTTAATATAGCATTCTTCCGGATTTTTTCCAAATTTTTTAAGAATCTCTTAACTTCCATTTCACCTTATTGTCGCCCTAACGTTACTCTAATGCATTAAAATGCCCATCTGTGCAACGAAGAATTTCTAAATCTACATTTATGAGAATACGTTTCAGTAAGCTTCCAATTATGATCACAAATATAAATGTAAAATTAGCCATTTACCAAAGCAAATGGACTAGAAGCATTGTTGAATGAGTATTCGTAAATAACGACTATGAAAGAATTAATGAAATATGAAATATCACTGGTCGTTAATTATATGGTTACAAATAATTTATTCAGTATGTTGAAACGGGATATATTGGACAGGAATATTTCTTAAATTTTTGCATTAATCATTCCATAAAATGTTTAATAATAGATAAATTAGCCTGTACCGTATTCTTTAATATTTATTCATTTTTCTTTTTATACGATCTTATATATTTTTCAGTAGCTATTTTAAAATTCTGAAATATGTTTATAGCTTTAATTTTCAAATTTGTCTTGATAGAACAGCTTCTAGTATACGATGCGCTTAAATCTTTAAACGCGAACATAAAGTAATATTGAAACATCTCTATTGTTATGTACTCAATTTAAAACTACTTTCTTCCAACTTAATAAAAATGCAGTATTTATTAGTTATTGTTGTCATATTTGAGCATTTTGATTATTAAATAGGAATTAAATGCATTTGAACGATAAATGAATTGTTAAAAAAATAGCTTTTCTTTTAAATATAAATTGCTTTAATCATTGTAAAACTATTATTTTGTTGTTTAGAAAAATATTTGCCCGGTATTTCCCTCCGTCACCTTTTTTCGAATATTTAAAATTATAATTTTTGAAAGAGCTTCTTAGATAAAATTTTCTCTTGAAAATTCTTGTCCAATTGAAGACGGAAGATTAATTTTAGGAAGACTAATCCGTCTTGCACTTAAAAGGTTGCAAATGTTTCAGCATTTTTTAACGGTTAAAATTCCATAACAAAATTAATTCTTTATCAACCAATAAATAATTCATTAAAGTAAAAAAAAAAAAAATAACAATAAATAGAAACAGACATTCCAATCTATGTGCTTAAACATTGATTTAATTAAAACTAAAAACGTTTCATTGATTAGTAAAATATTTGACAATTTTTTGTGGCCACTCAAGTCCCCCACTAAGTCCTGAATGCAGTGAATGGGAAAGTATAACATTTAATAAACTTCGCGAAATTGTTTGAATACATTATTAATATTTTTCTTATAAAATGTTTTATATTTCGTTAATTGGTAATTAATAAAAATATTAAAGGTAAATATTAATTAGAAAATATAAAGATATATTCTATTCATTTAAGAAAGAAGTATATTTCATACATAATTTTGCTTTTTTCCTATTATTTTTACGAGGTAAATCTAAGAAATTAAATAAAATTATTTTGATATTTCTAAAACATTTTATTCTAGTAATAATACACGATAGTTAAGCAAGACAAACGCAATAACGTATTTCAGCACATGCTTTATGTTCATACCTGACATCAAATTATATCTTCTGTAAGTATATTCATTTGTTAACAGGTTAATATAAATTATATATAAAAATAACTTCAAAACACCAAAGTACTCAATAATTGCTATAAGTGATAAACATAAATTTTATCAAAACATAAATTTAAACAAATAAATAAATAAAGGTATTTTGCCGTTTTAAAATTTTTGTATAACACATATAGCACATATTGAGTACTTTGATGTTATAAGTATACAAAAAATATTTTTTTGTACGATTCCTTCATAAACAAACTATGTTTATCTTTAATTAAACAAACTATTTTTCCGGATGCTTCCACGAATGTTAAAACATTTAAAGTAAGTATTTTTTTTATTATTTAATAAATTATACTACATAATTAAACTACATTAAAATAAAGTTTTTCTTTTCTATTTCTACATAAGTATTTAAAAATAAAGTTTATTAAACACGACTATCAAAGTAAAAGCTTAAATTTGTATAGTTCAGTTAATATCTTGATATGCATATAATGTTTAAGTGTCGCTCAAAAACTACGACATTTTTAATTGTTTTAAAACCAATATCAATGCGGGTAGGTTTGTAAGCATAGTTTGGAAAAACTTGGCAACATGAGCTAATTTCGGTTTCGCATATTTTAAAATTTTAGTTATTTATGTTTAAAATATACTATCAAGCAGGACGATCGTTCTGCCAAGCCAAGCTGAAAAAAAAAAAATGCTAACCTCGCCAAACAAACAAACGCCAAGAATAAAACGCAAGACACCGTAACTGCTTATTATACTGATGACAACTTCTCCATGTTAAATCAACCAAACATGCCAGCGTAAAATTTCCCATATCAAAAGAACCAATCATCGCAGAAAAATAAAACCAAAACCAGAAGGACCTAATGGAAAAGATCTTCAATTTGAGACCAAATGCATCCTCATAAATTAATTATAAACAGAGATATAGATTTTTTAAAATAACGTCGAGATACTGAAAATGACCGATTTATTTTCTTCGTCACAATTTATGGTTCAATCAAGGTAGAGACTTAAATAATGGACATAAAAAAGTAAGGATTGCATTTTTGGACAGATATTTACTCAATCTACGTGCTTTTGTAAAATTCAGCTTTAAAAACACAAATTTTCTATTCTTAATTAGCGAAAAACTGTTAATTAATTCTAAAGTTTATAAATTATGCCAAACAGCGATAAACCCGCCAAATCATTTTAGAAGTCCTTTAAAATTTTTTATATTATCCTTTTGCATTGATTTCATCGAAGAAAACTATGGCCGAGATCCAGATAGATTTTTCGCTGTTAGCGAAATGAGTTTGACCAATCAGAAGCCAGAATGTTTGAGAATTTTTGCTGCTTCTGGATCCCGGCCTATGTCATAAAAGTTTTGAGTCATTTTCTTAGTGCCATGGATGAAGTGCAATGTTTACAGAAATTTAGGCTGGGATCCAGATGGATTTTTCGCTGTTAGCTAAACGAGATTCACCAATCAATAGCCTGCATTACTGCAAACAGCAAAAAGTTCGCAAAAGTGCAAGCTTCTGATTAATGAATCTCGTTTCGCTAACAGCGAAAAATCTATCTAGATTGCGGCCAATTATGTTATATATAATGTTGTATATAACACACACACATATATATATATATATATGTGTTGTATATAACACAATTTTGCATTTCCACATCCAGGAAGGGTATTGATGTCATAACAACAGTGCGTATTCGAAACTATTTAAGGCATTGATTCTGAACTCCTTTGCTATACATTTCAATATTAAAGAAGTTGTTGTTTCAATAGTTTTAGTACTTTTCTCTATTGCTCACTCTAAACACGAATATCGAAATTTAACCAACAGCGCTCAGAAACTATAGCGCCTAGAATATATAGTGTTGAAATCGGCTAACCCTGTAATACTTAAAAAAGCGCTAAAATATTGTATCCCTTAAATTTGCAATGATACTGCTGTAATATGCAGATCGCAGCGACATCTGCAGGATATTTTCTACAACTGCAAGAAATTGCTAGTCTATACAATGTAATAATAGTAATACGAAAATCCCACAGATGTCGCTGCGATCGACACTTGAAATTTTAGCAGTATCGTCGCACATTTAAGGGATACAAATTTTTAGAACTGTTTGGATAGCATATTTCCACACTAGGTATTCTAGGCGCTGTATCAGAAACAACACCATAACAGAGAGCCTTTATACATAAGAGTGGTGATATATGCACAGGAGGCATGCTCATTTCAAGCTTTTGTCGAAAGTACGGCAATCCGCTTTCTTGAATAGAGGATATTCAATCTACGTTATGATCACATGGTCAAGGCAAGAACGTCTAGCGTAAAGAAGGGAAAGCTCCGTCTACGTAATGTAAATCCCCGCTAGCCAATGAAACAGTTCATGGGAGAAAGCAGTAGTACACTGTTAAAAATATCGTGAAAAATTACCTCTGTTTTTAAAGGCTATCTGTATTCTGACCAATGAGAACGCTTCATAGGCGTTTATGTAGCGTTCTCATTGGTCAGAAAATAGAGAACCTGTAAGAACCGAGGTAATTTTTCACAATATTTTTAACTGTGTAGTTTCCTGTTTCCCTTCTTATCAGTTAGAAATTCTTTGGGTAAATTACCGGTACCACGTGACTTTTTCAGCCTCGAACCCATATTTGGAATATCCTCCATTAGAAGATACGCGCATGGACGATCTCTATTAGACTAGGGAAATAATTCAGCATGCATTAACCTGACGATAATGGCATGCTCGCAAAGAACTTTAACGATTTGTTTATATCACTTTTACCAATAAACATTTATTGGCCGTATGTCGCTACTTCGTTATAGAGACACACTTGTTCCTAATTAGATCCCGGCCTTAATGTATCAAAATACGGAGTTTGCTTTCTGTACTATTCCTGAGTTCAGTTATAGCGTCTAGAAATATAGGTCGGGATCCAGGTACAATTTTGCAAACAGTGAAAACTTAGCAAAAATTCTGGCTTCTGATTGGTCAATCTCGTTACGATAACACAGAAAAATCTACCTAGATCACGGTCATAGTGTGGAAACCGGCTATTCCAGTAATTCTTTAAAAAGTGCTAAAAATTGAATCCCATAAATATTGAAAAATACTGAATGACAAATGTCGATAGGAGCAACAGTTTCTAGATCTTCTCTGAGCGAAACGTTTTCTTTTGAAATAGTTATGTTGGAATTACCATATGTCGCTGTAATCGACATTCGTCGTTCAGCCTCATTCAACATTTATGGGATACAATTTTTAGCACTTTTTTTAATAAGCCGATTTTTAAACTATATCTTCTAGAAACTATAGCTCCGTTATAGCGTCTAGATTATATGTTGTAGAAATCGACTATCCCAGCAATACTTAAAAAAGCGCGGAAGTATTGAATCCCTTAAATGTACAACGATGTCGAATTCCAAACAGTCATTTGCATCGACATCTGCAGGATATTTTTTAAAGAAGAAAGAGACATGTGTAATGCACCGCTACAGCGTCTAGAATACATAATGTGGAAATTTGCTATCCAAGAACCTCTAAAAAGTGTATCCCTTAAATGTGCACTGACGCTGAAATCCAGGGAGATTACCGCAGCGACATCTGCTATATATTTTCAAATTTCAAAGTAAACATCGTATTATTACAGCGGGTTTGACGCCAAGCACACAGGTCAAATGTAAGTTAATAAAACGTTTAAAAAAAATGTTACAGCGTCTAGACCAAATTGTCTTGGAGTTTGGGGAAATATCCTGCAGATATCGCTGTGATCGACTGATTGGATTTCCACACTATATATTCTAGATGCTGTAGCGCCGCGGTAGCCTGTCCTTTTTCGTTTGCCTCGAAGTAGATGACGCCATTTGAAGCTGTTCCTAAGTGTGGCCAGCTCATCACGTCACACGGAGTTGATTACACGGCAGTACACGGAAATGGACACAAAAAAAAATCGGCGCACCGCTTTGTACTAATCTTCGTGTAAAGATGATCCAACTCCGTGTGACTTTTAAACGTCATGAACTGGCCTATTATGTCATTGGTCACGCTAACACCCTCCCCCTTGCGTCCGCCATATATAGCTGCATCTTGCACTGGAGACTGCTAAATGGGCTGCTATCGGTCAAAATCAAGAGAGAAAAGGGCAAAAGAGGGGAAAAGAACTCTTTTTTATGTAGTTTTTCACACGGGAAGATTGACATGTCTGCTCCTCTCCTTTCATAGCTTCATGGTGGTGAAATAAACAAACGCCCCCTAAATATTTGAGAAAGTCTTGACACGCGTCACAAAAACATCACACAAAGAAGGAAAAGCAAAGGAACAAAATCAGTCATTGGCTCGTAGATATGAACGAGCCAATGAATGATTTTTCTTCTTTGTTTTGCCTGCTTTGTGTGATATTTTCCTGACTTGTCAAGGCTTTCTCGAATATTTAAAGGACGTTGAATAGGCCGGGATCAAGGTAGATTTTACGCTATTAGCGCGATGAGATTGATCAATCAGAAGCCTGCATTTTTGAAAACTTTTTTATGTTTGCAGTAAACACTCTGGATCCCGGACATTAACTTTGGTTGGTTAAGACGATTTTGAATAAAATCAAATCAGAAAGCCAATGTTTTTAAATTTTTTTGGTTAGTTTAATCGAAATCTTCCACGTCTATTAATGAAAACTGAGTTACTGTACTTTGGACAAAAACTTGAATATGAGTACACGACTTGTGCATATGTGTCACCACTCTTACATATAAATGTACTCTGTTATGAACATGATTCTAAGCGCAGCTGGTTAAATTTGAGTATCTGGGTATTAGATAAAGGCTGAGTGGATAAGACACCACGCCGCTAATCGCTTGAGAACGTAGGTGGGGGCGGGTTCGAATCCCGCCGTGATCCCCACGTGATCTGATATATATGTGTTCAATAAAACAAACAAGCAATAGTGAAAGGTACAGTTGCCATGGAAACAACAGCTTCTTTAATTCGTATAGAAAATTAATGAATAGTTGTAAATGATTTAAGTTTAAATTGTAGGCAAATGCTCTGAAAATATCAATGGCTCCCATCTAGTATTTTACAAAAGTAATTTAATATATTCACATGATGTATAAGTTGATGGAACTCTTACCTAATGAAAATTCTGCAATAAGACTTATGTAGGTAGATCTTTTCAATGGTTAATTCAGAATTCTAAGAACAAAACGAAGTTCTTAAGCGCACTTCCTCACCCCTCCCCCCACTCAAAAAAAGAAATACGATAGAAAGGTATAAGTATTTGGATAATTTCAGTATTTCTGTGATCTTTTGTCAGAGTTTAGAAAAGGTGTCAGAGTATTAAAAAAAACATATAGCAAATTTCACGAACGATAAGACTATAGATTTCAGGCAATTTTTAACTGCAAAAAAATTTTATTCTAATGTTTATGCGGCTTTAATAATAGACTATTAAATATAATCAATTTACGGGAATTTTTATACGAAATTATATTCTCACATTTATGCAAATAGGTATGGATAAACAGACTTGAGTAAAATTACATATGTATTCTTTCTTCTCTATAACACGATCTAAATGAAGATGAAGTTATATGTACAGTTTATATCTTTAAATTTTTAGATTTTTTTTATCAAAAATGTTTCATCATCATGTCTAGAATTGCTAGATTTACTTCTTTAGACAGATCTTCGATTCTTTAGATGCCTGCGGGGCTTCATTCTCGGATTTTCCATAGGTATTTGTAAAGATAAATTTATTTTGCAAAACCGTCAGCAAAAAAAAAAAGTTAGAACAAACAATTAACTGACAGACTAACTGTAAATATATATTTTATTTTGACTCTATTTGATTTTTACGAAATTTTCACCCTTCATAGAAAATTTTAAGGCGATATAAATTGAGAAAGACTGATACTTTGAAAGAAGAAATTGACTTTCGTTACTTTTAAATTATTAATTACTCTAAAAAATGAATGATAGGTAAACAAAGTGTATACTATTGTGTTTGTTCCCTGCTTATAAAGGCTATACAAGGACTAATTTTAGCGAGTAGAATTATTTCAATTATATATAATCTGTTTAAAAAAAAGAACTGATATCTACTAAAAAACAACTTTTCAAAAGTAAAAAAAAAAAAGCCAAGCAAAAAAAAAAAAAAAAAGAAAAGAAAAAAGGGGAAAGTTGTGGCTAAAAAATAGTGTGATATCAAATTTCCAAGCTAATATTATGGTACTTATTTAACATTTTTTATTAAAAATTTACCATATGTAAGTCGAGTACCTAAGTATGCGTTGATAGAAAGCCTTTTCTCCTTTACTAAATACATCATAACGTGTTTCTGAAAATTAATTTTTTTTAATTATGCATGATGGGCTTGGCGGCCATCTTTCCATATTTTACACAAATTTCTAAGCAGAGAAACTCGTAATGTTTGCATTATTAAGAATTTTGAACTTCTAGTTTTGGCTACAGACAGATAAATTAAGAAAGTCTTATTTTGAAGAAAAAGTAACAAATTGATTTTTACTGCTTTAACTAATTAATTAACCCCCTCCGAAAAAAGAGAATCATAAGATGAAACCTGAAGTTACTTCAACTTTATTTTAAGACACAAATTTCTAGGCACTCATTTCCATAAATTAAAAGCATAAAATGTTTGCTTTAGCAACAATTTCGAATTTCCGATCTTAACAATGTACTTGTGTGCTTAGAAAATTGTGTAAAATATGGAAAGATGGCCGCCAAGCCCATCATGCATAATTAACAAAAATTAATTTTCAGAAACACGTTATGATGTATTTAGTAAAGGAGAAAAGGCTTTCTATCAACGCATACTTAGGTACTCGACTTACATATGGTAAATTTTTAATAAAAAATGTTAAATAAGTACCATAATATTAGCTTGGAAATTTGATATCACACTATTTTTTAGCCACAACTTTCCCCTTTTTTCTTTTTTTTTTTTTTTTTTTTTTTGCTTGGCTTTTTTTTTTTACTTTTGAAAAGTTGTTTTTTAGTAGATATAGATTACTACAATTCATATAATCTTCTATAATCAAAATTTAAATAAATAACGTGTACAAAACCACAAATCCTTTGCTGTATTGGTGTACAAACATTTAATATAGATTAGAACAATTAAAATCTACTACAGTTTCTGCACAGACCGATGTTATCCCCAGAAATGTAAACGAATTAAACTGTATCAAATATGTCAAAATCTCGACCGGCAAAAAATTGCACCTATGGGTAAGAAAACAAACAACCAATGAGCACGAAGACTGTGAAAAATTACATATATTACTTGCGCTCTTGAGATATGGTGATAAAATAAGTCTCACAAAAGATCATTTCACTAAGTATATGTGAAAATAGCAGTGAGCTACTTATCTCAAAATTGTGTATGGCATGTTATCCTTACATACGTGATCTTTTCTTAATAAAATTTCTATTCATTCTCTAATTAAATTCTTATGCGTGTCACTACCTGGAACAAAAATTTTAGCGCTCTGAAAATCAACATAGAAATTATAATTATTGAGATAAAATCTTGACAGGGCTGTAGATGGTTATATCATTACGATGCTCTTTTAACCTTTACCAAATTTCCAATTAATCATACCTATATAATATTTCTTGCTATTGTCATCGAGTGTGATGGGGATTTCAAATATGCCGACGCGATAGCTGCGTGTAGTGGGGTTCAAATCACTGACGTGTATATATATTAAACTGGTAGTGTGTGTGGAAGGGAGGGGTATCTATGAAAGTTATATTACAATTAATTAAAAATGTGCACCAAATGTTTTACGATAAATTCCATAAAACTGAGAGGGGTATATACGCCTTCTATTATTTTATAAAATGAGCCTTTTTGGATTGTTCTGTCACTCAGTCGCATAAACAACTTCATTTTATCAGGGGAATTGTTATTGATCATGGTTTCCTTATTAGATACATTAATAGAATCACCTAGAAGTTTGATAGCCCATTGGATGTAGATTTCCCCACGATAATTTTTAGAAAGATTAATTACGGATCTATTATGTTTAAATGACTCAGAAATGTTTTAAATTTTTGTAATATAACTCTCATTGCTACCCTCCTTCTAGTTTAATGGATTCACTGATCGAATATTTGGACCACACTCCACTCAGATTACGAACCACTATATGCAATGTCCACTGCACATGCAGACAATAGCAGGGGATAGCAGGGAATTTGTCTAAGGGGACGTTTGTGGAAAGGTTAAGTAAGATATAATGTAATGATATAAAACATCAAAAAACACCAACAGCCCTGTCAGGATTTTATCTCAATAACGATAATTATCTTGATTTTGAGAGTGCTGGAATTATTTTTCCAGATCACACATAAGAATTTAATTAGAAAACCAATGGAAATTTTATGAAGAATGTAACGACAATATGACATGCAATAATCCGAAATTTAGATTAAATATCACAAGAAACATTTAATTTTGAGTTATGGAGTTCATTGTTATATTCAAATATAGAGGATGACAGGGTCTTTTGTAAATCTTGTATTATCATCATATCTCAACAGATGGCGCCAGTAAAATCTTTAATTTTTCCCCCGTCTTTGGGGTCATTCGTGAATTTTTTTTTTCCCACATATATAGGATTTTCTATCTGGCGAGTTTTGTGCTAAGCGCGCTTCGAAATGAGGTCGCAAAAGTGCAAGACCGCGTTTTTCCAGATAGGTTTTTAATTAACTTTTGAAGACATGAGAGGCGTATTGAGAGATCCACTCGGTGGAAACTACTCGCGAATTCCATTGTATTTTTGTGATTAATTCAAATTAAATTAGTCTGTTTTTAGCAATTTGACGTTTATTGTTTACACTGCTACTGGGCATTGTCTTACACAAATATATCATTAAAAATTGTTATCTAGCCTTAAAAGGCAAATAGTACATAGAGAACGTCGCCTCTGCCATTACATATGTCCAAACCGTTCATTCTTTAAGGGTTAATATCTCGGCTAATAACCCACGATTTTTTTCAAAAATACTTATGAACACTGTTTTTATACTTCTGCTACAATAGGTACCTCCAGAGCACATCAACATCTCTGCTGATTGCCAGCAAATCGAAATTCGTGTGTAACCGAAAAATGCGCTTTTTTCAAAAACTATGTGACCTCGGGTAATCGCTATAGTTTTCCTGCAAGGGTAAAACTGACGTCTACTACCTGTAATATTGCCATAGTTTTAGTTTCAGTAGATTCGGAAATAGAGTTGTGGGGGACATATTTTGCACTACATTTTCGACGATATCTCTGAAACTATAATACCAAAAATTGAAAGAGCCGTATCTTTGAGTTCGGTGTTACGAAAGCTTTCACACGATAACCCACATGATACACAAATAAAATACTTTTTTCAAGTAACTTAATTAGCTCTCAGATTTTTCCTAAATATATTTGTGGATGTTTAATAATCTGTAAATATGCGGTTTAATAGTCTTTATTACTATCCACAATTTGAAATTTCCACGTTTCGTAGTTTACGAGTAAAATGTCTGTGACAGACAGACAGACGGATAGCCAGAAGAGTGATTTTATAATGGTTCCGTTTTTACTTTTCAAGTACGGAACTCTAAAAGGTTCTAGCATTACCTTCGCTAAGATATTTCTGTACAATAAATATATGAATTATTACCTGTACTATTAAAACAAATCATTGCTAAAACAATAATAAGACTTTGTAAAAAAAAAAAAATAAAATAAAATAAATAAATAATAAAACATATATACAACATAGGGTTGGGTATAGCTGTATATACTTGAAAAGTATGAATGGGTAACCATAAAAGTTCATAGAGATATGAAGCATTAATAATAGCAAATATTGCTATTCTGTATAACTCTCTCTTCTGACCATAAAAGTAGTGCATATTTAAACTTCATTTGGCATTTCATAAAACTAACAAAAGCGTAGTAATAATATTTTCGTGATACAGCGTAGCTGAAACAAAGCCCTTCTTCAAAGTTAAAAGTTGGCATTGTGATAAGTGCGCTTCGAAAAGAGGTCGCTAAGATTCAACACCGCCTTTTTCCAGATAGGTTTTTAATTAACATTTAAAGACACGTGAGGCGTATTGAGAGATCCACTCACTGCAAACAACTCACGAATCCCATAGTATTTTTCTGAATAATTCTAATTAAATTAGTCTGTTTTTAACAATTTGACTTTTATTGTTTATGCTGCTACTGGGTATTGCCTTACACAAATATATCATTAAAAATTGTTATCTAGACTTAAAAAGCCGATGGTACATAGAGTACGCCACATTTGTCATTATGTATGGCCAAACCGTTCGTGTTTTTAAAGGTTAATATCTCGGCTAATGACCGACGATTTTTTTCGAAAATACTTATGAGTAATGCTTTTATACTTCTTCTGCGATAGGTACCTCTAGAGCACAAAAACGTCTCCCATAACTCGAAATTTGTGTGTAACGTAAAAATGTGCTTTTCTGATAAACTAAGTGACATAGAGTAATCGGTATAGTTTTCCAACAAGGGTTAAGCTAAAGTCTACTACCTGTAATTTTCACGATGACACACATGATACACAAAGAAAATATTTTTTTCAAGTAACTTAATTAGCCCCTATAATTTTTCCTAAATATATTTGTGAATGCTTAATAATCTGTAAATATGTGGGTTAATAGGCTTTATTACTCATTCCAATTTGAACTTTCCACGTAGTAAAATTGCTGTGACAGACAGACAGAGACAGGGGAGATCTTATAACGGTTTTGTTTTTACTTTTCAAGTGCGGAACCTAAAAATGAATTTTTTCGGTGATTATTTCATAGAAAGAGATTTGTATTTCTTTCTTTGGCTTTTAAAAAATAATAATCAACAAATCTGTTTTCTCATAACAAAATTTATAAAAACGTTAGACTATAAATTTGATATAAATTTGGTGAGGAAATTACGTTTGCATAAGTATTTTATTACATGGAATTTTATGCGACTTCTTAAAAAATGACCATGTTTTGTATATGACAGATGTGTCGAAAAACATGGAGTGAGGCATTACAGGATTTTTAAAAAAGTAGTTTAATTTTCGGTATTTTTTGTTGTAGGGCTATAATTCAAGAATAATGAACTGGAATAATTTTAATCTTTTCACGTATCTCTTGAAAATAGCATGACTTAATTTCTAGTTTAGAATTTAAAATATATACATATAATTACTTGAAAATTCTAAAATATCCATTATTGTGTTCAAGTAACAGAACATTATATTGTTGAAAGCAATACATACCTAAAATGTATAAACTTCCAGAGCTACTGTGCACATAATGTATATTTATATTACCTATGTATGAACTGCCGTTTTTAGATAACGTACGTTTTATTTAATAAAATATTAGCAGAAATTTAGTTGAAAAATGATACAATAAATATATCACCGTGCATAGTGTTTTTGCACATCAGCAGCAATACAATATACATTTTGTGAGCGCTAATTGTTGAAAAGTCGAATATATTGTTGAAAAATTGATATTTTATTATACTAAACTTAGCTGTACTTTATATGAATGTGTATTAGTAAATATGCATAATGCATATGTCTTATAATGCCAAACTGTCACTTACAATAAAATGTACATTAAAGCTGGTGATTGGATATTAAATAATTTACTGTACAATCTATTATATATATATAATCCAAACGGAAATTTCGTTCCGAACGCCTAGATTTCGAGTTCTACCGCATGGATTTTTACGGAACTTATACCGTTAGATAGGTATCGTTCCAGGGAAGGTTTTAAGCTATAACACATCATTCTACCTAGATTAGTTATAGAATTATTACGGAAAATTCTATTATTTTGGACTTTGTTACTTCATATTTCCTTAAATATCTGGGCTCCTATTGGTCGTAGAGCTTAGATCTCGCGCCAAAAGTAGCTCCGAGGTAACCAAGCAAACTTTTCCCCGCGATTATTTTGCCGTCTTCCGATTTCCTCTAACTCTATTAGGAGCCCGCGTAGGGCCCCTTTAACATATTTTTCGTAGTAATTTCAGCAATTATCTTACATTATTGGTTAAGACCGCCACCCTCCCGATTCATGTATCTACGGAAAGGTTGCATGAAGGAGTTTCGTTCAGATACGCTTTCGTTAAGAATAGAGTGCGCTCCCTGGTGGTGGAATGTGGAACTAACATAACGCGATATTGTTAAAATTAGGAAATCTAACAATGCGATCTGTTTTAAACTTTCAGATAGTTCATAACACATAATCTATTATCTATTCTATTATATATATATAAAATCTATTATCTATTCTATTATCTATCTATTCTATTATATATATAAAATCCAAACGGAAATTTCGTTCCGAACGCCTAGATTTCGAGTTCTACCGCATAGATTTTTACGGAACTTATACCGTTAGATAGGTATCGTTCCAGGGAAGGTTTTAAGCTACAACACATCATTCTACCTAGATTAATTATAGAATTATTACGGAAAATTCTATTATTTTGTACTTTGTTACTTCATATTTCCTTAAATATTTGGGCTCCTATTGGTCGTAGAGCTTAGATCTCGCGCCAAAAGTAGCTCCGAGGCACCCAAGCAAACTTTTCCCCGCGATTATTTTGCCGTCTTCCGATTTCCTCTAACTCTATTAGGGGCCCGCGTAGAGCCCCTTTAAAATATTTTTCGTAGTAATTTCAGCAATTATCTTAAATTATTGGTTAAGACCGCCACCCTCCCGATTCATGTATCTACGGAAAGGTTGCATGAAGGAGTTTCGTTCAGATACGCTTTCGTTAAGAATAGAGTGCGCTCCCTGGTGGTGGAATGAGGAACTAACATAACGCGATATTGTTAAAATTAGGAAATCTAACAATGCGATCTGTTTTAAACTTTGAGATAGTTCATAACACATAATCTATTATCTATTCTATTATATATATATATAAAATGTATTGTCTATTCTATTATCTATTATATATATAAAATTCAAACGGAAATTTCGTTCCGAACGCCTAGATTTCGTGTTCTACTGCATGGATTTTTACGGAACCTATACCGTTAGATAGGTATTGTTTCAGGGAAGGTTTTAATCTATAACACATTATTCTACCTATATTAGTTTTAGAATTATGACGGAAAATTCTGTTATTTTGGGCGATAAGGTTACCATTTTATTTCTTGGTGAAATCCATCGTTGATAAAAAAAATTGAAACGGCTATTAAAACTCGAAAAATAAAAGAAAAACTGTTACTAATTTTATTTAAATGAAAAAAAAAGAAAAAAAGAAGAAGAAAATCCGTTTTAATGAGTGATAATATTAAAAAACGGAAACATTTAATCAAAACCTGAAAGAAATATTTGTAATGCTTAAAAATTAATTTAATAAGAAATATTACACTTGATACGCAATATTTGGCTCTTTATCGCTTGCGTTAGATATGGAAACAAATCTGAAAATTTGATTAGTTGAAAATTTAAAGACATTTTCTTTCTGTTCTCTTCTTTTCTTTTTTTTTTATATCTAATTGTCCCATCACGTGACTTATAGAAGAAACAAGCAGATGTAATTGTGAGTCACATGTGTAATTACTATTTGTTTCTTTACAATTTTTTATTTTTCTTTTGTCGCCAAACAATGTGATTTTAAGCCAAAAATGCATAAGCGTGACATTAGCTTGAGGATGTTCTCACAAATGGTGTTTTTTTAGGTGAAAGAGATCATTTTTTGAGTACATTTTCATATTCAATTGTAACTTATATAGATATCAGTTAATATTTTAAAAATGGAATCGAATACTTAAATTTCAGTGTGAATTTCTGTCACACGTACATATTGTAAAATAATTTCATACTTTTTAAAATGTTTTTCGCCGTAATTCCGAAAGGATGTGATATTTATACACTCGAACTCAGATCAACGAATATTACCCATTTTATTTATGCAAATATTATCTATTTTCTCAAGTCATATCGCCAATTTCATCTATAGGAAAATTCACAGATTCGAAATCTAGGAAATAAAGATAATTTTTAGGGAAATTTATGTTTTAATACGTTATTACTATGGAAAAATTCAACATTTACAAAAAAAAATTACAAGTCTTTTGTAATTCGTCATTTATTCTTCGTCTTTCTTCGTACTTTCTCCTCTGTTATGTAATATTTCAAATGATATTGGACTAATTTTCGATCATCAATTCATCGCAAAATCGCATATCTAATATAGTATATAAAATAAAGTCTGGATTAGGGGACTAATTAACGCACAGCGCAAACTACTGAACCTAAAATCTTGAAAATCGTGGTAAAAATACTTCTTATGACATAAACTTCTGCTAAGAAAGGATTTTCTAAAGTGTCACCCCTAATGGTTTTTGCACGGTGAGGGGGAAAAAATCGAATATCAAAATTATGCGTCAAATGACAGCATATTTTAATGTAGTTTTGTATGCTGAATCCAATGCTACCAAATAAATTTTTATAAGTCCAACAGTTCATGACACATTTCATATTTTTCTAATTTGGCGGTGTCTTTGGCATCTAAACCTCAAAATATCTATCATTACATCCGTTACTCTAGCAAAGGAAAAAATTCAAATCAACCCTTTTGGCTAAAAAATAAAAACGGCTCTATGAGTTTGAAATAAAAATGCAAGCATCTTAATTTAAAAAAAAAATATTGATTTTATGTAAAATAAAAGGAATAAAATTACTGAGAATTTAGCGTTATAAAACAAAAATGGAAAAGGTACTACTTAGATATTCCGTCGACCAAAAATCTATCGTCAAACTATAAGATTAAATGCCAATAATGGTTGATCGTAAATATCAAATTCACTTGAATTTAAACAAACTACACGTGTTTACGTCATCAAGTGGTTTTAATTTCGACGTTTTATTTGTATTTTCATTAATGTTATGCTAATTTATTTGTTATTTCTTTATTTAAAATAAAGATTATGTCGATTTATATAATTTAGCGAATGGTTTGGCGATTTATATAATTTGGCGAAATTGGCCGACGGGATAACAAGTAGTACCAATGAAAATATTTAAGTATGAAAGCAATGTTTGTAACGGCTTAAAAATTATTTTCATATATATAAACTCGGTTTATGGCGTCAGATGCCGTCATCCGAAGAATCTACAAGAGTCTTTTTCCATTTTTTCCGGTCATAGGTTCCTCAATGAAAGAAATTGGAATTCGAATAACATTGTGCTATTTATAAATTGCTCCTCGATAAGAAGAAAAAATGGGTACATTTATAACAACCGTGCGCACATCTCGCTGAAAGCATTTTTAAAATTCCCAGTAGCAGTAGTTACATTTTGCGTATGTAAATTAAAAATATTTTTTTGCTTTTAATTATGGCATTATTTCCTGTTATTGTTTATCTTTTCAGTTTTTTAAATGAAATTAGTATAAGGCATGCATTTTAAATTAAATGAGAGAAAGGTTTGTGTTTTAAATGAAAATAATAAAATAAGAATATGCTATGAAAACAATCTTTATTGATTTATCACCTGCGCCCGGCTGACATAAAAGTATCACAAACGCCACATATTCACTTTTCTTTGAGTAGTTGCTCATGAGAATTCAAGTTAACCTTCCGTAATCGGATACTTCACATATTGGTGTATTAGCTTTAATGTTGAAAGCATCGTTTTTGTTTGAAGCGAAAACTTTACTATGAATTCTATTACACAAAATCGCATCCTCATCATCTACTATATATTTACAACGGAAATTTGTATTTCATTCCGATTGTTTATAATACTTTCGTAGGATATACCACAATTAGTTAGGTAATAATTTTGGAAAGGTTTTAGTGTATACATATTGTTCAAGGGAACTTAGTTATAGAGCAACAGTAAAAGTTCAAAAATTAAGTGAACCTGATTATGAAAGTTTAGCCTTTTTTAAAAAAATCTACTGATCATATTTTGTTACAAGTGGCCCTGTTGCATGACTTTTAGGAATGGTGTTAGTATATACGATTTCATTATATGTTGATTAGTTACAGAGGTATTAATTCCTGTTGTCATAACGGCCTCATTACACGACCATAAGTGCGCGGTTTATAATCAACTAAAACAATTACTTCTTAATTGCTAAATTTTGTCCAACGCTTAAGATAACTTTATATCGCAATGGCGTTCGCATCGTTTTCAGTAATGTGCAAGGTCAAGCTGAAGATCCATATTGTTTAAAATACAAGTTCAAATTCACCATTTAGTTTAATCCAAGGTTCATTTGGAAATATTGACCAGCGCAGCGGGCATAGCCTGCTAGTATTTCTAATAAAGTTGCTTTTTCATCGTATCGTTTTGGAAATTGGGACGCTAATTTTGCTGTTTGCCAGAAAGTGAAGATATCATTATGTAAAATTGGCAAAGAAATCGATATCATTACGTATCACATAGCGACTTTATTGGACTTACCAACACCATGTCCACTACTGCATTTGTATCAGTTCTGAAGCTAAGTGAACACTTTGTATATGTAAAATTAGAAAATTAAATTAAAAAAAAAGAAAGTATTTGATTCGTGAAAAATTTCGACTTCCGGTTTTCGATCGATTTATACGTTTTAGAAGGTTGATGTGTTTTAGAAAATGTCTGTCAGCGAGTCTATCTCTCAATCTGTTAGTCTGTATGTGACAAAAAATTTGTGGATGCTATGTCTCAAGAATTAATGCACGGAATTTCATAAAAGTTTAGATTCATATACACCTTTACATAATCTGGTTCAGATTAGTTTGTGGTGCATATCGAGTGACAGGTGGCGCTGCTATGCTGCATTATTCACGATTCCCGCAATAACTGTATCTCAAAATCTAATGCACGGATTTTCATTAAACTTCAGATTCAGGTATATCTTGATAGAAGTAGGTGCAGATTATGTTTTGGAGTAAAACGCCCAACAGATGGCGCTGCGTTTATCGTGATTGCAGCAATAGATCTATCTCAAAAACTGATGCATAGATTTTCATCTGACTTTAAATTCACTTAGACGTATTGTCATAACTTACTGCTTATTAGGTTTTGTTGTTAATCGACGAACAGGTGGCACTGCTATGTTGCAATTTTAAAGATTTTTGCGATAGCTGGATCTCAAAAACTAATCCACGAAAGTTCATCTAACTTCATATTATGTTATACTTTCACATAAATAGATGCTTTTTAGGCTTGGGTATATACTACTCGACAGGTCGCTATTATTCTCTTTGTGTTGGGAATTTTGGTTGCAGGCATCTAAGAGGGTGTGTGCCGAAATTCAATGATTTGTTTGAAAGATGCAATGCTTCTATCTTCTTTTTAATTGCACACAATTCAAGGAACCTATAACATTTTAATACTAATTATTGGCATAAATTTTCATTTAATTTTGGTATAGTGTTGGCAAGTTTTCAAGTATTAACATGTACGATATATAAGAAAGTTTTTGAATTGGCACATCCAACTAGTTTTTATTTATCGACATTATTACTTTATATTATATTAAAATAATTAAACGGAATGACAATGACTAGTTATCAAAGAACTTTATAAGAAACATTAAATATTAAAAAAGTTACATTTCACTAATAAAAAGTGCAATGTAAATTCATTTTGTAAATTTGTTTATATGCATTTTAATATTATTTGGGTTACATTAAAAACAATCATATATGGTTATATGATGCTAAATAATTGCTATAGGATGTCTTGACACAATCTTCAAGTAATATTTTTCATATTTCCAAAACTAAATTGTAGGTAAATAACATAATGTTGTCTGGCAGTTAGAAATGTTTTTATAAAGGACATTTGTTAAATAAATTTATACATTATTAACATTGAAAGTTGTGTCATCATTTGTTGAATTCCCCTTGAATGAATGTATGTCAAACAGATAAACATCGTTTTAAATAACAGTTTAAAGTAAATGGAAATTACAATTACTCTCATTTATTCTTCTTTTAGAGAAATTAAAGTCTGTGTTTGAATGATTTTAAATGCCGAAATGAAACATATTAACGTATGTTTGCGTAAAATAAAACTTTTTATTTAAATATGCATTTGAAAATTTCTCATTGTCTCCGATTTATTCATTAAATGCTCAAAGTGTAATATGTTTAACTTACGATTCCATTTATAATGATGCCATGCACTTATACATTCTCCATTTAAATATGTTTAGATATTTTAATTCTGTTTAAAATATGTGTAATTATTCGAATTGTATTCTGTTTTCTCATGACAAATGAGACTGTTAGATTAGAATTTAAAACAAAAGTTAGTTTTCCCAGAATGCTAAAAATTCTAAATTTTAAAACTTTCAAATTCCAGTGTCCTTTTTTAGGATGAAGACGATATGCAAGCGTTAAAATGAAATCTTAACACGCTCTTAATTTTAAAAGAATGATGTCTTCGGGAGAATCTGAATAAGAATGAAAGTTTCTAATCTTTGTTAGTTTAATTATTTGATATAAAGGCATAATTATTTGCATAATGGGAATGGCATTCACGTATATTAAGAATGTTTTGCTTATCAGGACATATATATTTAAGTATTGCGCGGCAGCACAATACTTATTTATTTCCAGTGTCACTTCTCAATGTTAATTTAACATGGAAAAGCCTATGGAGATGGTAACTTTTTCATTTTTTCTTCCCATCTTTTTGTCCCTGATGCCACTCATTTTTAATTCTTTGCTAATTCTAATAATATTATAAATTCAAAGTGTAAAAACATTTGCCAGACGTCAGAGTCAAAACGGATCATAAAATGCCTTTGCATATAGATGGATCTAGACAGTAACATTGGCTAATTTTTATATACATTATTCAAATATTTTTCTTAATAATTCCAAATTTCGCTTTTTTCATTGAGATTCAACGGACATTTTGTAATAAATTAAAAATTTTTTTTTCCATTGTTGTAAATAATTTAAAAGCCGTAATAATAATTTGCCTATTTTTCGTTGAATGAATTTCACGTGAAACATGAAACTGAAGAAAATGAAAAAGTTTTTTTTAAGAATTAAAAAGAATATTAATATGACGTCATAGTGGAAATAGAAATGACATTTTCAAGCAGATTTTTTATGTTCAGATTGGAATTTTTCGTGCAAACTTCAGCAATATTCATTACTGCACTGGTGAAAATTTTTCAATCATACACAGGTAAATTACATCACAAATTGTGATGCGATATCGCACAAATGAAAGCCTGATGATGATACCCTCCATTAATTTTGAAATGTGTTCGTTTGAATGCAGTAGTTATTAAAATACTTGACATATTAAACAAAAACCTAATTTGCAGATCAAATTAAAAAAAAAAAAAAATTATTTCCTAAATTGTTTAAGCCCGAGAAGAGGAAGATATTAAGATATTTCATTCAATTCGTTCTACATTTAATGTTAAATTTTTGTAACCAATAAGTTAAACCAATTGAACATTAAAAAATAAAAATGAAATTCATACAATATAATACTTAAAACACCTATATACTTAGATTCCGTTCAAATGAAATCGAAATAAATCTTAGAATTTTTTTTAAGTTTTGTATTTTGCATGTATCTTATCATATTATGTACAATCGTCATAAACATAATGCAAAATCTGCAGTACAAATATTTACAACTTAAAAATGGAAAAATTCTAAGATTTATTTCGATTTCATTTGAACGGAATCTAAGTATATAGGTGTTTTAAGTATTATATTGTATGAATTTCATTTTTATTTTTTTATGTTCAATTGGTTTAACTTATTGGTTACAAAAATTTAACATTAAATGTAGAACGAATTGAATGAAATATCTTAATATCTTCCTCTTCTCGGGCTTAAACAATTTAGGAAATAAATTTTGTTTTTTTAATTTGATCTGCAAATTAGGTTTTTGTTTAATATATATATATATTATATCTTGAATGATATGAATACTTTTGCTGTAAAAATCATTCCTGAAATATATTTAAGATTTTTTTTTTCAATGAATGGCTTAAACTTAAATTTGAATTACTAAATGTGTGAACCATCCTTTTGCATTATTTTTTTATATTACTTAAAATAAGTATACAGTAGAGTCCGGTTGTAACGAATCATGTATATTGCAAACCCTCGGATATAGTGAACTAGATAGAAAGACTCATTCTTTTTAGTGTACATTACAATACTAATTTTAATGCATATAATGAACTCATATATTATGAATATAACGAACCCTTGCTTATAGGGCCGTCAATCTTTGTCTAATTTTCAAAAAATAACGAACCTTCATTTTTTTTAATTATTAGAAAGAATAAATCACCAATAAAAATTTCCATGTTGACGAATTGCTCTTACAAATCATGAAGATGTTTATTCCGGTTTGTTGAAATGGCTTACACATTGAAGATCTCGGGAGAGTAAGACAGACAAAAGTGGAAGATTTTTTTTCGAACGAAAAGTTTGCATTATAATGTATCTTTATAAGACCATTTTAGCAAAATAATGAAATTTTTTGGATAAATTTATCATGTAAACGTTTAATGTAGATTTCGATGCTTATATTTAAAAATTCAATTTAAAATGCCTAAAAGGATTTTAATACATTTAAATCTTTCATGCAGATTCTTATTTAAAATTAAAGCATTTAGAGCTTTGCCTATCATACAAAGTCAAAAATAGATTATAACGAACCTCGGATATATCGAAACACTTTTGATGGTGAGACCAGATTAGTTATAAGCGTACTTGACTGTATACATTATTAACTGTTAAATTTTCAGAATGCTATTTTTATTACAATTATTACAAAAATTGTTAAGAACTGTTTTTGTTCGGGAATAGAAATGTTTCAAAACTGATCAAGATTTATAATGAGAAATAACAAAAGTATGATTGAGCACCCAATACGCAGTTTTATGACTGTATGTACCTATTTGAAGCACATGTATAATAGAATACAGTGAAATAGGAAATCGCATTACAGTATTTTATATTATTACAGTATATTTAAGCAATAAAAATTTTATTACCAGTAAAAAAAAAAAAAAAAAACCTTTTCCATAACTTTGTTTGTGAAATTTTATATGACGTGAGATTTCCAAGAAGAAATACATTGTTTTTTTTCTTTTTAGATTATAAGGATAATTAATATAAACTGGCTGTTTTTGAGTCTGAAAATACATAAAATTTGATACCATTTAGATCACTGTATTCTATGTGAGTATATATTTCTACACAGGAAAACTAGAAAAAAGAAGGAAAAATGATCTAAAATGAAGTCGATTAAGGAAATGTGCTCCATAGGAATCTCCTACTGCATAAAATTCGATAACACTCCAACGATTGTAACTCACATATATGATCTTCTTGTACAAAACATAAGATAATTTTTTAAAAGAAATACACTCTCATTTATTGTGTTTGTTGTTTAGATTGATTTGGGAAGCAGACTTCTTCTGTTCTTGAAATGAATTTTTCAAGAACTGAGGCGTTCTTGAACGAACATTCTAATGTGATGATAATTTAATTTTCTTTAAAGAACGGATAGATATTTATTTTTATTGAAATTTAAAAATATACATTACGATCTTTTATTTCATTTCATTTCATTCAATTTATTCATAGTAATGGTTGTCATATTGAAGTGCATATGTATAGTTTACTTGAATTATTTAGTATACATGAATTGACAGGAACAACGTTAAAACTTAAATCTAAGAAATTATGGCATGATTACATATTGAGTTATAAGATCACAAGTAATGCTTAGTTGCGATAGAAAAGTCTCTTTTGCGGTTCTTTTAACATGCTAATTATAAAGGTGACATAAAAATTATATTTTAAAAATTCGGAAACAAAAAGCACTTTTCTTATTAGTATTTCAAAAAGTAAGTTTAAATCAAAATGCGAATATGCATAACACTTGATTTTTAAAATTATAATCATTAAAAGTCATTAACCACTATAATTCATCTATATAAATAAAAATGTAAATGTTCGTTTGTTCAAAATCGCTAATCTCCGAAAGCCCTTCCCCGATTGCTTTGAAATTCACGGGTTGAGTTGCATCTGAATACGGAAGTGTTGTTATATATTTATTATGGACCTCGCTTCCCCACCCCCCACCAGGGGCGCTTTTTTTTCGAAACCCATCATGTGATATATCATTAGAAAGACCTTGGTCCACTGTTTCATTTTATGTGCAATTTCAATTTAAGAGATTTTCCTACAATTACCTATTTGATTGGCGTTTGTAATATACATAAACAAAGCTTAGAGCCAGGATTTAAATTCTGGGGTTTAAATCTAGACATGAATTGCTTCTCACACGGGCAGTGATATGTTTCGTGTTCTAAAATCAGCAAATCAGACAATCTCTATATCTGCGCAGACAATGTAACAACAAATAATATTATATACCCACAAGCATTGTGAAATTAAACATATTAGAAACGTGCACTTTCTGTTTTCTTTCTTTTCCATTTAGCCAAACTGAGTCACAGCAACGCGTGGCCGGGTAGTAGCTAGTATAAAATAAAAATGAAGTGAAAACGTAACTTATGTATTAAGTTACCTATAAAACACCGAAACCTGACTTTTTTCATTCTCGTCTAAAAAAATAATAATAAATATTTATTCTTATATTTGATTAACATTTTGTTCAGGCATATATTGGAAAACTTAGATATGTAACAAATTATGTTTATATATATATATATATATATAAACTAGAGTAGTGTTAATTAATTCAAATTCATGTTCGAAAAAAAGAAATATAATGTATATATATTGGTGTTTCTATAAGAAAATATAAATGTGTGAAATTTAAGGCAATAAGATTTCCAGCGTGCATGATCCAGAGAACAAGACATATGAATGATCGAAGTTAAAATATTTATCTTGTTTAATAAGTTGTTTAATAAATGTTTTGGAAATGTTATACTAAACGCGATAGTTATTTTATCCATGGTACATATCTGATATCTCAACTCAACCACAACCTTTCAAAGACTTTTACATATTAAATTTATAAAATTTAGATACATGAAACATACAATAAAGTATTAATGTTTTTAAAAACCCAATTTAAGAACATTTGTTTGCTTTGTTTGCATTACCGAGAACCTTAAAATGCTTCATACACTTCAAGGTTTTAAAAAGTTCCCGTAAAAAAAAGATGAAAAACCGTAAGCAAATTGTCACTATATATAAACAAATTTTTTTTTATTAAATGAGAAATATATTACTTTTTGAAAATTCTGGTATTTTTATGAACAGTCGTATAAAGCCTGAATAAAGTTTTAAAAACTTTTTTTTTTTGTAATAATGATGATTTTTTTTTCTTGTTACGATAAAAGAAAATATTTTAATTTAATGTCCAGTTTAAACAAAACATATTGCTTTTATTGTAATCACATGAATATTTAACTTTTAATGACTATAAATTTTAGAAATACAAAATACATAGATGGGAACTTCCTTTGAAAGATTTCATTTCTATTCATGAATAAAATAATATTAAACTGAACTTCTATATTTATTATTATTATTATTATTATTATTATTTGCTTAAAAATAAAATATTTAAGACATCTGAAGTCAGTAAATTATGGATCATGCTATAAATCACGATACTTGTATCAATCCAGTTTAAAAATAAAGAAATCACAAAACTCTAAGGCATTGAATATGTAATATAGTAGTTCCTTACCGTTTTTCTAAACATAATTCTATCATTTCCCTTGTCAATATTTCAACATGTCCCGTTTGCTGCCTTTGCATTATTTATTAATGTCGAATATATTTTTCTGTATGTATGTATAGTTTTCCGGAAAAGTATGTATGTATAGTTTTTCGGTTTTATATATACATAAATAAATATATATATATATATATATATTCATATCTTCAACCTTACATTCTTTATGAATTAATCCAAAATTTTACCAATGTTTATAAATATCATATAAAAATGGGTTAAATAAAAGAAATTAAATTAAACATTTTCGTGAGAACTGAGAAATAATTTCTAATTATTTATTAATAAATTATTTCTATCACTACATTTATAGACTGATATATATTTTTATATATTCAATTTTTATATATGGTATCGTATATATATAACACTAAAGTGTTATGTGATATATTATGGCGAAAAATTATGAAAGACAAACTTTATACGTCGCGGAACGCACGACTGTAGTGATTTCTTATCTACCCTATATATATAAAATCCTCATGAAACGAACTTATGAAACGATTCTATGAAACGACTGATTAAACAACACGGCGATTTCTCCTAAAATATGAATACTTTGCTATGAAATTAACATAAAAAATCTGAATTGATGCGCAGATCTCAAAACTGGTATTAGAATTTTTAAATTCGAATTAGTTTTCGAAATATTATTATTATTTTTTTTTCTAATTTTAAATACTTTTCTCTAATGATGGCAACTCGAAGTTTAATCATAACAGATATTTTTTTTTCATATTTTAGAAAAGGTTATTATTTTAAACTAATTTGGCGACTAGTGTGGCCTTCCTTAAATGTGTGCTAAGAACAGTGCTTTTCTTTTTTTTCTTTTTTTTTTTTTTGTATTTCACTATCTTTTTATTTAATACAAAACATTCATTTAAAACTGAAACATTTAAAATTAATGACTTTCACATATTTCCCTTTTTTTTTTTTTTTTTCCTTTAAACGAAACGAAAAGAAAAATATTAAGCCTATATGTCATATACGCAGCGGGGTACCTAATTGGCACCAAAATGGCGTTATTTTGCCTGACATGGTTACCTGGCTATCGTTACTTATTTATTAATAAATGTTTATTTACATTTATTTTCTTTTTATTAAAAAAAGTTATACTTTTTTTTTGTTCTACAGTTATAAATTATTTTTTTTTATTTATTGTTATTTCATTTTAAAAATAATACAAAATAATTAAAAAATACCTATGTAACTGGTATTCGAAAACGAGGCTTTCGCCAAATTGTCGTAATTAAAAATAAATAAATAAATAAATAAAATTAAAAAAAATCACGCCAAACCCGATTAAATAATGCAACAAATCATGACATTTAATTTGAAGTTCATAATTTACCACTCGAAAAATAAAAAAATGTTGGGGGAGTAAAAAAAAAAAAAAGGCTATTGGCGAGATTAGCATTCGGCTAACATAAAACTACCAAGAATTATTTTTGATCATGGCAAGTTTTATGTAGTTTTATTCGAAAAAATAACATTGATTCTTTAATCAAATGGAAAACCTTTCTTATGAAAATCGAAGGGATCAGCACGTAAATTCTATTATGTCAATCGTTTTATAACGCTGTTAAAAAATACCCGGTGGCAAATATTTTGTTTACTTTATTCATTTTATTTTAGCTTCTTTTCAAATCTTTAACTGATCTTCTTTAATCAAACACGAAAACAACCTTTGGATGTCCTAACAGCAACTGATCTGATTCGGCCTTAAATTTTTGCAATCAAAGGCAATTGAATGGTAACCGTCTACAATGAGATCTCTATAGGTTTTTTCATTATAATTCAATCTTCTCATTTCTTTTTAAAACCGATCAGATTAGCATGCTTTTAGATTCTGCGGTGTCTGAACGGGGGTTGGCGAGCGCAACTTGCAGGGGGCAGAGCCCCTTAGTAAATATATAAGTTTGTTACAGTATTCGAATTTTTTAAAAACAGATCATTGACTTATTAAAAATTTAAACAGAAGCGTGATGTATATTTTCCAAATAAAAAGTGACGCTATGTGAAGGCGATATCGAATACTCAAATTCTTAAACTGCAGTCTGAAAATAATATTTTATAGCATTTCGTATGTTATACATAGAAATATAAAATGTAAAAATAACAGTAAATGTAAAAAGAATGCGCCATCTCGGAGAAGAATCTGAAAGCAAAATTTATAACCTGTCTTACAATGTTGTTGTAGTTTTACGACGGCCGATTATCTAGAAGATGGTTAAAGGCCAGAGGGGGATATCCTCCCTGTGCGGTCTTCCTAAAGTAACCTAATCTGCCGTGGTGATTATCTGGAAATGAGTGATTTTGATATCTTATGATAAATGTTGATGTCAAAATACTCTACTTTTTAAAACATCGGGGAAATAATTTTTTTAGTTCGCAATATGTCCTATATTTAGAAACAAATTTTCAATGTTTTAAGAAATTAAGTAAAAAATTCCATTTTGTAGGACTCAAATTTACGGATTTGTGATGTTTTGAACGTAATGATTTTTCGGATTTTTCCAGCAATAAAAACGGAATGTTGCGATTATAGTGTAAGGGATTACTGGCATTAGAAATTTAAATCCTAACTAATTCAATATCATCAAGCACTTCGCATTCAAAATAATATCTGTCATAAAAGGACTACCGAAATTCAATAATTTACCACGATTTTAATGGACAACAATCTAAGTCATAACATAAAAGTTTTCATAGCTAAAATGATCTAGAAATCGCTGCTGGGGTCTAAAATATTAACCTACGCAGCACTATCCTGATCGCTTGTCTTTGCAATACACTTGCGGGATTTAGCTTTTAAATTTTTCGGCTGACAACGCTAGTGATTATATTTCCGGGTAATCGTCGATTAGTGACCTTTGAAGTATACGAAACACTTGGTATGTTTTCAGTGAGACAATATGAAGACAATTATCTCTTTCGGCGCTGAATCTTTCTTCAGTTTTGGGGAAAAAAACACTTTTACGCTAATAAATTTAAAATTAGTTATCCGAAAACTCAAAATTTGCAGTTTACTAAAGTCAACCAATATTTAACTCACTGAAGTATAACGAATGTAGTTATCTTGCGTATTTTCATATGGCAATAGTCTCATTGAAAATAATGTTAAGACATTTTTTAAAAGGATAAACGTACATAAAAACTTACAAGTATTTTTTTTTGTGTGTGTGTGTGGTTTTTACAAATCTTTTTTTCGGAAAAGTTTTCCCTAGTAGAAACATTTGTTTCAAAAAGTCAAACATATAAAGATAATCATACAAGCTTTTATTGCTATCATTATTACTAAATGCTGAAACAAAAATGATATCATAATAATAATGTAGAGACATAAGCTATCAATATTAGATGCTAATATTAATAAAAATAATAATCAAGAGGAAATAATAATCAATAAAAAACATATCCTATTGATAGAATGCAAGGCCGAACGGGTTAAAGTAGTTTTTACTCATTTTTTTCAATGCATTTATTGCTTTCCTTTATCGGTTAATTCTTTTTCGGACAAACTTTATAATCATAATACACCATGATTTTACAAATTGCAAATAAAAACAAATGTATTGTAAAAATAGTTTTGTAAATATAGTTTTTTAAAGTCATAAATGCATTAATGAAAGACATAAAACTTCAAGTTTTTGATGCATGAAAATTAATGAAATATCCTACATAATGTAAGTAGAAATGTTCTCTATTATTTAAATAATTTTTGTACATATAATGCCTTTTTTTGTTTATAAATAAATAGTATATGAATTAAGTAGAAACATAGCATAAAAAAAGAAAAATGTTTCGTAATCTACCAAATATAAACCAATATATAGAGAAAGAACGCAAATTTAACAGATATTTTCTCCAGTAAAATTACATAGTTAGAACTCTTATTCAGATACTGAAGAAAAGATTTGACAATCATCTATTGAAAATGATCAAAATCATTTTGTATGCTGTATTCCACTTCTGTAAAAACAGTTACGTGAACCTCATAAAAAAGCGTGTTTACTTATTCTAACTTCTTTTTTCTTTCAAAAACTCACAAAAAATGTTTTACGTATGTTTTTATTATTATTTATTATTGTTATTATTATTATTATTATATAAATTTATAACATCTATATCCATCTACTAATCTCCAGTAATAACATACATATTGTGAATTCCACACTTGCATTATTTTCATTAAATATTTCGTAAAGAATGTGTTTTATTTGAAATGTAATCGCTAAAACAGTTTCAGAGCTTTTTCTACTTCTCTAAATATATCTTTTAGGACTAAGTGCGCCATAGGTTTATAAATTTGAATGTACAGTATAAATTATCAATGTACAGTCGTAGAAAAAAAAGTAAACACTCCTACTAACTCCTCAACAAATTATCGTGGAAGAAAATGACTAGTACCGAACGATTGAAATAAAATCTACTTTTAAATTATGTATATAAAATTTGCTTAGGGGGCCATCTACGTATTAAAACGAATCCAAACTTCTTTTTTTTTTCAATGGCAATACCCAATTTTCACAAGATATTTCAAATCTTCGGTTCAAACTATGCCTAGACACCAAATTTCAAGTCATTTTAATGATATGATTTTGAATTATAACCATTCAAAATATAATGCTTCTCAATGTTAAATTACATTTTCATATTTTTATTTATATCTCCTGAAATTATGCTCCTAATGTGCTAATTTTTTGTGTAGAAATAATACTAATATACCAAAACATAAATACGTTGAATTTGCAATTTTTATAATTTTATGATATGGATTATGAAATTAATATTAAAAAAATTATGAATTGCAACCTACAATTTTTTTTATGGATTTAGTTTTATTAAGTCCTGCTTTATGGAAATCCAAAATTTGACAATTTTCTTTCAAGTAGCCTTCAAATTATGCTTAAAAACCTGCAAAAGGACGTTTTAAGGGGCCGTCTGTGATAGAAGTGTCTAGATATTTTAAAATTTCTTCTGCTGTCGTGTAATCTAGCAGGCTCCATTGACTGATTGTGTGATGCTTAAGGTGTCTTGAACAAGAAGGTGGTCTTTTGGTTAACAATCGAGTACGGAACTTCTATTTGGATACAGCCCTTAAAATACGCTCGTTCTAAAACAATTAATTTCTCGAAAACTTATGTACGAATTCCATAAAAGTTTGTTTTTATGCTAATTGAAGGATGTAGAGTTCATTTATACTATCAGAAATGTGTACTGCTATTGAAAAGAAAACAAAGTTATTGTAGTTTTTAATAAGTAGATGGCCCCCTAATCAAATTTTATATACATCATTTTAAAGTAGATTTTATTTCCAATCGTTCGGTAGCAGTAACTTTCTTCTACGATAATTTGTTCAGAAGTTAGTAGGGGGAGTTTACTTTTTTTTTTCCACGACTGTACAATTAACTTTGAAATTATTTTTTCACGCTGTAAATTTGTACAAGATGCTGTCTTTTTAAAGTGAAATCCACTACATGTTAAAATGAAGATTATTTTTAAATATCTAAATTCGTTAGTAATTCGAGATAAAACTGATCAAGAGAGAAACTATTTTCTTGCGTTATCCACCTTTCCTGTAAAACATTTATTGTTGTATATGGAAGAATGTGTGTCACTGTAAAGTATATAAATCGTTTTTATTCTACTTCTCCGTTTGAAAGTTCTTTTTACTTTCTTCTATTTTTTGCAAGAAGAAAGTATTAGATTCGTGAATATTTTCGACGGATTTGCATGATTTAGGGGTCAGAAATACCGAAAAACATGTTTTTACAAAATGTCTGTCTGTGAGTCTGTGGCTCTGTCTGTCTCTTTGCGACACAGATATTTTGGTACTCTATCTCAAGAACTGAAGCACGTAATTTAATAAATATTTATATTCAGTTAGTCCCTGCTATAAATTGGTGCTGATTAGTTATTTGCGTAAATCGCTCAATAGCTGGCTCTGCTATGCAGCATTATTTATGATTTCCGCAATAGCTCAATCTCCAGAATAAATGCATCAATTTTTTCATCAAATCATCAAATTTCATCAAATTTCAGAATCAATTAGTCTTCGACATGAATTGACTTTTTCTACATTTTTGTGTAAATCGCTGAACAGGTGGCGCTTCTAAGCTGCACTTTTTTGCGATTTCCGCAATAGCTCTATCTCAAGAATTAATGCACGGATTTTCATCAAATTTCAGATTCAGTTAGTCCTGTATATGATTTGGTGCTGTTTACATTTTGCTGTAAATCGTCCAACAGGTGGCACTACTATGCTGAATTTTTCTTGATTCCCGCAATAACTGTGTCTAAAGAAATAATACACAAATTGTGATCAAATTTCAGATTCAGCTATACCTTATAAATATTGGTGATGATTATGTTTTGGTGTAAATCGACCAACAAGTGGCGCTGCTATACTGCATTTATCACGATTTCTGCAATAGCTCAATCTCAATAACTAACGAATTTTCATCTAGCTTAGGATTCAGTTGACGTAATTTTTGATAATTAGGTTTTTGGTGTTAATTGCCGATTAGATGGCGCTGTTCTGCAGGAATTACATTATTTTAGCGACAGTCATATCTCAAGAAATAATGCACGGAATTTCATATCTTTAGAATCATCATGACGGGCATAGATTGCAATTTAAGTTAGGCAGCAAATTTGGAAGTACTAAAATGTATCAGATAGAATAAAGTTTTAGGATTGCCACGTATGACTTGTTTCATTATGGAATGATGTGTACTTTCACATTTCATTGAATTCAGGAATGATCTTCATCTTCATTTATAAACCATTTCTTTTTAAACAGTTTTTGCGAATTATTCAAATGTCACACAATGTACCATTTGTTAATCTTTGACAGAGTTAAACGACGCTATACTCAATTATATGTAAGCGTAATTAACAACGGCAAAGTTTATGCTTGCCTATACTTATTTATATTAGTTGTATATGAATGTAAATATGTTTTATTATACATAAAGTTAAGTTTCTATCTAAACATACAAATCCATATGTTTATCTTGTCTTATATAATCTGCAGAAATTATGGGCATTTTTTATTCTTCATGTCGCAAGTTACTTGAGGGTTTTAAAAGAACAGTCGATAATATATATATTTCGAATCAGAGATTTATCACATCAGCCAATAAAATATGCAGAACGATTTTTATCCATTCAAAGTAAATTAGAACACTAATAATTAAAGATCGAAAAAATCTAATGTGAATATATTTATTATTACCAAGAAAAGCCTTTGTTCAGATGAGATATAGCGTTCATCACTCGCTTCATACATTAATTACATCTACATAAAAAAAAAAAAAAAAAAAAAAAAAAAAAAAAACTGAAAAAATAGTAAAGTAAAATAGGGTTGCAATAATTCTTGGCTATAAGTAATTTTCGGCAAGTCAAACAGAAGGAATGGGGGTTTTAACACTCTGATCCCGAATGAACAATTACTATTGCTTATCATTCAAACTAAATTTTTATCAAAATTTTCAAACTACATTAATAAGACAATTAAAAGTTAGAACATACTTACAATAATGAGACGTACAAATAACTCTATTTTCACAGGAACAACTACTGAAACTAAAATATACAAAAATATTGGATTACTAAAAGTTAAAAAAAGAAAAAAAAATGTAAACAAAATGTTCTCTATAAGTGAAAAGTTCAATGTTAGTCTATAATGTCTAGTTCCAGTTTATGTAGCAGTTGAACCGGTCTTTTTACCATGTTGGATTCAGTTTGAATTGCACAAGATCTGACTTTCGAATGTCTTCCTAAAAAGAGTTCTGTAATTCGACCGCATTTCCACATGTGCCTTGGAGTTTTATCTTCATTAATCAAAACCACATCACCAATTTCGAATTTAGTCGGAGCATTGACAGGAACTGAAAAATTGGCAGAACGAAGTTCTAGCAAATATTCCTGTCTCCAACGTTTCCAGAAATGATTTAAAACTTGATCTCGATATTTTAATATTTTGGTTAACGTTACTTTATTCGATTTAGGCTCAGTAACACAATGGAAATCTGATAGAGAATTTATTCGCCTGCCAAGTACGAAATCTGAAGGAGTAAGTGGAAGTGGTTCACTGTTTTCTTCATAAACATATGTTAGTGGACGACCATTAATCATAGCTTCAATTTCAGTTAAAGTGGTTTGTATTTCTTCATATGAGAGACAAGATCTTCCGAGAACTTTCTTCAAAGGAGTTTTCACTGAACGAACCATGCGTTCCCAGAAACCGCCCAACCAACTGGCTCTTGGAATAATGAATTTCCTAATGATGCTATTTTTATTAAAATATCGTAAAACTTCCTCTAACGATATTCGGCTCCAAACTTCTCTAAGTAAATTATCAGTTTTGATAAATGTTTTCGCATTATCACTGTAGATTATTCGACAAATTTCTCTACGAGTTATAAACCTCTTAAATGATAAAAGGAAAGTTCCTGTAGTTAAATTGGTACACAGTTCAAGGTGCACAGCTCTAGTGACTACGCATGTGAAAAAACTATGTATGCCTTTTCTTGGCTAGTTTTTTCTTTGACATAAATAGGTCTTGCAAAATCCACAGCACAGGTATAAAAGGGTGGTGATTCGGTTATACGATCTTTGGGTAATGGTGCAATTTCTTGCTTCCCAAGAGAAGCTTTAAATTTTGTAGGTATAAGGCAATGTTTCAGTACAGATTTTATCAATTTTCGTCCTCTAATTATAAAGTATTTTTCTCTTAAATGAGTTAAAGTTGTTACAATTCCATAATGGATAACCTTTCCATGGGCATTCTGAATCAACAATTTGGTATAAACACTCACATATGTCACTCATCAGTATAAAAGGGTTCTTTTCCCTTTGAAATAATTCTGAAATTTGTAATCTTCCAGATAACAAATCATTCTCATCCAATTTTGTATTCAGACTTTACAAGGTTGAATCTTTATCGATGGGCTTTCCCCTTTTCAGTAAATCAATTTCACGATTGAAGACAGATAACTGGGTTTGTTTTAACAAATAAATTTCTGCCTTTTCAATTTCTGGAGCTGTGAGCTCACCTGAAATTTTAGATTTTGATTTGTTGATATTATTTAGAAATCTTAAGATCCAGGCTGTGATGTTAAGTAATTTGGAAAGAGAAATAAAATTATCTAATTTTAACAAAGACTCTGGAGGTACAACACCTAGTGTAGAAGATAATTGAGCAGAACTCAAATTTGATAATTTTCTTTCGTTCAAAATATTTTCATTAAATGGTGTCTTTTCAGGTTTTGGCCAACTGAACTTTGGTAATGACAACCATTCAGGACCGCAATACCATAATTTATTTTCCAGGAGGTTATATAAATTCTCGCCTCGAATAAGAATTTCACTAGGATTATCCTTACCCGGAATATATCTCCATATTTTAGGATCAGTCAAAGATAGTATTTCTACAACCCTATTAGCCCCAAAGGGCTTCCAAATCGTGGCTGATCCTTTAATCCAATATAACGTAATTGTGGAATCTGACCAAATATAAATTTCCAAATTTTGAAAATTAAATGAATTTTTCAGATATTTAGACATCCTTGTGACAGCGTTTCTGTCCCATAGGTATCATTTTTATTCAAAATTAATTTAAAACATAACTTTCTTACTTTTAGATCATATTAGCCTCCCCCCCCTCTTTCCTATAATGAAATAGGTGATTAAATTCATTTCTCAAAAACATCCAGATTTTATTAATGTGGTTTCTTTCTTTTTCTAAAAACATCTTTATTTCACGCCGCTCAAAAATTGCATTTTTTTTTGTTGTTGTTTTCACTGCATTCACAAGTTGTTTTTAGATAGACTTTCTTTTAATGTCAGGTGTTTTCTTTTAGTTGGTGTGTTTAAAAGTTTTGCAGAAATTATAACATAATGTAACGACTGTAAATTAGTTACACAGTCATCTTAAAGTTTTTTTGCAAGGGATAATTAACCGGGTGTACAGTTTTACACATGCAGCTAATGTACTGTTGGGCTTCATTTTTTACGCACGGCTGGTGACTCGTTGCTATTTTGAGTTATAACATAAGGTATTTTTTTTATTATAACTGACATGGTATTTGATATCGGTAAGAGTTTTTTTTTTATAAAATGTAGTCACATGCATAAAGTGAGCTGTTAGGTACACTTTATTTTTTTAAAGGGCTATTCACATATACTCATTAAACTAAATCTTTGGCATTTTTTTTATTCTTCAGATTTAATTGTTTTTAATTTGCGAGTTCAAGTCTCACAGTTGTCTTGTGACGGATACATACATTCATACCACATAAGGTACATTCCTTGTTATTTTTGGCTATCAATGTGTTTTTTTTTTTCCTTTCATTCTTTTCTTGGAACATGTTTGGCTTACATAACTTCTACAATTTTTAGCGTAGAGTTATACATTTTATGCACGCTTCTGTTAACTTAAGACAGTAATGAATTTGGCAGATGCAGTTTTAGTTTCTTTTTAACCCTTAGTCAACCACTTATTCAACAGTTTTCTTTCACATGTAGTTCATATGTTGGATATTTGTTTGTGCTTCACAACAGTTGTTTTTTTAATACATTTTGGTACATTCTTATACATACATTACACTAGTTCATGTGTTGATTTACATATTTTGTTCATTTGCTTTTACACATTGTACTTTGCTAGCGATTTATTCGGCAGTATTTCTTTTTTTTTTTTTTTTCCTTACAAGTAGTTCATTGAGTTGTACACACTGGCTGGTTTAGAGTTTAACCAGAGCTTACACACACATTACAAATAGTTCATTTGTTTTTTAACCCTTATTCATTTCATTTTGATGATAACTCATTAATTATGTAATTGAATCTCACTCGTATGCAAGTGTCTTGGGTTATTACACATATACTGTCTGTTTATTTTGTTGGCAATTACATTACAATTTTAGTTCATTGAGACATTAATACATAGAGTTCATGTGATATTATACAATTTGTTCATGTGTTTACTTACACGTTGTGTATGCTTGCGTACACTTTTGTTCATGTGTTGCATTACAAGTAGTTCATGAGTTTGGGGTTTTTCCCCCCCTCTCTCCACACACATACAGTTTCTCCTTTTACTTTTCTATATTTTAAATTTTACACGATGTTTCAATATTAAAATACTTCTTTTTAACAGTTTTTACTTTCTTCTATCTTTACAAGAAGAAAGTATTGGTTTCGTGAAAATTTTCGAATTCCAGTTTTCGACGGATTTACACGTTTTAGGGGTCAGAGATTCCAAAAAACATTTTTTTACAAAATGTCTGTCTGTGAGTCTGTCTGTCTGTCTGTCTGTCTGTCCGTCTGTCTGTCTGTATGTGACACAAATTTTGTGGGCGCTCTATCTCAAGAATTAATGCACGGAATTTAATAAAAAATGATATTCAGTTAGACCCTGATATAAATTGGTGCTGATTAGTTTTTGGTGTAAATCGCTCAACAGGTGGCGCTGCTATGTAGCATTTTTCACGATTTCTGCAATAGCTCAATCTCCAGAACTCATGCACGGATTTTCATCAAACATCAGATTCTGTTAGTCCTTGACATGAATTGAAGTTTTATGCATTTTGGTGTAAATCGCTCAATAGGTGGCGCTGTTGTTCAGCATTTTCCACCATTTCTCAAATAGCTCAATCTCCAGAACTAATGCACGGATTTTCATCAAACTTCAGATTCAGTTAGTTCTTGACATGAGTTGAAGTTTTATGCATTTTGGTGTAAATCGCTCAACAGGTGGCGCTGCTGTGCAGCATTTTTCACGATTTCTGCAATAGTTCAATCTCCAGAACTAATGCACGGATTTTAATCAAACTTCAGATTCTGTTATACCTTGACATGAATTGAAGTTTTATGTATTTTGGTGTAAATCGCTCAATAGGTGGCGCTGTTGTGCAGCATTTTCCACGATTTCTCAAATAGCTCAATCTCCAGAACTAATGCACGGATTTTCATCAAACTTCAGATTCAGTTAGTCCTTGACATGAATTGAAGTTTTGTGCATTTTGGTGTAAGTCGCTCAATATGTGGCGCTGCTGTGCAGCATTTTTCATGATTTCTGCAATAGATCAATCTCCAGAACTAATGCACGGATTTTAATCAAACTTCAGATTCTGTTAGTCCTTGACATGAATTGAAGTTTTATACATTTTGGTGCAAATCGCTCAACAGGTGGCGCTGCTATGCTGTACTTTTTAGAATTTCCTCTATAGTTGTGTCTCAAGAACTAATGCACGAATTTTCGTCGACGGATTTACAAGTTTTAGATGCCAGAGATTCCGAAAAACGTATTTTTGCAAAATGTCTGTCTGATACTCTGTCTGTCTGTCTGTTTGTCTGTATGTATGTAGCACAAATTTTGTGGGCGCTCTATCTCAAGAACTAGTGCACGGAATTTACTAAAAATGTATATTTAGTTAGTCCCTGATATAAATTGGTGTTGATTAGTTTTTAGTGTAAATCTCTCAGCAGGTGGCGCTGCTATCCAGCATTTTAATTTACTGCATGTACTACAAAAATTTCGTGAATTGACGTTTTGCCCCTTGTGGTGTAAATCGCTCAACAGGTGGCGCTGCTATGCTGTATTTTTTAAGATTTCCGCATTAGCTCTATTTCAAGAACTAATGCTTGGGTTTTCAACAAACTTCAGATTCAGGTATACCTGGATATGAATTAGTGCTGTTTATGTTTTGGTGTAAATCGCTCAACAGGTGGCGCTGCTATGCAGCATTTTTCACGATTTCCACAATAGCTCAATGTCCAGAACTAATGCACGGATTTTTATCAAACTTCAGATTCAGTTAGTCCTTGACATGAATTGATGTTTTGTACTTTTTCGTGTAAATCGCTCAACAGGTGGCGCTGCTGTGCTGCATTTTTTGTGATTTCCACAATAGCTCTAGCTCCAGAACTAATGCACCAATTTTCATCAAACTTCAGATTCCGGTGTACCTTAATATGAATTAGTGCTATTTGTGTTTTGGTACAAATCACTCAACAGGAGGCGCTGCTATGCTGCATTTTTCAGAATTTCCCCTACAGCTCTATCTCAATAAGTAATGCACGAATTTTCATCAAATTTCAAATTCAGGTATACTTTCATACGAATTGGTTCTAAATGGATGTAATTCCTTGTACTATTTAAATGATTTAATTGACGTGATTTATATAGAAGAAAGTTTTGTGATGGCCACAACATACTAGTTTTTTGTGTTTGCATAATGTCAGAACATATCAATGGCATCATCACTTTGTCTCTATACAAAGATTTTAATGTTTCTAGGAGTTATCCGTCACATGACATTTTAAACTACACATACATTTCGAAGTTGTTAATTTTAACAGGTAACATTTTTTTTTTACACTTTCATTGGATACTTCTTACTTGGAGGTGGCAGATCGAGTAAGATATCTTGTTACACTATACAAAATTGTATGCAATTTATTATTAATTTTTTTATAAGTTTGCCAGGGGTTAAATTTTGATCAATACACGGAAAGTCAGGATGACAGTGTAAAAATTCATAAAATGCTAAATTATACCATACTGTGATTTTTTTTTGGAAACCGGGGACTTAGTTAAATTGCAGGAATCTAAAAAAAAAATACCCCTTATTATTTAAGGCAGAAGCCATAAGATGATGCCACTAGAATTCACAAAATTCCAATATTTAGGGCTACACTTGTTTGAGCGCGTGCAGCTTGCACAATTTTTATCTCTGGTAGTCCTGTGCGTTATGCACAAATTTTTGTAAGTTTCTTATGCCAGTAATGAAGCAACCTAAGATAATACAAATAAGCTTCAATTTTATGAAAGAATTCATCTTTCCTTAAAGTAACAATTTTTACTGGTGTGTTTTTGTCCTTTGTTTTTATTTGCTTGCATTTATTTAATATTATGATCTCATGTAAGATCAAATTTTGGAGAAGTCGTAAATGCAGTAAATGCTTCTCTATATGAATACATACATGACTAAAATGCTGGTACCAGCGCCACAATACAATGATAAAAAAAAATTAAATATAGGATCCTGTATTATCAACTAATGTGGCCCTTTTAATTTGTGGAATATTTAATTAAAAAAAATTATTTTGAATATTATGAGCGCTCGGTCATGGACATAATACAATTCTTGTGAATTGTTTTGAAAGCAAGCAAATATATTTTTTTCTACTTACTTATAGTTGTATAAAATATTTTACAGGAGCTAACGGGAAATAGTTTCACAGACAAGTTAAAATAAGTTTCTTTGTAGATATCAACTTAAATAGTTAATTTTACTTATTTTGTCATGATACATATTCTGTAAGTGCGAAGGTGGACAAAAGATTTTAAGTAGATATAAAGCTGCAACGTACACGTTTCAGCTTTCTTCTGTTGTGGGGGTGAGTTATGTGACAGCGTTTCTGTCCCATAGGTATCATTTTTATTCAGAATTAATTTAAAACATAACTTTCTTACTTTTAGATCATATTAGCCTTCCCCTACACTCTTTCTTATAATGAAATAGGTGATTAAATTCATTTCTCAAAAACATCCAGATTTTATTAATGTGGTTTCTTTATTTTTCTAAAAACATCTTTATTTCACGCCGCTCAAAGATTCATTTCCTTTTTTTCTTTGTTTTCCCTTATCCGTCTGTTCCACTGCAGCTGCTAGTAACAACATCTCTTCATTTAATTTCATGCAGAGAAAAGCTTCCTTATCACTGCTAAGATGGAACCGTTGAAAATCTTTTAACAACGAATGTGAAAGGAATGTATTTTATGCGAGTCACTGCATCTTTCCCTTTCCTCAGTCTGCAGTATGTAATTTTAAGTAACACTTGTTTAAGCGAATGCCAGTCTGTAATATAAACACCTCCCAGATGTTTCTGCAGTCTCTCACATCGAAATGAGATGCGGTTTTTAAATTCACGTTGCATGGAGGTTAAATCTTTTTGTCAGTTGGTTTTACCAGATGCCTTTCTTGGCATTTATCGATTGTATGTTGCGGGCATTTTAACGTAATCATTTCGCTTAGATAATGATTCCCAAGATTTGTGGACTGGCAACCATTTTCCATGACCCGTTTCATTGTTCTCATCGGGGTTGCTGGATTTTTGGGATAATCATTTGGCTCGCGAATAAAACCTTTGTCCACAGTTCGTTCAGGGTGCCAATGTTTGAATTTGGCGAAGTGTAGCGACGAGTGTGATATGATTCCTTTGAAATCACGCTCTCAACTTTTGATCTCCAAAGAAAGAGGATGTAAGACCTTCACGGTCTGTGGGTCACGCCCAGGCGTACCTTGTAAAATATTTACTCTCTCTCTCACTCTTAATTAATTATGAGAAAGATCTCTTTTGTAACTTTAAATTTAAAATGTTCAATAAATTTTCATAGTTCCTGTAATATGGTTGGAGTTTTTGCATTTAAGCGAACCATCCCACTGAACACCTTTACAATCCTTGCAGCTATTAATGCACCCATTAATTCAAGACAAGAAATTGTCAAACATTTAATCGGGGCGACTCGAAATTTTGCTCAAATAAGACTAGTCATAATTTTATTGTCACATGTGATACATCGAAAATAAGCTACGGCACAATAAACCTTAGAACTAGCATCGGAAAAAAATATGAATTTCGATTGGGCCAGGATTCGATTCTTCAGGATGATCAACATATTTATGTATATGGGATTTAATCGTCGCAGCCGAAAGAAAGGGACTGCAAGTTACCCCAAAAGCAGCTCGTATAAATCTCAAAAATTTTAAATCATCCTTTTCGTCACCAAACCACAAAATTTTAAATAATCCCGATCTTCTTCTGTTATCCCAATTTTCAAAAACGCTTTCTCTAAGTCGGCACTAAATGGAGCATTAAATTTTCTGAAATTATGATGTTTTACATGTCATGATTTACATGTTTATGAATTTTCAAAGAATAGTCGATAAAATATATACTTCGAATCAGAGAATTATCAAATCAGTCAATAAAATATGCAGAACGATTTTTATCCATTCAAAGTAAATCAGAACTTTAATAATTAAGTATCAAAACAAATCTAATATGAATATATTTATTATTACCAAGAAAATCCTTCGTTCAGATGAGATATAGCGATCATCACTCGCTTCAGAATTTAATTACATCTACATTTAAAAAAAAAAAAAAAAAAAAAAAAAAAAAAAAACTGAAAAAATAGTAAAGTAAAATAGGGTTGCAATAATTCTTGGCGATAACTAATTTTCGCCAACTCAAACAGAGAGAAAGGGAGTTTTAACATTACTTGACGAAATATTACGGAATAGATCCGTTTTAACAGTTCTCAAGATACATAAAAAGGGTTTATGATTTCAGCCGCTGTTGATTACGTTCAGTCTTCCAATACGCAATTTTTTTCGAACCAAGACCCAAAAGCATATGGCCTGGAGCCAATATCCAAGTCTCCTCCTTATGAAGCGATACATCAAGATTTGTTTTTCGTCGACACGGGATAATTTACGATTTCGAAAGATCTCCAAAATCTAGTACACACTCGAAAAAGATACTTTCGCTTTTTCTAAATGTTCCAGATATCTATAATTTTTGAACTGGGCACAAAAAGAATGCAGCGTAAAGATGACGTGAACATAATCGACCGAGACATAGTAACGGTTAAGAAGACTGCGTCGGCTCATGTACCATACCGCTTCAATCCCACTCAGAATTCTAAATTTTATAAAAGAAAAAGCCTTGGAGTGACATGATACTCTTATGAAATTTTGAGATTTGCAAGAGAATGTTTCCTATTGAAAATATTTATTTATAATCATTTATACGTGTGGATTGTGTTTTACATCTATTTTAGTATTTTTAATACTTGATGGAGAAGGAAACTATTTTATATACAATGTACTAGGCATGATATCTCTTTCTTTCAATTGTGTATATGAACTTTCTTAAGATTTTGAGTTATGACGAAAAATAATTGTTATGTATTTACACATATATCTACTTACAGTTTTTTATTCTTAATATGCAACAGCTATGAAGCACACGCAGTGTATACATGTGCAAAATCACATTAGAATGTAATTTTGACATTGTAAATTAATTTTAATCTCCTTTAAGAAATATTTAGAAAAAAATATAAATATATTGGAAATTCTTCCTCAATCACATCATATAAAGAACAAAACTGTAGTCTTATCATTCCAAAATCTTTTATCAGTGACATTTTTTGTAGAATGAAATTTTATTTTTTTTTGTGCTTGCTTTATTTTCTAATGTTATATTTTACATACACTATCACTTATGTTTATCAAGATGTTCACCAGTGACGTTTCGTGTAAATGTAATATGTTTTTTTTTTTTTTGTTGTTTTATTTACATTTAATATTACCTTTATTTAGATTTAATGCAATATATATCACATTTTCTATTAAAATATAATTTCTTTTAAATATTATTAAAAAATACAACCATTTTAAATAAGTAAATACTAAATTTTACAAATTATAATTCTATTACAATGTGGCATTTATAATATTTAATTTTAATTAAAAAAAAATCAAATATTGTACCACTTACACGTACTCTCTATTTTTACATTTTAAAAATATATAAATAACAAGAAAGATAATTCTTCTGTTTACTGCATGTTTTATTTTCAGAATAAAATATTTAGAATATTCCCAGTCTGTAAAGTATGGATCATATTTTAAATCACAAAGTCTGTATTGGCCTTTACTTCAAATAAAAATTTCACAAAACTCTAAAGCAATGAATATTTTATATCATGATTTCACGTTTTAAAAGTAGAATTTATCCTATCCGCTGTCAATATTTCAGCAGGTATTTTTTCCCGTTGTTGTTTTTTATCTTGCTTTTTACAGTCTAAAATCTTGAATTCTGTTCATGAATAAGTTAATGCAAATTATTAAGTAAATTTGTTTTCGTAATTATTATAATATATTATATTTGAGACTTTGTATGTTTTTAATTTAATAAACTTCAAAATTTAAAATTGAAATAAATAAATATAATAAAAGTTAAATTAAAACATAAATTAATCATAAATACTTTGAAAATTTTTTATTGGCTTTCGTATGTTTTGATATTTTAATTATAGACCAGGATGCAGCAGCACAGCGAATCACCTCATCGAGTTCACAGCTAAAATTCTAGAATTAGTTAAAACTCGATTTACATTTTAAATTGCAATCGGTCTGCCAAGTCATATCTTGGTGGAAAACATCTGAAAACCAGATTTTAGAGGTTGACTCGTAGGTTTACCATTGTATTTTCCTGCACACAAAGGTACACTGTTAAAAATCTGGGGCATTTGCTGCATCGTCACTCCATCGCTTTTATAGGAAACTGTAACTTGACTATATTATGAGGCATTCTCATTGGTCAGAACAGAAACATTCTATAAAAGTGGTTGAGTGAGTATGCAGCAACTGCTTCATATTTTTAACAGTGTAGGAAAGCCTGAAGAACTGAGAGCAGGAAAACATAATAATAACCCCTACGAGTCAACTGTTAAAATCGGGTTTCCAGGTGTTTTCCATCAAGATATGAATTGACAAACCGATTGCGTTTTAAGATGCAAATTGAGATTGAATTATTCTGGATTTTCAGCCGTAAACTTGGTGAGATGATCGTCTGTGCTGTTTCCTCTCTGTTTATTATCAAGATACAACATTTTCATGATTGGAAATTGTTTGATAATGCTAAGTAAGTATTGAATAATACTCAGGTAGTTTTCATGTACCACGAGTTTCACATTATTCTTAATTAAATCACAGTTGGGAGAGCTAAGTTCTAGATTTCACGATTCTACTTATATCACATTAAAGTCAAGAGCACTATGAATGTGTTTTTTTTTTTTTTTTTTAAACTCAGAATCACTTCAAAATTACAAATTTTCTGTTTGTATACGATACATAACTATTTACATTTAATTTTATACATATTTACAGCTTTTAAAAATCATCTTAAATTTGTGGAAATTTACATCCAGCCAGCCTTCATACGAGATTTAAAGACCAATTAATAAAAGCACAATCATTTTTCTTTGATTAGATGTCATGATAAAAAAAAATATCATGTTTTCATGCTCGAGATCAATTTCTTTTTAAAAATTTAAACAACATTAGTTCTATTTTAGAAGACCAAGACGAAAAATCAGTCTTACACGCTACATACAAATTTACATCATACTATAAAACTAAAGAAAAAAATGTTTTAAAACAATTCTCTAGTCATATCACGTGAATATTGGTGCCGGTCCAGTCTACATGAAAGAGGCCCGCACAAGGGAGTTGCAAAAAATATTCCACACTAAAACTTTTCTCGTAAATTTGCAGACTTTTTAAAAGCACAAAAAAGTAATAAAATCAACCAACGTAATTCTTTAACGTTCACATTATCAAGATATTACAAAAATGTAATATCTAAAATATGTATTATCTTGTAATGTCCATTTAATTATAAAATTTGAGAGATTTTCTTCATATTTTGATAATAATTAAAAAAAAGTATCTTTACATCTATGTTACATAATTTTAGCAATAGTTACAAATATTATTTAAACAATATCCAAAATTCATAACAACGTACTGTGAAAAAAAAGGGAATAGAATATGTTATACCAGCTCTTACGAGAACAAGAAGTGCAGGAAAATACTTCGTCGTAGCTATATGTTAAAATGATTATATAGAAATTTAAATTAATCAAAAAATTGATATTACTACATACATCTTTTTTCGGAATTTTCTAATGTTTCTTCCCCAATATACGATTATATGTGCATTGTACATAATCGTGCAATGAATTTGATGTATAGTTTCAATAAAAAAAAAATAATAATAAAAGTTAAGTTTAAAATAATAAAAGATATTTTGCCAATAGCAGGACACCAACGGTCTGTTTGTTATTTACAGAATTGTTTTAAAAAAACGTGTTTTTTTTAAACGTTTCAGAAACATGTAATGTTTAAGGAAGGTTCGTAAGATAAATAGAAAAGGAACATTTCTTTTGAAAAAAAAAAAGTAGTGTTCAAAAGAATGATCTAGTGGCGCCCTGGAATAATAATAAAAATAATACTTATTATTATTATTAGTTACGTAACTTAAATGTTTTCCATTTAAAACAATAATATAAAATTTATGAACGTTTTATTTTATTACCAATAATAGCATCATAAATTTTTTTTCTACAATTCTTGGCTCCTATTGGTACAAAAATTGTAAAAGCACATTTGTTCTGTAATATAATATTCCCTTAAAAAAATAATTATTGTTTGTATGTATTTATGAAAAGTAATTTTGTGAACACTCTGTTGCAAGAAGCTATATGAGAAAATATTTAACTGCGAATTAAATTGTATAGTTGCAAATCTCTCAGTGTATTTCTCGTTGCTTATAGAATTTCTCAATATATATTCTTCTTGCCCTTCAAAGACACCGGAAACGTACAGAATGCGCTGATTTGTGAATGAAAAATATGAAAAATATAAAAATTATTAAGTAATTCTGTGTTCAAATGCTTAATGTTGAAGTTCGTATTACATCGCTTTCAATATTTCGAATAGCATGTTACCAATGATGTACGGAATTTGTAACACGTGTGATAGAGTTATTTCTTTTTACTTTCTTCTATCTTCAGTAGAAGAAAGTATTGTAATCAAAATTTAATTCAACATCCGGCTTTCGACGGATTTTCATGTTTTAGGGGTCAGATATCCCAAAAAATATTTATAAAAAATTTCTATTTGTCCGTGTGTCCATCTATCTGTCGCCATTGTACCATCAAAGAGTGTAGGGATTTATGAATATAATTGAACCAATTTTTTAAAAAAAGTTTTTGATTATAGCAAGCAGGTCCTCCCTTAATTTGGAAAAAAAATCGCCAGAAGGGGGCGCTGTAATTACGATTTTTAGTACGATTTTGAATATTGTACTATCGAAAATTTTATGAACTTATGTATAGAATTGAACGAAATTTTTTGTGTATGTTTTTGGCCATGGCAAGAAGTTCCTTACTGAAATTGGAAAAAAATCCACCAAAAAGGGGACGCTCTAATAGTAATTTTTCTGTAATCTTCTTAATTTTTCGAAATTATATTGTACACCAACGGCTCGTGAATCGACGGTAAATTCCAATCCTGATAAGCCGTCTATTCGCGACTATTTGTGATTTTATTAAATATCATGATCGAGATTAAATCATTTTTACTCCGATTAATTGACTGAAGCAAAAATTTAAGATGAAAGTCAAATTTGATATAGTATTGAACTAATAAAAATGAAATATTGACATTTGTAACAACATTTTGAAATATTAAAATATATGAGATAGAAGAAAGTTTTGGGAATGGCACATCCAACTAGATCTTTTTTTTCTAATTATATCTAAAAAATGTGACTACTGTTGCTTTTATACTACTTCTAGACACTTAAAAGTCACTTTTTTCGCATGAAATTAGATATCTAGGTTTAAATAGTTTATTTTTATTTCATGTTTATTACTATTATACCAATACTGGACATTGTATTAAAAAAGAATATGATTAAATGTTTGATTGTTTTGTGTTTTTGTTTTTTAAGACGAAATCACATAGAGTATGCCCCTCGGTACTATGTTTCTCTTAAACATCAGTGCCTTTAAAAGTTAAATCTCGGTTATATTATCAAACTTTTTAGCGAAAAATTTAATACATTTATTTAATTCTAAATTCATAAAATAAGGCTATCGTATAATTTCTAAGATTTTGCGTTTAATATGTATTTGACTTTCACTTCCCTAGGTGGATACATTTTAAGTATTCATTACAATAAATGCATTATAAATATCTTAAATTTCTAAGATTTCCCTTGATTTAGTGTCATACAAAGGGCTACAGGGCATAATGAGTCATCTACATTCTATTACACTCGAAGTTTAGATTATGTTCAGGTTCACAAATTATTTACTAACGGTAACTGGAAATGGGTCAACATAATCACATTCTGAATCCATTATAATTCTCGGATTTGGAATGTAGAATGATATGAGAAATGATCATTGCAAGAATACCTTAAAATAATCTAACACGTTAATTGAACAATAATTTGAATAAAGGTTAATGCTCTTTTTAGTTACAAAAATCTTACATAATAATTTTGAATAATATAAATGTTGAAGGCGTAGATATTTTAAAAGATTCAAATGTAAAATTTCCCTTTTAAAAATGATTGGGGTAAAAGAACTTGCACGCATTAGGTATACATGTAGCGCTAGGGATATCGTTTTTAAACTGGACATGTACTTTCAAAAGATTTATTACGAGGATAATTTCCGTATTATTTAGTTCTAAACAAATTAGTAGAAAGTACAGAAAAAGAAACTGTCTGGAAAGATTAGTTGGAAAGAGCACGTACAGATTGAGATGCGGTGTTAGCTAGGTATAAGTGGTATGTACCCATATATGTGGTATTATATAGGCGTATCTTTAAATATAACTTTATTATATAATTTTAATATTTAAACAGCTTTTTTTAATATATCACTTCTGTTTAAGTGTACTCCCGAAAAATTAAAATTGATCAGCACTACTAAATCTGCCACAATCATCGTATAAGAATGGCACTTATTCCAATCGATTGATAATAACGTCATGAATGTAATGCTTAATTTTACTTAAGGAGTGGTCTACATATGAAAATTGTACCAATTAAAAAATCAATAAAAATATCTAATTGTGTCATCATAATTAGAGTTTTTAGTGCAATTTACCTTTAGACATTAAAGCCGAAGTTGCTCGGTCACAGAAAGGCCGACACAGAGTGTAATTTGTGAGGAGCACATCGTCACAAAAGTAAGAAATGAGCTAAAGTTTATAATAAAAGGAGAAACCCACGTCTTTGGTAATTTATTTTAAACAAATTAAAAAAAAATATTTCATAAAATATTAAATATGGTTTTAAATACGAAGTTAATACGATTAAATACGAAGCCTTTTTACTGTTTTGGACGGATATTTTTCTGTACCCTTACATGTCTGTGTGTTTTATTTCTTAGTATTTGATAAATTAAAATTTTATTAATTCTTAAATAAGTTACCATATGTTAACAGCATAATCAAAGTAAAATACTGTAATAGTAAATGTACATAATTAATCTATTTTATTAAATGTAATGAAAATTCCTTATAAAGCCTGTTTCATTTCTTTTTTAAACAAACATAAAGAAAGTCGAAATATTGTATTTTATATATATATTAAATAACTATAATGAAAATTTGTAGAACATCATTCCATTTCCTTATTTCTGTGCATTTTTTATTTAAAAAAAAATATTTTATTACTAAGAGAAACTGGAAGTTTCTGTGGATATTTGACAATTTGCAAGTGCATGCAATAATTAATTTATGAATTCATTTTTTGTTGTTGTTGTTTCTTTAAATTAAAAGAGGATCAATGTGTGTGGTTATTTTTTTTCTTTATTGTTCATTTTTGTGGTTACATAAGTATTTATACGTAAAAATCTGTCATAACATGTCTTTCATTAAATGTATTGTTTTCTAAAGCATCAGTAAAGAACGCTATTTTTTTTAATATTCTGATCATTTTAAGTATTTTCTATGTTTTTTGCATTGTGATTCTATTATTTAAATTAACGAATAAAAATAAACATAAAACTTTAAGATTATTTTAATTATATTTAATTTCATATAAATTCTTAAAAATCAATGTTATTTTCCCATTCCATTTTTCTTCCTTTTCGATGGTGAGCCAACTTAAGTGATATGTTTGAACGCCTCAATGACATATTGAGCAAAGGTTAATAAAAAGGAAACTTTTAATATGAAAAGTAATAAAAAAGAAAAGTGCCCAGCTAAACTGATGGCATTGAGCTCACAGACTATTCACACTAATTGTATATTATACTCTTATTTTAAAGGATAATGCCCCTCAAAAAAAAATAAGTGAAGGGGAATTAGCCCCCGTTTCCCCCTTTATACTTAACCAGTGAACCTCCAAATCTAATCAGGGAAGCTCCTTATCATAATAAACCGGTATACCAAACTTGGAGCAAATCGAATAATCTTGCAAAAAAAAAAAAAAAAAAAAAAAAAAAAAAAATTATCTACATTAAGGGGGTGGACTAACCCCCCTTTATCCTTAACCAATTAATCGCCAAAACGAATCAGGGAAGCTCCTTAACATAATAAACAGGTATACCAACTTCGGAGCAAATCGAATCATTCTGCATGAAAAACCCATTTATCTAAATTAAGAGGGGCGGGGTAACCTCCCTTTTCCCCCTTTACCCTTAACCAATGAACCCCAAAACTAATCAGGGAAGTTCCTTAACATAATAAACCGGTATACCAAATTCGGAGTAAATCGAATGATTCTGCATGAAAAACCCATTTATCTGAATTAAGGGCGTGGACTAACCCCCTTTTCCCCTTTTATCCTTAACCAATGAACCCCCAAAAATAATCAGGGAAGTTCCTTAACATAATAAACCGGTATACCAAATTCGGAGTAAATCGAATGATTCTGCATGAAAAACCCATTTATCTGAATTAAGGGGGATGGACTAACCCCGTTTTTACCCCTTTACCCTTAACCAATGAACCCTCAAAACTAATCAGGGAAGTTCCTTAACATAATAAACCGCTATACCAAATTCGGAGCAAATCCAATCATTCTGCATGAAAAACACATTTATCTGAATTAAGGGGGGTGGACTAACCTGGTTTTCCCCCCTTTATCCTTAACCAATGAACTCCCAAAACTAATCAGGGAAGTTCCTTAACATAATAAACCGGTATACCAAATTGGGAGCAAATTGAATGATTCTGCATGAAAAACCCATTTATCTGAATTAAGGGGGGTGGACTAACCCCGTTTTTACCCCTTTACCCTTAACCAATGAACCCCCAAAACTAATCAGGGAAGTTCCTTAACATAATAAACCGCTATACCAAATTCGGAGCAAATCGAATCATTCTGCATGAAAAACACATTTATCTGAATTAAGGGGGGTGGACTAACCCCGTTTTTCCCCCTTTATCCTTAACCAATGAATTCCCAAACCTAATCAGGGAAGTTCCTTAACATAATAAACCGGTATACCAAATTCGGAGCAAATTGAATGATTCTGCATGGTAAACCCATTTATCTGAATTAAGGGGGGTGGACTAACCCCGTTTTTCCCCCTTTACCCTTAACCAATGAACCCCCAAAACTAATCAGGGAAGTTCCTTAACATAATAAACCGCTATACTAAATTCGGAGCAAATCGAATCATTCTGCATGAAAAACACATTTATCTGAATTAAGGGGGGTGGACTAACCCCGTTTTTCCCCCTTTATCCTTAACCAATGAACTCCCAAAACTAATCAGGGATGTTCCTTAACATAATAAACCGGTATATCAAATTCGGAGCAAATCGAATCATTCTGCATGAAAAACCCATTTATCTGAATTAAGGTGCCTGCCTACGTACGGAGCAATTTTTTCCAAAAAAGCTATTTAATTAGTTTTTAAACTTATTTTTACTAAAATTAGGACTAGAAAATTTGAAAAAAAGTAAAAAATATTTCATTTATTGATAAAATTTTGGTAAATGGAGGAATTTATAGTAAAATTCAGTGAAATTTGGCCCGAAACGCAAAACGCTCTAAAGGAAATTCTACTGCATGTATCTTAATTTCCTTTTTACACTTCATATTTATGACATTGGTGAAGGCAATGAACTAAAATCTAAGAGATTCTTTAAGTATTTCAAAACTTATAGCATATCGCACCTGTTTACATGTTAATTTTCATAAAATTCATCGATGTCATTCCACAAAATCATCCATAAAACCAAAAATATTTATTCTAAATTTAAATCTTTAGTTCATTGCCTTCACAATAGTGTAAATAACATACATTTTAAATTTCATAGTGATATTCCAATAACTTTTTGAGAAATCATGTTTTGCGGATGGAATTTTCACCGAAAATTACATTTTCCAAAAAATGCATTTAAAGTTTAGATTTATGTTTTACTTCAAGAATTTACAGTAATATACATCTAAATTTCATGGAGCATATTATTTACATTTCTTATTATTAAACAAATGCATCCAAAATCGCGAAATTTCTCCAAACATACGACCCTTTAAAAGCAATTTAAAAATTTAAAAATTTTAAATTTTAAAGCCCTTTAAACAGTACCTTCTTTTTGAGTGACAGCTGTTGAGTAGTTTTAAAACCGCTATAACTCCGGATCTATTTCACGTACAATAAAAACAAATACAGTTTTGGAAAGGTAAAGAAATGGTCTTTAATAAAATAGAATAAAATCCATTTGACAATTTTGGTCGAAAATTGCATTTTCAACGTAGTCAGATACCTTAAGGGGGTGGGGTGTGGACTAACCCCGTTTTTCCCCCTTTATCCTTAACCAATGAACTCCAAAAACTAATCAGGGAAGCGCCTTATCACGGTGAACCTAGGAAAAAATTTTGAAGTAAATCGGATGTTTCTATCAAGAGTTATCGCGTTACGTACATACGTACGTACGTACATACATACATACATACATACATACATACAGAACGGGCGGGCACATTAGCTCTCAGGCTTTGATAGCCTGTGAGCTAAAAATGACAAGATACTATCCAAATATGACGTCGAAAAAACCACGTCCCACCAAAAAAAGAAATGTATTTATGTATCGCTTTGTGTCGCCTGGTGGCGTGGTCAGTAAACGGAGGCTTCTGTCAGCCCGAGGGCCCGGGATCGAGTCCCTGGGTAAGACATGGATGTAATTGCGAATGTCCCATTTTAGTTATATAATATATGTAACGGAAAATAAAAACTGTTGTGACTTGTTGTTATTTCTATGTGTAATAAGGATCATTCGAGGCGACAGCCATTGTAGCTATAAGCCCCAAAGCATTGTCCACTTCGATGGACTTCAGATGTATCGCTTTGTTTATGTATTTACGTTCAATTAAAATAATACATTCGTGAAAATCACTAAAGATTTTTGCGGTAAAACATTGAAAATATGACGCTGTAAAAACATAATGCATGTATTAAGGCATAATATCTGGTGACTTTAAGATTGTCTCATGTATATAGAGTAATATTGAAAATGAAATACCGACCTTATGAACATCAAATATTTAATCTAATATCATTAATCTGTGTCAACAAAAGTAAAGTCCTACTTCAGATTGCACTTTGGACCTAAACATCTGGATGAATAAATTGTAGTCAGATGCATTCACGTCAGATCACATTCTAAAACACTTTTGAGAAATTTATGAATATCTTACAACTTAATAAGAAATTATAATGGCAGTTGACACAACTTAATATTGACTTATGAAAAAAAAAATATATGTGTGTAAGTAATAAGTAATTTAAGAGATCTCAAATAGGGTAATGACTCTATTATCGACGGAAAAGTTATAAGTTTACAAAACAGAATTTTATTTAACTCATTACCGAAGATTGGCAAGTTTTCTTGACACTTAAAGCGCACAGAATATCTAAATTTGAAAACCAGTATTTTAGTACGGAAATTTTCTCCTTAATGTATCTCAAATTTTGGGAGATTATATAAATAAAAATTTATATTATAGAAAAATTCTTGTCAACTGGTGTTGGAGAATTAAAAGAAGTGTAAATAGTTCGTCGTGAATTAGTTAAACTCCTGAGTATTTTATGCTATATATCCTGTGATATTTGCGTTCAAAGAAATCGTTAAAGCAGACAGCAATTTATTCTGAAAATATCAATTGTGTACTGTAATATAACAGTGGAACTATTTGTATTTTCTCTTCTTTTTTACAATGGTATACTTTAACTACACATTTGGTTCATTTAATATTAGAGATGTAATCTAAAACATGCAGTAGTCGAATAAAACTGTTGCCACAAAGCTAAATTAATATTTACTTGATGTATAAGACTATTTATTTGAAATGTCCAGCGACTCTTATTATTATTATTTTTTTTTATAATGAAAATATCCGTCGAAATATCTAACTGAAAACAATGGCACACTTGCCTTTATTTGCAGTGTTAAAGTGATTATTATAATTTACGTGGAAGTGAAATGCTACAATATTCACCTATATACTCGTATGTCCAATTTTGGTTATATGAATTGAATGATATCAGTTTATTAATAGTTATATTTCCAATAAAAATTTCAAAAAGATTGAAATAAATGAAAATTACTGACAGCAAATTAATATCAGACATGCATAATTCGCCTATATCATGGAAGAATACATTAGTGAATTAAAAATTCGCCAGAAGAAGGTAAATATATAGTTGATTCTAGAATATCATATAATATATTTATTTTCCCTCTAAATAATTTATCAGACACAGACAACTTCGAAGGAAAGTTCATTTTTTTAAAGAGCATGTGAAAATGGGAATTAATTTCATTTTTAGGGTTTCATTCATCTGACGAAACCCTATTCGTCTCACTCCTCTGTCTATCACATAGCTCGCTCTCAGAAGCTATATAGGTTGGAAACTTGAAATTTTGGATTCTTATAGACCTCACATTCTTATTCACCTCACATCAAAAGAAAAATCATAAAATTTCGAAAAAAGTCTTATATTTACCCCTCTGTGCTCTAACATGTGTATTTTAAGCTTTTTTTTTCTAACTGAGCCCATAATTAAGCTGAAGACTTGAGATTTTGGATACGTATGGCTGAGAACCTCACATCAAATGGCAAAACATAAAATTTTTAAAAAGTCTTATATTTACCCCTCTGGGCTCTAACTTGTGTATTTTCAACAATTTTTCTAACTAACCCCCTAATTAAGTCGGAGATGTGAAATTTTGCATACTTATAACAGAACACGTACGATAGCATGGAAAATCATAACATTTTCAAAAAGTCTTATATCATTTACACCTCCGGGCACAAACTTCTGTCTTTTTAGCAATTTTTCCAACCTCCACACTTTTTAGAAGTGGTGCATTTTCTAACTTTTGCCGACACTCCTTTGACCACTCTTTCATATTATGCACCATAGACGTACATATTTTAGTTCCAGTATTTACCTCCAGGGGTGCTACTTATTTCGGGTGCTATGGACCCGATCTCCACGACTAATATATCTACGGATAGTTTGTAAAAAGTAGTTTCGTTCGGATAGAGAGTTGTTTAGAATAGAGTGCGCCCTGGTTGAGAAATGTGGAACTAAAAAAGTTTGCGAAACGATAAAGAGTTTTGAAAGGAATATTAAACGAAACTCTCTGCGCGATCTGTGATCACACTTACCCGTTTGTTTATATTTGTTAACTACTTTAAAAACAAATGTTTTTTTTTTTTTTTTTTTTTTTTTTGGTAAAAGTGTTATAATACATATTAACGCATGGGGATTAAATAAAGTTACACTGACGATTTTGTCAAAAATTTGTTAACATTGTCATTAGAACATTTGAAACAGATTTTGAACAGAAATTTATTTCTGTAATCCTCACATATACGAATTCAAAAACCACCTAATTTTCACACTATCTCGAAACTATGAATAATAAATTTGATATAAGGAGTTCCAAGCTTCATTTAGCATTAATTTTAAATTACTTGATCAATTAATTTTACATTTAACAATATCATCAGAACTTGAAAACAATATCATCAGGATATTACAAATATAACGACCAAAATAAGCGTTGTTATTTAAATTATATTTTTCTTTAAAAAATTTGTATGTAGATGACATCCTTGGCGAAAATTTAAGTATGTCATAAATTAAGACACTCTATTACTAATGGATTGTCTCCTGACACATTTTTTCACATTTATATGCGACAGAAATATCAAGGCGATGGCGCTGTGTTTTTCTTTTTTTTTCTTGACTGAACATAATTATTTAATCGAGTCTGTATATTTAATTTAAAACGGCATAAATTATAAGGTGTTACATAGATTATTTTTAATTAGATTTGTTGTTGTTGCTGTTTTTATTATTCCTTTAAAAATAAATTAATGCATAAATTGACTTCAATTATCCTTTGCATGAACTAAAATAATATTTTAATTTAAAAAAGTAGTTATCTACATTATGTATGTCTACATTATATAAACAAAAAAATTAAATAATTTGTTTTAATTTATTGCTCTATATCATATATAACATCGTTTTCAAATATTAAGTAGTTAATTTAGAAATTAAAACATTTACCCGTGAAGTGAGTTACTACTTTCTTTTATTGAAGAATTTGTTATATATATATTTTTAATTTCTGAAAAGAAAATTCCTGTAATTTTTCTCATGTCAAAGGTATTTCACTTTGGTAAAAAAAAGGTGAAAATGCAATTTTGTGTCTCGAAGTAAAACAAATATCATTATTCAGTCTGCACACTGGTCAAATCCACAAGTGTCTGTATTTACTGCTGTCATTTGGTATGATACTAATAAAGTAAAATCTTATGCAATTATTTCAGAAAATATAATTCATGATTGATTTTCTGTAAATGCTTTTCTGCTCAAAATTTAAACACATCATCCCGAAAAATTTGTACTTGTCAAAACTGTATCAGTTTTTTCTGGTGGTTGTGCCGGACAATTCAAACAAAAATATAATATTATAAATATCATTACAATTAAATCCCTCTTCAATCTAAGTGAGTTTAATTGGACCTTTTTTGCAGCAGCTCACGGTAAATGTTCAGTAGAGGGATATGTGCTGTTGTAAAACGATATGTGTGAAATAAATTGTGTGCAAAAAAAGCATTCGTAAGGAATGCTGCCGATTTTGTCGCAGTTGTTCATAGCAGAATATAGATATGCATACTTCATGTACAATACAAGGAAATCGAAAAAAACAAACAAAGAACATATTTCATTACTTTGGAAAAAAGTACGAACAGTAAATAACACGCAGCAAATACATTTCGATGAAGTCATTCAGTATGCCACTATCAACCACAAACCATACCCATAACACTATTCTAACAAAATATTTGTCTTTCATAAGGTTATCAATAATAAATCTCAGCGTTTAAAATGAATGTTTGTGGAAATTCTATTATGGACAAAATGTCACAAACACTAAGCATTAAAAAAAAAATAACGTTATTAATTTATGTGATATAATATGAAATGAATGAATATCATTTTTTGAAAAGATATAGTTAGAATGCTATAATCTGTATAATTTATTTCTGTATTCATATTCACAGAATTTTTATGTCAAACACAATTTTTGAACATTCATTTTTTGTGGTCACAAGAGTAACAAAATTTTGATTTAATATCTAGATAAGTAAATTATTTTTTGTTATAAATTATATCTATTTTATGAAGTAAAAATTATGTGTTTTTTAAATGTTATCACAATTTTATTCTGAATACATTTTGAATTATAATAATAGCATGTGTTTAGAAATATTGCTCTGGCGGTTACGAGAGTAACAATGGACGTTCCCATATATATCTTTTTTAAATGCACATAATTTAACGAGCCTAAGCCTTTAAGCCCCTCCCTGGGATGGGCATAGATTGTAAATAAATTTTGTCACTGTGATACCGAAATTTGAAGGATTAACATGCATGAGAATCTTTTGGGATTAGCACATCCACCTAGATTAAGGGGTCTTGTACCTTTTAAACGCCTCGAAAATTAACGAAAAACTTCAAAGTTTGAATTAGTCTACCTTCAAAGCCTTTTTATGTACAAACATGAAATTTTGAATATTGATTAAACAGATTGTGCTTTGTAATATGCTTCCATTAGAAATGTATTAACCCTTTACAGAATTTGTGTATTGTTGAAATCAAAATAGCTCTTTTTTTTTACCCCATAAGTCATTGCGCGCATGATATCTTGATAAAGTGTATATGGATTGGCATGAAATTCGGTAAATATACTAAACATATATGTGTGTTTAAAATGATCTACTCTTAGGCTAAAATCTTTTCATTAACTATATAAAAAAATATTTTCGTAAAAAAAAAAATAAAAATTTTGTATTTTTAATGAATAAAAATAGTCATAACTAAAAATATTACCATAGTAAATACTTAAAAGTAGACCATTTTAAACACACATATTTGTTTAGTATATTTACCAAATTTTATGACAATCCATACATACTGTTTGGAGATATCATGCGCGCAATGACTTATGGGGTAAAAAAAAGAGCTATTTTCATTTTAACAATACACAAATTCTGTAAAGTGTTAATAAATTTCTAATGGAAGCACAATCTGTTTAATCAATATCCAAAATTTCATTTTTATACATAAAAAGGTTTTGAAGATAGACTAATTCAAACTTTGAAGTTTTTCGTTAAATTCCGTCGCGTATAAAAGGTACCAGACCCCTTAAATATTGCAACATTAGAAAAATGCCCAGCAAACGCTTTTACAGGTAGATCAAAGTGTAATGGAATTTTTTTTTAATTTCTTCTCATAAGCAAACTATAAATAATATAGACTTCATTATTAATATGTTACATTCTATAGTGAACAATTATATAAAAAAATAACGTGTAATACGAGTATATTTACGTACGTTATCGCACTGCCAGTAGGACATATGAATAGAAGGATAGTAAGACAGACAAACTGAATTCATAAATTGTTATAAACCATGTTGATATGTGTTTAAAATATCCGGATGTTATTTCAAGGAAAAAATGTACTTTTTGTAAAAATTATAAAAACAACTAGAAGTATTCTTAATTTAATACTTTTGTGTGTTGCGTCAATGATTTGTGTGCAGGTAGGTATTCGAAGGCCTCGTAGGGGTATCTGAAGCACAAAAAATATACGGGTTTTGGAAGCCAAGTAAATTTACGTTTACATGAACTTATTAAATTTCAAACTGACGGTTTAAAATATTACACTACAAATTTTGATCCTTAAATATGCTCATGACCTCTAAAAAGAAATTCGTTTTCATATAACATTAATATTTTAATAGTCGTTTGATAAGTTTAATAGGTATTCAACACCGCCTGCCATATTTTTTAGGAAAGCGTAAAGAAAACAAAAGTAGTTGATTTTCAGCATACGCAATGTTCCGTTCAAAATGGTCCTAAAATTGTAAGTTACTTGAATGAATTAAAAGTATTTTTCATGCTTAACAGATAATTTAACACCAAATCTTGCAACAAACAGAATGCATTGTCACCTTAAGAGAAAAGAAAAATATATTTTCACGAAATTGTCATACAATTACAATCGCCTGTGTGTAATGATAATGTTAATAAATAACTGTTCGTTGTGAGATTTGTGGTAGTACGTAAACGTTTCTTGTATTAGTAAATGCATTAGAATTTTTGTTAGTGTTAATTTCTAAAAAGCAATAATAAACTGTAAATATATTTGATGAATACCAAATGATCTGTTTTTTTTTGTTTGTTTTTTTTAATTTAATTGATTTCTATCTCGGAGGTCCTGGTAGCTAGAATGCCTGTTGTTGTGATATTACAAAATGGTCACATCTTCAAAGGGCGACAAATATCTGATGGGGTGGGGAATATTGATTTTAATGTCAAAGCACACTCTGCCAAATACATGGTTAACATTTGATTCAGCAACGTTATGCAATGACATAAACTCACTTTAGAATATTTCAGGTACTTCAATACACTCTAAGAAATACTTTTTTCATATTATGGAACTTATATTAGCAGCACTGGTTCCAGGGTTTTCCCGTTAATTGCCGAATATCCGTTTATTTATTCTCCATTACAGGAGTTAATATATACGTGAATTGAAGAAAGTGGGGGTAAAAGTGAATGTCCTTACCTAGAATGGAACCAGGTAACTTAACACTGAGAGACGAGTACGTTAACCATTGGACTACAGACGCACAGAAATGAAATGCTTTGAGATAAACATGTTTGCTTCAGATTGGTATAGCGAGATTAGTTTCATTAACACGTTAGTTAAGTACCATGTCAGTCACCGGTGACTGACACAGAAGTTCCTGTTTAAAGTGCGTCATTCATCGTTGTCTGACGGTCTAAAAAATGAGATAAAACTATCTATCTATCTATCTATATATATATATATATATATATATATATATATATATATATTGTTTTAAGGAATTACTCAAAATTTATTTAAAATTTACTTACCTTTCATTTATTACAAGATTATACTTTCTTAAAAATTACTTAAAACATTGTAAATTTTTCAGCTTCAATATCAGTCATCGTGTTAAAAAAACGTTTAATTTTTAAGTTAATTTCGGGAAGTACTCGTCTTTAAAGAGATTGTGTCTGGCGTTTTAATATTTTAGTATTAGTATTTTTAAAATAATTTTTATTTTTTTCTTTTCTCATTCATTCAAAATTACTCGCATTTTTTTTTTTTTTTTTTAAGTTGAATAAATTGAATGAATTTAAATAAAGTTGAATTTACAAAGTTGTTTATAAAAATTATTCGGATTTAAAATTTATATTAAATGGAAACATTTATAATATATTTTAATTTAAATGTGAAATAAAAAAAGCCTGTTTACTCAAAAAAAAAAAAAAAAAAAAAAAAAAAATTCTCGAATAAAAATATAGTATTCATATTTTACATCTAGCAGATTACTCAGAAATATTTATAATTTATATTTTTATAATACACTAATATAAAAATGTAAAACGCCAGACACAATCTCTTTAAACACGAAATCTTCCATAAAGTAACTTAAAAATTAAAACTTTTAAAAGAAATTAATCAAGCCATACCCGTCTGAAGCAAAGATAATCACTTCAAAGTACTACTATGAAATTGTAGTACAATGGTTAACGTACTGGTCTCTTAGTGCTAAGGTAGCTGTTTCGATTCTAGGTAAGGATCTTTTACCCTACTTGCTTCAATTCACGTATATTTTGTGGCTTTTACCAGTTACATTTTAATATGTTAACCAAGTTTTGTCTAATCCTGAAATCTAAACCCTCATCTCGGTGAGGGGATGGCCTGTGCAGCAGAATAATAGTTTTCCCCCATTGTGAATAATCTTTTGAGGCCCCATGAAATACTGTTTATTAAATATTTATCAAAGTAATGATAATATAATTTTTCATTCATTTTTATATAATTTACTTAAATCATAAAAAAAATTATTCATATGGATATGGGTTTAATTCATTTAAATTGTAATCAAACTTAAATCAAATTTCATTTATTTTAATATATATTATTTAAAAGGTTTTATCTAAGTCTATATGTATATGAAGAATTTTTTTTTTTAGTCCATTATTACTATTATTTAATAAACAACAATTATGGTTGTGCTTAAAATTTTGAGATAGATTCTAATTGAGACCGTGAATTTCAAAACTCGCCTCCTCCAGATAATCAATTTTGGAAAATTAAGAAAAATTTCTAACTACGTCCATTGGTTTTCATTGTAAACCATCCTCAAAGCTGGTAGACGGGAGGTACTGCGTTCGAACCCAATCGCGCCAATCGCCCCAATCGTTTGCAGTTTTCCGTGGTTTTCTTCGAACCTTGGATATCCTTGCTTAAATACGGGTTAGGTTCCCTTAAAAAGACACCACGGAAGGCACATCTTCCTCGGGCCTATATTCCTCGTGTAGATAATCGGTCGTCATAAAAACAACACAACACATTGTACATCAATATTTTAAACAATGTCTGAAATACGAGAAAAAATTATTATTATTATTATTTTTCTTTTTTTCTTTTTCTTTTTTTTTTTTTTTTTTTTTTGGCTGATTGTAGCGTTTTTTCGGTGCATTAATATATTAAAATATATAATAAAAATCAATAGAATAGATTGTTAGCGAAAACAAGAATTGTTGAATTTAAAGGTATTTTTTAATTAAAGCGAGTTTTGGAGCTCATATATATTCTCAATCTAATTATAATTTTATATTTCGCCTCGTTTACAATATTGACTTATATATAGTTTTAAAAACATAAAAATAAAGCATTTTATTGAGTAGATGGTTTTTATAAAAAATAGAAAATGTTGTTAAACTGCTTAAAAATTATTTAAAGATATATTTCTAGACAAGGAAGTGTTCTTTGATAAAATAAATTAATACATATATACTTTGATATTTCATGTAAATGTTTAGAAAAAGAATTGGTGATGCCCCTCAACTATATATATTAATTTCAAACTGATATTGTGCATTGTGGAACATCTACATATTCAATTATACCAACTATAATATTATACATAACAAGACGCATTTTTCATTTTTTTTTTTTTTTTTTTTTTACATTAAAAAGTACAGTTCATTCATTTTTCTTTTATATACATAGAATTACACATGGCCAAAAGTTTAGTTTGATATCTATCTATCTATATATATATATAAGCTGTTCTGTGTGTGTATGTCCGTCCTCAGTTTTTGACCCATTTTGCACGATACTAGTTGAACATACGTTTTAGAACGTGGAAAAGGACGCTGCCAACTTAAAAAAATATATCAGATCACTCTTTACCGCTTTTATTTTAACCACCTTCCATAATTTAAATTATAAAACAATCTATCTTATTAAATTTTCTAATTCAATCGTTTCTTTCTTGATGCCACACCCTAAAACAGGCATAATAAATGAAAAAAAATTATAATACGTGTATTTTTTTTTTTTTTTTTTTGACAATAAAAATTCAGATCTCTCACTATATTTTTGCATTTTTGAAATCAGTGTCATTCTAATCAGAAAATTAAACTTTTTTTCTATATATCCGTAAAAAAATATAACTAAACGTGTTTTAAAATGACGTAGTATCATCCTTTGCTTGTTTTTGCTGTTAAAAAATCAATTTTAATACAGTTGCTTTAATTTCAAGTAAAAGAAAAATTAGAAAAAAATTAATAATTAAAAAATCGTTTGCCGGATATGACGTTAATTTCTACTTAACTGACATAACGTTCTTATGATGTTTTATTCTGAAGACATACTCTTGATCTTCTGAAACTAATCTTTATTATAACCATTCATAAAGGGAAAGATTTATTTTTAAGCCACGAGAAATAAAATTTCAGTAAATGCTAGGTCGTTTGATGTATTTATTACATTTTTCCGCGTATTGTCGGGGAAATCGCATACTTCTGTTAGACTTGCTGAAGAAAACAGACATTCTGGGCTTAAACGCCGAACTATAAAACAGACATTTATATTTGATGAAAAAAATATAAGGAAACAATTCACTAAATATAGTGTCACTTTCTATAAACACGTTGTCACTTTCAATAAATATGACGTCAAACTGATTAAAAAAAAAAAAAAAAAAAAAAAAAAAAAAAAAAAAAAACGGTTGTTACTTATCTATTTTGTTTTAGTCCCTTAAATGCAGTGATAACATTCTGCGATTTATATTAAGTACGCTTACATGAAATATGTTTTTTTTTTTCTATGATTTATAAAATATAGAAAATGAAACATAGCAAATGCTATGTAAGAGTTAGGTGTTTTTTTTTTTTTTTTTTTTTTTTTTAAGAAAGCTTCAGTACTATCATCAGGAGCTTCAAGTCCGGTATCAGGACAGCTTCTGGAATTTGATGTCATTTACAGGTTATTCGCAGTAAATTTAGTTTTTTATGAATGAAATTTTCCATTTAAAAATAATTATATAATTTATTCATTTTGTTTTAGTCCCTTAAATGCAATGATAACATTATGCGATTTATATTAAGTACGCTTACATGAAATATGTTTTTTTTTTGTTTTTTTTTCTAGGATTTATATGAAATAGAAAGTGAAACATAGCAAATGCTATGTAAGAGTTAGGTTCTTTTTTTAAAAAAAAGAAAGCTTCATTACCGTCATCAGGAGCTTCAGAACCGGTATCAGGATAGCTTCTGGAATTTGATGTCATTTACAGGTTATTCGCAGTCAGTTTAGTTTTTTATGAATGAAAATTTCCATTTAAAAATAATTAGGCAATCCACCCTGGAAGATACGTGGTTAAAGATGATTCATATACCGGCCGTTCAAAGGAATAGAAAAAAAAATCGTTTTTAAGTTAAAACACTAAAATATTTTTTGCATTTGCTATATCTTTTAGAATCCCCAACAGCTGCATCAAGAAACATTTTTTGGTACTTTTTTATTAACAAGTGGTCAATCGTCATTTTTTTTCACAATTTATTGCAAGCTTCATTAGTCTGATAATTTCGAATAGTTCTATTTGAAATGTGTTAAATTCGTATTTTATTTTTTGCGGTGTTTTCATTTCGTTTGACGACTTAGTTATGGAATATTGCACGAAAAAACGCCCAAATTATGAATTTCTTACATTGTTTTAAGAGCAACCAGATTCATCTTTTGTTACTGGGTTACACGAATATTTGAAAGATATTCTTGGTAAAAAATTAATAAAAATTAGTAAATTGAGAATCACTTTTCAAACAGATAGTACTGAAATTACATTTTGCTTTCCATTAGAGTTGAAAAAGTCGAATGTGTGATGTTTACCTAGAGGTTAAACAAATTGCAGTAACAGCAAAATTTCTGGGTTAGGTCATTGCCACCAAAATAGGATGCCAGCTTACTCATGCACATGTCTTTTCCTTATAATATTACATTCAGAGCAAATGAATTCATCCTTCTTAATTTTGGGTTGCAAATTTAAAAAGATTCATGCATGAAAATTAATTTAAAATCCATTAAATTCTGAAAACTGTATATAAGTTTTATGATTTCTAATAATCAGAAATCAGAAATATTTAAATAATAAATAATAAATAATTAAAAGCAGAATCAATTAAAATCTGGATATTGAGATATAATTTTCAAATAAATTTTATTTGAAAGTACTTTTTCCGATTCAGTGTGAAAAATCATATTGTTCATGTTTAGAAGTTAAGAAAAAATACACTATAGGCATAATGTATGGGTTAAATCGTTGTCACCATCAGTATGATATCATCTGTAGATTTAGTTCACTAGCATATTTTTACTTTATAATGTATATATATATAAGCTTTTCAAAATAACAGACATTACATTGCTCTACAATAAAAAATAAAAACACTAAAAACAAAGGACGTTTCGGATTCCTTCTGAATCCCTCATCAGCTAATTCCTAAAGTAAAAGTCATTCAAGTTTTTCAATGTCACAAAAGAGAAAGATACTGGAAATATCCATTCAATCGATCGAAAGAAAAAAAGAGGCGTAATAGATTGATTATCACTAAAGGTCAGTCAGACCGGCAATACCTATTACGGGTTAATACGGAATTGCAGTTAAGGCCCTGGCCACCTAACTCAACGGATTTTAATCCTATAGATTGCATTTGGACTGTCATGGAGCGGCAGTTCAGAGCTAAAAACAACCATATCCCGGATTTGCGTGACCGCTCATTGAACATCTGATTCAATCGTGTCTCCGGCCAACTACCAAAGACTTGTGGTATACATACCAAGATGAATCGTAGCTGTTATGCGGGACAAATGTGGACCGACGTTTTATTAGGTAAGTGGTTACAATGTTTTGGCTCGTTAGTGTACATATATAAAGCTGCAGCGAAAAAGTTCGTGACGGAGAAAAAGCGGTTATTTCTCTGTTGCCTACGACAACGAGTGGTTTCTGACAGTAAAGATTATGAAAATTTTTATCGATTGGCTAAAATTAATAAAACTCAGCAAGATATCGATTTTAAAATTCCAGAGCAAATGTAGAACATTTTTTGACATCCGAATATCCATTTTATTTAATCTGTCGTTACATTTTCTTAATTTTCTCAAAAAAGTGATATATAAGCGATTATACAAAAATTCCGAGGGAAAAAAACGGACATGAACGATGTTCATTTTCAAATATTTGATAACAATACAAGAATATGAATATGATTAAATACCAAAAGCAATGGAATATGACATCATGAAAGAATTAAAAAATCCCTGCCGGCCCGGCCTACAGGCGGACGTAGATTTCGAAGTTAAGTATATTAATTGCACCAACAAAAACTAAATCATTATTAGATATAAATCCACTTTAACAGATTTATCTGGCCGCTTTTGACGAGTTTCTATTTCATTTTTATACATAATAGCTAGTTTTATCAGAATCATGTCCAGGAGGTATTCAAAAAAAAAAAAAAAAAAAAAAAAAAAAATTCTATGCTTAACAACTCGAAATTTAATGGTACATTTTCAGATTCATTTTTAATAGAATAAATACGAAACTTGCTGACGTGATTTTTGAAAAGATTTATAAGCGACATGTGTTTTTATTTTTCTTTCAATTAATTGAAACTTGATTAATGAACAATTATTTTCTCAGTAGGACAATATTTTTCGCTTAGGAAAATTCTGTTCAAAATGCCCACTTTGACATCATTTGAAATATATTCTGCCTCTATCAAAAAATCGATCAATACGTTACATTATATACAGTGGGTTGCCAAATTACTAGAGACAGTCATGAAGTATAGGTTTTTTGTACAATATTAGGATATAATTTGAAAATAAACATTGTTTTTAAGTTTAAAAAGCTTTCTTGTTATAGTTGAAGTATTAACGCAATATTAGTGTATGAAAAAAAAAAAAAACAACAAAAATATAATCCAGTCAATTTGCCAATGTTAAGTAAAGAATATTAATATTTGGTGACATTTCCTTTGGCTTCAAGGAGTGCTTCGATGCGTCTCGACATGCTTTCTATGTAATTTCTGGCACTTTCTTTTATTTTAGGGTTGTGATGCCATACATGTATTAGTTTTTCGATGAGTTGTACCTTGGTTGTAATCTTATCTTTGGCGATTTCCGGAGTGTGATCTCCCATAAGTTTTATGTGGGGTTCATGTCAGGTGAATTGCCAGGCCAAGGTAAAACTGGGATATTGTGGTCTGCCAAAAACTTTGTAACACTTCTAGCTTTATGACAAGCCGCTGAATCATGCATAAACATGAACTATTCACCACCCGGGAACCATTCTTCAATTTTCGGGAGCAGACGATTTTCCAGAACTTGCCTGTACTGGTCTTGTCTCATGGTTCCCTGGACAATGTAGAGGCGTCCAACCCCTTTAGCGCTTATGACAGACATCACCATTTTTTACCAGGGTGTTTAAGACTTTCCGCGATGCAGCCAGGGCAGTATTTTTCGTCTGGGTGTCGCCTGACAAAGCTGCTTTTATCGGACAAAATCTGAAAGGTTGATTCATCTGAGAAACACACCTGAAAAGAAAAAAAATAAATACGTTAATAATTTAGAAATAAATGATTTTAAATGACAGAAATAATAATTAACTTAACAACTGACCTCACTCCAGTCATCAGCTGTTTTCTGGTGGTGTTTACGAGCCCAGGAAAGGAGCTTCTTCTTCATCGCTTCTGTCAACCGGGGTTTCTTGGCTAGGCGATGACCTGTCAACCCTTCCCCCACTAATCTCCACTGCACAGTTCTCTTAGAAACTGGTATTCCAGATTCTTGAACGGCGTACTTTCTGAGTACGGAGTCCCACACTTTTCTTTCTGTTCCTAAACAGATATCCCGGATTTTTCTATCGGTACCTGGAGTTGTAATGTGTTTTCTTCAGCTTTTACCTTTTCGTTTGGGCGAAAGTGGCTGGTTTTTGTCCCGATTTATTTTTATTCTATTGACTACTGACTTGGAAACTCCAGCAAGTTCTGCTATCTTCCTTCGAGAATGACTCGTATGCAGAAGAAGGGTTTTTACCTCAGATTTTTTCCCAGGGGACAAAACAACCACTCGACCCATACTGAAATCAATAAAAATAAAAAAATAATTAAAATAGTAAATAATTTCGCAAAAAACAAATATTTAGTCAATAAAAGAAAGATAATACTCACATATAATTCTTAGCTTTCCAAAAAAGCCAAAGAATTTTGTTTAAATTAAAGAAAAGCGTCTTCCACTATTGCGTGTGTAAAAGACTCAGCGTCTCTCCCGTTATTAAAATATTTATAGAAAGCAAACAAACCTTTTAACATACCAAAAGTACTTAAAAGTTGAATTCTAGAGATGTTGAAAACGGTAAAATACATTCCTGAAAAACTTTAAATCACTTAGAGGGGCAGTCAAGTGCGCCCAAAGTAGAAAACTAGCAAAAAATATGACTGTCCCTAATAATTTGCCAACCCACTGTAGTTACTGAAGAAGAAAATCTATCAATTGGATGCGTTTGAGAGCAAAAATGAATTTAAAAATGAGTCAGAAAATGAGCAATTTGGATTCGAATACACCCTTAATAAGATGAATTTTTTTCTTCAACCGCTATGTATTTTTAATTTGTTTTTGCTGTAAGAATTGGTCCTATCAAAAACTTGTCTGCATAAATGTCGAAGACAATATTAAGAAGATATATGATAAATTCATGGGGATTTTATATCTTGTGAATTGACGGAGTTATGGAAATTTTTCTTCTTCACCAGCCTTTTATGTTTTCGTTTTATTTTTATTTATTTTTTCGGTACGAATTGGTCCTATCAAAAATGTGTGAATATAAAAGTTGTAGATAATGTTAAGGAGATTTATAATAAAATTAATTGGATTTGATATCTTGAGAATTGACAAAGTTAGGAATTTTTTTTTCCCCAAAAACATATTTTTTGCACCCCTTGAGCCCACTTTTAATTTTGTCAAAAATCTGTGATACATAAATTTTTGGTCCTATTGTAGAAGTAATAAAAACTTTAAACTGATTTGATATGTACAAAAATTAAGAAGTTATGGGTTTTTTTCGGTTTTCACAAAACCCCTCCCTATTTCAATCTCCTTTGTCCGATTTTGCCCATTAACGAAGTTGACCGAGATTTTATGCCCCTTTATTTTATGTATCAGTTTGGAAGAGATTTGTGCAGAATTTTGGAAGTTATCGTGTCCAGAATAAATTAACATACACATATACACATATATATATATATATATATATATATATATATATATATATATATATATATATATATATATATAAAGTTTTTTCACTGAGGGTGGTTTTGGGTTCTAGGGGTCATGATCGGAGTAGATGTGCAAATATTTTCAGAAATTCCAACATGGGAACGACGCCAATAGGTAGTATTTCATACGAAATCTACCTGAAAAGAAAGTGAATATCACGTCATACCGGAAGTATAACGTAAATTTTCTAATATTCGACAATAATACATGGATACAAGGAAGAACAATAGTAAGTACAAATAGCAGATGGATATGGCGTCATATTGGAAATAGAAATAATATTTTCAAATACATGTAAATAATACAAGGAGAATCAATGTAAGTAACTGCAGAAATCAGGTCAATATGACGTAATATTTAAAACAAATAGAAAGTGATTTCACGAATGACTTTTCATATTTAAAACAAGAAATTTGATTTCTATTTAATTTTTTTCATCAAGATTCAGGAATATTTCGGATAAGAACGCATTTTTTTCAAATACTGATATAAAATCAAAATGTGTAAAGCTTTTAATAAATTAAAAAACAGATATTTGTACAAGATTCATGTACTGGAGGAAAAACAAATATGTTGAAAATTATTTTACCGTACATAGTTAATTTTTTTTTAATCCACGGCAACTCTGGGCACTTCAATTAGTTTTATGAATATTCAGAAAAGCATGATATTATTTCAATATTTTAACCACTTCACCGGCTGCCCCGAGATAAGTCGGGGGTAAAAGCACTGTTTCCCCATACCTGTCGCCGGTGAAGTGGTTAATTGTAACGAGCAGTCTTTTTTGTTTTAAAAGAATAATTTGAGGTACTTTTTTAAATTGTTGAAACATTATATTTATTTCTATATTAAATGTGCAACTCAAAAAACTTTTATTCAGCAGCTTACACCATACAATTGTAACATGTTAAAATGTAGAGTTCATATTGTGATTGCTTGGAAAGATTTACCTTGTAAATCACCAGTTAGATACATTTATTTGATTACTCTATTCTCTGAGAGTATATTTTAAACAACTTCATTAATGAGTGGAGACAGAGATTCGTGTTGAATATTATGTTCTAAACTCAGTTGGAGGAAGATCAGTGCTTAATGTTTGATCAACATTGATTACACCATATTTGTATCCTTAAGAATTATTATAGAATTAATTATTAAATTAAACTAGAATTATCTTAATATTTTTTTTTCCCTTTGGAGTACATAAATATATTATAATTGTGCTTTAATAAATACTTTGAAATATCTTACGCCCTAAATGTATAAAGATTCAAAAATACTATTGATTAACACTCGGTATGTGTATTTTGTTTCTCTTTTTGTATGTATATAGTATTATAGTTATCAGCTATTATTTTATATTAGTAAAAATTTATATTTTTAATTATTTGAGGAGATAGAACTTTTAAGAAACACAATTAAGTATTTATCACGGGTTTAAAACTTTTCTAAAATAATCTTTTATAAAACTAAATATTCATGCATTTTAGCTTTTTCTAAGTCAAATCGATGGTGTTTACGTGCATCAATAGACTCATGGAACGTAAAAAATATAGCAAGAACAAATTTCTTTTGGAATGTGTTTTTATTCGTATCTAAAATCAAACATGTATCCAAAGTGCGAAAAGTACGTGCATAAAGTTTCCGCAGAAGAAAATAACGTTATGTTAGCTTGAAATACATCTTAGGCATTTGTAAATTTGAAAACAAATACTGCAATAATAATTAAGGTAATTATATTCGATAGTTTTGAATTCGGTAATTACAACGGTTCCATGATTAACCTGTACTCATGTTTTTGGAGACCGCAACACCATGAAACAATCGTCAGAATTAAATGAAATTTGAGACACAAGCGACTGATATTGGTACAAGCACATGATTGCATTTTTTAAGCAAAAAACAATATTAAGTTTCCGAAATAAGTATTTGGAGAAGAAGCCACGCGCTGCAATAAGTGCTGCTAAACGATGTGACATGAAGTGCAAATTTTGAATATCTGTCTGGGAAAGAGCATTCCATATTCTTTGTATGCGTACTCAAAGCCCATCTGTAGAAGATGTAGAACGGAGATCACGAGTGATACGCCGATCAACAAAATCAAACACATGTTTAATATTCGACGTATCCGGTGAATACGTAGGCCACGACAGCAGTTGTATATGTTCTGTCGACAAAGAGTCTTGAACATTCCTTGCAAGAAATGTCGTCGATCATTATCCTGATGAAAGATACCGCCAGGAATCACTTGAAGGAAAGGAAAAACTTCGGCATCCAGCAGTTCACTGATGTACCTGTTGCTGTTCAGATTACCCAAAATTCGTAGAAGCTGCGATAGTCCATGATGCGCAATCGCACTCGAAGACACAACTCTGGGTGTTCGTGTACTATGACGTTCGATAATGCACTTCGAAAATTAGCGTTCACCGGCATAACGTCTATCACGAATGTGGCCACCATGGTACTGCAAATTAAAAATGGATTCGTCAGAATAAACGACTTGCTCTCAATCTGAACGCTAGTTTCTAAGTTCATGAGCACATTGTATCCACGGGCGTCGATGGTTTTGCGTGTGGAGATCCTCTAAAAAGATGTTCTTGCATGCAGTTCGCGGTCAAGTGGACGTTGACAAATTGACAAATTTATTGACAAATATTATCTCTCTATCTTTTTTTTTCTTGTGTGGATTAGGAGTCCAAAATTTAATTTTTCTATAGAGAGACAATTTAAGCTAACATAAAAAATTATCATTAAATATATTTTTAAATAACAATAATTTATACCAATTGAATATTTCCAACTGAGCGAAAAAATGCCCAAGCTGGGAATCGAACCCAGATCCTTGGCTTACAAGGCCAATGCTTTTCCGTTTAAGCTAACTGGGCCGACAACCAGCCAGCATATTTCGCTCAGAAAAACCTTATTGGTAATAACATCTGGTCTGTCATGTAGACAGCTCAACAGAATAAACCGCAGGTAAAGGAACTCCATATAAACGATGGATACGTAGATGAACTAATATTTTAACACAATCAAACTGATTGGTAAAGTTATCATACGAATTGAATATTTCCAACTGAGCGAAAAAATGGCCAAGCTGGGAATCGAACCCAGATCCTTGGCTTACAAGGCCAATGCTTTTCCGTTTAAGCTAACTGGGCCGACAACCAGCCAGCATATTTCGCTCAGAAAAACCTTATTGGTAATAACATCTGGTCTGTCATGTAGACAGCTCAACAGAATAAACCGCAGGTAAAGGAACTCCATATAAACGATGGATACGTAGATGAACTAATATTTTAACACAATCAAACTGATTGGTAAAGTTATCATACGAATTGAATATTTCCAACTGAGCGAAAAAATGCCCAAGCTGGGAATCGAACCCAGATCCTTGGCTTACAAGGCCAATGCTTTTCCGTTTAAGCTAACTGGGCCGACAACCAGCCAGCATATTTCGCTCAGAAAAACCTTATTGGTAATAACATCTGGTTTGTCATGTAGACAGCTCAACAGAATAAACCGCAGGTAAAGGAACTCCATATAAACGATGGATACGTAGATGAACTAATATTTTAACACAATCAAACTGATTGGTAAAGTTATCATACGAATTGAATATTTCCAACTGAGCGAAAAAATGCCCAAGCTGGGAATCGAACCCAGATCCTTGGCTTACAAGGCCAATGCTTTTCCGTTTAAGCTAACCGGGCCGACAACCAGCCAGCATATTTCGCTCAGAAAAACCTTATTGGTAATAACATCTGGTCTGTCATGTAGACAGCTCAACAGAATAAACCGCAGGTAAAGGAACTCCATATAAACGATGGATACGTAGATGAACTAATATTTTAACACAATCAAACTGATTGGTAAAGTTATCATACGAATTGAATATTTCCAACTGAGCGAAAAAATGCCCAAGCTGGGAATCGAACCCAGATCCTTGGCTTACAAGGCCAATGCTTTTCCGTTTAAGCTAACTGGGCCGACAACCAGCCAGAATATTTCGCTCAGAAAAACCTTATTGGTAATAACATCTGGTCTGTCATGTAGACAGCTCAACAGAATAAACCGCAGGTAAAGGAACTCCATATAAACGATGGATACGTAGATGAACTAATATTTTAACACAATCAAACTGATTGGTAAAGTTATCATAGGAATTGAATATTTCCAACTGAGCGAAAAAATGCCCAAGCTGGGAATCGAACCCAGATCCTTGGCTTACAAGGCCAATGCTTTTCCGTTTAAGCTAACTGGGCCGACAACCAGCCAGCATATTTCGCTCAGAAAAACCTTATTGGTAATAACATCTGGTCTGTCATGTAGACAGCTCAACAGAATAAACCGCAGGTAAAGGAACTCCATATAAATCCATCAACTCCATCTACGTATCCATCGTTTATATGTAAAATATTAGTTTAACAATAATTTAGTTAGGCTAGCTAACTGAATTTTACTTTATTTATCAAATTATTACTTGAAGGCTATTTTCAAGTTCCTATAATATTTCCATTATACGTTTTAGCGCCACCAAATTCCGCCTGAATTTGCCACAAATTAATGTATTGTTGCGAACAAACATTCTTTTTTTTTTTTTTTTTTTTTTTTTTTTTTTTTTTTTTATGTAACACGTCCGTCGTTTTTCATAATTGAGTAGAAATTTATGATACACTATTAATTCAGAATAACCACTCTAGAGCTATACATTGCTGAACGTTGACATTATGTTTAGAAAAAGATATTTGCCAAGTTTTTTAAAGAATATTTAATAATAACGAAAAAAAATATTTAGCTGTATTATGTTCATATTTTTAAACAATGTAACGTGAAAATATTGCAAGATGATTATTTTGAGATAAGATATTATTTTATACTCGTACATTGATAATCTGCCAGATAGCATTTTTAAATATATATTTCCTAAGACTTTTTACCACATTTTAAATATCGGATTTAAATATTTTCTCATTATTCGGGTATCAAACGGAGTAATTTTAATACAAATACATTCGCGAATAAATAAATAAATAAATAAATAAATAATAACAAATAATAATATATTCTACTTCAACCTGAATCTTAGATCCATTTTTTGATAACTTAAAAATAAATAATAGTAATTAACATGAATCTGGTCTAAATGTGGTATAATTTAAAAATCAATTCTGTGAAGAATATTAATTTTTCTGAATTGTAGTTATTAAAAAAAAAAAAAAAAGTTTCCTTTAAAAAATTTGAAATGCAGCATGAAGTATAAATAATTAATTTATTAAATATATATATATATATACACGGATTCCCAGTTATAGGCAATTATAAGTAAATTCTCTGTTAGGCAATTCTCTGTTTTTACAAACGTTTTTTTACATTTTACAAGTGCTCTTATTGGGGTAAAATGAAGGCAGATGTGCGACAGATAAAGAGAGTTCACTTTATTTAACATGGGGTAAACACATATTATATATATTGATAATATTCTGTACTAATCCTATAACTTTGCCATTTTTGCACACTTTCATTTATATAAAAATAGAATTATAAAATGAATTTTCACTCACTTTCTTGATAAAAGAGCTACACAAGTGTTTTTCTGATGATAATACAATAATTTAATATTTTTAGAAATAAATATCCAATTAATAAATTAATGTCAATCCATTTTACACTGCAATATATAAATCGTTAAAAAATCATGTTACAGCTGTTTACGAGATTAAAAAATAATGAATTTCGTTTTCTTTTAAAATGGTGATCACCAAAATATACTGGAAGTGAAACAAAAACAAATAAACAATAAGAACACAAAAAATAATATTAAATGTTACTTATAATATACTCATTACATATACTCATAAGTAATGTTACTTATAATGTTCTATATAATTAAAGAATTTGAAAATACATATAATTGTTTGTCATTTAATGGATTAGCATATAATTAAACTGTGGTTATATGGAACATCTTTTGATCACAAATAAAATTGACACTTAAAACCGAAATAAAGACGACTTCTCTTGAAAAAATAGTTATATTGGAAAAAGCTATATTTACAGGGCGAATACATGATGACAAGCACTCACAAAAAAACATTTAATACATCTTAATTCAAGCTACGTCTTTTTATTACTACCTTCTTGCGTCCACCACCTCATATCAGCACCAACCATCGAATTCTCTTCTCTCGTTTTTTTCCGTCACTTCAGTTCCTTTCAAACTCGCAGCACGCCTGCCGCCGACAGCCACTAGCATCACTAGAGTCCTTCAATTCGGAGTTGTGAGACAGACTCCTGGCGGTGCTTTTGTAAGCTAGTTTTGTAGGGTTTTGGATCTAAGCCAGCTCTGTGGGGTTTCGGGAAATGGGATCCCACAGCTCGGCCATCCTTCTAATCAGTCGTCCTCGAATGCATCTTGGACCGCTGGAAGCAGCAGCTGGATCACCTGGAAAGATAAAGAAAAAAAACAGCAGCATCCAAAGTTCTATTCTGGAAAAAAAGTCATCATTATTACAATCCTTAAAAAATTCTTATTCTGTTTTAAATCTCTTCGTCGTTCTTTCTTCTTACGTCTTATTCGTCTTGCTATTTCTCACGTCTTTCGTCTTCTTTTACCTAACATCTTTTCGTCTTCCTTTTTCTTTACGGCTTTTCGCCTTTCCTTTTTTTTACGTCTTTTCGTCTTCCTTTTTCTTACGTCATTTTTTTTTCGTTCCTTCGGGATTGATTTTGTCAAAATCAGTTAAAGTCAGTCCGGTGGTGTGTCGTAGTCGGGGTAGTGTCATAATCGGTGAAATTCTTCATCTTTTTTTTATGTCAAGCTTCATCCGTCTACGGCTTCATGTACTCGGCGCAAGTAATAGTGACCATTGGACCTTCATTAAATCCAACTTTCTTTACATCGTAGGTGTCGTTATTTTTTACTTTTATGACTTTGTAAGGACCTAAATATTTTGATTTTAACTTCAAACTTGGACCTTGTTGTGTACGTTTTATAGCGACCATACCATTAAGCTTGAATTTGTTAGGATTTTTTCGTCTGAGATTATAAGTTTTACGGTTCTCTTCTTGGACTTTTAAAATTTGTTTTTTAGCGTCTTTTCTCAATTCTTCACGATTATTAATAAAATGTGATTGTATTTCAGCGTTCAAAAGAATAGTAATCTCGATGTTATTTTTTAGCTTCATTCTAGTACCAAACATCAGCTCAAAAGGGGTTGTATTAATACTTCTCTGAAACGTCGAATTTATTACTTGTTGGACATGGCTTACATGTGTATACCACTTCGTAGGGTTATCTACAGATAATTTAGACAGAACAGATATTATGACCGAATTTAGACGTTCGACTTGGCCGTTAGCTCTTGGTAACCCTGTAGTAATCGGGACATGTTTAATATTTTCTCTGACGCAATAATCTTCAAAAGCTTTGGAGGTAAAGGCAGGACCTTTATCTGAGATTACGCGAAATGGACTTCCAAAAACAGTTTTTTGGATTTCTAATTTAGAAATTACTTCTGCAGGGTCGGTAGATTTTGTGGGATACAACCAAACAAATTTTGTGAATGCGTCAATGACTGAAAAAATATGTTTGTAATTTTTATTCGTGCTCTCCAATGGACCTAAGTGATCAACATGGTACGTATGTAACGGAGTTTCTTCTTTTTCTATCGGGTGTAGCAAACCTTCTTGTTTACCGGATTTTCGATTTATTAAAATACAGGGAACACAATTTAATATACATTTCTCGATTTTTTGTTTAACTTTGGGGATGTAAAAATCATTCTCTAAATTTTTTCCTGTTCGTGCGACTGCGTAATGACCTTTTTCGTGAGCGGCCTTAATTATATTCATTTGCATCTCATCTGGTACAACTAATAAATCATTACCATTAACACATTTATAAAGAACATCATTTTTAACTAAATAATCATCATAAGATTTTACTTTTAGAATTTCTTTTATGGTTTTAATATGCTCGTCAGTTTCTTAAGCTTGGATAATTTTTAAAGTTAAGCTATCTTGGATTACCATACAAATAGGATATCTGCTTAATGCATCAACATGCCTCATGCTAGTACCGTGTCTATGCTCAATAGTATAATCGAAATCTGATAACATAATTGCCCATCTAGCTATTTTTGTACTCATTTCTTTTTTATCCATAGTCATTTTAAATGCATTACAGTCGGTTACTATTTTAAATGAAATACCTAGCACATATACTCTAAATTTTCAAGGCTTCAATTACAGCTAAGACTTCTAATTCATAGCTAGTATACTTTCGTTCAGCTTCGGTTGCTTTTTTACTGGCGAAATAAACTGGATGAAACTGATTGTCTGCTGGCGATTGTTGCATTAACACAGCTCCACAGCCATCTATACTGGCATCACAATGGATTTCGGTCGCGCTTTTGGGATTGTAAATTGAAAGTACTGGTTCAGACGACAAAATGCGCTTGAGTTCGTTAAAAGCTTTCTGTTCTTCTACACTAAACTTAAATTTAGAATCTTTTCTTAACAGGTCACTCAACGGTTTAGCTATGACTGAATAATTTCTTATAAACTTTCGAAAGTATCCTGTCAATCCTAAATAACTTTGAATATCTTTGGTACACTTTGGTTCGGGAAAATTTATTACTGCTTTTGTTTTCAGTGGGGAGGGACACAATTTACCATTTATGATTCTATACCCCAAAAAATCAATCTCACGCTTCAAAAAATTGCATTTTTTAAGATTTAGTTCCAACCCGTATTCCGATGCAGTTTCAAGAACAAGTTTTAATTTTTCTAGACCTTCAGCTTCGTTTTTGGCGGGTATTATTAGGTCATCCATATAAATGACTACAGTGTGATCTTTTAATAAGTTTCGAAATACATTATAAATATATCTTTGAAAAACACTAGGGCTATTGGACAACCCGAATGGACACTTTAAAAATTCGTACTGTCCTTCATGAGTGACAAAAGAGGTATATTTCTGTGAGCCTTCTTCAACCTCAACATGAAAAAAACCGTTTTTTAAATCTATGGTTGTAAATACCTCAGCAGAGTGTAATTGATCTATAACATCATCTATTACTGGTAATGGAAAATGTTCTCGCACTGTCTTCTTGTTAAGACGTCTGTAATCAATACAAAGTCTTATTGTGTTGTCTTTTTTCTTAACTAGCACTACCGGCGACGAAAAATTAGAAGAACTCTTCCTAATGATTCCCTGCGCTAGCCACTCCTCAATTTGGTCTTCAACTATTTTTTTCTCACATGGCGGTAATCTTCGAGGGGAAGAACAAACTGGGATTTCATCCGTTAAATTAATTTTCATTTTAACATCTATAGTTTTAGTTTTAATTGGCACATAATTCTCAATTAAAGAGGATAATTCCGAACGTAAATTTCTGTCAGCAATGTAACTTAAATCAATTTTAGGCTCATCTAGAACATTTACAATGTTAACTAAAAAGTCATTAGACTGCACTTCCGTTTTAACCAATTTCACTTCATTAGCAGAAATAGTTAATGTACCTTGATGAATAACATCAGTACCAATAATTAAATCGAAATTAATGCAACTGTCATTAACGACAAAAATGTCAACTTTAAATTTCGAATTATCAACTTCAATTTCTGAATCGAAATAACCTTCTGGCTTAACTGAGATTTTCCCTAAACCGGTCAGACTGATACCCGTAGGTTTTAATTCCACAAAGTTCTTCAAATTATCATAAACACTTTTCTTTAACAGAGTCTTTTGACTACCAGTATCTATCAAGGAGGTTAAATGTAAAGAATAAAGTTTTACCTCTTTTAGAATTAAATCGTGGGATGTAATATTGTTAACTTGTGGCTGAGCATTTTTAACATTTGTATCTTTCGATTTATTACTACACTGAAATGATTTGTGACCATAACCGTTACAAGAGAAACAAAGGGGCCCTTTATCTTTATTAACGTAGTTAATGCTTTTATGATTAATCCCGCCACAATTATAACAGCGTATATTTGGCTTTACAGGCCTAAATCTGTTCTTAACTTCAACTTCGGATTTAATTTTAGGCTTAGCTCCTTCATGTTTATTAGATTTTGTATTTTCATATTCCGACCGTAACTTCTCATAGACTTTTAATTTTTGTTTAAATTCTAAAATTGATTGACATCCATACAATATTGATTTCCTAAAAACAGGGTCGGGTATTCCATTTATAACATACTGCATCAAAGCCGAATCCTCTATATTACCACGAGCACCTAACTGTTTCGTTATTAAAAAATACTCTTCAAGTGTTTCATTTTCATGTAACTTTCTTTTATTTAACAAATGATGCAACTCCGCAGAATTATAAGTAGTGCTAAATTCAGCAATCAAAAGTTGCTTCAATTTCTCATATGAATTTATATGTAATTCGGTCTGAACCAACAATTTAGCTTTGCCTCTTAAGGATCTTTTCACAAAAATATACTTATGTAACTCGGACAGATTAAATATACTAGTGACATCATCAAAATTGTTCAGCCACATTTTTATATCCTGACATGCACTACCATCAAACGGAGGTACAACATTTTCAATGTCACTAAAATTAACAGTTGATGGCACTAAACTTTGAACTGGAAATTGCTTGTTCTGATCCAAATTTGATGATTCTATGTCATTACTTGCCGAACTATTATTTAAAGGTACTTCCTGTTCTGAATCTGTATCACTGTCGTTCTGAACATTTGCTTGTAGCAAGCTTAAATCCGATAAATAAGTAACTAATCGCGTTGTAAGATCGACTAAAGATCCTTCATTCGAGATGCAAAGTACATTACAAATTGTAATTAAATCATTCAGAGAAAAATCACCTTGACTTTTTGTTATTTTGCTTTTAAATTCGGGAATATCGGTTTGATAACCAAAACCAGAAAATTCTCTGATTCTTTTTCTATTTGATCTATCACCTTCAGCATCGAAAATAAATTTATGCAAAATCTTAATTTTACTAGTTTTTTTAATTTTTAATGGCAAGTTCCAGTTCAGGAACATCGATAAATTTCATCATGAAATAAAAAAAAGAATTGTATACAGTACTCACCACTAAGAACAATATCACTTGAACACAGAATTCCGTACTTTTATTTTTCCATCGGCGATTTCAAACTCATTCGTCAGACTTGTGGGCGACAACGTCAGAATATTAAATCATTCGTAACACTTCTGGCACCAAAATTTATGGAACATCTTTTGATCACAAATAAAATTGACACTTAAAACCGAAATAAAGACGGCTTCTCTTGAAAAAATAGTTATATTGGAAAAAGCTATATTTACAGGGCGAATACATGATGACAAGCACTACAAAAAAACGTTTAATACATCTTAATTCGAGCTACGTCTTTTTATTACTACCTTCTTGCGTCCACCACCTCATATCAGCACCAACCATCGAATTCTCTTCTCTCGTTTTTTTCCGTCACTTCAGTTCCTTTCAAACTCGCAGCACGCCTCGCAAACCGACAGCCACTTACTGCGCGCATGCGTCAGCATCACTAGAGTCCTTCAATTCGGAGTTGTGAGACAGACTCCTGGCGGTGCTTTTGTAAGCTAGTTTTGTAGGGTTTTGGATCTAAGCCAGCTCTGTGGGGTTTCGGGAAATGGGATCCCACAGTTATATGCTTAGAAAACAATTTAGAAATTCAGAATATATAGTTTAAATTAAGATATTTTTCTTTCAAGTGACCATATCTCCAAAAAAGTTACAAATATATAATTTTTTAAATAAATTTACTAGTTCATAGCATCAATCAAAATGATGCATTTTCTATAATCCGGGCTCACGCCAAAAGTTTTCGGAGAAACATGAATCATAGTTACGAAATTAAGATAAACAGTGAATGCTTATTAAGGTAGCTAAAAGAAAATTTTTGCTAATTGTATTGAAAAATATTTATCTAATGTTTATTAGGCGAAATTGGCGGGTTTTTTTATGTGCTTCGATTTCTCTACCAAGATGTGTAGTCAGCATTTATTTTTAAACTTACGTAAGCAAATACTTTAGTGAAGAACATAAATATCTATTTAATAAATTTAAAAATAATTTCATTACACTATGAACCGAGACCATAAAACTATTCAGAAATATTCTAAGTTAAAAAAAAAAAAAAAAAAAAAAAAAAAAAAAAAAAAAAAAAAAAAAACCTATAAATGAATGTAAAGGAAATCTTTTAAATTTTAGCCACAAATATTTAATAAATGCATACGCTGCCAAACATTTATCTTTTCTCACGATTTTTTTGCAAACTTCCTTTAAAAACAAAAGTTTTTAGACGAAATTCTTCATTTGGATGAAGTGATTTCTGGAATGTACAAAGAATTTCATGAGTGCGTTATTAATTAATATTTGTAGATTATGTAGGATAAATATGAACTCATGAAATGATTGATTATCAAAGATTTATATGTATGTTTATCAAATTAATGCTTATGCTAGCGACATATCACCTGATTGTATTAACTCGTTAAAAAACAACTTTATACACGCCAAAGTTTTCAGAAATTAGTGAAAATTTTAACTTTTACTAGTTTTACTATTTTTATTATTTTAACCTTTTTTAGAAAGTAAAAATTAGATATTTAATCAGTATATATTTTTAAACTACACGTGATAGATTGTATTCTAAATCAGAAAAGGGAACATCATATTATTCGGCAGTTTGTATAAAATAAAACACTGGTACGATTGATATTACTTTTCATTAGCAATATATTTCCTGGAGCAATATTTAAAAATTTTGGTCAATATTAAATATAATTTCATAATTATTGCATGCATTTTATATAAATTAGTTCCTGGTTGTATATGGGTTGTTCCTGTTGATATTACTTTTTATTAGTAATATATTTCCTGGATCAATATTTAAAAATTTTGGGAAATATTAAATACAGTTTCGTAATTATTGTATGAATTTTATGTAAATACGTTCCTGGTTGTACATCGGCGAGTTATAAATATGGGAATAAAAGATTAGATGAGTGAATTACATGATGTGAAGCACACTTATGTTACAACTGGTGACAGATTTGATTACACACCTAGCCCGTTAGAAATTATTTATGAAAGCTATTTTAGCATTAACTGTTATGTAAATGAATTTATTGCAAATCTCAAGAGCCTATGTCGTATAATGTTGCGCGAGATAAAAAATTATTATTTAGTAATGAATGGTTCTCTGAAAGATGACGCTTCATTCCGGGTGGAAACTGTCGGTTGATTTCTGTGGCAGATGAATATCAGCGTTAAAATCAAACGGTGTTGAAACTGGAAAAAAAAAAACTTAATGTGTTGAAAAAAAGTTTTTTAGTCAGGTAATCTTTCTGTAGTAAACAAAGCTTTTTAATGGACATTATCTTATCACGTTTTCAAGTGTCCATTAAAAACTTTTATAATCTGAGTCCAAAGATTGATTCCGTTGAATAAAACTTTTGATACGTGTACGCAGTCAATATTGGCTATAACACGGAGCATCTGGAAATGATCGCGATGGCGTCGAAGCTACTAAGAAATCCAAGATTCATTTCTAAGCGTATACCCCCGCAAAGGGTTGCGAATTGCCTTAGAGCACACAACTAAGGTCGAGGCCCACCCAGTGGATGAATCAAGTACTGGTTATGAGACACTCAACGCAGGTATTCCCCTTAAGCCCTCTTCCAGGTTTACACAAGCATCTGGAGGACTACGGATCCACATGGTCATATGAGTCAATGGTGAAAACTCTCCAAACGTTACAAACCGACATCTAACTATCACGATAGCAGCCTCGACACCTGGTACAAACAACTAACCAGCAACTATGGGCCAGCATCCTAGATATTCTACTCCACGTACTGAGGAAATACCCCCGCAGGAAGGCCTGCCAAGCTCGTCGACCCCACTCTCAAATTGATCTAGCACCCTGTGAAATAAAACACATATATAATTTCAACACAACTTTATTAGAACATAACTGGCATATTCGACATGGGTAGGAACTGCACGAGTGCGGATTTAGAGACATTATTATGATAATAATAAGAATAGTAATTGGCTTAAAACCAAACACATATGTTAGACTACAAGGATAATAAAGGATAATATAAATGAAAGTTGTATTTACACTGTTTGCAACAATATGGCCTATGACTTGTTCTTCTATCATCTTTCTTCTTCAACAATTACCGTCATCCCACCTGAATGACCAATCTCCAGAATAAAATTCCTACAATACGAAAACCTGTCTATCGTAATGTAGTCGCACCAAAGGTGGGGCTCCATTACTCTGCTAAAAGCCTCAAGAGACTTTCTCATTCTCGCAACCACAAAGTAGTTACGTTCTGAGGCTGCGGACAGCATTGGACAGAATCGGTTCTCAAAGGCTATGTAGCAATACTCTCCACCAAAAAATATTCACTGGTAGCTAGATTCAGACTGGAACAAAATGGGCTTGCAAGCGCCAAAGAATTGACCCGGAAGCGTTTATAGTAGCCTGGAAAAGAGTCGTGTCCGGTACCTGCCACGTTCACTAGGGGAGATGTCAAAGAACGTTTTTCCGAACCCGTTGGTAGTACATGAAAAACGCTTCTGCTCTGGATCTCATCTTCTTACCTACCTTTGTTGCCAAAAATGAATTTTCCCGGTATAAAGTATGGTTAACTGAACAGGGTGGAAAACCAACATGGGCACTGACAACGTCAAGCTCAGCACCTGCTTTTACAAGCGAATTTGCAGTTTCGTTGCCTCGGACACCAACATGGTCCTTACCCAGTATCCCTTTACATCAAGACCCACCCTCGACTCATGAATCTCCACAATTATTTTATCCTGACAGCTCGGATTCGAAGCCATCAGTGTAGACATTGAGTTTCTGAGCACTTAAAAGTTTTCATACAGTAATACACACAACTCCAACACTTTCAATATTGCAACTAATGCAGCCTGAAACATAGTAGCGTACGGTGGACATCCGAAGGACCCTTCTACCACAAGGACACCGTGATCATAAATAGCTACACCAGTCCAGACACCTTGGTCTGTTTTTGACCCATCGGTATAGACCGATACACTATATTGGTCAATCTGTTATTGGAATAAGAATGTCGTTATGACTCTGATCGTAGTGAAGATTTCGGAAGCCCATTAAAGAGAGGTTCTCACGACAGTCAGTTTGCTAAAGATATGGAAATAAATCGAGAATTTGGATATGCTTTAAGATTGCAGGGTAGACATTATGAAAATTCGGATTATAAATTTTATTGTAACGAGTCTATAGGTGACGTTATTTAGGGAAATATTAACAATAATTTTCGAAAAAATAGTGCAATGTTACAAATAACGATGCTTAGAGAGAAAATAAAAAAAAAATTCGGAAAGCCGGAGTTCGAGATAGGAATTCCTGCACCTTCCCGTTTAAGGCATTTGAAGATAGTCGAAAGTATTGGAAATAGAGATAATGTAGAAAAGCGATCAGATAGGGGTTCGAATTATTAAAACTGGTAAGCGGTTAGGCATCAGAAGGTGTGCAGTCACTAGTTAAGTAGCACCAACCAACTTTAGATTTGAATATCGTGAGAGGTTAACCAGTAGACTTTCATGAGTTATAAATTCAGTTAATAGTAACTGTGATTTAATGTTTACTTGATAAGACAGTGGAGCAGTGTTCAATTTTATGTGCTTTTTATAGAGTGTATTTCAGTGATAAGAAGTTGCGGTATTCCAGTTTGGTATTACATTCGACTCAACAGTTAGTTTGTTTTAATAAAAGAGTGGTTTGTTAGATGTAGAAATTCTTTAGAAAACATTTTAGAAGTGTCATCTTCAGAAAGTTTTAAACGCTTGTTGCATATATGTGAGATCGAGAAATAATCTTGTATTTTTTTAACTTCTTCGCTACTGAGTATTAATGCAGTATTATTAATTATTACTAAATTATTTCTTCTCATGTTTGACTTAAATGCAAGAATTTTATTTTATTTGCATTAATTCGAATCTTAGATTCCAACATATATCATTCCGATATCGAAATTGGGATTATGTTCGAGTAACATTAATAAAATGGCACAAAACAGAGGTCCCATTTGAGGACCCACATAGCGAAGAGCCTAAGAATCTAGTGTTGAAACGAAATGAGAATACTTTCTGACTCATATTCACAGATTGCTGTCTATTTCGCAACCGTATTGGTAAGAAAGTTCTTCAGGTTATTAGAAATATATTATGTATAGCACTATTTGCTGAGGTTTTGTGATATACAGGAATTATGAATTTGTTTTAAAGTGAAGAAGTGTTAGAAATTTAGTGTCTTCGACAGCCAGCCAACCATTAGTAATTTTGAGCAGCCATTTGTTCGTCATGTAAGTTACTTTTATATTATTAGTTTTGCATTTCATACAATTGAGTGCTAGCTGAAGTTGTATTGATATCCGATTTGATAGTCTTAGTTAAATAATCTATCTCCAGCTTTTACCGAGCTATTTATTTTTTTAATAAACTTTTTTCATTTTAATTTAAAACAAGAATTATGACATTCTCAATATGGTAAGTACTTTATCGTCCGCACAATTTTTAAGTCAAGTTTTGATGTAAAATCGTGTAAATATTTTAAACAAAACTGAAAGTAGTTGAATTCTATCCATATATTTCTACATTTAAAATTTATTTAGAAACGAATCTAATTTGTATGACGCAGTTTTTGGGCATATAGAGAAATACAAGTATAGAATTATAATCATTCTAGTGCTTTGATGAAATTTTAAATTATATTTAAGAGAAACACTGAATTGAGCTAAAATATCAGTAAATTAAAATAGTAATAATTATTAATTACATTTGATAACAATTGAAACCTCTAAACTGCAGTTTTTGAAAAAGTTACAAATATTTTATATGCTAATTTTTATGTACAGATTTTGTTCAGCGCAATTTCTGTCTTTAATATTATACGCTAATCGCATATTACTTTTTACCATATATAAGATATTATTTATGTTAAAAAGTGGGTACTATAAAACTGTACAACCATTTTACCCAGTTTTTGTCCCATCATTCTTTGAATTATGCTACCATTTAGACAAATCAAAATATCCTTCATTTTGCCGAACTCAGATGCCCTGGCGACTATGTTTATGATAAAATTCTCTATTTAGTGAAACAAATTGATAATATAATGTGCAAATTGCAGTACCAATATTTAAGATGTTTTCAAACTCAATAACGCATCGGAATCTTAATATCTTAATTACATTACGATTACAATAGAAAGTCATGAGATCAATTTATTGAATGCTATATTTACTGTGTAAATTGTATCCTCTGCAGTGACTCTGAGAAAGCTCTAAATTCTTCGGCTATAAATAATAAATATCCTACGTTACATCAAATGAAGTATAAATGACCTAATGAAGTACATTTTATTTATATATCTTGTTCTTTTATTACTCCTTATATTACCTCAAAATACCATTTAATGGAAAATTAATAAAGATTCGTTTTATTTTTCTTTAACATAAAATATTCTTAGATCAAATAAAATATTTTTACTTTTTGGTACTGAAGTAATATATATATATATATATATTGTTATCTTAAATTATGCCTAAATCACTATTATTTTAACATTGTATGAAATGAAACCAAACAATAAAAAATCGTAATGTAACGATGAATTTTATTTTCTTCAAAGCATATTACTAATCTTCCAACGAAAAGCCTAATATACCTTTAGAGATATTCGATAAAACGTTTACTTATTTAAACTCGCATTGATAAAGAGCTTCAATGTCTATTTTAATTGAAATTTTACAATAGGTTTCCTTCCTTTTAGTGAATTATGATTAAATCCTTCTGAGTTAAATTCTGATGTTTTCGGAGAACATGTTATGTATATGTTACCGTTAAAGCAAGAATTAAGGATAAAACTACGTTTAACCAGTTAAACTGCGGATTACCCAGGCCTTACGGTTAAACCCGAAGAGTTCCCAATGCTTCTATCTTTAACCGGTTAAAGCTAGGTCTAACCAATCTTGGTCGTTTAAAGCACGAAATTATTATAAAACATCTTTGTAGAAACATATTAAAACCTTCTAATCAGAAAAATTTTTTTGTACCTTTGTTGCGAAAACTGAATGAAAAATGTTGAGTAATTTAAGAATTTGATTGCAGAAGCTGAAAAGAAAAGAAACATTTCATTAAGATCAGAATTTACACAAATGTTTACACAAGAATTTAAAAAATAGTCCATGAATAACATTTAAATAGTGATTTAATTTTCACATTTAATTTGCATTTTAGATAACATTATCATATTTTTTTTCAATATTACCACAAATACAAAATTTTAACCATGCATTAAAAAAAAAAAAAAAAAAAAAAAAAAAAAAAAAAGATGCACCTTAATAAATTGTATCAAATAGTATTCATTGCTTTAAATTGGATATTATTACTACTTATTTTAATAATAATCTTATCAAATGGTTTAATCTTATAAACGAATAATAAATATGGTGTAGATGTGCCAGTAATGGATTTTCTTTAGGAATTTCTTTAAATTTATTATTTAGTTAATACTTATAATTAATATATTATGCATTTTCCAATATTATATTAATCTATGAATAATACTTAATCATTCTCATCGTCTAATTTCTCAGTATGGATCAAAATTAAATTTTAAATAATAGAAATATATCACGATGACCAAAATTCCAGTAATAGACACTCTCTGTTCGAGTAATGGACACCCCACAAAAAATAATAGATATAATTGTTTTTATAAGTGTATTTAATATCAGAATCTAATAAAAACATACTAATGAGCCAAAATAGTTATTTTCGAATAAACGTAACAATTAGGATATCAATAAAAAATATCTTTGAGATTTATTCGCTGTTCGAATTAATTATCATAATTATATTAAATAATTATATATTAAATATTTTAATTATTTTATATAGATAGTTTAAAATACTAAACGTTAATAAATTGCAGTTATCAGGTTATTCAGACAGTATGGTGTTTAGAAGATAATAATTTAATATAAATTCTAAAAAAAAGTCCTGGACTATTAGTGCATAGTAATTAGTATTATAAATATGAAATAAATGATACACCGGGTTGAATATTTTAAATACTAAATAAAATATTTTAGATAAATTCGTTAACACTTTACAAAACAAGCACTCACAGGCAAGAGATGATACAATACTAACTCACTTCGTAGCTATCGCTCTCTAGATTTTTTCACTAAACGCTAAGAATTGGATTTAGCCGGTTAAAGCTAGAAGCATTAGGAACGCTTCGGGCTTTAACCGACTAAGATTGGTTAGACCTAGCTTTAACTGATTAATGATGGGAGCATTGGGAACTCTTCGGACTTTATCCGCAAGGCCTGGGTAATCCTTACTTTAACCGGTTAAACCTAGGTTTACACTTCATTCTTACTTTAGCCGTAACATACGCACTATATGGCCAAAGGTCACCAGTCACTTGCGATCTTAGACATTTTTTTGAAATATTTAGAAAAATACATGAGAAATTAACCTGAAACTGCAGATGTATAAAAACAGTATAGTATAGGTCATATATTTCCGCGAAAATTTTGTTCACGAAACCCCATAGGGATTGTCAACAAATTAAAAAATAACGAATATCTTTTGGATAACCCTGTAAAAACTGATGTAGAAAAAGTGTTCAAGCTTGATATTATTAATAAGTGGCTTATTAATAATATAGCATATTATTGTAATATGCTGTGCTCATTTTTATGAGGATGGCATGCATACTCGTAGAGAAATTAAGGTTTTTAGAAAAACAGTTCTAAATTTCGCCAAGTTTTTTGCTTATAATTTGCAGAGTTCTTAACATAAAAAAATCCTTTTCAGAAAACATGACAAACAACACTGTACTTTACACTCTGTAATCAGATTTATTTTCACTGCGCATCCACGAATACAATTAAAATCTAATGTGCATAATGTATTAGCTAAGTATATAGAGCTACTTTTTGTGAAAGTCTCAAAATCACACTTTGAAAATTCTGAAAATTATGCGCGAATACAATTAAAGTCTAATGTGCATAATATATTAGCTAAGTATATAAAGCTACTTTTTGTGAAAGTCTCAAAATCATACTTTGAAAATTCTGAAAATTATCATCGACAGAATAACCTCGAAATCCGTTGTTCCCAAAAGGAAGCTAAATTATGAGGGGTTGTATCCAAATATGCAATATTTGGATACAACCCCTCATTGTACGTGCAATATTGTGTACGCTATCTTGGCACTAATCAACAGATATTTGATACAAGCCCTCATCTTTTTGCTTCTTTTTGGGAAAAAAGGATTTCGAGCTTATTCTATCGACGATACTTTTCAGAATATTCAATCTATGATTTTGAGACTTTCACAAAAGTTGCTCTTATATCTAGATAATACATTATGCATATTAAATTTTGATTGCATTTGAGCGTGCGCAGTGAAACATTTTTTTTGTAAATCTGTTCATATTTCTTCCAGTTTTTATTATTTATTAATTCTGACTGCGGGCTTTTGCGTAGAATATTTTTGTCATATTTTCTTAAAAGAACATTTTTTAATATTAAGAACTCTGCAACTTATAAGCAAAAAACTTGGCGAAATTTGGGACTGTTTTTATAAGAACATTAATTTCTCTAGGAGTATGCGTACTATCCTCAGAAAAATTAACACAGTATATTTCAATAAGCCACTTATTAATAATCTCGAGTTTGAACGCTTTTGCTACATTAGTTTTTACAGGTTTATCCAAAAGATATTCGTAGATTTAAATTTTTTTATGGTCCCCTATGGGGTTTCGGAAAAAAGTCTTCGCGGAAATATATGATCTATACTATACTCTTTAAACACCTGCAGTTACAGGTTAATTACTCATGTATTTTTTCTAAATATTTAACAAAACGTCTAAAATCGCAAGTGACCGGTCCCCTTTGGTCATATAGTGCGTATGCGAACGTGCATACAACTAAATCTGGATTAAATTTGGGAAATTGCATCGAAATTTTCCTGTTTAAAATGCAGAATGCAAATTACTGGAATGTAAGTTCCAATTTACAGCATTTTGAACATTCATATATACTTCTGTTTATTTTTTTAATATAAAAATATCGTTTTTATGCAAAGGTAAAATCGCCTGCATCCAATTATAAGTAAGATTGTGTTTATCTAATTTTTTGAAAATTATAAATATTTTTTATGAAATTTAAAATCTGTAAAATCTGTGTAAGTAAAACAATAGCAGAAAAAAACAAAATGTTATTATTACATAAAATAATTTCACGTTTTATTTACCCGGCTAAAAATATAGAATATTATAACAAAAAATCATGAGATATAATTGTTTTGTTCTGAAAACAAAAATATATTTTCGCAATAATGTAACAGAAAAAAAGGTTACTAAATAGTTTACTTAAAATTTCTGCTGTTAAAAACTTGCATATAAAGATTAGTTAAAATTTATAACTTTTGTTGGAGTTTATTAATAAAGAAAAACTGGCTTAGTTAATAATGGAACTATAAATTATGATGGTAATGGGTGATAAAGGCACTTTTATTTCAAACTAATGTATGTAAAATCACATTTTACTACCATAAGATTAAGTTTTAGTGTATTGTATTGTTACAAGAGCAACAGAAAAACGAAAAAGTGCAAACGTTTTAAAAGCTAATCTATAATCCTATCTCTGTATAAAATAAATCACAATTTTATTTCAATTATTATTTTTTTTTTTTTACTTCCATATATTAATAAAAAATAAAAGTTTTAAAATTATTCAATGTAATTAGTTAACATTGTCGAGATAAAGTAGAATTTTTGTTTCAAAAACTCATGATTTTTGTTAAATGTTTGTAATATTTTTTTCCCCACTTTAAGTTTCACTTTTAGTTCATTGCATAGTTCCAAATAGAGAAAAAACTTACCTAAAACCATATCTGAGTAATGCAGTTTGTCGCAAAATAATACTTTCAGCTATCTATAGCTACAAGAAGAAAATGCAATTTATTGAATGTAGGAAAACAAATTTACTTCTCCAAAGAAAAGCAGTTCTGAGTATCAGTATCACATCAAAATGTCCGCACGTCTTATATAAAGGAAAATATTTTTACCGTCTTCATATTCGTGATCACGTAATTTTGGAGATGAAAAACTGAAAAGAGTCACGTTTGATACATTAGCAATTTTTCTATATTGCTATTTAATGCAACAGTAATCCATTTTTCTAACAAAGTCATTTGTTTGCTATATTTGCTAAAGAAAAAATACATGACAAAATTAAGTTTTCCATATTAAGGATGGTTTAAATATAACGCAAATCTAGGTTTATATTTATATATCTCCACTCCTATAAATGAATCTTACATTTCAGCATATAATGTCAGCTACACTTGGAACATTTTGTTTTCTATATTTAGGCATATTCGTAATATAAACCGCATTTTTTTTTTCTTGCGAAGAAATTTTCTTAAGAAACGTATCAAAAATAAAATAAATATTATTATAAATTATAAAAACTGTAAATTTAATATTAAACACGTTTTTTTTTTTTTTTTTTTTTTTTTTTTTTTTTTTTTTTTTTTTACGCTACTAATTAAAAGTAAAATGATAGAGTGAAAAATGTCCAAACAGGAAAGCGAACACGGTTCCTTGATATAACGCTAAAATTCTCTACCATTAAGCTGCGTGAACGATACCCAGCATCGATCACTCACTCAAAATGTCAGTGAGGATGCAACTGCAGCACACGCTGGAGGAATTTTTATGCGTGTACAACCCTGCAGAAAAGCATGAGACGAAATATAGACCAGCATAGGTGAAAACATATAAGTATAATTAATTTTCAGCAGTGAAATTCCCACGAAAATTAATTAAAATTAAAAACGTCAATGTTTTTTTTTTCGCATCGCTTATTAAGCGTAAACCAACAGAGTGAACGTAATTCCCGGTTTGGAGATTTTTCACTCTATTGGTTTAACAGTAGTTAGCAATGAAAAAGAAATAACGTAATAAATTACGTATTTTATATCCAATAATTTCGGGCGGATTTCCACTTCTGAAAATTAATTTTACTTATACAACTATAAGTTTTCATATTATGTGTTAGCAAAAACAAAACAAAAATAAACATCATGTTTATGTAATCATAAATCTTAGTTTTAATTAACTTCTTTCTTTTTTCTCATGTTTTGCATTTTTATAAACGTCGTATATCCCACACATGTAAATTTCGAAACATTTTCATTTAACAAAAGTTCCCGTTTTACAATATATATATATATATATATATATATATACGGCATATACAGGATGTTTCAGCAAAATCGTTACAAAGTACACGTAGACGATTGGAAAACACGCAGAAATGCTTGGTCTGATATGCTTTCCTGTCGCGGTAGTGACAACACAACACACAAGAAAGGAAGGACAAGAACATAGTGCGAAAAACATGTTTTTTATTCTTAGTGGAGCAAAAACTAAGAAGTAAGAATAAACAGGGAGAGAACGATCGTCATCAAAGATGGTGTTCAAAATTGCGCCCACGGGGATTGACCTCATATATCCGGCGCACGGAATGTCTAATGTTCTTGAAAATACCGAGCGTGTCCCGGACTTCCACAGCAACTACCACGATGCGTGCAGCATATTTCTCAGCACTGTCTAGCATTGTCCTAGCATGTTTGCGGTACTAAAAATTATAAACATGTTTTCATATCCTGTGCACGTCCTTCCGTTTTTGTGTTTTTGCCGTCGGTACCGCGCCATGTAAGCGTTTCGGACCATGCATGCTATGTGATTTCATATAGTCTAGGTGTGTCCTATCTCTCCTGGAAATTTGTAACCACTGTACTGAAACAACCTGTATGTATATATAATGAAATTAATTTTCTTGATCTTAAAGTATTTTTTGTGATAATATTAATAAAAAAATTATTTGACATTTATGACAAGTGAAATGATTTTACATTTCATGTAAATTTATTTAATAATTATAATTCTTGTCTACATAAATCAGTATATATCAATATTTTACTAAATTTTGCACACAGAATTAATGATCTTTGTTCAAATAATTTTAAATCTCAAAATTTAAAACTGGTTCATCAACATGCAATAAAACACGCGTATCCTTCTTCTCTCATTAAATCTATGTTACACATATAAATAAACTTTCATTGAGAATACTTGTATTTATGGTTTTTATGATGCATCTCAATTTAAGTTTATTACTATTGATGATTTAGTTACTTATCTATTTATTTGAATATGTTTTTGCTTAATACAATGTATTATTATTATTTATTTATTTTGATTTTCCTAGTATACTTATTATGTAAGGTTGCTGGTTGTATTGTGTGCATTGCCGCAATGAAATAACTATGTTACTTATATTTTAATAAATTGAAAAACTGTATGAATTTTAATCTTAAATTTATTGTTTTTGTGTTTATGGAGTTATATTTTTAGGGATCTATACATTCGTTACTCAATACAACTTACATATGTTAATTAGAGAGTTAATAAATATCACTAATTATAATTTTAAATAAAATTATTATAAATATTAATTTTGAATGATGCTTGATACTAAAAAAGTTTTTCGGAAGATGGGGGATTAAAGGGACATTTCGTCTTTATAAGCATATAAAATAATGACATTAAAATATATCATTCTTATAGTTGCGCATAATTCTCGGCTAAAACCTTTGTTTTAATACTAGTAAATTTATTATCCTCAAGTACAATAATTTAAAATCTGTACGCATTTTTATAAATTGGGAGAAATGTCCGTTATTGTAGAGGATGAAAGGAACATTGTGCGAGGGTGAAAGTGACTCACATAAATAAAACTATTTTATAATTTTTTTTCTTTTTATTTGTGATTATATTATAAATAAAATATATTGCAACATATTATTAAAAAAAAAAAAAAAAAAAAAAAAAAAAAAAAAAAAAAAACCTTGTTTAGGCCCACTTGACATAAAAAGCTTTAAATAAAACATTTAAAAAAAGATTTAGTTCTACGTGTTTCATCACAAGTTACGGATATAGGTAAATTCATCACAATATCGTTAATATTCATGTCAATCATGTCACTAGTATCAGTAAATACAAAATGGTTTTATTCTTTTTATTCTGAAAAAATGTACTTCGAATACATTCAGAGTGCTTTTCTGGAGATTGTGGATAATATACGACAGTATTGTCGCATAATTATTCTAGGTACTTTTTGGTTAGACTGGTGACAGTGTTATATATACGTACATATACTATATATATGCATACAAATATATATATATAAATGCATATATATGTATATAGATATATACATATAAGTATATTTATATTCATACAAATGCATATATGCTTATATTTGTTACATTATTAGATCTAATTTGGCGATTTCCTTATGTTATTCTAAATTACTACATTGTATTCACTAAATCCTTATTCTTAAATAATCTCTATCATTAATTCTCTTAAATTCCGTTTAATTTAATACCTCACTTGCCTAAATTACTTAAATATTACGCTTTTAGAATTCTTAAATTAAATGTTCCATTTCCGTCTTTTTTCTTTTAGAATGTTCTTTTAGTAACCATTTTATTTTCCCGCACATATTCCGGGGTTATCCTTTTTCCCTTCAAATTCATCCACTCGCTCTGTCAGCACTAGTTCCATGGCGTGGTATTCTTAATTATTAATTGGTTGAGAGCGCGACCTACGTCATATTTGTATTCATACACTTGACCTACAAAAAGCCGATGCTCGATGTGCTTCAGCTGATTTTAGTCGTATTTCAGTTTTTCATACCACACCCTAGTCAACGTCCACGTATTCGATTATCTACAATTTTGTTCATCCCGAACTTACTACTAAGAAGCGATGGCTAATATTCTTGGTGGAAACAGCGCCGCCGAAAGATGTTTAAATAAAAATGCTGACCTAAATTTATGTTTTGTCTCAATTATTTCTGGGGAAACTTTCACGGAAAAATGTATTTCATGGCCTTCACTCGTCGACTGATACAACTTCCAAATTATCTTATAACGTCAATGTCGTAGTCTTTAACACGACAGGATTCCAGTTTTCTTTATACTAGTACAACAGGATCGAATTTACCTGTTCTGACAACTTATACAACTACCGAAACTAGTTTGCGAAATTCTTGTTTATTCTGGTGTTTTTAACGCTGCTTTTACAATGTATATTATTTAATTTAGTTATATAATCTTTATAAGTGTTAAATAGTATTTTAATTTATATTTTAATATTTTTTTCTCTTTTATATTGATTGAATGTAATACTCTGTGTCTATATCTATTTTAACTGCAAGCTATTTTAACTTTAATATATATTTTAAACTAGAACGGTTAAATTAACCTTGTTCAATAGCTGAAATATTTGAACTTATGTACTGAGAAATAGTGTTAAAAAACTTTAGTAATTAAATAGGGTAATCTGAACTTAATTACTTTTTATCATATATATAATATTAGAAAATGGATAAAGGGAATTTATATATATATATATTTTTTCCATTTCGAGGCTTTCTTCTTATTTATTGTTCATTGTTCTTTTGTTATTCTGGCTCTACAGTAGATCGGGCAGAGAGAAATATATTTTTTTAGATCAATGCTATTTGTTTCTATAGAAATCGACTGATCTTTGTTTATATATCTAAATACTCTGCCCTTGATAAAGTGATTTACTATATAAGCTACCATTCTCCTCTACATTCGTTTTGTTGTTGTTTTTTTTTTTAAATTGGATTTTTTATAATTCATTCCATAGAACTACAAAATTTAACTAATAATTTGGCTCTGATGTCTTGTATTGTGATTTCGTATTATTGGCCAATAGGGTGGGCCGATTTTTTTTTCTTTTTGATTCGCTATACCGCGGAAAAATTGTGTCTAGGGTAGCTTAGTAAAATGCAATAAAAAAATAAATAATTTTTTACGCGTTTGGCGGTAGCGCATTGGGCGTAAAATATGAAAAAAAAAATAATTTTTCAAAAAAAAATGGAAATAAATGAAATAATTTTTATAACAAGCAGCTATAGACATATTTTAGTACAAAACAGTATAGGAATGAAAAATAAATGAAACAATAAATACATTTCGCAATACATTGGCAGCGAATTATGTTTAAAAAAAGATTTTTTTTTTTTTAATTGACAAATTTTCATTGAAATGAAAACTACTTTTCTGATTATACTATTACCTGATCTGATACTTTTATCTGATTGTACCTGAGTGTAATTTCACTTTGTACTAAAATATAGTCCTTTACTTGCCTTTAATGTATTTTGTCATTTTAAAATAAGATTTGCTTGAAAAATAAGGCATTGGAGATCTCGAGAGAAGTGTTGTTCTTATAAAACCATCTCTGGAATTGGACCCGAAGACATTTTGTGACGCCTCGGTTTCCAGCTTCACCTGCCGTTATACTGTTTGGGTGTGACTTAGACCTTAGACCAAATCTCTTCGTTGGTGATTCTTCTCAGAAAAGGTGGTGCTGAAAGTGTAGTAAAGTTCAAGTGAATCAATTCGAAATAGTCTGTAGCTAGAAAATTGATTTTGGATGTTTGAAAACATCTGATTGACTTTCCTTTAGAAGCTAAGTTTCTAGACTTTATAATTCTTCAGAAACATAACTCTCATAAATGATCCCTTTTATCTACTATCATACTCAAAAAATGCGTTTCTCTCAATCACTTGGTCAATAAACTTCAGCAAGATTTCAAAGAGGACTTTTGACGATTTCATAACTTCTAATAAAGTACCAGTTCCCAATATGCACACCCTAAGGAAAATTGATTTCTTTTCACCCCCGTGTACACGTCATAGGACTCCAAAATTATATAACCACTCTCTGTGGACTATTGACTATCTTCATTAAAATTAACCACCTTGTAATTATTCTGGTTTAAATTTAATGATAAAAACAAAAAATGCTTATAAGTGTCCATATAAGGAAACACGTGTTCCTATTATGGACATGCATGTCCATAGTAGGGACAGGTGGATCCTTATTGACCTACTAATGGGTGTATGAAAGAGCCACTCTTCCAAGGGATTTTAGAGGAGAGGGGATTATAGAAATATATCTTAAAGTATTGCGGGGGAGAGAGGGGGGACAGTAAATATCTTCAGAACATGCACTTTAGAAGAGGGGGTGGTCATTTTTTGTTGCGGCTCTTCGAAGACCCATGTAAAGCACCTCAGTTACCACAAAATATTATGAAATAATACAGTAGGTTTTGCTTAGCTTTACTGCATCTGTCTGCAGAATTTACATCAGTTATTACTCAGTCCTCACAGGATGGACAAATAAAAATTTCTTCATCATGGGCGGTAAGTCCCACACAGTCCTCATGGACATATCTTCCGCATGTGATGCATAGCCGCATGTCTGCAACGGCCTCGACACTGCATAAGAAGCAGTACCAGCTCTCTTTTGTTGAGGAAGTCATAACGCTGGTACCCGCGATTTCGCCAACAGATATCCTACAGTGGGGAGGCTTCTTTTGATTTTTCTGCAAGGACTTTTAGGAAGATTTTGTTCAGATGACATTAAACAGATATTTTACAATTTTTTTTAATCTGAAGATTCACTTGCTGTATTTCCAATGTGTACATAAGGTGTCCATATTGGGAATCGGGCATAGTTTTACTAAATCTTGTAATAAATAAACAAAGAAAACATTTTTAAGCAATATGTGCAATAGCAATCGAAAATGGGTTTTATCAGCTTTCTAAAACACTCCACATTTCAATATTTAAAGTAATTTTACCATATCTAATAAGGATTTAAACTGACCTGTAATTACGATCAGCACACCACGAAACAACAAGTTTTCTTCCAAATGGCGAACAGTGCGCTTTTTTGCACTTTCCAGGCTTAAATATATTTTCAACTGCTTTTCTTCACGGACATGTAACGCTATCTCTCGATCAAAATTGTTACTTTTAAAGATATTATGGGTGTCCATATTGAGAGCACTGTCCATATTGGGTACAAGTATCTTACATTTTCTGGTCCATTTGTGAAGTATTTACTTTTTTATACTTAACCATACAGGTACATATGACTTTAGGAGAAAAAAACTATAATGTTGTGTTCTTCTGTTGGATTTTCAATATTTAAATACAACTGAAGAATTCTTTTCGCCGTCGTTAACCACCTTGAATGGAAAGTGTGCCAGGCTCAGAACAGATAAATCTTCAGGACAGCTGCCTGCTTTCACAGCACAACTAATGTCCAGTAGTTACAACTGACCTTTGCATAAAATTTGCCTGTTAGTTCTGGAAATTCATACTCAACACTGTTAAAATTTACCTCTGGGAGTTTCTCATATTTCCTGAGCTGTGTGCTAATCGGACTAATGAGTTTGGCCCAGTCATTTCACCATTTGAAGTTTGAAACAGATGCCGGAATGGCAATTCATTGAAATCTAAGAAGCATACACCCACTCCCCCAGCATGCACACACACTGTAGTGGTCTTTTAACTTCTTCTTCAATTGTGTGAATAACACCGTTTTTTTACCTCGTATTAGTAATGGTGCCATCACATCCAATAACTTTTTTTTGTTATCTTTACGTCCACACTTCCAATTTTACCAATAGTATGCATTCTTTCGAAGTGTAAGAATTTTAGTTAAATGCTGTGTATCTTTTTTGCTTTTTCACAGTTACAAATAGTAGAGACAGTACACTCACAAACCTCAGGGACAATTTTACAATTGCAGTCTAATGTTATTTTGCACTTACACGCAGACACATCAAACAGTAACAAACATATATATTTTTTTTAATCTTCAACTCTCTTTTTGAACTTTTACTTCCCTTATCACTCTTAAAGGACTCCATAAGTTTACAATAACTGCCATGATACGCATTTATTAACTGAATAATTCTTTAAGATGTTACTGTCAGTATTGAGGCTTTATCAAACACAGATTTAACTTGTGGCATCACTGCAATCGAAACGTGAGAAAAATGAAATGACCTGTTGTCTGATTTTAAGGCTAAGTTGTAATTTTCATGGTAACAACACTTGAGAATGTCTTCATAATTTGGAAGTTTATTCACAGGTAACACGTTGGGGTGGCCAAATAACGGGCTGTTAAAGTCACTGTGAGTAATTTCCTTGGAAAAAGTGATAACACAGTGGTTAATATAATCAATTAATCGAATCACTTATTAAATGGTCATTAATTAAATCAGTCTTTAAGAAACGCGATTGAAACGCATAAGAAGAACACACTGCTAATCATTGCCGGCAGAATTCTAGTGAACAACTCAAAGAAACAGTTGTGTCATAAAGCACACGCATGCACAGTGCATTGTGAAACGTCAGCACACGTAGTATTGACAGGCTCCAATTCGCAGCAGGGCGCGTCGCGCTGAGCTGCTGACAGAATAAAAGGATTCAGAATACAACTTGAATGCGTCAAGTTAATGATTTTTAATTGCTTTGCGCTACCCTAGAAACAGTAATTTTGTTTCTTTTTTTATTAATCTTTCTTTTAAAGCTTTTTCATCATAGCAGTTTTTTATCTTTTTCGTTTATAGCTTTAAAAAATCGAAAGAAAACTATTACTTTTTCTATAAATTTCAATTATTCAAGTACGATGCGCTACCGCCAAGCGTAAAAATTTATTTAATTTGTTTTTTCATTTTACTAAGCTACCTTAAAGCCAAGTTTTCCGCGGTATAGCGAATTAAAAACAAAAAACAAACAAACAAACAAAAAAAAAAAAAAAAAAAAAAAAAAAAAACCAAAAAAATCTAAGCAAACCCTATTGGCCAATATAATTTGTTTCAATGTTTCATTATAGGGAATATATACCTACCCTATATATATAAAAATCCTAATGAAACGAATTTATGAAACGGCTGAAATGAAACGATTCTTTGAAACGACTGATTAAACCTTCTGATTTTGATCCACGGCGATTTCTCCTAAAATATGGAACACTTTACAATGAAATTAACACCAAATATCCGTATTGATCTATAGATCTCAAAACTGGTATTAGAATTTTTTAATTAGAATTAGTTTTTGACATATTAATTTTAATTTTAAATACTTTTTTTCTAATGATGGCAACTCAAATTTTAATCATAACAGATATTTTTTTTCATATTTTAGAAAATATTATTATTTTAAACTAATTTGGCGACCAGTTTGGCCTCTCTTAAATGTATTCTAAAAAAATGTATCATGTTACTTTTATTCATAATTAAATTTTCTTGAACAATCTTTCGCCAAATCGAATGATTCTGATAGAGAAATCAAGAACTCGGTATTTTTATGTTACCCAGGCGCAGGTGACGCAGGTTCATTTTAAACTTAAACATTTAAAATTGATGGCTTTCACTTCTTTCTTTTTTTAAAAACAAAACGAGGAGAAAAATATTAGGCACAGATGTCATACATACAACGGGGACCCTAATTGGCGAAAAAATTGCATTATTTTGATTGACATGGTATCCCGACTATTGTTGTTTATTTAATAATAAATGTTTATTTACTTTTATTTCTTTTTTTTTTTTTTATTATATAAATTATTTTGTTCTATAGTTATCAATAATTTTTTTGTTATTTCAGTTTGAAAATAACTGGAAATAATTAAAAAAATAAGGTACTACTTAGTTATTCCGTCGACCAATTTTGCCAAATTATTTAAATCGCCAAACCACTCGCCAAATTATACAAAATGACATAATTTTTATTTTAAATAACGAAAGAACAAATAAATTAGTATAATATTAATAAATATACAAATAAAAAGTCGAAATAAAAATAACTTGATGACGTAAACTCCTGTAACTTGCTTAAATTCAACTGAATGTGACATTTAGGATCAACCATTATTGGCATTTAATTGTATAGTTTGGCGATAGAGTTTTTGTCGACGGGATAACTAAGTAGTACCAAAAATACATATGTAACTGGTATTCGAAAACGAGGTTTTCTCCAAAATCTCGTAAAAAAAAAAAAATAAATAAAAAAAAAAATAAAATAATAATAATCACGCCAAACCTGCGGCGCGTATATGACATCTGTCAAAATATTATATAATGCAACAAACCATGACATTTAATTTCAACTTCATATCAATGTTTTAATTTACCACTCGAAAAAAAAAATGTTAACTGGCGAGTTCAAAAAAGCTATTGGCGAGATTTGCACCCGGCTAGCGTAACAGTACTAAGAATTCTTTTCGACCATAGCACCCAGGTAAAAAAATCAGAGAAAAACCTTTAAAATTTTTGAGATTTTGCAGCCATTTTGAAGGTTTCAAGGGGTATCTTTAAGGCAAATGAAAACTAAAGGTTATCTTAAGAGAAATATACCTCTTTTTAAAAGATTTCATACAGGTTTATTTCTGTAAGTTATCACCTCCAAATTACCTTCAATGACTTAGAAGATTTTCGTGAAATCACATGAGGTATGTTGAAGGAAAATGTAAATTGTTTCTTTACCAGGTAACATGAAGGTTTTACTTAAAGGTTTTATTATTGCACATTATGGTATCTAAGATTTTGATATGCCCGCATTTCCTCATTAATATTTTAAATTTATTTCGAAATTAATATATTAGACAATTCCCGGAAATCTAACGTCTTCCACCGGTTCAGTCAAAAATTCTTAACTCCCCTCGTTAAAAATTTTAATTGATATTTAAAATTACCATTTTAAATAGCGATATAAAAATCCCATTCTAGAAATAAAAATCTCAAAATTATCTTAAAGTCCCCCTCGTTGAGATTTTTAATTACCATTTAAAATACTATTTTTTAATTCCCTACAAAAAGAAAGAAAAATCTCGAAATTATTTTGAAGAGTCCTACTAGTTAAAATTTTTAATTACCCCATTTATGAAGTTATTACGAGCAACAATTTCACCTCTAACACGCTCAAAATTTTCAATCTCCGAAAATTCCCCCTAAAAAGAAAAACAAATCACGAAATTTTTTCGAAGCCCTTTTCGACCTTAAATTTGTCACAATTTTTTCTAATATTATAACCAGTAACAATTTCACCTCTAACTCTAACAAGCTCAAAATATTCCCCCTAAAACGAAAAAAAAATAATCACAAAAGTATTTCAAAGTCCCCTTTTTATCCTAAAATTTGTCATAAATTTCTCTTAAATTACCACCATTAAAAATAACCCTTCGAAGTCTAACACGTACAAAAATTGCACCCTAAAAAAAAAAAAAAAAAAAAAAAATCTCCAAATTATTTCAAAGTCCCTTTCATTAATATTTAAAATCGTATTCAAACACGCACAAAAAATATTTTAGTTAAATTTCAAAATCTAACGAGGGCCCTCAATTTCCCTTCTCCCTTTTCTAAAAATGTCTTATTTAGTTTTTCATTTTAAGTTTTCCGAAAAGAATATATTTTACTGTGCTCTTCTAAATCTGGCAAAAAAAAAAGAAATTTTAGTTAATTAAATTTCAAAATGCAGGAAGAGATACAATGCACTCCGCTCCCCCCCCCCCCCTTCTTCCACCATGCCACTCCTGTCGTCCTAGCTCAAAATCCTTAGTTCCTCTTCAAAAACCACTCCACCAGTGGCCGAGAGGTTCTGCTCTCAAAGCTGGTAGACGGGAGATGCTGGGTTCGAACCCAATCGCGCCCGTCGGCCTTGTCGTTCGGAGTTTTTTTTTCGTGGTTTTCTTCGAACCTTGGATTTCTTTGCTTAAATACGGATTAGCTTCCCTTTAAAAGACCCCAGGCACCCCCCTTCGGCCCAATATCCCAAGTGTAGACAATTGGCCATCATAAAACAACACAAACAGCACCTCTTTAAAAAAGAGGAACTAAGAATTTTGCACATACTAACATTAAAGAAAAGAGGCTCTTTTAATTTAGTTACTCGAAAATAATACATTTTATATTGTTTTTGAAAACATAATAAAAAGAAATATCGAGTTACTTAAATTTTAAAATCTAGGGAGGGGCAGGGTCCCTCCCCCCCCCCTTTCCTCATTTTGGTAGCGTCTACGATTAAAGCTGAAAAATATAGGTGGTGTTATTACATTCATAATTTGCCCTTATCCTCTATCAGGCGTGAATTCCAGTTTTTATAAAAGTTACTTCTTCAAAAACAAAGTTGTCGTTGCAACATTTGATTTTTGATCATGTAGCTGTCATTTGACATTTGAAGTCCACCGAGGTGGAGAATGCTTTGGGGCCTACAGATACAATGGCTGTCGCCTCGAATGATCCTTATTATACATAGAAACAACAAGTCACAACAATTTTTATTTTCCATTACATATATTATATAGCTATAATGGGACATACGCAGTTACATAAATGTCTTACCTAGGGACTCGAACCCGGGCCCTCGAGATGACAGCAGCCCACATGTAGCTGTATTTCTGACTCCATGTCATGGGAAAATGAGAAGGAAGTTATCAACTCAACACACAGAAAGCATGTTTACTTTTCCGCCACTCGGAAAATAAGCGGGAGTAGTCGTTACACTGTCGTTTTGCTATTCTATTTTTCCTTTTTGCAGGCTCTTTTTATCTGTATATTACTCACATTTTAATTAATTTTTAAATGGATATATATATATAGCCGTAAGAGGGGTATAAGTGAGCCTTGTATTATACTTATTTTTAATATTATAGCTTGATATTTGTTTGGCACTTTGTATTCAGCCATTCATGCGATACTAACCACATTCGGTAAATCAGATCGCCACGTATAGAAATACTGTGGTATAGAGATAATTTTTTACGAGAAATCTTCGTATATGATTAAAGATGAATTTTTACTATTTTTTAAAATAATAGCGATAAAAAGCTCTCAGTTTTAAAAACGGCGTGACACTTCACTTTTCAAATACATCCAAAGAGAACTATTTTATTTTCTGATATTTTCATTAATACGTCTTTTTATTTTTGTGAAAAATCTAGTCATAATTTTCTGAATTTCAAAGAATCGTTATGTTCAGTTTCTTGTTTATACTTTTAAGGAGATATATGCATATATTTCTATTATGCATAAAAGTGATAGAAGGATTAAATTACTTCTTGATAATTAAACTTGTAAAAAGCTCAGTTTGGAGGTGGAGACGCTTTGTGAAGGGCCCTTGTTTTGAGGGGGAAAAGTTTGTGAAGGGTCCTTTAAAGGACCTAAGTTCTTTCTAAGCAGATCACTGTACTGGAATATCATTTTATGAGTAAGTAATTTGGTTTCTTTAAAAATCAAGCAGCTATAATCTTTTTAGGAACATAGATGCTTGATTAATACTCAGTGGAGGTGTAATATCTCTGGCAAATCTTTTAGCGGGGTTTAATGTCTCTAGCTGCAATATTCGACTCATAAAATTAATTAAAAAAATTATATATTGTAGAATAATTTATAATACAGAATATGAAATATGGGAAAAATAATTTTAAAATTCTTTACATGCGTATAATTATTTTAAATAAAGTAATTTTTTCACGAAAAAACATTTAAAGACAAATTTAGAGCAATAATATTGTTCTATAGTGCATAACATCATTAAAAATTATAAGATTCTTGGGGCCTTTAACAAACAGGGGTCGATGCAGGTTTTTATTCTTGGGTTCCATTTTGGGAAAATTAAAAGTTATTTTTGTGAAAAGTAATATTTTGTAACTATAGTTGAAATCCAGTTACTCAAATTCGGATCAAGAATTTATTAACAGAATCTTCTTTAAATTTCAGTTAAAGTTTTTGTTTCGCATGACCTGGTTTTATTTACTAATTACATATTTAAAATAGTTTTTATGCAAAAGAATGTTATGAAATGGGCCTATTTTATTAAAAGGAATTTTGAGAATGGGCCCATTTTATTAAATTTATTTTTGTGAAGGAGCCCATTTTATTAAATTTATTTTTTTTAAGGGGCTCATTTTATAATATTTTTCTGATGGGGCCTATTTTATTAAATAGACTTTTGTGAAAGGGCCCTAAAAAAACCCTCAAATTTTGCCTGGATCGCCCCCTGCGTTTACCTCCTGTGTGTACAAAACAATTATTAAAAAGGACTGTTCTGTAATGGGTGAGAATCTTCCATGTTTTGAGCAGATTCGCAAGTTTTATTGTGTATGTAAATTTTATTTGTGTAATTTTCTCTTGTTTGCATTGTTACTTTTGTCATTTACAGGCTTAAAAGAAATAACTGTTTTCATTCTGCGCTTGTTCAGTTCATATTGCTTAATATGTTTTTGAGTAGTAAATATTTAAAAAGTCATATTATTCACTGTCAGTTCAGCGTTCGATTTCCTTAGGGGGTCCGCTGGGCGCTGGGACTGTTCTGTAACCACCAGAAATTCAATTGGACCACTAATTTGAAAAAATTTATAATCTGCAGGACCAGTAACTCCCCCCCCCCTCTCTGACAGGTAAACGTAAACTTTCCTCTCCCTGCAAAAACTGCAACTAGGCACATATCGCATAACTTTATTTTATTTAAAAAAACAAAGAAAATTCGATTAAATCTTAGTCATATGAAGTAATTGTCACTCAAAGGGCTAAAGGGATGAAATAGAATTTTATGTAGCAGACCAGTGATGATGACTGCGGACAAAGAAATTCTCATGCTTACTGTTCCTTGGGACCAGGGGCTTTTTTATATCAATTCTTCTACTGGTCAGTTGGTGTTTTTTATATTTGTTTTTAGATCTTTTTGTCAACTTGATTTAATCGTGCATAAAGTATGCATGTGTGCATTTTTATTATGTGCCTCCTTCCTTTTTTTAACATTAATATTACATTACATATATGCAGTGTTGACTCTAGAAAAAAGGACTGCCGGGCGGGAATTTTTCAAAAAGGAAACACTATTCTAAACAAGTTGGAAATTGCTCGTCAAACGTGGCAAATGAGGTGCGTTCGTACTATAACTAGTTTTATAATTATTTTTTGCACCCCATATTGTACTGAATGTATATTTGCTTGCACTTCATAAGTGCATAGTCTGTAACATCATTAAAATGCACTTGCAATAATTTTTACCCATTCCCCGTAATGTAACGGAAAAATTTTGACTGTCCCTGTAATTAAACTACGCATCCTATTTTCATAAAATTTTAAATTGCTCACTAAAATATTGCAACAATTATATATTTAAAATTTCAGACCATTCGGAAGTCTGTAACATCATTAAAATACATTTGCAATAATTTTTCCCATTTGTCGTAATGTAAAGAAAAACTTTTGACTGTCCCTGTAATTAAACTATACATCCAATTTTCATAAAATTTGAAATGGCTCGACAAAATTTTGCAACAATCATATATTTAAAATTTCAGCCCATTCGGTTTGGTAGTTTTTGCTCTGTTATATGCGGACGGACGGACAGACGGTCTGAACGACGACTATAGGTGCTACGTATTTATATAATTACGAACGCACCTAAAAAGGGCACACTTGTACATTATTCACAAAAATATTTTGAACTGGTTTGTTTAGAGTCCCTAGAGTTTGCGATATTTTCCCGCGATCAGTTGAATTGCCACAGGGAGCATAGGAAGTGTTAAAAAGAGCAGAAGGGTTTAAAAGAGTTTTGCCATGGACAAAAAAGAAAAAAAAAGGCTGCCGGCGCTGCGCCCTGCTAAAGCGGATAAAGCTCAATGCTAATATACATGGATTCATATCATAAAAGGGTGAAAAACAAGATTTCATTCTTTCTTTTTTTTTTTTTTCCTATTTATGAGGCAGATAATAAAAATGCACACCTGCATTCTTTTTTCTATTGAAATCACCTTTAAAAGAAATATCCACAAGCAAATGTAAATTTAAAAAAAAAAAAAAAATACAAATTCACAATGATAACACTGTCTTAACAAATTAATTATTCAGAAACATATTAAGCAGTATGAATAACAATAGAGTAGTAATCACTTATTTCATTTTATTCTACAATTATATTAAAAATGCCTTCAACAGTGTGGACTCTAGAAAAAAAATTACTGCCAGCTGGACACTTAAAAAAAAACAAACACTCAAGAACCTTGTTTACTGAAAATATTTTGCATTTAGTCCTTTTTTATTTTGACCTTTTTAATTTTGTGATATTTTCCTGCAACTGATGAAATTTCTTGATTTTCCTCCCTGTTGACTGACGGATTATGTTTTTCTCCTGTAACTGTTTGACGAATATCACATTTTTTTTCTACAGTCAACTGTAAAATTTCACGATTGTTTCTCATGATTGCCTGCTGAATTTCATGTTGTTTTCCTGTGACCAATTGACGAATTTCACAATATTTTAAAGCAATCGACTGAAGGGTTTCTAGATTTTTTTTCCCCATTAATTGACGGTTGAATTTCTCAGTTTTTTTTCAGGTGACTGAATGAGAATTTTTGCAATTTTTCCCCGCAACCAACTGATAAATTTTGTGATATTTTATTTCAGAACAAATGTTTTATAATCCCACATCTGCCATCTTGGATTTTTTTTCTTGGCGTGAATTAAAAATGTTTTTTAATTAATAGTTATAATGATTATATTCCAGTTTTTTCAATGTTATATTAATCTATCAACAATATTTAACCATTGGCGACATTTACTACTTGGCGAAAAAGGAGTTTTCATGCAAGAAAAAAATCAAAGATGGCAAATGCGGGATTATAATACATCTAAACCATACCGATTGGCGTATATTGCATTTTTCCTTGCGGCTGATTGGCAAAACTCGTGTGATTTTTTTCACATATCCGGTTTATGAATTTTGCCGATTTTCTTCCCAGCTAATCAACAAACTTCATTTTTTCCCATAAACAGTTGTTGAATTTTTTTTTTCATATGGTCGCTGACTGAATTTCACAGATTTTCTCTGCAGCTGATCAAAGAATTTCATTCCCAAAGCTGAATACTTTGCAATGTTCTGCAATGTACTTCAGCTAATCAAATGTTCTGTGTGAATTAAAAAAAAAAAAAGGGCACAGGAAAATTTTCTTTATATATGAAGAAGTGCAATTGCATCTTTTATAGAAATGCAAAAGACATTTCATAAAACCCTGACATACTCACGCTAATGAAATTATTGGTGAATTTTGTCACTTCTCTCTTCCCCCCCCCCCCCCCTAATCGAATGATAATTTAGCGGGCTTTTTTTCCAACAATCGATTGATGATTTTCGAATTATTTCAGATTTTTCCCTCTTGTCAACTGGCGAATTTGTCCTTTTTTCTCTGACCAAATCGATGAATTTCATAATTTTTCTCCTGCGATTGGGTGAAGAATTTTGATATATTTTCCACAATTCATTGGCGAATTTCGCATTTTTTAACCACGACTGGTGGGTGAATTTTGTGATATTTTTCATTGACCTTTTGGCGAAAATCGTAGTTTTTTTTCACACGACCAATCCATGAATTTCATGCTTTTTTACCGAAGACTGATTGGCAAATGTTACAATTTTTTCTTGCGACAGATTGGAAACAATCGTTGGTTTTTTCCACGACTGATCGAAGAATTTCGTGAATTTTCTGACAACTTCATAGTTTTTTTTACATGCGACTGATAAGCAAATTTCATTATATTTTCTTTTTACTGATTGGCAATTTTTTTTTTCTTTTTCGTGTAAATGATTGGTAAAAAACCCTTTTTTTCTGCAACCGATCGACGAATTTCGCATTCTACTGCGACAGATCGGTGAATATCGTGATTATTTTCTCACGGTCGACTGGTGAACTTTGTCGCTTTTCTGCGACTGATTGACCAAATCTTCATGTTTTTTTTTTTTTTTTTTTTTTTTTTTTTTTTTTTTTTTTTTTTGCACGACTGATCGACTAATTCTATTTTTTTCGATAATACACCGACGAATTTCACTTTTTTTTTTTTTTTTTCCTGTGACCGATTTTGAAATTTTGCGATATTTCTCTTGAACCAGTAAGCAAGTCTTGACACAGATTGGAGAAAGTTGTGATATTTTTTCCGCTACTGATCTACGAATTTCGCAGATTCTTCTGACAATCTTCACGATTTTTTTTTAACCGCAACCGATTTGCAATTTTCACGAAATTTTCCTTGTAACATAGCAAATTTTGAGGCTTTTGCGAACGATTAGAGAAGATTGTAATTTTTTTTTCGCTGTTTCTTCTAGAGGTGCACTGACAAATTTTGCGTTTTTTAATCTGCAACCGATTGGCGAAAATCATGGATTTTTTTTCTCGCAACTGTTCGTCGAATTTTGTATGTTTTCCCACAGCAAGCTAAAGGATTTCATGAATTGTTCTCCATGACTGACGAATTACACGAGTTTTCTTGCGAGCAATTGATGAATTTCGCAATCTTTTTAAATAAACAATTAAAGAGTTTGCCTTTTTTTTTTTTTTTTTTTTCTTGAAAATGAAAATTTGAAATGTTCTGCAGTAAAGTCAATGTATGGCGCATTTATAATCATATTCTGCTTTGGGGAATTTTTTTATGTCTTACTTTTCAGATTTTTTTTTTTATTGCAGTATTTTCATCATTTTAGATTGAATTTTTTTACGGAGCCTTCCGATAAATATTATTTGTAATATTTAAAAATTTCAAAGGGGGGGGGGGGGGGGGGCACAATACTAGTCCGAAAGAAGGGCACTTTTATAACTTTTACCGACCCCTGTCATATAACATACTGTTGGAAAGACGTGTGACCTCTTATTCATGTTATGCGCATATGATGCCCCTCCGCCTACTTTGCTCCCCCCTGAGGGGGCAGTTTTCTAAATTTTGCCGAAACCCCTCATGTGACATATTGTCGGAACGGCCTGTGAATACTTATTCATGTTATACACATCCGATGTCCCTGCCCCCACTTTGCTCCCCCTGAGGGGGCACTTTTCTAAATTTTGGTAACACCCCTATGACATATTGTAGGAAAGGCCTGTGACCACTTATCCATGTTATGCACATCTGATGCCCCCCCCCTCCCACTTTGCTCCCCATTCAGGGGGTAGTTTTCTAAATTTTGCCGAAACCCCTCATGTGACATATTGTCGGAAATGCCTGGGACTACTTATTCATGTTATGCACATCTGTTGCCCCTCCGCCTACTTTGCTCCCCCCTGAGGGGGCAGTTTTCTAAATTTTGCCGAAACCCCTCATGTGACACATTGTAGGAACGGCCTGTGGCTACTTATTCATGCTATACACATCCGATGTCCCTGCCCCCATTTTGCTCCCCTTGAGGGGGCACTTTTCTAAATTTTGCTAACACCCCTCATATGACATATTGTAGGAAAGGCCTGTAACCACTTATTCATGTTATGCACATCTGATGCCCCAACGCCCACTTTGCTCCCCCCTCAGGAGGCAGTTTTCTAAATTTTGCCGAAACCCCTCATGTGACATATTGTCGGAAAGGCCTGGGACTACTTATTCATGTTATGCACATCTGATGCCCCCACCTACTTTGCTCCCCCCTGAGGGAGCAGTTTTCTAAATTTTGCCGAAACCCCTCATGTGATATATTGTCGGAATGGCCTGTGACTACTTATTCATGTTATACACATCCGATGTCCCTGCCCCCACTTTGCTCCCTCTCAGGGGGCATTTTTCTAAATTTTGCTAACACCCCTCATGTGACATATTGTAGGAAAGGCCTGTGACCACTTATTCATGTTATGCACATCTGATGCCCCCCCGCCCACTTTGCTCCCCCTTCAGGGGGCAGTTTTCTAAATTTTGCCGAAACCCCTTATGTGACATATTGTCGGAAAGGCCTGGGTCTACTTATTCATGTTATGCACATCTGTTGCCCCTCCGCCTACTTTGATCCCCCCTGAGGGGGCAGTTTTCTAAATTTTGCCGAAACCCCTCATGTGACATATTGTCGGAACAGCCTGTGACTACTTATTCATGTTATACACATCCAATGTCCCTGCCCCCACTTTGCTCCCCCTGAGGGGGCACTTTTCTAAATTTTGGTAACACCCCTATGACATATTGTAGGAAAGGCCTGTGACCACTTATTCATGTTATGCACATCTGATGCTCCCCCTGCCCACTTTGCTCCCCTCTCAGGGGGCAGTTTTCTAAATTTTGCCGAAACCCCTCATGTGACATATTGTCGGAAAGGCCTGGGACTACTTATTCATGTTATGCACATCTGTTGCCGTCCGCCTACTTTGCTCCCTTTGAGGGGGCAGTTTTCTAAATTTTGCCGAAACCCCTCATGTGACACATAGTAGGAACGGCCTGTGACTACTTATTCATGCTATACACATCTGATGCCCCCCCGCCCACTTTGCTCCCCCCTCAGGGGGCACTTTTCTAAATTTTGCTAACACCCCTCATATGACATATTGTAGGAAATGCCTGTAACCACTTATTCATGTTATGCACATCTGATGCCCCAACGCCCACTTTGCTCCCCCCTCAGGAGGCAGTTTTCTAAATTTTGCCGAAACCCCTCATGTGACATAGTGTCGGAAAGGGCTGGGACTACTTATTCATGTTATGCACATCTGTTGCCCCTTCGCCTACTTTGCTCCCCCCCGAGGGGGCAGTTTTCTAAATTTTGCCGAAACCCCTCATGTGACATATTGTCGGAATGGCCTGTGACTACTTATTCATGATATACACATCCGATGTCCCTGCCCCCACTTTGCTCTCCTGAGGGGGCACTTTTCTAAATTTTGCTAACACCCCTCATGTGACATATTGTAGGAAAGGCCTGTGACCACTTATTCATATTATGCACATCTGATGCCCCCCGCCCACTTTGCTCCCCCCTCAGGGGGCAGTTTTCTAAATTTTGCCGAAACCCCTCATGTGACATATTGTCGGAAAGACCTGGGACTACTTATTCATGTTATGCACATCTGATGCCCCCCTACCCACTTTGCTCCCCCCTGAGGGGGCAGTTTTCTAAATTTTGCCGAAACCCCTCATGTGACATATTGTCGGAATGGCCTGTGACTACTTATTCATGATATACACATCCGATGTCCCTGCCCCCACTTTGCTCCCCTGAGGGGGCACTTTTCTAAATTTTGCTAACACCCCTCATGTGACATATTGTAGGAAAGGCCTGTGACCACTTATTCATATTATGCACATCTGATGCCCCCCGCCCACTTTGCTCCCCCCTCAGGGGGCAGTTTTCTAAATTTTGCCGAAACCCCTCATGTGACATATTGTCGGAAAGACCTGGGAATACTTATTCATGTTATGCACATCTGATGCCCCCCTACCCACTTTGCTCCCCCCTGAGGGGGCAGTTTTCTAAATTTTGCCGAAACCCCTCATGTGACATATTGTCGGAATGGCCTGTGACTACTTATTCATGATATACACATCCGATGTCCCTGCCCCCACTTTGCTCCCGTGAGGGGGCACTTTTCTAAATTTTGCTAACACCCCTCATGTGACATATTGTAGGAAAGGCCTGTGACCACTTCTTCATATTATGCACATCTGATGCCCCCCGCCCACTTTGCTCCCCCCCCAGGGGGCAGTTTTCTAAATTTTGCCGAAACCCCTCATGTGACATATTGTCGGAAAGACCTGGGACTACTTATTCATGTTATGCACATCTGATGCCCCCCTACCCACTTTGCTCCCCCCTGAGGGGGCAGTTTTCAAAATTTTGCCGAAACCCCTCATGTGACATATTGTCGGAAAGGCCTGTGACTACTTATTCATGTTATACACATCCGATGTCCCTGCCTCCACTTTGCTCCCCCTGAGGGGGCTCTTTTCTAAATTTTGCTGACACCCCTCATGTGACATATTGTAGGAAAGACCTGTGAGCCCTTATTCATGTTATGCATATCTGATGCCCCTCCGCCCCCTTTGCTCCCCCTGAGGGGGCTGTTTTCTAAATTTTGCCGAAACCCCTCATATGACATAGTGTTGGAATGGCCTATAACTAATTGTTCATGTTATACACATCTGATGTCCCTGACCCCTCTTTTCATCCCCCCACGAGGAGGCACTTTTATCAATTTTGCCGGCACACCTTGTGAGATATTGTTGGAACGGCCTGTGATCACTTATTTATTTTATGCACCTCCAGTGTTCCTTCTACCACTTCACTGGCTTATCTTTCAGGAAAACCACTGATATTTAAGACAAAAGTAGGCCGTACAGTGATACTGCATGATTTTATGTAAAGAGAAGACACAGATTTTTTACTTAAAGGAAAACTTCAGGTATTTTGGACAACATGGTAAGGGAATGCGCAGGTTTGTTTACCTAAAGGAAAGCTGAAGTTATTTCGGACAAAAAAAAGTGGGGGGTTAATTCAGGTTTTTTACCTAAAGGAAACCCGCAGATTTTTTTGTCCGAATTACCTTCAGGTTTCCTGAATGTTTTTTTTAAAGGTTTTTTGCTGACTTTTTTACCTGGGCAACTTTTATGTAGTTTTATTCGAAAAAGAATTTTTGATTTTTTAATCAAATTTGAAAACTTTCGTCACAGATGTCATATACGGCCCCATATTGGCGCATTTTTTTCTGACGCCAATGTCATATACGCAACGGGTACATGACTGGCGCAAAAGTATCGTTATTTTGCTTGATAATGGTAAGCAGGATGTTTTTGTATATACTGTAGATGCTTTCCCCAAATTGGCGTCGGAAAAAAATCACGCCAATATGGAGCGTGTATGTCATCTGTGCCGAACTTTCATATGAAAGGCGAAGGGATCAGACCGTATTTGTTTAAGGCGATTGATGACTTGAACTATTATAATATAGATGAAATGATGGCTATATATTAATATTTTTCGACTTATCACCTGCGCCTGGCCAACTTTAAAGTACCAAAATGGCACCTAGAGTATAAAAAGCGAAGTGGTCCTCCCGGAACTGTTGATGATGGTCACATGACTTAGGCTATTGTTATAGAGATTGTTTTAAAATACCGAAAGACAAAGACTCTGTATACTTAATTCATTTTATTTTAGCTTCTTTTCACATGTTTAACTGATCCTCTTTAAAAACGAAACAAACATTGGATGTCTTAACAGCTACTTATTCGGCCTTAATTTTTTTCAATCAAAGGGAACTGAATTGAACCCCGTTTACAGGGAGATCCGCACAGCTTTTTTCAGTATAATTCAATCCCCTCTAATATTTTTAAAACCCATCAGATTAGCGTGTTTTTAGATTCTGCGGTGTCTGAAAGGGGGTTGGCGAGCGTAGCTTGCAGGGGACAGAGCCCCCTAGTCTATATATATAAATGGTTTATATGCTAGATGTTTACAAATGTATAAATGAATGCATTTTAAACATGTACTTTTCAAGATAAATACACTTTCAAGTACTATTTTGTTTAATAATATAAAAGATTATTTTAGTACAATTATAAATATATATATTTTTTTAAATATTAATATAAATGAATGCTTTAAACATATACTTTTCAAGATAAATACACATTTAAGTGGTAGCAATAAGTGGTACTTATAATGTGATATTTGTTTTATGGAACAAAACGGAAAACATTTCATTAGCAATAATTATATCTCCAAACACATTAATTAATATCAAGTAATATATATATATATAGTTTTATAAATATGATTTAAATATACAAACGAGGTTAAAGTAAGACAACCTCTGTATCTGACACATTTAGAAAAAGATTGTATTTGAAACTAAAATTTGTTTAAATATATTTATTATAATCATATCCATTTCAAAATCGATTTCCTTTAATTTTTATTCCATAGAAACACAAAGAGGTATAGCGAGAAATGATCATATATGGATTTTATTAGATGCGTGGGCTCTTATAAATGTTTGGTCAGGACACTGGTCGTCTTAAATCAAACATAAATATATTTTGTCAGTATTTACGTCAGGTATATTATAAATCAAGAAAGATTTACGTCATATCAACTGTAGGAACATCTGGACCTCTATTTTTCGATTTATCGCCTTTTTTTTTTTTTTTTTTTTTTTTTTTTTTTTTTTTTTTTCAAAAGATCTCACAATTTAATTTATACGCCGACGAATAGAAACCAAATGATACTTTACAATGCATTTTGTTTGAAAACAATATATATTTTTTAATAATATTTCACAGTTTTTAATATAATCTTTCCGAACGTCTTTTTTTTATATTGCTCGATCAATTGCGTTTCTTTAGATTAAACCGTTTGAAGTTAAAACATTAAAAGTGTTCCTGCATTTGTTGTCGTCTAATAATACATAATTAAATGAAAACATCATTAATAAATTAATTTAAAAAATAAATTTCACATATATATTTTCCCTATTTACTTAAAAACTAAATAAATCATAATAAAACTGCTTTCCATAAAAAGCACAATCTTAGGCATAAACGTCTGCATATGGCTAGCACAAAACTACTGTTTTTTATTTTATCTCTTTATTAAATGAATAGATAACTCATATTTTATAAAAAATAAAAAAATGCTTTTTTGGTGTTATTAAAGAGAAATATTAATATTTAAGAAATGTAGAAAAACCATTAGAATTTACAATTTAAAATGATTTTACCTATCTTCTATACAATGGAAATATCTTTTTTTAAAGAATAGAGCCCGAACTCGTGCCTAATTCTAAAAATAAAAGAATTAGTGGAATAAATATTTTTCGTTTCCAATCGTTCACTTATTGTAAATGTAACTATAAATTTCATCATAAGACATTAATCGTGAAAGTGTTACTGAAATTTAGACCTGAGATTAAATTCGTCATTTTGTTATGTATATTTTACCATGTCAGTAGATTCTCTTGAAATAAATGGTGATTGATATTGAGCAAGTATTTTAATTTGCATCAGAAACGATTAATTACACATATTTTTAGATGCGAATGACATCATGACAAAAAGTGAAATGTAATAATATTTAATGTTAGATAATAAATTCCTAGTGTGAAGAAAAAAGATTAATGATGTTTACTTACATTTAACAAAAGTCTTTTTTTTTGTCATATTACATAATTTATTATGTAATATCAATGATTAAATTAAAAATGAAAGAATTATTTAACTAAGTATGTAGCACACGTATGTATGATTCATGTATTTTTTCATAAGTCGTAAGGAATAATTTTCAGATGCGTCAAAAAATTTAAAATAATTAAAGAGTTTTTATTGAAATACGATAAATTGTATGAGTTAAAAAGAAGATTTCTATTGCATCGTCATATTTTCGTTACTTAAATTTATTCTTTAGTCTTTATTCTACATATGTGCAAATTGCATCATTACACGAATAAGGTACATAATTTCACATGATTCTCAATAGTTTTTTTTTTATTATTTATTTAGGGTATATTTAACATCTTATTAAATAAATAAATATTTTATTAAGAAGAAAATTATGTAATACTGCTCCTTATTTTCTAAATTAATTTATTCTGCATAAATAGATCCTTTCTCTGTAATATAAGCACCAAATATACTACTGTCACTTTTAGGACATTTCTGTCATATTTCTCTTAGATTAAACCAAAATGAGTATCCCAAAGTCATAAATGTGAGAATGCGTTTTATACATCCCAGTTCATCTTAAAATATTCCATTAATTCCTTTAAATTATCAAAATGCTTAATAAAGAGTTTAAAAGTAAATGTTGAAATGAATATCGGAATTTATCAACGTCGAATATGAAATATTCACCCAGAAAATTATAAAAATAGCTAGAAGATACAGTATTATGGCGTAAGGAAGGCTTGTAACATATGGCGGAATGCAAAGGAGAACGAGGCATATTCCTGATATTCCTGAAGACTGAAACGACAGATCACTCATTTATGTTCTGTTAATAATGTTGTCCTACATGCTAATTTCATTTTGAAACAAGGTGACACAATAATTTTTTCTCTGCCCATCGTCTAGTCTACGATGGATAAACACAAAATTTGAAAACCCGACAACTAGATAATTTAGTACTTTTAGCTTTACTTTCCATAAGAAATAAGAATGAAAAATCATGCATCAGGAATAGATTACAATAGTACTTCCCATGACTTGCAGAATGTTTTAATGAAATTTAGCTGCTTAATGCTGTAAAATAAGTAAACATTTTAGAAAAGGCATAATACTTTTGAAAACAAAATTACGGCCCCTGACCGGCAAAGTAGTTCAATTCTTTTGTGCAATCCTGTATTTAATCTGAAGATTTGTATATTATTCTATACATAGTATGATAAAACTTAGTATAGTAAGAAAATGCATAACAGATTTAAACTTCACCTTCAGTAATTTAGTCATTTCTACCACTATACGGAAACGTACTTGAATTATTTTGTACAGCCTTGTACATTACCAACAGATTTTTATATGACGCACATTTTAAGCTAAAATTTAATTCAGGCTAAAACGTGGTTAAAACTACTGAAATCATACTTTCACATATTTTTATCCGTGGAAGGTCATGTATTCAGTGTTTTTGCGTGGTCCTATATATGATTTTATTTATATTATACAAACATCTCTTAGTATACTATATATAGATCGGCTTAAAAGAGAATAACTCAATTAAAAGCCTCTTTTAAGCCATTCACGCTGGTACTCCGCAAAGATTACAAGCTCTTTTGTGTAGCCTTGTATAAGTCTCTACATAACTTATTCACAACGCAAACTAAGCAAAGATTTGATTAAACTTAAAAACGCATGTCATAAACGAAATCACACCTCCCGCAATTATCACTAATAGAAAGATGCAGTATTGTATCTGAATTTTTTGTGTATCTCTGTAAATGAACGATAAATGCTATGCATATCATGTTGTACAACAAGTGTATTGTAGTAAGCCTCAGTAATGTAGTATATCAATTTCATTATATTTGATATAGTGTATACAGTGTATATAGGGTATATAGTATAACAGACTTAAAATACCCAGCAAATCGTTTTTTCCCTGACACTATTATGTAAAGGAATTATTTTGCGTGGCCCTATAAATGAAGAAAAAATACTTTGGACCCCATATTGTCCAGAATGCATAGTTTAGTGCACTTCATAAATGCATATCAATTTTATTATGTTTGAAATGACCAACATCATTAAAATAAAGTTGCAGCATTTTTTTCGCATTGAGCATAATGCATCAGAATACTTTTCACTGTCGCTGTAGATGAGCTATAAATTCTACACACTTTATTTTCAATAGTGATTGTGTTATTGGTAACGTCAATAACAGTGTTCGTCAATAACAGTGTTTACGAGTGTTCGAGCTCGGGCAGACTGGAAACTATCCAATTTCACAAACACTTTTAAACTATATTGGAAAGTGTTAAAGCTATTATAATATTTTATATTACTGAAAAATTATAAGAAAAGTATAAATTAACACATTTTATTTTTTAAATGTTACTCTGTTAATAAAAATTATACTTAAGTTATACTTAAATTAAATTTAAGTTATTTACAATAACAAAGAATTTAAGTGGCCGACAACTGGTCCAGTGATGGCCAAACACTAGAATTCAGTAGCCGACTACTAGCGACTTTGCTATTTTTACATTTAACTTTTTATAAATAAAAACTATAATCAGATTTTTTAAAAACAATTGCTGAAAAGTAAAAGAAAAGTATACATTAACATGTGTCACTGTTAAAAATGTTGTACTGCTTTTTAAAATTACCTCTTTGAGCTATATACTAAAAGAAAGCGCTTAAGTGGCCGACTATTGGTGCCTTTACACTATTTTTCTTTTCCAATCGTTTACTTATTGTAAATCTAACAACTATAAATTTCATCATAAGTCAGTCATCGTGAATGTATTGCTGAAAATTAGTCCTTAGATTAAATTCGTCATTTTGTTAGGTATATTTTAACGTGTCAGTAGATTCTCTTGAAAGAAATGGTGATTGATATTGAGCAAGTATTTTAATTTGCATCAGAATCGATTAAATACACATATTTTTAGATGCTAATGACATCATGACAAAAATTGAAACGCAATGATATTTAATGTTAGATAATTAATTCCTAGTGCGAAAAAAATGATTAATGATGTTTACTTACATTTAACAAAATCTTTTTTCGTCATATTACATAATTTATTATGTAATATAAATGATTAAATTAAAAATGAAAGAATTAATGAACTACGTATTTAACACACGTATGTATGATTTATGTATTTTTTCATAAGTCGTAAGGAATAATTTTCAGATGTGTCAAAAAGTTTTAAATAATTAAAGAGTTTTTATTAAAATATGACATACTGCATGAGTAACAACGGAAAGTTCTATTGCATCTTCATATTTTAGTTACTTATATTTATTCTTTATTCTTTATTCTACGTATGTGGAAATTGTATCATTTACATTAATAAGGTCAACGTACATAATTTCGACACGATTTTCAATATATTATTTTATTATTACTAGGGGCGCACCGCCCCCTGCTCGCTACGCTCACCAACCCTCTGCGTAATCGCTTAGCTAATGCATTCGGTATAGCGAAGCAATTCCTATTTTCTAATCAACCCCAGATTATTGTTTGTGCTTAAAAATAATGTAAATAGTTCCATTAAGCTCTATTCATAAACTAATATTAGTTTTTGTTGCATTGAAATATCTCAATTTGTTGATTTCCTGCATGCAAGTAAAACCTATTGTATTTCAATGGGAGTCTATGGAAATTTGACGAAATACTGGAAATAGCGCTAAGTTGGCGTCACTTTTGCTGAGAGAGACGGGCCTCCCCTTGATAACCTCCCTTATGGTGTCATAAAGCTTTGACCAATCAGTTGCATTTCACGGTATCTACGCAGATTTTCATTGCTCCATTTCCAAAACATTACTTTTTGCAAGGCATACTTAGATACTACTACCGGCAGACCGATTTGCGTTGTATGAAGTTGCTCGCCAGAGGACTCTGATACGCTGCCCAAAACAGAAATTTGACTCTGACCGTAACTTCAACGACGAGAACCAATCAAACCGCTCTGGGCAGAGTTCAGAGAATTCCAATGTGTTTACATTTTTTTTTTTCCGTATAGATATGATTCAAAAGAGTTTAATAAAAATATTAACTCTAATCATAATAAAAAAAAAAAAAACATTATTATTTTAACAATTATCGTAATAATAAATGGTGCGACCGGAGGATACTTCCAAGGTTGCTACTTAATACCAAGTTAATACTAAATTTCAAGGTTGCCACTTTGGCGCATTTATCGCCAGGTTGGGGAGAAGTAGAGTATTTTACGATTCACCCCAATAAATTAAAACATGCATAGTCTAAAAACATCAATGTCAGAAATTTATTTGCTATCTTCACTGCTGAAACAATAAAACTAATGGAATTTCTTTTAAATATATTAAAGTACTCATAAATTTCCTTGTAATAATTAATAAATATAATTTATTAAGTAACAAATACACTTACATGATTTAATCAAAATTGCTTGGATAACATAAAATATTGCAACGATATTTAAATCTGCGATCACCATTTCTTTCTATGATTAAAAATAAGAATATTTAATGTTTAAGGAAGATAGACTTTTTTTTTTTTTTTTTTTTTTACTATTATTATTATTATTTAGTTCGGACGATATCAAACACAAACATTTTACGGGTAGCAATAAATTCGTCAAAAATAACAGCTTCAAGCCAGTTATGAGAACTGTAGTTTGATAAAAACCAAATTTTAATTTTAGAACGTGTATATGAAACACAAGCTATTTTTATGTAAATACGGGACATTCGAAAAAGAATAACAGAATGAACCAAACGATCAAGTAAACAATAAGTAATTTAGCTAATCTTAAAAGTATGTGAACACTAAAATACTACAAGCTGTGTAAAATATCCTTTTAAATCGAAATACGATCAATGATTCTGAAACTTCGACGATGAGAAACAAGCCGCTATCTGGGCAGGGTATAAATGTAAACAAAAAAGAGCACGTTGTGATGTTTTGGTTCAGGGTTTGAAGCTGAATCCGACTTCACATTTTCGACGGTTTTCGGCGAAATGCGTGGGCAGTATATATCATAGTAGGCTATGCTTAAGGTACTTTTCCGTTATACGGACAGCATTGTCGTCAAGCGCAATAGTTGGCGCAAAATGAAAATCACGTGAATTGAAACATTTAAAAAATTAAAGAAAAACATTGTCGATAGTAAAGTGAGCATTTTAAAAATATAACATTTGAAAATTACAAAATTTTACGAACTATTTTATTAAATCACAAATATATAATTAAAATAAGTGAACAAATAACTGTTATACAATAAAGTAATAATATTAAAAAATCATATAAAACTGCTGCCATAAAATTACAAATCTCCTTGGCACAGATGTCCTATTCGCCCCATATTGGCGCGATTTTTTTTCGGTTGCCACTTTGGTGAAAACATCAACAGCATAAACAACATAGGTACAGATGTCATATATGCCCCATATTGGCGCGATTTTTTTCTGACGCATATGTCATATACGCGATGGGTATTTAACATGCGCCAAAGTGTCGTTATTTTGCTTGATATGGTAACCCGGATGTTGCTGTTTATGCTGTTGATATTTTCGCCAAATTGGCATCGGAAAAAAATCGCGCCAACACATATGACATAAATATATGACATTTGTGACACAACATAATCCGGGTTACCACATCAAGCAAAATAACGACACTTTGGCGCCAATTAAGTACCCGTTGCGTATATGACATTGGCATCAGGAAACAATCGCGCCAATATGGGGCGAATATGACATCTGTGCCATACCTTTTAGTATTGCAGGAAACATCTCATTTTTTGAATGAAGACGTCGCCACACAAACTCTATGAGATACGACTCTAAATGATGACGAACTGTTCCCCGATGTCTTTTGTTGCGCCATTTTGCAATGCCCCATAATCTCTCAACAGTTTGAGTATGACATCCAGTATTAGGGTCGACAAAATTGTATTTGTGATTTACTGTGAAATGATCATAACCAGCACTTCGCAGTTCACCTGTTTATATCCTTTCCAGTAATCTGTATGAATAATACTTCCATCAGCTACATTGTTTTCTATTGCCGCCATTAAAGTTTCAGCTGTGTGATCGGAAATAGGAGTAAGGAAACATCCCCATGTTTCACGGCATAAACCATCTAACACCCACTGAGGAGGAAGAACACGCCCTATGTTGCTTTTTCTTCTGGTAAAAAGACTTTCATCTACTTCTATAATTTTATTAGGTCCATCGATTTTTCGATTTGGTCGTGAACATAAAGCATTTGCACAAACTTCTCTAAAATAACTATTTCAGTCCACTGTTGTGTTGTGGTTCATATCAAGTTGCAGCTCACAAAGCTCAATCTATGTCAACTCTTGGCACCATAAATATATAAACCCCAAAGCATTAAGAAAAGACAACCGCGATCCTTCAAACCATGTTTTTTGTCGTATTCCTACGCTTTCTTCGCATGATCGTAAGCTACATCTCCATTTCAGATTTCCAGAACTCATCCAAAATTTCATTTCATGGTTGTTTGAACACAACCTTGTATTATGCAGAATTCCAAATTCCTGAAACAGTTTTATCGCAACTTTCTCATCATCTGGTAACTGACAAATGGTAAAATCCATCTCAGCGTCAGCAGTAAAAGTAAATTATAATTTTATAAAAAAAAGCATTTTTATTTCGAATAATTGCAAATTAAAAAGCTTTCCAAGGTTAAGGTTAAATAATAATCATTCACGTAATTCACGTTTCATAAATAACAAATCACAATGTTTCGCATGGTTTACAAGAAAAATCCTTTTCACGATGAGGGCTGAAATAATTGGCGCATTAGCATACATTTTGGCATGCTGTCCGTATAACGGAAAAGTACCCTTAATTTTGGCGAAATACTGGAAATAGTACAAAGTTGGCGTCACTTTTGGGGACAGAGAGACGGGTCCCCCATTGGTAACCTCCCTTATAGCGTCATAAAGCTCTGACCAATCAGATGCATTTCACGATATCTACGCAGATTTTTTATTGGTCCATTTCCAAATCAAAACTTTTTTTTATATATATAGAACGATTTAGTGTATATTTAACATCTTATTAAATAAATATTTCATTATGAAAAAAAATATTTAATACTGCTCCTTTTTTTTCAAACCATTTTATTCTGCATAAATAGAACCTTTTTTTTTTTTTTTCTGTAATACAAGCACACAATATCGTACTGTCACTTTTAGGACATTTCTGTCACATTTATCTAAGTTTAAACCTATATGAGTATCACAATGTCTTAAATATGACAATGCGTTTTATGCATGCCAGTTCATCTTAAAATATTCTATTAATTCCTTTAAATTATCAAAATGCTTAATAAAGAGTTTAAATACATAAAATTGAACGAAGATAGACTGACATAAATTTGAAGAAGTGACTATTTTAATACACAAATAATTTTATTTAACATTAACTTAAATAATAAGCAAATAAATTTGAGACATATAATCTTTAATACATTTACTTTCCACTTTGATTTTTTTGCTTTTTTTGTTCCATTCTTGCCTATTTTTTTTTCTTTTTGGTTTCTGAATGATATGTATCTGGAGATGGTTGTTTTTCAAGCTAATTGGTAACTTTTGTATCTGCTGCGCCTTTACTTCTAGATAGTTTTAGAGACTGACTTCAAGTTTTCGCAGAATCTTGTTTTTGAAATGCTGTTTTTGCTTTTGCTACTTAAATACACGACATTATAAAATATATCATCATTAAAGAACTATATAAAGGACGAAAAAAAGAAGCATTTAGCACATTAAGTTGGAATAGCACGCAATGCATGTTACCTGTGCTTCGGCTTCGTGAAAATATCTTAATGCGTTTTAGTGAGATTTTAAAGCAGGATCCCAAAAGATTTCGTGCTCTTACTTTTTTCAGATGCGAAAGACACAATGCATGTCTGGTACAAAAGTGTCACAGCAAGAAACTATCTAATTAGCAGTGCAATTATACATGATTAGACTCATTTCTGGGCATTACCTGTTGGTCCTGAATAATTTAAATATGGTCCTGGCTGGGTTTGCCACTATAAAGATCGTCATGGTATTGCCATCACAAATTAAGATGTGAAGCTGCTGGCTCTTCTGATGATACTATAGGTACATGAGTTACGAAGGATTTTTCTGTATTGAATAAGTATGCTGTGCGCAGTGCTGCCAGGTTAGGGACTTTTTTAATTCAGAATTTTTGACTGTCACCACTTTCTTAAAATATAGTACATTTCGACTTATTTTTCAGAATTTCTAATCTATTTTTAAGTAGGTTGAATATTTCTATTTCAAAAAAAGCGATGGCAATCAACAATCTGGGGGCAAAAAAAGTCTCCAATTTGGCAACACTGGCTGTGCGTGACATTTATAACGTGGATGAAACTGGGTTGTTTTGTAAAAGGGAGCCAGGGAGGATACCATAAACGAAAAATGGTATACATCGTAAACTCGCAGAAGGCGCGCTTCTTTATTGGTGTGTCACTTCTTTTGTGAATAACCACCAAACACGACATCTTAAATGATTTGGACGGTTTTTGATGCTTTGTTTCGTGAATTGGACTGCAATACGAAAATGCCAAAAAAAAATTAATGTTACTTTTTAAAAATTACACTTATCTTAAAGTTTCGATTGAGATAGAAGCCGTACGTCTTTTCTATCTGCCACGAAACGGAACATTGGTGCTTCAGCCTTTGGATTAGGGAAATATCAGCGCATTAAGAGGCTCATTACGAAATCATATCATAAGTTCAATTGTCTTTATATGAATGCAGGAACTTAGACAGTAGTCACCGTGATCGATTTGATATTTGCTGCGTGGAACGCGATAAAGACAATCATCGTTGAAAACTGTTTTCGGAATGCAATGTTTAATTTGCGGAGGCCATTGTATTGTCATTGAGAGTGAAATTGTAGCGGATATTAATGTTGACAGCAGCTCTTCACTTTAACCCTCTAAGTGTTTGGGGCGTAATATTCCGTTCACTAAGCTGCAGGTTTCACAGCAATACAAGCAATATTTAAGATAATATAATTCTATAGATTTAAGGAATTTTAAATACCTTGAAGAATGATTAGTACTCTCAAGGATTACATTCATATTTGTAATTGAGTTTATTTTATAATGTTGAAAAAATCATATTTTCTTAGCATTTAAAACAAAATGCAAAGAAAACAACATTACAATTTTACCCTTTTGCAAGACGCTCGGAGGGTTAAGTTCAGCTTGGTATAACGAGCTGTAATTTTTACGATTCCATTGACCTTGACATAAAGGTTAAGAGAGCGCAAATATTGACTGCTATTTTTCAACATATGCGGTTGCATTCAGGCAAATAGAAAAGAAATAGCGATGGTAAAGAAAAAGTAACAAATTCAACAATAGAGTGATTGAAAAGTGTCTTTGTACAAAATCTTCAAACTTAAAAAAATGTTTTAGTAGCTTCGTTGTTTTTAAAGAATAAAACATACCTGATTGTTTAAAATGATTTCAAAATTGTGAATCTGTTATTTTAGGCAATATTGTGTTAAAAAAAAAGCAAAATATACAATTTCATTAAATAAAAAGATAATATATTTGTTTATGATTTATATACTTTTCTCTACCTACACATTTGACAACATATTATATTAATTTTTTAGTGAATTCTAACAAAATTAGTATAACTAATTTCGGATATAAAATACTTTAATTTTGCTCTCTTATGACTACTCTATATAAGAAATTGACTGTATCAGTTGTATTAGATTGAGAACTGTTCGATTGTAATTTTATATACTATGTGTATGCTACGGAAACAATAACAAAGAAAATCATATTTTATACCTTAGACTGAAAGTGTATACTAAATTTCTATACGCAGAGTTATTTCCCTTTTATGTACTAAAATGATCAATATAACTATTAAAACATATTAAATAATTTTGCGAAGACAAAAAGTTGAAATCAATCTAGCTTTATTCAACGATAATAGTTTCATAAAAATAAAAATAAAAACTATATGAACATATCTATGCCGTCAATAAATTCAAGTTTGAAATGTTACAGAAAATAAACTGCCAAGGGGAAATAATTGACAAATTGAAATCTAAAGAGAAACATATTCGTTATATACAAATGGTTACAAACATACATATATGCATACAAACATACATACATACATACATACTTACATATATGTAAAAATACATACATACGTACTCACACACCTACCCTATCTATATTATAAAGGACAAACATATCTGTGCGTAACGCATACGTCATTTTGCGAATGGCAATACTTTGAAATTTGAAATGAAATTTTGACTTTAAAATTATCTCTACTGCAAAATTTTAAACTTCTAAACATTGCACATTTTAAATTTTTACACCATCGTATAAGGAAAAAATGTACTTTTTAATGCAATTTGTTTGAAAGCTGTATCTCAGTTTAATTTTGAGATATTAATTTTTTTGTAGTTTTTAATGCATTTTTTGTAATTGTGGCAACTGACTGAAGTACTCCATTTTTGTTGAAAGTCATTGACGGTTGAAAGTAGAGGAAAAATAATCACGGAGGATAATTATTTCATCCTATGCTGCAGTATCAGTCGTTAAATAGTAACGCGACTCATTTCGTCAAAACAGGTTTTTATACTTTAATCTAAGTTCGCAAAGTTTCAAGACGATCCATTTTAACATTTACACAGAGACTGGGACAGCATCTGTACGAGTTTGCATTTATTCTCGGACAGATATTGTTGAATCTACATATAAAGGTTGAATAATAAACATATATTACACAGTCATTGTTTTTTTTTTTGTTTTTTTTTTTTTTTTGAAAATAAAATAAAGTATCAGAAAATATTCACGAAGATATGCATTATACGAAATACACTAATAAATGCGTAAACTTTCGCATTAAAACAGGTATACGGGTGCACAAAAAAAACCAAAAAAGCACAAAAAATCGTTATTTGCAAAATGGCGTGTATGTTGCGAAATACACTTCAGATGTATCAGTTTCAAAATATAGGCTGTTCTGTCTATTTTGATCATAACACATAAAGCTGCACACAGAAAAATATCCCTGTAAAATTACAGGCAGATGCCGGAAGCAGAGATTCCAGGCATACTCCGTAAAAAAAGATCCATATCCATTTACCAACCCGTATTTTTGCTGAGAGAGGGACTAGAACTGTGAAAAAATGTGATGTGTATTGACCTTAATTTTCTAAGTATCTAAGGGATAAGGTCCCTTACTTAATGGATCAGACCGTTTTTCATCAAATAAGGCATTTGCTCGTGAAAACGGAAGGGCAAACACTCATAAATTTACAGTTTTTTCTGAGAATGTGCTTAGGTTTGTAAAACGTTATCAGAGAACTGTGAAATACAAACTGTTACTTGTAAATTTGTCATGACTACGCATATATCTTTGTAATACACAAAAACGATGGATTTTTATACTAAGTACATAACCTCACACTTTTGGACTAAAATTTTGAACTAAATATTTTTGTATTCGGAAAACAAGTTTGATGAAGCACAAACTAATGTACTTGGTATGTTTGTTCTCTATCCAGTAAGAATTTTTTAAACCACAAAATAATGTAACCTAATTTACATGACACAGGATCGTCTGAAATTAATTTTACTGCATTGTTAGAGTTGTTTTGAAGTTCTAAAATCGTATGCACAATTTATGTAATGAACAGAATATACATAATTTAATAAATACACTAAAATATAAACTTCAATTGAAATATAGAATTTGTAACGCCATTACACTTTCGGATCTTTTTTTCTATCATGTTCAGTCACGAGTCTTCAAAGATGATCCTATATAAATAGCAGACATTTTATATTTAATTCAATCTATAGAAAACAAGCAATACTTACGAAAACGGGATACGAACTGAGGAACTGCAACTTTCCCAAAACCGCCATCTCCCTATTCAACTCAAATACAACTCTTATACAACTCTTATACAACCCAAATTTACAAGGATCAATATTTATTGCGTTCACATAAGTACACATATCTCTGCTATTATTACACATATAGCGGAGTATAATTCGTAGGTTTATTCCTGTGGGATGTTATGTTCTTACGCATATATGCATGCAGTATTATTCCATATATTTCGGAGTAATATGGAAAATACACAGAAATTTGGATAACATTTCAACGTTTACGTAAGATAAAATTTCAACTTTTCAACGTGCGTATTTTCAACGTTTACACCCATTTTTGAGTTTTTGAAGAGATAACAAATTACACACTTCCATTAAACAGATAAACACACTTAAATACAGGTATAAAACAAGAGTGTACATTTTATTACAAAACTGTAAATTTTTAAATTTACAAATGTACACATATATTTATCTAAACTGACTAATTTATGCATTTATTTTTTAGAATGTACGATGTAATTAAATATTGATTCCCGAGCTTGTATGTAATAAATTAATTTCAAAATTTTATAAAACGGTTGAAAACATTGTCCCAGATTGTTACGAACTATACATTTTTGATTTATAAAGTTTTTTTTTTACTTTAACATATTTATGTATATTTTATCTTCTTCTACAGTAATCTGCATTAATATGATAACCAGTTTTTGAGTCAGTCTTTTTTTTTATTCTCTCTGTCCAGAGAACGGGTATAATGCTAGATAATATTACCAGTTGTAAAAATAAAATTATTTCGAATGGTGATTACTTAAAGATGAACAGTAAATGCACTCTTTCATTCTTCTCTTTTTCCTTTAAGTAATTTTATAACAACACTGACAATATTTTTCTTCAAAACGCTAACTAATAGTATAGGTTTTTAAAAATTGAGAAAATGCAGTTAAAAGTACTTTCACTTCCAGAATCGATTTTAATATTATAGCAAGAAGCTTTCTTGAAATGCTTTCAATATGAATATAAAAGGGCCCTCAGGATGTAACCTAGAATATCAGTCTTTAGAATTGTTGAATCAAAATCTGAGATATATATATATATATGCATATACATTTGTAATGACTTACTAATCATTTTTTCCTGTTTACAGTAGATTTAAGATAGAATGCAGAATCGCATTTAATGTGGAGATATTCAACATTTAAAACATTTTAGAAATAATAATATTTTTACAAATGACGATGAATATTTTATGTTAAAAACTGAAATAAATTCAATTACATATACTTTAACTTGAAGCTATATAAAATTTGGTTTCAAGAGATAACAGTATTTTATATTACAAATATTTTTAACAATAATATTTTTTTAGGACAATATGTTCAAGATATAATAAAAGCTATATTTTTTTTTCATTAGTACACATCTTCTCTAACACCAGTGCGTTACACAAATGCGAAGCTTGCCGACATGCATTTCATGTATGGGGCTACGAAAATAAATGTATCACACCCAATGCACTTCCAACAGCTACCGAGCTTGTCGAAGCACTGTCCTTTACTGTGCGTCATACTTCTTCTTCTATTGCAGGAATTCTGCAATGCTTTTCAGTTCTTGTCTAACGCCTCGAATTATAAAAGGCTAGACTGGCGCACAATTCCCGATGAAATCGCTCAGAAGTTCTGCGATCTGGCAAAATCGTTCCTGGTAATCCCACATTTTTTGAGCAGCCGCTTCGTTCCTTTGCATAGCCCATGTTGCTCAAAATACTTGCGGAGAATTACGATTTAAGCCAGCGAAGTGCCGTTATCTACTAAACTCAAAAACTCCTTCTATTGCACAAACGCTGCATTTCCGCTCCCACATTCCTATACGAAATCTGCTTTTTTAGGTCTTCTCTACCTGCCTTTATATTTCTGAGATATAGTTTTGAAACATCCTGTTATCTTCTTTTTTTTTTAAATAAAATAAATTTAATTTAGGTAAACTAACAATGCGGAGTAATAAATATGCTGTATTAACATTTATTACGCAGTTTTTCATGAAACAATACCTTCTAATTTTCATAAAAATTTGTTTAGTTCTTTTAAATGTCTTTTAATTAAAAAAATAGTTTTAGCAAAACACTTCATTTTTTAATTCATCTTTTTTACATATCTTCTATATTTCTCCATACTCTAAGTAATTTATTTTGTCTTGTCTTTTTTAATATTTTATTTTATAACTGTTGTTATTCAAATACTTGTAATCTTTTTTTTTATTTTTTGTTTTAGCTAAAGAGAAAATAGAATGCTTTAATTTGGAACTGAACTTGAATATCTATTATTAAATAAATAAAAGGAGAAAAAAATCTTGCAATTTATTTTCAACTTCAACATGCCACTTTACTTGCTTTAAATGAACATCACTAATCCATTTCTTTTTCAAGATGTCACATACAAATTGTAAACTGATATTGAGAAATTGGATTTTTCATAAATTCTTAAAATGAAGTCAAGTGATCTTCTATAAACATCATAGTCGTATTTATTTCAAATACGCATTCGGTGGATAAATCTAATTTTAATAAGAAATCATTGAAAGTACAAGTTCCATCATGTATGGCATTGAATTTACATTCGATAACATTTTTCGAATTTACTTTCCTTACATTCTTATAAAATAGATTTATTTGTTTAAAATTCTTTGAAATATTAAGAAGCCTTTATGACTCAGCATAAAATAATGACGTTCCTCATTTCCAGTATATGCTTCGTCAAGCATTCATTTACTTAATCATCACCTGCGACAATTATTATTATAATTTAAAACATTTCCGAATTTTAAATTTGAAAATTGTCTCAAAGTCAATTCGACTTATTTTGCTTCATTAGGATACATTTCCCAGAAGTTGTTTATTATAAATCTTATTGTGTATTAATATTTTAAAGGTATTTGGAATTTTAACTCTTATTTAAGGTATAGCTTGAGACAAAAGATATTCTTTTCGTTTGAATATCTTAAATGCAAAATTTCACGAATATGTTAGGAAGTGGACATATGGATATTTTCCATTGTGTTTTATCATTTAGAGAATGTACAATTTTTTTCTCTTTTCGAGAAGTATTTTTATATCATAAAACCAATTAACAAATATAATTCCAACGAACGTTTGTGATGAATTATTTTACGTATAAAGATCCACACTCTTTTGTCTATGTACACGAAAAATGCATTATTTAATAAATACTTTAAGGTGTAGCAGGTGTAGCTATTTAACTGTTGAATTGTAAAAGTAAGAGTGTGTATCTTTCACTTTTCTGGTTAGTCAAAAGAAATCGCGTTTAATTATGTATTTGGAAAATATTTATCAAGTTCAAGTTGTACATTTTATTATTGAAAGCTATAACTCACATTTAAATTGTAAAATAACTGAAAATTACATTTTGTAAATTTCGGTAACTTGATGTAATTTTAGTAGAATGGCTTATAAAAAGATGTTAACATACTGGTGAAAAAAAAAATATTGGTTGAGACGATCTTTGAAAAAATTCCAAATTTACAGTCAACATTAAGCTAATGTACCCGCATGCTTTAGCACCATGTTGCGTTAAAAGAAAAACTGGGTGAAATTAAAATAATTTTTATATAGGTTTATTTAAAAATTAAAAATACTTAAAAGCATGACAAATGATACGCCCACGACACTGTTTACACCATAATTCAGGTGTGGATAACAGTGATTAACACAAAAAAACAGCAAATTAGAGAAACACAGAGACAATACGAAATCGCTCCCATCTTTTAAGTTACAATATACAAATTAATGTAGTAATGGGTAGATGTTCTGCGAGCACCACGATGTCTTCGAAACTTTAGATTACACCTCAACATGAGAATATAACTCTGCCTTAACTATTATTTCATCATGTGATTTTGCTTCAATTTTAAAGGTTTACTTGACTACCTAATGTGTTTTATATAACGACAAAAAATTTTACCAGAATATTATTTTAATCTAATAAGAAATAGGAAGCAATTTATCTTTCGAAATAAATAAGGATGTTTCCCGAGTATTATATTTAAAACTCAGTATTCTGAGATTTTCTTTAAATTCGGATAACGGAAGTGTAATTTTACTACTATTACGTTTTTATAAACCTATCTTTTAAAACAAATTTTCTCTAATATTTAAAAGAAACATTTTTATTTAATGCAGAATCCAATGCCTTGCAAACAGTTTACTTTATTCACATCTCTTATATTTGGACGCTGTTTGCCACTTGACTCTGCAGAACGAACATTTTTATTATCATTCTCCACTTCCGGCGTTGATTCTCCATGTACATTTTTTTTTTAAGTCACTGTCACGAATAACGAGAAATATCCGGTCATTTATTTTATATTTTTTCTTAATTGACAAATTTAGAAATTGATCAAATGATGTTTACAGACTCGCAAAACACTTAATTGTATTTCCTTTCATTAAACACAAAACAATACCTGAAATACATGATGTTCTAGATAGAAACCTATTTTCGACAAATTTCGTTAGCACTTGGAGGAAATGTCGTATGTTATTTCCAAAATATAATCGAAATGTAATAATAATTTCGAGTTCTGCACCAACGCACTTTGCTGAAAACGACAATTTATTACAATACCTAGGACGCAACGATCTCCGGATGCACTGTCCTAAATTTACACCATTCATGCATCTCCGGAGGCCAGAACCCAAGCCCGATTCGTTCCTTTTTTTCAGCAAATTTGGAGGCCGGCTCGGGAGGTGCATAACATGAATAAGTGGTTGCAGGCCTTTCTAACAATATGTCACATGTGGAGTAGGAAAAAATTACAGAAATGCCCCCTTTGGGTCTACTCATTAGTAAAGAACTTATGAATGAAATGAAACTTGTGATTTTAATTAAACGTGAATTTATCCAAACGTTACATATTTAAAAGTTTCGAAGAATAATTTTAATTAGATAATTAAAGAAACTTTTGTTAAAAATACAAATTTAAATAAACCAAAAGACTTTTTTTTTACATAATATGAAATAATTAGAAACGAAATCTTTCTAAATTAATATATATATATGCTACTCATAAACAAGAACTCATATAAAAAATAAATTAATAATGCATAAAAGAATTTTGTAAATTTATTTTTACAGCTTGTAAACGAAAAATTAAAAAAAAAAACATATATCTACCCTCTATATATAAAATCCTAATGAAACGACTTTATGAAACGATTTTAATGGTAAATGGAAATTGCAATATTCCTTAGTAAGGTATATTTACATTTTAAACTTATTCTTCACATCACAAAAAATGGTTGACATCAGGTTGACGTCCTAAAAATAATAAAACATATTTAATACTATATGCTTATATTAATTCATTAAGATCCTTTATTAAATACATATTCATCGTACCAGATATTACTACTACATATGCCATATGCCATACACAATATTATGATGTTTTACTTACTACTGATTACTGAAATTTTAATACGCCATTTTTATTCCAAATATGTTATCCACATTTTGATTTGCGCTGTAATACAAATTTTTAAGTAACTGCGTTTTTTTTTTTATTTATCGCTATCATTATAAGGAATAATTATATATTTTACAGAACACTATCTTTGGCAATCTGAAGAATTACTCAACCTCAGAAAAAATAGTATAATTTTTAAATTGGACTTTAATCAGTATTCGATAATAAAATTCATTTATTATTTTCTTCTGATTGGTTAATGGAACATGGAAGTTTTCTTAGTAATGTGTACTTAATTTTAATACTCATTATTCACCTCAAAAAAGACATGGTTGATTTCAGAAAACATAAGGAAATGAGTTTAACTCTACATTCTTACAATTATTCAGTAAGATAATTTATTAAATGCATTTGCACACTACCACATATAATGTATCTTACTATATTATATTATCATATTTTACATTAATTAAGATTTAATATGTCATTTGTATTGAAAATATGTTATCTAAATTATCTAATTGCCATATAATTAATATTTTTAAGTAATTCTATATTTGTAAGCTTATAGATATCATTTTAAGGAATAATTATATATTTTACGCACGGGACATGCATGCCCTTTGACTTTCTGATGCGTCAGCCCATGAAATAAAGTTGGTAATACTTTAAAATCGGACAATAACAATAGAGAATATGTGGGTGCTTTATCAATGAAGCAGCAATAAATAAAATAATATATGCAAGTCAATTATGTTTCGTCTCTGGCACTTCAAGTAAATTTCCGTATGCACTTAAATTGTTTAGTAATTTTAGTAAGAATTTTAGTATTTCACAGTGAAGACGGAACATTAATTGAATTACTTTATAATTAACAATAAAGGAAAATGATACTATGGAAAATTCTAAAATTTATGAAGACATTCTTATTTCATTTTATTTTTTTTAATTATAACTGGTCTTAGAAGAACTATTGTTACATGATGATTGTTACGCATTTAAAAAACGGGTAATTTTTAAATTTTCGTTTTCCATAAAATGTGAGTAACTACTACTAAATTAAAAAGCAATCATAATTTTTATTTAAATTTTATTACTTTATCGAAAAGTATTTTTATCCCTCAGATCGGAACTCGCTACCACATTCTTGAAAAACAAATCTGTCTCTTTGCCTTGCAATAGTGTTTTCGAATCAAATAGGGGAAAGTACGGGAATGGCGTTCACTTAAGGGAAAACATGAATAGCTAGTCAAATTTAAACAACAAAAAAAAAAATCAATATTTTATTAACGAAGTATAACTCCAAAGCATAAGGAACAGTTTGCAATCAACTAATTTGCATAAAAGTTTAAGTAATTTTTTTTTATCGTTTTATTTAAATAACCATCAATTGAGCGGCAATGTCCGGCATGGTAGGGAAATTGCGCTCAGAGTTTGAATACAACGTTTAAGTAAGACAAAAGTCACATATGTATTTGTGTTGGCAGTTCACACCACTGCAGACTTTTTGCGACCACTTTACACATTTTGTTTAGACATTTTGTGTTACACATATAGTGGGCTACTTTTTTTTTAATTTAGGTTTTTTGATTTTCATCACTTTTTTGAGATTTTAAAATTCTCCTTGTTTAGTGACATATTAATTAAGGCGAAAACAGGGGAATTTTACCATTTCAAAAAAGTGGTGTTAATAAATAAATTTGAATTTAAAAAAGTTGCGTACCGCAACACTTCTTCTGGAATCCCACGTGAGCGCCATTACCCGTCATCCAGATGTTGGGATTTAATGCATTATAATTGGCGTAACAACGCACTACAAAAATAAATAAAAGCATTAAAGTACAGATAAATGCATATATTTTGTAGACATAATGAGTAAATTAACATTTGTAAATAAGAGTGTACACTTACCTTCAAGTTAGATGTTGTAGAATTTTATTAAAAAATAACTGCAAACAAATAACGTGAGGACACAAAAATACTTTCCTTCCGACGGTTACTATATCCTTACTGGGAACTTACGATGAAGTTCGCTAGGTGCCGGTACAGATCGCATATTCTCAATTATATTCTGTTTAGAGATATTGGGTGAGCGGAATTACCCTTCTGAGCGTCATTACCCTACTTTCCCCTATATGTGATTTTAGTTCAAATAATAAGTGATAATCACCACTCTAAAAATGTTTCATATTCAATTAAGTTACAATTATTACATTATAAATATATTAAATCTGCTATGTTTGTTACAATTTTTCAAAATATGGACTAAAAAGAAATAAAAGAAAGTTTCGCTCTGCCTGAGTGTTTGAGACGGCTAGCTAAATCTAGCCCAACAGAAGTCTACAAATTTCTGTGAGAATAGTCCAAGGCAGAACTTGATGCATCTCAGATAGAAATTTGATTTTTTAATAATTAATCGAATTATTAATTAAAAAATCTTCAAATATCATCTTCAACTATCTGATTTAAAACAGCGTAAACCGAGTGTCTTTCACAAAATCAGAAGAGAAACGCATCTGATTTTGAACAAACCTGCTTCAACATTTCATAGAGGAAATGTGATGTCAAAAGTCAAGGTTGCAAGGTTGCAAGGTTGCACGACAGTCAGGGTTGGTTGGACATATTCAAATTAATAAAACTATTACGTTTATCGATTTGATACAAGATACAATACATAAAAAAATTAAATCCGAAATTTAAATTTTCTAAAAAATATTTTCGTAATTTGCAGAGATATTAATTACAGTTCAATAACGAAAATATTACTTTTTATTATTTAATCAAGCAACCTGCACATGTTTGTGGGGGGGGGGGGTATCGTACTGAATTTGCTTCCGCTTTCAGGTTACGTCTATTCATCTGCTTTATTCTACGGATGATAGAAAATAACCAACAACGGACTGGAAATATAAAAAAACCTCAGTAAAAAATTATAAGTCATGTGGAAATTTTTTAAATTATTTCAGGAAGGGATTTGAAAATTTGCATATATAAATAATATTCTATTTCTAGAAATTCTAAAAACCAAAAAGAAAATTCGCCAGTAAATTTTTAATTTGTTAAAAACTGAATTTTATATGAAAAATTGTATTCAGCATATCCTACCATTAATCTAAAGGTTTAGAAGACCTTAATTAAGACATTTAGCAGATTTAAACTAAATTCTGAGTTGGAATTATCTTTAATTCCGAATAGTAATTTCTGAGAACTTTATTCCAAATTACATTAATATCTTAATTATCACATTTCAGACTCTTAATTCTAAGTTAATTTATTAGTATTGGTTACCAATATTTTCGAATATTAAATTCAGCAAATTTCCCAAATGAAGTTCCGGTCTCTGATACTGGTCCCATTCTTTAACCCCATTATGAAGGAAACTTAATTTATCATTTGACGAAGAGCACTTTCAACTACTTTTCGCCATCCCCTTTTGTCGACTTTTTTTTAATCCGGCCCTATCTATGTAACTCAAACTCAATTACTCATATATCTTTGAAACTAATTCCCAGTTCCATAAATATCTTATTTATTACGTCTCAAAGCTAAATTTTTAGCTGTGGTTAACACTGTTTCCAAAAACTAATTTCAATAAATTCCTTAAATTAAGTTCCTGGCTCAGTTACCAGTCCAAATTTTTGGTCAAGAACATCAGAAAATAGTCATTTTGTGAAAAAGTAGTTGCATTTCCCCTGCCCATATTTGTTCACAGGGTTTTTTCAAATTTTTGTGTCACCACCCCTTAACTAATATATCTGCATATATGCTGCATAACAGAGTTTCGTTCGGATAAATGTTTGTCTAGATCAGAGTTCGACGCTTTGAGGTTGAGAAGGGGACTAAAAAATTTTGCACCGCGGTCGAAGCACACAAGCTACAAGGTGCCGGTGTCAACGGAGAAACGTTTCGGAGTTTCGTTAGAAATAATTTGATTAGAACATCGCAGCCACCTGCCGTTGCATTTTCATTGTAATTTGTTTATTTTTTTGAAAATTGTTACCGTCGACACAAGTTCTATTAAGATGAAACACCATGTATGTAACTGTCATTGTGTTATATGAATTACGAAATTGTTAAGCTACTGAAGTGTCAGGACTGTTCAGTGTTCATGTCTATAATATTTTTTTTTAATCCAACGACTTTAATTTTTGATAATTTTATACGTAATTTTCTAATTAAAATAATCACCAAACCCGTTTTTATACAATGAATGCTTGAATTATGCTTTTCTGCAAAAGATACTACTAAAATCAAAATCTTAAAATGTGTCTTTGTTTCTTGCAGAAAAAGTGTTAATGGCATATATATATATATATATATATATATATATATATATGTGTGTGTGTGTATATATATATATATATATAAATATATATATATATATATATTGTAACAGCTTTAATGAATTGTAATGGTAATGACAAGTTCAAGAGTATCAAATATATCATATTCAATGTCAAAAAGATGTTGATACCTAAGGTTTTGATTTTGTTATCGCAAAAAATAGGAATACATAACATAGATCTGGGTATTGATCTATTAAAATATAGAATAAAATTAAATAATTGGCAAAGTTACTGTAAGTCAAAGTGTGAAAATCAGGAAGATGCAGATAAAGTATATTTCGTTATAGATTACATAGGAGGGTGCTACAGTAATGTAAATTACAAAAGGATTTTTAATAAATATAAGGACATGTTACCAATAAAAAATTTAAATATTGTTAAAGCATTTAAGTATGACAAGCCTTTAGGTAGAATGATCTTTAATTATAATTATTATTCTAAAAATATTAATAGGAACGAAAATGCAGACATTTGTAAATGTAATGAGGATGTGTACAACAAATATGTAGACAAACATTATGGACATGTAATAACTGGGAATCTAGATATCGTACAAAATGTCGAACTGAAAAATCAAATGAGTTATGGAGCAAAATACAGAATAAAACGGAATTTCACGAAAAGTAATGCAGTTAAACGGTTTAAATATAATATAGAAATCTTTATACAAAAGTTAACTTATAAATACAGACTACCTGGAGAATTATTTGAAGAATGGAAATATCATACTTTAAAGGAACTAGAGGAGACATATGTTAAAAACTTTGAGGGTTTGTCCGAAGAGAAATATATTGATTTAAGAAAAGCTATAAAAAACATCCAAGATGATTTTATAATAACATATGTAGATAAGGCAAGTACTAACTATGCAATTATCTGTAAAAAATTATATGGAAAAATATTAAGAGAAAGTTATGAAAACACAAATAATTATGAGTTAATTGGGGCAAAAATTAATGAGGTGGAGAACAGAATTAGGGCAATGTATAAAAAAATTAAAACAAAACAAGATAATTTGAATTTTCCTTATTTGGTTTTAATACCCAAGTTCCATAAATGCCCTGTGAAATTTAGAACCGTTACATGTGGTTATAATTCCTATATGGAATGTGCGAATAAAAAATTATTAAAGGTATTGAAGAGAATATTTTTGAAGATTAAAAGTGAGAATTCAACTTTTATAATAAGTAATAGTTATGAAATGTTGGAAAAAGTAAAAAGGTATAAAAATAAGATTACAGGATTGTATGCATATGATTTCGCAGATTTGTTTAACAACATAGAGATTGAGGATTTGAGGGAGAAGATATTGGAGGTGTATAATAGGTATGGCGATTTATACATGGATTTAAGTGAATTTCAAAATTTGTTTCAACTTGTGGTTCAAGAGAATTTTTTATATGAGGGCAATAAGGTATATAAGCAGATTAAGGGTATCCCCATGGGGGGGGGGAGTTGCAGCTCAATTTTGGCCGACATGTATCTATATATATAGGAAAATATAAGTGAATTACATAAAGACATAATGAGTTTCAGATATATCGACGACGTTTTGATTGTCGAGCTGAATGGAATAAAGATTAACCATGAATTTAAATATTATCCTAAAAAATTAGAATTGAAACTTTCCGGTAGTCATAATAGTTGCAATACAAATTACTTAGATGTAAATCTAAAATTAGAAAACAGAAATTTAATTACATCGGTTTATGATAAAAGAGACGATTTTAACTTTAAAACAATTGCAATATTGAATTTCAATTCAAATGTCCATATATCGGTATTCAGAAACATTTATATTAACGGTTTAAACAGATTAAACCGATTGACATCGGATAGTGTCATTTTGAATGAGGATATGCTGAAATGGTACGTCACTGCTGTGAAACAGGGTTATCCTGTGAGTCTGGTCAAAAATATGACGTATAATTATGTTAGAACTTGCAAGAACAGAAGTGAATTGATGCCTTTACTCGAAGCGTGTGGTTTACGGAATGTAGTGGAAACAGATCGCTTTTGATATGGATTGATTTCGGTCGGTCGGTTTCATTTAGCTTTAATCTTGTTTCATTTGTTTTTTCAATATGGTCTCGACAGGTAAATCTGGGGAATGTTGCATGCTTAAAAACAGTTTTAACCCTGCATTAGTGTGTCATAAGCCACACAGACCTGTCTCCATGTTTAATTAGTTATTTGCCTTGTTTTTTATGGTTGTTTTGTTTAAGTTAAAGTTGGTTAAGTTGTGTTTCTTTAAGTTTGTTTATTAAGTTAAATTATAGTTCTTATTTGGTTTGGTTAAGTTAATTTTGTGCTTCAATTAAAGTTTACAGTTTGTGGTAATGCTTGAAATAACTATTGGAATTTTTTAACTATATATATATATATCTACCCTATATATATATATATATATATATATATATATATATATAAAATCCTATTGAAACGATTTTATGAAACGGATATATGAATCGACTGATTAAACAACTGATTATGTTTCAAGAGATTTCTCCTAAAATATGGAATACTTTGCGATGAAATTAACACCAAAAATCAGCATTGATCCGCAGATCTCAAAACTGGTATTAGAATTTTTAAATTTGAATTAGTTTAGAAATATTATTTTTTTTTCTAATTTTATGTACATTTTTCTAATGATGGCAACTCAAATTTTAATCAAAGAGATTTTTTTTTTCATATTGGTGATTTCTAATGGACATGGTAACCCGGCTATTGTTGTTTAGTTGTTAACAAATGTTTATTTACCTTTATTTCTTTTTACAAATTGTATAAATTATTTTGTTGTATAATTATTAATTATTTTTTTATATTTCCTTTAGAAAATAATAAAAAATAATTAAAAAATACGGTACTACTTAGTTATTCCGTCGACCAATTTCGCCAAATTATATAAATCGCCAAAACACTCGCCAAATTATACAAATTGATGTATTTTTTTTATTTTATATAACGAAAGAACAAATAAATTAGTATAACGTTAATAAATATACAAATAAAGAGTCGAAATAAAAATTACTTGATGACGTAAACACGTGTAACTTGCTTAAAGTCAAGATAATGTGACATTTACGATCAATCATTATTGGCATTTAATCTTATAGTTTGGCGATAGATTTTTGGTCGACGAGAAAACTAAGTAATACCAAAAATGCATATGTACTGGTATTTGAAAACCAGGTTTTCGCCAAATTTTCGTTAAAAAAAAAAAAAAAAAAAAAAATCACGCCAAATCTGCTGTGCGTAAATGACATCTGGCCAAATAATACTACTTGCAAAAAAAAAAAAAAAAAAAAAAAGCTAACTGGTGAGTTGAAAAAAAGCTATTGACGATATTTGCATCCGGCTAGCGTAACAGTACCAAGAATTCTTTGCAATCATGGCAAATTTTATGTAGTTTTATTCGAAAAAAAAAATTTTGATTTTTTAATCAAAATAGAAAACTTACGGTCCCATATTGGCGCGATTTTTTTCTGATGTCAATGTCATATACGGAACGAGCACTTAACTGGCGCAAAAGTATCGTTATTTTGCTTGATATGGTAAGCCGGATGTTGATCTTTATGCTGTTGATGCGTTCCCCAAATTGGCGTCGTTAAAAAATCGCGCCAATATGGGACGTATATGACATCTGTGCCAAACTTTCATATGAACGTCGAAGGGATCAGACCGTGTTTGTTTATGGCAGTTGATGACTTGAACTATTATATTATAGATGAAATAATGGCGATAGAATAATATTTGGCGACGTATCACCTGTGCCTAGCTAACATTAAAGTACCAAAAAGGCATCTAGATTATAAAATGTGAAGTGGTCCGCCTGGAACTGTTGATGATAGCCACATGACTTAGGCAATTGCTTTAGAGATTGTTTTAAAATACCGGGAGACAAAGACTCTGTATACTTAATTTATTTTATTTTAGCTTCTTTTCAACTGTTTAACTGATCCTCTTTAATCAAAAGCGAAAACAAACATTGGATGTCTTAACAGCAACTGATTTGCCCTTTTTAGATTTCGCCTGTTTTTAGATTCTGCGGTGTCGGAATGGGTGTTGGCGAGCGTCGTTTGCAGGGGGCAGAGCCCCCTAGTATATATATATATACACACATATACATATACATATATATATATATATATATATATATATATATATGTAGGGGTATGTATCATGAATCCTGATGCACTAATTAACTGGTACAAATATTTGAAGAACAAGGAAATTAACCTGAGCAATTACGTATAGATATTTCCTATTTCCTATTTTTTTTAAATACAGTATTAGTTTGCATATTTCCATTCAGTATTAAGTGTGTGTTATGAATTATTAAATATATTAATTTAAAACGAAAAATAATTTCCAAACAGTCTGCCGTGTATGATTATCTATATAAACAGAAATGTAAATGTTCGTTTAATCAAAATCGATGATCTCGGAAAGTTCTTCAGCGATTGATTTAAAATTCCACGGGTTGAGTTGCATTCGAATACTGAAGTGTTGTTATATACTTATTATGAACCTGCCCCCCCCATTTGCCTCCCCCACCAGGGGGCGCTTTTTATTTTTTTTCCAAAACCCATCATGTGTTATATCATTAGAAAGCCCTTGGAGTAATGTTTCATATTATGCTCTTCCCACCTCGCTCCCTTCACTTTCTCCACGTGAGGGCACATTGCTATATAAAGAAAAATATAAATGTTAGTTTGTACAAAATTTTAAATCTCTGAAAGTTCTTCACCGATTGCTTTGAAATTCACGGATTACGTTGCATTCGAATACGCGCGTGTTTTTATATACCTATCACGAACCTCGCTCCTTCCTCCTCCAATTTCCTCGCCACCACCAGGGGGCGCTTTAAAGTTTTTTAAGACACACGTAATGTGACATATCATTAGACAGTCATTTGACTACTATCTTGATACCATGCCCCCTTCATCCCACTTTCCCCCCGTGTGGGCACATTTATATATAAAAAATGTAAATGTTCGTTTGTACGAAATCTTTAATCTTCGAAAGTTTTTCATCGATTGCTTTGAAATTCGCCGATTGTGTTGCATATGAATTCGCGCGAGTTTTTATATTACTATTATGAACCTCGTATCCCCCCCTCCAACTTCATTCCCCCGGGGCACTTTATTAATATTTTTCGACATCCATTATTTGGTATATCATTAGAAAGCCCTTTGACCATTCTTTCATATTATGCATCTCCCCTCAATATGCCCTCCAGGAGGGACACATTACAGAAATATTTCGTCAGTATGTTTTTTGATATTTTGTTTTTTTTATTTTTTAGTTCGTGTTTTTTTTTTAGCTTACAGTCTATTAATGCCTGAGAGCTAATTTGCCCGCAGGTTCTGTATATACGTATGTATTTAACTCGATATAATTATTAATAGAAATATCCGATTAGCTTCCAATTTTGTAAATAGATTCATTCTGATAAGGCGCTTTCTTGATTAGTTTTGAGAGTTCCTTCGTTAAGTATAAAAGGGGAACTGGGGGGGGGGGGACAAATCCTCCCTTAATTTAGATAAATGTGTTTTTCATGCAAAATTATCTCATTTGCTTCAAATATTTTAAATAGGTTCATTCTGATAAAGTGTTTCCCTGATTAGTTTTGGTGTTTTATTGGTTGTGCAAAGTGTAACGGGGAGCTAATTCCACCCCTTAATTTAGATAACTTGTTTTTTCATGTAGAATTATTCGATTTGCTTCAAATTTTGTGAATAGGTTCTATCTGATAAGGCGCTTCCCTGATTTGCTTTGGGGGTTCATCGATTAAGTATAAAGGGGCGAACGGGGGCTAATCGCCCTTAATTTATATAAATAGGTTTTTCATGCAGAATTATCCGATTTACTTCAAATTTGGTATACCGGTTTATTCTAATAAGGCGTTTATCTGATTTGATTTCAAGGTTCATTGGTTCAATATAAAGAGGGGAAATGAGGGGTGATCCCCTTAATTTATTTTTCAATGGGCATTATTATTTGAAATAAGAGTTTAATATACAATTAGTGTGAATAGCGTGTGAGCTCAATGCCATAAGTTTAACTCGATACTTATCTTTTTAATTCGCTCGATCTGCAAGGGATGCCACCGCACGTACTGCGATTGACAATTGGTCCGCCAATTATAATGTTGCAAAATATTCACAACCCAAATTTTTGCAGCGGCACGCGGCTTACAGTAAAAAAATACGGAGCATTTTCGGAGAAGCAACAATCTTGACAGTACCTTTCAAAGATGAAGATGTCCTCATTCTTCGCATTCCTTTGATTCCAATGGATGCGCAATTTAAATGTAAGCGATTGCAATTACCTATTTAATTGGCGTTTGTAATGTCCATCAACAAAGCTTAAGGCCAAGCTTTAAAGTTCTGCGATTTAGATCTAGACATGAATTGCTTCTCACACGGGCAACTATATGTTTCGTGCTCTAGAATCGGCAAATCAGACAATCTCTATATCTGCACTGATAATTTAACAACAATAAATGATGTATACGCACAAGTATTGTGAAATTAAACATATTAGAAGCGTGCACTTTCTCATTTCTTTTTTCCATTTAGTTAGACTGAGCCACAGCAACGCGTAATCGGGTACAAATAGTTTTTAATAAAATCGATAAATTTTAAAACTCATTGTTTTTGTAAAAATATATATAAACTAATTTAGATAAAATTACATGTTTTATTAAAAAACTGTAGTATGTATATATGTTTATTTAAAAAAAAAAATACTTTTTTTATATAGTAAAACCAAATACAAACGGCTTTTACACTTACTCAAAAAAAAAAAAAAAACAATTTGTATGAATTGCGAATTTCCTTGACTTATATTCTGCATCTCTTTGAACAAATGCAAATCAATTCAATTTCAATTTCGTTATATTGCTAAAACAAAATCACTGCTTGAAATAATTAAAGTTCCAAAGGTAACATAAGTTTGTTTAGCTCTCTAATTAAAGTTCCCCCGCCAAAAGTTTACGCAATTAGAATTTCCGTAATGCTGATTCTAATTAATTTCTCCAATTTAAATACTTGTTTATCTTGTGGTTGTATAATTGAGGACCAATACGTAAACAACTGCTTTTGATTTTTAAAAAAATCAAATATCTAGTAGGTTTCAAGTGTAAACAATTGATTGTTTCTGTTTAATTTAATCTAAAATATAATTGCATACGTTGTGAACTGAGTTTTTAGGAAGATGCAAGATTGTGTATTCATAATTTAGGTAAATAAAACATTATCATTTCATGTGCGCATACTAAATCATGCATTAAAAAAAAAACAGAATATTTGTTACGATTACGCTCGCCAACCCCCGTTCAGCCACCGCATAATCTAAATGCACACTAATCTTATCGGTTTTAAAAAGATTAGAGAATATTGCATTATAATGAATAAACTTTCAGCGAACTCCCTCTAAACGGGTTTCCATTGAATTCCCTTTGATTGTGAAAACTGAAGGCCGAATCAGTTGCTGTTAAGACATCCAATGGTTGTTTTTGTATTTTTATTATGGAAGAACAGTTAAAGATTTGAAAAGAAGCTAAAATAATATGAATTAAGTAAACAGAGATTTTTCTACCCGGTATTTTTTAACAGCGTTATAAAACGATTGAATAGTATAATTTACCACCATTACGACAATTTACTGTATTAACACCTTCAAGGACGGTGGTTCATTTTTGAACCACTCAATTTTAATTCTTAAATGCCACATTTTCACCAGAATATTGGAATAAAAATTCTCCATTTATTAAGAAAGAAAACAAAAAGATTTTGGGATTTGGAAATTAATTTGTTTGTAAATTCTGGTGTCATACACTGATTTCAACATTTTACGAATAGAAGTACCTTGCCCTTGAAATGGTTAACACATATTAATATTTATAATTTTAAAGTTTTCTTTCTCTCTTAATATTCACGTTTAAATGCAATTTTCAAGAAACAATTTTCAATATTTCCCTGCTTTTAACACGTACTCATTTAATAGTAAATTTAAAGATTTTTCTTATTTTAATAGTCACCCGTAAATAAATTTTCAATTGTAAGGAAATATTCTTTGCGCTGATTTTTGAATTGAAAACAATCTCTATAACAATAACGTAAATCATGTGACTATTATCAAGAGTTCCGGGCAGATCACTTCGCATTTTATATTCCAGGCACACATTTTGTTACTTTAATGCCAGCCACAAGAGATAAATCGACAAATATTATCCCATCGCCATCATTTCACTTACATTATAATAGTCCAAGTTATATAACTGCCATAAACAATTACGGCCCCTTCGCTTTTCATAAGAAAGCTTTACATTTTTATTAAATAATCAAAATTACTTTTTTGAATAAAACTAAATAAAAGTTGTCATGATCGCAAAGCATTCTTGGTACTTTTATGTTAGCCGGGTGCAAATCTCGCCAATAGCTTTTTTTTTAACTCGCCAGGTAGCATTTTTTTTTTTTTGAGTGGTAAATTAAAACGGTGCTACTTGGTTAATCAATCGACCAAACTATAAGATTAAATGCTTATAATGGTTGATCGTAAATGACCCATTCACTTGAGTTTAAGGAAGTTACACGAGTTTACGCTATCAAGTGATTTTTATTTCGGCGTTTTATTTCTATTTTTATAAATTTTATGCTAATTTATTTGTTCTTTCGTTATTTAAAATGAAAATTATCTCAATTTGTATAATTTGTCGAGTGATTTGGCAATTTATATAATTTAACGAAATTGGTCGACGGGATAACTACATAGTACCATTAAGACATTGCTTTGAACTTGAAATTAAATGTCGTGATTTGTGGCATTATTTAATATTTGGCACATGTGTCATATACGCACCGGGCTCGGCGTGATTTTTTTTTTACGATAATTTGGCGAAAACCTCGTTTTCAAATATCAGTTAAATATTAATTTTTAAATTATTTTCTATTATTTTTAAAATTAAATAACATTAAATAAAAAAAGTTTAATTAATAACTATAGAACAAAACAATTTATATTTTTTTAATAAAAAGAAAATAAATGTAAATAAACATTTATTAATAAATAAGCAACAATAGCCGGGTTACCAGGTCAGGCAAAATAACGCCATTTTGGCGCCAATTAGGTACGTATATGACATCTGTGCCTAAAATTTTTCTTTTCGTTTCGTTTAAAAAAAAGTAAAGAAGTGAAAGCCATCAATTTTAAATGTTTCAAATTTAAATGAAAGTTTTGTATTAAATAAAATAATAATGAAATACAAAAAAAAAAAAAAAATGCGACGGGAGAAATGTTTAGCGAAATATTCTTCAAGTAAATTGAATTATGAATAAAAGTAACATGATACATTTCTTAGCATACATTTAAGGAAGGCCAAACTGGTCACCAAATTATTTAAAAATAATAATCCTTTCTAAGATCTGAAAAAAATATCTGTTATAAATAAAATTTGAGTTGCCATGATTAGAGAAAATTATTTAAAATTAGAAAAAAAAAATAAATATTTCGAAAACTAATTCGAATTTAAAAATTCTAATACCAGTTTTGAGATATGCGGTTCAATACGGATTGTTGGTGTTAGTTTCATCGCATAATATTCCCTATTTAGGAGAAATCGCTGTGAAACATAATCAGTTGTTTAAACAGTCGTTTCATAAAATCGTCTGATAAAGTCATCCATTTACAATGAAACGATTTTCAATTTTCCAAGTTCCATTAACCAACCGAAATAAAATTAAAATATACTTTATTTTTGAAGATTTGTGGCCATAAAGTATTTTTACGTTTTTGAATAATTTAAATGTGTTTAATGTGTAGTGTTACAAAATTGCAAACTTTTACAAATTTTAAATATTAATTCACTGGCAAATATTTAAAGATTTTTTTTTTCAATCCAATTTCGCGAAATTATTCGTTATAGAAGAAAAACAATTCATTTATATGTATAAATTAATAATAAACCTTCGTTAACGTAAAAAAAAATCATACAATTTAAGTACAATATATTAAATAATCGTCCTAATTTTAAAAGGAACGTATATAATATAATATCTATATAAATATCTTGTCTCAATAATGGAAGTCAAGATTTTTTGTAAGTTTCATTCAACGTTATGTAATATTATAATCGAAATACGTTGAAACACATATGATTTTCATTGAAATGAACATAAAAAAACTGAAAACAGGAATTTCAATATTATTGTTTGCTTTTATTGTCCAAAAGGTTAATGGTTTTTAAAATTCAACTAGATAACAATGATTTGAAGTTTTACAAACGTGTTGTAATTAAATAATTTCTAATTTTCAATTCATATATGTATTACACATCAAATAATTCCATATAGTTCCTTTTTAAGCTCAAATAGTTGAATTACTTTTTTGATATAAAATGGGTTATTATTTCATAAGCACTGCAATTTTTTTATTTTTTCTTCTTTGAATATTCAGCAACATATAAAAACTGCAATTTCCTCATTCCTAATATTAAAATCTCAAACAAAATTAAAATAAACGCATAAGACTTGACACTACTTTAAAAGTTGGGTATTTTTTTATGTTTTATTATTCCCACTTCACTAAAACTAATTAACAGATATATAATTTTTATTTGATTTTTAGATTTTGTTTTTAAATAATTGAAATATATATGTTAATTATTTAATGAAATTGTTGTATTTTGTGGTAAACCTTAATGAATGCCGTAAATTCCCCTCCATTTCTTCACATATGCATGCAATTTATGCAAATTACAGTGTTCATTTTTATGAGAAATTAAAAATAATATTCATTTACTTAAAGACGAAATTATCTATGTCACATACATTCTGCACTCAATATTTTTATTTAAAGTAAAATTTAAACTGCTCTGTTAATTATATTGGTAAAATAATTGCAACCATTTTTTCTAATGAGGAATTTTCAGTTTGATTCAATGTAATATGTTAGTACAGTCGTCCCCACTTAATCGGGTAACGGATAATCGAATACCCCGCTTATACGAATAAAATTCGCTAGAACCAAAATCAGTCTTATAGGAATAATGTTAAATTTCCCCACTTTATCAAATATTTTTTACTTGCTGTCCCCGGTTATTCGAATAAAGTCTGAACTGTCTTTCTTACTAAAAATGCATACTTAACCGAAAAATACCAGATTTTCTTTTCTAAAAATAAAATTATTGTTTTACTACAAAACACGTATTCATTTTCCCCTCTTCAGCATATTTTGGACAAAGGCATGGTGATCCCTCTTTTCTTTCATGGAACTGGAAAAGGTCAGTTCACCTCTGACACTAAGCTGTTGCAATCGATTTCTGAGAACGGATTAGAAAAGAGGTGTCTTACCCGAACAGGTTTAGTTCGAACTTCATACCTGTGAATACTTCTGTGAACATATGCTAACATTCTGGCCGATATTCTTTCTTTAATAATTGACTAGTAAGCACGATGAATGCGAAACGAAAGGATTTGAGTTTATGCGATAAAATAAAAGTGTTAGATTCACTAAAAAATAAAAAAACGCAAACTGAAATTGCAAAAGAATTTCAAATTTCTCAAACGCAAGTTTCTAATATTAAAAGAAATACTGAAAAGATTGAAGAAGAGTGGAGGAGAAATGGAAATTTAGACAGAAAGAGAAAACGTAAATCAAATTTTGATAGTGTTGATGAAGCTGTACTGGAGTGGTTTTCCAGTAAAAGAGCGAAAGGTGCAATGATCAATGGGCCTATGACCATGGAAAAAGCTGAGTCAATAGCGAAGACTGTTGAAAATGGTGAAAATTTCTGTGCATCCAAAGGTTGGCTTTATAGGTGGCAACAAAGGAATAATTTAACTTTTAAAACTGGACATGGTGAAGCAGGATCAGTTGATACTTCATGCATTGACACCTGGTGTAAAGGAACTTTGAAGCCTATCCTTGCAAAATACAGTCCAGATGACATCTTTAATTGTGACGAGACTGCACTCTTTTATCGAGATTTACCGACAGGCACTTTAGCTGAGAAAAAAGAAAAGGTTGCTGGATTGAAAATAAACAAAGATCGGGTCACATTATTATTATGCGTAAATCAAACCGGAACAGAAAAACTTCAGCCTCTAATGATAGGGAAAAGTAAAGGTCCAAGGTGTCTAAAGAACGTAAAAAATTATCCCGTGAAATATACTCATTCTCGAAACGCGTGGATGACAGGACAAATTTTTAAAAACTGGCTGATGAAGCTAGATATGGATTTCAAAAAACGCAACAAAAAAATTGTGTTGTTTTTAGATAACGTAAATAGTCATAAAATCGATGACAGTTCTGTACGTCTCACTAATATTAAACTACAATTTCTGCCTCCCAATACAACATGCAAAATTCAGCCCTTAGATCAAGGCATAATTAGATCATTCAAAGCCCTTTACCGAAGACAAGTAATCAAAGATCTTTTGCATCATTTGGATGATATCGAATCCTTTGCTGGCATCCATAAGAAAATAAACCTTTTAACAGCCATGCACTTTTCTAAAAAAGCATGGGACAGTGTGCCTGTAAAAGTCATTGAAAATTGCTTCAGAAAAGCGAAATTTGTGAAATTGGAAAATCTCGAACGCGAAATACGGGATGATGAAACCGTAATTTATGATTATGATGACAGTAGAATTCAGGATTTGGAGGAATTTGAGACAGGAGACTTCGGAGAGCTAAAATTTACTCAGACGGAGCTTGTGCAATTTATTGAATTGGATGAAAATGAAACGACGGAAGACGATGAAGAAATTACTATATCTTCGTCGCAGGAAAAAGATAATAAGAGCGATGATGAGACAATTGAGCCACCCCCTTCTCTAAATGAAGTAAATACATCATTTGCTATAATTCGCCGACACTTTGAGGCTTGTGGAGGTGATTATAATGTACTTTATAAATTAGAAAAAGAAATACAGAAGTGTTCCACGTCCGATAAAAAACAATCAACTATCACAGCTTTCTTTCAACCAAAGTAATATGTACTTAAATTTAAATTTTTTTTGGAATATTAAAAATCCATAGGTATGTATGACATTTGTCTTTTATGCTATCTATTTTTGTCTTTTTTTTATTTTTAATGTTATTTCCTTGTTATTTTGTTACATATGTGTTATTCTACCATATCGCAATAGATTAATGTCATCTAAATGAAAACCCGGATATTCGAATACCCCGCTTAATCGAATACAACTTGTCGGAACCGCCAATATTCGTTTAAGCGGAGACGACTGTATTTTCAAACATAAATGAAATAACCGTCCTCTATGAATAAAGGAATGACATTCTTTGGTTACACCTAATTTGTGTTATAGTAATTTGTCGAAAAATTCAATACCAAGATGTACATGACTTACTGTAAAAATCAGCTTTGGTTGCTTTAGATAAAATAAAATAAATTTAATTTATTGGTGAGGTTCCATTTAAAATTATGTTATATATTTCCGGAATCCTGAAAATTTCATAATATGTAAGAAAATACCTTAACATTTTAAATATCTTGTTTTTTATATATATTACAATGTAAATAAAACTAATTTTAAATAACATTTCGTTTTACACAGATTACATATTTTAAATAACGAGCACGCATTTGGCTTAATCAATACTTTGAACTAGTTTAGTTAATTATCTTGGTTAAATAATAGAAGTCATTGGTGAAATAATGGATTTCCAGTACTTTTCAATCAACGATATTGAATAACCTTCCTACAACAAGGTGAATAATTTTGTCTTTCGAATTAAGGATTGTCGTAAACAGGAAACACGAATTACAATTTTACTGTTTTCCATTACAGTCTCTAGAATTAACATTCATTCCAAATAACTTCAGGGCGCAGTAATTTGTTGAATTTGGCACGAAAGCTATGTAATTGACTCACTTATAAATTTAGATTTATGTTTGCTTCAGATACAATGTTATCATATGTAGTATGTTAAAAAGGTCATTACGTTAAATTGCGTTTTACCTTATATCATAAAATAAACATCTCATAAAGGCCAAAATAATATTAAGTAAAATTTATATGTTTTTCTATTTTTATTATATTTACACACACCCCTAACCTATACAATTTTCTTGATATTACATTTAAAGGGTCGAGAGACCTTTAAAATCAATTTTTGATTTTTTGTAAATTTCCAATTACATATTATTCAGGGGTACATTATATGCATTATGGCATACATTTACCACAAAACAAAATATATAATAATATTTTTTTGAGAAACAAATGATTTTTTCCGTAATATTTTAGACCTTTTCAAAATGCCCCATGCGAACTGCATATAAATGAAAATCCCCAATATTTCTTATATAAGTTTGGTTTATAAATAAAATTCTGCATCAAATTTGATATATTTAAATATAAAGGTAAGGAAAAATATGATTTAAAGTTTTTAAATTTTCAGCCTGAAAATTAAAAAAAAAATAGAAAATATTTTTTTTCTATTATAATATAATAAAATATATTTTATTTATGCAGTTCGCATGGGGCATTTTGAAAAGTTCTAAAATATTACGGAGAATTCTTTTTTATTTATTTTTTTTGTTTTGTGGTTAAAGTACGCCATAATGCATATAATGTACCCTTGAATAATATTTAAATTGAAATTTATTAAAAAAATGATTTTAAAGGTACCTTGTCCAGTTAACAGTCAAACACAATTTATATATAGTTTTTTTAAACCATAGGTGTAAGGATTAAATTTTTTTCTAATTTATATATATATATATATATATATATATATATTATGTGTGTGTGTGTGTGTGTGTGTATGTGTGTTTAATTCCTTTATAAATGACGAAGAGAACACTTAAAATTTAAATAAATAAAATCCAAGAACACTCAAGATCTGTTTTACAAAGCAGAATAATACGGTAAAAATCTTTATCAGTAATTGATCGTCTAAATTTTACAATTTGTGAATACTTCACAATTGTATTAAGGTTTCATGTCGTGCTACATGACATATTAATTAAAGATTTTAAATTCGACTTATTTCGTAATGATTCAAACTCTTTCTTAATATTTTTAGCACGAATAATTACAATTTAAAGAAAGATAATATCCATTTTTGTCAAAATAAAATATTAGTTTAGAATAGAATCGTCTGAATTGCAATTATATAGTATTCATTCTGCAATCATTTGTGAAATTTAATGTATAAATACAAGTAATTATGTACCCTTGTAAGAATCTATACAGTGGTTTGTGATTAATAATGAATGATGCTTATTCTGATAACTGACTTTGATTAATTTCAATCACTAGTATCTAATGTCATTTTCGCAAAAATATAAAATCACCGTGTTATATAAATGTTGTCTATTGTTGCCTAATGTTATATAAATGTTGTTAACGCTGTCTATTGGAAAAACGAATTACTATAGATAAAAATTCTGTTATTTAAAGAAGAACACAATATTGTTTAAACAACTACACACAGTTTGTTGTATAAAACATATCCGAAATGTATCAATGTAAAACCCAGACAATCCAAGTTGCTGTTGCGGTTCTGCAATTTACAGAAAAGTGACTTTTCATTTATTGCATTTTAACCTTATTTTCAAAAATATTTTGCAGTGTTACGAGCACTTAATAACACTACATAAACAAACTACATAAACACACGATTTGGAATTTTTATAAATACAAAACGCATGCAAAAAAAAATAATGGTGGATATATGATATTGCCAGAAATATAACAGAAGATCATACATAAGAAACATCATATTATTAAGCAGAGATTTTGCATAAAAAATGTTCTGTATTTACTTTAATATAAAAGAAATTAATTAGAAACGAAAAATTTTGAAAACATATCTCAATTTTAAAACATTATGGACATTTTGAGCTATTAAGTAAGTATTTAACAAATCAACACCTGGTAATGATATACTTCTTTTACTTGATAAAAGATATAAGTAGAAATCTTAAAAAAACAGAATAAATAATTTTGTATTTATAAAAACTGTTTACCTCACAAAATACATAATATGAACTGTAAAAATTTCAGCGTTATACATAAAGAGCGCCAAAAATAATAATTATATAGATGTTACAAGTTAAAAACACACATGTTATTTAAATTACGTAGAACTTTCAGCTTGCAATCCCTAGCTCATCGTCAAGGAATACTTTATTAATTGCTGCTCAGTTCATTCAAATATATCACTTCGTTTGAAATGGGAGCGTCCATAATTATTATAGAAGCTGGAAGTAAGAGTAGCAGTGCCTTGTATTGAACTTTGCATTTCGAGGCACTGATACTTCTACTCCCAGCTACCCAAATAATTATAAACTCTTCCATTTGAAACGTAGTGACATATTTGAATAAAATTGAATATATTTGAATAGTATGGCAATTAATATGTATATTACCTGACGATGGTCTCGGGATTATAGGCCGCAAGTGCTATGGAATTTAAATAAAATATATATTTTTAAATTGTACTATCTATTTTATTATTATTATTGTGACATTTTATATAAAACAGTGAGCTCTTTAATACCAATAAATATCTATATAAAATAGATATAGATCCATTAAGGAAATAAAATTTGAAATGTTCAAATTTCCATAGCAGTAAGAAATTAACTTTTCTCTTCTGAAGTGAAAATGACAAATTTTTATACTTTGGCTGCATGTAAAATAATAACCATGATGAATAGTTCACAATTAAATTAAATAAACACTTTTAATATATAACAGTAGATGTAAAACATATTTTCAGATATGATTGATTTTATTTCTTTAGGAAGGAATTAAATATATATTTCTCTGGAATGATTTATTATTGAATTTATATAAAATTCCAAATAATGTAAAGAAAAAGTTACATTCTAAAATATTTTTTTATCAAAATAAATATTACATTAAAGAAATTCAAAGCATTAATTACATCTTATAAGACGAACATTATCATATCAATCAATATATCAAGCTTCCTGGGATCATACTTGAATTGTATTTTGTTTCTCGGAAATAGATAAACGACTACAAATCAAACAATTGTGTAATAGTAATAAAACATAGATTACAAATTTAATTATAAATATCACTAATGAAGAAAAAAAAGTCTACTTCTGGCGCAATCCGACTCATTAATGATCAGCGTACATTGTCCAAACATGTTTTCTTGACCGTTGTCCCTGGTGTGCTGCATATCGTATGTCCCTATCAGGTGATCAGTCAAACGCGAGATCAAAAATATTTATTACCCAAGCATTGAACATTTTACCGACCTCAAATGAATGCAAAACGGAGTGAACCTTGCACAGTCAGTATCAACCTCTGTACCGGCAGGTTTGCTGGAATGTTAAAGAAGAAGATATCACGCAACACACACCGACACCATGACCTAAAAGAGTAAAGTAGACTTTAAAACAATTCACATTTCTGGTAAATGAGTTTTAATTTCAAACATATTTATAAAAACATAGTAAAATATTTTTCTCCTTTATATATATATATATTTTTTTTTCATTTTGAAATTTATTTGCTTAATTTGAGTTCAAAATAAAATCTTAATGCTACTGAAGGACAATAATGTAACTTAAATTTACAAATACATTAGAGGAAAGAAAGCTTGTGTGCGGTCTAGCAATATTTCACAAAATATAACATTTAAATTCATTGGATTTATGGAAATTTCGTAATGAAATAAAGTTAAAAGGACTTCGTTTTCGGTAAATGTTGTAATCTACTTGCATTTCTATTAATTTCATCTTCTTGCATAAGGACATATACCTCATATATTTAAGCGTTATTTCCTAGATAATTAAATGGCATAACGTAAGAGGAAGATTATTTTTCCCCTAAATATGTTTTCCGAATGCGTAAAATAAATTGTAAAAATTTTAGGATATAAATATATATATATCAAATTATTATATATATATATATTATAACTTTAACTTTAATACAAATGAGTTCACAGTTTGTTTAAAACTTTATTCTCAATAAAGTTTTAGAATTTAAACTATATTTATACATATGTCTAAAAAAGTGACAGAAGTTTAATCATTTCAATAATCACATATCATATTTTTATTTTGTCCTCTTCTAATAATTACAAAAAAAAGAACTTATATTTTTTTCATTTGACAAGAATGTACTATAAACGTTCCGCAGTGAACAAAATAAGTAATTACGTAATTATCTAATGAACGTCAATGTATTTCTTCTATGGATAACACGAAGGATTTGGGGAGACTAGCTCGACAAATACATATAATATCTTTAAAAGCAATGACTAAATTTTATTTGCCATTCCGAAGGTCACTACCATGAGTGTCACACGGGAGTAGTAGGAAAATAAGAGTTCTGGCTCAGGAGGCGGGACGGCGGGACCGTGCGCAGTCCGCAGGTCCCTCTTCCCGTCCCGCCCCCGGCCCCGCACCCCTTCGATCCCAACTCCGGCCCCACATCCCCTGCGACACCGCCTCTGGTATCCCCTCCGACACCGCCCCATAGCGGGGAAAATGGCGTTTTTAGAGTATTTTCCTGCTGTAACATGAGAGTTGAACGTTAGATCGACTAGATTATCATGCTATAAGATGAAGATTAAATTTATATTTGAATTTTGAACAATCTTTTCCTTAATTAGTATTATTAATTAAGCAAAACAGTGGAAAATAACAATTTGTAAAGAAAAAAGCTGATTTCTGTAGAATTTCTTTCAACTGCAAGATCAGTGTATCAACTTAAATGGGGAAACTTAAACATATATTTGAATTTTGAACAATCTTTACCTTAATGAGTATTATTAATTAAGCAAAACAGTGGAAAATATCAATTTCTTAGAAAAAAAGCTGATTTCTGTAGATTTTATTCAACTACAAAATCGGAATATGAACTTAAATGGGGAAAGTGAAACATAAATTTGAATTTTGTATGAACAACACCTTAATAAGTATTATTAATTAACCAAAACAATGAAATTATCAATTTTTAATGAAAAAGCAGATTCGTTAGATCCTTTAGATTTTTTTTCAACTATAAAATAGGGATATCATCTTAAAAGGAAAATTTAAACATATTATTTAGTTTTTGATCCACCATTACCTTAATAAATTTTGATAATTAAACAAATAACAAAGAATAATATCGAATTTTTAAAGAAAAAGATTAATTTTATTAATCCAATAATGATATTTACATCTTTATATAATACTTCGAACCTATCCAACGTTTTTATTCGTTATTGGCTTTAAATTTTATCATTTTCATATAAAATTTCGAGTTTTCAAACCAATTAACTTAATTTTACTACATTTTAAATGTGGATATTTCTAGGTAAATAACCAATTTTATCTTACACTTAGTAATTTTACACCAACCTAATTGATTTTACAGTGTTTAGACCACTGTAGGATTATGTTTCATCATCACACTTCTTCTAAAAGTAAAAATAACCAGATTTCCCGCCCCCTTTCATGAATTACATCTACGCTCTCTTCAAACTCATAAGAAAATAGTGCGTTTCTACCCCCTTGAAGGGAGGAGGATACAATAGCGTTACGTCACTTGTTTACAAAATATCGATATGTTGACGATTTGATCTTATTTCTAGATGTATAAAAGAAAGTATCAATATTTTTACATTATTACAAGTATAATTTTACAGTTTAATGAATAATTATTTATTTATTATTGGATACCCAATTTTATCAACAGATGAATTAACTATACATGTGCTGAAACTACATTTCACGTACTTAGCCACACTTAAAAAAATTTAACTTCAATATGTAAATATTAAGTGCATTTTTAACATAACACATGTTTTTCAACACTAGTTCCTATGCGAGAATTTTGTTTATTAAATAGTATGTATTCACTTTCAAATTGCTTTTACTTGAAATTATATAAACCCTTTTAACAGAAAATTTGTTTAAACACAGAACGAATTGTATTTAACACGTTCAACCTCAATATCAATAATTAAACAAAACAATGGAAAATATCAATTTTTAAGAAGAAAAATAAAAACAGATTTCTTTAGATTTTCTTTTTCAGCTACAAGATAAGAATAATAACTTGAATGAGGAACGTTAAACATATATTTTAGTTTTTGAACAACCATTACCTTAATGAATTTTAATAATTGAACAAATAACAAAAGGAAAATATGATTTTTAATGAAAAAGACGAATTTAAACGAATTTGATTAACTTTTAAACTAGTTTGAGATTTTATCATCCTTTTAGATGCTAGTTATGTAGAATTTTAAGCTTTCAACAAGACACACTTCAAGAAATACTCATTACTAAACAAAAATAAATTAATTTTAATCTAATCAATGACTGAAAATTTCACATTAAAAAACTATTTTCATGAATGTGCATAAAAAATACGAGTTTGCAAATTAATATCCTTATTTCTATTACATTTAACTGGATTTTTCTACATTCGAGCTTAATTTTTATACAAAAAGCATTATTTAATCAAATCCAGTACTTTCAGATTTAACGAAATTCAGCGATTTTTCGCTTTTCAAACCAATCCTATGAGTTAAAAAACAACAGCGCCTCATATAATTTTATAGCTTTGAGTGAAACGAGTGGAATTTTTCATACTGTTTGCTGTTTTCGTTATATGAAGACGTCAGCTTATATTCTCTAGTTTAACTAAAATGAGTAATATGCAAGAAATGTCTTTAACAGAGGAAGATTCAAGTCAATCTTACTTTAAGGATATGAAATCAGCTATACCCAGCCAAGAAGTACATGCTTCGAACATTGAAATAATACCCTCTTCACCAGAACAACTAAAAACACCTTTTACTTGCAATCAATGCGAGAAACACTATTCCAAAAAGAATACATTAAACAGACATCAAATATCCCATTTGGAGAAAAAGCCCTTTGAATGTGAAATATGGTCAAAGACATTCATTCAAAGCAGTGATTTAAAACGACATAGTGTAACTCATTCCAGGACATCTACTACATATAAATGCGATCAATGCGGGAAAGATTATTTACAAAAGTTTCTGTTAAGAATTCACAAGAGATCTCATAAGAAGTTTTATGATTGTGATAAATGTTCCAACTCTTTTTTAACAAAGACTGCTTTAACTATACATAAAGTTCATCCCAAGGAATATGAATGTAAACACTGCAACATTAAATTGTATGACGAGGTTGAGTTTTTACATCATAAAAAAGTTCACCCTAAGAAATATAGCTGTAAACACTGTAAAATTATCTTTTATCTCCAGAGGGAGTTTATTCATCACCTGATAAACATGCATAAATGAAAAATGCAAACTTTGTTAAGTGATAAACTGGATTTGAATATCTGTATATTTTAAAAATGTATATATCTTCCTATAACTATTGAAAATGATGAGTAAATATTGTTTAACTGAAAAAGCTTTTGTCATTTATTTTTGCTATATCAACTTGTGATTTTTCTTGACTCTATCTCATCAAGTCAAAACGATTTTACTAAAATTTTAAAATATATATATATATATTTTAAGATTATAATTTCATTTTTTTAATTTCTATCGAATGAAACACGAGTTAACTATCTTTTATTAATTTCATATTAAAAACCTAAAGTTTTCGATATAATTTTATTATGTTCCGTCTAAATTTTATATACCCAATTAAATTCTATAAACCCTTCTTATTAGCAAACATTGCTATTTAACTGGAAATTTCACATTAATGTTTTTTTCTTCATGATTGTACATATAAAAATAAGAGTTTACAAACTAATTTCCATAATTTATCATATTCGAACTTAATTTTTATACTCAAAACATTATTTAAAGAAATTTTATACTTTCTGATTCAGTGAAATTCGATGATTTTTCAGTTTTTAAACCAATACCACAATATTTATCTACATCAGACTTGATTCTTCTCCTGTATATTTTTAAATTACACAATTAAGATATATATAGACTTAGGACAGCAATAGAGTTAAAAATTGATTATACTCAATTTTCGCCTTATGTGAATTGGTCCTACATGGCATTTCTTATTGCTGCAATCATTTGACATATTAAAACTAGTCTGAGTTATTCTATCTATATTATTAATCAAATTGTTATATGTTTCATCTTACGCATCGAAGATTTCCGAATGTTCATCCATCAAGATGCTTAAAATTATTATAGTTCTAACGATGCATAGCATACATGAATGCAATCTTTAATTTTAACATATCATATTTCAAATAATCTATTTCAAATCCAAACTACATGAATTTTTACTACAACGCCTATCAACATCACAGAACAATTTATGCTTCACGCTTTTCTAAAAATTATCAGATATGTATTCTTCAGAAATATTACTACCATATGAATAAGTAAAGAAAATGTAATATATATATGTTAAATAACCTCATACACGAAAAGTATCACAGAAGGAAAATACTAATAATCAATTAAAATAATTAACTATTGCATAAAATTCTATCTATTACATATAAAACTTCAACTGATGAATGAAAAACATGTAAATTAGCAAAATAAAATTTACAAAAGTAAGAAAAAAAAAATACAAGTTATTGAAAATTTAATAATAATAAAAAAAAAGCTTTTAAAAATTGCAAGTTTAACTCCTACCTTAAATGTCATTACCACTATCTCTTCGCAGAATATAATAATATATGGTTTGCTATAACAGAATTTCTTGATAACATTTATTATACTACTGATTTGTACGCATGCGTGAGTTGTCACGTGATCAAAACGTTTGAGAATAATATAAATTTTCGAAAAGCGGCGCAGCATTTCTCATTTCAACTGTTAGACTTGAGGGAGAAGGTAACTTTAGTGCACAACTCTGATAAATTTCCAGATTTTAATTCAAGTGGGAAATCGATTTCTTTGTTAGTGAATAAAGTAAGTTTTAGTATATCATTGCAATATATAATAATAAAAATAAACAATGAATAAATGATTATTTATGTATTAAAATTTTCCTAAGTATATAAATATATTTCTTTTATTGTACAGATGTTGCAACAAGATGAATCAAAACAGCAGCAATCCTCTTTATCAGAAATGAATGATCTGAATGATTCACCCTTAGCACATGAAGAGGTTTCAGAATAATAAATATGTGAGTACTTATATATGAAATACTATAATTCATATATGAAACGTAATTAGAGTAAATTTAAAATCAAATATTTTGTTGTTTATATTTTAACAAGTGTTTTTTTTATCTATATCGATGAAGAAAATTCTAATTGTTTACATTTATTTCTCTTACAGATGTGTTCTATTTGCTACAAACAATTTTTAAGTAAATGGAATTTAAAAGAACATATACAGATCCATACAGATGAAAAAACCTATACTTGCGATGATTGCCAAAAACCGTTTTCAAGAAAACATGAATCTGAAATGCCTACTACATCATATACTGTATCACCAGTTGTATGTAAACTTTGTGAAGATATTCAACAAATAATCAGACGTTTGAAGAATTTAACAATCAAGGAAGAGATTTAGACTTGTACCAAACCTAATTGCATAAGTTTTACTACAATTATCCCAAAATTAAAATTTGGAAGACATAAACACTTCATATAAAGAAATGATTGTTATCCATGATTCTTCTAACTAACATGAATGTAGATATTATTCACAATGTATTCCTTACATGGTCATAATAAATATTTTTTTATCTATACATATCAACGTGTTTATTTTTTTACAGTCCATTTCATTTTTGGAATATATCTCCTAACATTTTAAACGAAAAAACGCTTTCTCATCTTAAAAGAATTTCATAAGAGACAAAAATTAAGAGATGAATGAAAAATATGCAAGTTTACAAAATTATTTCAAAGTTTTCTAGATATATTCACAAAATAAAAAAAATTCAAAAGTAAAAAGAAATATTCCCAAATGTAAAAAAAAACATGTTTTTTTTTTTTTTTTTGAAAATGTGATTTTTTAGAAAAGTGAAAAAAAAAAAATTGCAACAGCATTTTTTTTTTCAAAACTGAAAAAAAATATTTTTACAATTTTATTTTTCAAAAGTGAAAAAAAAAATTACAATTTTTTTTTTTTTTTACAAATGTGAAAAAAAAAATTACAACATAAAAAAATAATAAAAAAATACAAAAAAATTGCAAAATGTTTAAAAAAATGTACAAAAAAGTTAGGAAAAAGTTTTTAAAAAATGGTATTTTAAATAGCATTATTATGGTTACCAACCATTATACACTCTGTAAGAGATGTATTTCATCTGTAAGAGAAATAAATGTAAACAATTAGAATTTTCTTCATCGATATAGATAAAAAAAACACTTGTTAAAGTATAAACAACAAAATATTTGATTTTAAATTTACTCTAATTACGTTTCATATATGAATTATAGTATTTCATATATAAGTACTCACATATTTATTATTCTGAAACCTCTTCATGTGCTAAGGGTGAATCATTCAGATCATTCATTTCTGATAAAGAGGATTGCTGCTGTTTTGATTCATCTTGTTGCAACATCTGTACAATAAAAGAAATATATTTATATACTTAGGAAAATTTTAATACATAAATAATCATTTATTCATTGTTTATTTTTATTATTATATATTGCAATGATATACTAAAACTTACTTTATTCACTAACAAAGAAATCGATTTCCCACTTGAATTAAAATCTGGAAATTTATCAGAGTTGTGCACTAAAGTTACCTTCTCCCTCAAGTCTAACAGTTGAAATGAGAAATGCTGCGCCGCTTTTCGAAAATTTATATTATTCTCAAACGTTTTGATCACGTGACAACTCACGCATGCGTACAAATCAGTAGTATAATAAATGTTATCAAGAAATTCTGTTATAGCAAACCATAGATTATTACATTCTGCGAAGAGATAGTGGTAATGACATTTAACGTAGGAGTTAAACTTGCAATTTTTAAAAGCTTTTTTTTTTTATTATTTTTAAATTTTCAATAACTTGTATTTTCTTTTCTTACTTTTGTAAATTTTATTTTGCTAATTTACAAGTTTTTCATTCATCAGTTGAAGTTTTATATGTAATAGATAGAATTTTATGCAATAGTTAATTATTTTAATTGATTATTAGTATTTTCCTTCTGTGATACTTTTCGTGTATGAGGTTATTTAAAATATATATATTACATTTTCTTTACTTATTCATATGGTAGTAATATTTCTGAGGAATACATATCCGATAATTTTTAGAAAAGCGTGAAGCATAAATTGTTCTGTGATGTTGATAGGCGTTGTAGTAAAAATTCATGTAGTTTGGATTTGAAATAGGTTATTTGAAATATGATATGTTAAAATTAAAGATTGTATTCATGTATGCTATGCATCGTTAGAACTATAATAATTTTAAGCAACTTGATGGATGAACATTCGGAAATCTTCGATGCGTAAGATGAAACATATAACAATTTGATTAATAATATAGATAGAATAACTCAGACTAGTTTTAATATGTCAAATGATTGAAGCAATAAGAAATGCCATGTAGGACCAATTCATATAAGGCGAAAATTGAGTATAATCAATATTTAACTCTATTGCTGTCCTAAGTCTATATATATCTTAATTGTGTAATTTAAAAATATACAGGAGAAGAATCAGGTCTGATGTAGATAAATATTGTGGTATTGGTTTAAAAACTGAAAAATCATCGAATTTCACTGAATCAAAAAGTATAAAATTTCATTAAATAATGTTTTGAGTATAAAAAATTAAGTTCGAATGTGATAAATTATGGAAATTAGTTTGTAAACTCTTATTTTTATATGTACAATCACGAAGAAAAAAACATTAATGTGAAATTTCCAGTTAAATAGCAATGTTTGCTAATAAGAAGGGTTTATAGAATTTAATTGGGTATATAAAATTTAGACGGAACATAATAAAATTATATCGAAACCTTTAGGTTTTTAATATGAAATTAATAAAAGATAGTTAACTCGTGTTTCATTCGATAGAAATTAAAAAAAAAATGAAATTATAAACTTAAAAAATATATATATATTTTAAAATTTTAGTAAAATCGTTTTGACTTGATGAGATAGAGTCAAGAAAAATCACAAGTTGATATAGCAAAAATAAATTACAAAATCTTTTTCAGGTAAACAATATTTATTCATCATTTTCAATAGTTATAGGAAGATATATACATTTTTAAAATATACAGATATTCAAATCCAGTTTATGACATCACAAAGTTTGCATTTTTCATTTATGCATGTTGATCAGATGATGAATAAACTCCCTCTGGAGATAAAAGATAATTTTACAGTGTTTACTGCTATATTTCTTAGGGTGAACTTTTTTATGATGTAAAAACTCAACCTCGTCATACAAATTAATGTTGCAGTGTTTACATTCATATTCCTTGGGATGAACTTTTTTATGTATAGTTAAAGCAGACTTTGTTAAAAAAGAGTTGGAACGTTTATCACAATCATAAAACTTCTTATGAGATCTCTTGTGAATTCTTAACAGAAATTTTTGTAAATAATCTTTCCCGCATTGATCGCATTTATATGTAGTAGATGTCCTGGAATGAGATACACTATGTCGTTTTAAATCACTGCTTTGAATGAATGGCTTTGATATTAATTTGTAAACTTGTATTTTTATGCACATTCATGAAAATATTTTTTTAATGTGAAATTTTCAGTCATTGATTAGATTAAAATTAATTTATTTTTGTTTAGTAATGAGTATTTCTTGAAGTGTGTCTTGTTGAAAGCTTAAAATTCTACATAACTAGCATCTAAAAGGATGATAAAATCTCAAACTAGTTTAAAAGTTAATAAAATTCGCTTAAATTCGTCTTTTTCATTAAAAATCATATTATCCTTTTGTTATTTGTTCAATTATTAAAATTCATTAAGGTAATGGTTGTTCAAAAACTAAAATATATGTTTAACGTTCCTCATTTATGTTATTATTATTATCTTGTAGCTGAAAAAGAAAATCTAAAGAAATCTGTTTTTATTTTTCTTCTTAAAAATTGATATTTTCCATTGTTTTGTTTAATTATTGATATTGAGGTTGAACGTGTTAAATACAATTCGTTCTGTGTTTAAACAAATTTTCTGTTAAAAGGGTTTATATAATTTCAAGTAAAAGCAATTTGAAAATGAATACATACTATTTAATAAACAAAATTCTCGCATAGGAACTAGTGTTGAAAAACATGTGTTATGTTAAAAATGCACTTAATATTTACATATTGAAGTGAAATTTTTTAAAGTGTGGCTAAGTATGTGAAATGTAGTTTCAGCACATGTATAGTTAATTCATCTGTTGATAAAATTGGGTATCCAATAATAAATAAATAATTATTCATAAAACTGTAAAATTACACTTGTAATAATGTAAGAATATTGATACTTTCTTTTATACATCTAGAAATAAGATCAAATCGTCAACATATCGATATTTTGTAAACAAGTGACGTAACGCTATTGTATCCTCCTCCCTTCAAGGGGGGAGAAACGCAGGATTTTCTTATGAGTTTGAAGAGAGCGTAGATGTAATTCATGAAAGGGGGGGCGGGAATTCTGGTTATTTTTACTTTTAGAAGAAGTGTGATGATGAAACATAATCCTACAGTGGTCTAAACACTGTAAAATCAATTAGGTTGGTGTAAAATTACTAAGTGTAAGATAAAATTGGTTATTTGCCTAGAAATATCCACATTTAAAATGTAGTAAAATTAAGTTAATTGGTTTGAAAACTCGAAATTTTATATGAAAATGATAAAATTTAAAGCCAATAACGAATAAAAACGTTAGATAGGTTCGAAGTATTATATAAAGATGTTAATATCATTATTGGATTAATAAAATTAATCTTTTTCTTTAAAAATTCGATATTATTCTTTGTTATTTGTTTAATTATCAAAATTTATTAAGATAATGGTGGATCAAAAACTAAATTATATGTTTAAATTTTCCTTTTAAAATGATATCCCTATTTTATAGTTGAAAAAAAAATCTAAAGGATCTAAAGAATCTGCTTTTTCATAAAAAATTGATATTTTCATTATTTTGGTTAATTAATAATACTTATTAAGGTGTTGTTCGTTCAAAATTCAAATTTATGTTTCACTTTCCCCATTTAAGTTCATATTCCGATCTTGTAGTTGAATAAAATCTACAGAAATCAGCTTTTTTTCTAAGAAATTGATATTTTCCACTGTTTTGCTTAATTAATAATACTCATTAAGGTAAAGATTGTTCAAAATTCAAATATATGTTTAACTTTTTCAATTTAAGTTGATATTCTGATCTTGTAGTTGAATAAAATCTACAGAAATCAGCTTTTTTCCTAAGAAATTGATATTTCCCACTGTTTTGCTTAATTAATAATATTCATTAAGGTAAATATTGTTCAAAATTCAAATATATGCTTAAGTTTCCCCATTTAAGTTGATATACTGATCATGCAGTTGAATGAAATTCTACAGAAATCAGCTTTTTTCCTTACAAATTGTTATTTTCCACTGTTTTGCTTAATTAATAATACTAATTAAGGAAAAGATTGTTCAAAATTCAAATGTAAATTTAATCTTCATCTTATAGCATAATAATCTAGTCGATCTAACGTTCAACTCTCATGTTACAGCAGGAAAATACTCTAAAAACGCCATTTTTCCCGCTGGGGGCGGTGTCGGAGGGGTACCAGAGGCGGTGTCACAGGGGATGTGGGGCCGGAGGGGGGATCGAAGGGGTGCGGGGCCGGAGGCGGGACGGGAGGAGGGACCTGCGGACTGCGCACGGTCCCGCCGTCCCGCCTCCTGATCCAGAACTCTTATTTTCCTACTACTCACGGGTAATCGCTTTTTATATACGAGACACATCTCAGAAAATCGATTTATTTTTGGCAATGTATCAACAAATTTCTTATTTTATAACTGGACTTCTATGTGTTTTTGAATATATTTTTAATTACATTTATTTATTTAAAGCTATCATGCCTGTTCTACATATATATATATATATATATTACTTAAAAAATGGAAAATCTAAGTTTTTAGAGTGTTCTGGACTATGCAACTGAAGTTCATTATGTAACTTCATTTAGTAATATGTCGCATAAAACTACTGTTTTAAACTTCTTAAATAATTATACTACACATATTAATAAAGCTGCATTTTCAAATTTTGTGAATATTTTCTCTAATTTTCGGATAATTTCTAAATATTTTCAAAATTTTAAACGAACTACCTACACATTGTTTTATTTACATTTTTTTCGTTTGTGTACATGCAGAATATAATTTACACCTTTAAAAGCCTGATTTAATATGAAACTTATCTTAGAAAAAACACACTTATATAAAATAATAAGAAATTTAAATATAAATGTTCAGCGTGTAAATCAAAATTCTTTACGGACAATTTGCCATATAATGCATAACTAAAAAAAAACACCCGAAATTAATCTTTGCATAGCTATTTACCGTACATAATAACACATTATAAATAATGCAAAAAATTTTTAAATCTACTTATTAGCGATATTTTTTGAAAATGTTGTTTAAAAATTGGACTGTAAAATCCACAAAAAACATGATATGTTTATGGGAAAAAGAGGATTTTGTTAAGAAAATATCTAACAAAGTTTTAAACTTTTCGATGAAAAAGATATCAGTGCTTTATAATCGATAATACAACTTTTTGGGGTTTGCACTCTGTGTCCCTACGGGACTACTTATTGTCTCAAAAAATATTATTGAAGATAGGAGATCTAGTTTCTATGATTTATAAAAAAACATAAAAAATATTGTGTAAAATTAATACGCCTACATAACATATTATATAAAGCGAATAAAGAAAGAGAAAAAAAAAATGAAAATAGTTTCAAATTAGCAAGCTGCGTATCTAACTGATCCAGTTGTAGTGAATATGTTCACTGCCCATTGCTAAGGTCAACATGCCATTTTAACAAAAGACCGCATGATTCAAGAATATATGTTGGCGTGCTGTATTCTTCACCTAAACAATGGAGAAATACAACAGAAAAACATATCTTGTGCGATATGTATGGTGGTAAGTATTTCATTCAATGTTGTTACACTTTTGTCCTTAGTAAGAAATCTCATTTAAAGTCATATAGTGATACACTAGAAAAATGCAATTCAATAACCAAAACATGTGTGACTGAATATTTATAAAGAGTTACGGGTTCTCATTTCAGACAAATATGTTCTTGAAATGTAGCAAATTAAAACTATTTAAAAACTCATTTATCTTCAGTTTTAAAAAATAACTTTAATATATTTTGTGCAACATATTAACTTTTTCGTTTGTATAAGTCTGTAATGTAACTTAATCTTTTCATTAACTTGAAGATCATTTATAACCTTTAGAAGGAAGCTTGTGTGTGAACTGAAAATGTTTCATATAATGTAATATGTCACCTCACGAAATTTATGATTATGTCCGAATGAATGTATCGTAAAAGGGTCTTCATTTTGAGGAAATGTTTAATCTGAGTGTACTTCCCTACATATTAATTTCATATCCTTTTGGTAAGTCACTACAATTGCAATTAATATAATACTATTATTGTACAGGTAATAAATTTCTCTGACATAAAGAAAGATTAATTGTTTCACATACATTTTCCGAATTCACTGTGTTCGTGGAATATATTGTGAAAGTTTTAAGATTTGTACGTAAAATTATCATATGTTTTACAGTTTATGATTTTCTCTTTTTTAGCACGAAAAATGTCCATAGTAAGAAGATGAAAATTTTAACTCGTTTGGCACTGTATAGTATTTTATCGACACTTTTATTTTTTCAGCTCAAGAATATATGTGCAGCATGCTTGTCATAAAGTGTGTTATAACCTCTGCCAAAAAAAAAAAAAAAAAAAAAAATCTTGACCATAGAAAATATGTCATTCTAATAGCGAGAAAAACATGTAAGGTGTTTTATCGCCAATGATTATATATAAAAAATCTGTTTGCCGGTACAATATATATCAGATCTGTGAAAATAAGTTGTACAAGTTTTCTGTAAGAAAAGCACAAAAATTAAATCATTTTAAAAGAATTTCCTTGTTTGATTTTTTGCACAATAGTTCGTTGACAGTCTTTAATAAAATTTGATATTTCAAATGAATATCCATATTATTATTCATTTTAGATTTTCTAAAATATTACTTTTATTAAATAACTTTTAAGTAGCGTTTAAGAAATTTTCAAAAACATTTCTTGTAATAATTTTTAAAAATAATTCTACATTATAATTCTTAGGGTTTGGTACTTAAAAAGTAAAAACTGAATCATTATATAATCCCTCCTGTGTCTATCTGTTCATCTCTCACAGTGATTTTATTTGTAAACTATGGAACGTGGAAAGGTCAAACTGGCTGAAGCAATAGATAAAACTGACCAAAATATTTATATATTATTAAGCATTTACAAATATATTTAGGACAAATGTAGAGGGGCTAATTAAATTACTTCGAAAAAAATGTTTTAATTATAAATCGTGAGGGTTTCGTGTCAAAGATTTCGTAACGCTGAACTCAAAAAATATATTTTAAAAATTTTAGTTTTTATATTTTCAGAGATTTCTTCGAAAAGATACTGCAAAAATATGTTTTCATCTCTCTATTTCCGAATCAACTGAAATTAAAATTACGAAAAATATAGGTGTAGTAGAAGTCAATTTAAACAGGAAAAGCGATCACCGTAGGTTGCGTAGTTTTTGTGCAAATTAAATTTTCCCATTACAGACAAAATTCGATTTGCGGGTGTTCAGCAAAGGTGTTGAGGACTGCTGCAAGCACTTATCATCGCAGACGTATAAAAGGATTGTTGATAATGATAAAAAAAAAAAAAATGTTTATTGGCCGAGCTAGTAATGCTTAAATAAATGGACCGTTTGGACATCCATAAAGACATGTGCGGCGTACTATATGCACTATAAGCTTTTAACACAATTTAACAACTTTTAATGATTTATTTTGTGTAATGGAAAGCCCAGTTAAAAATTCGTATATTTATTGTACTGAACCATCTTTGCGTGAGTAATACTCAAACTTGCCCGTTTATTCTATGTAGAGACAGTTTTCACAGGATTTTAAGAGTTAGGAAAATGGAGTCTTAACTGTAAACTTGATTTTTATATTATAATAAGAAAATAAATTAATTCTGTTATAGACATGGATTACATGGACACGGAATGTAGGAAAAGTTCCATTTTTTAAATTTAACTATACACTGATTTAGGTAATAGATATTCATTTTATGTAACATTAATTGTAAATAAAAAAAATATTCCCTCTTTAAAACAGAAATTTCCAATATAGATTTAAAGATTAAATCATATTTACTTTTTCTTAATCAATTAATCATGCGCTTTCCTTCTAGTTATGAATGTGTGCTATATGGGTTAATAATTACGTTATCGTGAATTTATATAAAAAAAAAATCTTAAAAATCGTAACTAAACATTATATCAAATCTTTACTTACAGAAACAGATGTTACCCTTAAACATTCCCACTAATGTTTATTCATTAATAGTATATTCGTGATTCGCAAATCTTCAGACTAAACATGTTATCATTGAAACTATTAATTTTTGCAATGTTATGCGTACAATTGAACAGTATGTTTTCTCATTGGTTACTTGGTCATATAGCTTACCATGCCAGTAATTCTTACATGTTAAGATATCTCACATAATCCAAAATGGATTTAAATCTGTTATTAAGTATGAGCAATCTACAACTAGAAATGTTCGCGACGAATGCATTTTTTTGCATTACCGATTTTGTTGATTGAAAGATCGTAAAACGGAAATTTCCAATCAGGTTCTTGGTTAAGAGCATTGTTTCTGGAAAATTTCTTAAATGTTGTTTCCCTTGTAAAAATGTAAATGAGGATAAATAACTTTTAAAGTCACTCGAGATGTATTGAAAGAGCCCTTCAATGCAAACTAGTCACAAATTCCATTGTATGTATGTAATGCATTCTAATAAAAGTGTCTCGAGGCTCTTAAAATTGAAAAAAAAAAGGAAAAAAAAGAGATTATTTTCAATATTTATTGACTTAAAACTTATATGATTTTAAAACACAATTTTTATTGAGATGAAATGTATAAGCACATTCTTTCATTTTATGTACTTAAAAATTTCAAGATGCAGAATTAGCATTTACAGAGTGCTCCAAACAGTCAGTCATTTGACAATCAGAAAATTTGTATTACAGCTTACGCTCACGAGTGGAAAATAAATATTGAAACTAGAATAAAAATGTTGTTACCTACTTATACTTCAGATTATAATAATTACCCTTAACCTAAATAAATTTGTATTTTAAAAAGTATTTTTTTAATACAAAGATGTATTTAGCTAATACAAAATTTTGAAAATTTCAGCAACATAATCATTTAAAAAAATATTTTTTGAACAATAAAAAGGAAATTTTACGTTCAGTTTATAGAGATTAACATGAAACGTATGTTTTGAAAATTTCATGAAAAACTATTGAAACGTTTTTGAGAAATCGTGCGCGTTATGTCCAAAAACGTCATTTGGAGAAACATCTCTCTATTCTAAAAAAAAGTAACTACCGCTGTCACCGCCGCCGCCGCCACCGGTTTTGAATTTTTTGCGACCGGAGGTCTTTCTTCGTTAATATTAAGAAAAATGATGCATACAAAAATATGAAAATCAGTAGTATTATACAGAAATGTTTGCTAAACACGCTGATGCAGACAGTTTTCAAATCGAAGAATTATTTTAAGAAATATTTAATGCTAAATTTGGACAAAATCGTTCCACTAAAAAAGTTTTATAGTAGCAAAACCTATTCATGGGAATTTAATCATTTTTAGATCATTTTATACGTTTGAAGTTCCCGGTGTGCAGATTGTATTTCTTTTTTTAATTTGGCTAATTTTTGAGGTTTTATATCTATTTTAAATTCAAATTTTCAGCATTTCTAGAGATATATTTTACAGATTTTAGGATGTGATATTAATTTAAACTGTTGCCAACTGTATAAACAGCGGAAACAATAATGTTTGCTTCAAAAAAAAATATTTATACGTGTAATAAATTAAAAATTTATTTACACGTGACTACTATTAATAGAAAAAAAAAACATTTGGAATTGGAATTAAATAATTATGTACAAAAAGCAGGAACTTATTAAAAATTACGTCATAAAAACTACAATTACACGTGAATTTTAAGAGAGAAAGGAATTTGTAAAATAATAAATTTATTAACATGCGTTAGAAGTCTTAAATAGGAGACATTACGTCATATTTACGTCACATTACAGTTATTACATAAAATGAACACAAAATAATATTGCAAAACGGTTTAAATTTAGAAATTGCGCTAGGCATTTATTTGCTATTTTGAGAGGATATTTTTCAACTATTTTTCTTAGGAAAGCGCAAATAATATTTCATTTCCAACACAAGTATTTTCACGTGAATATTAAAAAGAGAAAGAATAGTTTGGTCAAAATTACGTCAGATTAAAAACGATTAATTTAAAATGTCTCATTTAAAAGAACTTACTTTTCGCTTTGTTAAAAAATACCGTGAGACAAAGATTATGTTTACTTAATTCCTTTTATATTAGCTTATTTTGAAATGTTGTTACACGTGTCTACGTCATCAAGTTATTTTTATTTCGACGTTTTATTTGTATTTTTATTAATGTTGTACTAATTTATTTGTTCTTTCGTTATTTAAAAAAAAAAAAAATGTCAATTTGTATAATTTGGCGAGTGGTTTGGCGATTTATATAATTTGGCGAAATTAGTCGACGGGATAATCAAGTAGTACAGCAGCAGATTTGCGTTAAAATTTCCCCAATCAAAGAGAAATGAATAGAAATCCGTTTATAGGGAGATCGCCACTGTTTTTTAAATTATAATTCAATTTTTCGAAATCTTTATAAAGCCGATCACATTAGCGTGCATTTCGAGTCTGCGGTGTCTGGATGGGGTTGGCGAGCGTAGCTCGTAGGGGGCCGGGCCCCCTAGTGACTTAAAAGTTTCGGAAAAGCCACTTCAGCTATTGAACGGGTATAATTCTAAAGGCCATAACTTTTGTTCCAATGACAATTTGGAGGAAACAATTTTATTAAAATGTAAAAAAAAAAAAAAAAAAAAAAAAAAAGGAGATTAACATCTGAAAAAAAATTAAATTAATTTTTTTTTAAGCTTTAATAGTCCAGACACCCCTTAAATTAATATGTTTTTAAAAATTTTACCTTTATTGCGTTTATACTGTTACTGGCCATTGCATTACACATATATATATCAGTAAAGTTGTTAATTAGCCTTTAAAAGCCGATTGTACATAGAATACGCCGCCACTGTCATTATGTATGTCCAAACCGTCCGTGTTTTTAAGGGTTAAATATCGGCTAATTACTGACGATTTTTTTCTTAAATCATTAACAACAATGCTTTTATACTTCTGCTCCTATAGGTACCTTCCAGCGCTGCTCAACACTTTCCCTGAATGACCGTAAATCGAAATATGTGTGTAACAGAAAATGCGATTTGCTCAAAAACTATATGTTACCTCGGATAACCGGGATAATTTCTCTGTAAGGTTTACATTAACATCTACTACCTCTAATTTTTTCTTATTTTTAGTTTTGTTAGATTCAGAATTAGATGGGCGGGGATGTTTTTTCTCTACATTTTTGACGATATCCTTGAAATTGTAATACAGAAAATTAAAAGAAATATAATTTTGAATTCAGAGTTACGAAGGCTTTCACACGATATACAAAGAAAATATTTTTTATTTCAAGTAACTTAATTTTCCCCTCTAGATTTTTATTAAATATATTTATAAATGTTTAATAATCTGAAAATATGTGGGTCAATAGTTTTTAATACTTCCCTCAATTTGAAATTTTCTTTTTCCATAGTTTACGAGTTAAATGGCTGTTACAGACAGACACAGAAGTGATCTTATAATGGTTTCGTTTTTACATTTTAAGTAAAGAGTCCTAAAAATATCCTTAGATATATATAGGTTTGCTATTATTATCGCTGAAATGCTTATAGTTTCTATCAAAAAAAAATAAATAACATTTATATAAATATATTTGTATGAATTTAACTAGCACATTTCATTTTTACTAGCGGGCATGACCGAGTTAAGCTCTGTCGAAATTAACCTTGTGTTAAATTCAACATTTCATTCTCACTGAGTAATTCTTGCTGTTTAGATAAAATTGGGGAACAGATGCTGTATATTCCCTCGTCCGCCATCTGAATTTTTTCTTTGCGTGAAAAACACTTTCCGCTAAGTAGTAAATGTCGCTAAGTAGTGATTGGTGCGCATGTTAGGCTTAATGGGGTTGCTAGAACCGGGGTTGCCTTATCGATAAACGATGCCAACAAAAACTCGGCAAGAAATCAAGATGGCGGCCGAGGGTATATACTGCATCGTAACGAAAATTGGCATGATCCTAAGCCATAGGCACTCACTAACCGAACTTCTTCGAACATACGACCTAACCAATGCTCTTCTCGAACCCGAAAACGATAGAATACAAATTTAGTCAAAATCGCTAAAGTCATTTTATAGATAAAATTAGCTTGACCCACGGTAACCAAAAAAGGACCTACTAATCTAAATTTATCGAACATCTGACCTATTCCAATGGTTTTTCTCGTGCTAGGAAATGGAACAATAAGAAATTTTGCCAAAATCGTTTGAGCCATTTTTTAGACCAAATTAGCTAAACCGTGACCCATGGTGACCCAAAATGACTGGTTAATCGAATTGTCTTGAGCATGCGACCTAGACCAATGGTCTTCTCGAACCCGAAAACGATAGAAAAAAAAATTATCAAAATCATAAAGGTGTTTTCTAGATAAAATTAACTTGACCCACAGTGACCCAAAAATGAACAATTAATCGAACTTTCTCGAACATGTGACCTAACACAGTGATCTTCTCGTGTCCAAAAACAGTATAATACAAACTTTTGTCCAAATCGTTTGAGCTTTTTTGTAAGATACACTTAGCTTGACCCACATTGACACAAAAATGACCCACTAATTCGAATTTTCCCGAACATGTGACTTAGCTTAATACTATTTTCATGCTCAGAAACTGTATAATACAAAATTTTGACAAAATCGTTTGACTCGTTTTTTTTAGATACAAACAGCTTGGTCCACAGTGACCCCAAATGACCCACTAATTGATTTTTCTCGAACATGTGACTTATCCCAATGATCAACACATGCCCCGAAACGATATATTAAAGAATTTTGTAAAAATATTTTGGGCTATTTTTTAGATTCAATTAGCCTAACCCTGACCCATTGTGATGTAAAATTACACATCTTAACATCTTACATTTTACATCTTACATTTCTTAAACATCTGACCAAGCCCAATGGTATTCTCGCGGCCGAAAACGATAAAATACAAAATTTCGCCAAAATCGTTAGAGCCGGTTTCCAGATAAATTTTCCTGACCCACAGTGACCCAAACATGACCCACTAATCGAATTTTCTTTAATATGTGACTTAGCCTATTGGTATTCCCGTAATCCAAAACGACAGAATACAAAATTTATTCAAAATCGTTGGAGCCGTTTTTTAGATAAAATTGGCTTGACCCATAGGGACCCCAAAATGACCCACTAATCAAAATTTCTCGAACATCTGACCGAGCCCAATAGTTTTCTCGGGCTGAACAACGGTTGGATATAAAATTTATTCAAAATCTATTGAGCCGTTTTTGAGATATAATTAGCTTGAACTTGACCCATTTGACCGAAGCTGACCCCCTAATCGATTTTTCTCGTACATGTGGCTTAGTCCTGTGATCATCTCATGCCCGGAAAAAGGTATATTACAAAATTTTGTCGAAATGTTTTTGTCCTTTTTCTTTTGATTCAGTTAGATTCAGCTTTACACTCACTCATTGTGACCCAAAATGACCTAGTAATTGAATTTTCTTGAACATGCGATCAAGCCCAATGGTATTCTCGTGCCCGAAAACAATAGAATACAAAATTTCGCCAAAATCGTTACAGTCGTTTTCTAGATAAACTTTGCTTGACCAACAGTGACCCAAAAATGACCCACTAATAGAATTTTCTCTAATATGTGACTTATCCCATCGGTCTTCTCGTAATCGAAAACGACAAAATACAAAATTTAGTCAAAATGGTTAGATCCGTTTTTATATAAGATTGGCTTGACCCATAGTGACCCAAAAATGACCCACTAATCGAAATTTCTCGAACATCTGGCCTAGCCTAATAATTTTCTCGTGCCGAAAAATGGTTGGATATAAAATTTAGTCAAAATATATTGAGTCGTTTTTAGATATAATTAGCTTTACCTTGACCCATTATGACCCAAAATGACCCACTATTCAAATTTTCTCGAACACGTGACCTAGCCCAATGGTATTCTCGTACCCAAAAATGGTAAAACACATAATTTCGTCAAAATCGTTAGAACCGTTTTCTAGATAAAATTTGCTTGACCCACAGTGGCCCAAAAATGACTCATTAATCAATTTTTCTCTAATATGTGAGTTGAACCATTAATCGTCTCGTAATCCAAACCGACAGAATACAAAATTTAGTCAAAATCGTTAGAGCCGTTTTTTAGATAAAATTTGCTTGACTCATAGTGACCCAAAATTGACCAACTAATCGAAATTTCTCGAACATGTGACCTAGCCCAATAGCTTTTTCGTGCCGAAAAACGGTTGGTATAAAATATAGTCAAAATCGATTAAGCTGTTTTTTAGATATAAATAGCTTGACCTTGACTCATTATGACCCAAAATGACCGCTAATCGAATTTTTTCGAACACGTGACCTAGCCCAATGGTCTTATCGAGCCCGAAAACGGTAAAATACAAAATTTCGTTAAAATCGTTCGAGCCGTTTCCAAGATAAAATTTATACACACACACACACTGACACATACATACACACACAATTTTTGCTCGCATTATAGTATAAGATAACAAAAAAAAAATCAGATACATATTTATTACTAATTTATTACATCATTTATGTCTATATTAAAAAACTTATTTTTAATACTATAATTTAATGGAGATTAAGTTTAACATGATAAGAATACAAGTTAATAATATGTTTGTAGTTGGAATCAAGAACAATAAACTAGATTAAATAATAAATCATCAATATGTCTGAAATATACAACTGTGACAAAAAAGTATTCGAATTCTTCATTTAAAATACCTCTACAGTAGCTATCGTCAGCAAACTGCTATCAAACATTTTTAAGTCTTCTATAAACATCTCGCAAAAGTAAGTAATTTATTTCATTTTATTGTTTGAAAATAAATTTGTTTTAATGAGATAATAACTTTCACTCTATTGATTTTCCGGAATAACAACTCATTTTGAGCAAACAACATGTAATAAATTTTGTTTTCGGAAAGAAAATTCTACTAAAATTCATTTGAAATGCTACAAATAGATTTTAAATATGACTGTTTATCAAAACATCTGTAAGCAGTTTTAAAAGTTCATTTATGGCTGTAACGAGTTGCTTCTCGAGTTGTTCAAAGAACTTAGAATGTGTTCGAAAAACAATAACTTGATCAAGTGGCCGAAGTGATGATTTTTCCAGGGAAACCCTTTCTAAGCGAAATTATTACCGGTGTTGAAAATTGGATCTATGCGTTTGATACAGGAACAGTGCAAGTCCACGTTACACTTGCTCAAAAATGAAGGAAATGTCGACTGTTTTCTCTGACTGTGTTCTGTCGTCGTGTTGTGCATTATGACTTCATATCAACTGACTTCCTGACTAGACAGTAAATAAAAATATGGTATTTGAGTGTTTTACGCCGCGCCGTTTGCGCCCAGCGATTTGTGGAAAACGGTCTAAAATGAGGCTAGAAAACTCATGGGTTTTGAACCTCGATAATGCTCCTTCTCACATTGTAATTATTATTCGTGAATTTTAGACAAAACTTTCAAAAAATACGGCTCCACAATCTCCGTATTCACCTGATATGACACCGCGTGATATTTTCTTATTTCCACAGTTGGCATTGTATCTTCGTGGAAAGCCGTTTTGAGTCGATGATTTAGATAAAATAAATATGTCTACAAACCGAGGCTAACGAAAAAGACAGAGGTGCATTCATCATAAGTTATTTTACAGACCACTAGTGTGATGCCATCCTCTTTTCGTACACCTGCATTGGTGTATTTGAGCCTCACATGACACCAGCGGTCTGTAAAAAAAAAAAAAAAAAAAAAAAAAAAAATACGCTTAAATCAACGCGGTAGCCTTTTTTAGGTGCGTTCGTAATTATATAAATACGTAGCACCTGTAGTCGTCTGTCTGTCCGTCCGTCTGTCTGTCCGTCCGTCCGCATATAATAGAGCAAAAACTACCCAACCGAATGGTCTGAAATTTTAAATATATGATTGTTGTAAAATTTTGTCGAGCCATTTCAAATTTTATGAAAATCGGATGTATAGTTAAATTACAGGGACAGTCAAAAGTTTTTCCTTACATTACGGCCAATGGGGAAAATTATTGCACGTGCATTTTAATGATGTTAAAGCTTTCCGAATGGTCTGAAATTTTAAATATATAATTGCTGCAAAATTTTGTCGAGCCATTTCAAATTTCATGAAAATCGGATGTATAGCTTAATTACAGGGACAGTGAAAAGTTTTCCGTTACATTAAGGGGAATGGGAAAAATTATTGCAAGTGCATTTTAATGATGTTACAGACTATGCACTTATGAATTGCAAATAAATACACATTCAGTACAATATGGGGTGCAAAAAAGAATTATAAAACTAGTTATAGTACGAACGCACCTCATTTGCCACGTTTGACAAGCAATTTCCAACTTGTTTTCATTAGCCTGGATACAAACAGTGAAATGGTTTCACAAAAAATACATTAAGGTATGTTTTTATGATTATAAAAAAAGTTGAGACTAGTGCATTGCATTCGGAGTAGGTTACTTTGAAATAGGTGCAATAAATTAGGATCAATAAATTGATACCTTTTGTTTTATGTCACCATTCATGGTACTTTTTTTATAGCATTAATATTTCATTTTCACTGTCGAAATTTAATTAATAAATACTGAAAGTAATTTTCTTAAAAACTATTTATAAATTCATTTAGAAGGCAAGTTTTTTCTTTGCAAAATCAAGAAGATTTTTTTATTATTAAAAAAACTCATCAAACAACAATCTATCAATATTAAAAATAACATTTAATTTAAAAAGATCCTTAAAATAAAAATCTAAAATAGAATACATTTACGCGATTTTTTAAAACATTTATACATAAAACTGATAATTTTATTATTTTTCATGTTTTGTTTTTCAGTTATTTCTACAAAAATATTATTCAAAATTTTAAAGTTTTTCCTATTTTAATTAAATTTCCCAAAACGAGAAATAATACTTCAAATGCTATTTGTTTGTATTTATTTTGAAGTAATGAACAACTTTTTTAACATTTAAAAGAAAATCTTACGTGTTGAGTGATGAGTCAATTGCCTTTTTTTGTTGGTTTATAAATTTCCCTATATTAAAATAAAATTGATATTTTAAAATTAAATTTAAACTGCCTCAAAATATATCTCATATTCATTACTAAAAAAATCTGTAAAATACGTTACAATTAAGCGAGTAGCTTCACAATTTTGATTATTTATTATATCTATATTATTATTTTACTCAGAAAATATATGTGAATCAATTAATATTCATGTATGTCTGACCAATATATTATCCTGATAATATCGTTAATACATTATAAGTAATTCTAGTAATGTTCCACGAAGATGCGAAATTGATAGACAATGAGGTAGATTACATCATTCACTCTAAATTAAGTCAGGTTGACATAAATTACATTCCGTTATTATCATGCCATCTAATGTAGTGGCACGTTGCATTATGAGAAACATTTCATGTGGCCCACAAGATTTCCGCACTAGTTATAAATGTTATAGAAGTAAATGTAAAGAATGGGTTACATTCTTATGGTAAGGAAAACAATAAGATTTAATTTTGCATTTGTTATAATGTACTTGAAATAAAAGTTCGTAGAAATGAGTTTCCAACTATTTATTTCTTTTATTATTTTCAATAAGATTATCGCACAACATACCGTACAACCACTATTCAAAAATTTTAAATAGGTTGTACTTACATGTACATATCATAACTATTTAGAATTGTATCCAATGCATTCGCAAAGTACTCGAAAATGTATCTGGAAAAAAGTATTTTTATTTTAATAACAGAGCAATTTATTATCTAAAGAAGAAAGGCAATGTAATTCGTGTAATTGCCATGATGTTGCAGAAGATATATTAATTTAACCCATTTATACCTAGCGTCCCATTTTTGGGATGGTTCGAATTTTCATATTTTTTTTTTTTTATAATTTTCTTCCTCTTTATAACATGAATATTGTATGAAGTAATTATCTACCGATTACTTTATCTATTATCCAGAGATGACAGCATAAGATTGATATTTATTTGCTCAAATGAAGGCCTTTTTTCTGTGTTTACAGATTTTTTATTTTTCAAGGTAACAAAATGTAAGAGTTTAATTGTATTTTTTGCATCAAGGATTCAAATAAATAAGTCATAATGCTAGGTCGTAAACCTCTTTGAAATACCTATTTCTTTATTGTGAAATTATATGTTCAAGCCTATTTTTAAGCATGTCTGTAACGTACAAATTATAACGTGCTAGGCGCAAATGGGCACATATTTCTATTAGCAACATAGGAGTCAGTTATTTATATAAAGCCCTTTTCGAAATGATTTTGAAATAAATTGTTTTTTAGCCTGAAATGCGATTATTCTTTATTTATAATTAATAATACTTATAATGCTATTAGTCTCTGTAAAGAAATAAATATATTTTTTAATAGTTCATAAAAATACTAATTATAGTATATAATATGAAATTTAAAAGCTTAAATTTATATAAATTTAGACAAAACATATAATTAAGCATTTTTCCACATACGGATATTTTCATATTTAGTACATTGACATTTTATCAAATAAATACAAAAATATTTTAGTGTAATTATACTGTAGACCATGATCTATCTGTAGAGAAAAAAAAAATATTATCATATTGCGTTTTAAGTCGGTAATCCAGGTTCGTAGACCCTTGAAGGATAAAGATATGAAGGAAAAGAATAACTCTGCATATTTGAAGATAGGATGACTTTATTGGATACTAGGAGATCTTTCCGTCTCCGCTCGTGTCGATAGTAAGGGTCGTCCCGGATAAAAACATTAAAATGAAATAATATAGCAATGACAATAACTGAGATTGGTGCATTCCCGTCCACGAATCGTTAAAAAGACCAATAAGAAATATAAGTAAAATAGTCTTAATTGCGTCTACTATTAACTATGCCGTATTAATATACACTGCTCAAAACAATTAGGTGAGCACATGGTTTTAATGAAATTACGCAAATATTTACACCGATAAGTAACGTAAAATAAAACATCCATAATTTAAATTGTTGTAGAAAACAGATAAATAAAACTTCACATGTAAATCAAAGTTTATGACGTCAAAAACTAGAAAAAGGAGATAAGTGCAGAAATCGGGATTATGCAGAAACGTCTGTTCACTGCTGCCTCAGTTGTAAAATTCAATTGCTCAGTTTGTGTTTTGATTAAAGACGGCTTGAAAATGTCACAACAACATGATTTACAATAATTCATGGCTTGGCGTGTTATCGGGACAGTTGAATTTGTTGAAACACAACAAAGTGTAGTGGACGCTGTTGGAGTTGCAAAAAGTGTCGATGAAATGCTGTGGAATCGGTTCCAAGACACGTGGAATGGTAGTCATCGACAACTGCAAGGTACAAAATGTGCTAACGCAGAAACTGATGACAAATATATCCTGTTAACAGCTCGTCGAGATGGAACGGGTAATGCTACTCAGCTGCAAACACAGTTATTCTTGGTCACAGGACGAAGGGTATCCATTCAAACAGTCCGAAATAGGCTTCATCAGGGTGTTCTCTATGCACGTAAGCCAATAATCTGTATTCCATTGACCTCAAGCCACTGTGCGGCCCAAAGAAGGTGGGTAACTGAACATCGAATTTGGCAGCAACGTTGTTGTAGTCAAATTCTGTTTACAGACTAGTCCCGATTCAGTCTGGATGTAACATCGGATGTGTTTTGGTATGGAGAGAAAGAGTCACTCAAAATAATCCCACGTTCGTTCGTGAAAGGTCACATTACAGACGAGGTGGGTTGATGCTATTGGCTGGAATCAGCATAGGTGGACGTACGGGCCTGCATATCACTAGGAATGGCAATTTCACCGTCCGAAGTTATGCAGACGAGATACTGAGACCTCGCGTCATACTTTATGTTGCAGCAATTAGAGATTTCATTCTTTTCCATGCATGATAATGCCAGAATTCATACAGTTCGTCTTGCGGAAAACATGCTTAAAGCTAAAACAATACAGCGAATGGAATGACCAGCATGCTCTCCTGACCTAAATTCGATTGAGAGTGTTTAGGACATACTCAAACGACGCATTGCTGTGAGACCGAGGCCTCCTTTTACTGTCCGGGACTTGGAGATTGCAATTCTTGACCAGTGGAACAGTATTCCCCAAAGTGTTGTCGATAACCTCATCGCATCCATGGAAACAGGTGTGCAGCAGTCTTAGCTGTTCGAGGAGACTATACGCTATATTAAAAATCTTGCATAATTTCTAAACAATACTTTTTTTTATCATTTACATGAAACCAAACTGTTGCCATAAACCATCTTTTCATGTTCTTTTCATCTTTTCAAAGAATAAAAGCTCCCTTACAATTTTTATTGCGTAACGTTTGCTGTATTGCGCATTGATACACGTGTACTATCCATTTTATGCCCATGCATGGCTGTCTTGCACTGCTCTCTTCCCTTTTTTGCTTCCTCCCCTAATTATTTTGAGCAGTGTATATTCCAAACAAATATCAAAACATATATTAAAGTACAATTATTTGCTTAAAAGGCGTCATTTCAATAAAAAGACACAATAGCAATATTAAAAATTTACATGTTTCGACTCTTTCATTGAGTCATATTCAGGATATACAAAAAAACTACAAACACAATGCCAATTGTGACATTATACTGATGATAAAAGTTTGCTTTTACTGAATTTTTTCTTAATTTATGAACATCATACAGTTTCGTTTTTTACACTGTCGAGTTGAAAAAATTCTTGCAAATGAATTTTATTTGAAAATTGTATCTCAATTTTTTCATTTGAATGGATTTTAAAGTCATTTTCAATCATGGATATTTTTTAATGCGCATGCAGCTAGAGATGAGATATCCGCGTTTTTGTACACCAGTATTTTTTAGAGAAAACGATATTTCATTTAATAGGAACACTCTTGCGATTTAACAGAACAACATTTTCTCTAAGAATATACTGGTGTGCTAAAACGCAGAAATCACATCCCTACATGCAGCCCAATTACGAAGATATGCCTGTTTGCTCTTAAAGCAATATTATAAAGTAAAGACGTTGCTATGAGTAACTCTAGCAACATATTGTTGGTGGCAACAACCTAAAATCTAACTTTTACTGCCATTTGACCTTTAAACATCGCACATTTGATTATTCCAACGTCTAACAGAATACTAAAAGTACTTTCAGTAATATTTGTTTGAAAAGCTTATCTGAATTTATAGATTGTTTATCTATTTTAAATTAATATTCATGCACGGAGATACATTTTAATAAACCTGCAACCCAATTAAGAAAGATATGGGACATTCTCACAATCTTTTGACTTTCATGTCCCTGAATAATAATATTTTTAAATACACTATTTTGTGTTTTTTTTAATTTCATATACTGGGGAACATTCCATTACATGATTGCACAACAATATTAACGAGATAAATAAGTGTTGGACGATGTTGGGGGTCCGACACCTATAAAAATCCTATACCTTCCCGTGTCTCTGATGCTGATTTTTAAGTTTGGAGCTGTCTGGATAAAATTGTTTCAATAAAAATGATTCGATGTATTTTTTTTTTTCTAAAAAATGGAACTATTGTTTTATATAATTATGTAGCTAAAAGTTAACCTGCACACATTTTTAGGGATGTTATTATTTTTTAAACTCTCTCCCTGGGTTTTAGATTCCTTACCATACCTGTTCTAAAATTATACAGAAAATCCTTTCAGATGCAGTCACAGAATTTTTTTCAAGTTTTTTCTCATGCAGAAGTATGCTAGAGAAATAATGTCTAAAATCCTTTGGCAGGAAATTTACTGTAGAATTTAAATCAGCATTTAAATATCAATTTGAAGCATCGGGGCTTTATTTGTAGTCTCACCGTCCCCAAGAGAAAAGTCTCCTGCACTTTTCGAGGTAAATTAAAAAAAAATAATAATTGAATCCAATGTTAACGACTGTTTTTAAAAATGAATGAACATTGTGGCTATCACTTAGTCTTAACATGATTTTGCTAAAAATAGGTGGTAATTTTCCTTACCGTTCCATCCTTACCGTCCCTTTTTTTACCATTTCATCTCTTTTTTCCAATACCATACCATTTTTTTTTTTTTACCTTACCGTCCCTTCTTTAACACCACTTTAAGACAATGTTATACAAAAATTCTGTATTAAAAGTACTACATTGTTATTATTTCTTATTTGAATGTCCTGTGGGTACTATGCAAATTCATTATAAGTAAAAATTTAGAAGAAAACAAAAACTTATACGGGAAAATGGTACGGAAAATTAAACTCGCAAGTTTAACTTAAACCTTAAAAAAAATTCGCTGCTGACCATTTTTTCTTTGTTTTTAATCATTAAGGCATTCGTCTATCAGATTAAAATGTTATTTTAGCAAGTTTATTTTTGTCAGATTTTTTTCCCCCCAAAACTCAAAAGATTGTGAGAAAGCCCCATATATCCATTTTCTATTAATGCAATACACTGTAAACTGAAATGTCTGAAATTCAGACATTTAAGTGTCTGAAACGCAGTGTTCAATTTTCAGACGTTTTAAAATGTCTTAATTTTTTCAGACACTTCTTACGTCTGAATTTCAGACATTTCAAATGTCTTAATTGCTGCCATCTTTGAACCGCCCCCCCTTTTTTTTTTGGCCAGTATGAAGCCATCTTTGACCACTTTTCTTTCTAAGCCATACACGCAGCCATGTTTGACCACATTGAATCATTTTTTATAAATGGGAATACTTTTTTACCATAAAGCAAAGCTGATTGCAGCGAGGGAAAAATGGGGTGCTTCTCTACCCCCTGATTTTAGGGTACCCCAAATTGGATATGAAATTTTCATAAAGCTGATATTTTAAATCAGTTTTGACCTTATGAGGATTGTAATCAGTATTTTGTAGTTTTAGAATAGGATAATTATATATATGTATATATAAATATGTATTTATGTGATATATATGCCCTACGGCATCAAAAATGTTTATTACTTTTATTGAACTTCAGATTAATTCTATTCCGAAGACCTAGTATTCATTCGCCCCCCTTCCCAGACTGCCTTCGTACACTGTTACAAAAAAAAAAAAAAAAAAAAAAAAAAAAAAGCCTATTCGATGCCGTCAAATACATATTTGGATAAATGTATCATTTTCTTTAACCTAATCATGTTCTAAACGTACAAAATATTTATTAAAATAAGTATAAGATCAAAACAAATTTAAAATATCAGCTTTATGGAAATTTCATACAGAATTTAGGGGCCCGTAAAGCTAAAAGCCCATAGAAACAGCCCAGTTTGCCCATGCTGTAATCAGCTCCGCTTTATGGTAACAAACTATTCCCATTTATAAAAAAGGATTCACTCCTTCAGAAAGAATTCCATCCCTGCTTTGTAGTTCAATTTTTTCCGATTTAAATAACATATTCCCAGTGCAATTCCCAGTTTAAGCATTTTTTGCATTTTTATTTCCGTGTTAAATAAAAGCTAATACTAGATTCCCCAAAATTTGCAGTATATGAGAACCCAATATCTAAAAAAAAATGAGTATGAAACTCTTCATTTAAAGAGTAAATTCGATTTTTTTTTTTTTTTTTTTTTTTTTTTTTTTCAGAGGGGTTTATTTACCACAAGAAAAGTTGAGAATTTAATTATAAAATATTCAGAATTTCACGATAGCTGCATTTTAATGCTTCTATGATTTGTTTTCATGTTCACACACACACACATGTATAATAACATACAGGAAAAGTCACTTCTAGTTTCAAAACCTATTTTGCCTAAATATACATTTTTTTTTTGGCCTTGTTTGTATAAATGAACTTTGAGGAAAACCGCAATTTTTTGTGCGAAATGTAGATACGCATGGAAATATACAAAACTCTAGCTGTTTTCTAATTTCCATTTTAAACTTGTAATAACCTTTTAACTTAAAGCTGTTCTCAATTGTTCTGCTCCACAAGCACAAAACGTTTTGACACATTTACAAATTCATTTTTTAACGGAAAGGTATAAAATTGGAAAGCCTGAGCATGGAATCGAACTGTGTTTTCCATTTTTTGATCCATAAATTACCTATTGAGTTATAAGCGATTTTGATCACATGACAAACACGTTTTTCGCCCTACTTGAGTGGTTATTCTTCTTTCACGCGGAAATTCCGTTCAAAACGCCCACTTGGACACTATTTTCTGAAAGACCTGTTGCGTTTGAAAAAAAAAAAAAAAAAAAAAAAAAAAAACGGAAAAAACAGTTCGATAACATAGTTTCTGAACAACAACACCAGCTAGTTTCATGCATTTCCCAACAAAAATAAATTAAAACTTGTATCATAAAGTTGCCCTTTTGGATTTGAGAACAGCCTTAAAATAAAATAAGCTTAGTTTTCAATTTCTCATGTTTTGCAAATCCAAAATTTAAAATTTTGAACAAAAAACCAAAGTAAATAATGATTTTTTTTTTCTTTTTTTGAGGATTTTTTTGAGGAAATGGAATTATAGCTGTAAATAATTTATATTCTATACAATGTGCTATTAATAAATGAAAATTTCGAAAACTGATTTTATATATAATAATCACAAAATTGCAGTATTTTTTTTTTCCCTTTCAACTGTATAGTTTACAGAATATACGGATGTGCCATATAATTAAAAATTGCTTTGAAACCAAATAATATCATGCAGAATATATATCTATATATATATTTAAGTTGACTCAAAAAAGTTTTGACAAATCGGATTTCAAAACACAAATCAATTTTGCCAAAAACCGATTTTTGGCTAAAAAGGTTTTCCTCGAAAATAATACATCTCTAATTATAAAAAATAAATCACGATAGATGTTTGTTAATTTTCCAATTTTTATCCAATATTAAACTTCGAGTGAATTGCAAATCCTTCATAGCGAACAAACAATTAATTTAAAAGTAAGTTTAAAATAAAATGTGGTTATAACTGCGATAGAATACGTTACAAGGAATTCAACATGTTCATCAAAACGCTAAATTAACCTTTCAAAAAAACAACCTTTTTCTTTTTACTTCTTTTAAATCCAAACAAAGTATTTCTTCTTCAACAAAAGTTTCGACAATTTTACGTTTTTGCTTTATTTTTATAGACATTCTAAATTAACCAATTTTTTACATAATATTACTGATATTTTTACATAATCAAATTAGCCTACACTCACACAAAAAATATAATATATAATTCTGGAGCAGCAGTTCCAGAATTACATGTATGTAAGAATATATATTTCTAGAATTAGCTGTTGTTTTTCGCAAACAAATTCAAACCTAAGTTATATTTCATGCAACATTTTATGTGGTACTATAAACAAAATATCAAAAACACTTACTGATATCGATATGACTTGATTTAAAATAACTGTCATAGTGAATGAGAGACAAAAACTTGCACCTCTTTTGAAGAAAACCCCTTCCTATATCCTGCCAGCTCTGTTAAAATAATGGAAATTTTCCATTCTAAAAACAGAACCCGCGGGACTAGTTTGTAGGTCTGGGGTTAGTTTTCTTGTTTAACGAGATGAATAACTATATTCTTGACGAAATCCAATGAAAAGTAATACTGTCTCTGTTGGGAACTATTTGTAAAGTCATCCGGATGTAATTTCAGTCGTTATATCGATATATGAAGCACATAAAATCCCTCCAGCCATTCAGAATGCAAAAAACTTCTAAATATAACACTTCCACTAATAACGCAGCCGCAGTAATAACATAATGACAAAATATTTCACAGTAAAAAATCCGAACCGGTCAAAGATGCGAACTGTTGAAGAACGTTTAAATTTGAATACGACATCGGTCTCCGGACTCACAACGCAGATTCGCATCACAAAGAAAAGAAAAGCTGCGAGTCAGCATTTCCATTAGAAACAGATGGCTATATCATTACGTCAGTTTACGGGTTACAGTATGATAAGTTGTTAAAACTTTTTTTTTTTATCAGCGGGAAGTGGAACGTTGTATAAGAAGAAATCAGAAGGATTTTATTTTCTTTATTTGGCGTTTTTCGTAATGTTTACACTTATAAATTATATGAATATAACTATTACAGTTTTTATTCTTTCAGTCAGAGGGTGAAAAACATATTATAAATTTAAAAAATCGTCGTAACGCTAGTTAAAAAAATAACATTTATTTTTCGAAATGATTACATAATTGAACACTAAGAGAAAAAATAACTAAGAAATTTTCGTAAGAGGAGCACCCCCCCCCCCCCTCCCTTCCCAAACCACTAATAGAAATCAATTTTTAAATATTTCCTTTTGACGAACCCTCCACTAGAGGGAAAGAAATGTTCTGCATTTTGAAAAATATTGTTAGAAATTTATTTTTATATATCTATTTAATATTTAATACTTCTTACTTGTTAATTTTTTTATATTTCTTTTATATAAAATTTATCTTGTACAAGGTGTTCTCACAAAAGATTCTTGGTTTAGCTTATTTCATATTTATATTTTGCGTTTTAGTTAGGCGAACTAGGCAGGGGACTCCAGACACATCTGTCCATCCTCTCCCCTTTCTACATTTTTTCTAAGAGCAATCATACCTCTTTGTATTTAGGGAACGGCCTATGAGTGGGCCATGAGCATACCTATGAGTGGAAGTAGTTTTTGAGAAACTTTATATTTTGGGAAAAGTTTCTTTAGCTTGTACTTTTGCACTAAAAATAATTTAGTTCGAAAGTTAGTAAACGAACATTAACAATTTTGGCAGACGTCACCGTGGTCAAAATAAGTTGCTTATTTTATACACTAATACCAAATTTAGTGGATGGCAAAGCATTTCATCATTCGAAAACGTTTTCTGGTGGTGCTGCCAGATATATTGCGATACAACTGCACAACTGCATATGAGGACACCAGAAGCGAAAGGCTATAAGTGACAAAATTGTAAAAACTGAGATCAGTATACAGGCTATCTGGAAATAAGGCTATTTCTTTTATGATTGCTCTCAGAAGAAAAATGTACGGAGGGGAAACGTTGGACAGATGTGCCTGAAGTCCCCTGCCTTGTTTTCTAAACTAAAACGCAAAATATAAGAGATTTTCTAATTATGTGTTGCATTCTGGAGGTCAACTTCTTAAGCTCTATAAACTACTTAACCTCTTTAATCTGTACTTAAAATTTAAAAAATATATTGTACTTCACTTTCCTTCCACACAGTTATTGAAATAAGAATTGAAAGACCGCTATGAAATTAGCAACAGCTTCATATTTTAAGTCAGTCACTTACTATTGATGTTAATCGTTAAATTCAATTTATTCCAAATCTAAATTTTTTCACTTGTATTCTTTGGCCGCAGGGTCCTCATATACAATCGTCGTTTCATCATACATATGATACAATTGTATTACATTCAGACATATAAGTGTCGGAATTTCTACATGTCTTAATTTCAGACACATGATCATTATTCAGACATTTTTCTCAGTTCATTTATACCATGATCACAGTAAGACACTTAAGGGTCTTAAATTCTGACACTTATGATGTCTGAAATTTCATATTCAGATACTTAAGTGTCTGAATTTCTTTTTCAGTCACATATGTGTCTGAATTTAAGACGCCTCTATTTGCAGTGTATTATGAAGAAAAGACATATCTATGAGTAACGCCTAGCCTCATATTGTTGGTGGCAACAACCTAACCGTACCATAAATTACTCTTTTACTGCAATTTGATCTCTAAACATCATGCATCCGATTATTTCAACGACTAACAGAAAACAAAAAACACTTTCCGGTGTGAAAAGATTATCTCAATTTACAGATTTTTTTATGTTTTTTAATGTAATTTTCAAGTTTGAATTTTTTTAAATATGCCTGAAACAAAGTTACAAATAGATTAATTATTGGCTCAAAAACATTGTAAATATTTCTGTATTTGTTTGTTTTCGTGTGTGAATCTCGAGCTTGGGTTCTTCTGAAATAATTTTAATTTAACTTGCACTATTAGTTTTTCAGTTAAAGTTTTGGTGCATAAAATTGTTATACGCTGATTAGTCATAGAATTATAGGGGGGAATTCCATAATCATTATGATGAGATCCCATTTATGAAAGATTAGCCTTTTTAAAAATTCTGAATGGATTTCATCGGAACTTGTATTGTTTGTTAGATAATTTTACACGGATGTTTTTAAAATATTGCATATATTTTTACGTCGCTTTGTTATAAAATTGTCAATTGTCAGGTGAGCCTCATTATAAATGATTAGCCTTTTTGAAAAGTTCTACTGGACAGATTTTCATGAAATTTCTACTATTAAAATACATCCAAATTTCTGGAATAGTTTTAGTATATAACATTTTGTTTTACATGCTTTGTTATACAATTAGCTGAAATGTTCTATAATCAGGCGAAACCAATTCTGAATGATTAGCCTTTTAGAAAAGTTAGATAATTTTTGTGGAATTGTTTTATTATATTGCGTATCGGTCTATCATTCTTAGACAAAATCCTACTGTAAATGATCAACTAAAAAATTAGGCCCCTAACAGCCCAAAATTTGTCTTACACATTAGAAATATAATAGCGCAGTGATGATCGTATCGTTTTCAGCCATACCGAAGGACATTTGATATAAAGATGCATATTGTTTTAAAATGAATACCTATAAGATCAAATTCACCAATATATTTCCTTTAATTCAAGATTTGTTCGGAGAATTTGTCCGCAGCGGGGGATATATGCTATTCAGATAAATAAGCGATCACTAAAACGAAAGTACCAAAAATACTTTTCCCTGTACTTTTTGAGAAATCTATCAAATATACTAAGGGTTAAAAATATATTCGTGTTTCAAATTAAAAACGATTTTTATTTATGATCTATTAACGGGTAGTATATCAGGCATCTTTAACACATGTTTACAAAGATTCAAATGCTGATAATTTTTAAATGGAAACACATATTTTCATCCATAAAATCCAAATCCACAGCCGTGTTCTGCTACAATGCCAGTCAGGAAATTTTGTAAAAAAGAAAAGCTTACCGTAAAAAATGGTAGGTATGTTATAATTTCTATTTAATATAAATCGTAGAAAAATCGTATTTTATATAACCTTATTCGATATAAATCGTAGAATGTTATCACTGCATTACAGGTATTAAAACATTTATCTAAATGATATAATTAAAGATACATAATTACAAAGAAATCGGAAATAAATTGTAGCAGTCAGTTTTTAGAACCATTTCGAAATCCTATTGACGAAATTCACGTCATATGTAGCAAACGATTTTTTTTATTATTATCTTTTTCCTGAATTGATTTCTTGATATTGAAAAGTCTTCCTTAAATTAGATTTTTTAACTTCCGAAAAATTCAACTAAGGTACTACGTCATTCTAAAACAGGCTTAGTTAAAGTTTTTACATAAATATGTGAAAAATGTGCATTTTCTTCTTTGAATAACGTCAATTTCAAAAGCAGCAAAAATATAGTAGACAATCCGAATGTTTATTGGCTTATAAAAAAATGTACTCGAGTTATCAATTTTTTTTTAAATTATTGAGGATTTTTTTAGATGTGTGGCAACAGGAAAGAAACGATAGAATCTGAAAATTTAAAAAGAGATATTTCTATAATGTTAAATTATGAAAGGTGGTAGAAAAAATGGGTAAATAATGCTAGGATAATTTTTTAAGTAGACAGCGATATTTTTCACTTTCTAAAACGTGCATCAAGTTTCAAGTACATTCAAGTACATCAAGTTTCGTGCAAATTGGTCAAAAACTGAAGATTTGTATAAAGGAAATACACTAAGAGAACGGCTTTTATATACATAGATACATTTATACTTTTATATACATAGACATGAAAGATGTAAGTGCCAGAGAGGGATCCTTTCACTCAGCTGTTAAGAATACGATGCACAGAGAAGGAATAAAAAATAATTGTAATTTAATAGATTACAACGACCATTTGGAATTTATTTCGTCCACCAAAATCCCTCGCTTCCTCTTCAACAACAGATCGCAAAGATCAAACTTCAGCCGACCAAAACCTTCATCGATAAACTCTCCAAGTTCCGTTTCGAGAAGAAAAACGGTTTACAAATCGAAAGCAGTTCCACCGAATCATCCAGAGATTGCGGCAAGTTACCTACGTTGAGCTCACTTTTTCCCGATTAGAATCGACCGATTGTAAAACAGCGTGGCTAGTGGATTGGAGACCCTCGAGACATGCCCTTTTACTACCAATCGATTAAACATTAGATTGTTTTGTTTTCGAGTTCGTAGGGCTACATAATGTGTTGAAGACCTCGATTTTTGCTTTGCAAGACGATTTTCATTTCTTCGTCGCTCTTTGGCTTTGGATATTTCCATATCTGATAATTTGCGCTAACCCATTTTGTAACTTTTTCAATTTTTAACGATTTTATATTACCTATTCAAACATTTTTTTAACGATTTCATGCCTTTCTATTACCTATTCAAAAAAAATTCTTCTAAAAGTAAAGAACATCGTTGAATTTCGTTAGAAAAATAAAATGCGAACATCGTTTGGCTCCATCCTCGAACGAAAACAACCATTTCCAAATGGTTAAAAAAAAAATTGTCAGATAGTCTGGCCAATGTGTCGAGCCTAAATCTTGGTACCTTGGACCATTATAACCCCAAAGACATATCACTTAATGGAACTTTAAATTAAAAACTAGCCAAAAGGACCGTTCATTGGCGTTTTAATATTTCATCGTACAAATACGAATGCCTAAGCTTAATGATGGGAAATATACATTTAGAATCGGCAATGCACATGCCGGGCGCCGATTTTACTATAAACAGAATATGAATTTGCGACCGAAAATTCATTTGTATTGACTATCAAACTCAAAATTAATACTGAATGTATAAATAACTGCTACAACTGGAGCATATGGTCAATGAATATCTTTTATTATATACTCGTTAACCGAAGGAAAATATGCACGAACAGTTAATGATTTTAGGATTAGAAAAATATTTGTTTTTGATTTACTTCATTAACGGCTTTTGGTGAACTTGGGAAAACTTAAATAACTGAAAACTAAAGCGCAAAAGAGAAGGAGAAATAGATATATTCTTTTTAGAAAGGAGAGGAAGTTTTGATTCAATTTATAATTATGAAAGGAGAAATTAAATTTTAAAATGGGGAATTTAAATTTACAAAGGAGATAAATAATGATTTGTGATGATATGTTATTTTCAACATCATACTAATTTTTTTAGTATTTCTCCAGTTCATTTCGCAACATTTTAAAGTTATTTTACCAACAAATTTGAGAAAACAAAAATTTAGGCATAAATGGGTTAATAGTTGAGGAAGCAAATAGGATCATTTACTTAGAAAAGATGCGTCTGTTACATAAATTCAATTGAGACATTATCACGCATCTAATGAAGATATATATCATCACTGAGTGTCCCAAAAACGATTAAAACGCAATTTATTTCTTTACCCGTTGAAGATACGCAGGCGAAGTTAGTTTACAAATTGTTTAAAATAATTTTTACTTTAGGATTATGTCGATAAAGTAGTCAGTAATTTTCAAAATATCCCTCTTTTTAAAATGTTTATACGGCCTTTATGCCATATATGTGATACTTAGACAAATATAATCTTGTTCTGACAAATAAGTAGTACAAAGTGTTTTCCTCCACATCCAAAACACACCGGCTTTTGCACTATAAAATTTATTGAATTCTGGAACATTCCAGCATTAAAGTGGCTGAAAACTACGAAATTGTATAAAATTTAAAGAATCATATCTTGATAGCATCTAAATATAAAGTAATGGACTTTTTACTACTCTACTTGTTCGTGAATGGTTAAAGTTTTTTTTTTTTTTTTTTAATCACATCTTACAGTATACAGGGACAATATAAAACGTAAAAAAAATTATTAGTATCTTTCTTAGCAATACACCAACCCCCTATACTTGCAATCCGGTACATTCGCGGGCCCATATGCACTAACTAAATGTGTAACAGACACAATAGCTGAAATGCTCAACGAAAAATGTAAATAAATGCAAAATTTAATAATTTTACAAGAATGACTTGTTCGGCAGTTACAGGTAACTTAGAACAACTATTTGGCAAACCAGCGTCATGAGATTATTCATAAATCTCGACGTCGGTAGTTGAAATCTATATATTTAAAACACTAAGCGTTTTCTTTCGACAGTCCGTGAGAAGAAACTACTGCATTAAATAACACTAATCTTTTTTTTTTTTTTTTTTTTTTTTTTTTTTAATGAAAGAAATTTGGCCACAGATTTGTTATCGTACATTCGTTTGTTCAAATACTTTATTAATTAGCCGCAATTTTAAATAAAAATTTTAGAGTTGCGCAATGCGCATGCGAAGTACATAAGTAGAAGTGTCTGCTATTCGATCTTACTATAAAAAATCTTTTCTATCTTTCACAAAGTTTGCTCTTTCAGCATTATTAACAATTCAAAAAATTATTGTGTCGATATTAAGACTAAGAGCTCTAAATACGGTTTATTTCGGGGGGGTGCCATATGGTTTTAGTTATATTACACACAGAAGATAAATAAGATAAATACAGTGATTTGATTCTAAAATTTATGGCTTGTGATCCGTCTTATCAATTATCATTAGTTACACACGAAGATTGGGAATCTAGCATATTAAGTTGAAGCTGCTTCTTTGAAAAAAATAAGGTATCACAAATATTAAAACGCAAAACTATTTCTGAAAGATCTGAACTCAAATTCGAGACAATTGCGTATGCGTCAACTGTTTTTTGAACCTCTTCAATTTAGAAGGAATAAAAACGAGTTCCTGCTCGCGTAGCAGGTTAAAGCAGCAGTTTAAATCTCTGAAATTTTGTAGATGACACATGTTCGAGCCCAAGACTGATAAAATATGTAATATTTTTTGTTAATAATTCATTTCAATAATGACAATTTTCATTAGGAAGAGAAGTTATATCATTTTTATTTTATTATTATTATTATTTGAATGCGTTATAATAAATAAAAAATTAACACTCAATATTTTGAAGAAATAAGGATTTTATATTGAAAATATTTAAGCTAAAATATTTTGCAGGTATTGATCAATTAAATAAATTGAGCTGATCTACACTTTTCGTTATTTTTTCTCACCATTATCAAGAATATACAAGGTGGCCATAATTAATTTGACACTACTCAGTGTGTTCTGTAGCGCGATCTAATTGCGAGAATGGCTCCAGATTTTATAGGAATATTAAACAAGAGAGGGCGAAGGATTCCGCGAAATTAAATAGTTCCAAAAATCACCGCCAGGGGAACATGTGGCGATGTGTATTCGAAAAAGAGAGTTTCAAAAAAGAAGAATCCATACTGAAATAAAATTACTGATTATTTAGCACATCCAACCCAGGTTCGATGTGGCTGCGGTTTTTCGGGACCACATATTACAATCTTGCACAGCATTTACAAAAGCAGTGAATACCATGTCTGCATGAATCTCCAGTACACTTCGCAATATGTTATCCTTCAACGTAGATAGGTCCGGGACACCTCCGTGATAGACCTTGGACTTTAGGTAACCCCATAGCCAAATGTCGATGGATGTAAGATCAGGGACCGAGGTGACTATGCAGTTGGAAAACAGCGGCCAATAACTCTTTCTGTTGTGAATTCCTGTCGTAGCAGCTGCTGTACCCGCAAAGCAACATGTGGAGGGGCTCCATCTTGCATGAAAATTAAATGCGCTGTCTTTGCTGAAGTGCCGTTATAACAAAATCGTTTAGCATTTGGCGATATTTGTCTCCGGTAACAGAACAAGTTACTTGTCCTGTCGCAGTAATGTTCTCATAGAAGAATGGACGTTTGATCATATCTGCTGCGAAACCACATCAAAAAGTCATCTTTGGTGAATGCAAAGGAATTTCTTTGAATGTTCTTGGTGACTTGTTTTCCCAAATTCGGCAGTTTTGGATATTTACATTTCCATTCAGTTAAAAGAGGGCCTCGTCTCCCCATAATATTTTCCAGGGCCATGCATCATACAACTCCATTCTGGCAAGAAAAGTGAGAGCAAAATTCAATCGCTTATCACGGTCGGTGTGACGTAACTCATGTACACGGCTGATCTTGTACGGATAGAAGTGGATAATCTTTCGTAGGATTTTCCATAGTGTACAATAAGGCATATACAGATTCCGAGCTATCCCACGAGCGCTGGAAGTCGTAGCAATATTACTGGTGCTCTCTCGACAATCGCCATTGCCACTTATTTGATTGTATCCTGTGATGCGAGTTTTCGTCCTCTGCCAGACTAAACATTTAGAGAACCTTTTTTCTCAAACTTCTCAACCATTTATCTTAAACCATTAACTAACAAAGGGCCGTTACCTTTACGCATTTTTGTGGTTTATAAAACCACGAAGAGCGGCTGGCGTACTGCACCGGTTGAGTAAAAGAATTTGACTAGTGGAGCTCGCTGTACTAAAGAAGGAGACATTATCAAAGATAACTTTCAATGAAATTGCTTCTAACACTAGCACGTTACCATTCAAAGCCGAACAAGCTCGCACTGGGGCAAAAGATATAACGTGAAATTTGAATAAAGAACTTCTTCTTTTGCTGTTGTTTCTTTTGGGGCTCTGTAAGTGCAGATAAAGAAGCTTTAGCAGTGTTTATGTAAATTTTTAGCTTTTTATAAACTGTTACCATTTTGAGTTTGGTTTAAATTGCTAAATTCGTTAAATATGCGGGTAATTTTATTTCAGTATTCATTCTTCATTTTTTAAACTCCCTTTTTCGAATACACAGTGCCACATATTTCCCTGGAGGTGATAATTGGAACTATTTTTTTTTCGCGAAATCCTTCGTCCCCCGTCTTGTTTAATCTTCCTAAAAAAATTGGCGCCATTCTCGCAATTAGATCGCGCTACAGAACATTTTGAGTACCGACAGTTTAATTATGGCCACCTTGTATATTAGGGTGGGCCGAAAAAAACGTTTTTTCGATTTTCAGTGATGGGTAGTGCGGAAAAGTTTCCACTGGTGGCACTAAGTTCACACAAAAAAATTGAGATTTTTCGGACAATTCCTTCATTTGCCTCAAATAGCAAAAATTAAAAAAAAAATGTTAAGTTTTAGTTATTTTAGCTGAATTTATTTGAAATGTCATGTTTAGTGTGCTAAATGTTTTAATAAGCTCTGATTATGTATTATTTAATAGTTATGTGCATTTTTAATTAGGTGACTTTTATAGCTTTTTCGCATATAAGTGAGGAAATATTTCAGGAATTGTGACAACAGGGAATAAGGATCTCGTCATCGATAAAAGAGTCAGAAAGCAGCCAGGAGGCAGAACAAGAAACGTGGAAAGAACATAGGAGGAGGAAGATCTTGGAAGAAGAAAAATTACAAGCATCTTTATTGATAGTAGAAAAAAAATAAAATTACCTTCATAGAAAAAAGGGAACTAGCAGCACCGTCGACAGAAAGACGAAACACATATCACCATGTTTTCTGAACATGTTTCGGAGTATTTAGGTCACTTGACACCTCCTTCTGGTCACTGCTGATAAATAGCAAAATCGTTATATAATTTTCTAAGCCAGAATAATGTCTGCTTTGGAAAAAAAGTCGAGAAGAGAACTGCAACATTTGATATGTATTCTTCATACGAACAAGCTTCCGCTCTGACAGCGACATCAACTGTCTAAAGTAGATGGTAGAACCACTTGACCCGAGACATTTACCAAATTGAAAGAGAGCTACATTAATAGATTACTCAAATCTTCAGCCTTTTGCATTTCGGATGTCCATGAAACAGGAACAGGCTCATAGAAATGGACACGCACATTTTCGCACGCCATTAGTGATATCTGCTGCCTATTTCTTTCGACGGTGCCGCTTGTTTCCTTTAATCAATGAAGATCATGCTATTATTTCTACCATTAAAAAAATGGTTGTAATTTTTCATCCTCCAATATATTCCTCCTCCTGTATCTTCTTTTCAAGTTTCTTTTTCTGTCTCCTGACCAAATCTCTAATGATGACCAGATCCTCATTCCTGGTTGTCGCACTTCTTGCATCCTGAAGCCCAGATGAAGCACTTAACGCAATTACCTATATGATGCACCAGTTCTAAATCCGGCAAACGCTGTGTGAAAACAGGATATGCGTTTGGGAATGTCTGCTTTCGAAGACCCTGGTTGAAATTCTGATTCAGACAAACTGTCTGCTTCAATGTTTCCATTTTTTTAATCTTCCGACAATAATTGTATTTTAGAGCAGGAAAATAATTAACATCCCATCTCGCAGTTACTCCCATCTCATAATTCCTCCTTCATTCTCATGATGAATGATTGCGTTTTCATTGGTTTCTACTCCACATTCTCCTCTCCTTGCAAAATTTCTGTAAAGACATTCTGTGGTCCGGCATTCAAATATGTGATTTTGAATGCCTCGGAAAACCGAAGGAAGAGCGAGGAACATAATAAAGGCAAAAGAGAGAAATCGACAAACGAACCAAACAATACTTACAATTCTTGCTCATTTACACGCAAAAAAGCTATAAAAATCTCCTAATCCAAAATATTCATAACTAATAAATAATAGATGATCAGAGCTTATTTAAATATTTCGTACACTAAACATAACATTTCAAGTAAATTCAGTGAAAATAAACTTAATTTAACATTTTTAAAATTTTTGCTACAAAAGTTCAAAAATCAGCATTTGAGCCAAACTTCAAGCCATTTGCGGCAAATGAAGGAATCGGCTGAAAAATCTCAAAATTTCTGTGTAAACTTAGTACTACTAGTGGCAACTTTTCCGCACTACCCATCATCGAAAATCGAAAAAAAGTTTTTTTTCGGCCCTCCCTATTGTATATGTACGTGTGTCAGAAAGAAAAGTTTGTCATTCATTTGCGTAAAAATTAAACCGGAAATAAATAATAATATTTGTATAAGAGCTATAAAACAAATTAACTTGAAAACCAGGTTTAATATTTAAAAAAATGTATAAAAATGTAAAAATGAAATCAAGTAATAAAATATATAATAAATTGAAGAGCTATGAGGAAGAACATGTTAAGTAACAAAAATTACATTTCAAGAAATTTGAGGTAAAAGATTTTTTTCTGTAAATTTTAATTATTTATTTTCTGTTTGATACCATGTGTTTAAAATATTAACAGGTACGGTACTAAACTCTCTCAGAAAAACTTATTTATATTTATGTTTCAATTATTAAACATTATTAATATTGTTGACATTATTAAATATTAAAATATTAAATATTAATGAATAATCTCTTAAATCTTCAAGACTAAATACAATCTTAGTATTTTAGCTTCACCATGTGATAGGATACCTCATAACGCTTCCATCCAAATGATAAAAAAAAAAGAAAGAAAATGTAGCATAACATGTTCATCCACTCAGTTCTTCAATTGTTAGCTGCATCAAGTTTCAAATTTAGGTTTTAAGAGAATGCGACAGATAAAAATAAAATTCATGGCAATTTTAATGGTTGTGTAGTTAAAAAAAATAACTGATTTTTTTTTTTTTAAAGCCTTCGTAAGTAAAAAATAAATAAAATAAATTCTCTACCCGGTATTTTTAAGTAAATTTCTGATAAAAAGTAATCATGATTGGTTGTAAATTATGAACTTAAAATTATTTCATTTCATTGAATAGGTCAGACTGACAGCACCATCTATCGCCTTAAAGAAATAGGAATTACTTATTCAATATAGAAATTCGTTACTTAATTCGTCTTACAGAATTTTTTCAATGAAACATTCAAGTTATTTACCGTCAAATCTTGACGGGTACTACCTAGTTAATTTCTTAATTATTGGTAGACCTATTTCATTAACATCATATAAAATCTTACGTTATTTGGAACACTTTTGTAATTTTCATTGTATACAGACTATATGCAATAGGTTACAAAATATGCTGCGTTTACCTATTTTAGGACAATCCTTATATCACGCTTTAAGTAAATGATAATATCACCATAAAAGAAATAAGATTCAATGTTGAAATCAATATATTTGAGTTAAAAGAAAAAAAAAAAGACATGTATGAGATTTCAGATAACAACTTTTACAATGTTTAGAATATACATCTGCCAAAAATACTAATTAATCACTGAAATATAAAGCAAAACTAGAAAACAGGAATTCTCCTTTTTCAGAATTTAGTGTCGCCTCAGATGACAAAATATATATATATATATATATATATATATATATATATATAAATATGAGTCCCGATTATCCGAGTTAATCGAACTTATACCTTTGAAATGGATCATTTTTTCTGATGGACTGATGGCTTCCAGTATTATGAAACACTCATTATAAATTAAGTGTGAGGTGAAGATGAAAGAGCAGTCGTAAAAAATTAGAACTCGGACTTTCTGGTCAGAATAGGGAAAAATGGCCATAATTTTTTTTGCCATTTTTTTTCCCATTCTGACCAGAAAAGCCGGCTGAATAACACACAGATAAAAAGAAGAGATTCCGTTATTCAAAAAAATCGACAAAAATTCGGCTATCTAAAGGCTTTCATTTTTTTGTGTTATTAATATAGATATTTAAAATTAAATTTAGTTTTTAATAGCTCCATGTTTTAGCAGAAATCCTTCATTTATATTTTATCAAAATAGCACGTATTTTAATTATATTTTTTTCAGTTTTTATGGGAAAATGGCAAAAAAAAAAAACAAAAACAAAAAAAACATATAATTGCTATTTTTTTTTTACTTTCTTCAGATATTGAGTTCTTCCATTGCCAATATTAAGCAAATGACTCTAAAAACTACAAATAATAATAATAATAATAATAATATTTCAAGAATAACTGGAGATACACTTTTTAAACAAAATGCATTTAAAAGAACTTTTTTCTCGGAATACGATGGTATAAAAATCGACAATGTGCGATGCTTAGAAGTTAAAAAATTTGCTATAGATTATTTAATCGTACTGCTTTGTTTTAAGGCTGGCTTCTGTAAGGTAACGTTATTTTTTGGAATACACAAAATAAGCTGGGAGAAAGAAATAACATACCGTACCGGGGGCTGTAAAAAGCATTTTTATTTCATATTTATTAAAAAAATTTATGGTAAACTTGTTAGAAGTGTTATATATAATTTACATCCGAAATTAAAAAACTGTGAAATACATTAAAATTGTAGGCAGCAATCACAAAATGTTCACTAATTATTCAAAGCGCTTACATAGTATTCGTGAAATACACGTAGAACAATTAATCTTCCTTTTATATCTGAGTAATTTACTATCCGGACAACAACGCTAATATATTTGATGTGTGTTTCGTGATAGACTACATGGGTATGGAATTAATGGATTGAGCAATACATTACGACATTTTCTCAAAACTACGTACGTTTGATATAAATTTTATTCCGACATTACCATAGATCTAATGAAGTGACATGGTACATTTCAGTTGACACACAAGATTTCTTCCTGACGTTATAAATGATGCTTAGGTAAATTTCAAGATTAAACTACATTTTTGTCAGGCGACACGAATAATATCTTATTTTGCATCACTCTACTTTGTTAAAAGTAACTAACGCTGTCGACAGAGTAAATATATATATATATATATTTTGTTTGCTTGTTTGTTTGTTTTGAGGGCCGGATGGCATTTTAGGGTAATCATAAGAAAACCATTTCATATAAAAGTATGAAAATGTTTAGTTTTATACAGACATTTTTTATAAATACCCTGAAGCGGACTGTTTATAAATCGAAAGAAAATCTGAAGAGCTATTAAACGTTTAAATTTATCAAAAAAAATGTGTTACAAAATTTTATAAGAACAAAAACGTTAAATAATAAGTATCTTTTACAAGAAAAATACGCTGTGTAGCGTGGAATATGTTTTCTTTAATTTAACAAATTGCTTGAGGTATTTTGTTTTTCCATTATTTATTCATAATTTCATTATTTAGATAGAGATTGATTTGAATTTTCGAAAAGGTTATTTTTTACATAGTTGTGAAATAGGAAAATCTCTGCCAATTAAAAAAAAATATATATTCGCTCGAGACTATTAAAATTAAAACATAAAAATAAATTAAGAATTAAATGTTCACGTATTAAAAACATTAAATTGTTAAAAGTAAGTCAAAAAATGTATTTGCACATGAATATAAAAAAATGAAAACTTTAATATACTAATTAAATAATTACGCTTTAAAAGCAGTAAATTGGAAAATGATGTTTTATTTTATTTTATTATTTTTTTAATACCCAAATAATGTTATTGTAAAACAGTTTCAATTTAAAAATATGTTCACACGAGAGGTCTATTTAATATTTCTAGATGTTATTTTTAATTATTAAAAAATGTGTTTTGTCGCAAAGAATAAAAAGAAAAATACAAACTTTCGTCGAAAATTATTCTATACTTAAAACAAAACCAAAAATATGTATTTTTTAAACATTTTTCATGCATCGTCATTATAAAATTCCAGGAGTCGATGATATAGATTTTTTTAGCAATTTTATGCAATCTAATTTCCAAATGTTTAATTGAACTTATTTAATCAACCACAAAAGCAGTTGTTAGCTGTCGAACAGCAGTTTATTCGGTCTTGAAATACTTCCGTAAAAGGAGATGTATGAAAACCCGTTTACAGGAGATGACCGATGGTCGTTTAATTTAAGGGGTCAGGACTCTTAAAGCTTTAAAATTTTCGAAATTTAAATTTTTTTAGATGTAAATATTTTCTGAACATTTTGAAATAGTTATTTCCTTGAAATTCGCATTAGAACACCATTCGCCATTAGTTATGGGTCTTAGAATTATACCCGCTCAATAGCTGAAACAGCGTTTCCGAAACTTTTAATTCATTTCATAAACTCAATTTCAGTATTCATCTCAAAAACTTCTGAATATGTTTTCCTGAAACTATCAAAATGTATGTTTCATGTTAGTGTGTATAAACGGAACCTAAAATTTCTTTTTATTCTCCAAGAAAATGTGTTTTTTGGCAATTATACTGTTGAAAATTTCTAAATTTTGTATCAGCAAAATGAAATTGCATTAAAACATAAAATTCTTTAAATACAAATTCCTTTAGTTTCAGGGTTATTGTTACAATCTGAAGTATAAGTACGCACGAAAATTTTCGTTCTAGTTGCACAATTTATTTTGTAATCCTGTGTATAAGCTGTTATGCCGATTTTTTGCTCAACAAATGTCTGACAATTTGGAGCCGCCTGTAAATGCTAAATCTGTACTTTGTAATTTTTTAAATACATAAAATGAAAGAATACACGTATATATTTCATGAAAATTAAAATTGAGTTTTGAAAATCAAATGCATGATAAGATATTAAATTTTGAAAATGGTCTTTTTCTTTCATTTTTTCCGATTAAAGATTCCTGAAACCCCTTAAATCTTCAGTTATTTTTTCAAAGCAGACGAAATTAGAGTATAGTCTGGTTTTAGGAAGGGGGCTTGACGAGCATGGCACATATGCGTCGAGGATAATATTAGGTTGAGCAAAAAGTTCTGGGAAATTTTTAATCTAATAGTTACCAGAATTTGTATCGTATATAGGAGTACTAGTGGTATATTTATAGGAGTTCATGAACTTTTGACTCCAAAATGCTTATTGAACAGTATAATTTGCGTGTGTTGGTCCGGCATTATTGGAGAAAACGACTAACGATTCTGAAAGCCGTCGATGAGATTAAGAGCCATTATTTTGAAAATCAGACAATGTGTGATAGTTGTATTTTTTGATTTGCATGATATTTTTTTTTTTATGTGGACGTAGATCACATTTAATGAATAATGTGCAATTTTGAAGCCCTGAAAAAATTTTCCCTTCACTGTAAAAAATGTCAAAGCTCAAGGTTGTGACCGCCATTTTTCATGAAAAGTGAAATGCGAGTATGTTTGCAGTGCTAAAGCTTGGGAAAGCAACGACATCCCAAAATTCTTTTGTGGTCATTTGTTAGTGTAATACTACCTGCTTAGTAAAATGTATTCTTTTCCATGGGGAATTGTTATTTTACATTGTTATGTTGCCTCAAGATGCAATGAAAATGACGTCTTTGTCCGTCTTTGAAATTTAATAACTCTGTCAATTTTTGTAGTAAAGATGTAAAACTTTTTGTGTTATACCTGTTATGATATGTGTAAACGTTTACTAAATATAACTATAGGGACTGGGGGACCGTATAAAAAGTTAGATTTCGTGATTTTGATAAAATTGATTTTTTTACATTAAATAATGCCACACCATGAATATTTACTTCATTTGAAACTTTTTTGTATTCGAAACTATTATTCTACAACCAACGGTTGAGAAATTAAACATCGGCGACAGATAACATATTGCCCCCTGTATATAATCAGGGAAGATAAAACACCTTACATGTTTTTCTCAGCATTAAAATGACATATTTCCTATGGTCAAGATTTTTTTTCGGCAGAGGTTATACACGCTTTATGACAAGCAAAAATATATATTCTTAAGCTGAAAAAAGTAAAGGTCTCAATGAATTGCTATACAGTGTCAAACGAATTAAAATTTCCATCTTCCCTGACTATGGACGATTTTCGTGCTAAAAAGAGAAAATGGTTCAAAGAATTAAAAAAAAAAGTACTTATGATGGAGGTCGTAAGTATAAAATTAGGTAAACAGAAAATAAGTTATCTAAATAAAAGTTTATATAATGAAAATACTCAAGGGTTATACTCAAGAATACGCCAGAACTCTAATATTCTGCAGAAATGTTCTTTCTTTATGAAGACAGATGTTGAATAAAAGTTTATGGACTTCGTTGTATTAAAAATAACAAAAGAAAATTATGTATATAAATAAACAAAAAAAAACCTTTCAAAATCAAATTATATTTGGTAAAAAAATTAATTGGAAAATGAAACAAAACAAAATATAATAAAACGTCTACAGGGTGTATCTGAAAAAGTGGTCAAAACTTTACGGTGTGGTAGAACGCAACTATACGAGCAAATCTTGTCATATAGTGTATGGTCGTAACGCAAGCAGAGAGGAGATACTTCAGAAAACATTTTATTAACAGGAATGTAATGAATGTACATGCTCAAAGAAATTGTACAAAAGACCTTCCGGGAGCTGTAATGCACGCTTCACACATGCGGGACAGGCACTGACGCACATTTGCGAAGACATCAGGTGTTTCCAGAATATCTCTGGCAACAGCTGGAAAGCCTAGCGACTATATCCATATCGGTTTCAGTTGGTAACTCGTAGATTAGTCTTTTCGTATAGCCTGACAGGAAAAAGTTCAAACACGGGAGATCCGGTGATCTTGGCCGCCAAGCTATTCGCCTACTTTGACCAATCCATCGCCCTCGAACTGTGGATAACTATCTTTTATCGTCTGACCGCTTGTGTTTCGACAATATACTCTATAAAAATAGCAAATAAAGCCTTTGTGCAACAATATTAAAAAGCAGAAAAACCAACGTTTAAAATGCACAAATAATATATGAAAAGCAGCAAACAGCTGTTTCGAATCTACAAGCGAGATTCTTCTTCAGTGCAAAAGGAACAGCCTGCTAGAAAAAGCAAGGCTGAGCAAAATCATAGACAGAGACAGGCTTTTATACCCTATGCGGGTGGCGAAGGCGCCGAAACAACCAATGAGAGAGAAGCAGTGGAAACGACTGGGTGGACAAGTAGCGACATCTACCGGAGAAGTAGAGAAAAGAAACCAAAAAAGGGGAATTAAATTAACGCTTTCCAAATACTTGGAAAATCTGGAGTACTAGATAAGTCATTGACTAAAGAGTGAGAATTTTTAATGATATGGTAAGCTTCCCAAAAATCAAGATCAAGGTTAGAAGAACATTTTTGGATAATGATGGCTGAGGAAAAATCGAACCTATGTTGAGAAGACCAAGAATGTTGAGCAATAGAAGAACGTTTGAGCTCCTGATTTTTAACATAACCTTCATGCTCTTTTAAACGAAATCTAAGAGCACGTTTAGTCTGACCAATATAAGAAAGACCACACTGACAAGAGATCTGGTAAATGCCCCAATTATCTAGGCGATTAACGGGGTGTTTGAGATTTGAAAAAGGGATTTTATTAACAGGAGAAAAAATAACTTTAAAATCAAACCTTCTTAGGATTTTAGCAACTTGCTGACTGATTTTAGGAAAAAATGGTAGCAGGTCTTCTGTAATCAGATGTCCCCATGTGATACTATTAAAATAATATCGGGGATAAGGTGCACCCAACACCCTTGTTAGTCTGTGTATGGTGATTTCGGTATTAATAAGATGCATTGTAACCTATTTTTTATACTTGATGTCTAGATCTCGCCAGCAATGATCCAGAATTGAATGTTATTTAAATTTTTTATCGTATTCATTCAGATTGTTTTAGTTTATTTAAATAAATTAAATTAGTTCATTGATTAAAAGATTTACAATAAAAAATTATATATATAGATTTTTTTTTTCATTTTTAAAATATAAAACATATAATAAAATTAATAAGATATATAAGATTGTTAAAATAACAAAATTTCTACATGCATAAAAAATAATGTTTGAGTTTACGATTTATGCAGAAATTTACAATTTTTCATTGACTTCCACGGAACTTTATATACATACTTTTTAAAACAAGAGTAAAAATGCGCTGTCTACTTAAAAAAATTCCCAGGCAACTGTCTACCCTTTTTCCAAACATCTGATTAAATTATCTTTTTAACAAACTATTTTTATATAATTTTATACTGAAGTATTTCTTTCATGTTGGCACAAATAAAAACTGTATGTGAATGCATCTAGAAAAACATTTGGAATGCATCTAGAAAATGGCATCATTTTAATTTAACCAATGTAGAATTAGTTTTCATGAATGAAAATGTAAATAGTCTGGGATTTATTATGACTACTTGCAACACATTTTAGAATCGTTAATCTATCTATATTATAAAGGACAAACATATCTGTGCGTAACGCATATGTCATTTTGCGAATGGCAACACTTTGAAATTTGAAATGAAATTTTCGTTTTGCAATTTTCTCTACTGCAAATTTTTAAACTTCTAAACATTGCACATTTTAAATTTTTACACCGTCGTATAAGGAAAAAAATGCTCTTTGAAATGCAATTTAGTTGAAAGCTGTATCTCAATTAATTTTTGAAATATTAATTTTTTTGCAGTTTTTAATACCATTTTTCTTATTGTGGCAAAAAGAGTACCTCATTTCTATTGAAAGTCATTGAAAGCAAACGGAAAATAGTTGAAAATAGAAGATACTGTATTTTTTGTTGCTATTTCTTGTAAAACCTGAAAAAATAGTTGAATATAAAATATGGGCTATGTCAAGAGTATTGTCAGTTATTCCGTGATAATGACGTCATATCCACACTTTTCTATAGACGAAGTTTAAGACTGGGTTTTAAAAGTAGATTGCTTTAGCGGATGCAAATGACGTCATTTTATAAAAAAAAGCGTGTATTTTAATTCTTAAACCTGAATTATGTTTTGTAGAAGTGCGTCATTTTCACAGCCCAGCTGCTTTAAAACTCTTCACAGGTGAAAATTCTTCACTTTTGAAAATAATGTAATTGAAAGCACACGCTGATAAACGCAATGTTTTACAAAAATGTATAGTGTATTTACAAAAGAGAGGTGACATGCAAATAATAGCGATTTATATTACAGAAATTGATGATTGTCGCCTGGATAGATTTGCTTCGCTGAGTTAGACAAGGAAACAAATAATTCGTGGTTTAAAATAATATCGTGTTCCTGAAGTTTTTGTCAAAAATTCTCTCGATTAATAAAATTTTAATGTTATTCTTTAGGACATTCTACTATAATTTTATCAAAATAACATAATTTGTTTAATTTAATTTTTCCTAATTTTATATAATCTATATATTTAAAACACCAGTGTGTTTTTTAGTCATCTGCCCTGAACCAATTTTACAAATATATATATTTTTAAACTAAAAGCTCTTCTTTTGTAGATGTGGTCGCACTATCTGTTTTTTTTGTTTAATATCCCCACTTTTATATTTTAATTTTAAAAGCATTTTATAAAATTTCTTCAAAATTATGAAAATTAGATAGCTTTCATTGCTGCAGACAACAGAGAAATAATGAGGTATTTTAAACTTTATTCATGCTATTTTCTGATAAAAACTCAAAATTGTTGATAAAAATTGTTGTATAGGGTTTAGTGGCGCAAAATAACATTAGGAGCAGAATATTATATTAGGGCATAATAACGGAAAATGACATATTGCTTTTGAAAACACGCATTTTTCCTCATAAATTTTCTATTGTGATTTTCCTTCTGCATGTGTACTAATACTAAGTTTCAGACACTAGGCGAAATGCTTATTTAAGTGAAAATGAAGTCATATTTAAAAGAAAACGATCATTTTCTTAGATAAAACTAACCTTTTTAACACAAATGCGTCTAAAAACCATAAATTATGGAAATTTTTACTCTCCAAAATTGAGATTAGAATATCAAATAAAGAGTGCGTCTGTTCACATAAAAGATGTTGCTCGCAATCTTGACTTCAAGTTTTGAGTTAAAATGATTTTTAAATGATCAAACAAAATACATTTTTTTAAATGATGAATATGGATATGAGAAGTGCGTATACAAATTTTGAGAATGTGAAAATTACTGTTTTCATTCCGGATATCCAAGCACAAGATACTCAATTGATAACCACATCCTGTTAACTTATCTTTATTATATTTTATTGATTATGTATCTATATTATAAAGAACAAACGTATCTGTGCGTAACGCTGACGTCATTTTGCGAATGACAATACTTCACGATCAAATTTTGGTCTTGAAATTTTCGCTACTGCATTTTTTCAATCTTTTCACCATCATACATTTTCAATTTTTGTCGCATAGGGAAATAAATGTACTTTCAAATGCAATTTGTTTAAAAAATGTATTCATTGACTGATGTATTATATTTTATAAAATAATTTTTAAGCATGATTTTTTTTAAAGTTTATCTTATCACGTGCCGGTTTCAATACATAAAATAATAAACATTTTGCACATAAAGCAACACACATTTTTCAGCATTTGTTTCTGACTATTTTTGCATAATGAAATGGATACTTCCTTTATAAGCAAATAAAAGAATAATATTAAAAAAACCACCAAACTAACATATTTATGAAAGACAAATTAACGAAATTAATACTTCTTTTATAAACAAATAAAATAATAATATTGAAAAAACACAAATCTAACATATTTGTAATCGTACAATTTAAATTTTTAGATCACCAAATAGAATTTTTTTTTTTAATGGAATTTGTTTGCAAATTTCATCCCAGTTTACTGATTGGCTATGGTTTTAAAAATAATTTTAAAGCATGAAATATTTTTTAATTTATCTATATCGCGCTGAGGTCGATTACGAAAGATTAATCCGTTTGCCCTTAAAACAAAATAAAGAGTTCATAATCTTCTTACGGCTAATTACCATTAAAAAAAACTTCCCTATGAATAAATAAATAAAATAACATAAATAAAACACAAATTTACCAGACATGTATAAGCTCTGAAATTGCCAGAATATAAAAGGATGCCATAAGTAGTAAAATCTTGGCAAATAACTCTTAGCATGCGGCTAATAAGAAAATATCGCTTTTGATAAATTTAAAAAATGTATTTGATTGTGTAATTCGTATTTTCCATATGAAAAATGCTTTTTTTAATGTAAGTGGTCAATCTAAAAAATTTATTGCATATAAAAAAATTGTTAGTTTTAAATTTAAAAAAAAATGTTTTCACCTATATTCTTTAACCCGGGAAGCCCGGGTACGATCCCCTAGTACTAATAAAAGAACAAATCGCTCAGTGCGTGTGTCTGTCTGCATGCGATGGCTAGCAAAATCTACCGCCCGTAGAAGTCTGACAATTTAGGTGAGATTAGTCCAAGACAGGTCCTAGTGCACCGGAGGCTCAGTTTTTAAATTTTTTATGGGCCGGAGCCCCTGGGCCCGGTTAAGTTTTTATGGAATAAATTGATAATAACTTGCCCCCTTTTTATGAAATCTTCTTCGTTTTGGGGGATCTTTCTCCATTTAGTTATTCTCTCCTGTCTACTTTCCAGTTATGATCCTGGACCCCTGGGGACCCTTGAAGTTTTTGGACAAATGAATTGTTAATAAATTGCTTTCTTTTAATTCAATCTTCATTTTTGGGATCCCTTTTCCATTTAGTTATTCTCACGTTTCTACATTCAATAAGACACTGGGGCCTCCTAATGAACCGTAGGGGCCCATCCAGGGCCCTTGAACTTTCTACGCGTGAAGCATTTTTCTTCTCCTAATTTTCGCACCTTCTCAGTGCATAATTTTAAAGTTGAGTCTTGGTCTCTTTTTCTTGGAACAAAGCCCTCATATTTTTATTGGGACCTTAGGGCCCAATAATTTTAACCTTTTTTAAACATTAACCAAACTTTTTTTGTATTTCTTTATATTATTATTCTAACGAATAATTTATAACCTATGCTTAATTTTAAATAATTGAAGCTCTAAAGCTCTAAGTACTTAGACATTGTAACGTGTTTTCTTGTTAGGTCCCTGTTTTTAACTGTCAGTCGGCCACTTTCGGGCTCTCTATTATAGGTCCCTTAAAAATAGTCCGATTCGCTAGGGTTCTTTTTTCTAACAACTTCTTAGTTTCTCCAGCTACTACATGAACGACAGAGAAAAATATCAGACTTCAGCTACCACCAATTTTAAATACTAATTGTCTTCTTCGGCCCTTGTTGCACCTTCTTTAAAAATTATCCGAATTGCATGCAGTTTTCTTTGACATAGTTCTAGCGTCCTCTGATTACTTTAGAAACTCTACTAAGATATATCTTTATACCAAACCACATGCCCTTTAAGTCCCTGACCCCTTGGGATCCGGACAGAGACCCTTGAAGCTTTTGAACCATAAATTGTTAATAAAGTGCCCCTCTTCACCCGATCTTCATTTTTGGAACCATTTTTCCATTTAGTTATTCTCCATTTCTAAATTCCAGTTAAAATCCTCGGGTACCCTAGGGTACCGTAGGTTTTTTGTTTGCCACGCATTTTTCACACCCTAATTTTCTCACCTTCTCATTGCGTAATTTAAAAATTGAATCTTGGACTCTTCTGCCTAGACCAACACCCTCATATTAGAATTGGGACCTTAGGGTCCTTTTTTAAGCATTTACCCTATTTTTGCGCAAATCTTTAAAATATTATTCTAATGATTAATTCAAACCCTATACTTAATTTTGTCAATTAAATATCTAAAACGGTAAGTACTAAACCATTTAAACATGTTTTCTCGTTAGGACACTGTTCTCAACTATCAGTTGGGCCAATTTTGGGCCCCCTGCTATAGCTCACTTAAAAATAGTCCCATTCACAACCTTTTATTTTTTTCTAACAACATCTTGAATTATCCAGCTAGTACGAAAACAAAATCAGACATCAGCTACCACTAATTTTGAACATTAATCGCCTTCTTGGGGCCTTTGTTGCTGTTTCTTTAAAAACTATCCTAATCTATCCTAATCTATCCTCCATTTTCTTTAACATAATTTTAGCGAATTCTAGCTACTTCAAAACCACAAAAAAAATCTTATACCCAACTACATTTCAGCTAAGTCCCTGACCCCCAGGGCCCGGCCTTTTTTATACCTCAGCTACCAGCTTTTTCAAAGATTAATACCTCTTTTCGGCAAAAAAAACTTACGTTTATTCACGACATCTGTTAATTAGATTTCGCGTTACTTTAAAGGTAACTTTAGATAAGGGAATTTATCTGTTTATTACATATCGTGTTAATGTTAAAAGTAATTTGTGAAATTTACAGGAGGAAGTACCTTCCACCGCTGGGCGACGCATTCTTTCATCGAGTTCTAAGGTTTTAATTTCAATGGGATTTATTTAATTCAGCTTATATGACAATTCGACTACTTTCTGTATTACGAAATTTCATCTTAGATTTTAGTTACCAACATTAATGTTGCATTCTTTTTTCGGGCTCTATGGCCTTGACTACTACGCGGGTTGGCTCAACAACTTTGTTTTTTATTATCTCTGGCACATGCGGGGCACATCCGATGCACGCTACTTTAGGTAGCGAGCACCCATGTCCCAAGTCTGCTCGGAACGAGGTTTATTTGGAACACACTAGACGCTGCGGAAGGCAATGTGGACCCCGAAAGTAGGTTCATTTAAAAGATTTTCAAAAGATATAAAATCATACAAGCTTGAGTTTTGTTTAAGGTTATTATTTACAAACATATCAATAATCGAGTATACAAAAAACAAATAAATTTATTAATTAGTACATTATAACATAATAATAATAATTCTATAAATGTAAAGCTGCAGAAATCTGTATACTTACTAAAATTTTATCTCTAACCAGGGAAAAATTGCAGGATTTTTTTGTTGTAGTTACATAAAAAGTTCCATGCATTCCAGTTTCCTATGAATGTATTAGTAACATTACATATGTTTTGTTTTACAATGCAAACGTGTATATGTTACATGCATTCTTTTGTTGGAGTTACAAAAATAGCTCTAAGCATCTCAGTTTCCTAGAAAATTCTTAGTAACTTTATAAATTTTTTTCTACAGTGTAATATAATTCTAACTCTTTAAATAATCGAACTCTATCAAATTAAATTTACTATTTGAGAATAAATAATTAAGTTTTAATTACTAAATCACTTATAAGGAGAGGCAGACACTGTGATTCCTTAGGCACACCATCAAAAATGTCATTTTAAGAGATTGTTTGTTCCTTATACTTATTCGACTAATGAAATTGTTCCTGGGAACACCAATGATATGAATCTTGGGGAAATCCAAAAAGTCTTGATCGCATAAATTAGTATCAAGAGGAATTTAAGATGACTTGAAGCTAATGGGGAGGCCATAACTACGTTTGTTCTGTATAGCCTCCTCGCATCTGAAGTATCGCATGTGATACTTCCGAACCGAGGAGGATAGAAACTAAACTATTTGTTTTTTTTACATTTTTCCTAAATTTCTGTATGGCTGAATGTTTTTGTCTTTGAATCAAAACCAATAAATACAGCACTGATGTTCATTTCCTCATAAAATAAGTGTTATTTCTTCCGAGTTTACAAAATGCATTCTTGATAGTGAGTCCAAGAAAGTAAGGTATATTCACAATTCATTCACTTAAATGCTTTTCAATAAAAAATCTTGAGGATTTGTAGATCATTCACTTAATTAAAAGCTTTCAATTTGTTACTGCTTAATTCAGGTTATCAATAATTAAATTGATATTTTAAGGGAGTTAATCATTTTAGATTCGTATTTGAGAACCTAAATTGCCACCCCCCTAAAGTATCAATTTTAGAAAAATGTCTCCTTCTGTCATCTATAATCTTTTTGTTTGTGGGCAATTTCATCGTAACTGACGTAATATTTTATAACCAAATTTTCTTTTCAAAACTATGTACAAGATTTACTAATCGACTAGATTGACTAGAACAAATTTTTACAATTTAAAATACTTCTTTCTAGGGACTTAATACCCAAATACCTGCAGATTATTTCAATCTCTCTTTTAGTCCCAAGAATTGCAATTCAAAATTCTGTAACTGACGTAACATAAAATATACAAACATTTTTACTGCCTTCATTAAAGTGAAAATTTATCAAAACTATCCCGTTAAAAAAAGTTATTTAATGTTCTCAACAACACTAAATAATGCCAAATTATAACAGTTACTTGTTATTTCTGAATAATAAAAAAGAAGAAAATGGCATTTACACGTGCAACTGACGTAACATTTATAGAGTAATTGATGTAACATTATGACTTTAAAAAGACAATAATGGTACTTAACTTTGTGACGTAGCATTAAATTTGTGATCAGTAATTTACAATGCATTTTTATTAGGATTTTATTATAGAATATAAAAATATCAAGTCTTCCAATCATACCCTTAAATTAAACAGTTTATAAATTTTATCCCCCCCCCCAAAAAAAAAAAAAAAAAAATGATGATTTTCTGTGGAATTGACCTTGTGCAAAATCAATGAATGCGTATTCACAGTGTTATTTTACATTCGGGTCTGAAGAGGATAGGTATTCATGTTATGATTTTTTAAATACTTTTGTAAATTTTCAAATTAAATTCGTCCCATTATTTACATTTTATTGTTTTATTCATAAACAAGATTTTTCCTTATTGTTCTTAAACTTTTGAGACAAACTGCATTATAATATTGTTTATCATATACACAAGCTGTTTTATAAAGCGTACTTAGAATAACACAATACTACAACCTGCAATCACCTAACAAATATAATGTAAATGAACTAATACATTTCAACATCAGAATCATTGTTTTTAAAAGCCCTCAATAATACTTCTGTTACAGAAGCTTCATCAAACTACTTTGAAAGCTGCTGTCAACATTATTTTACGTGATTTATAAAGTTTTGTTAACTCGTATGTCATGTTTCTCTTGAATATTGAAAGGTATTAAATGTATATTACTGTTAATGAGCTTAACAAGTAATTTAATATTTCAACAAGGTAACAGTAAGGCTTTTCTTGTCACATAAACTTGTCAGTATGTTTTAGTACAGCTTGACATTGAAATCCCAAGTTTTATAATGTAAAATTAAAAAAATCTAAGTTTTATAAAATTTCAAAAATTTATTTTATCTACCTAAGTAAATTTTACCAATCCTCTGAAGAAAAAATACTCATTAAAAGAAACGGTTCTCTAGCATTTATCAAAAAATATCTATCAATATCTGTTTTCTTTTTATTCTGTCGAATATTTAAATTCAAACATATGTCGTCAACCGAGGTGTTAATGTGATCTACGTTTTATTTAACATTTTTAAACTAATATAAACATAACTCAGACAATAAATGCATCAAAAAATGATAAATAAATATTAGTCTTATGTATTGTACAAAACTCAATTTGAAATGCAAAATAAATGCAAGCATTCCTAAATTTCACTCATAGGAGTTTAGGAAGTTCATTTTTAAATATTTATCAGAAAAAAGGTAAAATAAATTATCAATTTCAGTTTGCTTTAAACGGACGCTCAATCTTTCAATCTTCTTCTCTTTGTACCACAGAACGTACGAAAGCACTGACAACTCCCAGCAAGAAACAAACAATCGAATACAGCTATATACAATTAAAACACTATAATAAATATAAGTAAACTAAAACGAAAATTTATTCAGCATGCATACAACTTTTAACTTTTTCCAGCATTTCTAGAATTTATTATAGCGCAACTTTATATTTTAATACGTTGCTAAGTAGAAAACGCATAAGTTGAAAACACAATTTCAGCAATCATCAACCGTATTTGATAATGTGTTGTAATGTATATTTTTCCGTCATTTATATGTTATGCAAATTTTTATACACAACACGCCGTATCGTAAATCTTAATTCAGCTAGAAAAACGGCACAGAAAAAAATTAACTTTAAATTTTTCTATAGTCAGTAATGTAATCCCAGATTTTTTATTTTAGCCATATATATGATCTGTAGATTTTCGAACACACTACAGAATATGTTACATTCAGCTCATGCATGTCGCATAATATAATTTAAAGCACACTTATGAAAATCATCACCTAAGGATATCAATGTGTTAGGCTTTTTTTTTTTATTCTCCCTCTAGCTTTCTATATGATTTTTCTTATATTCTAGACTTATTTTTATCATATAAAATATATAAACAAAAATAGATAAGCTAAAAAATTCATTTATTTGCGCAATTTAAGCACATCCCGCGCACAAAGTACGGGATGTTTATATTTTTTGTAGCTCTGTATTCTACACTATAAAAAAAATCTGGAAAGTTACTAGAATTTTTCTAAACAACCAGAATTCCTAAGACTTTTTATATAACTGCAACAACAAAAATTCATGTAACAGGTACACTTTTACGCCGTAAATATTAATAAAAAAAAATCTGTAAGGTTATTAAGCCTTTTTTAGTAAACTGGGATGCGTAAAACTTTTTACTAAAATTAAAGTTGTTACGGCAGAAAACATATTTTCAGCAAATATCTTAAACACAGTACTTAACCGAAAGATGTTGTGTGTCTGTAAATAAACGACAAAGGCGACGCACACCATATTCTACAGAAAGTATGCTGCAGTGCATCTCAATAACGCATATCAATTTAATGGATATTTTAGAATCATACAAATACGCAAGAAAAAATTAGTTTCATGTGACCATAATATATCGTGAATCATTTGCTTATTCTTAAAAATGAACGATAAAATGTTACAAACAGCATAATAATCTCCTCAAAGTCTGATAACATATATAAATTGCGTGTAACTACAGTTATATCTTAAATATCACCGTGTATGGTGGGTATTTCCTTAGTTTAATTTATCCTCAAATACATGGTGTTTGTAGACCAAGTGAACTGGAGCCAAAAACGTAACCTATTATCTAAGTATAATTTTATAACAGTTAATTTTAATATTTTTTTTTTTTCATTTAAAAATATATTTAACTGTATTTGAGCAAAATCTTTTAATCTGTTTATGTCCACCATTAATAACGTCATCTCCTAAGTACTTTCGCTCAGACTAAAACCTCATAATGTCCCTCCAACTGCATGGTTCTTATAACTACTACGAAATGCAGTTTATAGTTCGGTATGATTGTATTTCGTTCAGAGATCTATGTGACACCTTTTTTTTCGGTGATATAGTTCTTGAAGTCAAAAGGAAAAGACATTAGCGTTGCGAAGAAGTATTTTACGTTTGCCTGTGTTGTATAAAACCGCAGATCACTGGCATATAGACCTTTTTACTTTTTTGATTTGTATAAGAAATGTGTGGTCAAAAGCCTACCCTCGGATTTTATTTTTAAATAGTTTTTATGTTCCATAAAAAATGTTACAAATTAATTGTTTTAAAGTTTTACTCAGCGCTCTTTTGTCTTTTAGGTAGCTTTCATTACAAAAAGCTACCTATTGCATCCGTTCGGAGGAAAGCGATTTCAAAAAATTTTGGTATATTTTCATCGATCATGACCCCCAGACCCCGAAACCACCCTCCGTTCAAAATTGATATATATATATATATATCTGACCTATGTCACACTGTAACTCTCGTATTTATGAACCGATTTGGATGTAATTCGGTGTGTACATAGGACATACCAATGTCTCGACCGAGTTCGTTGGCCAGCTTCATCCGTCGTTTTGTTTCAAAATGGCGGCCATTTAAAAATTAAAAAAAAAAAAATTAATTTAAAATGTGGTACCAAAAAATTAAAAATGGAAAAATATTTTCTTCTTATGTGTTTGACCTTGATAAAAAGATTCGGGAGCAGTTTTTGTTTCGTCTATATCTTAAGAAACGGCTGAGTTATAGCATTTTGATTTTCTAGCGTAGCTGACATTTTGAAACGTCCTGATTTTTGTCACGTAATAACAGGCGTATTTATGAACCGATTTGGATGTACCTTGGTGTGTGCATAGTACATACAAATATCTCGACCGAGTTCGTTGGCCAGATTCATCCGCCATCTTGTTTCAAAATGGCGGCCATTTAAAAAAAAATTAAAAAAAATAAAAAATTAAAAAAAGTCCTTCCGGCCAGTGCCGGGAGGAAGAGGTAGCATTCAAATTACTTATTTTTAAAAAGCTAGCTTATGTTATTCAAACACACAAAGCTCAATTTGGTGGAAACCGATTATAGAAGATTCAATATTAATTTTTATCAATACTAAATCCTTATGAATGAGAATTTCGCGAAATTAGTCAGCTTTACCCAAGCTGATTTTATTTAAAGTTATATTTGGTTTCCAAATTCGGCGATAGCTTGAAGTGCCTGCCCTTTTAAGACAACATGGTGGATGAGGCTAACCAGTGAACTTGGTCGAGACCTTAGTAATTCCTGTGCACACGCTCACTCACACCGGAATCGGTTGATATATATGAGTGCTGTCGCAGGCAAAAAATCAGATTTTTCAAAATGTCACCCACATAATGAAATTCAAACTGCTGTATCTGAGTCATTTTTTAAGATGACGGCAAAATAAAAAATGCTATATCCCTATATGAAAGTCAAATACTTGAGAAAGAAACCTTTTTCAATTTCTAAATTTTTTGCACCTCACTTTAAATATAGTTTTTTTTAATTTAATGGCCGCCATTTTTATTCAAGATGGCGGATGAAGCTGGCCAGTGAACTTGGTCGAGACATTGCTATATACTATCCAAATGCCTTCTTACATCCAAATAGGTTAATAAATACGTGTGTTATCGCGTGACAAATATGAGAACGTTTCAAAATGTCAGCCATGCTAGAAATTTCAAAGTGCTATAACTCAACCATTTTTTTTAAGATGTAGATGAAAGAAAAACTGCCCTGGAATCTTTGTGTCAAGGTCAAACACCTAAAAAAAACCCTTTTCATTTTCCAATTTTTTTCATACCTCATTTTAAATTTTTAATAATTTTTTTTTAAATGTTCCCTTTTGAAACAAGATGGCGAATGAAGGTTGCCTACGAACTCGGTCGAGACATTGGTATTCACTCTGTACACACTAAGTTACATCCAAATCGGTTCATAAATACGCCTGTTATCGCGTGACAAAAATCAGGTCTTTTCAAAATGTCAGCCACTATACAAATTCAAAATGCTATAATTCAGCCATTTTTTTTAATATATAAACGAAACAAAAACTGTTCCGGAATCTTTATATTAAGGTCAAACACATAAGGAAAAAATCTTTTTTCAATTTTTTGATACCTCATTTTAAATTTTAAATTAAAAATTTTTTTAAATGGCCGCCATTTTGAAACAAGATGGCTGATGAAGCTGGCCAACGAACTCGGTCGAGACATTGGTATGTACTTTGTACACACCAAGGTACATCCATATCGATTCCTGAATAGACCTGTTATCGGGTGACAAAAATCAGGAAGTTTCAAAATGCTAGAAATTCAAAGTGCTATATTTCAGCCTTTTTTTAAGATATAGACGAAACAAAAACTGCTCCGGAATCTTTGTATCAAGGTCAAACACATAAGAAAAAAATATTTTTCAATTTTCAATTTTTTGGTATCACATTTCAAATTTTAAATTAAAAAAATGTAAATGGCCGCCATTTTGAAACAAGACGGCGGATGAAGCTGGCCAACGAACTCGGTCGAGACATTGGTATGTACTACGTACACACCGAGTTTCATATAAATCGGTTCATAAATACGCCTGATATCATGTGACAAATATCAGGTCGTTTCAAAAGGTCAGCCACAATAGAAATTCAAAATGCTATAACTCAGCCCTTTTTTAAGATATAGACAAAACAAAAACTGCTCCGGAATCCTTGTATCAAGGTCAAACGCATAAGAAAATAATATTTTTCAATTTTCAATTTTTTGGTCCCACATTTCAAATTTTAATTTTTTTTTTAATTTAAATGGCCACCATTTTGAAACAAGACGGCGGATGAAGCTGTCCAACGAACTCGTTCGAGACTTTGGTATGTACTATGTACACACCTAGTTTCATCTAAATCGGTTCATAAATACGCTTGTTATCGCGTGACAAATATCAGGTCGTTTCAAAATGTCAGCAACGCTAGAAATTGAAAGTGCTATAACTCAGCTATTTTTTAAGATATAGACAAAACAAAAACTGCTCCGTAATCTTTGTATCAAGGTCAAATACATAAGAAAAAAATATTTTTCAATTTTTAATTTTTTGGTACCACATTTCAAATTTTAAATTTTTTTAAAAAAATTAAATGGCCGCCATTTTGAAACAAGATGGCGGATGAAGCTGGCCAACGAACTCGGTCGGGACAGTGGTATGTACCATGTACACACCGAGTTTCATCCAAATCGGTTCATAAATACGAGAGTTACAGTATGACAAAGATCAGATATATATATATATATCAACTTTTGAACGGAGGGTGGTTTCGGGGTCTGGGGGTCATGATCGATGAAAATATACCAAAATTTTTTGAAATCGCTTTCCTCCGAACGGCTGCAATAGGTAGCTTTTTGTAATGAAAGCTACCTAAAATAAAATGAGATACCAAATTTGGAAAATGAAAAAGATTTTTTTCGTATGTGTTTGAGCTTAAGACAACGATTCCGGAACAGTTTTTGTTTCGCCTATATCTAAAAAAATGGCTGAGTAATAGCATTTTGAATTTCTAAGGTGGATGACATTTTAAAACGACCTGATTTTTGTCACGCGATAACAGGCGTATTTATGAACCGATTTAGATGTAACTTGGTCTGTACATAGTACATACAAATGTCTCGACCGAGTTCGTTGGCCAGCTTCATTCACCATCTTGTTTCAAAAGGGTTGCCATTTAAAAAAATTAAATTTAAAATTTAAAATGAGGTATTAAAAAATTGGAAAATGGAAAAGATTTTTTTTTTTTTGTGTTTGGCCTTGATATGAAGATTCCGGAACAGTTTTTGTTTCTAAAAATTTGTTCTTTTGTTTATATCTTAAAAAATGGTTGAATTATAGCACTTTGAATTTCTAGCATGGCTAACATTTTGAAACGATCTTGTATTTGTCACGCGATAACACACGTATTCGCCTATTTCGATGTAAGAAGGCATGTGGATAGTATACATTAATACCTCGACCAAATTCGCTGGCCAGATTCATCAGCCATCTTGTTTCAAAATGGCGGAGATTAAATTAAAAAAAAATATATATATATTTAAAGTGAGGTGCAAAAAAAATAGAAATTGAAAAAAGTTTCTTTCTTAAGTATTTGACCTTGATATAAGGATTCAGGAGCATTTTTTTTTGTCTTTACCTTAAAAAATGGCTCAGATATAGCAGTTTCAATTTCTATTGTGGGTGACATTTTGAAAAATCTGATTTTTTGCATGCGACAGCACTCCTATATATTAACCGATTCCGATGTGAGTGAGCATGTGCACAGCAATTACTAAGGTCTCGACCAAGTTCACTGCTTAGCCTCATCCACCATGTTGTCTTAAAATGACAGGCACTTTAAGAAATCGCCGAATTTGGCAGCAAAATATAAGTTACTCTTAAAGAAAAGCAGCTTGGATAAAGCTGACTAATTTCTCGAAATTCTCATTCATTATACTGATAAAAATTAGTATTGAATCTCCTATATTCGGTTTCCACTAAATTGAGCTTCATGTGTTTGAATGATACAAGTTGACTTTTTAAAAATAAGGAATATGAAAGCTACCTCTTCCTCCCGGCACTGGCCGGAAGGACTTTTCTGAATTCAGTTTGTATTTGAGAATTGTCAACGTGTTTTTTAATCATTTGGCATAGTTTTAAGATTCCCAAATTCGTAATTCTGCAAGGTGGTTTTCCATCGTATTTATTCTAATTGTTATTATGTGCGTGTTGTCAACGAAGAAGGTGTCTCAAATCAGAGTTTTTTTTATAAATTAGATTGAATAAGTGAATATTACAGGAAGCGTCAACATAAGTTGTTTAAGGATTATCTTACACTCTATCTGTTAAATCATGTTTTCTAATATGATTAGCAGGTGGTTTTAAGCGGGATCGTATTGTCTAGTTGAATTAGACTGAAGCCGTTTTTCCTGTAACTGCTGCAGCACTTTGATAGATGGTTAACCAGTTACATTTTTTATAGCTATATAGTTTTTAAGCTAAAAAAATAAAGTTATTCCACATTAGAATAAATAGGTATTTTTCGGTAGAAATTAGCCTGGAAAAGTTCTCGTTATCTAATCACATTAAAAGTCGAAATCACGGTTCTAGTACCTGTGCATTTATTTAACGAAATTGCCTAAGAAGAAAAAGTTTTAATTGGGAGGAAATTCTTTAAGTAAAAACATGAAACATCTCAATAAATGTTATGAAGTTTCAGAGGGACTGTGTTAATACAGATGATAAGTTTTGTATTGTTAATATGTATTAAGAATAGTAAGTAGTTATATGTATTAAAAGATCTCATATATTATTTTCCAATTTTACAAAGAATTACAGCTTATTTTGTTAATTTATTGTTTATTTCTTTAAAAGGTATAATAAATATATATACTCTTTTAAATTGACATCTTTCTTTTTTCTTTCAACACACATATAAATTTATTACATTGAATAATTAAGGATTAATTATTGGATTTAAACAAGTTTCATTTCAAGCCTTCTAATGATGATATATTTTAAATATTCGGCGATTTTTAATACTAAATCGCGGTCTGTCTGAAACACTGCACATGACTTTTTCCCATATGTCGTACTGTTTAGAACATAGGGACGGTAAATTCTCACTGTGCCACAAAGAATTGCTAGAATATACATCATTATGTGGCGAATATCAATTTTACTATAACTACACAATACTTTAATGCTGTATCTACGTAATTGATCTTACGTACAGTTACATTAGTTACGTAAGTTATCTAACGTATATAACGTTTATCTAACGTAAGTTATCTTACGTTACAAAGGTTGAAGCTAGAAGAGTTCGACGCAAAAGTCAACGGGAGTCCGGTATTAACTATGTTTCGAGCATCGACTCTAACACCTCAAGTTTAGAACTCTGGCAAAAAGTGAAAAAATCTATGGTCTTGTACTCTGAAAATGATGTTTCCATTTTAAATCTGAACTGTCAAACCATCACTTCTCCCCAAAACACAGCTGAGACAATAGGTAGTACCCTGGCATCAATTTCAAAATCAGATGAATATCCAGAACCATTTTTAGCTTACAAAAGTAAAACTGAAAGGACCAGGACTAATTTTAATACTCATAATTCATTTACATACAATCAAACATTCATTATATTGGAGCTTTTAAAGTGTTTGCGAAACAGTCATTTATATGCCCGACGTCACGATGGTATTACATATATTGTGCTCAAGCACCTCTCATCACTCTCTGTTATCAACATCCTATCCTTTTTCAACAGATTATGGACAGAACAGATTTTCTCAATGCTTGGTGCGCACCTATCGTTATTCCTTTTCCTAAACCAGGAAAAAATGCTATTAATCCTAATAATTACAGACCAATTGCACTCTCTAGCTGCCTTTGCAAATGACTTGAAAAAATGTTCAATTGCCATATCGTTCATGTTGTAGAAACTAACAATTGCCTAGCTGCATTTCAGTGTGATTTTCGACGTGGTAGATATACTACCGATAAGTTAAGGAAGTGACTAAACGCAATTAAGTTACATCAATAACAACATTTTACATGAAAAGAATATATATTGTAACTTAAGAAAGAGAGCTTACGTCATTCTCTAACAAGCTGCCCGTTGCTTATTTTAAAATTATAGTTTCCTTAAAAAAATTGTAATTATACATACTGTTTGACTTTATCGCTATCCCGACATCTATGCTATAGATATTTTAAAAAAACAATCATTTGTTTGTTTGTTTCAAATAATTTTGCTTCAAACTGAGTTATATGACAGCCTGAGTCTTAAAAAAATATTTTAATTACATTGATGTTTCCAATTATGTGATTCAAAACAAACCATATATTGAAATCTCAGAATTTAATTAGTACCCTCATTACGCTTAAATTTTCTGCATAAAATTCCTGTAGAAGAATTTTAATGAGAGAACCAAATAAAATAGTTTTATCTCTTTAAAATGCATTATTTCCAATGGAGATTTCATTCTAATAACACAAAGCTTTCAAAAGCGAATTGCTTTAAATTAGTTTCTGCAGTTAGTAGAGAACTAGCGTTCGCTGACGCTGTAATTATTAAAAATAAATATTTTAGTAAGGAATAAAAGGAAAAACTAATGATTACACAGAAATATAAACGTAACATTTTTCTATATTAGTGAAATTAAAGCCAGAAAACCACCGGAAATAGCTATTTCGATCGAAAGAAAAATATAAAAAAGAGTGATAATGAATTAAAGGATATGTTTTATATTATTCTAATTATTTAATAAAAGTTATGACCACATGCTAATTTTGTTGTTTATAATTAAATTCCTAAAATTTGAAGTTAGATATATATATGATATAATATATGAATTTCATTCAATTGTAAAAGTTAAAACGTATTTTTATCTACAAGTGTTAAAATCTTGTAATATTAGAAGATATAAATATGTTTAGGACCAGTACATTCTTTTAAATCTAACGTAATGATATTACGTCACTATTGTATTATTTTAAGCGGGACACATCTCTGATGTTGTTTATAGGTTAGTAGTCCTTAGATTTGAAGTTTTGGGATTTGCAAATGCTGCATGGAGAGTGGTTCGCAGGAAATCATTCACTGAAGAAGAAAAGGTTAAATTGAATTTTTGGGTGATTGCGACTGGCTGAAAGGCAAAATGCCCGAAAAATAAATAAATGTAAATCTGATGTGCACATTTTTCCTTACTACCAAATAAACTATGTTAGAAATGAAAAAAGCTAACGGCTGTCAAAACTCTCAGCCCGATGTAAAAGGAACTTAATTGGAATAGAGACACAAGATTGTGCTTTCTCTTTTAAAACAAAATTTGCACTAGAACACCCAGCAACGTCCTGAACTTTTAGAATTTTTTAAAAAGTGCTGAAGGCTTGAATTACGCTAACTACAAAGACAAGCCAAAATTAAAAGAGCATCTCATTGATGCAAGACTAAAACCAGCATTTTTCAATGTCTTAAAATTCAATGTATGACATAAATTGGTTTTTACTACTAAAAAAATATATATATATCATCCCTTGATGGGGCAGATTTTTTCATATATTACTGGCATGATTTACCAACTGCGACATGTCTGCTTTCACAATGTGTTCAAGATGGTGGCTCTGGTCATGAGGTCAGACTAACGTGAGACTGTCGGTGTTTAGTCCCCAAGAAAGCTTGGCACTGAGTCATCGAACCCGAAGTGCTGAAATGATAAGTTAATCTTATCTATCCAAGAGTCGAACTCTCGACCTGTAGCGTAGGACTTTAAGATCCAACCCGCACGATCGTGCGGATAAGACATTCATTTAATTGTTTGCTTTTGAATCGTTCGTAATAAAATTCGAATCGAACGATCGTTCTGGTTTGCAGATAGAGTAAAGTATCATTTTTTATCAACAGGTAGCGGTTGCAGTCCATGATTTACTTTCTACAGGCAGTACTAGCTTTATTTACAAATACACCGGGTCTTAAGAATTAAAATATTGAAAAGGAAATAAATTTTACTATTTCCCGATAAGATAATTTATTCGACTAAAGTGGAAAAATATCAGCCAATCTCGAAAAAACGCTAAAACTCGCAAAGGGAAAAGAATATTTTACTGTATTAAAATATTAAAACAACATTCCTTATAGAAAATTAGAAAAATCTATAAAAATCGCATAAAATATTGCCGAAAAATTCAAATATCGCTGTACAAATTCCGAATGAACTTTATTGAGAAGCAGACCAAATTTATTATATTGTGCTAAAATATTGCATTTATTTTTTGTATTATGGAAAAAACGTTGCAAAGGACAACACCCAGCTAAGTATCACTAAAAATTCAATAAACTCGGAACACCAGATGTACTTTATTATGTAATCCATTTCACTAATGCCGAAAAATCAACGTAAAATGGAAAAAAATGCAAAAGTCGCATTGAAAATTGTATTGAAAATCGCTAAAACCTCAAAAATTGCTAACACCAAATTTAATATATTAGGTTGTAAGTTTGAAATGGAATTATTTCTGCCGTCGTCAAAAATGGTGCGGAACGCAAAAATAAGTTAAATTTAACATTAAAAACAATGAAAATCGCATTAGAAATTGCTAAAAAGTCAAATATCGCAGAGGTCAAATTATACCCTATTAGCTAAAAGTTTGAAACAATTACTTTTACCAATGTCAAAAAACCACTGCGAAACTCGAATAAATGATGAAAATTGCTTCAAAATTATACCAAAAAAAAAAAAATAAATAAATAAATAAATAAATAAAAATAAAAAAATAACAATTCCAGTGACATGTATGCATATAGAATTATCTCACTGGCAAATGTTGCACCTTTCTGCTGTAGCGATTTGTTCAAAACACAGTTCGTAGATACATATACTCATTCACGTACAAACGTCTTTCCTAATTATTATAGATGGTTATAATGGAGTAAATCTTTATTTACATAAATATTGTTTTCACGTTAAATATTTAAAACGTCTGCAAGTAAAATTTTGAGATTTATTTGGAGGTTACAGGTTAAAAAAAGGCTATTTTGAAGAAAAAAATATATAAATTTATATTTCATATAATATAAACAAATATTACAAGCACATTAACTGCATATATATCATCATGAATGATTGAAAATGTCATTTAAAATCATTCCTTGGAGATATTCATTTGATGTAGTGAAATGCAGGAATGGAGTTCATGTAAAAGGGAGTTCATTTTGTGTAAATTGCCTGATTTATATCCTTATCAATGAATTTCATATCTTTTCAAAGAATCATGATAATCTCTCCAAATTTATTAGGATTAGTGTCCCAATAATAAATTGCTATGCTTCGGAAGGTAAATTAATGATTCCGATTTATATTTTCCCAGTACGAAATAAGAGAAATATGATTCAAAAGTATTAGAAATACTTATTCATATATAAAACCTTCATATAAGTTTCAAATCTATAATTATATATGATTGAATTATTTAAGGAAATGTAGCATAATATTTTATTTAAGTTAGCAGAAGTGAAATAATAAAATGTGAAAACTTTTGCTTGTAATACACTGGTCCCCATGACCGGTTGCTTTTGATTGTAGACGCTTTGTCTAATATATGCCAAAATTATTGATGAGTTGCTCTTGAACTTCGAGGATATAATAAACAGGTTTGACTTCAATTTTGTCAGTGAATATTTAGTAGCATAAATAATAACTTTAATAAAAAAAAAATATTGTTTGCATTCCCCATGTAACAGAAAAACTCTCAAAATGGTCTGTCAGTGTGGCAAATGGCTATTTGGATCCTGTTTCACGGTCGTGTTCATCTGTGTAATCATAGCACGCATATTCGTGTAAATGGTAACACTTGTGTGACAAATTCAAATGTGTTTTGCCTGTAGCATTCAGAGTTTTCAACCTAATGTAACACCTCTTTCTAAAAAAATATATATAAAAAAAACAAAAGAAATAGTACACTGCAATTAAAACATGAATATATTAAATATTTGAAGAAAATAGGGCATTTGTATTATTTAATTTTTAACTACGCATGCGTCAAAATTTACAACCTTTTTACCCACAAATTTTCTAAACAGCAATTTAGGTCAACCTATATAAAAAGTACAGTCAAATATCGCGCAAATTCCGAAAGATCTTGTCGATATAGTGAGATGCTGTCTAAAAGTAGTTTAATTATAATGGATTTTCTACAGTTTGTTAACCAATTCACCATATCTTTTTGAGTTTTCAGAATATTTGACCGTATATTTTCTATGCGTTGCCATAAGTAATTGGCTGCCAATTAATCTTTTTAAAGAATTGGAATATTTCACGCATGCACAGTTTAAAATAATTTTATACAAATGCCTATATATCATCAAATATCCAATATATGCATGTTTTAATTACAGTATGCTTTTTATGCTGTTCTTTGTCATGTTTTCAATAAGTGTTGTTAAATTTGGTTGAAAACCGTATTCTATAAACAAAAAAAAACATTTGAAATTTTCACAGAAACGTTAATAACTTCACAAATATTCGTACTATGTTTACACAAATGCACACGAGTGTTAAACAAAAAACATGTAGCCATTTTCTAAGGGAAAGACCATTCTGTTACGTGTTTGACCGCAAAAATTATTTTATAACTGTATATACTGTTGTCTCTCTAATTATCTCCTAAATCTCCAATAACAAATACGAAGTCAAACATATTCTTTATATCCTCGAAGTTAAAGGATAATTCTTCGAGAATTCGACAAACTGTGTACAAACGAAAACGTCCAGTCACTGTTTCTTAACATTTGGAGGCCAGTGTATAAGGTATGTCACCACTCATTTTATTGGCTGTACATATATAACGTTATCAATTTTTGGTATTTTCAGACACCCTCCCCCCCCCCCATTACGATATCATATGTTATCATCCCTCGAACACCTCCTCCCCCCAGCAATGATATCGTTATCATAATAATAAATAATAAAAATTATAAAAATTCTTTAGGTTTTGGGATTTTTTTCTTTTGTTTCGAGTGGTGTACAAATAAGTTACATTTATTTTTCTTATACTTTATTTATTCAAATGAAGAGAAGTCAATAAAATGTCAGTTTATATATGGAATAATTTTATCTCGAATAACACTCAAATAATATTTAATAATAGATTTTCGTTGCATATTACATTCAATTGTAATAATGTCTTTTTGAACTTTCCCCCTCACGGGATGGGGCAGACAGAACTTCTTATGAACAAAACAGGCGGACAACATTCTCTTTTATTTACTTGTTATACACAAGTATAATTTCAAACATACTTCGCATTATACTTTGTTGAGCAACGGATTATATATGCATACATGTTGAGGTATTCCATATTTTGGAACTGAATAATTTTATAATCATTTAAGGGTTTAAATAGTAACTTTTGTATTTTCAGGAAAACAGGTAACATACTAAGAAAGATAACATTCTATTTTTAGGTAAACACCAAATTACAAATAAGAAGGGAAAATTTTGTTTGGATCAAAAATGATAACGATATCAAAACACAAACCCCCTTCCCCTAGAGATATCCTACAATATCATGTGCCATACCCCCTCCCCCCTATAATAATAACGTTATATATGGATAATTCCACGAAAACTTGTCATGTCTGTCACACAGCTGAAAATCGCTATGCTTGTTGGCTACCAGTATTTTAGAACGAAAAAATATGACTTATTTCATCGCAGATATCTCATCAATTGAATAACGCGAAGCAAACTTTTAGAAAATAACGGTGGCCAACAAGCATAGCGATTTTCAGCAGCGTGCCAGACATGACACGTTTTCATGGAATTAGCCATATGCATAGTAATTATATATGTACAATTGTAATTGTTGTACGCACACTGAAAATAGATATTATTTAATTTATTGCGAGGAATTCTAATATTTAATTATTTTTCTCGGGAACTAATATTATTGGATTAATAAGCATTATTGAATTATTGCAAAAAAAAAGTCTTCTAAATGTAACGCTATAAAAAATACAGGTGTCTTCTAACTCTATTGCAAAATGTTTTGTTTTACGCTAACAACATAAGATAAACTGTATTAGAACTATACTAAATTGATTTAAAAAAAATAAATAAAAAACAGTTTCAGATTTTTGGAAACAGGAAGACATTTTTCTGGTAAAAGTATACAAACTAAAGATTACAGCAATGGTTAACTAATATTTAATATTTTTTTTAGTTCTTATGTCCGTAAAAATATGACGAAAATTGATATTTTAGAAATATTTAAGTAATAACAAGAAGCGTTATTACTTTCTTCTATATAATAAGAAGGAAGCATGGAATTGAAATATTTTTACTTCCGTTTGTTTTATTGTATTTACGAGTTTCGTGATTCCTGAACACTGTTTCCCTATTTTAAAGAATTGTCTGTCTGTCTGTGAATTTTTGAGTTGCATAAACGCTGTCTCAGTTCTGTATCGAGCTATAGATGGAATTTAATTAAACTTTAGGTTCATTTAGTCCCTGACATAAACTGGTGAGCAATAGGTTTTATTTATATTGTTCAACAGATGGAACTCCTCTGATGTTGTGTTCGTCATGACTTCCGTTGTAAATATATCTCAAGACCTAGTGCACAAAATATCACCAATCTTTGAATTTTCTTAATATAATACATTACATAAGTGCAGATGATTATGGATTTATATACTCGTAGTCTTAATGTGTAGCTGCATTTTCCACAATTTCCGTGATATCTATATAACAAGAACAATTGAACATACATTAACCGAATATCTACAGGGATAGCTTTTTATTTAAATTTACGCTTCATACTAATATTTTATGATAAATAATTCAGAATATCAAAAAAATTGAAAAAAAAATGATTCATTAGTTTAAGAATTAGAAGAGGTGCAAAAAGGAACCACCAGCAGTATTCATGAACAAAATCTATGTAATCAAATATCGATATAAAACAAACAAACAAAAAAACCATGAATCATAATTAAGTTCTTTATAAAAAACAAAGTCATCGAAAACTCATTCCTTAAAGAGTAGTAAAAATGTTGTAGAAAAGTAGCAAGAAATATTTGTTTTTAACCATAAAAAGTGTAATTGTGTGAATTCCTTCTGTAAATAAATTGAATGGCTTTTATAAAATTAACTACATTTCAATATTAGCAAATGTATATTACAAAACTATATTTGAAGGAATTTAATTCTGCAGTCATTAAGCTATGCAGAGAAATATTTTTCAACCAAGATCCGCAATCTTGTTTGCATGTTCACGAGATACTTTACTTTAATTTTTATATTCGATGACATTGCTTTAGATTTTTTATATAGTGAACAAGAAATATAAACCATGTGTTAAGTGTAGATCATTAAAAACTTTCCAACAGATACAGAATGCTTTTTAAATACTTCGTTCTTCAATAAATTAAATATGATACCTTAGTAGTCATTTTAGAAAGCACATAATATATTTGAAAAATAGGAGTGGGAAAATACTTGAATTATTTTAAACAGCCGTGTATATTTCTCTCAGATTTTTATACATTCCACGTATTAAGTTATAATTTAATTCTGAAAAAAAAATCATTAAATATACTGAAATCACATTTTTAGAAATAATCATCCATGAGCTGTCAATTATCTAATTCTTTGTGTGGCCTGCACAGTATTTCATTTATATTCTACAGACATCTATTAGTATGCTAAATACTTACTGTAAGTAGTAAGAATGTACTGTTCAAATTGTTCAAGAAAAGAAAGCACAAAAAGGCGAGACTGGATCGAAATTGAGACTGGATCGAAATTGAGTATAATAAGTTACATATTTACAAGAACTACAGCAACTGAAATAAAACAGAGAAATAACATGTATTTATAGATTTGAAATACTCATGACAGACAGGTTAGCTGACGTGAAAGGGAGATATAAAGCTAGTTTAAACCTTTCATCGTCCGAAGGTTTTCCTGTATTTTTATAAAAATGCTTGTAAATTCCGGAATAAATATATTTATTAATCACATTTTGATGTTATAATATCTTTAATATCACTTCTTTGTATATATGGTTCAAAGTAAAATTCTGTTTAAACTTTTTTGTCTACAGTCATTTTAACATGATTGCTAGAAACGGAAAAATCCGGACCTGTCGGTTAAAGGGTTAAACAGCCAATCACAGTTAAACATAAATAATTGTATTAAAATTAAACCTGAATTAATAACAAAATAATGTAATGCTATGATTACAATATTCTAACACCCGTCCCTAATGTAGCATTACATCAGATAAAACTAAAAGAAAATTCTAGTAATCTAACGTCAAAAATAATATAACACAATTTAAACATTAGTTATACAAACAACAAAGAAATAATAGTTCATAGAATCTAACTTTAATAAAGCCTTCGTCAACAAATCAGCAATTTTATATTTGTAGAAATATATTTAAATTCGACGTAACTTTCTCCTGCAATATTACCAAACAATTTTAGTTTTATATCAAGGTGTTTCATTCTACCATAATTACTCTCATTTCTCATATATATTTTATGCATGATTGATTATTCTAAAAATTAACTAAGTTCTTAAAATTTACAATTTCACAAGCAATGTTTTTACCATACCAAGTCTTGCATACTTTTTGTTAAAACAATGACTTCAGCTTCAGTTGATTATAATGATACTGATCTTTGTTTATTACAACACCATAGAAAAGGCATGTTACAAATCATCAAAATATAACCTGATACTGATTGCCGGTGATTTGTGTTTGCCCTCCCTCCTCCTCCAATCGGCATTAATATACGTGGATAATTTAGGATAATATATATATATATATATACACGTTTTCAGGACAAATCCTTTTAAATATCTTCTTTTCTAAATTTTCTTCAGTGCAATCAATGCAACATTAGTTAGATTTTCCTGCATTTAACTGAAACAGTTACCTGCTTACAAAATATCAGGTCGGGAATCATATGCTAAATACAATAAACAACCTACAAGTTCAAGATACGGACCTTTAAATGGCTTTCCACTTTTGAAATCAGATGGATTACATTTAGGGGAAATACAAATATCACAAGGTTTATATTTTAGCATATAGAATTTACTTTGCAATTTAATTATATAAGGCTCTTGATCCATAATTAAACTATCGGTTTTGAATTTCATTTGAATACCTAGAAATTCTGAAACACTTTGTGACATTGACATGTGAAACTCTTTAGACAATAAAAAAATAACTATATTAGTCTGATTTACACCTGAACCTGCTATTAACATATCATAAAAATGGGAAGGGTGATTGACTTTGTGCCGATACGTTAAAAAGAGAGAATCAAAGTTACAAATCACAAATATAAGTATGTTTATAACGCATATATTGCTATTTCGAAGCCTCTAAGGCTTCATCATCATTGCTTAAAAATTAAAGATAAAATTAAATTAAAACTGTGGAATAAAAGGGGAGGGAGACAAAGCCAGATAGGTATGCTTCACATTCTCGACCGTAAACGGCGAAATGAAATTCACTGTTGACAAAAAACAAAGGAGTTGGTCTCACGCACACACTGAAAAACCAATCAAAATTCCCTAGACTTTCCGGAAGATTTCAAACAAAGAGGAGAAAAAAAAAGGTGGGAGGAAGAGGACGAATTAAAGAAATTGAAACCATATCTTTGAAAAATGGGGCTTGCTGGGCAAATCGTTTTCCAAGCTCTTTGAATTTTTCCATATGTTATAGGCTTCCCAAAATTCAAGATCGTGAATTAATGAGCATTTCTGTATTATTAAGGCTTGGGAAATTTCATAATCGTGATTCTTGGAACAGCAGTGATTAGCAATAGTGGGACGTTTGATATCACATTTTATAATTAATAAGTTTTATGCTACCCTAAGCGGAACTAAAATGGTCGTTTCGTTTGAAAAATGTACATTTTATTGCATTAGAAAGATAACCTGTAAATACCCCGATCTGAAAAACTGTCAATTGGATGTTTAAGATTTGTGAATTGAATTTTGTTAAAAGTAAAATTTTAAGAAGATTTTAGACATTTGATTGCTTATTTTCAGAAAATATGGAAGTATAAATAAATTTTCATTGACGACAGTATTAACTTTAGAGTAAGTACGATTACTTCGTTTATTATGAATGGAATTTGTGGTTTCAACTGTAAAACCTCGATCAATGGCATTTGATTTAATTTAATCTTTTAAAGCCTTTAGTAATCTTTCGGAAGAACAAATACTTAATGCGAAGTAAACATATGTGTTGAAGGTAGCCAACTTTCGATTATGTGGAATTGAAGACAGACGATGTGGTGATAATCATATTGCGAATAGTTACGGTAAACAGTAGTGTGCAACAAGTTATTTTCGCGGAAATCCATGACATCAAGGAAGGGCAAACGACTGTTATTTTCAAGTTCGGAAGTGAACTGAATATGTTCATTTATAGAGTTCACAATATCGAGAATATTAGTAAGATTGAGACCATCAGTGATTAATAATGCAAAGCCGTCGTCAACATAGCGGATGTAAAATGGAAAAGAAATTATCTGTTCTCATACACCATTCAAACATGGAGTAAACGGTTTTCTTTGGATCAATAATTATACCAGCTTCAATTGAAAAGTTAAAAAGTTCCATCATCAACATATTCTTTCGCGTTGTCACATCGAATTTTCCTTAATGTAGGGTTTAATTTTGCAGAAAGATTTAATCTCACTTGCTGCATCACTTTTACGTTTAAATAAGAGAATTAATGTGAAATGCGAATAGTCATCTACAGAAGTCATAAAATATTGCTCGCCTGCAAAAGTCTTGGGTACTATCGGTCCAATATATAAGTGTAAATAAACACCATTGCTTCAGATTATCATTTTCTAGGATCTTTTCCAACAGAAGTTACACATAACTTTGAAAGTGTACATATTTCCCAGAAATTCGAGGAAGTTGATAGTCCAAAGTGCTGCAGCACTTGGTTTCACGAGTGAACTAGTCTACGATGCGAGATATCACAACCACGTTCTGTTGATTCCTGTGCAGTTTCATAAACAGGGACAAAGTCACATATTTTCCATTTAAATCACGTTTACCAAAACAAAATTGGTTTCTTTCTTTTTCAATAAATTCATTTTCATTCTTGAAAATAACTGATAATTGGCCCTTTCTATTTTTCTAAAGGCAATCAACTGCCCGTTTAAGTCTAGAACATAAAGTACAATATTTAAAATAATTTTTATTCTATTTAATAATTTTCCAATAATATTCCCAACACATTTAATTTCAAGATTCGTTGTTTTCGAGGGACAATTTATAGTTCCTGAAGAAGGTACTAAAACTCTTTGCGAGTTGACGACACAAATGCACTATTATCCTGTGCAGACTTAGTATACAATTTGTCTTTCTTTGAGCCAAGTAGAATTGTTTCAGAATCTAATAATCTTTCTATGACGAAATAAAACATCACAACATCATTCGTATTTTCTAAATCAGTCTTGACATTTTCAATTTCCTGAGGTAACGACATCAAAATATAAAAAAACGTGTCGGTTTCGGTTACTTCTGTTCCAGATAGCTTGAGAAACGAAATTATTTTTTTTCATTTCGTCAGTATGGTTTCTCATAGATATAGCATCAAATAATTGCAAAACTCTTCCGAATCAAAACTTGATTCACTGCACGGGTCGTATCATATCTGCGTTCTAATATATTCAATATTTTATGTGCCGTATTTTCATCTTGAAACGATGCGAGAACACGATCCCTTAACTTTGATAATTCTAAAGCCTATTACATTTTTGCTTTCAAAATAACCACAGCATTTCCTTCATCCAGTACATTATGCAGAAAGATTTCTAATTCCTTAGCAGCAAAGATTGCGTTAAATCTTCATTTCCAATCGGAAAATTACTGTCACATTCACAAAGAGAAATGCCGAAAGAATCTTTGTGAGAGTTCAATCTGCTTCATGAAACACAAAAACTAAAAATATTTTTTTCACTCGAAATCACAGCAGAAATTAAAGACAGAAAAAAATAATGCTAGACATTCTACCAGCTGATTTCAATTTATGCTAAAACCGCAAACTGATGCTGAAAAAAAGTAAAACAAGAGACAAAAAGGTGAGGCTGAACCGAAATTGAGTATATTGAGTTGTATATTTAAAGAACTACATGAATTGAAATAAAGCAGAGAAATAACATTTAAGATTTTGAAAGGCCCATGACAGACAGGCTAGCGGATGTGGAAGAAAACTATAACGCCAGATTAAGTAACTAATCACAGCTAAACATAAACAAATGTCTTAAAATTGAAACTAAATTAATAACAAAGCCGCGTAATGATGTTATTACAATATTCTAACACCCGCCCATAATCTAGCTTTACACCAGACAAAACTAAAAGAATATTACAGTAAACAAACATAAAAAATAATATGACAGTAACATAATTAAAAAAAGCCGCAAGCAGTTTTACATTTATGTGATGGATTTTTTTTTCATTACGTAATCGAATTCTTTTGTGTGACTCTGTAACTAAATAACAAAAGTTTTTTCAACATAATGCATGTTTTAGTGCACCTCATGAGTGGCTATCAATTTTATTATGTTTCATATGGTGAAACATGATTAGAATTCACTTCAAAGGAATTTTTTTCCCAATTGTCAGTAATGTAACAGAATACTTTTAAGTGTCAATGTAAATGAACTAGAAATGCAGCAGTCTTCATTTCAAATAGGGATAATGCTATAGAAAATGACAATAACGTATTAAAATTGCAAAGCACTTTGTGTATAATTATGAATGTTAAGCACGGCCAGACGGCCAGATGTACAGAACAGCTTTTCAACTATGTTAATAAAATTGTATGGTAGTTCCAGTCTCAAGATTGGTAAAAAAAAAAAATCATTTCGAATTAAAACTGTTTGAAGTGTTGACAAACATTTTAAGGTGTGTAGATATCTCTTTATATCCAGAAAACACCAATATCGTATTTTTAGACAATTCACAACATGTCGCTGCATCATCGACTAATTGGTGTGCTAAACAATTAATATAGAGAAATGAACAATTATCTAGATTTTTTTTCAAATTTGCTCACTAAACGGAAAAGGATATGTTTTCTGATTTTAATTGAATAAAAGTCATTGTTTGAATTATTTATGCTTATATTGTTAATAAAAGAATCTTTATTCACATTGAGACTCTTAGGCAAATCTACCCTCTTAAGTTAAATTTAGCAAAGAATTTTTATACGAAGTAGTACACTCGAATGGAAGCACACTTATCTGTAAATAAGCCAGAATCGATATATTCTTTAATCTCGTATTTGGAGATTCTTGAAATGAACGATAAGGATGAATAAATGTGGATATATTTATTAAGAAAAAATCAATTTACTTGATTAAACAAAGAAATAGGATGTTCAAGGGATTTACTCTTCAGGAATATTTCCATCATATTTTAGATATACACATATTAAATCAAATTTCAAATGATTTTTTGTGTTTCCTTTAACAAATGGACACAGAGAATTTTTGATAATTTTTGTAATATTTATATAATGAATTAGATGTACTCTGACACTTTCTTTAATGTACTTTATTGATTTATTGAAAGAATTTCAATTAGTTATCGTAGACAAAAGTATTCAAACGGCAACAAAATATTTAGCATTAAAAAATAATAAATACATAACTAAATTTCTTTAAATTCCTTTTTTCCTCCTGAAAAATTATTTCAGGCATCATTTTTTTAATATTTCTGTGTCAATAACATGCACATTATAAAAAATTCTAACTGTTTAGTATTAAAAAAGAAAAAGAAAATGAAGCGCTTCTATACTCTCTCTCTCTCTTTATGCAGAATCCTATTTACAAATGATTGTATCAAAAGTGCTCTTAATTTCTTAGAAACTACATAATGACTAATAAATGCTCTAACAAATACTGTAATAAATACTAAGACAGGCTTGAGCATAATTAATACAATAACACAACATGAGGAAAACATTATCCTCGGTCAGGACGCGGACCTGAGTCGATTACATACAGTGCTGTTTCTTTAACCACTAATTTACCTTGGCCAGCATTCTGGCTCGGCAACATATCACTAATAAACCATATTGGGGAACGCGATTGGCGACAATCAGTCAGCACATGATGACGGGAAATACGATGAATAAATTATTATTCCACCAGTGCCATAAAGCACACATAAATTTACGTATAAAATCATTTGTATTAAAGGTACATATATTAAGACAGACTTCAACACAATACAAAACACAACATGAGAGAAAAATTATCCAGTGTCAGGACTCGAACCTCGGCAAACAGTGTACCGTGAGTTTCATTTAACCACTAAGTTACACTGGCATACGTGCTAGCTCGTCAATTTCTCACTAAGAATAATTGTATTAATTTTGTTCAACTCTGTCTTATTAGATGTATTTTTAATAAATACGAATTCAGTGTGCTTTAATATATATTGTGGATTGATGGAATATTAATTCTTAATCACTAACAATCTAATAACACTTAAAAAACTTTATTTGTTCACAGCATATGTTCAATGTGCATTCCATTTGCGTCAAGCATTTATTCAAATCACGTTATAGAACATTCACCGTTAGCGGGAAATGTTTCTCGAGCAATTGCAGCAACATGGCAAGTTATGCTCGCTTTCATATCAAGCAGAGTCCATATGCTTCCTCCGTAGAAACGGTCTTTCCGGAGTCTCCATAAACAGAAGTCACAGGGATTCAAGTCCGTAGATCAAGGAGGCCAGATTGTCGGAAAACTTCTCGAAATTACCAAATCATCTCCAAAATATGAACGAAGCAGAGCTGTCACTGCTCGGAATATGTGAGGTGGTGCATGACAAATTACTGTCTTTCTGATAAAACAACTTCACCAGTAACAGTCGTTCTTTCTTCTCTGACGGAATTGTTCAGAATGACTTTATGGCTGGGACTACTTGCTTTTTAAACCACTCCAAATTTACATAACGTCATTTCTCGTAGATAAAAACCGTAATCAGTCTGTTGAAATTTGAACTAGTATTTTTTTTCAGTTTTCTTTTCACTATGGTCAATATAACGTATTTTCCGAATTTCATCGATATCTGTCAACCAGAACGGACTCAACCTATGTGTAAACAGGGTAACTTTAATTATAACTACCCTGTATATCAAAATAAAAATAAATAAATAAATAAGCAAAACCCCAAATCGTACTGATAATTAATCAATTAAATTTAGGACAACTGCATACTTACGCTGAGTTATTCTATATAATCAGAATTATCACTTCATTAACCATTTTATAAAATATAGCCGAAATAAATGATTATTAAATTTCTTAAACAATGTTATTTACTCATTAAGGATTTCAAAACTATATGAAAGGTACTTAAAGTATAATAATATCATTAAATGTATAACTGTTAGTGTTCAAATTAATGATCCAAGTTTCCTTTTATCAGGTTGCCACATACAAGAGCATTAAATTGATCGTGAAATTGATAACCGATTTACGTAAGTGTGAAATATTTTAATCCCTTTAAATTAATTAACTATCCTATTTCTTACAATAATATTAGAATGCATAAATTTGCAGTCTGAATGTAATGTGACAAAAATCGCGTGACGAAATAACTCTTTTTTAGTTAAATTCCAGGAATGTACACATGTCTAACTCTTTTCAGAGTTACGAAAATATTTAAATACATTTCCTAATTTCAATTGAAAGTGAACGAAAATTAATTTTACACAGTGTAGTGAAGCTTTTGTTTTAACATATCAACTTAGATCAATATAACTTTGAAATATACTAATATAAAATGTGATATATTATGTTACATATATTGTATGATATATATGATGTGTGATATATATGTGTGATATATATATTGTGGGATAATATATTAATATAAAATTTGAAATATATTAAAATTAATATAAAATTTGTGTAAGAAAAATGTTTTTATATTCTATAATTGTTTTATAGTACAAACAACTTTACAGAGTAAAGAAACTAGTCATCCTAAATTTAGTAAAACTTTCAAATTAAACACTTAGAAATAGCACCAACTTTTCTTGAATTTTGGCATAATATTACAAATATTTATTACAGATATTATGATATTATAGACGTCATAAAATAAAACCTGTTAGAAATAAAAATCATCTATATGTTTTTAAGAAAATGTTTGGCTCTGTGTAGAAGAAAGTTATATTGGTACTTTAAACTACTGTTCTACCAAAACGGGTTTTTAAGAACAAAACCGAAACCGACATGCAATTTCGGTAATCTTTATATATTTTGCAGAAAACGAAACTGTTCTAAAAAATAAATTAATATATATATATATATATACAAATATATAATTATTAGTTAATTATACGCATATTGGACACATTTGTAAGAAATATTTACACATATATATACTATATGGCCATTAATCACCGGACACTGTGACACACAAACTGTGCATCGAATTTTATATATTTAAATATAAAGGTTAAGAAAAAAAAATCAAAATATTTTGAAATTTTTAAAAAGAAAACCGCACTCTGCACCAATTCAGTTGCTGATGTAAAACGGGACATTCTTGTTCTATGTTTAAGCTGATGGCAGACGGTAACTCTAGATACAGAACTGTAGAGGCATGTTACTGAGGCGGCTAGGAATATTCAGAAACTGTAGATATGAAAAATAAATATAAAAAATATGGTGGATGCCGGATTCTGCAAAGAAACAGCTCTGCATATCAGCCTAGCGATGACTTTTGGAACTGTTTTATTTGTGTGTGTGTGTGTGGAATTCCTTGTCAGCCTACAAAATTATATTCCATTCTCGCAATTAGATGACGCTACAGAACATGATGAGCATTCTCACTTCAATTGTCGTAACCCTTTTATTTAGTTATTATAGAATTAGGTTATGTCATATATTTTAAAGAATATAGCATTAGTCGTAAGATAAATCGGTACCATTTTGATAATTCTACAAACTTATTTAGATTATTACTTTTACACTATTTTATTCCGTGCATTTCAAAATATTAATTACAGTACAACCTCGATATCTCGAATATGTGGGGAAGAGAAAAAAATTCGAGATATAGAGGTTTCGAGTAATCGAGGTTTTGACAAAATTTAAAAATCTAATCTCACAAACTGCCTTTTTCTGTAAAAAAAAAAAAAAAAAAAAAAAAAAAAAAAAAAAAAAAGATTCGTCAAAAACTACACATAATCTACTAATAATTAACAAATTACACTTCTCAAAGTTTTATTAATTTCAAAATTGTGTTATACATAAACTTGTTTTGATTAAATAATATCCAATTCGTGATTAAGAAATGACAAATTGGATATTATTCAGAAGTTTCTCTCAATTTGGGCTCAATCATCAACTTTGAAGCTACGGATTATCTCCTAGTTGAATGGTTGTCGTTGGTTGTCCTGGTCGAAACTTCGAAATCGTGTTTGGCGGCAAAAATGTAACAGCGATATTTTTTATCGTTGGAAGATTAGAGTGGGTTTTTCAATTGTCTATGAAGAGGAGAATTGGATTTTACATTTAGCCATTGTTTTACCGATTCCTACCAGCCAATCAGCAAAAATTGCGTTTGCCATTGGAGCCTTTATATTTCACCAGTACAGCATTAGAAATGACTTAATTTTAGCAAAGCACCTCGGCTCTTTAGATCGTCCTATCATAAGAGGAGGAAGCTTTTCTTTACCTTTTTGATTTGCTGCCAAAAGCACAATTACATGAAGTTTACTTGGTTTGCCACGTCGCATTCCTTCAACTTTAAATGCAGACGTTTTATTGGAAAAACTATGGTACAATAATACAATTTCATCTGCGTTAAACACATCATCTGCTTTATAGTATTTTAAAAGAGAAGGAAGTTCTGAGAGCCACTCTTCACAGGTAGCTGAATCACCCGGTGCACTTTTACTGCAAAGTTTCCAAAAAACGATGTTGCCGCTTTTTTCGGTTTCAAAAGCCTTCCATTCTTACCCTTTAAGTTCTTTGTATCAACAAAGGGATATGTAACGAAGCTTCCGTTATACTATAGATGTGGCCGTATTATTGAGGACGTATAGCGGTTTAGAAGTACCAGGATTTCTAAAAAAAACTCCAATTCGGGTAAACGAAGACTTTGTTTATTTTATGATGAAAGTCAAACGGAGAGGTACAGGGAGAAGCGATAAGGAGCCTCTTTTAATACGTAATCACGAGGCTAGAGACAGAGCAGGAATTGTTGAATATACAGTTACAACTTTCTTGTTTGGCGGACTACAATCTCGCCAATCTACAAGTCTTTTTGCGCCATGCACAAGAGGCTGATGGAAACATTGGCTGGTATGTTCGCCAAAAACATACGGTAGGCTTCTACCATATATTAATTGTGTAGGGGTGGCAGATTGTGGGCTGATAACATTCCTGAGTCATGATAGACGCAGACTAATCTGTACATTGATACAGCTGCGGTTAAATGTAAAAAAAATAAAAAGTGTTTCTGGATAAGGCCTAGTAACAGATCGAAATCGTTAGGCGAAAAGGCATGAGAATGTATTTTTCTAGAGCAAATGTTAGATCAAAGATAAACCGCTTTACCACAAAAATGCAGAATTGCCATACATCTGAACAAAAGGGTGTGAAGCGAAGATAATTCTAATGAATAGATTGCATGTAAAGTGATTTTAAATGATGAGTTATATTCATGCCCAAATAAGAAAATGACCGAAGTTAAAATGCTTTTGAAACTAACAGTCAGCCGTAAAGAATTTTCTACAAGGTTAAATCGTATGTGTGAAAAAATCATAAAGTAAAAATTGAAGACTGAATCACTGATTTTATTTTATTAAAGAGATGAGTAACTAGAATAATTTAATTTAAATGTGAAGGGCTGTTAATACAATCGATTTAGTTTTTAAATGTTGAATTTAATTTAGGGGCTGAACTGTTTGACTATAGCGCACTAAAATAAATAAATTCTTAAACAGAATTTTAATTGAAACTGCTGGGGGGGGGATGGAATGTAAACATATATAACGAGATAATCGTTATAGGATAAAAGAATGTGAATCCAGCATCCAGATCAAACTAGTTCTACAGCTGACAATAGCCGAAAGTAAAGAGTCAAACTAATTTCTGTGGAAAATATTTCGAGATATCAAGGGTTTTGGAAAATATATTTTGAGATAACTATGGAAAAAACATTTGAATTTTGACGGAAATGCAGGGGAAATTTCTTTTTTCGAGATATCAAGGCTTTCGAGATAAGGAGGTTCGATATATCGAGGTCCGACTGATTTAAAATAGTTTAATTCTATACCACAGTTTTCTTTAAAGTTTTAGGATCCATTTTTTTTAGTTATTTATATTGTTTGACTTGTACTCCACAATGAAATTTTTCTTTGTTATTTTTTAAAATATGTGATTACTTTTTAATGTATCGAAAATAAATTATCATTAAATAAATGTTTGATTCCAAAGGATTTAATGGCATACTAAATATTTTATTTTCATTTTGACACTCTGCTATATTTAAAAAACTGCAATCCGGCTGTTATTTTTGAATAATACTAGTTGCCCCGCCCAGCGTTGTCCGGGGCTCGTTATAATAACCTTAAACAAAACTCAAGTTTGTATTATTTTACATTTTTTTGAAAATCTTTAAATTACCCTAGTTTCAGGGAACATTGACTTCCGCAGCGTCCAGTGTATTCCCAAGATATCTCTTTCCGAACGAACCTGGCACTTTGGTCTCTGCTACCTAAAGCAGCATGCACCAAAACTGCTCCTCTCTTGCTGGAAACAATCAAAAAGCAAGTTGAATGAGCCAAACCTCGTAGGAATCAAGCCCACAGAATAAAAAAAGAAACCACCATTAATGTTAGAAAATGTTGGTTATTAAAGCCTGAGATAAAATTAGTAGCCGAATTGTCATCTAAGTTTAATCAACTAAATCCCATTGAAATTATGCCCTTAGAACCCGAGGAAATAATGTGCACCCAAGCGGTGAAAGGTACTCCATTCTGTAAATTTCACAAGTTACTTTTAAAATTCACACGATATTTAATAACTGGATGAAATCCGTTATCTAAAGTTAGCTTTAAAGTAACGCGATTTTTGATTTACGGCTATAGTGAGTAAACGTAATTTTTTTCCGAAAAAGGAGAATAATGTTCGAAAAAGTGGTAGCTGAGGAAAAAAAAAGGACCGGGAGTCCTGTGGGCCAGTATCATAACTGGAATATTGTTGGTAGTTTTAAAGTACCTGGAAGACGCTAAAACTATGTTACAGAAAATTGTAATAAAATCATAAAGTTTTTCAAAGAAGCGGCAACAAAGGCTCCAAGAAGGAGATTAATATTCAAAATTGGTGGTAGCTGAAGTCTGAGAAATATTTTTGTCGTTCATATATTAGCTGGGAGACATAAGATTTTGTTAAAAAAGATAGTGAATTGGATCATTTTCAATGGAGGTATAACAAAGTTTCCATAGGGGTCAACTGATAGTTAAGATTGGGGGTCCTAACATGAAAACGTGTTAAATGGTCTTAATTTTTCAATTAGTCAAAATTAAGCATAGGTATGATGTAATCATTAGAATGAAATCTAAAGAAATAAGCAAAAAATGGAGGGAAACGCTTAGAACAGAGCCCTAAGGCCCCAGTAAAAACTTAAGGGTGTTGGTTCTGGAAGAAGAAACCAAAACTCAAGTTTAAAATTTTACATTTACAATGCGAGAAAATTAACAGATGAAAAATTCTTGCCGCACAAAAAGTTTAAGGGGATCCCGAGCTACCCTAAAATAGGGGGTGCCGGGGTCTTAGCTGGGATGTAGGAACGTAAGAATAAATGGAATAAAGATTCCAAAAATGAAGGTCGGATTAAGAGAGGGCGATTTATTAACAATTTATTGTGCAAATGTTTCAAGGGGTCCGGTACAGGAACACAAGGTGTCAGGTACTTAACTGGCATGTAGTTAAGTATAAAGATATTTTGTTGTAGTTTTTTAAATAATCAGCGGACGCTAGAACTATGGTTAAAGAAAACTGCATGCGATTCGTATCATTTTTTTTAAAGCTGCACCAAAGACCCCAAGAAGGCGATTAATATTCAAAATTGGTGGTAGCTGAAATCGATGTTTTTTTTTTGGAATTTTTGAAGTGGCTAGAGGACCTAAGAAGTTATTAGAATAGAATTAAAGAATTAAGGTTAGAATAAAAAAGCTAGTGAATCGGACAATTTTAAGGCATCAATAGGGGGCCCAAAAGATTCCAACCGATAGTCAAGAGCTGAGCCCTAAAACGGAAACATGTTAAAATGTCTTAGTACTTAACGCTTTAGGTCTTCAATTAGTCGCAATTAAGCATAGGGTGTGAATTATTCGTTAGAATAATATTTTAAAGAAATGTACACCAGATTGTGTAAACGTTTTAAAAAGAGCCCTAGGACACCAATAATAATATGAGGGTGTTGGTCCAGGAAGAAGAGTCCAAAACAGAACTTTAAAATTATGCACTGAGAAGGTGAGAAAAATAAGGGTGAAAAATACTTGACACTCAAAAAGTTCAAGGGACCCCGTCCCGGGACCTATGGTACCCTAGGAAGCCCTAGTGTCTTATATGGAGTATATAAACGCGAGAATAACTAAATGGAAAAGTATCCCAAAAATGAAGATCAGATTAAAGGAAATCAATTTATTAACACTTTATCTGCACAACAACTTCAAGCGGTCCTGTAACGGGCCGCTAGGGTCCAGAGTCACAACTGGAAAGTAGAAAGAATAGAATACCTGAATGGAGAAAAGTCCCCTAAAACGAAGAAGATTGGATGAAAAGGGGGCAAGTTATTAACAATTTAGTGCATAAAAAATTAAAAGGGGCCCAGGGTCCCCGGACCTTAAAAAATAAATAATCTGAGCCTCATGTGCATCAACACCTGACTTGGACTACCCTCACCTAAATTTTCAGACTTCCACATGCGGTTGATTTTGCTAGCTACCGCAGACAGACACACACATAGAGCGAATTTTTCTTTGATTTATAGATATTTAAAAATGTATTTTAGTAAAGCAGTTGTAAATGTAATTTTTTAAATAAACTAATCGTTTTTGTGACACAAATGTATATTTCCACAGGATTGATTTTTTTCGGAAAAAAATGACAAATCACATCAATGTAATTTAATAATTATATCATGGAAGTTATTGTACAATATGTACAAAAAAGAAATCTACTATAAAACAAAATAAAAAGAAAATTCTTTCTTGAAACAATTGAAATTTTCGAATGGTTGTATGCTCCAAAAATGCTATTATACCAGTATATCAGGAAATTTCTATATTTTAATATCATGCCGGGTATTTCAAATCATCAAGTAAGAGTATAAAAGTCTAAATGCAATTCTCACATCGTATATACCTGAATCATAATAATATTTAAGGGCATCAAAAAACGAAAATACATCAGAACATTTATAAATATATCTCATTGTCTGTTATAGAAATAATTGCCTAAAGAATTCACATCAATGTAATATATACTATTTGCTTTAATAAAGAATATTAGAAAACGAAATTATTTTATAATTTCTTAATTCGAAGACCTCGGAATACATATTCCCCAATATTATTCGACGTTTCTAATTACAAAAACTTTATTCTGTTTGTACCACGTAAATTATATAAAGAAAAATAACATGGAGTCACGTTTGGAACTCTGTATACGTTAACAGTATATTTTCTTAAATAATGATTTACATATAAATACGTTTTTATTTGTAGCTTTATGTTGCGGATGCGCATAAGCTGCAGATTGGAACTTCACAGCAAGTGTCCTCTTCACTGATGAGGCTATGTTCTCACTAGAGGGTGTGGTGAACATTTACAACTTGCATACTTGGGAGGATGAAAATCCACATACATCACAACGTAAATTTACACTTAATATGTTGGCTGACATTGTAGGAGAGTATTTACATGGACTGTACGTTCCGAAAAAAAATCTAGCGGTTACATTTATCTTGCATTCTTTCGAGAGTTTCTCCGAAACATACTGAATGATGTCCCTATGCCTATTCGTCGACGCATTCAAATTTAGCACGACGGAGCTAGTGGTATTTCAACCGGAAAGGCAGATGGTGCGCTTTTCAAAGCAATTTAGATGCCAGGCGTGTCTCCATGCACCTGAAAAAATTTAAGCGTCTATTGTACCAATCATACATAGTAGCAAGTGACTAATATAAATACATGATCTGGAATGTTTTTGTTTCTTCTTTGCATTACGTATTATTTTAAACGCCATCTAGTAGCTTCGGATACCGTTTGCGACCCTATGATCCTATGTAAGTTTTTATCCTTTCTGTATGCATGAGTTGCTATGTCATTTTGTAAACAATTTTTTAATCGTCCTGTACATACATATACATACTACATACACATATATACAAACACATACCTACCGGGTGCGCAAATTCAATAGAAATTTTAAAAATTCATAAAAACTGGAAAAAATAACCGAAATGAAAACCGTTTTGCAGGGTTAGCATCTGTAGTTCACGGCTAGTTTTTCAAGACAGTAATAAAAATAACTAAAAGAACAGCTGATAGATGGCACTGGTACTTGCGACTTTGCTCGAAATATGCAAGTCAAACGGTTATAAGAACTTGCGCTCCTAATCAACAACTAGCACACCGTTGTGAGCTTTGTTGGCGAAGTCACATGAACCAGGAATCAGTGACCATTGCTTTGCGTAAATTCCGAGTGCAGAAGAATGTGAGGATTGGAAGAAGACCTTTAACACCGACATGCATCATAAAGCTTGCTCGGCGGTTTGAGGAAACTGGAAAGCTGGAGAATCGTGTAAGATCCGGACGATCATGTTTAATGAAGGCATGTTCGCCACGTGTTGCAGCCGAAATGGAAGCGATGACGTCGCCCAATTCGCAGTTATTAGCAGTGCTCGTGAATCTGAGAGACGCTTGGGCTTACCACTATCGTTGGTTCGCAATATCCTTCATCAAGTACTTGATTTGTACCCTTACAGCTTACAGTAGTGTCATGAGCTTTTGCCAGCGGATATTGTACAGAGGAAAGCATTTGCGAGGTGGGCTTTCCCCAAAATCTAACACAATCCCACCTGCACCTCTAACATCTTTTGCACAGATGAAGCTATATTTCGCTTCATGGTGGCGTTAATACCCATAACTATCGCATCTGGTCGACGTCTAATCCACGTGAGTACACCCAGGAATCATTGCATTCCCCAAAAGTGACTGTGTGGTTTGGATTCATAAGTTCGTTTATCAAAGGACCCTTATTGTTTGAAACGCAGCGCCCTGTAAATGTGTGTAAAACGGCTACGGTGATTTATGGCTTCTGCGTGTGCGGGTCATGCCATGTTTGCGTGAAAGAGATGAGCTTTTAACCATATTGCGTTTGCGCTGTTACAATTTTTGAAAGATGTTGCACCTAGTCACATTGCTACTCCTGTCAAAGAATTCCTGATCCAGACGTTCGGGGAAAGGTTCCAGGTTCCCATGGCCTCCTCGGTCTCCAGATTTGACTCCGGCAGTTTTTTTGTTGATCGATCCGGTACGTCTAATCTCTCGGAATTGAAAGATGTGGTCCACCGAGAAGTGTCATACATACATCCAGACCTGCTAAACTCTGCCGTTTTCTGGAATTCTCATTCGCCTCTGCAATATGTCATCCCCTGACGTTGTGGTCATATGGAGCACAAAGATCCGTAATAAATGATTTGTAAACATTATGTTCGTTGTTTACGTGTCTTCTCTTTTCTTTGGGTACTTCAGCACTACCTACTGGATGTTTTTGAGTAATTTTTTTTCCTGTCTTAAAAAACTCACGTGACCTGTAGATGCCTACCTTGCATTCCGCGTTTTATTTTGGCTATTTTTCGGTTATTTTTTGGTTTGTATGAATTTTAAAAGTTTCTACGGACTTTTTTTCCCACCTGGTATATATATATATATATATATATAATGCTTTTAATTTTTTTTTTAAACAAACAACCCAGTGCATCAGGCGCAACGCAGATTCTAATATGCACTAAGTGAATATAGCTCTATTAAAAGTAAATAATTTATGAAAACCATGAAAAGAGGGTGCAAAACAACAATAAAAATCTATGAAAATTTATAACGAAAAAACAATAAACAAACCACTCCCTGCTCATCAGAAAGTGGGAGGAGTGAAAAAAGCAGGTACCAAAAACAGAAATTGGATCCTCACGGGTTTCGCAAGATATGGCCAACCCACATACTCCAAAAGTATAAAAATAGATTTAAACTTTCAAAAACACAACATAACAAAGCTATTTTAAAAAATATTAACGAATAAAAACTGCTTTAAAAGCAAATATAACCAACCAATTCAAAATCCAAGAAAAACGATTTAGCTTATAAAACGTAAATAAAAATTAATAAAAATTCTAATATGACTAAATCATTAAGCAATTTAAAGTATTGAATATGGGAGAAGGACATACCCCCAACTTTACCCATGAAGACCTGCAAAAAACTTGCTACCTTTAAAACAATCACTACGCTCCACTTCTTTCCATCAGCAGGAGTTGCAAGCAAGGCCATAATCCAAGTTAGACCAGCGTCCTGAAGACTTGTCTTTCCATTATCCTCATAATCATTAGTTTTCTTTCCAAGTCACCGCAGTTTTTACCTGAAGCACATCAACATGCAGACGTTCTTAAAAAGACTTTAATCCACATCCTTCATATATTCAAGCAGCTACCTTGGCATCCATTACGGTGTTTGGCCGCTTAGCTGTTGCACTTTAGAAAACTCTTCTCAAGCTGATTTACATAATGAAAAATAAACTGGTATGGAAATAAATTATTATAAAAAATATTAGCAGTAAATTTAAAAATTTGTGAACTCAAAAATTCTCTATTACGACAAATTTTATAAAATCTATTAACTTGTCCCACAATAATGTTAATAAAAACATTTTTATTTAAATTTGAATACCAGTGTGGCATCGATTGAGTATTAAAATTAAAAAATCCCGTTTATCAAAAAGCTTAATTAATATATTGCTATCTTTAATTAAAATGTCTAAATCCAAAAAATTAACATGTAAACTATCAACAGAAGCCTTATTTAATTTTAAACATGGAGGATAGATATCGTTAATCGATACCAAAAGTTTGTCATCGAATATTATTAAATCATCGATATACTTTAAAACTGAATAACTCTTATTACTGTTTAAAACATAATTAAATTCATAATAAAAGAGAAACAGATTTGCAGCAGAACTCGAAAAATTAGTTCCCATACCGATGCCACATACCTGGTAGAAAAGTGAGCTATTGAATGTAATGAAATTATTAAGAAAACAGAAATTACATAAACTTAAGAAAAAATCTCTTTTAATTCCAAGCTCCTCCTCAATACAAAACATATCAAAAATATTTTTTAATGTATCATAAAGTAAATCTATAGGTATATTAGAAAAAAGATTTTCAAAATCACAGGTATACAAATTTGTGGGCGTTATGGGCGTTTTTTTAATTTTATTTAAAACCTCATTACTATTGTCTATACACCAAAAATAGCTAGTATTTCTATATTTAAACTTCAAAAAACCATAAATGCGCTTCAAAAACTCCTGTAACTTAACATTTAAACTTTTACCTATGCCTCTTGAATTACAACATATAAATCTGAATTTAATAGCTGTCTTGTGAAATTTTGGGGTCATAAACAGAAATGGAAATGTATGATGATTATTAATAGCAAAATTATATGAATACATCTTTCTAGCCTTTTTGGTGTACGCATTAAATTTGTTTACAATAACCTTGTGACTTAATTTACATTCTTTATAAAACTTACTATTATTTAACTCATTTTTAACTTTGTCAATATAAAAAAGCTTTCATATAATTGCATAATTTGAAGCCGCTTTGTCCACAGGTCCTATTACAAAATTGTTATGTAAAAATTGAATATAATTTATATCTTCTTTATTGAGACTATGATAAACATAATCCTTACTGTTAAAATAATTATTAACAAAAACCTCAAATTCCTTTAATATATGCCACTCCCATTTAAAAAAAGCTTCAAAGGGGGTGTTAAATCTGTAACATAATTGCATAATGAATTTTTTCAAATCCCTCTCAAAAATCTGAATAGCAGTTTTCTTGCTCATTGTTTTATTTAATCTAAACTTAGTACCCAATCCCATCATAAAATGTAAATTTTTGTTCTGTATAATACCTAAATTTCCAGTAATAACATGTTTATGGAAATCATCAATAAAATCCAAGAAATCTGTGTCACATTTACATGTTTCAGGAATTTCATCAGAAAAAGCAAGAGATCTATAATTGAACAATTTTTTACTAAGAGGAATGTTATATTTATAAGCAACAGCTATATCAATATCTCTAAAAGGGAAAAAAAGTGTCATAATATCTGAAAAAATCTTTAATTTTAAAATTGTCGAAAGACTTCTGTTGAAAATTCAAAGTAAAGAAAACCCTGTCAGTTTTGGAATCTAAAAAATTCTTTAATCTAAAATTAATAAAGTCACAAAGCAGGTCCCTAAAATGCAAATTAGAAAATTTATAAATTTTACTAGCTTTCCTAATTTTATTTAAAATTTTAAGCTTACTATAAAATCCTTTTCAACATTACAGATCCATTCCTCTGGCACTAAACAATTTAATTTATTGGATAATACATGTGATCCCCTTGTATCTCTTTTAATTTTCAAATTACTAAACAAATTTAAAAAACTATAAACATTATCAATACTTTTTATATTGTAAGAATTTAATACTGTATTTAGGCCGTAAGGACACAAAGTCCTGTGTTTCAATGTAAAGTCATTTTCTATTTTCAAACGCTCATTCTGATTCTCAACATATGCTAAAATTTCAATCAAAATGTTATCAAAAGTATGCAACTTAAAATGCATAATTTCAAAAGATGGATATTGTAAATCATCATTGTGAACATTTGATCTATGATTGTTAATTCTAATATTAAGAGAACCAGAAGTCTCACCAACATAAGCCTGCGAACAAGTCAAACATATAATTTTATAAACAACATTATTAAACTTGCAAAATGTACAATAACCTGATGGTACATCAACAGCTTCGGCACGACTCACCAATCAACGCCTATCTTTTCATTTAATATATTTCATAATTTCAATAAGGAATTTATACAAAATTCCAAAAAAATTTTTTTATATCATAACTTTTTGTAGGCACATACACCTAATTGCATAAAAAACTACACCCAATTCAACATATGACATATGGAATGACTAGTAGAATACACAGCAAAAAAAGCGCAAAGCAGCTTATCAAATTGCCAAAGCATATAATGCTTTTAAAAAAAATTTTAATTTTTAAATTTTTAAATTTTTTTTGGTTGTTTGTTTCTAAATTTTTTTAAAAGCATTATATACTTTGGCAATTTGATAAGCTGCTTTGCGCTTCTTTTGCTGTGTATTCAACTAGTCATTCCATATGTCATATGTTGAATTGGGTGTAGTTTGTTATGCAATTAGGTGTAAGTGCCTATAAAATGTTATGATATAAATTTTTTTTTTGGAATTTTGTATAAATTCCTTATTGAAATTATGAAATATATTAAATGAAAAGATAGGCATTGTAAAACATGATTGGTGAGTCGTGCCGAAGCTGTTGATGTACCATCAGGTTATTGTACATTTTGCAAGTTTAATAATGTTGTTTATAAAATTACATGTTTGACTTGTTCGCAGGCTTATGTTGGTGAGACTTCTGGTTCTCTTAATATTAGAATTAACAATCATAGATCAAATGTTCACAATAATGATTTACAATACCCATCTTTTGAAATTATGCATTTTAAGTTGCATACTTTTGATAACATTTTGATTGAAATTTTAGCACATGTTGAGAATCAGAATGAGCGTTTGAAAATAGAAAATTACTTTACATTGAAATACAGGACTTTGTATCCCTATGGCCTAAATACAGTATTAAATTCTTACAATATAAAAAGTATTGATAATGTTTATTGTTTTTTAAATTTGTTTAGTAATTTGAAAATTAAAAGAGATACAAGGGGATCACATGTGTTATCCAATAAATTAAATTGTTTAGTGCCAGAGGAATGGATCTGTAATGTTGAAAAGGATTTTATAGTAAATATCAGTATTAAAAATGTAAAAAAAGCGGTTTTCACACTTAAGCTTAAAATTTTAAATAAAATTAGGAAAGCTAGTAAAATTTATAAATTTTCTAATTTGCATTTTAGGGACCTGCTGACTTTATTAATTTTAGATTAAAGAATTTTTTAGATTCCAAAACTGACAGGGTTTTCTTTACTTTGAATTTTCAACAGAAGTCTTTCGACAATTTTAAAATTAAAGATTTTTTCAGATATTATGACACTTTTTTTCCCTCTTAGAGATATTGATATAGCTGTTGCTTATAAATATAACATTCCTCTTAGTAAAAAATTGTTCAATTATAGATCTCTTGCTTTTTCTGATGAAATTCCTGAAACATGTAAATGTGACACAGATTTCTTGGATTTTATTGATAATTTCCAGAAACATGTTATTACTGGAAATTTAGATATTATACAGAACAAAAATTTACATTTTATGATAGGATTGGGTACTAAGTTTAGATTAAATAAAACAATCAGCAAGAAATCTGCTATTCAGATTTTTGAGAGGGATTTGAAAAAATTCATTATGCAATTATGTTACAGATTTAACACCCCCTTTGGAGCTTTTTTTGAATGGGAGTGGCATATATTAAAGGAATTTGAGTTTTTTGTTAATAATTATTTGAACAGTAAGGATTATGTTTATCAGAGTCTCAATAAAGAAGATATAAATTATATTCAATTTTTACATAACAATTTTGTAATAGTACCTGTGGACAAAGCGGCTTCAAATTATGCAATTAGAAAGCTTTTTTATATTGACAAAGTTAAAAATGAGTTAAATAATAGTAAAATTTGTAAAGAATGTAAATTAAGTGACAAGGTTGTTGTAAACAAATTTAATGCGTACACCAAAAAGGCTAGAAAGATGTATTCATATAATTTTGCTATTAATAATCATCATACTTTTCCATTTCTGTTTATGACCCCAAAATTTCACAAGACACCTATTAAATTCAGATTTATATGTTGTAATTCAAGAGGCATAGGTAAAAGTTTAAATGTTAAGTTACAGGAGTTTTTGAAGCGCATTTGTGGTTTTTTGAAGTTTAAATATAGAAATACTAGCTATTTTTGGTGTATAGACAATAGTAATGAGGTTTTAAATAAAATTAAAAAAAAACGCCCATAACGCCCACAAATTTGTATACCTTTGATTTTGAAAATCTTTTTTCTAATATACCTATAGATTTACTTTATGATACATTAAAACATATTTTTGATATGTTTTGTATTGAGGAGGAGCTTGGAATTAAAAGAGATTTTTTCTTAAGTTTATGTAATTTCTATTTTCTTAATAACTTCATTACATTCAATAGCTCACTTTTCTACCAGGTATGTGGCATCGCTATGGGAACTAATTTTTCGAGTTCTGCTGCAAATCTGTTTCTTTTTTATTATGAATTTAATTATGTTTTAAACAGTAATAAGAGTTATTCAGTTTTAAAGTATATCGATGATTTAATAATATTCGATGACAAACTTTTGGTATCAATTAACGATATCTATCCTCCATGTTTAAAATTAAATAAGGCTTCTGTTGATAGTTTACATGTTAATTTTTTGGATTTAGACATTTTAATTAACGATAGCAATATATTAATTAAACTTTTTGATAAACGGGATTTTTTTAATTTTAATACTCAATCGATGGCACACTGGTATTCAAATTTAAGTAAAAAGGTTTTTATTAACATTATTGTGGGACAAGTTAATAGATTTTATAAAATTTGTAGTAATAGAGAATTTTTGAGTTCACAAATTTTTAAATTTACTGCTAATCTTTTTTATAATAATTTATTTCCATACCAGTTTATTTTTCATTATGTAAATCAGCTTGAGAAGAGTTTTCTAAAGTGGCAACAGCTTTGCTGCCAAGGTAGCTGCTTGAATATATGAAGGGTGTGGATTAAAGTCTTTTTAAGAACGTCTGCTTGTTTATGTGCTTCAAGTAGAAACTGCGGTGACTTGGAAAGAAAACTAATGATTATGAGGATAATGGAAAGACAAGTCTTCAGGACGCTGGTCTAACTTGGATTATGGCCTTGCTTGCAACTCCTGCTGATGGAAAGAAGTGGAGCGTAGTGATTGTTTTAAAGGTAGCAAGTTTTTTGCAGGTCTACATGGGTAAAGGTGGGGGTATGGCCTTCTCACATGTTCAATACTTTTAATTGCTTAATGATTTAGTCATATTAGAATTTTTATTAATTTTTATTTACGTTTTATAAGCTAAATCGTTTTTCTTGGATTTTGAATTGGTTGGTTATAGTTGTTTTTAAAGCAGTTTTGATTCGTTAATATTTTTTTTAAAATAGCTTTGTTATGTTGTGTTTTTGAAAGTTTAAATCTATTTTTATACTTTTGGAGTATGTGGATTGGCCATATCTTGCGAAACCCGTGAGGATCCAATTTCTGTTTTTGGTACCTGCTTTTTTCACTCCTCCCACTTTCTGATGAGCAGGGAGTGGTTTGTTTATTGTTTTTTCGTTATAAATTTTCATAGATTTTTATTGTTGTTTTGCAACCTCTTTTCATGGTTTTTATAAATCATTTACTTTTAATAGAGCTATATTCAGTTAGTGCATATAAGAAGCTTCGTTGCGCCTGACGCACTGGGTTGTTTGTTTAAAAAAAAAAAAAAAAATAAATAAAGCATTATATACTTTGTCATTTTGATAAGCTGCTTTGCGCTTCTTTTGCTGTGTATTCAACTAGTCATTCCATATGTCATATGTTGAATTGGGTGTAGTTTGTTATGCAATTAGGTGTATGTGCCTACAAAATGTTATGATATAAAAAAATTTTTTTGGAATTTTGTATAAATTCCTTATTGAAATTATGAAATATATTAAATGAAAAGATAGGCATTGTAAAACATGATTGGTGAGTCGTGCCGAAGCTGTTGATGTACCATCAGGATATTGTACATTTTGCAAGTTTAATAATGTTGTTTATAAAATTACATGTTTGACTTGTTCGCAGGCTTATGTTATTGAGACTTCTGGTTCTCTTAATATTAGAATTCACAATCATAGATCAAATGTTCACAATGATGATTTACAATATCCATCTTTTGAAATTATGCATTTTAAGTTGCATACTTTTGATAACATTTTGATTGAAATTTTAGCACATGTTGAGAATCAGAATGGGCGTTTGAAAATAGAAAATGACTTTATATTGAAACACAGGACTTTGTATCCTTATGGCCTAAACACAGTATTAAATTCTTACAATATAAAAAGTATTGATAATGTTTATAGTTTTTTTAATTTGTTTAGTAATTTGAAAATTAAAAGAGATACAAGGGGATCACATGTGTTATCCAATAAATTAAATTGTTTAGTGCCAGAGGAATGGATCTGTAATGTTGAAAAGGATTTTATAGTAAATATCAGTATTAAAAATGTAAAAAAAGCGGTTTTCACACTTAAGCTTAAAATTCTAAATAAAATTAGGAAAGCTAGTAAAATTTATAAATTTTCTAATTTGCATTTTAGGGACCTGCTTTGTGACTTTACTTTGAATTTTCAACAGAAGTCTTTCGACAATTTTAAAATTAAAGATTTCTTTCTGATATTATGACTCTTTTTTCTCTCTTAGAGATATTGATATAGCTGTTGCTTATAAATATAACATTCCTCTTAGTAAAAAAATTGTTCAATTATAGATATCTTGCTTTTTCTGATGAAATTCCTGAAACATGTAAATGTGACACAGATTTCTTGGATTTTATTGATGATTTCCAGAAACATGTTATTACTGGAAATTTAGATATTATACAGAACAAAAATTTACATTTTATGATGGGATCGGGTACTAAGTTTAGATTAAATAAAACAATTAGCAAGAAAACTGCTATTCAGATTTTTGAGAGGGATTTGAAAAAATTCATTATGCAATTATGTTACAGATTTAACACCCCCTTTGAAGCTTTTTTTGAATGGGAGTGGCATATATTAAAGGAATTTGAGTTTTTTGTTAATAATTATTTGAACAGTAAGGATTATGTTTATAATAGTCTCAATAAAGAAGATATAAATTATATTCAATTTTTACATAACAATTTTGTAATAGTACCTGTGGACAAAGCGGCTTCAAATTATGCAATTAAATGAAAGCTTTTTTATATTGACAAAGTTAAAAATGAGTTAAATAATAGTAAATTTTATAAAGAATGTAAATTAAGTCACAAGATTGTTGTAAACAAATTTAATGCGTACACCAAAAAGTCTAGAAAGATGTATTCATATAATTTTGCTATTAATAATCATCATACTTTTCCATTTCTGTTTATGACCCCAAAATTTCACAAGACACCTATTAAATTCAGATTTATATGTTGTAATTCAAGAGGCATAGGTAAAAGTTTAAATGTTAAGTTACAGGAGTTTTTGAAGCGCATTTATGGTTTTTTCAAGTTTAAATATAGAAATACTAGCTATTTTTGGTGTATAGACAATTGTAATGAGGTTTTAAATAAAATTAAAAAAACGCCCATAACGCCCACAAATTTGTATACCTTTGATTTTGAAAATCTTTTTTCTAATATACCTATAGATTTACTTTATGATACATTAAAAAATATTTCTGATATGTTTTGTATTGAGGAGGAGCTTGGAATTAAAATAGATTTTTTCTTAAGTTTATGTAATTTCTGTTTTCTTAATAATTTCATTACATTCAATAGCTCAATTTTCTACCAGGTATGTGGCATCGGTATGGGAACTAATTTTTCGAGTTCTGCTGCAAATCTGTTTCTTTTTTATTATGAATTTAATTATGTTTTAAACAGTAATAAGAGTTATTCAGTTTTAAAGTATATCGATGATTTAATAATATTCGATGACAAACTTTTGGTATCGATTAACGATATCTATCCTCCATGTTTAAAATTAAATAAGGCTTCTGTTGATAGTTTACATGTTAATTTTTTGGATTTAGACATTTTAATTAAAGATAGCAATATATTAATTAAGCTTTTTGATAAACGGGATTTTTTAAATTTTAATACTCAATCGATGCCACACTGGTATTCAAATTTATGTAAAAAGGTTTTTATTAACATTATTGTGGGACAAGTTAATAGATTTTATAAAATTTGTAGTAATAGAGAATTTTTGAGTTCACAGATTTTTAAATTTACTGCTAATCTTTTTTATAATAATTTATTTCCATACCAGTTTATTTTTCATTATGTAAATCAGCTTGAGAAGAGTTTTCTAAAGTGGCAACAGCTAAGCGGCCAAACACCGTAATGGATGCCAAGGTAGCTGCTTGAATATATGAAGGGTGTGGATTAAAGTCATTTTAAGAACGGCTGCATGTTGATGTGCTTCAAGTAGAAACTGCGGTGACTTGGAAAGAAAACTAACGATTATGAGGATAATCGAAAGACAAGTCTTCAGGACGCTGGTCTAACTTGGATTATGGCCTTGCTTGCAACTCCTGCTGATGGAATGAAGTGGAGCGTAGTGATTGTTTTAAAGGTAGCAAGTTTTTTGCAGGTCTTCATGGGTAAAGGTGGGGGTATGGCCTTCTCCCATGTTCAATACTTTTAATTGCTTAATGATTTAGTCATATTAGAATTTTTATTAGTTTTTATTTACGTTTTATAAGCTAAATCGTTTTTCTTGGATTTTGAATTGATTGGTTATATTTGTTTTTAAAGCAGTTTTGATTCGTTAATATTTTTTAAAATAGCTTTGTTATGTTGTGTTTTTGAAAGTTTAAATCTATTTTTATACTTTTGGAGTATGTGGGTTGGCCATATCTTGCGAAACCCGTGAGGATCCAATTTCTGTTTTTGGTACCTGCTTTTTTCACTCCTCCCACTTTCTGATGAACAGGGAGTGGTTTGTTTATTGTTTTTTCGTTATAAATTTTCATAGATTTTTTTGTTGTTTTGCACCCTCTTTTCATGGTTTTCATAAATCATTTACTTTTAATAGAGCTATATATATCTATCTATATATATATATATATATACATTAAGGTAGAGTGAAAATGACCAAAAAAAATTTTTTTTTTGAATTTTTTCTTCAGATAGGCCTAAAAAGTTGCCTTTTGGCACATTGAATATAATATAAAATTTTCGTTTCATTTAGAATTCATCTTTAGGGCTCTACCAGCACTTAAATATTATGCCCTTTATACGTAAAAAACCAAGATTTCACTATGTAGTATAAATTACTGAAAACAATCTTTTTTTTACTAAATTTCTGATTTCAGTAAAATAACCCATAAAAGATGACTGATTAAAGTATTACTTGTGAACAATCGAAGTGTTGTCGTGTTTTAACACCTTAAAATATGAATTACATTGTCGCTAAGAAGATAAAGAAAAAGCACATTAATTAGACATACAGTTTACTTTTATTTTTTGAATATACATAAAAGATAATTCTCTAAATACATAGGAAAGACATTTTTCCGAACATATAGTAATATAATAAAAAGAATATATGCGATGTACTGTAAAATGATCTTTCGTTTCACTCTAATTTATATGAGCCTTTGGTATCAAAACTAGGCATTACCTTTCGTGATTTGATTTTTGTTCGCATATATATCTGTCCATTGCTTCTACTCCTACAGCTGCTAATGATGCTTCAGTAACTAATTTCACTCATATTTCAAAATTTTGAATATGAGACGGAAACATGGGTAATTGAAAAGATGGGGCTTCTAAACTTTTTACGAGAACTTTCAGCTCCTATCCTGATACTCTATTAAGAATGCGGGGTAATGCGATTTCACATTCTTGCCAGTCAATAATGTTAATATAGTCTATAGCACTGAAGTTCAGTATTGGAATATGAAACTGTTTTATTGTTTACACTCCATTTCCCTTACCTTCAATATTCTTCGGAATCCTAGTTCTCGAACATGGTTTCCTTCGTCAGTTATCTTCCCAATTATTTTTTTTTCTTAATGATAAATGTATGTTTTTCATTGAATAACGAGATCGACAATTTTCTTTAAATGTTCCCTGAAACAACGAGGCAACTTAATTGTTAAAAAGAAAACTTTTTGAGCTCAATTTTTGCAGGAAGAATCTTTCTTAATATGAAACGACATAGGTGAATATACTTTAATTGCAAATTCACCCATAATCTTCAGATTTTGAAAGAATTCTGGCTTCCAATGTACAATCTAAGTAGCCGATTGGCAGCTGTCAACCATCTAGAGTGAAACATTTTACAAGTATTGCAATTTACCAGACTTAAAGAGCATTGGCCAGATGAAAATATTTGAGGCAAGTTGTAAAAATAATTTTGGTCTGTACTTAACTCTCCACATTTCATTTCTGGGAGACAAGAGCAGATTTTATTCAATTCCACAACTGTCTCATGTCCACACTGGTCCAACAATTTTCCAATAGGAACAGAAAAGGCTCATAGGTCTGTAGTTTACCCATCAAGTTAAAAAGCTATGACGCAATGGCAATTCGTTTGCATGAAGTGCACTTTAGCCACTGCAATGGACGTCTAATCTTTGTTTCAAAAAATGTAATAGCACCATTCTTTCTCATACTGTTTACAGTTGTTCTGTCCCAACTTATAGCAATAAGTTTATCAAATTTAAGTTGTTTTCGGTGGAATATTCTTTCCTGATCCAGAAGATGGTGTAATGTGCCCCAGATGCAGTGAATTTGACTCTTCAATCAGAATTAAGTGTTCTTCACTTATAGTTCTTCGATGTAATTTGTCTCAAATTGTCCATCATTTCTTTTAGATTTGAGGAATCGATAAGATTTTTGTATTCAGAAAAATTGTTGTCTATCATTTGATCAACACGCCTCTGGGAAATCTACAATAATTGATGCTTTCTTTCAAATTTCTTTGATTTTTTCTCTCAGAATTTTAATTACCTCTGACTTTGGTGGATCTTTGTCATTCTTGTTGCGTTTTAATTATTGTCTTCTATAAGAAAATATTTTGCCATCTGCCATTGTTGACAAAACAGCTTTATTTAGTTTTGAAGGGGCACCAAATAGGGTATATTCCAACTGCACTTCTAGTAATGGTAAACTTCGATTTGCTTCCTCACTCACTTATTTAAAAAGTCTCTAAAAATGAGAACTAACAAATTTTAAAACTCAATAAAACATTTCAAGTATTTTAAAGTGAAGACTTAAAGTTAAAAAATAATAAAGGGAATTACACTAAAAATTTTAAATATAAAAATGTCAAACGAGATCACCAAAAAAATTCTGTAAATGTACAATTTATGGTAAGAACCCATTGTGTGAAACAATGAAAATATAAAGGTTCAGGTAGAACCCTGAAGGAGTTTTTCAAAATTCATGACATTTTGCACGTATATTAGAGGTAATAAAAGGCAACTTTTGGCTGCTATCAAAAATCAAAATTCCAACTTTCGTTTTTTCACTCCACCCTAATATACAAGCATATCTATGTATCTCTCTTAAGTCAACATTGAATATTATAATATTATTAGATTATTTTATTTTATTATTCGCGTAAACATTACAAGATGATTTGAGATAATAAAACTACGCGTATCCTCCTAAGTTTCCTTTTCAAAAACTTGAGTTTGGTTATTTATTTACCAGTTTGCTTTTTGGTGATCATTATTAATATATATATTTTTTTTCTCTATATCTCTATTTCTTCAACTGAATCATAGTTGTGTATAGGCAGTATCGTACCTGATGAAGCGTTAATATCAATTCTATGATACATATGTTCTGAGTTGTTGAAGTGAAAATTTCTACTCATGGTCCAATGCTCTGTTGAACAAAACAATAACAGTGTAGAGTGAGAAAAATTATCTATTAATAAAAAACATATTACATATTAGCAAAAACAAAAATATGAGATAAAACAAATATTTAATAAGGAATGAGACTTTTGGGGCCTATAGGTTACTGTTTTCCTTCTATATTAATATAGAAATATACAGAAAACTAAAATGTATTATATTATATCAATTAAAAAGTTATATAAGGACTAGTTTAACTTTTATGAGTTTGGTTTCTTAATAATAATTCATTTCGTAAGATTATTTGATCATTTTACAAATCATCCATTTTTTATCATTCTAATTTTCCTTACTAATTATTACACTGTTAATACGGTAGTATTACACTATGTTTGCATACGGGTATATATTAATAGTACGTGTATGCAACCATTCATACAATGCAATTCGAATACATGCAAACTTTAGAGGGATCGTATAATGGATTATAAATAACTTTTCTTCAGTAAATGAACGCCGTAATCAATGTATTTATTCTAAAACTTATAGTCTTACGTTTATCGAAAACCAGAACTATTATTCATGAAACAACTAATGAAGGTGGATTAGCGAAAGTTTCAGAAGGCTTGTTTTGTTTTGAATGAAATGCAAATAAATTAATAACACAAGTTTGATGCGAGCCGTTTTGCATTCAGTGACACCTTAAGCTTTCTCACTTACATTCGAAATTGTAGAGCATCTGCTCACACCTTTTTGGAAGCAGGTAGTGCCCACTTCTATCATTTTTTGATAATGTTATGTTCCCTACTATGAAATGTAATTGTGGGGCAAATTTCATTGAAAAATCTTCAATTTGTTAAAGTTAGGATACAATTCTGAGTTTAAATTTAAGACATTGACCGCCAGGACGTACGCTGCGTGCGTCCTCTAATTTCAATAATCAATGACCGTGACGTACACCCTTAACTCATTCCTTACACAGTATTGGTAGCATATTTGAACCGGATTATTCTTTGACATGCAGCTGTTATAACATGGCACTGGTCAAAGATGAGTTTTATGAAACAAACTTTGTACACCGCATAGCCTGGTACCGCATAACCCTACACTGGCGAAATTAGGCTCGAAGTCAACGGGTTAAGGCACTGTACTTCGTTTAAAATAATGTTTCGATCAAACATGGCATTTTATATTCATTACATTTATTAAAGCCCAATTATTTACCTTTCGAAATCTTTTATTTACCTTTCGGTTATTTTTTGTACTATAAATAAAAATACTAGTGCTTAAAAAAACTACTTGACAGCTGTGAATGAAACCGAAAGTGCCAAACATTTCAGTGTGAATAGATTAATTTGTTTTCATTAATTTGTTTTCAATAGATTAATTTGTTGTATGAAAATTGCAAAAGTGTCTTCCAGAAATAAAAGAATGATCATAACTAAGGAAAAGACAGTGGTTTATAAATGCAGTAAATTTCAGATGCACAATTTTTAAACAATTTACTAAAACATAAATATAATCTTCAAAAACGTTTCATGGAAAATTCACTTTTGAGGGAAAATTTCACACTGAAAACACGATTTTTCAAAAGGTTTGATAAAACAGAAATACCCATGTGAAATTCCAAGTGTAAATTATTAACACTATCGTAAAGACAATTAACTAATCATTTAATTGCAGATAAATACCTACTGCTTTATAGCAGTTTTCGTGGAATAACATCTATGAATTTTCCAAAATTTTAAGTGTGATCAAATGCAACATGCGAATGCGAAATTTGTAATAAATCTAAGATTTTACTTTACGGTACTCTCTATTGTCATTAAAATTAAGTGCAGACAGAAAAACATATACATGCATGTTATATACAATTTCCTGTAGAATGTATTGCGTATTGGGCTAAATTTCACAAAATTTTACCATTAATTTCTCACTTTGCCAAATAGTAATCAATTCATGGAATATTTTGTGCTTTTTTCGTGGTTTCGAGTCATAATCTTCTTAAAAATAAGTTTAAACATTTATTCTTTTTTTCAGTTGTTCCGTACGTAGTCAGATATCTTAATTAAGACAATTCGTAATTTCGAATGTATTAATGAATTTCTACCCATGTCTCCTGTAAAAAAAATTATTATTGGTGTATGTACTTTGTATGTTAATGTTTTAATTACAAATGATTATGTGTAATAATATATAATTGATGGATACATGGAAGACGATAGTATTTCAGTGACGCAGCCTTAAGCCTTAAATCGTATTGTATCGTAACGTAGAATTCGTAGATGGCGGAACTCATGTATACAGCTATCTCGACTTAAAAAAAACACGAAAAGTCGCCTTTAAATAACTCAGCAAATATACATCTTATAATTCTGATTTCTTTTAACAGTCTTATATCTGCAGTCTAATTATATTCTGAAATTTTTACATTTCTACGTGCAGTATATTTTGAGATCTAAAAACCCATTTTTAAAGGAAAATCAATGGCACAAACTCCTAATTTCGATTTCCCGAAAACGGCCCGGGCGATTTTCTTTAAATTGATATACAATATGAATCTGTTTTATGTGAAGGGAATAAGATAACAATTGTTTCCGGCAAAAGTCTAATTTTCTTTTTAATTCTCTTTTTTTCCTTCCGAAAACGACATGGGCGATCTTATTCAAATTAATATATAATATGAATCTATTTTAGATGAACCGAATAAGACCATGTCTGTTTCCAGGAAGACTCTTATTCGTTATATAATAAGCCTGAAAAATCGGACTACATTTTTCCGCCATTTATGAGAATTTAAAAAAAAAGCGCCACTGTATCCATGCGCTTAATTTCTTCTGCTCAACTTTTAGTGGAAAGTTTACGTACCTTCTGTAGCTCAGCCGGTTAACCCGGAAAGGCGGGCGCCGTGAAATGTAACACGAGAACGGGCATGGGGTGTCAGCACACCCCAAACGTATTAAATGGCATAAATACGAAAAAAATCTTTAAAATTCTATCTATTAGTGAACTTCGTGATAATTACACTCTTTCTCCTGAAATATGATACCTGAAATGTTAAATTATCGTTAATTTTAAGAATTAATAAACAATAAATTAAAAGGACTCACTTTTTTTTCCTTATTCGAAAAACTTAATTTTTCTTTGCAATTTTTAGTATAATAAATTTATACATTATCGTGGACAAACAATACTGAGATTTATGAATTTCCATAAGAATTAGGATGTATATGGATCAGAAATTTAGATTTTTTGCAGTTTTTACTTATAGTTTCAATTTCTATACGAATTTCTATAATTCTACAACACAAGAAAAAAGAGTCTGAATTCGCCGTTTTCATATACTACGCACGTAAGGTGACCTTGGAAACAGGTACTGTTGGACCCGACCACTTCGGTTTATAGGGAGAGACAGCAGACACCCTGCGCCCGTCCTGCAGGGTTAAGCGCTGGCCTTGCAATACACGGGTTGTGAGGTCTGTCCTCTTTGAAGCAGTGACCTTTTTTTTTTTTTATCCTTTTTAAGTCAGTTAATAAAGTAAAATTGATTTTATGTTTCTATAAAAATGTATTTGTTTATTTTGATTGTTTTCTTTAAGAGTTTCACATATCACTATTTCGTGACAATTTTTCAGACAATAAGAATACTGTAAAATATCTTTAAGGCGGACTCTGTTTAAGCCGGAAATCTGCCTATCGCGAAAAGACTCTCAAGTCCCGGCGAATCCATTTAAAATAGCATTAATACGAGCTCCATAAGCCGGAATCTGCCTAACGCGGAAACGGGAAGGTTTTTAAGATCCACCGAAAGTCCATTTTTACATAAGACGGAAAAAAGAATGTTTTAAAACCGAAAAGCATTCGGAAAATGGAACTTTAAAACTGATAGATAGATCAAATACATATAATAAATAAATACATATAAAATACAAATATAAATAAAAGTACATTTTTACGCATTCATTTATTTACAGAGAGAGAATTTTATTTTTGATATTTTTCAGATTTAATGATAAGGAAAAGAAAATACGCTGTTTGCATTTGTTCATTCTACAACAGTTTCTTTTTATTTACAATTTTTAACACAAATAAATTTCTGTTTCTCTACGGTACATAAGGTTACATTATGCGTTTTTATTTTTTCCATTACCCTCCTAATAAAAAAAGAAAAAAAAACAGGCCATTATTCTTCCATTACCTTTATAATAATAATAATAATAATAAATACGTGACGTTATTCTAACTGTAAATGGAAGACTACGAGATTTAAAAAAAAAAAAATGTCATACATTCAAAATTTAAAAAAAGTAAATTTTTAAAAATCATATATATATATGTTTAATTTTATGATAATTGAAAAAAAATGTATAGTTTATTTATATGAATCGTATTTCAATCCGATTCGTTGAGGAAAATACGATTTTTTTTGTATAATTTTCAACTATGTGTAATATGTGTTCTTTCAAGAGAATTTACAGTAAAATCAGGCTTAAAACAGAGTGATGTTCTCTGGACAACACTTTTAGGTAGCTTTCTTTACAAAAAGCTACCTAATGCAGCCGTTCGGAGGAAAGCGATTTCAAAACATTTTGGTATATTTTCATCGATCATGACCCCCAGACCCCGAAACCACACTCCATTCAAAATTTATATATATAGCTGACCTATGTCACACTGTAACTCTCGTATTTATGAACCGATTTGGATGTAATTCGGTGTGTACATAGTGCATACCAATGTCTCGACCGAGTTCGTTGGCCAGCTTCATTCGCCATTTTGTTTCAAAATGGCGGCCATTTAAATTTTTTTAAAAAAATTAAAATTTAAAATGTGGTACCAAAAAATTGAAAATGGAAAAATATTTTTTTCTTATGTATTTGACCTTTATACAAAGACTCCGTAGCAGTTTTTGTTTCGTCTATATCTTAAAAAATGGCTGAGTTATAGCATTTTGAATTTCTAGCGAAGCTGACATTTTGAAACGTCCTGAATTTTGTCACGCGATAAAAGGCGTATTTATGAACCGATTTGGATGTAACTTCGTTTATACATAGTACAGACCAATGTCTCGACCGAGTTCGTTGGCCAGCTTCATCTGCCATTTTGTTTAAAAATGGCGGCCATTTAAAATTTTGAGAAAAATTTAAATTTGAAATGTGGTACCAAAAAATTGAAAATTGGAAAAATATTTTTTTCTTATGCGTTTGACCTCGATAAAAAGATTCGGGAGCAGTTTTTGTTTCGTCTATATCTTAAAAAATGGCTGAGTTATAGCATTTTGAATTTCTAGCGTGGCTGACATTTTGAAACGCCCTGATTTTTGTCACGCGATAACAGGCGTATTTATGAACCGATTTGAATGTAACTTGGTCTGTACATAGTACATACCAATGTTTCGATCGAGTTTGTTGGCCAGCTTCATTCGCCATCTTGTTTCAAAAGGGTTGCCATTTTAAAAAAAAATGTAATTTAAAATTTAAAATGAGGTATTAAAAAATTGGAAAATGAAAAAGATTTTTTTTATGTGTTTGACCTTGATACAAAGATTCTGGAGCAGTTTTTGTTTCTGAAAATTTGTTCTTTTGTTTATATCTTCAAAAGTGGTTGAATTATAGCCCTTTCAATTTCTATCATGGTTAACACTTTGAAACGATCTTGTATTTGTCTCGCGATACCACACGTATTCGCCTATTTCGATGGAAGAAGGCATGTGGATAGTATACATCAATATCTCGACCAAGTTCGCTGGCCAGCTTCATCAGCCATCTTGTTTCAAAATGGCGGCCATTAAATTAAAAAATATATATATTTAAAGTGAGGTGCAAATAATTAGAAATTGAAAAGGTTTCTTTCTTAAATATTTGACCTTGATATAAGGATTCAGGAGCATTTTTTGTTTGTCTTTATCTTAAAAAATGGCTCAGATATAGCAGTTTCAATTTCTAACGTGGGTGACATTTTGAAAAATCTGATTTTTTGCCTGCGACAGCACTCGTATGAATCAACCGATTCCGATGTGAGTGAGCATGTGCACAGCACTTACTAAGGTCTCGACCAAGTTCACTGGTTAGACTCATCCACCATTTTGTCTTAAAATGGCAGGCACTTTAAAAAATCGCCGAATTTGGCAGCGAAATATAAGTTACTTTAAATAAAAGCAGCTTGGATAAAGCTGACTATTTTTGCGAATTTCTCATTCATAATGATTTAGTATTGATAAAAATTAGTATTGAATCTCTTACATTCGGTTTCCACTTAATTGAGCTTCGTGTGTTTGAATAATATAAGATGGCTTTTTTAAAATAAGAAATATGAAAGCTACCTCTTCCTCCCGGCACTGGCCGGAAGGACTTTTTAACTTATGCCTGGAGAAAAGAAGCATCGACAACAACAGGGCGGGTGTTATTTATGAATCGCTCCTTACAAATTCCTTCATGTGCTGATGATGTTGACCTAATAGACAAAAATAAAGAAAAATTGATTGAAACATACAATAAACTGGAAATAGAAGAAAAAAAACTAGGGTTTGAAATTAATAAAGAAAAAACAAAACAGATAAAATTGGGCAGAAATATTTAACAGAAAACAGCAGTAATAAATAATAAATTATAATTTAAAGAAATATCAGAGTTTCAATATTTAGAATCTATGATCACTTGTGATAATATAGCGGGAACAGAGATTAATATTCGACTGACAGTAGGAAATAGATGTTATTCTTTTCTTCAAAAAAATTTAAAACCATATTTTATTTACCAAATAACTGAACACGAAATTTGTAAAACTTTTAAAAAACATGCAGTTATTTATGACGATGGTTCCTGGACCACAATATAAGAAGATGAAAAGTTACTCATTACTAGGGAAATGACGATCTTAAGACAAATTTAAGCCCATTTAAGTAGAGTAATTCAGGACAAATTAGATCTAATATGGAAATCGAACACCTATACAACGAAAATAACATCATTAATACTCTTTAAACAACGAAAATGCAGTAGCTAGGCTCTTTAATTAGAATGAATGATGACAGAAGAACAAGGGCTGTTTAATAAAGAATGACCATAACTGAACTGTAAGTAAAAGGAAAATGTCGATTGAACAAATAAAAATGCGCACATTTTTCTCTTTTACTTTTCATTAAATTCATAAAATGGAAACTTTATACTTTAATTCTCTCTATGTGTAAACAAATATATATGAATAAATGCACAAGATCATGTTTTTTTGTTTTCGTATACATTTCGTTCAGTTTGGATACAATGACGTCCAGAATTCATTTACATAAATTTTACTATTAGTTTTGAATAGCGTGGCACAAAAGATAAATCAATTTTTTCATATAAATACATTGCAGTGCATTGTATAGGTTCATTGACAGTGATATTTTTAAGAGTGTATTGGTAAATTAAAAGTTTTGGTTACATGTGTAAATATACTTAGTCAAACCGAAAACAACTGAAATTGAATTTTGAAACAAATGGTTTAAAGCTACATCAAGGCGTCACTTAAATTTTGATATCATATCTTTTAAAACTGATATTTTGAATTTTTGAAAGATATGAAGTACATAGCATCAATGAATAATTTTTTATACATCCTTTTAAATTTAACATAATTTTTGCACATGCAATTATAAATAAAACAAAAATAAAATCATAAAATAAATAATATAAATGTATGTATATATACATTATTTAATAGCATAGCTTCACTTAAAATTTGATATCATTATTTTTAAAATAAGATAAAATTCTGCGTCACAAACTTTTAACCCGTTAAGGATTTTTTTATTGTTATATTATAATGTACAATTGTCCCGAAACGAAAAAGAACCTACATTTTAATTGCCACTTTGGACCTAATAACAGACAAAATAGAAAACAATCAGACCAATATGAAATACGTCTATTTTTACTTTACGTTAAATAAATCTTTGTGAACTGTCTATTCATAGAAATAGGGACAATCGTTGAAAATGTAAAAACGAAGACATAATTTTGACAGAACACTTGAATTTTTTTGTAAATATGTGTCCCACAAAACTTGCAGGATGTCACACGGGAAAGTAATTCAATAATTATGCATATATCAAAATTTGAACTTTTTATGTTAAATTTTTTTATGAATAAATGTCTAACGAAAATGATTATTAATGTGATTTAAATTATTCTTTTTCTAGGCTTACCCAAAAAATAAAATTTGTGCGAATGCTCAATATCCCCTGCTTTTTTGGTTGAAAATGTCTTTCCCGATGATGGTCAAGTTTCGAATAACTTTAGAGTTTAAATTATATGTTTATTCTGTGTATCTGTTTTCGTGACTGTTTTCCTCTTTATAAACTTACCAAACGTACAAATAAACGAATCGGCAAGAAGATTTAATATTGGGTTAAGGTACATAAAACTACATTACGTTTTAAAAATTGTCGTCTGAGATTTGTTACAGAGGTACCTCAAAAATGTTATTATATTAACGCCTATTGTACGTAAAAAAAGATATTAACAAGGATGAGATTCAAAAAGAATATAAATAATAATAATAATAATAATAATAATAATAATAATAATAATAAAAACATGTCGCGTAACCCAAATTTTTAGGGAAAAAAAGTCATCCAAGTTTTGGATCAGGATGACAATGAGTGTTTTGTTTTTGGATCGTAGTCTCCTTGTGTTCACTTTAAATGTTTGGGATTCGGAGCTATTTTTGGTTTGATTTTTTATCTTTTGCTTCCAGTTTGTTAACAAGGATTCTCAAAGAAAATCAAAAATATCGTTTGAGATTAAAACATTTTTTGCTCCTGATATGCTATTTCTTTCGAGCAACAATTAAAGTGTCGTCTCTAAAAAATAAAGTCACGCTACAGAAACCAGCCGTAATACGAACGAAGCAGATGTATCATTGTACTGTAAAATACTGATAATAACTATTGCAATATTTTAAACATTTAAGTATTGTAACATTGTCAATTTTTATATAATCTTATAGGAAAAAAAATATAAAAAAAATATATATATACAGGTAATTATCAAAATAATGGAAACACCTGTGAACAAAAGTGACTTTTAAGAATACGCTTCGTAAGCATTAAAATATAATTCTAACTACCAGTTTTATATATATATATACAGTATATATCATGATAATATGAGGTATGAGGTAGCTTTCGTGAAGTTGTATATGTCTTGGATTTTTGTCAAACGTGTAAAATGTTAGACCTCACAGACTTTCAAAAAACCTAATTGTAGGAGACAGACTAGTTGGAGCAACTGTGACCGAAACCTCCCAGCTTTTAGGCGTGACTATAGGTACGGTGTCTAAAGTCATGACAGTGTACACACGGCGCGGCAAGACAAGCTTTGCAAAGAAAAATAGTGGACGGAAGGAGAAGCTGAGTGAAAAAGACAGACGAGTATTGAAGCGGACTCTAATGTCTAAAAAGAAAACAACTGCAGCCAAAGTGACCGCAGAGCTCAATCAGCATCGGGATTCTCCAGTATCAATAATTATAGTTAGAAGGCAGCTTCATAATCAGAAAATTTACGGCAGAGCAGCAATTCCCAAACCACTTGTCACAGCTATCAATGCAAATGTCGTCTACAATTGTGCACAGTTGCAAAATTCTGGCCGATTACTACGTGGAAGACCTTTATATCGTCAGACAAATCATCTTTCACATTTTTCCCCACAACAGGACGGGTGCATGTTTGAAGGACACCTACAAAAGCATGTGATCCTGATTGTCTCCTTCCAGCTGCCAAGCATGGAGGTAAATCTGTCATGGTATGAGCAGCCGTGTCGTGGTTTTCTGCTGGCCCAATCGTAACCCTGAAAGGAAAGATCACTGGTGAGAAGTTTTTGCTGACCAGGTCCATCCTATGATGCAAACATTGTTTCATGCAAGAGAGCAATTTTCCATGATGATAATTCTCCTATTCATGCAGTGGCACTTCTCCTATCATGCTTTGATGAACACAAGGATGAAGAACAACATCTACCTTGGTCCGCACAGTCCCCGACCTCAATGTAATCGAACCGTTATGGTCTATTTTATCCTATTATTAGTGTTCAATCTGGAATCGATATCCTTCGCCGGCATTTCTCCCAGAACTTTCATAATATCTCCCCGAAGAATGGTACAATATTCCTCTAAACACTATTCAGCACTTGCATGAATCGATTCCAAAGCGACTCCAAGCTACATTACACGCCAAAGGCGCTCCTACGCCATATTTTTAAAGGATTCCTGATAAATCTAGTGTGTTTCCATTATTTTGATAACCACCTGTATGTATATATATATGTGTGTGTGTGTGTGTGTATGTGTATGTATGTATATATTATGGTTTTAAACGCCATTTTTTAATTTTGGCAACTGGAGTATTCCATTTCTGTAGAAAGTAAAAGAAAAATAATTGCAAAATAATAGATTATTGCCATTTTCCCATAACAACGGAAAAAAATTGTAACTGAAATAAGTCCTATGTTGAAAAAATATAAATATATGATTTCTGATAAAACATTTCAAACTATAATAAAGTATTAAAAACTTCATATGATTTTATGTATCCATATTAAAGTTACAAACATATAAATCATTATATCCTTTTTTGTTGAGTTTATTTAATAAAGAGATCGCTTTTTGGCTGGATTTGTGTATTATTCTGTGATATTGATGTCATATGCATACTTTTTTTTTTATGTTTTTAAGACTGGATCGTGAATATGGAATTCTTCAACAGATTCGAATGACGTCATTTTATAGAAAATAAAAGCGTGTGTTTATGTGTTCAAACCGAATTGTGCTTTGTACTATCTATATTTATATATATATATTTTTTCCTTTTCATCAGAATCGAAACTAAATTTTGAAAAAGCAGAATTCCTGTTTACTAGTAATATTTTTCTCTTATTCGAAACAACGTTGATTTTTCTTACTGAATTTTCATTTAGGTGTAATTGTAGAAGTGTTTTTAATCAGTGTTTATATATGTAACAATTGTCTAATTAGTCATAGTAATTAATTTTGTTGATATTTTGTACTCCATGCAGTTCTAACATACTCTGAAATTAAAATCTGTGCATAAATAAGAGTGTTTTTTGAATAATTTGAAATGTAGGAAAATGTTACTTCAGAAATTTCGACATGTTTTGTAGAAATTCAGCGGGGCCCGGCCGAACCCCATGCAATTCGAACATACTCTGAAATTAAAATATGTGCATAAATAAGTAGTGCTTTTTGAATATTTTGAAATGTAGGACAATGTTACTTCAGAAATTTCGACATGTTTTGTAGAAATTCAGCGGGTCCCGGTCGAACCCCATGGAATTCCAACATACTCTGAAATTAAAATATGTGCATAAGTAAGTAGTGCTTTTTTAATAATTTGAAATGTAGGATAATGTTACTTCAGAAATTTCGACATGTTTTGTAGAAATTCAGTGGAGCCCAGCCGAACTCCATGCAATGCGAACATACTCTGAAATTAAAATCTGTGCATAAGTAAGTAGTACTTTTTGAATAATTTGAAATGTAGCATAATGTTATTTCAGAAATTTCAACATGTTTTGTAGAAATTCAGTGGGGTCCGGCCGATTCCCACGCAATTCGAACTTACTCTGAAATTAAAATCTGTGCATAAGTAAGTAGTGCTTTTTGAATAATTTGAAATGTAGAATAATGTTACTTCAGAAATTTCGACGTATTTTGTAGAAACTCAGTGGGGTAAAAAAGTATTTTAATTGTTTAATGCCAGAATACACTCAAGTTTTGTGGTGATGTAGCTAGTGTTCAGATTAAAATTATTGTAGTCTTAAAACAGTATCTTCGAGTTCGTATATGCATAGCACCAACCATTCAGAACTCTATTGTGGGTAGCGAAAATATTTTCACAAAAAATTAAGGTAATAAATAATCTCATAAATGAGGTTTTTTTTTTTTTTTTTTTTTTTTTTTTTTTTTTTTTTTTTTTAAACGTACGTAGCAACAGTGTAAAAAATCAAAGTAAAATACGGGTAGTTTCACAAGCATAATTCCGAAACTGTGTGCTGTAAAATAATTTATGATTTTGTGTTCACATATTTAAAGCTTCTAGAAAACTACTTCTAATACAATTTTATGCGTCACTGTAAAAAATTTATTCAATATTACTTTCTTAACATATAAAATATTAAATCGATATTCAAGAAAAATATGTCTTTAAACCTATTAAATATTTTCAGCTATGGAAACTTATTCTATTAAATTATTTATACATTTTAAATATTTAAATTATCATGTAATTTGAAAATCTTGTTGGATTTTATTGACATTAGATAAATCAGTACGTTTTATGTATTTTTTAAATTACAAAATTAGGTTTAAAATAATTCAGATATAATAGGTATATGCAATCTAAGCAAAAAAGAAAAATACAACATATATATATTTAAATATATATTGACCATCTAGTTTAACATAAGTAATTTTTAAGTAAATTTTAATATATGAGAAAGAAATAATATATCCAAAATATGTATTCTTAATATTATAACACTCATGTAAGTAATGGAAATTAATCTCTTTTGAAACAAAATACATACAGGTCTTTGCATTCTAAAAGGGAGATTATAACATAATACTTATGAAATAAATAAGAGGATATTTCTTTATAATTATACATGCTTTGTTAAACACCCCGAATATTCGATTATGCGTATAACATCTTAAATAGTAAATATTAATTTATCTTTATTATGTAAATGTGTAGGAGGAAATATAATTATACGGTTAATAAACATTATTATATAACTAGCAACATACATTAAATAAGGATGTAAAGGTTGCGTAACTTTGCACGTATCAAAGAAGAAACTTTTCTTCGACGCTTCATTGAAGAACTAAATAGATTTCTCAAATTTAATTAACGAATACTTAAGTCTTATCTTTTTTAGATCTATAACGTTTGACGGAGAAGGTCGATTTTGAAAAAGTATGCCAACTGAAATCCCCCATTTAATTTTTTGTACTTTCTTTTTCTAGGTAGAGAGAATAAGAGAAACTTTAATTGCCCATTCTTGAACAATAGGAAATAGTAAAAGGAAATTCTTAACAAATATTCCGGTAAAAATAAATAAATATCCAAACAGATATATATATATATATATATATATATATATATATATATTTCATTTGTAAAAATATTTTTTCATAAGGGCAAGGAAATAATTTATAGAGCAACTATAACAATATTTTGAAAGTTATTTAACCGTATTTCTAAGCCTGTATATGATTTTTTATTTTAATCGTAGAGTACATTTTCAATTATCCGATTCACCGTTTGCCACGAGATAATTTGGGGGTAAAAGCACTGTTTTCCTATACCTGTCGTCGGTGAAATGATTAAAATGAATAGAATACTTGAAACTGAGAACCTGAAATAGATACACTGAAAGGTTTGATTTTTATTAATTATCTATATTCTGTAAAGATTAACCATTAGGCACTGGATAGGTGAATATTCAAATACTACTACACTGTAAAAAAAAATCTGTAAAGTTACTAAAGTTTTTCTAGGAAACTGGGATTCCATGAACTTTTTATGTAACGGCAACAAAAAAAATTCCTGTAAGAGCGTCTGTTACAGGAATTTTTCTTGTTGCCGTTACATAAAAAGTTTTAGGAATCCCAGTTTCCTAGAAAAACTTTAGTAACTTTACAGATTTTTTTTTACAGTGTAGAGTTTTCAGGTGTCTTGCGTAAATAGGGGCTCTGGATACTATGCACACCATTATTTTAATTTTCTTCGCCTCTTCTAATGGCAGTATTATTTGAGATTAAAGATAGAGAAATAAATTCTAAGAAATTAGTGTTGGCCAGAGCATTTGGAGTCCTAATTTGCGCGGGACACACCATTATTTTAAAGTAATTTTCTTCGTCTCTTCTAATGGCAGTATTATTTGAGATTAAAGATGGAGAAATAAATTCTAAGAAATTAGTGTTGACCAGAGCATGTGGAGTCCTAATTTGTGCGGGACACAAAACAGCAGTACATAGTGTCACCTCTCGAGCGCAAAGGATTAAGTCTTAACTTCGACAAAATATCTAAAATTTGATGACCAAATTATTTTAACCTTAAATTCCAAGTATTTGGCTCATTCAAACAGAAAAGTTTGTCAATATTACATTTATTATTACAGTAACATGCTTTCACAGAATCTTTTCATTTCAGTAATGTTTCCATAATAATCACTTATTTTATTCCAAAGCTATTTTAAATGTCACAGATAAAAATAAAGTATTGCTTTTAATGCTTAAATAAGAGTGATTTACAGAAGGATCCATGCTGTAATTGGTATTTAAATAAAATTTATTACTTTTAATATTCTAAAAATATTTTTGCTTATAAATTTTTTTTTGAAAATACATTATTTTCACCTTAGGTGTTTACAATTGAATATTAATATATGTACTATTGCATCTGAAACACAATTCCTCAATATATCATTATATATATATATACAGGGCTATTACAAATGGTGGACCCGATTTAAAAAAATCATATTTTCGAAAATACTGCACATATTACAATAAGTGATGCATGAATTTAAAGAGAAATTAAAGAATTTAAAGAGTTTTTTATTCAGTTACAAATGTTCGATGTGTGACCCTTTTGTTGCACGGCATATGTCCAATCTGTAATCGAGATCGCTCCAAACATTTTGTAGCATCACTCTGTCAATAGTTCTGAAAGCTTCACAAATGCGTTCTTTAAGTTTTGAACACCTTGTTTTCGGCATTGGTGGTACATAAACAATGTCATTGACACTGTCATAACTTAAAGAACGCATTTGTACAGAGTTCAGATCCATTGACAGAGTGATGCTTCAAAATTTTTGGGACTAACTGGATTACAGATTAGACGAATGCCATATAACAAGAGTGTCACACATCGAACATTTGTAACTGAAAAAAACTTGGTATATTTCTCTTTAAATTCATGTATCATTTATTGTAATATGTGCAGTAGTTTCGAAAACATGATTTTTTTTAAATCGGATCCATCATTTGTAATAACTCTGTATATAAAAGTAAAGATTGAAAATCTGCGTTGATACCGCGAAACGCTGTTTTCTTAGAGGGAATTGTGGTTGGCGAAAACCACGAATGTAGAGAATTTAGATAGGATGGGCGGAGAAAGGGGAGAATAGTCTGAATTTTGATAAACTTATCTTTTTGGGGTTTTTTAGGGGTCGATAGCAAAAGTGTTCTTTTTATAGAAAGAAACTAATTTCCATTAAGTAATGAAAAAAGGGGGTGGATCATCTGCATTTCGATAGAATTCTGCTATTTTCATGAGGGATGGTATGCAGATTATTTACTTATTATTACTGTAAAATGAAAGAAGGAAATATTATATATATATATATATATATATAACCATTAATTAAACATTACCGACCATCATCAAAAACCGCACTATTGTGAATGATTGACAATAAAAATGGATGCCACAAACCTATAATATAGAACTGTATGTATAAAATACATAACTAGAAAGGTAAAAATCATAAAATGATACTTTGCGATGATAAGAATGAAAAATTTAATGGAACTTCCTAAGGGAGGTATCAGATAACTACAAAGTAGAAATCATATAGAAATGCACAGATATTATGCTCTTTTGCAGCAAAGATCTAAGCGTATAATATTTAAAAGATTGCTGAAACATTTAGCTACCTAGGTATATATAAATATATATAAGATATCAATTAAGGAAAAATAATTCAAAATGATAAGATATAATAAAAACATCATAAAAAGCTTACATTCATAATTACATGCGCAAATGCAGCATAATAATTTGAATGCCAATATATAACCATTAATTAAACATTACCGACCATCATCAAAAACCGCATTATTGTGAATGATTGACAATAAAAATCGATGCCACAAACCTATAATATAGAACTGTATGTATAAAATACATAACTAGAAAGCTAAAAATCATAAAATGATACTTTGCGATGATAAGAATGAAAAATTTAATGGAAATTCTTAAGGAAGGTATCAGATAACTACAAGTAGAAATCACATAGAAATACACAGAGATTATGCGTTTTTGCAGCAAATATCTAAGCGTATAGTATTTAAAAGATTGCTGAAATATTTAGCTACCTAGGTATATATAAATATATATAAGATACCAATTAAGGAACAAATAATTCAAAATGAATTGTTGCAATATATATATATATATATATATATATATATATACATATACATATAATGTTACTCATATATTTTGTCGGAGAAAAGGCGGCGAAGTAAAAATTTCAGATGAGAGGAGATTTAAATGATAAGACTATTTACAGAATCTACAAATTATCGACTTCATTACAAAGATAAGGAAAAAATATTTCAAATGATTTTAATAAATTTGTTACTTTTTAAATGTAACATATTTTTTATATTTACAATATTTTTTATTTTAATTTTACTATTGATTCATAATTTTATTTAAATTGTAATTATTGAAACAGATTATAAATTTTACCATTTTTTTTTAATGATTTTATGTTTAATAATTCTAATAATTATGAAACTCTGTAAACTCTAATGATTATGATCGTGGAGATAAGGAAATAAAATTCACAGGAGTTGGAGAGGAGCGAGTTTTTACCAAGTTGAACCTAAATATTGAATGCAGAGAAAATAATTGATTGCGAAGTGATCCAGAATGGAAATGCGAAACATTTATGTTTAGGCTTTGCTAGAAAATAGGACTGCTTCGCAACCGAACGGAATCGCGAAGCGATTTCGTGCCCCCCCCCCCCCCTCCCTGGACCCCCCCCCCTAGTTTATATAAAAAAGTACTTCACATAGTCGGCATCAGAAGTAAACGCGTCTATGTAAGCCGATTTTTGTAGTTCTAAATTCTAAAATCAAGAAATGATTTCCAAATGTTAAATTTGAGACAAATGCTAAAAATTACATGTAACTGCTAAGTAAATATATTTCTGCGTGATAATGTCTACTTAACATTCGTCAGTGACGTAAAATGTTTCTTTTTAACATTTTCCATTATATTTGAAAAGTGTTTATGACATCGGTTTGTCTGTCCGTGCTATAACTCGCGTATACATTTTCGGATTGACATGCAATTGACATTCGTTATTGAGGTTTGTCATGTTTATGTTTGGTATTGAAAATGAAATGCTTAGCATTCATGGTTCATTTACAGGGGCACTCAAAAGTACTCTGTTATAGTATGATCTGTGTGGAAGGATCATCTGCTGTGCTGTTACTCAGTCTTTAAAGTAATGAAATTTATACACATTATTGATATGCACAGGAAGATGCTTACTATCGAATGTGCTATTTTTAACACTTCTAGTTCGCATACAAGGAATCTTAAAAGCATGTACGGGGATGCAGAAAAATTTGGGATAAAGTCATACTAGTTAGTCTTTTGATGGTAATTGCAGTAATTGGTTTCTGAATTGCTATATGTATTTTCGAAATTAGTAAAGTTTTACTACTGTATTCTGAATGTGTTGGAAAGTGTTACATAATCAATGCTGGACACATGATTTTTCGTTCTTGTTTTAGTTTTTATGACTTTACGGAAACCCAAAATTAGCTTACAGTGCTACTTTTACCCGTGATACTAAACAGTAAACTTTTTTCCTTGATAAATCGTCCCCCTATATATACTATGGATAACAGATGGTGTTGACCCCCCCCCCCCCCCAGCACATTTGTTTTAATTGGGTTTTAAAAATGTACTTTAAATACTGTAAGCGTTTTATTTAATACAAGTGTAACTAATACTTATAATAAAGTCATCTTTGTGTGTTATTAAAATTATTGTTTCTTTGTGTTTTAAAATATTGTGTGTTATTAAAATTATTGTATAAATTATTCTTTCACATTTTCACTAAAATTCTAACCTTTCGTTGTTTAAAGCTTACATTTTACAAATTATAAACCTGCTCTAAATTAATATTTTATGCATACTACGTTTTTACTTCGTGGGATGATAGAATGAACTATACATAGTAATTACTATAGGAAATAATCAAATTCGATTTACATACTTTTTACGACTGAAATCGAAGTTTCGTTAAAAATTCTTCTATTATCAAAAAAGCACTTATTTCGCGTAAAAATAAGATGCATTTACACTTTATGTTAAAAAATATAAATGTTTTACTTCCCTCGGTATGATTAATTCAGAGGAACTAATTAACCTGTTTTATATTCTTTGTTTATTCATTGCGGTTATATACGTTCTACATCCAAAGTCGTGCATTTTAAATTAATTATCTGAAAAAAAGTAAAATAGTCATTTTACCTCATACTTAATCTATACGAGGCGAATCAAAATAGTGATTAAGGAAGTTTAAACTGTTGCTTCAAAGCACAGACATTCGAAACGAATAATATGGGACATTCTCACAAACTTTTGACTTTTATAGAAAAAATTCTGGCGAAATTAAACTTGCTAAAATTACATTTTAATCTGAATGACGAATCCCCTAATAATACAAAATAAAGAAAAAAATGGTCAGCAGCGAAAATTTTTTTATTTAACTGTAGTTTAAGTTAAACTTGCGAGTTTAATTTTCCTTACAAATTTACCCCTATAACTTTTTATTTTCTTCTAAATTTTTACTTATAATGAATTTGAATAGTACCCACAGAACGTTCAAAATATGAAATAATAAAAATGTAGTACTTTTAATACAGAATTTTTGTATAGCATTGTCTTAAAGGGGTGTTAAAGAAGAGACGGTAAGGTAAAAAAAGGGGTGGTATAGGAAAAAAGGGACAAAATTGTAATAAAAAGGGTGGTAAGAATGGAACTGTAAGGAAAATTACCACCTGTTTTTAGGAAAATCATGTTAAGACTAAGTGGTAGCCACAATGTTCATTGATTTTTAGAAACAGTTGTTAACATTGGATTATTTTTTTCTTTTAATTTACCTCGAAAAGTGCAGGAATAAACCTTGGGGACGGTAAGACTACCAATAAAGGCACGATCATGAAATTGATATTTAAATGCTGATTTAAATTCTGCTGTAAATTTCCTGTCAAAGAATTTTACACATTCTTTCTCTAGTATACTTCTGTATGAGAAAAAACTTGAAACAAATTCTGTGGCTGCATCTGAAGTAATTTTCTGTATAAGTTTAGCAAGAGGGACTCTAAGGATGAAAAACCCATGGACAGAGTTCAAAAAATAATATCAACCATAAAAATGTGTGCAGGTTAATTTTTTGCTACATATTTATATAAAACAATTGTCCCAGTTTCGGAAAAAAATTACATCGAATTACTTTTATTGAAACAATTTTATACAGACACAGCTCCAAACTTAAAAATCAGCATCAGGGGCACGGGACGGTAGAGGAATTTCCCTGGTATTTGGACCCCCAACTTCGTCCAAAACTTATTTATCTCGTTAATATTTTTATGCAATCATGCAATGGGATGTCTCCCAGTATATGAAATTAAAAAACACAAAAAAGTGTATTAAAAAAAATTATTATTGAGGGACATGAAAGTCAAAAGATTGTGAGAATGCCTCACATCTTTTTGTATGCTCCTTATCCGTATTCAAATAAGAAATTTAGTTTTTTTTATACCAATCTGGGTATTAGAAATTATTTTTAGAAATTTTGTATCCATGTTCTAAGAAGTAAACCATAAAAAAATACATTCTTCAACGATCAAAATTTGTCTTGATATCGTCACCTGATATAAACAGTAGGATATCTAGTAATAACAAAAAATGAGATGTGTGACTTATTGCTATGAGAAACTGTGTTTACATCACAGTGGAACAACTTCTGAAACACGGAGTTAGGTATAATACTCTATCTCAGATGTATTTTATAAAAATTCACTACTGTTCCACTAGATGCAGACACAGTTTTTCATAGTATTAAGTCAGGCATCTCATTTTAGATTACTACTAGATGCCCTACTGTTGCTATGAGGCTACGGTATGATTTTTTGAGTTTTAAGGCATTTGGGAGATTTCCTGATCTAAAGACTTTCACAACACTTAGTGTCAGAAAGCTACTAAATTTCATTTAAATCAAAGACTCATAACTACGCACATATGAAACAACTTCTGAAACACGAAGTTAGGTATAATACTATATCTCAGATGTAGTTTATAAAAATTCACTACTGTTTCACTAGATGTAGACACAGTTGTTCATAGTAGTAAGTCAGGCATCTCATTTTAGATGACTACTGAATGCACAACTGTTGCTATGAGGCTACGATATGATTTTTTGAGTTTTAAGGCATTTGGGAGATTTCCTGATCTAAAGACTTTCACAACACTTAGTGTCAGAAAGCTACTAAATTTCATTTAAATCAAAGACTCATAACTACGCACATATGAAACAACTTCTGAAACACGAAGTTAGGTATAATACTATATCTCAGATGTAGTTTATAAAAATTCCCTACTGTTTCACTAGATGTAGACACAGTTGTTCATAGTAGTAAGTCAGGCATCTCATTTTAGATGACTACTGAATGCCCAACTGTTGCTATGAGGCTACGATATGATTTTTTGAGTTTTAAGACATTTGGGAGGTTTCCTGCTCTAAAAACGTTCACAAGACTTAGTGCCAGAAAGCTACTAAATTTCATTTAAATCAAACACTCATAACTACGCACATTTGAGACAACTTCTGAAACACGAAGTTAGGTATAATACTATATATCAGATTATTTTATAAAAATTCACTACTGTTCCACTAGATGCAGACACATTTTTTCATAGTAGTAAGTCAGGCATCTCATTTTAGATTACTCCTAGATGCCCTACTGTTGCTATGAGGCTACGGTATGATTTTTTGAGTTTTAAGACATTTGGGAGATTTCCTGATCTAAAAACTTTCACAACAGTTGGTGTCAGAAAGCTAATAAATTTCATTTAAATCAAACACTCATAACTACGCACATTTGAAACAACTTCTGAAACACGAAGTTAGGTATAATACTATATCTCAGATGTATTTTATAAAAATTCACCACTGTTTCACTAGATGCAGACACAGTTGTTCATAGTAGTAAGTCAGGCATCTCATTTTAGATTACTACTGGATGCCCAACTGTTGCTATGAGGCTACGATATGATTCTTTGAGTTTTAAGACATTTTGGAGGTTCCCTGGTCTAAAAACGTTCACAAGACTTAGTGCCAGAAAGCTACTAAATTTCATTTAGATCAAAGACTCATAACTACTCACATTTGAGACAACTTCTGAAACACGAAGTTAGGTATAATACTATATCTCAGATGTATTTTATAAAAATTCACTACTGTTCCACTAGATGCAGACACAGTTTTTCATAGTAGTAAGTCAGGTATCTCATTTTAGATTACTCCTAGATGCCCTACTGTTGCTATGATGCTACGGTATGATTTTTTGAGTTTTAAGACATTTGGAGATTTCCTGATCTAAAAACTTTCACAACACTTAGTGTCAGAAAGCTACTAAATTTCATTTAAATGAAAGACTCATAACTACGCACATTTGAAACAACTTCTGAAACACGAAGTTAGGTATAATACTATATCTCAGATGTATTTTATAAAAATTCACTACTGTTTCACTAGATGCAGACACAGTTGTTCATGGTAGTAAGTCAGGCATCTCATTTTAGATTACTACTGGATGCCCAACTGTTGCTATGAGGCTACGATATGATTCTTTGAGTTTTAAGACATTTGGGAGGTATCCTGCTCTAAAAACGTTCACGAGACTTAGTGCCAGAAAGCTAATAAATTTCATTTAAAACAAAGACTCATAACTACGTACATTTGAGACTAATTATTTTGGGTCATCTGCTTGAAAAGTATACATGACACAAAATTTAACAGTAAAAGTACTTTTATTAGATAAGGATTAGATAAGGGGTTAGATTAGGGTAGATAACTGTGACACTGTCAGTCCTTAATTAAAGATAATCAACATTAAGTTTCAAACTCTAAACGAATGAGAGTTGAAGTTTTTCTCCAAGAAAATAATTATATTCCATCACCAAGTAAACACTAAGTGGCTATGCTGAATGTTTGCTTAAACCCAAGAAAAGTTCATTTTAGCTCTCTATAAAAATGTCAGTACAAGCCAAGAAATAGCACGATAAAAAGTTAATTCCAAATACTCTAATATCACTATCAATGGTATTCCATGGATTGATATACTCTTTTACTTGCAATATCAAATTTATATTCCTTATCATCCTGACAATAAACACAGAAGGAGATTTTATGCTGAAAACTGTTTTTTTGAAGAACTCAACTTGTTACAAAACACAAGAAAGAAATTTGACACAAGAGATTCACAAAAATAAATTCTGCTTCGAAAACAGATTATTTGAAAAACTCCGTATATTATACAGCAAGTGGAAGACTTGAAACTTCTCAAATCTCGTCTGAATTTCAAATCATGCAAAACCATTATAGGAGCTAAACGAAAACAGATATCTAATTATTATGGCATTGCACATAATATCTGTGAAAATAAAATTCTGAAATTCAAGACGAATTTGGCGAAATTTCAAGAAATGGCCGATTATGTAGCTTATCCCCACAAATATGTTAGAATTCATTTCTATGCGATCGCACCCAAAAATTAAACTTTCTCTATTGCATTGTCACTAAGACTATCTTTCAGTAATTGAGTCGGCATTACTAATATCATTAAAAGTGAAGGTGACAGTGAGTGCCACCTACACTGCAAACTGAAATGTCTTAAATTCAGACATTTAAGTGTCTAAAACCGAGTGTTCAATTTTCAGACCGTTTTAAAGTGTCTTAATTTTTAAGACACTTGTATGCGTCTGAATTTCAAACACTTCAAATGTCTGAATTGCATCCATGTTTGACCACTTCGACAAACATTTTTTCACCTTTTTTTTTTTTTTTTTCTTTCGTAAGCATTATACGGTGTAATATATATATATATATATATATATATATCCCTAAAAATATGGAACTGTAGCCCCTCGAGACTCCAGTATAATTTACACATTTTAATTGAAATTTTCTGATGTAAATTCCAGAAAAAAATCCATTTAATTTGCATATTTCTGTAATTAAAAATTTCCATTTAAAAGATAAAATATAATTTTTCAAGAACTAATCTCCATATTTTATGTACAACCACTAACCAAAGGCCATCTGAATTATATAGTATTCATTCAAACTAGAGTAAACTTTACCACTTACCCCGGGTGGGATTCGATCCAGAGTCCTCTGCGTAGGAGAAGAGTGCGCTAACCGTTCGGCTAGCGATTTCGCCGGCAGATTTTTCAAAATAATGTTATTCATCAAGCACAAGCAATGTTTTTAAGGAGACCGGGAAAGTCTTGAAAGACCATGTTAAATTCATCAACTTTATGTACCTTTTTCTCAGAAATTGTGAAAGATAGAGATCTAGATTTTTTAGAGTAGACAGAATAACATACTTTACGTATTTTAACAGACCATTTTCGTTCTATGTGAAACTCAAAATTAATTATTAATTATTTATTGAAAATCATTTTTAAATTAGCATTTTTGGTAAGATTTCACTGCCTAAAATAAATAATTTTCAACAAATCATTAAATCCCAGAGTTAAAGTATACAATATAACATAACACAAGTATTAAAAAAAATCTGAGTTCTTAAGTTTAATAGATATTAAAAAAAAAAGAAACATAAACATGAAAAATCCAAATTTTGAGAAAAAGTCGTGAAATATGAAATAATGAATAATAAATGAATAATTTCAACACTTATTTTTTCATATATAAATATGTGTGACACATCGTTGGATATTTAATGATATAAAAAAGTAAAAATCGATTTTTTGGTTGAATTTTGCTTTCCCGGTCCCCTTAAGTAACAGTAAGTTTTTTCTCCAATTTAGTATCATTCTGAACAGTTTATACACAGTGCTGTAGTCGTAAAAAAAAAAAAAAAAAAAAAAAAAAAAAAAAAAAAAAAAACAGGGTACACGTATGGCAGAGGGTATACGCCAGTGGTTCCCAACGTGGGGCGTACGCCCCACAGGGGGGCAATTTCAGTTTTCTTATTAACAAATTTCCTGTCATTTTTTTCTAATGAAAGTAGTGTCTTAGTCTAAAAATAGAAATAATAGATGAATAATTTAAAAATATCTGAATAAAAATTAATTTCCGAAACGATCCCATTTAAAAGTTCAAAAATACACGGACACCGAAATAATTATATGGATTATCTTCTATAATTTGAAACCTTTTATGTAATAAAGAATCATTTAATTTCTCTGGTTTTAATACTATTTTAGTAAATTACACCTCTTTTTTTTTACTATTTATTAAATAACGTAAATTGGTGTCTGAATAGACAGTACAATTTCCATATTTTAACGGATACTTTTTACAGTGTATAAAGCTTACAAAAAAGTGAAAAAACCGGCTGCCTATTGCTGAACAGGCAGGTTGATCAAAGATGGATGCGATTCAGACGTTTGAACTGTCTTAAATTCAGACGGATACACGTGTCTTAAAAATTAAGACACTTTAAAACGTGTGAAAATTGAACACTTCGTTTTCAGACACTTAATTGTCTGAATTTCAGACATTTCAGTTTACAGTGTTTATACCATGATCATAGTAAGACACTTAAGTGTCTTAATTTCAGACACCTATGATGTCTGAAATTACATATTCAGACACTTAAGTGTCTGAATTACTTTTTCAGTCACATATGTGTCCGAATTTAAGACGCCTTTATTTGCAGTGTACTACATAATGATTTCGTAATACCCATAGTGGCCACACAAAATTAACCAAAAAAGCAAATGGAAATTAATGTTCATATAAGCAAATTTATGTTTCACACTTTAGACAATTATGAAAATTTTGAATTTCGTTTCAGGGCAACCAGAATAGCAGTCCTAAAAAGTAACACAGAAAGTACGCTAACACCAATTCTTATCTTGGTAATATATAGTGAAATACAAAACTGATCTTATGCACTGGAAATGTTTATGATCTAATAAGGAAGATAAACTCAAAAAACAGATAGATAAAAGTCATATTTCTAACGAAAGTTGAACGAAAGGAGAATAAAAATGCAGAGTTAACGTAAGGTCAATCTTTATTATTTTCTATATCGATAGATGGTAAATAATCATATGAATGAATTCTATCAGAAAGCCATTCTAGTGATAAAGGCATGCGTTAAAAAATCTTTTCTTTTCTTAATGAATGAAACTGAAACTGAAATCTGAAATCTGAAATAAAACAAGATAAAATAAAAAAGTAATTAAAGACTAGTTTTAACATAAATTTAGATAAATGTAATAATTTAAGAAAGATATATGTGATTCCACATCACACTCTAGGTCATAGACTACCTTTTTTTTAGTGTAGCTGGACTATTTACAACAAATGTTAATTATAGATAATCACATTTTTTATTCTTTTTCTTTCTGGAACGTGATTAAAAGTTTCAAAATATAACGAATATGACCCAGGGACAGTATAGAACTTACATTCCTTAAATTAATATGTATGCATCACTTCACTAAATAATTGTCGTATCTAGAATTTGTATTTTATTTGTAAACATTTTGTAATGGAAGTAAGCTTCTATCATCATAGGTATAAGATATAATCGCAATAACTTCCATTTTGAACTTCGCTATGAAGTACTATATTTTTTCTACAAGTTCTTCTACTTAGTTCTTCTCATTTTTTACCACATTGATAATTACCAGGGCTTGGTCGAACCGCTCGGGAAGTTTTTTATCATCTGATTATTGGTTTTAATGTTTTAAAACCTGTAAATTGTATTTTTAGCACCTATTTTAGTAATAAAAACTGAGAATCATTTTAATGTATTCATATTTTAACTTATCTTTCTTCCATTCGTTATGAAGTTTAATGACCTGATTGCTTTAAATTCCGTTATCGAATTAGTATTGCTTTTAATATTCTTTCTTGAAATAAAATATTTGATAAAAGTTTAAAAAAAATTTCTGTATCTTGAGTTGAAGCATTTTCTTCATTTGTAAAAAGAATAAAATTTAGATATCGTTTAAGAAATGTAAAATACGGCCGTTTTTAAGGTAAATTTATGTAACGAAATATAATTATTTCTATTTTTGTTAAACTAAGCACTTTATATTGGTTACTGGAAATGAACTATTTCTTCATGAGCAAAAGAAATATTACCACTCAACTTTTCGTAACTTAAATATTTATTACTTAAAATAACCATGTGATACTCAAATAAATAACTGAAATATGTACTAAAGTAAATAGTGATATAAGTACTAACTTATTAATAAAGTTTAAATTTAAATTGTAAAAAAAAATACAGATATTACAATAGTTATTGAAACCGTTTAATGTTAAAAACGAGAAGACATACTTAAATGAAATGTGAAATGATCAGTTACACTTTTAAGTAAATTTGTGGTGTATGCACGCGTTTTTTACTCTAAGAATCTAATATTAATACAATATTTGTGCGATATATATTTGTACGTGGGTAGTTTAATACTTATTGTGCCTAATGTATATAAAATATTTGTATCGCGATGGTTCATGTGGAATAGCGAAGCCTAAAATCTTAAACGTCTATATGCTCAATTTCAGAACCGTAGCTGCTATATTAACATAGTTTTGAAGAGAGGGGTGACGTTTTAAATACCTATTTTTGAGGGAGTTTTGAAAGAGAGGTGGTGAGGGTGAAATGCTGGTCTGGAGCTTATGAGGCTACATATATGGCAGTGGATGAGATGTGCCTACATCACTATGACCCCGAGTATGACAGTAGTTACGCCTCATCCACTGTCACAAATCTAGCCAAATAAGCTAAAAAATAAGCCTCTCACCCCCACTCCCCCCTTTAAGTCTTCCCTCCAAAACTATGTGAATATAGCAGCTATGGTTCTGAAATTGAGCATATAGGCATCTAAGATATTAGGCATGCTATTCCACAACATCCATAGCAGTACAGATATTTTATGTACACTAGGGATAATAATTATTGAACCACCCACGTAAATCTCACAAAATAGAATATTTTTAATGCATTTTGTGAATTAATAATTTGTAGAGGGGCAGCGAGCAATAAATATGAATATAAAGTGAGTATACAAATTAATACATAATTAGTAACACCATATATAAAATAAGTTGAAGTCTCTTTAACTTTGATAACGACTAAAGCAGATCTATTTTAACGAAGCATTATTTAAGATGCTTACGAATGGTTTTCGAAGGCATAACATGACAAACTTATGCTCACGAATCCATGATTGAGACTAGGGAACGATGGTGGTACCTAACTTTAATTTAATATATATATCAATTCTGCTGAACGTGATTAATCTAATATTCTATGATTGAAATTCTACGTTTTAGTCATCCACTAGTTGATTCAGTCTGTTAGAGATTCAAAACAATATGAAGCTGCTACTAACGCCAATGATGTTTTAAAAAGTTATTCACTGGTGCATGTTTTGTTCGTGAAAATTTTTTGGTGATGCAAACGCTACTTAACCTGTTAATTGAATATATGTATGCAGCTTTATTCAATTTGATTGTCTTGATTTTCCAGATTCTGGACCTCATCCACTGTATGAACAGTAGGGTGGGTCGAAAAAACCGAAATATTTATAATCGAAATGTAATAGAGCGGAAAAGTTGCCTTTTGTAATAAAGAATAAATTCGTAAAATATTACACCTATCGGTTAATATCTTTTACCGCCGTAACGGGGCCAAAATTTCCAAAAATCGCAAAAAACATGTTTTTTGCAATATTTTTTTTAAATTATACAAACGTACTAATACAATTTCTAATAGGACGCGATAGCTACATGAAGATATAAGAAATGTCCTGGTAAATGTTCATTATGATAAAGTAATATCTTTTACTGCCGCAAAAGGACCATATTTTTAAAAAAAAATTGTAAAAATTTCAAATTTTTATTATTATTTTTATTATTATTATTATTATTTTCTATAATATCTAGAAGTAAATAAATTTACTTCATATCTATTAATATTGTCGTAAATTTTGTTAACTATTTGTTATCGACTGGAAAAAAAACGGTAATCATTCATTATTTTTGACGATCGCTTTATGTACTACTGTTTTACTGCATATCAGCATTTCATATACTACAAATCACAAAAATGATATAAAATGAACAAAATATTTTAGTATTTTATTAATTAAAATACAGAAATGTTTAACCGAAAAAGATTAAATAAACATAAAATGAAGAAGTATTTTAATAATTGAATTTTATAATATGACTTTCTTTCAAATAAAGCCATTGTTCCTCGAGAGGAAAATTTATCATATGTGATCCTCCGTCTGTTCCTGTCCACAAACTTTACCAGCACTTCAGAGACTAATTTCACGCATCTTTCTATTGATTGAGTGGGAAAGGAAAATTATAATAGTTGGTATGTTTAATCGAACATTCTAAATTCACCAGCGTCGTTAGATCGTCAGTTCATAGACAAACAGGTGGTTTCGTTAGTTTACAGTTTTGCCACTCGACTAAATCCATACAATTTTAAGCTTCAAACTTCAATTCTGAAATGACGAAGTGACGAAAGGCACTATTCGCGCCACAGAACTTCGTGCTTTGGCAATTTTCTTTATGGCTGGGGTTCTGATGTCCTCTTCTTCATATGCTATCATTCCAATGAGGCTATTTTCATGATTTGCGAAACAGGCATTTCGTGAAATTATAGGAACTATAATATTTTGTAGATGATATGGCAAGTAACGAGGGTTACTAATTATAGTTCTCAAAATCTGAAAAACATGATGGATTCATTTTAATTTTGAACCAACTGATGCAGTACACTTTCAGGATGTACTCATTGAGTATATCCTGATCAGCCGATTACCAAAATTAAAAATTTCCAAAGCACGAAGTTCTGCGGACACGAATAGCGCAATCCGCCATTTCGTCATTCCAGACTTGAACTTAAAGCTTAAAATTGTATGACTTTAGTCGAAAGGATAAACTGTAAACTAACGAAACCACCTGTTACGGTTTGTCTATCGATTGACGATCTAACAACGCTGGTGAGTTTAGAATGTTCGATTAAAGATGCTATTATAACTTTCCTTGTACCACTCAATCAGTAGAAAGATGCGTGAAATTAGTCGCTGAAGTGCTGGTAAAGTTTGTGGACCAGAACAGAGGGAGGATCACATATGATCAATTTCAGCCTCTCGAGGAACAATGGCTTTATTTGAAAGCAAGTCATATTATAAAATTCATTTACTTTAAATAGTTCTTCATTTTAAGTTTATTTAATCCGTTTCGGTTAAACATTTCTGTATTTTAATTAATAAAATAGTAAAATATTTTGTTCATTTTATATCATTTTTGTAATTTGTCGTACATGAACTGCTGATATGCAGTAAAACAGCAGTAGATGAAGCGATCGTAAAGAACAATGAATGATTACCTTTTTTATTTTCCATTATTAAATCAATCAGTCATTCAAATTTATCGTAGGAAACTCTATTATTTCTCTATGTTCCACTATCCATGTATCCACGCGTTTTTGTAGATCGTTAATAACACACTGTCGAGCTATATATGAATTTCACTGACTCATATAGTTAAAACCTGTTTTCATCTTCAATGAAAGATTTATAGATTACAAGATTCCCCTAGCATGTCAGTTTTCGGTTGTTTACGGTTATACAGCATGCAGACTAAAGTTCTTTGCCACGCTCTTAACTTCGGAACGGTTGCAGCTATAATCATAAAAGTCTTGTCTAGGTATAATAAAGTAGCTATACGCTACCGAATGAAACCTCCTACGCCAGCTGGTAGAAAATTTGAGAGTTAGTATTCCTATATAGATAACGGAAAGAAATCGGGAAAAAATAATTTAAAAAGTTGTAGAGCATTTTCGATCTAGTACGAAATTGTCGACATTAATGCGAAGAAACAAATGGTTAAAACGTACATTTGTTTATTCATTATTTCTTAGATGTGACATTACGAAACCCTAACGGAAGGAGGTCATAATCTTTCGAACAAACGTGCAGTCCAGCTGACAGTGACGAGTTTGAACATCACAAATAAATGTATATTGCTATAACTAGTTACTTTTTTTTCTTTCTAAGATCCTTTTGTTATGTCACAGTGTAGGAAATCACGATAAAACAAATGCGCGTTTTAACCGATCCATTATTCGGATTAATGTCCATATGGTGTCTTTTCGTACTAAATCGAGTATACTCTACGACTTGGAAAATCATTTTTTTCTCATATACATTTCCGTTTTCGTCATAGGAATGCTAACTTCGCAGTTTCCAACCAGATGGCACCGTAGGCGGTTTCATTCAATAGCGCATGGATGCTTTACTATCCCCTAGACACCACTTTTATGATTATAGCAGCAACAGTCCGAAGTTAAAAGGGTGGCAAGTGACTTTAGTGGGAATACTGTATATACATCCAACTGCACATGTCTAGTATATTGTAGCGTCCTGGCAGTATAGGGATAATCTGCAGCAAAACTCTGTTTCATAAAACTCTTTATGTTTAATTCAGCAGCAAATTAGTGAGGTAGCTGCAAATCAGTGAGACACCCAAGACAAAATTGTAACGTACTTTTGACAATTGGTGAAGGACTGTGCCAAGCGTGAGTGTTCAGAAAAAAACGTCTTTTGAAATCTCCAAATAATAAATATCTCCAAAAAAACTAGTAATTATCCATAGAATAAGAATTAACAACCAGTTATTTTACACTATGCTTTGGTATTTGTTTGCTGAGGATGAAACAATTTATAATGTCTTCTTTACCCTCGAATATTCCAGACTCCATTTCGCATCACTGATAGACTTTTTAAAACTATTGTATCTCTACAATCTAAAAGAAAAGAAAGAAACAAAATAATTACTTCCATATAAAAATTCTTTTTGAACGATATAAAGAAACTAAAAATAAGGAAGTATTATTATCAGCGTGTTCTGTTACTTATAAAATGTATAAAAATATTATGACTTTCGTTAAGAAAATTGTTGCACTTTCTTATAAATAATTATAGCCATTGGTGTTTCAAAGGAATAGCTATACTAAAAATACTAATTTGTTTCGATATTAATGTTCCTTATCAATATTTCAGGCTTCAGAAAATACTATATTTATTACATTTAAGGGAATGTAATAAACTAGGATTAAAGGTGAAATTATTTCCCTTATTCGCTGGTTTATGCGTACGGGAATTAATACATATATATTATGCATCAAAATATATTCTGCAAACTACTCTAATTATTCCTCTATGATATGACTTCTTAGTTTTACAGTGACACGCATATTTATATGTGTATATAGTATACAAATTGTCCAATAATTTTTAATACTGGTTTTAAATTTTTACATTTTCTACCACGAAACATTGCGAGATGTAACAGGTTGTGTTTTTTGAAACTTTTAAGCTTTAAGTACTAAAAAATGGGTATGTCCAATATTAGATTTGGAAAGCTAAAATATTTCCTTAAACTCAAAGGATAATAACTCAGTCAATTTATGTTATAAAAGAAAGAAAATTTTACTTTACTAATTTAAAAAATATATAACATAAGTAACTGGGACTATATAAACGCTATTTTACTATACGGATAATTTGTTCACATAATATTAATTATTTACAATGCTTAATTTTTTCAAAAGCTAAACATTGCGTTTAAAACTTTATGGCTATCCTGCATATACATATACACTATATGGCCTTTAATCACCGGACACTTTCAATTTTAGACATTTTGTGGAATATTCAATATATATTTGTCGGATATTTCTGGAACTTCAGGATTATGGAGAATATGTTCGGCTTCATATTTACAAACGGTGATTTGATCAAAAGGACAATTAGGTGGTAAAAAAAAATAATGTTTAGGATTAACCTGTAAAATAAAATGTGCGAAAGGATTTATCGCTACAGCTTACGAATATATGGATGTTGTACAACATATGTATTAATTTGTGAAATAGTAGAACATATCTTCATGAAGACATATCAATTTGAAAGTTGAATTTTTTTAATTTTTTTTGTTTATATCATGCAGGACTTTTTACAAAAGCTAATGCCAGTTTAAGAAGATTTAACAAAATGTAGTAGAAAGAAAGAAGGGCAATTGGAATGTCGTGGAGAATTATATGTTTTGACGCCAAATGGGCCACAAAGGGATGGCAATGGCTTTATTGTTTACGTGGGGGTTACTCGGCTCATGGGCTCAGCTCTCTCTGTACTGTACGAGTGGGTGAGAGTGGATGGATTTTTTTTTTAAGAATATGTTTCGCTTTTACTGTAAATACATGTATCATAGTGTATTATAGCTGTAAATATGTGGTCTTACAATGAAAAGGAAGAGATAAATGATATCCGGTCGAATAATTGAGAAAGTGACAATTGATTTACTTGTAGATAGCGTTAGTTAATTAAGAAATCAACTGAACCAGAACCTGTCGCCACACTGGTGCATCGGCCGGAAGTATAAATTGAGAACTATGCTATTAATTGTACTAATTGGGATTTCATTAAACTGGTAAATTATTTAAAATGTGTATTACATTTAAGATATATTGGAAGACATAATTCTTTGAATGAGTGAATATAAAGATGGATCAAAGTGAAGATTTAAAACGAAATATAGAAAAACCCGGGTCGATTAGATCAACAGGAACGAAATTAATTCAAAAATTGATAGTGAAATTAAAAAAGAAGATGATTCCAAACCGGAAATAGTTGAGGATTCTTTAGCGGCATTACTTGAACATAAATTATCATTAGAAAAATTAGGTGAGTCAATTGAATCGGAAATTGAAACCGATAATTTAGAAACAGAAATAGAAAATTCGATAGAATATAAGGAAGCTATTGTGACTTGAAAATCAAGAGCCAGTAAATAGTTGAAAAATTTGAAGATAAATTATATTATCACAAATGAACCAAAAGCAACTACGCCCTCCATATCAGACAGTCAATTAAAGTCGAATACAAAATTCCCGCGAATTTCTTTAAATAAATTTACAGCTGCATTTGCGAATTTCAAGAATTTTGGTCTCAGTTTAAAGTCGCTATTCACGAAAAGGCAGCTCTTCAAGAAATAGAAATTTTTACGTATTTAAAATCTTTAATTTCTGATTCAGCAGCTGCCGCTATATTAATGGGCTTCCATTAACAAGTGAAAATTATGTAACGGCAATAAATATATTAAAGGATCGTTTTGGGAACAGAGATGTTTCGATTTCCGCTCACTCTAACAGATTATTAATTTAGAAGCAGTGTGAAGATCAAATGACATATATTGTTTGAGAAAATTATATGATCAGATAGCCATACAAATACTAAGTCTGTAATCTCTTGATGTGAAGTCAGACCAATATGGTTGCGTATTATTACCCATTATTTATAAATGCATCCCGAGTGATCTCGTATTACAATTTCACAGAGAATAGCACGATAAAAAGGATGTTTGTGTAAATGATTTATTGTTGTTTCTTAAACGTGAAACAGAAGCGCGAGAAAAAACTATTAATATTACTTCTATCAGTTTTGAAAATACTAAATCTCATGAAAATAAATTTAGAGAAAATTCTCCCGAACACTTTCGTGAAGAAAAAATAAAAAAATCCTTCAGCATTCGCATTAAATACAATTACTGAAAACCTTTGGCCCTTTTTGCTCTCAAAAACACGAAGCAAATTTGTGTTATTTGAATTTGGAACAACGAAAAGTATCTTAATTTAAAAATGCTAAATATTTCAAATGTTGTAAACTATTCCACCGGAAACAGGATTGCAGAAATACTAAGATTCATTGCGCAATTTGTTTTCGAAAACTCATCAAACATCTCTTCGTAACAAAAAACAAAAAGAATGATCATCGAATGCAAATAAAATTAACCTCCTTTCGACTGAGCGTGAACCGGGGGGAGGGGAGGGGGGCACGGAAAGTAAGCAGTATGAAAAAATAACGGTTTCGTCACTTTCTTGTAATCCAGATGAATATATTTATTTTCAAACGTTGAAAGGAAATATGATTGGCAAGAACAAAATTATTAATGACGAATATTATTAGATAGCGCCTCGCAGCGAACATTTATCGGGAAAAATTTATCTCTACCTCCATTTAATTTTAGAGGTAACAGGAGAGGAATCATTAAAAATTCATACCTTTGCTGGGAAAAACCTATTGTTGATAATCATAAAAGTGTAAAGATTTTCCTAAAGGACAATAATTCGGTCAATATAATACCGGATGAGCAAAAAATTCGTATAAACTTAAAAAATTCATAAAAACCGAAAAAATAACACAAATGGAAAACTGTTTGCAGGATTAGCATCTATAGGTCACGGGAATTTTTTCAAGCCATAAATAAAAATAGCTCAAAAAACTGCCGACAGATGGCTCTGGTTCGTGCGATTTCGGAGGAAATATGCAAATGAAACGGTTATAAGAACTTGCGATCTTAATCCAGAACTAATTCGCCGTTGTGAGCCGTGTACTTGATCAAGGATGCTGAGTAGGAAGGATAAAATATTTGTTGGTGAAGTTATTTTACGTGAACTAGTTCTGGATTATGAGCGCAAGTTCTTATAGCACTTTAATTTGCATATTTCCACCAAAATCGTACGAACCAGCGCCATCTGTAGACTGTTTTTGAGTTATTTTTTTATTTCTGTCTTAAAAAAAAATTCCCGTGATCTATAGATGCTAATCCTGCAAACAGTTTTTCATTTCGGTTATTTTCTCGGTTTTCATGAATTTTTTAATTTTATACGGACTTTGTTTTTACCCGGTACGTCTGGAAGCATTAAAAATGGCGAAAATATGTTCCGATATAATACGAGCACTAAGTTCTGAGTTATATATATATATATATATATATATATATATATATATATATATATATATATATATGGGTATAGAGTTATCAGACGTTTCAAATGAATTAGATGATAGTGATAATGAAATAGATTTATTGATTGGGAGTGATTACTATTGGTCAATTCTGACAGGAAAATATAAAAGGGTTTCACCAACTCTTGTTTAGAATGAAATTAAATAACTTCAAGGTAAATTCTCAGAAGTAGTTAATAGAAATAATTTAGTAAGCGCTATGTACGTATCTATTTAGGATAATAACAGAGATGATAAAATTTCAGTTCAACTTGAAAAATTCTGGACTATAGAAGGGTTGAGGAATAAAGAAAATGATATGAACAAAGATTTGTGTGATAGAAAAATATTAGAACAATTTGAAAATTCCGTTAAATTTAAGAACAGCAGATATGAAGTTAAACTACCTATGAGATATGATATTCTTGATCTTCCTAATAATTACGAAATTGCAGAAAAGAGGGCTGAAGGTTTAATTAAACGATTTGTGAATAATCATGCATTGTTTAAAGAATATAAATGTATCAATAATGAATATAAAGCTTTGTGAGTAATAGAAATTGTTGAACCCCAAGAAATAAATTCGACCAATGATAATTTGGCATACAATTTACCCTAGCACCCTGTTACTGAAACGGACAAACAGACTTTAACAACTCCGACGAACTGGCGACTTTGTCCCGGTAGCTCAAAACCTGCGGACCAACATACAAGAGGACACTCACTTCTCGACATCGAGAGTGATTATCTATGGTGGTTAGGGCCTCCATGGTTAATTAAAGATTCAAATTTATGGCCTAAGAGAGAGGAGTAGATGAAAATATGAAAGAACTAGAAGCTAATGGAAAGGTAATTCTCCAAAATTTTGTTCATCAGAACAACAGAAACCACTTATAGAGATTGAGCGTTTTAGTTCTTTCTTGAAGGCAATTAGAACAGTGGTAAGAATTAAAAGATTTGTTTTCAGTCTAAGAAGTCCAATTAAAGTCCAGTTAGTCCAAGGTGCATTATCTGCTGAAGAATTGAAAGAAGCTGAAGAATTATTGATCAAAGAAGTAAAAAATTATAAGGAAAAAATCATTACAGGTCAAGAACTTCAGGATTTTATATCAAATAAAGGTGTGACATGGAAATTTATCATAGAGCGTGCCCCATGGTGGGGAGGGTTTTAGGAAAGACTCGTAAAAAGTGTAAAGGGACCACTAAGGAAAATTTTGGGAAGAGCTCTCATCACATTTGAAGAATTGGCAACAATCTTGACAGAAATAGAAGCCATAATAAATATGAGACCACTAAACTATACAACAAGTGATTGCGGCGAGCCAGAGACAATTATACCGGCTCATTTCACTCAACTAGGAAGAGAAAATATTAGTTTTGGTCTACGTTTTGTTGAATTTGAAAATAAAATTTCTACCAAAGAAACTTTGTTAAGGAGAAAACGATATCAAAGTAAGTTGTCTAAACAACTGTGGATTAAATGGAAGGAACAATACTAATTGAATTTAAATTCAATTCATTAATTTAAAACTCCTGCGAGATACAAAAACTTAAAAATTGGAGATGGTACTGCTAAGCCTAAACTGTTGTGTGACTTGGAAATATTTAAGGAAATCATTCTTGGCAGAGATAAACTTATTCGTGCTTGCATAATAAAAACTGCTGAAGGACTGCTGAGAAAAGTACTTCAACTTTTGTATCTTTTTGAACTAGATTGCTGAATGATAAATGATTTCAGTATTTGATATGATTTTTTCCCCTACTAGTGTTTAAATATCAAAAAGAGTTTGTTTTATAAATTCATAGTTGGGAATTTTTTTTTTTGTGTGTGTGTGTGTGTTTTGCAATTTGTTGTTTATCCATTTAGTAAAAATGTTTCATTTCATGCAAATTTGAACCATATTTCAAAATGAAATGCTTATTGAATTAATAATGGTATTTAATTTTGTTTATATTATGTATATATATATATTCAGTTAATCGTATTCAGGTAAAATATCTGGCAAGATATGTTCATGTAGCTATATGTTAGAGTTTTTTTTTTATATTATTGATCATGACATTATTATTTTATGTTTAATTCTTTATACTTCAACACCTGTAGATTGAAAATTTTCTATTTTATCATTTGAGTTGTGAATTAAGGTTTATTATAAGATTATGTTTATCTTGATTTATCATTATGTACTTTCATGGGTCCAGGTGGTGAGTGTGTGGAGAATTATATGTTTTGACGCCAGATGGGCGATAAAGGGATGGCAATGCTCTATTGTTTACGTGGGGGTTACTCGGCTCCTGGGCTCAGCACTCTCTGTACTGTACGAGTGTGTGAGAGTCGATGGAATGTTTTTTAAGAACATTTTTCGCTTTTACTGTAAATAGATGTATCATAGTGTATTATAGCTGTAAATATGTGGTCGTCCAATAAAAAGGAAGAGAAAAATGATATCCCGTCGAATAATTGAGTATGTGCCAATTGATTTACTTTTCGATAGCGTTAGTTAATTAAGAAATCTACTGAACCAGAACCGGTCGCTAAAATGTAAATATATTAGATAAATGATGAAATATGAGCAGTTGTGTGAATTTTTTTATATGCCCATGCGCGCACGATAAAAAAAATATTTTTTTCATGATTTGATAGACAACATTATCGAGGAACTCTTAAAAAGTGCCAGTCAAATATCTTGAAAATTCAGAAAGGTATCGTCAATAGTGTGAGCGAATTTTTAGTTGTTCTTTAAAAGCTACTGAATGATAAGTGATTTCCCACAAACTGTCATTTTTTATTATCTGGCTTTCAGCAAAGGAGTTTGTACTTAGTGTATGATAAAAAGTAGATTTAGAAGAAATACTTAGATTTTGATACTTTTTTTTTCTTGGAATAGGTGGGTGGTTTTCTGGTGGTTTTCCAAAAAGAACTGAAGCGTCAATAAAACATGTAAATGAAAAAAGGAAAAATTAAAAACTACAATTTATGGAAAATCTGTTATCATTTAGTTGTTTTTAGAGAAAAACCAAAACTCAGCTCAGTCAATTGGCGATATGTTTCTGATTTTTCACTTCTATATATTTGACTGACTTTCTTTTTATAAGTTGTTCCATAGAGTTAACTAACAAATCATGAAAAAAAAATATATTATTTATCATGCGCAGATATAAAACATTTCACACAACCGCTAACACTTCATCAAATTTTCTGAAACTGGCATTACTTTTTTAAAAAGCCCTGCATGATATAATCGAAAAAATGTGCAAAACAGTTTTGAACTTTGAACATCTCCATAAAGATACATTCTGTTCTTCCACACATGAATACGTATATTGTACAATATCCATATAATCGAAAGCTATAGCAATGAAACATTTCGTAGAATTTATTTTACAGGGTGATCCGAAATAATATTTTTATCTTTGTTTTTTTTTACCACACCCACTGGTCCTTCCGATCAAATCGCGACTCGAAGCCGTTCAAATCGCCGTTTAAGTCGAACATATTATTCAACATCCTGAAGTTCCAGAGAAATCCAAGTAATATATCTTTAAATATTCGACAAAATGTCTAAAATTGAAAGTGTCCGGTGAATAATGGTCATACAGTCTATATAAAGTATAACATAAAAAATGCAAGAATTTCTTGAACGCATGGATTCCACCAATCGCTGAGGGATTAATATTTTTTTAAATCTCTACTATTTTAAATGTCACATAAATGCGCCCTTACTTTATAAACTCTTATAGCAGTATCAGAGAAAAATATTTATGATTACTTTCGAATCATTACCAACCATAATGTTTCAATTTTTCTCGGATGTGTTGAGATAGCTCTTCAGAAAAGCCAGAAACTTATTATGTAGAAAAAAAATTCATTTTATTAAGCGCGCTTTATTTATTTAATAATTTTCTTGCTGAATTCGGTTATATGTTTGGTAAATGATATAAGATTATGCTACCATGTCTGTACGCATGCTTAGTTTCTTCCAATGGAATTATGCCAATATTGATACCATTGAATATAAATCTATTGATACCATTACCAAATACAATATTGATACCATTGAATATATATCTATTTACAATTAAAAAACACTTTCATTTTGAAGGGATTATATAATTATACAATACAAATAACACACAATTACTTAAAATAATAAACACTTAAATATAAAAATCACAATACCAAGAGATATAATAGTAATTAAAAAATATTGAAATAATACAACTCGATAAATTACCATTACGCAATTAATGTTGACCAAAGACGTGTGAAAGAGAAAATGAATAAGAAATGATATTAAACGAATCGCAAGTGTTTGACGGTAAAGTTCTATCAAGCTCAAACTCGGATTTATCAAATATCGCAGGTAATGATAAAAGTTGACGTAATAGAAGAAACTATGTACTCTTGTTGTTCGAATAGATTAAATGTTGTCTTATTTTATAAAAAATGGTATCAGAAAAGATCTTTCCTAATTAAAAATCCATTTATATTCGCTTTATAAAAGAAAGACATATGCAACTAGTGCCAAAATACTGAAAAACTTACATTTTTTTCAAATCTGTGTAATGTGGCTGAAGACAGTGTCGGTGCCCAGTAAAACTGAATTGTTTTTTAGTAACGAAGAAGCTGGGTGTGCCCTATAGTATCACGTTTCCCTATTACCAAAAACAGTGGAGAGCGAATAACATGTCGAAAGATGCTTTCCGAAGTCAAGAGAATTAAGTCTCCTGTATCACTTCTTCCGTTATTTAAGCTGATGTTGACGGTCGGGCGGTTCTTGGTACGTCGGCAACATTTTTTGACGTATCAAAAACCATGTTGAACTGGTCATACCAATATTTTATGATCATGATACAATTTTGGGACTCGATGTCTTTAAACTAATAGATCTTTTTGTCTCTGTAAATGAACCATGAATGATGCGTGCGGAGTAATTTATAGAAAATATATTGTAGTTCTGGGATAATTTTTAATTTTAATATGTTTGAAGGACCATTGCACCAGTAAACTGAATCGCCATTGATTTTTACCAATTGATTAAAATTTAATTCAATTTCAATTATTTTGTGGATCCCTGTAAACGGAGTATGAAAAATATATAATATCTACTTCTGAGATATATGATTTCGGCTGTTTGAGTGATGAATATTAATTTCATTTTGATTGAAGTTTTGAAAGATCAGTAAAATTCTTTGAAAGAAATTTTCCTTATAGCATAATGTAACGGAAATATTTTGTCTGTTTCTGTAAACAAACTATAAACTCTACAGGCTTTATTATCGATACTACTTAATAGTATATAACACTGGTGTGCAAAACTTAATCAAGAAGCATAAAATGCTAATTTTAAAATATGTGAGTACTCAAAAGTAAATATATAAACATCAGGTGTAGCAAATAGGTATTATATCTACAACACACCTAGTTGATGTGACATCACCTTCATGTCACACATGACCACAAGTGTCACAGTCACTATCCAGAAACAAAATTTGGGATTTTTCATTCGTCCCATTATTACTCTAAAATGACCGTCATATGGTAATTCCACTGAGACGTGACTGTAACTGTTGCTTTGTGATGACTCACCAGGTGACATTACAACGAAGTCACCTTGTGATTCTCATGTGACTGTAATTTGAAGACTCAGTTTTGAAGTCATCGTGAGCATTGCAATGTGCTGAGTCTCCAAATAATGTCACAAAGAAGTCACATGATGACTTTCAGGTGACCTAGACTCTACTCTGAAGTTACGTTCTATTATGAAAAGTCACCAGATGATTTCATTTTTCATTACTTGTGAGCTCGTCACAAAACAGCTATCGTGATGATTTTACAATGGCGTCTCCAAATGACGTTCACGTGGGGGTCACAAAGTGACTTCGTTGTAAAATCATCTGGTGGCTTGTCACAAAGCAGCAGGCATGGTGACTTTTCGGTGGAGTGAAAAATGAGATTAAGAATGAGAAAAATGCAAGGTATAACATTTCAGTTCATGTAGTGACAGTGAACTTTTGCGAGATCATGGTGATTTCCAATAGACTCGCTGTGCTGTTAGGATAACACCTATTGTTTACACTTGCTGTTTATAATATTTTCTTTTGAGTACTCATGTATTTAGAAATTAATATTTTGTATTCGTTACTTAAGTTTTGCACATTAGTGTAGAAATTAGATATGAAAGCTATATGTATTTTATGAATATCTTGTGACAACTAAATGCTTTGGAGATGTCACTGCCGTTTAAACCATGTGTTGAGTGCTTCCATGACGTATATTTAAATAAAAGTGTAGAACTATGAATCGCATTGTTTTTTGCATTTCGGAGAAACACCTACTGTTTTTATTCTTTGCCTTGTTCAGCAATGACACGACTGCAATCATATTATCATGCTTTGAACTGATGACTGCTATACATCATTAATTCTATGAACGAACGGTTGGTTGGTTGTGTTTATGACGGCCAATTATCAACACGAGGGATATAGGCCCTAAGGGGGAGAGTGCCCTTCGTGGGGTCTTTCTAAGGGAACCTAACCCGTATTAACGCTTGGAAATCCTAGGTTCGAAGAAAACCACGAAAACTCCGAACGATTAGGCCGACGAGCGCGATTGGATTCTATGCACGAACGGATCGGCACGATTTTCTCAATTTACGAAATATCACAGATCTGGGTATCGCCACCATCTCACAATACTTCATTTTAGTAGACATTACCATATCGTCTCTTCTACTTTCATCGATTCTTATCGTATAATCGAATTTACGTTATATATATATATATATATATATATATATATATATATGGATTGCGTGAAGATATTTGACGTTATGAAAGTTTACTACATCAGGTTTACTTTAAAAAATAGTTTGTGTATAAATTATGGTTCGATAATGTTTTAAAGTACATTTTACTGACAATAAACTATTTCAAACTCAGTGAATTATAAGGATACGTCGGACAACTGGGTCAAGATTTTACAATGTGACTCCGGAGATTCTGGCAATTCAGCTTCAAAAGGCTAATATTCGTTTGAATTAAAGTCTGAACTTTTGTAAATATGTTTAGCTAGGTTCCCTGTAACAGACAGAAATGTTCAAAATTACATTTTTTAATATCTAAATATATATATATATATATCATCTTTCTTTCCTCATGGGTCCGGTTGCCCCATAAATATGGGGCAAGTAGACCAGGAGGGTCTATGTTCCACACGCGTTTGTTTTTTAAAATATTGGATATCAGGTCTGTTTGAAAAAGTGTAAACAACTAAAAAAAATTTTAAACCTGGCATATCATGTACATTATATATCAATTAAAGGACGTTGTAAGAGAAACCTTTACTGTCAGTGTATCTAAAAAAACACCAAACCTGAAAATATTAGATTTATTTATTCAACAAATATAAAAATTATGTAAGTACTTATGTTCTATAGTATCGGTAATAAGTAAAAATGTTACATGGATATTTTAAAGAAAAAAATAACAAGATAAATCTATGAACAATCTGCTACAAGTACTTAAGTATCTCATTCGCATATTTATTTACCACAATGGAAGTTGAATATGTTCAATAAACCTGTGAAGAATGTAATCATATGTTTATAGCGAACAAAACTATTTTTTGTTCGTTTCGAAAAGTTTCTACTAATCTCACTTTGCCTTATTTACGCCTCTTCATCTGTATCGTAAAATTTCTAGCTATGGCTATCACACTTATGAAATTTTGTTTGATTCCCCAAACATGTTTTTTATTTTATTTTATTATGTAATTTTAATAAGATACTGTGTAATTTTCTTTATTGCAAGAAAAAAATGGAGAAAGTAATTTCCCGTAGTAAGAGAAACTCAAAAATATATTTATAAGTGTTGGGTTAGCTGGATCCCATATGGTCCAGTTATCTCTGATACATGTCCCAGTTACCTCATTCTTGAAAAGTTAAAGGGGTAACTGGAACACCGGCTGTACGTTTGAAACCTGAAGTAAATATGTATAGATATCTAATAATATTAATGTATTTATGTGTCGAATCTTAAAATAAAAAGATTGTCCAATAAAAGTACTTAGCGTATTTTAATAAATGTTCAACCAAATGGACGTTGTTTTTAAAAAAAGAAACCTGAATTTTCCGCAATCTATCACAGCAAAGGCAGAGTTATGATTGAGTTGACACTGGTTGTTATAAGAATTCGAGATGGGGTGCAATGTTGACAAAAGTTAAAACTTCAAAAACATCAACGGTTTTTTTATGAAATAGCCTATGTCCCAGTTACTCGTGGGTCCAGTTACCCCAGCTTACCTTATGTGTAATAATGGATTACTGCAACTCATCTTTAAGAAAAAAAAATAATACAAATTGTACTTTTATAGGGACATGTAAAATACTTTTCTTTTTAAACATTGTCAGTAGTAATTCTTTAATACGTATTTTATTAAAGTACACTATTTTTAAAATATATAACTATATATCATAGAAATTAGATAATAGAGTTTCTTTCTAGGCTAAATGAAGAACAATGCATCGAAAAGCAAGCAAAATGAATTTAAGCCAATTGATGTTAACTGTTTTCGAAGATCATTTTCTACTCAATCTAGTTTATATGTTTTATTATTATTATTAAAACACTATTCTAAATGTACTGACGATTTTGGACACCTCTATATATTGCATATAATTTTTTATAGAAAGAATGTTTGTTTCGTACGAAATGGGACATGCTTAATGACTAAGTAGAAGTAAAGCTTAATTCGTCCAATAGGTGTTTAATAAACGCGATTTTAAAAGTGCACTTTTTTAACATTTCAATTTTTTTCAGGCCAAATATTTTGAAAGTCAGCCGTGATTTGAAACCATGCAATTGTTTGGTTTTCATTGGTCTTATGCATGTTGCTTCTCATTATATTAAATTTGCTTAAATTTTAATACAATCACATAAAACGATATTTCCTCAATTTAACGATACATTTTAGGGGTTCGGATCCACGTATATATTTATATTTTTGCGTTTAATGTTTGCTTGATATATTTTCTTTTTTAATGGATAATTTTTATCAAGGTATTTCTAATTGCAAGCAATGCCATCTTTTTTGTTCTATTGTTTTTCCATTCACCTATATGTGCCGATAATTTACTTGATTTAGTGAAATTCGAAATATCAGTTTAGTATAAATTTAATATCAAGAAGGTTTTATTTATATATTAAATATAAGAACTCTCATTTAATTTCTGGTTTCAGTATTTAACGTTATACAGTAATATTTTGACGAAAAAAAGCAAAACAGACTAAATTAGATTATACTTCTGAGGCAGAACACAATAAAATATCAATAGTAACTTCAATTGAAAGCAAAAGCTGGATCATACATGCAGAAATATTCTGAAGTTTCGAAAGTGGGTGAACATTAATATAAACATTTTGAAATAATTGAAAATGCTATATGTAGGTATAACATTTACGGAAAAAGCAAATAAAATTATCAATATATATGTGTATTTATTTTAATGTGCTTTATAATACAGGTTTATTACGAAAGAATCATCGGGTTCTGATACGTTACTACGTGCGAACTAGGAAACGTATATCTTTCCATGACAACTCAAACGAGAGGACGATAGCTACAGTTTCGCGCTGCGTATGTGTCATGCGCGTGTGGTTGCCATGATTACTCTGCGAACGTTATATTCAAAATGGCTACTGCACAACAACAAATTTCCACAAAGTTGCCTGTGGAATGGAAAGATCGCGGCTAGCACGATTAATTGATATCTTGAGACTGCGGATGAACCTCTCTCTAATTCGGTTCATTGTTTTTTCAGTAACGCTTGGTCGGCAGGAACTTTTGCCTTTACATAAACAACCGGTTTCTTTGAACTGTCGATACCAGCGCAAGATGCTTAGTTGGGTTGGTGGTTTGCATTTGTATACCTTCCGGAATGCTCTCTGAACGGTTTTAAGCAATGCACACTTTAAAAATTCTAATAGACAAAACGCTTTGTGCTGTCCAGTCGCCATTTTGTGTTGGGTTGATTTTTGACGGCCGATTATCTACTCTAGGGATATAGGCCCGATGGAAAAGTGCTCCCCGTGGGGGGATTTCTAAGGGAACCTAAGCTGTATTTACGCATGGAAATCCAAGGTTCGAAAAAACCGCAAAAACTCCGAAAGTTTAGGCGGACAGGCGTGATTGGGATCGAACCCAGCACCTCCCTTCTACCAGCTTCGAGAGCAGATCCTCTCATCCACTGGTGGGGCTAGATCAGGGACTAGATCACCCAACCGGAGCGCCCACCAAATTTGGCATAGGCTATATGCTCCGGAGGAGAATCCCCTCCAATCACCAAACGAAACCACTGCCATGCCAACAGGCCCAGAAAAACCAGAACAAACGGCAATTATTCAAAGAAAAGTTCAACAAACTGAAGTAAACTCACTTGAGATAGATACAGAAAATAAAAAAAATGAAAAAAATAATAATTATTACAAAACAAGTTAACAGACAAACTTCACAAACGAGGTTTTGGCTTGACGACTTTCTATATATATGTAACAGATAAAAAAATTCTTCATTCTAATAAAGTCCTCTAGTTCATAAAAAGTAATAACGAAATAAAAATGTCAGTTACTTTAACGTTGAACTAACACATACATGACAAAACAACAACTGTGCACCACCGGAGACAGAAAAGAGTCATCCTTTAGAAACATCTACCACCGTATGTCAGGGCTACAAGCTATAAATGTGTATTTTTAAGTGACGGAATCCTAGTTTATTGAATCAATACTGTTATTCCAATTGACTAACCAAAATAAATAGTAAAATTATCTATCATCACCAATAATCTGTAGAACATTAGTCCAGAAAACTTGAAGAAACTTCTTCAGCATTAAAGACACAAGTCCACAAGAGAGAAATGTCTTTGAATGAGAAATGTCCATAAAAAAGAAATGTCCTGTAAAAACTAAAGTTTATCAAAAAAGTCTTTAAAATTGATTGTCCATTAAAAGAGAAATGTCATGTTTTAGCATTGTTCATGACAGGATTCAATAGTTTAGATAAACACAGTAGTTTAGAGATTACTAAACTTAAACAGCCAAGTTGGAGCACAAATTAAAAAAAACATCGCCACTAATCAAGCTGTAACCAGAGAAGCAACACTTTACAAATGTATAAAAAATATATGAACTGTAAATCAAAAAGAATACTTTATGAATGAAAATGCCTTGTTTAACCTATTGTAGATCTTTTGCCACTGGTGGGGCTAGTCGCCATTTTGAATATGACGCTCGCCCAGCAACCATGGCAACCACACGTGCATGACACATACACAAAAATGTAGTTAACACCCTATCGTTTGAGTTGTCATGGAAACATATACGCTTCCTAATTCGCACGTAGTAACGTTTAAAAACCCTATGATTCATTTGTAATAACCCTGTATATATAAAGTAAAAATCCCAAAATTAACTTAAAAAAATTATACATATGGGTACATTTTTAAAAAATAATTCATCGAACGTTAATCGGTTAATCTAAACTAACCGATAACCTCAAGTTAAAGATGATTTTAAAGAGGCCTTTACCAATTGTTAAATCGAGCTTTGACTGTAAAATAAATTTTCATAATTTATTTGGTTTTTCTTCGATTGAATATTTTGTTTGTGTAGACAAGGAAATGAAAATTACATTATATTTTTATATTTTTTTCTTCCTGATAATTTTAGTGTGCGAGATGTTTTATTTCTAGGTTTAAGAGTTGATAAAAGGTTTGAGAACCCCTTGATAAAATCAAAATATTTCTGCTCTATTCAATAATTTATTTTTTCATTTCAAAATTCAATTCCACACTGTAAAAGAAAAGAATTTTTTCTTGATCTGACTAGACATTTTACGAATGAATAATATGACCTCTTTCAAGGTACAAAAGATTTGAAGGAGAGTTCTATTATATTCAGAAACCTATAGATTTTATAGATTAAACACAGCATTTCTGAAACAATTTTTCTTTTGCTGGCCGCAGTTTCGAAAATTTTAAGAAGTAACAATTACAGTGTAGTAGTCACTTTTATAAAACTGTTTCAACACGCATTTTTTTTTATCATATTAATACTGTAGTAAAAACTTTTATCTGCCTAAAAGAATACATTCCTGAGGGTTTTCAGTTTACGATGTTAAATATGCACTTTCATTTGTTAAACATGAAAAGGTTTACTTGAGGGTTAATAGCCTGCTATATTTCCTTTCTGTATTTTTTTTTATATATATGGTTGAGAAAACTGATTAATAAACATGGCAAATATACTTGAACCACGATTAAACTAATAGTGTTAAATTTGAAGCTCGATTATTATAATACCTTTGCCTTCAATATATAAATATATTAAATTTCTTACTTAAATAGCTACCAGAATTTCAGACAAAGCATGAAAACATAGGCTATCATATATATTATAATATTTCAAAATTATAAATAAATCTATAAAAAGAAAATATGTTAAGTGAATGGCAAAAATACACGCAATAATCCAATAGCGAACTTTGCAAAATTTTATTTTCTAAACAACAATTTGAATGTAATTAATAATTTCTATAATTTAGCATCAAATAATTATTATAAAATTTTCCTAATATTTCCGTATAACTAAAAAGAAAATAAGATGATATCATAATACAGTGAAGACCGAAAATCATTTACGAAAATTTATTAATAGATCTTTAATCTATATCTTATTTTATTTTTCATAGCCAGGTCAATTTTACCTAAATACATAAACTGAAAATTTCCTTTTATTTCTTTCGCGCACATTTTGTAAAGCCATGTTCGTTGAATTTTTCTTCATTTCATTATTCCTAATGATATTCAAAATTTTGCTAGCGAAATAATGTGTATATTGTTGACAGCATAAGGGGATCGAAACTTGTTACTTAACAATTTTTTTAATCGTATGTTCTGTATTTCTTAAAATCTGTCATAATTTTTCAATCTCCCTGTACTTTAAAACAGGCTTTACATAAATTTAATAATGTGTAGCTATTTATTAACTTAGATTATAATATGGATATTTAACATAATTTTACTTTCAATATATTTTTTATGAAATCTGACAGTAAAATGTCATGAGAAAACATTATGTTTTCACATTATATAATGCTGACTTAATGGCAGCACAATGTCGATTTTTCTACCTGTTCAACAATTTGATATTGTTGTTATTACGCATGGGCATGCTTGGCCGAACCTATGAAACTTAATGTTCTTGCGGGTTATTTTATTAAAGGTATTTCTCCCTTGCTTAATACTTTCTATTAAACCATACAAGAGTTTTAAAAATGACATAAAAGGATTTGAAATAGTTTGATGCACATTGACAGTAGAACTATTTCAAATTGTTTCCTTCTTTTTCTTTACGAAAACATGAGAGAATATAATGACTCGGCGAATAATTGCATAGCCTGCCATGACAGAGTTCACGGTAGCTGCAGAAACATTGGACATCGGAGCTAAATAGTAAATGCGTTGGCAATTGCTGTAGAGAGCGATCGGCGCTAGTTTGTAAACAAAATCACAGTGATATATCGTGTACTCCAAAATTCAGGGGCCGGAGATATGGTGAACAGCAGACAGCTTTTTGTTTCTCAGCTGTAGTCTGAGAATGTCCAGGTGATGTCGCCGATACTGTAGAATAATCAAAGAGTCTCTTTATACGCCAAAATGAATAGTCCTAGCATTGTAGGATTACACATATAAGGATCCGAACTCCATTTAGAATCTATAAACGGAATGGGAAATGACAACAGTTGTTATTATTAATAATCAAACACAACAGTACTAGTATATCTCTATGACACGATAAAAAACGTTAAAGAAATTCATGGATTGGGTGAGCACCATAATTTACATACAGAAGAACATGATCTATAGCGAAAATATTTAGTAATTAAATGTATGATAGTGCGTTTTAAAAATAATCGGTGGGTGTAATCCAGGTTCTGTAGATCCTGGAATATTAAAGATAAGTACGAAAAGAAGTACTCTGCAACTTTGTAGACAGGTTGTCTTTATTTATTGTAGACATTACGAATGTAAGTGCCAGAGAGGGACCCAGTGGGTCAGCTGTTATCAGAGAGGGAGTGATTAAGTTGTTAGATATTGTTGCCAATGCGTCGAGCTAAAATCTTGGTACACTGGACTATTATAACCCCAAAGAGATATCACTTAATGGTACTTGGAATTAAAAACTGCCCAAAAAACCGTTATTGGTATCATAAAATTTTAACGTACTTATACGAATGTAAAGCTGAGTAATGGAAATTATTACATTTAGAAGCAGCAACGCAGACATTAAACAATGCCTTACACCGACTTTAATATAAAGAGGATACATTTTTGATATCGAAAAAGCATTTATACTGACTATCCAGTGAACGTTAACAGTAAGTGTTTAAATTACAGCTGCCAAGGAATATATTGTCAAAGAATATCTTTTATATATATTCGTTAACAGAAAGGAAAGTATGCACGCAGAGTTAATAATTTATGGATGAGGAAAAAAAAAATTGCTTTTGATTTATTTTATCAACTGTTTTGACTTAAGATTGGAGCGTTAAAGGAAATGTTATTTAAAGCGTAAAAGAGGAGAAGAAATAGCTATCATTTATAAAAGAAATGAAGTTTTTTATTCAATTTATATTTATGAAAGGAATATTAATTTTAAAAAAGGAATAAATAATGAAATGTGATGATATGTTACTTTCATCATCACATATCTCAATATTTGAGAATTGGATTATCAGAATATTGATGTCCGATTTCTGAGTTTATCATAAAACTTTTATTTTTCTGCGATTTTCCAGAGAAAATAAAATAATAACAAATGTACATCACGTTATTATAATTCTTTTTTTTTTCATAAGAAAAGTACAAAAAATTGGGTAAATGAAGATTTTTTTTTTTTTTTTTTTGTATAGGAAGAGTGAACCTCTTCATTATCTTTCAAGCAATATTTACCAGACATTTATCATGCTATTGAATAATTCGTTAAAAATGCAAAATCATTTAAAATACATAATTTTTAAAGCATTTTGTTTTAAAACTTTGTTTTCAAAATAATTTAACTTAAAAAATTATTTTCTGCTATTCCAACTTTATTGTTTGATTTCTTTTGTCGTTTCGCTCTTACTAAAAATATTTTAACTACGGCTTTAAATTTAACATTCGAAGAATTTTCCTTCTAATATTAATTTTTACTGTAAATTTTTGGATTATTTGCATAAATTTCAATAATAATTTTAAAATATATATTTATAATTAATGCATTATTTTATGTACTTTACAAATCCCCTTTATTTCTCGAAATAAAACAGTTCGAAAATCGATTTCTCTTATTCTAGATTTGTCTTAGAGTGCACTTAAAGATATTTTTATCCAAATCATGAGTCAATTCCACTTAAACACAGACACCATTAACTAGAAATATCTCAGAAAGGATTTATTTCTATGAAATAAACCTCAACAGACGGCAAATAAATAATAAAACATTTAAACTTGGAAAAGAAAATACATTCACTACATAACATAACTAATCTCCTTCATTTTACGGGATATGAAAATTAAGACTTCAATTTCTCCTATCTTACATTTACATGTGAATATTTTGATCTTAAAGATATTTTTTTTCCAATCATGTCACTTTTCCACTTGAATACAAAGGCCTTTAACTGGAAATTCTGCTTGACGATTCATGGAACCATGAACTAAAGTGAGTTTATTTAGTATTTCTTGTTCTCTTCTATTAAAGAAACTGGGAATTTGGAATTATTCATTATTATTACTGGTATATTTGGAAAATTACAGAATTTGGCACACAAATTATGTTTCGGGTAGTTTTTGAATGAAAAAACATGTAAAATACATATTAGACACACGTTGTGAAGATTCGAAGTTAAAATATGATGAGACATTTTCATTTTTTTTTTTTTTTTATATTTAAATTGTCTATGTTTCCATATTTAGCAAATTCCTTATATTCAGCAATGATAAATGTAAAAGAAATAATGAAATATATCTCCATCTCAGATGATACAGGTGGTAAGTGAAACAATCATCATTTTAAGAAAATGAGCTGGAAGTTCCAATTACTTATTCGCTTTTATTGCCAAGTGCCTCCTTTATCAATTAAAATATCTGTGAGTTTTAGGTTTTATCAACAAACAATTTAACAGACGGTTGAAGACTATTGATTATCTTCAATCATATGACTAACTCAATTTTTCATCTTTTGTCACATACCACCTTTATTATCTGAGTTTTTGCTAAACTACAGTTAGTATTATTTTTTTATATATATTAACATTCAATTTATTATTTAAATTATGTACATAATAATGCTAATTTTGAAGTAAATATTTCAAAAACATTAATATATTTGAATAATTATTTTAAATTACAATGATGCACATATGAATTCATTTCGTTACGTAATTAACGTTGCAAATAACGCTTCATTCAGTCTGCATAGCATATGTGCAGATGATATGATAACCCAGTTAAGAACGAAATTGATTTTCGAAATTTTATTAATCCATCTTTAAACAATCGCCATTATACCTTTCTATAGCCAGTTCAATTTATCCAAACTACATAAACTGAAATTTTTATTTTATTTATTGTTTAATGTTATACCTAAATATTATTCAACATACACGGTTCCTTAAACAGCAGCATATGTAATTCTATAGCGAGAGCAATTGCTAGTATAATATGTCCCTGTATAAAAAGAAAATGTTTTAAATGTAAAAGAGAAGCTAATATAATTATTTATGAAGCAAAATAGCAAATTTTCTTTTGATGATTCTGTGAATACCAAAATTGATTTCCGAAATTTAATTAATATCTCTTTAACCTTTCTTCCGTTTTTTGTTCTCTACCAAAATCCACTTTACAAAAACCCAGAAATGCACCCTCGTTTTTTATGTTTTTCGGGAATTTTATATAAATGGAGCTGATAAGATTGATATAATAATTAGTTAATTAAATTTAAATAATATGCGAAATGAATGACTTCTTCAATAAAACATAATTCGAATTTATGAATGACAAGGTTTCATATTTTTTTTTTCCAGGATGCTATCTTCGAAATGCCCCATGCGTCTTCCACATCAATGAAAATCCCCAATATTTTTTATAAAAGTTTGGTTTATATATAGAAATAAAATACAGCATCGAATTTTATATATTTGAATTTAAAGGTAAAAAGAAATCAATATTTCAACAATTTTTCGAAAAAATTTCAAAATTTTTCAAAAAAAAATTTTTTTTAACCTTTAAATTCAAATATATAAATTTCGATGCTCTATTTTATTTATATATATAAACCAAACTTTTACAAAAAATATTGGGGATTTTCATTGATATGGGACGCGCAGGGGGCACTTCGAAAATTTCTAAGACGACGCGACGCGTAAATTCCATTTTTTTTTCTCAAAAATATTTTTTTTTGTGATACATCGATGCCATAATGCATATAATGTACCCTAGAATAATATTTAAGATGAAATTTACAAAAAATTAAAAAAAAAATGAAAAAAATTGAAATTTTGAAAATTTTTCGAAAAAATTTCAATATTTTTTTTTTAATCTTTAAATTCAAATATGTAAAATTTGATGCTCTATTTTATTTCGATATATAAACCAAACTTTTATAAAAAAAATATCGGGGATTTTCATTGATATGGAAGATGCATGGGGCATTTTGAAGATTTCTAACACGACGCGTAAAATTCCATTTTTTTCTCAAAAATATTTTTTTTTTATTTTTTTTTTTGTTATAAATGCATGCCATAATGTATATAATGTACCCTTGAATAATATTTAAGTTGAAATTTACAAAAAAAAATATATATATATATTTTTTTTTTAAGGATTTTAAACTCCACCGTCCCCTTAAAGACATTTCTGCCTTGCATAATATTTTCTATAAAGGAAGACAAGAGTGTTAAAATTGACAGAAAATAATTAAAATAGTTTTAAGAACTTTGACAGTAAAACAATTTCAAATTATTTATTAAAGTAGTGCGAGATGAGAATTTTAGTATTCCATTATTTGTATATTGATGTCAAATTTCTGATTTTATCATGACACTTTTATTTTTCGCCATCTTCCAGAGAAAGCAAAGCAATAACATATTTACATCACATTATTCTTATTCTTATTACTATTTTTCTTGGGAAAAGTACACAAAAACTGGTTAAATTAACATAATTTTTTGTATTAATTAGACGATAAAAATTCTTCATTATATTTCATGCACATATTTATCAGAAATAGGTCATGGTAATGAGTAACATGTAAAATCATTTTAAAAACATAATTTTTAAAGCATTTTGTTCTAAAACTTAAATTTTAAATAAAATTTAACACAAAAAATTATTTTCTGCTAATTCAACTTCATTGTTGGTTTGTTCTTGTTGTCGTCTAGCTCTTATTATAGATATTTAAACTCTTGCATTAAATAAAACATTAGAAGAATTTTCCTTCTAAAGTTATTTTTACTGAACACATTTGTGTTTTTCTATAAATTTCAATAATCTTTTTAAAATCTACACTTATAATTAATGCATTAGTTTATTTACTTAACTAATCTCCATTCTTTCTCGAAATAAAACAATTCGAAAATCAATTTTTCTTATTCCAGATGTGTCTTAGAGTGCACTTAAAGATATATTTATCCAAATCATGAATCTGTTCCACTTAAACACAGACTCCATAAACTAGAAATATCTAAGAATTGATTTATTTCTATGAAATGAGACTCAACAAACGATGGATAAATCTGTAATTAATAAAAAAAAAAAAAACTAAATGCATTCACTACTTTACTTAACTGATCTCCTTCATTTTACGGGATAGAACAATTAGAACATCAATTTCTGTTATTTTAGATTTATTTAAGAATACTGTGATCATAAAGATATTTTTATCAAATTCATGCTACTTTTCCACTTGAATCCAAGGATCTTTAACTAGACATTCCGCGTAATCGATTTAGTTCTAAGGCTTTTCTTTAATGATTCATGGAACAATGAACTAAAGTGAGTTTATTCAGTATTGCTTGTTTTCTTCTGCTAAAGGCACTGCAAATTTGGAATTATATTCACTACTACTATTCAATACTATTCTATGATTATTAAATTTCGAAAATTAAAGAAAAGAGCACCACAAATTAGGTTTCGAGTAGTTATGAAAAAAATGCCTAACATTAGAAAATTACTGTAATACTCAGAAGTTAAATTATTACGAGATATTTTCAATTTAGTATGTGCAAATTGCTTATGTGTTTTTTTCGCGAAGCCTTATTAGATATATCTAGAGCTCAGATGATAAAGGTGGTAAGTGACACAATCATCATTTTGAGGAAATGAGCTGTAATGGTCCAAATATCTATTGGCGTTTATGGTTAATTCCTCCTTTAGCAATTAAAATCTTTTTGAGTAGTGGGTCTTGTCAAACAGTAATCAAACAGATAGTAGAGGGCCATTTCTTACCCAGCAAACACATACCTTTGGGAAAACAATCGGATCGCAGCCGGCACTGTCGGTTAAGTATCGGCATCGGCACAGTGGTTTCGGTGAAGTGTCGGCAGCATGTCGGCAACTGAAACTTAAAAATCTGGCTTTTCGACAGCCGGTTACCATAATCGGTCCCCTTATTGTTAAATATCGGCAAGCGATTGACAACAAGCGACGCAGGATCGATATGTGATTTTTGATAGTGGCCCGATTAGATTTGCCAACATCGGTCCAAATTCGAAATATTTAATCTTTGCAGACTTATTTACATTAAAGTTCGAGATTATTTGAGAATATTAAATATATATATATATATATTTAATTAAGGTCTTTTATATATTTTCCTACTTTTCTTCAAGGAATCGTTATAAAAATATAAAATAAAACTGATATTTTTTTTAATCCTTATGTATTATATATCCGTATGTGATAAATAAAATAATTTAATATATATATATATATATATATATATATATATATTAGGGTGGTCACAAGCAACATGGGGAAAAAAATTGTTAACGTTTTCTTCGGGGTCACCCTCCTAAAAGTTGCCAATTAATTAGAAAATGAGATTGGCAAAGTTTCAGCTCAAATGAATAACATTAACCCGTGCCTCATCGAGGATGAATTCTTGAAAATTTGCAATTTTTGTCAAAAAATTGTCGTTTTTCTTTCTTTAAGTGAAATCTATTTGTCTTAGAAACCTGATTCTTGTTTTATTTTATAGAAACTGTTGTTGCCTTGAACTTTTACTCTCATCAAAACTTATATTTAATGAACATTTGGTATTTTCCAAGTCAGCTCGTGAACCATACCCTCAAACTCTGCATTTTTTAAACATAAATATAAAATGACAAATTAATAATTTTATTGCTTTTGATAATTTTTTTATATTATTTTCATTAATAGGCAAAAATAAGTGAACAATTTTTGTAACTTTAAAAATATTTCACGAATTATAATTGATTATAAGTTATCTAGTTCTGTATCTAGCAAGAAAGAGCTTCTCGATTTGTATTGCTCTTTGAACCTCTGAATTTCCCAGGCTGTTTTTGATACCTGTTATCGTTATCTATTTTTAGAATTGACGAAACATTCCGTAAAAACCCCTCCCCTTTTGATAGGATGGCAGAAATGAGTATTTTTTTTTTTAATTGGCCACATGTCTCATCAAATCATCGACAGTAAGCTAATAAGTAATTATCAACTTTTATGTATTTTATTTTATAATATTCGCAAAAAGAAACTGAACGCCAGAGAAGCTTCTAGACTTAGAGTACATTCACCAGTTAATCACAGACTTTAATTTTAAGTAGAAGGGTAATCGACTCCGCAAATAACTATTTCGTAAACAAAGAACGCAGCTCATTAAAAACAGGTTTAAAATTTTCAGGTTTAGAGAGAACTGTTGTTCACTAGGATGGAAAACAGCTTCACCATTTTTTGAATGAAGAAAATGTAGAGAGGATAGAAGTTTTAATTAATTGTGACGTTGACGAACAGTTACTACGAGTTCCACAACTTGAAAATAGTTTCGGAATAATTCAGGCGAAGGCTGTATTTTCAGCAGTTAAAGAGTGGGATGAAGTTGGTAAAATCCAGGCAATGTGTTTTGATACAAATTCAGTAAACACCGGTCGCCTCAGAGGAACGTGCATTTTTCTATAGCAGTTGTTAAAGTAAAAGTCTTCTGTATTTAACATGTCGCTACCATAATTTAGAAATTATTCTAAAAGATGTTTTTGATTGTAAAGCGGGCATAATCACTGCCCCTCAGCCAGATATTTAGAAAAGCAAATCTGATTGGGTGGTCTAAATTAAACCAGAGTAGGTATAAAAATGCTATTGAAGATAAAATACTACATATAAATAGTTAATTCAGAAGAAATTTCAAGTTCTCTTTCAGGACCTTTTAAAAATTAACAGATCAGGGATGATTATAAAGAGTTTATCCAATTGTGTTTAATTTTTATAGGACACATTCCTGCAAAAGACTTTTTTTCAGAGCACCTGGCGCTTTTAATCATAACAGATGGATGAAACAGGCCATTTATTCTCTCAAAATATATTGTTTCAGGGATAATTTCTCAATAACAAATTTAGAAAAGAAGGTATTAGAGACCTTTGCGTATTTTTAATCAATATTTATGTGAAAGCATGCTTCAATACTCCCATTCCCACTTTGGACCCCAATCCAATACCTGAAAATAATAAAATCACTTATTCACTACAGAAAAAATTCATAAAGAGGTTGCAGACAAAACAGTTGATAAAATGATAAACCGCATTTGGTATCAAAACTCGGATCAAGTTGCATTTTCATTTTTAGATATAATTGGAAAAAGAAAGTCAACATAAGCATGGCTGTAAAATTAATGTCATTTGAAGAAGAAATGATGATGGTGATAAAAATTTAAGAGAAACAAAAGGTTTCAACGAAGTGGATTATTTATTGAACAAAGAAGTCAATGTTTTTGTTTCATCTCAAACTGTAAAAGTTTTTAAGAGATGTTACATTAATAAGCATTTTTTTAAATACTGATCCCAATATATGGTGTGAAAATAAACCTTATTTGAAGGCAAGAAAACAGTGAATGGTTTTAAAGTTGTCAGTGACACAGCTGAAAGGAGAGGAAAATTAAACCGAGATTTCAATTCCTGTTTAACAAAAGAAGAAAAACAAAAATAGTATGTGTTAAAAGTTGTTTCTGAAAGTAGAAAAACTTTTCAAGATTCTTCAAAATTCACCTTATTTATGCCATTACCACCTTGATCCTTTCCGGCGCAGTGGTCCCGTGTCGGGACTGCCTAATTTTAATTCCAAACTTACAAACATCACGAAGAATATTTTAATAAAATTTTCCTTTTACAATGAAAAGTTAAAGTAATGTTTTTTATTTCTAAAAAAGTCGTTTGTAAATTTCAGTGTTATCAATCATTTCATTATTTTACGAACAGAATTTTTCTGTACTGGAAAGGGTTAACTAAATTTGTGACAGACAATTGTAAGGGATAATATCATATTTTCTTTATTATGCCTCCTTTCTTGTCATACAACTTTAATAATAAAATGCTTTTGAGCATTATTTGTTCTCATTTTTATACTTTCTTTGCCCCCTTTTTTTTTCTTTCTTTCAGTTTAAAATACGATTTTTTTTCGTTTTCTTTGGGTTTTTTTTTTTATTAAATTAAACCCTTTATTATGTAGAAAATGAAAACAAAAGAAAAACAAAAGGTCGAAAGCAAATGAAATAGAACGTTACAATTTTTTTTCGCATTTTCATAAAAAGTAAATTTTTAGGATTCAGGTGAAGTCGAGACCTGAAAAATGCGCATATTTTTAAATCTATACATTTTTGGAAAAAAATAGTGTGTGGTTCTTCAAAGAAACTTTTTTTTTTATAAAATGAGACCTTAATTATGTTTCTAGGTTCAACTGTATATATTTCATGAAGGAAAAACAGCATTCTTTGGCGAAAAATCACGTTTTTTCCAAACATAAATCTCAATGAGGCACGGGTTAATATTATCCAAATGAGCTAAAACTTTGCCAATCTCATTTTCTAGTCGATTGGCAATTTTTTGGGGGGTCCCCCAGAAAAAAATTCGAAAATTGATTTCTTGTGACCACCCTAATATATATATATATATATATATATATTTCATATAAAATTCTCAAAGTGATAAACAGAAAAATTGTCAAAAATAGCCTATATTTATTTATTTAAAAAAAATGTTTTTGAATTCATTTTAAAAAGAACGTACAGTATATTTGAATCATCAAAAGAATTTTTTAAATCGCTCCTTAAACTTATTATTCATTACAAACTTATCGAAAAAAAATTCTTCATTATTTTTTTATAAGATTCATAAGTTTATTCAATATATTTTCTAATTATATATTCATTTTAAAAGCAATAGCTAAATTTGTTACGTTATTTAAAAATCTAATTACTAAAAAGTTTTAAAAATTATTTTACAAGCTATAAAAAGATAAAAAAATCTACCCATCTTTTTAGCATTAAAATTTAAAAGAAAGATTCAGAAATCTCTCCCTTTTAAAAAATTATTTACCAAACAAAAAAAAAAAAAAAAAAAAAAAAAAGAGATAAATTAATATTTCTATTTTATTTTAAGATAAAAAAAATATTGATAAGTAAAAGAATTAATTGCTACGTAATCATTAAAAATATGTTCAACAATAAAATAATTACTCTTAAATTTATAAGTAAACCAATTCGTTCGCTTTAAATAATTCGCCAAGATATTTATTTCATTCATTTAAATACTAACATTGGGCAACAGTGGTTTCGTCCTAGGACTAAAATTAGTTGATTCCAGATCAGTTTTTGACGCTGATTTCGAATATGCTTTCCGTTTATCTGTAGGTGGTCCAGGTTTTGAGAAATTTGCATATTTAAATTTATGCATATTTAAGCTTTTTTGGGTTCTTTTATGCAAAATTTAGATACAATATACGTCACATCTAATTACGCTTTCTAGATAATGACTATTTGACTATTTTCTTCTGATAAATGTCACGATTTGCATATTCTTAACATTTATTTATCAGTTATTAAGCCTAATTTGTATATCTTTCAATGGTGTAATGTTTACATCACTATCAACTTTAAAATATTTGACACAGAATTGACGTAATGTTTTTCTAAACTAGATTTTTATGCTGATTACAAATCTGCATTCTGTTTTCTTCTGTCATGTCTAGTTTTTGAGTAAGATGAATTTATACTGTTGCACGGCGTTAACACAGGTTTGGCATAAGATGGTTTTTAGGGGTGTGTAATTCATTGAGAAGAAGGTGAACAGGGTCAGATTCATATCAGAGACTTAAACAAAAATTTATGTAATCGAAAAATAATAAGTAGTAAAATCTATCCTAACTAGTTGAATTTTATCATACAAAGTATCATAAAAAGCTATTTATGGCTTTTTTGACCAAAAACTAAAATTTCACCTTTTTCAAAAACTAGACATGATAGAAGAAAACAGATACAAGATTTGAAATCAGCTCAAAAAACTGGTTTAGAAACATATTAGCGTACTCGTGGGGCAGAAATATTTGAACATCAAAAAACATTATTAGAAAAAAAACATGAAATATATGCAAATTAGGTACAATATTTCACAGTCACATGTCAGTGTAATCTCATAAACAAAGTTTTTGTGAAGTAAATTAGGTAGTAATCATAACATAAAACAAAAAACACTGTTTGATATTGTTTTATACCTTAAATTTGCAAATAATTTTATAAAATTTACAAATTTGCATAAATTGAAATATGCAAATATCTCTCAAACTTGACATGCTGGAATAAATCTAAAACTAAATTCGGAATCAGCACAAAAAAAAAAACGCATAAAAAACAACTAAATTCTGTTTTAGGACAAAGCAAAAGTTTAAATTTCTTGACCAGTGTTATTAAATTTTGGATACACAAGCATAAGACAATTACGAAAAAAAAAAAAAAAACCTTAAAAGTACTTTAAAATTCCAAATTTTCTATCTACTATTTACCTACAATGGCAAACAATCACTTAACGAAATTCCTCCGCCTTATTACCCCATAGAATCCTCACCTGAGCAAGCCTCAGTGATCAAGTGGATAAGCCGTTTTCCTTCAGTCCTTGAGTTTGTCGGATCGAATCCAACCTCTTTCATCGCCGAAATGTGCCCCTTTGAAATATTAACAAATGAACATGCCAAGATGGCTCATAGATGGCGCCGTCAAAATGTTTTTTTTTTTTATTATTATTATTTATGGTGGTGTCGGGCTGCGGTCTGCATTTATAAGGTTAGCTATCGGCATGCTTTCGGTATAGTGTCATGACGATACCGGATCGTCTATGTGCCTCATGAATCGAGCCGCATTCGTGCGGCGTATCAAAAAAGATACGGAACCGGTAACGGCAGCCGGTATCGTTACAATACCGTTTGTAGAGAATTTGAAGAAAGAAATCCTTGAAATTTTCTTATTTTTATTGCACAACACAAAAACAAATCTTGACATTCACGAAAACTTAACACACAATGAAACATACAGTTCTGGTTTCAGAATCAAATTTCTCTAGTTAAAATTAACACTCTAATTAGTATGCTTTCATCACATGAAAGCCTTAAATTACATTATAAAAATATATCCCCTGCCTAAACTGGGTGCAGATAATTAAATAGAATAAAGAAAGACAATAATGCAGCAGGAGCAACATTCTCCATGCCACACTCTCAGTAAAACCAAACATCAAATCACTGATGATGTCATAATTAAGATTTCACAACAGCACAGAATGCATAGTGCTGCCATCTGTCAACAAACAGAATAACTAAACCTTAAATTTGATTTCTAATCAGTGTAGCACTGAACATACTCCCACCCATCAAGAAGCTATTCTTGATGCAAAGGAAGTAAACAAAGTTTTACAATAGGTCTTTTAAAAATACCCCTAGCGGTTTTAACAGTTACTACACGGACTATACCATCCTTACCTGGATGAATTTCAATAATTTTGCCTAATGGCCAAACAGAAGGAGGAACATTATCCTCTTTCAAAATTACTACATCATTTACTTTAAAATTTTCAGTATTTACTCTCCATTTTTTTCTATTTTGCAGAGTACTCAAATAATCAATACTCCACCTTTTCCAAAAACATAATTTCAATTTTTGTACAATATCCCAACGAGATCGTAAAGACAAATTTTCCTCATTTAAAGGTTCAGCTGGGGAAGTTATGACATCACCAGTTAAAAAATGAGATGGAGTCAATATATTTATACCTTCTGAATTGTTATCACTATCAATTGCCACTAATGGTCTAGAATTCAAGATGGCTTCAATTTGAGTTAAAAATGTATAAAGTTCCTCAAAAGTTAAATTAGTATTTCCAATTACACGTTTGATATGAAATTTTACAGAACGAACAGCGGCTTCCCACAGTCCACCAAAATGCGGACTCACTGGAGGAATCATATGCCACTCAATGTTTCTTTGAGACAAAAAATAACAAATTTTTTCATTTCTTCCAATTGAACAAATAAATTTATATAAATTTGAGAGTTGCCTTTTAGCACCTACAAATGTTGTGGCATTATCACTATACACATGTTGAGGAGCTCCTCTTCGAGAGCAAAATCTGTTTAGTGAAGCAATAAATGCCTCAGAGGTTAAATCACTCACCAACTCTAAATGTAGAGCTTTAGTTGCAAAACAAACAAATAGAACAATATAGCATTTAGTAGTTTTCGCTCCTCTACCTCGATATTTCAAAATATTAATAGGCCCTGCATAATCGATTCCACATGCAGAAAATGGCCTGTTAGGAGTGACTCTGTTAAGAGGAAGATCTCCCATTAACTGTTTCGAAGAAGCTGCTCTATATCTACAGCAGGTAACACATTTATGAATACAATTTTTAATTATCTTCTTGGCACATACAATCCAATAACTCTGTCTAATGATACCCATTAACAAATTTAACCCAGCATGAAAATGCATAACATGAAAATATTTAACAATTAGCACACTTAATTTATGTTGAGTTGGCAAAATGACAGGATGTTTTGCATTGTACTGGAGGGGTGAATTTCTCAGCCTACCTCCCACCCTAAGTAAACCATCACTATCAATAAAAGGACAAAGTGAAAAAAGAGAACTTTTTTTAGAAACTGGTCTGTTTGATCTAATACAACTAATTTCATCTGCGAAATATAGCTGCTGAATATAAGAAATAATCAAATTACCTGAATGTCTTCTTTCGTTTGTCGATAAAGGAAGAAATTTACCTTTACTCAAAGGACTGGTGTTCATTTTGCCAACTTTCTGTTTGCAATTTCTCACAAACCTAATACAAAAAGCTAAAACAACAACAATTTTAGTAAAAGAAGAATATTTTTCAAAAAGTAAATCAATCAAAGAATTATTCACAGTTACTGGAAAACAAAATTTAGAGTTCCTTTTCTCTTTATTTACAGTGTCTAAATTAGTTTTTATTTGAGGTTGTTCAGGCCAATGTTCTTGACTTAAAGAAAGCCACTTTGGGCCCTCCCACCAAAGGGAACAATCAGGAAGATCCTTAGGAGATAAACCTCTAGAAGCAATGTCAGCTGGATTTTCCTTGCCTGGAACATACCTCCAACAGTCAGATGGAACAGAGTCTAGAATTTCTGAGGTTCTATTGGCCACATAAGGTTTCCAACACCTAGGATGAGATGACAGCCATGATAGAACTACTTGCGAGTCGGTCCAAGCATAAAACTTAATAATGAAGGTATTCAAAATAGTCACTAATGCAGAATATAGTCTGGAAAGTAGTAAAGCACCATTGAGCTCAAGCCTTGGAATGGAAACTGATTTAAGGGGTGCTACCTTGCTTTTAGCAACTAAAATGGTCACCTTTGACTTCACTTCACCAGGTTGAACCACATATATGATGGCGGCATATGCTGATTCTGATGCATCGCTAAATCCATGTAAAATGAGCTCTTTACTGGAAACTTGGATCCATCGGGGAATTCTAATAGAGCAAACTTGTTCAAATTCTTCTTGGAATTTCTTCCAATTTGCTTGGAAATTTTCAGGAAGAGCAGTATCCCAGTCTAATTTCATCAACCACAATTGCTGGTAAAACATTTTTATAGAGACAGTACATGGAGCCAAAAATCCTAATGGATCAAATAATTTGGCAGATTGTGAAAGAAATTTTCTTTTAGTTATGTTATCATCAAATTGTAAATTAACTTTAAAGACAAAAACATCATTTGAAGAATCCCAAATAAGCCCTAAGGCTTTGGAACAGTCATCAGGATGAATTTCTAAATTTGTTGACTCAAGAGAATTTGAAGATAAATGATTCACTACATCAACTACATCGGAAGAATTAGATCTCCACTTCCGTAAATGAAAACCTCTATTTTCTAAAGCCAGTGAAAGTTTCTCAACCATTTTAATAGCTTCTTCGCTTGAGATTGCACCGGACATACAATCATCAACATAGAAACTATCTTTAATTATTGAAGCTGTTACAGGATCATTCTTTTCAATATCCTTTCCAATTTGAAATAGGCAACGAGTAGCTAAAAATGGAGCTGATGATGTACCATATGTAATAGTTCGTAGCCTGTATTCCTTTATAGCTGAGTATGCTGAGTCACGCCAAACAATACGCTGTAAATCTTGATCTTCTGGAGCAATCAAAACTTGTCTATACATCTGCTGAATATCAGCGGTAAAAGCAATAGGATTTGCTCTAAATCTTATCAAAATGGTAAAAAGATTTGGTTGTGGAATTTGTCCAACAGCTAAAACAGAATTTAACGAATTAGCATTAGGAGGTTTGCATGAACCATCAAACACCACACGTAACTTTGTTGAAATAGAGTCGCTTTTTATAACAGAATGATGCGGAAGATAATATACTTTGTTGCTTGCAGGATTTGAGTTTTTGTCGATAAGTGTCATATGACCAAGGTCTTCATATTGCTTCATAAAATTTCTATACTCATTTTCAAAATTTTTATCAAATTGAAATTTTCTCTCCATAGCAAACAAACGTGACACTGCCATGGATTTAGAATCGCCTAATGACATCACATCTTTATAAACTGGCAATTTAACTTCAAATCTACCTTCTGGTGTTACCTTGCAAGTTGAACAAAAATGTTGTTCACAAAATTCTTCTTCCTCAGACAAATGGGGTTTATTAACATCTATTTCTTCTGCTTGCCAAAATTTTTGTAATAATAGATCAACATTGGATTCGTTTTCAACACTAAGAAAATGAGATTGAATACTAGAAGAATATTTACATTTAGGTTCCAATTTTCCGGCTACCACCCAACCAAACATAGTGTTTTGGGCAATTGGCTCATTCTCGGTACTAACAATTCTACCATATCTTAAAATAGTAAAGAAACAGTCAGATCCCAAAATAATATCACATTCTTGTGGTTTCATGAAATCTTCATCTGCTAACGTAATATTTTTAAGATACTCTATATTTTTCGTATCAAGTAATTCTGCAGGTAATTGAGATGTCACTTTAGGCAGGATGTATGCCTGAACCTTTAAGGACTCGGTAGAAAGCTTTGAACCTACTGTAAGAGTTACTGAACCACGAGTTTGTCCAGCCAATACTCCAGCAATTCCATTTAATCGAATTCTGTCATTCTTTCTTTTTAACCCTAAAGTTCTTACGACATTTTCACTAACAAAAGAACATTCCGAACCAGAATCGAGTAGAGCTCTAAAAGAGTAAGGTTTATTTTCATTATTATATAAGAGAACTTTAGCAGTAGGTAGGAAAGAAACACATTTTGAATTATTGAAAGAAGCACTAGAATTAATTTGTAATTCGTGAGATGTTGACTCCTGTACAAATTCTTTATTTGACTGGTGGTTTTTATTCTCAGATGAATTTGGAAAAACTTTATTTTCAAACTTAGCAGTGCAAGCATTATTACTTTTATTCTCTTCATGTAAGAGTGTATTATGTTTACTTTCACATTTAAAGCATTTCAAATGAGAATTTGGACATTCCTTAACTTTATGAGAGTTTAAACATAAAAAGCAACAGTTATTACGCTTAATAAAGTTCTTTCGAGCAACAACATCCATGGATTTAAATTTAATACATTTATAGAGCGGATGTATTCCTTGACACTTTAAGCACACCTTTGATTGCTTATCATTAGAACTGTACTTGGAACCAACAAAATTTGAACTTTTGGAATGTTTCACATCACTTTCATTGTTAGAGATGAGCTCTAAAGAAGAACATCTTACACTTAAGAAATCAAAAAATTCTTTCAAAGTAGGAAATTCATTTTCTGTACTTTCAATGGACCAAAGTCTTCGGCTTTCCGAATCAAGTTTTTGAAATAACAAATATATTAACCATGGATCTCTATTTGTAGCTTCATCACCAACAGCTTTCAAACCCCTAATAACTTCATCACTAGTATTCAGCAAATTTCTTATATTTATGCTATTAGGATGCAGAACTGATTTTTGTTCTAAAAATAATTTAATCAAAGAATTAACAATTTGTTTCTTTTTATCATATCGATTTAACAACTTTCCCCAAGCTTCTTGATAAGATTCATTAGAAAGGGGAATATGCTTAATTAATGTAGCTGGTTCTTCAGAAAGTAACCCTTTAAGATACTGGAATTTCTGAATGTTACTTAAACCTACTTGTGAATGGACAGTGGAAACAAACATATCCTTAAAATTTGTCCATTCTGAAAATTTTCCAGAAAATACTGGAATATTCAATTTTGGTAGTCTAATATTACATTGATTAGGAATAGTAACAGAAGAACCTTGCACAGAATTGTGTGTTGCAACATTAACAACTTCTGAAGGATTCAAAGAATCTAGTTTGTTTTGATATTTAGTTTTTAACTGAAAATACCTGTCTTCAAATTCTGCTAATTCAGAATCATCATCATTTAAACAAGAATCTAATCTTAAGAACTCTTTAAGTAAATCATCTAATCTTTGTAATCTAATCAAAATTTCATTTTTAGTATTCACATTATCAAAACTATTCTCTAATCTAGTTACAGAGCCTTTCACCCTACCTCTCTCAATTTTAATTTGAGCAGATTTTTTTTCATAATCATCCATTTTACACAATAACTTATAAGCAGAATAATTTCCAAAATAAAATTAATCAGATAACTTGAAAACAAAACTAATCAAAATTACTTCAAAATCAAAAGTAATCAGAATTGCTTCAAAACAAAACTAATCAAATTAAGTTCAAAAACAGAAGTAACTGAATTAAATTCAAAAATAGAACAAATCAAAGTCAAAAACAGAACTACTATAAAATGTTCATAATTATTCTTTCATACGAACAATAGAATTTTCTGTTCTCAAATGTGCATAAAATTAAAAATCTTCAAAATTCTTCAATGTAAAATAATAATTCACCATAATAATTAAATATTCAAATATTTCAAGCAAATAAATCATAATGTTCTTGAGAACAACAAGTAAATAAATCATAATAATCTTGAGAACAATTTTCTTTTTCAAGAACTATCAAAACATAATATTGTAGAATACTATTTTTTCTTATTTTATCAATTCAATAATGAAGATACTAAATTGTTCTCATATTCTAAAATAATATCTTGCTAAATGCAACTTCAGTAGAAAAAATTAAGCTTTAGCATCAAAGAACAATTTCAAAACAAAGCAAGTACTCACATATCACGCCTAAGTGCCTCCAATTTTCTTTATGTAGAGAATTTGAAGAAAGAAATCCTTGAAATTTTCTTATTTTTATTGCACAACACAAAAACAAATCTTGACATTCACGAAAACTTAACACACAATGAAACATACAGTTCTGGTTTCAGAATCAAATTTCTCTAGTTAAAATTAACACTCTAATTAGTAAGCTTTCATCACATGAAAGCCTTAAATTACATTATAAAAATATATCCCCTGCCTAAACTGGGTGCAGATAATTAAATAGAATAAAGAAAGACAATAATGCAGCAGGAGCAACATTCTCCATGCCACACTCTCAGTAAAACCAAACATCAAATCACTGATGATGTCATAATTAAGATTTCACAACAGCACAGAATGCATAGTGCTGCCATCTGTCAACAAACAGAATAACTAAACCTTAAATTTGATTTCTAATCAGTGTAGCACTGAACACCGTTGGTAGTGGCGACCGGCTGTCGTCCGATGGCTTACCGATAGCTCGGTGTTTGCTAGGTATCTTCAACCAAATAATTAGCTTTTTTTTTTCATTCTGTCACATACCACCTTTATTATCTGAGTTTTTAGCTAGACTACAGGTATTATTTAATTCTTCGAATTTTAATTATAATACATTCAATTAATGTTTAAATAATCTCCATAATATATTTAATGTAAATATTTCCGAAACATTATTAATATTTTATTTTTATTATAAAAAATAAGCATACGAAAGAAATCATTGTTTACTTAACTAACGGTGCGTGTACATACGGGTGGTGTTAAATTAACCTGGAATATGCGGAAGTGGATGGCCGAAAGCATTTCCGGAGAAGCCATGGCGGTATCTTCAGCCTTCAAAAGAGTACTAAAGACTGTCTGCGTAATATTTTATTTAATATTTTTCATTAGTAACATATATGTTTGGCGACATTTTATGTTAGTGTTGTCCCATACGCTGATTTGAATTTTCGAGGTAGCCTGTTCATAGGTATATTAAATTCTGCCTTGCGGTAAAGCAATGGTATAGAGAGGTGTCTCTTACTATTCTTCAGACGAGGATCTCTCCTGTGAGGTTCCGCGTGAGGAATAGATGATATGAAGGCATTTACTGCAGGGCCGGATTTGTTCCGCCTGCAGGACCGGACCTGTTCCGCCCATCTTTAGTGTATTTAGTTGAGTTTTTTCGCAGTGACCGGACGACACGTTGATCAACTGTGATATCCAGTACTGGCTCAGTACACATAAAATAAAGTTTCAAATAGTTAATATCACTTATTCTACTAAATAAAAGAATTTATAGAATCTTTTCCTCTTACCATACATATGTCTAAGTGTACTCTTTGTTTTTTATCCTAATAATAAGATTATTCCACTTGAATACTAGCGCCATTAACCATAAATAGCTTGAAAAAAATACATTTAAAAAATTTGCGTTTGAAAATTCAGGAAGTGGTGAATAAAAGGTGTTTTTTTTAGTGAGATTTATATATATATATATATATATATATATATATATATATATATATATATTATACACTGGAAATATAAAATGGAATGTAATTCATTTGAACTATACTTTGCGTATAAGGGTATTTTTACTCTCCTATTGAAGTTAATATATGATCGAGTAATTTTGAGTTTTGCATGCAACCGTGCTGTCCTGAATTCTAAAATTTGTGTGGGAATGACATACCTATTATATCCTCTTTAAAATTTCAAAAAGTGTGCCAGATTCTCCGTGATCTGATTTTCAAAGGGATTATTGCAATGACGTAATATTTCTTTATTTATGGTCGTCTAGCTGGTACAAATACAATGGTAGGAGTTAGACTCAATGAATAATTCGCATCTCGCCCTAGTGGCAAACAAGACTTGTGTTTCATCGCTTTTGGAGGTGTGGTTGCCACGTGCTACTTTTACCAGTGGATTATTTTGAGTAGATTATACGACTGAGAATTCGCAAGAGTGATAAGTTTAGTTCAATATTTGAAAAAGAATAATTTTGTAATTCTTGGGTTTATCTTCCAATGACATTACGGTATTTTAAAGTGATATTTTGATAGACGCTATTATTTTAAAATCGAGAAACTTCCAGTACTTTCTTTAGCCAGTTGAGCCATTTTTAACTCTCGTCATGATTAACATTAACAGATTAAATTAATATTTTACTTATGTGTATGTGTGCGCGTATGAAATTACGTAAAATAAAAAGTCGTAAAGAATGGGTCGTAAGTTTTCTTAAACTTAAATTACACTATGTGCAAAACAACTTAAAAGATGACAATATTCAAAAAGATGCTAAATTACTTTAATACCTTAGTACTTTCAACCATAAAAACATGGTCTTCGTCAGAGGAACATAAGAAATACTATTGTTATTAACGTCTAAATTTTAAAATCTACGTAGATGGTGACGAAGGGAGTGAAAGTGAAAGTCAATTTTTTAGATCCGGGAAACAATGGGAAAATAAAACATGGATATAGGAAAGTGAATTATTACTCGTTTTATGATACATTAAGCAAACTGAGCCAAATTCTGGGGATATTGTAGGATAAAATATCATTACAAACAGTATTTTCTTTAGTAATAATTCCTATTGATTCGCGGATAATAAAATCATTTTTATAATAATAAATATGTATACATATATATATATATATATATATATATATATATATATTGACTTCTACTTTCACTCCTTTTGTCACCATCTGAAAATTAGACGTTGATAACAATAGTATTTCTTATATTCATCTGACGAAGAGCATATTTTTATCGTTGAAAGTACTAAGGTATTAAAATAATTTAGCATCTTTTTGAATATTGTCATCTTTTAAGTAGTTTCGTACATAGTGTAAATTTAAGTTTAACTTTTAAAGATGAATTAAGCATTTCTATTTATTTATTTACTGATGTAATTTTTCTTCTCTCAGCTGAATGATGTTTAACCTACTACAATGTTAAAGCGCAATTATTGACTAATTCATTCAATTTTGTTAGTTAATCTTAATCATTTTCGTTATTGCAAATCTCAAATACAGAAAATGTCAGCATTGAAATCTTATCAAATGGAATTAATAATTACCATAATAAAAAATCTTACTGACTAAACCGATCCAGCTTAACATAATTTTTTAAATTATGTTAACAGACAGATTAAATTTAACAAACAGAACATAATTTTTACAGTCTATTTCCACCTATATATGAGAAACATTAATATGATAGATTATTATAGATTTCGCCACCCCAATAGTATGCTTTGAAAATTTATAGAACTTATTCGTCTGTGTCTGAAACGAATTAAATTACAAAGATTTAACGACACTTCAGAAATTTGTGAAGTTTTCTTGTGACATGTCGATTAATATTGAATTTATAATTAATTAGTATTAAAAATAATTGAAAATGACTTTTTAGAAATAAAAAGTAATATCTTGTTCCAGTTTATTATTACTGCAATTTCAATTAGGAAATTTAAAATTATGTCTAATTCACACTTTCTTAAAGTTACTGAAAGAATGATATTATTAGAAAGTTTATTGTGTAGGATAATGAGTTTGGAATTATTATGTTCTTACATATTTGCAGTTTATTGAATTTGCGATTTCGAATTATTAGTATTATGTGTACAAACATCTTCCATAAATTTAATGATTCTTTTTTTTTTAATTTAGTGAGGTCCACCTGCGAATATAAAGGAAAAAAATATTGTAATAAAAGAACAGAAAATATTTTTTTAAAGGTCACAAAATGATTTTATACTTTGTCCAGAGAAATATTATTTGCTTGATACTAGATAGTTTAACAGACTATTAAATAAAAAACAATGTACGATTACTTATACTGAAGAAAAAACCATAAAATTTTATAATTTATAACAGGTTTATATACCTTTTAGTCTAGTTATTGTGTAGTTGAATTACTAAAGGTTTTATAAACAGAAAAAAAAAATGAGTACAAATAAATTTTGAACAAGCTGTAATGCATACATCCTATAAAATGCACTCTAAATTGTCTCAAAAAAAAAAAAAAAAAAAAAAAAACTTCTAATATTTTACCTGAGGGAAATAAAATCCGTAATTGAAAGAAAATTAAAAGAAAATTATATAGTTGTACATAGACTTGAGCAAGTTAATTAATATATGTACATATTTTCTTTGTTTCCATATAATAAACTTAAAAGTGAGATGCCGCAGAATAAGTTATTTTATCAGTATCATATGTAAATCTTTATTTTAAATCAATCAGTCGCGTCGTTATTTTAACAGTCATAATATGATTTCAAAAGGCATGATATGATTTTAACAGCCATTATATGAGGATACATATATGATGTAATTTGTAAAAAAAAAAAAGAAAATATGTTCTCACGCCTTAATTTGTTTTAGATAAGTGGTGCATTTGAACAACAATTAAACAATGGGCGGCAACATAAAAAATATGTAAGCTTTTTAGCATTTGATAAATAAATTTAGAGATTTAGATAAAGGGATTTCTAAGAAATTGTTTTATTCTATTACCGGCTTCAAAAATATTAAAAAAAATATGAACCGAATGTTTTCTAAAGTAGATAAAACGCGAGTATTTTCAATGATTCTTCTATAAAAACATTGCAAAAATGAATCATAAAATGATGATAAACAATGTAAGGGTCTATTGATCGAGCTTGACAGTTTTGACAGCAAATTATAATGGTTGTATAAGACTACTTAGTTATTCGGGAAGCAGATCTCTTCATATTTTAATGGTGTAAAATCGTTAGTTTTAGAAATTAAATGAAACAATGGCTGCCTATGATCATTATCAAAGTTTTGTTTTGAAACATTTAGACATACAGCACTTAAACGGGAAAGTAAAGTTCAGCAATTAATAGAAATTTATATGGTACCACACTCACTTATAAACAAGAGAGAGATAGGTAAAATCAAATGCTGAATTTTCTTTCTCACTTGATTTTTTTATCTGCATGGCTATTTTTAGTTCGTTGCTATATTTTACATGTATGTAATTCCTTTAATGTATATTTGTTCCGCAAAAACAATTATTTTCAGACAATGAATAAACAAGACAATTCCAATGATTGTAGAGGGTTTTTTTACATTTCGTTTTACAACGAAGCTTTTAAAATTGATATTTTACTGATATTATATTTTTTGAAAGAAACAATGAAAAATTTAATATTTGTAAATTGTTTTAAAGCTTCGAAAATTAGAAAAAGGAAATTCAGTAAAATGTAAATCTGCGTTGACCGTTGGGAAAATTATACTTAGCCAGAAATCACAGCAAACAATGCCCAACATATGAAGTTTTTATCGATGGTACACTGTAAAAAAAAAAAAATTCCGCAACGTTCCTGGGAAAAAATGGGCAGCTGAGTTGTCCATTATTTCCAAGAAACATTTCTTGAAAATGACTGGAACTTTACTGTATATGTTAAAAACTTTCCACAGAAGTGCCAGTAAGTTTCCTGCGAAATACCAGGAATATTTCAGTTGACAGCAAAACATTACTGGCATTTCACAGAAAGCTTACCTTATTTTCTACGGAACGTTTCAGAAGTGCTCAAAAGGTGTCTGTTATTTTCCAGAAACGCTTCGTATGGGTAATGGGCAACCCAAGTGCCCATTATTTTCAAATAACATTTCTGGATTGCTTCTGGATTTAGCTCACTAAACTAAAATAAATAAAACTGTACAACTGCATGTTTTATAGATAGAGTGAAAATGAAAAAAAAAAAAAAGAAAATAATAGCATATATGTGGTTTAACTAATTTTAAATCTTAGACATAAATATATAATTCTTAAATGCAAACCCATTAGAACATAAATAATATTAAGGCGCATATTTGTTAAAAACAAATTTGTTCTAAAAATAATATAGCATATAAAAATATTAGCGGAACAAGATAGAATATTATATTTATAGCAACTTACTCTTTTACGATTATCTTTTTCTTTTAATTTACAATCCTTTAAATGGGAGAAAAAAAACTGTTTATGTCCAACAAGGATGCTCTATCTAATTGATTAATTTCTTTTTTCATTTAAATTAACCAAGCTCACATAGAATCCCTAGTTTTAGACTAAAGATTTAGAATTAATATGTTGTCTTTTAAGGGTACCACCAAACATGATGCTCTCCAATTTTTATGAATTCAAAGTATATTGTAGAGCTCTTATCCCTAATTATTCTAGTGAAAGTATATTTTCAAATGGGTCTTAGATTCCCAGAAATTAGGGGCCGAAGTTCAGCATACGTTTCAAATACTAATTAGTTTGCAGCTTTCAACGAGTATTACGTGGAGTGATCTCAGATTGCTCACCCGCCAGCCAGAGGAACAGAGTTCGATGCTACCTCCTAACTGTTTATTTTTTTATATTAATTTCATATTTTTGATACTTTACAAATTTTAATCAAAGTTGTGAATTTTTACAGCTTCGAAATTTTGATATTTTCAAATCGATTTATGTTTTTGATCTTTCACGAAAACTTCTATTTTTTGTGTAATTTTTATACCAAACTTTCCGTTGACGGAAATACAAATTAATGTGTGCAGAAAGTTTGTTTTCATAATATTATTATTATTTACCTTTTTATATTTTAAATACAAATCTCAAATAATGCACAATATTTTATTAGAAAAAAAAACCAAAATAAATATCTTTTTAATATTTGGTTTGTTCAATATATTAAAATATGGCAAATGGTGAAATACAAAATTGTTTGCTATTACTGACTTTGACATTTAAGTTTAGTAAATATAGAATTAATCGAGTGACATATATTGTAAAGGTACTCAAAACGGAATATTTATACGAAAAAAATCCCTATAATAGAGTATAACTTCTTAGTACTTGTATTCAAAAGAACATAAAATATATCAATATTTTTTTAAATCTATTCTGATATTATTATGAAACACTATCTAACGATTTCTTAAAAAATGTGTATCATAAGTTATATATCACGCGGAATCCGCAGACGATTTTTACATTTCCAGTTGACAATTTTTGCTTTATTATCATTATTTGTTAGAATGAAAAGATATTTTGAAATTGACATCAAAATTATTATTTATAATTTACACGAAAAAATAAATTTTCAGTTAAAATTCAATAAAGTAAATATATATATATGATATATTGTTTCTGAACTTTGCTTAAAATGTAAAAATATATAAATGTAAATAATAATAAAAAAAAAAAACGCTAAACATAAAATATTTTAGATTTTCATCAGTAAATATGTTAGTTTACAAGTTAGATAAAATACATATAAATTTTCATGAAGAAAAAAAAATCCTAAACGTAATTGTATATTTTTTACGAAAATATAAAAAAATCAAATTTGCAGCAATTCAAAGTGTCAAATATATATCAAATTTAAATCAAATTGTAAACTGTCAAAATATAAAATTAATTAAAAAAGAAAAAAAAAAGTCATAAGGTAGCATCGAACTCGGGCCGTGCGGGTGGCGTGCGAGCCTTCTGCGTCCACACCACGAAAAACACGTTGAAAGCTGCAAACTAATGTGTATTTGAAACGTATGCTAAACCTCGGCATCCAGTTTCTGAAAATCTAAGGCCCATTTGAAGAAATCCTTTCACAAGAATAATTAGAGATAAGAACTCTAAAACATACTTTAAATTAATCAAAATCGGTGAGAATCATGTTTGATGGTCTCCTGGTTAATGGAGATCCAAATAATAGGTGTATTTTTTTTTTTTTTTTTTTTTTTTTTTTTTTTTTTTTTTTTTTTAGACGGGCTGCTCGTTAAAAATTAAACAGACAAGTACGAAGGATAATCTCTTAGCGATGTCACAGAGGTATTGCATTTTCATCTGCATGGTCTTGACAATAGAGACGTAAAGGATTATGTCGTCTATAGATTTATTGGCATTCCATATTGATTTTTTTTACATTCATTTAAGGAATTCGTTTTCGACACTCGCGCGCGAGCAACGGATTATAGCAAAAAAATAATAAAATGGCGGCCGCAGCGTTTTGCTGTTTCCATTTTTTATTCAGGAACGCTTCAGATAAGAAAACCAGAATTTCACAGGAAAGAGCTAAATTATTCTGAAAACCTGAGAAAAGGCGAAACGTTCCTGAATTTTACATGGAACGTTACCACTTTTTTTTGCAATGTAATATTCGAAAATTCGAGTTATAAATGTAAATAGCATGATATAACAATTTGCGAAAATTGCTCTAAGCCAAAGTGGTGCCATGTAGAAATTCAGTGCTGACATTTCATGAATGAATTTAAATATATTATAATACTAGCAGCCTTCTTCCGCTACGCCACTGGGAATTTTCCTCATAGTTCCATAACTAAAAATTTAGAATATGTTAAATATTAAAACAATACCTGAAGTATTGCGTAACTGTTCAACTCCAATCGAAATACGTTCAGTAGAACTTTAAATAAAAGGTAATCTTTCACAATCGGGTTCACCTAGATTTGGAACTTTCTCTTGGAATGTGATTTTCTGCAATCTGATTTGTTGTCAAGTTTGTGCTTCAGAAAAATCAATAGCCCAGAAGAAACTTCGCTACAGAGAAGTATCATCCATGAAAAAGTACTAATCATGCAAGAAGTACAAAACATCCACAAAAAATTGTTTAACTAACAGTGTAAGTCCCATCAAAATACATCCAGCAAAACCGAAATTATAAACGCATGGAAGAAAAGTCAAATTTGCAATTTATATAATTACAGTAGATGTATCTTTCATAATTGTGTTCACCTTTCTCTATAACTTTTCCAATAGCTCTATAACTAACCAACATATAATGAATGGTTTTATACTAAGACCATTCGTGAAAAGTTATATAACAGTGCCATTTGGATCAAAATCTGTTCAACAGAATATTTTTAAGGCTAACCGTTAATAATCAGAACCACTTAATGATTAATTTTTTCCTTTATCTCTATAACTAAGCAACTTAGAACACTGTGTGTATATACAAAAACCGTTCCAAAAACGTTACTTAACTAATAGTGGCATATCCTATCAAAATATTATAAACAATCGGAATGAAATAAAAATTTACGTTTTAAATATGTAGTAGATGATGATGATACGATTATCTGTAATAGAATTCATCGTAAAATTTTCGCTTCATACGTAAACGATGCTTTCAACATTGTAGCGAATACACCGATTGGCGAGGTATCCGATTACGGAAGATTAACCAGGTATCCCATGAATAACTACCCGAAGAAAGGTGAATATACGGCTTTTGTGATAATTTTATGTCAGCCGAGCGCATGTAATAAATCAAAAAATATTGTTTCCATACCTTATTCTTATTTTATAATTTTCATTGAAAATATAAACGTTTCACTCATTTAATTTAAATACATACATTTAAAATACATGCCTTACACTAATTTCATTGAAAAAAAAATGAAAAGTGAAACAATAATAGGATATAATTGCATGACTTAAAACAAAGAATTGTTTTTAATTGACATATGCGAAATGTAACTACTGCTATTTGCAATTTCTAAATGATAATGGCGAGATTTACACACGACTGACATAAAAGTACCCATATTTTTTTTTCTTTTTATCCATGAGCAAATGGTAAATCGCTATGTATTATTTCAATTCAAATTTTTTCCATTGAAAAGTGGTACTTAGCATTATGAGGACCATGAAGTAGATCACCAAAAATTGTTGACAATTGCCAATCTTGTTTATCGTTTGCCAATTACGTTTAAAACAGTAATTTAACATTCTTAAATACACAATTTTGTTAAAATTAGCAAACTGTTTAAAGTAAATAAATAAATAAAATATATAACATACAATAAACCATTATTTAAAAAAAACTATAATAATAAAATAAATTTAAAACTATAATAAACTATCAATTGGACAAACAATAAGGATTGCTGTAATTAATGTAATTGTCGCCATGCTTGGCGCAATTGTATTGACATGGTCAGGATGTAAGTACCAAACTTTGTTTAGGCCTACAAACATTGCTTTCATTTTTAAATATTTTCGTTTTATAAATTTAATTTCTCAGTGGATTGCTTCCTTGTATTTACCTTGTATTCAGTATATATTTTTCTTGTTTTCATGGTGTTTGTATTTTTTTTTTTAAACTCATATAGCCGGATTAACTCTTTAACCAAAAGAATTAAAAAAATATTTACTTTGAATTTCTTCCGTTGCTACAGTAACGGATTTACAACATGAATGAATATGGATAAATTATTACTTCTAATGTTAGATATTTCGAGGTTTTGGCGCCAAAGACATCGCCAAATTAGAAAAAAATATGAAATATCTCATGAACTATTAGAATTAAAATAATTTTGTTAGTACAATTCGATTCAGCATACAAAAATACACTAAAATACGTTATCAGTTGAAAAATAACTATAAAACCAGATTTTTATGGAAATTTTTTTAAGTCTGTTCTATTTTTTACCCCCCTTAGCGTTGGAATTTTAGAAAATCCTTTCTTAGCGACACTCTATGTCATAAGAAGTATTTTTATCACAATTTTCAAAATTTTAGGTTCAGTAGTTTTGGCTGCGCGTTGATTAATACAAAATCCAGACTTTCTTATATATATATATATAGACTAGCAGCCTAACGCCCGCTACGCTGGTCAGTTTTTCTAAAGAAACCTTGAATCAAATGAAATATATCTGTGAATTTTATCATGCATTTTAAAGCAATATGGATATTTACCTGGAATGCCCAATCTAATATGTGACAACAATATGAAAGTTATTACGCTATTATATCTTTGAGCCATACAAAATTTAATCTGTTAAAGGTCAACTTCTTTCGTTGATCATTTGGTGTAGTATTTTGTGAAGAACGATAGAATAATATGTAATATACTAAAAGGGTTCAGGAAAAATTATCAATGCAAATCTCATCAGAATCTGTTAATTGGACATACTGAAAAGGCTAATCTATACTTCTATACTCCTATTATAAAGAGGAAAAAATTGTTTATTTGTCGGAGGTAAGCTCTGGAACTACCGAACCGATTCAAAAAGTAATGGTATCAAAATGATGGTGTTCGTCCAACTTAGAACATAGGCTATATCTTATGTCGATGCCACTACCCCAAAGGGGGTGTAGGAGCAAAAAACGTTCTAAAAATGCGATTTTAGCGTTACTGAAGGGCCTAGAAATATGAAATTTTGAATATTAGTTACTTATAAGATATAAATGATATCTAAGAACAGTTCTTAAACAATTCGAAATTTAAAAAGGGTGAAAATGCACAAAAAGCGTTCTAAAAAACGTTCTAAATGGTAGTTTCTACACAATCTCGGGAAATACCAAACCGATTTAAAAAATATTGGTGTCAAAATGATGGTGACAACGCTTGCTCCAAGATAGGCTATATTTTATGTCGGTGCCACTACCCCAAAGGTGGTGTAGGAGCAAAAAACGTTCTAAAAATGCAATTTTAGCGTTACTGAAGGGCCTAGAAATAGGAAATTTTGAATATTAGCTACTAATAAGATATAAATAATGTCTAAGAACAGTTCTTAAACAATTCGAAATTTAAAAGGGGTGAAAATGCGCGAAAAGCGTTCTAAAAAATGTTCTAAATGGTAGTTTCTACACAATCTCAGGAAATACCAAACCGATTTAAAAAATATTGGTGTCAAAATGATGGTGACAACGCTTGCTCCAAGATAGGCTATGTTTTATGTCGGTGCCACTACCCCAAAGTGGGTGCAGGAGCAAAAAACGTTCTAAAAATGCGATTTTAGCGTTACTGAAGGCCCTAGAAATATGAAATTTGGAATATTAGTTACTTATAAGATATAAATAATGTCTAAGAACAGTTCATAAATAATTCAAAATTTAAAAGGGGTGAAAACGCGCGAAAAGCGTTCTAAAAAACGTTCTAAATGGTAGTTTCTATACAATCTCAGGAAATACCAAACCGATTAAAAAAATATTAGTGTAGAATGATGGTGACAACGCTTGCTCCAAGATAGGCTATGTTTTATGTCGATGTCACTACCCCAAAGGGGTGCAGGAGCTAAAAACGTTCTAAAAATGCGATTTATGTGTTACTGAAGGGCCTAGAAATATGAAATTTGAAATATTAGGTACTTATTAGATATAAAGGATTTCTAAGAACAGTTCTTAAACAATTCGAAATTTGAAAGGGGTGAAAATGCGCGAAAATCGTTCTAAAAACGTTCTAAATGGTGATTTCAACACAATCTCAGGAAATACCAAACCGATTTAAAAAATAATGGTGTCAAAGTAAGGGTGTCAAAATGACGGTGACAACCATTGCTCCAACATAGGCTATGTTTTATGTCGGTGCCACTACCCGAAAGGGGGTGCAGGAGCAAAAAACGTTCTAAAAATGCGATTTTTGCGTTACCGAAGGGCCTAGAAATTTGAAATATTAGCTACTTATTAGATATAAAGGATTTCTAAGAACAGTTCTTAAACAATTCGAAATTTAAAAGGTGTGAAAATGCGCGAAAAGCGTTCTAAAACACGTTCTAATGGTGGTTTCTATACAATCTCAGGAAATACCAAACCGATCTAAAAAATAATGGCGTCAAAAAGATGGTGACAACCCTTGCTCCAACATAGGCGATGTTTTATGTCGGTGCCACTACCCCAAAGGGGGTGCAGGAGAAAAACGTTCTAAATTGCGGCTTTTGCGTTGCGGAAGGACCTAGAATCGTTAAATTTGGAATGGTAGTTAGTTATAAGATATCAATGTTCTCTAAGGACATTTCCTAAAAAAAATCGAAATTTAAAAAGGGGTCAAAATGCGCAAAAAGCGTTGTAAAAAACGTTCTAAATTGCGATTTCTATGCAATCTTAGGAAGTACTGAACCGATTTCAAATATGATGGTGACAGATCTTGCTCCAAGATAGGCTATATTTTATATCTGCTTCCACTACCCTAGAGGAAATTCAGGAGCAAAATGCGCAAAAAGCGTTCTAAAAACGTTCTAAATGCCGATTTGTCGGTAATATCTCAGGAAGAATGAACCTGATTTCAAACGTAATGGTAGAAAATTGACGCTGACAGCCTCTGCTCTAACATAGAAGCTACTTTATGTCGGTATTACTATTACCAAGATGTTGCAGGAGAAAAAAAGCGTTCTAAATTTCGATTTTTTTTATCGGTAGGGGCTAGCAACTTAAAATTAGGCAAGGTACATATTTATTAGATATAAATGATCTTTAAGAACAGTTTCTAAAAATTAGAAATTTAAAAAGGGGTGAAAATGCGCGGAAAGCGTCGTAAAAACGTTCTAAATTGCGATTTCTACTCGATCTAAGGAAATACCAAAGCTATTTCAAATGTAATGGTTGCAAATCAATGGTGACAGTCCTTGCTATAACATAGGTTATATTTTATGTTGCTGTCACTACCATCTGAGGGTTGCAAAAGCAAAACATGTTCTAATTTGCGTTTTTTGCACAACTGAAGGGTCTAACAGTTTGAAGTATGGAATGGTATTTACTTACAAGATGAAACTGCTTTCTAAGAACAGTCGAAAGAAAATTCCAAACTTAAAAAGATGAAGTGAGTGAAAAGCGTTATAAATTACAATTTTTAAGCAAACTTATAAATTACCAAACCGATTAAAAAAATAATGATGACAAATTGTTGGTGATAGAACCTGCTCAAACATAAGCTATATTTTATGTATGTTCCACTACCACCACAGGGTTGCAGGAGCTAAAAACTTTCTAAATTGCGATTTCTGTGATACGGAAAAGGCTAGAAACTTTAAATATGGAATGGTAGTTACTTCTAAAATATAAATTCCCTCGAAGGAACGTCGAAAATAAATTCGGGTGAAAATAAAAAGGGGTGAAGCGAAGCGGAGGTGCGAAAAGCATTCGAAAAAAGTTCTGAATTACGATTCTATGCAATTTCAGGGAATATAAACCGATTGTAAAAGTAATAGTTGCGAATCAATGGTAACAGTCTCTGATCCTACACAGGCTATATTTTATGCCGGCGATTCTACCACCTGGGGTTCACAGGAATAACAAACGTTCTAAAAAAGGCCTTTAAAAGCTTTTTTAATTACGTTTCTGTGGAATATTAGGAAATAACAATTCGATTTCAAAATTAATGTTGGCAAATTAATCGTGACAGTTCCTATTTCAACATATCCCTTTATGTTGAGAGAGGTGTGGTAGGACTTGGAATTTGACATGATGGTTAATTTTAAGATGTAAGAAGATGGTTTCTAAAAAATTCAAATCTTCAAATGAATACTGAAATGAGCGTATTAATTGAGCATAAAAGTTTCAAAATATTTTCTAAATTATCATTTATTTAGTTTTATTTCGTTTTATTAATTTAAGTCTCATTTCTGCCTAATGCAGTGTAATAATGATGTTTAATCAAACCAGGCATGTGATTTCCGCGTTTTTGCACACGAGTATATTCTTAGAGAAAATGATATTTCATTTAATCGAAACATTTTTGCGATTTATGAGAACAACATTTTCTCTAAGAATATACTGGTGTGCAAAAACGCGGAAATCACATGCCTGCAAACTGTGTTTTAAATAGTAATTTTTGAATTATTCCTCAAAGTAATATGTACCTTTTAATAAAAATAAAAAAACCTTTTAATAAAATAAAATATTACCTTTTAATAAAATAAAAATTTAGTTAGTACCTTATAATAAAAATTAGACATATAAATATCACTTGGCATATTTCAAATATTACGCGAGCAAAGCCGCGGGGTTTGCTAGTCATTCATAATTTGGTTCACCTGCTTCTAAAACATTCAGCCTTAATTCTATAATCAAGCAACCTGACGACCAAGCAACACCAAGCGAATGATATGTGCTTTATACTAAAACATTCACTGAAAAAATTAACTAACCGAGCAAGTTTCATCGAAACCCACTTATCAGGATCTTTTAAACAGGAAAATGTACCGAAACATTTCATAAAAATAATCTAATTACCAGTTTAAATCCCGTGAAAATTCATTCAGCGGAACCTTGAAAAAAAAAAAAAGCCAATCTTTCGAAATTGGGTTCATCTGATTTAGATGTTTACCCATAATTATTTATTTAAGCAAAGTAGAATATTATATTTTATACTAAGATTTTTTCTGCAAATTATCTAACTAACAATGTAAGCCCCATCAAAATTAATTCAGTAGAAGGAAATTTAAAAGAGGCCAGAATGAAATTTCTCTATGCATTTTATATACATTGAGATAGTTAAATATAGCTATCATAATCGCGTTAACCTGATTATATAGAACTCTCAGGGATGTAGGGGTAGGTATACGTCGCATCATTTCTGGATTTTTAAAGAAACTCTGCACAAAATCCATAACTATAGCATTCTGGTATACATCCTCTGTCTGTAGCGTATTATCCTCCAATTTTCTTTACTATACCACAGAGAATTTTTCCGAATAGCTTCGTAACTAAACAATTTTGAAAGATATGATAAATATTGAAAAAATCCCTGAAATATTATCTAAGTAACTGTGCAACTGTCATTAAAATCCATTCAGTAAAACTTGAAAATTTTCCTAATCGAGTTCCCCTAATTTTAGAACTCCCGTAACTATTACAAAGCAACTTGGAACAATGGTTTTTAGATTAAACTATTTATAAACCAAATTTACTATCTAACAGTGCAAGTTCTGCAAAATTATGTTCAGTAGAATCTGAGTTATAATCAATCGAAATGAAATAGGAATTTACGCTTTACATATAGTAATAGAAGCCTTCGCCCACTACGCTGCGCTGGTCGGTTTCTCCAAGCGAAACTTTAATCAAACGAAATATATCGGTGTATTTGATCTTGTTTTTCATAGCAATAAATACATTTATCTCTAATGATCATACGCGTTGCTGACAACAATATGAACGCCATTACAGTTTTATATCTTCTAATGTCTCAAAAAAATTTGGACTGTTATGAAGCAAATCTTTTATTTGATTATTTATAATTCAATATAAAAAAGAACGGGAGAACAATATGTAGCATATTAAAATCATGCTTGAAAATTAAAAAAAATGCAAATCTCATCAAAATCCGTTCAGTAAAACCTTCTAATAAGACTAATTTTTCATAATCAGGTTCACCAGATAATACAACATTCAGTTATAATTCTATAGCAAAGCAATGTAAAATAGTATGTGTTATATACTAAAATCTTTCCTGAAAAAAATATCTAATAACAGTGCTAATGAACTCAGTAGAACCTTTTAAAAAGGCTAATATTTCAAAATAGGGTTCACTGATTAAAGAACTTTCGCACATAATTCTATAACTGAGCAACGTAGAATAATATGTGTTATATATGAAACACTTTCTTGAAAATTTATCTAACAATGCAAATCTTCTCAAAATCCATTGAAAAGTACTCAAGTTATAAGCGGTCGGACCGAAATTTCCCTTTTTATTTTATATTTGAAGTTGATAGTTAAATATATCTTTCATAATCAAGTTAACGTGATTGTAGAATTTTTAGGAATGTAGCATAGACTATACGCCGTAGACCTTCTGGTGTTTTTTAGAAACTCTGCACTCCATAGCTATAACATATATACTCTCTAATATATACCCTCTGCCTGTACAGATTTTATCCTACTTTTTTTTCAACTACACAACTGAGAACTTTCCTCATAGTTCCATAAATAAAAATGTAGAATGACATTACAAATATTACAACAATCCCTAATATTACCTAACTGTGCAACTCCAATCAAAATACGTTCAGTAGAACTTTAAATGAAAGGTAATTTTTCACATTCGGGTTCACCTAGTTTTGGAACTTTCTCTTGTAATCTAATTTTCTGCAATCTGAATTTTTGCCAAGTTTGTGCTTCAGAAAAACTATAACCCAGAAGAAAACTTCGCTACAGAGAAGTACCATCCATGCAAGATTTACCAGAAATAATAACTAAAAATGTAGAACGACATTTCAAATATTACAACAATCCCTAATATTACCTAACTGTGCAACTCCAATCAAAATACGTTCAGTAGAACTTTAAATGAAAGGTAATTTTTCACATTCGGGTTCACCTAGTTTTGGAACTTTCTATTGTAATCTAATTTTCTGCAATCTGATTTTTTGCCAAGTTTGTGCTTCAGAAAAAGTATAACCCAGAAGGAAACTTCGCTACAGAGAAGTACCATCCATCCAAGATTTACCAAGCATCCACAAAAAAAATCTAACTAACAGTGTAAGTCCCATCAAAATACATCCAGCAAAACTCATATTATAAACGGGTGGAAGGAAAAGCAAATTTGCATTTTATATAATTACAGTAGATGTATCTTTCATAATTGCGTTCACCTTTCTGTATAGCTTTTCCAATAGCTCTATAACTGAAACTAAGCAATGTAGAACACTGCGTGTATACATAAAAACCGTTCCAAAAAGATTACCTAACTAATAGTGGCATATCCTATCAAAATATTATAAAGAATAGGAATAAAATGCAAATTTCCCTTTTAAATATGTAGTAGATGATAATGATACGATTTTCTGTAATAAAATTCATCATGTTGCGGAAGATTAACCAGAAATTCCATGAACAACTACCCAAAGAAAGATGAATATATGGCTTTTGTGATACTTTTATGTTAGCCGGGCGCAAGTTACAAATCAACAAAGATTGTTTCCATGTATTTTTCTTATTTTATTATTTTCATTCAAAATAAAAACATTTCACGCATTTCATTTATAATACATGCTTTGCACTAATGTCATTGAAAGAGATAAAAAGTAAAACAATAGGAAATAATGCCATAACTTAAAACAAACAATTGTTTTTAATTTACATACGCGAAATGTAACTACTGCTATTGGCAATTTTAAAATACTAATGGCGATATTTACATAGGGATACGGCGGACATAAAAGTACCCATTATTTCTTCTTATCCAGGAGCAAGTGATAAATCGCGATGTACCTATTATTTCAATTCCAATTTATTCCATTAAAAAAGTAACACGCATTGTTCGGACCATGAGATAGATCGCCAAAAATGGTTGGAGTTGCCAATCTTGTTTATCGTTTGCCAATTACGTTCAAAAAAGTAATTTAACATTCTTAAATACATAACCTTGTTAAAAATGGCAAATTATTTTAAGTAAGTAAATAAATAAAATATATAACATAAAACTGCATACTATAAACTATAATAAATAAAAATTATAATAATAAAATTAATTTAAAACTATACTAAATAAACTATCAAATGGACAAAAAATGAGGGTTGCTGTAATTAATGTAATTGCCATGCTTGGCGCAGATGTATCTGACATGGCCCGGATGTAAGTACCAAAAATATTTAAAGTCGTACAAACATTGCTTTCATTTTTAAAATAATTTCCTTTTATAATGTTAATTTCTAAGTGGATCGCTTCCTTGTAATTTAAATAAGTTCAATATATTTTTTTCTTTTTTTCGATTCGTTTGTATTTATTTTTATTTTTTTTTCAAACTCATATAGCCGGTTCAATTCTTTAACCAAAAGATTTAAGAAAAAGATTTAATTTGAATTTCTTCCGTTACTACAGTAACGGATGTATAAGAAGAATGAATATGGATGAATTATCACTGATAATGTTAGGTATTTCGAAGTTTTTGCGCCAAAGACATCGCCAAATTAGAAATATATGAAATATTTCGCGAACTATTGGGCTTAAAAGAATTTAGTTAGTACCAGTCGATTCAGCATACAAAAATACATCAAAATATGTTATCAGTTGAAAAATAGTTATAAAATAAGATTTTTAAGGAATTTTTTAAAAGTTCGTTCGATTTTTCCCCCCCCCCCCCCCCTTAGGGGTGGAATTTTAGAAAATCATTTTTTAGCGCCACTCTATGTCATAAGAAGAATTTTAATCCCAAATTTCAAGACTTTAGGTTCAGTAGTTTGGGCTGAGCGTTGATTAATACAAAATTCAGACATTCTTTTATATATACTAGGGGATCGAACCCGAGCTCCTCGGGTTACAGAGTATAGGTGAAAACCATTCTTTTCTTTTTAATTGTAATTATTTTTTTACATGTAATATATATTTTAGATTGTCCACTAACATCAAAAAGAATTTTTATCTGAAAAATATCAATTTTGCAAACAAATAAAGTTTTAAAGTTTATTAAAAACGATACTTTCACATGCCACCGCATGCCAGGAGTTATTAGCCCAAGATTTTACGACTTACGGCAGTCTTTCCGATCATTTCAGTGCTTTAAGCGCGTGGTTCAGTAACATGTCTGTTAAATTTGTTTCTTATTTACATTATTTAATTTATTTTTCTATAGAGGAAGTTTTAATTTTGTTATGGAACATTAGACGGAAACAAATGCTGAACTTTTTACATTGTTTTAAGAGCAAACGGATTAATCTTTCGTAATCGAGCTACACTTGATAGATAAATTTAAAAATAATTCATGCTTGAAAATCTATATATATTATGCTATCGTACGTGGCACAGAAATCGCGATTATTTCTTAATTGTTTAATGGCAACACCTGAATGAATCGCATCTCATTGGTTATTGTGCAATATTTTAAAAAAGGGAATAACAATAAAAAAAAAAAAAAAAATAATTAATACATATAGAACAAAACAATTTATATAATTAAAACAATAAAATAAAAGTAAATAAACAATTTATTAATAAATAAACAACAGCATCCGGGTTACCATATCAAGCAAAATAAAGGCACTTTGGCGCCAGTTAAGTACCTCGGTGCGTATATGACATTGGCATCAGAAAAACATCACGTCAACGTGATGCGTATATGACATCTGTGCCGTCTCTTATTCATCTCATTTAAAATACAATAAATAAATAAATAAATAAAGGTATTTTTCCAGTATAGGTACTTGGCGAAATAGAGAAGAGGTCCTAGGCGAGAAAAGAAATTTGGCAACCTATTTTCTGGCAACCTATTTCATCAAAATATTTTTTTCGAATAAAGCTACATAAAAGTTGCTATGAGCGCAAAAAGTTTGTACTTTTAAGTTAGCTGGGCGCAATTCTCGCCAATAGCATTTTTTATTTTTCGAGGGGTAAATTAAAACAATGCTTTGATGTTGAAATTAAATTGTTTATGGTATTTATTCTTCTCTTTTTTTAAGGAATTTTTTTAAAGTGAAATTCATGAATTTGAAAAGTTTCAGTTTTAAATTAAAGTTATCCATTTTAAAATGAGTGAAAGGATTATATTTTAATCTAAATTAATGAAATATGAAAAAATGCAACGGGTACAATGTTTAGCGATTTATCACCTGTACCCGACTAACATAAAAATACCGAGTTCTTGATTTTTCTATCAGAATCTTCCGATTTGGCAAAGGATTGAGCAAAAATTAAATTATGAATAAAAGTAACATGATACAATGTCTAGCATACATTTAAGGGAGACCAAACTGGTGGCCACGGGCGGCTAGTTATTTTAAAAACTATAATAACTCAGTCAATTAAGATACAATTTTCAAACAAATTCATTTGAAAGTAGATTTTTTTCTCTATTTGACGTTGTAAAAACTGAAATGTGCGATATTTGGAAACTTAAAAAATCGCTGACATAGCACACATTATAATTTCAAATTTTACAAAACAAACAATTTAACAAAAGATACAGTAATATATTATTTTCTTTCCTCCGTGATTATTTTTCCTTTACTTTCAACCCTCAATGACTTTCAACAAAAATGGAGTACTTCCGTCAGTTGCCACAATTACAAAAAAGGCATCAAAAACTACAAAAAAATTAATATCTCAAAATTAAACTGAGATACAGCTTTCAAACAAATTGCATTAAAAAGTACATTTTTTTCCTTATACGACGGTGTAAAAATTTAAAATGTGCGATGTTTAGAAGTTTAAAATTTTGCAGTGTAGAGATAATTTTAAAGTCAAAATTTCATTTCAAATTTCAAAGTGTTGCCATTCGCAAAATGACGTATGCGTTACGCAGAGATATGTTCGTCCTTTATAATATAGATAGATTTTATAGATATCATCGATTAATGTGACGGATATGTTAAAATGCAACATAAACCTGGAACATTATGTACACGATAAAAATAGTAATTGCGAACTTGTCTATTTATAGTCGAATATTAAATCAGTGAAAATATTTGTCTTGTATTTTTCAAGCCTACATTGGTATATTCTTTAATTATTGTTAGTATCATTTTCTAACGGAAGTTACCTGCCACAGCTAATATCATATGCGCAGACTGTTCGAGTTGACGTGTTTGCTCATAATTTGTCAAACGATTATTGATATTTGAAAGAAAGAGACATGTTTTATAACACTCTGTTGTGATATTTTTAAAACAAATATCTTTATCAAGTACAATGTGTCTGAAATGGAACTATCACGCTACCAGATTGGAAGGATTATTTACTTCAGTTCTTCTGCAAAAAATCAGCTGCAGAATGACACCGAATCATATGTGCAGCTTTAGGTACTGGTGTTGTATCATCTGACACTCTGAAGGTTTGGTACCGAAAGTTCAAAAACAAGGACTATAATATATTATAAGCTGGCCGTGCTACTAACGTTGATGAGGCCGCATGCGGGAACTTGTGGAAGTAGATCACTTTTCATGCCACTCAACAGCTAGAATGGGATCTTTTTCCATACCACCATATATCTCCGAATTAGCTCATTTCCGACCTCTACCTTTTTTTCACACCTGCAGCTACATCTTGCTGGTGCTATCTTTAAATTTACGCAGGATAAGGTTGATATGTTTTTGGACTCGCGGCCTAAAAGTTTCTTGGCCGAAGACTTTGAAAAACTACCACAACGTTTTGAGAAAATCGCAGATTTGTGTGGTTATTTCTACCCGCACTAAAGGTACTACTTTCATGTTTTTTCTCCTTACTTTATTAAGAAGTTTTATTTGGAGGAAAACTTCCGTTATAACCTAATGTTTCATTATCTCTGTATTCTAAAATAAAGGTAACTACCGCTGTCACCGCCGCCACCGCCGCCGCCGGTTTTGAATTATTTGTGACCGGAGGTTTTTCTTCGTTAATATTAAGAAAAATATTGCATAAAAAAGATGAAAATCGGTGGTATTATAGAAAAATGTTTGATAAACACGCTGATGCAGACAGTTTTAAAATCGAAGAATTATTTTAAGAGATATTTAATGCTAAATTTGGACAAAATCGTTCCATTAAAAATGTTTTATAGCAGCAAAAACTATACATGGCAGTGTAATCATTTTTAGATCATTTTATGCGTTAGAATTTGCCGGAGTGCAGATTGCATTAATTTTTTTTATTTTGACTCATTTTTCGGGGTTTTATTTCTATTTTAAATTCAAATTTTCAGCATTTCGAGAGATATTTTTACTTATTTTAGAAAATTGTACTAAATTAACCTGTTGCCAACTGTATAAACAACGGAAACAATAATGTTTGCTTCAAATTAAAAATTTATTTACACGTGACTATTATAAACAGAAAAGATACTTTCAAATTAAAATTAAATAATTGCGTATAAAAAGCAGGAACTTATTGAAAATTACGTCATAAGAAGTATACACGAGAAATTTAAAAGAGAAAGGATATTGTAAAATAATAAATTCATTAACATGCGTTAGAAGTCTTAAATATGAGAAATTACGTCACATTACACTTATTACGTAAAATGAACAAAAAATAATATCGCAAAACAGTTTAAATTAAAAAAATTGCGCGAGACATTTTTTGATATTTCTCAACTATTTTTGTTATGACAGCTTAAATATTTCATTTCATAACAAAAGTATTTTCACGTGAATATTAAAAAGAGAAAGAAAAGTTTGGTGAAAATTACGTCAGATTATAAACGATATATTTAAAATGCCTTATTTAAAAAATAAAAAAAATCTTTTCGCTTTGTTAAAAAATACCGGGAGACAAAGACTCTGTTTACTTAATCCATTTTATATTTTGAAATGTACAACTAAAATTATTTAATCAAAGACGGAAGCAGACATTGTATCTTTTAACAGTAGCTGATTTGGCCAAATTCCACAATCAAAGAGAAATGAATAGAAACCCGTTTATAGGGAGATCGCCACTGTTTTTTAGGTTATAATTCAATCTTTCGAAATATTTTTAAAGCCAATCAAATTAGCGTGCTTTTAGAGTCTGCGGTGTCTGAACGGGGGTTGGCGAGAGTGTCATAAGAAATATTTAACAATCTACATTGAATTAAACACAGTGAAGAAATAAATTCCAATTCCTGTAAACATGATGGATTATCGAAATAGGTATAAAATCGATTTACAACGTGCTATACGAAAATACATTAATGGGTGACTACGCCAAGAGTCGATACCTCTTCAGTAGTTGATCAGTTGTTTTAAATATTGTGTCATTTCAGTCAAAAATGAGTTTTATACGTGGCACTAGACATTATATATATTTATTTGAATGTTGAAGCACCTGTTGTCACATTGTTGTGAGCCTCCTGCTGTAAGAGAAGCCATTGTATGATTTTTTTTTTTTTTTTTTTTATCAGAAAATGTAAAAACTTAGTTTTTGATAAGTTGGAGACAATTACGGTTAGTTAAAATAATCCACTTCCATATTGCTCATTCAAATAATAGTTTTATATGAATTATTATTATCACAGCTTAAGCATGATATTTTAAAGATTAACTTTTGAATTTTCAACTGATTTCTTCGATTGATAAACTACTGATAAAATGGCAATTAAAGAAACTATTTACTTATAATTAAGTTGCTATTTAATTTCACAAGATTTTATTTTTGCCCATTATAGAACATTCATTAAGGGTTCTAGAAATTATATTAGTTTACTTCTAAAACTTAAAAGGGGAGAAATATGATGAAAACCCTGTAGCACTGACCTTATTTGATCAACTGCTGGCTCGGTCACCCTACATCTCATTTTTTTGCAAATTCTGAAATGAAAATTACAGGGCGATGTACAGCTTAAAATAAAGTCGCACTTGTAAAGTTATAATATGCAAAGCGAACTTTTACACAAATCTCACTTTAAACATGATGTTTACAAATAGATAAATGTAAAATACAATTTAAGTTTACACGTAAAATTTGCAACCATCTATTCTGGTTGACCAGTTTTAAAAGAAGCTATAACATGGTTTTATCAACGGAAAAATAATTAATTCAACAAAAATGCATAAAAATGTAGAGAAACGAATGAAACCGTTTGAAATCGAAAAACATAACAGCTATGAAGGAGAAAATTCTATATTTGTAAGCTCATATTGCTAAACTCAGTTAAAAAATGTTAATAAGCAATTCATTTACTAGAACCACAACATTTAATGAATTATAAATAATATTATCAAGTATAATTCGTAATACTTAAATGAATGTATTGTCTTATGCTCACTGCTTGAATCAATTTAAATCTCACGTTATAAACAAAAGCTCATTATCATTATAAGCTTCTTTACTCTGAAAAAACGGTCCTTTGATGGCAGGTGTTGATCCTCTTTAATTACTACAACGAACGGCAGAACTGTTGAAAATCCACAGTTTCTAGATAAAACAATTTTGTACAAAGACACTACAAATCCAAAATTACTTTATTAACAAATATTTCCATAATATTAATGACAATTAAATTTTGGGTATCAATTCGCAGTTTTTTAAAGTTAAAGAAATATAAAATATGTTTTATATTCAGTCAAAAATTTTAACAACATAAATAAACGAATTTTAAAATTTCATTAGAGCACAAGAATAATTTAACAAAGATTAACAAGACATAGGGTAGACCGGGACACGTTTATGCGTTTGTTTGTTTGTTTTTTTAATGAAAGTTCTAATTTTTATATTTTAACTTAGGAAATTTTAGACATTGTGGTTTTATAAAGCAGTTAGTAAAGTCAAAATTTGTGTATTCAGTTGTTGTCCTATTTGTGTTTTTAACCGCATTTTTTTTTTTTTTTTTTTTTTTTTTTTTTTAGGTAGACGCCTTTTGCGTCAACTTTCCACGTTTCCGCGGCTAGTGGGGCACGTTTACGCATATTATAAGTGATACCAAGGAGTAAGTGAAATAAATATTTAATCAAATTGAAGTTTTATTTATAATTTAAAACACTGTTTAAAAATAAAAAAAGAATTAAAGAGAATTAATTAAAGAACATTATATAGATTAAACTGAAAACATAGGGCTTATTGCTAATTAAAAACAGAAACTATTTCGTCATCTTTATCATCACTGTTACAGTTTTTACAAACAAAAAATAAAGTATTTCCTTTTGCACAGTTGTCATGGGACCATCTTTTGCATCTAAGGTATTGAACCCAGTCTTGTCCTTTTTTGGAATGGTTGTGTGATTTCAAACAACAAATACAAACACAGTTTTCATATTCGTCATGAGATTCATTCACTATTTTCTTTTTCCCAGAGTGTACCAACGTTTTCCCTTTTGCAGTTTTTCGTTTCATACATTTTACTTTGCTCTCTTCTTGTTCTGCTTCCATAGAATCTAGTAAATTTTTACGTAATTTCTTCTTTTTGTTTTGTTGTGCCATACTTTTTTTCTTTTTCGCTTCTAACTGCTCTTGTCTGAGGGCTTCTTTAACCGGGTATTAGTTAGGATTGCGGACTTTCTCATTTTTTCCCCTTTCTTGGTGCCAAGCCTTGGTCCTGCGTTTTGAAATGGTCTCATTTGATCATGTTTACGCAGTAAAAAATTGCGTAAATGTGCCCCGATGTCAATGCGTAAATGTGACTCGCCGCCATGTTTGGATTCATTTTTAACGTGCAAAGAAAATTAATAACATTTCTTTTTATACAAATACAGTTCTCAAAAAAGGATAAAATTCTACTAAGATACATATATTTTTAAATCCTTAAATAAGTATTATTAGTTCACAATAAGTGTTTCAATATGTTCAGCATAACATTTACTCACCTTCTCGGAAAAATTGTTATTCTTTCCACCTGCTAGACCTAAGCTCGAAGGACGCTTAAAAACGTGTGCGGATACCCGCTAGGGAGCAGCATCAATCTATCATAACTGGTGGTGCGCCAGTTATAACTCGTTTCGGAAAAAGTGCACTGCGTTAACGTGGCCCATGCGTAAACGTTCCCAGGTCTACCCTACTATTAAAACGCTACAACATCTCCACAAATTTTCTACAACGTTAATTGTGCTTATAATATACTTCGCGGCGCAGTTAAAATTTAGAACTAAACAATAAAATATGTCATACGTACTTAAAATTCTTTCGAAACGTCTAATTTTTAAATTCCCAACTTATTCGCCATCAATGCTATACATGTCGAATCACGCAATTTACTTCTTACAAATTTTATCTTCTAAATGTTTCTAAATATCTAAAAGTTTCACTCTTGAAAAAAAATTCGATAAAATTCCATAATACTTTTGAAGAAGGGCTTTGTAAAGCAGCTTAAATATAACCCAAGTTATCCTCATTAACATAAAAAACTCAAAAATATAAGAGTCAAAGATTAAATATTTTTAACCAAAACTTTATGAGCCAAAAATACAGATATAAAATTACTTGATAAATTTACTATCGCAAGGTAGTGAAATCCTAATTATCTTACCATCTGCAAGAATATACCACAATACAAGATTCTAACGATAAAATATTTTTTTTTTTTTTTATGTAGTTCTGCGTCATCTAAATGACAAACTTTCAATACTGGTATGGACGACACTGATAGCAATCATTTTTGCGCAAAAAATAAAATAAAGTAAGTAAACAGTTGTTAAAATATTAGTATCTTAATGATTGCAAAAAATTTTGGATCATCAAGCATAAAAGACTTTCTTCTGTATAAAACGGAAATACAAAAACATAATGTGTGTTCAAAATGCAAAAGGAATCATTTTCCATAAAATATAAAATTGTTAATGCATAAATACACTTCATTATAGAACATTTTGCAAAAGCTCACTCCCGCTTCAATTCCAACAGCACGTATCGTAAAGTAAGAATCTAAAGTTGATTATCGTAACCAACCTCCCAGCATTGTAAATCACAAGCAGGAAATCACAATACAGGAGAATTTATTTGTTTATTTTATGTTAAAATGTTTGAACAAAAGAAAATTTCATGACACATGGCAAGGTAATTTCCTGACCACGATGCCAGAAGATCTAAAGTGTTCTTCTTTGTTTTGAAAATGAAAATTAAAAAAAATATATATACATATTTAAAACTAGGACTTCTTGCTTGATTAACAGAAATACCAGATGGCTAATTGCAGACCAATTAAAAAGAGAGGATTCAGATAGCCTTTCGATTATTCAGAGCGAGCGAATTGGGATCTCCTGTAATCTTATTACGATTTTTGTTTTCGTCCCTTTTGGGAGAAAAACGTATTCTGTAGAAAAATTTAAAATGAACTGCAATCACATGAACGATGTTTGTAATAGTCGCATGATGATTTGCCACTATTACAACTAGTTAATAAAATGACTTATTCTTAATATTAATATTTTAGGGTTTAATAGAAATGCCATTGGGAAGAACAATTGATTATTTAAAATGAGTCTCAAAATGATAAGGTATTTATCTATTACTAGCTGTTACCCACACACATAACACTTAAAGAAGAATAAATGCATCAATTAAGCAAAAAATTTCGATAAATAAAAGCATATACAGTTAACCATTCATCAGATTTTATAATAGAAAAACCTCTAATGGTCCAATTTTGCATATTTTTGTTTATATATATAGGATCATTTAAATTTATTGCGTGAGCTTGAAATTTCATACGCCTTTTCTAAGATTAAATGAGGAATAAATTTTCATTTCTGTTCTTCTATTTCACCATTTATATTTATTATATTTTACGAGTCGAAACCGTCGAATTCGACGAAATGAAGATGTTTAAAAGGACTGTAACATAGAAGTTATAAAAAACCTATAAAAGTAATTACAATAAATAATCAATTTTATGAGTTATGTTGGCCTAACTCATAAAGTAAACATTTTTTTGTAACAAAAGTTTAACTATTGAAATTATTGAAAAATTAAACTTCATTGCTATAAGTAATCAGAACTGCATATTCAGAGATTCCATTTATATTTATTATATTTTACGAGTTGGAACCCGTCGAATTTGCCGAAATGAAGATGTTTAAAAGAACTGTTTGATAGAAGTTATAAAAAACCTATAAAACTAATTACAATAAATAATCAATTTTATGAGTTAGGTTGGCCTAACTCATAAAATAAACATTTTTTGTAACAAAAGTTTAACTATTGAAATTATTGAAAAATTCAACTTTATTGCTATAAGTAATCAGAACTGCATATTCAGATAAAAAATTATGAAGTTATAAATTGAGGCTTTGATCTTTGGTATTACGGAATGAATAATCTATGAAATTTGCCCCACTATGACCGGGATCCAGATACATTTCTCGCTGTTAGAGAAACGAGATTGACAAAACAGAAGCCTGCATTTTTGCGAACTTTTCGCGGTTTGCAAAAATGTAGGCTTCTGATTGGTTAATTTCGTTTCACTGACATTGAAAAATCTACCTGGATCCCGGCCTATGGCACAATCATATTTTATTTGTTTATTTATTTTATTTTATTTTGTACAACGAAATATAAAAATAACGCCATTTTCACCGTCGCGAAATTTACATGCGTACTCTTAATATTCATATTCACATTTTAACAGGCAATAGAATATTAATAAACATATTTTCAAAAAATATGTCTCATTTGTTAATTACAATTTTGCATGTGGACATTCAGACTCTTAACTTGATGTTCTAATCTCAGTCCCAGTGAAAACCAGAAATTTATTCTTTTCCGACGTATTCGTAGTAAAATATTTAGTTTTATCAAATAAAATACTCATTTACTTTTCATTATGAAGTAATTTTTGCTCAATGAAACGTAACGCATTTTTCTATATATATATATATATATATAAAATAAAAAAAAAAAAAAAGATTTTTTAATTGGAATCAAGAAATGGCATCCCTTAATGATGCAGTAATTCTAATTGTTTCTTTTCTTTCGGTATCAATGGAAGTAACCCAGTTGCCAACACTGAGAAGGAATTTCCGAAGAGATAAATAATATAAAAAAGGTATTGTTTTCTAAAATATCAAGTTTGGCCACATGTACTAATAAACGGCTTTTATTAATTTTTAAAGTCGATTCTGTAGAAAGATCAGGGCATATGACTAAAAAACAGCCTTATCTTTTAAATATATAGATATTTATTCTATTCATGGCTATTGTTTTCATTTATGTATTAGTGTCAAAGAATTATATTTAAAGAGATGTGTTCGTAAATATTTTTAAATTAAACGGGTTATTAAGAGGTCATTACAAACATGGCTCTCATTAGATTAGATTAATAATAATAATAAAAAAACCCATACAGCATTATGTTTCTATTCCAAAAAAAATCTTGGAAAAAGTAAGGGAATTTAAAAAATCAAACGTACTGAAGCATAAAAGTCCAAAAATAGATAATAAAACTACAAAAAAACTTTAACTTTCAAATACTAGGGGGCTCTGCCCCCTACGAGCTACGCTCGTCAACCCCCGTTCAGACACCCCAGACTCTAATAGCACGCTAATTTGACCGATTTTAAAAATATTTCAGAAGATTGAATTATAATTTGAATCTGGCAATTATAATCTGACGTAAATTTCACCAAACTTTTTTTTTTCTCTTCTTAATATTCACGTAAAAATTCTTTTGTTAGAAATGAAATATTATGATCATCTTAAAATATCAAATAAATGTCTCGCGCAATTTTTAAATTTAAACTGTGTTGCAATATTATTTTTTGTTCATTTTACGTAATAAGTGTAATGTGACGTAAATTCTCCTATTTAAGACTTCTAACGCATGTTAATGAATTTAATATTTTACAATATTCTTTCTCTTTTAAAATTCACGTGTTTCAGTTTTTTTAACGTAACTTTCAACAAGTTCTTGCTTTTTATATTTTCTGTTTATAATAGTCACGTGTAAAATAAATTTTTAATTTGAAGCAAACATTATTGTTTGCTCTGTTTATACAGTTGGCAATAGTTTAAATTAATACAATTTTCTAAAATATCTAAAAAATAGCTCATGAAATGGTGAAAATTTGAAATTAAAATAGAAATAAAACCTCAAAAAATGAGTCAAATTAAAAAACTAAATGCAATATGCACACCGGGAAATTCTGGCGCATAAAATGATCTAAAAATGATTAAATTCCTATGTACAATCCTGGAAAAAAAGGAAACACCCCTTACTAACTCCTCAACAAATTATCGTAGAAGAAAGTTACTGGTACCGAACGATTGGAAATAAAGTCTACTTTTAAATAATATAGATAAAATTTGCTTAGGGGACATCTATATATTAAAATGAACCGTAACTTTGTTTTTTTTTCAATAGCAGTACACAATTCAGACAGTATAAATGAACTCTACACTTTTCAATTAGCCTAAAAACAAATTTTTATGCAATTCGTACCATAACGTTCTGAGAAATTAGTTATTTTAAAACGAGCGTATTAAACGAGTCATTCAAATGACTTGAAATTCGGTGTCTAGGCATAGTTTGAACCGAAGATTTGAAATCTCTCGTTAAAATTGGGTATTGTCATTGAAAAAAATGAAGTTTGAATTCGTTTTAATATGTAGATTGCCCCCTAAGCAAATTTTATATACATTATTTAAAAGTAGACTTTATTTCCAATCGTTCGGTACTAGTAATTTTCTTCTACGATAATTTGTTGAGGAGTTAGTAGGGGGTGTTTACTTTTTTTTTTCCACGACTGTACAGTTTTTTCTCCTATAAAACTTTTTTAATGGAACGATTTTGTCCAACTTTGGAATTGAATATCTCTTAAAATAATTTTTGGATTTGAAAACTGTCTGCATCAGCGTGTTTATCAAACATTTCTCTATAATACTACCGATTTTCATATTTTGGATGCAACAGTTTGTTTAATATTTACGAAGAAAGGCCATGCTTAAGCATTCAATTTGGATGCCGATCTGCCGGAAATATCTACGCAGATTTTCATTGGTCCGTTTCAAAATCAAAACTTTTTTTTTATATATAGAAGGATTTATTAAATTTTTATTTCACGGTGTCATACTTTTAACAGCTGTAGATCTACCAGTAATAAAAAAAGTGTTTATCATGCTCCAATGCATAAATGCTTATTATCTAAGAAATTGTGTTGCTTATTGCTTTCAATCGCAGAAAAATCTATTTATGGAAAAAGCACCTAAAGTATGAATAAACGTTTTCATATTGATTGTTGTGAAGTAATTCAGGATTATTGAAGATTCGAAATTTGCTGGCCTGTGTCCCGATGGTGTCTTCGATTATCTTTGAGATATATTTTAAACTGTAGATTTAGAAATTTTAAAATCGAAAGAAAATTTCAGAAAATGATAACTGTTTATTACCGGGATTTTTTATTGTCATTTCTCTTGTTCTTTTCGAAAATCGTGGTGCCTTTAAAAATTAAAGGTATGCAAAGTGAAATGCAAATTTAGAGCTTAACCCGAGAGAACGCACGCATACCCAAGGTATTAATGGTTTCTACTTTGTCACCAATAAATACGAAGAATAATCGTCAACTTATTTCATCGGAGACAATTTTGTGGTAAAAGAAGTTGAAGATTACTTTTAAAAAGATAGTGGTGACAATTGTAAAAACAGTCCCTCAGGCCCGGCGCGTCCTCCCGGATTAATTAATGGTATCGGCTGTCCTTTACATGTAAACGATGTTACATGCAAAGTCTAATCTCCAATTAAAATTTCTTGCTAAGCTTTTCTACATCAACTTACATATACTATTAATTAAATTTTATTGAAACCGGCATTCTGGGAGATCGTACGGTAAAAACATATTAAACTTATGTATTTGCTAATGATAAAATCTGTGGAAACCACACCATTTTGTATAAGACTAATATTTTCTTAAAGAAAACCGATTAATGATTTAAAATATGATGGCGCTTTCACCAGGTTAGTTTTTCCTACGGAATAATACTTTTCGAGATTAAAAAAAAATATTACTTCACTTCATAAATCATGTAAAAATATGTATTTTAATTTATTTGAAAGATGAAATCGCTTAATGAAATATAATATTCTTGTACATTTATATAAGCATTGAAATATTAATTTTATTAAATACTAAATTTCAAGTATTGCATTGTTGTACTAAATTGTATTTAAAATGCAAGCTAAAATTGCATTTTGAAATTTTGCAACTTTTGAGGCAAACATTATTTCTGAAATGTATATTCATATATTAAGATTTCTTTTCTATTTCAAAGCTGGTGAAATGAAAATGACGTCACTTTGATGAAATTAAAATAAATATATATTAATATTTTCTAATTAAAATGAATGCTTTACATGAAAAAAATATTACATCATTTTTATCAGATAAAACTTTTTAGTAAAAACGCCTTTGTGAAATGCTTTAAAGGGGTCTTGTACTTTTAAATGTGTCCAAAATGAACTAAAAACTTCAAAGTTTGAATTAGTCTATCTTCAAAACATTTTTATGTATAAATATGAAATTTTGGATATTGATTAAACATATTATGCTTTATAATATGCTCCCATTAGAAATTTATTAGCGTTTTAAAAAATTTGCGTATTTTTGAAATCAAAATAGCTCTCTTTTAACTCCAGAAATCATTGAGTGCATGATATCTTGAGAACGTATGTATGGATTGTCATGATATTTGGTAAGATACTAAACAAATATGTGTGTTTAAAATGAACAAATTTTAAGTATTTACAATGGTAATATTTTTAGTTATGACTATTTTTATTATTATTTTTTTTTTTTTTAAACAAAAATATTTTTTATATAGTTAATGAAATAATTGTGGCCTAAGAGTAGTTCATTTTTAGGGGTCGAGAGACCTTTAAAATCTATTTTTTTTATTTTTTGTAAATTTCACTTCAAATATTATTCGAGGGTCATTTTATGCATTATAGCATACATTTACCACAAATTTTTTTGTAGTAAATGTATTTTTTTTTTTTTTTTTTTTTTTTTTTTTTTTGAGAAACAAAAGGAATTTTCCGCAATATTTTAGAATTTTTCAAAATGCCGCATGCGAACTGCATATCAGTGAAAAACTCCTTATTTTTTATATAAGTTTGGTTTATATATGTAAATAAAACTGTGCCTCGAATTTAATATATTTCAATATAAAAATAGGAACATATTTTTTTTTTTTTTTTTTTTTTTTGGTTCAAAATTTAAAAAAAAAAATAGCAAATATGTATTTTTTAGATTAGAATTTTTTAACAATTTTTGTCTATGAATGTTTATTAATTACATTTTTATTTATGTTTCGCTGACAGCCTGGGTGTGCCCTAACTGTCGTAAATCTACTCGGCTTGTCATGTTTTTTTTTTTTCTTTTTTTTAATAATATTTAGTATAGACAGTTCGATGTTGACAAAAGAAAAAAAAACTGTGTCATTTAAAGATAATTCACGTAAGCACTTAAAATAATTCCTTAACATTAACATATATATTAAGAGAAATATTTTACGGTGCATTTCATTAAGGTCACAAAGTTTTAAACTGAATAATTTTCACATACATCTCTTAGGTGGTTTTTAGCGTGCTTTCTCAATAGTGATTAAAAACGAATGGAGGAAAAGAAAATATACCTGTGACTACCGTAATGAGTTTATTTGTGAAATGCAAATTTAACGTGAAACTATAACTATGCTGCTTTTCATATATTATTTGTGCATTTTAAACGTTGGTTTTTCTGCTTTTTAATATTGTTGCACAAAGGCTTTATTTGCTATTTTTATATAACTGTGCAAGTTTATAAATATGGTCGATGCCGGCTCCTCCCGTGATGCAGCAAATGTCTATACGGTAATCTAATTCCTGCCATACTTTTGCTAGCATATCCGCTGTTATTGGGCAAACATGTCACTTATCCGCTGCTTTAATTGCTGTAAGTCGTGAGGTAGGTCCTGCTATATCCACTTTATGATGTTTTGACAATGGGGTGGTTCTTTAAAAAACATTTTCCTGAAATGTCTGTGAAAAACGGCAGCAAATGAAGTTTTTGCGTCTTCTAACATACGTTAAGCTTTCTCTTGCGAGGATGACGTCATTTAGAATAACATTACGTCTAGTCACGATTTCGATAATAGAAGACTTTTCGATGTTGCCAGATAAAACGTTTATATTTGCACTTTCACGCTATATATATGTTTTCTAATTAAATCCATTACAGCAATTTAACGCTGCCTGCCTTTTTGTTCCATTCTTTTTGAATCACTATGTAGAGTTAGTATCATTTATAATAATATTGGTACAAAATTATTCATTTTTTTTTTTTTTTATTCATCGGGATAAATCTCTCTGGTTGCATTTTACTGATGCTATGGTAATTCAATTATATAGAATTTTAAAAGGAGATGTGAGGTGCACTAAAACGTGTTTTCTATGATTATGGAGTGCGTAGCTTTTATCGAGCATTTACAGATGCACACGTAAAAATTATTTTTCAGGATAATCAAATATTTTTTTACTGCTGGAAGTACGTTTTATGCTGGGGTAAGTTGATAACTATTTTTAAAGCTATCTCATTTTTATTGAGTTACGTGGTGTTTTTAATTTCTAAAGATCACATACAGAGGTGCACACAATCCTGAATATGGACGTAGATTGTTTGCTATCAATAGGTTTTTACTCTGTTATGTTTTTTTTTTAATTGTATATATAGATATATCTTTCCATGATATGGAGGTATGAAATTTGTAAATACTATACTGTTTGAGAATGTTGTATAATATATATCTGATATACAATATCACAGTCTTGTGACGTAATAATTTCGACTTTTATTTCAAATCTTTTGAAAAGATTAAATTATAAAATGAGATTTAGAAGATTCCCATTTTTAGAATAATATGCATATACTAATATAATTTTTTTCTTATTACTAAATACAACTGAAACTTGGATAAAACGCTGTCGAATTTTTTTGTAAAAAAAATCCCTACAATCATATGTACTACTTAATACAACAAATTAAATTGTTCCATTAAGGTGTAGAAAAGAAAATGTTTTTTGTAACTATATTATCAAAAGAAATAGATGTTAAGTATAAAATTACAAATCTCTAGTTTAAACCTATAAACACAACCTATAATGTAATTTGAATTACATAAAAGTAATTTGAATTACATTGAATTACATTTGAATTACATATTTACTGATATTTCAAATTTACTTTCGAAATATCCTTCTATTTTCTAATACCTCTAACGGGTATTCAAAAAAAAAAAAAATATATATATATATATATATATATATATTTGCAATATAAAATTTTTTAAATCATTTTTATGAATACGGCAGACTTCAAAGTTCTAAAAATATTATCATCTTTCATAAAGATAGTTGTAATTTTCCCCAATTTAGTTATTACGATTTATGAAAATTTGATGATCACAAGAACAGCTTAAAACAAATTATTTTTTTGTTGATAGCACGTTTAATATTATTTTCCAAATTATTAAATAACACATTTTTAGCAAATTTGCATAAAATATTATGTTACAAATTAATTCCACGATTTCTTCAAAAATTAAAATGCAATGACTTCCTGAAGTTTCATGAATTGCATTTTGATTGATGTTTCAAAATACGGGCTCAAAAGTTCTTTTTATTCTACGAAACAAATTTGAATAATGGGAGAATTTTCTTTCAAATAAACTTCTTCTTTGAAAAATTCTAAAAATATATTTTAGAAGAATTCGTTAGATTTGGGTTTTGTCGAATATGAATTATTATGCCTTTGCAGACGACAGCATTCGTTATTCTTCACAAATTATGTTTATTTGTTTCATGATGTTATTGATCACAATCATTAGTTTGATGATTCTCATGTACCTTAAGAGCTATATTTATTTTCTATATGCTAATGGATCACATAGGTTGACGTTGTTTTTCACATTTTAATCGAATATATTAAAAAAAAAACATATAAATTCAGGAATATAGCAATGAATTTGTTTATAATTTTCTCTCTTTATTCCTACCAAGATATTTACATATAGCCTACTTTGAATATATCTAACTTCATTTTTGTTTAAATCAAAATATAAATATAAATCTGACTACAATCATTTGATCCTTTTTAAAATGCACCCTCAAGGGAAATTTCTGCTAAGCGAATATAAGTTTACTTAGAGATTTTCTTAGAGTAATTAAACGGAACATAACTTTTGTATGTTTTAGATCACATTTTTTTTTTCTCTAGTGCTAGTACCCACTGGTGACATTTAAAAAATTAAATAATGCTGTTTTAATTACATCAAAATATACTACATTATTTTTGCAGCATGTAAAGTATGTAAATAAAGCATTCTATGAATCTGTAACATTTAAAAAGATCATAGATGAAAAATTTACTATCGTCCAAATTGTCAATTCAATATCTAGGTTTAATGATGAGCGGTTATTTCTGACTGTTGAGATCACATATATGGTTATCAGTTCCTTAAAATTACGAGAAGAATTGGTCAAGTGCGAGTATTACTGTGACACAGAGGGTTCCGTAAAATAAATATATTAATTAGTAACTGCATTATTACAAAAAAAGTTGTTGCTAAAAGAATAATAAGACTTTTTAAGAAACTATACAACGTAGGATTGAGTGGAACTATATATATTAGAAAAGCATAAATGGATATACAATGAAAGTTCAGAAATATATGAAGCCTAAATAGTATCAAATATAGATATTCTGTATAACTCTTTTTTTTTTTAACGTATCCTAATCTGTTTATGCTGAACTTCGGTGCTGTCAATAAGAGTAGTGCATATTTAAACTTCATTTATCATTTCATAAACCTAAATTCCGCGTAGTAATATTTTTTTTTCGGGTTAGAGTGCACTAAAATAAAACCCTTGTTCAAAGTTTAAACTTGTATCTAAGCGCGCTTCGAAATAAAATCGGAAAGCCTTGGTCATTGCCACGTTTTTTCCCGATAGTATTTTAATGAGCATTTAAAGACATGAGTGGTGTAGTGAGAGAGCCACTCAATGCAGATTAGGCACGAATAACATATTAATTATGTGATCAATTCTAATTAAACTTGTCTGTTTTTAATACACTGTTAAAAAATTTCAGCATTCTGGCAGGTCATTTGACCGTTTTTTCCGAAAACGGTTACACAACCGTAATTTTAACACTATTCTGACCATATTATTGGTCATTTTATGGTCAGAATATAGTTAAATTATGGTTATGAAACCGTTTTTTCAAAAAACGGTCGAACGACCTGCCAGAATGCTGCAAAATTTATAACAGTGTAGCTGAGGTTTATTGCTTATATACTACTACTGTGCATTGCATTACTCAAATATATCATTAAAAGTGTGTGTGAATGATTGAGTCAACAAAACTAAATAAAAAACGGATGAATTAATGGCTTTGATCTTTGCATATATAGATTAAATATAACCCAGTTACGAACATAGTCTACGTATTATTATTTTATATAAAACAATAATAATACAAATTTTTATTATTTTCATTCATTTGATATTTTCCTATCTAATTTCCCCAACTTTCTTTTACGTTGCCAAAAAATAAAAACCTGGAATGATAATTTTCTCCTCATCAATTAATTTTCAATTGAAACATTTTCACGTGAAAAGGGAAATCAAAATAAACAAATAAGAATAAAAAAATGAATATAACGTCATATTGGAAAAAAATGGATATTTTCAAATATTTCTTGATCTTCAAATATTTCAAACTGCATGAATATGAGTAAGTACCGGAAGCCGGCGAACATGACGTCATATATGAAAAATAAAAGTGATATGCTTTGGTGTTGAAATAAATGGGTCCTGTTTTAAGGTATACATTTTTACTATTTAATGGAAATTATTATCAATACTTGAAGCTTTGTTTCTGCGCTCGGCTAACATAAATAATTAATTTTTAATTTAAAATAAAAAAAAATTAAAAAAAAAGTTTTGAAAAGAAAATGGATTGTTAATGTCAATAATATATCATATCTCAAAGTTGCCCATGTTGATAATGACGTGAAGTATATTGCCCTAAAAAACAATTTTGGAGACTGTTATTTCAAAAAACTGTAAATTTCAGAAAATGTTAATAAAATATCCTTTTTTTTTTATTTCTAGGAGCTCAGGAGCTCGATGTCTATTTGAGGCATGCATATAAATCATGATTTGGCAACCGGATTTTAATCGCACATTTCTATAATCTTTAACATGTAAAAATATGTTGAAATTTTAAAAAAGTAACTTTTATTATTTTTATAATACATTTTTGCAATGTCTTATTGAATGCAATGCATAGACATACAAATTTCACACAAAATACCACATAGAATACACTATTGTGGTAGAATTACCCTACAGTTCCTTTTGTTGGTTTTTCTTTGTTTTACGAAGTGAGAAACTTCGATTTCCAGGATATTAATTTGCTCCTTTTTTTATATAGGTTTAATTTTCTGGATTGTTAAGTTATTTGGCATAAAATATCACTAATTTTTAACTGAGTTATATATATATATATATATATATAGTTAAAAAATTCCAATAGTATTTTCAAACATTACCACAAAATGTAAACTTTAATTGAAGTACAAAATTAACTAAGTCATTCCAAATAAGAATAATACCAAATAACTAAATTTTAACTTAATAAACAATGTTGAATATACACTGCTCAAAACAATTAAAGGATATTGCAGTTTTAGGTGGATTTTGTATCTGGTAAACTGTTTAGCTGATTGATACATGGTCGACAGACATAGTAGGTTATATGAGAATAAATTACACAGGTTTGGCAGAAAAAAATGCATTTTATTGCGCATTTGTGTACTAAAGGAAAAAAACACAATTTGTGCATAAGAGAAAAAAAGAATAAGAAAAGGTGTTTTCTTCAAAGAAAATCATTTTCAGTAGGGGGTATGGTTTCCACGGGCGGCCAGCAACGTTGAACACCTTTGAGGCATAGACTCAATGAGGCTATTAATGACGAGTTGGGGTATTCTGCCCCACTCTTCCAGAAGAGCTCTTTCCAGTTCTTGGAGAGTTTGTGGGGGTTGTTGGCGGCCAGAAACTCGTCTTCCTAGAGCGTCCCAAACGTGCTCGATTGGATTGATGTCTGGAGAACACGCTGGCCATTCCATTCGAACGATTCCTTCCTCGAAAAGGAAATCCTCCACCAGGTTTGCACGATGTGGCCTGCAGTTATCGTCCATTAAAATGAAGTTATCTCCGATTGCTGCAGCGTATGGGACTACAATAGGTCTGAGGATCTCATCCCTATATCGGCGACCAGTCAGAGCTCCATCTCGAATGTGTAGAGGTCAGTGCGCCCGTCAATGGAGATGACACCATACACCAACACTCCTCCACCGCCAAATCTGACACTTTCGTGCACGAACGCAGGATTATCCCTACTGCCACGGTCCCTCCAGATGAAAATACGCCTATTATCTGGGTGCACAGAAAAACGGGACTCGTCAGAAAACAGAATATTGCTCCATTCATTTCTCCTCCAGTTGACATGCTCGGTTGCCCACTACCTGCGGTCGCGACGATGCCTTGATGTTAATCTAACACATACCATCGGTCGGCGAGCATACAGACCTACAGCATGGAGCCGGTTTCGGACAGTCTGAGTTGAAATCGTGGTGCCTGTAGCCGAGCGAATGTGTTGTTGGAGAAGAGTAGCGTTCATGGTTCGGTGTCTCTGAGCTGTTAACGCTAAATACCGATCTTCATTGGACGTTGTTGCCCGTCTACGACCTTGCTCTGGTCTTCGGCCTGCACATCCACTCTAAAAAAAAAACGGTTCCAGATCCTGGAAATGACAATTTGTGACACTCAAATGGCTTGCGCTACTTCGGCTTGAGTTTGGCCCCCTTCTAACCTACCAACAATTCTCAAAGCTTCTGAATCTGTCAAATGACTTCGCCGAGACATCGTACTCATCGAAACAAAGCAATCACTGAATGCCGATCATCCTTGTCTTCATTCTCTTTTATCCAGTTGAAAGTCAAATTTCATTCGCTGCCGCTGAAGGGACATTTTTGATGTCGAACTCAAAATTTGCATACTCCACAGTTTGAAAACCAGAAAAATTTGCATTTGTGATTCTCTTCTTCTCTTTTCGGCAAAAGAAATTTCGTTTATATCTTTATTTTATATAAAACTTCAAATATCCTTTAATTGTTTTGAGCAGTGTAATTTTATATATATGAGTTATATACATATATCTATCTATCTATCTATATATATATATATATATATATATATATATATATTAGTATATATATACATATATATAATTAGTTAAATTAATAATATTTGATACAGCTTTATTAAGTATAATGTATTAATTTATTCAATTCCTCAATTTATTAAATTTTATTTTTCATAAAAATGATGATGAATTGTAGTATTATAGAATGGTTATATATATATATATATATATAGTTAAAGAATTCCAATAGTAATTTCAAACATTACCACAAAATGTAAACTTTAATTGAAGCACAAAATTAACTAAATCATACCAAATAACTAAATTTTAACTTAATAAATAATGTTGAATATAATTATATATATATATATATATATATAATTAGTTAAATTAATAATATTTGATACAGCTTTGTTAAGTATAATGTATTAATACTCAATTTATTAAATTTTATTTTTCATAAAAATGATGATGAATTGTAGTATTATAGAATGGTTATATATATGTATATATGTATATATATATATATATATATATATATATATATATAAATGTGTGTGTGTGTACAGAAAAAGTTAAAACTTTCAGCATTTGTATGAAATATTATACATTTATTTTAAAAAATGTGATGGAAATTTTGACATATTTATGGATAAAAGCAAATGCGTGTCATTCAAAAGTCATCTATCTGCAGAATTTTAACATATGAAAAAAATCGAGGATTTTACTTTCATGGAACATTTCTTGCATAGATGCACTAAAAGTTTCTAAAATTGCATTATTTACTTAAAATTTATTTAAATTTATTTATTGTAACAGTAAAAAATAATTTATTCCAACAAAGAAACAAAAAACATATTACTGGCCTATGAAATTTGTAATTGTTTAGTATATATAAAATTTAAACTGTTTATATATCACTATATGTTTAGCAAATTTTATTTATCTTAATATAATATTTACTTTTTATACAAATTTTAAAACTCTTCTACATAATCAAGATATTTTTAAACGAAGTTTAATACTTTTAATTTAATAATAATATCAATAATAATAAATCAGGGCACTTTAAAAATTCCAAACGTATTTCATGTGTCATCCCAATATATATATATATATATATATATATATGGGGATTCTCACAATCTTTTGGGGAAAAAATCTGACAAAATTAAACTTGCTAATGTACATTTTAATCTAATAGATGAATGCCTTAATGATTCAATATGAAGAAAAAATGGTCATTGTCGAAAACCTTTTTATTTAACTGAGGTTTAAGTTAAACTTGGGAGTTTAAATTTTCCTTATCATTTTACCCCTATAACTTTTTTTCTTTTAAATTTTTACTTATAATGAATTTGCATAGTACCCACAGGACATTCAAATTAGAAATAACAACAATGTAGTACTTTTAATACAGAATTTTTGTATAACATTGTCTTAAAGGGGTGTTAAAGATGGGAAAGTAAGGATGGAACGGTAAGGAAAATTACCACCAATTTTCAGGAAAATAAATTAAGGTTAAGACTAAGTGATAGCCACAATGTTCATTGATTTTTAGAAACAGATGTTAACATTGGATTAAATTATTTTTTTTCTTAATTTACCTCGAAAAGGGCAGAACCTTGGGGGCGGTGAGACTACCAATAAAGCAACGATGCTTGAAATTTTTATTTAAATGCTGATTTAAATTATACAGTGAATTTTCTGCCGAAGAATTTTAGACATTATTTCTCTAGCTTACTTCTGCAGAGAAAAAAAACTTGAAAAAAAGTCTGAGGCTGCATCTGAATGATTTTCTGTATAATTTTAGAAGAGGGATGGTAAGAAATCTAAAACCCAGGGACAGAGTTTAAAAATAATACAACCCTAAAAATGTGTGCAGGTTAATTTTTAGCTACATATTTGCATAAAACAATAGTTTCAGTTTCATACAAAAATTACATCGAATTATTTTTATTGAAAGAATTTTATCCAGACAGCTCCAAACTTAAAAATCAGCACCAGGGACACGGGAAAGTATAGGAGTTTTCCATGTGTCGGACTCCCAGCATCGTCCAAAACCTATTTATCTCGTTAATATTGTTGTGCAATCATGCAATGAGATGTTCCCCAGTATATAAAATTAAAAAAAAAAAAAAAAAAAAAAAAAAAAAAGAAAGAAAAAAAAACTGTATTAAAATAAAAATTATTATTCAGGGACATGAAAGTCAAAAGATTGTGAGAATGCCCCATATATATATACATATAATGGATGGGTAAATGTATAAGTGAATGTAAAGTTGTCTCTTAAATAAATGAAGGAATATATATATATACACTGGTGGCAAAACTTAAGGACAACTATTATTTTCATCGACTACAGTTAGAAATAGATCCGCAGAGATTTTAGGCAATCGGCGGGTGCTGTGAGTTGTCATTTGATGTAAAAATTGAAGGAGATTGAGTGAAGCTTCAACATTGAAATTTTGAACATGTATTCGAGGCATCATTTAGATGATATGACTCGTGTATAATAATCGGAGAGTTGGAAGGAGGACGCAAAATGAGAGATGTTGGTCGTGGATTTAACATAGCGCACAGTATTATTTCTAGGCTAAGGACTGCATTCCAAAAGAGGGGAATATGTACTAGGCGCACAGAAGGAGATAGTCTGAGCAGTTCCACGTCCCAATAAGATCGTTATATTGTTATTTCGGCAAAAAGAAACCGACACAACACAGTTGGTCAATTAGCAAATCAGCAGCTTTGTGCTGCCACGGGAACTAAAATATCTTGGGAAACTGTTGCAAGACATTTTAAAAAGGGTGCACTATACGCACAAAGACCTGTTGTGTGTGTCCCACTCTTGAGACGCCAAAGTAATGCACGTTAACAGTGGTGCCGAGTGCATCGCAATTGGACTGATGTCACTGGTCAACCTTGCCTTTCTCAGATGAGAGTAAATTCAGTCTATCGTCTGATTGTAGGCGTAAACTACCGCGACGTTGGTAGTGCTTACTGTCGCGAAAATATTTTAGAAAGAGATCGATATGCGAGTTCAAGCATCATGGTGTGTGCAGGCATCATGTTCACTGGCTACACAGATCTCTATGTGCTTGACTAAAGGTCCATGACCGCTAGACGGTACATTGAAGAGGTCCTGCTTTCACATGTTCGACTTTTTCAAGGTGCTGTAGGTAAAAAGTTTCTTTTTATGGATGACAATGCACCTTGTTATCGCACACAGTCTGTGCAATATTGTCTTGAGGCCGAAGATATTCAATGCATAGAGTAGCCAACACGTTACCCTGACCTGAATCCCATTGAAAATGTATGGAATGCCTTGGGGAGACGTATTGCTCCTCGACAATTTCCTCCCACAAACATGGAAACCCTCATCCGTGCAGTGAAGGAGGATTGGGGCACTTGCCTCAACAGCTACTGAAGTATGTTGTTCTGAGTATTTCACGCCGTGTTGAAAGTTTTCTCGCAGTAGACGGTGGGCACATCCCTTATTGATATGGCACTGACGATTGCTAATTGTGAGTATTCTGCTTTCTTTGTACAGTCATGTTTTCGAACAATATTCACGTTTCAGAACAAGAACATCTAGTAATACCCTGTATACATCCTTTCAATAAAATTTTTATATTAAAACCTGTGTAACATTCTGTTAATACTATTGTTTGTTTCTTGACCCACGATCTCACGTTGATTCTCATTTACGTCTACATTTCTTCTTGTTCCTTAAGTTTTCTCCACCGGTATATATATATGTTACATTATTAGATCTAATTCCGCAATTTCCTTATCTTATACTAAATTACTACTTTATATTCACTAAATACTTATTCTTAAATAATCTATATCGTTAACTCTGTTAAATTCCCTGTAATTTAATCTTTCACTTGTCTTAATCGCTTAAATATTACGCTTTTAGTATTCTTAAATTAAATGTTCCATCCCCGCGCTTTTTTCTTTCGAGAATATTCTTTTAGCTTCTATTTTTACTTTCCCGCGCATTTCTGAGGTTATCCTTTTTTCGTTCATTTCAAGTACCTCTTTAACATCTAACAAAAACGTGAGTGGTCGACTAAAATGAGAAATAGGGTTTCTGGAAAAAATTTCTAAGTAATCCCTTAACATTTCCTTTAAGTTATCATTATCTATAGAATTTATATATATATATATATATATATATATATATATATATATCTTTAATTCATAATAATTGACGGTGGTAGGTTATGTTTAATTAATGGTTATATATGTATATATATATATATATATTATGTCTTCTCTAAATCTTGCACATTAAATATGCGCTTTGTAAATAAGCAAATCGAACACTTCATTTTCCAACAACCAACAATTAAAAATAAAATCGGTATCTCTCTATTCTAAAAAAAAGTAACTACCGCTGTCATCGCGGCGCCGGTTTTGAATTTTTTGTGACCGAAGGTCTTTCTTTGTTAATATTAAGGAAAATAATGCATACAAACATATGAAAATCGGTAGTATTATACAGAAATGTTTGATAAACACGCTGATGCAGACAGTTTTCAAATCGAAGAATTATTTTAAGAGATATTTAATGCTAAAGATGGACAAAATCATTTCACTAAAAAAGTTTTATAGGAGCAAAAACTATTCATGGGAATTTAATCATTTTGAGATCATTTTATACGTTATAATTTCCCTGTGTGCAGAATTAATTTATTTTTTTAATTTGACTAATTTTTCGAGGTTTTATTTCTATTTTAAATTCAAATTTTCAGCATTTTGAGAGATATTTTTTACTTATTTTAGAAAATTGTACTAATTTAACCTGTTGCCAACTGTATAAACAACGGAAGCACTAGTGTTTGCTTCAAATTAAAAATTTATTTACACGTGACTATTATAAATAGAAAAGATACTTTCAAATTAAAATTAAATAATTGCGTATAAAAAGCAGGAATTTATTGAAAATTACCTAAGAAGTATACACGTGAATTTTAAAAGAGAAAGGATATTGCAAAATAATAAATTCATTAACATGCGTTAGAAGTCTTAAATAGGAGAAATTACGTTATATTTACGTCACATTACAGTTATTACATAAAATGAACACAAAATAATATTGCAAAACAGTTTAAATTTAGAAATTGCGCTAGACATTTATTTGTTATTTTGAGAAGATCTTTTCAACTATTTTTGTTAGGAAAGCGCAAATAATTTTTCATTTCTAACAAAAGTATTTTCACGTGAATATTTAAAAGAGAAAGAATAGCTTGGTCAAAATTACGTCAGATTAAAATCGATAAATTAAAAATGTCTCATTTAAAAGAACTTTCTTTTCGCTTTGTTAAAAACTATCAGGAGACATAGACTCTGATTACTTAATTCCTTTTATATTAGCTTATTTTGAAATGTTGTTACACGTGTCTACGTTATCAAGTTATTTTTATTTCGACGTTTTATGTGTATTTTTATTAATGTTGTACTAATTTATTTGTTCTTTCGTTATTTAAAATAAAAATTATGTCAATTTGTATAATTTTGCGAGTGGTTTGGCGATTTATATAATTTGGCGAAATTGGTCGACTGGATAATCAAGTAGTACCGCAGCGGATTTGGCGTTAAAATTCCCCAATCAAAGAGAAATGAATAGAAATCCGTTTACAGGGAGATCGCCACTGTTTTTTAAATTATAATTTAATCTTTCGAAATCATTTTAAAGCCGATCAAATTAGCGTGCATTTAGAGTCTGCGGTGTCTGCACGGGGGTTGGCGAGAGTAGCTCGAAGGGGGCCGAGCCCCCTAGTCTAAATAAATTTATATTAATCGTATTAATAGGACCGTGAACCTTTATTTGAACAGAAGTCGGCTCAAAATAGAAAATAAATTGTGTGCATATTATTATTCTCCAGTTTGTTCTGTGCCACTTTTGAAAAATTTCAATGTAGGTGTGATTATTTTTCGCAAAGTTACAACCGTTTGAATTCTCACATAAAACAATTTTTCGCCCCATTAATAAAATCTGTTTTTCTCAACGTTTTTAGATTTTTTAAACTGCTTCATGCGTCACAATTCTTGATCAAAATTCATGAAATTTATAAGGAATAATCCTGATATTGTTTATAAAGAAGCTGCGTATGCACTTTAAAATTCGATGTCATTAAGAATTAAATTTGACTTTTAATTCATTAAAATACAAAATTTTGATGAAAATCGATATATAATTCAGAAAAAATAACTATTCAAGCGATTTAAATATCTATACTGCGATTTATTTGTAATAGAGGTTTAGGCGATTTAAATGCAATATTGAAGAAATATCTTAAAAATTATGACGCATTGTGCATTTTAAAATTTCGTTTATAAATTTTAGTTATTTTTTTTATCTTTAAATTATAATAAGATTCGAAAATACTTTTAAGGTGTTCTGCATACTTATTTTGAAATGTATATTTCCACAAAATTACGCATCTGTAAACTGAACTAAAAAAAAAAAAAAAAAAAAAAAAAAAAAAACCAATGTCCACCGTTGCCTTAAATGGAATAACCTTCCACCCACCCCCACCCCCCACCCCCTCCCCTTCCTAAGTTTTATAAATCTATTATTCTTTTGTTTATTTATTTTTTAAAAATCAATTTTCAAAAACATTCTACAAACATTTTCCCTCATAAGAATTCGTTACCAGCAAAACTATAAAGATTGTTTCAGAAACATATATTATTTTATATATTTCATGCAGAACATTTTGATGCATTTTTTAATAAAAAAATAACAATGCATTATGCAAAGGAAAAGGAAAATGGTATCATATATTTCTTTGCTTTAAACAACAAAAAATTTGCATTTAAAAAAAATTACAATTCCTTGTTCTATGAATATTTTATCGTCTTTTGCTTCGAAAATGTTAATTACATAGAAATTAATTTATCTAAAAATCAAGGTAAATGAAAGCTTTTAAGAAAATTACATCGGTTTTGTAATCAAAGCAACCTTTTAATATTCAAAAATATTTAATTTGTGTTTAAAAAAAATAATAATAAGTTTAAAAATCCCAAAAGAACGCTTCATTATACAAATTTTAAAAAAAATATTTTTTTTCATCCAAATTGAAATTCGTTGAAAGAGCATTTTATGTGAGGATAAAAAGCTCGTTTAAAATTAAATTATTTTGCTTTATGGATGTTTTTACAAAAGTTTTTTTTTTTTTTGTAATCTTTAGTTTTTGTTTATATATATATATATATATATATATTAATAAAGTAAGAAGATCATTAAACAAATGTTTTCATCGAAAACATCTTAAGTAAATAAATAAAAATATTATAATATGATCAGTTCCATCAATTTATAATACAGTAAAACAATACTTATCCGAGTTTCCGCTTTACCCGAGCTATCAAATATTTTTTTGGAATTTGTTTGTTGCTGTTGTTGTCTTCGAGGAACAATATCGATACACAGAATACAGAACGCCACTGAAAGTCCAATGAATATAGCGATAAGTTTCGGGATTTAGTCATGAAACTGTCATTCTCTGAGTCAATCAACGAAGAAGATATACGTGACTGGATAACCGCTGACGAACAACAACAGAGTACAGATGCAATGATGGCAATACCGTCAATAATGAAAATAAATCTAGCGATGATTTTTTGTCAGCGACGATGAAAATCGGCATATGACAATTCCCATACAGATGGACTAATAGCTATCGAAAACGCAGTTGAACATATAATACAACAAGAAGAAATGACACCAGATCTGCCTTCAGCCTAAAAAAATGGCGAATTAATACAGCAGAAAAACACCAATGTAATGTAACACAAAAAGCAATTAATGATTTTTTTAGAGGTAAATGAACTGTTTAATTACCGTAACACTATGAATTGCATGAGGTGTATCTATTTAAGTTACATATATGTTACATAAATGTTATGTTCAATCTGATTGTTATGTTTAATCGGATTGTTATGTTCAATCGGAAGTCCTCCGCGCATTCTCATAAAGTTCAGAACGAGAGATTTTTGTGCTGTGATTGTTTACATAACCTGTTACCCGGTGTCCTTAGCCATGTAGAATATTCATTTCATAAATTAACCTCTATTAGCATGAGTAACTAGTTTATGCTCGATTGGAATGCTCTGATTTCTCATCTGCGGGAATTGTTTAGTGTTGGTGTGTTCTGATGGAATAAACATTTGTTCTATGACTACGTTTCCATGTGTTTAATTGGGAAAAACCCATGTTTCTTCATACGCCTTTTTTCACCACTCACGCTGGCTTGTTTTCATAATGAAATAATAAGTGTTTGATTGGACTATACCAATATTATCATCGCTCTACAGCTGCTATATTTTCACAGAGTTGATACCTCAGCTAGCAATGCTTCCCGTAAGGCATGGTGACGTCACGGCGACGTCGTTGTGAAGTCACACTGTGATTTTGTGACCGTCGATGTGACGTCACGTGACGTGGATGTGACGTCACAGTGACTAGAATGTGAGGTCGTTATGGCCGTTTTAGAGGTCGTTTGTGACGTCACATTGTGACCACTCTGTGAAGTCACGGTGTGACTAATTTGTGAAAAGTGTGTCATTTGTGACTATTTTGGCATTAACTTTGTGACGAACCTGTGACGAAAGTGACAATGTTTTGAAGTCACACTGTGACCAATTTGTGAAATATGTGTCATTTGTGACGAACTTGTCATAAACTCTGTGATGATTTCAAATGAAAATCAAATTTCAAATTAATTGCTTAAAAGGCGCAAAGGCGACCTAGTGAAAAAGATTCCATGCTGGAACTCGAACCCGGGCCATCAGTATAGCGCACTTACGTTCTACCGACTAAACCACATGGAACGATACCCAGCCTGGAAAATTTCTCACTATTACATATTGGCAAGGCTACAAACGCAGCACAAGATGCAATATTTATCGTGAACCACCGAGATGGGGCAAACACGAAACTTCATGAAATCCAGCATCGATTGAAACTATATTAATACTTGGAAATTTATTCAGAGAGAACCATTCGCCTTGCATACAATATTTCAAATGAAAATCAAATTTCAAATTAATAGCTTAAAAGGCAATTTTAATTTGAAATTTGATTTTCATTTGAAATACTGTATGCAAGGCGAATGTTTCTCTCTGGAAAAATTTCCAAGTATTAATATAGATTTAATCGATGCTGGTTTAATTAAGTTTCGTGTTTGCCCCATGACGGTGGCTCACGATAAATATTCCATCTTGTGTGGCGTTTGTAGCCTTGCCAACATGTAATAAGGAGAAAATTTCCAGGCTGGGTATCGTTCCATGTGGTTTAGTCGGTAGAATGTCAGTGCGCTATACTGATGTCCCGGGATCGAGACCCGGCGTGGATATTTTTCACTATGTTGGCCTTTGCGCCTTTTAAGCAATTTATTTAAAATTTGATTTTCATTTGAAATATTGTATGCAAGGCGAATGTTTCTCTCTGGAAAAATGTCCAAGTATTAATACTGTGATGATTCTTGTCATAAAAACTACGATAATTTTAAAGTAAAGTTTTGTTTGAAATATAAAATTTTATCTTTTTACCGTACTTTTTAGCAAGATATCGCTATTTTGGAGTCCCATTCTTCTAAAATATTTTTAATTTTCCATTTAAAAAACAATGCTTATTAACTGACATCTTTTTTTATTAAGTTAGCTTGATCTTGAATTCAAGCTTAATATTAAGAATGTGTAAGCTTTTTAATGTGTTATGATTTGTCATTGCTTTTTTAAATACGAACATGGAGTCTAACGGACATTAATACAACTGTTACTTATAGAACTACATGATAAGCCCTATTTATTTAAATTTTTTATTCCCGTATATATTGTATTTTGTGAATATGAGCTAATTAGATTTGGTATGTTTTATATGAAAAGACTGATCTGGGAAATAGAAACAACAAGTAAGATATATCATGCGTTAGACATAGATTATAAAACACTTTCCAACTCTTCCTAAATGTTTTATCAAGACATCGGGGGAAATAACGTAAATAAGATAACTAAGTAAACATGAAAACGCGTAAAACATTTAAAAACTGATTTACGCAGTTACCATCCACTAAGGTGTAAAAAAAATCATAATTAAAAAAAAAATTAAAAAAATCGTTTTTTTTTTTATTTAAATCAGATTTGTATGATTTTTTTTCCCAGCGTTCAAATACTGAATAGCTACCATGAGTTTTAGGTTTCCAAAACAATTACACCACTAATTGCTAACATAATCTATGTTTTTACACTTTAATTAATAAAATTATAATTGTTAGTTTGTAATTACAGAAATAAAAACTGCAAATTAGTAGTTTCATTAGGTAGTATTATACAATAATGTTATATACATTAATATTGTAATAATTATGTAAAACTTTATAAATACTAGGGATACTTAACATTTATGAAAATTATTAACTGCATTTTATACTAAATAGCTAACATTACTTCAAATTAATTATTAAACAATCAACTCTCTAATTAGGAACATATTATACATTTTTAAGCCTTAATTATTAAAATGATAATAATTCATTTTAGAAAGAAAAAGGGACAGGATGCTAGTTCAAAAAACGGGCACTATTTCATGAGGAAATATATTAGTAATGTGTTTAGTAATGATGTAAGAAAAAAAAAAGAATATTTTTTAGCATTATAAGTAAAGTGCCCTTAATTTTTAATAATTTTATGAATAACAAATTGAAAAATACAATTAAATAACATATTTTAATAATATCCTGTTTTTTCTAAAGAAATAAAGTTCTATATTTTTGCAAGATTTTTTCCACATGAATTTAGAATACTGTTGAATGGGGAAGTTTTTTACAAGAAATCTCTGGCTACAACTACAGGTAAATGTCAACTTTTTTTTTTTCTTTTTTTAAGGCAGGGTGCATTTTGCCAATTTCAAAAGGGGCATGGTGTGGCACCATTAAACAAAATGGCCTAGAAGAAGCAGTATAAGTAATTACAGAATTAATAAAAACTGCAAATAAGTAAAATTCATTAGTTAGTAGCACAAATAACAAAACTAACAAATATTATTTGCAGCTCATTTTGCATTTGTATTTAGGAAAATTTCTGTAAACCACCACCAAAATCTATACTTACACACATGTACGTGTATGCTAACCAAAAAAAAAAAAAAAGAAAAAAATGAAAATGAGTTAAACCCATTCATATAGAATAAATATAAGTTAGCCACTAATATCTGAAATCTCAAAATATTTAAGTAACAGCATTATTACCTCTATTAGCTTTCAATGGTTCAATTTTTTAATATATATGAGTTACAAAAAATAAAATAAAATAATAATAATAATAATAATAATAAACATTTATTCAACCTATACCAAAGAAGCTCTTGCTGTGCTTAGCATTTTTATACCAATTATTTCTTTTTCTCTTATGCATTCATTTACAATTTAGCTGCTGAGCAGATGTCATTCTTTCATTCTTCTTTAACTTGAGATTGCTATTAATTACTATTTATTCTTTTACTTGTAGAAATGTAATTATACTTGTTATGTGTATTTTATATAAAATAATGCATAAATTGATTACCTAAAGGAAATTATGACATTGCAAATTATGTTAGATTTAAATATCATTTTTAAATGAAACTGTTTTAATTTGGATAAAAACTTAAAAACAATGCTTTTTACAAACTCAACTGTTTTTAATTTTTTTACAATACTAATGAATTAAGCTTAGAAACAATTATTTAAAGCTCTTTGTTTGTTTATTAATAAGTCAAAATACCTGTAGAAACTTTCAAATTATGTTCATGTTAGATTTTAATACTTTTTTTTTTTTTGACATTTTAAACATTTAGAAAATTTTTGATTTTAATCAATGATTTTTGTAAAAAAATCGGTTGATTAAAATCGTGATTTAATCGCTGATTTAAATCAACCGATTAAAATCGTTGACACCCTACCATCCACAGCCAAATATGTTTTCTAATTCTTTTAAACAGTCCTGTATTTGATCTGTAGATTGATATATATATACTATATAATGGAAAAATTTAGTTTATCAAGGAAACGCATAACAGGTTGAAATTCTCTTTCAGCAATTTATACTAATATATGGAAACATACTTAAATAATTTTGTACAACCCTGTAGTTTACTTAGAACCTTTATTACATGCCACTATTTAGTTAAAATTTTATTCAAGCTAAAACACTCTTAAAACTGCTGAAATTACATTTCCAGAAATTATAATTCATAGATGGCAACGTATCCAATTCTTTGCGTGTCCCTGTATATCATTTTATCTATATACTACAAACATTTCTTAGTAAATTAAATACAGTGCAGCGTTAAAATGCATAACTTATTTAAAAACCTCCTTTAAGCAATACCCAGTAACCCTTTCGAATACTTTTGTATATTCCTGTATATGAATTATAGCATATATATATACACCATATACTATGCATAAATGTAGTGAATCATAAAAGTGTATATCATAATTAAAAATGTATTTCCAGCAATCATCGCTAATGAACAGTACTTCGGATACAATATAGTATCTGAAATATTTTGTGTGTCCCTGTAAATGCTATATACACTTCGTATTATACATGAAATAATTCATAGTATGTAAACCTCAACGACGTATATCAATTTCATTACATATCAAATAGATTAACATAAATAAAGTACGCCGCAAACAATTCCCTCCACCCCTATATCATTATGTATTGGAATTCCTTTTTTAGCCCTGTAAATGAACAATAACTATTCTTTGCATCGCATATTCTATGGAATGCACATTTTAGTGCGCTTCATAAATGCATATCAATTTTATTCTGTTTGAAAGCGTGTAAAATCATTAAAAATCATTTGAAACGATTTTTTTCCCACAAGCCGTAATGTAATGGAATACAATTGACTGTCCCTGTAAATGAAATAACATGCTACAAACTTCATTACAAATAGGGGTCTTGCTATGGTAAACGTTAATAACATCCAAAAATTTTAAATAATTTAATTATCTTTAAATGTCTATTAATTATGTTAATGATTGATGATAATACTTGTCCATATACTTTTATATTTATGCCACCATGTGGTTTTAACCCAATATTTAAATAAGAAAATAAACCAGATTAAAATGCAATTTAAATCACTAATTTTAATAATCTGATCAAATCTTTTGAAAAGGAAGTTAGATATTTTAACAAAATAAAAAATAAATGTAATGAAATATTTGTGTTCTATAACATGTTTATTAGAAGATAACTGAAATCATTGTAATTAAAAAAAAAAAAAAAAAAAAAAAAAAAAAAAAGCAAACAAGGAAAATAATATTTTAGATATTTCAGCAAAATAAAAAATAAATGTAATGAAATATTTATGTTCTACAGCATGTTAATGAGAAACTAACTAAAATTGTTGTAATATAAAAATAAAAAGCAAACAGGGAAAATAATATTTTTACATACCTAATTTCATTGACGTTGTACGTGATACTTTGATTTTGGGGAACCAATTAAATCCGATTATAAGTACGATAGCAATGACTTGAATCATCTTCAACAAGTCAAAGCTACTGTAATTTTCTCGGGTTTATATTTTGTTAGCTGAACTAACTTGGATCCTGAGAACGTTCTTGTTTCAGTTTTTAAATCCGTGTCAACACATCTATGCTGTCCAGTGTCCACAGAACTTCAGTGTCCACAGAACTGTCCAGTGTCCCGCGTTTATTCTAAAAGTTTCACTGTTACTTTTATCCGTTATTCTGCGGTCGAGTGGTAACAACTGAAATAGTGCAGATGCAGACGATTTTTAAGTTTCGAAGTTCGAAGCAGATGTTTTTTGGTTTTATTTGTTTTTCTATACCACAGTTTCGGAAGGAAATTAAATGCGTAATAATTTTGTCAAATTATCTCTAATTCAATTTCCTGTTTGAAAATGTTTTATTGTATTTCATCTTTTATTTTTATCAGTTTTATTGAATTGTAAAGTTTCATTTACGTAAATTATAATAATAATATTATCCATAATTAGAGTTTACTAGATAAAACATTGCTTAAATTTTCAAAATGTATACAAATTAATTTAATGGTAATAATGATGACTCCCTCCTTTTTTTTAAAAGTAAAATTTGTATCACAGGTAATATATACAAAATATCTTCTTAAAAAATACAACAAGATTATCGAGAAGAGATGAGTTTTTCTTTGTCAATCTGTCATTCTCTTAATATTAATTTTCTGTAGAATAAAACTTGTAAAATAATTTTTAAAGATATATTTTGAAAACAAAAAATAAAACATGAATAATTAATTATGTCGTGGGCTTTGCCTAAATTTTGTACATTAATTTTATATTCGGAAAATGTCAATTCTATTTTAAACGTTTGAAAGAAGTAGAAAAAAAAAAAAAATACTTAAAATAGTGAAACACTAAGAGGAAAAAAAATGACTTGAATGCAAATTATAAAGCAAGAAATGCATATATGACTGAACTTTGAAGACGCTTTCTGCGTGCTCATTAAAAGCTCCAGCCTTAACTGTAATAGAAAGTTTTTAGTTTGAAACGACAGAAATGTTTCGACTACTCTTTGAGAAACTTCTAGTATAACAGATGATCATTTACAAAAATCTTTATAAAAGATAAGTCGAGGTCTGCTTACCTAAAACATTTTTTAATAATATGAAATTCTCATAATTAGGAAATCGTTTTGTGTTGCTGATGAATTAATTACATTTTATGTTATATGAAAATAAAAAGTTTTTGTTAGAGGCACAGATGCAACTTGGACCACGGTTTAAAAAATTTGTTAATCCGGCAGAAAAATATATTTTACTGTAAATAACATGTTTTTAATAATTTTTGTAATTTTTTAAAGTTTTCTAAGAAGTTCACATCTCAGTCACAATGTGACATCACTGAGTGGTGGCATTTTGGTCACAGATGTGACGTGACCACAGTGACTTACAGTGACGTCACAATGACGTCACTGTGACCATGCATGCTATGAGGAATGTGCTTAGTGGTAGGATTGCTTACAACAACACCAACGGCTGATTAAAATGTGGTATGACTCCAGTAATACGTAATAAAAACGATGTGATATTTCAACTACACCCATTAAATTGTTTCGTAACATATATATATATATATATATATATATATATATATATATATATATATATATATATATATATATATTTAAATATACCTTTAAAACTATACAATTTGTTTTATTTAAAATTTTCGCATTAACCGAGTTTTTCTGCTATCCGACTTAGTCTTAGACCACAATAAATCGGATAAATTGGGAATCTATTGTATTTTCAACATCATAGCTTTTTACGGTAAGTATGCGTTTGAATGAAAATATCACAGGGTTTTAGATTCTTTAAATACGGAAAATAACAATGGATGTAACTGGGTTTCAATTACATTATTTAGTGTACAGAGGATATATGAAAATCGTTTTTATTTCTATTTTATGACAGTGTAGGCCAGTAAAAATAGGATTTTTCTAACCGAAAATTCGCGGAAAGCTGGAAACTGTTTTAATCACTTTGTTTTACATCCAAATGAAGGGATTTGAAGTTTGTCCCATTTTTCCTGTTGAGCTTTAGATGTGGCACCACAAAAATCTCAAAACTTTCAGACTTTTTTAAGTTTTTTGCAAATAACTCAAAAACCGTTCACTCTACAGAAACAGTTTTAATTTATAAATAGTAGACCATAAAATTCTGCATCGACCGAGTACCACAGACTAAAAATTCCACCAAAAATAAGTGAGATATAATAGATAAAAAAAAGTACTTTTCCAATTTTTTCTAAAAAATCTCAGAAAACTGGTTTTTTTTAAGTTCTCATGTATAAAATGTTAGAGAACAATATAATAACAGAAAATCAAGAAAATTAATTTATTTAAAAAAATTAGTATATAAGCAATGGTGATAAAATCAACTCAAGTTACTTGAGGGAAATACAGGGGAATCGAGCTTGGAGCGATTTTTTTGCTGGACCTTGGTCTGTCAATTCTTCTTCCTCCTACACATGGATGGCATCCTTGTACATATCTACTTTTTTGTCGTATCTGGTTTGTGATCCTTCTTCTTCTGCGGTATTTGTGCATGATGCACTTTTACAGTGGTAACATAAAATTGAGCATTAAACACCATTCTTCCTACAAGAACTTAAACCACCTTTACATATTTGCATGACAGAATGTTTAGAAGCTCTGGTGTTGCAGCTATATCATTCGTGGTGATTGGAAGTATACCATATTTGAATGACTTCCAATCCCAATCAGTGGGATTCATTACCCTTCCATTCCAGATGTTGACCTGACGAAAAACTCTGTATGAATGTTATTTGGCTGCATCTTCAGTTGGCGGCAGAGAAGCGAGGTTAAATTGGGTCTTCATAAGATGTTTTACAAATGTGTTTTATCACAATTTGTGCACCGTTGTGGATTCGTCATACTGGGGATTGTATAAGATGGCAATAAATTTCTTCCCCACATCACTTACTTCTACAGGTGTAGCATATTAGTTATAAAAGACAGTTGGAACATCCTGTAGGTGCGCATGATTTTCCAAAAGCTTGACGAATTTTAGTTTGACCTGCTTGAAGAAGGCCGATGTAGAATCACAGCCACTAAAATCATGTAGAAATAGGATGCTTTTCTTCACAATCGGCTTGTACTTGAAACTTAATGGTGAATATAAAACATTGCCCGACTGTCCTTTCCCAGGTTTCAAGAAGTATATCGTGGATGAGTTGGAAATAAATGTAGTCAAAATCACAAGCAGATCAATATCTTCCCCAGCTATGATGACACGTTCTGACTGGATGGACGTCAATTTGGATGGCTCCCATCACGCTGCTAGTATCTGCATCCTGGACAGCTTGTTTTACAGTAAAATTGTGTTGCTCCAATTTTTCAATAAGCATTTTTATTAAACAGCGTTTATTTCCTTTATTTGCAAGGAAGTGCTCTTTTTGCATTGTGAGCATCGTATTTTCATTAAAGTCAACACTTGCTGAAATGCATTTATTTTTTCGAAGGAAGCGCTGAGCAGACTTGGTGCCATGTTCTGACGATTCTTCTGGGTAAGCATCAAAAACAATTGTTGCAGTTTACCATAGTTGTTTTTCAAATATCCAATGTACTTGGAAATAATTGAAGCGAACTTTTCTCTTAGCTCCCAACTCACTCGATGAAGGTGGAAGCCACCATCAATCACATGGACAGTTTTTATGGTTTGTTCTAAATTATTAAGGGGGGTGAACAAATCGTAAAATACCGACTTTCGCGTTTTCCTCATCCCAAAGTTATCAAACAGAGAAGTCGAAAAGGGAGACAATTACTACTCAAAGAACTTTCTAAGTTCTTCCTCTAATTTCTTGTGGAAAGAAATTCGGCGAAAAATAGTCCCTGGATCGACGGATACCCCCTCATCATGGATTTTAACAGCACAAGTGAAGATTTTCATTGGAGTTACTCGATTGGATATCTTGAATTTCGAATGGCCAAAATCACCACCAATCACACTTTTTATACTTCCAACTCCAATCTCTTTGGCTAGATGACAATTTATTTTATCGCCACCAATCACTCCTGTATTCAGACACTATTAGCACTTGTTTACTGTAACACTAGGATTGGGTTAAGATTTCAAAATTGTAATCATAATCGCAAACATGCATGTGAGTACATTTCGTTTGGTTACATGAACACTTCAAAAGACCAATTTTCTGAGATTTTTTAGGAAAAATTGGAAAAATGCACTTTTTGATCTATCATATCTCACTTATTTTTGATGGAATTTTTAGTCTGTGGTGCGCAATCGACGCAGAATTTTATGGTCTACAATTTATAAATTAGAAATGTTTCTGTAGAGGGAACGGTTTTTGAGTTATTTGCAAAATACTGAAAAAAGTTCGAAATTTTTTAGGTTTTTGTGGTGCCACGTCTGAAGCTCACTAGGAAAAATGGGACAAATTTCAAATCCTTTCATTTGGATGAAAATAAAGTGATTAAAATGATTTCCAGCTTTCCGCGAATTTTTGCATAAAACGGCCCTTTTTTGAGCTAATTTTACTGGACTAGTGTCTTTGGTATTTATTATATTATTTATATTGCTCAACAACTACAAGAGAAAATTAATTAATAAATTAATAAATTCTCTTTTTCTGACATTTTATGAAATTGTGTTGCTAGGTGAATATTTACTTTTGATAGGAAAAAAATGAAATTGAAAGTTAATCCGTTTAATATTATTTGAATATATGCACGAAATTCCATAAAATAACACACACATAATTTAGTTAGTTTAACATAGGCATTTACATAATTGTAAAAGTATCGGATTAATTAAAGAAACACATTTGAAAATCTTAGCATCCATAATTTCACAATTAAATCAATAACAAAAATGTTCCATTGTCTATTAAACGACTGGCAAAGTTAAAAATTTTGCCGAATTCCCGTAGAAAAGCTTTATGACTTAAAAGAAAGAGTTCTATACTTTTCGAACGAATGAGTGAAATTTAACAAAATACTATGCAGCTACTACGGGGTACCTCTTCGATATACCTACATAATTACAAATAAATCAGATGCTGTTTGTTGCAATTATCGCGAGACTTGCTCTCAGACAGTCAAACAGACTTACAGACAAAATCATAGACATTAATAGTTGTTATTGTCTCTACAGTAAATCTCACTGACATTCCGACAATTATACGGACAACACATATCCGCAAAAACGAAGTCCGTATAAACAGAAATAGAATATTTTTCCTAAAAGAATTAAATACATATAAACATATTTCCACATATCCAAGCTTTATGAAACAGTTTGTTACGAAAGGGAAAAAAATGCACTTCTAGAAACACACTTCTAGAAATTATTACTTTGTTGTTGTTTTTTACTCTTATTTCTAAACAAAAAAAGTATTGTAATAGAAATGTTTTTTGACGGATTTACGTCAGAAAAGCTGAAAAAAATGAAAACGCCTTTTAGGCTCAAAAAAGCTGAAAAATATATTTAATCAAAACGGCTGCCTCTCGGACTGTGTCTATGTTTCTGTGTGCTTGTGTGCCTCTGTGTTTGTGTGTTCATGTGTCCGTGTGTCTTCTTTGTATCGGGAAAAAGTGCATGAAGCTATGAGGGAAATTGACCACAATTTCATATAAAAATTTTGGCTACGGCAGCCAGTTCACAGTTGAATTTTGTTTATCTCTCTACAACGCAGCTAGGTAATACAGATTTATCTGCTATTTTCAATACTGTACTTTCGGAAAGTGTACGGAGTTAATAGAATTTAAGCACACTTGGTATATATATTTTTGACTATTGACGTCAGGTACCAGTTTAAAACGGATATGTTAACAATGCAACGATTGCTGTGATAGCAATTTTAGAGTAATTTTCTTAATTTTTTGTAACTTTGTTGTACATTGGCAGTTCGTCAGCCACAATAACTTTGCATCCAGCTAACCAGGTGATTCGAAAGCAGCTGACGTAAAACGTAACGTTCGTTTTATTTAATATCTTGATCGAGATTTCCTTTTTTTTTTACTCCGATTAATAAAATGAAACACAAATTTAAGACGAAAGATAAAATTGGGGTAGTATTGAAGAAATAATATTATAGTATAGACATGGTTAATCTATTTTTGAATTATTAACGTGTATGAGATATGAGAGAGTTTTAGGACTGGGATATCCGACTATTTTAGAGTTACTTTACTTATTTACAAAATATCTTAGATACATTTGATACTTAAATCTATCTAAACTTTAAATATATTCAATCATTGTACTGGACAACTGCGTTACTTCCTTTTCACAAAATGCGGTATTAAAGGAAACATACTTTAATTTACCAATAAATCTTGCTGCAAAAGCCTGTAAAAGCTTTTTATAACTTAGGTAAAAGTTGTATGGTTTAGCAAATAATAATCACTTTTATTTAATAAATTACATTTATCACATAAATTTGAAGTATTTTTCTACACGTTTGTCAACATTAAGATACTTTCTTCTTTTAAACGAAAAAAAGTATTGCAATCGGATCTCTTGACTCTTTTTGTTCAGTCTAAAGCAAAATGCAACTAAAAAATCTAGATAAAGCATTATTTTATTTATTTTAAAACACAAATTGTTTTAGAATAAAACAATTTTTAAATGAAATAAATAATCTTGTTAAGTTAAGCAAAATAATTTTATAAGAATGTTTTTATAGCAGACTAAGCTTATTAGCATTATCTCGATTTATATAAATGTACAATCTGCGTCGTTGAATAACACATTTTTAACAAACTTCTGTAAAATATTTTGTTATAAATTCATCGACTTCTGAAAATATTAAAAATGTAATAACTTCCTTAACCTAAAAGTCATTTTCATTGATGTTTCAAGATATGCTTTTAAACTTTTTTTTTTTTATTCTATGAAAGATATTTATTTCAAAAGACTTTTTACTTTGAAATTTTTTTACTATTTTATTTTAGAAGAAATCGTTGGATTTCAGTTTATCCAATATTAAAAATTATTTCCATTTTGAGGACAGTGTTCTTTATTCTTCCCTAATTATGTATATTTGTAATATGTTAATGATCTTCAAGTATTAAATTTTGATGGTTCGCATATGCCTTACGATTTTTTATTACATATTTTTTTTTTTTTTTTTTTATGCAAATAGGCCATACAGGTTAAGATTGTTTTCAGATTTTAATCGAGAATATTTTTAAAAATTTAAACATATGAAATCAGGAATATAGGAATGATTTTATTTACATTTTTTTAATTTCCTTATTCTTAGTACGATACTTACATATAACATATTTTTAATAAAATGAGTTATAAAAGTGTATTTACTTAAGTTAAACTAACTTAAACAAGATCAGCTTAATAACGTTTTAAATAAGGCATATACGTAGGCATAGTAAGAAATAAAAAAGTAATAAAAGTAAAAATTATAAAGTAAATAACATAAAAAAATTATGTTTAATTAAAAATAAAAAAACTTTATGAGATTTGATTCATAGCAGGACAAGCTTATTAGCATTATTTCTTTTATTTATATAATTTTACAATCTGCGTTATTGAATAACACATTTTTACCAAATTTAAATGAAATATTATGTTACAAATTAATTCCTAGATTCCCTGTAGAATTAAAATGGGATGACTTCTAAAACTTTCCTGAATTACATTTTGATTGATTTTTCAAAATTCGCGCTCTAAAGTTATTTTATTCTACCAAACAAATTTGAATAATAGAATAATTTTAGTTCAAATGAACTTCAACTTTCAGAAATTATTAGAATATATTTTAGAAGAAATTGTTAGATTAGGGATTTATCTAATATAAATTATTATGTATTTGAAGACGACTGAATTCTTTATTCTTCGCTAATTATGCTTAAGCATTTTAAGATGTAATGAACATCATTTATTAAAGTTCAATGATTCGCATATGCCTTGCGAACTATATTTCTTTCTCTGCTGCTAATGGATCACATAGTTTAATTTTGATTTTCGGATTTTAATTGAGTATATTTTTAAAAAGTTAATCATGTAAAATCTCAAAAAGACTAAAGTTGTTATTAGAATGTTTTTTTTATCATGAATACTTACGTTTACGTATAACATGTATTGAATATGTCTAACCTTATTTTAGTTTAAAGCTAAATATAAATACAATTTGGAATACATTGACCTGATTATTTTTTAAATCAAAAATGTGCTCAAATAAGAAAGTTCTAGTAAACGGAATAATGTTTTCCTTTTTCTTAGAATAATTAAATTGATTATAGATTTTGTACAGAGAGCTTTTTAGAGTACAAATTTCTTTTTCGCAAGCGCTAATGCCCAATGATGGCATTTTAAAATATTGAATGATGATGTTTTAATTCCATCAAAACTTACTACAATATTTCAACAGCATGTAAAATCTATATATATAAACAATTACTACAATAAATTTATTAAAACAATTACTACATACACAATGACTACAATTTATTTCCTATTTCTTTGTAATACTGAATCTTTAATTATATCATTTAGATAACTATTTTAATACTTGAAATGCAATGATAACATTCTACGATTTATATCGAATACGGTAGTATAAAACAAGATTTTTCTACAATTTATATTAAATGGAAATAATAAAATAGCTACTATTTTTTAGAGTATTTTTTTTTTCTTTTTAAACAAAATTTCATGACATGGAAATTGATGTCATTTTCATTTTTACGGCTGTGGATTTGGTTTTTATGAATGGAAATATGAGTTTCCATTTAAAAATGATCGGCAATGAATCTTTGTATACATGTGTTAAAGATGCGTGATATACTACCCGTTAATAGAACATAAATAAAAATAGTTTTTAATTTGAAACACGAATATATTTTTAACCTTTAGTACATTTGTTAGATTTCTCAGCAAATACAAGGAAAGTATTTTTTTGTATTTTCGTTTTAGTGATCAGTTTCGTTTTAGCGATCACTTATTTATCTGGGTAGCACATTTCGTCTGCTGCGGTGATCAGTTTCTCCGAATAAATCTTGAATTAAAGGTAATATATCGATGAATTTTATCTGCCCTTTTAAAAAGCAATATGTATCTTTATCTCAAATGTACTTCCATGTTGATGGATACGATACGATCGTCACTGCGCTATTATATTTTATAATGTGTAAGACAATATTTCGGCTGTTTGGACAAAATGTTTTAGTTGATCATTAACAGTAGGATTTGGTCTAAGAAGGATAGACGGATATGCAATATAAAAAAAAAGCATTTCTCAAAAATTATCTAATTTTTAAAAAGGCTAATCATTCAGAATTGGTTTCGCCTGATTATAGAACACTTCAGCTAATTCTAAAGCAAAGCATGTAAAACAATATGTTATATACTAATACTATTCCAAAAATTTAGGTGCAAAGTAACAGTGCAAATGTCAACAAAATCTGTCCAGTAAAACTTTTAAAAAATGCTAATCTTTGAGGATCGGGCTCACCTGACTATCGAACTTTCTTCTATAATTTTATAACAAAGTGACGTAAAACTATATGCAATATTTTAAAACCATCCGTGTAAAATTATTTAAAAAACAATGCAACTTCCAATGAAATTCATTCAGAATTTTTAAAAATACTAATCTTTCATAATCGGGTTCCAGACGATTATGGAATTTTCCCTTACAATTCTATGATTAATCAGCAAATAACAATGTTACGCACCAAAAGCTTAACTGAAGAACTAATAGTGCAAGTCGAATTAATTTTTTTTTTTTTTTTTTTTTTTTTTTTTTTTTTTTTTTTTTTTTGAAGACCAAAGTTATAAGCAGCAGGAATGAGATTCCCACACGAAAACAAATACTGAAATTTGCCAATTTAGTTATGTAAAAGTATACGAAAACAAACAAATACTGAATTATTTACAATGTTTTTGAGCAATTAAGTTAATATTTTGTAACTGGGTTGCAGCCATATTTTAAAAAATTCAAGCTTGGAAATTACTTTAAAAAACATAAAACATCTGTAATTTGAGATAAGCTTTTCAAACAAATATTACTGAAAGTAGTTTTTGTATTCTATTAGACGTTGGAACAGTCAAATGTGCAATATTTAAAGATCAAATTGCAGTAAAAGTTACATTTATGGTTGGGTTAGCTTGTTGCCTCCAACAATATGATGCTAGAATTACTCATAGCTATGTTTATTCTTTATAATATTGCATTTAGAGCAAACAGGCATATCTTTCGTAATTGGGCTGAATACAAATTTATAAATATCCATGACTGAAAATTACTTTAAAATCCATTCAAATGAGAAAATTGAGATACAATTTTCAAATAAATTTCATTTGAAAGAACTTTTTTCTATTCGACAGTGTGAAAACAAAATTGTATGATGTTAATAAGTTAAGAAAAAGTTCAGTAAAGGCACAATTTATGGGTTAGGTCGTTGCCATCATCAGTATAATTTCACAATTGGCATTGTATTTGTTGTTGTTTTCTTGTATATTCTGCGGATGACTCAAAGAAAGCGTCGAAACCTTTACATTTTTAGTATTCTTAATGTGTTTTTTATTGAAATGACGTCTTTTAAACAAATAATTGTATTTTAATATATGTTTCTACATCTGTTTGGAATGTATATTATTATGGTATAGTTAATAGTGACGTAATTAAGACTATCTTACTTATATTTACATTTCTGATCCTTCTTTTTAACGATCCGTTACCGGGGATGCACCAATCTCAGTTATTCTCATTGCCCTATTATTTCTTTTTAATGTATTTTACCCTGAAGACCCTTATTATTGACAAGAGCGAAGCCTGGTAGATCTGCTAGTATGTAAATAAAAGCATTTATGAACCTATAACATTTAAAGAGGTCACATATGAAAAATTTATTATTGCCCACATTTTCAACGTATTACTCAGCTTTAATGGTTTACAGGAGATGCCACTTAATATGATCACATATGCTATTATCAAACTCTTATCAAAAATAGCAATCATCGACCGCGCATATTAAGTTCTATATTAAAATGAATCTCATTGTGCTATTAGTTTTATTTAATAACATTTATTTTTCAGAAGACCAATTTTTGTAATGTTTAAAACCTGGCTGCCACGGTGTTTTCTGGTACTAAAACGCCTAAAATCCATTGAATCCCCTCATGAGTTACGAACCCTTTGACATATTCACATTTTTGTAGGACATTTTACTTTTGTATTTGTAGGTTATTTTCTTTCTTTATTATTAATGTTCTTCTTCTTCTTCTTCTTCATCTTCTTCTTCTTCTTCTTCTTATTATTATTATTCTGTGGACACTTTCAATTTTTAAAACGGTTCTGAAACTAAAATTTGTTGTCGGATGAAAAGAAAAATCAACCAAAGTTGTATAATTATGATAATTACGAAAATATAATCTTTGATACCGGTTTTAGATATATGTGCAAAATAAAATAAAATAGTGATAAAACTAATAATAATTATCTAAAAAGGCTAAATTAAAAACGAGAATTTTGAGAAAAACGCTGCAATTGATTTATTAGCCTTTCAGTGTCTTTGCATTACTTGTAGCTTAGGCTCTTGATGTATAAAAACAGGAAAGTAAAAAATAGATTTTAGTCCAGGCAACGTATAGGGACTCTACCTAGCAAAATTAATGGTAGTACTGGAAATCGGCTTTCTAGATGTTTTTGGGGTCGCTGAATCCGAATTTGTGTTTTCCCACCAAAATTTCCTCCGGCAACCACCCCCCCCCCCCAAATTTTGGTAAAAAGCCCCCACAAAAAGGTTTTTATTAAAAAATTCCATTTTTTTATTGTTTTAGGGGAAAAGTAGCTAGACATTCAGAAAGTAGACAATATTTGCAACAAATTAGATATATGAGATTATGACTTAGGATGAAGGGGAAGGTGGGATCTGCCTCGGAACATGCGCCGCAGTGCTGCGTGGACTAAGTTGCGCAATTCCACTTAACCACTCACACGTTTACATTAGCCCTCTCATCTTCCCTCAGAACTTTCTCTATAAGGTTTACTTTAAGTTTTTTGGGTCGCTGAATCCGAATTTTTAACTTATCCCAAAATAACTAGTTTAAAACGAGCCACTGTTAAAAAATGCTTTGAAAGTACGACTTTCAATAACAAAAGTATAGCGGAGTGTTCGACTAAGTTTCTTCTTTTTTTAGCCTACTTTGCTGATACAAGGGTAATTTAATGTAAGTAGAAGCAATAAAGAAATTTATGGAAGTATAAAACAAAGGCAAAAAAAATTTTTGAAAAATAATGTTTATACGTATAATGACGTAATATAAATTTATTGAAAGAAAATCCCATAAAAATATAAAAAAAGAACAATACGTTGAAAATTTTAAAACTATGTATACAGAATCGATAAGGAAAATTTTGAAAAACTAAGAAATAAAAAATACCAATATCGTTCATTAAATGTCTGTCATATTTCGCTAAATTCATCAATAAATCCAGTGTAAATTATAAATTCTTAAGTAATAATCTTGTCATATATTTTCGTAAACCAATTACTGTTATCAAAAATTCTTGTGCACGATGTGATCACTTAAAGAGGCGTCAACGGGTTTTATTTTTTTATTATTTCTATAGTTTATTTTCAATTAATTTTAGGTTATGTGGTGTTTGTCTTCAACTGTTCTTGAAATGAAATTATCACAAACAATGATTTATTTATCGTTTTGTGACTAATCTAATCAAAAATACATTTTAAACCTTTCCTTGTCTACAAATAATTTTAAGGATAAGTTTTAAAGGAAAAAAAGAAATATGTCATTTATTAAATCTTTAAACTAAATTTAATTTAACTCTTATACACTCATGTTAGCCACGATTTGATAGGACGTATTCAGATTTAAGAAGCTATAAAGGTACTGTATTTTTTTTTACACATGAGTAAATCTCTGATTTTACAAAATGCACCTTTATCCAATGAATCTCTAAAGATGCAAAGGATTTGGGAGAAAAATAAAGAAATAGATGACAAAGATTATTTGTTGCGTACATTAGTAATCTTCTGTATATTATAACAGGTCGTTGTATTGAAAAACTATTTTATGATCTTTAAGAAGGTATAGAGATATAACGACGTAGGCCGCTAATGTATGGCATACAGGAATGGACAGTAATTTTGTATGTTAAACCTCATCGGATATTGTTTTATCTCATTATTTTGTTAAACGAACTTTTATAAAACTTAAGTTTTAGAAATATCAAATTTTGTGGAAAAGTTGAAATTTTCAATACTTGTGGTATGAGTCTTATTATTATTTCTCTGATTGGTATTTTTGAAATCAAAATCTTATCACAAAATAAATGAATAATATCAAGTTATTGAAGACCTTAAAAGCAATAATTATATCAGATAAAAAAAAAAATGATTGTCACGAAAATATCAAGTAGTTCGTCTTATTAAAAGATTAGTAAATGGTTTAATTGATGTTTATTATACACGAAGACCTTCCTTTTAAATATACAGATGGAAACATATAAATTAATTCATTGATAAGGATTCTAAATATTTTCATTTTTCTTCTTCTTAAAAAAATTAACTTTTAATTATTACTTTTAAAATATAGTATAAATGGATGTTTACCTTTAAGGATACGAAGCAGTATCTTTTATTTCGAGTAATGTAACGTATGCATACTTATAATTTAGGCTGACAAATACACAGACGTGTGTTTTTTTGTGTGTGTTTTTAATGCATAAATCTCTCTCTCAGTCTGTATAGATATATATACATATATACAATAATCTTTTGGAAATGTATACTCGCATTATTTAGTAATATATATATACAAAGTTAAATCCTTCAACATTCGCTTGAAATATTATGCATTCCTTTTAAAAACATTGATGGAAAATTTGACATATTTATGGATAAAAGTGAATGCGTGTCATTCAAAAGTCATCTATCTGCAGAATTTTAACATATGAAAAATTTCACGGATTTTACTTTCATGGAACATTTCATATATGCATGAACATAAAATATAGATGCCCTAAAATTTTATAATATGGTTTTCAAATATTAACTGAAAAAAAAAAAAAAAAAACTTTCCATCAACACGATATTTTAAAATAACGATTAGTATGCTTAATTTAATTAAAAAAAAAAAAAAAAAAAAAAAAAAAAAAAAAAAAAAAAAACTTTCCACTTTAAGTTTTATCAATATATTTTTTTAACTTTCTGTGTTCAAGAAGCATTACAAATTCCATAAAATATTTCAAGTGTGCTTAAATTTAAATATCACATAATTATCCATTCACATAAATATCAATATATTTATAATATATATGTATTATTTTTGTAGTTTCATTTAATAAAAAAAAAAAAAAAAAAAATCAAAAAACTAAATATATATATATCTACATGTAAAATTATAATGTCTAAACTATAATTTAATACAATATTTTTATGAATTGTCTTTTAAAAAATTAATTGAAAGATATTTAAAAAATATTTTCTCTATAACTTGTACATTAAATATAAATATGGGTTTTTATAATCATGGTAATCATTTGTAAAAAATAAACTATTAAAAAATTGGTATATAATTAATTTTATGTTAACACCATTGCATTTAGCCTCGTACATCCACTGACTTTTGTAAAGCAAAGTTTTTAAAAAGATCAATCGTTTTTTATAAAATTCAACAATATATTTTTTCCTCCAAAGAATTTCTTATAAATTAGAAGAAAGATTTTTTTTTTAATCTAGAAGCATTGTATGTGTTTCTTACATTAATTCTTCATACCTTATTAAAAAAAATAAATGAAAAGAAAACATATCATATAATGTATTATGTAAAGAAGATTTCATTCATTACATATATTTTATTCATTTAAACAAAAAATCTTTCAAGAAAATAATTTGTCTAAGAATTTAGACAAAAGAAAGCTTTTAAGAAATAAACTTCGATTTCATGATCAAAGCTCCCTCTTAATATTCAAAAATATTTAGTTTATGTTTAAATATATATATATATATATATATATATATATATATATATATATATATATATATATATATATATATATATATATATAAGCATAAAAATGCACATTGAACGCTTCGTTATAGAAATTTAAATAATTACATCATACATCAAAATTAAATTAATCGGAAATATGTTTTACGTTAAATTAAAACTTTTCAAAATTAAATTATTTTACTTTTTGGATATTTTTATAAAATCAGGTCCGGGTAATTATTCTTTTAGTTATTAAATAGTCAGTGTTTCGTACGTAAAAAAATTTATTGAAAAAAATGAATAGTGTTTATTTAAAAGATATATATTTACGGCGAAAACTGTTTATTTAAAGAAATAAAAAAATTTAAAATCATATCAGTTTTATGTATAAATAAAGATTCCAACTTTATAGCTTTTTATGATAATTATACATTTATTTGAAAAAAACATAGGATTTTAGTTTTTTTTTTTTTTTTTTTTTTTTTTTTTTTTTTTTTTTACGTACAAAGGATAGCAGCCGAAATTATCCAGGTTTAAACTATGTTATTTAGTGTACAGAGGAAACATGAATATCGTTTTTATATGGATCATTTCATTTGAATAAATAAGGATCGTATTTAATAATTTTTCAACGACAGAAGAAAGCATTTCTATTTGTTTGTACACTGTAAAAAAAAAAAAAAAAAATAATAATAATAATAATAATAATAATAATAAATAAATAAAACTGTAATTTTACAGATATAAGGTTGCAGAAAACTGTATGCTTACTAAAATTTTATCTGCAGACTGTGCAGAAAAAAATGTAAATCTACAGAATGAGTTTTTGTAGAGCTACAGAAATCTGTAGCTTTACAAAATAATCTGCTAAAATGACAGTAATCTTACTAAAATGTTATCTGTAACCGGGGATGAAGATACATAAAATTTTCTAAATATCAGAGTTTCCAAAAACATTCTTAGTAAGCTTACAGAATTTTTGATTTACGGCCCAAAAATGTGTCTCTTACATGATTTTTTTTTTTTGTTGTTGTTGTTACCGTTACATAAAATGTTCTAGGAATCCCAGTTTCCTAGAAATATTTTAGCAACTTTGCAGACTTCTTTTCTTTACAATGTAGGATAACAATTATGTATTTAAGCTTAGAAATAAGTTTATTAAAAAACGAGGAAGAAAAAAATATTCTTCAAGCATAGATTTCGAAATACTTTCCAACACAATCGTAATAATGAAACAAAACTGCACCGTTTAATAAGTTAAAATATTATGTCTAATTCAACCATATGAAAACACGTAACACAGTTGAAAACCCAATTTTAGCTGTTCCCATCTACAATCGGAAAATTATTCTTTAAGGAGCCCTGTATAAGATATATAGATTTGTATCTATTAAATACATACATGTCAAACATTAGTTCTCATAAGAAATACATATATACTTTAGTTGAAATTTCCCATTCAGCAATTTCCGCTAATAAGGAGAATGGCACGTGAATTCTTTTGTGCAGCCCTGTATACGTTGTATAGAATGTATATAGAGCTAGTTCAATTAAAAAGCGCTTGCTGAAATTGAAAAAGCACTTCCAGAAATTATTACTCAAAGACAGTACTGTAATCGATCTCTTTTTTTGTGTCCTTGTAATTGAACGACAAAGGCTGTGAATGCCCTTAATCATCGTATCCTCTTTTAGTGAAATAATCAGTGATTTATACCAGTTTCAATGTGAAATAGTGTAATAAATACTCTGCAACCGTTTTTTCCCAATTCTTATGGTCGCTCCTGTAAATGAACTATTAATCATACATACTGCATATACAGTACCAAACACTCTTAGGTGACCCTAAATAACGTTTATCAATTGTGTGAAAATACGAGTACTAAAAAGCAGAAAAACCAACGTTTAAAATGCACAAATAACATATGAAAAGCAGCAAACAGCTGTTTCGAATCTACTAGCGAGATTCTTCCTCAGTGCAAAAGGAACAGCGTGCTAGAAAAAGCAAGGCTGAGCAAAATCATAGACAGAGACGCGCTGGCTTTTATACCCTATGCGGGTGGCGAAGGCGCCGAAACAACCAATGAGAGAGAAGCAGTGGGAACGACTGGGTGGACAAGTAGCGACATCTACCGGAGAAGTAGAGAAAATAAACCAAAAATGGGGAATTAAATTAACGCTTTCCAAATACTTGGAAAATTTGGAGTACTAGATAAGTCATTGAATAAAGAGTGAGAATTTTTAATGATATGGTAAGCTTCCCAAAAATCAAGATCAAGGTTAGAAGAACATTTTTGGATAATGATGGCTGAAGAAAAATCGAACCTATGTTGAGAAGACCAAGAATGTTGAGCAATAGAAGAACGTTTGAGCTCCTGATTTTTAACATAACCTTCATGCTCTTTTAAACGAAATCTAAGAGCACGTTTAGTCTGACCAATATAAGAAAGACCACACTGGCGAGAGATCTGGTAAATGCCCCAATTATCTAGGCGATCAACGGGGTGTTTGAGATTTGAAAAAGGGATTTTATTAACAGGAGAAAAAATAACTTTAAAATCAAACCTTCTTAGGATTTTAGAAACTTGCTGACTGATTTTAGGAAAAAATGGTAATACAACTGAAGTATTAGAGTTGGAATTAGAATGCCTTGCAGAATGGTCGGAATTCGTCAATTTCTTATAAATAGAATCGATAATATTAGAGGAATAACCACGATTGACAGCAACAGCTTTGAGGTAATTAAGTTCAGCACTAAGTAACTGAGGAGTGGAACAAATATTAGTAGCCCGAAAAACAAAAGTATTGAAAGCAGCGAATTTCTGGTTAGGGGGATGAGAAGAATACCTGTGAGGTGGGAGACTGACAGCAAAAGGTTTACGAAAGACGGTAGTCTGAAAGCTATTTTCACAACGAATAACAAGGACATCCAGGAAAGAAAGACAATTATTGGTCTCAATTTCAGAGGTAAATTGAATGCAGGGATCAATGGAATTCATAATAGAGAGAATATTATTAATATCCGAATTCATTTCAATCAGGACATAAACATCATCAACATAACGAACATAGAACGGAAATTTTAAGATTTCAAAAAGCTTGACCTCAAAATAGTGCATATAAATATCGCATAAAATTGGACTAAGAGGATTACCCATAGCCAAACCGTCAATCATACGGAAGAAATTACCATTGAAAACAAAAGTATTTTGCGACAAGCAAGCGCGAGTGAGAAGTATAAGTTCCTCGATTTCAAAATAAGAGAAATGGAATTCACAAAGCCTTTTCTTGAGGCAATCTAAAGCCCCCTCAACCGGAACGTTTGTAAATAATGATTTAACATCAAAAGAAACCATCATGTGACCCTGCGGCTTAAAATTATGAAGTTTTTTAACAAAATCAAAAGAATTCTTAACAGTGAAACAGTTACTGCTCAAAAGTGGGGAAAAAACAGAAACTAAATATTTGGCAAGCTTATAAGAAGCTGTACCGATACTAGAGACAATAGGTCTAAAAGGAATGTCAGGTTTATGGACCTTAGGTAAAGCATAAAACCTGGCACAATGCGCAATAGACGGAATAAGGGACTTCTTAAAGTTAGCAGGAATAATGGAAGAAGACTTAATGGCAGACTTAATAGAGTTAATTTCACTAGTGGAAGGGTCTTTGCGGATATCCACATACGGACCATCATTAATTAATTTATGGGTTTTTTCCAAATACGTAGATTTGTCGAGAAGAACAATCTGACCACCTTTGTCGGCCTTAGTAATAATTAAGTTTGGATCAGAACGCAAATTTTTCAGACATTGTTTAACAGGATGTTTAAGATTGGGTTTATAAACATTAGAATTGAAATCAACAGTATTGGCAATGAGATGCCTAATAGACTCTAATTGAGAAGAAGATAGAGCGCTATGCTTAAAGGCTCTTTCAATAGGAGCAATAAGATTAGGTAAAGAAGGAATAGCAGAGACAGAAAAATTGTTATTCAATTTGAGAGCATCGAGCTGATTGTTACTTAATGGAACACTAGAAAGATTGACAACAGCATTTTGGTTAACAAGAGGCAAATTACTGCAGTTATTAGCGACAGAACTTCCACAAAGCGCATTAAATTTCTTCTTTAAAACCGAAGAATGAACAGAAGAGGCTGTGAGAACTCTGCTCCACGACCTTCTGTCAATGGACTGAAAATACGAGTACATCTACGGGAGTTAGAACGTACACAGACGTGCAGACAAACCCAATGCAGTGTTAAAAAAGGTATATATGAAAAGTTATAAGCAACTTTCAAGTGAACCAATTAAACCTTACTTTTCTATTTTGACACTGTTTTATTCAACTGAACTCGGTTTTTGTAAGATGAAATTTTGCAATCAATTTTGTGCCAATTTAATCATTTGCTAGAATAATAAAAAATAAACGGTATATTCTCATGTGTATTTCCGATGTCAATACCTCATTCTAATATTTTTTGAACTTAATTACAATTTAAGACATCGTTTTTAAGACATTTTTTTTTTTACCCGATAAATGTGGTGAACCACAAAATATTCATGGGGATTATGATTGTATACGAGTTATTAGCAATACTGGATTTAATTATGTACCAATAATTACAAGCAAAAGTAAGTCAAAAGTCAGCGAAACTTCATCGATTGAATTTTACAGACTAAAAAGCAGGTAAGGAAATATCAATAAAATATTAGATTGTATTTATTAAAACAATATGCTTTTAACTATTAATAGTTTCATATTAATTAAATTATGTGTATACATTGTGAAACTAATTTACAATTCCCAGAAAGGTAATTTAAATAATGTATGCTTTACATTCCTGTTAGTCATATCTTACATAAAACTAAAATATTAAAGACAGGAAAAAAGAAGTTTTTGTTAAACAAAAGTCTCAAGTTCACGGTTTCTACCAAGCGTAAATGAGAAAGGTGAATTTTAGTGTTTGTTAGGGGCGTCATATCAGAAATGTTTTCGAAAAATCATGAATTGCAGTCATGGAATTCAAAGTGATTTTTTAGTTAAACATTAAATAATTATATATTTTTAAAACTAGTTTTACATTTTCAAAACTTTGCAAACACAAAATACCATTTCTGTTACTTAGAGGGTTTTTTTTTATTTTTTTATTCACAATACAATTCATTTAAGGGGTCTCAGGACTCTTAAAATTGGAAAAAAATGAAAAAAAAAAATAAGGACCATTTTTAACATTTAATATCTTAAAATGCATTTGATATTAAGACACAATTTTAAATGGGAATGAAATATACAAGTATGTTCTTTTATTTCAAATATTTTAAAAATTGCAAGATACAGATTTAGCATTTACAGGGGGCTCCATTTGACGAGCAGAAAATTGGCGTAACAGCTTATGCGCACGATTACAAAATACATTTTGCAACTAGAATGAAAATTTTGGTGCCTACTTATACCTCAGATTATAATAATTACACTGGACCTAAATAAATTTGTATTTAAAACATTTTTATATTTTTAATACAAAGTTGTATTTAGCTAATGCAAAACTGAGAAAATTTCAACAATATAAACCCCTAAAAAATATATATATTTTTTTTTTTTTACAATAAAAAGGAAATTTTAGGTTCAGTTTTTACAGAATAACATGAAACATATGTTTTGAAATGTTCATGGAAAAATATACAGACGTTTTTGAGATATCGTGCGCGTTAGGCCCAAAAACATCATTTGGAGAAAAATAACTTCAAAGTTTTGGAAACACCACTTCAGCTATTGAGAGAGTATAATTCTAAATGCCATAACTTCTGTTCTAATGGGAATTTCAAGATCACAATTATATCAAAATGTTCAGAAAACATAGAAGTTTAACATAAAACAAAATTAAAATTTCGAAAATTTTAGAGCTTTAATAGTCCTGAGACCCCTTAACAAAGTTCTTTCAAGCATATTCATGTCCATCATCAGGGTCAAAACCATAAAAGCCAGATGTTGAATAATTTAAGCGAAAAGGACTGAACCAAACTTCAAAGCGAAAAGAAAAGTGTACAGAGAGGCTATGCTGTCGAAATGTTCCAATGTTAAATCGAAGCTGGAGAATTCCACTTATTCACAGTAAACTATACCGAATTTTTGAAATGATGCACGATAATGTATCGTTCGAAGAATAATTAGCACGACGTAGAATTGTAATCTGAAAATAACAAGAATCCTCCCACTTCGGTTGCACTTTGAAACAGTCGAACATCCTCCGATTTTTTTTTCACTTTGAAGTTTGATTACAACAACTGGTATTAAGGATTCGACCACGGTTTTCAACATTTAATCCTTGATGATTAGTATGACTATACTTGAATGTACTTCTTTGTAAATGAATTTTATTGTCAATAAAAAAAAAAACACTTTAAAAAAATTTAAATAGTATTTCGTCTTTCAAATTTTTTGAATTTTTCTTTCTTTTTTTTTTTTTTTTTTTTTTTTTTTTTGTAAAGTGAATTTGCGGATTTCAAGAAATTGGTATAGTTTATTTATTTTTCGATAAATACATTTACTTTTATTTTTATACACAAGGAAAGACTTTCCGACTTTTCTCCAATTATGTAGAAAATTTAATGAATACTATCGCCAGGCACGGCCAACCGATATCAGTTAAAGTCAAATCTCCGCTATCTGTTAATTTTTGTAAATTTTTATTTATGCTACTTCAAACTTATGTTACTCTTGTCTAAATATTAACCCGACTAAAAATAAACTACCATGATTTCACAAATGTTATTGGAATGTTGCTTAATCTGGTTCGCAACCAATGTAGTATTTTAAAAAGCTTCGCTTAACGCCACATTAATTTCATTGCAGTAACTTTTTTATTTTTCTGTTCTTTCTTAGAGGTTGGGGGGGGGGGGGAGTTTGCAAATATTTACATTTGAACTTAAACTTTTGTTTATATATCTATTATTTGTATAATTAATTAGTACCTTGATGATCGAGCTTCACTCGAAACATATGTAAAATATTCCTTGTGTGGTTGTTTCCTCAAAGCCAATTTTATATGACTATTATAACTCTCATACAGTTATAACAATGTTGTTCTTAGTATTATTCTTGCTTGATGGCAACCTTGCCTGTGTACCTGAATGAGGATTATTGATCATTTTTCTTGTACGAAGAGTGGATGGAACATATGCGTTTCATTTCGCATACCATGTACCCATGTCGGCGCAAATATCATATACGTAGCACGTTGGCACGATTTTTTTTTACGCCAATGTTATATACGCACAGGGGTACTTAACTGGCGCCAAAGTGTGGTTATTTTTCTTGATGTGGCAACCCAGATGTTGTTCTTTATTTATTAATAAATTGTTTATTTACTTTTATTTTATTTTCTATAATTATATAAATTGTTGGAACAGATATCATATAAGCGCAGATGTCGCGATTTTTCCGACGCCAATTTGGCGAAAACCTCGTTACTATATAATCTATATCCGGGTTACGATATCAAGCAAAATAACGACACTTTGACGCCAGTTAAGTACCTGGTGTGCATATGACATTGGCGTCAGAAAAAAAGGTGATATCTGTGAAAAAATATTTTGTTCTACAGTTTATTGCTATTCCCTTTTTGAAAATTTATATGTAACTGGTAATCGAAAACAAGGTTTTCGCCAAATTGGCGTATGAAAAAAATTGCGCCAGCGTTGTGCATATGTGTCATCTGAGCCCCGATGACAATATTGATACTTTTATGTTAGCCGAAAGCAGGTGATAAATGGCCAAAAATATTTTCCATACTATATTCGTATTGCATTCATTTAATTTAAAACCTAAAAATTTCGCTCACTTGAATTAAAATAAATGATTTTAACTAATTTCATTGTACTTTTCCAATAATACTTTTGGCATTTTTTGAAAACTCGGTGCAGTTTGAGCTTTTAATTGATACACATACATCTAAAGAACCGGATGAACGTTTATTCTTATTTTTACATATAAATATAAACATAATCTATTTATATAAAATCCAAGTCTCTGTGTGTCCCTCACTATTCCGGTAGCACCGCCTCATTGAAATGAGTAATTGTTGAAAAATATTAATGCAGGGTTACCACAGTAGCGCCAAATGTTAGCCAACTTGGCGATAGCTGGCTAATTTGGCGAAATTCCCATTTAAAACCATTAATCTTTCATAATGGAGGTCACCGAAATTTAATTTAAACTCCACTCTTTTAAGATATTTTTTCGAAATCTATGGGTGAGAATTTAAAGTACATCTTTAAATCTTCCTCCCGATGCTACTAATAAAATAACCGCCAATAGACAACGATGTACTGTGTGAGCTCCTAACTGCGCGATTTTAATGTGCTTTAGGTACTTTTCCAGTATAGGTGCCTTGGCGAAAAAGGAAATTTGGTAACATATTTTCCGGGAACCTATTCACTGTTTCATTTTATATACACACGCATTTCTTTCGATATTTATACGATTTATTTAACATAAAAAAAAAAAAAAACGTTTCTCTAATTTTATACAGAAACAGATGTAATTTGTACATAAAAACATCAATAATATACATATAAAACAAACAAAAACGCTCATCAAATTTCTTTTCATAGCTGTTTATATGATTTGACAACAAATCTCGATATTTTTTCCGTTATACGGACACCATGCCAAAATGTATGCTAATGCGCCAATTATTTCAAAATGCTAAAAGATATTTGTAATTTTATGCCAGCAGTTTAATATGAGTTTTATTTTATTGCTTTATTTTATAGCAGTTATTTGTTCATTTATTTTAAGTATATATTTGTGATTTGATGAAATAGTTGGTAAAAGCCTGGAATTTGGCACAGATGTCATATACGCCCCATAGTGGCGCGATTTTTTTCTGACGCCAATGTCATATATGCAACGGGTACTTAACTGGCGCCAAAGTGTCGTTATTTTGCTTGATATGGTAACCCGGACGTTGTTGTTTATGCTGTTGATGTTTTCGCCAAATTGCCGTCGGAAAAAAGTCGCGCCAATATGGGGCGTATATGACATCTGTGCCTGGAATTTTCAAATGTTATATTTTTTAAATGCTCACTTTAGTATCGACAATGGTTTTTCTTTTATTTTTCAAATGCTTCAATCCACGATTTTGCGCCAACTATTACGCTTGGCGACAATGGTGTCCGCATAACGGAAAAGTACCAAAATCTCACTTTCTGATGCCCAAATTACAACAAGCTTTTAAAAAAAAAAATGCCAAAGACCCTAGAGTGGAAAAGTACCAAACTGTCTATTATTTTGCGCTATCCGTGTACTATATGCAAGGGGAGTGGAGCGAAGAGTTTAAACATTAAATATTAAAGTTTCGGCACAGATGTCATATACGCGCCCCATATTGGCGCGATTTTTTTGACGCCAATGTCATATACACAACGAGTACTTAAATGACGCCAAAGTGTCGTAATTTTGCTTGATATGGTAATCCGGATGTTGCTGTTTATGCTGTTGATGTTTTCGCCAAATTGGCGTCGGAAAAATCGCGCCAATATATGATAACGTATATGACAACTGTAATAGTGTTCAGTGGGATGGTTCGTTTAAATGCAAAAACTCCAACCATATTACAGGAACTATTTCTTTATTAAAATCTTATAAAAGAAAGGTGGTTCAGGAGCCAAAATGGGAGAGAGAGACCCCACAATACATGGGACGCCGAAGCGCCCTTTCTTATTAGACAACTTTACATCTCGAGAGCTGAAACAGAAGTGAAGTTTTTTTGCACGAAATCAAGAAATCTTGGCGTGGCACAGCATCGCCAATTTACAACTTTTGGTGACTGCGCGAAAGTGTACAAAGGCTTTTGGCGATCAACATTACCGCAAAAATGTGGATTGCAAGTAAGCGCTTCTAATTAGGATGAGAAAAGTAACAGACAAACCGAAATTGTTTATCCAACAGCTTTCACAAAGTAGACCGCCGCCAGAGAAGAATGCTGGAAACCACAGGCATCTGGCTTTTAGCTCGACCACAAAGCACGATAAATACATGCTTCCCATAAGATCTGTTCATTTTTCTTTTTAATTGTTAATACATATGCAACGTTCACGTATTAGTAGAGATAAAAATTCTTATCAATGTGGCGCGCAAAAATCCGATGGAATTAAATGCAGACCTTGATACTAGCAGATGTGCCATTTAATTCTTATTTATTTCTTTGCACTGGGAGCGGTAGCTGACAGATAAGGAAAAAGAAAAAAAAAAGAAATGAATCTTTGCGGCTGGAAATAAAGATGTTTTTAGAAAGAAAACCTTTTAATAAAAGCAGGATGGTTTTGAGGAATGAATTTAATTACATATTTCAGCATGAGAAAGAGGGGGGGGGGATAATGTGATTTAAAAGTAAGAAAGTTATGTTTTAAATTAAATTTTGAATTTAAAAAAAGGTATGGGACAGAAACGCTGTCACAACAACTGTGCAAAGTTTCTATAAAGCAGTATAAGACTAAAAAATTAAGAATAAAATAAATGCAAAAGAAGACTAAAGAAGAAAGAAAAATCATGCGTTAAGCATAGAATATGAAACACTTTCCAACGCATCCTAAATGCTTTAACAAAACTTCGTTATTTAGGGAAATAAGGTAAATAAGATAACGTTACTTCTTAGATATCCCGTCGACCAATTTCGCCAAATTATATAAATCGCCAAATCAATAGTAAAACATTAGTAAAAATAGAAATAAAACGTCAAATTAATGGTTTTATTGGCCATTATTGGCATTTAATTAATTAATTAATGGCAACCATTATTGGCAATTAATCTTACAATTTGGTGACAGTAATTTGGTTGACGGGATAACTAAGAAGTACCAAGATAACTAAGTAAACATTTTAGAGCCAATAGTACCTACATAGTTATTACATGCCACTTTTTAGCTAAAATTTAATTTAAACTACTCTTAAAACTACTGAAATTACATTTCCAGATATTATCATCCATAGACGGTTATGTATTCAATTCTTTGCGTGACCATGTATATCATTTTATCTATATTCTACAAACATTTCTTAGGAAACTAAATGCAGTTCAGCGTAAAAATGCATAACTCCTTTAAAAACCACCTTTAAGCAATTTTCTCTCATACTCAGTTCCTTACGAATTCTTTTGTGTAGCCCTGCATATGAACTGTAGCATTTATAAACACAGTATAGTATGCATAAATGTAGTGAAACATAAAAGCGCATATCATAATTAAAAATGCATTTCTAGCCATCATTGCTTATGTACAATACTTCGGAGAAAAGTTTCTTGGCGAGAAAGAAGTTTGCCAAGGTATTTTCTGGCAACCTATTTACTGCTTCATACTCACAAGCAATTATTTCCATATGTATACAATTTGGCACAGATGTCATATATTGGCCCGATTTTTTTCCGGCGCCAATTTGGCGAAAACATCAACAGCATAAACAACATTCGGGTTACCATTACAAGCAAAATAACGACACTTTGGCGCCAGTTAAGTACCTGCTGCGTATATGACTTCGGCGTCAAAAAAAAAAAAAAATAAATAAAATAAAATAAATAAATAAATCGCGCCAATATGGGCGTATATGACATCTGTGCCGACAATTTAATATAAAAAAAAAGCTAGGCACAGATGTCATATTCGCCCCATATTGGCGCGATTTTTTTAGGTTGCCAATTTGGCGAAAACATCAACAGCATAAACAACATAGTCCGGGTTACCACATCAAGCAAAATAACGACACTTTGGCGCAAGTTAAGTACCCGTTGCCTATATGATATTGGCGTCAGAAAAAAATCGCGCCAATATGGGGCGAATATGACATCTGTTCCAAAAGCTATTTACCCATTTTTATAAAGAAACAGAAGTAATTTTTGCACAGATGTCATATACGCATGTGAGTTGGCGTGATTTTTCTATGACGCCAATTTGGCAGAAATCTCGCTTTCGAATCCCAGTTAATTATATATTTTTCAATTATTTGCTATCATTTTGAAAAGGAAATAACTATAAATAAATAAAAGTTTGAATAATAACTATAGAACAAAGCAGTTTATATAATAAAAAAACAGAAAATAAAAGTAAATAAACAATTTATTAATAAATAAAAAACAATAGCCGGGTTACCATAACAGGCAAAATAACACCATTTTGGCGCCAGTTAGGTATCCCGGTTCATATCTGAAATCTGTGCCGTAATTTGTTTATAAAAAATATATATATATATTTAGAAACGATTTTTTATGCATATAAGTGCATATATAAACAAAGATAAAAGTTCATTAGATTTGTTTTCATAGCTGTTTATGTATTTTCGCAACATATCTCACTTTCTGATGCCCGAATCGCGCCAAGCTTTTTTTTTAAAAATGCGCTATAATGGAAAAGTACTTAAATAAATAATTAACAGAAATAACAAATTATACAAACTAAAACTTTTTATGGAACAGATGTCATATTCGCCCCATGTTGGCGCGATTTTTTTCTGTCGCCAATATCATATAGGCAACAGGTACTTAACTTGCGTCAAAGTGCCGTTATTTTGTTTGATGTGGTAACCCGGATTATGTTTTTTATGCTGTTGATGTTTTCGCCAAATTGACAACCGAAAAAAATCGCGCCAATATGGGGCGAATATGACATCTGTACCCTTTTTTATTTCGAGATCAAAGCATTGTTTTTAATTTCGATTAAAAATACATATATCCTTGGATAACTTCAATTGAAATTAGTTTCACAGCTTAATATCTCATTCCATAAACCTAAACAAACACAAGTGATTCATTCATCGTGAAACGTCAAAAATATTAAATCATTGAGGTAATCATTCACAAAGTAAGTTCTCCAGCAATCAATGGGAAATATTCGAATGACGTCATAGTAGGTAAAATGGTGACGGTATCGTTTGTTTATGGTTTGTAATCACAAAGATTTAATTTTGCAATGTCTCTTAGTTACATTATTTTATTGTCATATTTACGAGCTCAGAACAAAAGCCTATTTTTTCATTATTTAGTTATTAAAGACGGAAAAAAATCATAAATGCATGATTTGAAAATTTTAAATAATTTTCTTTCTTAATACTAAAAAATAACATCGGGAAGTAACAGCGGCAATAAGTTAAATAAGTTTAACTGTTTAATTCTGTTGTAATATTCAAAATAACTGTATTTATTAGATTTCAGTACTCAACATCAGGGCCCGATTAAACTTTGAAGTTAGAGGAATTACAATGTCATTTCAGGACCTTTCTTTTGGAGAAGCTTTTCTAAATTCCAAATATACATAGAAAATCTTCGGTGTTAGAAATATTATTCCTAGGACTGACATAACACGAGAACGGCCTGCAGTTTTACACAAGTTTTTGAAAGCTACTTTATATCAGAAATTTTACTAAAAACTGGTTACTTTTTTGTTATAGCGGCCCACACTATTAGGATTATGACAAGTTGCAGCCAATTTCGCCAACGTCGTAACCAAGATCGTGAAGCACACACATATAACACCATATAATACCATTTCATTAAATCGTATACGATAATTTAATAGTTTTTAACCTTACTTCAAGTGTGTTATTTATTTATTTTTAAGTCTCAACAATCTAAATTGTCCAATATATGAATTTAAAAAAAAATGTAAACAAAGATTGAATAGACATGACCGCAAAAAGCCTCAAATCTGCATAACACTTGGAACCAAACTGTGCAGATTAGTGGTCTTCTACTGTACACAGTTTTTCATAAATGCGTTTCGTTCTTAAAATGTGTTATTTTCATCTATCACAGCGGAACAAGCGAGAAAACTCATATTCTTGCACATGAGTTGTATATATCTTTATATCTAAATTTCCGTCATTTTTGACGGGCTACCTTTCTAGTATTTATATACAATAATATTATATTTTATATATACATGTTACTTCTGTTTGTATGTGAAAATAGCTAAATAACCTTTTTTACAAAATAAATTGCATAAATGTTTAAAGAAATGCTTTGGTATATCAAACAATGGATAGGCTATTAGAAAATATGCATGGAAAGTTTACTTCTCTCGCCCTAATCATTTCTCTAACTCGTCAAGGCCTCTATACTCAAAAAGTACCTATTTCATTTAAAATAATAAAACGAAGAAAAGGAAAAGGTGAGGAAAGGATGCCGTAATCAAAATGTTTTATTTAATCGTCAAAGAATCGTTTCTAATTTGAAAACGCAAAATATAAAAGATCCTCTGGTGATTGAAAAATTATAATACACAGATTATCGCAAAATATGAAGTGATTTTGGCTTTTTTCTTTTAAATAGAAAAATAATCCTGATTTATTTTCCTATTTAAATCGGTTTTATTATACTTTAATATTAGTACGTGCATATTTTCTCTGCTCCATGTGCTGTATTTCGGCTTTCTATGAAAGCATCGAATCAGTGAAATAACGTACACTAAATTTCCTTTACGTACGTATAAAAATTGTGCTTTTTTGTCAGTTTTTTAAATATAATTTTTAAACGATTTGGAACTTATTTTTCACAGTAGGTTCATTTAGTAGGTTACCCTCATATGCACATTCTGGTGCAATCAGAAACGAAATCCGACAAATATTTTTAGAGTTATGGTTGACGAAAGGTTTTGACGAACTTTTTAATATCCATCGTAGCTGTATTTGACCTGAAAGTAATATTCCGCTGTGTATTAACCTTCGCTTCGCTCAGACAATTATTGTATATGGCTGTGTATATTTTTGGGGTAATTAAACAAAACCATGGTCGAAAATTATCATAAAAAACATCATTGTTCAATAAATTGATTTTCAATATTCAAACGATTTTTAGTTAAATATTTTTTTTTTCTTATGTAATAAAGTGAGATATTGTGCTGTATTTAGAAGTTAATATATTTCGGATGAAGAAAAGGCGATAACGAAGATAGTCAGAGATGACGTCAGAATTAAAAAAGATAGCGTAGGTGTTTTGGATTTAAGAAAAAAAAAGAATAGTTATGATGTTTCTAATTATTTGTAAAAAATTTAAGATTCTGACTTACATGTAAGATTTCATGACATAAAGAAACAAAACATTAATTATAACTATTGTTACAAAGTAAAAATAAATTATTAACAACCTACCGTTAAATAATAGATACTGACTAATTTTTTTAAACAAACATACATTAATTTGAGATCTTCGTATAAGCATAGCTGCCAACTTGTACGGATTTTTGCTACCACTAAAATATAATAGAAAATTTTGCCTAATTCAATCGCCGAATTGCAGTGAATTTTTATAATTAAATAAGGCAGAAATTTCTGTTAAATTTTAGTTGTAGCAAAAATCCGTACAAGTTGGCAGCTATGTATAAGTATTATATATGACCGTTTAAAAAAATAAAGAAAGAAATATTGAATAACTGATATAGTATGTATTTTTTTAGGTAGCTTTTCTTACAAAAAGGTAAAACACTACCTGTTGCAGTCCTACTTAGAAAAGTATTTCCGAAAAATATTGGTATATTTTCACCAATCTAGACCCAAAAAACCACACACCGTTCAAATGTTGATTATATGTAATATATATATTAGAGTGGGTCGAAAAAAAATTTTTTTCTTTTGGTTTTTTGATTAGCTATGCCACGGAAACTTGCCTCTAGGGTAGTTTAGCAAAATGCAAAAACAAAATAAATAAATTTTTACGTTTGGCTGTAGCGCATCGGCTCTAAAATTTGAGAAAATATACGATGTTTATCATTTTTCTAATAAATAGCAATAAATCAAATAACTTCTATAATAAGTAGCTAAAGACATTCTTTGTAGAAAAATGTATTAGAATGGCAAATAAATGCTTAAAATATAATACATTTGAACTTTATTAGTTGCGCATAACGTTTAAAAAAACATATATATATATATATATTTTTTTTTTTTTTTTATTGACAAATTTACATTGAAGCAAAGCAATTTTTTCTGGATATGTAAAATTACTGTTTCTAATGAAATATAGTATTTTACTTGTTTTTACTTTCTTTTGGTATTTTGAAATAAGATTTGCTTGAAAAACTAGGAATTGAAGATCTTGAGTTAAGTATATTTCTTATAAAACCATCTCTGGAATTGAATCCAACGTCTTTTTGTGACGCCTCGGTTACCAGCTTCACGCATCGTTCTTCTGCTTGGGTGTGACATGGTAATTGGTCAAACTTACACTCAGCCGCTGTTCCACCTGATTGGACATTAGACCAGATAGCTTGATCGGTATCTCTTCGAAGTAAAAGTGGTTGTGAAAGTGTAATAGTTTTCCAGTGAATCCTTTCGATGTAGTCTGTAGATAGGAAATTGGTTTGGGTTGGTTAAAAACTCTTGATTGACTTTCTTTTAGAAACTACGTTTTCAGCATTTATAATTCTTCTGAAACTTGACTCAATTATATGATCCCTTTTATCTACTGTAATACTTAAAAGAAATATTTCTGGATGGGCAAAAAAATGCGTTAATCTCAATTTTTGTATCAATGACTTTCAGCTTGTTTTCGGGCAAATATCTTGACGATTTTATAACTTTAAATAGTTATTCAGCTCCATTTTTTGAAGTATGTACTTCATTTGATTGGAAACCAACCATGCAGGTATATATAACTTTAGGAGAAAAAAAACTAAGATCTTTTGTTCGTATGGTGGATTTTAATATACTTAAATGCAATCGTATGACTCTGAATCGAATGACAGCTGTCTGGTTTTATAGCACAACTTATGCTGCAGATCTTTGCTTAAAACTTTTCAGTAAATTTCTTGAATAAAACACTCAACACCGTAAAACTTTACCACTAGGAGTTACACTTATATTTCAATGAATTGGTATTCCGGCATTTGTTTCAAACTTTAGATGGTGAAACGACTGGGTCAAAATCATTTAGTGGTCCAATTGGCACACAACACCGTAAATGTGAGAAACTACAAGTGTTAAATTTTGACAGCCTTGAGTGTTTTATTCCAGAAATTTACTGATAATTTTTAAGCAAAGATCAGTCTTACCTGCTGGACATAAGTTCTGCTATAAAATCAGACGGCTGTCCTGAACATTTATCTGTTCGCGAACCTGGCACACTTTCCCACTCAACCTGGTTACCAAAAGCATTCAGAGTCATCCGATTGTATTTATGTATTTAAACCCACCAGACGAACACAAGATGTTAGTTTTTTTTCCTAAAGTTATATATGCCTGTATGGTTTCCAATCAAATAAAGTAAATACTTCATAAATGGAGCAGAATAACTATTTAAAGTTATAAAATTGTCAAGATACCTGGCCGAAAACTTGCTGAAAGTCATTGATACAGTAATTGAGAGGAACACATTTTTTGCCTATTCAGAAAACTTTCTTTTAAGTATTAAATAAGATAAAAGGGATCATATAAGATTGTCAATTTTCAGAAGAATTATAAATGCTAAAAACGTTGACTCCAGTTCCAGATGTGGTTTTTTATAAGAACTACACTTATCTCAAGATTTTCAAATCCTAGTTTTTCAAGCAAATCTTATTTCAAAATACCAAAAGAAAGTAAAGTACTATATTTCATTACAAACAGTAATTTTACATATCAAGAAAAAATAGTTTTGCTTCAATGGAAATTTGACAATTAAAAAAAAAAAAGTTTTCTTTTAAACGTTATGCGCAACTAATAAAGATAAAATGTATTATATTTTTAGCATTTATTTGCCATTCTAATACTTTTTTGTACATAAGAATGTCTTTAGCTACTTGTTATAGTAGTTATTTGATTTATTGCTATTTATTAGAAAAATGATAAAAATCGTATATTTTCTCAAATTTTAGAGCCGCTGCACTACCACCAAACGTAAAAATTTATTTATTTTGTTTTTGCATTTTTCTAAGCTACCCTAGAGGCAAGTTTTCCGCCGTATAGCAAATCAAAAAAACCCCAAAAACATTTTTTCGAAACCCTTATATATATGTTGCTGTAACCATCGTATTTATGAAGAGATTTGAATGTGATTTAGTATATACATAGTATATACGAGAGACTTGACAGAAATTGTTGACCAGTTTCATCTGCCATCTTGTTTCAAAATGGTAGCTATTAAAAAAAAATAATAGTAATAAAAATTTTAAAAAAAGGCGCTCAAAATAGAAAGTGAAAAGGATTTTTTTTCTCAAGTGTTTGAATTTGAATCAAGTGTGCCATAGCATTTTTTGCTTTCTTCTTAATCTTAAAAATAGCTCAGATAATGCATTTGAAATTTCTATGGTGAATGACATATTGAAACAACCTGAGTTTTGTAAAGCTATAGCAAACGTATTTTTTAACCAAAGATGCTAACTTTCTTTGTTAGTCAGCTTCATCCGGCATGTTGCTTCAAAAAGACGTTCAATTTTATTTTTTATTTATTTATTTTTTTTTTTTAAGGAGGCCCCTGAAAAAATCTTAATTGTTGACCTTTATACAGAGAGTCAGATTCATATTATGTTTCGTCATTATCTTAAAATATGAATGAGATATAGCAGCTTGAATTTTTAGTAAAGCTGTCATATTGAAACAATCGAATTTTTAATACGTCAGCACGTATATTTATTAACAGATTTGGATGTGCGTAAGCATGTGTACAGGGCATACCTAGGTCTGAACCGGAGTCGTTAGAGAGTTTCACCCTCAGCCTTGTTTCAAAACGGCTACCATTTAAAGAAATTAGATTTTAAAATTAAAAAAAGAGGTACAGAACAATACAAATTAAAAATATATATATTCTTTAAATTTTCTTATCTTTATACAATGATTTTTTTTAATTAATTTTTCAACTACATTTCAGCAGTGAAATTACGCTTGAAATTATTGAATATCACTTTTTATACAATGATTACAGAGCATTTCTTCATTTAATATTAACGAAAAATGGTATTGAATCTTTCATAATTTTGTTCCACTATTTTTAGCTTTTTGTATATGAGTGAATTAAACTTGATATTTAAATATGTGGAATATGAAGACTACCTTTTTCTCCAGAGAACAAGCCGGACCTTTAAATATTTAGAGTTATCTTGCATGATAGTTGTAAACGGAACTTTCTCGTTACAGTTCAGTACAATCCGGAAATTAACATTTAAATAGCCCTTTAATGCATGGTTTTTTTTATTTTGTTCGGAACACATTATGTCTGAGTATAGTTTGTTAATTATCTACCAGAAAAATAATGAAAAAAGTTATTTATGTTTTTGCTGGACATAATGTTATAATGTCATTCCTGAGTTACATAACACAGATTGTTCAAAACATGATAATTTTAAATTATATACTTACTTTAAAGTATTTAAACTGCGCAGTAACAACTATTAAACGATAAAATAGTTTTATTAGTTTGCGTAATTAATGATGAGTACTTTATAAAGATAGAGAAAAATCGCCAGTCGCCCCCATTGATGGCAGTATAAACAAAACATGCTATAACTTCCCCGTGAAGACATATTAGAACAAAAACACACTTCACAACCTTCCGTGCATGTCATTGCACGTGTATAACACATAATAATTCTCCAAATGGCCTATAGGATGCGCTAAATGGCAAAACAATAACATGTAAGTGATAAGTTACACTATGCATTTTAGGGTTAAAGCGCATAACTTAGCTATTTCTGTTTTGGTAAATTTCTGAAGTAAATGTATTTTAAAATATATTTTCATTCTTATTTATTTTTAATGCACACTCTCGTAAGAAACTTTAAGAGCAACTAATTTATTTATTATTTTTTTAATCAGATTATTTTTTTTTTATTAGATAAAACATTTTGAATAAAGTTATAGTAATCTCAATTGTTTTTAATAATTAAAAATATGTTGATGTAATGAAAATTAATATGTGTATACACATTGTGTATATATACGTATTCTAAAATTGTACTTAGCAGTCTACTTTAATCATGCTATGAATTTATAAATAACTAGGGAGTTCTGCACCATGCAAGCTACGCTCGCCAACCCCGTTCAGACACCACAGGATCTAAAAGCGCGCTAATTTGATTGGTTTTAAAAAGGTTAGAGAAGATTAAATTATAATGAAAAAACCTATAGCGATATCCCTGTAAACGTGCTTCCATTCAATTCCCTTTGATTACGTAAATGTAAGGCCGAATCAGTTGCTGTTAAGACATCCAATGGTTGTTTTCTTGTTTGATTAAAGAAGACAATTTAAACATATGAAAGGTAGCTAAAATAAAATGAATTAAGTAAACAGAGTCTTTGCCTCCCGGTATTTTTTAACAGCGTTATAAAACGATTGACATAATAGAATTTACTACAATTACTACAATTTACCGCTTTAACCTCCTCAAGGGCGGTGGTTCCTTTTTTGACAACATAATTTTAATTCTTAAATGCCACACTGGCACCAGAATATTAGAATGAAAATTTTCCTTTTATTAAGTAAGTCAACAAAAGCATTTTCGTATTTCGAAATTTGTTTGTAAATTCTGGTGCCATTCACTCATATCAACATTTTACGAATAGAAGTACCTTGCCCATGAAAGGGTTAAATACATATTAATGTATTTATTATTTTAAAGTTTCCTTTCTCTTTTAATATTCACGTGTAAATTTTCAAGACATACTTTTCAATATTTTCTTGCTTTTAACAATTTCTCATTTATCATTAATTTTAAAGTGTTTTTTTTTTTTTTTTTCAGTTTTTAATAGTCACGCGTAAATAAATTTTTAATCCTATTCAAACATTATTCTTTGCACTGTTTTTAGAATTGAAAACAATTTCTATAATAATAGCCTAAGTCACGTGACTATTATCAACAGTTCCGGGCGGATCCCTTCGCTTTTTATATGCCAGGCGGCCATTTTGGTACTTTTATGTTAGCCAGCCACAGGCGATAAGTCGCCAAATATTATTCTATCGCCATCATTTCACTTATATTATAATAGTCCATGTAACTGCCATATGTATATGTCATGTAACTGCCATATACAATTACAACCCTTCGCTTTTCATAAGAAGGGTTTTCATTTTGATTAAAGAATCAAAGTTATTTTTTCGAATAAAACTACATAAAAGATGCCATGATCGCAAAGAATTCTTGGTACTTTTATGTTAGCCGGGTACAAATCTAGCCAATATATATATATATATATATATATATATATATTATTATTTTTTTTTTTTTTTAACTCGCCAGTTAGCGGGTTTTTTTTTTTTTTTTTTTTTTTCGAGTGGTAAATTAAAACGGTACTACTTGGTTATCCGAAAATCTATCTTCAGACTATAAGATTAACTGCCAATAATGGTCATCGTAAATGTCACATTCTGTAATGAAGTCACACGCGTTTACGCCATCAAGTGATTTTTATTTCGACGTTTTATTTTTATTTTTATTAATGCTATACTAATTTTTTGGGGCACAGATGTTATATACACTCCATATTGGCGCGATTTTTTTTCGACTCCGTTTTGGTGGAAACATCAACATCATACACAACAACATCCGGATTACCATGTCAAGCAAAATAACGATACTTTGGCGCGAGTTAAGTACACGTTGCGTATACGACTTCGCGTCAGAAAAAAATCGTGCCAATATATATATGACATCTGTGTGACATATGACGTGCGTATATGACATATGCGCCTTTATTTGATCTTTTATTATTTAAAATAAAAATTACGTCAATTTGTATAATATGGTGAGTGCTTTGGCGATTCATATAATTTGGCGAAATTGGTAGAGGGGAAACTAAGTAGTACCATTAAAACATTGCTTTGAATTTGAAATTAAATGTCAGGATTTGTTGCAATATTTAATCGGGTTTGACGTGATTTTTTTATGACAATTTGGTGAAAACCTCGTTTTCGAATACCAGTTTAATATGTATGTTTAAATTATTTTCTATTATTTTCAAAATGAAATAACAATAAATAAATATAAAAAAAAATTAATAACTATAGAACAAAAATTTATAACATTTTTTTTAATAAAAAGAAAATAAATGTAAATAAACATTTATTAATAAATAAACAACAATAGCCGGGTTACCATGTCAGGGAAAATACCGAGCTTTTAGTGCTATTTAGGTACTACTGTGCGTATATGACATCTGCAATTAATATTTTTCTTTTCGTTTCGTTTTGAAAAAAAGAAAGTAGTGAAAGCCATTGATTTTAAATGTTTCAGTTTTATGAAAGTTTTGTATTAAATAAAATGATAACGAAAAAAAAAAAAAAAAAAAAAAACATTGTTTTTAGAATACAATTAAGGGAGGACAAACTGGTAGCCAAATTAGTTTAAAATAATAACCTTTTATATATGATAAATTATGAAAAAAAAAAAATATTTTTTATGATTAAAATTTGAGTTGCCATCATTAGAAAAAATGTATTTAAAATTAGAAAAAAAAATAATAATTCAAAAATTAATTCGAATTAAAAAATTCTAATACCAGTTTTGAGATCTGCGGATCACTACAGATTTTTGGTGTTAATTACGTCGCAAAATACTCCATATTTTAGGAGAAATCACAGCGAAACGTAATCAGTTGTTTAATCAGTCGTTTCATATATCCGTTTCATTATGATTTTATATATAGAGAGTAGATATATTTAATAAATTTCCATTAAAAAAATATTTAATCTAGTGCATTTTTGATAACACATCATTAAATCATGTACTTTAAAAGTATTTTAATATCTTACATAAATTCTGTAAGAGGGTGAACTATTTGTCTTTTAAAATACACGTTACATTATGTTAAGGGACTATTGTTTTACTCTTTGCTGTTTTAAAATGTACTCTCTTTCTAATTTAAATAACACAATTCTACACATTAAATTTCACATTATTAGAATTATTTCATGTATGTGACTGAAACTCAACTGAAAAACAATTATCCAAAATATGTTAAAGAAAAATGAAAAATATTGTGTTAAAATGTTTAAATCTGTCACTCATATAAATAAAGTAACAGTTTTCATTTTTGTCGATTAATCAAATACTGAAAGAAAATGGCATGCTATTACTTTTCAAAAAATGATTAATTTTTCATTGCATGCGATTATTCTTAATTATAGCAATGTTATATAAATTTGTAATAATGCAGAATCTCTGTAGAATTCAGAAATTATAAGTCTACATTGAATCGGATACAGATAATTCAGAGACAACCTTTATCTTTTGGTTTTGTTGGGATTAGTTGATAAGATAATATCTCTGATATTCCCATGCACAGTTTTTAAATTATTATTGTTTTAAATATTATTAGTTTCAATTCGACTTACATATCAGTTCCTAATTAATAAATACAAAATGTATTTTGTTATATATATATATTATACATAATTAATGAAAAAATATTGCATAATTGGCGCAAAATCTGCTCATATCAAATGCAACAAAGTGTAATTCATCAATAATTAAAAATTCAGAAATACCATAACTCTGGAAAGAAGGTGTATATCAACAACATTTAACTACTAGGGGGCTCTGCCCCCTGCAAGCTACGCTCGCCAACCCCCGTTCAGACACCGCAGAATCTAAAAACACGCTAATCTGATCGGTTTTAAAAATATTATAGAAGATTGACTTATACTGAAAAAAGATGTGCAAATCTCCCTGTAAACGTGTTTCCTTTCAAATTCCGAATCAGTTTCTGTTAAGACATCCAATGGTTGTTTTCGTGTTTGATTAAAGTAGATCAGTTAAATATTTGAAAAGAAGCTAAAAAAATGAATTAGTATACAGAGACTTTGTCTCCCGGTATTTTAAAACAATTTCTATAACAATATCCTAAGTCATGTGACTATCATCAACAGTTCCGGGCGAACCACTTCGCTTTTTATATTCCTGTTGCCATTTTGGTACTTTAATATTAGCCAGGTACAGGTGATAAGTCTCCAAATATTATTCTATAACCATCATTTCATCTATATTATAATAGTTGAAGTCATGTAACTGCCATTAAATAAATACACTCTGAACCCTTCGGTTTTCATATGAAAGTGTGGCCCAGATATCATATACGGCCCCATATTGGCGCTTTTATTTTCCGACGCTAATTTGGGGAAAACATCAACAGCATAAGCAACAATATCCGGCTTACCAAATCAAGCAAAATAACGATAGTATGGCGCCAGTTAAGTACCCGTTGCGTAAATGACATTGGCGTCAGAAACAAATCGCGCCAATATGGTTCCGTATATGACATCTGTGCCGAACGTTTTCCCTTTTGATTAAAAAATCAAATTTATTTTTCGAATAAAACTACATGAAAGTTTCAATGGTCGCAAAGAATTCTTGGTACTGTTACGCTAGCCGGGTGCAAATATCGCCAATAGCTATTTTTCAATTCGCAAGTTAGCATTTTTTTTTTTTTCCGAGCGGTAAATTAAAACGTTGTTTTGAAGTTGAAATTAAATGTCATCGTTTGTTACATAATTTAATATTTGGCCAGATGTCTTATGCGTACCGGGTTTGGCGTGATTTTTTTAGCGAAAATTTGGCAAATACCTCGTTTTCGAATACCAGTTACGTATGTATTTTTGGTACTACTTAGTTATCCCGTCGACCAAAAATCTATCACCAAACTATAAGATTAAATGCGAATAATGGTTGATCGTAAATGTCACATTCCCTTGACTTAAAGCAAGTTACACGTCTTTACGTCATCAAGTGATTTTTATTTCGACGTTTTATTTGTATATTTATTAGTGTTATACTATTTTCTTTGTACTTTCGTTATTTAAAATAAACATTATGTCAATTTGTGCAATTTGGCGAAATGGGTCGATGGAATAACTAAGTAGTACCGTATTTTTTAATTATTTTATATATTTTTTTAAAAAAATATCCAAAAAAATATTTAACTATAGAACAAAACAATTTATGTAATTTAAAAAAAGAAAATAAAGTAAATAAACATTTATTATTAAATAAACAACAATAGCCGGGTTACCATGTCAAGCAAAGCAATGCCATTTTGGTGCCAATTAGGTACCCCGGTGCGTATATGACATCTGTGCCTAATATTTTTCTTTTCATTTCGTTTAAAAAAAATAAAGAAATGAAAGCTATTTATTTTAAATGCATATATTATATGTGTATATGTTTGTATTAAATGACATGATAATGAAATACAAAATGAATTTTGAAAAAAAGTAACATGATACATTTCTTAGCATACATTTAAGGAGACACAAACTTCTCGCCAAATTAGTTTTAAATAATAGCTTTTTCTAAAATCTGAAAACAAACTATCTGTTATTATTAAAATTTGAGTTGCCATCATTAGAAAATGTATATAAAATTAGAAAAAAAAAAGTAATATTTCGAAAACTATTTCGAATTTAAAAATTAAAATACCAGTTTTGAGATCCGTGTATCAACATTGATTTTTGGTGATAATTTCATCGCAAAGCCTTCCATATTTTAGGAGAAATCGCCGTGAAACATAATCAGTTGTTTAATCAGTCCATTCATACTTCCGTTTCATAAATTCGTTTCATTAGGATTTTATATACACTGTCGGAGAAAAAAAAAATCCCAACACCAAGAAAGACTTGTGTTAGGTAAACGAAATTTGGTAGGCGTGTTTATACATCTGAAAGATGACATTGATTGAAATTTCTCGCTTCGCGCATAAGTGTGGCGCTAGTATCGCCACTCAGAACTTGCAGGTCAGGTTTACTTTAATTGCGTGCTGTAAAGTTCGTGGGCGTTATTTAGTTTCGAAATGTGACGTATTGAGTTGATGTTAGCCAAGAATGCCTTTAACAAGACGAAGATGCCACTGTCAACAGCTCACCGAGTTGGAACGAGGTCACATAATCGGGCTACGAGAAGGTGGATTTTCTTTCCGCGATATTGCAGAAAGACTGGGCTGGAATGTATCCACTGTGCATGATTGTTGGAAGCAGTGGTCAAGGGATGGTACTGCCACAAGAAGACCGGGTTCCACGCGGTCACGTGGCACTCCTGAGAGGGAAGATCGCCGTATTCGGAGAACGACTGTGGCGCATCATACCGCGTCTGCGGCAGAAATTCGAGCTGCAGTTGGTACCACAGTGACACAACGAACTGTTAGAAATCGGTTACTTCAAGGAAAGCACCAAGCCAGGCACTTTGTATCGTGCATTCTACTGACTCCAAGCTATGACCCGTTGCGACGCCATTGGTGTTAAGGCAGAGCTCATTGGAGGACGAAGTGGAGATCTCTTGTGTTTTCTGATGAAAAAGAAACACAACTGATCTCCACTCAGTTCCAGAAACAAATTTTGTAAGTCCTTTATGAAGATGCTTATATGCACCTATGGTCCCTAATGGGTTACGAGACCTGTTTTTTCGACTACAATCTACAGAAAAAGTGTCAAACATGTACAGTCTTTATGTAACTACATTTAAACACATGATGCATCGAAGCCAATTACATTTCCTCTTTTTTGGAGTAGTTTACAAAGAACGTCTGCGTTACGCGTAATCCAATTTTTCATTATTTCATCTTGACTTGCATCTTTCTTGCACGACTTACTTTTTATTTCCCCCTTTTTCTTCTTTGTTTTCAGTAAACTTGATAACATACTTAACATGGTTAGTCTGTGCAAAAAGAAAAGGAAAAGTTAATAACACTTAATCATCCCGTACAAAAGAATCTGCTGCATGTATCCCATTTTGCATGGCGCAGACGTCGGCCATCACAGTTATCTGCCATCACTAAGAGGAATGGCGTAACCATACACACAGTACTCCATACAAACGCTACACTTAATTTTGATTTCGAAATCATACCTGCATTTAGTAATTAGTGTATGAAAAGTATTTAAACATAACGTGTTTAAAAGTTTGGACAGTGAAAATATGCACTTATGCCAAATTAAGGATTGTACTTCTGCAAGTAAACATCGAAATGAGATTCACGCTATATACTGATTAAAACAATCTGATTGCGCACCTATACTGTGCGTTTGACGACCATCTATCGATAATTATAAGAAATACAAGGGGTGCGGTATCTATCCCGTATGCGGCGACTCTCCCGGAGTTACCCTATTGTAGAATGATTAGCCAAAAACTTAAATGTCTGCTTATAAAAATTACTATCACTGCCACAAATTTTGTTAAAAAGAATTAATTGATTAATTTTAATGTTTGTGTAATTTTTTTATGTAAATTAGAAATCCAATGCGGCATACTTCTTGTAAAAAATTGAAAACTGCTTCTTTATCATACAAATCCAAAGTTAATTAATTTTTCCAAAATATTAAAAGAAATATGCAAAAATTCTGCATTATAATCATCACAGTTTTCTCTATTCAACTTTAAACAATTTGGATATATAAGGTCATATTCATTAGTAAAATCAAAATTGAAAATCAAAATATCATCAATATACCTAAAGACATTTAAAGATTTAATATATTTCATAGTATACTTAAATTCATAATAAAACAAAAATAAATTAGCTGCTGTACTAGAATAATTTGTCCATATTCCAATTCCAGAGATCTGATTAAAGGCACTACTGTTGAAAGTTACATAATTATTATAAAAACAAAAATGACATAAACTTAAAAATAAATTTCTATTAATATTTAATTCTTCATTTAAGCAAAATAAAACAAAAATATTCATTAAAACATTATAAAGACAATCAACAGGTATATTGGTGAACACATTCTCAAAGTCAAAAACCTGCATATTCAGAGGAGTCAATGGCAATTAGTCCAAAATTTCGGTACTATTATCTATCAAAGTATAGTTATTTTTGGTCAATTTATCAAAATGTCGATCAAAATCGACTAATCCATTTTGAAGAAATAGGATAGTTTTACAATATTCTTCATGATAACATATTTGTTGCAAAGGGTGCAAACTACCATGGTGAGAAACTACCCAAATTACGTTTGACTGTTTATTTATGGAGAATATCAGACCGATAGAAAGTATAACACCATTAGTTATTCTGAAACCCTCCAAAATCTAAGTATTCTATTAATGTAAACAATGTTTGATAATTTTCTTCACAGATTTGCAAGGCAAATGCGATTAAAGAAAAATTAGTATAATTTAGTTTGTTGATCAATGTACTACTTTTACTGCACATTTGAAGTTGAAAAATGTGCAAATGAAATTCTTCCCTGCCAGGTGTGGAAGTAAAGTTCAACCTTGTGATTTGGGGAGTATACTATCATTTAAAGAAAAATACAGAAACCATCTATATAATAAATATATTTTTAGTATAGAAACCGGAGGCTGGAAATAATGATTAAGCATTCTAAGAAGCTCTTCATATGATTACATGAACATGGGACAGAGCCGGGAGGTAACGTACGTAAGTTTCTATTATTATTATCGTTATTATTATTATTATTATTATTATTATTATTATTATTATTATTATGTTATTTTTTATTTATATATATATTATTTAATAAAGGCAATTTCGGAGAACACAGATGATGAATGCGAATACCAGGAGAAAAGAGATGAAATTTCTGATGAAGTTTGTGAGTTCATTTCTTGATCAGATATAGAACGTGAGGATTGTCAAGTTTGCGATAATCGTCAAAACATCCGATATTTCTTCGCTACGTGATTTCATAGACGGGGTTGACAGTTTGGCCTGCATTTTTATTCAGAAATTTCAAGTTCATACCAGAAATTAATAACAGAATTTTTTGGTTTAAGTAATGAGAATCATTTCGTGAATACATAAAGTAAACATTCTTCGTCTCAAACTACCGGTAGGAATTTGATATTTCGGAATGAAAATGTAGGCAAAAAATGTAACCCTGTTGATATACTCGTAATCGGACAGTTCGGATAATGACGAAGATTATGTTGCGGAACAGGAATTCCTAATGAGACAGATTGAAGCTTTCGAAACAGTGAAAGTTTATTTATTTATTTATTTATTTATTTATTTATTTATTTATTTATTTATTTTTGAAATAGTGAAAAACGGATTTACATGCTCATCTACGTTGAGAAAATCCTAGATATAAATATATCTTATATTTGTCGAGAATGCGATTTTTGTTGTAGTCGCTACAAACATGACACAAAGTAAAATAAAAGATTTTTTTAAGCATAATTTCGAAAACTGATGTCAAACCCATTGTTAATGAAGAATTAAAACTTTTGTTATCTAAATTAGTTTTTATTTTAGTATCAGTCTTTTGTTATTGATTTAACATCATGAAATGTTTTCCTACATATAGAGTCATTTTTATGGTTACTTTAATAACGTTAAATTGAAGTTCACTGCATAAACAAACAAATAAATAAATAAATGTGTGTGTGTGTGTGTATGAATAGGAATACATTTATGTAAGACATTATGCATTATGTATAAGATAAATGAATTATTTAAAGAGATGGTGGATTTTCAAAATCAGTAAACTATTAAAGGAAAATAATTAAATCAATAGCAATAAGCATTTGCCTTTCATATTTTTTTTTCCTGTTTTCATAATTTATCTACGTTCACATTAAATCGGTGGATATTTGATTACTGTCATAATAGAAATATTGCTTTGAAATTATTTTAAGCTATTTTAAAATCTCACCTATCAGCATTACTTAATACTTTTGACAAAAACAAACTAAATTCTATTATTTCTCTTTCGAATGTTCCTCGAGCATGTAAATCTCTTTTTTTATATATACAAATGTTCATCCGCGTGTAAAATAAAGATTACTTCCAAAATTAGATACTAAATGCAATATTAAAGGAAAACATTTAAAAAAACCCTCATCAAACATGAAAATTTATAAACCTAGTGACCCTATAGTACAGACATAATTAGTTCCGAATAAATTGAAAACTCCAAAGAACAGTTTTAAATTTGAATTTCTTATGCTTTATGTCGTTCAAAAAAATTGTTTCGTTTATATTTCATATAAAATGTGCTATTTGCACATGGGAAATGGTTGTTTTATGTTAATCCCAGTTTATGAAGTCTTGAAATAAAATGAGAAAATTCCGACTTTGAACATCCATCATCTTGATAAAAGTGTATCCACATATCTTTTATAAACTGATAGAAAATGCATTGCAATAGGAAAATAAAAGTGTATACAGTAAAAACTATAACAGTAATATTGACATACATATGGAAAAAAGCGTATGCGTGTAATTCAAAAGTCATTTATCAACAAGAATTTAACATATGAAAAGTTTAAATGATTATTCTTTTATGCATCAATTCCTCTGTACATGCACATAAATTTTGGAATTCGTAACGATTTTGTAAAATTTATCAAACGCAGAAAAAACGTTAAATGCATATATATAAATATTTATTTATCTATAGGGGATATATTTATTTTAAAAACACCTGCCTATGGGTATTGCCAAGGCTTTTAATATTTATTGCACATAACACGTCTAATAGTTCATTGAGAAGTTTTCTTTTTTTCGTATGAAAGATCGTTTTGAATATCACTTATAATTTTACTTTTTTACACTACCTGCATAGGATGATAGCAAAAGTGGATTAAATTGTTATCTGCTTCTATCGTACTATGTATTTGACGCATATTTGAAGAGAGAAGGACGTTTTTATTTACTGGCGATAGTCTCTATTTCTTTTTAAATATGCGTGGAATACTTTAGTTATGTAATTAAAACAAATATATATATATATATATATATTGTTTTATTCAATTTTGTTTCTTTTGTATTTTAGATATATCTTTTGTACAAAATATGTTAATACTTTATATGTCCGAGAAAGTGAACTTTTAATTGTAATATGTACCCAAATAAACCAGTATTATATTCTTTTTAATAAGTGCTAAATATATGAATGCATGTAAACATCTTTCCCCATATCATGATTAAATACATATTTTTATAATTACAAATTTTATACTTTACATGTAAAAAAGAAAAAAAAAAAGTTTCATTTGATAATGTTTCGAAAGTAAAAGGTATCAGGAATAAAGGTAAAGAGAGCAGAATGAAGTGACATAAGCATGTGCTTCTTAAGCAGTTGGAAAAAATCAAATTAAAATTAAATCAAAGAATTATTTTTAAAATATACATTATATTCTAGACGAAACAATTAAAAATAATATTAATTTAAAAAATATATTTTTTAATTATAAATTTATGGGAAACTAGGGAGCGTTAACCTACTTTTTACAAAATGATTTTTTTTTATTTTTTTAAATATTGAACGTAGAATAAAGTGTTATATTTCAATTTATTTGTTCCACAACAAGATATCAAAGTAAAATTGCTAGATAAATGTAATATATAAGAAATTTGAAAAATTATTGATTTTAGTCATGAGAAAATAATTGGTCAAGGCTCCCCACATATGGGAGTGTTGACCCACTATTTAGGAGATAAATTGAAAATATAACGCTTAAACAAACCTGTTTAGACCCTATTGCAGGAGAAAAAATTTGTTTTAAACAGGATTTTGTCTGAGCCGGAATAATTTTCCGTTTCCATATGGTTTTATGTATTATTATGTCCGGTTATAGGAACCACTGTCCCGCTTTTTTTTACTCCTTGTCCTACTTTATTGGGACATTCGACCTGACAGCTGAAGTTGGCACATATTTTGGCTTCATCTCACTATATTCATCGTGGATAAATTTGTCTGCATAGTTACGTAAAGTTTTCCGATCAGTGCTATGTTCTTTTGCAGCCGAATGAGCACTTAATTTATAATTAACATATTTTAACCCTGTCAAGGACAAAATACTTCCAGTGCTAAAACGTTGAAATAAATTACTGGCGCCAAAATTTACGAAAAATTTATTTCGAAATGCGAAAAAAGCTATATTTCACATATATAATAAATGGAAAAGATTTTAGCAAAATTCGGGTGCCATTGTGGCGTTTGGAAATTAAAATTAAGTGGTTTCATAAACATAGCACTGCTCCTGAAATGGTTAAGACTGCTGCTTTCATACTTTCAAATCCCTTCTAGTCTTTTCCGCTGTTTCTATTTATCTATTGTATGTAATATTTCAATGGAAAAATTTTCCTATCAACTTCCCTATATATTTTTTTGATAATTTATTTTTTCTTACAATGGATAATATAGCAATTTTTCACATATTTCTTTAATTAGATTTAAACATTTTCTTTTCCGCCACCCCATTTCACAGAAACGTCGCAGAATAAATTTATATATAACCATTAACCGTTCATTATGCACTGTATATAATATAAAGTTTTCAAAAACCAGTTATTTAAAGGAGCATTGAGCTGGTCAACCTTCCCTCACACTGAATGGGTCGAGCTCCCCACATGCGCCTTTTCTAAAGAATAGCACATTCTTATGTTAAGCCTAACTTACATTACGGTCTTTATGCCTGGAATTAAAGCTCGATATTTCTGCATTACTTAAAACCTACTTGCTTAAATGTCTATGGAATATCATAAAATAATAAATTAGATAAAACAAAAATACTATCTGAAATAATCTTTTAGGTTGAAAACGCCTCAGAATTGAATTTTTTCGCACATATTCCGCACCATTTTATTTTTATTATCTGCACTAAACAAAGACGGTTGTTTGAGCATTCCAGTAGCAGCGATGACACCTATTGATATATCTCTGTAAATGGACGATTAATCCTACATACTCCATATACAATACCAAACATGCTTTGCTGACCCTAAATAACCTTTATCATTTTCATGAAAATTCGAGTGTATTTACGGGAGTTAGAGCTTGGGCAGACGGACTGACGGCCTGACGAAGAGACGGCAGGACGGACAGACGGACAGACGGACTGACGGACAGACAAACCGAATGCATAAACACTTTTCAACTTTGTTGGAAAGTGTTAAAAATGATGGATTGGTCATGCCTGCCCTTTGTTCAACCCTGCCTAGTTTCCCCTAATTAAAATATTTTGGTTTAGATCTAAGAAAATGAAATTATTCTTAAATATTTTCTTTTTAATTATATTTTTAAATTTTCAATTGCCTTCGTAATAGCTCTAAAATTTGTATTTTGTCAAAAATTTTCAAAATTTTCTACATCGAGATTAATTTTGAAAATCTAAAAGGTAAAATCTTTTGAATACGTATATTAAAAAATAATATCTAAATTCAGGATGTCGACGTAATTTTCTGATATAACGGAAAATTTTACTAGAGGGTCTGTACATTATATATAAGTAAACACGATATATCTTAATGTCAGCACTAATGCTTCTCAGACTATACTAGCGTCACAATAAAATAAGATTATATAATTTATTACCTGGATGAATATATATATTTTGGTAATTATCTAAAAATCGTAACTCGGATATGATTGCACATTAAACAATAAAATTTAAGAAAGAATTGTTTTCGGTGCTTATAAAATAAGGACTTTTAACAACAAAACTCGTTAACGAACATCAATTTTTTAAAAACAACTTTAATTGCTGTATAAATAATTCATAACATTTTAAGTTTAAAACATTAATTGCAATTCATAATAAAAACGTGATTTACATTTGAAATGAAAAACATTTAAATTGCGTTTTATAATAAATTATGCATAAAACATCCAACAAAACGTTTCATTATGTAAATTTAAAATAATTAATCTTAGTTTTTCTTTTAAAATAACATTTACAATAAGTACAGATTGTGTAATTTTAAATTTTCATTAAAAAAAAAATATATATAAGATTTTGAATATTTTATAAGTTAGATGCATTAACGCTTTTTTATAACTTTTTGAAGCAAAACTATTTTATTGTAAATAAAGAAGTAATACTTGTTTAATCTTAAAAAGAGTTGATATATCTAAAATTATTTAGAAGCATGTTTTACAGTGAAAAACATACATAAGTAATTTTGCTATATTTTATACAATTTAGCTGCAACTGCGGATATAAGCTGCACATTAATGTGAAATATTCATATTATACACTGTAAAAATTTTGTCTAACGATACTCAGTAACATTGGTGGTAGTATTCCTGTCTTCAATTATACGGCACGTGAATTAACCGATATAACTGGTGTTCCATAAAATCGTAAATTAACAAGTAAACAACCTGCAACTCGCAAGTACAGCTGTTTTTTGAATTATTTCTGCTGAAGACACGTAATGGGAGAATAAGATAAAAATCAAAATAATAATTAATAAAAAACTGAGATTTTAAAAAATTAAATTTTTCAGCTGCATTTTTCTTAACCTGGCGCAAGCGATAAATAGCCAAATATTCTATCAATTGAAATATTTCATATTGGATTCGTTTCTTAGCATTACTAATTTTCCTCTGAGGTTTAAATTAATTATATTTTCATTTTATAATATTATCTCTCATTAAAAGGGTTTTTGTTTCGTCTTTTGTTTAATTAAACGTATAAAAGTTATTTTTCTTTTAATTTTTGCTAGATTTTACATTATTTTCTAACTGACATAGCCGTTTCAATTCTTTAACCAACGATAACATAGTGAAAATATAATCACTTGTAACTCTTTCGTCAAAAATACAAATAAGATACGAAATATATTAAAAAAATCATAGTTCTCCCTATATATTTGACGCATAAACCACCACGTGAATACTCTCCATTCAATGATACAATCTGCAGAAAAATCCACTGGGTAGTTTTTTAAAACACTCGAGCCGAATTTTTGGGGCTTACTGCTTTATAATATACTAGCAGACTATGCCCACTGCGCTAGTCAGTATTTCCAAATAAACCTTGAATTAAGCGAAATGGTGAATTCGAAATTGAATATATTTTTAAATGGACCTTTAGCTTGAATGTTCTTCCGCGTTGCTGAAAAGGTGCGAACGCCATTGCGATATTACATTACCTTATGCGTTGGACAAAATTTAGCTATTAAGAATCAGTTCTTTTAGATGATTATTCACTGTGCACACTGCAAATAGAAGCGTCTTAAATTTAGACATATATGTGACTGAAAAAGAATTTTAGACACTTAAGTGTCTTAATCTGAAAATTAAGACACTATAGATGTCTTAATTTAAGATACATAAGCGTCTTACTATGACCATGGTGTAAACGAACTGAGAATAATGTCTAAAATATCCGCAAACGTCTTATTTTAAGACACTTCATTGCTTTAAACGTGTCTTAATTTAAGACGTTTTGATTCTTCCGACGCAATAACCACCAGGGGGCACTAGCACTCCCAGTTGCGCATGCGTTTTAGATGTCTTCGTTCGAAGTGGTATACGTTGTAATTCAAACAAAGTTTGTTTTTATGTACGCGTGTATTTTAATTCGTTTTTTGCGAAATGGGGGATTTTTGCAATTTTCGTACATCTGATATTTTAAATCTTTTTCCACATTCAACCGAGTATAATAAATATTTTGAACTTTTAGAGTAGGACAAGATTATAAAATATATATATATATTTATCTATGTACCTCAAAAGCCCTTAATAGCGAACACTTCGGGACCGCGGAATTTGTCCGATAATTGGAGATGTCTACTTTTTTGAGGTAAAAATATACAAATATGTATGTCTGCTGATTAAAAAAGTATTCGTTAAATAGAGGTGTTCGCTATTCGAGAATGTCCATTAACCTCCACAACGGATAATCCCGAATACCGGACATCTCAATTTAGACAACTATAATGCAGGGTTGCGTTTTTTGCAAAAGTACTTCTTGATTAAAGGAAGGGCAAACTGGGAAGTGCCCCGTCCCCCTACGACTGTAGTGCCCCCAAATTTGATGTGCAATATTTGTAAAGCTTATATTTTAAATCTGTTTCGAAATTATACTGATTATAATCAATATTTTGAACTTTTAAAGTAAAATAAGGTTAAAAACAAAATAAATTTTAAAAAATCTAATATTTAGATAAATATTTTTTGTTTTTTAATCTTGTTCTACTCCTGAAGTTCAAGATATTGATTATAATCAGTACAATGTCGTAAAAGATTTAAATTATCAACGTAACGAAAATTGTATACCAAAACTGAGAGCACCAAAAAAATCAGGCTGTATTGGGGGGGGGGGGGGGGCAGGACCACAGCCAAATATTTTTCCAGGATTCAACGTGGTCAAACATGGCTACGTATGATGCTTACAAAATAATGGATGCGATTCAGACGTTTGAAGTGTCTGAAATTCAGACGCAAAAAGTGTCTGAAAAAATTCAGACATTTTAAAATGTCTGAAAATTGAACACTCCATTTCAGACACTTAAGTGTTTGAATTTCAGACATTTTAATTTAGAGTGCACTTTTGGTAGGGAAATGAGGCCATTATGACAATAGGAATTAAAATGTTCTCATATCTGACAATATTAAATTAAAGATGCATTACAATGATTGCAGAGATTTACCATTGAACTTGAATAATGCTCGGGTGGTTTATTTTCGTTTGTTTGTCCTTGATTTCCTGGCCTCTCAGCTCGCGCAATATGTGATTCTGGTAGCTTAAATACATTCTGACTGGATGTTAGTTATATTTCTTAATAAGCATCCTCTGGGGCTACTATTGTTTTCCCTCTTTAGATTCTAGCAGAGTAAGTACTGTCAAAAAAGTAATAAATTATTTGCAGACAAAGGAGATTGTTTAACTTTCATATTTAAAAGAAAAGTGAAACATAAAAATGTGTGTTTTTAAAGATGGATTGCCTGAATAAATCTAAAATGACGTAATTTTCACTGTCTTTTCATTTTGTAGACCAGCTGAAATCATGTAACCGTTAACACGGGAAAAAATTCGATGACATAATCTTGTAGAAAAATAAACCTCATGCATCCAAAAAAATCTTTATAATCATCCGTATTCGACGTCATTGTGAGGGTTCACGTCAAACATTAAAACTGATGCAACAATATTATTGCACGTAAACCAGGGTTAAGATCTGACAATGACAAATAAAGTTAGTTATACAAAAATTTTAGCAATATGCATTTTGGTGAATACCTGAACCGAAGATTTATTTTGCATTTTTCTAAAGAGCATAGTAACACGGACAAACAAAAAAGCCTGCTATTTTTTTTTATATTTAAGAGTAAATTAATCTTCCGTCTGTTGTGTAAATAACACAGATTTTGAAAATAACTCTTAATTTTTTTTTTTTTTTTTTTTTTTTTTTTTAGTATATATATTTAGAAGTATTTTCGGATACAAATACAGATTTAGAAGTATATTCGTTCCCTTCATTATGAACTCTTAATTTGTTGCTGTGATTAGCTGCTAGAGTGCGCGTCAGGACAATTCGCTTTATACTGTTCGAAATTACAGGTAATTTAATCCTACCTAGGCTTAAATGATAAGTCCACGGGGATTATTCCATTTGCCACCATTTAGTAATCGCTAATTTCAAAATCTTTTGATATGCCATCCAATATGCTAATTGGCGGGTGATACGATTCCTTAAGATTAGTTCAATATGTTCAATAAAACATTTTTTAAACAATTGTTAAGCAAAAGAAAGTTATGCAAAATGGTGTGATGGGGTTATTCATATACCCTTTCTTCTTTTGAAGATATTAAAATTAATTTTTCAAGATTTCTGTCTTTGCTAAACCGAAAAATAAAATGTTTTAATCGTATAATTTTAAAAGTCGACTTTCAATCTTTTACCTTTGCACGAAGGAGTACTAATATACAGGCATTTTTTCCCGTTTATCGTTAATAATAATTAGCAGAAAAAAAATGGCACAAAAAAAAACAACAACCACAAACGATCTTAGACTGTGTTCTATTAGTATTCTTAAATACCGCTTCAAAGCCACATTATTCTTTTATGATTCTTTTATGAATACTTAAGCATTTAAATTTAGGTTAAAAAATATTTAAGATATGTGAACGGATTTAACTTGTTATAGTCACGTACATTTATTTTTATTAATTTATTCTTTAAGTGTTTTCTCATGTGTATGGTGTGAAATCTCTTTCTTAGGAAATTGCAGAACGGTATTATCTGTTCACTAGGGAATGTACTTAAAAAATACGACTGTAGATAAATATTACTACTGAAAATAAATTTGCTATATCACGCAGCAGTATTTTTTTCTATTTTATAAGTATTTTTTCTACACGTATAACTTTCATAGGCTTCATTAACTGCGTGATATATGAATAATAAAGTGTATACTTTTTTAAAAATTGAAATATGCATCGCATATTATTAAAAATCTTAAGCTAATTAAACATGTGACTGGCTGCGTGTCTAGATAAATCATTCATGTTCGAGGACCTTAAATGTTAAAATATTTATACATCAATGTCGAGTAAAACATAAAAAAATATTTCCAATAACTTTCAGCAATATGTATATATATATATATATATATATATATATATATATATAATTTCTTTACTATTATCATATACATAAATTTTTGATAATGTTTATTAAGTAAATAATTCCTGGAGAAACACTGAATGTATTTTTTCTGTATGATGTTCCTCAAACATGAATTACCTCTAAATAACGAAATAAATAGTATAAACATGCCAATTACTGTAGATGTGTTATCCACTGTCATTTATTTTTTACGATGTATACTTTTTGTCTTGATTATGCATGTCTTTTTTATGTATGTATCAATGTAATGTATTCTTCCTGCTAAGGAATTCAACATTGTTTTTTTTTAGGAGTGCGTCTATTTTAATAAATGTGTTTGCATATGTCATTGACACACGAGAGCATTACCAGAATCAAAATTATATTCCGAAATAGTATTTTTTTTATACACATATTCTAAAGCTAATGCGTTCTTTTATTTATCGGAAATTTCGAAAAAAGGCAGGTAAGAGAACTTGCTGGTGTACAGATATTAAGTTAAGTTTTATTAAATTATGTGAAAAGGCAGGTAAGAAAACTTGCTGGTGTACAGATATTAAGTTAAGTTTTATTAAATTATGTTATTTCATTTATTTCGAAAAGTATTATGTATAGATTCTATGAGACTTTATGATAGGGATATAGAATTTTAAACGCGTAATATCACTTGTACTTGTATACTTTTCCTGGAGTGTATGTTGAATTTTATATATTGAACATTGGATTAAAACAGAAAAATAATCTGCAATAGCATAAATCCGTATTTGTTTTCTATTCCCTTAATAATTTTTTATGCATGCATACCTTTGATAATATTTTATGGCTCTCGATGGTCCCTAAGTCGAACGTTTATTATGTCACTCGTTTATTGTTGACTCAAAAATGCTAGACTTAAAGGTGAAAATTGTTATCTGTTTAAAATTTTAAATGGATATGTTTCATGGAATTGGAATAGATGCAGCAGCCAGGATCTAGTATCACAGTTCTTTGATAAACTGAAAATATACGAAAATAAGACTCCAAAGAATTTCATCAACTTTTATAAATGTACAATTGTTATGATCATACAGCACGGTCGTGCTGTATAGTAGAGCTCAGCCGCATCTTTTACGTTTTGAAACATGATGAAAAGACAACAAGTCAATTACAATCCAAACCAGAAAACATTCAGTGATGATTATTGGCTTTTTGGAAAGGTCTTAATTTAGCGATGTGCCTTTCGAAGGTCGGGTAAAAAAATATCCAATATTAAGGGAATGGCACCCATTTGAAATTTACATAGCGTTCCATAATTTAACAATATAGAAATATCTCCTTCAATGTTTCTTTCCTGTTGCCAAATCCTAAAAAGGGGCACAATAATTTTAAAAAAAAAAGTGATAACACGCGTATTTTGTTTTAAATGAAAATCAGATTTCCTCGCTATATTCTTGCATTTTTCAAATCGACGTCATTCTAATCAGAAAATGAAATTTTTTCCTATATATATATGTAAAAACTTTAACTAAACACGTCTTAAAATGATGTAGAATCTTCATTTGAATGTTTTTAATGTTTAAAAATCAATTTTAATACAAGAATTTTAATTTCAAGTAAACAATTTAGGAAAAGATAATAATAAAAAAAAATCGTTTGCTAGGTATGACGTCAATTTCTGTTTAACTGACAAAACTTTGTAATGATGTTTTATTCTGAAAAGAGACTCCTGTGCCTGATATTCTGAAATTAATTCTTATTTTTATCATCCATAAAGTGAAAGATTTATTTTTAAGTCATACGAAAGAAATTTCGGTAAATTCTAGTTCATTTGGTTGTATTTATTGCATTTTCCTGCGTATTGTCAAGGAAATTGTATACCCCTATTCCACGCGCCAAAGAAAACATGCATTTTAATTTTAAAAGCACTATAATTACGTCATTATAATGCCAAATGAAATTCAATTTCGCGAGTTTTAAAAAAAAAATTAATATTGTTGGACCGAAAGTAATAGTCTACGACAGGGACGGCGAACCTACGGTTATGTACCATAAGTGGCACGTTGCAGATTATTTTTGGCACGGCATAGATTTAAATTTTACATCAAAATATTGTTGAATTTCACAGACTGCATTAATTAATATAGATGTTGCCTATGTTACTTGAATCCGATTAGTTCGGTTGGTTGTGATTCTCACAAAGATTGAAGAAATTGAAATATAACTTAATGTATCGCAATCTTGCTCAATATTGGCTCAGAAAATTTTGAGAATTTGAAGATTATCTCTAAACAAAAATTAAAAGTGTAATAAGCAAAAAATTAGAAGATTGTAAAATTATAACAACTTGGAATTCAATTTCAGACACTAAAAGCTGTAGTTTCTGGCTCTTGCTGTTTTGACAATTTTTTTCTGAAACACATTCTTTTCGTAAAAAAAGAAGAAAAAAAAGAGCAATTTAACAAATTACAACGACCATTTGGAAAATGATTTTTTCAAACACTAAAATTTAAGACATAAAAAATAGCACGGAGTTGATCATACATTACGTACGCCATGGATTAAACACTAACGTTCCTGGACCCATCATAAACAAATTTTAAAAGAAATTTCAGTTTTACAATTTTCGGTCCTGTAAATTTTAGACTTCTACGGAGCTTGTCATACATTACGTACGCCATGGATTAAACATTAATATTCCAGTACCAATTTTAAATGAAATTTCATTTTTAAACTTCTAAACATCCCACAATATTACTTTTTACACCGTCGCGTCGTAGAGAGAAAAAATGTACTTTTAAATGCAATTTGTTTGAAAGCTGTATCTCAATTTCATTCTGAGTTATTAATTTTTTTATGTAGTTTTTATTACTTTTCTGTCATAGTGGCAACAGAAGTATCCATCTCTGTTGAAAGTAAAGGGAAAATACACATTACTGTATAGACCAATCAGAAAACGAATAAAATGCGGATTCAACCAATAAAACGCTTCAGATATGTTTTTGATTTCCTACCCTGACAGAGAACAATAACCATTTTTCCAAATGGTTAAAAAAAATGAAAAATTCAACTAAAAACGTCTTGTCAAGTGAGTGCAATTAAACGTGCATTCTATCGAAAATAACTAAGTACGAAGCGGATATAAATTATTTGGCATTTAAGATGAGACAACAGAAATAATATTTTTTAAATAAATTTCTACAATATAACATCAAATATTACCTGAATTCTTTTAATGCTAAAATCAAAATTTTAAGTAGTTTTGAATCATTATTATTTGATCCATTAAATTTTTGTATTGATGACACGTCAATATCACGTAAAGTATATTTTGGGGGAAATTTGGCACGTGGACGTGAAAAGGTTCGTCATCCCTTGTCTAAGAGCTAGCAACGTTTTCGTCACTTGATTTTAGCAAGGCTCATTTTCCTATATGATCTTCCGTTTTATGGTGCAGTACGTATGGGGACTGTCTGACTGGCGAGAGACGTTACGATTACCTGCGGGAGAAGGGGTTATGCATGTGAAAAAAATTCAAAATTACGTCATTTTAGCAAGGCTCGTGTTTCTATATGCTCTTCCGTTTTATGGTGCAGTACGTATGCGGACGGTCTGGCTTTCGGGAGATGTTGCGTTTACCTGCGGGAGAAGGGGTTATGCAGGTGAAAAAACTTCAAAAATTCGTCATTTTAGCAAAGCTCATTTTTCTATATGCTCTTCCGTTTTATAGTATAGTATGTATGCGGACAGTCTAGCTGGCAGGAGACGCTGCGTTTACCTGCGGGAGAAGGGGTTATGCAGGTGAAAAAACTTCAAAATTACGTCATGAAACATTTCTGGCAGTCCTTGTAATTTTCAAGCCCAAGTTTGAGAAAGGTTGTATGAAGGAATGCCTTTACTTTCTTGGCTAGAAAAGTAGAAATATGGCTTTTGGGATTAAATAATCCCGTGCGTATACAAACGTTACATTTCGATATGTTCATTCGTTACGGGATAACACACACTAAAATAATTTTACTGAAAGAGTGAAATAAAAGCTACCTGCATATGTTGCTGAAAGTGTATTAAATGTAATTACTGTAAATTTTATAAAATAATTCATGTTTTAAGAGGTAAAACAAATCGTTGCATATTTTCTAAAAAAAAAAAAAAAAAAAAAAAAAAAAAAAAAAAAAAAAAAAAACATTTTTACAGAAACTGTTATAAAATCGGGAATTAAATATGAAACACTCGAATTTTCCCTAAAAAGAAGTAGTACTGATGCATTTTACAATATACAGTAGTAGACTTGTTTCTAAAACGCATTTAGCCGAAAATATAATGGGAGACAAAATGAGGTGCACCCCACGCGTGTGTTAACGTTACAAAAATAGGTGCGTGCGCTTACGGTTCAGTTAATTATGCCCTAAAAGAAACTCGGTAACGTGCGCCAATTGTCTGTTGGCTCAATTATATAATTTATCCGTACCAAATACGCCAAATGTGAATAGACTCATTTACGTAATTTATCTCCTTAATTAATGCATACTTTACAAAGGACACCTACTTTCCGATTTTTCTGATTTTTTTTATCAATGGTTACCGTTTGATGTAAATATGTTAGTCATTATCGCGATATTTTAGTTTGACATCCGATATATTATTATAAATATCCAATATTAGTAATATTTCTGATATTATTTACAGGTGTATAGTACAATATTTTCAATCACTTTTGATCATTTTTATGCATTCAGTCGTTTTCAGACTTTTTTAAATTTTAAATTCCCATTAAGTCCCCCAAACAGAAATTTTCCCTTTTTATAGTTTTTTCGCAGTTTTAATTCATTTCTTATGACTGTTTCTTACCCTAGCGTTTTGTGTGTTTGAGGCTTTAGCCTAGGATACTGCATAATCCCTTAAACCAGAGGAGCGTAGGTACATAGCAGAAAAATTCAAGCGATCATATTATGTATAAAACTTAGCCTAAGGACTAGTCTGGCGGTCAGTCCTGAGTAAAATATAGGTCAATATCCCAATATGGGGTTTAGCAATAAGTATGGGGTTATCAGAGCTCTTGAAATACACTGGTGAACCAATTTTTCTGTTAGTTTTTGATTGGAACAATTGGTTGGGCCGGTTAATTAGGATCACTGGTTGGTTAGTTGGGGCAGTTGTTTGGTTAGTTGAAGTTGGTTGATTAAGTTCCTGAAAGGATCTGAAAAAGATGTGAAATGATATAAAAAACTGATGGAACCAGATTGAAAAGTAAAGCTCAATCTAAAAATGTTACAGTAAAAAATTGGCAAATAGTTTCAGTCTAAAAAAGTAAGTAGTGCTTAGAAAAGTAATGGAACCAGATTATCTGTAAAGCTCATGAAATTACCCAAATTTTTGTTGCGAGCTGAAAATGTGGACTGAGCTTTACTGGTGCCTTATATTCAGAATCATATTATCCACTCAAAATGAGTACTAGGAATAGTAAACAGAATGTGTAGTTATGTGCAAAAAAAATTCTGTCAGACCCAGAATTGTGGGCATGATTGCATCAAGTCAAGCTAAACTCCACAAAGCTAAAAGAATATAAACCATGAAGTAATATTTTAAGTATAACATTAATATAGTCAAGTTGTTGAGGAATTGTTGCTATTAACATTTCTGACATAACAAATGTAGCGTAATAATTTTTATTTCATGTAATCACTGTGAAAAGGGAGCCTTATGTCAACGGACTTAAGCCAGACAAGTAGTTAACATATGGTTGAATCGTACATGCTTATGGTTTTGGGCTTACTTTGGACTTCGATCTTCCAGGCTTATCAGTGATACATGGAATGGAATTTAGTCCATACTTCGTACTGAACGATCTCTCATGTTCTCGATACCTCTCATGTTCTCGCTCATTTCCAAATCAACCTCTAACCTATTCTTATGAATCCAAATTTTTAAACTGGTTAAGAATGATTGGAATTCAGAATGAGTTAAAAATGCTTTTACTTCTCAGACTGATTTTAAGGCACCAGTAAAGCTCAGTCCACATTTTCAGCTCTCAACAAAAATTTGGGTAATTTCATGAGCTTTACAGATAATCTGGTTCCATTACTTTTCTACGCACTACTTACTTTTTTAGACTGAAACTATTTGCCAATTTTTTACTGTAACTTTTTTAGATTGAACTTTACTTTTCAATCTGGTTCCAACAGTTTTTTATATCCTTTAAGAAATGAGCTCGCATAGGCTTATTATTAAACAAAGATAATACGGAATAAAAATTTATATCGAGAGAAAATACTGATTTGTATATTAAATCAATTAAAAAAACCCTTAACGGGTTAAAAGTTTGTGACACAGCACTTTATCTCATTGCTATAAGAATTTTAAATATGGAATTTAAAAATAATGGTATCAAATTTTAAGTGACGCTATATTATTTATTTCATTATTTTATTTTTGTTTTATTTATAATTGCATGCGTAAGAATTATGTTAAATTTAAAAGGAAATTAAAATTTATTCATTGATGCGTTATCATTCACAATTTTCATAAATTCAAACTATGAGTTTTAAAAGATATGATATCAAAATTTAAGTGACGCCTTGATGTAGACTTAAACAATTTGTTTTAAAATTCAATTTTAATTGTTTTCGATTTGGCTAAATATATTTACACATCTAACCAAAACTTTTAATTTTCCAATACACTGTTAAAAATACCACTTTCACTGAACCTGTACAATGCACTGTAATGTATTTATATGAATAAATTGATTTATCTTTTGTGCCACGCTATCCAAAATCAAAAGTAAAATTTATGTAAATGATTTCTTTGTGTCATAATATCCATTTGCATATATTTCGCTTAGTTTGTATACAATGACGCAAAGAAATCCCTTACATAAGTTTTAGTTTTGATTTTGTATAGCGTGGCACAAAAGATAAATCAATTTATTCATATAAATACATTACAGTGCATTGTACAGGTTCAGTGAAAGTGGTATTTTTAAAAGTGTATTGGAAATTCAAAAGTTTTGGTTAGATGTGTAAACATATTTAGCCAAATCGAAAACAATTAAAATTGAATTTTAAAACAAATTGTTTAAGGCTACATCAAGGCGTCACTTAAATTTTGATATCATATCTTTTAAAACTCATAGTTTGAATTTAAGAAAAATGTGAATGATAACGCATCAATGAATAAATTTTTATACGTCCTTTTAAATTTAACATATTTCTTACGCATGCAATTATAAATAAAACAAAAATAAATGATGAAATAAATAATATAGTGTCACTTAAAATTTGATATCATTATTTTTAAGTTCCATATTTAAAATTCTTATAGCAATGGGATAAAGTGCTGCGTCACAAGCTTTTAACCCGTTAAGGGTTTTTTAATTGATATCATTCGTTTTTTTAAGTCAATAATAAAAAGATTATAAAAAAAAAAAATAAAGACTAATGATAGGAACTCACAATCGTGATTTCCATTCCCCTTTAATTCCCCCCCCCCCCCCTCAAAAGAGCATACCTCATACTTCAATTGTAAAGAGTGTTGTGCTATTTGATTTTTTTAAAACTTTTTAGTAACATATGGAAGTAATATACAAAATGTGGGGGGTTATGGTTTGTTTCACAGATATAGAAAGCTTTGTTAAAACTTACTATGTAAAAAGTTTACTTTCTTAAAAAATATATAAAGAAATATTACCCTTTAAAACTTTTTATTTAAAATACAATAAAATTGTAAGCAAAAAAATACTTTCAAATAAAATTTATTTGGGAAATTACTGATTTTTTTATTTTTTAAGAAATAATTTTCCATCATGTAAGTTTTTAATCTATCAACATCTAACATAGCACTAACATGTGACATAACATTTATTGCTACTTTAATGTAAATGTTCAATTTTTAGTTGTATTGGGGTGGTAGGATATTAGATTTACTGGATACAACTGTATAAAATGCATAAATACATTATTATTGCTCCCATTATTGAAAAGAAAATTTTATTGTAATATCCCCCCCCCACTCCCATTTAATGTTAATGCTGAATTTAGCAAATAGATGGGGATACCATGCAGAGAAGCATTTAATTATTGATGAATTTAATTAACCATGTAACAAACAACTTAAATTACTTCAAAAACAGATTTTAATTATATTTTGTACCTTGAAATTTTTAATGATAGGCAATGGTTTAATAATTTAGTTAGCCAACTGAATTATTTAATTTGAATTGTTATTTCACTTATTTTTTTCTGTTTCATTTCCCATTTATTGTTAATGCTGAATTTAGCCCAAAAGATAGCGATACCATGCATAAAATCATTTAATTATTGATGTATTTAACAACCAACATAAATTATTTCAGAAACAGCTTTTATAATAATTATATTTTGTACCTTGTAATTTTTTAATGCAAGGCAATGGTTTAATAATTTATTTAGCCAACTGAATTATTTAATTCCAGGTTTTATTTAGTTTATTTTTTTCTGTGAATACATGGAAAGTTTGCAAGGTATTTTTTTTTTGTTGTTGTTGTTGTTCTGAAACTAAAAAATAATTTAAATATATTAAAAAAATAAATTTACGTGACAAATTTTGCATTTTATGCTCTTTTGATTTATAGAGATGGTTTAATAAACCTTTGTTTGAGCCCCCTCTCCCTCCCCCAAAGATAAAAGTATAAAACTGCAATTTATTTGCATTTTTTTTGCAAAATTTTGAATGTATGGCATTTTTTTTAAATCTCGTAGTCTTCCATTTACAGTTAGAATAACAGCACGTATTTAATATTATTATTATTATAAAGGTAATGGAAGAATTACGTCCTGTTTTTTTTTTTTTTCTTTTTTTATTATAAGGATAATGGAAAAAATAGAAACGCATAATTCAAATTTATGTACCGTAGAAAAACACAAATTTATTTGTGTTAAAAATTGTAAATGCAAAGAAACTGTTGTAGATTGAACAAATAGAAACTGCGCATTTTCTTTTCCTTATCATTAAATCTGAAAAATTTCAAAATTAAAATTCTCTCTCTGTAAACAAACGAATGCATAAAAAATGTGCTTTTAATTTTATTGCATTTTATATGTATTTATTTATTATATGTATCTGATCTATCTATCAATTTTAAAGTTCCCTTTACCCAATGCCTTTCGGTATTAAAATATTCTTTTTTCCGTCTTATGTAAATTCGAGCCATGGATTTCCATGCGCAAATACGGTTTAGGTTCCCTTAGAAAAACTCCCACGAAGGGCACTCCCCCCTCGGGCCTATATCCCTAGTGTAGATAATCGCACCTCAAAAATCAACCAAATCAACCAACCGTCTTATTTAAAAATTGGCTTTCGGCGGACCTTAAAAACCTTTCCGTTTCCGCGTTAGGCAGATTCCGGCTTATGAAGCACGCATTAATGTTATTTTGAATAGATTCGCCGGGACTTGAAAGTCTTTCCGCGGTAGGCACATTTGCGGCTTACACAAAGTCCGCCTTAGACAGATTTTACAGTATTTTTATTGTCTGAAAAATTGTCACGAAATAGTGATATGTGAAACTCTTAAAGAAAAAAAATCAAAATAAATAAAGATATTTTTATAGAAACAAAATCAAATTTACTTTGATAAAAAAAAAAAAGTTCTTGCTGCTTCAAAGAGGACAGACCTCGCAACCTATGTATTGCGAGGCACGCACTTAACCGACTGAGCTACGGATGTTCGTAAACTTTTCACTAAGCGTTGGTCAGAAGAAAATAAGCGCATGAATACAATAGGCACATTTTTGGTGAAATTCCCATAAATAGTGGAAAAATATAGTCCTATTTTTCATGCTTATTATAGAACGAATAAGAGCCTTCTTGGAAACAAAAATTATCTTATTCGGTTCATCTAAAATAGATTTATATTACATATTAATTTTAATAAGATCTTTTTTGGAGGAAAATAAAAGTGAATTAAAAAGAAAATTAGAGTTTTCCCGTAAACAAATGTTATCTTATTCCCTTCACATAAAACATATTTCTATTATATATGAATTTAAAGAAAATCGTTAGAGCCGTTTTCCAGAAATGGAAATTAGGATCTTCTTGCATACCAAGTAACTTTAAAAATGGGTTTCGAGATCTCAAAATATACTGCACGTAAAAATGTAAAAATTTCAGAATAGCATTAGACTGCAGAAATAAGACTGTTCTGAAAAAAAATCAGAATAATAAGAGCTATATTCGCCGAGTTATTGAAAGGCGGCTTTTCGCGTTTTCTTTGAAGTCGAGTTAGTTGTATATATGAGTTCCGCCATCTACGAATTCTACCATACGATACGATACGATTTTAGGCTTAAGGATGCGTCACTGGAATACTATCGTCTTCCATGATCAGGACAAAACATTTGAAGTGTTAAACCATAGATGCAAACATATGTTAATTATTCTGGAGTCTGATACAAAACAAATATTTTTTTTCAACCGGAAATTTTAATTAATTGAAAATCTTAAAATGAAGTCTAAAATGTACCTCACAAAAAAAGAGACATTTCTTTGTACACACTTTTTGGTTTTAAAATGTTTGTCTTGCATAAGACTCCGGAATAATTAAGAATGTTGGCATCTATGGTTTAACATTTGCGACGCAGCAAATTACTTTATGTTTTTACAATTTTGAAATATATGTCTTGAAATAATTATATCAAATTTTAAGTGGCACTATGGCAGCATTAATTATAAAAATCCATTTTTTATTCAATTATTTTCTTTTTTTATCTATTTATATTTACAGTTTAAATATTATTCAAACATCAAAGTATATATACAATTTACTCACTGGTACTTTTTCATTCACATCTCACACAAATTTAATATATGGTATTTAATTAAAATCACATGAAAATTCGTGTGACACTTTAAGCGACTTTAAAAGGTTTGTTTAAAATTTCATTGCAATTATTTTTGCTTTTTCTTCAAATGTTTATTTACACATTAAAACAATGCTTTTAATTTTCCAATACACTGTCAAATATATTGCACTTTAATGAGCCTTGTGAGCAACCTATGTGTTGGTATGTCTTTTTTTCAATAACTTGATTTACCTTTTGCATCACGCTCTTTAAAGTGTAAGTGCAATTTGTGCAAAGGTGTTCTTTATATCGCACTATGTATATCCATACATTTCATTTTGTTTGGATACAATTTCACAAATTGAACTCTCTAAGAACCCCGAGTAATGTTGCTTTAAACCAAGGTTGTATGTTTGAACAGGAAAAAAGCCGATGAATAGGAGTCCTCCAAATTTTGCATATATAATACTAATGTATACACTGTGAGTCTAAAATTATGGGACAAACTTTAATGGGAGGTAGGGGACATCACAAGGATTAAGCTTTGCATAGGAACCCATAGTCGGAAACGCTTTCGTAGTGATGTAGTGACGACACAAAACACAAGAAAGACAGGCCACGCATAAGAGGATAAAACATCTTTATCCTTATTCCTATCCTTATCCAATTATTCTATTATCCTTAGTATAGCAAAACTCTAAGGGAAGAGAACTTTAAAAAGACAATGATAGTCATCAAATTAGTTGTTTGAAATTACCAAGCTCAACCTTTTAAGTGTGTATTGATTTATATTTTAAGAAGGGTATGGAAGGACTAAAGTTACTATAAAATATGTTGCAAATTCTGGCTTCAAGAACGAAGTAATAATACGGTATATGGTTTTATACTACATTCACGTAACTGCAAAATAATTAAGTAATTGAATCAGAACGAGACTGTTAAATTATTCGGTTTCTAGATTTCCGAAGATTTTTTTCCCTTAATCAATATATTTCGTTTCGTGAAGAGTATAATATATTAAATTAATCTATGAAAATAAAAATGTTTTTGGTGCAGTTTCATTCATTAGACAGAGTTAAATTCGTGCAATCAACTTTTATTTAATTAGTCAGTAAGACATGTGTCTCGTTTTTTAGTGAAAATTAAAATGTGAGGAGCATATGTAATTATTCTGTACTAACAGGCGAAAAAATAATCTTGTTTGGTACACGATCAATTTAATTATAAAAGATAGATATTCTTTCAACATAATGTTTACTTCTAAAGAATAGATTAAGAAATAAATAATTATGGTGCAAGCAATTACGTTTTTTTTTTTTGTTGTTGTTGTTGTTGTTGTTTGTTAATAAAAAAATGCATAACATATGTAATTTATATATATATATATATATTAATTGTGGTTATACTTGAATAAATTACATTCGTAGATTTTAAAAAATGGAAGAAATTAAGCAGAAAACTTGAAATTAAGAGAAAACTTGGATCTTAATTTTTTCTATAGTTTTACAAAAGAGATCCTATAAAAATTAAATTGAATTTAAAATACTGTGAATAACTTTAAATTTGCATGCATAAAAAATCTGGAAGAAGGTATAATGTCTATATGTAAATACGAAAGTTTAATGTTTAAATAGTTTTATATGAAAAAACATAGAAGATTGCAGCATAATTGAAATCACATAGGATATTTATTTCCTAAGGTAGAGTTTTAACCTTTTTTTACCAAAAAAAAAAAAAAAAAAAAAAAAAAAAAAAAAAATCTGTCAAAAAATTCAAAAGCACGATTTTTCTAATGTTCTGATATTTTTATGGATCTAAGTCTACTTTGTTTTTCTAAATATAAATGTTTTTATATAAATATTTTTCAAAATAGGAAAATTTATAAATCGAAAATTCATGCTCACATATGCATTACTGTTTCAGTTTGTACATTCATTAAAAAAAGAGATACCCTGGTCTAAACCTGTCAAAAATCTCGGCAAAAATGCCAAAAATCATAGATGAATTTACAAATTTGACTAATACAAGTACTAATAGTGTCTAATAATTAACGTATCTACATTAAGTTTGATTAGTCAATCATCTATCGATCTAAATTGTATCGAAATTTCAGATTTCCAGTACTAATACCGAATAATTACCTGATTTTTCTATTCATCTTCAAATTTGACTTCGGTGACTAAATGGTAAATCATTCGACAGCAGCTAGTAGTTTCGGAAATATCAAGGTTTAAAATTCGGAACCCCTAATGTTAATTTTTAATCGTTTCAAAACACATTGTTTCGTAAATTTTTAATCAAAAATTTAAAACTAAGTAATAGAATGAGCTGTAATTTTAGATTATCATCTACAAAGCACCTAAATATCGGCTTCTAACATAAAAATTCAAATGTGTCAATTCATATTTATTTCGAAAAAATTATTTTAAATACTTTAAGAAAAGAAAAATTGAATTATAACATACTACTGTTTTAACAGAAATAGATTACGATATACTATTGCTTTCAAATTCTATACATCTCCCACAATATATTTCCCTTTGAAATCTACAAATAGCTAGAAATATCGTTCTAACATTTGTAAAAATTCTGGATCTTTTAATATCTTTCAACTGGTCTGTCACAGTCTTTTTCATGGCTTTATCTGACTTCAAATATATATCCTTACAGAGGAGCCGTGGCAAGAGAAAATGTTTCAGGGATACAAGATAGACGATTCTACAGACTATGAGAAATTCAAAATTCCTCATCAAAGCAAAAATGTCTTTACCTAAAGTGCTATGTTACAAGGCAAATATTCGAGATGGAGTTCCGTTGATATCTGGCATTGCTCACACTTACAAATTTCTATGATAGATTACCCTTTTTTATGCTATTTTTCATTTGTGTGTTCATTTGGTACATTGTGAGTTTCCTTCCGATCATTCGACTATGAATTTTGCTGTGAATGATAAAAACTATTTTCCTCTAAATCCGAATGCTTGGTAGACACAGTCTTCAGTATGGTTCATCTTGGAATAAAACTGTATACATGTTAGGATTTTTCAATTTTGGGGTATTTGCCCATCCTGAGTTGTGTTGCGACCCATAAGACAAATCAGATTATATAAATTGTAGGTGACGGGTACTAATAAAGTTTAAAACTATTGCAGGTTTCAAATTAAGAGGTCCAAAGCTTTCAGCGTGTTGTACGCATTATAAAGTTCTGTTGCAGGATGATAATCTTTTCTGAAAGTATTGGTAAAAGATAAGCAGATTTTACTTTCCTAAACATTTATTTATTTATTTATTTATTTATTTTATTAACTCAATAAAGTTAAATGTCACGAATACACACACTCCTCTCATACAAAAAAAATTAAATTGAATCAGCTAAAATAGTTAACTTTATAACTAATTTTGAACATTAGGGCTTCTTAATATGAAAGTATTTAAAGACACTAGTTTTAATTGATTCTACGTAAGAACATTTTAAAGTATACTTAAAAGTATAAATCAGTTTATAAAAAATGATTTATGTTAGATTTTATTTAATTTCTACTTTTTAAAAACCGAAATGAATATTTTTAATAATATACACACTGCTACTACAAAAAAAAATAATTTTGGCAAAAACAAAAATATATAAATAGAAACCTTAACATATATTTTATGCTTGTTTATATTCTGTGAGTAAACATAACTCATTTGGTACATTTTCAATGCATCACATGAAGTAAGTCAAATAACTCAAAATAACATGCATGATATAAAGTCTTTTGATATTAAACGCGATGAAGGAATCCCAGAATTATAAAAAAATACATACTCTTGCCTTCACTCTGGTGTCATTTCTGATGTTTGATAATAAATAAAATTTTGTTTTAAAATTTTTAAGTTCACTTTCAATGACGTATAATACTGTTTCTATGGAGATTTGCAAATGCGTCAAAATATTGTTTTAGAATTCAGAGGATAAATATGATATTCCGAAATTGCTTTCGTACTACCAGAATACTTTTCATAAAATGTTTTCTGTGATTATTGGGAATTCGAAAAATATCGAAAATCGAATATTTAGATATGGCAGTTACATTTAAAAATTAAACATTATATTTGTAATGATCATAATTACATTGTTAATAAGTAACCATTATACAATTCTGCTCCCTAGAATTCGAAAATTTCTCAATTTTATTAAATAAATTTTTTCAAGCATGTTCCCATCCTTTCTTTGTATGTATTTTCTTTATTATAATTTGATGTGTTTTCTTAATTTCCTTTGTTTCCTTCTGACCATTTGTTTCGTAAATTATATCTTATTGGTTGTTATCGTGCCTTTCATACTGACTTTTTCCTTTCCACAATATTTCACTTTAATCTTGCTTCCATGTTGAAAATAATAGCATATATTTTCATTTTAAAATTGAATAGCACATTCTTATGAAATGCGTCTAGAATCTAACACTTTTACATTTTTAATAAGTTATTTTTATACCATTTTAATTTTTGTTTCTAAGAATCAAAGGTTGTAATAAATAAATAAAAGGTTCCAATAAATTTAATTACTTTATTACGAGAAAACAGAACGGTGATAAATAAAATAAACGTCGACTGAAAAAAAAAAAGTATCACTGAAACAGTTATTTTTTTTTATTTTTGTGCATGTCTTAACGTCTTATAAAGACAAAATATAACACATTTTCGTCCGTTTTAATATGATGAATTTAATATATATTTGCAGACTTTATTTTATGAATGTGCTGAAGTTGATAAATCTTTACAATTAGAATCTTATTTGCAATATTTACCCACCAGCTTCATATGAGATTTGAAGTCAAATATTTTTTTTTTTATCTTACTTTAAAAAAACACATAGTCTAGACTTTTTAAACTTAATTTATTTCAATAAAATATTTTATGTATTCTCAAACGTATTTTATTAGCAAGTTTTGCATTAAAGAATTTTTTTCAATTTATTGTTTTCAGAATTATTGATTTAAACAAGTCTTGCAATAGACAGATTTACAAAATATACATTTAACAATTTAATTAAATTTTTCATTAGACATGTTTTTGAAAAAACGTTTTTTTCCTGCTCAAATATACATATACACCTTCCGGAGACACTTTCGTTTTTTTGTAAAATATTAAATTTAATAAAATAAATAAAATAAAATAAAATAAAATAAATATATTGAATATAATAAAATTAATTAGTTTATTTCAGATACAAAAACTATGGAAGTAGTTCCCAATATCACATTGTATGTCAGCTATACAAATAAAAAAAAAATAAAATAAATATGCTAGTTCTATTTAACTTATGCCCTACTAAATAAATTTTAAGAATATATATTAAAGGAAACTAGATGTAGTTTTTTATACAAATCCGAGTTGAAAAATTATATTTTCCCAATTATTTTACACATGTTGTGCATTATGTAAAATTTCATAATTTCTTGACAGAAATTGTAATCGAAAATATTACAATGTACGTTTTCTAAAGGTAAGTTTTCTAAAACCCTCTCCAACTTAAAAAGCTTATGGGTTCTCTTATATCAGGACTTTTAGCCGCATTTATACTACGATCACTAAAAACAGATATATATAATAAATTGGAATGTACCCATCTCCCCCGACACATGAATGAGATACGTAGATGACATATTTATCATATGGCAACATGCAGATACCTTAATCAATAACTTCTTAACGCAGATTAATAGGCTTGACTCTAAAATTAAATTTACATTGGAAATGGAGCAGAATGGCACACTACTTTAATTGTATGTATTACTAATCAAAACGCACTAAGGAATAGAACGTACTTTTTGCAGAAAACCCATAGTTAATCAGTCCACTGTACTTCATAACACTCAAGCACCGTTGTCATACAATTTTTTTTTACATTTAGGCATTCTATTTCCCTGTTTGTACCGCAGAGCAGTTAGACAACGAAATAAATAAAATATATGGCATCGCAAGAAACAATGTCTATAAAGAAAGCACAATAAACAAATTAATTAAGAGCTTCAGAAATAGAAAGAAAGGCAATTTCAATGTACAAATTTCTAAGTTATCCTCTTTGCAATATTTTCCTGGCTTTTTCTAAAGATTGAAATATAAACTCAATAAATACAATATCTCCATTTTTGCAAAACCATCCGCAAAATTAAAAAAATCACAGCATGTAAGAAAATAGACCCAATAGAACTAAATCAATTATCAGGGGTATATGAAATAACTTTCATCAAAGATGATGGAACAGTGGAAATTTACATTGGAATGAAAAATAGAAAGCTCAAAACCAGGATCAAAGAAAATATAGCAGACATCAAATAAAACAAGAAGCCTATAGCTTTGGTCAGACTATATAACAAAGAACCTTTAAAAATAGATTTTAAAAATAGAAGAATAATTTATCCATCAAGATCTTATTAGCCGTCCATTATCAGAGAATCAGTAGAGATTTTCTTACGCAATGAGAATATTTGCAATGATTCAGCATCCATGGAGGTCCCTAAAATTTGGAAAGAAATGCTACATAGAGTCATGAAACAATAAATGTGAAATAATTCACTTTCATAAATTTTCATTTTTAATATTGTAGTTAATTTTATTATCTTTGTGCTCGCGCGATTTCTGTTTTTGTTTACTAGTTTTTCCAGTTTGAATTTTTGCAGAAATATTTTTATCAATGTATTTTCCTGAGAATATTGCCGTCTGATGCAATGAAATATGTCGAAATGTAAATAAATAAAGGTGTTTTGCCTTTAAAAAATTATGTTTACCACTTATAGCAATTATTGAGTATTTTGATATTTTGAAGTGATTTTTATATATACTTTATGAGTTTTCAAGTTTAATTAATTTTTTTCATATTATGCTGTATAAATAAATGCTGTAGATCATATACAGAGCTACACAAAATAACTCGTTAGGGTTTCGAGTATCAATGTAAATAACTTAAGGGTGGCTTTTAAATGCATTATGCATTTTTACGATGAACTACATTTATTATAATAAAATATTTTTCTAAAATATAGATAAAATTAAAAACATGGCCAAGGAAATAATTGGCTACATGGCTGTATATTCATCATAATCTCTACAAGTATGATTTCAGTAGTTTTAAGCATGTTTTTTATTAAATAATTATTAACTAAATAGTGGCGTGTAGTATATAAAAATAGCAGGTAAAATACAGAGCTATGCAAAAATATTCAATTATTCTTCTGTCTATTGGTATAAACCGATTAAATGTGAAATTTGAAACAATCAAGCTTTTCTAACACTTTCCAATATATTTGAATAGTGTTTATGAATTCGGTTTGTCTATCCGTCTGTCTATCCGAACTCTAACATGCGTTAATATAGTTGGATTGTTCTGCGTTTCATATATGTTATTGAGATTTAATATGACAAGTATTCAAGACAAAAGTATTCAAGTATTCTTCTATCTATTGGTATAAATTGATTAAAGGTGAAATTTCAAACTATCAAGCATTTCTAACACTTTCCAACATATTTGAATAGTGTTTACGCATTCGGATTGTCTATCCGTCTGTCTGTCTATCCGAACTCTAACTTGCATTAATATAGTTCGATTGTTCTGCATTTCATATATTTTATTGAGATTTACTATGGCATGTGCGGTATTGAAAACAAAGTATGTAGCGTTCGTAGTTTATTTTCAGAGACACTCAAAATTACCCCATTACAACAGGTCTACGGGTAAATAACGTAATTATATTAATATGTGGTACCGACAGTCAACGTCAGGTCCGTCCGTCTGTCCGCTTGTAACAGAGTAATAAACAACCTACCCGAACGGCTTGAAAATTAAGACATGTAATCGTTGCAGAATTTTCTCGAGTTCATTTCTAATTTTATGAAAATCAAATTAGAACTTAAAAAGATATTGGTAATCGTTTTCCTCATTTTAATAAATTATGTCATACGTAATTAATTTAATGATATCCCATGACGAGAAATTATTCTAGGTTGCCATGGTGATTACGTCCTTTTTAAGTTAGAGTCATATTTTGTTTTACATATTACTGAATTTAATATATATAATCGTATAAATTTCTATTCATGAATTTTTGAATAAAAGTGCAACAGCTATTGCACGAAGAGCTGAATATAGTACGAACTCACCTCTTTTGCTACGCTTGACGTAAAATTCCCGAGTTGTTTGATATCTTATACAAACTAATCAACCTTCCAATTTTTTTTTATTAGCATCACAGCAACAAATTAATACAATAGTAAATGTAGGAAAAAATATTTACAATAATGCATCACTATAATTTTTATACTTAATTAAGTTTGACATCCCAGAATATTAATCATGATAATTCGATTAATAAAAATGTATGGGGTGTGCATGCAACACCTGAAAAGATGGGTATTTGATATGCAAATTTATGCATTAGTCTTTTTATGGGAAATCCAACTCTTGTGTAGGCAGATGCTTGATATGCAAATTTATGCATCCGTCTCTTGCTACTGGAGGTGATATTGCACATATTTTCTTTTGGTTTTCTGTTGCTGTATAGTTATTTATCAATATAACAATATTTGACGTGAGAGGTCTTCAAAAAACACCATTCTCATCCTTCTGGCTTCTTAATTTGTTCTCAGAAATTTTACCAAACATTTCTAGTCTATTATTTCGACTTTCTAAAAATATATATTCAATCGTGAATTGTTTGAATGTCCATTTTTGTGTATTATATTGTTTTCTAATGAACAACGATTTTTGGCTGAGATAACTGTCATTTATATGGGTAATTTTAAGGACATACAGTAAATACAATACGATAAAAATCATAAAATAAAATACTTAATTAACTTTTACATTCCAATATATGAATAATAATAATCAGACTATTAAAAATATATTTACATAAATAATAATAAAAAAAAAACATAAAATAAATTGTTTTGGGGGTCTTATCCAAACAAATCAAGAATCATGCTGAAGATTCAATTAATCCTTAATTTATTTCATTAATCATTTCCTTAAGGCATGGTAATATTTTGAAAATTTTATTGAAGAGCTCATGATCCACATGAAAAATTATGTGATATGCTGATTTGATTATGCATAGAAATGTTGGTGCTTTCGTTCTATTTGCCTTTTAATATCACTATTTTCTTTCTAAAACTATTTTTATTCTGTATATTTTCATCAAATAGTCCTAAGGCACAATAGAAAGATAATTTGTAATTCAGACTCCTTAATCCACATGAATGATTTTTGTAGAAACTTCTAATTTGAATTAACGCACAAAATCTGAAAACCGATGTTTCAGACACAGATTTGTTTATATATATATATATATATATATATATATATTTTTTTTTTTTTTTTTTTTTTTTTTTTTGAAAAATCATTCCGTTCATCGGAAAAAAAGTAACAGAACTCATTCGAAAAGATTTAAAAATAAATTCGATGAGGATGATATAAAACATGACCGGAGATGATCAAAATTCAAGATGTACTTTCCTTAAGGGAAAAATCAAAACTAAAACTTAGCATTACTTTAGGAGGGAAGGGGAATACAACATCAACATAGGTAGGCATTTAATGGAAAATTTGTGCAGCAGTCGCTTGTCATTGGAGGTGAAGTTTTGCATATTTTATTTTGGTATTCTATCGTCAAAGATGGATTAATCAAAACAGCTGAGTGCGACGTGGTGATAATGTGACATCCATGTTCCGGCTCTGCTGGCTTTTTGTTATTCTCACAAATTGAACAATTCATTGCTTTCCAATTATTTTGTCGTGCCATACATGTGTATTTCAACCGTCAATGGTTTAAACATTCATGTTGGCAACTTCTAAGATTCTCCAATTAATGTCTGCGTGAAATATATGTCGTTCATACAACTAAATGCAATGACCTACAGTAAAACAATAAAATAAGAATCCGAAATTAATATGCAAAATATATGCATAAAAATTAAAAGAATTTTTGGAATAAGGAAAAAAGCAATTGACCAGTACGAAATGTACTCTAGTTATTTCAATAAAATAATCAATATCGCTCTATTCTAAAAAAAAGTAACTATCGCTGTCACCGCCGCCGCCGGTTTTGAATTTTTTGTGACCGGAGGTCTTTCTTCGGTAATATTAAGAAAAATATTGTATACAAAAATATGAAAATCGGTGATATTATAGAGAAATGTTTGATAAATACGCCGATGCAGACAGTTTTCAAATCGAAGAATTATTTTAAGAGATATTTAATGCTAAAGTTAGACAAAATCGTTCCATTAAAAAAGTTTTATAGCAGCAGAAACTATACATAGCAGCATAATCATTTTTAGATCATTTAATGTGTTAGATTTTGCCGGAGTGTAGATTGCATTATTATTTTTTTTTTTTGACTCATTTTTTGAGGTTTTATTTCTATTTTAAATTCAAATTTTCGGCATTTTGAGAGATATTTTTACATAATTTACAATATGGTATTAATTTAAACTGTTGCCAACTGTATAAACAGCTCAAACAATGTTTGCTTCAAATTAAAAATATATTTACACGTGACTATTGTAAACATAAAATATAAAAAAAAAACAGGAACTCATTGAAAATTACGCCATAAAAACTATACTAACACATGAATTTTAAAAGAGAAAGAATATTGAAGAATAATAAATTCATTAATATGCGTTAGGAGTCTTAAATAGGGGGAATTACGTCACATTACACTTATTACGTAAAATGAACAAAAAATAATATCGCAAAACAGTTTAAATTAAAAAAAAATTGCGTGAGACATTTATTTGATATTTTTCAACAATTTTTGTTAGGACATCTTAAATATTTCATTTCATAACAAAAATATTTTCACGTGAATATTAAAAAGAGAAAGAAAAGTTTGGTGAAAATTACGTCAGATTATAAACGATATATTTAAAATGTCTTATTTTTTAAAAAAAAACTTTCTTTTGGCTTTGTTAAAAAATACCGGGAGACAAAGACTCTGTTTACTTAATCTATTTTATATTTTGAAATGTTTAACTAAAATTATGTAATCAAAGACGGAAGCAGCCATTGTATCTTTTAACAGTAGCTGATTTGGCCAAATTTCCCAATGAAAGAGAAATGAATAGAAACTCGTTTATAGGGAGATCGCCACTGTTTTTTAAGTTATAATTCAATCTTTCGAAATCTTTTTAAAGCCAATCAAATTAGCGTGCTTTTAGTGTCTGCGGTGTCTAAACGGGGGTTGGCGAGCGTAGCTCGTAGGGGTCTGAGACCCCTAGTATTGAAAAATAATGTTAATTTTATTTTTTTCTATTAAAATTACTAAGGCAGTACAAGTGATTTTAGCCACATGAATTACTTAAAGACAAAATGATAATTATATTCTTAACATTTCTAGAATTCATCGAATATAATCTCAAAACTTTATTAACTTTATATAAGATGTGAATTATAACATTTCGCATTTGAGTGCTAAAAATAGTGCCATGAAAAAAAAAAAATTAAATATCATACGCACAATAAATACATTCTTGAAATTTTTTAAAATAATTCTATTTTAAAATATTGAAAAATGACGCACATTAAAACAAACAGATGAAAACTCTATTTCTTTTAAACACAGCAAATACACAAATGCAAGAATCGAGTTTATGATATGGCTGCTCCTTGTTTTTGCCTGGAAGTATTTATTACACCCATTAACCACAATAGGGTTGCTAAAATTGAGTCAATCTTCATATTCGATTATCATGCTGCAATAAGTATTTTATCTTAATTTGAAAAAATCTCTCGTCGAATTGAATGAATATTATTTCCTTCACTGAATTGTAATGAATGAACATAAATTAAAATTGATAAAAGCTTAAATATTATTAAAATAATAAATCTTTGTAAAAATCACCATAAAATAAAAACAATACATAGGACGCGCTTCGAGGTAAAAGTATAAAAGCTCGTCATCAGCTACAGTAAACACGTGTTCGTACACTGTTAAAATATCGTGAAAAATTACCTCTGTTTTTAAAGGCTATCTATTTTCTGACCAATGAGAACGCTACATAAATACCTATGGAGCGTTCTCATTGGTCAGAAAATAGATAGCCTTTAAAAACAGAGGTAATTTTTCACGATATTTTTAATAGTGTAAGGAGACAAGGTCATGCATGAACTGAACGGTAGAGAAGCTTGCAAAGAATGCGACAGATGGCGCTAGCTGAAAGGATCACATCCAGAAGACGAAAGTGTTGCCCAAATGATAGAAGAGAAATTGATAGGGAAAAATGGAAAAAAAAGAAACAAAAACAAAATTAAAAGAAAAGAAAAGAAGTAACATAGTAAGTTAAGACTTCTTTTCTTTTCTTTTCTTTTCTTTTCTTTTCTTTTCTTTTCTTTTCTTTTCTTTTCTTTCTTTCTTTCTTTCTTTATTTTTTTAACAAAATGAAACATGGAAAGTTCAAATTGGGGGAAGTAATAAATACTATTAATCCACATATTTTCAGACTATTAAACATTGATATATATATTTAGTAAAAATGAAGAGGGGCTAATTAAGCTACTTGAGAAAGAAAACTCTTCTCTTTGTATATCGCATGGGGGTATGGTGTGAAAGTTTTCGTAACGCTGAACTCAATCAACGTAACGCCTTTTAATTTTAGATATTATATTTTCAGAGATATTTTTAAAAATGTAGCGAAAAAATATCCCCCCCCCCCCATCTAGTTCCGAATCTACTGACACTAGAATTAAAAAAAAAAAATAGAGGTATTAGACGTTCATTTAAAACTTAAAGGAAAATTATTGCGATTACCCTAGGACAAATAGTTTTGGGAAAATCGCATTTTTCAATTACACAAATTTCGATTTACAGGTATTCAACAATAGTGTTGAGAAACACTGGAGGTACCTACTGTAGCAGAAGTATAAAAGCATTGTCGATAATGATTTTCGAAAAAAAAATCGTCATCAGTAATTATCGGAGATATTAAACCTTAAAAATACGGACGGTTTGGACATATATAGTGAGAGGGGGTGGCTCTATGTGCCATCAGCTTTTAAAGCCTAGTTAAAAACTTTTAAATATATATGTGTAATGCAATGTCCAGTAGCAGTATAAAAGAAATAAGAGACAAATTGTTAAAAACTGATTAATTTAAGGGGTCTCAGGTCTATTAAAATTGGAAAAAATTAAAAAAAAAGAACAATTCAATATTTAATGTCTTAAAATGTATATTATTTTAAAAGACAATTTTTATTGGGATAAATGATATAAGTATGTTCTTTCATTTCATACATTTAAAAAATTCAAAATGTGGAATTAGAATTTATAGAGGGCTCGAAACTGTCAGACATTTGTAGACCAGAAAATTGATATAACAGATAACGCGCAGCATCACTAAATAGATATTGCAACTAGAATGACATTTTTTGTGCCTACTTATTCTTCAGATTGTAATAACTATCTGGAATACAAATAAATTTGTATTTAAAGCGATTTAATATTTTTAATGCAAAGTTGAATTTATCTAATACAAATTTTTGAAAATTTCAACCGTATGATCATCTAAAAAAATATTTTTATGGACAACAAAAAGAAAATATTCGGACTACAGACTATTATACAGACTAACATAAAATATATGTTTAGAAAATTTCATGAAAAAAATATTCAAAAATTTTTGAGGTATCCTGTGCGATACCCTTAAAAACGTCATTTGGAGAAAAATGACTTCAAAGTTTCGAAACCGCTTCTTCAGTTATTGAGCGGGTATAATTCTAAAAACCATAACTTCTGTTCTAACGGGAATTTCAAGGAAACAAGTAAATCAAAATGTTCTGAAATGAGTTTAACATCTAAAATAATAAAATTTTCTAACATTTTGAAGCTTTAAGAGTCCTAAGACCCCTTAATTAAAATGAATCAGATAAATAATATGGGATCCACGACTAGTTTGCATTGAGTGATGCTCTCAATACGCCTCGACTGACTTTAAAAGTTAATTAAAAACCTATCTGGGAAAACGCGGCGCGGACCAAGGCGGCGTTGGAAATTTGGGACCTCCTTTTGAAGCGCGCTTAGCGAATGCCAAATTTAAACGTTGAACAAAGGTTTTGTTTTACCTTACGCTGTAGAAAGAAAGTTTGTTACTACGCGGAATTTAGATTTATGAAATGCTAAGTGAAGTATAAATATGCACGGCTTTTATTGTCACTACCGAATTAATTTCATCATAAACATATAAGGATAATATTAAAACATGATTTATACAGAGTAGCTGTATTTAATATTATTTAGGTTCCATATCTCTTTGAACTTTCATCGTATATTCATTTACACCTTTTTTTGTATATGCAGTTATACCCAACCCTACGTTGTATAGTTTTTCACAAAGTCTTAGTATTCTTTTAGCAATGTTTTTCTTTTTTTTTTTTTAATAATACATCTACAAATTCATATATTTATTCTACGAAACTCTCTGTATGCGAGTAATACTCGCACTTGACCGTTTATTTAAATAATAATCAGGATATATGTTCTTTCTGAACAAATATTTTAAAAACGATAGTTTTTATTATTATTATTATTCGATATAAATCTCATAAGATAATTTACTTCTGCATAAATATTTTACTACATGAGATTTTTATCCAAATGTGGCAAAAAATAATGTTATTTTGTAGTTGACTGGTGTGTCAGTATTCTATAAAATCTAGTCTAGAATAATGTCGCGTATTGTATATATAAAAAAAAAAATAAAAAAATAATTAAACTCATTTATAGATACACTAGAACATTGAAATAGCACAAGTATTCCCAAATGAAGCATAAATTTGACAGAACAACAGGGGTTTTTCGTAAAAAACACATTTGTTCATTGGGGCAAAACGCAATAAAGAAAGGTACATTTTTATCCTAGAATATTTAAAGAATAAGAAGTTGAAGGCTATCTTTACATTGAATCTAATCGTTCGTAAAAGTTAGATTTTCGGAATATTTTGGAGAATCTTATACTTTTAAAAATATACATATAATTTAACATTTCGGAATTGTGAATTGTGAATTGCAAGATGTTAAATGTTGTGTAAAGTGATAAGATAATTAAAATTTCTTACAAAATTGACATTAAGTCCCTGATCTAAAGAAGTATAAGACATTGTATTTATATACATGAGACAGTGCTTGAGGCAGTGGCATACTATTCCATCATATAACTTGAAACATCCACCGTAAATAACAACAGAAAAATGCTAATATTTAATTCTCCTTCTGGCTTTGTTTTAATATCAAAATAAGTTTTTTTCCTGTTTCTAAAGGTATATTCTTCAATGTTTGTTACCGATTATTAATTGACTGATATGAAGTGCTTCCTAAATGATTTAAGCACTTTGTTTTATACGTAAACGTACTCTTGCGAATGAAATTACCCAATCAGCGATACATTTATTTTTTGCTTTTGTATCATAATTATATAATGGACAATTTTAAAAGTACAGTCGTGGAAAAAAAAAAAGTAAACACCCCCTACTAACTCTTCAACAAATTATCGTAGACGGAAGTTACTGGTATCGAACTATTTGAAATAAAGTCTACTTTTAAATGACGTATATAAAATTTGCTTAGGGGGTCATCTACATATTAAAACGAACCCAAACCTCATTTTTTTCAATGGCAATACCTAATTTTAACGAGATATTTCAAATCTTCGGTTTAAAACATGCCTAGACACCAAATTTCAAGTCATTTGAATGATAAGTTTTTGAATTATAAACATTCAAAATTGAGTTCTTTTAATGTTAAATTACATTTTCATATTTTTATTTATATCTTCTGAAATTAGGCTCCTAATGTGCTAATTTTTTGTTTAGAAATAAAACTAATGTGCCCAAACATAAATACGCTGAATTTGCAATTTTTATAATTTTATGATATGAATTATGAATTATGAAATTAATATTCAAAAAAATTATGAATTGCAACCTACAATTTTTTTGATAGATTTAGATTTATTAAGTCCTGCTTTATGAAAATCCCAAATTTCACATTTTTCTTCCAAGTTGTTTTCAAATTATGCTTAAAAAACGGCAAAGTGATGGTTTAAGGGGCCGTCTATGATTGAAGTGAGTAGATATTTTGAAATTTCTTCTGCTGCCTTGTTATCTAACAGACTTCCTTGACTGCTTAAGGTGCCTTGATCAAGAAGGCGGCTCTCTCGGTTAGCAATGGAGAACCCAACTTCAATTTGGATACAGCCCTTAAAATACGCTCGTTTTAAAATAATTAATTTCTCGGAAACTTATGGTACGAATTACATAAAAATTTGTTTTTAGTCTATTTGAAGGGTGTAGAGTTCATTTATGCTGTCAGAATTGGGTATTGCCATTGAAAAAAAATGAAGTTATGGTTCATGTTAATATGTAGATGGCCCCCTAAGCAAATTTTATATACATCATTTAAAAGTAGACTTTATTTAAAATCGTTCGGTACCAGTAACTTTCTTCTACGATAATTTGTTGCGGAGTTAGTAGGGGGTGTGTACTTTTTTTTTTCCACGACTGTACATTAATGACATTTCTTTAATAAAATCCATACGACAACTTCAAGAACTGTCTAATAACTTCCACATTTCCCTAAAACTACATTCAAAAATAGAAATAATTACTTACATTTTCCCTGGTTATGTATTACGTATTAATGAACAATGAATTACCAGTGAAAATCGCAGGACGCAGGACATGCTTTGTATTTTTCAATACCGCATCTTATACCATTGTAAATTTAAAATAAATCGTCACAAAAAATGTTGTGTAAGCGCTGATGATGTTTTTATTTTTTTATTTTTTCATTAAAATTACCATGCAATAAATTAGGGAAGAAATGTATTGAAGTGTGTTTTCATGAATATTCCAGTGGATGTGAAATATGTCTTGAAATTCTGTCAAAGCAAAAAACTAAAAAAAAAAAAAAAAAAAAAAAAAAAAAAGATCTGAATCGTACCGTTTAAACATTTGACCCAGATTTACACAGACAAACTTCTCTCATTCACATATTGCTTACAACCAATTAAAAATAATGGTGTCTTACTTCAGACCCACAGCCGTTTAATACTAGCCTCTCCGGTTGCTAATAATGCCTTTTCCGGGATTCTAATATGAGGCACGGATATATATTTTTACCTTTATTTTTATGACACAAAATACATGTATATACTTCTTTTTTTTATAATTAGATAAAGGAAAGAAAGACACAAATTACAATGTTTTGTATTTAGGCTTAGAGTCACTAGTTTACAAGTAATTGAATAAGTTTAGAAAATTCTCACTTCTTAGCCCCATTTAACCCTACCGATATTTTTAATTCATGAGTGAGTTTTATTCCTTATTTTCAACTCAATATTTGTACTTGGTTTTCTAGCTTATACATTTGTATTTTATTTTGTATTCATATGCAGATGACATGTGATTCAAATTAAGTTTTAAAAAAAAAATGTAAATGGTCTTTCCTGTCTGGTGTAAAAAAGTAAAAATACGATTATTTTTTATACTTTAGTTAAGAGAAGTTATCAACATTTTATCATGTTAAATCGTACTTTTTCACATTCACTTCGTTTCATTGATTTATTTAATATTGTGCTAAAAAATGGTAATTTTAAATTATATTCTGCATTTATTTTTAAAGTATTTCTAGGATATCTTTCATATATTTTTCATTTTAATTGTAAATTCTAAGACATATTTTATTCATAAAAACAATGGTTGAAAAATACACGTAGCAGAACACTAATATCAACATCTCTTATTTTAACTAAAGGATTTTTTCTGAAATGTAACATTTAAAATGCGTATTTTATAAATACACAATGTGATATAAATCAAAGTTCTCATGTCATCCTCGTTTAAATTCAGAATACGAGTTTTTCAAAAGTCAAGCGAAATAAAAATTCCTTATAATGATGACTTAGCGTTTTCTAGACAGAATTTTGTCAAGTTTCTTGTCAATATGTTTCTATATTGTTCATTTATTTTGCTGATGCCGGAATTTTATTATTAATCTTTAATGTCATTTTGGTACACGTATAGAATTCCTTTGATGAAATGTAAGCGTTCTATTATTTTTCGGATTATATATATTGTAATGCGTTAGAAAACTTTGTTTTTATAACATTTTCTATGAAACCTTAAAATTGAAATAAAAATAATTTCCATTGTATTTCGAAATTAACTTTATTATAGCTGGAAGTGTAGATTTTCATTTTCATTTTTATAATTTTGACAACAATCGTATTTTTTTTTCTTTTACATGCAAATATGCTTAAAAAAGTATATACTTATGTATATTTATATTTTATTAGCTCACAAACTATCAAAGCCTGAGAGCTAATGTGCCCGCAGGTTCAGTATGTACTTATTTACGTATGTACGTAACGCGATATATCTTGATAGAAATATCTGATTTGCTTCAATTTCAATTCCCTGATTAGTTTTGGGAATTCATTGATTACGTATAAAAGGGAGGGACGGTGGGCTAACACCGCTTAATTTTGATAAATAGGTTTTTCATGCAGTAATGATTTTTCTTACATGTTTTATGTTATTGCTTCTTCACTAAATATTAAAAATATTTTCAAAAATTACTATTAAAGTATAAAAAAGTTTAGTAAAATTTCCTACTTGTAATTTGATTACATATAAAACAGTCTTCCTTCTTGAGAACAAAGCACAATAATGACTTGTTACAACTTTAAGCATGATGTCAGCTTCTGCTAGCAGTTACTTACATTTGATTGGTTCCCAGAACAGGAACAGTGGTTGGCCAGGAAATACAGAAATGACATTCCACTTCATCACAGTGTTTGTTTTTCAGATTAAAATAAGTATAAATTTTTTTGTATTGAAAATATTCGAATTTAGTTTTTTGTATTAAAATTAGTAATAAATTCTCTTTAAAATGATGTATAAGAGTTTACATTTTGTGAAACGTAATATTTTCTGTAAGCATAAAAATTTAGAAAACATTAAAAAATTTAAAAAGTTTCCACAATTTTGGCCATTATATGTGTTAGCATTATAAATTATACTGAAATAGAACTTAGTATTCGGAATCTTATTGCAATTTTAAATACTTTAAAAAATATATTTCCTTTAAAACCATGTAAAAATAACAATTTAATTTAAATATTAAAAGTAAAATTTTAGATTAAATAATGTCATTTGAAATGCGCATACTTTAATAAGGAAAATTAAATATACGTTTATTTATTTAAATAATTTTATAATTATATTAAATGATGTCTCGTACCGCCCATTTTGTATTAATTTTAAATCATAACAATTATCTTTTTTCACGTAATTTAAAATTCTTTTTTTTTTATGTACATTCAAAAGTTTTTGTTAGTATTTAACTCTATAAAAAAAAAAAAAAAAAAAAAAAAAAAAAAATCGTAAATATATTCCACAGCTTAAGTGTTTTAAAAATTTTAGATCTCAAATTCTGTTTTGAAGTCCATTATTCTGTTTTTAATTCCAATGGTTTTTTCCTTCACAGTTTCTGCATTTTGTACCGAAGGCTGGACATTTCTTTGGTTCGTGAGATCTGCCACAGTATTTACAAAATATTTCTCTTTTATGATATCGTGCCCGGCCATCCTTCCACTTCATTGCATCGACATTCAATCGGCTGATTTTATCGCACATTTCCGCGGCCTGCACTTTACTATACTCGGCCGTTTTACATTCAGCAACAATTTCTTGCAACGTCTTCTTCTTTCTACTAGTTTCGCGAATTAATCGCTCTTGTAGCGATTTATCAGCCAACCCTTGAATGATTTTATCACGAAGCATCCGATCCGCAAGGTTGCCATAATTGCATTCAATAACAGCTCTACGTAAACGTGAATAATAGTCCGCAAATTTTTCTTGACGTTCTTGCTTGATTTCTAAAAATTTAAATGAAGCATATATCTCATTCACATAGTCCTGAAAATATTTATCAAATTCGTCGAAAATTTGCTTCAATGTTATTTCACTGGCTCCTCCTTCTGGCTTCAGATCAAATGCACGAAATTGCTTTTTTAACTCATCACCGCCAACATGCCGGAAGAACGCTGTTTTTGTTTTTTCGGATTCACCTGCATATTTCAAAGCTTCTATGTAATCTTCAAAATCTTGCCTCCAATACCGCCATGACTCGGATGGATTTGATCCCGGTTCAAATGCTGCAATATTAGGTAAACTTCCTGCCATATTGCTTCAATTTCTTTTGTAATATTTAACAAAAATACATGGGTCACTATACTTCTGACACCATGATATATCTTAGTTAGCAATTTTATTAGAACACCACGAGACCACCAAGTTAAAGTAGTAGTACTAGTACATAGTATGTGCTGCCATCAGGTGCAAACCTATTAAATACATTACACAACAATTAATTTTACGCCGAAGTGAGATAATTCTCAATCCTTCATGAATTTCTAAGAAGCTTAATTATATGTCATTGTATCTGTTTATCTATATATGTATGATATGTATGTACAATTAAAATGTATTTATTCTGAATTTAAAATCGTAAAATAATATATGCACAACAAGATACAACAACAATTTTATCAAAATGTTAACATTAAATGAAGATCAATATTTAAAAGAAGCTTTTTGCTAAATAGAATATTTTCTGAAAATCTCAAATTCATGAGCGTAAATACAAATCCTTTTCGAGACTGTACTTTTAAAGATTTCCCTTGCTAATATAAAACACCTTTAAAACGCGAAAACACAGTGCTTTAATATAAAATATGAAAATCCCTGCTTTTGTATGTGAAGTGAATTGTTTGATCTAATAGTGTCCTTAAATTATTTCTTATATTAATTTCAATATATTTATTCTTGTATTGTAGAAAATACAAGTCAATATAATGTTCATTAATGTATTATCGGGTACAATCTAAAAGTGTAAACAAGATTCAGCTTTTAAAATTTTAAACGGAATACAATGGTTTTCAAAATTGTGAAAAACTTATATCATTCCAATAACATACTTTATTCATATCAGATATGCGGTTGAATATTTCAAATCAAATTCATTAAAATAAAAGTTCTAGAAAGGCTTGGTATTAATTGTGAATATAAGTAACAATGCCGAATCTTTACGCAAATGCATAAATAAATTACCTTTAAAAAAAGCCCAAACTACGTTGTCAGAATTAATATTTTCTAGAAATATCGTAAAATTACAAGGATCAAATTGCGAGACAAGTTTACAAAGATTGCAGAATTGTTATATCGTCAAGCTGAAACAAGTTTCGAGTTCCATGATCTGAGTTTTAATTCCTCATCAAATAATATATTTAATTTAAATCTTTATACATGATGATATTAATTTTAAAATGAGTCATTTCAACTAAGAAAAGAGTTTAATAAATATTCGACAAAAATTAACGTTTATAATCGTAAAGAAATATCATTATCGTAAAGAAGGGAGGGGGGTGAGATTTTACAACAAAGCATCTGATATTTAGTCAATCTAAAAGCAAAAATTTTCTTTTTCATAAAAAAACTTATACATAAAATTAGAAATTGTATTCAATTGCAGCGGTGTTTATATACTGGTTTAAGCACAATTATACTCTCGTAGCTGAATGGAAGAATTTGGAAGCAATGAAATACCACAGTTTTAATTCGCAACATATTCGATATTTCATTTAATTTCATGGTTCAGAAAAAAAAAGTAAAATATTTCATTATCATAGAATGAAAATTATTCTGTACAAAAAAAAATCGAATACCTAATAGTTTAAGCTAAATAATGCTATAATAAACGGTCAAGTGCGAGTATTACTCGCGCACAGAAGGTTCCGTACAATAAATATATGAATTATTAATTATATTATTAAAAGAAACAGTTGCTAAAATAATACTAAGACTTTGTAAAAAACTATACAAGGTAGAGTTCGGTATAATAGTATATGCTAGAAAAATGTGAATGGATATACCATGAAAGTTCAAAGAGATATGGAACCTAAATAATGTCGAATATAGCTATTCTGTATAACTCATTTTTACTTTCTTCCATCTTTACAAGAAGAAAGTATTGGATTCGTGAAAATTTTTGAATTCCGGTTTTTGACGGATTTATACGTTTTAGGGGACAGAGATCATCAGAAACATGTTTTTACAAAATGTCTGTCTATGAGTCTGTCTGTCTGTGTGCGACACAAATTTTGTGGGCTCTGTATCTTAAGAACTATTGAAAGGAAATTAATAAAACTTTAGAATCAGTTAGTCCCTGATATAAATTGGTGCTGATTACTTTTTGCTATAAATCGCTCAGCAGCTGGCGCTGTTATGCTGCATTATTCATGATTTCCACAATAGCTATGTTTTAAAATATAATGCACGGATTTTCAGAAAACTTCTGATTCAGTTTGTCCCTGATATAAATTAGTGCTGTTTAGTTTTGGTTTAAATCGCCCAACAGATGGTCCTACTATGCTGCAATTTTACGATTTCCGCAGTAGGTGAATCTGAAGAACTAATGCATGAATTTTCATCAAACTTTAGATTCAGTTAGTCCCTGATATAAATTGATCCTAATAAGTTTTGGTGTAAATTGTCCAAGAGGTGCCACTGCTATGCAGAACTTTTCACAGCTCCAAAGAGTCAGCTATTTGACAAGCAGAAAATTGGTATAACAGCTTACGCGCACGATTAGAAAATAAATATAGCAATTAGACAAAAAAATTGGTGCCTACTTATACTTCAGATTGTAATAACTACCCTGAACCAAAATAAATTTTTATTTAATGTTTTGAAAATTTCATGTGTCATCGTATGTTTTGAAAATTTCATGAAAAAATATTCAAAAGTTTTTGAGATATCGTTCGCGTAATTCCCAAAAAAGTCATTTAAAAAAAATGACTTAAATGTTTCGAAAATGCCGCAACAGTTATTGAGCGGGTATAATTCTAAAAGCCATAACTTCTGTCCTAATGAGAATTTGAAGGAAACAATTTTATTAAAATGCTCAGAAAAGATAGAAGATTAACATCTAAAAAAAAATAATTTTTTTTAAAGCTTTAAGAGTTCCGAGACCCCTTGAATTAGTCTGTTTTTAACAATTTGACGTTTATTAGTTTTATACAGTTACTGGCTATTGCATTACACATATATATCATTAAAAGTTGTTAACTATGCTTTAAAAGTCGGTGGTACATAGAGTACGCCGCCCCTGTCATTATGTATGTCCAAACCGTCCATATCATTAAGGGTTAATATCTCGAGTAATTTTTGAGATTTTTTTTTCGAAAATCATGATCGAAAATGCTTTTATACTTCTGCTACGATAGGTATCTTCAGCGCTGTTCAACACCTTTGCTGAATGCCGTAAATCGAAATTTGTGTGTAATGGAAAAATGCGATTTTCTCAAAACAATATGACCTAGAGTAATCTCTATAATTTTCCTGGAAGGTTTAAATTAATTTCTACTACCTCTAATTTTTTCATAATTTTAGTTTCAGTAGATTCAGAATTAGATGGGGGAAGGGGAACATATTTTTCCGCTACATTTTCGACGATATTTTGAAAATGCAATACCTAAAATTAAAAGAAATGTATTTTTGAATTCAGCGTTACGAAAACTTTCACAGGATACTCCACACGATATACAAATAAAAGATTTTTTTTTTTTTTTCAAGTCACTTAATTTGTCCCTCTACATTTTTATTAAATATATTTATAAATGTTTAATAATCTGAAAATATGTAATTAAATAGTCTTTATTACTTCCCCGAATTTGAACTTTCCACGTTCTATAGTTTACGAGTAAAATTGCTGTAACAGACAGACAGACACAGGAGTGATCTTATAATGGATCCGTTTTCACTTTTTAAGTACGGAACCCTAAAAATTTATAAAATATCTTTATTTAGATTGACGAACATTTCATTGCACAAACGGCGACATTTTCAAAATCATACATGACAGAAATATTTTCACAAAATTTAAAAACAATAACTTGGTAAACAATATCACGAGACTTCGTAAGATCGTCTCGTGATATTTTTTGCCAAGTTATTGTATTTAAATTTTGTGAAAATATATCTATCATGTATGATTTTGAAAATGTCGCCGTTTGTGTGGTGAAAGGTTCGTCAATCTAAATAAAGATATTTTATCACTTTTTATACCATTATTTAGCTTAATCTCTTTATGATTATTTTACATGTTGTTATAGGTAATAGTTTATTAGGTAAAATCTTTAAACATTTTAAATTTAAGATAGACAGTTTTGGAAGTATATAAACTTAATAGGAATATACTTTTCGCATTTTCAAACAACGCAAATGCTTTGCAGTGATAAACATAATATATTATGAACGAATTAAATTTGAACATTACTCGATTTTATTTAAAGTTTAATGTATACAGCCTGAAATGTGTGAGTGTAAATGGATAAATAAATATTTATTCCAGCCAGTATTTCACAACTTAGAATCGTGATTAACTACAATGGATTTCCCTGGGTAATATATTAATGGATCTCAAATCGAGGAAATATTTCATGTAAATATTTTTTTTTACGTTCGAAATATATCACAAATAAATTAGTTGAAAGCAAGAATTTTCTGCAAATGATAACTGTTTCGATTGCTTCACCAAATGCACTCTCATATAGATTAAAACATACAGTAAAACCTCCTTAAAGCGACCACGTTCCGTTCCAATAAAAATTGGTCGTTCCCAGAGGTGGTCTCTTAATGAAAGTCATGTGTAAATCTAGATTTTAATTGTTGATAAAAGGTAACAATTAACGTTACTAAAATTTATTTTTCAATAAAGAAAATATAAAGAAAAATTTAAGCATCAAAACAAAAGTTAATTACATAAGTTAATTACTCCAGAGTTTAAAAAATGAATGCATTCACATTTGCTTTGATTTTACGGTCTTATCTTTTATAACATTTATTTCCAAGTCCTTTCGAAGTTCAGTAAATAAATGCATTTTTGGGGGGTGGGGGCGGAAAAAATAATGACGATTTCATTAATTTATTTATTACTTTGAGAGTTTCCTGACAGAATAGGGCAAGGGAGTTTATTGACTGTCATTCTTAATTTGTCATCATGGTCAAATTCGTTGCTTAAAAATGCAAAAAAGTGGTTAAACACTTAAAAGTTACTGAAATTAAAAAAAATAAACCGAAACTTAGTTTAGAAGTTTCATGAATAATACGCTCTCCGGAATTATTTTTCTAATAAAACCTTCTTGAAGCGACCTGGAAAAAAACGGAACTTGTTTCAATTTCTTCAAAGAAATATGTCATTCATCGAGTGAATTCAACTGGGATGGTCTCTGAATGGAGGTGAAATTAGTATTGAGCCTATGGGAATAAATTTCGTTTCATGAAAAAAACGGTCGTTCAGGGAAGTGGTCGCTTAATGGAGGTAGTCGCTCAGGGAGTTTTCACTGTATATGATAAATAATTTACATTTCAAAAAATGAAAAATAAACGTTAATGTACATGAAATTAATGTGAAACAAGTCGGATATTGTACGTCGAACGTCTCAAATGGGGTGAATTTGGATTATAACTAGTTTTATAAGTATCCAGACTTGGTGCAATAGCTGTTGCACTCTTATTTTAAAAAAGTATAAATACAAAATTTATTACGATTATCTACCCTATATATATAAAATCCTAATGAAACGAATTTATGAAACGGAAGTACGAATCGACTGATTAAACAACTGATTAGGTTTCACGGCGATTTCTCCTAAAATATGTAATACTTTGCTCTTAAACAGCAGTAGAGCCATCTACAAGTTGAAAATTAATTTCATAATATTTTCAGTATGTATTTTATTGGCTACATAAGACATAAGAGCTTCAATATTATTCTAATAGTATTTTAGAAGGCTAAATTCGGTATGTTGCTGGCAATGAAGGGTCAGGGGAAAAAAAAAAAAAAAATCTGGCAGAGCTTTTCAGTTGTGGTGTCCGTTTTAAAATTTAACCATTTTTTACATATTAGTTGGTGTTTATAAATTTTTTATATCGTATACACAAAAAATATAGAGTACATTTCCGTTTATTGATTGAAGTTATTGAATGGAAATTTTAAACAATGTTTGCTTTTAATTGAGCTAACTTTTAGTGTACACTGTTAAAAATTTCTGTAAAAACAAAGAAAAAAACAAGAGTCTCTGTAAATTTACACTAGTTCTCGGTTAAATGCATTCGATTGAGTCTTTCGATCACCATTTTACAGACATTTCCCTTATCTTATATCTAATTCCCTGTAGGGATTTTCATGTCTTTATTTAAAGATGTTTTTATCTTTGTTAAAACTTATAATTCAAAATACACACTTTTAAAATTATTTTCCAATGTTATTAGACATTTCAAAGAAGAACATTTAGTTTAAAATTGTTTTTCTCTTTAACTTAGAATAATTTAGAAAGGGAAAAATCATCTCCTCGGAGTTAGTGGGGATTTTTATCGACAATCACTTTGCAGGTATTCCCTTCACCATGTATCAAAATCTTAGCAATATTAAAAGTAAATTGCGTAGTATTATTTCAAAGCTGTTATTATCATAACAATGCTATTATTTTTATTATTTCATTGGTAAATGCGTCATAAAAAAGGGTCATAAAAATATATTAATCTTTTAGAAACATATTACACAAAATGAATAAAATAATGAAAACGTACAAAATAACTTTTAAATAATAAATTATATTTATTATGTTTATTTCCCTCTTATCTCTTACTAAAATATTCTTTTAAAAATATTAGCACATTAAAAAATAATTAGTGTACGACCATTAGGAAAAATTCTCTAGAACATTATTGTTGTAAAAAATGAATTAGATTATTTTTTTTTTGTATTACTTAAACTAGTTAAAAAATTAAAATTGATAAAAAAAAATAATAGGCATTATGTATCGGTCTAAAATAAATTAAAATAAACCGTTTACGAATTTTCTAACGAATATATTTGAGGCGAAATCTTTGGAAAGCACAACAGATTTTCCCCCGCTGAATCATAAAAGACATACATTGTACACACTGACAACAGCTCCTATAGCCCAGTCAGTAAGGTGTTCCTCCGCTATCTGGAAGGACCGGGTTCAAATACCAGGGCGGCTAGAATCAAGTTGTGAAAGTGTTAAATGACGCTGCAGTTCGAATTTACTCGAAAAATTCAACTTCTTTGACGCTCACTAAAAACTGTGTGGTTCGCGAATTTTGAAAACCAAATTAAATTATTATCATTACAAATAAAGTTACAGAGTCTTGTGCATTTTTAACTATGTTAATTTACAGTGTCTACTGTAAATTTACCGTATAAATTATCTGTAATTTAACAAAATCTATGTTTTCATAATCTCGGTCATTTTACATAAGACTTAAGATAATGGATTACCCGTAGATTCTCTGTAATTTCACAGAAAATTTTTTAACAGTGTACGATGTATAAATAACAATATAGATCTTATAGAAATGAAGAAAAAATTTCTGATTTTTTCCATCTATTGATACACAGTTTTTTGAATGAGTTAAACAGTGGTACATTATCTATGCTTTAAGCTTGATTTTTAATTTTTCTTTATATTAAATTATATTTCATTGGCTTTTCCACACATTTTTACAGCATACTCTTAGTAGCTTTGTTAATGAAAACGCATTAATTTCACTCTAGATATTAGAAAATATTTAGTCAAATAAAACTTCCTTCAATTATCTTTCAATACTGAGTTGGACTTGAACATTTGAATTATACTTCTTTCTTTCTTATTTATAAGAGTTGTATATATTTTAATACAATGGTAATTCTAAGTGAATATATCTTTTAATGTATAATTTTAATAGAAAACTTTAGAGAAAAGTTTCCACAAAACTTCTTTTATTTAAAATCGGTTGAAGTGTTACAGTTCATTCCTGTATCTTTCAATTTTTCAAAGAACACTTTTGAAAATTATCTAGGTTAAATAGGATTTGTAGAGAATTAAAAATCAAAATACAGAAAAAATAAAAAATGCATCTGTTAGAATTTTTATTATGAATTATTCGAAATTTGTATTTAATTCGTGATTAGATGCAAGGATATAAAATGCTTTGGTCGCACTTAAGTGCGATTTGAAAAAGAAAGTTTTAAAAGTTTCTAAACTATTTGCATTTAAGAATATTAAATTATATTTTAAAAGGTTCTATAATAAGTATTTGATATTTTGCAGAAGATCAAAATGAGCTTTTCATTATTCTGATTTTTTCAAATGGAAAAATGAACTTTTCGTCAATTAAAAAATCATCTATGTATATTTAATTAGCATTTTACCGAAATGTTTTCATGTTGTAGAACATAACTATACATAACAATATCAATAATTGATATGCTTTTTGTATAAAAACATTTCTAGCAATTTAGTTTGTATCGTAAAATGAAAATGAAGATCAAATCCGAAAATTTAATTTAAATTCATGTTAAATAAAAAACCCGTCTAACTAAATTTATAATCGTTTTTAACTAATATACATACATAGTATACATGTCTGAATGCAGCAACTTGATAAGTTATTTAAATATTGGTTAAAAATTAATACTAAGTGAAATTTTGAGAAAAGAAAATGCTAAAAAATTATCTTTCTACACGAACTAAATAAATTATAATATTTACCAAGTGCATTTAGTTGATAAAAAAAGGTGTAAAAGACAGCATAATTTAATTATGAACGAATAACGCTATTCTGATGTTTAAATCAATTTTTTTGAACGAGTAAGATTTCATCAAGAACATGCCACTTTTAAATTATATATTTAATAGTCCAACATTTTATTTTACAGAATAACTTGAGTCATAATCATAAGAAATAATCGTATTTATTATTATACTAGCTTCTCAATATATCCTGCAAAATGCCAATTTTTTAAAAGATGAAACTTTACTCTTTACAACAACATACTATTAAATTGTTTTCAAATGGTTTTCTGAAGCATAATAGATTTTCTTATATTGCTCAAAAACTTGTTGAATATGCAATGAGCTAGAATAATTCTGTTGATTTTATAAATATTTATCACATCACCTGTTTCATGGAAGAGAATTTAAATTTCGGAATAAATGCATATATTGTAGTAAAAGATGTCAGGTTTTTATAGATTCATTTAACTGCAGTTTGTATTTTAAATAATACAACAAATATAAAACAATTTTCTTTACAAATAAAATATATGATGAAGCAGTTTGAATAACATAAATGTGATATATGTGACAGGAATAAATTACATTTCGTCTCTTTTATTCTGAAATACAAATATTATTCTAAGGAGTTGAAGCTTTTGTAAATTAATATTTATTCGTTTAACGCTTTCCAACAAAATCTAAAGAGTTTATGACTTTGGTTTGTCTTCTTGTGTTCTAACTCTTAAAAATAAACTCGAATTGGCAAGTAAGTGATATATGTTACTGAAGTTCAAGATGGCATATTTTCTATTCAGTATACAGTGTGTAGCATTTAAAATTATTTTGCAAGAACACTTAAAACAATCCTTTCACATTTTGATAAATGGGGAAAATCATTTGCAATGCATTTTGAAAATGCTACGAAAGCTATAATTAATAAAATTTTAGCGTACTTCGCCCAGCCTCTAATTTGATTGTCATTCTTCACTTCGATTTAAAGTATAAAACAACATTATTTAATCTATACGGGCATGAATGTGGCAGAGTCACTTCACTAATTTTGCCTAGGATCTGAGATGAAAAAGCAAGATCAATCACTAACTGATTAACCGAGTAAAAAAAAAAAAAAATGATTTACATTAACCCCTAACTGTTTTTTTTTTACAAACATATTTGGCTTTGTATAATCGAAAAACTTAAGCCATTTAACAAACCAAAGGTTAAATTTAATATTAAATGGTATCCAGAAGTTTTTACTATCGAAGATAGCAAAAAGTTTTTGCCCGATCGGCACTCGGGCAAAACAGTTAAGGGGTTATATTAAAGTGCTCAGATAGTTCAACTCGATAGCATCTGTCTCAATCCAATCTGTTGCTTGGACTGCAATGCAACAATTATTCAATTCTCCAGCGTTACCTAACTTATGACCCGTTTCTGCCAACAGAACTTTTATTTACTCAATCTTTAAAACATCTTACCAACTGGCATCACTTGTATCACCACCTCTAGTTTTAATTCAATATTCCAATAAATGTATATATTGTAGGAAAACATGTCAGGTTTTTATAGATTTATTTAACTTTAGTTTGTATTTTAAATAATTTAACAAACATACAGCAATTTTCTTTACAAATAAAATAAATGATGAAGCCGTTTGAATAATATAAATGTGCTATATGCGACAGGAATAAATTATATTTCGTCTATTTTATTCTTAAATTCAAATATTATTCTAAGGAGTTTTAACTTTTTAAAATTTATATTTATTCGTTTAACACTTTCCAACATATTTGAAAATAGTTTATGATTTAATTTTGTCTTCTCATGTTTAACACTCAAAAATATACTCGAATTGAAAAAAAAAAAAAAAAACTAATATATTTACGCAAGTTTACGATGGTGTGTTTGCTATTCAATATAGAATGTGTAGCATGGACACATAAAACAAACCTTTTACATTAAGCTCAATTGGGAAAAATCGTTTGCAATGCATTTTGATATTGCTACGAAAAATACAAATGATAAATTCGACAGCAACATGATTTCTGTAGTGTATAGTGTAAGTAGCATTTACGGTTAGTGTACTGTTACGCACAAAATAATTCTGTTGCATTACGATTTATGGTAAAATTTTTTTAAGTGTATTTTAGTGATGTAATAATATACCAAACATATTGAAATTGAAATACACGGATATGAAATACACGGATGATATCCATAAAAGAATGTCCCAGTTTCAATGGTAGGTATAATCTAACAGTATAATTCGGACTTTTAACGACAAATCATACATCGAATTGAATTTAAACAGGGCTACCACAGACGACTATTTTTATATTCTATTCGAACCACTATTTTTAAAGTACAAATTTTGTAGTGTATTACTCATGAAGATGTTGGCAAAGTGTATGTGAAAGATTTTGGTTTTGGATTAAAAAATAGTCACCTGTGTCAACCCTGTTAAACTAACATAGTTTCTGTTACAAATGTTCAATGTCAACGTTAGTTATATTGCGAACTTCAACTTAAAGTATATTTCTTTCCAGACTTCGGTTAACATGTTCTGAGTAACGGGCGCAATAGCATCTTCAATTCTGTGTATCACTTTTGTCAAATAATTAAGTAGCGGTGAGATGTTGACACGATCTCTTTTAAAGCCCTAAAGAAAAAAAAAATCCTACCGGTTCCGCCTACAGGCAGCGGTATATTTCAAAGTTAAGTACTAATTTCACCTACAAAAACTAAATCAAGATTATAGATAAATCCAGTTAAAAAAAAAAAATTATCTGGCAGCTATTGACGAATTTTTAATTTTAATTTTTTTTTCTAAGAGCTGGTTTTATCAGAATCATGATAGTACCATACTTTGTTCTTCAACCTCTAATTTTATTTAAATTATTATTATTATTTTAATTTTTTTTTGCTGTAAGAATAGGTTTTATAGAAAACTTTTCAACATAGAAGTTGTAGACAATAAGAAGATTTATAATAAATGTAAGCTGATTTGATATCTTGTGAATTGGAAGAGTTGTGCATTTTTTTCTTCTACACTCCCCCCCCCCTTTTTTTTTTCTTTCTTTTTTGAAAGAATTCATCCTATCAAAAACTTTTCAATATAATTTTTTTAGATAAATTAAGCAGATTGAGAATAAATTTAATAGGATCTGTAATCTTGTGAATTGACAAGGCTACGAGTTTTTTTCTACTTAAATCTTTATTTATGGGTCTCTTCAACCCATTTTTAATGTCAATATTACACATAAATCGTTGGTCTTTTTCCTGGAAATATTAATAGCTTTAAACTTACCTGATATGTATTATGATTAAGAAGTTATGAATTTTTTTCTGTTCTCTCTAAATCCCTCCCTATTTCTTATGAAATCTACCTAAAAATCACATGGCTGTAACAAGGCCTTTAAATCTTCAGCTCATGATTAACGCTTTACTCACAGGAGTCGCTATTTTGCTATACTGGTATTGCTAGCGAGTGAATAACAAAGCAGTACTCGCGCATGCTCTTATCTAAAACAGTTTGAATTGCTCTTTATTTGTGACCTTGAACCAAGATTCTACAATTCCTACAGTAGATACCATTAAAATATATATCTTTAACATTATTTTATAGACACCTTGTTTATTAATGATTTTCAGTACACAATTTATGCTAGTGATTATTGAATGTGTAGACATTAATAATTATTAAAATACATATATTTCGTGTACAGGACTACTTATGAGCGATAATTTACTGATGGGATCTTTCAGCTGTGATATATTTTTTTAAACTTAAGTATTTGTTTCTGTATTAAGATGTGTTTGAATCGCATACAAGGCTGCAGGAATGCATTTTAAACACATTATCGCCTATGGACAGCAATTCCTGAAAAGCATTTAATATTGCATTCTATATAATAAGTTTTAGACAATATTTCAATTATTTATGATTTCCATCATATATTTCATTATTTACTTCTTCTTTTTATGAATTCGATATCCTGTTGTTTTCCTTTCGCCAATTTTAAATGTTTTAATTTTTAATGCTTCATATATAGGTGGCTAGGATATATGTTTATTAAAAAATTCATTAATGTTTAGTTACACTAAAAATAGTTGATCGAGCTTTATTATGTATAATGTCAGAGTAATATATTGATACCCACGTTATTAATTTTTATTTTAAAAAATGATGATTAATTGTAACATGGTATAATGGTTATATATATATATATATATATATATATACATTTATTTATACTTATCCGGTACCATCGCATCGCGCATTATTATTATAGTAGCTGTCTCAGTTTAGATATTTCCCTTATCTGTTATTCCAATTATATTAAAAAATGACAAAATATTTTTTTCATTTAAAAATTCTTTATCTTGTTTGTACACTTTTAAATTAAAATCTATTTCTATAAGACATATTTCATTTTTTTCATAAAAACTCTAAGATCTATTTCGTTATATTTCTTAAAAACATATATTCTAAAAGGTATATGTCTAATAGGAAATATGCATTTGAGTTTTTATGAAAAATAACGAAATATGACTTATAGAAATTGATTTTAATGTAAAAGTGCACAAACACGATAAAGATTTTTTTAATGAAAAAATAAGTATGTCAAGGGTTTTTTATGTAACTGCAATAACAGATAAGGGGAAAAAGTCCATACTGTGATAGCTACTATGATAATAATTACTTTAACACAATCAAACTGATTGACAAAGTTATCATGCGAATTGAATATTTCCAACTGAGCGAAAAAAATGGCCATGTTGAGAATCGAACCCGGATCCTCCGATTACAAGGTCGATTCTTTACCGTTTAAGCTAACTGGGCCGACAACCAGCAAGCATACTTCGCTTAGACAACCCCTTTCGTAGTAACATCTCGTCTGTCATGTAGACAGCTCAACAAAATAAACCGCAGGTAAAGGGGTCCATATAAAAGATGGATACGTAGATGAACTATTATTTTAACACAATCCAACTGATTGGTAAAGTTATCAAACGAATTGAATTTTCGAACGAATTTTCGCTCAGTTGGAAATATTCAATTCGTATGATAACTTTTCCAATCAGTTTGATTGTGTTAAAATAATAGTTCATCTACGTATCCATCGTTTATATGGAGTTCCTTTACCTGCGGTTTATTCTGTTGAGCTGTCTACATGACAGACCAGATGTTACTACCTATAAGGTTATCTGAGCGAAATATACTTGCTGGATGTCGGCCCAGTTAACTTAAACGTAAAGCATTGGCTTTGTAAGTCAAGGATCTGGGTTCGATTCCCAGCCTGGGCATTTTTTTGCTCAACTGGAAATATTCAATTCGTATGATAATAATGCCTGAAGAGATGTTATAGGATAAGTACAAGTATAATACCGGCATGACAAAAGACAGTTATTTATGTCGATAAAAATTAATTAAATATACATATTTAATTGTCTTAATTTTTAATCTCATTTTATTGTATGGAAAACATTTTTTTAAACAGAATTCCGAAAGTGACGGAAAGTGAATACGAATATGATAAAGCCATTACAGCAGCCAGAGCTTGCCACAGCATTTGTAATGTGTATGGGAAATATGCCGTGTACGATAGCACCTGCTACCTTTTGTTTAGGAAATTCCGGGACGAAGACAGGAGCTGTAAACTTCATGCCCGTTTTGGACGCCCATCAGTGGTTTCTGACGATGATCTGGACACAGCCATAGTAAATTACTCACATCCAAAAGTCGGGGAATTAGCCGAAACTTTCTCATTACACAGAACAACAATCAAATGACGGATGCATGCGCTTGGCTTTATCATCAAATTCGATCAGTGGCCATCACACCAGCTTACAGCAAGGCATCGATAAGAGAGGATCAGCGCTCGTGATTATTTGCTTTCCTGTAACAGTAAGGAACCATTTTTGAACCGAATTGTAACGGGTGATGAGAAGTGGGTACTGTACCGTGATGTGAAGCGTCAAAGAACCATGTGCCGATGTTGCAGAGGGTACTCCATCGACATAAACAGGAGGACTTCATACCAAAAATGTTTTGCTCAGTGTATGGTTTAATGCTAGGGGAATAATCATCGAGGAGGTCCTCGCACCAAACCAAATTATCAAGGCAGACCTCTACTGCCAACAATTGGACAAATTGTGTGCAAAACGAACGTCTAACCGGCTAGCATTCATCAATCGCAGAGGTGTTCTCTTTCAACACGATAAAGCTAGCCCGCATGTTGCTTTAAGGACTCGGCAAAAATTACTGGGCCTTAGTTGGGTACTTTTTCCTCAGCCGGCGTATATCCCCGACCTTGCACCTTCGATTCATCATCTTTTTTTTTTATTGTTACACAATGCCTTTGCTCACCGAACCTTCAATAATGTAGAGACTGTAAAAACGGCGTTACAACAGTATTTTGACTGTAAAGCATAGGAGTTTATCGGTGTAAGATTAACTTACTGCCAGACGGCAAGAGGTCATACTTAATGATGGTGCATGCGTGATTTCATATATGCATAACATTTTGCGTTCTCCGCCTTTCTGTTTTCGCTAAAAAACAGGTAGAACTTTTGCACTCACCCAATATAATGTTCGAATATGGAAGATTACGAAAATATATTTTACAATGGTATGCATACTACTTTCTACTTTCCGTGCATCAAAATATTTGAAAAATGTATCCTACAAACATAAATTGTGTTAGAAAACGCACGCATAAATTACTGAAAGTAGCATTCTACAATCTCAAGGACCCGATTGACAACCATCATTCATACAATTTATTATGTATGTGTGGTCTAATAAATTAGACAGATGAAGTGTGTGCTTAGATTTTGATTGAAGGAACATGTAAATTATGTTAGAAAGGGTAAATTGGATAAATCTACAATACATGCATTGTTGTAATTCCAGCCATCAAATTACAATTACCAAGTTAAAAGAAAAACAAAATCGGTTTTTGGTATGGATTTCTAAGAGTCTTATAATATTCATAAATGTACAAATGTCCTGGTTAATGACATAACTAGCACCGCTCTCAATAACCTGTGTGAACACATACTGCGAGGTAATGCCAGTTTTCGGTGATTGCCTGTCATATTTTTTTTTTTTTTTTGCTTATTACATTTTACTTTTGCCGTTTAGGTTATTCCATTAGCCAGTACTCGGGGCTATAAACGAAGGGGTAATCTTTGCATTTTTTAAAATTTAAATTTTTGTTTTTTATATTTAATTTCACACTGGTGCAGGGAATTGGGCTGCACTATATGGCCAAAGGTGACCGGTCACTTGCGATTTTTGACGTTTTGTTAAATATCTAGAAAACTACAAAAGGAATTAACCTGAAACTGCAGAGGTGTAAACAGTATAGTATAGGTCATATATTTCCGTGAAGATATATTTTTCCCTAAACCCCATAGGGGACCGTCAACAAAATAAAAAAGAACGAATATCTTTTGGACAACCCTGTAAAAACTAATGCAGCAAAAGCGTTTAAACTCGAGATTATTAATAAGTGGCTTATTGTAATATACTGTGCTCATTTTTATGAGGATAGTATGTATACTCGTAGAGAAATTAAGGTTTTTATAAAAAATGTCCGAAATTTCGCCGAGCTTTTTGCTTATAATTTGCAGAGTTCGTAATACAGAGAAAATATTTTTTTCAGAAAATATGACGAACAACATTGTACACAATACTCTGCAGACAAAATTAAAAAATAATAAAAATTGGATGAAAAATGAGTAAGTTTAGTAAAACATGTCTCACTGCGCATGCTCGAATGCAATCAAAATATAATGTGCCTAATGTGTTAGCTAAATGTACAGAGCAAGTTTTGTAAAAACCTCTTTTTTGATATATATTTTGATTGCATTCACGCATGCGCAGTGAAACATTATTTAGTAAACCTGCTCATTTTTCATCCAATTTTTATTATTTTTTTAATTCTGTCGCAGAGTATTGTGTACAATGATGCTCGTCATATTGAACTTTATTTTATATTAAGAATTTTGCAAATTATAAGCAAAAAACTTGGCGAAATTTGGGACTGTTTTCATATAAACCTTAATTTCTCTACGAGTATACATGCTATCCTCATAAAAATGAACACAGCATATTATAATAAGCCACCTTTTAATAATCTCGAGTTTAAACGTTTTTGCTCCATTAGTTTTTACAGGGTTATGCAAAAGATATTAGTTCTTTTTGAATTTTCTGACGGTCCCCTATGGAGCTTCGGGAAAAAAAAAATCTTCGCGAAAATATATGACCTATACTATACAGTTTACTCTGGTGCAGTTTCAGGTTAATTCCTCATGTATGTTTCTAGATATTCAACAAAACGTCAAAAATCGCAAGTGACAGGTCACCTTTGGCCATATAGGGTATTCTTTAAAGGGCCGTACGTAATTTAATGTAGTTAGAAATATTTTAACAAGACGTTAACATTATTTTTTTTATAATTCAAAAAGCGATTCTCAATTTTAGTGAAATTGTTTGTGTTAAAGTACATATCTTGAACATTCTTGTGTAATTTTTTGGGTGGTGTAAATGCAGTATTACCATATAAATATTTTTTGTATATATATTTTTTTTTATCTTAAACATTGTGCTATAACCTGAAAAAATACATAATATCGACTAATATATTCTTCAATAATTTGTGTTGTTTTATTTTTTAAACTTTGTAATAAAAAAAAAAAAAAAAAACAAAAAAAAAAAACAACGCATTTGAAAAATAGTGGTGGCGGAACATAGTGCCCGATTATCTGGAATACAGTTTAAGGTCAGTGGCTAAAACACGCTATGTAGTATTATCATGGTAGGCTTATTACCACACATGTTACTTAAGACTTTGACCGTTGGTTGTGGTCATTTTGTTAAGCTTATCGATCTTTGTCGTTTATTATAAATACATTTTTAGGACTACCTTCATTATTGTTATGTGCCGAATTGATACGCTACAACCTTAAAAACACATGAAAATTCCATTTTTTAATCATATTTAGATTTATACAAAATGTGGATTTTTTTTTTTTTTTTTTTTTTTTTTTTTTGTATTAAATATATTCAGCTGCTATATTATAATACAAAACTATTACAAATGATGGACCTGATTAAAAAAAAAATCATATTTTCGAAACGAATTAGCATATTACAGTAAGTGATACACGAATTTAAAAAGAAATATACTAAGTTTTTTTTTTTTTTTTCTCTTACAAATGCTCCATGTGTAACTCTTTTGTTACACGGCATGTATCCAATCTGTAACCGAGTTCGTCCCAAACATTTTGTAGCATCACTCTGTAAATGGTTCTGAAAGCTTCACAAACGCGTTCTTTAAGTTCTGAACACTTTGTTTTCGGCTTTGGTGGTACATGAACAATGTCTTTGACGGTGTCGCGTAAATTCGTCGCGCACAATTCATCGCGGAACAATTCATCGCGGCGACAATTCATCGCAGCGACAATTCGTCGTGGTATCATTTCGTCGCAGCGTCAATTCATCGTAGCGAAAAATTTTTTAAAGGCTATCATGATTTTTGTTTTCAAATATAGCGAATTATAACTAATATGTTGCAGGCTGGTTTTAAATACATGTATATTTTTTTATAATTATTATTTATTACATAGTGCTTTTTTTATTTGTTTTTGTCGAAAAATATCAATCGTTAAAATGGATCGTAATTTTTTTTACATGAAATTTTTTGTGAAATTCCCAATCGCGAATATGTAACTTTAATGAATAATGCAACTCATTTTTAACTTAAATTAGTGATAAAAGCGATATAGTTTCGATGGCCAGAGCAAATAATGAATAAAAACTTTAGAAAAATTGTAACAAAAATAATATACGTATATTTACTGGCATGTGCTTACGGTAGCAGGATATTTCGGTCCCGATGCCATTGGGGGGGAGGTTGGGGATCTGTTGATTTGTTAGAGAAACCTCCCGTATTTTAGTGTATTTTAAGTATAACGTCCTGATAAATTAAAATAATTAAACTCGAGCTATAATTATCGCAAAACATTTACATTCTGTCGGGTAAATGTAATCTTTAGAAATTAAGCACATTATCAGTTTTTTAACTGAAACCCCCTAAATTTTAGTGTAGCTTAAATATAGAGACGCAAAACATACATGCTTATACCTTGAATCCTAGGTGTAGCACTCCACGCACATTTCGTATGGTAGAAGTAATCGTTTTCAGGAGGGTGAGAAAATGGCCTCTGTAATTTTTTTAAAGCATCCCACATTTTAGTGTATCATAGAGTCCTAGCAGCTTAAAACACTTATCTGAGCTATAATTATCATATAAAAATCATGTAATGTATGATAAAAGTAATGTCTAAAAATGAGGGACTTTACCGGGTTTTTTAACGGAAGCTCCCCAAATTTCCATAAAGTGCGGATATAAGGGCTCGGAACCGCAAACACTTATAACTGTGATTGAAATTAACGCAGCGCACACACATTTCATATGTTAAACGTACGTAATAGTTTTGTCTGGTGCAGAACTCTATGACTTTTTTTATAGAAGGCCCTCATATTTTAATCTTTTATAAATATAAGGTCCTGACAATTCAAACACTTGACACTGAATATATAACTGGTTTCGATTTATTATTTGTTCACTATCGTACAGTATTTTATTGAATGAATCATCAAGTTGAAATTTAATTTTCGTTACCTGGTTTTGCACATGCCATATTCAATGGTATATAATTGGACATAATGCGATAAATAATATAAAAAAACTGAAAATATTTTATAAATCTTTATTTTGCCCTATTATTTAACGACACATCAATTTTATAAGTGTGGCATTTTATATTCGTAAAAAAGGGCAATTCTTGACACGGAATTTTTATAATGAATTATTACCTTTTAAATTGTGTATCAAAGCAGGCTAAAACTTTTTATTTTATTTTAATAATTATTTTATATCTATCTTTAAAAATGTAACAAAATGAAAATGAAGTTTCCATTAATAATGTACTGTCAGTTAACAATGAAACGTTTTGTCTACTTCAAAAATTTACTTAAATAGATACTTTTCTCTTCCCTTTGATCAACTTCTCTTATATATATATTTTTTAAATAGCGGTAGTTTTCGGTTAGCCGGGCGCCAGTGTTATATATACATATATATTTACATATATATACACATATATGTACACTAGGGTGGTCACAAGCAACATGGGAAAAAATAAATTTAACGTTTTCTTCGGGGGGACCCTCCTAAAAGTTGACAATTAGTTAGAAAATGAGATTGGCAAAGTTTCAACTGAAATGAATAACATTAACCCGTGCCTCATCGAGGTTGAAGTCTTGAAAATTTGCAGTTTTTGGCAAAAAATTGTCGTTTTTCTTTCTTTACGTGAAAACTATTTGTTTTAGAAACCTGTTTCTTGTTTTATTTCATAGAAACAGTTGTTGCCTTAAACTTTTACTCTCATCAAAACTTATATTTAATGAATATTAGTATTTTTCAGGTCAGCTCGTGAACCATACCCTCAAACTCTGCATTTCAGAAACATAAGTGAAAAATGACAAATTAATAATTTTATTACTTTTGATAATTTTTTTTTTGCATTATTTTCATTAATAGGCAAAAATAAATGAACAATTTTTTCAACTTAAAAAATATTTCACGAATTATAATTGATTATTATTTATCTAGTTCTGTGTCTAGTAAGAAAGAGCTTCTCGATTTGTGTTGCAGTTGAACCTCTGAATTTCTCTTTTTATTACAAGGCTGTGTTTGTTACCTGTTATCGTTATCTGTTTTTAGAATTGACGAAACATTCCGTAAACCCCCCCCCCCCCCCTTTTGATATGATGACAGAAATGTAAGATTTTTTTAATTGGCCACTTGTCTCATCAAATCATCGACAGTAAGATACCAAGTAATCGTCAAGTTTTATGTATTTTATTTTATAATATTCGCAAAATGAAACTGAACGCCAGAGAAGCTGCTAGATTTAGAGTACATCCACCAGTTAAACATAGACTTTAATTTTAATTAGAAGTGCAATTGACTCCCCCAAATAACTATTTCGTAAACAAAGAACTGAGATCATCAAAAACAGATTTAAAAATTTCGGTTTAGAGAGAACTGTTATTCACTGGGATGGAAAACTGCTTCACCATTTTTTGAATAAAGAAAATGTAGAGAGGACAGAAGTTTTAATTAGTTGTGGGGATGAAGAACAGTTACTAAGAGTTCCACAGCTTGAAAATAGTATCGGAATAATTCAGGCGAAAGTTGTATTTTCAGCAGTTGAAGAGTGGAGGAAGTTGGTAAAATCCAGGCAATATGTTTTGATACAACTGCAGTAAACAACGGTCATCTCAGAGGAACCTGCATTCTCCTATAGCAATTGTTAAAGCAAAACTCTTCTGTATTTACCATGTCGCCACCCTAATCTAGAAATTATCCTAAAAGCTGGTTTTGATTTTAAAGTGGGAATAATCACTGCTCCTCAGCCATATATTTAAAAAACAATTCTGATTGGGTGGTTTAAATTAAACCAGAGTAAATATAAAAATGCTATTGAACATGAAATAGTAGATATAAATAGTTAATTCAGAAGAAATATCAAGTTTTCTTACAGAACCTTTTAAAAATTAACAGCTCAGGGATGATTATAAACAGTTTATCCAACTTTGTTTAACTTTTATAGGACACCTTCCTACAAAAGACGTTTTTCAGAGCACCTGGTGCTTTTAATCATGTGAGATGCACAAGCAATTTATTCTCTCAAAATATATTGTCATAGATAATCTCTCAATAATGAATTTAGAAAAAGAAGGTATTAAAGTCCTTTGCTTATTTCTAATCAATATTTATGTAAAATCGTGCTTCAATATTCCAACTCCCACTTTGGACCCCAATCCAAGACCTGCAAATAATAAAATCACTTGTTCACTACAGAAAAAATGATAAATAAGTTGCAGACAAAGCAGTCGTTAAAATGGTAAACTATCTTTGGTATCTTAACTCGGATCAAGTTGCATTTTCATTTTTAGATGATACTTTGAAAAAAAAAAAAGTCAACATAAGCATGGCTGTAAAATTAATGTCATTTGAAGAAGAAATGATGATGATGATAAGAATTTAAAAGCAACAAAAGTTTTCAACGAAGTGGATTATTTATTGAACAAAGAAGTCAATGTTTTTGTTTCATCTCAAACTATAAAAATTTTTAAGAGATTTTATATTAATAAGCATTTTTTAAATACTGATCCCAATCTATGGTGTGAAAATAAACCTTATTTGAAAGCAAGAAATCAGTGAACGGTTTTAAAGTTGTCAATGACACAGCTGAAAGGGGAAGAAAATTAACCAGAGATTTCAATTCCTGTTTAACAAAAAATGAAAAATAAAAACAGTATGTGCTAAAAGTTGTATGTGAATGTAGAAAAACTTTTCCAGATTCTTCAAAAGCCACCTTATCTAAGCCATTTACCACCTTAATCCTTTCTGGCGTAGTGGTCCTATGTCGAGACTACCTAATTTTAATTCCAAACTTACGTGTTTGTAAATTCAGGTGTAGTCAATCATTTCATTATTTTACGAAAAGAACTTTTCTGTACTGGAAAGGGTTAATGTGACAATTGTAAGGGATAATAATTAATTTTCTTTATTATGCTTCCTTTCTTGTAACACAACTTTAATAATAAAATGCATTTGAGCATATTTGTTCTAATTTTTATACTTTCTTTGCACGCCCCCCTCCCCTTTTTTAAATTTTTTCAGTTTAAAATTCAATTTTTTTTTCATTTTCTTTGAAATTTTTTAAAAATTAGTACTTTATTATGTACAAAATGAAAAACAAAAGGGAAAAGCAGATGAAATGGAATGTTACAATGTTTTTTTTCACATTTTCATAAAAATCAATTTTTAGGATTTGGGTGAAGTCTGGTCCTGAAAAATGCGCATATGTCTAAATTTATACATTTATAGAAATAAAATGGTGTGTGGTTCTTCAAAACGAAGCTTTTTTATATAAAATGAGACCTGATTTATGTTTCTAGGTTTAATTGTATTTATTTTATGAAGGAAAAACAGCATTTTTTGGCGAAAAATCACGTTTTTTTCAAACCTTAACCTCAATGAGGCACGGGTTAATATTATCCAAATGAGCTACAACTTTGCCATTCTCATTTTCTAGTCTATTGGCAACTTTTTGGGGGGTCCCCCGGAAAAAATTCAAAAATTGATTTCTTGTGACCACCCTAATGTACACTCACATATATACATATGTATATATATATGTGTGTGAGTACATATATATATATATATATACATATACATCATATATGTGTATATATATATGCATGTATATATAACACTGGCGCCCGGATAACCGAAAAGTACCAAAATAGCTAAATTTCGAAAGGAAAAATAACTGTGTTATTGTAAAGAAAATTGTAACAAATGCTTTAAAATTATCTTTTGCAATTTCTGTGGGACTTTTTGAAAATCATTTCTCAATATTCTTCAACACGTTTCAGAAGTGATCCTAATATATGTGGCAAAATTATGCAGGATGACATTTAAGTTACTTCTGAAATTGTGATACAGAATGATAAAAGACAAAGGCATGAAGAAATGCTGTTCTTATCAAAACGTTCATATTTCTTCACCGAATGAAAACAATTAAGTAGGGGGTCGACGTATGAACTAGTGGAACGAAAAGGCTATTGTATGAAATTAGGGATTTGTATAAAGATGATCAATTGTTCACATAGGCGTTGACAACTGGATGACATGCAGAATTTTCGCAAGGAAGGGGATAATAGTGCTTAGCTGGTACCTTATTAGTATTTCAAATTACTTACCTACATCAAAACCAAAAATGCTTTAAAAAGTCCTAGAACCTGGTTTCGATTTATTATTTGTTCAATATCGTACAGTATTTTATTGAATGAATAATATCATCTTAGAAAAATTTAAAAGATTCATTATTTATGGTGAGCAGTCTTAGTGAATGAAAAGGGTAAAACTAAGCAAAATTATATGGAGTTTACACTTGTAATGAAATATAAAGAAAAAAAAAAACAAAGCAAAACTTCGAATAATAATAATAATAATAATAATAATAATAATGGCATTAAATAAAACAAATAAAAATCAGTTTACTAAAAATTTAAAATTCTATTTTTATATTGTTAAATACAAAAATACTCTAATATTAAATTGTTTTAATTAAATATATACATTAATAACAATTAAAAATTATTTCAATTATTAACTGTTTATCAATTACGTGTATAAAAACTACCACATGAACTAAATAGCAGTTATTAGAGGGTAACTGCAAATATATTTTTTTCGGTTATATCTGAGAACTATAATGTTATTAATGTCATTATAATGTTTAAAAATGATTTTATTTGTTTATTTATTAGTTCCTTTATAATATTTTTCTTGTGCTTTAAATATAACTAAATAATAATAATTTGCTATTCGGGAATTGTAAACTATAACTGTGCTTAAAAAATAAAAATCTACAACTGGACAACAATATCACCTAACACTACTATTATTATTTTTTTGTACATATTTGTATAATGCATTGTTATTATTATTATTATTAAATAATAATTAGAGATTTTATATTTTTGACTGATTTTTTGAAAAATGGCTTTTTTTTTTATTTTTTGGGAAAAATAAATAAAAAACTTTGAATATAAAAAAAATATGAATAATTGCTATTAATTAATTATTAAAATAGTTGTTAATTTTAGTATAAAAAATAAATTAATATTTTATTAAGTATATTTTTAATGTAATATATTTGTAGTTTTGTTAAATTAATAACATTAATATAAATTATATATTTTTACTTTAAAATAAGCTCAATGCATTATATATTATATATTCAGCTTATAATCATATTTTATAGTAGCTATAAACTGAAATTTACCCTTTTTCAGTTTATTTTTTTATATAATTTAAAGTTAGTGAAATTTTAAATTATGAATATAATTAATAATAAAAGTAAAATAAAAATTTATTAAACTTACTTTCTGGGAATTAAGTAGGAAAAAGGTAATGAAAAAAAAAATGAAAAAACGACATACTTAAAAAAGCTTAGTTTTGTCCGTCAAAAAATGAAAGAAAATTAATTGAAATATTAGAAACATTATCACATAAAATTAAAAATTATGTTTTCATTAAAACGAAATATTCCAAGTTTTAAAACAAATTGCTCATAAAAATCTGCTTCATTAGGTGGGATGACATTAAAAAACTGCAAGCAACAATTATTAAGGCTAAAAAAGAAGAGGGGGGGGGGATCTAAAAAGTTTTTCTGAAAAGATATATATATATATATTTTTTTTTTTTTTTCATAGCACGCCTAGTAAGCAAATCGCTATTGTTTTCAAGTGCTTATAATGGTAAAGTAATTTATGAAAACAAATTCATAAAGTACATCATAATATTATAAAAATAATAAAAAAAGATTAAGTATTTGTGTTTCAATAAATATATCTCCGTTATGATTAATTAAAGAAGGTTGTGTAGAGGAAGGATTTGAGGAAACATTTGCATATAATAGCTTATAACTATCCAATTGAATTACTGAAGACATTTATTAGTTGTGTAATTGGAAGAGACAAATAAGCACAGTTTTTGTTTAGAATTGAATTTGTGATAATTTAGAGGTTCTGAACAATGCATGAAATCTACAAGAAAATGGCATAGTATTTAAGGTAGTTTATAGTATATATAAAATACCAGATAATAATAATAAATTAAAACATCAATTCTCTTTTTTAGAATTGTCCCATGTAAAACTATGTCACATTGTTCAATCACACAAAATTTCAGCGCGACAGGATTTCATTATCACGAATTATAACAGCTTAAATTTCACGGACTCTTATATTCAGATTTTAATACAATTTGTGGAAATTGATGAAAAATGATAACGGGCCCAAACGATGTTGAGCCATACAATGTTTGGCGGGCCTACGACAATTAGAATCCGAATTATAAGGAGGTAGGCACCGAAATAGCAAGGGACCGAAATGGCTAAGGCTTTTCTTTTCTAAATTTTACATATGTCCTCGAGGAAATTCATTCCCCCACCCTTCCCTATGTTTTGTACGCCAATGTCAATTGAAAATTTTATATAATTTTTCTAGCAATATTATTTGTCCTGTCTTTTTTTTTTCCATGATCGATGTACTTATGCCTTAAATTCCACGCTATTTTCCCGGTTATCGAAAGCAATATCTATTTTATTCCTAAAATAAGAAATGACTTTCTCTAGCACATCAAGCATTCACAACTGGGAATTTCCAAACAATCACAATATTTTTTTTCTTCATTTTTATTATTGCTATTATAACGTACCACTGAACAGGAGAAAATGAATAATGCATAAAAATTTAAAATGTATCTGCATCTAAAATCGTCCTAATTGTTATCTCTATTCGCCGTATCCGAAAAATAAAATAAAATAAATTATCATTAAATAATTTTACTAAATTATCTTTACTTTTACCATTCTCGCATTAAAAAAAAATTTCAACATTTTCGCTACTTGCAATCCCTTTTCCCTATGTGCGCACATACCAATTTTTTTTTTCGAATTTCTAAAACTTTTAGTCATTATTTGCTCTGGTCTTCAAAGCTATGTATATTTTATCATTAATTTAAATAAGAAATCAATTGCACAAATTCGTTAAACTTTCATGTTTTCAAATGGAAATTTCATTAAAATCACATACAAAGAAATTCCACTCCATTTCAAAGATTGATATGTTTAGACAAAAACAATAAAAAAACATGTATACTATATATATTTTTTAATGTATATATGTTTCTAGAATCGGCCTGTAAAATGTTACTTATCATAATTCACTATACCTTCAAAAACAATAATAATAATAATAATAATAATAATGATCGCCTTAAAAAATTTTTCGCTACGATGAATTGACGCCGCGACGAATTGTACCGCGACGAATTGGCGCTGCGACGAATTGACGCTGCGACGAATTGTGGCCGAGATGAATTGTGCGCGAAGAATTGTTCTGCGATGAATCGTGCGCGACTAATTGACGGAGAACCGTCTTTGACGCTGTCAGAACTTAGAGAACGCATTTATGCAGAATTCAGAATCATTGACAGAGTGGTGCTACAAAATGTTGGAGACGAGCTATATTACAGATTGGATATAAAAAAAAATATATAACAAGAGGGTCACACATAGAACATTTGTAACTGAAACAAATTTGGTATATTTCTCTTTAAATTCATGTATAACTTATTGTAATATGTGCACTAGCTTCGAAAATATGATTTTTTTTTTAATCGGGTTCATTATTTGTAATAGCCCTGTAAATTAAATTATCTAAGTATTGTTTACAGAAGAAAAACACACTCATTTTCTCCAATTGTATATACTATACAAAATAAACATTTAAAAATAACTTTATTTGAGATAAAATCGTAAAAATGAAATGTGCTGTACAAAGAAAAAAAATAATAAAAAAAAAAGATGATTGAAAAAATATATAGCGGATTTATTTGTTTTGTGGAGCGGTTTTTTCTTCCCAAATGGTAAAAAAACAAATCTCACTGGAAATTCATGTGTCCGTGTAAGAGCTTCTTTTCAGTAAATTAATTCTTCTCGTGGGAATTTCTATTTTGAAAGTCTTACTAGATAGTTTGTAGGCGAAATTTTTGAAAAACTGTCTTCGTGGTTGAAATTCAATTGAACGATTTCGAATCATAGTTATTACTTTATTTTTTATATTGCATAATTAGTTTAACTATATATAATCATTTATTTGTTTAGTTATGGGATCTTTTGTAGCTTTATTTGTAGTGCTGCTATATCACATTTTATTGAATACAACAGGGAAAATAAATAACATAACAATACTTATAAATTATGAGTATCTCCTAAATAAACACTTTTAGAGAATTATTTTCATATTATTAAAAGCATAACTCTTTTAGGAAATTTATTTTGGATGCTTGGTCATACCGGATGAATAAGCAAATTCCTATTTTTATATTGAAAACTAGGGGGCTCTGCCCCCAGCAAGCTACTCTCGCCAACCCCCGTTCAGACACCGCAGAATCTAAAAATCTAAAAATCTAATGGGTTTTAAAAATATTAGAGAATATTAAATTATACTAAAAAATGTGTGCAGATCTCCCTGTAAACGGGTTTCCATTCAATTCCATTTGATTGCAAAAATTTAACGGAGAATCAGTTGCTGTTAAGACATCCAATGGTTGTTTTCGTTTTTGATTAAAAAGGATCAGTTAAACATTTGAACAGAAGCTAAAATAAAATGAATTAAGTATTCAGCCTTTGTCAACCGATATTTTAAAACAATCTCTATAACAATAGCCTAAATCATGTGACTATCATCAACAGTTCCGGGCGGAACACTTTGCTTTTTATACTCTAGGTGTCATTTTGATACTTTAATGTTATCAAGGCACAGGTGATAAATCGCCAAATATTATTCTATCCCCATCATTTCATCTATATTATAATAGTTGAAGTTATCAAAGGCCATAAACAAATACGATCTGATCCCTTCGCCTTTCATATGAAGGTTTGGAGCAAATGTCATATACAAAATGTCATATTGGTGCGATTTTTTTCCAACGCCAATTTGGGGAACGCATTAACAGCATAAACAACAACATCCGGCTTACCATATCAAGCAAAATAACGATACTTTGGCGCCAGTTAAGTACCTGTTGCGTATATGACATTGGCGTCAGAAAAAAAATCGCGCCAATATGGGGCCGTATGTGATATCTGTGCCGAAAGAAAAAAAAGCCGGGTGCAAATCTCGCCGATATCTTTTTTTCAATTCGCCAGTTAGCATTTTTTTTATTGTTCGAGAGGTAAATTAAAACATTGATTTGAAGTTGAAATTAAATGTCATGGTATGTTTCATAATTTAATATTTCGCCAGATGTCATATACGCACCGCATGTTTGGCATGATTTTTTTTCTTTTTTTTTTTACGAAAATTTGACGAAAACCTTGTTTTCGAATACCAGTTACATATGTATTTTTGGTCCTACTTAGTTATCCCGTCGACAAAAAATCTATCGCGAACTATAAGATTAAATGTCAATAATTGTTGATGGTAAATGTCACATTCACTTGACTTTTAGCAAGTTACACGTGTTTACGTCATTAAGTGATTTTTATTTCGACGTTTTATTTTTATATTTATTAATGTTATACTAATTTATTTGTCCTTTCGTTATTTAAAATGAAAATTTTGTCAATCTGTACAATTTGGTGAGTGTCATTATGGTGAGTGTCAGATTTATATAATTTGTGAAATTGGGTGACGGAATAACTACTACATTGTACCGTATTTTTTTTATTATTTTCTATTATTTCCAAAAGGAAATAGCAAAAAAAATAATTAATTACTATAGAACAAAATAATTTATATAAATTAAAAAAAGAAATAAAAGTAAATATACATTTATTATTAAATAAACAACAATAGCCGGGTTACCATGTCTATCAAAATAATGTCATTTGTGCGCCAATTAGGTACCCCGGTGCGTATATGAGATCTGTGCCTAATATTTTTCTTTTCGTTTTTTTTTTTTTTTTTTTTTTGTTTAATAGGTGAAAGCCATCAATTTAAATGTTCCATTTTTAAATGAAAGTTTTGTATTTAATAAAATGATAACGAAATAAAAAAAAGCATTGTTCTTAGCATAAATTTAAAGGAGGCCAAACTGTCGCCAAATTAATTTAAAATAGTAACCTCTTCTGAATTATGAAAAAAAAAAATTCTGTTATGATTAAAATTTGAGTTGCCATCATTAGAAAAAATCTATTTAAAATTAGAAAAAAATTAATATTTCGAAAACTAATTCGAATTTAAAATTTCTAATATCAGTTTTGAGATCTGTGGATCAACACGGATTTTTTGGTGTTAATTTTATCGCAAAGTATTCCATATTTTAGGAGAAATCGCCATGAAACAAAGTCAGTTGTTTAATCAGTCGATTCAATGAATCGATACATTTCAGGCGTTTCATATATTCGTTTCATAAATTCGTTTCATTAGGATTTTATATATATAGGGTAGATATTTTTATTTGCTGTTAAGACAGATACATATTTCAACTTCATTAAAAAATATAGTGGTATTTGTAAAATGTTTCGATACAATTTATATAGATAAAAAGCGCTTCTTATTGATATGGATACAAGATGATATAAATCATTATTTCTTATAATATGTTTTTTTATATTTAACACGTTAATAACAAAATATATATGAGAATTTTATAACAAAATACGTAATTTTACAAAAGAAAGTTCAGTGGTCCAAGATAATAATTGAAACATATGTTACCATAAAGAAAAACAAATAATTTTGTTAAATTTTCGAGAAATTTAATTGTTACAAAGTACATACATTGTAAAAAAAAAAAAAAAAATCCGACTAGCTTTCCTGTAGGAATCGGAAAAATAGTTTCCCTTATCGTATCGGAAAATTTTCCTACCCAGCTCGGAATAAAATCCAAACAATACCGTTTTAATGAATGTTTCCTTTTTTTACGGATTTTATTCCGAGCTGGGGCGGAAAAATTTCCGGTACGATAAATGCAACTATTTTTCCGATTCCTACAGGAAAACTCCTCGGATTTTTTTTTTTTTACAGTGTACGTACATTCGTATACTTGTACATATTATTATTTAGTTCTATCTTAAGGATTGGTTTTATTTAATTGTGTTGTAAACAACTCTCTGAAAATCTCGTTAAAGAATTTTTGTTTTAATTCATGTGAATAGTAAATCATACTAAATTATCATTTTTATGGAAATCACTACCAAAAACCGCTGCTTTGCACACCTGGTTGTCAAATACACCAAGTAGTATTTGTTTCTCTACTAACAAGAAGTGGAATTTATACTTCAGATAATAAATGCAAAGTCCTTTGAAAAAAAAATATACACATATGTTAAATCGCAGAAGTTTAGCATAAAATCAGACTAAAGGTGACATTAAACCATAATGATTGTTTCCTTTTAGAATATGAATTAAATTTTAGAAATAATCTTTGTCTACAAATAAATAATTGCGCCAAATTGAATATTTCAAGTAGCAAATTCTTCTTTGACACGTAATTGAGTTCAATCCGGAAAATGTATTGTTTACTCTGTGCGAGTACAAAAAAACTTTGACAAAATGGCATGGCTAATCAGGCATACAAAAAAGATAAAAAATCACATAGGAACATAGGGTGGCAAACCACTTATTGAGTCACAAATACAGGGTGTTTCTAATTTATGGTCGACGCGATTAACTAAATAGTCGATTAACTAAATTATGGTCGACGCGACGATCATAATTTCGAGAAAAATTAAAACACTGCAAAGAAAATGCAACAATATGGACCTTGTTTTGTGTGAAATGTGATAACATCATGTAAAGTTCTTTAATAGCACGTTGATCAAGCAATCGATGATACAGTATCATCGATTCATTGATCATCACAGATCAATTCAATCATCACAGATTCAAATGATCATCACAGTCCAAAATGTGGGGCATCCAGTGTATACTAATGTATGCATAATGATGTGTATATTGCAAACTTCTACCAATTTTGTTTGGTGTTACCACATTTAAAACAGAGGTGAGAATGTCTGTTAAATGTTTTATTATAATATACTTTAGTTTTCTGAAAGTTATGACCCGTCAACCCAAATTGAGTTAGGATGGAACATCTTGTATTTTTGAAAAAAAAATAAGTGATTTCCGACCCTATGTTCCAAAATGATTTTTTATCGTTGTTGCATGCCTTATTTGCCATGTCATTTTGTCAACGTTTTTTTTTTTTTTTGAATCAGTCTGTAAAATTTTACTAACTTCAAAGAAAATAAATGGGTAATTCCATAAATTAAAAAAATAAATTTATGTTCTTATAGGAAAATTTGCAGATACACATCAGTCAAAATGTAGATGCTATGACAAACGTTTCTTGAATATTATGGTTCAATTTTGTTGATACTTCAGACGGGAAAGAGGGCTGCAAAACAAATATTGATTATTTGAGTAACAAGACAGGAGGCTGTTAAATTAAGATCAGTCAGTGGGAAATCATCTGAATGTCTTTATTGTCCACCGGGATCGTTTCAAACACATCCGAGTTAGGCGACTAGCGCCGGTGCTGGAGAATGCAGGAAGATATTACGTTTTTAATGCTCACACAAAGAGAGACAAGAAGGAAGTGATCACAATTACATTTTCACCAAATATTTGAGTATTGGCAAGAGTACACATACACTTTCGCCAATTACGTATGCTATATGGGGAGAATACCATGAGAGGAGAGATGCTGTCAGAGGTTATTAATTGTATTTGAATGGGGGGGACGCGTAAAAAGGGTAATATGAGTTATTTACCGGAAACTGATTGCGTTGGAATTATGGCTCAGAGACCAATGTAACGTTCTCACGGGATTGAGGCGGCAGAAAGCGAACGTTAATAAATTAAAACAAAATAAAGAGAGAGTACTAATAATGAAATGACTAATATATTGCATCTGGACCAACGGTTAAAAATGTAGAAGTAACATGTCTGACCAATTTCTGCATATCATCAAAAGTAAGGCAAAGAGATGAAAATTAGAATGCAGTTGCTAGGCGGGAAAAGGATATTATTTCTTTTCTTTTAAATGCAGTGCGCTGCGGTTAAAATATTACAGATACGGAAAAATGACTGCTTAATTTATGAAAGGAAAAGAGCGTAGAAAATGAATTGAATCCAAATGCAGACAGATAATTAAATTTAAGAATTTAAAAGGCATCATTTTAAAGGGGGGGGAAGTAAAATCTATTAATCCTTAACCAGAAACGTGAAAAACCGGTGCACAAACAGAACACTTAATAATTTACCAAGTAGTGAACTTAATTATTTATTCTTTAAAAGTAATGCATTAACAGGACCAATTTTTTAATATAACTTCATAAAAATAAGTTTTGAATGTCGGAGAGAGAAAATATTAAAGACAGATCTGTAGATGCAATCATCTCACAGACGTTAAGGGTTAATATTAATATGTGAAGGTAGACGCCTTCACAGATAAAATCTATTTATACATACACAAACAGTACCTTTTTATATCAAGTATTATTTAAAAGAATTTCTCACATAATGTTTCTTGTTGATTTTCCTATTCTCATATATCATTGAATAGTAACACTATATGTTCCATGCTGATCTTCTAAAAAGTATATTTTGCGATATTACAACATTAATGGTTAGAATCAACTTACAAAATTACATACCCTATGTTTTTAATGATGCCCATTCTTTTTTACGTACAGACTGTTGTAGGTCATAATTAATATTTTTTATATGAATTTATTAATGATTTTCCCCAGCAAAGAAAGAAACAGTGGGCCATCAGCTGGAAAAAAGATGGCAGCCAGCAGTGCCATTAGCGGTAAAGTGCAAGGATGCCATTACATAAACCTGTCGAAAAGTGTCCGAGCCGAATACAGCTGGCCCATCAGTGATGGCCAACAGCAGACCAGCATTGGTATGCCATCACATTACTCCAATCCGGCAGTTTTCCTGCAGTGCTAGCACCTATCCCACTGCTATTCCTTTGCTGGCCCAGCGCTTTCCCTTACAAAGATTTCTTATAGAATTCTATAAAAAAACAAAGTATTATATAATTATGGCTCTTTTTTCTATAAGCTAGTTTCAACAAGAACTATAGAAATATCTGTAGAAGAGTATATAATAGAAATGTCTATAGAAGTATTTGGACTGCATGTGGTCACCCTCACAGGTACTGGCCGCGGTCGATGCTGCTTGGTTTTCATGATTGGACATGAATAAGTGCTTTCAGCGTACGCTACAACTGCTCGTAGTTTTCAAGCTCTCATTACACTATTTCAAGTTTGTTTCTTTTGTGATTTACGTTCCCAATAATTAAACTGGTATAGAAATTATTCTATTGTATAGAAATCCTATGTATTTTATACGCCTTTTTTTATTATTGATTCTGAACAGCGTAAATTATGAAAACCGAAATCATTTGTAACCTAGTAAAACCAGATTTAAGGAGAGAAAAAAAAAGTACGTTGAAATAAAAAAAAATATTTATTTATTCATTTACTTATTTATTTTGTTGGTGGCAGTGGTGCTATATTTTTTACAGTTTCAAAAAAAAAAAAATACCTTCACAGCTTAAATTGTGTTAAGATATTTATTTCAGATTTGTGTTCAAATACTCAATGCCTTCGATATTCGCAGCGCCACCTAGCGTAAGGGCTCCCAGGAATAATATTGAAAAGTTCGTGCAATTTATGTAGTGGTGTGCCAGCGCATGAGATAAAATGGATGCCCACCAGAATTTTATCTGATGATTTCCAACAGCAAAGTTGACTAAAGTTGTCCAGCAGTGGCCATGCAGTGATAGACCATCAGCCAGCACTTCTCCATCATTGCCAGCACCCATCTTGCTGCTGGCCAGCAATTTCCTCTTTGCTGTGTAATAATTAAATTTATAATTTTAACTTAAAATGGGTGATTACAATATGTTTGGATCCTGTGAATGTATCCCTTTAAAAATAGAAAGAATAAATACGATTTATTTTCAGTGGAGGACTTACACTATTATAATCCATGCTGGTATCAATGTAACTTCAAAAACCAGGAAACCACAAGGCACAGTTCTACGGAATCTGGCACATACGTTGCTGCTAGAGGGTTCCATGAACGATTGCGCCAAAAATTCGGAAATATTAAACAGTATTTTTTTAATTATTATTTGACAAATTTTTGCCCTTTTTCCTATTCAACCAGTAAATGTTAGATATACATATTACGTACACCAGGCTGCAATACTAAAAGTGTTATTTACGCGTAAAAATTTCAAGCGACAAAAATAGCCTGAACTTGTAAGATTTACAGAGATATGAAATCGAATGAAGTAGAAAGTTTAAGTACTCATATCTCCCGAACCCCTACACATAGACACAAGTACTATATATCACAATGTGTATCATGAAATAAGGAAAAGAAAGATGTATAAAACAAGGCCTTAGCTTACCCCATTCCTGAAAAATATACGAAGACATCAGGAGCAAATTTCCTACGATGCTTCAATGGCCGAGGCGATGATGGAACTGCAGGGAAAGGATGTTCATGCAACATACGTATTACTTTTTTTGTTTTCCGAGCATTTTATTGGCTGTTCGGGAAAAGGCTTTTCCTACGTCAATTTTCCATGATATTGATTCGCTGTTACTGGGTCTCGGTTCGTTTCATACGTCAAAATCGCTCCGACGCAAGATAGTTGCTCCTTTCGAAATGATTCCCTTGAAGACATAGGATAACATGGTGACGCATGAAATTTTTGAAGCAACTTTGATGCCTCGTGTAATAGCACTTTAAGAACCTGTAGCGGGTATTATAGTGTTATTACACGTAAACATTTCAAGCGTCTAAAATCGCATGGTACTCATCCTATTTCCCGCTTTTGAAAGCAACTTTTTTCATTTTCCAAACATTTCTTTGGCTGTTGGGGAAAAAGCTTTCCATCGGCTGATTTCCGAGCATTTTATTGGCTGTTACTGGCGACTCGCTTCGTTTGAGGCGTCAAAGGCAGAAGAAAGTTGCTTGCTTTCGAAGGGACTCCTCTGGAGCCATAGGATGAAACGGAGACGCTTGGAATTTGAAACGACTTTAACCCCTCGTGTAATAGTACTTTTATGATAATTATTTTACCTCGCATCGCAAATACTTAAGATTGATTTTTTTTAGACAAATTTTTGACCTTTTTTATGTTCAACCCGTAATCGCGCGAGTTCTAACCAGTTCTAAATGTTTAATGCAATGCTACATATACATATTACGTACGCCATGCTGCAATACTAAGAAGCTGTAGCGGGTATTCTTTTACGTCGCATGCAAATAATTAGAGATTATTTAATTGTGCTTAATTATTAACTTTTTAAAAAAAAGTAAAGAATAACTCTTCATCACAAACATCAACAAATCTTTTTATTCTATTTATTCCTTTATTCTAAAGATATCGTTTTATCGTCTGCTTCCATAGAAACATGATAAATTAAATTTCATTAAGCAAAATGCACAGTAGTTGACAAATATCTTTTTAAATCGAATAGTTATCGAATAACTCAATACTTTTGCAGCGGTATTCTGATAATCCTATTTAGATATTAGTGTAAACGCCCATCCTAGGATGGTGGGTGGAAATAGAGGTTTTCCCTTAAAATTTTGAATAATTGACAAAACTATTTATATACTATTATTACGTAATCGAGCTATTTGGTTTAAAAAAACTCATGAAATATCAGTAAATTGAAATACAGTTTTCAAACAATTCACATTTGAAAGTACACTCTCCCTATTCAATGGTGCAAAATTTAAAATTATGTAATGTTGAGAAGTGATTAAGATTGAAAAACAGGGAAAAAAAGGAAAATGGATTAACTATCCATCAAATCATTTTTCGAAAATAAATTAAGCATACAAACCTGAAATAAACAAACTAAAGACAATGTTTATTACATTAATACTCAAAAAAATAGAGTACTTTTATGTTAGCTTGGCGATGTGGTAAATCGCCAAATATTGTTCACATTGACATCATTCTTATTGCATTAATTTCACTTAAAATATAAACATTAAACCATTTCATTTAAAAAGCATGACTTTTATTTAAAATACAAACATTCAAATACATATATTGCATAAAATTAAAATTCATCATTTCACGCATTTCCTTTAAAATATATAACAATAATAATAAATAACATAGCATTTTATTTCTACTATAAAGCATATTTTCTAAATCATACACGCGAAAAAAGAACTACTATTGGAGAAAAAAACGTGTTATTGGCAAAATTTGCCCCCGGATAACATAAAACTAGCGAAAATAAACTTGAGTTTGTTAATACTTTTAAATTAAAAACTATTTTCAATGGTTCATAGGTGAATGGCTACAAAGGCATATTATTACTATAGGAGTACTATATTATTAGTATTTCAATGCGGAAAATAATTAAATTTTTTATCAATGAATTTTCAAAAATGAATGACTCACTACGCATTGTTTACTTTTGTAAAATTAATCACAATTTCTGAAATATTTCTCTGTTTATATCATAGCTATTTAAAAAATAAATTTCAGTATTAAAAAATGCAAAAACCTTTACTTAAAATAAGTTACTTAAGATTTCTTAATATACTGTATAAAATCATTATTCGCAAAATAGATTTTGTTCAGATTTTCCACTTACTGTATCCCACTTATTTATTGCGTCATGTGTGACCTTTTAGCGTCGTGAACAATTAACTCTGCGGTTTTATTGATAGTTTTTTTTTTTTTTTTTTTTTTTTTTTTTTTTGTACATATTGATTTGTTCTTCATTGTCGCATTAACAAAAACATTTTATCGTTTAATCGTTACAGCTGGAAAATAATAGTTATTATATAAGGTAGTGCCATTATACTGAACGGGGATATAAACCTGGGATTCCCGGATAACTAAATGTTGGAGAAAACCATTCCTTTAAAATAGATAACTCTAATAGATTTTTTACATTTAATATATATATATTAATGTTCATAACAATAAGAAAAATAATTTTTATTAAAAAATAGCAGTATAGCTTTATTTATTTTTTAATTTATTAAAAGCGTTTTTACAGTCAGCTTTTTTACTTTCTTCTATTTTTACAAGAAGAAAGTATTGGATTCGTGAAAGTTTTTGACCTTCAGTTATCGACGGATTTACACGTTTTAGGGGTCAGAGATTCCGAAAAACATGTTTTTATAAAATGTCTGTCTTTGAGTCTGTCTGTCTGTCTGTCCGTATGTGACACAAATTTTGTGGGCGCTCTATCTCAAGAACTAATGCACGGAATTTAATAAAAATTTTATTTCCGTTAGTCCCTGATTTAAATTGGAGCTGATTAGTTTTTGGTGTAAATCGCTGTACAGGTGGCGCTGCTATGCAGCCTTTTTCATGATTTTCGCAATAGCTCAGTCTCCAGAACTAATGGACGGATTTTCATCAAACTTCAGATTCAGTTAGTCCTTGACAGGAATTGAAGTTTTGTACATTTTGGTGTGAATTTCTCAACAGGAGGCGCTACTATACTGCATTTTTTACGATTTCCGCAATAGCTCTATCTCAACAACTAATGCTTGGATTTTCATCAAACTTCAGATTCAAGTATACTTTGATATGAATTAGTGCTGTTTGTGTTTTGGTGCAAATCGCTCAACAGGTGGCGCTACTATGTTACCCTTTCCAGAATTTCCATTATAGCTGTATCTCAAGAACTAATGCAAGAATTTTCACCAAACTTTAGTATCAGTTAATCCTTGACATGAGTTGGCATTTTTAACATTTTGGTATAAATCGCTCAACAGGTGACACTTCTATGCTGTATTTTTCATAATTTCCACTACAGGTGTATCTCAAGAACTAATGCACGAATTTTGATCAAACTTTAGAATTAGTTAGTCCTTGACATGAATTGACATTTTGTACAGTTTGGTGTTAATCGCTCAATAGGTGGCGCTGCTATGCTGTTTTTGTGATTTCCGCATTAGCTCTATCTCAAGAGCTAATGCTTGGATTTTCAACGAACTTCAGATCCGATATCCTTTATTTCTCTTTATGTATTGGTGTAAATCACTCAACAGGTGGCACTCTTATGCTACATTTTTCAGAATTTCCGCTTTAGCTCTATCTCAAGAACAAAGGCACGAATTTTTATCAAATTTCAAATTCAGATATACTTTGATATGAATCGGTGCTAAATTGATGTAATTTCTTGTACTATTTAAATGATTTAATTCACGTGATTTATATAGACGAAAGTTTTGTGATGGCCACAACATACTAGTTTTATTATGTTCATTTTTGTTGTTTAAGTGAGTACTTTGATTTCATGTCTTAAATTTGTGTTTGCTTTTATTTTAATGTTTATTTATTAATTGAAGAATGTTTGAATTACGTTATGGAATGGAAGCACGTCACAAATGTTGAACTATTTTATTAATCTAAATAAAAACGAAAGTATCTTTAGTAAGTTTCGAAAGAGAGCATCAAAGAGAGATAAATCAAAACGAATCATTATTGAAAATTGTTTTAAAACAATAAAAAATTATATTTTTTGAAGTTTTTTTGTTTTGAAGAAATTTTTTGAAGCGCATTTTGCACAACAGTACGAATGCCTATTTTTAGTATGTTCATTAGGAGTGCGTTACCTACCATTTACAGCAAGAATAATCTTTGTCCTAATTAGTTTGACCCCTAACGCTATATCTACTGTACTATATCATAAAGACAAATTTATAATTACAATTAGAAATATTAAGATATTTTGCTTTTAGGAAGGAAGCGAACGGCTGGACTATTTTTAAGTTGCATTATTATATTTAAAGCCCAGATCCTCTAAAAGCTCAGTCCCTCTTCAGTTCCTATGAACTGACTAGTTTTAAACATAGAAAAACTCGATATTTCACAGATTTTTCCTAAATTTCTACAAATTTTGGAGATGAGCATTTACGTTACCATGAAGTCTCTACAATGTTTCTTGCATGAAATTTGTATCAAGCTGTATGCTGTAAAGGACAAGTAGCTGTTGTTAATTTATGCATAAATGAGCTGGGGAAAATATGTGAAATTACGATTAAAGTTGAATAAAAACTGTCAAAATTTAACTTTTTGCTTTCTGTTTCAAGATCGTGGGCCAAGATGCAGGGTATGTCAAAGCTTTATTTAAAATATCATTCTGTGCTGAATATGCAGATCATAGAACTAGACAATTTTTACTTTCATCTATCTTTACAAGAAGAAAGTATTGGTTTCAGGAAAATTTTCGAATTCTAGTTTTCAACGGATTTACACGTTTTATGGGTCAGAGATTCCAAAAAACATGTTTTTACAAAATGTCTGTCTGTGAATCTGTCTGTCTGTCTGTATGTGACACAAATTTTGTGGGCACTCTATCTCAAGAACTAATGCACGAAATTTAATAAAAATGTATATTGAGGTAGTCCCTGATATAGATTAGTGCTGATTAGTTTTTGGTGTAAATCGCCATGCAGGTGGTGCTGCTATGTAGCATTTTGCAGGATTTCCGCAAATGCCCTATCTCAAGAAATAATGCACAGATTTTTTTTATAAAACATCAGATTCCGTTAGTCCTTGACATGAATGGATGCTGTTTACGTTTTGGTGTAAATCGCCCAACAGCTGGCGCTGCTATGCTGCATTTTGCAGGATTTACCTATTTTCGCAGTAGCTCTATCTCAAAAACTAATGCACACATTTTCATCAAACTTCGGATTTAATTAGTCCTTCATATGAAATTATGCTGACTACGTGTTAGTGTAAATCGCTCAATAGGTGGCACTGCTGTGCTGCATTTTGAACTATTTCTTCAATACTAGATTAATTTTAACACAATTATTCTAATTGGTAAACAAATCACATTAGATGTAAATTTCCAACTGGGCAAAAAATGTCCAGATCAGGATTCGAACCCGGGACCACCTGGGTGAAGCCGCCAGTGCTCTGCCACCTGAGCCATCCCGGACGATTTTTCGCCCCCTTTTTCGCCCAGTTCGAAATTTACATCTAATAAGATTTGTTTACCAATTAGAATAATTGTGTTAAAATTAATCTAGTGTAATTTCGTATCCAGCGATTTCTGGAGTTCCATTACCTGAGATTTATTCTGTTGAACTGAACCAGGTTTCATACCAGATGCTGTAATCATCAAGGTTTGCTGGATGAAAAAGTTCGACCAGAATCGTCCGGGATATCTCAGATGGCAGAGCACTGGCGGCTTCAGCCAGGAGGTACTTCCACCAATCGAGTACTTCTAAGTGTCCTGTTGCGTGTGAGTCTCGTCCTGCAGTCGTCCGGTCGAGATCTCCTGTTCCTGGCTGTTCCCATTGGCCCATATCTGAGGGTCCATGTGATAACGATTACAGCGAGGACGACTTTCTTCCTAGCCCGAAGCGAACCAAATAGCTTGGAGATGTTCGCCCAGTGCTTGCACGTAAATATACCAGTTATTATACAAAGCCTGCTTTTTTTCTAGAAAAAAATATGTAAATACTCTAAATTCCTGTACATAGTAATTTGATATTGTAATATTTATATATATCTTTGTGACATTTATTTCAAATAAATGCGTGCAGTAGCACTTTTAAAACTTAAAATGTGTTTGTTTCTTATTTAATTAACAAAAATTTTAATTTTCAGATGCTTTTTAGTTAAAAAACGTGTGTTTTTAATGCGTAGATGGACTTTGGACATCCGCCATCTTGGACGTCAGCCATCTTGGATTTTATATCCCCCACGGACGACCAACGTGTTAGATGGCCGCCATCTTGGACGTCCGCCATCTTGGATTTTATATCCCCCACGGACGACCAACGTGTTAGATGGCCGCCATCTTGGACGTTTAGAGAATCTGACAAGCGGCTTGCACCCCTTCTTCCAATTAACAGATTGTAAGGTTTTGCATGCAACCAGATATATTGATGCAGTTGTAAGAAGTGATTTGTTCGGAGAGCTGCGTTTAGCGGCTATTGTACAATTGTAAATAAAACTTTAATTAATCTTTTAGTTATGCCTTCTTCCTTAGTAAATAGTAATAATAAAAATGCGGTGATATAATACACTGTCTGTATTAAAGTAGATGTTTTAATTAAAAAAAAAAACATTCAAATTGAGGTGCGTTCGTAATTATATAAATACGTAGCACCTATAGTCGTCGTCCAGTCCGTCCGTCTGTCCGTCTGTCCGTCTGTCCGCATGTAACAGAGCAAAAACTACCCAACCGAATAGTCTGAAATTTCAAATATGTGATTGTTGCAAAATTTTGTCGAGCCATTTCAAATTTTATGAATATCGGATGTATAGTTTAATTACAGGGACAGTCAAAAATTTTTCTTTACATTACGGCCATTGGGAAAAATTATTGCAAGTGGATTTTAATGATATTAGAGCCTTCCGAATGATCTGAAAGTTTAAAGATATAATTGTTGCAAAATTTTGTCGAGCCATTTCAAATTTTAGGAAAATCGGATGTACAGTTTAATTACAGGGACAGCCAAAAGTTTTTCTTTACATTACGGCCAATGAGAAAAATTATTTCAAGTGCATTTTAATGATATTACAGCCTTACGAATGGTCTGAAATTTTAAAGATATAATTGTTGCAAAATTTTGTTGAGCTATTTCAAATTTTAGGAAAATCGGATGTATAGTTTAATTACAGGGACAGTCAAAAGTGTTCCGAAAAAATTATTGGAAGTGCATTTTAATGATGTATCAGACTATGCACGTTATGAAGTGCAAAAAATTATACATTCAGTACAATATGGGGTGCAAAAAATAATTTTAAAACTAGTTATAGTACGAACGCACCTCATTTGCCACGTTTGACGAGCAATTTCCAACTTGTTAAAAATTATTGAGCAGTTTTTTAGATGTACGGTAACAGGAAAGAAACGATTGAATTAGAAAAAATTAAATAAAAGAGATATTTCTATAATGTTAAATTATGGAAGGTAATAGAAAAAAGGAGTAAATGGTGGTCTGATATTTTTTTTTTTTTATGTAGACAACGATCTTTCCTACGTTCTAAAACGTATGTAGTACATCAAGTTTTGTGCAAATCGGTCAAAAATTGAAGATTTGTATAAATGACATACATACATAGAACGGTTTTTATATATATATAGATTGCTACGGTTCATTTTATTAAATGTCCCTTTATCTAATCCAAAAAGAAAATGCATATTAATAAAGCTTTTGCTTTATACACGATTGAATCCGAACGTTTATTTATTTATTTATTTATTTTTCTCGATTTAAATATGATCTGCTTGCCTGTACAAAAATAAGTTAACATGAAGGCTTGTTAACAGATATTTAGATCTATTGTAATATTACTGCAGAATAGTTGAGAGTACTCATATAATAGATTTTTTTTTCAACCGCCATATTTATACTTTCTAAATATACTACATTTTAAGTTACTACAGAATCATTTTATTGAATACAAATGTTTTAAAGAAAAAACTTACCACTCACAGTAACAGTGAAATTCTAATATTTTTACATTTTTAAATATGTGAGCGTTATTCATATTCTCGCATCATCTTTAATTCATTGTTTTTACTTTATTAATAATTAAAATTTACACATGTATATTAGAAATAATATCGTCAAATTTTGATCTTTTTAAGAAATACCTATTTCAGCACGATTGGTTATAAATGATGTATTTCTCTTTTTAAAATCTACCTCATTAAATATACAGTAAATAAACATTATTGACCACTAACAAAAACTGTGAAATTAAGAATAAAATAATATTAACAAATACAGTTCCCCCCAACACACTTAACATAGATTCCAAAAACATAGTAAAAAACAGCAGAAATTGAATAACATAAATGAAAAATATATACATATATACCATATGTTATGTAAAAAGTGTAGTCCCTTGTACTACCTTATGAGTATTAAAATGGAAGAAAAAAGATAAATATGGTTACCGATAAAAATAAATGAAATGCTTATATATTGGATTTCTTTATCAAGGGTACCGAATTCACATATAGAAGCATGGCAGTCTTTTTCTATAGAGAAAACTCTGAAAGCTGAAATTATTTTTCTTCATTTACTCAAACGACAACTTAACCAAAATAATAGAAGAAAAATTAAAAAAGAATAATATTAAATGCCTTGAAATGGTAAAAACATTATAACCTATTAAATAATTTATATTATCTTGTATAAATGAAATAAATTAATATTACTTAGGTTAACCCCACATTATTAAATCCGAATTCGCTCTTGCACATGTTGTACTTTACCGCTATAACTTTAAGGTTATTTTTGCAGTTAAGTTAAAACAAATATTATATCAAATGGTCGCAGTTATTATTTTTAAAAAACTTTTATAAATGCATTTAATTAATATAAATAGAAAATCCTTTCAATATTAGTATTTAAATTACCTATTGACACTTTTAAATTTATTTAACTAAACTAAAAAATTCCCAAATCTCTTAATTTACTTGATCGATATATATATATATATATATATATATATCGAAACTTTATTGTAAGTTATATGGAAAGTTTATACATATTCTGTGTAACAAAACCATAATATTTTTTTTTTCTAAGAGAGATAAATAAGATGTTTCATAGAGCAAATCTGTTCCATTTGGCCAAATGTTTCTATTATTTTATTTTACGTTACATAATTTAATATTTATTTCGTCAAAATATGACAGAAATGTATCATCTAACTACACGATTACATTATTTTTAAATGGAAAAAAAAAAGAAAAAAAACTATTCTAAAAATAAAAGAAAAAATACACAAGTGTTCAGGTAAAATTTTATCTTGTGATGCAGCTTTTTCTTTTAACTGTAGCAAAACAATTCTCTAGAGAAATTTATGTTTTCATAAAAGAGTTGCTATTCAAAGAATGAAGTTTTCTTCTCGAGGGAAATTCCATTTTCGAAATTTTGTGAAAAACTTTGAGCAAAATTCTACACACCTTAAACTGAAAAAAAAAAAAAAAAAAAAAAAAAAAAAAAAAAAAAAATTCTACCTAATTTCTTTGGAATAGGCGTGTATTTTTTTCTAACAAAGATATTTTTCTCTCTTCTTTCCTAAAAAAAGTATACACACAAAGTCATATTCAAGAAATATCAGATAAAAAATATGTGAAAGATACTTTGAAAGCTAAACTATCAATTTAAAAATAAATTATATATATATATATATATAAGGGGTCTCAGTACTCTTAAAAGTGAAAAAAAAAAGACCATTTTCAACATTTAATATCTTAAAATGTATATGAATTTAAAACGCAGTTTTTATTGGGATGAAAGATGTAAGTATGCTCTTTCATTTCATGTATTAAAAAAAGGCATGATGTAGAATTACTATATACAGGTGGTTCCAACTTCTAGACATTTGCCGAGGAGAAAATCGGTATAACAACTTACACGCAGGATTACATTACAAAATATTTTTTTAACAATAAAAAGGAAATTATAAGTTCAGTGTATACAGACTAATATAAAACATACGTTTTGAAAATTTCATGAAAAGGTATTCAGAAGTTTTTAAGATATCCTGTGCGCTATGCCCAAACACGTCATTTGGAGGAAAATGACTTCAAAGTGTCGGAAACTCCGTTTCAGCTATTCAGCAGATATAATTCTAAAACCCATAACTTCTGTTCTAATGGGAATTTTAAGGAAATAATGTATATCAAAATATTCAGAGAAGATAGAAGTTTAGTATCTCAAAAAATTTAAATTTTGAAAACTTTGAAGCTTTAAGATTCCTGAGACCTCTTAAAGGGGCTGGTCACTCAGCTTCCGATTTCCCCACACTAATGTAAAGTCTATGGGCATTTGATGCATTCGTATATTTATAATACTAGGTTGACCAAAAAGTTCTGGAAAATTTGTGAAAGCTGAGTTGTTATGCGCAAATTAACAACAAAAGCAATAAGGGCTATTCTTTAAAGTAGAGACCATCATAGTCCACGACTTTCTGCCACCGTTCTGCCAGATTCCGGTTTTGCTGGCTAAGTTTGTCGCAGTTACCAGAACCTTCATCCTCATTAATCTCATCAATGGCTTTCAGAATCGTTAAGTCTTTTCTCTAATAATGCCTGGTCAACACTCGTAAATCATACTGTTTACTAGGCATTTTGGAGCCAAATTTTCTGGACTCCTAGAAATATACCACTAGTACTCCTATATACGACACAAATTCTGGTAACTATTAGATTAAAAATTTCCCAGAATTTTTGCTCAACATAATATCTCCTCGGGAAATTAATATTTTTAACTTCTGTTTTTTGTGCACACTTCCTAAAACATGTCTCTTTTCTTCTTAGTTCTCAAAATATTTCTAAAGATTAGATTTAATTTTATCTGAAGTGTTAAACTCTTACTTCACCCGATTTTATCACATAAACTATTAAATTCAGCATAGAATTTAGAAATACTTTGAAATCTAAGAAAAAAAAGAGACATTGTTTAAGAAGAGTAGACAGAAAAAAAGATTTTATAAATATGAACTTCCGAGAAGTGATTTCAAATATAAGAATGCATCAAAAGTCCATAGGCTTAACATTACGGAGGAGAATTCCGAAACTGAGTAGCCAGTCTCTTTAAGGAAATATATAAGGAAATATATAAGGAAAAATAAAGTGGCCACTGTAATGTTTGACGAGTTTTATGATAACCATTTAATCAGCATAGGTCTGGAAACAAGCACCAATAGTAAATATAATAACTTCAGTTCCGATTCTTATTTCACATTTTTTCCCATTTAAAATGTACTCGTCACTTTAAAATAAATATTGCTAAATGGTCACTTTGCTCGCCTACGTTGGGCAAAGTGGCCAGCATAGATAAAGGAACAAATCACATTGATAAAGGATGTATATTTTATAATCAACGCAAGTCAAAGTAACACACATAAAAAATAAGTTAAATGTTTATATGTGTTATAAATGTTATATATATCTAAGTGTGTATTATAAATGTTATATATATCTAAGTATTCCTTACATGATAAAATAATCAGTAATGATTAATCAATACGACGAATGGAGGAATAAAAGTTCCCCAGCAGAAATGCAGACTGCAAATGTCGAGAGTAAGCATTTCTCTATAGAGCTTATTTCACTGACCTGTATATTTCTTTCAGAGAAAATATTTTTGGATAGTATTGTGTTATGATCAATAAATAAAATATCGTTTTCGGGCAAAGTAGCCATCTGTCAATTTTTCCCGATCTCTCTGCGGCCACTTTGCGAGGAATGACGCCATTACAAGAACAGTGGCTTAGCATCTAACCTACTTAACATAGCGTTTTCAATAACACATCGTTAAACAGTCTACTATGCACTGATCAATCAGCATAAGAGAAAATACTGAAAACACTATATATTATTTAAATGTAACCAATAAATTGTACTACTTGGCTAACATATAAAATGCTAAAAATTAATAAAATAAATTCAGAACTATAGAAAAGTCTCGTCCCGCTTCTTAATCACAGACAATACTACCACTAACTGTGACGACTATCTCACCCAGTTCCTGCCTGGCGGGGACGCTATGGAGAGGAAAAAACACAATTGTCCACTGTGAACTCACTGGGCACTTTATCCTTCCTTTTCCTACGTACGGATAGTACTAGTCTGCATGATACCAGATGATTAAAAATCAATAACTTCCCTTAATGTATTTTTTTATGCTGATTACAGAACTGTTAATAGTTTTCTTCTATCACGTATAGTTTGTTTCCAATCGACTCTAGTTGATTTCGAATATTCATCGCTGAGAACAAGTAATATGTGGTAGTAACACATAACGAAATGTACTTCTGGAAATTTGATAACTTATCTAACGACTTTTACAATACAGTCTGATTGGCATAAACCACTCAATAAACCCCCCAAAAATTTTTGCTTACACCATTACACACCAAATTAGGATAATTGAAGCAATTTGAAAAATCTCTACCACAGGATGGGTATTGCTTCAAGTACCTTACGATGAAATTTCTCTTTATCACACACGAAAAATTGAAATCTGGAATTTTCGTTGGTTCTGAAATCAAAAAAAAAAAAAAAAAAAAAAAAAAAATGATGAAGGACGAAGGTTTTGACAAACGATTAATGAGATATAAAAAGACACATGCACCGTCTTCAAATGTGTTACCGAAAACTTTCTAGGGAATAAGAAAGATCCAAATTTCGGGAATATTATTGAAACAATGCTAAAAAACTTCAAGACGTTGGGGTCTAATATGAGTGTAAAAATGCACTATCTGCATTCCCATATCGACTATTTTCCAGAAAATCTGGGATATTACAATGAAGAGCACGTTGAACGCTTTCATCCGGATATCAAAGAGATGGAGAATCGGTACCAGGAAAGATGGAATGTAAATATGATGGCAGACTACTGTTGGATGTTGAAGAGAGACATATATGAGGAAGGAGGATCTGCACGAAAGACAAAAAGAAGAAAGTTTGTTTAATTAAACATTGTTTGATTTTTGTTTTATTAAAGAAATATCATGAGCTTATAAGGATATTTTTTACAGTAATTTTAACGTGTTTAATGAAATACTTTGAATGATATTCTGATAAATCTTTCATTGCATTAATTCTTATATTGAAAACACAACTTTTTTATTTTTGTAAAATCCTGACATGATAGAGAAAAATGGAAGTCATTTCTGAAATCAGCATCAAAAATTGATTCAGGAAAACATGATCATAAGAAATCATCTGACAAAAAGTTTAAAAATGCACAGTACTTGGACAAAAATCATTATAAATTGTTGATATTAGACATTTTCGAAAATATCTAGAAAATAGTTAAAGAAATTTGCTGGAACACCAAAAATATAAATCAAGTTTTTTACAACATGTTTTCAGGAACGTTTAAAAATAAGGAATTCGCTTAACCAAAAACAATTATATATATATATATATATATATATAATATTTATATATTTGTTATGATCTTCTATTTTTAGGTAGATTTCGCATGAAATACTACCTATTGCAATCTTCCCTAAGTTGGAATTTCTAATAAATGTTTGCAGTTCTACGACGACCATGACTCCTGAAACCTCAAAGCAACCTCAGTAAAAACTTATATATATATATATATATATATATATATATATATATATATATGTGTGTGTGTGTGTGTGTGTGTGTGTGCACTCTCCTACCCTCCCTTTTGAGTACCTAAAGTGGTTTAAACACCAACGTAAGGAGTAACCAATTTCAATTCGAGTAACTTTTGCCGGTTACTCGATTTGTTTAAGCATACCATGACGTTCCTGAAGCATTTTTCTATGCATTGCACCACTTTTTTCGAAGTTACTCAGAAAAGCGTTATTCCACAGTCATTCATACACACCGTGTGTTATGTAAAATCTAAAATCTGTGTAACGCCATCTGGCAGTGTGTAAAAATGCAGCCTCAAACCCAGGGAGTTTCCTAACGATTACTCGGTAAAACGGTAATAGTCCAATAATGGCAACCCTTGTGTGTTTGGTTTCTTCGGTAATACAGGTTTGCTATATAAGATTTTCCTCTCTATTTAGCGGTTACTCGCTAAAGCGACAATATTCCAATGCTGGCAACCCATGTGTGTTTTGTTCCGTCTGTTATTCAGGTTTGCTATGTAAGTTTTTCCTCGCTATTTATCTACTTTTTTGGTAGAAAAATATCTGTCTGTGTAGTTTTTTTAAATATAATAAAAATTTAAATATTAAATTCACGATTCTAGTTACCATAGCTTTACAGCGTAAACTTCTCGCGGAATAAAGTTCTGACATAAATTAAAAAATTCAGTGAATGCAAGAAAAAAAAAAGTGTTTAAACCTGTTATTAATTGAGCAAATTGTTAGTTTCAAACATCACTTTTCTTCCCAGTAGAGGTCTGCACGGGCCGGGATATCCTGGCCCGAGCCCCACCCGACCAGAAAGAGAAATAATTAGGCCCGGCCCGGTAAAAAAAAAAAAAAGCAAAAGTCAAAGAAATCAAACCAGACTGAATTTTGATTTAAAAAAAAACGATTTTTCTTAACGTACAATTAAGATTCTTTTCTAGTATACTGAATATATGTTTATGGAAAAATTTAATAGTATACATTTTAGACTATTATACGTTTGGAAGCCAGAGCATACAGAATAGCAACATTATCACTTAGACTCATTGGTCTCTAAATTCGAATAAAGATTCATTAAAAACATTAATATGTTCAAAATGATAGAAAAAAATTGTTTAAAGCATCCTATATTTTGAAGCTAAAAAAAAGATAAAAAAGAGAGATTTAAAAAAATATTTTTCTCTAACTTATTAAGGTATATTTCCGAATTTCCGTTATCAAAAGTTGATTATTACTACTATTCTTTTTAGAAAACAAATTGCTTGTCCGATGAGGCTACTTTAGTCACGCGATATTACCCACTCGCTAAGGTTAATCCAAAGGAGAAATGTTTGAAGATATCTCGCTGGTATTTAAATACTTTTACATGATATGATTTTCTTTATTTGGATAGCTGAGGTCGATATCTACAAAGGCCGTTTTTTACGTTTTCTATTTCGTTTTCAGGCTTTTTTATGGGGATGCTTTCACTTTCGAAGCCGGTTCCGAAAGTGAAGTTGTTCTACTTAAAAATAACTGCAAACAAAATCGAAAAAGTGCAGAACATCCTTTGTAGAGATCGAACATTTAGCTATCCAATGCAAAAAACCCATTTAAAAATATTGAAATGCAAACGAGATACCTTAAAATGTTTCTCCAATTGGATTATTATTGAAGAACGGGTGTTTTCACATGACTGAAGTAGCCTCTTAATTTTATTACCGGCCATCCTCGCAGACGTAGTATGTAGAAAAAAAATGTAAGTCTGATCCTGGCCTGCCTAGATCCTACAGAAAAAATTAAACCCAGTTTCAGACATGATGTAACTGCCCGATATCGATCTCTACGCTGAACATGTTTTCTGTACACATAAATATACAGAATTATTTATTAATAATAGGTGTAATTAATTATATGTGTTGTTCAATTTGGCTCTCTGCTCATCTATCCAAAACTTTTTATTTTAATATAAAATATGATGTAATTAATTCATCTACGACATAGAATAATATTCCAATTATACGAATTTCATCTAATTAAAAAACGTTTTTGGTCACATGCTTCGATTTATCTTTTATAATGATTTTTGTAAATGATCATCTGTTATAATAAAACTTTCTCAAAGTGTACTCGAAACACTTCTACGATTTCAAACAATAAAATTTCTATTACTATTAAGTCTGCAGCTTTTAATCAGCACGGGAAAAGCGTCATGTATGCATTGCTTGCTTTATAATTTGCACTCGCCTTTTGAGTCAGAAATGACTGCAAATTGTAAACAGTGAAGTTCATAGTAATAAATAAATAAAGAATGTCTCATTTGAGCCGATACAGCTCAATGTGTAACGTCGCAAACTTCCGAAGAAAAAAATTATATTTTCGGAATACAGATAGTTTTGGTGGAGTGTCGGTCCAGCCGCATTTTTGGCAACATTTTTGCCGAAAAAGAATTTTGAACAAAGCTTACGTTTTCGGCAGAAACCGAAACCGAAATTGCAATCAAGCATCCAATTGTGTAGCACATTTTATACTTATCCTCACACCGGTCACGTTCATTTAAAATTGTTAGTATTTTATCGGCTTAGTTTGATACTTTTAACTTTCTATATCTGGTTAGTCGGCCCATTTAATCATTTTATAGGTCCGATATGAACGGGCTAGGCCCATAATTTTTAATTCGGCACTGCCCGTTAAAAATTGTCTTTAATCTGCCGTTCCAGCATAGGCCCGTGCAGATGTCTACTTCTCAGTCAGAACAATAGGTTACCTTTTTTTTTAACAAAGTTGTTAAAAAAATATTGAAATCATAGATTAAAAAATGCCCACGGGCTATAATGTATTCCCTATGTTCAAGGACATCAAAAAATTTTAATGTCTCGCCTAACAAAGAAAAAGACTTTTATTGAAATCAAATAATTTTAAAATAATATAATTCGATGGTCATATATAATAATATAAATGATGGTTTGAAAATATAGCTCCATTAACTGTAGTGTTATTTAAATTTTCAAATGGCCATTATTTTCGAATCTAAATGCCCAAATTTCGTTCTAGTTTTTTTTTCGGGGGGGGGGGAGGGGAGGCGGGGTATTGTTGTGACGACACAAGAATGTAAAGTATGATTATGCTAAGGCATCATTCATTTATGATGCACAAGTGAGATTCGAACGCAAACCATTCAATGAATACCAATGAAATTATTTTAGTGTATCTGACACCAAAGTAAACAACTGCAAATTATATTAATTTAATCTATGAAATCCATCACATATTTGTAATGAACTAAACGTATACCCTCAATGACCTTAATGCTTGTTATTCAGATTTTCAAAAGGTCGTTATTTTGAAACTATTTAAACAATTTTCTTAATTAACGAACGCACCCAATATAATTTTATATTGGGTGCGTTCGTTGAAATATTTATATAATATATATTTAAAAAGGAAAATTTATATATATATATTCTTATTTTTCGACTAAGCTAAAAAGACTTGTAAATTGTAGCAAATCCATAGCCGGGCTTAGACTATGTAGTACCCAGGGCAAATATCATTTTGAAGATCCAATATTCTGTCTATCCATAGAAATTGTTCGTGAATAGTATGCTCAAGTGACTAGATTAAACATCATTTTTTCTTTTTTAGTATATATATATATATATAAATTTTATACCAGGAAGTACTCACATCTGTATACAGGGTATCATCACAAGACGCCTCAAGTTTAAGAAAAATATTAGTAGCAAAATAAGTGGATAGCTGTAGAAAAAATGATGGATTGTTTTATGATATAAATGTTTGCGAACTTTCCCTTTCCTTATCTGTGTAAGTCATAAAATGGGTTAAAGACAACCAACCCTCCTCCACTGGTTATCATAAATTGTTTTAACATGCTCCTTTAAAGAGGAAAATACCAATAAATAATTTCACTTGAAAGTTATTGACTACTATATAACACAATTTTAATCATTAGTTTTCTGATGACGTAGCTCATTCTTTTTTTGTGTGGGGAAGGGGTATGGGCTACAGGAACCAAGGGAGGAAAGGAGATTAAATTCCCTTCCTAAATATTTTAAAGTGTTTTTTGTGAAAAAGAATATTGATAACTTTTGGCAAATTTTAACCATTTAGCATCCTCTTAATGAAAATCCTGATTTCTATCATGGTGCACCCCTCAAATGGGGAGGCCCGGATAGCTGCTCTGCATGCCCGGACACTAGTCAGGCCTATAACGATAATGCTTAAGAACTCCCTTCTAAAGCCATGCATGATCAACAAAATTTAGAAAAACCACGTTATGAACAGCAATTTAGCTAATATAATATAATAATAAAAAACTATATATATAGACTTATAAATACATAAATATTTTAAATAGAGACATATTAATTTAATAAAATTATTTATTTTTGATATGCTTTTTTCCTTGCCTGATTCCGTTATACCAATTACAAAATTTATGAGATTTTTTTTTTTTTTTATGTCTTTGGCTGCTTACCAATCTCAGTTTTCTGTAACTTTCCTCAATAGGACGAAATTTTGGTATTTTAATTTAGCAGAAAACAATGTCCTCAGTTTTAAAAATAGTCATTCTTTCAGACATGTCATACATTTTGTGTAGATGATTATTAAATCAATCAGAGTGAAATTCGTTCTTTTAAAAATCACCTTTTTTAAGTATTCACCGCCTATCTTAAAAGACCAGGCTCTGACTGTTAAAAAATACCGCTGTGATTTACGTTTCATAGATAATAGGAATTTCATGCTGAATTAATATATATATATATAATAATATTTATTTTTTGGCGTTTTTAGATATATGGCCACGGAAATGGAAAAAAAGGGGGTCATTTAAACTTATGTAGACAATTAAACAGGAGTCGCACATTGTTTTTAAATGATATAATTTTTTTTATTAATTTCGAAAGAAAACATTCCATTTCTATGCACATACAAAACACACAAAGATGAATGAGGTATCATTCGAAGGGTTTAAACAGATTTTTCATATCGTAATTCACAAATCGCTTCGTATCAGCCCGTTTAATTAAAAATTAATGGAAAAACGTAACACAAATAATCCTTTTCGAATCATATAACTTTTTTTGTATTACCCTAATCACACAAGCATGATTCCAGGTATTTTTAACATTTTTCATTGTCGTTACAGGTTTAAATATTTTGATATATAGTTAATGATTTAAATAATTACAGTTAAATTAATTTAAATCAATAGTATGCTATTAAATGTTACGACTAGGCTAGTGATAATTTGCGCAGTGCTGCACCGTGAAGTTTTCCTAATTGAGTTTAGAAATATGTAAAGGCTCATCAAATTTAAACTGGTTATTCAGTACGTTGGTACTATAACAACTTTAGTTACTCAAGATGAAAGGTAGGACAGTTCAGAGTGTTTCTTAGTGGTTACTCATTAAAGCGGCTAAATTCCAATCAAGGCAATTTCTGTGTGTATTGGTTTCTTCGGCATACAGTTACTGTAATATTGATTCTTTTTCTCCATTTAAGTACATTTTCAATAGAAGAAAAACTATATATTTGTAATTCGTTGTGAAAACTGTCGAATATGCATTTCATACCTTTGTTAAACTTTTTTTTCTTGTAAGTAAAACTTTGCGTACTATACACGTATTTAAAAATTAACTTAATTTTTTTATATCTGTGAGAAAAAATAAATAAAGGTTATATAATAACAATATGAAATCTTAATGCTGTAGTTAGTTACTTTATAGTTACTTTATTGTAGTTAGTAAATCTCTAAAAATATGAAAATTTCTCGACTATCTAAAAATCCCTTAATCAGAACCTTTGTTAGGCCTCTTCCCTGAAAAAAAAAAAAAAAAAAAAAAAAAAAAACTGGTTACCACATGAAATTACAGAAAACTTTATTTCTACCACAAAAATCCAGGTAGGATAAATGTGAAAATTTTTAATTATTAAAGGTATTTTGCAATCTTAATTTATCATTATTATTTTTCTTTTAAAGTTTGTTTCAAGTGCGAAATATTCGAATACAATCTGTAAACATATATTAGTTAAAACAGACATAAGAATTTAATAATACACAGTCACTATATAGTATTTCGAATGCTAACATTATTTCTTTATGCGCATACAAATCGAACAACGATGGATCAGGTATCACTCGAAAAGTTTATACACATTTTTCATATACATTCACATATCGTTTCATATCTACCTCTTTGATTAAAACTTAATGAAAGAAAGTATCACAAATAGTTCTTTTTGAACCATATAATTTTTTTCTGTGTGTGCGTGTGTTACTCCAATCACGCAAACGTGATTCCGGGTAAATTATATTTTTTTTTATTGCTCTTTTTAACCGTTTTTCAGTGTCATTACAAATTTAAATTTTATATATAATAAATTGTTTAACTAGATAAAAATAAATTAATTTAAATTAATGTTATGTTATTATTAAATGTTATGACTGTCCTAGTCATAATTTGAACATCACTGCACCGTGAAGATTGCCTAACAATTTAGTAACTTGTAAAAGTTCAAATTAAAATTGGTTATTCAGTACGTTGGTACTTTAACAACATTAGTTACTCAAAATGAAGGATAGGACAGTTCAGATAGTTTCCTAGCGGTTACTCATTAAAGCGGCTAAATTCCAATTAAGGCAATTTCTGTGTGTATTGGTTTCTTCGGTATATAGTATCGTAATATTGATCATTTTTCACCATTTAAGTACGTTTTCAATAGAAGAAAATCTATACATTTGTAACTCGTTGTGAAAACTGCCGGATATGCTTTCCATGTCTTTGTAAAGCTTATTTGTTTAAGTAAAATTTTACGTACTATGTTTAAAAATTAACTTACATTTTTTTATGTATGCAAAAAATTAAATAAATATAGATTGTATAAGAAAAACATGAAATCTTAATGCTGTAGTTAGCTACTTTATTGTAGTTAGTAAATCTTAATTAAGTTAATTAATCAAAGACGGAATGAAGAATGATTTACAAAAAATTTAATGTGTATTAAGAACATAATGAAACTAAAAATATGAAATTTCCTCTGCTATCTAAAAATCACTTTATCAGAAACTTCGTCAGCCCCATTCCCTGGAAAAAAAAAAACTTGTTACCACAGGAAATTACAGAAAACTTTGTTTAACGTAAAAATTCCAGGTAAGATAAATATGAAAAATTTAAATTATTAAAGGTATTTTGCAACCTTAATTTATCATTATTATTTTTCTTTTAAAATTGTTTCAGCTACGAAATATTCGAACAGAATCTGTAAACTTCTATTTAGTTAACACAAAGCTTAGAATTTAATAATACACAGTCATATAGTATTTCGAAAGCGAACATTCCCTTTTTTATGCGCATACAAAACACAGAACGATGACTGAAGTATCATTCGAAAGGTTTAAACAGATTTTTCGTATCGCACAATCACAAATGTTTCGTATCAGCCTGCTTGATTAAAAGTTAATGAAAAAACGTAACACAAATAATCTTTTTGAATCATATGTTTTTGAATTACTCTAATAACATAAACGTGATTCTGGGTAAATAAATTTTTTTTATTGTTCTTTTTAAATGTTTTTCTTTGTCTTTATAAGTTTAAATATTTTGATATGTAGTAAATGATTTAATTAGTCACAGCTAAATTAATTTAAATTAATATTATATTATTATTAAATGCTACGACTGTTCTTGTCATAATTTGCACAGCGCTGCCCCGTGAAGATTTCCTAACACAATGTAGTAACGTGTAAAATTTATCAAATTTAAATTTGTTATTAAGTACGTTGGTACTTTAACAACTTTAGTTACTCAAACTGAAGAGTAGGATAGTTAGGAGAGTTTCCTGTCGGTTACTCATTAAAGCGGTTAAGTTCCAATCAAGGCAAATTCTGTGTGTATTGGTTTCTTCGGTTTGCAGTATTGTAATATTGATTCTTTTTCACCATTTAAGTAATTTTTCAATGGAAGAAAATCTATATATTTGTAAGTTTTTGTGAAAACTGCCGGGTATGCATTTCATAACTTTTGTTAAAAAAAATTTAAGTAAAACTTTACATGCTATACACGTATTTAAAAATTAACTTAATTTTTTTTTATGTATGCAATAAAAATAATAATAATAATAATAATAATTTTATATACATATATATATATATATATATATATATATATATATATACATACATATATATATATATATATATATATATATATACATATATATATATATATATATATATATAGGTTGTGTAATAGTAGTATGAAATCTTAATCCTGTAGTTTGTTTAGTTACTTTAATGTAGTTAGTAAATCTTAATTAAGTTGATAAAACACAGGCTTAATAAAGGAAGATTTTAGAAATAAAATTTTAATATATATAATGAAAGAAATTATCACAAATACTCCCTTTTTAACCATATATATTTTTGTGTGTGTGACTCCGTTCACGCAAACGTGATTCCGGGTTAATTTCATTTTTTTTGTTCTGTTTAAACGATTTTCATTGTCATTATAAGTTTAAATATTTTTAGATATAGTAAATTGTTTAACAAGACAAAAATAAATTATTTAAATTAATGTTATGATATTATTAAATATTATTACTGTCCTAGTCATAATTTGAACAGAGCTGCACCATGAAGATTTCCTAATACCATTTAGTAACTTGAAAATGTTCTTCAAATTTAAATTGGTTATTAAGTACTTTGGTACTTTAACAACTTTAGTTACTCAAAATGAACGGTAGGACAGTTCAGAGTGTTTCTTAGTGGTTACTCATTAAAGCGGCTAAGTTCCAATCAAAGCAAATTCTGTGTGTATTGGTTTCTTCGGTTTGCAGTATTGCAATATTGATTATTTTTCACCATTTAAGTAATTTTTCGATAGAAGAAAATCTATATATTCGTAAGTCGTTGTGAAAACTGCCAGATATGCATTTCATACCTTTTGTTAAACTTTTTTTAAGTAAAACTTTACATGCTATACACGTATTTAAAAATTAACTTGAAATTTTTTATGTATACAAAAAAATGTATATATATTTAGGTTGTGTAATAGCAGTATGAAGTCTTAATGCTGTAGTTAGTTTAGTTACTTTATTGTAGTTAGTAAATCTTAATTAAGTTGATAAAATAAAGGCTTATTAAAGGAAGATTTTACAAAAAAAATTTAATATGTATAGTAAGAAGAAACTAAATACATGAAAATTTCTCCTGCTATCTAAAAATCACTTAATCAGCAGCCTCGTTAGCTCCCTTCCTTGAAAGAAAATAAGTAAATAAATAATACTTGTTACCACAGGAAATTACATAAAACTTTATGTCTCCCAAAAAAATCCAGGTAGGATAAATGTGAAAATTTTAATTTATTAAAGGTATTTTTCAACCTTAATTTGTCATTTATATTTTTATTTAAAAAAAAAATCAGCTGTGAAATATTCGAACAGAATTTGTAAACTTATATTAGTTAACGCAAAGATTAGAGTTTAATAATACACAGTCACTACATAGTATTTCCAATGCAGACATTTTATTTTTATCCACACACAAAACACACAGTATTGATGAATGAGTTATCATTTGAAGGGTTTAAATACACTTTTCATATCGCACGTTCACATATAGTTTCATATCAACCTCTTCGATTAAAAATTAGTGAAAGAAATTATCAAAAATAATCCTTTTCTAACCATATATATTTTTCTGTGTGTGACTCCAATCACGCAAACGTGATTTCGGGTAAATTTCATTTTTTATGGTTCTATTTAAACAATTTTCATTGCCATTATAAGTTTAAATATTTTTAGATATAGTAAATAGTTTAACTAGACAAAAATAAATTATTTAAATTAATGTTATGTTATTATTAAATGTTATTACTGTCCTAGTCATAATTTGAACTGAGCTGCACCGTCAAGATTTCCTAATACAATTTAGTAACTTGAAAAAGTTCTTCATTTTTAAATTGGTTATTAAATACGTTGGTACTTTAACAACTTTAGTTACTCAAAATAAAGGGTAGGACAGTTCAGCGTGTTTCTTAGTAGTTACTCGTTAAAGCTGCTAAGTTCCAAACAAGGTAAATTCTGTGTGTATTGGTTTCTTCGGAATACGGTATTGTAATATTGATCATTGTTCACCATTTAAATAAATTTTCTATAGAAGAAAATCTATATATTTGTAAGTCGTTGTGAAAACTGCCGGATATGCATTTCATGCCTTTGTTAAACTTATTTATTTAAGTAAAACTTTATGTAACTTGCATTTTCTGTATATATGCAACATATTAAATAAATATAAAAAGACTGAATAAAGAATGATTTTAAAAATAAAATTTTAATGTGCATTAAGAACATAATGAAACTAAAAATATGAAATTTTCTCAGCTATGTAAAAATCACTTAACCAGAACCTTCGTCAGCCCCCTTCTCTGAAAAAAAATTTGTTACTACAAGAAATTACAGAAAACTTTATGTTCACCGTAAAATTTCCATGTAGGATAAAAGTGAAAAGTTTAAATTATTAAAGGTATTTTGCAACCTTAATTTGTCATTTTTATTTTTAAAAAATTTTTCAGCTGTGAAATATTGGAACAGAATATGTAAACTTGTATTAGTTAACGCAAAGCTTAGAGTTTAATAATACACAGTCACTACATAGTATTTCCAATGCAGACATTCTATTTTTATGCACACACAAAACTCACAGTATTGATGAATGAGGTATTCGAAAGGTTTAAATACACTTTTCATATCGCACGTTCACATACAGTTTCATATCAACCTCTTTGATTAACAATTAATGAAAGAAATTATCACAAATAATCATTTTTTAACCATATATATTTTTTTGTGTGTGACTCCAATCACGCAAACGTGATTCCGGTTAAGTTTAATTTTTTATTGTTCTATTTAACCCCTTGAGGGGCACCGTTATATATTATATACCACCTACAATTAATGAAGTTTTACACCAGAAATATTTTATTGAATTTTACTTTTCTAACTTTGGTGGAAAAAAGGCCGTAAAACTGCTTTCACTTATTTTGAAATAGAATTTTTCAAAGATTCCCGTGGGAATTCAGCATTTCACAAACGTAATTGCTTGCCCCTCAAGAGGTTAAACGATTTTCTTTGTCATTATAAGTTTAAATATTTTTAGATATAGTAAATTGTTTAACAAGACAAAAATAAATTATTTAAATTAATGGTATCTTATTATGAAATGTTATAACTGTCCTAGTCATAATTTCAACAGCGCTGCACCGTGAAGATTTCCTAATACAATTTAGTCACTTGTAAAAGTTCGTCAAATTTAAATTGGTTATTCAGTACGTTGGTACTTTAACAGCTTTAGTTACTCAAAATGAAGTGTAGGACAGTTCAGAGTGTTTCTTACTGGTTACTCACTAAAGCGGCTAAATTTCAATCAAGGTAACTTCTGGGTGTATTGGTTTCTTCGGTATACAGTATTACAATATCGATTCTTTTTTCCACATTTAAGTACATTTTCAATAGTATAGTCCGGGTGCTACGGTTGAGAAAACTGCAAATCGTGATAAGAATATACCGATTGGTGAGAATCTACTTTATATTAATACAATGAATTTCAGAGGGGGGGGGGGGGGGGCATCCCGTAAAGTCGTAGGAATTGAAGATGGCGGCTGTTATTCAAAATGGCGTCATTTTCTGAATTTTCTTATTATCCATCATACAAATGTGTGTTTCAGGTCAATTTAGATGTTTTTAACGTCAAAAATTTCGTTTTTAATACATTCTGCCATAGTTTAATCAGTTTGTCTGTCTGTTTGTCTGTCTGTCTGCTCGCCTTACTATGCTCTAACTCGCGTAAATATCGCTACTCGCTTAAATTCTCTCAGATTGTGATTTAATTTATATATGTTATTGAAGTTTACTATAACATGTTCCGAATAAAAATGAACTATATATGTTTTATAGTCCGTTTACAGAGTCCTCAAAAGAATTCCATTACGTTATTGTCTATTAATCCTGGTTCTACGGTTGAGAAAACTGCAAATAGTGAGAAGAATATACCGATTGGTATATTCTTCTTTAGTATCTTCTTTAGTATCTACTTTATATTAATACAGTCCATATAAGATAGTCCAGATAAGTAGTAGGAATTCAAGATGGCGACTGTTATTCAAAATGGCGTCATTTTCTGAATTTTCTTACTATCCATTATATAAATGTGTGTTTAAGGTCGATTTTGATGTTTTTAACTTTAAAACTTTCGTTTTTAATACTTTCGCCATGGCTGAATGTGTTTATGATTTCAGTTTGTCTGTTTGTTTGACTGTCTGTCCGCTTGCCATTCCGTGCTCTAACTCGCTTAAATATCGCTACTCTCTTAAATTCACTGAGATTGTCATGTAATTTATGTATGTAATTGAAGTTTACAATAGCATGTTCCGAATAAAAATTCAAGAGTATAGGTTTTATAGTCGGTTTACAGGGCCCTCGAAAGAATTTCATTACGTTATTGTCTATGGGGGGAAAACCTTTGCAATGCATTTGAATCATGTTATACTTCCAGAAATAAATTCAAATTGACATACATAAGTGAGATGCACTACAAGATACTTACTATAGAATAAATTGTGCATAGTATTTATCGTTTATTTACAGTGACACACCAAAAAAAAGAATAAGCGTGTTTGTAACTCGTGTATAAATTCTATAAAGATCATCAATTAAATCAACTGTTATTAGTGGAGCTGCTAGGTATAAAAAAACTGCATTTTGTTTTAAAGATATCCCGAATGGCCAGTATCTACTTCTTATTAATACAACGCATATTAGAAGTTGAGGCACCATGCAAATTCATAGGAATTCAAGATTGCGGCTGTTATTCAAAATTATTTCCATTTTTATTCCTATAGATCATATAAAAGTGTCTATGATATCAATTTCGACATTTTTAGAATGAAAAACCATTATACCATCATATTTTTCCGGAAGACGGCTATAGAAACAGCTCGAAACGTAGAATTTAACTTTTAGCTTATTAAAGTTCGTGTTTTGTGTACCATTAAGCAAGGTTGTGTGTCTTTATTCACTATAGTTTATGGTGCAATTGTCCAGTATGTGTTAATGAAAAATTCCCTTTATTATACAAGATATTAAAAAAAATTAATGTTACATTTAAAGTTAGAGAATATAAAAACTTTACTTTGTATCATCATATTTCTCATATTAGTTTTTGCAGTTGCACAATAATGTGCAAGAAAGTCCAACCTTTCTACAGCCGCACTTATTTTTACAGATTTTGCACATACATTTTACATCAAACACACTTTTATACGATAAATAGTATGAAAATTGCAAGAATTCCAGAAAATGACGCCATTTTCAATAACACCCACCATCTTGAATTACTACGAATTGTCGCGATGCCTATAAAGTAGATACTCACCAATCGGTATATGGGGCATTCTCATAATATTTTGTCTTTCATGTCCCTGAATAATAATTTTTATTTTAATACACTTTTTTGTGTTTTTTTTTTTTATTTCATATACTGGGGAACATCCCATTGCATGATTGCATAACAATATCAACGCGATAAATAAGTTTTGGACGATGTTGGTTATTCAAATACCAGAAAAATTCATCTACCGTCCCGTGTCCCTGATGCTGATTTTTCAGTTGGGAGCTGTCTGTATAAAATTGTTTCAATAGAAGTAATTCTATGTAATTTTTTTCCAAAACTGGGACAATTGTTTTATCTAAATATGTAGCAAAAAATTAACCTGCACACATTTTTACGGTTCATATTATTTTTTGAAGTCTGTCCCTGGGTTTTTCATCCTTTCCCTCTTGCTAAACTCATACAGAAAATCACTTCAGATGCAGCCACAGAATTGTTTTCAAATTTTTTCTCATGCAGAAGTATGCTAGAGAAAGAACGTCTAAAATTCATTGACAGGAAATTTACTGCAGAATTTAAATCAGCATTTAAATATGAATTTCAAGATCGTGCCTTTATTGGTAGTCTTACCGTCCCCAAGGTTTATTCCTGCACCTTTCGAGGTAAATAATAATAAAAAAAAATTAATTTAATTCAATGTTAACAACTGTTTCTAAAAATCAATGAACATTGTGGCTATGGCTTAGTCTTAAAAGGATTTTAATAAAAATAGGTGGTAATTTTCCTTACCGTTCCACCCTTACCGTCCTTTTTTTTTACCCTTTCGTCCCTTTTTTCCTATACCATCCCCTTTTTTTTTACCTTACCGTGCCTTCTTTAACACCCCTATAAGACAATGTTATACAAAAATTATTATTGTTATTAAAATTATAATTGTTATTAAAAGTACTACATTTTTATTATTTCTTATTTGAATGTCCTGTGGGTACTATGCAAATTCATCATAAGTAAAAATTTAGAAGAAAATAAAAAGTTATAGGGGTAAAGTAGTAAGGAAAATTAAACTCGCAAGTTTAATTTAAACCTCAGTTAAAAAAAAATATTTTTCGCTGCTGACCATTTTTTCTTTATTTTGAATCATTAAGGCATTCGTCTATCAGATTAAAATGTTATTTTAGCAAGTTTAATCTCGCCAGATTTTTTTCCCCAAAAGTCAAAAGATTGTGAGAATGCCCCATATTCTTCTCACGATTTGCAGTTTTCTCAATCGTAGCACCCACACTAATCGACAATAACATAATGGAATTATTTTGAGGGCCCTGTATACGGACTATAAAACTTATACACTTCAGTTTTTATTCGGAACATGTTATTGTAAACTTCAGTAACATATATAAATTACATGAAAATCTGAGTGAATTTAAGCGAGCAGCGATATTTAAGCGAGTTAGGTCATGGAATGGCAAGCAGGCAGACAGACAAACAAACAAACAATTTGAATTCATAAACTCATTCAACTATGACGGAAAGTATAAAAACGAAATTTTTAACGTTAAAAACATCGAAATCGACCTGAAACACACATTTATATGATGGATAGAAGAAAATTCAGAAAATGACGCCATTTTGAATAACAGCCGCCATCTTGAATTCCCACGACTTTACGCGATGCCTCCCCCTCTAAAATGCATTTTATTAGTATAAAGTAGATATTGACCAATCGGTATATTCTTATCACGATTTGCAGTTTTCACCTTATTTTAATCGTGTAGCACTCGGACTAGTAGAAAATCTACATATTTGAAAATTGTGGTGAAAACTATCGGATATGTTTTTCATATCTTTGTTAAATTTATTTTTTTAAGTAAAATTTTACTTACTATATTTAAAGATTAATTTGAATTATTGTAAGTGTGCAAAAAATTAAATAACTAAATATGGACTACATAATAACTGTATGAAATCTTAATGTCGTAATTAATTTCTTTATTGTAGTTAGTATATCTTAATTATATTAATAAAGCAAATATTGAATATGCAATGATTTTAGAAATAAAAAATTCTTATTTATTAAGAAGATAATGAAACTAAAAATAATGAAAAATTCTCGGCTCTCTAAAAACCATTTAATCAGAACCTTTGTCTGCCCCCTTTCTCGAAAAAAAATAAATAAATAAATAAAAACTAGTTACCACAGGAAATTACAGAAAACTTTTAATCTAAGATAAAAATCCAGGTAGAATAATTGGGGAAATTTTAAATTATTAAAGGTATTTTGCAATTGAAATTTTTCATTATTATTTTGCCTTTAAAGTTTTTTTCAGTTGCGAAATATTCGAACAGAATGTGTAACATTATATTAGCTTACACAAAGCTTACAATTTAATAATACACAGTCACTATATAGTATTTCGAATGCGAACATTATATTTTTATGCACATACAAAACGTGCTACGATGAATAAGGTACCATTCGAAGTGTTTAAACAGGATTTTTATATCGTACATTCACATATCGATTCATATCCGCTTGTTTGATTAAAAATTAATGAAAACACATTACACAAATAATCCTAAATATTGCAGTGCGAAAGGTTCATGTGGTGCACTTTTAATTTAATAATAAATATTGTTGTATCTGTACAAATTTGAAAAATATTTTTTATGTTTATTTAAGAATGGTTTGTTTCTAACAAAAACTAAAGAGAAATAAACGGTCAAGTGCGAGTATTACTCGCTCTCAGAGGGTTCCGTACAACAAATATATGAATTATTAACTGTATTATTAAAAAAACTGTTACTGGAGGAAAAATAAGACTTTGTAAAAAACTGCACAACGTAGGGTTTGGTATAGCTGCATATATACTAGAAAAAGTATGAATGGGTATACCATAAAAATTTAAAGAGATATAAAGCCTAAATAATGTCAAACATTGCTATTGTGTATAACTCTTATTTAAATCTTATCTTATCTGTTTATGAGGAACTTAATTCGGTACTGACAATAAAAGTAGTGCATATTTAAACTTCATTTGATTATATGAAGTAATGATTAAATGGGTTTTTGGTTAAACTAAATTTAGCGTCGTAATAATTTTTTCTTTTTACAGTTTAGCTAAAACAAAACCCTTGTTCAAAGTTTAAACTTGGCATTTTGTTAAGCGCGCTTCGAAAGGAAGTCGCAAAGTAGCAACGCCGCTTTAGTCCATGCCATGTTTTATCCAGATATGTTTTAAATAAATTTAAAGACACGGGAGGCGCATTGAGAGATCTACTCAATAAGAACTAGTCCATAGAATCTCATAGTATTTACGTGATTAATTCTAATTAAATTAGTCTGTTTTTAACAATTTGAAGTTTATTGCTTTTATACTGCTACTGGGCATTGCATTACACAAATTAATCATTAAAAGTTGTTATCTAGGATTTAAAAATCGATAGTACATAGAGTACGCCGACCCTGTCATTATATATGTCCAAACCGCCCGTGACTTTAAGGGTTAATATCTCGGCTAATTACCGACGATTTTTTTTTCTAAAATCGTTGTCAACAATGCTATTATACATCTGGTACGATAGGTACCGCAAGCGCTTCCCAACATTTTTGCTGAATGCCCGCAAATTGAAATTTGTGTGTAACTGAAAAATGCGCTTTTCTCAAAAACTATGTGACCTAGGCTAATCGCTATAATTTTCCTGCAAGGTTTAAGTCAACGCCTACTACCTCTAATTTTTTCATAATTTTAGTTTGAGTACATACGGAAATAGATGGGTGGGGGTTGGGGGGGGGCATATTTTTGAGCTACATTCTCGACGATATCTCTGCAAATATAATACCTAAAATTAAAAGAAATATATTTTTGAGTTCAGCGTTACGAAAGCTTTCACGCGATGCAAAGAAATTATGTCTTTTCCCAAGCAACTTCATTAGCTCATCTACATTTTTCTAAAAATATTTGTAAATGTTTTATATTCTGTAAATATGTGGGTCAATAGTCTTTATTACTGCCCCAATTTGAACTTTCCACGTTTAACACAGAATTTGTGTACAACCTTTTTAAATATAAGTAAGCGGAATCCAGGCTTTTAGTCATTCCAGCCATGAAAAGCGCGAAAGTTTTAGATATAAATACAGATATGTTATAGTAAGCAAAAGGAAAACTCCATTTAATAACTCCAATATTTTTATTAACCCCTTAGGAACGAACGTCTTTTACTGAATTTTTAATCTTTTATCACCAGTTTTTTAAAACACAAATTTTTGCCTCATTGAATCGGGAAAATGCTCGGATTAAATAAGGCACAATTTACAATTTATATTTTCTGTTGAGAATAATCACTGATTCTGAGCACCATACGCAGAAAGAATACCGGTCGCTCATCCCCAAGGGGTTAAGAGTGGACTTTGAGGAGAGGGAGATAAAATATCAGTATGTACAGCGATAGAAAAAGAAAAGAAATAAGCATGAGGGGCGAGAGTAACGATGAACAAAGGGTATTTTTACATTGCGGAGACTTTCCTGAACAGGAATTTTACACCAATTTGGGGTCTGGATGAAACAGAATTAAGGCAATAACATGAAAAATTAAGAAGAAAAATATTTAGATTTTGAACAGGATTAATAAGTTTTCGAATTTTAGTGACAAAATTTTTTAATGCTTTATTTTTTAAAGAGAAGCTTAGAAGGGCATTTAATGGGTTTAAAACTTCTCCCCGTACACACAAAAATTTATACAGGCAAAACCCATTGTATTAAGATAAATACATGATAGGTAAAAAAATCCCTGCCGGCCCGGCCCACAGACGGATGTATATTTCGAAGTTAATTATACTAATTTCGCCAACAAAAATTAAATCATGATTAGAGATTTATCCATTTTAACAATTTTATCTGGTCGCTTTTGACGAGTGTTTATTTCATTTTTTTTTTTTTTTATAGCAGATGGTTTTATCAGAATCATGTTAGGGAGGTATTCAAAAAAGTACTTTTCCATGCTCAACAACTCTAAATTTTCTGGCACATTTTCAGATTCATTTTTAATAGAAAAAATATGAAACTTGCTCACGTGATTTTTGAAGACATTTATAAGGGACCTGTGTTTTTATTTTTCGTTCAATTACTTAAAACTTGATTTATGAACAATTATTTTCTCAGTAGGACAATATTTTTCGTTTCTAACACAATCGATTCGGGAAATTCTGTTCAAAATGCCCACTTTGACATCATTTTTTGAAATATATTCTGCCTCTATCAAAAAAGCGATCATTGCGGTACATTATATAATTTCTGAATAAGAGAATCTACCAATTGGATGCGTTTGAGAGCAAAAATGAATTTAAAAATGAGTCAGAAAATAAGCAGTTTGGATTTGAATACACCCTTAATAAGATGATTTTTTTCTTCAACCGCTATGTATTTTTAATTTGTTTTTGCTTTAAGAATTGGCCCTATCAAAAACTTGTCTATATAAATGTTGAAGACAATATTAAGAAGATATATGATAAATTCATGGAGATTTTATATCTTGTGAATTGACGGAGTTATGAAAATTTTTCTTCTTCAACACCCCTTTTTTGTTTTCGCTTTTATTTTCCTTGCAGTACGAATTGGTCCTATCAAAAACTTGTGAATATAAAAGTTGTAGATATTATTAAGGAGATATATAATAAAATTAATTGGATTTGATATATTGAGAACTGACGAAGTTAGGAATTTTTTTCTCAACAAAAACCCTATTTTTTGCGCCCCTTGAGTCCATTTTTAATTTTATCAAAAATCTGTGATACATAAATTTTTGGTCCTATTTTTAGAAGTAATAAAAACTTTAAACTGATTTGATATGTACAAAAATTAAGAAGTTATTGGGTTTTTTCGGTTTTCACAAAACCCCTACCTATTTCCATCCCCTTCGTCCGATTTTGCACATTAACGAACTTGACCGAGATTTTATACCCCTTGATTTTATGTATCAGTTTGGAAGAGATTTGTGCAGAATTGTGGAAGTTACCGTGTCCAGAAGAAAGTGATATATATAGATAGATAGATGCATAGATAGATAGATAGATAGATAGATAGATAGATAGATAAAGTTTTTTACTGGGGGTGATTTTGGGTTCTAGGGGTCATGATCGGTGTAGATCTGCAAAAATTTTTCAGAAATTCCAACATAGGGGAGAATGTAATAGGTAGTATTTCATACGAAATCTACCTAAAAACGGAAGGAAAAACATAAACAGCACCCACCTTATCTCGCCCCAGGGCCAAAACTAGTGGGGGGGCAGAGGGGGCACGTGCCCCGGGCGCCACAGGCAAGGGGCGCCAAATGAAGGATTATACCTTTGGAATCGATCATTTTCTTCTGATGGACTCATGGCTTTAATTTATTATGAAAGCCATGAGTCCATCAGAAGAAAATAACTCGGTTAAAGCGGAAACTTGGTTAAGCGGGACTCGGATAATCGGAACTCTACAGTATAAGCAAACACTGTAAATAGCCGGTAATACATGCGAATTCTTTTATGTGAACGAACTATAATTGCAATAAACGTCACATTCAATTTTTGTAGCTCAGTATTACATATTTTATGATTACATATTTTTAATTTTAAAATAAGTCGGCAATTACAAAATTAGTAAAATTCTCTTTATAAATATACTTTGAGGAAGAAAGGGGGGGCTCCAAAATTCATGTTTCCCCCGGGCGCAAAAAAGGCTAGTTTCGGCCCTGTCTTGCCCCTCCACCTCATCAGAAAAAAAAAATATTATATATATATATAGATATATGTTCAAGAACTATTTTAAAACTTTATAATAAAAGTCCATTTCTCAGTGTAAAATAGAATGAATGAAAAGTACGTGTGAAATAATAGCAGACAAGTTCGTGTGTTACATTTTCTAATGTTTCTCAGTCCTATTCTTTTATTGTCATGTTTCTCTGTGTTCTAAAAAAAGGTAACTAACGCTGTCACCGCCGCAGTAAATGAATTTTTCGTGACATGGGGTCTTACTTTGGTAGTATTAAGAAAAGTACTGCACACAAAAATATGAAAATGGTAGTATTATAAAGCAATCTATACTCATATTATACAGAGGAAAAAATTGTTTATTTGTAGGAGGTAAGCTCAGTAACTACCGAACCGATTCCAAAAGTAATGGTATCAAAATGATGGTGTTTGCCCAACTTAGAACATAGGCTATATCTTATGTCGGTGCCACTACCCCAAAGGGGGTGCAGGAGCAAAAAACGTTCTAAAAATGCGATTTTTGCGTTACTGAAGGGCCTAGAAATATGAAATTTGGAATATTAGTTGCTTACAAGTTATAAATGATGTCTAAGAACAGTTCTTAAACAATTCGAAGTTTAAAAGGGGTGAGACTGCACAAAAAGTGTTCTAAAAACGTTCTAAGTGGTAGTTTCTACATAATCTCAGGAAATACCGAACCGATTCCAAAAGTAATGGTATCAAAATGATGGTGTTAGTCCAACTTAGAACATAGTCTATATCTTATGTCGGTGCCACTATCCCAAAGGGGGTGCAGGAGCAAAAAACGTTCTAAAAATGCGATTTTTGCGTTACTGAAGGGCCTAGAAATATGAAATTTGGAATATTAGTTGCTTACAAGATATAAATGATGTCTGAGAACAGTTCTTAAACAATTCGAAATTTAAAAGGGGTGAGACTGCACAAAAAGTGTTCTAAAAACGTTCTAAATGGTAGTTTCTACATAATCTCAGGAAATACCGAACCGATTCCAAAAGTAATGGTATCAAAATGATGGTGTTAGTCCAACTTAGAACATAGGCTATATCTTATGTCGGTGCCACTACCCCAAAGGGGGTGCAGGAGCAAAAAACGTTCTAAAAATGCGATTTTTGCGTTACTGAAGGGTCTAGAAATATGAAATTTGGAATATTAGTTACTTGCAAGATATAAATGATGTCTGAGAACAGTTCTTAAACAATTCGAAATTTAAAAGGGGTGAGACTGCACAAAAAGTGTTCTAAAAAACGTTCTAAATGGTAGTTTCCACATAATCTCAGGAAAAACCGAACTGATTCCAAAAGTAATGGTATCAAAATGATGGTGTTAGTCGAACTTAGAACATAGGCTATATTTTATGTCGGTGCCACTACCCCAAAGGGGGTGCAGGAGCAAAAAACGTTCTAAAAATGCGATTTTTGCATTACTGAAGGACCTAGAAATATGAAATTTGGAATATTAGTTACTTATAAGATATAAATGATGTCTAAGAACAGTTCTTAAACAATTCGAAATTTAAAAGGGGTGAAAATGCACAAAAAGCGTCCTAAAAAACGTTCTAAATGGTAGTTTCTACATAATCTCAGGAAATACCAAACCGATTTAAAAAATATTGGTGTCAAAATGATAGTGACAACGTTTGCTCTAAGATAGGCTATGTTTTATGTCGGTGCCACTACCACAAAGGGGGTGTAGGGGCAAAAAACGTTCTGAAAATGCGATTTATGTGTTACTGAAGGGCCTAGAAATATGAAATTTGAAGTATCAGCTACTTATTAGATATAAAGGATTTCTAAGAACAGTTCTTAAACAATTCGAAATATAAAAGGGGTGAAAATGCGCAAAAAGCGTTGTAAAAAACGTTCTAAATTGCAATTTCTATGCAATCTCAGGAAATACTGAACCGATTTCAAATATAATGGTGTTAAAATGATGGTGACAAATCTTGCTCTAAGATAGGCTATATTTCATATCTGTTTCCACTACCCCAGAGGAGATGCAGGAGCAAAATGAGCGAAAAGCGTTCTAAAAACGTTCTAAATGCTGATTTGTGACCAATATCTCTGAAAAAATCAAACTGATTTCAAAAGTAATGGTAAGAAGTTGATGCTGACAGCCTCTGCTCTAACATAGATGCTATTTCAAGTCGGTATCACTATCACCTAGACGTTGCAGGAGCAAAAAAGCATTCCAAATTTCGATTTTTGTGATTGGTAGGGGCTAGCAACTTAAAATTAGACAAAGTACATATTTATTACATATAAATGATCTTTAAGAACAGTTTCGAAAAAATTGGAAATTTAAAAAGGGGTGAAAATGCGCGAAAAGCTTTCTAAAAACGTCCTAAATTACGATTTCTACTCAATCTCAAGAAATTCCAAAGCTATTTCAAAAGTAATAGTTGCAAATCAATGGTGACAGTCCCTGCTATAACATAGGTTATATTTTATGTTGCTGTCACTACCATCTGAGGGTTGCAAAAGCAAAACATGTTCTAATTTGCGTTTTTTGCATAACTGAAGGGTCCAACACTTTGAAATATGGCATGTTATTTACTTACAAGATGCAACTGCTTCTATGAACTGTCGAAAGAAAATTTCAAATTTAAAAAGATGAAGTGAGCGAAAAGCGTTATAAATTACAATTTTTATGTAATCTTATCAAATACCAAACCGATTAAAAAAATAATGATAACAAATTGTTGGTGATAGAACCTGCTCAAACATAAGCTATATTTTATGTCTGTGCCACTACCACCAGAGGTTTGCAGTAGCTAAAAGCTTTCTAAATTGCGATATCTGTGATACTGAAAAGGCTAGAAACTTTAAAGATGGCATGATAGTTACTTATAAAATATAAATGCCCTCGAAGGACTGTCGAAAATAAATTCGAATTAAAAAGCGGTGAAGTGAAGGGGAGGTGCGAAAAGCATTCTAAAAAAGTCCTAAATTACGATTTCTACGCAATTTCAGGGAATATAAACCAAATATAAAAGTAATAGTTGCGAATCAATGGTAACAGTCTCTGATCCTACACAGGCTATATTTTATGCCGATGATTCTACCACCTGGGATTTACAGAAACAACAAACGCTCTAAAAAAGGCCTTTAAAAGCTTTCTAAATTACGTTTCTGTGGAATATTAGGAAATAACAAACCAATTTCAAAATTAATGTTGGCAAATTAATGGTGACAGTTCCTATTTCAACATAGCCATTTATGTTGAGAGAGGTGGTGGAACTTGGAATTTGACATGATGGTTAATTTTAAGATGTAAGAAGATGGTTTCTAAAAAATTCAAAACTTCAAATGAATACTGAAATGAGCGTATATTAATTGAGCATAAAAGTTTCAAAATATTTTCTAAATTATTACTTATTTAGTTTTATTTCGTTTTATTAATTTAAGTCTCATTTCTGCCTTATGCAGTGTAACAATGATGTTTAATCAAACTGTGTTTTAAATAGTATTTTTTTTAATTATTCCTAAAAGTAATAAGTACCTTTTAATAAAATAAAATATTACCTTTTAATAAAATAAAAATTTAGTTAGTACCTTTTAATAAAAATTAGACATATAAATATCACTTGGCATATTTCAAACATTACGCGAGCAAAGCCGCGGGTTTGCTAGTGTTTGATAAATACATTTTTAAATAATAAATAATAAATACGTTTTTAAATAAAAATTTTATTTTAAGCGATATTTAATGTTAAAGTTGGTCAAAATCGTTCTATTAAAGAAGTTTTACATTAGCAAAAACTATACATAAGAATTTAATCCTTTTTTCTAAGGATATACTACATTAGAAGTTTCCGGTGTGCCGACTGCATTTATTTTTTTTATTATTTGGCTAATTTTTTAGGGCTAATTTCCATTAAAATCCAAATTTGCAGCTTTTTGAGAGACTATTTTTTACATGTTTTAGAAAAGATTACAATTTTAAATTGTTGCCAATTGTAAAACAGCGCAAACAATAATATTTCCTTCAAAACAAAAATATATTTACATGGGACTATTATAAACAGGGGGAAAAACTTTCAAATTAGAATTAAATGATTATGTACTAAAAGCAGGAAAATATTGAAAATTACGTCATAAAATCTATATTTAGTACATGTGAATATTAAAAGAGAAAGAAAATTTTAAGATAATAAATCTATTAATCTGTGTTAAGTATCTTAATTGGAGGAAATTATCTCTTATTTAAAATGACAAAATAATAATATTGTAAAACTGTTTAAATTTAAAAATATATTCACACGAGACATTTATTTCATATTTGGAGATAATATTTTTAACTATTGTTGTGAATTTTAAGAAAGCGCAAATATTTTCTTTCTAACAACAAAAGTATTTTCACTTGAATATTAAAAAGAGAAAGAAAACTTTTGTGAAAATTATATCAGATATAAAGCGATACATTTAAAATGTCTTATTTAAAACAATTTTCTTATATCGTTGTTAGAAAAATACCAGGAGGATAAGACTCTGTTTACATAGTTCATTTTATATTACACCCCTCCCTTTTTTTTTTAAATGTTTAACTCATCTTATTTAATCAAACATGAAAACAGTCAGTAGTTGTTTAACAGCAGCTGATCCCGCCTTAAATTTCCGCAATCAAAAAGAAGTGAATAGAAATCTATTTACAAGGAGATCGCCACTGATTTTTTAAATTATAGTTCAGTTTCTGCAATCTTTTTACAGGCGATCAAATTAACGTGTTTCTACAGTTTGCGGTGTCTCAATGGGGATTGGCGAGCGTAGCTCGTAGATGACAGTAGAGGGCAAAGCCTCCTTAGTATACTAAAACATGCTTTCTAAACATTTAAGCCTATTAAAAAAAATCCGCTTAATAACGAGAAACTTTCTGACTCATGTTTAAACATAAAAGTGTCAATACTTGCGGGCATGGTTATTGAAGCGATACGGAATTGTACATTTTTTTTCCGATAAATAAAAAACACCTCGAGTTAAACGATTTTTATCCCATAACGACATTTGGCGGCCTTGTCTGAAAATTTAGTTCAAAATGCTAACTTTAACAGCCTTTTCTGAATAATCCTCTGCTTTTATCGAAAAATGGAAAAAAAAAATTAGATTTCCTAGTTTCTGAAAAAGAGCAGCTGCCAATCGCATGCGTTTACATACAAAAACGAATTCGGGAATGCGTCATAAAGCTGTCAATTTTGATTTAAGAATATTAAAATGATTTTTAAATAGTGGGTAACTTTAATAATATTAAAAAACCATCTAGAAATTGCGGGTTAAATGCCAGTCCAGAGTGTTTATTGTGCAGTTAAAAATTGTCTCTTATCTATCCAGAATTTTTATATGCATTACTGGGCCGAAACTAGCCTTTTTTGCCCCCCCCCCCCTCTTCCTCAAAGTATATTTACAAAGAGAATTTTACTAATTTTCTAATGGCCGAATTATATTAAAATTTAAAATATGTATTTCAAATGAAAATCAAATTTCAAAGTAATTGCTTTAAAGGCGCAAAGGCCAACATAGTGAAAAAGATTCCAAGTCGGGACTCGAACCCGGGCCATCAGTATAGCGCACTGACGTTCGACCGACTAAACCACTTGGAACGATACACAGCTCGGAAAATTTCTCACTATTATATGTTGGCAAGTCTACAAACGCAGCACAAGATGGGATATTTATCGTGAGCCACCGACCCGGGGCTAACACGCAACATAATTAAATCCAGCATCGATAGAAACTAGATTAATACATGGAAAATTCCAGAGAGAAACATTCGCCTTGGATACAATATTTCAAATGAAAATCAAATTTCAAAGTAAAAAAAATCCCTGCCGGCCCGGCCTACAGGCAGAGGTAGATTTCGAAGTTAAGTATACTAATTTCATCAACAAAAACTAAATCATGATTAGATATAAATCCACTTTAACAGTTTTATCTGTCTGCTTTTGACGAGTTTTTATTTCCTTTTTTATAAAATAGCTGGTTTTATGAGAATCATGTTAAGGCGATATTAAAAAAAAATTTTCCATACTCAACAACTCGAAATTTTCTGGCACATTTTCAGATTAATTTTTAATAAAAAAAAATATGAAACATGCTGACGTGATTTTTTAAAAGATTTATAAGCGACCTGTGTTTTTATTTTTCTTTCAATTAATTAAAACTTGATTAATAAACAATTATTTTCTCAGTAGGGCAATATTTTTCGTTTCTAACAAAATCGCTTCGGAAAATTCTGTTCAAAATGCCCACTTTGACATCATTTTTTGATATATATTCTGCCTCTATCAAAAAATCGATCATTACTGTACATTATATAGTTTCTGAATAAGAGAATCTAGCAATTGGATGCGTTTGAGAGCAAAAATGAATTTAAAAATGAGTAAGAAAATAGACAGTTTGGATTTGAATGCACCCTTAATAAGATGATTTTTTTCGTCAACCGCTATGTATTTTTAATTTGTTTTTGCTTTAAGAATTGGCCCTATCAAAAACTTGCCTATATAAATGTTGAAGACAATAGTAAGAAGATATATGATAAATTCATGGAGATTTTATAGCTTGTGAATTGACGGAGTTATGAAAATTTTTCTTCTTCAACACCCCTTTTTTGTTTTCGCTTTTTTTTCCCCTTGCAGTACGAATTGGTCCTATCAAAAACTTGTGAAAATAAAAGTTGTAGATATTATTAAGGAGATATATAATAAAATTAATTGGATTTGATATATTGAGAACTGACGAAGTTAGGAATTTTTTCCTCAACAAAAACCCTATTTTTTGTGCCCCTTGGGTCCATTTTTAATTTTATCAAAAATCTGTGATACATAAATTTTTGGTCCTATTTTTAGAAGTAATAAAAACTTTAAACTGATTTGATATGTACAAAAATTAAGAAGTTATGGGGTTTTTTCGGTTTTCACAAAACCCCTCCCTATTTCCATCCCCTTTGTCCGCTTTTGCCATTAACGAACTTGACCGAGATTTTATGTCCCTTGATTTTATGTATCAGTTTGGAAGAGATTTGTGCAGAATTGCGGAAGTTATTGTGTCCAGAACAAATGATAACACAATTGCTTCCGGAAATTCCGTTCAAAATGCCCACTTTGACATAATTTTTTGAAATATATTCTGCCTCTATCAAAAAATCGATCATTGCGGTACATTATATAGTTTCTGAGTAAGAAAACGTACCAATTGGAAGCCTTTGAGAGCAAAAATGAATTGTAAAATGAGTCAGAAAATACGCAGTTTGGATTTGAATACACCCGTACTTAGATGATTTTTTTCTTCAACCGCTATGTATTTTTAATTTGTTTTTGCTGTAAGAATTGGTCCTATCCAAAACTTGTCTATATAGATGTTGTAGACAATATTAAGAAGATATATGATAAATTCATGGGGATTTTATATCTTTTGAATTGACGGAGTTATGGATTTTTTACTTCTTCAAACCCCCTTTTGGTTTTCGTTTTTAATTTTTTTTGCGGTACGAATTTGTCCTACCAAAAACTTGTGAATATGAAAGTTGTAGATAATATTAAGGAGATTTATAATAAAATTAATTGGAATTGATATCTTGAGAATTGACGAAGTTATGAATTTTTTTCTCCCAAAAACCCTATTTTTTGCTCCCCTTGAGCCCATTTTTAATTTTATCAAAAATCTGTGATACATAAAATTTTGGCCCTATTTTGAGAAGTAATAATTGGAATTAATTGGAATTGATATCTTGAGAATTGACGAAGTTATGAAGTTTTTTCTCCCAAAAACCCTATTTTTTGCTCCCCTTGAGCCCATTTTTAATTTTATCAAAAATCTGTGATACATAAAATTTTGGCCCTATTTTGAGAAGTCCCCTTGGTCCGATTTTGCTCATTAACGAACTTGACCGAGATTTTATGCCCTTTGATTTTATGTATCAGTTTGGAAGAGATTTGTGCAGAATTACGAAAGTTATCGTGTCCAGAAGAAAGTGATATATATATATAGATAGATAGATACATAGATAGATAGATAGATAGATAAAGTTTTTTACTGGGGGTGGTTTTGGATTCTAGGAGTCATGATCGGTGTAGATCTGCAAAAATCTTTCAGAAATTACAACATAGGAACGATCCCAATAGGTAGTATTTCATACGAAATCTGCCTAATATGTAATCATAAAATATGTAATATTGAACTACAAAAATTGAATGTGACGTTTGTTGCAATTATAGTTCGTTCACATAAAAGAATTCACATGTATTACCGGCTATTTACAGTGTTTGCTTATACAGTAGAGTTCCGATTATCCGAGTCCCGCTTAACCGAGTTTCCGCTTTAACCGAGTTATTTTCTTCTGATGGACTGATGGCTTTCATAATAAATGAAAGCCATGAGTCCATCAGAAGAAAATGATCGATTCCAAAGGTATAATCTTTCATTTGGCGCCCCTTGCCTGTGGTGCCCGAGGCACATGCCCCCTCTGCCCCCCCCCCCCCTGCTTTCGGCCCTGATGCATTAAACTTATCATATGAATAAACAAGAATAACAAACAAAATAATGGGATATTTTTTCTATGCTCCTTTCTGCCAGCATTAGATTAAACATTTCAAAAATCTTAAAGGTAATATTCTTTAATGAAAGCTGAATGCACTATTTGGATAAACTATCGTCGATTAATTCATAATACAGCCGATCTAGTTGGTGCTTACATAAATAATAAATGGTAAATGAATTAATAGTTTCCATGCGTATATTCCGTAAGATAACCTTTTTTTCTAAACTCTTTTACTGAAAATACGATAAATCTAATATATATATATATATAACCATTAATTAAACATTACCGACCACCAACAAAAACCGCGATATATATATATCTATTGAACTTTCTGTACAAAAATACCATTGAAGGATAATGACAATGACCAATAATATGAATACATAAACACCACATAATATATATATATATATATATATAATGTTTATTATTATTAATGATTATTTGATTATTTTCTATAACATATTTAAATTTCTTGTTATTATCTATATTTGTTTGTTATTAACTATAACATATTTAAAAACGCATTTAATACAAGATTCATAAATTCTTCAAAGCTGTTTCTCTAACCACTTGGAAATACTTTTTCCCCCCCTAACACGCCGCCGCAAGGCAAGACAAGACATCTGGGGATAATTCTATTTGCATCTTTTGTTAATGACCGGTGACTGATTACTGACCAGACTATATTTCCGCTAACTATTCGAGTCGAGCATACAAGGACAGAATGAGTGGAAAACGGGTTTTAAATACATTCTTTCTTTTATCGCAGTATTTCTTCGAACTATAGGTCCGGTATTTCTAGCACGATAGACCCATTCAGATGGCTAAATAAAATGTTATTCGCTCAATGAAGAAGAAAAAAATATCTGTAGCAAATCGAATTTTAACAAATTTATATGCGTTTTTATTTAAAAAACTAATATTCCATTGAATACATTTTATTTTAATTCAAATGTTAATATGTGTTTATAATTCTTTTATTTCTTATGATAAAAAACGATGTGTTGATAGTTTAAGCTGACAAAACAATGTCAAGGATTTTAAAAAAAAGTAACTAATACTTGTGTGTACCAAGTTATATGAAATCTACGTTTACAAATAAATACACCAATGAAAAGTATTTTTTCACAGAGACTAAATATATTATGGTTTCGATTTAAAAAAAATATCTGAAAATAAAAGATAATTTATAGATTTAAAATTCCTGGAAAGCGATATAAATATTTATGGATGCAAATTTTTAAGTATAAATGTTATATACATAAGATAATATACTGACGTGGAAAATTGAACAGCGAAGTTCTTAAATTTGAAATGCAATTTTTTATAAAAATATTAAAGAACATAATATGTTTCCATTTATGGTAATTAATTTTATTATATGCTAAATATATAAACACTTTTTTGGCTCTTAATGTTCCAGTTCAATATGTATAATTAAGGTCAGAATATCTTTCTTTTAAAAAAATATGTATTAATAACAATTTTTAATGTTGTTTTTATGTCATTCTGTGTAAAAATGCAAGCAAAAAATTAAAATAAATCCAAACTTTTCTAATAAAAAAAACGTGATTTAAATAGTTCTAACATTTTAATCACAATAATACTTTGTTTAAAATTTAAGGTTTAATTGCGTATTCAAATGTAATTCAAAATTAGTTTCTTATATGATTAAAATATACGTTTTCTTACACAAAAATAGTTAAGTTAAAATATAAGTTTTATTTTAAAGTTTATGAGTGTAAAAAAAAAAGGAAAAAAAAGGAATCAAACACGCACATACATAAACATGGGATTGGTTTATCAACTGAAAAAATGTTAAAATCTTATTTGTTTTTCTTTTATATGTGATAAACTTATGTTATGAGAAATATTTCTCTGTGCCTAAATCCAAAATGGCACATACAGGAAGTTATTTTTAATTTCGGATGAATGTAAAGCTGGTGTTCTTATTCACGCACTATGACATTGAATAGCTCAGGAAATGCTTTCAAAGTGGATATTTTAAAAAGATTTTTCGCATAGAACAAAATCCCTTCTAAAATGTTTTTTCCAGCATTTTTATCTTTCCAATACTGTATCTCTGAGAATAGTTGTAGTTGTAAAACCAAAAATATCTTGCTGTAAGATGCGCACACAGCTGTGCACACAGAGATCTTTTAATCCCATTTAATACCCATGACTGTATCTTGTAAGGCATGAGAGAAAATAACAAGGATCCCAATCAGGGCCAAAACTAAGGGGGGGGGGGGGGTGTGCTCCGAGCGCCAGAACGAAGGGGCGCCAAATGAAGGATTATACCTTTGGAATGGATCATTTTCATTTGATGGACTGATGCCTTCCATCATAATGGCTGTTTCATAGAATAGGGGGGGGGGGGGGGGGGGGTATTTTTTTTCTGAAAAAAAAATGGCCATTTTTTTACTCATTCTGACCAGAAAATCAGAGTTCTAACTTTTTACGGCTGCTCTTAATCTTTCAAAAAATGGCCATAATAAAGAAAAAAATGTCATCCCCCCCCCCCATTCTGACCAGCAAATCAGAGTTCTAACTTTTTACGGCTGCTCTTTCATCTTCACCTAACACTTCATTTAAAATGGCTGTTTCATAATAATGGAAGCCATCAGTCCATCAGAAGAAAATAACTCGGTTAAAGCGGAAACTCGGTTAAGCGGGACTCGGATAATTGGAACTCTACTGTGTATTGCATTTTAATGATCTTTAGAATATTTTTGTTGGTGTTCAGAGGGAGGGTTCAAGATTCCCGTGACTTTCCCCTTGGATCTGCCATTGTAGATTACGTAATTTAGTATTACATATTTTAAAATTTAAAATAAGTCGGCTATTAGAAAATCAGTAAAATTCTTTTTGTAAATATACTTTGCGGAAGAGGGGGGGGGTGCCAAAATCCATGTTTGCACCGGGTGCAAAAAAGGCTAGTTTCGTCCCTGATCCCAATTTCCCATTTCGTGAGGGTAATTGGGATCAAACAGGCATTTTTACCTGAAAAAGACACTTTTTACCTGGTAATATGATACATTTAAAATAATTCTTTACACATTTCAAGAGACCAGTACGCACTGAGTAAACTTATACATATCATTAGTATATAGTCCACTTCATTCTCTGGCAATTAATTGTCAAAGTTCAAATTGTCAAAAAAAGTTATCCTAATCACCCCTGCCTCCCCTAATTGTTTTGTCATCTAAATTGTTTTCTGAACGTTTAACCGTAATTTAATAGATTTAAACTGCAAAATTTAATAGGGTATTTAACACTCTTTATTTTTTACTTTTATTAACATTTCTACATTTTAGCTTTTGAAATATTTCACTGTTGCAGTTCCCCTATAATAACTGTGAAGATCAAAATAAAAGGAAAAATTTTCTTTTAATAAAATAACGGAAGCTTTCTTATATTATGAGGTGTTTTACTCAGTATGCCTTTTCAGTTGAATCAACTGGATATACAACTTTGATACAAGTTTGCTTATCTTGGAATTCGTGCAGAGATCTGTTGTCTATTATGTTTCGGGGCGGGTTAGTAAAACATGTGCAAAGTGTAAATCATTAAGAGTTCTAAAGTTGGGTTCTAAAGAAAGTGCATGTGCGTATTGGAAATTTGGGGGAAGTTCTATAGGGAGAATCCTATACTTTGAGATTTTAAAATCATTCTTCTTTTAAAAATTAAGACTATCTAGATTTTTTAATATATGGTTCCTTCTAAAGAAATACTTACAATAATATTTAAAAAGAGATATAACTCATAGAGTCAATGATGTATGTAATAATCCCAATTTTGTATCTCTTGCTTATATAATCTTTTAAATTTATTCCAATGACATTTTCATTTCATTATAATTATCTCGCAAGACTTGCAATAAAGAAATGAGAAAGTATTTTAAATTCAGAAAATAAAGCGATAAATGACATTTTTTTTTATTAATATCCTGATCTCACTTCCAAATTTATATTAATTGCTTTGCAAGTAATTTTGCATTATTATGGTTCAAACAATGTGCGTAGATTTTGTGTTGAATTACTCAATTTATGTATGCTCCCATTATCAAATTAAATTTTTTGAATTCCTGAATTCGCTTTGTTTACGATCAAACTTTAATTTACACTCTCTCTGTAATAAAGAGAATAATTTTCGAGAAATGAATAGTATATGATATTTGAATGCTTAAAAAATAGGTCATTGCAATAAATAAACTAAATTAAATACTCAAAGAAGAAAAGAAAAAGCCTTAACACATTGCTTAAATCAAAACTTTTTTTAAAAGAAATATTTACGCACATCTTCTTTTTTTCCAATCTATTTTGAACTCTAAATATTTTTCTTTTCCTAATAGCACTGAGATTGATTAAATTCTATATTGTTTTATGCATAGAAATTTGCGTAAGGCGCATTCAGAAATTCTACTTTTTAAAATATGAAGTGCTTATATAAGTCAGTCAATTTACTATTTGTTGAAATATAACTATATTAGGATACTTGGATTTACGGAACCGTTTTCGAAAGTGAAGTTATCCTAATAATTTTTTTTTTTTTTTTTTTTTTAAACCTTTATACATAATAGAAAAAGTGAAAAAATTTCTTTGTAAGATCGGCCTCAGCTATCCAACACAAAAAACATTTTAAAATATTGAAATGCAAATGCGATACTTTAAAAAAATTGTTACACAGAATTAACATTAGCGATCGGGTATTTTCGCACGAGTGAAGTAGCCTCTTAAGAACAGGGCTTAATTTCTAACAAAAAAAGTACCGGGGTCCTTATATTTTGCGGTGCAGGTACTAACAACTGTACCGTTCCCACTCCCTCCCCCTGTCACTCCAATCTGCATATTTATATTTTGTACATTATTTACGAAATTTAAAGCATTTTTTCTTTAGCAAAATAAACATTTTATTCCAATCTGCATATTTATAATTTGTACATTATTTGCAAAATTTAAGGCATTTTTTTTCTTCTGTAGCAAAATAAAAATTTTAAATATATCTGTCAGCATATACTTTAGCTGTCCACTATTCCATTTTTCCCACTTCTTCCGAATAGCAATCTTTGCCTAATTATAATGTTAATTGCGATTTTTTGTTAATTCTACGATTAAATATGGTAAGGATTATGATTCGGACATAGTGTTAACATATAAAAAAAAGAGATAGTTCGTAGCTATGCATTTTTTATGAAAAGATAAATGAAATTTACAGAAATTAATATTTATATGCTGAAGAATAGAACAATGTTTTCAATTTCCTATAAAACTTGCATACCTTAAACTATAATCGATTATTTCCGCGTAACAATTTTTGTGGTGAGTCCCTGAAAATCAGATTAAATTAAAAAATTGACACCATTATTTTAAAGATTAGATGCTTTTATAGACAAAGGGGAAACACTGCTCGATTGCTTTCTGATAGAATAACAATACATGGCAATTGTATGGGGAATTTTCACAATCTTTTGACTTTCGGGAATAAAAATCTGGTGAAATTAAATTTGCTAAAATAAAGTTTTAATCTGATAGACGAATGCCTTAATGATTCAAAATAAAGAAAAAATGATCAGCAGCGAAAATTTTTTTATTTAACTGAGGTTTGAGTTAAACTTGCGAGTTTAATTTTCCTTACCATTTTACCACTAAAACTTTTTATTTTCTTCTAAATTTTTACTTATAATGAATTTGCATAGTACCCACAGGACATTCAAATAAGAAATAATGAAAATGTAGTGTTTTTAGTACAAATTTTTGGTATAACATTGTCTTAAAGGGGTGTTAAAGAAGGGACGGTAATGTAAAAAAGGGGAATGGTATAGGAAAATAGGGACGAAATGGGAAAAAAGGGGACGGTAAGGATGGAACAGCAAGGAAAATTACCACATATTTTGGGCAGATCATGTTAAGACTAAGTGTTATCCAAAATGTTCATTGATTTTTAGCAACAGTTATTTACATCGCATTAAATAAATTAAAAAAAAAAAATAATTTACCTCGAAAAGTGCTGGAATAAATATTTGGGGACGGTGTGACTACCAATAAACACACGATGCTTGAAATTGATATTTAAATGCTGATTTAAATTCTACAGTAAATTTCCTACTAAAGAATTTTAGTCATTATTTTTCTAGCATACTTCTGCATGAGAAAAGAGTTGACAAAAATTCTGTTAATGCATCTGAAGGGATTTTCTGTATAATTTTAGAAGAGGGATTGTAAGGAATCTAAAACCCAGGGACAGAGTTTAAAAAATAATAACAACCCTAAAAACGCGTGCAGGCTAATTTTTAGCTACTTATTTATATAAAACAATAGTTCCAGTTTCAGAAAAAAATTACATTGAATTATTTTTATTGAGACAATTTTATCCAGACAGCTCCAAACTTAAAAATCAGCATCAGGGACACGGGACGGTATAGGAGTTTTCCAGGTGTTTGGACTCCCAACATCGTCCAAAACATATTTATCTCGTTAATATTGTTGTGCAATCATGCAATGGGATGTTCCCCAGTATATGAAATTAAAAAAAAAAAAAAAAAAAAAAAAAAAAAAAAAAAAAAAAAAAAAAAAAAAAAAACACAAGAACATGTACTAAAACAAAAATTATTATTCAGGGACATAAAAGTCAAAAGATTGTGAGAATGCCCCGTATCTACTTACAAATGAAAGTAACTTCGTAAAATGTGCAAAGCAGAGGCTTAACATGGACAGCGTTCATGATACAAAGTAAATAGAAAAATCACTAACGTAATTTTTATACTTACGTAATAGGAGACAATAAACCTCAAACAAACAACAACAACAAAAAAAACTGATGCTCGTTGGATAAAAACAGAAAATATTCTTTTCAGGTTAGATATCTAAATAATAATAATAATAATAATAATAATAATAAACGATAATTAAGAAAAAAATCCAACCAATTAAAAATTATCCTACTGTAATAAAAGAAAATCGAACTGAAAGCAAATTCATTTTTCAGTCTCTTGAGTGGAGCCGTATCAATGCAAGGCCGACATAAACTTGCAACTATCACCAGAATAGAAAAACACGATTTCTGTTTTCCTTTCATTCTGATCAAAATGATTCGAAATAGAATATAATGCGTAATTTTGAAGGAGGATTTTTTTTTTTCTATACATGAATAAATAAAATTTCGAATATAAGACAGATTGAGCTCCAAATCCAAAAATTGAGTACGTTTTATCTCCATCTCCTAATGTCACACATAAGTGTTTTGATAAAAAAATAATGCAAAAACTTGGAGATTGGAAGGAAAGGAAAGGGTAATTTAGGCTTCGGTTTTTCGGAATTACGAGATGGCAAATCATGGTTGGGGGGAAAATGCGCTCCGGAACCCTGCATTTATGAGCTCTGGTGAATTTCGACTAATGTTTAAATATTTACTGAAAACAGAGAAGTGCCAGATTTGGGCTCCGGTTTTTCTCCGACGCAAATTAAACCCTGCAAGAGGCTACTTCAGTCAGGCGAAAACTGTCAGTCAGGCGCTATGTTAATCCAATGGGAGATATTTTTTAATATATCTCGTTTGCATATTTTAATATTTGTGAATGATTTTTTTTTTCATTGGATAGCTGAGATCGATCTCTACATCGGCCGTTTTTTACTTTTTCGCTTTTGTTTTCAGGTATTTTTAATTAGGACCCTTTCACTTTCGGAACTGGCTTAGAAAGTGAAAGCATCATCATAAAAAAATCTGCAAAGAAAATCGAAAAAGTAAAAAATGGCCTTTGTACAGATCGACCTCAGCTATCTATTGAAAAAACACTTAAAAATATTAAAATGCAAACGAAATTATCTTAACTTAAATTTCTCCCATTGGATTAGCATTAGCGAACGGGTGTTTTCGCCTGACTGCAGTAGCCTCTTAAAGGATCGCTTCAATGCAGCCATTGAAGAAAAGCGGCTATGTTAAATTTGAAGATTGAGAGGTTTTGAGATATTTGATAAATCGGTAGGTCAAACCTTATACTTGCTCGTCGCAGCTTTTTTTTTTTTTTTTTTTTTTTAAACTTGTAATAGAAATATTTTTTTTAATAAATTCCTTTAAAAAAAAAAAAAAAAAATCACCAATTTAATACACTTAAATCAATTTTATTTGAGCCTACCTTGCTGTGTTAAAAAATCGAATTATAATTCCAATTCTGTTTTGTTAACGATATATTTTGTAATGAATGTTATCACAGGACTCTAGCGATGACGACTATAAAACAATTGAAAATCCTACTTAGTAATGTCAAAACTATGGGAAGATTAAAAAAAAAAAAAAACTTATAGACTTTACGTAACGAAACAAACTGCTGTTTTATATAATTCTAATTTAAGTTTCATACTTTTCAAATTTGTCAGATTTTAATTTTATTTATTTATATATTTTTATTCCTGTGTAAACAATTACAGATTCTTTAAAGTTACATTAATTTTTGAAAAGGCCGAAACCCTGAACTACAAACACAAAATACCTCACGATATTCTCTTTTCTACGATTTTATTTATTTATTTGTTTCTGTGCATATGTGTGTCTGACTCTTTCAGTTTTATCGGTGCAAGAGTGTTCTAAAAATAACCCCCCATCCCTCATTTGACAAATTTACATATTTATTTTTAAACATTAAAGCATGACCCGGGTAGGTATATTTATTGAATTGATTTGGAATTGAACAGCTTTTTTTTTTTTTTTTTTTTTTTTTTTTTCGATAAATGAATTACACCTTGAGTTATAAACGATTGTTTGATCATGGCGACTTTTATCCGCGACTGTCACTTCCGGAAATATAGCTCAAAATGCATGGTAAAACTATCTGAAAGATTCTCTGCCATTTTATATAAAAGGGGAAAAAACCTATTTAATAGTTTCTGTATAAGAATACTTGTCAATATCATCTTTTATAAATAAAATGGAATTCAAGAATTTGTCATAAATTAAACAGTTTTGAACAACATAAAATCTTAAAGGTAATATTCTGTATAGAAAACTAAATGAACTGTTTAAATAAAGTCTGATAATTAATTCTTAATGTAACTGATCTGGTTGATACTCACATAAACAAGTAGAGTGGCATTAATTCATATGTTTTATTCTGATAATCTTTTATTTTCTAAAATTTTTACTGAGAGTACAATAAAGCTAGAAATATTATTAAATATTTTTTTCCAAAGAAAATAACAAGAACTCATTAATTTTGTTATTAATAATAGTTTTTTAAAAGGGTTTTGTTCCTTTGTCATAATGTTTCGCTTTACCTGTAACACGTATTTAAACATCGATTTGATAATTGATGCATCTTTTAAAAAAAAAATTTAAGATACAGAAAAAAAGAAACAAGAAAAAAATATCGATTTTCTAATACAGTATAATATATATACATTTTTTTAAGTTGAAATTTATCTGAATATACACTAAAATCGTGTATTATTTTGAAAAAATGTTTCTTTAAAATATGAACTTTAATTTGATTTGCTGGTCTATTCTAGTTGGATTCGAAAATTCATTTATGATCATTTCAGCTTTTTCAACGCAAACGATTCCGAAGTTTATACTGTATGGCTTGTTACTACCTAGCTGCACATGCTTGTTCCTGTCAAAGGCTTAATTAATGACTTGCAGTGGGACATTCTACCTATGTCTGCTTATATTAGATAAAGGGCAGGCGAAAGCAGGTTTTCAATTGCCAAACTATTATTCAGTTTCCCGTTTCTTCAGACGAAGACACTCGCGAGCTAATGCTAACGCTCTGGGAGGTTCTTTTCAAGTAAACGGGAGCATTTCGACTTTTTATTATTATTTTTAATTGAATAGTCTCTATATTCGTCCATTTTATTTTATTTTTATTTTGGGTGCAATTTTTTTTTTCTTTTTAATAAAGTTACTTTTATTTTCGGAACGGGTTCCGAAAGTGAAAGTGTCGTTATAAAAAAAAAAAAGTAAAAATGGGCCTAATGTAAATATCAATTTCAGCTATCAAATGCAAAAACAAACAAACAAACAAAAAATATCGAAACGCATTTTCTTTCTTTTTTTTAATTTTTAATTTTTATTTTTTTATGAAATATATAGGCATATGCGTCCTTGAGATCTAACAACGGTAATTATTGGTTAATTGTCTTTGTATTGTACGATATAAAACTATGTAAATACTGAAACTAAACAACCAATTATTTAAAAATTTTGTCCATTGATTCCTCTCCTTCTAACTTATTGGATTATAGAACATGCCTTAATCTCTACCCCTGATAATTCAGATCCAGTTCAATAGCCTATTTTGATAGTGTTAAAGCATACACTGTAAAAAAAAAATTCGACCAGTTATCCCGTAGAAATCGGAAAAATAGTTGCCCTTATCGTACCGGAAACTTTTCCGACCTAACTCGGAATAAAATCCGTAAAAAAGGGAAATAGTCCAAAAAACGGTATTTTACGGATTTTACTCCGATTTTAAGGATTTTATTCCGAGCTGGGTCGGAAATTTTTCCGGTACGATAAGGGCAATTATTTTTCCGATTCCTACTGGAAAACTGATCGCATTTTTTTTTTTTTTTTTTTTTTTTTTTTTTTTTTTTTTTTTTTTTTTTTTTTACAGTGTATAGATTTGAGAGACCTCAAGTTTATGAATACTTTGACCAGGGCCCTGATTACCTATGTCTCAATCTAGCCCTCCCGGTGAATACTTATGATCAGTTTAATTTTCCTAAACTATATTGATAGCGTTAAGAAGCTATTCACTCAAGCGAAAACACACGCTCGCTAACGTTATTCTTATGAGAGATTTTTTTTTTAATATCTCGTTTGCATTTCAATATTTTAAAAAGATTTCTTTTTTTTACATTGAATAACTGAAGTCAATCTCTAGAAAGCCCGTTTTTTACTTTTTCGATTTTGTTTGCAGTTCTTTTTTAATAGGATACTTTCACTTTCGGAACTAGTTTGAAAATTAAAGGTATTCTAAATAACTTCTCCAGTGCTGTACAAAGATATGCAGCTATCCAATGCAAAATAATAATAATAATAATAATAATAATAACAATAATAATGTACAAATATTAAAATGCAAGCGAGATATTTAAAAAAATTCTCTTATAGGAATAACATTAGCCAGCGTGTGGTTCCGCGTGAGTGAAGTACACTGTAAAAAAAAAAAAAAAAAAAAAACAAAAAAAAAAAAAAAAAAACAGACAAGTTTTCCTGTAGGAATCGGAAAAATAGTTGCCCTTATCGTACTGGAAAATTTTCCGACCCAGCTCGGAATAAAATCCGAATAAAAAAGGAAATAGTCAATAAAACGGTATTTTACGGACTTTATTCCGATTTTACGGATTTTACTCCGAGATCGGTCGGAAATTTTTCCGGTACGATAAGGGCAACTATTTTTCCGATTCCTACAGGAAAACTGGTCGCATTTTTTTTTTTTTTTTTTTTTTTTTTTTTTTTTTTTTTTTTACAGTGTAGTCCCTTAAAAGTGCGGCATAACAAATTAATACTTTTCTGTTTTTACATCATATGTTTTTGAAAATGTCATTAGATATTTATATTTCGATTACCAGTGGACTCTGAATTTCTATAACAAATGTAATACTTTTGCAAACTTTACTTTGTACCTGTAAAAAAGATTTTGCTGAACTAAATTTTCCACACCATGAGAGTTTTAAGAATCTGATTTTAAAAGATTTTTATCAGTTGTTAAAAATACTATATAGATCTGGATTTTTTTTTTTTATTATTATTCATTTTGTATTATCTTAAAAAACGTATTTGACGACACTTTTGAAAACTGCAGTATTTTAATACATGTATTTTTATTAAGTTTTTTTTTTCCTGTTTATAAATTAGATATATCTTTGATTATACAGCTAATTGATGGTTAGCATATTCTTTTTTATGGCTCGTTTGACGACTGATTTAAGTGATATATAGTGAATTTTATAAAACAGATAATTCTTGTATATATAAATAATAATAAAAAAATTGCTCAGTTCTCAAAGAATCTGAATTAAATATCTGAAATTTTTATAACTGTGTTTGAAAATTTTGTTATTGTGACTGAAAATTTAAGAGTTATTTGTAAATAATCAATGCATACATATGCAATGTTGTTGTTATTAGCGATTAAACAGAAAACGTTATAAGGTATTATTTATTATTATTATTATTATTATTATGTTTTATTATTATTATTTATCTGAGTAATTGTAGTAAAATTTGCATGAATTTTGAAAAAAAAAATAAAAGATTGATTCCTATTTTTTTCAAAATTCCTATCATTTCCTATCATTTTGAAAAAAATTATGATTGTGTAACTTACCACCTTTATCATCTGATTTCTTCAATTGTCAAAACAAGGTAACTATTTAAAGTCTTATTCTAATATGCAGTTCCTTTTTAATTATAGACTCAGGGAGGGGGGGGGGGAAGAGTTATTAGAAAAAATATTTTAATTCTTATTGGTAATAAACTTTTACGAAAGATCAATTCTTGCTCCAATCCGAATTCCATGAATCTAGGTATAGGGGTAAGAGAAAATGGATTTTATGTGGAATGAACAAGCGACTTAAATGAAAGATTCTTTTCTAATTCTTGTACACTTGTTGAGTAGCCGCCATGCATCTCAGACAAAAATGTATGGTTCTTCGATGAATACAGTACATCTACTACTGATTTTCTAATATTTAAGATTCGCATAAAAAATCAAGAACTCCCCCCCCCACACACACACACACACCACCTATAAAAATGCCTCACAGCTACGACCAATATTGACAGAATTTGAAGGTAAATCCCGTTTTGCAGAATAATTTGCATGTATATATATCTAACCTACTATTTCATTACAAAAAAAAAAAAAAAAAAAAAAAAAAAAAAAAAAAAAAAAACTTAAAAGAAAATCCAACATTTAAAAAAAATTTTATTAGGGGATTTAACTGAACAATGCGGTTACAGAACGTTGGCAGAATCTTACTTTTTAACTGTAATAGATTTCTTATAATTAATATGTTTTTAGATTGCACACTAGCAACTCCAAAAATCATTTTAATTTTAAAATATAAAAATGTATTCAAATAAAGTTTTGAAATTTATTAAAAGCAATACTTTTGTATCAGCACCAAATCAGATGTTAATATCCGAAACAATCGATAAGGATATCGTTAATTTACAGAAGTATTTTTTTCTGATTATTTCAGCGGTTTTAGAGAGTAATTAGATTACTTGTCTATTAAATTTGTTTTATATTTATATTATTTATAATATTTTTTAGTTATTCATAAAGTTTCAATTTCGTTATGGAACACTATTCGAAAATATATGCTAGACTATTTATATTGTTTCGTGTGTAAATGGGTTAATATTTCGTAATAGGAAAGAATAGTGCAATTCTTTTATGTAATTTTTTTAATTAATATTACAGCATATACTGTATACACGCATATCTGTCAACTCGTACGGATTTTTGTTACGACTAAAATTCAATAGTAAATTTTGCCTAATACAATCTATGAAGTTTAACGATTACTTACACTTTAATGAGGTAATAGTCTTAGGGGTATTTTTTAGGGGTATAGATAAATTTTAGGGGTAACAAAAATCCGTACAAGTTAGCAGCTATGTATACGTTTCCCTTGGTCATATTTTATTTAAAAAATCAGTTTGAACAATTTCAAAGAATAAAAAAAAAGCTTTCGACGTGTATAAAATCTATAAATGGATTAACAAATTTTGCTAAAAAGCTGCCTACAGTCAAGCTTAAAACATACTTAAAAAAATCATAATTCAACAAACTTAAGAAATTTAATAATTTAAAAAATATTAAGAATGTTTATTGTGTTTCCGTTTATTTTTATTTCTTCTTTTTACAAAAATATCAAAAGGAATTGCATTGCAATAAAGTCGGAATTTTGAAATAGAAATTATTAATTTAATATACTAAAAAATAGACAAAGTGATTTTATTATTGGAATTATAAATTGTTTTAGGTATATTCAGCGCCATGCAGTGTCATGCCATTTTTCGAGCATACACTATTATTTTTCTTTTGCACGTTCTCTTTTCCGAGTGCGCTATTCTATTTGTGATAGCTCCATCATATTTTTATTTTCTAAGATAAACAAGTACTGCATCTATTCTTAATTTTATTAAAACTTTTATTTCTATTTTCTTCTTTTTTTTAATTCATACTAATAAATTATTGCACCTGTTTATTTTTCTGTTTTATACACTGAAAAAAAAATTATAGATACATGATTAAAATATGTTTATAAGTCTAATTACATAAAAGGAATGCATATATGAAACAATTATCAGGGTTCTTAAAATTGAACCTTCTCCCCAAAAGAAAAAAAAGCTTTTAAACATTTAAGTTTAATATTTTGTTACTTTCAATATACTTTTAGTTTATTTTGGTACAATTTCTGTTTATCAATAAGAAATATTTATTTACAAATAGTTGAAATAAAAAAAACCATTTTAAAAATATAGAAACGATACTGAAATGTTACAGACTATTTTTAACCAGAAATACATTTATTATCATTTTGCATTTAGAAGAAAGTATCTTTTTACGATGTTATAAAAAATTTGCTAATATTATAACATTGTTTATGCATTTTTTATAATTCTTTTTAAAATGCACATTTCTGTTTAAATTATATATATATATATATATATATATATATATATATATTTAATTGTATGAGACTGAATCGACAAAAAACTCTTCTTTGACTTGTGAAAGAGTCCTTTCACACCTAATCCACTCTCCCTCTATCTGAAAATATGATTAATACTTGTGAAATATTCTATAACACGACCCACTGTTCTCTTGACCTATGTCGCCGTATATAGTAGGCTAAGAATGCGTAATCTACGAACGCATAGTATCATTGTATGACCATGTGCATTTAAAAAAGATTACAAATATTTCCTGAGAAATGGCGGAAAAGAATAAGGAATTCCCATCCATAGAACGTTATATTCAGTGCCTAATTTAGTAATGTAGGGTTCCAAGCACGAAAACTTCAGTGAGCTCATATACACAGATACTATATGACTTCTTTCTATTGATTGATATATCCTTATATAGTATATAAATATAATCAGAGAATTACTACTTTGAGGTTCTCTCAATAAACAAGTAAATGAAGAAACTGCGAACAAGAGTGCCCAATTTATACATAAGTGAATTGTGGATATCCACTAAATCTTCAATCCCTTCTTTTAACATTTCCCGTATTTCATGAATTTCATAGAAATTTTCACACACAGGCACAAATGTATGCATATGTGAACATTTCCCAGTCGTATTATCTCAGTATCTAATGTCAAGAGAAACCACAAGATTTTGGGAGGCTGCAATTTTTATACTTATTTTAAATCTTCTTTTTTTTAGATGCGTTCGTAATTATATAAATATGTAGCACCTATAATCGTCATCTGGCTCGTCCGTCTGACCGCATATAACAGCGCAGAAACTACACAACCGAATGGTTAAAAATTTAGTATGTATAATCCTTGCAGAATTGTGTCGAGTTATTTCACATTTTTTGAAAACCGAATTAAAAATTTAAAAGATATTAATAAAAGTTTTCTTCCTTCTATTAAATCCTGTCATACGTAATTAATTCCCTCATATCCTCTGATAGGTCATGATTCAATTTTGCCATGGTGATTACGTCAGATTTAAGATGAAATCATATCATTTCCGTATTATTGGATTTAACGCATATAATAAATTTTATATTCATGTATTTTTGCATGAGAGTGCAACAGCTATTGCATCAAAATCTGAATGTTTACAAAACTAGCTATAATACGTCATTTGCCACATTTGACGTACAATTTCCGATTTTCTTTTCTACTAATTTTTTAATTCGTTACCGCAATAACACGTGAACCCTGGGTATAAACACTATTTGGGTCTCCATTCTTGTGTTGTGTAGTACGTGAAACGTTTGTAATTGTACTCGAATGGTACAATTTAAACTTTGTACCGGCCTATTCACGAAATTAATTTTATTCATAAATGCACAAAATTTGCATTTATATTTAAACTCAAATTTCAGAAAATGGAATTTTATTTCAAATTTTTCTATTAAAAAGATTCTTAAAATTGGTAAAGATTTTCGCTATAGAGCAGTGAAGAAAAATATGTTTTCGCTTAAGAATTAATTTTAATTAAGGATGTATATGTATAAGTTATATAAAAAAAAACCTGATAAATTCCATGGCACCCGAAATAGTACTATTTAAAAATTACACATGTTTAGATGTAAAAATGTCTTAGTGAAGGTGCAAAAAGGCGCGAGTTTCCAATTGCAGTGCAAAAAGGAAAAAATAAATAAAACATTGGAACACGCTTATATAACGTTTAATTGCATGTATGATTGGACATTTTTTAGACGTGATTTTCATGATATAGAATTAACCCATAAGTCGCGTTATACCTTTCTTGGGCATTGCGAGGTAGTTTCAAGAAAGGTATTAGTTTCTGGAACACAGTAGTGGTGATTAAGAGTTACCTATCTTGTTATTGTACGATATAAAAGTATGTAAACAATGGAACTCAACAGCTAATTTCTTTCAATTCTGCCAATTGACCCCCCCCCCCCCCCCTTTCAAGCTTATGGGATCATGGACCAATGTCCCGTTTGCCGATTCATAATACTGGCCCTGTGTACGCTTAAATCACAGTTTAATTGGTCTACCTTATGTTTATAGGGTTAAAAGTGCGACATAATAAATTAATACTAATTTGCTTTTACATTGCGGTCACTTGAAAATAGTAATGAATTTATATTTCGCTTAAAATCGATTCGAAATTCCTTGATAAAATGTAATAATTTCGCAAATTTTACTTTGTTCTGTACGTGTAAAAAAGTTTTACCACGCTAACTTTCAACAGAATAAAAATAAAACTGTTGCTAAAAATTGCGTGTTTCACGAAAACCTATTTTTTTTTTGTTCATTTTCTTTCATCTGAAAAAGCTTTTTGACCCACGCTCTTGAAAACCTCAGTATTAATAGGTATATAGTAAAACATTAATGTATTTTAATTCATATTGGGCCCCACTAGTGGCAGAGAGGTTCTGCTCTCGAAGCTGGTAGACGGGAAGTGCTGGGTTCGAACCCAATCGCGCCCGTCGGCCTAATCGTTCGGAGTTTTCGTGGTTTTCTTCGAACCTTGGATTTCCAAGCATTAATACGGGTTAGGTTCCCTTAGAAAGACCCCCCCGCCCCACGAAGGGCATCCCCCTTAGGTCATATATCCCTCGTGTTGATAATTGGCCGTCATAAACACAACCAACCAACCTTTAATTCATATCGATTTTTCCTCCTTGTTTATATATTAGATATATATCTGATTATATACGTGTGAACAGCTGATTTAAGGGATATGTAACGCTTTTTTTTAATCATAGATAATTACTGTTATAGATATTATTAATAAGAAATCATCAGTTGTATGGAATCTGAATTAAAATGCATGGAATTTTTATGATTGAGTTGAAAATATTTCGAGATTTTAAATGAAAAATAAAATGATAAATGCATATATATGAAAATTGCTGATGTTGGCTATTAAACAAAAAAAAAAATTATGTAAAATTATTAATATTATTTTAAAATCTGAGTAATTACAGTAAAATTTATATGCATTTCATAAAAAATAAAGGGTTATGATTCCTATTTTATTTTTCTTTCTTTAAAAGAATTTCGAAGAATATCTTCTGTAAAGGTAGAAAAAGGCAAAATATTATTTTCTCCTGACCAAAACCCTTTTCAAAGTATATGTCTTCGGACTAAAAATAACCGCTCTTTTGCCTAGAGCGATTGTACCCCATACCTTGACGACATCTGGCCGTGGTCACTCACACTGGAATGCCAGACTTAAAATTTCCTAGAAATGGGCAGGAAACGTTAATAGCCATGATCATGAGAACAGTTGTATCTTACTCCGTGTTTCAGATAGGGGGAAAGTAACATTCAATGTAATGTATTGTATTATGAGTTAATCCATTAATTTTTTCGTTATGTATTAACGTATTTTTCTCTCGCAAAGAATGCACATATTCTATTGCAATACGTATAATTGATTTCAGAATACACTTCTTTTTTTTTTTTAAATATGCCCCAATAGCAATTTTAAATGTTGATTTTATAACATTCTGTATTAAAATTTAAGCAGATAATTAAAATTAGACTTAAACTTTCATAATAAAGGCCTGATATATACACACACACACATATATATATATATATATTATAAAATATTTAACTTTAAAAAACGCGATTTTTCTAATGAAAAAAAAAATACGAAACCTTTTAAATATATTTTTAGTAGCAAATTAAAAAATACTTTTAATATAATTTCTTATCTTAAAAATGCCATATGAGTTCGTATTTTGTTGGTAAAAAATTCAATGTCAAACTTTTGAAAGCATCAGTATTAAACCGACGATGTTTATTTAGTCAATACCAGAAAAATAAAATTAAACAATAAAAAGTTTAATTAGCATTTTGTTTTAATAACACATATATGGGGTAATATTAAAATATGAAATTCCGAAATACAAATAACTCCAAATTTGATTTTAGGATAGAAGATTTTGATCGTAATTTTATAATATTAATGAATAATGACACAAACGCCATAAAAATTAAACAATATAGAGTGATAAAAAAAAATAAGATCTGGCAAACTTTAAGAAATGGTAAACCACGCCACAACAAACTATTTTTTATATAGGAAGCCAAGGTCGAATAACATTTTCTATTGTCAAAAATACAGGGTGTCTCTCTCCCAGCACCACAGGAACTCCATTTGGCGCCCGGGGCGGAAGAGCTTGTTACATACCATTGCCGCATAATGATAATAACTGGCAAAAAAAAAAATAAAATAAAATAAAAAAAAAAAAAAAAAAAAAAAAAAGCAAATATTTCGGATTGACCATCGGTCAGGAATGTTTATATGGGGTTGAAAATTTTATCTTATTGGTTCTACATTTTTTCATTTGGAGGGGGGTCGTGTCGTTATTTTATTAAGGCTCTCAACTGCTCTGCTCAACAAGCGCAAACAGTTTTGACACATTTACAAATTCATTTTTTAACGGAAAAATATAAAATTGGAAGGCCTAACTATGGAAGCGATTTGGAAACGAACTGTGTTTTCCATTTTTTGTTAAATAAATTACCTATTGAGTTATAAACGATTTTGATCACGTAACAAAGACGTTTTTCTCCCTTCGCTGACTGGTTTTCTGCTTTCTTCGGGAACTTCGGTTCAAAATGTCCACTTTGACACTATTTTCTGAAAGATCTATTGCGTTTGCAAAAAAAACGGAAAAAACAGTTCGATTATATTGTTTTTGATGAACAAAAATTGCTAGTTTCATGCATTTCCGAACAAAAATAAATTAAAACTTATGTCATAAACTTGCCCTTTTGGATTTGAGAACAGCCTTAAGACTTAACAAGCGTTAATACAGGTTAGGTTCCCTTAGAAAGACCCTCACGAAGGGCACTCCCCCCTTACGGTCTATATCACTCGTGTTGATAATTGGCCGTCATAAACACAACCAACCAACCTTAAGACTTAACTATGATGGTATTGCATTGAGCATTTCAAAAACCTTAAAGGTAATATCTTCTATTCTTTCTTTATAGAAAGATATCTATTCTTTATAGAAATCTAAATAAACATTTTAAATAAGCTTTGATAATTAATGCGTAATGAAACCGATCTCATTCATACTCACATAAACATGTGGGAGGGCTACTTCATTTACACGAAATGACCCGCTTGCTACAGCTAATCCAATGGAAGAAATTTATAAAGGTATCTGTTTGCATTTCAATACTTTTTAAATGATTTTTTTTTTCTGCATTAGATAGCTGAAATCGATCTGTACAAAGGCCGTTTTTTATTTTTTATTATCTTTTTATTTATTTTTAGCTCACAGGCTGTCAAAGCCTGAGAGCCTATGTGCCCGCCTGTTCTGTATTGTATGTACGTATGTACGTAAGTAACGCGATAACTCTTGATAGAAATATCCAATTTGCTTCAATTTTATTTTCCAGGCTCATTTTGATAAGGCGCTTCCCTGATTAGTTATGGGGGTTCATTGTTTAAGGATAAAGGGGAAAAGGGGGGGTTAGTGCCCCCCTTAATTTAGATAAATGGGTTTTTCATGCAGAATTATCCGATTTGCTTCAAATTTGGTATACCCGTTTATTCTGATAAGGAGCTTTCCTGATTAATTTGGAAGTACATTACTTAAGGATAAAGGGGGTAGTGGGGCTACCCCCCTTGATTTATATAAATGGGTTTTTCATGTAGAATTGTTCGATTTGCTCCAAATTTGGTATACCAGTTCATTTTGATAAGGCGCTTCCCTGATTAGTTTTGGGGGATCATTGTTTAAGGATAAAGGGGGGAAAAGAGGGGTTAGTCACCCCTTAATTTAGATAAATGGGTTTTTCATGCAGAAATATTCGATTTGCTCCAAATTTGGTATATCGGTTTACTATGTTGAGGAGCTTCGCTGAAAGTTCATTACTTAAGTATAAAGGGGGGAAAGGGGAGGCTAGCCCCCTTAATTTAGATAAATGGGTTTTTCATGTAGAATTGTTCAATTTGCACCAAATTTGGTATACCAGTTTATTATGTTAAGGAGCTGCTTTGATTAGATTTGGGGGTTCATTGCTTAAGGATAAAGGGGGAAAAGGGGGCTGATCCCCCACCTAATTTAAATAAATGTGTTTTTCATGCAAAAATATTCGATTTGCTACAAATTTGGTATACCGGTTTATTATGTTAAGGAACTTCCCTGATTAGATTTGGGAGTTCATTACTTAAGTATAAAGGGGGATAAGGGGACTAGCCCCCCTTAATTTAGATAAATGGGTTTATATAGAATTGTTCGATTTGCTCCAAATTTGGTATGCCGTTTTATTGTGTTAAGGAGCTTCCCTGATTAGATTTGGAGGTTCAGTAGTTAAGTATAAAGGGAGAAAAGGGGGTCAAGATCCCCCCCCCCCTTAATTTAGATAAATGAGTTTTTTATGCAGAGTTATTCGATTAGCTCCAAAGTTGATATACCGGTATATTATGTTAAGAAGGTGCCTTGATTAGATTTGGAGGATTATTGATTAAGTATAAAAGGGGACGGAGGCTAGTCACCCCTTAATTTAGATAAATGGGTTTTTCATGCAGAATTATTCAATCTACTTCAAATTTGATATACCAGTTTATTCCGATATGGCGCTTCCTTCATTTGATTTGGAGGTTCATTGGTTAAGTATATAGGGGGGGGGGAAACTGGTCTAATCCCTCTTCATTTATTTTGTGAGGGGCATTATTCTTTGAAATAAGACTATAATAACAATTAGTGTGAATAGCCTGTGAGCTCAATGCCATCAGTTTAACTGCGCACCTTTCTTTTTCTTCTTTTTTTTTATGAGGATGCTTTCATTTTCAAAACTGGTTCCGAAAATGAAAGTGTCCTTATTAAAAATACCTGTAAACAAAATCGAAAAAGTGAAAAACTGTCTTTGTAGAGATCGATTTGAGATATCCAATGCAAAAAAAAAAAAAAAAAAAAAAAAAAAAAAAAATCATTTAAAAATATTGAAATGCGAACGAGATACCTTTATAAATTTCGCTCATAGGATTAGCATTAGCGAGCGGGTCTTTTCGCTTGACTGAAGTAGCGTCCCAATGAATCGGTTCCATTTCTGATAATCCTTTTATTTCTGAACTTTTTACTGAGAATATGATAAAGTTGAAAATATTCTTACATTTTTTTTTTTTTGAAAGAAAATAAATAAACCCTTTAATTGTATTAATAAAAATAATAATAATTTAAAATGTCGTATTCCTTTATCATAATGTTTCGCTTTATCTGCTACAAATATTTAAACATTCGTTAGATAATCAATGCATGTCGACAAGAACAAGAAAAACTGTCGATTTTCTAATATTTATTTTTAAAGTTGAAGTTTATCTGAATATATAATAAAATCATGTATTATTTTAATAAAATCTTACCAGAAAAAAAAAAATAATAAAAAGTTTATCAATAATTTTCTTAAGAGCTTATACAAGTCACACAGAGAAACTTGAAAGAAAATGTTAAACCTATGGGTGAAACTTAAGGAGAAATCTTTACAGAAGTCGTTATATATATACAGGGTGTCCACGTATAACATAACCGACCTTTATTTTTGCAACCGTTGGTCCTAGATGCATCCTTCCGATTACAAAAGTGGTCAAAATTAGGTTCAGAGTTAAGATAAAAAAAAAGTTTGAAGCGAAAAAACAATTTAGTGAAGAATTACAGAATCTAAAATTTTATACGGTCCCCGGTCCTATAAGTTATATTTAGTAAAATTTTCCTGTTACATTGACTAGTAAATCAAAAAGAGTCCTGTTATTCTACGATTAAAATTGACAGAGTAATAGCTGTTTAAAGTTGGAGAATATTTTTGCTGCAAATTAAGGGTAATTCATAAATTTACTAGACATATAATTTCGTCAGATATATTAAAGAAATGGTTGAAAGTAAAATTAGCATTGCAATATAAATTTGAAATCTTTAATCATTCTGACATATTACTGCAAAATATACAATTTGTACTGAACATATAAGAGGATAAAAATAACAGAATTTTTGTTAAATAAACGGACGAAAAACAACAGCCTTAATTCTTTAAAAAATATACTTATTTTTAAATGCCGCTAGATTACACTGTCTTTCAAATTGTGGTTGTGCCATGTTTTTTAGCTTTTGAAAATTGATTCTTATGTATTTTTTAGCGCTGAATCCGAAAATGACCTTCATTTTAAACCATCACGTCAGGATTTTTCTCAAATTGCAAATTTCAAAGTTAAAAAGCTCAAAGTTAAAATTGATCCCCCCCTCCCCTCCCAACCTCATCGGACTCCTGAGCTGTTTGGCTGTAAAAAACACAGTATAAGCCAAAAAATTGAATAAATTATTGAATTAAATAAAATTAAACTCAATAAAAAAGTTTTACATCTATTTTATAGTATCAGATTTTTCGCCTTGAAATTTACGATTTCCGAAAAATCCTGACATGATGAAATTAAGCAAATTAAGCAAGCAACTGTAAACAAAAGATCTGGCTAAAATTCTGTTCGAGAGTTTATTAATATTTTACTAATTTAAAAACAAAAGAATATTTTTTGCATAAGTTACTTTATTTTTTTTTATTTATAGGTAACATAATTTAAATAATATTAATCAGTGGTTAACTACTACAGATTAACATTTGTCAATTAAAAATATTCACCAATTACTTACATTTTTCTACGTACCAATAGCGTCAATTAAGTACCATTTTAATCAAATGTAAGTAAATTATTAAGCATGAATATCTTTATATCATAACGCTTTCATCTCCATTGCAAATATTATATTTTCGATATATTTTCACCAACCAGCAAAGCCCCCCCCCCCCCCCCCCCCACCGTATGAAACATCCTTTCATGTCGCATAAAAAAGACACCATTCTACAATTATTGCACCGAATTAAACAAGCAACCGTCTTCAAAAGACTTACCTAAAGAATTTGTTACAGCCAATGACATATATTTTAATATTTTAAACAAAATTTAATATTTGTTCACAAAATTTATTAAAAAAAGAGTCAATTTTCTTTCAAAGACGACATTAATTAAATCGTATTAATCAATCATTAACTAGCCGCAGTCAATAAGTCAATTATTTACTACTTGTCAATAATAATCATTTATTACTATCCATAACTAATAATAGCGTCAATTAAGTATTATTTTAATTAACAATAGCAGATGATTAAGCATGAATAACTCGAAATCATAACGATTTCATCCCTATTGCTTAAAACATCCTTTCGAAAAATTGGCATTGTCCTTCAAACGCTTCAATAACATTATACACTTTGTCAGGTAATTCATTGAATAATAGAGTAACCACCCAGGGCATCTTAGTTCGAGATTAAGTTACTCGGGTTGAGTGTGTAAAATTTCAAAACGAGTAACACTCGAGTTACTCTAAATAATTGTACTTTACTCCCACAAACTTTTCGCTCTAAAAAATACAAATTTTCTTCGAATGAAATTTTTTTGGTGTTCATATGTATATTTTGCATATCTTAACATTCTATAACAATATTTAAATGCTATTAATAAAATTTCGGTGGGTATTCCAAACGTCGGTAAAAAGTTTAGTTATTGACGAGGGCGGGTAGGACGGTATGTGTGTGTGTGTGTGTGTCACTTATTTATGGGCACGATAACTACCGTAATTCTTCACAAATCTCTTCCAAACTGATGCATAAAATCAAGGGATTTAAAAATCTCGGTCAAGATCTCTAATGGTCAAAATCGGACCTGGGGGTGGAAATTAGGAGGAGGTTAGCGAAAACCAAAAAAAAAAAAAAAACCCATAACTTCTTAATTTTTATGCATATCAATTCAGTTTAAAGTTATTATTATGTCTATAAAATGGCCTAAACTTAAGTATCACAGATTTTTGATAAAATTAAAAATGAGCTCAATGAGCGCAAAAATAGAGTTTTAGGGAGAAAAAAAATCAAAACTTCGTCAAATCTTAAAATATCAAATTTCCTTAAACTTATTATAAATCTTCTTAATATTATCTACAACTTTTATATTGACAAGTTTTTGATAGGACCAACTCTTAGTGTAAAAAAATATGATAATGGACAAAAATGGGGGTGGGGGTGCGGTTTGAAGAGGAAAAAAAATCCATAACTTTGTCAATTCATGAGATATCCAATCCGCTTGAATTTATTATACATCTTCTCAATATTAGCTACAACTTTCATATTGCAAGTTTTTGATAGGATCTCTTACAGAAAAAAATAGGGGTTGACGAACAATTTGTCGTAATAAGGATGTGCTAAAATCCAAACGGCTCATTTTCTGACTCATTTTTAAATTCTTTTTTGCTTTCAAGCGTATCAATTGGCAGGTTCGCTTATTCAGAAACTATATAATGTGCTGCATTGGTGGATTTTTTGATAAAGGTAGAATGTATTTCAAAAAATGATTTCAAAATGGGTATTTTGAACAGAATTTCCCGAAACGATAGAGCTGTAAACGAAAAAAAATGGTCGTACTGGGAAAATAATTGTAACTCAAGTTCTAATTTATTGAACGCAAAATAAAAAATAGAGAACAGGAATACTACTTTTTCAGAATTTAGCCCCCGGCATTTCCCTTACTTCATTTTCTTCTGATGGACTGATGGCTTCTATTATTATGAAACAGCCATTATACATGAAGTGTTAGGTGAAGATGAAAGAACAGCCATAAAAAGTTAGAACTCTGATTTTCTGGTCAGAATGGGGGGAAAATGGGCATTATTTTTTTTTTTTTTTTTTTTTTTTTTTTACGGCTGCTCTTTCATCTTCCCCTAACACTTCATTTATAATGGCTGTTTCGTAATAATAGAAGCCACCAGGACATCAGAAGAAAATAACTCGGTTAAGCGGTACAAAACATATTTCAATTTTAATACTTAAAGCACACGTTTTATTTTATGTAAAATGACGTCATTCGCATCCCCTTAAGAATTCCACATTTGCGATCTACTCTTAAATGTCTACAGTAAAGCATGCATAGTGCATCACTATCGTTAAATAATGCACAAATGCAGCTAAAAGATTCCGTCTTTAAGAAAATCGAAAAAAAAAACGGCTATCTAATGATTCATAGATACTTACAATTAAATATAGTATACAATAGCTCCATTGTTTTAACAGAAATCTTTCGTTTATATATTTTTTTTCAAAATAGCAAGTATTTTAATTACATTTTCTTTCGGTTGTTACGAGAAAATGACAACAAAAATATATAATTACTATTTTAAAACTGTTTTTCCTTTACTTTCTACAGAAATAGTGTACTTCTGTTGCCAACATTAAGAAACTGGCCCCAAAAACTACAAAAAAATTAATATTTCAAAAATAAATGGAGATACAGTTTTCAAACAAAATGCATTTAAAATAACTTTTTTTGGAATACGGCGGTATAAAAATTGAAAATGTGCGATGCTTAGAAGTTAAAAAAATTGCTAAAGAGTATTTAATCGTAATGTTTTGTTTTACGGCTATCTTCTGTAAGGTAACGTTATTTTTTGGACACAAAATAAGCTGGGAGAAAGAAATAACATACCGTACCGGAGGCTAACACAGGTCGCTTACAAGTGTCTTCAAAAAATAACGTCATGAATGTTCATGTTTTTACTTTTAAAAATGAGTCTGAAAATGTGTTAGAAAATTTCTAGTTGTTGAGCGTGGAAAAGTAATTTTTTTTACGACCGCCTGAATATGACTATGATAAAACGAGCTTTTACAGAAAAAATGAAATTAAAAATTCGTCAAAAGCAGCTAGATAAAAATGTTAAACTGGGTTTATCTGTAATCTTGATTTAATTTTCGTTGGTGAAATTAGACTTAACTTCGAAATCTACCTCCGTCTGTAAGGCGAGGTTGCAGGGATTTTTTTTAGCCTCCGGTACGGTATGCTATTCCTTTCTCACAGCTTATTTTGTGTCTAAAATATAACGTTACTTTACAGGGGTTAGCCGCAAAACAAATCCATACGATTAAATGCTCTTTAGCAATTTTTAAAACTTATAAGCATCGCACATTTTTAATTTTTATACCGTCGTATTGGAAAAAAAAAAGATCTTTTAAATGCATTTTGTTTGAAAACTGTATCTCCATTTATTTTTGAAATATAAATTTTTTTTTGTAGTTTTTACAGTTTTTAGCGACATTTGTTTCATTTTGGCAACTCAAATACCCCATTTCTGTAGAAAGTAAAGAAAAAATAGTTGGAAAATAGGAATTGTATCTTTTTGTTGCCACTTTCTCATAAAAACTGAAAAAAAAAGTAATTAAAATGCGTGCTATTTTGATAAATATAAAAGAATGATTTCTGTTAAAACAATGGAGATATTATATACTATATTTAATTGTAAGTATATATGAATCATTAGATAGCCGGGTTTTTTTTTTTTTTTTTTTTTCGATTTTCTTGAATGACGGAATCTTTTTTCTGCATTTGTGCATTATTTCGCGATAATGATGTAATGATGTGCTATGCATGCTTTACTGTAGATGTTTATGAGTAGATCGTAAATGTGAAATTCTTAAGCGGATTCGAATGACGTCATTTTGCATAAAATAAAACGTGTGCTGAAGTCTTAAAATTGAAATATGTTTTTTGCTGCAGTTGAGTCTAGAGTCCCGCTTAACCGAGTTATTTTCTTCTGATGGGCCATTTTGTTCCCCATTCTGACTAGAAACTCAGAGTTCTAACTTTTTACGGCTGCTCTTTCATCTTCACGTAACACTTCATTTATAATGACTGTTTCGTACTAAAAGAAGTCATCAGTCCATCAAAAGAAAATGAAGTAATGCAAATGCCGGGGGCGACACTAAATTCTGAGAAAACAGAATTACTGTTCTCTAGTTCTTTTAATGAAACCGATTATAAATTTGCCATTTAAACAAATAATTTGTAAAAAAATTGTGCAAGCTTTCATAAAATCACATGTAGAATGTGTATAATGTAACCGTCTAATTAATAAATGTCATTGAACCATTTCAGCTCATTAGAATTGATATTATAATAATTCGTATTAAATGACGTATTTATGAAAAAAAAAACATTTAATTCGAAAAATTGCACACAATTTTAAATGTTATTTATCCACTAATTTCCTTTCCGAATTCTAAAGAAATAAAGGTATAGGCAGCTATTTAAAAAGAAAAAGTAATATTCGTTATCTATTTAGATACATACATATTGTTTCTGTTAAAAATAATATAAGAAGATGGATCCCGATATATTGTTCTAGCAGATAATAATTTAAGTAATCTTACGGTATTGTGCCCTTTCTGAACTAACAAAAACTTTCGTAGATTAAGTCATTTATCTCCATTTTTTTAAAGCTCTCATGCAAATGGTTCCGTATATATGGTATATTTATAGAGATTACCCAAGGCGATAAAATATTATGTATGATGCAAAAGCTTATTACATTATGTTAACGTTAAATATGATGCACTAGTATTCTGTAACTAAGGAGGAATGATAATTTTGAACATTGTTATTAATGATGCGTTTTTTTTCCCATTATTGTAGAGAAAAATCCTTGCGTTTTCTGGCAAAAATGTGAATTCAACATGCATCTAGTTTGCATATTATATTTGAAATATAAATATCAATGATTTTTAAATGCAATTAAAACTTTAAATTATTGTCCGTACTCAATTTAAAGTGGTATGTATGGCTATTGAAAGAATATTTCACAGGTTTTGTTTAACATGTGCATGTATACTTTAATATTTTTACGCTAAGTAAAGCGTTTTATAATAGCATACATGGCGCCAAAATTTTCAAGAGCATACTAAATTTAAATGAACCTTTTTATATTCTTTCTAACATGCAACCATAAATAGATGAACAAAATCACATACTTATGTAACATGACATACCTTATGTTTCTTAACATTGTCGTTACAGGTCAGCACTTAACGATATGCAGTTATATTGCGAAATCGATCTGCAACGATAAGCATTTAACCTTTAACTGATGTTACGCTGTCTCACAGACACTGTGACTCCCAGCTATACAAACTTCAACCCCTTAAAAGTGCAAATGTTACTCGCCAGTACAAGTACCTCCTTCTACACGCTTGCCAAGGTCACACACAAAGCGATAATTCTGTGATTTGATTTTAAACGTGTTTTTTGTTACTCTGGGGTCTGCCAGGCCGCATCACATCAGTTGTGTGATTATTTGAAACTGTAGTAAAATACTCGTGATCTGTTGTACTTAATTTTTTTTTTCATTTCTGTGGTGTCTTTTTTTTTTGTGATATGATGTCATTGCAACCTCGAAAACGTTCTACTTCCCTCAGCCAGAAGGAAATAGAATATATTATGAACAACTGTTCAGATCAAGATTTTTCCGATATTGAAAGTTCTGACGATGCAGATTTTACTGACGGAAGAGACCACGATACGAATTCTAAACTTTTCGATGGTGAAATTGTAAATACTTCTGATGGAGTTAAACATAATTTTTTTTACCGAAAGGATAGTTTAGAGAAAAAAAAATATCTTATAAGTGCCTTTTATGTCAAAAGTCAGTATACATTGAATGTACACGAAAAATATGTATTGACTGCAATAATGATGTATTTTGGCTCTTGCATATTCGTAGGGTAAATATTACTTTTTAAAAATAAATACTGCATTTCAATTCTCATACTTTGTTGCAACGATAATTTGTTAAAAAAAAAAAAAAAAAAAAAAAAAAAAAAAATGTACACGATTAATTTTTACATTTAATTAGCGAAATTAACGAACTATCGTCTATTTTGAAAAAAAAAAGTACTTTTCTGTACTGAAGTTAATATGAATAAAATACTTTTTTCATGAAATTTAAATCACATGCTCCTAAGAGAAGTACAACGATCTTGTATGGACAAAATTTATGTAAATTCAACCATTTAAGTTATTGTTTTTTCATTTTATTTGAGCGGTCAGAGAGACCGCATCACATCAGTTGTGTGGCAAATTTTAATCACATCAGTTAAAGGATAATGACGAAGTTTTAAACTTTGTATCTTTCATTCTTTACAAAGGAACTTTTTACACCTTCATCAGAAATTTCACGGGGTTATTTTTTTATGCTAAATCACGTTTGTTTTATTTCAATGATTATATATCTTAAGTATAAAGTGAATACTTATTCCTTTTTATATTTTTTTCTGTATATGCGAAAATTTATAAATGCATGTGTCAACGAATTACTGTCTCTGTACTTATAATATGATGAGTAGGTGAAATAAAACGGCGGTTTTCAGAAAATTTAATCTATCCCATGAACCCAAATATGTTATCCAATCAAGTTTTCTTTTATCTGCTGTGACAGAAAGTACATTGGAATATAAATAAATCAACGACAACAACACAAATTCTACAGATAACACCCAATCTAGACCTAATGTGTCAGTTTGCACAGTCTCAATGTCACTTTCTTCATTTTTAGTGCTTATAACATCTCTCTCCGATACTCTGAAGAGTGCATCTTTTCAACAGGCAAAATCTTCCGGTTTATTATCTTCATTTATCAGACCACTTGATGTATCTCCACATCCTTGTTGCGCCTCATATTAGATCATACTCTAAAAAGAGAAACCATGAAGGTGCAAAATGTTTTACTACAAATCCAAATATTGCCAAAGCGAAGGCAAAAGCTTCTGAGAAACATAATTCACAATCCAGATGTGCTGCTCTACAGGATAAGAAGGAAAATGTACTATGTTACATCCAATGATCACCACAAACACATGGATCTTTCTGTCCATGATGATGATGAAACCTATCGTTATTGCTGTGATTTATTCATTCACTCAAAATTGAAGGACAAGTGTGTAAAATGTGGTAATTGTTTAGAAAAAGGGACATTTTGAATGTGCCGGTGTTTCTTGGAGAGCAAAGAAAAAAATATATTTGTGATATATGAAAGTTAAATTAATAGCAAATGGTTGTGTCGTTTTAGGACAGAAATGTAGATAAAATGACACAGTGCAGCATTTTATAAATATCGTTATTATGACTGAGTCACTTATACTTTTACTCTTTAAATAGGACCATTGCATTTTGTGTGCTTTGCAATGTTATTTTGTAAAAAAAATAAGTATCTTGATAAAAAAAATTATATGAAATGCAGCACGTTTTCCTTAGGAGATGTCAGTTTTGGACAGTTTACCCTACCTTGATGAATTGTGTCATTTATCTTCATTATTTTCAAAGCTATCTGGAAACTGGTTTGGTGTATATGGGATGTTTAAAGGGAATATTCAAATAGATGAAATATTACATAAGATGCAAAATCTCATTACATATTATTTTCTTACATCGCATGGTGTAGCCGTATTGTAAGAGTTATACTACTTTGCTTTATGAACATAATCAGCCTAATTGGTAAGTGAAAATACTTTTTAGTATAACCGTTGCTATTGCTTTTATGAAAACTGTTGGAAAAAATTCCACCAAACTGGAAAAAAATGAAAACTTGAGGAAAAATCCCAGTACAGTGTTTTACTTTTTATAAGATCAATTTTAAATAAAGTAAATAAAGTACGGTGATTCCTGTTTTTATAGAAATTCGTTACTTCAAATTTCAAAGAAAATTACAAATATTTCGTGTAAAACATTTTTATCATTAAAATTTATTTATACTTAAGTATTTAAATTATTTTAAATTTTTCAAGGAATTCTTAAAATATTTAGCACAAAAACTACTTCTTGGCATTTAACACGCAATGAACAATTCAATTAAACTTTGCAATTTTAAAAAAATTAGTGATAGATGCTGTGATTAAGAAGTAATGTTGCTTTTCAGTAAATGAAACTTTGAAAAAACATATAATTTAAAAACGGGATTTGGATAATTACTGTACTTTTATACATCTAACGAATTCTTGAACATTTAAATGGTTGATTTAGATAAAAGCTGATGGAAAAACTGCGTCCCTGATTATAAAATATCATGTCAGGCAAAAAAAAAATAATCTAAATTGCTTAAATTAACTATGAAGAAATCGGTGGTTTACATAGATAGTTTATATTTATTATTTGGAACACTCGGGTGTAACTTAAGTTATCGTAACTTGCAATCGTAAACCTCGTGAAAAACATTTACAGGTATTAACGTGGCATATCTCTTATTCGTATGTGTATACATATATATATATATATATATATATATAACCTTAAAAAAATAACAGAACTTACGCTTTATTCACTAATCCTTATTATTTAAAAAAATTATATACATTACAAATGTGTCCATGAAGATGCCGAAATCAAAAACAGGCACATTTCGTTATTTCAGTTCAAATTTCAAATGGCTGATAGTTTTTATGGCGAAAGGAAGAATTTCACTGTTGCAAATATATCCAAATAATTCCATACAAAGCTTAAACAAACGGCAACAGGAAATAGAAAAATCCCTGTAAATGATATTAGGTATAACATACGCAGGAGTATCAATATGTTTTGGTCATCACATTGAAATAATTAAGTAAACTTTATGAAATTGCTACATTGTATAAGTCATTTTCTATAATGTCACCGTGCACAGTAACATATTTTTGCAAATGGTCTTTCAAAGAGAGGGCGGAAGATGTATTGCAGGAGGCGTGATAGTAGACCCAAATGGGGAATTTTTCTAGCATTTGCCAAACCACACATGTAACATATTTTTGGAAAGTCCGTTGACCACTTATTCATGTTATGCACCGCCTTCCCCTCACCCTAAATTTGTCCGCAGGGGGCATGAATGGTTTACACAAAATTTAGAAAAGTGCCCCCTAGACGGAAAATTGGGGAGGGGTGCTCAGGATGTATACATAACATGAATAAGTGGTCACAGGCCTTTCCAACAATATGTCACATGTGGGGGGTTCGGTAAAAGTTGGAAAAATACCCCTTTGGGTCTATTATCGCGCCTCCTGGAATACATCCCACATCGTTTCTAAATACTGCATTAGACTATTAAAAAATAGACCATTTGCAGAAATGTGTTACTCTGCACCGTGACTATATAGAAAATGACTAATGCAATGTAGCAATTTCATAAATTTTACTCAATTATTTCTATGTGAGGGCAAAAACTTATTAATACCCGCTCGTACTAATAATGAATCTGGCTACAAAACAAAAATGCTACGTATAATCTTATAATTTGTGCAAGAATGAAATTTCTAAAATGAAAACTTTCATTGTTTCGAAACAAAGATAAAAAAAATATATCTAGAATATCATTTAATATAATTTATGTGTATACGATTCTGGAGTTAGTAACAGTTAAAAACATAATGAATATTTTTATTTTCTAAATTGAAAACATGTATACAATTAAAAAATTATTTCCTTATTAGCAATCAGTGTGTATTTTTTATGAGACAATTATAATTCTCTGTGTTTGCACACAGAAACCATTAGGCACATATTTTATATTTTTTAATGCTTTTACAGGTATTAGTTTTTAAAGATTTAGACAATTTTTTTTTTTTTATATATATAATTTTCTTAAGTATATCGTTATTATGTTTTGTGAAAACAAAAATCATGCGTTATAAGCATAACGTAATATATGCGGTGCATTGATATTTTGAAATCAATTTAGAAGTAAATAATAGTAGTGAAGTAGTATAGTATTATTTTTTCAAGAAAATACATTTTATTCTTTAATTAAAAAATCTCTGTAGTCATATAGTCTAAGAAAAATGTGCCTCGTTAAAAAAAAAAAAAAAAAAAAAAAAAAAATTACAAAATTCGCCTAGTCTGAGCAAAATTGTGACTCGTCCGAAAGGAAATGAGAAAAAAAATCTTATTTCAAGGGCTTTTGTTTTGTAAAAAAAGTAGTAGAACTACGTATGGAGTAAATATATATATATATATATATATATATATATATATATATATATATATATATATATATACTCATATTTCACGTTCAAAACGCAAAAGTACTGGCAAAATTTTTAAACAGATAAATATTGATCACAAACGTAATAACAAGAGGTATAATAACACGCAAGGAATGCTGATACTTCAGGAACACCATTGTCTATTAATTACACTCAGTTTTGAAAAAAAAAAACGTATTGTTTCTCATGTTTGTGTTTATAAAAAAATAAACAGGTATGTATATAAACGGAATAAAAACAAACACTTGTTGTGTAATGTTATGACACTTTGGAAAAAATACTCAAGATTCGTATAGTCAAAGCTATACAGTTTTTAAAAAATGAACATTGAAACCAAAAAATAGCACAGTTTCGCAAACCGATATCTGAAAACCACTTTTTGTACAGACGAAAAAAAGGAAATAAATCTATCATCTTTACTCGATGAATCACATAAAAATCCGCTATTCTATAAAGAAATCGGTTTATTTAAAATACCGTTTAAATTTTGTTTAAAAAAAAAAAGTAGAAACTCATCACGAAAAAACTAACGCACGGGTGTTGTGAGAAAAGTAACACGTTAAACTGAAATACAAATTAACACCTTTATCTGAAGCCAATAAATAGAAAAAAAGATAAGTTCATCACTGCACAGCAATTGGTGATCATATATATACGGTATATGTGGCGGAAGAGAGCTGTCTCTGAGTAATACTGAGACCCAAATTAATGGCTATATAAAAAACCATGCGAGGAAGTCAAAAACTATCCGCAATGTACTTATAAATTGTATTGCAATACAAATGGGAAACTAGAGATAACAATTTTTTTTTTAATATAGCCCCATTGCTTTTGAACGCACTTGGCCCATCGTTCTATAATCTTCCTGATGCTCTCAGAAAAAAAAAAAAAAGGTTTTCGGCTGTGCAGCGACCCACGCATGCACCGACTTTATGAAACACAAGTCGGGTGTGGATGGTTTCGTAGGCAGAAACATGACTAATTTTCAAACGATGTGCCACTTTCTCAATAGCATTTGTCTATTTAACAGAACCACGTCCCATGCACGCTCAATGTTGTCATCATTTGTGGCCGCACACGGTCATCCGTCTCCTTCCTCATGCGTAACACGTGTGTGACCATTTTGAATTTTTCTATCTATTTGTAGGCACATTGTTGCGGCAAGGCTCTGTTCCCGTATTGTGCCAAATGTCTTCGATAGATTGAGGCCCTCGTTACACATTCCGATCATAAAAACCGGATCACTGCTCGCTGCTCTTCTTTGGTGCAAACCTCTAATGGAGTGTTCATGATCTATCTGCAACAAAAGGAAAACAAATGAAGGAATTACGATCAAACTTGCAAAGCATGACCACAACAGCATACTAATAAAATAAACCAAGGCAGAGGTCAGTATGAGCAATGTAAGAAGTGTTATGTCAAAATTGCGGATAATTTTTTATTTACACTTTTATATTATGTTTGTACGTCATTAGTTAAAATAAATAAATAAATAAATAAATAAAAATAAAAACTTCTTGTCAAACCTAGCACCTTTTTTAATGTGATCACCATCTTAAATAAGAGTATAACTACCACTTACATGTCATATACAATAATAATAACTTCATAGTTTTGCTCTCATCTAAGCACATTCATATAAATTAATATCTACATGCACTTCTTAACGTGGTCCATCTTTAGCAAACTAACATCTTTTCGTCATTAAAAGATACGAAGCATCATTGTGCGTCATTAGACATTTATTTAAAAAAATACCTCATTTGTACAAAAAGATCACCGCCCACCGTCTTTAATAAGTAATAACATTTAAAAAAAAATACTATCACTTAAATAAAAAATATTCTTACTTAGGAAATTAAAATCGCAAAGAAAATTATTCAAACATATCCAAATAAAGTTACTATTAAAGTCACAGATAATTATCCGTTCATAGTGACTTAGAATGTCCAATTAGGAAAGAAACATAAAAGAAATCTCATCGTCAGAATTTAGCAGTTCACTCTTAAACAAAACAGAAAAATCCACAAACATAGTCGTTAAAGAAGGAAAAACCTCACAAACAAAAGTTCATAGAATATACAAGGTTTTTCACACAGAGAAAAATTAAATTAAAATTCCCACAAGGCTCGGCCTACAGGCGCAGGTAAATTTCAAAGTTAAAAGTTAAATTTTTAGGTTAAATAACTAAAGAACAAATTAATTAGTATATCATTAATAAAAATACAAATGAAACGTTGCAATAAAAATCCCTTGATGGCGTAAACACGTGTAATTTGCTGAAATTCGAGTGAATGTGAGATTTACGATCAACCATTATTGGCATTTAATTTTATAGTTTGGCGATAGATTTTTCGTCGACGGGATAACCAAGTAGTACCAATATTATTTTTTTTTGCACTAAAATATCTCAATTTGTTAATTTTCTGTAAGCAAGTAAACCCCTATTAGTGTTACAATGGAAGTATATGGTGATTAGGCAAAATATTAGAGATATCGCCAAATTGGCGACAAACTTGGTGGCATTTGGCGACGGAATAGAGTCCTCTCTATGGTAACCCCTTATATATATGTGGCGATACGATGGCGTAATATCTATATAGATTTTTATTTTTCACGTTTTTTTTTTTCACATTTATTTTTTTAGGTGGGGCTGGTTTTGGGTTCCTGGGTCCTATAATGAAACATTATGAAGTAATTTTTCAAAAGCCGCACCATGGTAACGACTGCAATAGATAGTATGTCTTACAAAATGTACCTAAAAGAAAGCAGAACACTTAAAAGCATTTGCATATGCTGTCGACGATGTGTTACCTCGAACTTATCGTCTTCGTTCTCTCTTCCGATCTGGGGCAGCATGAAAAGGTGTGTTGCCTGGGGTTGCTATGCAAATTCTTAAACTGCGCTCAATCGAATGAAATGCGTGGTCAGATATTTGGCAGGCAAAACAGTTAAACTGAAGCATTTGATACCTTGTTTTTTCCCCGGTAGAAAATCTAGAGTATCTGGCGGGTAATGCAGATTTTTTTATTTGAAATGCGTAGTTGATTAGATTAGTTGATTAGTTCTTTCAGTGCTGAATTTGCGCTTCGCACAATAATTAATTTTCTCTCCTTTAATGCACGTTCGGTAAATGTAATTTTTTGCATTTTCGAATAATGGAAAGTCTTATACAGTTATTTGAATATTTCCAGATTTTACACTAGTAAGAAGTGTAATGTAATTAACTGTTCGAAACCATTGAAGAAATTAATTGCCTTAGGAGTAATTCCATGTATTGTACACTTGAATTTTCGTCTTTGCATGTGAACTGGCGGCATATAAATTGATGTTAACTGCAGAAACGTTTTGACACAATGTAGGTTGAGATATGCTACTCTCGATGATTTTCGTATCTGAGGCCGAATTTTCTGTAAAGATTCTTTAAATACAGGGACATTTAACAATGCCTGAAAAATATGATGTTGCCTTGTGTGTCGATTGAGAAAATGTTTGTGAAACAGTTCAACTGCAATAGTTCAAAATTGTGGATGATTGCTTATAATTTCGCTGTAAATTGATCGATATCAATTGTGGAGAAAAATTCCTAAAAATGCGATGTCATAATATACCAACCCTTTGGACAACTCGAAATTTATGACTTTTAAGAGTACTCATAAGCTCTTGCCGTTTTTAACTGTTCTTTTATAAACTCGATCTCCTGCAATCTCATATTAAAATATTTTAAATGCCATTTGTACTTCAATCAAGTAAACCTATAAGGGTTCAGTGTTAATACACTGCTCAAAACAATTAGGGGAGCACATGGTTTTAACGAAATTACGCAATATTTATACCGATAAGTAACGTAAAATAAAACATCAATAATTTAAAGTGTTGTAGAAAACAGATAAAGAAAATATCACATGTAAATTAAAGATTATGAAGTCAAAAACTAGAAAAAGGAGAAAAGTGCAGAAATCGGGATTTTGCAGAAATATCTGTTTCACTGTTTAGGTTGTAAAATTCAAATGCTCTACTTGTGTTTTGAGAAAAGGTGGCTTGAAAATATCACAACAACATGATTTCTCCATGACATGGCGTGCTATCGAGACAGTTGAATTTGGGGAAACATAAAGAATTGTAATGAACGCTGTTGGAGTCGCAAGAAGTGGCCATTAAAGGCTGTGGAATCGACTCCAAGACACATGGAATGGTAGTTATCGACAAGTGCAAGGTCGAAAATGTGCTAACACAGAAACTGATGACCTATATATCCTGTTAACAGCTCGTCGAGACGGAACGGACAATGCAACTCATCTGCAAACACAGTTGTTATTGACCAAAGGACGAAGTGTCCAGCCAAACATTCCGAAATAGACTTCATCAGGGTGGTCTCTATGCACGTAAGCCAATGGTCTCTATTCAGTTGACCTCAAGCAACTGTGCAACCCAAAGAAGTTGAGGAACTGAACTACGAGTTTGGAGGAAACGTTGTTGGAGTCAAATTCTCTTTACGGACGAGTCCCGATTCAGTCTGAATGTAACATCGGATGTGTTTTGGCATGGAGAGAAAGAGGCACTCAAAATAATCCCACATTCTTTCGTGAAAGATCACATTACAGACGAGGTGGGTTGATGCTATTGGCTGGAATCAGCATAGGTAGACGTACGGGCCTGCATATCATTCGGAATGGCACTTTGACGATCCAAAATTATACAGACAAGATACTGAAACCTTATGTCGTATTTTATGTTGCAGAAATTAGTGATTTCTTTTTTTCCATGCAGAATAATGCCAGACTTCATAAAGTTCGTCTTGTGTTAAACATGCTTGAAGCTAAAACAAAACAGCCTATGGAATGACCAGCACGCTCTCCAGACCTAAATGCGATCGAGCATGTTTGGGACATACTCAGGTGACGCATTGCAGCGAGATCGAAGCCTCCTTTTACTATCCGGGATTTGGAGATTGCAATTCTTGAGCTTTGTAACGGTATTCCCCAAAGTCTTATCGATAACCTCATCGCATCCATGGAAAACAGGTGTGCAGCAGTCTTAGCTGTTCGAGGTAACCACACGTCATATTAAAAATCTTGCATAATTTTTAAACAATACTTTTTTTTATCATTTACATGAAAACAAATTGTTGTCCTAAACCATCTTTTCATGTTCTTTTTATCTTTTCGAAGAATAAAAGCTTCTTTAACTTTTTTGCGTCTTTTTTTCTGTATTGCGCACTGACACACGTGTACTATTCATTTTATTCCCATACATGGATGTCTTGTATTGTTCTCTTCACTTTTTTGCTTGCTCCCCTAATTTTTTGAGCAATGTAGATATAAGGACTACAAATCTGTTACCTTGCTAAAATCTTCCGAGTGACCAAGTTTTTCCGTTGAAACGAAGTGACAAAAAATACGCCATCCCTTATCTTGAAAACTTTATATAAAGCATGTAGTTAAGATCGATAAATTAAAAAATGAATTTCTGTAGTGGTCGTTGGAAATTTCACACGCTGCTTACTTCTTTGTTCCCTCAAAGACATGAAGGCAACGACGTGGAACCAGAATTAAGAGATTTTAAGGGAATATTATGGACAAGATTACCTTATAAGTAATGGGGAACTCAATACGTACAATTCTTATTTATTAACATGCATTTAATTGGTTCTAGATTAAAATTACAATTAATAATTTTATACAACTATGTGAAAGTTAAAAAAGTTAGGGCGTTTTTGCCACAACCTAGCAGCCGTCTGGAAATAGACTCCGGACGCACATCGAGCAGTGTGCTCCGAAACCCATCTTACCTATCCAGGTCCAACTGCACTTTCAGCCTTTTGTTGAAAAATTACTTCTCACGCTTAGAATTATATAATTTGCATGTTTTAGCATATTGATTTAAACTACCCATCTATGTCACATGATGAAACATTTTCTCTGCTTGTCTCCATGCCGTCGCCGTGTAAAAATGGTAAATCGCCTGTTGCTAGTGTGATCGTAGTGTAAAATAATAACTACATTGCTATTGAAATCACCAATAATTGATTATTGTATCAAATTTACTTAAAATCAGGAATTTTATTAACTAATAAAAAAACAGACTATAATTCATGGTTCTGGGCTACGTGAAAAAAACTTTTTATCTACCCTATACATATGAAATCCTAATGAAACGAATTAATGAAACGAATATATGAAACGGCTGAAATGTAACGATTCTTTGAATCGACCGATTATGTTTCACGGCGATTTCTCCTAAAATATGAAATACTTTGCGATGAAATTAACACCAAAAATCAATATTGATCCGCAGATTTCAAAACTGGTATTAGAATTTTTAAATTCTAATTAGTTTTCGAAATATTAATATTTTTCTAATTTTAGATAAATTTTTCTAATAATGGCAACTCAAATTTTAATCAAACAGATATTTTTTTTTCAGATTTTAGAAAAAGTTACTATTATAAACTAATTTGGCGAGAAGTTTGGCCCCCCTTAAATGTATGCTAAGAAATGTATCATGTTACTTTTATTAATAATTCAATTTGTATTTCATTATCATTTTATTTAATACAAACAGAAACATTTAAAATAAATGGCTTTCGCTTCTTTATTTTTTTAAAACGAAATGATAAGAAAAATATTAGGCACAGATGTCATATACTCACCGGGGTACCTAATTGGCGCCCAAATGGCATTATTTTGGTTGACATGGTAACCCGGTTACTGCTGTTTATTTAATAATAAGTGTTTATTTACTTTATTTTCTTTTTTCTAAATTACATAAATTGTTTTGTTCTATAGTTAATTATTTTTTTGGTTATTTTTCTTTAAAAATAAAAGATAACAGAAAATAATTAAAAAATACGGTACTACTTAGATATTCCATCGACCCATTTCGCCAAATTATATAAATCGCCAAACCACTCACCAATTTATACAAATTGACATAATGTTTATTTTAAATAACGAAAGAACAACGAAAATAGTATAACACTAATAAATATACAAATAAAACGTCAAAATAAAAATAACTTGATGACGTAAACACGTGTAACTTGCTTAAAGTCAAGTGAATGTGACATTTATCAACAATTATTGGCATTTAATCTTATAGTTTGGTGATAGATTTTTGTTCGACGGGATAACTAAGTAGTACCAAAAATACATATGCAACTGGTATTCGAAAACGAGGATTTCGCGAAATTTTCGTGAAAAAAAATCACGCCAAACCGGCTGCGTATATGGCACCTGGCCAAATATTAAATGATGTAACAAACGATGACATTTAATTTCAACTTCAAAGCAATGTTTTAATTTACTACTCGAAAAAAAAATGCTAACTGGCGGGTTGAAAAATAGTTATTGGCGAGATTTGCACCTGGCTAGCGCAACAGTACCAAGAATTCTTTGCGACAATGCTTGTATGTAGTTTTATTTAAAAAAAAAATGATTTTTTTTAATCGAAATAAAAAACTTTCGCCACAGATGCCACATACGGTCCCATATTGGCGCGATTTTTTTCTGACTCCAATGTCATATACGCAACGGGTACATAACTGGCGCCATAGTATCGTTATTTTGCTTGATTTGATAAGCGGGATGTTGTTGTTTATGCTGTTGATCTTTCCCCCAAATAAGCGTCGAAAAAAAAATCGCGCCAGTATGGCGCCGTATGTGATATCTGGGCCAAACTTTCATATGAAAAGCGAAGGGATCAGAGCGTATTTATTTATGGCAGTTACATGACTTGGACTATTATAATATAGATGAAATGATGGCGATAGAATAATATTTGGCGACTTATCATCTGTACCTGGCTAATATTAAAGTACCAAAATGGCACCAGGAATATAAAAGGCGAAGTGGTTCGCCCGGAACTCTTGATGATAGTCACATGACTTAGGCTATTGTTATAGAAATTGTTTTAAAATACCGGGAGACAAAGACTCTGTACACTTAATTCCTTTTATTTTTAGCTTTTTTTCAAACGTTTAACTGATCATCTTTAATCAAACACGAAAACAACCATTGGATGTCTTAACAGCAACTGATTCGGCCTTAAATTTTTGAAATCAAAGAAAATTGAATGGAAACCCGTTTACAGGGAGATCTGCACAGCTTTTTTCAGTATAATTCAATCTTCTATAATATTTTTTAAACCGATCAGATTAGCGTGTTTTTGGATTCTACGGTGTCTGAACGGGGGTTGGCGAGCGTAGCTTGCAGGGGGCAGAGCCCCCTAGTTTGTATATAAAACTTAAGCTTAATATTATTAGATTTAAAAATTATATATCTATTTATATAAAATCCAAGTCTCTGTGTGTCCCTCACTATTATGGTAGCACCGCCTCATTGAAATGAGTAATTGTTGAAAAATATTAATGCAGGGTTACCACAGTAGCGCCAAATGTTAGCCAACTTGGCGATATCTAGCTAATTTGGCGAAATTCCCATTTAAAACACTTAATCTTTCATAATGGAGGTCACCTAAATTTAATTTAAACTCCACTCTTTTAAAGATATTTTTTCGAAATCTATGGGTGAGAATTTAAAGTACATCTTTACATCTTCCTCCCGATGCTACTAATAAAATAACCGCCAATAGACAAAGGTGTACTGTGTGAGCTCCTAACTGCGCGATTTTAATGTGCTTTAGGTACTTTTCCAGTATAGGTGCCTTGGCGAAAAAGAAAATTTGGTAACATATTTTCCGAGAACACACATTATTTTCACTGTTTCATTTTATATACACACGCATTTTTTTCGATATTTATACGATTTATTTAACATAAAAAAGCCGTTTCTCTAATTTTATACAGAAACAAATGTAATTTGTACATAAGAACATCAGTAATATACATATAAAACAAACAAAAACGCTCATCAAATTTGTTTTCATAGCTATTTATATGATTTGACAACAAATCTCGATAATTTTCCGTTATACGGACACCATGCCAAAATGTATGCTAATGCGCCAATTATTTCAAAATGCTAAAAGTTATTTGTAATTTTATGCCAGCAGTTTAATATGAGTTTTATTTTAGTGCTTTATTTTATAGCAGTTATTTGTTCACTTATTTTAAGTATATATTTGTGATTTGATGAAATAGTTCGTAAAAGTCTGGAATTTTCAAATGTTATATTTTTTAAATGCTCACTTTAGTATCAACAATGGTTTTTCTTTTATTTTTCAAATGCTTCAATTCACGATTTTTCGCCAACTATTACGCTTGGCAACAATGGTGTCCGCATAACGGGAAAGTACCTAAATCTCACTTTCTTATGCCCAAATTACACCAAGCTTTTTTTTAAAAATACAGTGGAATAGTTAAATACAGTGGAATACAGTTTAAAATAATACAGTGGAAAAGTACCAAACTGTCTATTATTTTGCGCTATCCGTGTTATAGTTTGTACTATAAGCAAGGGGAGTGGAGCGAAGAGTTTAAACATTAAATATTAAAGTTTCGGCACAAATGTCATATACGCCCCATATTGGCGCGAATTTTTTCTGACGCCAATGTCATATACACAACGGGTATTTAACTGGCGCCAAAGTGTCGTAATTTTGCTTGATATGGTAATCCGGATATTGCTGTTTATGCTGTTGATGTTTTCGCCAAATTGACGTCGGGAAAAAATCGCGCCAATATATGATAACGTATGTGACAACTGTGCCGAAGTTTCTATAAAGCAGTATAAGACTAAAAAATTAAGAATAAAATAAATGCAAAATAAGACTAAAGAAGAAAGAAAAATTATGCGTTAAGCATCATAGAATATGAAACACTTTCCAACACATCCTGAATGCTTTAACAAAACTTCGTTATTTAGGGAAATAAGGTAAATAAGATAACGTTACTTCTTAGATATCCCGTCGACCAATTTCGCCAAATTATATAAATCGCCAAATCAATAGTAATACATTGACAAAAATACAAATAAAACGTCGAATTAATGGTTTTATTGGCCATTATTGGCATTTAATCTTACAATTAATTAATTAATGGCAACCATTATTGGCAATTAATCTTACAATTTGGCGACAGTAATTTGGTCGATGGGATAACTAAGAAGTACCACGATAACTAAGTAAACATTTTAGAAAACGCATAAAAAAATTAAAAAATTGATTTCAGCAGTTACCGTCGATAGCCAATAGTACCGTTATTACATGCCACTATTTAGCTAAAATTTAATTTAAACTACTCTTAAAACTACTGAAATCACATTTCCAGATATTATCATCCATAGACGGTTATGTATCCAATTCTTTGCGTGACCATGTATATCATTTTATCTATATTCTATAAACATTTCTTAGGAAACTAACTGCAGTTCAGCGTAAAAATGCATAACTCCTTTAAAACCACCTTTAAGCAATTTACTCTCATAATTAGTAACTTTTATGAATTATTTTGTTTAACCCTGCATATGAACTGTAGCATTTATACACACAGTATAGTAAGCATAAATGTAGTGAAACATAAAAGCGCATATCATAATTAAAAATGCATTTCTAGCAATCATTGCTTATGTACAATACTTCGGAGAAAAGTTTCTTGACGAGAAAGAAGTTTGCCAACGTATTTTCTGGCAACCTCTTTACTGTTTCATACACACAAGCAATTTTTTCCATATGTATACAATTTGGCACAGATGTCATATACCCCATATTGGCGCGATTTTTTTCCGACGCCAATTTGGCGAAAACATCAACAGCATAAACAACATTCGGGTTACCATTACAAGCAAAATAACGACACTTTGGCGCCAGTTAAGTACCCGGTGCGTATCCCTCATAGCATGCATGGTCACGGTGACGTCGTTGTGACGTCACTGTAAGTCACTGTGGTCACGTCACATCTGTGACCAAAATGCCACCACTCAGTGATGTCACGTTGTGACTGAGATGTGAACTTCTTAGAAAACTTTAAAAAATTACAAAAATTCTTCAAAACATGTTATTTACTGTAAAATTATATTTTTCTATCAGTTAAAAAAAAATTGAGACGTCATTGTTATGTCATTGCATGTAACGTACATCACGTCATATACGTGACCAAAAAAAACCACCATATTGTAAGTCACAGTGTGAAAAATATATGAACTTTTAAAATCTTTGAAAATGAAGAGAAATATTTTAAACAGTATTTTAAACAGTCCCGAGTTACAGCGGCATGAGGAATGAAAATACATTAGTGGATAGCAAATGGTAAATTCTGTCACGAAGGGGGGGTTGGACATAATATATAAAGTGCACGATACAAGCATTAAAGCAATTTGGATAACATATTTAGAATTAGGAGTATTAAATCTGTACAGTATTTAGTTTGCAGAGAGGAAACTATTTTATTTTTTTTTTGCCAACCAGTGGTATTCTAAACACTTCTGTGGTTTCAAACTAAAAATTTTCTATTACAGTTAAGTCTGCAGCTTTTAATGAGCATTTAGAAAGAGTCTTCAGAGTTTAGTCGGAGTTTTTTTCTTGAGAGAGTTTTTTTCCTGACAACTATTTAACTATTTTAAGTAACTATTTTGGAAAAAATTCTACTTCTTTCAGACTTTTCAAATAAATTAACATTTTCCGAAAAAAAAAATATATTCAAAATTTATGCAAAACGCATAATAATTAATTATTCGTATTTCAAATTTGTATTTTAGAGATATGACTTTAAAAAAAAAGTTATTTTACAAATTGTTTTATTTTACAGAAAATTAATATGAAAAGATTGGCAGATTGGCAAAGAATTCTTTTATTTTATCCTCGATAATCCTTTTTTATTTATTAAGAACATATCGCTCACGAGCAAGAAAAGTGACACATCTCGCAAAAATTCATTTTGCGTTTTATTCCACTAAAAGGTTGCGTCATAGGTGCGCCTTGCTACACAAACAATTTCATAAATTTAGCTACACGGAAAATCACGTTATTATGCTATATGTCCATTTGTGACCAAAGAAGAGGGGTGGATTATGTAGTGAGGTAAAATTATCCAACCCTCCAAACCACATCCTACGTTTTCATTCTTATGTGCTTTACGCTTTTATGCACTTTTTTATTCTTGCATGCAAAGCTAAGTGCTATAATTTCATGTTACAGTAAAATCATGCACTTTTTCTTTTGCCTCTCCTGTGAAATTTACTTTTGTCGAGATGGGTCACTTTTCTTGTGGGTGAGCGATATTTTGTATTTATTACGTGTGAAACAAATTTTACTTTAAGAAAAGGGGGGTGGGGGTTCATTATTACCATTAAATTGATATTTACTCATTTAAAAAATTTAAACAAAGTTTTATCTAATAAACTCTAATTATTATTTTTTTTTTATTACTATTATTATTTACAAAAAAGAACCTTTACAATCCATTGTAACTTGAATTGTTTGGAACCGATAAAAAGAAAAGATAAAATACATTGGAAAACTCTTCAAAAAGAAAATTTTAATTAAAGACAGTCTCATAAAATTATTGCGCATTTGAGTTCGAAATCTTTTGTATTCAAAAACAAATAACGGTAAAAAATAACATCTGCTGAAAATCATAATCGTCTGCGCAGAGAAGAGAAGACGCCGGAAGTTTACTCTGTTTAGAACATCACGAAGTCTACAACACTTTTTTATAAAATAAGAGAAAGAAGCCCGACATTTTAAAATATTACAAATACACGGATATTATAAATGGGACGTAAACGTAAGTCTTATTTAATTTAAATGTTTTATCCCTGTTTTGTATATTATGATGACTTAAATAGTTTTATGTTATATTTGTAAGGGACTGTTCGGCAATTGTTTTCAGAAACATTTTCCTATTCGATGCTGCGTTGAAAAATATCTTAATCTGCTATCACTTAAAAAGAAAAGGAAAAAAAAAAAAAACAGCTGCGCAGAGACTGATTCTTAACTGCATTCATAGTGGAATTAATTTAAAGATTAATTTGCTGTTACTTGAGATTGAAAATATGTTGAGACAATGATTTGGAATTTTTTTCGGCTTCTTACTGTTTTGTGTTTCCTGATTACTAACACTTACAGTAGTTATAGACATTATTATTTTGGAGTTAAATATGATTTTCGATTATTATGATATTACGAAACTATTTCAGATTTGAAATTAGCATTATATTGGGAAAATGTATTTTTACGTATTACAGTAGTGAAACTTTTCAAAGATTTTTCTTTTAGTGGTAATAATATTTTAAATTATTATTTAAAATCATAAATCTTCATACCAATGATTTTCAGATTTAGCATTTGCCAAAATTATAAAATAATAGAAATTTCTTATAACATATGCAACGATTTGTGAGATATTGTTAAATCTGATAATACATTTAATTCATCTATTGTAATTTATTGTTGTTTAATAGTACAATTATAAATAGTAATTATTATTTTTAGTGTTTTTCAAATTGGTATATTTATTTTTTTTAATTGTATATAAGCATTTTTTTTTTGTTCGTGATTTTAATCTAACATTTAATTATAGACATTCTGAAGCGGTTATTAAATTTTCGTCTATTATAAAATTATTTTCTAAGTTTATGATATACGTAATTATTGGCACTAAAAGTAAAATATGATATTTAAATATTGAAATAAAAAGTTTTTCGTGTCTAATAGCAAGTTTATAGATTAAACTACTTTAGTATATATATATTTTTAAGTTCATATTTATTTACATAATATAGGAGTGAATATTTTTTTAAACAGATTAACAGTGTTTAACTTCGGTTTGCCTGTCCGTTTTTCTGTATAGCCGTCTGTCCGTGCTCTAACTCTCGTAAATAAACTCGGATTGCCCTGAAACATTTAGATATTGACGTTTACCATAGCACGTTCCTTATTTCTAATGAAGTTTGTAGCATGTTTAGTTCATTTACAGGGACAGTCAAAAGTATTCCGTTACATTACGGCCTATGGGAAAAAAATCGTTTCAAAGGATTTTTAATGATTTCACCCGCTTTCAAACAGAATAAAATTGATATGCATTTATGAAGTGCATTTAAATATGCATTTTTCTGAATATGCGATGCATAGAATAGTTATTGTTCATTTACAGGGCTAAAAAAGGGATTCCAATACATAATGACATAGGGGTGGAGGGAATTGTTTGTGGCGTACTTTAATTATGTTAATCTATTTCATATATAATGAAATTTATATACGTTGCTGAAGTTTACATACTATATATTATTTCATGTATAATACGAAGTGCATCTAGCATTTACAGGGACATACAAAATATTTCAATACTATATTGTATCCGAAGTGCTGTTCATTAGCGATGATTGCTGGAAATGCATTTTTAATTATGCTATGCGCTTTTATGATTCACTATATTTATGCACAGTATATGGTGTATATAAATGTTCAATTCATATACAGGGCTACACAAAAGTACTCAAAGGGTTACTGCGTATGGGCGCAAATTGTTTAAAGGTGATTTTTAAATGAGTTGTTCTTTTTCACGCTGAACTGCATTTAATTTGCTAAGAAATGTTTGTAGAATATAGATAAAATGATATACAGAGTCACGTAAAGAATTGGATGCATGGCCGTCTATAAATCATAATTTCTGGAAATGTGATTTCAGCAGTTTTAAAAGTGTCTTAGTTTGAATTAAATTTTAACTAAATAGTGGCGTGTAATAAAGGTTCTAGATAAACTACAGGATTGTACAAAAGTATTTAAATATCGCTCCATATATTAGTATAAATTGCTGAAAGAGAATTTCAACCTCTTATGTTTCTATTGCTAAACTAAATTTCCCCATTATATAGTATATATATCAACCTACAGATCCAATACAGGACTGGTCAAAAGAATTAGAAAACATATTTGGCTATGGACGGTAACTGCTGAAATCAGTTTTTCAAATGCTTTATGCGTTTTCTAAAATGTTTACTTAGTTATCTTATTTACGTTATTTCCCTAAATTACGATGTCTTCCTAAAGCATTCAGGAAGCGTTGGAAAGTGTTTTATAATCTATGCTTAACGCATAATTTTTCTTACTTGTTTTTTCTTTTTCGCAGATCAGTCTTTTCCTATAAAACATACCAAATCTATTTAGGTCATATTCATAAAATACAATATACACGGGAATAAAAAATTTAAATAAATATGGCTTATTATGTCGTATTTAATAAAGCAATGACTAATCACAACTCATTAAAATCTTACACATTCTTAATATCGAGCTTGTACTCAAGATCAAGCTTAGAACTTAATCAAAAGAAGATGTCTGTTAATAAGCATTGTTTTTTAAGTGGAAAAATTTAAAATATTTTAGAAGAATAGTACTCCAAAATAGCGATATTTTGCTAAAAAGTATGGTAAAAAGATAAGATTTTACATTTCAAACAAAACTTTATTTCAAAATTGTGCATTTTAAAATACATCACAGTGTTTATGACAAGAACCATCACAGTATTAAAACTTGGAAATTTTTCCAGAGAGAAACATTCGGCTTGCATACAATATTTCAAATGAAAATCAAATTTTAAATTAATTGCTTAAAAGGTGCAAAGGCCAACATAGTGAAAAAGATTCCATGCCGGGACTCGAACCCGGGCCATCAGTATAGCTCATTGACATTCTCCCGACTAAACCACATGGAACGATACCCAGCCTGGAAAATTTCTCACTATTACATGTTGGCAAGGCTACAAAAGCAGCACAAGAAGGGATATTTATCGTGAGCCACCAACATGGGGCAAACACGAAACTTAATTAAATCCAGCTTCGATTGAAACTACATTAGTACTTGAAAATTTTTCCAAAGAGAAACCTTCGCCTTGAATACAATATTTAAAATGAAAATCAAATTTCAAATTAAAATTGCCTTTTAAGCATGTAATTTGAAATTTGATTTTCCTTTGAAATATTGTATGCAAGTTGAATGGTTCTCTCTGGAAAAATTTCCAAATATTAATATAGTTTCAATCGATGCTGGATTTAATTAAGTTTCGTGTTTGCCCCATGTCGGTGGCTCACGATAAATATCCCATTTTGTGCTGCTTTTGTAGCCTTGCCAACATATAATAGTGAGAAATTTTCCAGGCTGGGTATCGTTCCATGTGGTTTAGTCGGGAGAATGTCAGTGCGCTATACTGATGGCCCGGTTTCGAGTCCCAGCATGGAATCTTTTTCACTATGTTGGCCTTTGCGTCTTTTAAGCAATTAATTTGAAATTTGATTTTTATTTGAAATCATCACAGTGTTTATGACAAATTCGTCACAAATGACACATATTTCACAAATTGGTCACAATGTGACTTCAAAACATTGTCACATTCGTCACAGGTTCGTCACAAAGTTAATGCCAAAACAGTCACAAATGACACACTTTTCACAAATTAGTCACACCGTGACTTCACAGAGTGGTCACAATGTGACGTCACAAACGACCTCTAAAACGGCCATAACGACCTCGCATTCTAGTCACTATGACGTCACATCGACGTCACGTGACGTCACATCGACGGTCACAAAATCACAGCGTGACTTCACAACGACGTCGCCGTGACGTCACCATGCCTTACGGGATATGACATCGCCGTCAAAAAAAATCGCGCCAATATGGGCGTATATGACATCTGTGCCAACAATTTAATATAAAAAAAGCTATTTACCCATTTTTATAAAGAAACAGAAGTAATTTTTGCACAGATGTCATATACGCATGGGGGTTGGCGTGATTTTTCTATGACGCCAATTTGGCAGAAATCTCGCTTTCGAATGCCAGTTACTTATATATTTTTCAATTATTTGCTATCATTTTGAAAAAGAAATAACTATAAATAAATAAAAGTTTGAATAATAACTATAGAACAAAGCAGTTTATATAATTAAAAAACAGAAAATAAAAGTAAATAAACAATTTATTGATAAATAAAAAACAATAGCCGGATTACCATAGCAGGCAAAATATCACCATTATGGCGCCAGTTAGGTATCCCGGTTCATATCTGAAATCTGTGCCGTAATTTGTATATAAAAAAAATTATATATATTTAGAAACGATTTTTTTATGTATATAAGTGCATATACAAACAAAGATAAAAGTTCATTAGATTTGTTTTCATAGCTGTTTATATATTTTCGCAACATATCTGACTTTCTGATGCCCGAAACGCGCCAAGATTTTTTTAAAAATGCGCTATAATGGGAATGTACTTAAATAAATAATTAACAGAAATAACAAATTATACAAACTAAAACTTTTTATTTCGAAATCAAAGCATTGTTTTTAATTTCGATTAAAAATACATATATCCTTAAATAACTTCATTTGAAATTAGGTTCACAGCTTAATATCTCATTCCATAAACCTAAACAAACACAAGTGATTCATTCATCGTGAAACGTCAAAAATATTAAATCATTGAGGTAATCATTCACAAAGTAAGTTCTCCAACAATCAATGGGCAATATTCTAATGACGTCATAGTAGGTAAAATGGTGGCGGTATCGTTTGTTTATGGTTTGTAATAACAAAGATTTAATTTTGCAATATCTCTTAGTTACATTATTTTATTGTCATACTAGCAGGCTATGCCCGCTGCGCTGGTCAATATTTCCAAATGAACCTTGGATTAAACTAAATGGTGAATTTGAACTTGTATTTTAAACAATATGGATCTTCAGCTTGACCTTGCACATTACTGAAAACGATGCGAACGCCATTGAGATATAATGTTATCTTAAGCGTTGGACAAAATTTAGCAATTAAGAAGTAATTGTTTTAGTTGATTATAAACAGCGCACTTATGGTCGGGTAATGAGACCGTTATGACGACAGGAATTAATACCTCTGTAACTAATCAACATATAATGAAATCGTATATACTAACACCATTCCTAAAAGTCATGCAACAGAGCCACTTGTAACAAAATATGTTCTGTAGATTTTTAAAAAAAGGCTAAACTTTCATAATCAGGTTCACTTAATTTTTGAACTTTTACTGTTGCTCTATAACTAAGTACCCTTGAACAATATGTATACACTAAAACCTTTCCAAAATTATTACCTAACTAATTGTGATATATCCTACGAAAGTATTATAAACAATCGGAATGAAATACAAATTTCCGTTGTAAATATATAGTAGATGATGATGATGCGATTTTGTGTAATAGAATTCATAGTAAAGTTTTCGCTTCAAACAAAAACGATGCTTTCAACATTAAAGCTAATACACCAATATGTGAAGTATCCGATTACGGAAGGTTAACTTGATTTCTCATGAGCAACTACTCAAAGAAAAGTGAATATGTGGCTTTTGTGATACTTTTATGTCAGCCGGGCGCAGGTAATAAATCAATAAAGATTGTTTTCATAGCATATTCTTATTTTATTATTTTCATTTAAAACACAAACCTTTCACTCATTTAATTTAAAATGCATGCCTTATACTAATTTCATTTAATAAACTGAAAAGATAAACAATAACAGGAAATAATGCCATAATTAAAAGCAAAAAAATATTTTTAATTTACATACGCAAAATGTAACTACTGCTACTGGGAATTTTAAAAATGCTATCAGCGAGTTGTGCGCACGGTTGTTATAAATGTACCCATTTTTTCTTCTTATCGAGGAGCAATTTATAAATCGCACAATATTATTCCAATTCCAATTTCTTTCATTGAGGAACCTATGACCGGAAAAAATGGAAAAATACTCTTGTAGATTCTTCGGATGACGGCATCTGACGCCATAAACCGAGTTTATATATATGAAAATAATTTTTAAGTCGTTACAAACATTGCTTTCATACTTAAATATTTTCATTGGTACTACTTGTTATCCCGTCGACCAATTTCGTCAAATTATATAAATCGCCAAACCATCCGCCAAATTATATAAATTGACATAATCTTTATTTTTAATAACGAAATAACAAATAAATTAGTATAACATTAATAAAAATACAAATAAAACGTCGAAATTAAAATCACTTGATGACGTAAACACGTGTAGTTTGTTTAAATTCAAGTGAATTTGATATTTACGATCAACCATTATTGGCATTTAATCTTATAGTTTGACGATAGATTTTTGGTCAACGGAATATCTAAGTAGTACCTTTTCCATTTTTGTTTTATAACGCTAAATTCTCAGTAATTTTTTTCCCTTTTATTTTACATAAAATCACTATTTTTTTAAAAAAATTAAGATGCTTGCATTTTTATTTCAAACTCATAGAGCCGTTTTATTTTTTAGCCAAAAGGGTTGATTTGAATTTTTTCCGTTGCTAGAGTAACGGATGTAATGATAGATATTTTGAGGTTTAGATGCCAAAGACACCGCCAAATTAGAAAAATATGAAATGTGTCATGAACTGTTGGACTTATAAAAATTTATTTGGTAGCATTCGATTCAGCATACAAAACTACATTAAAATATGCTATCATTTGACGCATAATTTTGATATTCGATTTTTTTCCCCTCCCCGTGCAAAAACCATTAAGGGCGACACTTTAGAAAATCCTTTCTTAGCAGAAGTTTATGTCATAAGAAGTATTTTTACCACGATTTTCAAGATTTTAGATTCAGTAGTTTGCGCTGTGCGTTAATTAGTTCCCCTAATCCAGACTTTATTTTATATACTATATTAGATATGCGATTTTGTGGTGAATCGATGATCGAAAATTAGTCCAATATCATTTGAAATATTACATAACAGAGGAGAAAGTACGAAGAAAGGCGAAGAAGAAATGACTTGTAATTTTTTTTTTTCAAACTGTTGAATTTTTCCATAGTAATAACGTATTAAAACATAAATTTCCTTAAAAATTATCTTTATTTCCTAGATTTCGAATCTGTGAATTTTCCTATAAATGAAATTGGCGATATGACATGAGAAAATAGATAATATTTGCTTAAATAAAATGGGTAATATTCGTTGATCTGAGTTCGAGTTTATAAATATCACATGCTTTCGGAATTACGGCGAAAAACATTTTAAAAAGTATGAAATTATTTTACAATATGTATGTGTGGCAGAAATTCACACTGAAATTTAAGTATTCGATTCCATTTTTAAAATATTAACTGATATCTATATAAGTTACAATTGAATATGAAAATGTACTCAAAAAATGATCTCTTTCACCTAAAAAAACACCATTTGTGAGAACATCCTCAATCTAATGTCACGCTTATGCATTTTTGGCTTAAAATCACATTGTTTGGCGACAAAAGAAAAATAAAAAAATTGTAAAGAAACAAATAGTAATTACACATGTGACTCACAATTACATCTGCTTGTTTCTTCTATAAGTCACGTGTTGGGACAATTAGATATAAAAAAAAAAAAAAAGAAAAGAACAGAACAGAAAGAAAATGTCTTTAAAATTTCATCTAATCAAATTTTCAGATTCGTTTCCATATCTAACGCAAGCGATAAAGAGCCAAATATTGCGTATCAAGTGTAATATTTCTTATTAAATTAATTTTTAAGCATTACAAATATTTCTTTCAGGTTTTGATTAAATGTTTCCGTTTTTTAATATTATCACTCATTAAAACGGATTTTCTTCTTCTTTTTTTCTTTTTTTTTTTCATTTAAATAAAATTAGTAACAGTTTTTCTTTTATTTTTCGAGGTTTAATAGCCGTTTCAATTTTTTTTATCAACGATGAATTTCGCCAAGAAATAAAATGGTAACCTTATCGCCCAAAATAACAGAATTTTCCGTCATAATTCTAAAACTAATATAGGCAGAATAATGTGTTATAGATTAAAACCTTCCCTGAAACAATACCTATCTAACGGTATAGGTTCCGTAAAAATCCATGCAGTAGAACTCGATATCTAGGCGTTCGGAACGAAATTTCCGTTTGGATTTTATATATATAATAGATAATAGAATAGATAATAGATTTTATATATATATCATAGAATAGATAATAGATTATGTGTTATGAACTATCTCAAATTTTAAAACAGATCGCATTGTTAGATTTCCTAATTTTAACAATATCGCGTTATGTTAGTTCCACATTCCACCACCAGGGAGCGCACTCTATTCTTAACGAAAGCGTATCTGAACGAAACTCCTACTCCTTCATGCACCTTTCCGTAGATACATGAATCGGGAGGGTGGCGGTCTTAACCAATAATTTAAGATAATTGCTGAAATTACTACGAAAAATATTTTAAAGGGGCTCTACGCGGGCCCCTAATAGAGTTAGAGGAAATCGGAAGACGGCAAAATAATCGCGGGGATAAGTTTGCTTGGGTGCCTCGGAGCTACTTTTGGCGCGAGATCTAAGCTCTACGACCAATAGGAGCCCAGATATTTAAGGAAATATGAAGTAACAAAGTCCAAAATAATAGCATTTTCCGTAATAATTCTATAACTAATCTAGGTAGAATAATGTGTTATGGCTTAAAACCTTCCCTGGAACGATACCTATCTAACGGTATAAGTTTCGTAAAAATCCATGCGGTAGAACTCGAAATCTCGGCGTTCGGAACGAAATTTCCGTTTGGATTTTATATATATAATAGATTTATGATCTCAGAACAAAAGCCTATTTTTTCCTTATTTAGTTATTAAAGACGGGAAAAAATCATAAATGCATGATTTAAAAATTTTAAATAATTTTCTTTCTTAATAATAAAAAATAACATCGGGAAGTAACAGTGGGTTTAAGTTAAATAAGTTTAACTGTTTAATTCTGTTGTAATATTCAAAATAACTGTGTTTATTAGATTTCAGTACTCAACATCAGGGCCCGATTAAACTTTGAATTTAGAGGAATTACAATGTCATTTCAGGGCCTTTCTTTTGAAGAAGCTTTTCTAAATTCCATATATACATTGAAAATCTTCAGTGTTAGAAATATTATTCCTAGGACTGACATAACACGAGAACGGGCTGCAATTTTACACAAGTTTTTGAAAGCTACTTTATATCAGAAATTTTACTAAAAACTGGTTACTTTTTTGTTATAGCGGCCACACTATTAGGATTATGACAAGTTGCAGCCAATTTCTCCAACGTCGTAACAAAGATCGTGAAGCACACACATATAATATCATATAATACCATTCCATGAAATCGTATACGATAATTTAATAGTTTATAACCTTACTTCAAGTGTGTTATTTATTTATTTTTAAGGCTCAACAATCTAAATTGTTCAATATATGAATTTAAAAATATGTAAACAAAGATTGAATAGACATGACCGCAAAAAGCCTCAAATCTGCATAACACTTGGAACCAAACTGTGCAGATTAGTGGTCTTCTACTGTACACAGTTTTTTATAAATGTGTTTCGTTCTTAAAATGTGTTATTTTCATCTATCACTGCGGAACAAGCGAAAAAACTCATATTCTTGCACATGAGTTGTATATATCTTTATATCTAAATTTCCGTCATTTTTGACGGGCTATCTTTCTAGTATAATTATAATATACATTTTATTTTTTCATAAAATAAGATAATTATTTGCCAAAAAAATTCATTGAAATCATTTTAAAAATAAATTTAAATTATTTATTGTGACATACAAATGAATTAAACCAAACTTTAATATAGTTACCTACTATTCACAGAATGTAAATTAGTAAGTACAAAAGACATTTAAGTAGCACGTACAGTTATCATTATTAATTCACTAAAGATAACGATAAGATTTTTTTTTTCATAAAATTTACACATGAATAAAGGATGCATTCATTTCTTGAGTTTATCTCAGATATGTAATTTTATCCTTAAACAGCTCTCCTTAATACCATATGGGATTTAGTCATTTATCTCCATTAGTATAAAAGCTCTCTTGGGAAATAATTAAGCTATTTATTGCACATTTAAAGAGATTACTATGTGTGATAAAAATCAACGTAGAATGTATAAGACCTGTACTTCCTCTTACATTTAATGTGATTTTTATATTTTTAAGGGATTTTGTCAAGCATTATTATAAAAGGCGTTTGTTATCCTTATATTTTACTGTGGATAAATATATATGCTATAAAGAATAAATTAAAGCAGTTTCAATAGTTATAGCTTATTAAAAAATAATAAGTGAAATATTTAATGCAATTTTTATTTTTAAATGAAGTATTTTACTAATTTCCGTTTTAACCTATTTTTAAACAATAAAATGTGTATATGAAATCTAGATACAGTGATACATTCAACAAAATTACATTCGCAGTAGTTATACTATATAGAGAGAGGAGATTACAGATTTTGACGTATATACCTATACATTACTTACTGAAACACTCGCAAACAAATTAGATACAACCCTTTAAGTTTTATTATAATGACATGATAGAAAATCATCTCATCTCGCTGAAAAAGGAGTTTAAATTTGTTTGGTAATTTTCTTGAAGGATATTGCTATACTCACATTACATGCTTTCAGCAGAAGTCAGCGATAACAGTCCTCATAATAAAAGTATTAATTGTATATTTTATTATATGTTTTTGATCAGTTCCAGGAGCGTCACTTCATAAGATTGAGAACTGCCCTAGACAAAGAAAATAAAGCCATAATTAGGATTGTACTAATTAACAAAATGTCAATGAAAATGTCGTAAGTTATATGGGATTTATTTTTCAACGAAGATTAAAAAATAATAAGTAACGCAGTCTAAAACAAGTTGGAAATTGCTCGTCAAACGTGGCAAATGAGGTGCGTTCGTACTATAACTAGTTTTATAATTATTTTTTGCACCCCATATTGTACTGAATGTATAATTTTTTGCACTTCATAAAGCGCATAGTCTGATACATCATTAAAATGCACTTCCAATATTTTTTTCCCATTCCCCGTAATGTAACGGAACACTTTTGACTGTCCCTGTAATTAAACTATACATCCGATTTTCCTAAAATTTGAAATAGCTCAACAAAATTTTGCAACAATTATATCTTTAAAATTTCAGACCATTCGGAAGGCTGTAATATCATTAAAATGCACTTGCAATAATTTTTCCCATTGGCCGTAATGTAAAGAAAAACTTTTGACTGTCCCTGTAACTAAACTATGCATCCGATTTTCCTAAAATTTGAAAGGGCTCGACAAAATTTTGCAACAGTTATATCTTTAAAATTTCAGATCATTCGGAAGGCTCTAATATCATTAAAATCCACTTGCAATAATTTTTCCCATTGGCCGTAATGTAAAGAAAAACTTTTGACTGTCCCTGTAATTAAACTATGCATCCGATTTTCCTAAAATTTGAAAGGGCTCGACAAAATTTTGCAACAGTTATATCTTTAAAATTTCAGATCATTCGGAAGGCTCTAATATCATTAAAATCCACTTGCAATAATTTTTCCCATTGGCCGTAATGTAAAGAAAAATTTTGACTGTCCCTGTAATTAAACTATACATCCGATTTTTCTAAAATTTGAAAGGGCTCGACAAAATTTTGCAACAGTTATATCTTTAAAATTTCAGATCATTCGGAAGGCTCTCATACCATTAAAATGCACTTGCAATAATTTTTCCCATTGGCCGTAATGTAAAGAAAAACTTTTGACTGTCCCTGTAATTAAACTATACATCCGATTTTCCTAAAATTTGAAAGGGCTCGACAAAATTTTGCAACAGTTATATCTTTAAAGTTTCAGATCATTCGGAAGGCTGTAATATCATTAAAATGCACTTGCAATAATTTTTCCCATTGGCCGTAATGTAAAGAAAAACTTTTGACTGTCCCTGTAATTAAACTATACATCCGATTTTCATAAAATTTGAAATGGCTCGACAAAATTTTGCAACAATCATATATTTGAAATTTCAGACCATTCGGTTGGGTGGTTTTTGCTCTGTTACATGCGGACAGACGGACGGACTGAACGACGACTATAGGTGCTACGTATTTATATAATTACGAACGCACCTAAAAACGCAATGTAAAAAACCCTAAAAAGAGCAAAAATAAATAAATAAATAAATAAATAAAACATAGCCAAACACATAAGTAAGACCTCAATAATGTAGAGCATAAGCATAGAAAGCCAGTGACGATTAGCGCAAGCAAAGCTTTTTTCAGAATTGACAAAGTCCAACTGTCCCAGAATCGACATAAGATTCAGATTTGGTAAACATCTCTTTATTTATTAGCCATTACCGAAAACGGCAAAAATCCCCGTCTGTGTTAGTTATTTAAAAATTATCACTATGCAAAATACCGACTATTGATAAGATAAGAAAAGCAACAATACCAATGTAACATATTGCAAAAAATGATGCGTAAACATATAACAGAAAAAAAAATACCTTGTTAAACGTAAATAATTAAGAGTGCTTGGAAAATGTTCACCAGGGAATATGCGAAAATATCAGGGGTTGAAAAGGCGAGCGTTGCTTATTTTTTTTCATTTCATTATAAAAGGCAAGTGTTTCTTAAAATATTAAAATATAATATAATCACGGATAAGAATACACTATAACTTCTGCCGAGTTACTCAAAGTCATTTATATTTCGAAATCTTGTAGTCCAACATATATTCGAGATTAAGGAACAAATTTTAAAAGGGAGTTTCTTTTGCTGACACAGATTTTCAGATACGTTTCATAGTACATTTTATCAAATTGGTACATTCGCTTTTTGATTACTATAAATTCTTACTAGAAAGGTAGCCCGTCAAAAATGACGGAAATTTAGATATAAAGATATATACAACTCATGTGCAAGAATATGAGTTTTCTCGCTTGTTCCGCAGTGATAGATGAAAATAACACATTTTAAGAACGAAACACAATTATGAAAAACTGTGTACAGTAGAAGACCACTAATCTGCGCAGTTTGGTTCCAAGTGTTATGCAGATTTGAGGCTTTTTGCGGTCATGTCTATTCAATCTTTGTTTACATTTTTTTTAATTCATATATTGGACAATTTAGATTGTTGAGCCTTAAAAATAAATAAATAGCACACTTGAAGTAAGGTTAAAAACTATTAAATTATCGTATACGATTTCATGAAATGGTATTATATGTGTGTGCTTCACGATCTTGGTTACGACGTTGGCGAAATTGGCTGCAACTTGTCATAATCCTAATAGTGTGGGCCGCTATAACAAAAAAGTAACCAGTTTTTAGTAAAATTTCTGATATAAAGTAGCTTTCAAAAACTTGTGTAAAATTGCAGCCCGTTCTCGTGTTATGTCAGTCCTAGGAATAATATTTCTAACACTGAAGATTTTCCATGTATATGTGGAATTTAGAAAAGCTTCTCCAAAAGAAAGGTCCTGAAATGACATTGTAATTCCTCTAACTTCAAAGTTTAATCGGGCCCTGATGTTGAGTACTGAAATCTAATAAATACAGTTATTTTGAATATTACAACAGAATTAAACAGTTAAACTTATTTAACTTAAACCCGCTGTTACTTCCCGATGTTATTTTTTAGTATTAAGAAAGAAAATTATTTAAAATTTTCAAATCATGCATTCATGATTTTTTTCCGTCTTTAATAACTAAATAATGAAAAAATAGGCTTTTGTTTTGAGCTCATATATATGACAATAAAATAATGTAACTAAGAGACATTGTAAATTAAATCTTTGTGATTACAAACCATAAACAAACGATACCGCCACCATTTTACCTACTATGATGTCATTAGAATATTGAGCATTGATTGTTGGAGAACTTACTTTGTGAATGATTACCTCAATGATTTAATATTTTTGATGTTTCACGATGAATGAATCACTTGTGTTTGTCTAGGTTTGTGGAATGAGATATTAAGCTGTGAACCTAATTTCAATTGAAGTTATCCAAGGATATATGTATTTTTAATCGAAATTAAAAACAATGCTTTGATCTCGCAATAAAAAGTTTTAGTTTGTTTAATTTGTTATTTCTGTTAATTATTTATTTAAGTACTTTTCCATTATAGCGCATTTTAAAAAAAAAGCTTGGAGCGATTCGGGCATCAGAAAGTGAGATATGTTGCGAAAATATATAAACAGCTATGAAAACAAATCTAATGAACTTTTATCTTTGTATATATATGCACTTATATACATAAAAAAATCGTTTCTAAATATATATATATATTTTTTTATATACAAATTACGGCACAGATTTCAGATATGAACCTAACTGGCTCCAAAATGGTGTTATTTTGCCTGCTATGGTAACCCGGCTATTGTTTTTTATTTATTAATAAATTGTTTATTTACTTTTATTTTCTGTTTTTTAATTATATAAACTGCTTTGTCCTATAGTTATTATTCAAACTTTTATTTATTTATAGTTATTTCAGTTTAAAAATGATAGTAAATAATTGAAAAATATATAAGTAACTGGTATTCGAAAGCGAAATTTCTGCCAAATTGGCGTCATAGAAAAATCACGCCATCCCCCATGCGTATATGACATCTGTGCAAAAATTACTTCTGTTTCTTTATAAAAATGGGTAAATAGCTTTTTTTATATTAAATTGTCGGCACAGATGTCATATACGCCCATATTGCGCGATTTTTTTTGACGCCGATGCCATATACGCACCGGTACTTAACTGGCGCCAAAGTGTCGTTATTTTGCTTGTAATGGTAACCCGAATGTTGTTTATGCTGTTGATGTTTTCGCCAAATTGGCGTCGGAAAAAAATCGCGCTATATGACATCTGTGCCAAATTGTACATATGGAAAAAATTGCTTGTGAGTATGAAGCAGTAAATAGGTTGCCAGAAAATGCGTTGGCAAGCTTATTTCTCGCCAAGAAACGTTTCTCCGAAGTATTGTACATAAGCAATGATTGCTAGAAATGTATTTTTAATTATGATATGCGCTTTTATGTTTCACTACATTTATGCATACTATACTGTGCGTATAAATGCTACAGTTCATATGCAGGGCTACACAAAAGAATTCGTAAGGATTACTGAGTATGAGAGTAAATTGCTTAAAGGTGGTTTTTAAAGGAGTTACGCTGAACTGCATTTAGTTTCCTAAGAAATGTTTGTAGAATATAGATTAAATGATATACATGATCTCGCAAAGAATTGGATGCATAACCGTATATGGATGATAATATCTGGAAATGTGATTTCAGTAGTTTTAAGAGTAGTTTAAATTAAATTTTAGCTAAATAGTGGCATGTAATAACGGTACTATTGGCTATGGACGGTAATTGCTGAAATCAAATTTTTAATTTTTTTATGCGTTTTCTAAAATGTTTACTTAGTTATCTTGGTGCTTCTTAGTAATCCAGCCGACCAAATTACTGTCGCCAAATTGTAAGATTAATTGCCAATAATGGTTGCCATTAATTAATTAATTGTAAGATTAAATGCCAATAATGGCCAATAAAACCATTAATTCGACGTTTTATTTGTATTTTTGTTACTATTGATTTTGCGATTTATATAATTTGGCGAAATTGGTCGACGGGATATCTAAGAAGTAACGTTATCTTATTTACCTTATTTCCCTAAATAACTAAGTTTTGTTAAAGCATTCAGGATGTGTTCGAATGTGTTTTATATTCTATGCTTAACGCATGATTTTTCTTTCTTCTTTAGTCTTATTTTGCATTTATTTTATTCTTAATTTTTTAGTCTTATACTGTTTTATAGAAACTTTGGCATAGTTGTCATATACGTTATCACATATTGGCGCGATTTTTTTCCTACGCTAATTTGGCGAAAACATCAACAGCATAAACAACAACATCCGGATTACCATATCAAGCAAAATTACGACACTTTGGCGCCAGTTAAGTACCCGTTTTGTATATGACATTGGCGTCAGAAAAAAATCGCGCCAATATGGGGCGTATATGACATCTGTGCCGAAACTTTAATATTTAATATTTAAACTCTTCGCTCCACTCCCCTTGCATATAGTACAAACTATAACACGGATAGGGCAAAACAATAGACAGTTTGGTACTTTTCCACTGTAGGGGCTTTGGCATTTTTTTTTAAATGCTTGGTGTAATTTGGGCATCAGAAAGTGAGATTTGGGTACTTTTCCGTTATGCGGACACCATTGTCACCAAGCGTAATAGTTGGCGCAAAATCGTGAATTGAAGCATTTGAAAAATAAAAGAAAAACCATTGTCGATACTAAAGTGAGCATTTAAAAAATATAACATTGGAAAATTCCAGACGTTTACGAACTATTTCATCAAATCACAAATATATACTTAAAATAAGTGAACAAATAACTCATATAAAATAAAGCAATAAAATAAAACTCATATGAAACTGCTGGCATAAAATTACAAATATCTTTTAGCATTTTGAAATAATTGGCGCATTAGCATACATTTTGGCATGGTGTCCGTATAACGGGAAAATATCGAGATTTGTTGTCAAATCATATAAACAACTATGAAAACAAATTTGATGAGCGTTTTTGTTTGTTTTATATGTATATTATTGATGTTTTTATGTACAAATTACATCTGTTTCTGTATAAAATTAGAGAAACGGCTTTTTTTATGTTAAATAAATCGTATAAATATCGAAAAAAATGCGTGTGTATATAAAATGAAACAGTGAATAGGCTTCCGGAAAATATGTTACCAAATTTCCTTTTTCGCCAAGGCACCTATACTGGAAAAGTACCTAAAGAACATTAAAATCGCGCAGTTAGGATCTCACACAGTACACCGTTGTCTATTGGCGGTTATTTTATTAGTAGCATCGGGAGGAAGATGTAAAGATGTACTTAAAATTCTCACAAATAGATTTCGAAAAAATATCTTAAAAGAGTGGAGTTTAAATTAAATTTCGGTGACTTCCATTATGAAAGATTAATGGTTTTAAATGGGAATTTCGCCAAATTAGCCAGCTATCACCAATTTGGCTAACATTTGGCGCTACTGTGGTAACCCTGCATTAATATTTTTCAACAATTATTTATTTCAATGAGGCGGTCCTACCGGAATAGTGAGGGACACACAGAGACTTGGATTTTATATAAATAGATGTAAGCATATTACTGCGTTAGTGGTGATTACTAAACGCGGCAATTATTAAACGAGTATAAGCAAAACTTTTGCTGGGAGTAATATTTCCTTCATCTTTTTTTAAAATAATATCATTCATTGAAAAAGCCAAAAAAAAAAAAAAAAAAAAACTTGAGTAAATATTTGTGACCATGACACAAGAGTTTTCATACGACGGTTAACATGATTAACATCATTATACGAACATTTATAACATTAACATATTCATATTTTCAATACGTTAATCAATGAAGCTTTTTTATAATCTTTAATATCTCTTAACTCACTAAAAATACGTTTATATTAAAAAATATGTATTTTATCAGCTATCATTTTTGGTAAAACTTATCTTATATGAGACAATATATCTATGTGTACCCTATCTATATTATAAAGGACAAACATATCTGTGCGTAACGCATACGTCATTTTACGAATGGCAACACTTTGAAATTTGAAATAAAATTTTAGTTTTGCAATTTTCTCTACTGCAAATTTTTAAACTTCTAAACATCGCACATTTTAAATTTTACACCGTCGTATAAGGAAAAAAATGCTCTTATAAATGCAATTTGTTTGAAAGCTGTATCTCAAATTATTTTTGGGAAATTAATTTTTTTGTAGTTTTTAATACCATATTTCTTATTGTGGCAACAAAAGTCCCCCATTTCTATTGAGAGTTAACGGAAAATAGTCGAAAATACGAGATACTGTATCTTTCTGTTGCCATTTTCTCATAAAACCTGAAAAAAAAATTAAAATTAAAATATGGACTGTGTCAAGAATATTGTCTGTTATTTCGTGATAATGACGTCATATGCATACTTTTCTATAGACGAAGTTTAAAGCTGTATTGTAAAAGTGGATTGCTTTAGCGGATGCAAATGACGTCATTTTATAAAAAAAAACGTGTATTTTAATTCTTAAACCTGAATTATGTTTTGTAGAAGTGCGTCATTGTCATAGCCCAGCTGCTTTGAAATTCTTCACAAGTGAAAATGCTTCACTTTTGGGAATAATGTAATTGAAATCCCACAATGATAAAAACGCAATGTTTTACAAAAATTTAGAATGTATTTATAAAAGAGTATGCAAATAATAGCGGTTTATATTACATAAATTGATGATTCTCGCCTGGATGGATTTGCTTCGCCGAGTTAGACAAGCAAACAAATAATTCGCGGTTTAAAATAATATCATGTTCCTGGAAGTTTTTGTCCAAAATTCTCTCGAATAATAAAATGCTATTCTTTAGGACATTCTACTATAATTTTTATCAAAATAACATAATTTGCTTAATTTAATTTTTCCTAATTTTATATAATCTATATATTTAAAACACAAATATGTTTTTTAGTCATCTGCCCTGATCTTTCTGCTGAACCAATTTTACTTTTTTTTTTTTTTTTTTTTTTTTTTTTTTTTTTTTTTTTTTTTTTAAGTAAAAGCTCTTCATTTGTAGATGTGGTCGCACTATCTGTTTTTTTTTAAATATCCCCACTTTTATATTTTAATTTTATGAAATTTCTTCAAATTGTTGAAAATTAGATAGCTTTCATTATTGCAGACAAGAGAGAAACAATGAGGTATTTTTATGTTTATCCATGCTATTTTCTGATAAAAATACTAAATGTTTGATAAAAGCTGTTGTATACGGTTTAGTTTGTTGTATACAAAATCCCATTAGGAGCAGAATATTATATTAGAGGCATAATAACGGAAAATGACATACTGCTTTTGAAAACACGCATTTTTCCTCATAAATTTTCTATATTGTTTTTCCTTCTGCATGTGTATTGATACTAAGTTTCAGACACTAACCGAAATGCTTATTTAAGTGAAAATGAAGTCATATTTAAAAGAAACCGATTATTTTCTTAGATAAAACTAAATATTTTTAAACAAATGCGTCTGAAAAACATAAATTACGGAAATTTTTACTCTCCGGAATTGAGATTAGAATCTTAAGTAAAGAGTGTGCCTGTTGTGATGTACCAAAGATGTTGCTGATAATCGTGACTTCAAGTTTTGAGTTAAAATTATTTTTAAATGATCAAACAAAATACCATTTTTTTAAATGATGAATATGGATATGAGAAGTGCGTATGCAAATGTTGAGAAGGTGAAAATTGCTGTTTTTCAGTCCGGAATACCAAGCATAAGAGCCTCAATTGACAACCACATCCTAATAACTGATCTTTATTATATTTTACTGATTAAGTATCTATATTATAAAGAACAAGCGTATCTTTGCGTAACGCTGACGTAATTTTGCGAATGGCAACACTTCCCGTAAAATTCCGATTTTTGAAATTTTCGCTACTGCAATATTTTAATCTGCTGACCATCGTACATTTTCAATTTTCGTCGCATAGGGAAAAAATTTACTTTCAAATGAAATTTGTTTAAAAACTGTATCTTAATTGACTGATGTATTATATTTTCTAAAATAATTTTTAAGCATGATTTTTTTTAAAGTTCATCTTATCACGTGCCGTTTTCAATACATAATAATAATAAACATTTTGCACATAAAGCAACAAACATTTTTCGCATTTGTTTCTGACTATTTTTGCATAACGAAATTAATACTTCTTTTATAAACAAATAAAGGAATATTAGTAAAAAACCCATCAATCTAACATATTTGTGAAAGGCAAATTAACGAAATTAATACTTCTTTTATAAACAAATAGAAGAATAATATTGAAAAAACACAAAACTAACATATTTGTAATCGTACAATTTAAATTTTAGATCACCAAATAGGATATTTTTTTTCAAACGTAATTTGTTTGCAAAGTTCATCTCAGTTTACTAATAGTCTATGTTTTAAAAAACAATTTTAAAACGTGAAATATTTTTTAATTTATCTATATCGCGCGGAGCTCGATTACGAAAGATTAATGCATTTGCCCTTAAAACAAAATAAAGAGTTCATCATTTTCTTACGCCTAATATCCATTAACAAAAACCTCCCTGTGAATAAATAAATTAAAATAATATAAATAAAACACAAACTTAACAGACATGTATAAACTCTGAAATTATCAGTCTATAAAAGGATGCCGTAAGTAGTAAAATCTTGGTCAAATAACATTTAGCATGCGACTAATAAGAAAATATCGCTTTTGATAAATTTCAAAATTTATTTGATTGTATAATTCGTATTTTCCATATGAAAAATACATTTTTAATGTAAGTGGGCAATCTAAATAATTTATTGCATTATTAGTTTTCAATTTAAAAAAATGTTTTCACCTATATTCTTTAACCCGGGAAGCCCGGGTACGATCCCCTAGTATATATAAAATCCTAATGAAACGAATTTATGAAACGGATATATGAATCGACTGATTAAACAACTGCTTATGTTTCAAGCGATTTCTCCTAAAATACGGAATACTTTGCGATGAAATTAACACCGAAAATCAGCATTGATAAACAGATGTCAAAACTGGTATTAGAATTTTTAAATTCGAATTAGTTTTTGAAATATTAATTTTTTTTTTATAATTCTATATACATTTTTCTAATGATAGCAACTTAATTTTTAATCGGACAGATATTTTTTTTTCATATTTTAGAAAAGGTTGACATGGTAACCCGGCTATTGTTGTTTATTTGATAATAAAAGCTTATTTAGTTTTATTTCTTTTTATAAATTATATAAATTATTTTGTTCTATAATTATTAATTTTTTTTATATATTTTCTTTAGAAAATAATAGAAAATAATTAAAAAATACGGTACTACTTAGTTATTCCGTCGACCAATTTCGCCAAATTATATAAATCGACAAAACACTCGCCAAATTATACAAATTGACATAATTTTTATTTTAAATAACGAAAAAACAAATAAATTAGTATAACATTAATAAATATACAAATAAAAAGTCGAAATAAAAATCACCTGATGACGTAAACACGTGTAACTTGCTTAAAGTGAATAAGACATTTATGATCAACCATTATTGGCATTTAATCTTAAAGTTTGGCGATAGATTTTTGGTCGACGGGATAACTAAGTAATACCAAAAATGCATATGTAACTGGTATTTGAAAACGAGGTGTTCGACAAATTTTCGTAAAAATAAATAAATAAATAAATAAATAAAAAAATAATAATAATCACGCCAAAAAAAAAAAAAAATGCTAACTGGCAAGTTGAGAAAAAGCTATTGGCGAGATTTGCATCCAGCTAGCGTAACAGTACCAAAAATTATTTGCAACCATGGCAAATTTTATGTAATTTTATTCGAAAAAAAAAAATGATTTTTTAATCAAAATGAAAAACTTACGGTTCCATATTGGCGCGATTTTTTTCTAACGCCAATCTCATATACGGAACGGGCACTTAACTAGCGCCAAAGTATCGTTATTTTTTTTTTTTTTTTTTTGATATGGTAAGCCGGATGTTGCTGTCTATGCAGTTGATGCGTTCCCTAAATGGCGTTGTTAAAAAATCGTGACAATATGGGACGTATATGACATCTGTACCAAACTTTCATATGAACGGCGAAGGGATCAGACCGTATTTGTTTATGGCAGTTGATGACTTAAACTATTACAATATAGATGAAATGGTGGCGATAGAATAATATTTGGTGACTTATCACCTGTGCCTCGCTAACATTAAAGTACCAAAATTGCACCTAGAGTATAAAAAGCGAAGTGGTCCGCCTGGAACTGTTGATGATAATCACATGACTTAGGCTATTGTTATAGATATTGTTTTAACATTCCGGGAGACAAAGACTCTGTACACTTAATTCCTTTTATTTTTAGCTTCTTTTCAAACGTTTAACTGATCCTCTTTAATCAAACACGAAAACAACCATTGGATGTCTTAACAGCAACTGATTCGCCCTTACATTTTTGCAATCATAGGGAATTGAATGAAAACCCGTTTACTGGTAGATCTGTACAGCTTTATTCAGTGTAATTCAATCTTCTCTAATATTTTTGAAACCCATCAGATTAGCGTGTTTTTATACTCTGCGGTGTCTGAACGGGGGTTGGCGAGCGTAGCTTGCAGGGGACAGAGCCCCCTAGTAGACATATAATATTGCTTTGCGACATCTTTTAGTTAAATATACATTAGAAAAATATGTAATCAAAATTTCAATGTGTGAAAGTATAGTCGGCCAAAACAAAGGAGATTATTATTCTATATGCTTTAACTCCTTATGAATTCGGTTCACAAATATTTTTCAGAAAATATAAGGAAAGAGCCTCTAATATTGAAATTATGTACTCATTTAATTTATTAAAAAAATAACCCTGGCAGGTCGTCTTCGTATATAAATTCTACAAAAATTTAAAATATACAATAGGAACACCCAATTCTGTGATCATATTTGGGGTTTTTTTCGGTAAATTTAACTTTCGGACTACAAACGGGAAGTCACTATTGAAACTCTTTATGAATTTTGAAGGATTCAATTTTGAAATCCGTAATGTTAAATAACTTTTTAATCCATGCAAAACAACTTGCAATGCCGGTAGTTTTTTAGAGCATAACATAAAAATTGTTTCACAGAGACAGCTGTAATTATCAATTCTCATAATTGAAACATGGTTGAAATCAATTTATGTTAAACGTTTCATAGGTTACATTTCTATTTAATTTCGAAAATCGATTTCGAATTATGTATAAATGTTTTTGAATTTAATTTTTGAAACTAATATAAATTGTGTCGATATATTTTTGAGCATTTATCAATTTATAGAATATTATATATGGGGCATTCTCACAATCTTTTTACTTTCATGTCCCTGAATAATAATTTTTTATTTAATACATTTTTTTGAGTTTTTTTTATTTCATATAATTTTAACATTCCATTAAATGATTGCACAACAATATTAACGAGATAAATAGGTTTTGGATGATGTTGGGTGTCCAAACACATGGGAAACTCATCTACCGCCCCGTGTCCCTGATGCTGATTTTTAAGTTTGGAGCTGTCTGGATAAAATTATTTGAATAAAAATAATTCGATGTAATTTTTTTCTGAAAATAGAACTATTCTTTTATATAAATATGTAGCTAAAAATTAACCGGCATACATTTTTAGGGTGTGTATTATTTTTTTAACTCTGTCCCTGGGTTTTAGATTTTTTACCCTTCCTCTTCTAAAATTATACAGAAAATCACTTCAGATGCAGCGAAAGATTTTTTTTCAAGTGTTTGATATGGTGCATGGTAGAGAAAGAATATCTAAAATTCTTTGACAGGAAATTTACTGCAGAATATAAATCAGCATTTAAATGTCAATTTCAAGCACCGTGGCTTTATTGGTAGTCGTACCGTCCCCAAGGATTATTCCTTCACTTTTCGAGGTAAATTAAAAAAAAAATGAATTAATCCAATGTTAACAACTGTTTCAAAAAATCAATGAACATTGTGGCTATCACTTAGACTTAACATGATTTTCCTAAAAATAGGTGGTAATTTTCCTTACCGTCTCTTTTTTTACCCTTTCGTCCCTTCTTTCTTACCTTACCGTGCCTTCTTTAACACCCAGAATTATTTCTTATTTGAATGTCCTGTGGGTACTATACAAATTCATTATAAGTGAAAATTTAGAAGAAAATAAAGAGTTACAGGTGTAAAATGGTAAGGATAATTAAACTCGCAAGTTTAACCCAAACCTCAGTTAAATAAAAAAATTTTTGCTGCTGAGCATTTTTTCTTTATTTTGAATCATTAAGGCATTCGTCTATCAGATTAAAATGTTATATTAGCAAGTTTAATTTCACCAGATTTTTTTCCCCAAAAGTGAAAAGATTGTAAGAATGCCACATATATGAATCTAATTTAACAACTATTTCCAGCAAGTACTTTTTTAAATTATGCCTTAAAAACTACCCACACTGCTTTTTGTTTTGCACCATGAAAAAGGAATTTAACATTAGAAGTACCGAATTGTACACATTTCTACTTCCTAAATTATTTGTCCGAACCAACGTTTGTTATTAGGAGGTAATACTAAAATATTAGGTTGCCGAAATTAACATTACCTTTAGAAAATTTGAAAATTTGTTACAATGATGCTATGAAAATGAAACGCTAAGCTTTTTTGTTTAACATGACATCGATGAAGGCAAATTTTTCAATTATCATTCTCTTTTTTTTACAGACTATACATACTATATGTTCTCCTTTTTTACAGACTATACATTTTATTCATTTGGTAAAATAAGAAAAATATATTTAAATAGGTAACAAAATTTAGATGACAAGAAATTATGATATTACTTGTCTCTGAAAAATTCAAGCGCATAAGCATAATGTTCTAAGCACCAGAACATTTCAATCTGTCTCATAATATTTTTCATAGAATACTGTTCAACCATAGTTCAGCATACAGTCATCAATACAAAGAACGATGGAGCTTTATAGATAATACAGTGGGTAAATGTTTTGAGGGATAGTCTCATTGACAAATAGAATTACAAGGTATAAACAATACGAAATTCAAAAGTGAAAAGAAATGGTGCGAAGTTGAAATGCGAAACCGTTTGCATGTATTACAAAAATTAGTTTTACAGAAAATGCTGTAATTACAAAGTCCCTAATAGCAAAGCTTATACGCTTTTTATGCACATATATTGCTACATCAAAATAAAGTTCATGTGCAGAAGTGGGATTGGAGATAATATTTTATGTTAATAAAAAATGTGTTTTACAATTACAGGAAATATTTTTTAACGATTTTTTTTTTTTTTTTTTTTTTTTTTAGTTTCTAGTTTATTATAATTGTTGAAAATTATTGATTGTGCCCTTTAATTTTATATTTTAAATTTTAAACCACGTCTTGTTTGTACACTATATTGACGGTCTCACTGGGAAATTACTATTAATTCCCAATGAATTAGGAATCTGAATATTGTATTTCAGTCATTATGGTCTTCAGAGAATACTTTTATCGGCGATAAAATTATTTTTAAAGCATATTGTTTAAGAATTTTATCAAAAGATGTCGAGATTTGTCAGGGGCCACACTTCCTCTCTCGAAATTAAGCAAACATATTGAAATTTCCAATTACTGGGTATGCATTGCGTTATTTGCAAGTGTACTATTTTTTTTATTTTTGACAGTCTAAACGTGATTTGAAAGACCAGAAATATTTTCAAACAATAAACTATTAAATAGGAAATTGTAAAATACATCTGGAATATTAACTTCATCTTTGACTGTAATTGTCCTAAAGTTTTCTCGAAACCAATTTATGTTCTTCAATTGACTTTCTTGGTATTCCATAGCTTTAAAAATATATAAAAATGCTATTGAGTTTTCCTTTGTAGACTAGCCACTATCAGATTGTTAAAAATATAATATAAATAACAAAAAATAATTTCCTTAATGGATGATATTCCAACTACGTCACGGATACGTGGTCAATCACAGAATTTCTATCGTTAAGAAGGGAAGGGTAAGTAAACGTGATGTAAATACCAGCCAGTCAGCAAATTAGTGAAGTTTTAATTTCGTTATGGAATATAAGTCTGAAATAAATACTGAACTATTTATATTAATTTAATTGTAAATGGATTTATCGTTCGCAGTTGTATCCATTCGATAGTGATCGATTAATAAAATTCATGCTTAAAAATTATTTTAAAAACCATAAAAAGTGAGTAAACTGTGATAAAGTTTCCAAAAAAATTGCGATGAATTTTTTAAACGAATTGCATTTAAAAGTAAAATTCAGTTCTATTCAACTGATAATATTTTTCATACAATACTGATCATACATAGTTCAGCATAAAGTCATCAATGCAAAGAACGGTGGGGTTTTATAGATAATACAGTGGTTAAATGTTTTCAGGGATAATCTCAATGACAAATAGAATTACAAGGTATAAACAATACGAAATTAAACAGGGAAAAGAAATGGTGCGAAGTTTAAATGCGAAACCGTTTGCATGTATCAAAAATAATTAGGTTTATATCAAATGCTATAATTACAAAGTCCCTAACTACACCCTAAAGGTGTTAACATTGAAAATGCGCGTTGTTTAGAAGTTTTAAAAAAATGTAGTTAAAGCTAAATTTAATTGTCTACTCTTGCCACAGTCAAAATAACTCAGCGTTACGCACGGACACATTTGTATTATATATATATATATATAAGCCAAATCTTAATTTATTTTCGCCTTTGATGATACATTAAATTCTATAAAATTTAATCCACAATAGGGTATTTCAGGCTGTGAAAACTTGTTTTTATCTTTCTGGATATAAATACATAATCTCACTGCTTCATTTAATTTTATCTGTAGAAATGGTAGCTTTGATATCGGTAAGAAAGTAAGTTAAATGATTCAAACAACCAGATAAATGAAAACATTTTAAAGTTTTGTACCTATAATTACTCTATTATTTTCTATAATATTCGATTGCATGTACACCATCTTTTCTTCGATACCTATTTCATTTTTCAAGAATTTTTATTCTGTCTTACGAAATAATTCATTTTTAATTAAAAATATTATTTAGTTAATAATGTTAATAAAAAATACTTACATAATTTTCGATGTTTATACGTGTTCAAGAATTAATCAAGAAAGCATTTAATCGTACCCATAATTTATAATAAGTTATTTATTATTTAAAAATGAATTTTTAATGTATTGAAATGCAATTCGTACCAACATATAGAACTGGAAACTTTTAATGTATTTTCTCGTAGAATATCATTTATCTGCATTAAATCTAAACTATTTACTATTTCGCGTGATTAACGGGCTCCTGCATAAAGCTAATTTCCATGTGGTTGATATAGATACCACTTATGATTAAACATATGTAATAATTTTAATCAGTAACGTATTCAGGGTGAATACTCTATCCAAATATATGATATTAACGATGCATAATAAATGTATCCATGAATATTTCCTTATGTATTATGTATGTGAGATCACAGTTATTTAGTTAGTTGGTGAATAAATATTTAGATAGTAGAAATCTGCGGAGTGATAATTTACTTCATTAATATTTTGATACTATATTTCTATTCTTGTAATTGCAAATAAATAAATAAAAATATTGTCGATTCCCGTTTAATATTTAGAAAAAATATATAACTTTATAGAAATACATCATCTACTATTTACGGTAGACAGTTTTTTTTTTTTTTTTTTACTCTATCGTGTTTTCAAAATGTGATATACAAAAAAATATTAATTATTTAATACAAATATCAGTACTTCTTTGTTTATCGTTAACTAATGGCTAATTATTGGTTTTCGAGGCATATATAGAACTGCAGAAATCTTTAAAAGATGCTTTTAAACATTAAAAAAAAAAGCTGGCAAAATTGTCGAAAATGCCAAAATTGTTATTTTTGCATAATTCATGAAATTTATATGTTATATGTGTCTTCTCCCGATGTTATATATTTAAAGAAACATTTTACTTTCTCTAACACTCAAAAAGATAAAACATACAATTTTATGCAGCAGTGACATTTTATATTTAAAAATTGTCAGCGTTTTCCGGCGAAAAAAGTGAATTAGTTTTTAAAAGTAGCACCTTGTTTACAATTAAACAAAATCTGCATTTAAACAAAGTTACAAACAAGCCTATGAATCTTTTAACGATACATTAACGTAAATCTCAGACTTCATTACGACTTGATCTAAATCAATAGAGTATATAGTACAATGTCATGTTTAGCGCATTGAATGAGATCAATACAGCGCAAAAAAACGATGGTGTTGAATCTTAGGTTCTATAAAAATAATTTGATAATAATCATGTTTTCAACTATATACATTGGCTCCCAAAAGTGCTCGTACACTTGCGAATTTCAATGAAATAGTGTTCTATCCATTAATTAAAATTAATATTTCAGAAAGGTATTTAATAAGAAGAACTACAATTTTTTAAATATAATTACATAAAATATTTTAAAGACATAGTAAAACGTTATTTTAAAGAAATCATTGTAAAAAAATAACAAAAGTGTTTCCCCACAAAAGCCCTTGTACATATAAAAAATGTATTTGCATATTAGTAAATACTGTAATATTTCGTTAAATTAATAATTAGTAGGATAACGCTTAGTATCAACAACAGATTTTAAACGTCTGGGAATAGCTTTCACTAATTTTTTTTTTTTTTTTTTTTTTTTTTTTTTTTCAAATTTCTGCAACAATGTTCATCCATTCATCGATCATTACGCGATTATCGACGAAGTAGCAAGGTAAAATTGCAATTTAAAATAAAGTTAAAGAATCTTGTTTGTCTACTTCATAAAGCACCTTTAAAGGATTTGCTGAAGCTGGTGCAATATTTTATAGCAGAAAATAACATTTCTAGAAACCTTTAAAGCAAAGCTTAAATTTTGTTAAAAAATGAATTATGCTTTTATTATAATGCCGCATTATGTACAGTTTGTACTCGTAAATAAAGGAGGTGCAAAGGGAAGTTATTTTGACTGGAATTCTTAAAAATATCCCACGACATAGTAGTGCAGACCTTAATGCTAGATTACTAATAACGTGTTTTAATGTTATCTGAAATTATATTAACATATGCAACGTTTCACACCAGATAGGTGAAAGTCACTAATTTTGAAAAATAAAGTTCATGAATGGATGTCAGTTTATGAGATGCAAAGAAATATTAGTATGTGATTGTTGGTAAATTTACCATCAAAACAAAAACATCCCTTTAGGAAAGCACTAGTGCTTTTTTAAAGGGTAACTTATCTATGATTTTTTTTTCTAAATGGTAACAGATAACTAAGATTCAGCATTGCTACTTTTTTCGCAATCAAATGATTAATACCAAATCTTTTCTAGAAATTTTATTTTAACTAATTTTCTTTTAAAAATTCAATTGCATATAGGCTATGTATAGCGTGAGTGCAAAAGTTTTACCCGTTTTGAGCATATGCAAATTTCAAGGGGAGTACGGATGTCATAGCTGACGTTTCGAGGACAGTAAAGTGGCCAATATCGAGTGGAGCAATAGATTATATATAGGCACAATAAAATTTAGAAGAACTCATGTGGAATGGGAAACAAGATGACAAACGATAAATACCACATAAGACTTCTTTTGTGAAGGAGTATGATAAAGGCGTTACAGCAGCCACAGCTCGCCACAGCATTTGTCAAGTGCATGGGGAAGATACATTGGATGATAGCACCTGCCGCCGTTGGTAATTCTTAGACGAAGACAGGATTTGTAAAGTTCATACCCATTCTGCCTTCACAAGAATTATATTCGTTTTCAAAATTTTTAAATATTAAAAGTTTATCTAATGCATGAAAGTAAGACGGTATCCAAGCATAAACACTACAAATGGGTTTTATAGAAAATAGCTCAGTTCACATGAGAAAAAATAAATCCTTGCAAAGATATAAGTAGGTCAAATAAAAATACCAAATCACGTATAAATAAAAGGCAGAGAGATATGACAAGGAGCAAAAACTACCCCTGTATTCTGACATAATCATTACAATAAATAATGTTTTTATGCACAATTAAACACGCGAAGATGGTCAAGACACAGAAGATTCTCACTCATAAACATAGCAGTCCTTTACAGCAACTGTTTTGTATACATCAAGGAATTACGTTCACAAAAAGAAAATAAATGTTACACCAATTTTTCTTACTGAATGTATTTGGGCAGTGATATGGTGCGTAAGAACATTTTTTTAAATAATAATTTAATAAAAGTATGAATAATATTGTTGGATGATTGTTTGTGTGACATTGTGGAAGAACAAGTTGTAGTTGAAGGTTCATCATTTTGTGGAAAGATATTTATTCTATTCTGCCTTAGAAATACACAGCAATCTTGCATAGAAATATTTGAGTACTTTTATGTTAACGAACTGCTTGTTCCAATCCAGCACAATCCGTGTTGTATTAATTTCATTTAAAATATAATATGTTCAATAATTTCCCTTAATACATAGAACTTAGTATATATATTATTAAAAGGCGTGCGTGGTTGAGGCCATGAGTTTTGTTTATATTATAACAATTATTAAAAATAAATTCAGGTAGGAAAATTTGTTTGACTCACCTCTCATAATCCACAGATTTTGACCGAATATCTAAAGAGGCACTATTGCTGGAAGGCTGAAAATGAACTTGTATTATATTTTATTAACTTGAAGATGAAGCATACTCCAGTGACTACTTGAAGCTTACATATATTTATGATGAAAGTAAAAAGTAGAACAGTGAAAATTACATATTAATTCAATTATTTTAACAGTTAATTAAATGTTTAAATGTTATCAAGTTTTTTTAGTTTTTTTTTGTTCAGATAGTTAAATACCGGAGTTCCATTAGTTTCCGTTTTATCAGTCTATACCTCACAATTGATCTGACGAAATAACGCATTTTATGCAAATCAGGAATGCAGCAAGATAATGCAATTAAATGACGAAAAACACATAAGACCATGCATCAGCCAAAGTTACTTCAGAATGTTTTTTGTTTGGTGGTGAAATCTGTTACCAGACTTTGAAAACAAAAGTTCAGCACCGTGATTTCACTGACAATTATAACATTTAAAATACACGCATTTCACTAATTTCATGTGAAATAAAGAAACAGAATCAGAAGAAAATAATAATAAATAACAAAATAAAGAAAAACATTTTATTTCATCCACAATGGTAAGCAACAACTTCTTTATTTTTCCTTAACGACCAGTTCATTTTGAAAAACCACTAAATTACACCTCACTTTTTCAACTTTTCAAATATCCTCTTTTTTTTACTGGCCTTTTTACATAATTGGCGTTTAATAGCTGAGAAAGGAAGACTGAGCTATAGTTTGTATAGGCGCAGCTAAGTTGTATTTTAGAGAAACGATCATATTACTGAGGAAATGTCTTCTGTAGCTCTTCTCATTTTCTGTGAACTTTTGGACCCACTTCTCATAACGCTCTCACCTCGCAAATTGGAAGCGTAATATTTTATAAACCATGCCTGCTTAAAGACCGTAATCCGATCATTTGAATCAACGGCACCAGTGTATAGCATGTCCCACATTTAAAGCTTCTGCGACTTACTATAGACAAGCTACTAAACTGGATTCCAGATATTAATATTTTGAATCTAAAACTAAGCAAATATCATCATAACTCACCCTCTTTAACGTTGAAAACGCAGGGTATCATCAATAATCTTTTAAAATATAATAGAAACTATAATTGAAAGGTTATTAGCATATGATGTAGGTATTGCTGGAAAAATCTCACAAAACATCATACAACAAAATTAACGTCCATTCAATGGATCTTTCTATTACAAATATCAATGTGTTATAGAACAAGAGCTTCTACCGCACTCCACTAAACAAAAATGTGTTTTTAAAGAATGGCTGAGAGAATTTTTTAGGAAATTTTGATTATGTAATTTCGCGTAAAGCCGACTTAAGAGCTCCTAATAAAGAATGATTATGTGTGATTATCAGAATGATATTATAGGTCGATTAATTGAACCACTCTACACTGTAAAAAAAACCTCTAAATTTGCCAGAACAAACACAGAAATAGTTGCGTAAAATTAACAACACAATGTGCTGGCAATTTGGACGCATTTTTTTACAGCACAAACTGCTGGCGTCCAAATTGCCAGCACATTTTACTGTTAATTTTACGCAACTACTGTATTTTCCATGTTAATATATTCAGGAAACCAAAGAAAGATACAACACATTCACTGTAATCGAGTTTGTGCGCGAGATGAACAGTACTTTGTATTGTAAAAATATCGTGTTTTTTACAGTGTATAGAATTTTTTATAGCGTGCAGCTCGACTAAGTAAATTGAATTTTGTGCATTGTGTATTGTGAAGTGGTCATAAATAAAGATATTGTTCGTTGTACTGTAAATACTCAAGAGTTACCATTGTCCATAACTGAATCACTTGTATAAATTATTATTTGATAATTATTGGATATTTCTTGGAAACTTAATCTCATAATTTGTAGGTTGTAATTATGAAAATATTCTGGGAAGGCATGTGATTTTTCATTCTGCATCAGCTTTTAATTGTTAATTGTTTCATCTTGAATAACTACGCTTATGTTTCCTTTGCAAACCTGATTACGGCCAAGTCATTTCCAATTATGATATCTATTATTGTGATACCAGTAAATGTGTTTAGTGCGTCCGATGTAATACATCTAAACCTTCTGATTAGACCTAGTACTGTAGTTCTTTAAAGTTACCTTATCTGTTTTATACCATGGGCATTAAGATGCGGGAACCATATATCTCAGGCACAATAATTTTTATTTAGTACCACACAATTGTACCATATTTTAAGAATATTTGTTTTCAGACAACTGTTATAAAAGTGAAGACTTCGATAACATTGACAAAGTATAAGATTTTTGTTTTTATATCAATAGGATGATTTTGGAAATTAGCTTGAAATGCACATTTGAACCTAACTAATATATTTTTTTTAGCCTGATTTCTTTATCATTGATTTTGAAAATTGTGTGTCTGTTTTGCAGTAGATTTGTGCCAAATAATATCATTTTTCTTCAAAGATGTGCAGGTTTAGTCTGTTGCATTGATTATTAAAAACTTTAACTCTGTAGTTCGCTCTTATTTCTATGTCTTGACTGTTGTTTCCTTTAAGTCTATATATAAAATTATCTGGAAAAACTGTTATGTATAAGGCTTTTTAGGTAGATTTCGTAAGAAATACTACCTATTGCAGTCGTTACCGTGGTGCGACTTTTGAAAAATTCATTCATAACTTTTCATTATATGACCCCAGAAACCCAAAACCACCCCCACCTAAAAAGTTTATATATATATATATATATATATATATATATATATATATATATGTACTAAATTTTGTCCGCACGATAAAAGTCGCAATTATGCTTGGATCGTCTTCAAACTCGCCAACAACTTTGAGATGGCTAATATCTCGGCGGGGATTGAAAATGGCCAAAATCGGCACAAGGGAATGGAAATGGGAGGGCTCAAAATTTTGAATACCGTCTTAACATGGTTCTGATAAAACCAGCTTTTTCACAACAATGAGAGAAAAAAAATAAATATTTTTCGTTATAGCAGTTGCCAACAATTAAAAAAAGCAATACAATTCTCACCACAACAATTCCTTTTTTATTGCAAGATTTCACGTGAAAAATTAAATTAAATAAACAGTTTGGCGAATTGAAAACAAATTGAATATTACGTCGTAAGTTTTCTAGAGCAAGATTTTCGCATGAAAACTCAAAATGAAATAAATAATTTGACGAATTAAAATATATATATATATATATTACGTCATATTGGAAATATAATGGACCTCAGCAGGTGAATAGGTAACGTCATGTGAGTTTGAAGAAACTTATTAAAACATAATAAAATCTATTGAAATATTAACATATTTTAACGCTTTGGGGTTCTCTGAATTTGCTTTAGCTATTTTTTAAACCTATTCCATATACATGCGTGTGTGTATTCGTGTATATTAGAATTTTCACAAAATGTTTAGCTCCCTTAGAGCTCATTCTTAGTGAAGGAACTGGGTTTATCTTGATTTAAGTTTTGTTGGTGAATTTAGTACTTAACTTCGAACTCTACCTCCGCCTGTAGGCCCGAGCCGGCAGGGATTTTTTTTTGTTTTGTTTTTTTGTATAATCTTTTAGTATTTGAACGGTATTGAAGTGATACGAGGAAAGAAACTTGACGATTGCCTCTAAATGTCCAGAACAGCTCAAGAAACTTCCCCAGAGCCCTTGACTGTTGTTTCCTTCAAGTCTATCTATAAAATTATCTGTAAAAGCTGTTATGTATAAAACTTTTTATGTATAACCTTTTATTATTTGAACTGTTTTCATGAGCCAAAGGAGTGATCTGAGGAAAGAAACTTACCGATTGCCTCTAAATGTCCAGAACATATCCAAAAAATTCCCCAGATAGTGGCCTTTGATTACCTTTTAAATGTAATTTGTAGTAAACATTTTAAATATATAGGCAGTTGGGATTAATCTATTATGGAATATATAATACGTGATTTATCTCATTGTTAATCATTAATCTATTATTTCAGATATGGTTAGTAAAGTACCAGTCAAATTTTGCATTAAACATTCGACAATAAACTTGCTGGATCTTTCACTACGAAGGTGCCGTAGCTCATTTCGCTTCTCCTGTGAAAGTGTTCTGTGAAAAGCAAACCAATTTGTTTTGAATCATCCACTGTACTCGCCCGACGTAACTCCTTGTGACTACTATTTATTTTAAAAGGTCAATTGGAGATGATGGGGGCAAGCTTTCAGAGCATAGAATCAGACATAGAAAAAACGGCAGTGAACCTAAAAAAGTGACCGAAGAAGTATTTCAGTACTATTAAATAGCCACAGCTCGTATAATAAAAAAATCATCAGAAGAAAATAATACCCGATAATATTATTAAACCTAAATATACATATTTTTGTAATTGTAAGTTTATATGGGGAAAAATGGAAAACAAATGTTTAGGATACTGAATTTTAACTTTATAAAATAAATACATCGGGAGTTTTTGTTTTAACCCGTCAGCACACGCGCTGGGATAAAAGCTATCCCTATCACATTTTTTCTTAAAAAAAAGAAAAAAAAGATAAATTTATTGAGGATGTATTTTATCTGTATTGAACCTTTCAAGGTCAAGTCCAGAAGGGGTATGCGAAGCAATATCTTTTCTTTGTTCACTAGGAGAGGAGAAAAATACCTTTTGGGATTACTCAATCCCGCGTGTGTAAAAACGCGCCATTTCAGTACGTCTTTTTCTTACGGGATAACAAACAAACAATTTTAAACAAATACTAACATAAACGTTACTTGTATGTATTAATGAAAGGACATTAAATGCAATTAATATCAATTGTGTGAAGAAATCATCTTTTAAGGTGTAAAACAAATCGTTTTCAAATTTTCTTAAAAAAAAAAAAAAAAAAAAAAAAAAAGACTTTTACAGAAACTGCTACAAAATCTGAAAATAAATGTAATGGGAGAAAAATGGGGTGACATTTATCGCACGCGTGTATTGGAAAGAGGTGGGCATGCTGGCGGGTTAAAATTAATGAATAATACATGGTGACCGGACTATAAGTATCCAAAGATATGGATTATTATTACGGAACTACACATTGGAATATAATAGGGTTCACCTCCGTGGATTCCTCCCCTCCGAGATTTTAAAACACTGAACAAAACAATAAACTGAAACTGTGGGTGAGTGGAAAAAGCGTATCATAAAAGCAATTTGTCTAATAACTCCTGATATGTTATGAAACATATGAAGAGAACTGGATTACATTTTAGACGTTTGTCGTGCTACCAAATGTGAACACATCGAAGTCAATTGATATTAAAACTTTGTGAGATACTATTTGTATTTTTATTTATTTATTTATTATTATTTTTATCCCCGGAACGGTATGCTATTTCTTTCTCCCAGCTTATTTTGTGTCCAAAAAATAACGTTAGCTTACAGACGCTAGCAATAAATAAAGAAGATGTATCATTGTACAATTAAATGCTCTATAGCATTTTTTTAAATTTCTAAACATCGCACATTTTCAGTTTTTATACCACCGTATTGGGGAAAAAAAGTACTTTTTAATGCAATTTGTTTGAAAACTGCATCTCTGTTTGTTTTTGTAATATTAATTTTTTTTGTAGTTTTTAGCGACATTTGTTTCATTTTGGCAACTCAAGTACTCCATTACTGTAGAAAGTAAATAAAAAATATTTGAAAAATAGCAATTATATCTTTTTGTTGCCATTTTCTCATAAAAATTGAAAAAAAAAAAAACAACAACAATTAAAATACGTGCTACTTTGAGAAAAATATAAAGGAAGGATTTATGATAAAACAGTGAGCTATTATAAACTATATTTATTTTTAAGTTTCTATATTAATGCAAATGACGTCATTTTGCATAAAATAAAAGCGTGTGCTTTAAATCTTAAAATTGAAATATGTTTTGCAGTTAAGTCCCGATTATCCGAGTGACGCTTAACCGAGTTATTTTCTTCTGATGGAATGGTGGCTTCTATTATTATGAGCAGCCATTATAAATAAAGCGTTAGGTGAAGATGAAAGAGCAGTCGTAAAAATTTAGAACTTTGATTTTCTGGTCAGAATGGGAAAAAAAAAGGGCCATAATTTTTTTAAGCCACCAGTCTACCAGAAGAAAATGAAGTAATGGAAATGCCGGCGGCGACACTTAATTCCTGTTCTCTAGTTTTTAATTCAAACAGGTAATTTCGTAAAAATAAGCCATTCATAACTTTTGTATACATTTAGCCCAGATATCCTGTATATTTTTTCTGTTATAAATATATCATTTAAAAAAAACGTGTATTTATGCTTTTTTGCTTATGTTTTTATTTAATATAATTATAGTATTTTAATTATGAAAGATTTAGTCTGAAAAATTGCTCAAAATACATAAATTCTATAAAATGTGTAAGTAATAATTTATTATCTAAGCAATAAATTTCTCATCGAGGATTTCTATATTATTAAAACTACCTTTGAATAATAAATTATGTTTCTTGCATATATTTATAACATATTTCTAATTTCGGCCAAATATATTAAAAATTTACTAATATCTAGTTCTCACATGAAAGAAGAAATTATTGATAATAAATTTCGTTGTTAAGGATATAAAACTGTAATGTTATTTTTAGATGAGAAACTCATTAAGCCATCTGGTTATAAAATAAAATGCAAAAACATATTTCTTCTAAATGTTTCTTATCCATGTAAATAAAAATGCAATATATGTTTTTTTTAGATAATGTGCTGTAATTAAGCTGAGTCATTTTATTGATAATGACCTCGTTTAGGAAATTAGTCATTGATAACGGCATTAATAATACATTAAACACAAATCCATTAAGAATGGTTTAACGATTTTTCATACAAATGTTTAAAGGACAAAAAAAAGTATGTAATCTTTATATTTAAAAATTTAGTTCGTTTACTTTTAATAATGGCGCGTGATATTTATTTATTTTTTCCTTTAAAAATCATACATTTTTCTTAATATGCGCAATTTATAATTAATGATTATCAAAACATACACATTATTATTATTTTAAATTAAAAATTTTCTAATTTTTTTTCTGCAATTTTTATAAACTATCAAAAGTTTTAAAAGTTAAATACAATCTTTCAAACTATGCTAAAATTGAAAATATTGATAAAAAATACTCTTAAAAGGTATAAAAAATACCTTTATGCAGATTTTCATATGATCCACCGCACAAATGGTGACATTCTCAAGATTTATGTTGATAGAAATACGAGTGTCGTTCAATAATTATTGACCCGAGTGTGTATACATTATTTGTCTTAGATGCGTATTAGTCTTAGTCGTATACGTAAAAGTCTTAGATACGAATATGCTCAATTTAAGAACCGTAGCTACTATATAACTTTTTTTTTCGTTTTAGGTGTGATAGGTGACACCTAGTTTGAAAGAGGGGAGTGGGGCTGGGGGAAAAGACTGGTTTGGTGCTTATGGGGACAAAACCTGAAGCAGGCCTGTGATAGATTTGTGACAGTGGTTGAGACGTGGCTACATTACTATGATCCCAAGTCCAAACGACAGCAGCGTCTCATTCACTGTGTCCCCCTAACAATTCTTTCAATGTAAGTGCGACCTATCACACCAAAAATGAAAAAAAAAATATGTTAATATAGCAGCTACAATTCTTAAATTGAGCATATAGGCATCTAAGACAATAGGCTTCAATATTCCACATCAACAATTGGAGTACAAAAATCTTTTACACACTCGGGACAATAATTATTTAACCATCCTTGTACTTTCGCAAAAAAATTTTAAAACGAGAACAAGAAGAACAACAGCTTTTGCAATAATGATATAAGATAAATTGGCTAAAGTGTATCAACAAAGATATTGAGAATGTCGCTCTTTGAGTAATGAAACATATATGGATCTGAAGGTTTTTACGTGCTGTTTAAGTGTATTTTTTATCACTTTTAATAATTTTTCGCTTCATTTTGGATGAATTTAATTGATTTTGATCCATAATATTGTAAATAGAGCGATACCAAACTAAATATAATTAATTATCAGTTACGCAACAAATAAATAGCTTTTACATCATTAAATCTTATTATATTATTTGATATTTTCCAATAAAACAAAGCACAATAAGTGATTATGACAGAAATGTTAGTAGAGTAAATCTTTATTTTCAAATATTTATTTTAAATAAAAATTTAGGAGGATATAAAAGTTCATCGTTTCTTTTCTAATTTTCCGAAATTACTATATTTTACTTAATATGTTTTTCTTAAACTGAAATCGCTTTCATTTTTTTCTCTGAAATTATTACATTTTGTATAATATATTTATTTAAAAACTACACTGCTTTCTGTTTTTTTTTTTTTTTTTTTTTTTTTTTTTTCTGAAGAGTATTAACTTTGTTTCACAAGAATAAAATATGATGCAATATATTGTTTGTAGAACTTGTTTTCTTAGACCATATTTTTCTGCTTAAAAATTATATATTTAATTTTAACTCCAAATGATTAGTCAAGTATCAAAGGTACAGCAAATAAATATAAACTTTTATTATATGCATAAAAATCAAAGGTTTAAAAGCTAAAACGAATGCGCTGAATTTAAACAAATTGCGTGACAGATGTAATGCCAGTTATACGAATTAAACGTTAAACATCCTGAAATATACATAGTAATCACAAATCGATTCAAGAATGCATAATTACACTCACGCAAGCTCTAAAACATAAATATGAAATATTATAACAATCCTACAGGCATAAGAATAAAAATTACTTTTAAAATTAGAAATCATAAGACATTGACGTTTTTATTAAGTGTTTCTCATGTTTGAACGTTTTTGAACAAATATATTTTCTGTTTGATATTACAATGAAAATAAAAATAAATATTATATTATCGCGTATTCCATTTAAATATAAACCAGATAGTACTCGTCGAGATATAACGGTAAATAACTTGAAAGTTTCATTAGAAAAAAAATGTGATATTTTTATTAGTTGATTTTATTTAATTATTGAATGACGAATTTCTATATTGTTTAAGTGATCCCTTTTTCTTTAAGGCGATAGATGGTGCAGTCTGTCTAACATATTCAATGAAGTAAAAAAAATTGTAAATTTATAATTTACAAATGATTCTGCTTGATTTTTATCGGAAATTTACCTAAAAATACCGGGTAAATAAATTATCTTTACTTGCTACAGCCTCATTTTTTTTTTTTTTTAATAACAATTTTTTTTTCATTTATGCATTTATTTATTTAAGTTACACGACCATTAAAAGCTTCCATGAATGTTATTTTAATCTGTCTCATCATTAAAAAGCTAAATTTGAAACTTGATACAACTAACGATTTATTTATCTATCTATATTATAAAGGACAAACATATCTGTGCGTAACGCATACGTCATTCTGCGAATGGCAACACTTTCAAATTTGAAATGAAACTTTGACTTTAAAATTTTCTCTACTGCAAAATTTTAAACTTCTAAACATCGCACATTTTAAATTTTTACACCGTCGTATAAGGAAAAAAATGTACTTTTTAATGCAATTTGTTTGAAAGCTGTATCTCAGTTTAATTCTGAGATATTATTTTTTTTTGTAGTTTTTAATACATTTTTTGTAATTGTGGCAACTGAAGTACTCCATTTTTGTTGAAAGTCATTGAGGGTTGAAAGTAGAGGGAAAATAATTACGGAAGAAAGAAAATAATTTATTAATATACCTTTTGTTGCCATTTTCTCATAAAAACTGAAAAAAAAATTGAAATTATAATGTGTGCTATGTCAGCGATTTTTTAAGTTTCCAAATATCGCACATTTTCAGTTTTTACACCGTCAAATAGAGAAAAAAATCTACTTTCAAATGCAATTTGTTTGAAAATTGTATCTTTATTGACTGAGTTATTATAGTTTTTAAAATAACTAGTCGCCCGTGACGACCAGTTTGGTCTCCCTTAAATATATGCTAGGCATTGCATCATGTTACTTTTATTCATAATTTAATTTACTTGCTCAATCCTTTGCCAAATAGGAGTATTTTGGTAGAGAAATCAAGAACTCGGTATTTTTATGTTAGTCGGGCACAGATGATAAATCGCTAAACATTGTACCCGTTGCATTTTCTCATATTTCATTAATTTAGATTAAAATATAATCCTTTCACTCATTTTAAAATGGATAACTTTAATTTAAAACTGAAACTTTTCAAATTCATGAATTTCACTTAAAAAAACAAAACAAAAGAAAAGAATAAATACCATAAACAATTTAATTTCAACTCCAAAGCATTGTTTTAATTTACCCCTCGAAAAATAAAAAAATGCTATTGGCGAGAATTGCGCCCAGCTGACATAAAAGTACAAACTTTTTGCGATCATAGCAACTTTTATGTAGCTTTATTCGAAAAAAATATTTTGATGAAATAGGTTACCAAAAAATAGGTTGCCAAATTTCTTTTCTCGCAAAATAACCTTTCTCTATTTCGCCAAGTACCTATACTATAAAAATACCTTTATTTATTTATTTATTGTATTTTAAATGAGATGAATAAAGGACGGATCATGTCATATACGCACCACGTTGGCGTGATGTTTTTCTGATGCCAATGTCATATACGCACCGAGGTACTTAACTGGCGCCAAAGTGCCGTTATTTTGCTTGAAATGGTAACCCGGATGTTATTGTTTATTTATTAATAAATTCTTTATTTACTTTTTTTTTAAATATATAAATTGTTTTGTTCTATATGTATTAATTAATTTTTTTTTTTATTTATTGTTATTCCCTTTTTAAAAATATTGCACAATAACTAATGAGATGCGTTTCATTCAGGTGTTGCCATTAAACAATTAAGAAATAATCGCGATTTCTGTGTCACGTACGATAGCATAATATATATAGATTTTCAAGCATGAATTATTTTTAAATTTATCTATCACGTGTAGCTCGATTACGGAAGATTAATCCGTTTGCTCTTGCAACAATGCAAAAAGTTCAGCATTTGTTTCCGTCTAATGTTCCATAACAAAATTAAAACTTCCTCTATAGAAAAATAAATAAAATAATGTAAATAAGAAACAAATTTAACAGACATGTTATTGAACCACGCGCTTAAAGCACTGAAATGATCGGAAAGACTGCCGTAAGTCGCAAAATCTTGGGCTAATAACTCCTGGCATGCGGTGGCATGTGAAAGTATCGCTTTTAATAAATTTTAAAACTTTGATTGCATAATTGATATTTTTCAGATAAAAATTCTTTTTGATGTTAGTGGACAATCTAAAATATATATTACATATAAAAAAATAATTACAGTTAAAAAGTAAAAAATGGTTTTCACCTATACTCTGTAACCCGAGGAGCTCGGGTTCGATCCCCTAGTCTATATTATAAAGGACAAACATATCTGTGCGTAACGCATACGTCATTTTGCGAATGGCAACACTTTGAAATTTGAAATAAAGTTTCGGTTTTGCAATTATATCTACGGCACATTTTTAAACTTCTAAACATTGCATATTTTAAATTTTAACGCCGTCTTATAAGGAAAAAAATGCTCTTTTAAATGCAATTTATGTGAAAGCTGTATCTCAATTTATTTTTGAGATATTAATTTTTTTGTAGTTTTTAATACAAATTTTGTAATCGTGGCAACTGAAGTACTCCAGTTATATTGAAAGTAAAGGGAAATAGTCATTGTTTATTATTTTTATTGATTATATCCGTATTGATGCCATTTTCATATTACAAATAAAAGTAACTTTTTTATAATTTTTGAACAGAAAATGATGTCAAACATTAAAAAAGAACACGCATTAGTTTTCATAAATCAGTTACATTTCAATATTTTTACATTACGCTGATACTGAGTTTGAGACCTTAGGCAAAATGATTCAGTGAGTAAAAATTATGTCATATTTAAAACAATACGATTATTTATTTTGATAAAACTAAATATTCGACTAATACTAAATGACAATACTATGACAACTAAAGGCAAATTTCTGATTTTTTTTTTCGCGAGTATTCAGACTAGAACTTAAAGTTTAGGCGAATGTTCACATGAAAAGTTGCATCGGACAAACGTGACTTTAAGTTTAGAAATACATTCATTAATAATCTATTGCGCGTTAAAATACTTTCAAATTGTGCATTTGAGTGGTGCGTATGTAAATTATGAGAATGTGAAAATAACGTACAGTTTAGATTTTATGGAGGAAAATTTTATGATGTGATAAAGCGAAATATTTTTTACTGATTTGCCATCCCGTAAAAACAAACATAAGAGCCTCAATCGACAAATTCATCATGATTCATTGTGATTACGTATTCTAACAGAGTTTAATTTTTCAATAATTTAAGCAGTTGAAGTTTGTGGAAATAACATTTTGGTAATTTTAGGTAAAAAATATTATTTGGTTTAAGAAAGAGTGAGACAACCAATGTTAGATGAATTTTTAATTGTAATTATTTTTTGTAGGTTTATTATAAATTCGATCTGAAGTTCTTTTCTAACATTTTAGTTCGTCGAATTTCGACGGGTTCCAACTCGTATATATAAAAGCCGTTCTCTGTATGTATGTCCTATATACAAATCTTCAATTTTTGACCGATTTGCACGAAACTTGATATACATACGTTTTAGAAGGTGGAAAAGATCGCTGTCTACTTTAAACAATCATCAGACCCCTATTCATACATTTTTCTACCACATTCCATAATTTAACATTACAGAAATATCTCTTTTTAAATTTTGTAATTAAATCGTTCCTTTCCTGTTGCCAAACCCTAAAAAATGACACGATAATGTGAAAAATAAAATAAAAATAACGAAAAAATTTGTTTTTATTTGCCAATAAAAATTCAGATTTTCTTGCTATATTTTTGTATTTTTGAAATTGATGCCATTCTAAACAGAAAACGCACATTTTTTTAATATATAAAATAAAAATTTTAACTATAAGAGTGGTAAAATGACGTAGCACCTTAATTTTACTGTTTTTAAATTAAAACATATACATTAATACAAACTGTCAAATTTCATGAAAACATTTTAGTAAAAAGAAAAAAATGAAAGATATGACGTCACATTCTATCAAATCTTTTCAACGTTTAGTCAAATTCACTGTAAAAATAAATGGTTCCGATATTTTGCTTACTACTTAGATTATATACTACATACATATCTTATAGCTATACGTTGTAGCTAAGTGTTGTATTGGTAAGTTCAGTAGTAACATTTTCTGTGATTTATATTAAAAAGAGATAAGTTTTTTTTTTCCCTTTTCAAAAAAATTCTTGACTAATTCACGTGTTAAAATTTATAGAAAACGACATCATTTCATCTAATCATTGTAGGTTTAATTTCGATTAATGGCAAATTTAAGTTTACGTTTAAGAGTGATGTTTTATTTAGAGTGAGAATCCTCTTGATCTAATACTTTAATTAAAGCTTATAATTAAAGTGAAAGTTTTAGTTTTAAGGAAATAAAATTTCAAATTTTCCAAATAAAATTTCAGTAACTGCTACCTCATTTGGATGCATTTATTGTATTTTTCCTCGCATTGTGAGAAATCGTAAAAAAAAAAAAAAACGCGTGCTTTTACGCGTGCCGAAGGAAACACGTATTTTAATTTTAAAAGTAAAAAAAAAAAAAAAATACTACAATGTGCCAAAAAAGCAAACTTTTTAAATTTCGCGAGTTCCAAAATTTAAACTAAAAATGTGATTTTTTTCATAAACGTCAAGTTTAGGGTGCTCTGAAATCCAAAGGAGCTATTATCTGATTTTTTTTTTTTTTTTTGGTTCGGAAATGCATGAAATTGGCAGGAGTTCTTATTTAAAAACTATGTAATCGAAAGGTATGTTTCCCTTTTTTGGTAAAGGTATAAGATCTTTCAGTTGGTGTTCTAAACAGGACGCAACACCGAGATAAAGGAGAAAAACTGGTCGTCACGTATCCACATTTGCTCATAACTCGATAAGTAATTTATTTATGACAACTCATTTCAATTCCATATCCATTTAATAGTCAGACCTACAAATTTTAAACCTTTAATTTTAATGGTGAGTCAGAAAGTTTAGCGTTCTCCAGCAAGTAACTGGAGAAATTCCTTAAGCATTATTGCAGGTTAGTATTTTGTAATCGAGTTGCATGTCAGATATTTGCATAAAACATAAGTCATTCTATATTGTTTTAAACAAAAGTGTATGCCATAATAGGTCTGAGGCACACTCATTAAAATAAGAATAAGCCAACTAGCGCACAGCCCGATTACTAAAGACCAACCTGTCAGTACTTAAAGAGATAAAAATAGTTGTGCATTTTTCATTCAGGTAATAAGACTAATCTTTCATAATTGGATTCACATGATTACATAACTTTCCCGTATAATTCTATGACTAAGGAATGGAAAACATTATACTACGTAGTAAAATCTTCCCTGAAAAGCTAATAGTGCAAGTCGCATCGAAATCCTTTCTGAAGAATTCAAGTTATATACATCCGGAACGAAATTCCCATTTGCATTTTATATACTTATTAGATTATTTTGAGTAGTTTGATTTGATATCACTTAAATTCGTGTTTTATTTTATTTTATTTTTGTCTTTTTAATTTCGTTTGCCAAATTAGTTATTGAATATAACACGAAAGTAAACAAATTCTGAATTATTTACAATGTTTTTGAACAATTGAGTTAATTTTTTGAAATTGGGTTGCAAGCATATTTTTAAAATAAGCATGCTTGAAAATTACTTTCAAATCCACAAAAAATCTGTAAATTGAGATAAACATTACAAACAAATATTACTGAAAGTACTTTTGATTTCTATAAGACGTTGGAACAATCGAATGTCGATGTTTAGAGGAGAAATTGCAGTAAAAGGGAAATTTATTGTTGTGTTATGTTGTTGCCACTGAAAATATGATACCACCCTTACTCATAGACATGTCTTTTCTTTATACTATTGCATTAAGAGTAAACGGGTTCGTCTTTCGTTATCGGGTTGCTCGCATCTTTAAAAATATCCATGCTTTAAAATTATTTTAAAATCCATTAAAATCAGAAGATTGAGATACATTTTGCAAACAAATATCATTTGAAAGAACTTTTTTCTATTCGACATTGTAAAAATTGAACTTGTGTGATCTTAAAAGTTAGAAAAATTGCAGTAAAGGCACAATTTATGGGTTACAATTTATGGGGCACAATTTATGGGCACTGACATAGTGATTTTCCTTTGCAATGTAGATATATACCACACAAACGATAATTTCAAAAAATGCTGCGCGATTTGCTGGATTTTTTTTTTTTTCGATTGTCAGGAAAATCACATATTTTCCTCTTACACCCGCCAAAGAAAAAGCGCATTATGTTATTAAAGCTCAGGGATTTTACTATGGTTGCGAGACAATAACGTCGTGTTTTATGATTGTCTTTTTAACGATTTGTGGATGGGAATGCACAAATTTCAGTTATTGTGATTGCCGTATTATTTAGTTTTAATTTATATTACATGAAGGCTCCTTATAATTAACACGGGCGAAGCCGGGTAGTTCTGCTAATAATGTATATATATTGTTACTTGAATTTTATTTTACATTTTTTTTAAATATTAAACCTGGATATCAAGGTAATTTCTTTTATAGATCTCATACGAATATTTTCCTTTCTTTCCGTTTTATTTTTTACGCAAATGAATGAGAAACTTTTCTTTCTAGCACACACACACATATATATATTCTTTATAATAGTCAGAAAATATTATAGTTCATCTTAATTTACTTAATTGATAATTACATGCAAAATATTTTAGCTTAAATATTTAAAATATAAAATGATTTTTTTTTTTCAAAATATTATTCAGTGTTAAATTTTATTTAAATATAAAGCGTTGAAATAATAGTAATAATAATAGAAAATCCTATAATTTACCTTTCTAATAAAATATAACATTAGTGAAATGAATTAGCGACAAAGAAATTACACATTTTGCCAGTCTTGGGCTCGAACCTGCGGCCTCTACAAAAATTCAGAACTTTAAACTGCTGCTTTCACTAGCAGGAATTCGTTTTTCTTCCTTTTAAAATGAAGAGGTTCGAAAAACAGTTGGCACATGCGCAAATGTCTCAAATTGGAGTTCTGATGGCATTTGAAATAGATTTATGTTTCAATATTTATGATACCATAATTTTTCAAAGAAACAGCTACAACTTAATATCCTAGTTTCCCAATCTTCGTGTGTAACTATTTGCAATTCAGAGGACGGATCACCAGTCATAACTTTTAGCCTCAAATCACCGTGTTTTTCTTCTGAGTGTACTAAGACCAAAACTATATGACATCCCCAAAATAAACTGTTTCTAGCTCTTAATATCGATACAATAAATGTTTGAATTGTTAATAACGCTGAAAGAGCCAAATAATATTAACTTTGTGAAAGAAGGAAAAGCTTGTTTGCAGTAAGATCGAATAGCAGACCAACTTAAAACAGCTTCTTCCTGTAATGTGACAGTTCAACTAAGCGAGCATCTGTGCACATATGCATCGCGTCACTCCAAAAGGCAGACTTGTACTTATATACTGCGCATGCGCAACAGTATAATTTAAATTTAAAACCACGGCTAATTAATAAAATATTTGAACAAACGAATGTACAATAATAAATCTGTAGCCAAATATATTTCAAAAAAAAAAAAAAAAATGCAAACGCTTAACATTTTAAATATATAAATACTTTCTGGAAATCTTTCCGTCAATAAGTACTGAACGCCATAATCCTATCTGCATTGCTTTCAATGTGAGAATGTTGCCTTTTTTATCATAATAAAATCCTAATATAGTCCTATTATAGCCCTTTTAAACTTTATGATATTTCTACTCTTTATGCGTTACAAATGAAAATTTTCCTTCAAATGATTCATGTCTAGAATACTGCATTATTTTTAATATGAACCCACTAGATAAAATATTTCAGAAGATGAATCAATTCACTGAATGCACAGATAAGTATCTATTAGCAATTAAAATAATACTTAAGCAGACCCGAAATGAATATACAATATAAAGAAAATCGATTTAATAATGAAGATTTACAGTCACGCAAGACATCTACCTGACACGTAAATGTAATTTATAAATAATTCATTGTGCTATGGGAAATGAAAAGCCGTGTATGAACTGTCTGAAGAGATTATTTAAAAAAAAATTAAACATGATAGTATTTAAGGAAATATATGACAGATCTTTTAAAACATAAAATAATGACAGAGAAAATTTCTTTCAAAATTCAAAATAGACGTTTTATTGTATATTTATAGGTTATAAAAATTTATCACGTTGTGTGTATTTTTTATGTGCATTTATCTGAGTGAATGTAATTATTATTTATTTTTTAACTATATTTGATGTACCAGTTATATACAAAAAATATTTTACATTATGCTTATATCGTAGTTCATATCTGTCCCCGTGTTTGTTTCAGCTGAAGAATGTTAATCTTATTATTCAGCATATTTTTTGCCTTAGTAAATTAAAATAAAATGTTTCAACTGTAGGTCCTGTTTATTTTTTTTCTTTAATAATTGCACATGTAATCTTTATACCAAATGTTTTAAAAGGAATCAAATCTAGAATGCATAAGTATTTAACCACAAAAATACGAATTTTCAATATAGAACAAATATATTTAAGTAAACAGACTTCGGGTAAAATGTATTGTCAGCTATTCAAATTAATCTCTGTACATTATCAAAAGGAATACACTATATGCATAAGTACAAATCTAATAAATAATGCATATTTACAATAACTCAAGACATAACAAAATTCTGAACTTTCTTTACAAACCTAAAGATATAAGAAGGAAAATTACTTTTGAAATTACGAGTGACAGTTTTATTAAAATTTTGACATTTTGAAACGTTCTGAGATTAATTTTCTTTTCATATTAAAATATAAAGATTCAATATTTATTCATCATACCTAATCACGCATTTCATTTATATTTTTTCTGTGAATTCTGTTAATTTCTTCAGTAATAAATAGGAGTTCTGTATGTATTTATTTCTTAGTGAAATTGTTACCCGTATTTATACATCCAGCCCTATTATAGGCATTTCATCCCATTAAGTTATCGCTATTCTTTAATCCGTTAAAGAACGGTGGGATATATTTTATTCAACTAATTTTGATGAAGATTTATGCCAGAATTTTCGAATAAGCTCTTTTTTAAAACTCTGATAGAAAAATGCTGCAAAATTTCCTTTTCCTTTTCCTAATTTTAAATATATATATATTTTTTCATTTTCTGGTGTAAATTCACATTAAGCAAACACAACTGAAAGGATCCTCTGAAAGGTTAACCATTAAAAATACTGTTTTTTTAACTAAATTTTTCATAAGGAATCAAGTCTAGAAAACCGCATATTATTTTATATAAACTCGGTAAAAATAGAATTTCAGAAAATGATTAATCTCACTGAATACAAAGAAACTTGAGTGAGAAATATTATGTCAGCAATTAAAAGTAATCGTTAAACATCTTCGAAATGAATGTGCATTATCAAAATAAATTGTTTTATTATGAAGCAAGACATCTACCTGACACGTAAATGTGATTATGATTAATTCATTATGTGGCTAAAAATGGAAGCCGTGTGTCCACTTTGTGATTGGATTCTCTTTTTTAAATAAAAATAATAATCTTTTCAAAACTAAAATAGTATAAAAGCAAATTATTAACCAGAATTAAAAAATCAGATATACGTGGGTGGTTCAGTAATTACTGTCCCGAGTCTGTATAAAATATTTTTACTGCGGTGGTTAATGTGGAATATTGAAGCATAATGTCTTAGATGTCATTGTGCTCAATTTCAGAACTGTAGCTGATATATTAACTTTTTTTTTTTTCGTTTTTGGTGTGAGAGGTTGCACTTAGCTTGAAATTGAGGGTTGGGGATGAGAGTGAATGAAACCTGGCTACTGTCGTTTGGACCCGGCATCGTATGTAGCCACATCTCATCCAGCGCCACAAATCTATCACAGAACTGCTTCAGGTCTGGCCCCATAAGCTACAATACATCCTTTCACCCACTCTCTCCTTCTTCCATGTTAGGTGCCACCTCTCGCACCTAAAACGAAAATAAATATGTTAATATAGCAGCTACGATTCTCAAATTGAACATAGTGGCATCTAAGACATCAGTTTTCAATATTCTACATCAACCATCGCAGTACAAATATTTTATACGCGCTCTGGACAAAAATTGTTGAACCACCCTCGTATATGCTTAAGCGTATTAAAGCGTAATGAAAATGTTTTGTGTGATGATAAAATATAACAACAATTTCACTTTAGTTTTTCAAGCTTTTTATTTACTTTTACGGATTTCATTTTTTTTTTCTCATAAGTATCATTTTTATAAGTTAAAAATACCTTTCTATTACGTTTAATATATTAAAAAAAATGTTGAATTATTTAATATTTTTTCTCTTTATTTTAAATTTTGTGTCAGGGAAAGTAGTTACATTCTGTGTTACATATTACATGTATTATATGTTAATATACGTAGATATCTTAATATCCTGTACTAAATACACCATAATGTTTTTCAAAAAGATAACTTTAAATATATACCTATGCATGACAGATTTGGGAGTCATCCAAAAAATATATATAGAGAGAATCATAAAATGTTAGTCAACAACAACAATCTTGATTTTATCTATGGAACATGGTTGCAGAAAAATGCATTAAATAACTAAATATGGTCACGAAGTCTATCATGATACTTTTTTTAATTATCAATAACATGTTATGGTGTATTTAGTAAAAGAGATATTTACTTCTATAAGCATATTTTACGCAAGTGCTTTATTATTTTTTTTTACATATAAGGACTAATAGAAAATGCTTAGTAATAGCAAAAATATTAGCTTTGAATTTTAATATCACACCATTTTTCTAACACAACTCTTTGGCAGTTGTTTTTTGTTTTATTTTTAAATAGATATTTTTGAAAATATCAATTTATTGATATAATTAGCTGATCCGTCCAGCGAACGAGCCCTTGATAATGTCCTTAAATGAACCTGAAATTTGTATCGCAGGTCCTTACAAAGCGGGTGTGTGTGTGTGTGTGGGGGGGGGGGGGGTGAGGGTAGATATGGTGCAAATTATCAGGGCCCGACTCTACTAGAGGGCCGACCTTCGGTTCTGTTTTTTTAATACAATACTTTTTCACGTTGAAATTTTAAATTGAAATAACTAACAAACAAAAAAAATTCAAAAGTCAGAAATTGTTAGAATGTCTTTACATGCCGTGATCGGGGCCCGTACTCCTGTGTCTTATCAAATATTTGAAAATTCATTTGATATCAAAAAAATGTTTTGAAATGGTGCTCCCTTTTTATTGATATTGCTAATATCAGATGTGCGAAAAGGAATCAATTGAAAAGTGGTGTAAAGTCACAGGTTAAGGTTTTGAATTTTATTTGTCTTATGCTTTAAACTTATTTATTTCAAAATCAATTCATGAATTCTATTAAAATTTAATTATGTTTTCAACATTTTAATTTTTTATTCAAAATCTTTGGATAAAAAAAACTATTACGAATGTATCACAAACAGTAACGCTGCAAAAGAAATATACAAAGCAAATACTACTATATAGATTTTTTTTTTAAAAAGGTAATATCCAGCAAATTTATTTTCTAATAGACTAAAGTCTGTTTATAACGGAATACGACAATGAACGGGAAAAAAATCATGTTCCAGACGCCCCCCCCCCTCCCCTAAAGAAAAGTAAAACAAAAAAAATCAAAAATGCAATTATACTTTGCCAAATTAAAATAACCACACTGTTAAAAATTTTGCAGCATTCTGGTAGGTCATTCGAACGTTTTTTGAAAAAACGGTTTCATAACCATAATTTAATTATATTCTGCCCATAAAATGGCGAATAATATGGTCAGAATAGTGTTAAAATTACGGTTGTGTAACCGTTTTCGGAAAAAACGGTCAAATGACCTGCCAGAATGCTGCAAATTTTTAACAGTGCAGCATAAAATGGAATTTACCACTGGTCGTTTACATTTCCATATTGTATCTTACTTATGGTGGAGCCCTGTATTGGAATTATTACCGGGACTCACAGACACTTTATACAGCCCCGTTGGTATGATTTTTTATCTTTAACTCGAATTTTGTTGGAAGTATGTGTAACATATCCGTAAAAAAGAAAAAAAAAAAGCCCTGATATTTAGCAATAAAAAGGTTCGGCAAAATTGAAACGGGAAACTGGGTTCGGGGATCGGTATATCTCCGATGATTGTGTAATTTTCATACTAAAATATTGATATTTATCTTTAAAAATCACTTTTTTACCTCATATATTTTTTTTTCACATAAGGTGCAAACTGACCTGCGTTCGCGAATGCTTTTTAAAGGGTTTTAAGTCTTAAATTTAAAGGGTTAAAATTCTAAAAACGTACTGCGCTGTCGAATACAATAATCTCTGAGATTTGCATACCCGTTTTTTTGTTAATCCGACATCAGAAATTGAGCTCAAGGGCGAGTGTCTAATACATATATTGCGAAGCCAGTGCAGATTTTTTTTCTTTGCGTCATCTAGGGAGGGTGAGTGAAATAATTGTAAGTGATTTGTTTTAAATTCATTTATACTTTTATTATTATTGATAAAAAATCTTAAAATTTAGAAATTACAAAATGTTTTTTAATTAAATCGATTGGACAATGAGATTTGTAAAATGTAGTATTTTTTTTTATTATTAGCTGATGTATCTATGTACCACATTTTTCTTAAATAACTCAATTGTTTTAAAATAAGAATAACTATAATATATATTTATTTATTTATTACGATAAAGTCATTAAAAATATGAATGTACTGACATAATTTTAAATGCAAAACTTTATTTTATTAGTACTTAAATAGAAAAAAGAAAACTTTAAAATTGAAACAATAACAATTCTGTTTTAATTATATGCATTTAGTGATGAGATTTATAAAATACAGTACATTTTGTTATAATTCATTTCATTTATTTGTAGTTTTTTTTTTTCTTTTCTTTAATTATTTCAAACTTTCTAAAGTTAAGAATAATTACTATATGTAGGAGTATTTATTTTCTAATTGCGAAACTAATGTATTGACATACATTTTAAACACGGGAATTTCTTGAATTACTATAGATACTCATTAGAAGAAAGAAGCCCGAACAAAAGGGGGAAAAATAATAATAACACAAATAAAAATAACACAATAAAAAGAATAATAATTATTTTAATTGGATCCAAATTTCAACTTCGTCCTATCGAGTTCTGAACCAGAAAGTTTTCGTACAGAAAACTTGTATTGAATTTTACTACTAAGCTACCGAGATCGCTATGAAATGTTTAAAATTAAGGTTATGTTTCTAACGAAGCGAAAAATAGTTCTTTCTTTCTTCTCTTTTTTTTTTTTTTTTTTTTTTTTTTTTTTTTTTTTGCATGGGTTTTATTAGTTTAACAAAATATTTTATATGTAATCGCAAAGATTTGGTCTTTCATTTTATATCTTTATACATTTTATTTAAAAACAAAACTCCGTTGAAATGTTATTTCTTAAAAAATACATATAAAGTTCAATTTATAAATCATTTACGATAACGACTAACATTGTTTTATATATAACAGCAACATCATGCTGCGTGAAGAAAGACGATCTGCAAATATACGCGATGATAAATGAGACAGAAAAATGTATTTCATGTGTTAAATATTCCATAAACTAAAATGTAGGTTTCACATATCGGGAATAAAATACAAATTCAAGACAGGAACAGTAAGACAAATTTAGAAATTGAATTGCTATGTGTATATGCAAGATGAAATATAGTATAATATCGCATAAAGTGTATTGCATTTAAAAAATGTGATATTATTATTAAATGATAATTATAATATAATTATTGTAATTGATGAATGCAATAATTTGCGTCAAACATTTCAATCTCACATTTTAACCAGAGAGTAGTCGCGTTTTTTATTAGAACAATATTAGTCGCGCTCTGCATTTCTGACGCCTTCTCCTCTCATGCAGAAAATGCAAAATAAGAAACATTTTTCACTTAATATTCAAATATTATATTTAAATGAAGTCAAAAATGTGCACTTAAATTATAAATTTTATTTATGAGATTTGGAATTATGGCAGAAAATAAAATTGAACTATGTATAGGGATCGTTGCGTAGACTTTTCCACCAATTTCAACTCGTCTTGTTACATCGCTATGGTGGTGGAGAAACATTTAAAGTCAGCTACATGTTAGTTCTCCATTGTATTTGTAAGCGGATATGAGTTAGGAGATGATAATTTATATGGGCGGCAAAAAGACCCACACTGCCGGGTTAATAGTAATTTTTTACCGCCACGAACGCATTCGCTGTATAGGCACATACGTAGATGAAACATAGTTCTGTTTAGTTTATCTCTATCAGATTATATGTGGTAGATTTTTATTATATCAACCTCGCCAGTGGGATCGAAAAAAGTATGGGATACAGAAAAACCAATTGGTAAAAATTATTGTTAATAAAAATACACATGTGAATCTTTTCATATTACCATCCCTTGATGTTTATAGAGGGTGTTTATTCATATTTGTAAAAATATGATAAAAAAATATGTAAACAAATATAAAAATTTCCTTTTATCATGTGTTCAGTAAGGCAACCCATTTGATGAAATACTATGCGTAGCTTTTCTTAAAATACTAATTTCATTTTGTTCTAATCCTCGACCACATTCATCCTGAGTCCATCCAATAGTGTGGGTTGCCATATATAAAAAGTCCTTCCGGCCAGTGCCGGGAGGAAGAGGTAGCTTTCATAATCCTTAATTAAAAAAAGCCAACTTATATCATGCAAACACACGAAGCTCAATTTAGTGGAAACCGAATATAGGAGATTCAGTACTAATTTTTATCAATATAATGAATGAGAATTTCGCGAAATTAGTCAGCTTTATCCAAGCTGCTTTTCTTTAAAGTAACTTATATTTGGCTGCCAAATTCGGCAATTTCTTAAAGTGCCTGTCATTTTAAGACAACATGGTGGATGAGGCTAAGCAGTGAACTTGGTCGAGACCTTAGTAATTGCTGTGCACATGCTCACTCACATCGGAATCGGTTAATATATAGGAGTGCTGTCGCATGCAAAAAATCAGATTTTTCAAAATGTCACCCACAATAGAAATTGAAACTGCTATATCTGAGCCATTTTTTAAGGTAAAGACAAACAAAAAATGCTCCTGAATCCTTATATAAAGATCAAATACTTAAGAAAGAAACCTTTTTCAATTTTAATTTTTTTGCACCTCACTTTAAATATATATACATTTTTTAATTTAATGGCCGCCATTTTGAAACAAGATGGCTGATGAATCTGGCCAGCGAACTTGGTCGAGGTGTTGATGTATACTATCCACATGCCTTCTTACATCGAAATAGGCGAATACGTGTGTTATCGCGTGACAAATACAAGATCGTTTCAAAATGTTAGCCATGCTAGAAATTCAAAGTGCTTTAAATCAACCATTTTTTAAGATATCAACGAAAGAACAAATTTTCAGAAACAAAAACTGCTCCGGAATCTTTGTATCAAGGCCAAACACATAAAAAAAATCTTTTTCATTTTCCAATTTTTTAATACCTCATTTTGAATTTTAAATTTAATTTTTTTTAAATGGCAACACTTTTGAAACAAGATGGCGAATGAAGCTGGCCAACGAACTCGGTCGAGACATTGGTATGTACTATGTACACACCAAGGTACATCCAAGTCGGTTCATAAATACGCCTGTTATTACGTGAGAAAAATCAGGACGTTTCAAAATGTCAGCCACGCTAGAAATTCAAAATCCTATAACTCAGCCATTTCTTAAGATATAGACGAAACAAAAACTGCTCTCGAATCTTTTTATCAAGGTCAAACACATAAGAAGAAAATATTTTTTCAATTTTCAATTTTTGGTACCACATTTCAAATTTAAATTTTTCTTAAAAATTTAAATGGCCGCCATTTTTTAACAAGATGGCGGGTGAAGCTGGCCAACGAACCCGGTCGAGACATTCGTATGTACTATGTATAAACGAAGTTACAACCCAATCGGTTCATAAATACGCCTTTTATCGTGTGACAAAATTCAGGACGTTTCAAAATGTCAGCCACGCTAGAAATTCAAAATGCTATAACTCAGCCATTTTTTAAGATATAGACGAAACAAAAACTGCTCCGAAATCTTTGTATAAAGGTCAAATACATAAGAAAAAAAATATTTTTCCATTTTCAATTTTTTGGTACCACATTTCAAATTTTAAATTTTTAAAAAAATTTTAAATGGCCGCCATTTTGAAACAAAATGGCGGATGTAGCTGGCCAACGAACTCGGTCGAGAGATTGGTATGTACTATGTACACACCGAATTACATCCCAATCGGTTCATAAATGCGCCTTTTATCGCGTGACAAAATTCAGGACGTTTCAAAATGTCAGCCACGCTAGAAATTCAAAATGCTATAACTCAACCATTTTTTAAGATATAGACGAAACAAAAACTGCTCCGAAATCTTTTTATAAAGGTCAAATACATAAGAAAAAAATATTTTTCTATTTTTAATTTTTTGGTACCACATTTCAAGTTTTAAATTTTTTTAAAAATTTTAAATGGCCGCCATTTTGAAACAAAACGGCGGATGAAGCTGGCCAACGAACTCGGTCGAGACATTGGTATGTACTATGTACACACCGAATTACATCGAAATCGGTTCATAATTACGGTAGTTACAGTGTGACATAGGTCAGATATATATATATATATATATATATATATATATATATATATATATATATATATATATACATATCAATTTTGAACGGAGGGTGGTTTCGGGGTCTGGGGGTCATGATCGATGAAAATATACCAAAATTTTTTGAAATCGCTTTCCTCCGAACGGCTGCAATAGGTAGCTTTTTTGTAAAGAAAGCTACCTAAAAGGTATTTTAATAGTCAAAGTACACAGTAATCTATAGGAGACACTCATGGGACTTGAGTGAAATGTATTAAATGCAATATAATTATTTCTTGTTTTATATATTTATTTATTTATTTTTACAAAGCATTGGATTTAGTGTTATGGCTGTCATATGTTATCTTGATGAAACTTACTACAATGATGGATGTGTGGTTAAAGTAATAGAACGAGTTCTTTGAAAACAGTTGTTAAAACATATTTCTGTTGACGATATGAGTTAATTATCCCATTTTTTTATACATTTTTCTACTAAGTATATCCAGCAACAAGCATAAAAAAATTCATCAAACTTCCATTGTTTTCACTGAACACAAATTTTAGGTATTTTTCTCTTCTAAATGTATATGTATTGGTTGGGATTTTTTACTCTTTTACCAGTCAAAAGTAACCTTTGACGTTTCCAACCTTCATAATAATCATGTCACTTATTTTACATGTAGAAATTTTAAAACGATGCTTATCACGCTTTTTTTTCAGAATCGAAATTATTGCCATATAGAATTTATTAGGTAGCTTTGATTACAAACAGCTACCTATTGCAGTCGTTCAGAGGAAAGCGATTAAAAAAAAATTTGGTATATTTTCATCGATCATGAGCCCTATATCCCGAAACCACCCTCCGCTCAAATGTTGAAATATGTATATATATATATATATATATATATATATATATATCTTATCTTTGTCACACTGTAACTCTTGTATTTACGAACCGATTTGGATGTAAATTCGTGTATACATAGTGCATACCAATCTCTCAACCAAGTTCGTTGGCCAGCTCCACCCACCATCTAGTTTCAAAATGGCGGCCATTTCTTTTTAAATTTAAAATTTGAAATGTGGTACCAAAAAATTGAAAACTTAAAAATATTTTTTTCTTATGTGTTTGACCATGATACAAAGATTCCGGAGCAGTTTTTGTTTCGTCTGAATCTAAAAAAATGGCTGAGTAATAGTACTTTGAATTTCTAGCGTGGCTGACATTTTGAAACGACCTGATATTTGTCTAGCGATAACAGGCGTATTTAAGAACCGATTTGGGTGTACCTTGGTGTACACATAATGTGTACCAATGTCTCGACCGAGTTCGTTTTCTTTATTATTTTTTTTAATTAAAATTTGAAATTTGGCACCAAAAAATTGAAAGTTGAAAAATATTTTTTTCTTATGTGTTTGACCTTGATACAAAGATTCCGGAGCAGTTTTTGTTTCGTCGATATCTTAAAAAATGGCTGAGTTATAGCACTATGAATTTCCAGCGTGACTGACATTTTGAAACGATCAGATATTTGTCACGTGATAACACGCGTATTTATTAACCTATTTCGATGTAAGAAGGCAAGTGGATAGTATATCGTAATGTCTCGACCAAGTTCGCTGGCCAGCTTCAAAAGCCGTCTTGTTTCAAAATGTCGGCCATTAAATTAATATATATATATATATATTTAAAGTGAGGTGCAAAAAAATTAGAAATGGAACAAGGGCCCTTTCTTAAGTATTTGACCATGATATAAGGAACCCGGAGGATTTTTTATTTTGTCTTTATCTTAAGAAATGACTCAGATATAGCAGTTTGAACTTGTAATGTGGGTGACATTTTGAAAAATCTGATTTTTTGCCTGCGTCAGCCCTTGTACATATCAACCGATTCCGATGCGGGTGACCATGTGCACAAGAATTACTAAGGAATTACAAGTTCACTCATTAGCCTCATCCACCTTGTTGTCTTAAAATGGCAGGAACATCGCGATATCGCCGAATTTGGCAACCAAATATAAGTTACTTTAAATAAATGCAGCTTGGATAAAGCTGACTAATTTCGCGAAATTCTCATTCATAATGATTTAGTATTGATCAAAATTAGTATTGAATATCCTATAATCGGTTCCGACTAAATTGAGCTTCGTGTGTTTGACTAATATAAGCTTGCTTTTTAAAAATAAGGAATATGAATGTTACCTCTTCCTCCTGGCACTGGCCGGAAGGCCTTTTTTGAACTTTAAATTTAAATCCTAGAGAAAATCAATCTTGTTACAAAAAAGTGTGAAAACACTCTGTATATGTTATATTTAAATATATATACATATATATATATATATCGGACTATATAGAATATATTTGTGTGTATATTGCAACATTAAAATCATATAAAATGCTTATTATTAATATCCAGTAAAGTATTTTAGAGATATTATGAAGAAATAAAATAGAAATATAAACAATTAGAAAATACAATTTTTAATTTTTAATTCTGTATCCGTTTAAATAAATCTAATGTAAAAATTATGCAAAAAAAGTAAAATGTATTAGGTCAAATGAGGTAAAAATAAAATCAATATGTGTCTCTAATCTATACTAATATTATAAAAAAGTAAAAATTGTTTGTATGATAGAGGTAATCTCTGGAGTTACCGAACCGATTTCAAAAGTAATGGTATCAAAATGATGGTGTTAGTCTAACTTAGAACATAGGCTATATTTTATGCCGGTGCCACTAACCCAAAGTGGGTGCAGGAGCTAAAAACGTTCTAAAAATGCGATTTTTGCGTTACTGAAGGGACTAGAAATAGGTAATTTGGAATATTAGTTACTTATAAGATATAAATGATGTCTAAGAACAGTTCTTAAACAATTCGAAATTTAAAAGGGGTGAAATTGAGCGAAAAGCGTTCTAAAAATCGTTCTAAGAGGTGGTTTCTACACATTCTCAGGAAATACCAAACCGATTTAAAAAATAATGGTGTCAAAATGATAGGGACAACCCGTGCTCCAATATAGGCTATGTTTTATGTCGGTGCCAATACCTCAAAGGGGGTGCAGGAGCAAAAAACGACTAGAAATATGAAATTTGGAATATTAGTTACTTATAAGATATAAAGGATTTCTAAGAACATTTCTTAAAGAATTCGAAATTTAAAAGGGGTAAAAATGCGCGAAAAGCGTTCTAAAAAACGTTCTAAATGGTGGTTTCTACACAATCTCAGGAAATACTAAAACGATTAAAAAATAATGACGTTAACAACCCTTGCTCCAACATAGGCTATGTTTTATGTCGATGCCACAACCCCAAACGGGGTGCAGGAAAAAAAAATTCTAAATTGCGGTTTTTGCATCACTGAAGGGCCTAGAATAATGAAATTTGGAGTGGTATAGTTAGTTGTAAGATATCAAGGATATCTAAGGACATTTCCTAAAAAAATCGAAATTTAAAAGGGGGTCAAAAATGAGCAATAAGCGTTGTAAAAAAAACGTTCTAAATTGCGATTTCTAAGCAGTCTCAGGAAGTACTGAACCGGTTTCAAATATAATGGTGTAAAAATGATGGTGATAGCTCTTGATCCAAGATAGACTATGTTTTATATCTGTTTCCACTACCCCAGAGGAGATGCAGGAGCAAAAAAAAAACGTTCTAAAAATGCGATTTTTTAATTGTGGAAGGACCTAGACTCATGAAATTTTGCATGGTATATAGTTATTAGATATAAATGCGATCTCTAAGGAAATTTCTTAAAAAATTTGAAATCTAAAAGGGGTGAAAATGCGTGAAAAGCGTTCTAAAAACGTCCAAAATGCCGATTTGTCAGTAATATCTCAGGAAGAATCAAACTGATTTCAAAAGTAATTGTAGGAAATTGTTGCTGATAGCCTCTGCTCTAACATAGACGCTATTTCATGTCGGTATCACTATCAGCTAGAGGTTGCAGGAGCAAAATTTCGATTTTTGTAATCGGTAGTGGCTAGCAACTTGAAATTAAGCAAGGTACATATTTATTAGATGTAAGTGATCTTTAAGAACAGTTCGAAAAAATTGGAAATTTAAAAAGGGGCTAAAAGGCGCGAAAGACGTTCTAAATTTCGATTTCTAATAAATCTCTGGAAATACCAAAGCTATTTCAAAAGTAGCGGTAGCAAATCAATGGTGACAATCCCTGCTCCAACATAGGCTATATTGTATGTTGCTCTCACTACCATCTGGGGGTTGCAAAAGCAAAATATGTTGTAATTTGAATTTTTTGCACAACTGAGGGGTTTAACACTTTGAAATATGGCATGGTATTTACTTGCAAGGTGCAACTGCTTTCTAGGAACAGTCAAAAGAAAATTCCACATTTAAAAAGATGAAGTGAGCGAAAAGCGTTCTAATTTACAATTTTTATGCAATCTTTTCAAATGCCAAGCCGATTTTAAAAATAATGGTGACAAATTGTTGGTGATAGAATTTGCTCAATAATAAGCTATATTTTATGTCTGTGCCACTACCTCCAGAGAGTTGCAGGAGCAAAAAACTTTCTAAATTGCGATTTCTGTGATACTGAAAAGGCTAGAGACTTTAAATATGGCATGGTAGTAAAATATAAATGCCCTCGAAGGACTGTCGAAAATAAATTCGAATTAAACAGGGATGAAGCGCAGGGGAGGTGCGAAAAGCATTCTAAAAAAGTCCTGAATTACGGGGGCAATTTCAGGGAATATAAACCGATTATAAAAGTAATAATTGCGAATCAGTGGTAACAAACAGTCTCTGATCCTACACAGGCTATATTTTGTGCAGATGATTCTACCACCTGGGGTTCACAGGAACAACAAACGTTCTGAAAAGGCCTTTAAAAGCTTTCTAAATTACATTTCTGTGGAATACTAGGAAATAACAAACCGATTTCAAAATTAATGCTGGCAAATTAATGATGACTATTTCAACATAGCCCTTTATGTTGAGAGAGGTGGTAGGACTTGGGATTTGACATGATAGTTAATTTTAAGATGTAAGAAGATGGTTTCTAAGAAATTCAAAACTTCAAATGAATACTGAAATGAGCGTATTGATTGAGCATAAAAGTTTCAAAATATTTTCTAAATTATCATTTATTTAGTTTTATTTCTTTTTATTAATTTAAGTCTCATTTCTGCCTAATGCAGTGTAATAATGAAGTTTAGTCAAACTGTGTTTTAAATAGTAATTTTTGAAATATTCCTAAATGTAATATGTACCTTTTAATAAAAAAACCTTTTAATAAAATAAAAATTTAGTTAGTACCTTTTAATAAAAATTAGACATATAAATATCACTTGGCATATTGAAAATATTACGCGTGCAAAGCCGCTGGGTTTACTAGTTCTATTATAATTTTATGATTCAGTCTCTACCAAAATAAAATAAATTACATAGTACACATAGTAAGAGTTGCATTCATTATCTAAATTAAATAATATGATAAATATTAAGATATATCATTTATGATAAAGAAAAAAATGTTTAAGAACTTGTATACATAGGTATCACAATTTATACATGTTATATTCGTTCCAATTTTTCTACTTAACGCACGCGGTGCTTTATTAAAATTAAAAGTGATATGCTGTCATGGAAACATCACACAATGAAAAACAGTGCACGCAATTCGATCATTAAGACTAAACAAGAATACCAATAAGACATGTCTTAATGTCTGTCGTATTTCTGGAAATGCAAAAAATAAATTATTTCAGACTTTTAAATTAAAACATCTCAACTACCGTAACTTTTACATTCAACTGAAACTGACTACTCAGTATTGGTAAAGTGTATTAAAACATGTTTTTTTTTTCATATTTAATTAATGTATTTAATAAAATAATTAAAATTATATATACACATCACTATAAGTAATTCGAATTCTGTAACTAATCCGAATGTTAGTTAACTCAAACTTAGACTAATTCTCTTAAACAGTACTCAAAACAACTTTAGAAATTTATTTTATACATTTATAAATGAATAAAAGAAAATAGAAATTCAGCAGCTTCATACGAATTCATAACAGTTTTTCTAAAACAAAATTCAGTACCTAGTATATCATAGATGTGTATTATATTCGTGTTGTTATTTGATGCATACTCTTGACGCGGAAGAAGGGTATTGCATTTAAACGCATTTAACATTACTAAATGTGTATCATTTGTTGGCATAATTATAGCATGATAGATATTGCTGTTAGTTGACTTAATAATTATTTATAACGATATTATATTTTTTAAAAAATGATTGAAGTGATTCTTTCAGGTACTTTTTTGCACTTTAAAAGATATTTTGAAGCTACAAAAAAATTGCTTTTGAGAAATTAAAATTTACACGATATTTTACTCATAGTGTAGAAAAAAGATATTTAAACACCTAATAATATAAATAATCATGAAGTGCCTTCATAATATTGTTTTATACGAAATATTTCATTTACCTTTTTGTAATCATTTATAAAGTATTTTCTTTATAAAACATTAAAAATATATTAGTAAAAATGGCGTTTATAAAGAATTAAAAATATGATATTAATATTTTGTTAGAAAATGTACCTTTGTATTCTACTTTTAATAATATTAAATAAAAAAAAATACATTTTAATAATAGATTCAAATTTCAGAGTATTTTGATATGATGAATAGCTAGATAATTGTTTCTTCTTTATAATATATATATATATATATTTAAATTGTCCATACAAAATTACCACCAACGTAAAAAAAAAAGTTATTGCGGGTCTACATATAAAATTAAATCTTTTTGTTTACTAAGGACTTGATAAATAAAATAAAGCTGTCATATTTTTTTTTTCATTATATACGTCAATCTAAATTACAATGTATTATAATTGTCCTATGTGTTATATAATCGATATTGTTAAATTTTGAATTACTAACTACACTAGAATGCAAAATTTGTGTTGTGTCATAAATTTTAACTTTTGATACTTGATTCTTATGTATTTTGTACCGCTGTATCAGAAAATGACCTTCAATTTTTACCATCACATTAGAACTTTTCGCAAATCAGATATTTCAAAGTTAAAATCAGAAATTTCAAAGTTAAACACCTTTTCTGTTTTTTTCTTTAGTACGTGCGATTGAGTTCTAGAAGCCATTCTTCAAAAAGATTCCCCGTCATCCAGGCTTTCGTGTTAGAACTGTATTCTATAGGCTTTGTTCTGACATTGTTAAAACACCTTGGATTTCTTGATTTTCCAATCATCAGTAAAGGGAACTTCTCAGTGCCGTCCATGTTTGCTCCCACAAGCAGGGTTATTCGGTCTTTACTGCGTTTTCCCCCACTACATTTTTCTCCTTTAAAATCCAAAGTTTTTGCAGGGGTACATTTGAAAAAAAGTCCAGTTTCGTCGACATTAAAAATGTCTCTGTCCTGTGTATGCTCAATGATTTGAACAACTTTTTCTTTCCATACATTTGCTGCATCTTGGTCCACACTTGAACTTTCACCACTCACAGACTTATAGGAAATTTCGTTTCTTTCCTTAAATCCGTCTAACCATCCGGAGCTTGCTTTGAAGTTGTTGTTTTCTAAGCTGACAGCAAATTCTGTTGTCCCGCGCTTGCTTAAACCACTTCAAGACACACTCGTCCACATCAGGATTATTGGGTTCTCTAGCTCGTTTGCGATTTCGATTAGATTTCAAAATTTTTTCTTTATTTTTCAAAAAGGTCGAAAGAGTGTTAGGTGCTATTTCATACTCTTTTGCGATGATGCATTTCTTCTTTACACCCTTTTCTACCTCACGAATCACAGCAATTTTTTCATCGAAAGATAAGGTTTTATACGAGGGACGGGGTTTACTCAACGACATGCTTGCACTGAACTCTCACCACAAAAACTAAAAGCACGATGAAGAAAACTCAAGCGATTATAGTCCTGGTTTCCAAGGAATTGCAACGCGTGTCATCTATGATTTATCGCACTGGCGAGAGTAGCATGTGTCACTTACAAGGGAAAGGGCGTTCGTTCCTCCTCCCTTTATCCCTGCTCTGGTTCCTAGAACAGATAAGAATATTCTCCCACCCCCTTCTCCCCTTCTCTTCCCTAAAGAATTTTATACAATAGCTTAAAATAACGCGGCCACTTTTCAAATAAACTGTATTGACACTAGATTTTGGTCATTTTTGAAAGGGTAAAAACTTCGAATTAAAGAAGTTGGACTTCGAAATAACCAAGATTTTTTAGCATTAACTGAATACAAGTTTCAAGGGACTGACAAAAAACTTCGAATTATCCACGAATTCGAATTAAAGACGTTCGAATTATCCAAGTTTGACTGTAATATTATACATTGAGGAGTTTTCTCACCTCTTCAGATTTATTTAATGATATATTGAACATTTTATTTTTTTTTACTTTATATTTAACACCACTTCTAGATGGAAATGATAGATAAACTATTTAATAAGAATTAGTTTCTGTACACTAAAAGTGATATTTATATTAATTATAGCAAGAAATTGAAGTACCTTCATGCACAAAGTCTTCTAAAGAATAACATAACTAATGGAAAATTCAACATTTTATTTAATAAATAATTAGTCTCTGTTCCATCCAGTTAACCCAGTTAATCCAGTTCTACCCAGTTTCTACATCTGCTGAGTCATTATAATATATAGGAGCAATTTAATACCTAATGTACTTTTTATGTCTGATTTTTAGGTGCGTTCGTAATTATATAAATACGTAGCACCTATAGTCGTCGTTCAGTCCGTCCGTCCGTCTGTCCGTCCGTCTGTCCGCAAGTAACAGAGCAAAAACTACCCAACCGAATGGTCTGAAATTTCAAATATATGATTGTTGCAAAATTTTGTCGAGCCATTTCAAATTTTATGAAAATCGGATGTATAGTTTAATTACAGGGACAGTCAAAAGTTTTTCTTTACATTACGGCCAATGGGAAAAATTATTGCAAGTGGATTTTAATGATATTAGAGCCTTCCGAATGATCTGAAATTTTAAAGATATTACTGTTGCAAAATTTTGTCGAGCCCTTTCAAATTTTAGGAAAATCGGATGTATAGTTTAATTAGAGGGACAGTCAAAAGTTTTTCTTTACATTACGGCCAATGTTAAAAATTATTGCAAGTGCATTTTAATGATATTAGAGCCTTCCGAATGATCTGAAATTTTAAAGATATAACTGTTGCAAAATTTTGTCGAGCCCTTTCAAATTTTAGGAAAATCGGATGTATATTTTAATTACAGGGACAGTCAAAAGTTTTTCTTTACATTACGACCAATGGGAAAAATTATTGCAAGTGCATTTTAATGATATTAGAGCCTGCCGAATGATCTGAAATTTTAAAGATATAACTGTTGCAAAAGTTTGACGAGCCCTTTCAAATTTTAGGAAAATCGGATGTATAGTTTAATTACAGGGACAGTCAAAAGTTTTTCTTTACATTACGGACAATGGGAAAAATTATTTCAAGTGCATTTTATTGATATTAGAGCCTTCCGAATGATATTAAATTTTAAAGATATAATTGTTGCAAAATTTTGTCGAGCCCTTTCAAATTTTAGAAAAATCGGATGTATAGTTTAATTACAGGGACAGTCAAATTTTTTTTATTACATTACGGCCAATGGGAAAAATTATTGCAAGTGGATTTTAATGATATTAGAGCCTTCCGAATGATCTGAAATTTTTAAAGATATAACTGTTGCAAAATTTTGTCGAGCCCTTTCAAATTTTAGGAAAATCGGATGTATGTTCAATTACAGGGACAGTCAAAAGTTTTTCTTTACATTACGGCCAATGGGAAAAATTATTGCAAGTGCATTTTAATGATATTACAGCCTTCCGAATGGTCTGAAATTTTAAAGATATAATTGTTGTAAAATTTTGTTGAGCTATTTCAAATTTTAGGAAAATCGGATGTATAGTTTAATTACAGGGACAGTCAAAAGTGTTCCGTTACATTACGGGGAATGGGAAAAAAATGTTGGAAGTGCATTTTAATGATGTATCAGACTATGCGCTTTATGAAGTGCAAAAAATTATACATTCAGTACAATATGGGGTGCAAAAAATAATTATAAAACTAGTTATAGTACGAACGCACCTCATTTGCCACGTTTGACGAGCAATTTCCAACTTGTTGTTATCTCGTTTGGTTCTTGGTAGCAGTAAGTAATATGTGATCATTTACAATAATTTTTAAAGCTGCATTTATTATGTATGTGTAGTAACAATATACTTGGTCTATGGAGAAGTTTAAAGGCATATCAAGTTTTAAAACAATTATGAAAATTTCTTATGTACATATTGTTATTTTAATTATTTAATTTTGTAAATTATAATTATAAAAGTTTACGTCAAAAAGTTTACTCAAAAACGTGTGATGCACGTAAACGATAAATTACACGATTTTGTATAACTGATTCCAGTTGAATTTCAGAATTCACAAAAAAAATGTTTCCAGCACCAACTTTATAAAAGCGTATTATTCCATTGTTATTCACGTCAATTTGTCGTTTGTTTTTTAAAGGATATTTCGTTGAATTAGAAGTTTAAAGAGAAGTAAGAGAGGATGTTGCACTAGCCTCTAAAGTGTTTCTTTGTATGTTTTATTTTTAGAAAATCTGCCTTTCTAGCGATTGCTTAACGAAACCCCACACTTAAACTTATTATACAAACAAACATCTTGAATTAGTAGTTTTTATCCTAATTTTTTCATTTTTTATTTGATGCTGATAAATATGAATTATCTTTTCTAATCCTCTCACTCACGAATTATCAAAAAATAAAACATTAATTAGTATTTGCATTGATATACCATAACGCCGAAATACTTAAGCCTCTACGTACTACTTCTTTCAGCTCCATCCCCAAAAAAGATTTAAAACAGTCCAGGGTGAATATTGTTGGACGCATTAACGTCATTTAACAATACTCTAACATGTAAAAACTACTAACACAGTAGACCTACTACTAAATCAATATATTTTATGAAATTATATAGAACCCCATAAGATTGAAGGGGACCAAATTTTTGGTACTTAAAATTTTGCAATTCTGCCTCTACACTCTGTAGAATAAGAATCTTTGGGAACTCCAAATGGAACTTAAATATCAGGTTGGTTGAAAAGGCGTTTACATTTACAGCATACAAAGCAAATAAACATCGTTTTTTCTAGACGCATTTTATACTTCTTTTAACAAAATCAAGATCGGCTCCAGAGCAGATTAGATTACTTTAAAATCATAATAAAATGCAATTTAATTTCCCTTTTAAGTTTAAAATCTCATCTTTCCATTTTAATAACCTGTCATTTAAACTCATAAATTTATTTTTAATTTAAACACGATTTTAAAACATATTTCCATTTTCTTTGTTTTGATTACTAAATTATTGAATTGATTAATGGACATTTCCACTGAATGGATGCAAGCTCTTCAGTTTCAATATTTAATTATTTATAATAGAGCTGACGTTTATATATATATATATATATATATATAACTACGTAAAGGCTACTCAATTTCGTACTTCAGACACATCAAAGAATTATACTCTGAAAAAAATATATAATAACTATAAATAATATAATATTTCGTGTTTGTAATCATTAGTCTAACAGAGATTTAAAGATTATTTCATAATACCACATGCATGATTTAAATAAAAAAATTACCTTTAAATGTAGACATTGGAGAGCTATCAAAATATTTACTACGATTTGAGAATTGCGTGATGTTTTATGAGTAAGTAGCTTTTTGCAGAATTCCATACTAATGTTTCCGTCTGTTAAACGTACAAAATGGAATTATTGACTCAACATACTATGGAAAAAATTAAGTGTACACTGACTGTGTATGCCATTGCAATATTTTTTCCACCATTAATTAAAATTTTATAAATATTTTATGTTTTCATAGTAAATCCACCAAATTGTGTATCAAACTTTAGATGATGATATTTTCAAATGTGATAAACTATTCAATATTTACATATGCATATATTTTTATACGAACTTGATTTTTGCATTTAGGTGAATGCTTTTTTAAATATTAAATTTACAGATTTGATATGGATATAAATTGGTTGGTTGTTTATGCTTTTAAAGCTGTTTGATTTTGTTAAGTTATATTGCATAATTTTCAAGTATTGTTTAAGTTTTCCTCTTTGATTTTGTTACACTAATGGAATATGGCGCTAGGCCATATCTTGCGAAACCTGTGAGAATTCAATCTTTTGTTTGGTACCTACTTTTTGACTCATCCCATCCTCCAATGAGCAATTAGTTGTGTATATTTATTGTTTCTTGTTGTAATTATTCATTAGTTCCTTAGTTTTAATGCTACATTTTGCACCCTCGTATCATAATTTTCACACATTTTTAGATTAAACTATATATATATATATATATAACCATTATATAATTACAATTCATCATTTATTTCCATTTTATAAAATAAATTAGTAAATTTAGATTCAATACATTACACTGACATTATACACAATAAAAATGGAACCTATGATTTGTAAAACAAAATCAAGTACAATACCACTAATTCACTAGCATATTGCAGACGATTAATCCATTTAAAACATATGAAAAACCATCAAATTTGATGCAATAACCTATTAAAGACAAAAGTTACAAATAACCAGCGAAATAATGTAAAACCTTTAAAAGACGTATAATAAACAAATAAAAGATCACTTGGATGGCTATATCAGGAAGCTCATATTGCATTTTACTTCATCAGGGGTACATGGAATATAAATATAAGCAATACATAGTCCATTTCTGTAAAAGAATCCAACCATAAGCAAAAAATTGAATTCCTTTATGTACCCAATCAACTATAATCCAAAAAGTATAAATTTACCATGCTATATAAATTGGATGAAATAAATAATTAATCAATGCAATATCCGCAATAATGAACAACATGAACCAAATTGATAACATATATATATATATATATATATATATATATATATATATATATATATATAGATAGATAGGTAGATAGAGAGAGATAAATACTGTACAAATTACGGAACATGGTAATAATATTTTTGACAGAAATTAGTGCACACCTCCAATCCTGGTTACACATATCCTTCACTCTTGACATATGCTTATATATTCTGGATATGATAAATATATTATACTTTGAAAAATCTTTTTTTTTTTTCCATAGAAAGTCTTCTATACAATAAGTTAATTTTATTTTGGAATTTTTATTAAATTATGTTTAAATAACTGTTACTAATCTTTCGGGTACCCTCCGTTACAATAATTTTACGTGAGGTAGTTATCAGAAGATGGATGCGTCCCTTTTTATTTTAAGATATTTTCCTTCACTATGTGCATAATTGTTTGTCAATTATTTTAACGTATTCTCAGTAAACTTTATGTATCGTCAATTCTTCACGTAAAAAATAATTATATTTTTCTTAATGCAGACTGACTTTTAATTCATAAAATTAAATATTGTTATAATTGTGGAAATATCTATTATATGTTTCGCATATTACACTAAATACAGTAGGACTCCGCTAATCCGAACTAATTGGTACCGGTGCCTGTTCGGATTACCCGAAATTCTGACAAAAATAGAAAACAAAAAGATACATACTCAAAAAAATGTAAGTTATAAGTAGCCACTGGTACAGTAAACATCCTCTAATCCATAATCCTAAGGTCCGGCATGAGGGATAACTCGACACAACTTTCGGAAAGAATAGTATTCCTTGTTTAATCACTCCTGATGTTAATAATAATACAATGGAACTTCAGAATGATGAATTCCGTAACAACCCATTACAAACGGTTTAGCTCAGTCATCACGTGGCAGAGAGGAAAGAAAAACTTTTCTGCAGATAATTTGCGAAATCAAACGGTTGAAAGGAAAAATAAGTTTTTATCATCTGATTTAAATACTTTTTGCATTTTAGGAAATAATTTTATCGTGACTGGTAAAAAAACTAATATTATACATTTTTTTTTTTTTAATGGCTGCTACGAATAGGCCTACATTGCACCTTTTCACTTTATATTCGTGTACATATGCCGTAATTTAATTTTATTAAAGTTTTTTTTAACTCTACTTAAGCTGTTTAAAGAATAAAAAGCATGCTTTACAAAAATATTAATCCCAAATCCTCATAAAAGTATTTAACCATTTGAGTACTGGATGAGACATATGTCAAAGTCGACTATTTTGTTTTATTCTAATTGCGACACTTTTTAAAAAATGACCTCTGCAATACAATTATACAAGGATATTATACATAACGTAAGTAATAAATTAGCAAAATCAGTCGATGTTTTACTTAATTCAAAATCTATATTTCACTTCAATTCTTCAAAGATTTCTTATGGAAACATCACACAAGCAAGCAGTAGAGTTTCGCACGCAAATAAGCCTTAGTTTGATTACTTTTCAGAGACATTACTTTTCAGAGCGTAAACTTGTCCCGTTCTCGGGGCAAGTTTACGCATCAAGTGGGGCACGTTTATGCATATTATAAGTGGTACCAAGGAGTAAGCGAAATAAGTATTTGATCAAATTTAAAAGTTTTATTTATAACTTAAAACACTTTTTTGAAAAAATTAAAGAGGAGTAATTAAAGAACATTTTATAGGCTAAACTGAAAACATAGGGCTGATTGTTAATTAAAAACAGAAACTATATAGTCATCTTCATCATCACTGTTACAGTTTTTGCAAACAAAAATAAAGTATTTCCTTTTGCACACTTGTCATGGGACCACCTTTTGCATCTAAGACATTCAACGCAGTCTTGTACTTTTTTGGATTGGTTGTATGATTTCAAACAGTAAATACACACACTGTTTTCATCTTCATCATCAGATTCTATTACTATTATCTTTATTCCAGAGTGTACAACCTTTTTCCCTTTTGCACTTTTTGGTTTCATACGTTTTCCTTTGCTGTCTTCTTGTAATGCTTCCATAAAAAATTAGTAATTTTTTACGGAAATTCTTCTTTTCGAACGTGCGTAAAACTGCCCCGATGCCAATGCGTAAACGCGCCCCGTCGCAATGTTTAAATTTATTTTTAACGTGCAACGAAAATTAATAACATTTCTGTTTATAAAAATATAGTACTCAAAAAAAGGATAAAATTCTGCTAATGTTCATATATTTTCACAATAACTTTCAATAAGTTCAACACAAAATTTACTCACCTTGACATAAAACGGATTATCCTTTCCTCATGCTAGACCGAAGCTCGACTGACGTTCAAAAACGTGTGAGAATACTCACTAGGGATGCAAAAATTTCATGTCAAAACCAGTCATGGCATTATATGTCATGACTGGTCGCGCGCCAATTATAACCCGCTTCGGAAAAAGTGCACTGTGTAAACGTTCCCCTGTCTGTCCTATATAACACGAAACAATAAATTAGAAAGCATTTTTGAAATATTAAACGGAATATGTCAGTGAAAAATTTCTGGTAAGATTATGTTATCCATAAAATGAAAATCAATATTTTTTAAAATAAAACAAATTGATATTGTTAAAATTTACATATGCAAACTTCATTTTTAACCGAAGAAAGGCAAATTTTCCGAATATATAAAATTGAAAAAAATATACTTTGAAGTAAACTGATTTAACTTTCAGTTGCGAAAAAAAAATTAAGCTTTTTCTACGAGCACACATGCCATATTATTTCAGATATTTTTTTAATCACACAGAAAAAGAGAAATTATTTTTTTTAAGAAATGAGTGCTTAGGTGCAAACTATATTTTCTTCCATCCCAAAAAAAGGGAAAAAAATGAAAGAAAAAAAAAAAAACAGAAAACGTATATTATTTGCTTAAATTCTGTAGGAAAATCAACATTTAATTTATACGTATCTATAATATTAAGGAAAGAAGTTTGTGTGTGAGTGAGTGTGTCGACGGTGTTCTGAAGAGACCGCAGCATGTAGAGCTACAAAATTTGGGGAAAACGTACATCTATATATGAAGATTTGTACCTTGAAGCCCAATTTTCGATTTTTTTTATTAGATTTTTTTAACCGAAATTTTTATGCGATATTTAGCGGAGTTTTTTTTTTTTTGTTGTTTGTTTGTTTCGAGGCGATTTTTCCACATTTGTGAAAAGAATACGGTTTTTTACTTTTAACCCAATATAGTAAATTTTCTTTTCAAAAAAGTGTATTCGGAATTCGTACAGCGATTTTTGAATTTTTAGCGAATCTTTTATACGATTATTGAACAGCATTTAGTGCATCTCTGTACCTATAAGGGGCGATTACCATAGAGGGGACATAGTTCTGTCGCCAAATACCGCCACGTTTGTCGCCAACTTGGAAATATAAACGCCAAATTTGGCGACCAAAATTAGTCGCCGTATGTGACGCCAACTTGGCGATATCTCTAATATTTCGCCAAATTCCCATAGACTTCCATTGTAAACCAATAGGTATTACTTGCTTACAGAAAATCAACAAATTGAGATATTTTAATGCAGCGAAAATTAATATTAACTTAATAGATTATATTAGTTATATATAAGGGAATACAAGTAAATTAAATTATGAATAAAAGTGATACATTGCTTAGCATGCTTTCCCAAACATAAATTTCAAGAGAGCCTGCAGGTTAATGGTATTAGATTTGGAACTTTCATTCAAATGTAGTAAATTTTGAAATTTTTGTGATTTTTTTAATTTGATTTTTACGTTTCTTCGCGATCTGCTGCAATTTTTCGACATTCCATTTTTGACCTATAATATTAAATTAATTTCTGCCCTCATTTCAATAAAGTTTATTCGGATTTCGTATAGCAATTTTTGAATTTTTCGGGAATTTTGTATGTGAGTTTTAGTGTATTTTAGAGTTTTCCTACCTTTTTCGCAATTCGTGATGTTTTTTGCCGTACCCGGGCAACGCCGGGCACGTTTGCTAGTAAAGAATAAATACTTCACATGCAATAAATAAATTTTAGTTAAATTTTATTGTCCTGAAATGTTCGAAAATAATTAAAAATTTTTCGAAACTGGATTGTTGAATGAGATAATCCAACATTATCTGCAAAAGCTTTTATCAAATCAAATGTTTTATATATTTTAATAGGAATTCTACAAAAGACAATTATTTTTATATTTTCATTAAGCATAGAATATTAAATGCAGTGTGACTTCAAAAATCCGGCAACTTCAAACATCCGGCATCAAAACTATCTTTTCCTTTTCTTTTCCTTTAACATTTTCAATTTATGGGAGAAGAAAAAAAATATGAATTAAAAACTTCAAGATCGAAAGTAAAAAAGAAAAAAAAAGAAAAAGAAAGAAAAAAGAATATTTGACCTTTTTCTTTTCATTTGTCAGAGGCGTTTATTTTCTGAACAAATTTTATTCTCACGGGTCGTTGCACCGAATTAAACCTTGACACGGCATTTGGAAATTACCTGTTTGCTGAATAAAAGATAGATGATTGGCTATGTAGTGACGAAAATCCACCAACGACGAACAATTTAACAGACAGCGAAATCACTGACGCTAAATAGAAGCGCCCATAACGCAAGTAGCAGTTCAGAGGACGAGGTTGAACTACCGGCAGAAGAAAAAGAGTCACTTGAAAAATGCATAAATTTTACTGGGGAATTAATATCTGCTATAGAGAAACAAGACTGTAATTCCGAACTAGGCATCAGCCCCACCAGTGGCTGAGAGGTTCTGCTCTCGAAGCTGGTAGACGGGAGGTGCTGGGTTCGAACCCAATCGCGCCGTCTAACCGTTTTGAGTTTTCGTGGTTTTCTTCGAAACCTTGGATTTCCATGCGTCAATTCGGGTTAAGTTCCCTTAGAAAGACCCCCACGGAGGGCACTTCCCCTTGGTCTTATATCCCTCGTGTAGATAATCGGCCGTCAAAAAATCAACCAACCGGACTAGGCATTCTTCAGTTGTATAAAATACGAGAAAAACTTGTTAAAGAACGGCCAAAAGTACTGAAGCAAACAAAATTGACATCAATGTTTCCGAAACTACACGAGAAAAAAAAAATTAACTCTTTATTGGGTTTTTTCTGTAACACTGAAAATATCAATTAAAGTATTTTTTTTTATTTTTTTTTAATTTAATTTTCTCTTTTTCTTACATAATTATCACTTACAAGGGAACCACTTTTGGTGTTGCTCGCACCTAGCATCGAGACCTCGTGCGTTTTGTAGCCCTATATATAAAAGTTAGAGAACCGAAAAAAATTCTCTGTTAAAATAATATTTTACATAATTTTTTGTACTTTTAATTTTTTATTATTACATATTTATTTGTTTATTTCACGCCAAAAGTGAGTTAAGTCGCCAAATATAGCGCTAAAATTTTTCCGCCCGTTTTATCCGAAGAGGAAATGTACAAAACATTTTAGTACTAGAATTATATCAGATTGCGATTTATATATATATATATATATATATATATATATATATATATATATATATATATAATTGATAGCATAAGAAACAAATATTAGGTTAGGTTTTAATTTTTTTTTTTCTATGCAGACGATAAATATATAAGTAATAAATATAATCTCTCTATTCTAAAAAAAAGTAACTACCGCTGTCACCTCCGCCGCCGCCGGTTTTGATTTTCTTGTGACCGGAGGCCTTTCTTCGTTAATATTAACAAAAATAATGCATACAAAAATATGAAAATCGGTGGTTTTATACAGAAATGTTTGATAAACACGCTGATGCAGACAGTTTTCAAATCGAAGAATTATTTTAAGAGTTATTTAATGCTAAAGTTGGACAAAATCGTTCCACTAAAAAAGTTTTATAGCAGCAAAAACTATACATCACAGTGTAATCATTTTTAGATCATTTTATGCGTTAGAATTTGCCGGAGTGCAGATTGCATTAATTTTTTTTTTCGGCTCATTTTTTCATGTTTTATTTCTATTTTAAATTAAAATTTTCAGCATTTCTAGAGATATTTTTTACAGATTTCAGAAAATTGTACTAATTTAAACTGTTGCCAACTGTATAAAAAGCGCAAGCAATAATGTTTGCTTCAAATTAAAAATTTATTTACACGTGACTATTATAAACAGGAAAAAAACTTTCAAATTAGAATTAAATAATTACGTATAAAAAGCGGGAACTTATTAAAAATTACGTCATAAAAAGTATACTGAATTTAAAAAGAGGAAGGATATTGTAAAATAATAAATTCCTAAACATGCGTTAGAAGTCTTAGGAAAAATTACGTCATATTTACGTCACATTATAGTTATTACATAAAATGAACACAAAATAATATTGCAAAAAAGTTTAAATTTAGAAATTGCGCTAGACATTTATTTGATATTTTGAGAATTAATTTAAAATGTCTCATTTAAAAGAACTTTCTTTTCGCTTTGTTAAAAAATACCAGGAGACAAAGACTCTCTTTACTTAATTCCTTTTATATTAGCTTATTTTGAAATGTTGTTACACGTGTATACGTCATCAAGTTATTTTTATTTCGTCGTTTTATTTGTGTTTTTATTAATGTTGTACGAATTTATTTGTTCTTTCGTTATTTAAAAAAAAAAAATTATATCAATTTGTATAATTTGGCGAGTGGTTTGGCGATTTATATAATTTGGCGAAATTGGTCGACAGGATAATCAAGTAGTACCGCAGCGGATTTGGCGTTAAAATTCCCCCAATCAAAGAGAAATGAATAGAAATTCGTTTATAGGGAGATCGCCACTGTTTTTTAAATTATAATTCAATCTTTCGAAATCTTTTTAAAGCCGATCAAATTGACGTGCATTTAGAGTCTGCGGTGTCTGGACGGGGGTTGGCGAGCGTAGCTCGTAGGGGGCCGAGCCCCCTAGTTCTATAAAAGATTCGAAGATCATTGAAAACTATTTTTTAGTGAAATACAAAATAAGGAAATTATTTTCTTTTGAAATCGAATTAAATAAAGTTTCGAATGTTTAAAATGAAATGCTGCTGTATTAAATGGTCCTTCGGTAAAAGTAATCATAAAGTAAATTAATATTTTTACACAATTTAGAAAAATTACTGTGGCGAAATATGTCAGACATTGCAATTTCTAGCTATTATAAATTCAACTATGACAATTGTCTACGGTTCTTCCTAGTTACTGTTTTAGAAATTCCTTTAAACATCCGGCATATCCTCGGTCACTATGATGCCGGATTTTTGAAGTTATACTGTATATATATAAGCAATTCTTACATTAATTTAGATGAAGAAATGGGTAAATTCATTTTTCATACTGAAAATGTGTTATTATTATTAAAGAAATTGCAATAATAATAACAACTATTTCCATGTATTCCCTAAATTCTTCCTAAATAATAAGTATTATTTAAAATAATTGTACTATCAACGGCAGATTTTAGAGAAGCTGTTAAGAATTGTGCTATGTAGTAAAATTTTACTGTTGCTGTTTCATGTTGCTAAAGTATAGGTTAAGTTCAGTTCTAGGAACAGTTAACTCAAGAAAAGTTCATGCTTAATTTGTTTTTAAAGTGTTTAATATGTATTTATATGCAACTTCTATTTGAGGGAATATCGCTCAAAAACTCTACTGAAAGCAAAATACATGTCGTTTCGCATGGAGATTAGTTTTATATAAAATTATAGGTGTATACGGAATATAAAAATAATACATAAAACAAATTAGTACGAAATGTTTCATTGTACGATAGAGCGGAATGATCGTTCTAAACAATTCGTTAAAAGAGTAGTTTGGCCAAGCATTCGACTTTTTATTTTTGTTTTGGAACGTATAAAATGTTTTATATTTTTAAAAGTATTTAACACTGTTTAAATTATATTTTATGTTTTTCTACATTGCTTATTTTTTTTTTACCGGTCCAGAATATTTTTAAAAAATATTTAGCGAAAATGTGTATATTAAAGTTATTAAATTGGATATATTTTTTAGATATTTATTTTGCAACACTAATATCAATTTAAAAATTATATTCCACAGTATCGTTGAGAAATAGTACAAATATTCTGATATTTGGTATCTACAAAATATGTATTCATTTTTGTCAAAACAATATGTAAATTCGTAAAAAAAAACTCAACAGAGACGTTTATACATTTTCTCCAATCAATACATAGCTCAGGATGTTGCAAGTTTATTAATGTCCGTGACAAATGCACTTATCTTTGTATATGTTTTTATATCACTCCAGATATTACTAAGTTATTTTGTGCACGAAATACACTCATAAGTATATCCATTTATTGAGTTTATCATATTGTATATTTTTCTTGAAGAAAATAGACTTTTATGATGATACTCAATATTAAATGTACAACATGTCAGTACATTATGTTAAATATCTATCGAAAGCGGAATATTTACCTTATATTCAAACATTATGAATGCATATAGAAAAATACTCTTCTAAAACCGATTATAGAAATTTGAAATGTAAACATCTCATGTCTTTTTTAAAACTTATTTTCCTTTTTAAATCTTATTATCTTTAATAATTTATTTATAAGGCAATATTTATACATGATCAAATGTTATTCAATATAAAGCCACGAATACGTTGGTTTTTCAAATAGTGAATGAAATAATAAAAAGAAGAAGAAATAAGCATTACTGTTAAGTTCTGCATGTTATTTAATTTAAAATTGGTAATTTATTCTTCCATGAAAATATAAGCTTACTGAATGGAATGATATCATACACACAAAATATTGGTTACAAAATTTACAAGTTCAGAACAAAATTGGAATAGAATAATTATTTATAAACTCAGTTGAAGAAAGATTTAGTTTAATGATGCTTATAAAATTTTTGAAGAAAGACTCTTTTGGATCATCATCTTTTAAGATTTTGCAAGGATATTTATCCCCACAATACTGAACTATATTTCTCAGCCAAGGACATTTTGCGGAGTGATTAAGAGTTCTTTAGTGGTACAAGTCAAAGTACATTTTTGGCTATGTCATATAGTGGTGTTTCAACAAACAAAAACAGTCTTTCAAACAATATATATACATATAGTTAAAACATTAGTTATGAAAATTAACACTAATCACATACAATAACATGAAAAACAAACAATCATTTTTAACCCGGGAGAACTCGCTAGTGAGAATGCCCAATTGCTTTTCTTTTACTTTACATTCAAATAATATCAACTTTTTTTGGTTGGCTTAGTACTTTTATTCACAAAATAGGAAAAATAATTTAAAAACATTTTGAAATTTTAATTAAAATGAAAAATGATTTAAATAAGAGTCTTAAAAAAGTACGACTGTGAGAGAAAATCGCATGCAGCGAGTTCTCCCGGGTTAATTAACCATCATAAGCAATAACACTTAAATAACCAAACGGAAAAATAAAACCAGAAAACAATAAACCAGAAGACCGGAAGAATGGTTCACGCCATCACAACAGGGTTAAATTAAGATTTTATGCATGAAACGTTCCCCTTCAACCTCCAAGACCGAAATCGTTAAAAAAAAAACCATACAATCAACACACAACAAAAAAACATACTATCTCATTACGTCAATTAAATTATGCAAATCCCGCTTGTATCCAAAAATGAATGAGTTCAGTTAGATAACTGCTATCACTTATAAAATCACACGTTATTCTTTTCATAAAATTACTTGTGTAACCTTGCATCAAAGCTTCACTATGCTACTTCATATTATCGTCAAACATATATCTAATACCTGAACTTAGTCTTTCAATAATTTTTATAAGTCATTTTTAAAGGCATTTCTATTAACTGAAATAAGGACATTTCATTCAAAATGCAGTAACTTTAAAATTTTAAAATTAAAATCGTTCCTTTTGTCAAATAACCTAGTAACCAAATTTTCACTCTCTATTTAAATATTTACATCTAGAAAATTTATGTATTTACTGTGTATTATTTTTAACCATTTGGAAAAATGGTTATTGTCCTCTGTCAGGGTAGGAAATCAAAAACATATCTGAAGCGTTTTATTGGTTGAATGCGCATTTTATTTGTTTTCGGATTGGTCTATACAGTAATCTGTATTTTCCCTTTACTTTCAACAGAGATGGATACTTCTGTTGCCACTACAACAAAAAAGTAATAAAAACTACAAAAAAATGAATAACTCAGAAACAAATTGAGATACAGCTTTTAAAAAAATTGCATTTAAAAGTACATTTTTTTCTCTATACAAAGGTGTAAAAAGTAATATTGTGGGATGTTTAGAAGTTTAAGAATGAAGTTTTATTTAAAATGGGTCAAGGAATATTAATGTTTATTCCATGAAATGAATGACCAGCTCCGTAGAAGTTTAAAAATTAACAGTAAAGAAAAATGTAATCCATGGCGTACGTAATGTATGATCAACTCCGTGCGATTTTTTATGTCTTATATTATAGTCTTTGAAAAAATCATTTTCCAAATGGTCGTTGTAATTTGTTAAATTGCATTTTTTTTTTTTTTTTTTGCATTTTACCTAGAAACTTTTGATGCGGTGTAAGCAAACCAACAACAGAAGACTTGGCTATGGTCCAAAGTATTTAAAGGCTTATCTGCCCGCCGGTTCTGTATGCACAGTCGCGGGAAAAAAAAAAAAAAAAAAAAGTAAACACCCCCTACTAACTCCTCAACAAATTATCGTAGAAGAAAGTTACAGGTACCGAATGATGGGAAATAAAGTCTAATGTTAAATGATGTATATACAATTTCCTTAGGGTGCCATCTACATATTGAAACGAACCCAAACTTCATTTTTTTTCAATGGCAATACCCAATTTTAACGAGATATTTCGGTCCAAACTATGCCAAGACACGAAATTTCAAGTCATTTGAATGATAAGTTTTTGAATTATAAACATTCAAAATTTAGTGCTTCTAATGTTAAATTACATTTTCATATTTTTATTTATATCTTCTGAAATTATGCTCCTAATGTGCTAAATTTTTGTGTAGCAATAATACTAATATACCCAAACATAAATACGTTGAATTTGCAATTTTTATAATTTTATGATATGAATTATGACTTATGAAATTAATATTCGAAAAAATTATGAATTGCAACCTACAGTTTTTTTGATGGATTTAGATTTATTAAGTCCTGCTTTATGTAAATCTTTTAACAGCAGCTGATTTTTCCTTAAAATTCCCTAATCAAAGGGAAATGATTAGAAAACCGTTTATAGGGAATTCGCCACTGTTTTTTAAATTATAATTCAATCTCTCAAAATCTTTTTAAAGCCAATCAAATTAGCGTGATTTTAGAAACTGCGGTTTCTGAACGGGGGTTGGTAAGCGTAGTTCGTAGGAGGCAGAGCCCCCTAGTATATATATATTTATATAAACGTTTTGTACAATTAAACCATTTAAACACATGCAAATTTACAAAATTTGATGCAATGACCAGATATAGACAAAATATACAAAAATCCAGCGAAATAAAGTTTAACGTATGTAAAAAACAAATGAAAGATCAATTGGATGGATTTAGACGGAAGCTTATAGTGTATTGCACTTCATCAGGGCTACGTGAAATACAAATATAAGCAATACATAGCCGTTATCTGTAAAAGAATCAAGCTATAAGCTGAAAAATAAGCTCTTTAATGTACCATATCGACTGTAAACCAATAAGTACAAAAACAATATAAAATAAGAACCACTTAGATTGAAAGAACTAATCAAATTATTTTCAAAATACTTGAAAAAATAAATTAAACTTACCCCCTAGACAGTAATTGAAAGAGTATAAACATTTTTAAGCTTGAAGCAAAGATATATATAAAGATATATATACTGTTTAAGGACAAGTGGAAATACGACCAAATTCATAGGAAACACTGCGAGAATCTGCTTTTATTCGCCTAGCACAGTAATACAAATATGACTTAGGTCGCGCTCTCAATCAATTAATAATTAAGAATACCACGCCATGGAAAGTGTGTTTGACAGAGTAAATTGGAAGGTAAAGAGGAAAATCCCGGAATAAGCGCGGGGAATTAAATTGTCGGAAAGGGAAATAATGGCTGCTAAAAGAACATTCTAAAATAAAAAAAGATCAGTACAAAAGATAAAAAAACATACTAAAATCGCAATATTTCAGTAAATTAGACCTCTGAGACATTAGATTAAAGGGGATTTTACAGAGTTAAAGATAATGATTATAGAGAGGCAATTAGTGAATATAGAGAGGCAATTTAGAATAAGATAGGGAAATCGAGGAATTAGATCTAATAATGTAACATATATATATATATAATTCGATAGATAAAGTTTTGAACTGGGGGTGGTATTGCGTTCTAGGTTTCATGATCGGCGTAGATCTGAAAAAACAAAACAAAAATAAAATCAGAAATTCCAACATACTTGAAATTGCAATAGGTAGTATTTCTTACGAAATCTACCTAAAATAATTACCTTTCTAGCCACACTTATAGGTAGGCAAAACTAAATGTCACTCTGAAAAATAGAAAGAGCGTCAAAGGCGAAGTGGTTGGAAGAATTCCTGGAAATATAAAATACTCAAATCCAAGAGTGTTTTGACCGTCACACAGGTATAGATCATTAACTCCAAACATGCTTCGGAGCCGGTAGCCAAATCGTTAATATAATTTTTTTGTAGAATATCCAGCAAATGACAGTACTGAGTTGAAATTTTATATTAAAGTCTAATTTACCAGTTCATATGTTTCACGTGGTGGTTGTTTATAAAATAAACTTTATAAATTTTATGAAATTTAAAATCCTGGAGACGTACAGAAATAGCTTTTTTCTTAAAGATAAGTTCATATACTTTACAATTCCGGAAAATTAACAATATTTTTGAGAAATACATAATTCCCTTCTTGATGCTGATATGAAACAATAAACATTTCATGAAATTTAGTAAATTTTTCATTAATGAATTGATGCATTGTAACATATGAAGAAAAACAATTTTTAAATTGGAGTCGTTGTGTTAAAAATGGCTAAAGATTTAACTTCTCTTTTATAGTAAAGCTAAATAAATTATATACAAATATTTAATTATCATTTACTTTCAGATAACGAACTCTCATCATCTTTCCACTTTTTAATTAACTTAGCTTAAATAATTCCGTATACGAGACTTTTATTTTAATTAACGAGATATTAAAATAGTAACAGAAAGTAATAGAAGAAAGAGAAAGTAACAGATATGAATAGATATTCAGTAATTAGATCCACATCCAATTAATACTGTTTGAAAACATGTAGACTATAAATGGAATATAATATTTAGAAACTTAAATGAGCCAGTGACTTTTCTTTGAAATAGTTTATTTATGCCGCCTAATGAAGTTTCTTTAATAAGCAAAAACCACTCCGTTCAGTAAAATATTTATCATTAGTTTCACATAGTAATAGTAAGTCTCCATTAATTGATAAATTTAGATTATTAAGCGTAACTGATTATCCTTTTATAAATTTTCAGAGAATTTTTGAATAAGAAATGATTAAAAATAATTGGAAAAATAAGACGTCGTCACGGGCAGAAACATGTATTACGTAATAAAATTTATTATTTTCCCTATGAAATTTATGTCTGGTAAAAAATAATAAATTTATTTTATGTTTTGTTTCCGGAACAATCTATTTAAAATATTCAAAATTTATCCATTGTTGTAAACTGTGAATATTTTGTCTGAAACAAATATGTCCTTCTCTCTGTATTTTTATTTTTATTTTTATCTATTTATCTCAATCTTTTTCCATGTGTATGTTTATCTGTGTGCTTTTGGCCCTGTCTGTTCTTTATACTTTTGTGTCTCCTTTATCCGTGTGCTTTTAGTCCTGTCTGTTTCTTTATCCTTTTCTTCCTACTTATCTCTGTTCATCCGTAACTCTTTATCCTTTTCTGGATCTTTATATGTGTCTGTAACTTTATCTCTATGTGTTTGTCTGTGTTGTCTTATCTATGTATATTTATCTATGTCTCTGTATCCGTATCCTTTTTATAAATAAATATTTAAATGTATGTGCTTCTATAATTATGTATGTATTCTTATCTCAGTCTATCTCGTTAACTGACATTTTATTTCTTTGTTTCATATGTTTGATTTGAGATATTAGACGCTTCATAAAATCGTTGAAGAAATTTGTTTCATAAAATTCTTACACTTTTTATTTTCATTAGAATTTTATACAGAGAGAGTAAATGTATTTACGAGGATATATATATATATATATTTAAAAAATAGAATCAAATAAAAAATTTAAATAGATATTTTCGATAGTAGACATACATTAAATATTTTAAACATACATTTTAGATGTACGATGTAAATCATTTTTGAAATTACCTTCCTGGCTGTCATGAAAGCCATACTACAATTATTAAAACACAACAATTTATTTATAACAAGAAGCAGGAAAGTATTAAAGAAGGAATGCATAGTTACACGATCCATATCATTAAAATAAACTCAATTTACAAAAGATAGGACAGTAGGCTGTCCTTTCCGAATACTGACTGCCTTATTACTTTCTTAAATCGTCTTCCAATGTTCCCAACCTTCACTATATAGGAACATGAGAAATTCACTTTTGAAGATAATATCAACTTAAAGTGTATTCCTGTGGATTCCGATGTTTGTTTTTCTTTATTTAAAAAGCTGTCTTACCAAACAGGTTAACCAATCATAACAAATAGACGAACAATCACATCTGCTGTCTATAACGAAAAATTTTAGTCTTGAGCAGCATTCTATATATTCAGCTGGCATAAATTGCACGAGCAACTTTATGACCCTTATGCGAGATCCATGCAAAATCTGATATACTAAACCACTCTATATATAGCTACTGCATAACCGAAATTACTAAATTAACATATAATTAAAATAATAAGTTTGATTTCTTGTTTCCGGAGATGCATATACTCTCTTTCGACACTTAATGAATGACAGAATATATATCTCAATTACACGCAAATATTAATGATTCTGGGCAACACGACTTCACGCAAAATATCAGAACTCACTTTTCTATTAGAGTAACCAGTTAAAAGAGTATGAACATAATCGGTCAGACACATTCGTATTACATTTTATTTTAATTTTGTAATTTTTTTCTTTTTGTGTAAACATGATTGGTTTGTCTCTGTCTAAAAAAAAAAAAAAAAATGTCCAATTCAAGATATTTCGCAAAAATGTATTACGAGATATCATCAATTAGTGTACAATAAAAAATGCAATTTACAATATTATCTTCCATAGGACACAATGATTTCAAATTAGTAGAGCATGCCTAAAATGAAAATAATAGATACGTGTTTCATTTTAATATAGTGCTTGATATAGTATACTTTTAAAATAAACATCTATATCATGTAATATCAAGTATATTTAGAATAGTAAGTAAAAGCGTAGCTTGTTGGTTGAATGGGGTATAATGGTACAGTTGTCGTTTTAGACTCGTTGCGCCAAATAAGGAAAACGCAAAACAGATTTAAAAAAATGTTTTTAAAAATAATTTAATGTTCTGTTACAAAAATTAGCCGAATTATAGAAAACAAAACTTGATGAAGAATGTAATCTGTAAAAAATGTAATTTCAACCATTCAATGATGTCATAATATTAAAAGAAATTCATGTTTAAAATCTGTACAATAAAGATTGCTTATAATATATAGCATAAAAAGCCAATCATGTGTTGCACGAACATTTTTATTTAAACCATATATTATGAAACAAAAAGAATTTATAATCTTTTCGGCTCAAATAGCAAAAATTTGCATTATACCGATTTCAATCCATGTCATAGGATGAATTTTTTTTTTTTTCACTTTGAAGAGACTTAAGATGTATTTTTTGTTGTTATGTGCACAGTACTTTCGATTATTATTTTTTTTTTAATCTTATTCTAATCCCAAAAAAGGGTTGTCATCTTTTAACAAATATTTAGACGGTTTAGACTTACCTATAGTGCCTTATGGCGTAATCCTATTAAGTGATTGTTCAACAGTATAATTTTATTTCTTGTTATGTTAATTCAAACACATCTATATCGGAATTCTCAGTCAGTATTGAAGCACGGAATCGTCAGGTTATTCAGGCAGCATTCCAACCCATATTCTTGGACAAGTTCCTTAGTCAGTATTCAAGCGCACTGCAGTAGATTTTCCTATTCTGATACACGCGTAGTTATGAAGATGCGGACATCTATTCTTCATTATTTTAGTATTACAGAGTATCTGCATTGTTCTTCTGACTTCGTAGTCAAGTTGTTAGACGCGCTGTATGAAAGAAGATATAAAATAATGCGCGAAAATAATGCCCAGCATATGTGAACACATATAATTTTTAATTAATATTTCAGTTAATTTTCAGCAATGAAATTAAGCATGAAGTTATTAAATATTAAATAGGTGGATTCACTTCTGAAAATTAATTGAAAAATTGGTTACAAATTACATGTGTTAATTTATGATTTGCTTTATTTCCGCGACATGTTTGCCGCATGTCTCTGTGCTCATGAAGTCATTTTCATGTTGTTCTGTTGTTGCAGCCTGGTATATGTGAGTGAGAGATGCCAGACTAGGTATCGTTCTCGTAACTGACAGGCAGAACAATGGAACTTTTTTTCAAGGGTTCGTTTATAGTTTTGTGCATTTTTCAATCTGATAGTAACAGGCTTAGTTAGCAATGTGAAGAGTCACGTAATTAATGTTCAATAATTTCGATAGCAATTTCACTGCCGAAAATTAAATGAAGGATTACTAAAAATTATACATCTTCACCTATGCTAGGCTTTATTTACGTCTCATGTTAGCCGCCGAGTTGTGCACTGATGAAAACTTTTACATCCTGCGCTGCAGTTACAACCTCACCAAAATATGTGTATCGGAGATGCTAGACTGGGTACCTTCCTCGTATGTCTAAGGTAGAGCACTGGGGTATTCTTGCAAGGATCAGTGTTCTGTTCCCTGATTGGACATTTTTCACTTTGTTGTTATACGTTTAGTTATCAATGTAAAAATTTACGAATTTGATATTCGAAAATAATATATTTTGTTAAATTTACTATTGCTAAATAAGCATCTACAGATCCTGTCTATTCCTAAATTTTGAAAAGAACTTTGTGGTTATTTATCAAGTATTTGTTTACAAAATTTCAAAATGACATTAACAGAGTAAAATAGTTTTATTTTATTTTATTATTTTATAATGTTGATAATGAAATAACTTTGCTTAATTTAAAAAAAGACATTCGTACATAAATTTCAAATGTTTATAATATTTTGTAAACACGTTGTGTATTTATTAATAAAAACAAAATAAAAATGAATCTCTAAAGATTGTTTTTCTGGGTTTTATATTATATATATTTTTGCCACAATTTACTTAATGTTAAAATTATGTATTTTTAGTTAAATCTGGCTATGTAAGTATAATTTTAAATAAGGTTGAATACATATGATCCCAGGCAGGAGGATTACATTCATAGTCTCAGAATTTTTTGAATTGAACATATTTTAAATTTAATAAAAAATAAGATGCATTTCTATTTTTGTTTTGTCCAAAAAAATTCCTGGCCCAAGATACAAGTTACCAAAGATGGCATCCCCGGCACCATTTCCCTTTCGCGACTTTCGATAAAAATTTTAAAGTGCTCTATCTCTAAAATGGTGCAAGATAATTTGTTGCGGTTTTTTTTTTTTATTTTAAAGATAATATTCTTCTGTTTAAAATGATATACGCAATTTTGAAATATGTATTCAACTTTTTCTTGTGGCAGCCTTTTGTAAAAAAAAATATATATATATATATATATATGTATATATATATAACTTTTTTTTTGTTTTTTCAGAGATGTCAATTTCAAAAATTTTGATTTTTTTTGCTGTTGATCAACACCATTGAGAACTACCTTCACTGTAAAGGAGAACTTCCACTTTTGAGTTTAACAAGTTTTAGAAACATTTAAAAAAATCAGAGAATTTTACAGGAACTGTATATATACAGTTTCAGTAACAGTCACTAAATTTTTGCTTATTTGTATCATATTTGTAAGGTTAAGCCTACTATATACCCTAAATAAGTTGGAAATTGTAATGTCAAATGTGGCAAATTAGGTGCGCTCGTACTCTAACTAGTTTTTTAAATATTCAGATCTCGGTGCAATAGGTGTTACTCTTGAGCAAAAAGACACGAATACAAAATTTATTATGATTCTATATATTCAATTCAGTAATACGGAAGTAATATGATTCCATCTTAAAAAAGACTTAATCACCATGGCAATCTAGAATCTTTACCTATCATGTATATCATTGAATGAATTATGTATTATAATATTTTTAGGTAGAATGAAGAAAACTTTTATTAAATTCTTAAGTTTTAATTCAATATTCATAACATCTAAAATAATCCATACTTTATTTTTACTACCAAACATTGTATAGTAAAGCATTCTCAATAACAAATATCAATTACACAGCAATACAGTCATATAAATGCAAGTTAGAGTTCAGACAAACGAGCAGACAAACTGAATCCATAAAAACTTTCAATTATTTTGGAAAGTGTTAAAAATACCTAAATAGGTTGGAATTGGGCTTTTAGAAATATATATCAATAGACTGAAGCATACTTGAATACTTTCATACAACCCTGTATTCCACCTACTATCTTTATGCATGCCACTATTTAGCTACTATTTAATTAAGACTGAAACACACTTAAAACTAGTGAAATTACACTCCCACAGTTTATCATCCGTAGTCGGCCATATATCTAATTCTTTGCGTGGACCTGTATATCATTTTATCTATAGTATTCTACAAACATAAGTATACTAATTGGAGTTCAGCGTAAAAATGCATAACTCATTTAAAAATCACCTTAAACTTCTTTCGTTTATTCTCAGTAACCTTTATGATTTCTTTTGTGTAGTCTATATATGATCTACAGCATTTAGACATACAAAGTAATATGGAAAAATTTAGTTAAAATTAAAAACTCATATCACAACTAAAAAGGAACTTCCAACAATCATCGCTAATATACAGTATTTCGTATACAGTAAAGTATCCGAAATCTATTGTGTGTCCCTGTAAATACTATGCACTTTCTATTACACAGGAAGTAACTTGTTGTAAACCTCAGCAACATATATCAATTTCATTATATGTGAAAGAGTTTAGCGTAATTAAAATATGCCGCAAACAATAATCCCTTTATACTATTATCCAACGGAATTCTTTTGTGTGGATCTGTAAATGAATAATTAATATTCTTTGCACCACATATTTTACAGAATGTATATTTTAGGACATTTCATTTAAACACATAGTTAAGATATTTTGTTTCCGTGTTTGTTTTTTCTTTTGTTTTATGCTTCCATTCACCGAACGTTTTAGACACACCTTCTATAATTCGTCAAAATCAAAAGTGGAAGTTCTTCTTTACAGGGAAAGGAATTACTTAATGGTATTAATCAACAGCAAAAAAATCAAAATTTTTGCGACTGGGATTTTTGAAAAAAAAAAAATTATTTTGATAAAAAGAAAAATCTTATCTTTAAAATAAAAAAAAAAAAAACTCAAAAAAAAATCTTGCACCGTTCTAGAGATGGAGTACTTTAAGCTTTTTATTGAAAATCGCGAATGGGAAATGATGTCCAGGATGCAATCTTTGGCGGCCTGTATCTCGGGCCAGGATTTTTTTTTTTTTTTTTTTTTGATAAAACAAAAATATACAGTTATCTTATTTTTTCCTGAATTTTAACATATGTTCAGTTCAAAAACTTCTGAGGCTATGAAGGTAAGATATTTTTCTTTGGGTGCCTGAATTGCCATGGGTTATATCATAAATAATTTACTAAAATATTTATTTCCTATTAAATTAATCTCAAAATATAAAAATCGAATTTAAATATGTAAATTAATTTTAAATAATAACGAAAGTACAATTTTGTATTATTTTACAAAGTGTTAATTGTTTTGCTCTTCTCAGATTTTAGTATTTATTAAGAAAAAATAAACTTCTGTACTACTCGTATTTTTTTGTACTGTTTGGTACTTTTCGTATTTCTCTTGCGGTTCAATTAATTTTCTGTACTTATGCATTGTGTTATCGTAATCAAATGAGCATCTCTCTCTCCCCTTCACTCTCTCTCTCTCTCTCTCTATATATATATATATATATATATATATATATATATATGTATATGTATGTATGTATGTGACATTTTGCTATCGACTTTTGAGACATTCAGGTGACACTAGTATATCTCGAAGTAAAACGTAGTAGAGTAATCAAGGCCAACCATCCGTTATCATGAAAATATCGGATTGCAGTCAGGGAAGCGAGTAAGGCAGGCTTCATAAACATTGAGACGTTTCCCATCTCATAATGAATAGACTCATCGTAACTTTAAACTGGTTTATTTGGCAAAAACATATGGAACATGTCCAGTAGCTTGTTCATCAACTCTCAATAATCGATCATCCAAAAGTAAGATGTTACAAGATTAGGATCTACACAATAGAATCGTTTACCCCAAGCGGCGTAGATTATTTAAACAACCGGCAAAACGTAAATTATCTCGCTCCTCGTCGATGTAACAAATATGTACTCCAAGAAACAGAGCGCGAACGAATACAGAAAAGTGGAGAACCAACGCCAGCAGAGAGATGGGGAGGAATAGAACAGGAAACAGGCGACGACTCGGTGGGAAGGGGATGACTTCGATAATGAACTCTTTATACGGCGTCAGAATTACAGCGCCATTAAACGCTGGCGCGCGCATGGAACTGTGGGTAAAGAACATGATCGAACAAATGCTATTAAAAAACATTGGAAAGAAAAAGAATTTAGTTTTAGAAGAAAATGAAAAGTAATTTAATAGGTTTTATATGATTTTTAGAATAATTAAAGAATACGCAAGTTTAAATGCATGAAATAAAAGACATAAGATATTAAGATATTATGTAATATAGGTAAAAAGGAAAAATATTAAGAATTTGGAATAGTTTTACTACGATAAAAGGGCAAAAATTTTTATTATCACACACACACACACACACACACACACACACACCACACACACACACACACACACATATATATATGTATATATATATATATATATATACAGGATGTTCAAAAATAAACGACCCTACATTAAAGTTGTCTACACACGGAACTATTGGTCAGAAAGTTGCGAAGTTTTATGACAGACTTAGTGAAGGATTGGTAATAAGTTTCTCCGAAAGATAAATTAGTTGAAAATGTCACCATCAGAGGGTGTTTTTTAATGAATTACACTTAAAAAAAAGTTTTTATGATTATTTTTTTTTCAGATTAAATAAGCCAAATATACAGACCGCCCCCTGAAAAAAATAAAGCGTAACAACTTTTAAAAATTATTGGTGTTCGAATTGAACGGATCGTTAAACTCTGAAAAAAATCCACTTACAACAGCCGCATTTTTTTCTCAGAGCTCAGGCCTAGTATTTAATGGGCTGCGGCTAAATGTGTACTTTATTAAAAACGCCCTCTGGTGATGAAATTTTGAAATAAGGTTTTTTTCGCTCAACAAATTCACATTCCTTCATTATGTCCGTCACAAAATTTTTCTACTTTCTGACCAATAGTTTCGGTTGTAGACAACTTTAAATTAAGGTCGTTTAATTATGGACATCCTGTATATATATATATATATATATATATATATATATATATATATATATATATACATCATATATATATATATATGATGTATAAATGCAAATTTTTATTATTATATTAGTTAATGAAAAAATAGTTAATAGATAACATGTAGTAAGACAATATTCAAAATGAAGCTCTTTTAAATTAGTCCTGTAAATTATACTATAAATAAATTTTATCAGCCGAATAAAATTCAGTCGGGTCATGTTAATATGTTAATATTTAAAAAAAAATAATAATGGAAGTTATGCTATTCATTTAATATTATAGTTTTGATTTCAACATGCATTAAAAAGAAAAAAAAAAAAAAAAAAAAAAAAAACAGTTTCTGAAATTTGAAATAATATCGAAATTATATCCCAAAACATAAGTATTAATGTACGTGCTCTCAACATAAAATGTCAATAAATAGTCTTAATCTATAAATTATCTTAAAAATGTATGAACTATCAAGGTTTTTGAATCATTGTATATTTAAACGTTTTCCGTAATACAGAAAAAATAGACTGGTGTTCTGTAAATGCAGTAACAATAAAAATAAAACAAAACATCCAAAGAGAGTCGGTAATATTTATGGAAATAATATTTTATGAACATAGTGGGGTACAGTTTGACTTACATTTTACAGCTCGTAAATGAGACACATGTCATTATATTTTCTTTATAGGATTTGAGAATAATTTTCTTTTTAAATCTAACAAATAAAAAGAAAGAAAGAAATGGAATATTATACAAAATTTAAATAAATATAATCCTATATATTATTTAATGAAATAAGATATATATTTGTGAAGTATATATAATATGTTTTTCTTTTCATGATATGCATATGTTATAAAATGTTTTTTTAATTTGTTTTTCATATTACAAACATATTTATAATTAATCTGTAAAGTTTACTATCATTAGAAAATTTTTAATAAGAATTTTTCATTTGGGTGGAAAATTATATGAATTCATTACTCCTTTAAAAATCTAAAGGTACTATTTTTTCTTGTTATTTCGTGAAAAAAAAATACTAAATAAAATATCCGAAATCATAAGTGTTAATATGAATCATAGAAAAATCATAAAAAATACCTACATTTCTCTTCTGTTTTTCCAAAGCAAACATTAATTTTTCAAAGTATTGACAAAATTTTGACAAATGTAGAAATATGTATTTCAAAAATATATTTGTTTTTTTTTCTATCTTTTCGATAGATATCTTTGTGAAACTATTTGTTAAGAAAAAAAAATAAATATTTGTTAATTTGATTCCTGAAACATTTTTTCGTAATATCATTAAAATAAGAAATTTAAATAAAAAAGGAAATATTTTTTTCATAACAGTTTGTTCGAATTTTCATATAAGTATTTTTTATTTTGTAAAACGTTTTGTTTTCCATTTTTAAAACAAAATGCAAATATTTTTTTTTCAAAATTCCAGAAATTCAACTAATATAGAATAATAAGATATATAAGATAAATTTTCAGATTACGTTGTAATAAATATTAATGTTCTTTTAACTGTATTCCGCATCAGTGATATCATACATTTTTCTAAATCTTATTATAAGTAGAATGTTAACATACGAAAAATAAACACATCACACAAAAATCACATAAAAATCGCTTAAATATATTTTTCAAAATGTTTAATATTTAACATGCATTTGGTTAAATGTAGTTATTGAAAGTAATAAAAATGTTCGTTGTAATATTTCTATTAAAAAAATCATGACAGTAATATGTCAATTTGTACATTACTATAAGTCAATTTTACACACTTTATACTTATGATTACTTATTTCTGAATATAAGTTTGCGCAGGTTTGTTTTTAATTTTGAACATATGTGTAACTCATTATACAGTTACCCTTTACAAGGAGACTATTTCAGTAGTTGTTGCTATGCTTGAATATGGGTTCTTAAAATAGCTCCTTTAAACATTTTAAATTATTTTTTCATATAACTAAACATATATTCTATAGTAATACAGTTTTATGATACAGATGTTAGACAGGTATGTGTATGATAATGGAAATTATTTCGTAATCTATATCAGAATAAATAAATTAATTTTTTTAGTATAATATTATTATTTACTCATTGATAAACTCTTTATTTTGTAACAAAATCTATAGTATTTAATTGATATTTATTGAATATATTTATATTTATATAGTATTTAATTCATAAATGTGCATTTCGGTATTGGCGTAATATATGATAAAATCACGAGAACTGATGCTAAAAATAAACTAAAGACCATTCACTGATACTGTTTATACTGTCGTGTATCTGCGTAAATATTTTCCTTTATAACATTTAAATACAAATATATTTCGAAAACTGAATTTTATTGTTTAAATTTGATGACACTACGAGACGTGAAAAAAGTGACCACCATACGAGTGGTAAACAACACTAAGTCATTCGCTTCATATTTGGAAATGCATCCAATTGTGCAACAAATCGACATAAATTGCATCCATATAATTTCTCGTGATCATGTTCTACACAAAAAGATGTAACTACATAAATGGCCTAATATATGCTTGTCATTAATGTTACGTTTCTGACAAATGTTTGACCTTGTGTAACAGTAGTGTTTTGTACACGTTTTGTTAATTGTGATTAAGACTTTCTTGTTAAAAGAGAACACACAATTTGCAAATGAATATATACTTCCTAATTATGTGATTAGTTGTAAATCTAATCAATATGTTACACACGATGTTTAATGCAAGAAATAGCGCAAATTGATTTTTTAATTTAATGATACCCATTATGTTTCATATAAAAATTAAATGACTTTAAATATTAAAGTATTTTGTAAATACCATTGCGTAATTCAAATCAATATCCTTCCTAAATAAATATATATATATTTAATATTTCCTATGGGATTCTTACATATCAGATTTTGCATTTTGCAAACAAATAAAAACAAGTGGCGACACTTAGATGATTCATTTTCAATTTAGCGTAATGCTTTTAGACAGTTATTTACGACACTGAATAGACTACTGCTTGTCTGATCCATGGAACTATTAATAAAAAGGAACTGACATATTCTTAAAATAGTGAACCTTGAACTGTAACCGCTTTCGCAAGGGCTGGTTATCTCTGGTCGAAGCTTCCACCAGTAAATTTATATAGAAATTTTCTGCGCATTAAAAGGCGTTATTAATGCAAAATTTCAGTCATAAATACTGACCGAAAAAGATTGCAATTTTAACTGGTGTAAGTTTACTTTTACGATAGTCAGGTCCTTCGTTTCTGCCATATTGTGACAACCAGTGTTGCAGTCTGACTGTTTTACCTATCAAACTGACACCAGAAAATATCTGTGAGAAAATATTTCCATGATAAGACTCTTAAATAAGACAAAATTTTCCATTCAATTGTACTGATGGGAAGTTTGCCCTGGCGGTATTTTGAAAGTGCAGATCGGATTTAAAAAAAGCAGCCGCCATCTTGTCACAACCTCCTCAGTTACTTCACTCGCAACGTTTAGACTGTATACTGTATGTCTCCTCCTCTTTATTTATAACTCCATTGTCTGATCACAGTTATGGATGGAAATTTCCTCGGAATGAAGAAAGATATAAGTGACAATAGTTTTGAAGAACGGCAAACTTTAAAAGACAAATTATGACTCTATTATCATGTACTGTATAGAATGGTGTGTAAAAAGGACATAAAGGCGTCCCCCAATCGGGGAGTATCAGTGTTCAAGAGATTACGCAATTTAAAAAGTAAGAATAGATAATCATACTGTTTTTTTTTTGTTTGTTTATTCATGTGGTTTGATGTTTTGACTGATTTAATACTGACACTGTGTTTGATTTATGTTTGAGAAAATATGCAAGTTTTAAAACATTAGCTTATTTAGCGATTTTTAATCCCTTTCTTTATATAAAATTTGCTTTTTTCGATATGAAGGGCTTATAATACGATCGTAGTGTTATTATCTTATCTTACAGTCTTCTTATGTAAACAGGTTTTTAAACAGGTTATTATTTATATATTTTTTAAATCTAATTTTTTTTCAATTTGTCAGTATATATAACTTCTAATGTAGTGTATTTAATGAAAGTGTATTTAATGTAAAATGTAATAGGTTATCTGCAGTTTTTTTTATATGTAAATAAGAAATGTCTTTTTTTTAATATCTTGGACAACAAGTACATTTCGACAGTTATTTTTAAATCTGCAATTTAAGAGTCAAAATAATCAAATATTGAATATCTTTTATGTGTTTTATATTTCAAAGTGTCAAGAGAATAGGCAAAATCTGTATGAGATCTATGCAAAATAAATATATATATATATATCTGTTTCAAAAACTAAATTGAAATTATATTTTATCTAAATTGTTTTTTAATATAATTGTGTTAGTTGATTTATAATTTTAATATCGATATTCAAATATCTCGAAAACTCTTAAGAAATGTATGTAAACACCGCTGCTTAATGAATCTTCGACAAAATTTAGTTGTTAAAATTACACTCGATTTCTAAGGAAGAAAATAATACGTGGCAAATAATAGAAAGTCAATACGCCAATAAGCCGTTTGGTGTGTTTCATTGAACTAAAAATAATTAAGATACTGCCTTTTCTGTGTTTTGAAGAATTTAATTCTATTCGGCATTATGTAAATGAGATCATGGATAATTCATCTCACTAATAAACAAAACATTTTATTCTGCCATTAACTATAAAACATTAATTTAGTCAGGAGAACTTATTATTGCAAATATTTATACATATATAAATATCGAAAAATTAATTTTAAAACTGATTGCTTTGTTATTATTAAACAAAAGTTATTATGCCAAGTCCAAACGTGCACTGACGGTTTTCGAAATTTAATAATATATAAATGCTGAAAGTTACTATTCATGCTAAATATTATTGTGTGAAATCGTGAATTTTATTTACTAAGATTTCTAGTTTTAGTCCAAATTTTCATTTATAGATCGTTCTGCGTTCTCTAAAAATGTTACAACAACTAAATATATAAAATTGTACTCAGATTTTGAACTTTTATTATATTTAATCTATGAAATTCTAATAAAAGTTTGAAAGTGCAAAATATCAATGCGATAGATAAAAGTAAATGATGAAGCGTATAAGATAAGGTCTTGATTTTATACATCGCACTACTGCAAGAATAATAACATTATTTTTTTTATCATTTGATTATCATTTAATTTAAAACTTGTCATTAATTTTTGACGCACTATATTCTCAAATATTAATTACATATTGTCAAAGTATTGTCTAGCAAAATAGTGTGCATTTAAAATAAAGTGAAATTTCAATGTCGTTTACTTTAAAGCAAAAAATTCAAACATTATAATTTACTAAAGTACTCTGCGTACTGTGCTCTTAATATTTAAACTCCCAGACGTTTAGCAGAATCGCGCATTGCAAACTTTTTCTTAATTCGTTTAGTGGAGGAAGCAAACTCAAGTGAACACCAATGACAATTTTTAATCCTTGATTTTGAGAGCATTTAAGAAATGTTTATTGGAGACATACAGGCTAATTGTATATAGCTGTTTTTTTTGTTATGTGTGACCGTATTATGGAACAATTTAGTATATAGTTTAGTAACAATAATAAATGACTAAATTGTACTTATTTCCATATAGATAATTAAAATTTGTTTGCATGGAATGAATTATATTCAAACTGATAAACGCAAATATCTTGATGCAGTAAAAAAGAAGAAAAAATTGATTTTATGTAAATGTTGATAACATTTTTACCCGACTGTCAAGAAGGGTTATCATAGTATCTGGGTATGTGCATTTCTTTATATACCCTCGAAACATCCCAATGGCTGGATGGATTTTAATGAAGGAGGTCTCTATCAATTTGTATTAAATACACAATGGTTATAGGCAAGGTTTTGTTTTTATAAATTCAAAATGCCGGCCGTAAAATGCAACATGGCGGTAGAGACGATTTTTTTTTTTTGTTACGCCCGATATTGAGTGGCATATCACTAGATAGTTTTTTTCAAAATGAAGACGATGTTTCTATTACTATTTTACAGTCAGAAGCTCCGTTTAAATATAGCACAACCTGGAATTTGTGTAGTAGTATCTCTAGTTTTAATGCAACCGTAACCTTCAGAGACATTTATAGGCTTAATATAAACATTGTTTATAGATAGGAACTAACAATTTAACACAACTTAAAAGCCATCAATAAAAATAAATAAAAGAATATAAATAAGTAATATAAAAAAATTACATTGATGAGAAATAATTAATTAGTTCGCTTTTTATGCAGCCGGTTTTATTTTATTTTTTATTTTATTTAATTTTTACTTGTTCTCGCCAGTGGTCGCCATAAATTTAAAAGAAATATGTATCAAATCATTACTTCTAGTCTTTATCCGGTCGTACTTTGATCTATCAAAAACATTTTTAATTAAATCTGGTTAATAGTTTTCCCCTAGGAGTCGTTAGAATTTGTACCATTGTACAAATTATATAATGTTTTACATATATAACGTGTTAATGTATGTAAATAACATACATGTTATTTACATATATAACGTTACCACTTTAGGTGGAAGGTGAGGTCTGACAATTGATATTGTAAGATATCTCTAGGGAGAGGGGAATTTGTATTTTGATATTATTATTTATCCAAACAAAATTTTCTTTTTTGTTAGCATTTTCTTCACACAGATATAGTCTGTTATCTATGATAGCGCGCTGTTTGAAATTAAATAAACATGAACTCGTCAAAAAAAACATTAAATAAAGAAAAAAGTTAACTGTATCAAGTTTTTAATTTTAAACCATCTTGGTTTCACAACTCTCTCAGAATAGAATAATTACATGCCAACAAAAAAAAATTGCCAATTTTTTTAGAAATTAAACTTGCACAAAAATGCTCGCACTGAGCCTTGGCAGACGATAAATAAATTTCAAACTTTCACCCCCCGCCTTGTAATCTTCAAGGGGTACAAATAAAAGAGTTATATACCTCTTACTGTTAATGAAATTGCAGAGGGCAGAGGTTATGAACCACTTGTTTAAAATTTTCGGCAGCAGTTCTTACTATGGCGACTCTCACACGAACGTCATGCCCGGGAAATGTTTGAATAATTCTTCCTAACTTTTCCTGAATAGGGGGAAGAAGATCATTTTTAATTAGCACTAAGTCTAAAACTAAACTCTGTGGCTATACAAACATGAAGGATCTGGACGGACAGTGCCCATCTCTGTTTTCTTCACCCTGGGCCCCGTGGTGTTATGCAGAATTCGTCTTGGTCAGATGATCAGCCTAACGCGAGACAGTCGGTGTTTAGTTCACAAGCAAGCTTGGTACTCATTTTATTGACCCCGAAGGGATGAAAAGCTAAGTGAACCTTGCCCAGTTGGGAGTCAAACTCTCGACCTGTGGTGCGGCAGTCGAATGCTCTGACCACTACCCCACTGGGCTTCTAGCAACTAAGTCACCAATATTTAAATTTGCTGTCGAACTCAGCCACATTGGACGTTGCTGGAGTTGAGGCAGACACTCACAACTCCATCGCTGCCAGAAGTGCTGAAATACTCTCTGGGTTAATTACCAACGGAGAAGTCTATTAGGTGGAATTTCAGAAACGTCAAGTTCTGGAATAGCTGTCAAGGCAGCACCAGACAAAAAATGACCTGGTGTCATGACCTGTAGATCACTTGGATCGTTTGACAGAGGACATAAAGATCTCAAGTTCAAACAGGCTTCAGATGGTGACAATAATGTAGAGAATTCTTCAATTGTAAATATTGAATTTCTTATTTTTCTACGTAGATCATATTTCACAGTTTTTATGTTAGCCTCCCACAGCCCGCCAAACTGTGGAGCGGAAGGGGCATTAAAGTTCAGATGATACCTTCATTAGCAACATAATTTTGTAATGTTTGATCCTTATTAATGGAGGATACGGAATTGTATAACTCACTTATTTCCCTAATTGCAGCCTTGAAATTTCCTGCGCAATCACTGACCAACTCAGCTGGTTTACCTCTACGGGCAACAAATCTTTTCAGAGCAGCCAAAAATGTGGAAGCTGCCAAACCCGAAACTAATTCAAGATGAATAGCACGAGTTGAAAAACAAATAAAAATAGCAATATAACTATTAAACGACTTGATATTTCTACAGTTTCTCTCCTTACACATAAATGGGCCGGTATAATCAACTCCAGTCTTTGAGAATGGACGACTTGGCGTAACACGTATGGCTGGAAGATCCCCCATTATTTGGTTGCCAACAGATGGTGAAGCATGAAAACATTTTAGGCAAATCCTCACTATTTTTCTTACTGCACCTCGACCACTTAAAGTCCAGAAATTTGTTCGAAGAACTGCTAAAAGTAACTGTGGACCAGCATGTAAATAAGTTATATGATAATGTTTGATAATTAATGTATTTATATGATGCGTCTTAGGCAATAATATTGGGTGTTTCTGATCTTCTGAGACATTAGCATGTCTCAATCTTCCACTAACAAGCAAAATACAATTATGATACAGGAATGGGTTTAAAGACAAAAATATACTTCAAGATTTTCAAGATTTGTGATGACTTAAATCAGATATTTCATTACGGAAACACTCGTGATGGAATATTTTCAGAATTTTTGTTGTGGCATTTGAACGCTGTAAGAGTGAAAGCAAACCATTTACTCGATTTGATAACGACTTTCTTGCATTTTCTACAAATCTTAATCGCACGCGACGAATCGTAATAGTCTATTCTAAGAAGAATATCTTAAAATCAGGTGATCATCATTAAGTTTAGAAATATTTTCAACACAATTCCTTTTTCTTCCTTTAGGATAAATTCTTGTACATCCTTGCCTTCAAATGATTCAATAGACGGTTTATCCCATGGCTCTCTTAACCATTTAGGACCATGAAACCATAATTCACAATCCACTAATTCCGATTGCAGTATACCTCTTGTTCCGCAATCTGCTGTATTTTCAAGCCCGCGAACATGATTCCACGAAATATTAGGAAGTGTTTCTTGGATTTTAGTGACATGGTATGCTACAAAAGTCTGCCATCTATGAGGCTCTGAAGAAAGCCAAGCCAAAACAACTTTAAAATCCGTTCACGCAAATACTTCACTCTCTTTGAGACTTAAGTGATCCTAAACAACCGTTAGCAAATTTGTCAAAAGAAGAGCTGAACAAAGTTCAAGCCTTGGGATTGAGTGATTCTTAATGGGTGCGACCATAGTTTTAGATGCCAAAAGATTTATGGTGATTTTCTCATTCTGAGAAAACGCGCATATATATTGATACACAATATGCTTTTTCAGACGCATCACAAAAGGAAAATTTGAAGGTTTATCTTATCTGCAGCTAATACAAATCGAGGAATTTTAAACGTAGAAATTACATTTAAATCATTCCGAAAATGTGTCCAAAGTTTACTATGTTCTTCACTAATTGGCTCGTCCCAGATAAGTTAAAAACTCCATAAATCTTGCAGCAGTACCTTCATAAAAACCACACTGGGGGAAAGCAAGCCTAGCGGATCAAACACTTTTGCAACTTCTGACAAAATATCTCTTTTAGAATATCTGTTCTTTTTCTCATGGTCTAAAGCAGTGAAACAAAAATAATCCCCCGTTAAATTCCATTTAATTCCTAAAATTGTTATACCACCATCGTTAGTCAAGAACAATGACTCTGTACTTTCCTTACATTCTTCAGAAATAATCCTCAGTACTCCAGGTAAATTTGAAATATGTTTTCTTAAATTAAAGTCACCTCGTTTCATTTATAATGTCAATTGACTAATTAGTTCCAACATCTTCCTCCTTATAGCCTCCATGGAGAAAATCATCTACATAAATATCTTTCAACACGGCTTCAGATGCCAAAGGAAAATCATTTTTCTCATCTAAGGCAAGCTGATCAAGAGTTCGAGTAGACAGAAACAGGGCAGATGCCGAACTATAAGTGACTGTTGTTAAACGATATTCCTCTATAGGATCCTGGGAATTATCTCTCCAAAGAATCACCAAAAAATCTCTAACTTATGGATTAATTAAGATTTGTCGAAACATTTTCTCTATATATGCGTTACAACAATATTCAAAATTCTAAATCTTAAAAGAATTGGGAAAAGTTCCTGTTGTATACGGGGTCCGACTATTAGAATACACCAGAGGTAGATTTAGTAGAGGCATCAAAAACAACTCTTAATTTTGTCGTCGCACTTGATTCACGAATTATCGCATGATGAGATAAATAAAAAACAAATGCAGGGATACTTTCCGATTTCGATATTCGTTCTATATGACCCAAGTCCAAATTTTCCTTCATAAATTCTCGATAGTTTTCGTAAATAGATTGTTGCTTTGAAAGCCTGCGTTCCAAAGAACGAAATCACTGCATGGGCAGTTCCTTAGTATCATCTAATTGCGATGGAAAACCTTTAAATGGAAGTTTCACAACAAATCTTCCAGAACTATTTCGAAGATAATTGCTCTTACGATGGTCTTCACATTCTTGCTCTTCCTTAGAAATTCGAACTAGCTCAGAAATGGAATCTAAAGACCGAAACTTTTGAACTAAATCATCTAGTTGTAATTGAATATTATTAACAGAAAATGTACGTTGTCTTGTTTCAAAAAAGGTATTTCCCGTATCAATCCAACCAAGTTTAGAACATACTCCGAAGGGCAGATTTTCTCCACTTTTCAAACCTTCCCCTTTAAGCAATGTAAAGAAAACCCCTAATAAGATATCTACTGGTCTTGATTAAAAAAATAATGGGTCTGCTAGAGCAAAATCATTAAAATTATTCACAACATTTGAAGGAATAGAACTATATAGCACATTTGACGCGATTCTTTTTATCACAAATGCTCTAATGGCAAATCTGACTTCAGAATTAAAATGGGGAGTAGAATTTCAATTTAACTCTTCATTAGATTCAGCATTATAAGAACCTAAACATGCAATCTGTACTTTTGTAGATTGCCTTGGCAAACATAATTTGCGCATACAATTTTCACTTATGAAAGAGGATTCACTGCCCCTATCCAGCAAAACGCAACAGTTTACAAGATTACCCAGTGAGTCACGAAACTTAATAATTGCTGTACAAAGTAGAGTTTGCTTATTTTGCAATGAATGTAATCCGGACACAGAGTTGTTTAGAAATTCAAAGATGCTAGTACATGAAGTTTGATTTAATGACTCAGTTGGTCTCGGCTGAAATTCTGGTGCGTTTGAAGAAAGAGGGCCAGTCGGCGTTTCAATTACACTATCTGAACATGATTTAAGGTCTCTCGGAAGATGTAAAATTGTATGGTGAGGCTTGTGGCACACTTTACATTTACTTAAACTCTTACAGATTTTTGCATGGTGTTTATCTAAAAGACAATTGTAACTCAAGTTGTTTCTTCTAATCAATTCTATTTTTTATGTACACTTAATTACAAAAACTTAAGACATTTATACAACGAATGTGATTCCTTGCATACACAACAATTTTTACTAGCAGACAACAATATCGTTACTTTATATTTCTTTATTTCCTTTACTGAGGATTTGCTGTTTTGAAGGGTTCTAGCACGATCCTTCAAGAAAGATAATAAATTAAGAGTTCCCACCTTCTCCTTTTATAGGGTTTCGTTCATCTTACGAAACCCTATTCGTCTCGCTCCTCTGTCTGTCTGTCTATTCGACTGTCCGTCTGTCACAGAGCACGTTCTCAGAAACTATACATGTTGGAGACTTGAAATTTTGCATACTTACAGCTGAACACCACAAATCATACAACAAATCATAAAATTTTTAAAAAGTCGTACATTTAACCCTTTGGGCTCCCACATGTGTAATTTAAACAATTCTTTCTAAGTGAGTCCCTATTTAGGTTGGAGGCGTGAAATTTTGCATATTTATAGCTGAACACCACATATCATACGATAAATCATAAATTTTGAAAAAATCGTACGTTTAACCCTTTGGGTTCCTACATGCGTATTTTAAGAAAATCTTTCTAACTGAGCCCCTTATTAAATTGGAGATTTGAAATTTTGCATACTTATAGCAGAACACCTGAGGCCAGGCGTGAAATCATAAAATCTTGAAAAAGTCTTACGTTTAACCCTTTCAGCTACCACATATGTATTTTAAGAAATACTTTCTAAGAGAGGCCCTAATTAAGTTGCAGACATGAATTTTTGCATACGTATAACTGAATACCTCAGGCCACACGGCAAATCATAAAACTTTCAAAAAGTCTTATATTATTTACTCCTCCGTGCTTTAACTTGTGTATTTTAAGCAATTATTCTAACCTCCGCCCTTTTCAGCCGGAGAGCACTTTTCCAACTTTAGCCGACACCCCTTTGACCATTCTTTCATATTATGCACCATAGCCTTACATATTTTAGTTCCACTTTTTTCCACCAGGGGCGCCTACTTATCTCGGGTGCTATCGGCCCAATCCCTTCAACTAATATATCTGCAGATAGTATATAAAACGGAGTTTCGTTTGGATAGAGGTTTGTTTAGTATAGAGTGCGCCTCTAGTTGCGAAATGTGGAACTAACAGTTTTTTCAAAAGGATAAAGTGTTCAGAAAGAAATATTTAACGAAACCCTCTGTGCGATCTGCGATCACAGTCACCTACTTGTTCATGTTCTTTCCCACCAATATCTCGTATTTTTATCTAATTTATCTGTAATTACATATACTATGATTACTTCAAAAAATCCACTAACGTCTTGTTTAAGTACACTTAACAAACGCACACACTTGTTTATGACACCTACACTCTCTGAAATATACTGTGCATTATTCGAAATACAATGCATTCGAATTAACTTCTTAATTAATCCATTAATTAACTCTCGTTTATTTGAACACAGCTCCTTCAATAATTCTAAAGCTGTCTTATACACTGGTTATCAAATATTAAGGAAAAGTCACAAAATGCTAATTTTCAACTACGCGACCAGTCAAAAGGAAATAATATAATTCGAGTAATATACAGACAACAACACAGCTAGCCCATATAACATCTGATTCATGTCACAGATGGTCACACGTGTCAGAGTCACTACGGTGAAGCAAAAAAATAGGAAATTCCGTACATCTCATTATGAGTCTCAAATGATCACTATATGTGACTCCACTGAGAAGTCAATGTGACTGCTGCTTTGTGACGAGTCACCAGGTGACTTTACAATGTAGTTATACTGTGACTCTCATGTAACTGTCATTTTTAGACTCAATTTCATAGTCTTCATGAACGTTGCATTATGATAACTCACCAAATAATATCATATTATAGTCACATGGATACTTTTCCCAAAAGAGCACAATGGCGACTTCAAAGTAGTCTCTCTGTCACCTGAAAGTCATCATGTGACTTTAATGTGACATTATTTGGTAACTTATCACAATGCAGCGTTCACGATGACTTTGAAATTGAGCCTACAAATTATACATATGTAGTAATTATTCATATATTATTATTATACAATATTAATATTAACATTTATTAAATATGAACATTAATAATATTAATGTTCATATATTATTATACAAATTATACAAATTATACATATGTAAATGTATAATGTAACTTTAATGCATAATGTATAATGTATAATTGTAATGTATAATGTAAACAAATAAATGTCATATGGTGACTCGTCACAAAGCAGCAGTCACAGTAACGTCTCAGTGGAGTCACATATAGTGATCATTTGAGACTCATAATGAGATGTATGGAATTTCCTATTTTGTTGCTTCACCGTAGTGACTGTGACACTTGTGACCATGTGCGACATGAATGAGATGTTATATGGACTACCTGTGTTGTAGAGATAGTAATTACTCGAATTATATTATTTCCTTTTGAGTGTTCGCGTATTTGAAAATTAGCATTTTGTGACTTTTCCTTAATTTTTGATAACCAGTGTAGTTTGAATCAGAATTGGAATACTCTGAATAATTTTAAGTGCACTGTTTTTACATGCCGATTTCAAATATTGCAAATTTTGACAGTCGGATAAATTATCATTGCTATCCATGCTAGCTTTAAATAAATCATGAAATGATAACCATTCTTCTAAATTATCACTGAACATAGGAAGTGTCAGTTTTGGGAGTTTTGCTTCTGGTATTTGGAATTTAGAAAGACTATTATTTGTATTCGATTTTTTAAAAGTAAATTTAGAGTTTTTTCGGTTAACACTTAACCAAAGTTTATCAAGTTGATCCTGTACAGAGTGTTGCTCATCAACAAAATTATTTACGTCTTCTTCTTTACATTGAGAAAAAATTGCATTAAAAATTTCATGTAATTCCTCATTTAGTTTTTCGAATTTATTTTCAAATAAAGCAAGCTGACTCGAATCAGCATCATCTATTGAACTAATAATGTTGTTTTCTAGTTTAGTAACAGCAGCTTTCAACACTCTTTTTTTAACTAAAATATCTTTAAATTCCGTCATAATGAGTAAAATTATTAAGAAAAATATTCAACAAAATAGTATAGATGTTTAAATGACGCCGCTTTTCTATTTATCTATTGCTTCACAACTTCGGAACGATGACATGATTACGCTTGAAAACGAAACACCTATTAAAGTTCATTCTGTGACTCAATTCTATAATATATATATATATATATATATATATATATATATTATAGAATATATATATATGGAAAGGTATAGAGATGGTTACATTTGGAGACATAACCAAAATTATGATAGCGCACTGATTGAAATTAAATAAAGACGAACTCGTCAATAACTCAAAAACACATTAAGTAAACAAAAAGTGAACTGTATCACGCTTTTAATTTTAAACACTCTTGAGTTCACAACTCTCTCAGAATAGAATAATTACATGTCAACAAAAAAGAACATTGCTATTTTTTAGAAATTAAACTTACACAAAAATGCTCGCACTGAGCCTTGGCAGACGATAAATAAATTTCGAACAATCTATTTTTATGAAAATTCAAAATAAATATTAAAAGTATTAATAGATTATCAATTCATTTCATTCGAAAATATGGAAAATTCCAACATTCGTCATTTCTATTCTTCTGCAATAAACTCGTATAATTCGTTATTAGAAAATTCAATTTAGAAATGGTATTTTCTATATTTAGAAGTTAAAAATTGGGAAGAATTGTGTCCATCTGTTTTGGTTATAAGAAGATCTGGTTGCACCCGTGCAGGAGGAAAATTCCGAAATACAATGTTATTGTTGAATGCATTATGTAACAAAAGACTATTATTACATATGTTTAAATAAAAAGTATTTCTTTAAACTATTATTTAATATAAAGTGATTTCATATAAAATAGTGATAATTTATTAAATTCTTCTCTTCATTTGAGTGAGTAAAGCACGCGTATAATAAATGTATAACTATTGTGGTGAATTGTAGTGAAGCTGTGCCATGTATCGCTAACTTTTGTATAGCTGCCATACAATGGAATACAAAAAATCAATTTTATTTAAATTTAGTTACCTTTTTTTCTAAAGGGGTACAATAAAAACAAAATATTGCGTTGAATTAGTTTTACACAATTTTATTTTGGTCAAGTCTGTCATACTGTGAAACGTAAAACAAGACTTTCATTTAAATTTGTTAAATACATTTCTCGCGATGCATAAAGAAAACTTAAATTTTTCTCTCTTATTTTATTGGAGTATAGATCCGATTCGAGAAAACATAAAAAAATACAGTTTAAAATTTTATTTGTGAAATTTTCCCCAAGAAGAACGAGCAGCGTAAAAACTATGATAAGACTTTTTTTGTCATTACACAGATTTAATAATTCTACCAGCTTTTTCAAAAGATTTGGCATACATTCATTAGCAAAAAGGGATTTTAAAAGGCATTCAAAAAGTTATTTAAAAACACAGTAATACGCGCAGAGGTACAGTCGTGGAAAAAAAGTAAACACCCCCTACTAACTCCTCAACAAATTATCGTAGACGAAAGTTACTGATGCCGAACGATTGGAAATAAAGTCTACTTTTAAATAATGTATATAAAATTTACTTAGGAGGCCATCTACATATTACAACGAATCCAAACTGCATTTTTTTCAATGGCAATACCCAATTTTAACAATCTATTTCAAATCTTCAGTTAAAACTATGACTAGACACTGAATTTCAAGTCATTTGAATGTTAAGTTTTTGAATTATAAGCATCCAAAATTTAGTGCTTCTAATGTTAAATTACATTTTCATATTTTTATTTATAGCTCCTGAAATTATGCTCCTAATGTGCTAATTTTTTGTGTGGCAATAATACTAAAATGCCCAAATATAAATACGTTGAATTTGCAATTTTTATAATTTTATGATATGAATTATGAAATTAATATTCGAAAAAATTATGAATTGCAACCTACAGTTTTTTTGATGGATTTAGATTTATTAAGTCCTCCTTCATGGAAATCCAAAATTTCACATTTTACTTACAAGTAGTTTTCAAATTATGCTAAAAAAACGGCAAAATGATGTTTTAAGGGGCCGTCTGTGATAGAAGGGACTAGATATTTTGAAATTTCTTCTGCTGTCTTGTAATCTAGCAGGCTTCATTGACTGTTTGAGTGGTGCTTAAGGTGCCTTGATCAAGAAGGTGACTCTCTCGGTTAATCATGGTGTACGGAACTTCAATTTGGATACAGCCCTTAAAATACGCTCGTTTTAAAATAATTAATTTCTCGGAAACTTATGGTACGAATTGCATAAAAGTTTGCTTTTAGGCTAATTGAAAGGTGTACAGTTCATATATGCTGTCAGGATTGTGTATTGCTATTAAAAAACAAAGTTAGGGTTCATTTTAATATGTAGATGGTCTCCTAAGTAAATTTTATATGCATCAATTAAAAGTAGGCTTTATTACCAATCGTTCGGTACCAATAACTTTCTTCTGCGATAATTTGTTGAGGAATTAGTAGGGGGTGTTCACTTTTTTTTTCCACGACTGTACATAAAACATAAATTAAGTAAATTTCTTGAAAATAGCTATAGAAATAGTAATTAAAGATAATGTGTAATGCATATGAATTCCATTTTTTTTTTTTTTTTTTTTTTTTTTTTTTTTAAGAATTATAAATATTTTACCACCTATTTTCAAGGAAAACGTGCAGTAGAATAACTTAGTAACAAAATAAAATAAATTTTAAACAAAATAACTGCACTAAGTCTCATTTTTAAGTGAATACCGCCTACAAACTTTAGTGTATTGGAACTCATTTTGGGGGCCCTACAAAAAAACTACTGGTGTTACATCGTATATTTTCAATGTCGTAAATGCCGCAGTAATCGTTAGTAACATACACAAAATTTGAGAACTTTCATATAAAATGTTGGCACTAAAAAATGAACAACAACAACAAAAGATCCTTTAAAACACTATATACCAAGATTGTGTAGGTGACTGTAATAGTACCCATAAAGCACATTGCTGTATGTGTTCTACAAGCGACGCATTTAAGTATACATAAATTCGTTATGATTTCGTTTTATAATTATATTTAATTGGGATTTAATATAGAGCGGCTATTCATTTCATATACCATTTACCAGACCCTTAATTGCGCACCAGCAACACAAAAAGATATTTTATGTTAAAAATATCTTTTATTAAAATATCTTTTAAATATATATTTAAATATATGCCACTTATGTCGTATAACAGTGTTTTAAAATTTGTATAAAGCTATAATGTACTAGACGCATACCAAGCATTAACAACAGGAAAATTAGAAATAATTGTTTTGAAACTTTCACAACTGCACAGTTAAAATTTATTTCATACGAATGGCCATATCTCATCAAATATTCAACATATGCCTGTTTTAATTGCAGTATACTGTTTCTATTGTTCTTTTTCAAGTTTTTGAAAGAGGTTTTCAATTTGGTTGAAACCTCTGTATTCCATAAAGAAAACAAAATTGAATTTATCACAGAATCGTTAACACCCTCACGAATATACTTGCACAATTCCACGAGCCATTTAAACAGGATATACGTATTCATTTGCTTAACGGGCCATTTTGAGCGTTTTTTATTATACGTGTGATCTCAAACATTATTCTTTTATTAAAATATTCTTGGCTTACTAATTGTCCTTGCAATTAGATTTTCTTAAAAATATGAAAATCAAATATGTTATTTATATCCTCCTAGTACAAGGAAAATTCGTCGTGAATTTTGGTAGATGTTCAACAATGGTGTAGAATAGAAAACCTCCGCTCACTGTTCCTTAGCTTATAGAGGCCAATCTATCTTAATAATATTTACCAAAATCTTTCGCTTTGCAATAAAAAAAATGAATTTATGGTTAAATTTAGATCACTTTTCATTTTTCTAACTCAATTCTACTCTTATAGATATTATACTGATCGAAAGTTTCCAACCGAATGAAAATGGTGTCGGATTCGACCCTTGGCTTAGACATATCGTCATTCAGTTGAAAAAAACGTAAATTGTACAGATTAAGATATATATTTAGCAAGATAGATATATTAATTCTAAATTACTTTAGAAACGCTGTTTTCTCAAGCTTAAGTCAAATTAATGTAAAAAAACAAAACAAAAAAAAACATTTAAATGATTAAAAAATCATATAGAGAAGGATAATTGTTGTGTGAATAGAAAAATATAAACGATACAGTGTATTAATTTTCATTGATGTTTAATAAAAAACATTTAGATTGAAAATGTAAAAATGTGTTTTCATTAACAAGAAAATTTTCATCATACTCTATGCCAGTTTCTCAGGAAAATCTCATTCAATTGTTGTAAACCTACTCAGTTGTTTGATATAATATTAGCGGTTAACACTCTAAAAAATTTGGAGAAATATTACAAGAAAAAATATAACTTTTAAGAATGACTTGTGATTTCTTTTTTCCCTTTTTGTTTTGATCTACATTTGTCGCATCATATGATTTTCCATTATATAGCCTATTACAAATTAATTTATCTAGTTTTATTTCAGATGCAGTCATTTTCACTTTATTGTTATTTTTTACAACTAAAAGATAGCACCGTCTGTTTGTGTATGACCCCTATTTTCACAGATGAAATAGCACTTTAATTGTACAAATATGATATGTCAGATTTTTATGTTATTATATTTCAGTTAATTCAAAGACACGTGACACAGTTAATTACAAGCATCTTCGTTCAGCTTATTTTACAGTTTATATTTACCAATTTTGAAAGAATGATTATTTAAAAAAATAACTTTTGAATAAATAATGGAAGTCCTTTTCATAAATACAAATACTCTTTCTTACATTGCTTGTACACTCTTTCAATTTGCATTGACTACGCATTGACAACAATTAAAAACTTAAGTTGTGTTTCAACTACACTGTTAAAAATTTGCAGTATTCTGGCAGGTCATTTGACCGTTTTTTCCGAAAACGGTTACACAACCGTAATTTTAACACTATTCTGACCATATTATTGTCCATTTTATGGTCAGAATATAGTTAAATTATGGTTATGAAACCGTTTTTTCAAAAAACTGCTGAATGACCTGCCAGAATGCTGCAAAATCTTTAACACTCTATATTAAAAAATGCCTATATGTGTAGAATTACACATTTGATAAAAATATAATTTAATATTTCTTTAAACTCTTAAGTGAGTTTAACAATAATATTTGTTTTGTTTAGTCAGAAATGTGAATCTGCACATATAGCGTTGAATAAAATTCAAAACTGATTTTTCATACAGTTATAAACAACTAAATCAATATTTAATCAGCTTAAATTTATGTGTCTCCAACACATATGCTACGTTTAAAACTCCCTACACACAAATAAATCATAGATCTACATCGATATAATTAAGCCATTTTAGTAATTAATAATTTTTCACATTCTAGATTTAATTTAAATGAGATTGCTCTTGAAAAAAATGTGTCCCGCAGATAAATTCTTACAGGGAATGAACATGAAAAGATACCACAAGTTAATAATTCCAAATATAAATCTGACATATTTAGACATTGCTGAAAATCTGTGGAAATCTCGAAATGCGGATCTGTATCTCTCGTATAATTGGGCAATTTTCTGTTATTCTTTGTATTGAGGACGGTGCGCTAAATGCTACTGAAACTAATCTGTTTAAAGTTTACATATTCTTGCGTTTTTAACGTTGTTTAAATTTTATTAATGAGCTGATTTCAACGTTTTAACCCATTACCTACTGACGGTACTTATAAATACCATTAAAATAACTTATTACGAAATTCATGTAATTGATCAATTGGTAGTAATACAGTTTAGAATGAGTTACAAATTCATTAAATTATCTTGTTCCAAAAGCATTATTGGTTACACAAAACAAAAATATTCTTTAAATGATGATTTCTTTTGCCTTTGCTTCTTTTCCACTTCCTTGGGATTGGGTAGGGGAATTTTTCAATTCAGAAATATTTCTGTATTTCTGTTGTACGAACATTATATTTGTACATCTCCTATTTCTACAAAATACTAAGAAAAATATTTAAAGTAAAAGATTTGAGAGGGGTTATAAATATTGTACAAAATCCCTATAAATTAAAATTTAATTTATCTTTCATAACCTTCAATCCTTCTAAAATTTATTAAATGATTATGTGAATTTTCTAGTGTAGTTTTAGAAATTCCCGAAAAATAATTTAGAAGATAAAATTATCATGAATTCATAATTGAGTACGTAAATGGTTGAATCATTATTCTTATGTTTGATATCACGAAACTCACCAAAACCATAAAAAATTTACTGAAAATTTCTTTTTATTCTTAGAACCATATTTGAACATAATTTTCTCCAAGTTTTTCAGGGTAAAAATATCCATTTCTGTTGCAAGTCATATTGGTAAAACGATTCTTTTTCAATAGTAACAAACAATTTCGATTTATCATTTGATAAATAGTTTTTGTACAATGCTCTGCAAAATGCCTTGTTATGAGCCACATCCACCTGCAAAAGTCAATGAACATTATGCTGTTTAGCTATTTTAATCTGGAAACCACGGTTTATTGTTTTTTTTCTTGTTACTATAGATGTTTTTAGAGACTTCGACACACACACACACACACACACAAAAAAAAAAAAATATTATTACATGCGCTCTCAAGGAATTCATTTCAAGGTATCTGACATTGTCCTTAATTTAAAATAATAAACTGTAACCGCAAAAAATTACAGATAATATTATGATTTTATTATCGTTTGTCGAAATTGTTCTCCAAATGCATGTTAACCCTCCGTAATTATATAACAAAATACAAAAAGGTTTTATTACCATATTAACTCATTATGATGGATGTATTTTAAAAAAATAATTGAAAATATGTAGAAAGTTATAATGTTTATATATTAATGAAAATTGTTTATCTGAACATATTATAACAATAGACAATGTATTTAGTTTGAAATTTTATCGAACAGTGGAGCTAAATTTCATCAGAATATCTATCCAGTATTGCGGACAAATGTTGTGTACTAAAGCACCACCAAGAATTGTGTTATCCTTACATTTATCTCATCCGTATACTGATGTCTATATAGCAGTGTCCATTTCTTTTAACTATGTGTGTGTGTATATATATATATATATATATATATATATATATATATATATATAACATTTGATTTTCTAAAATATTTTATACTGTAAAAAATACATAATTTGTGAGTTGACAAAAAGTCATTTTTTTGTTAATCTCATTCGGAAAATCGAAGCATTGTATCCTGTTAAAATTTTCAAAATAAAACTCGGATCACAAAAAAACTTTAATTAATGTGGGTTTTTTTTAGCCAAAAATCTTTTAAAACAAACCTAAATGTTGTGTAATATAAGAAATTATATTATACCATTATGTATTTTTCTAATGACACGGTATTTTTTGTTATTGCTCGATGTATGTTTATACTAAATTGTAAATACTATTATATCGTATTGCCAAATTTTACTGATTTCTGTAATAATTAAAGTACTATGAGAAGATTCAATTAAACCCTTAATAATTTAAAAGCTATACATTAAATTACTATTACTAAACATAAATCTGAAACATATAGTGATATGACTAAGCGAATTTGAAGTATCTCTCAATGTCACTGTGAACAAGGGTGTCTATGATTAAAATGAGTGATTTAGTTTTATGAATTTGGAGATTCATAGGAAAAAAAAAAAAAAAAAAATATATATATATATATATATATAACAGGATGAACAAACCGAAGATATGAATGTATGCTATATTTTAATGTACAGAATTACATTTTTTTAGCGAGAAATAGTTACGAAATCCATGTCTAAAATACGTTATTTGTGTTTATTAATTAGGAAAATCTTCAATAAAAAAAAAAAAAAAATAAAATAAAAAAAAAAAAAAAAAAACTTGTTGAAAAGGAAAAAGCTCAGATGATAAAACCAGGTATGTAACAAAGTAAAAACAAATGAGTTAATCATATGATTGAAGAAAATCCGTGATTCTTTACCATCTGCTAAATTACTATTTCAAAAAATGTACAGTGGCGGTCAAAAGTTTCCGGCCAGTTAGTTTTTTTGATTTTTTTGCCAGAACGTTTCAGCTAAGAAGCACAATGGATCCAAAAGTTAGTGGTAAGCAAATGACCTCTGACCACGTGATCATTTTGATTGGATACTGAAGATACTTGATGCAAAGGGGAGGAATTCAAAATCCGCGTGTGCAAAAGTTTCCGGCCATTCATCATTCGTTAGTTTTTGCTATCGGTAAAGTATTTTTTGACCGTGTTTGTTAATTAATCAACGTGAATAACGTATCTGAAATTCAAAATTAAAAGTTCAACAATTATTGTTCGTAAACGAGTGGTTTGTTTGTCGATAAAAGGCCAATCCCCTCGTGAGATTGCGGCAATGTTATCGATCGGAAAATTTACTGTGAACGACATTTAAAAAAATATATAAAGATGGTCATGGCCTTCAGGTCATGACACGGCCCGTAACACCTGGAAAATGATTATTCGTGTGGGCAGATTTATCAGGAGAAAAGCAATTGATGACCCGCATAAAAATGCTGCTGCAATTCCCTCGATTTACGGTGCTAAAATATTGTTGAAATAAGTTAGTCTACCGTGTCAAGACGCTTACGTGATGTAGGACTTCATGGAAGAGTCGGTGTTAAAAAATATTTCAAAGTAAAAAAAAAGAAAGAAATCAGACGCCCCGACTGGTGTTTGCCAAGGAACACAAAGACTGGTCAAACGTAAACTGTAAAAAAGTATTATTTTCCGATGAATCGAAGTTCAGCCTTTTTAGGAATGATGGCAGACACTACGTCCAATGACCTAAAATCAAAAGATAAGATTCGGGATATGTTATTCCTACAATGAAGCATGGCGGAGGGCACGTTATGGGGAGCATTTTCAGGAAAATGTGTCGGTCCGTTAGTTGAAATTTGCTGCAAGATGAATGGTGAAATGTATAAAGATATGTTGCAAGATTATTTGCTGCTTTATTGAAGGAAAAATTATGGTCTCAATTATTTGCTTCAACATAATAACGACCCAAATCATATATGCAAGCTCGTCAAGCAGTAGCTTTAGCACGAAAAAATTCCGCTTTTGAAATGGACAACCCAATCACCCGGTCATAAAACAATAGAAAATTTTTGAACGAACTTGAAAACATGTGCGGAATTATAAATATTTCAATTCAGCAGAATTTCTCCAAAAATAGCAAAAAACCGTGGGAAAAACTTTCGATAGACGATTTTCAACCGTTCTTTGAATCGACACCACATCGCTGTGCCGTACTTATTCTTAAATGAACAAAGACAAAATACTGATTGTAAATGTTGTTGATCACTGTCATTTTCTGTTATAACACCATTTTTTAAAAAACTTCCCGAGATGGACGGGAACTTTTGAGAACATGCGTTTTTTTTTTCTATTAATTTTGTCAATTAAATTTATTGATATTTATTCTTTATTCCATAAATATGCTCCTAATATTATGTCAATAAAGTGCATAAGTATCACTTTGAGATTCGTCTTTATATGGGTTTACTTACAAATTAACCATAAATTTTATGCTGGCCGGAAACGTTTGACCGCCACTGTATATATAGAGATATGTAATGTAGAGATTTCAATTGATAAAGGAGTCATTTGACAATAAATTGAAAGAGATATTTGTAACTTTACATCACATTTTCACAAAATTATGTCAATTAACACTTTTCTGTAACTCGAAATGGATACGAGATCCATGTCTAACATATGTTATTTGTGTTTATTAATTCAGAGAATCTTGAATAAAAAAAATAAATAAAGAGAACTTGTTGAAATATGAAGAGCTCAGATGATAAATGTAGCACGAGACAAAGTAAAAACAAATGAGTAAATCATATGATTGAAGACAATCAATGATACTTTACGATCTGTTAAATTACTATTTCAAAAAATCTAAGACTCACAGCGATTTCAATTGATAAAGGAGTCATTTGACAATAAACATCACATTTTAAAAAGAATGCTTGCCCTTTATATCTTAGATCCTCAAATTTTCATTGCATTTTAGATTTTAATGTTTACAGTTCCATTTTCGGCAAATCGGAATACATATACCATATACAGGGTGTTTCTAAACTCGTGGTACAAACTTTAAGGGTAGTTAGAGCACACAGTAACAATCATTAATTGTATAGGAAAGTATGGGACCAAGTAACGCATTAAGGTAAAAACACCAGGGGGGCAATTATGCCCCTTTTTTATTTTTCAAAATTTCTCATTCATACCAGAAAATTTTTATGCCATCTTTTTCTTTACATTTCATAATTACTTAATAATAAAATTCTTCTTTGAATTTTTTGGTATGAAATCGAAATTTTTTGAATTAAAAATAGAAATAGAAATTTTTTGAAATAGAAATGGAATTTTTGGTTAATTCCACTGGCTTTAGAGAGCAGTAAGTGACTGGTCGCCGTTCAATACCATGCATTCAAGTAGAAGAAATCGCCATTTTTAATTGTGCTATCGTTAGTCATGGAAGACTTTACATATGCCGAAAAAGCCGACATCCATTTCATGTATGATCGTGCAAATGGTAACGCCAGAGCTGCCCTACGAATGTATCAGGAGCAGTTTCCTTGCAGAAGATCATAGGATGTTTTAGCGCTTACACCATCAGCTCTCTGAAACAAGTTCTTTCCAAGTCACTAGACCGGAAACAAGGCGAGAAAGAGCTGTACGCAATGCAAGCCTGGAAGAAATTATTTTGAATTTTGTGAGTGAAAGGCCAGAATCAAGTACAAGAGCTGGTGCACAGAATTTAGGTGTGAGTCATCAGACCATTTGGAGAGTGTTAAATGAAAATCGACTTCATCTCTTTCGTTTTCAACGTGTACAAACTTTGAATCCGGAAGACTATCTTCTGCGGTTGAACTTTTGCCAGTGGGTTTTGCAGCACCATGTATTGCAGCCAAACTTTACTGCTCATATTCTATTTACAGATGTGGCAGTATATACACGCGATGGTGTATTCAATGCGCACAATTTCCATCTTTGGGCAACCAATAATCCACATGCAACGCGGCCACATGCTTATCAACAACGATTTTCTGTGAATTTGTGGGCGGGTATTGTTAATAATTATTTGATTGGCCCATACCTACTACCAAAGAGACTGGATGGTCGCTGTTACCTTATTTTTTAGCAAGAGGTTTTACCGGAACTGCTGCAAGATGTTCCGATCGCCATTCGTAACCGGATGTGGTTTCAACATGATGGAACGCCTGCGCACTTCACCACTGATGAGCGCAGTTATTTGAATGCCACATTTGGGACGCGATGGATTGGGCGCGGTGGACCAGTTCCTTGGCCCCCGCGATCTCCCGATTTATCGAGCTTTGATTTTTTTTATGGGGACATCTGAAGAGTCTTGTTTATAAGACTCCAGTTGACTCAGACGAAAATCTAGTAATATCCGAAGCTGCTGCACGTGTGCGGGAAATGCCTGACATCTTTAGAAGTGTACGCCAATCGTTCGACCGACACTGCGAAGCATATTTCACAGTTGGTGGGCGCAATTTTGAACGCTTATTGTAATATTATTGTATGCATTATTATTTACTTGTAAACTATATTGTAAATAAACATTTTATCTTTTTTATTCGCGTATTTAGTTTGATAAATTTGCCAGTTGTGCGCTTTTTTTTTCTTTCAAAAATTTCTATTTCAAACCAAAAATTTTAAAGAAGAATTTTATTGTTAAGGAATTATGAAATGTCATAGCATAAAAATTTTCTGGTATGAATGAGAAATTTTGAAAATTAAAAAAGGGGCCTGCCTAATTGCCCCCCTGGTGTTTTACCTTAATGCGTGACTTGGTCCCATACATTCCTATACAATAAATGATTGTTACTGTGTGCTCTACCTACCCTTAAAGTTTGTACCATGAGTTTAGAAACACTCTGTATAAAAATTTTTATTTTTGGAATATATTCGAAATAGACTGTGATATTACAATACCAAAAATTAATTTTAAATACTTTACATAAAACTTATTTATCAAATTGTCTATTTTTCATGAAATTATTAAGAATTTTTACCAATGGTAGTACGCAACGCATTCGTATATGCCCATTTATTTAAAATGATTGAAGTGACTTATTTGATGAATACCATCTTTAATAAATGTGAGATACATACACAAAGTTTGTTTAGCATCTTTTATGGTACATTGTTAAGTCCATTACTTAATTTAGGGTTCCGTAGTTAAAAAGTAAAAACGGAACCATTTTAAGATCACTCCGGTGTCTGTCTGTCCGTCTGTCACAGCCATTTTACTCATAAAATATGGAACGGGGAACGGTCAAATTGGGGGGGAAGTAATAAAAACTATTGACCCACATATTTACAGATTATTAAGCATTCACAAATATATTTATGAAAAATGTAGCAATGTAGATTAAACAACTTGAATTTTATTTTATTTTATTTTATTTTATTTTATTTTATTTTTTTATTTTTTGTATATCGTGTGTAAGATTTCGTAACGCTGAACTCAAAAATATATTAATTTTAATTTTAATTACTATATTTTCAGAGATATTGACAAAAATGTAGTGCAAAAGTATGCCCCCCCCCCCTCTCCATACACACACCTATTTCCAAATCTACTTAAACTAGAATTATGAAAAAATTACAGGTAACAGACGTTAACTTAAATCTTGCAGGAAAATTATAGCGATTACTTTAGGTCACGCAGTTTTCTGTTACACAAAAATTTCGATTTGCGTGCACTCAGCAAACGTCTTGAGGAGCGCTGGAGGAACCTATCGTCGCAGAAGTATAAAAGCCTTGTTGATAACGATTTACGAAAAAATCGTCTGTAATTATCTAAGATATTAACCCATAAATACACGGACGATTTGGACATATATAACGAAAAGGGTGGCGTATTCTATGTACCATAGGGTTTTAAAGCCTAACTAACAACTTTTAATGATATCTGTGTGTAATGTAATGCTTAGTAACAGTATAAAAGCAATAAACGTCAAATTGTTAAAAAAAAAAAAAAGACTAACGTAATAAGAATTAATCACATAAATAATATGGGATTCGCGACTAATTTGCATTGAGTGGATCTCTCCATACGCCTCCCATGTCTTTAAAAGTTAATTAAAAACTTATCTGGAAAAACGTGGACCAAGGCGGCGCTGCAGCTTTACGATCTTCTTTCAAATCTCGCTTAGTACAATGCCAAGTTTAAACATTGAACAAGTGTTTTGTTTTAGCTACGTTGTAAAAATAAAAGATTATTACTATGCTGAATTTAGTTTTATGAAATACCAACGGAAGTTTAAATATGCACTACTTTCATTGTCAGTACCAAATTAAGTTAATAAAAAACAGATTAGGATAAAATTAAAAAAATAGTTATACTTAATAGCAATATTTGATATTATTTAGGCTTCATTTCGCTTTGAAATTTTATGGTATACCCATTCATATTTTTGTAATATATATAGCTATACCCAACCCTACGTTGTATAGTTTTTTTACAAAGTCTTACTAGTTTTTAGAACGATTTTTTTATATACAGTTAATAATTGATATATTTTGGTAAATCCATTTCGAGTGGTCTCACGAAATTACTTTTCTTTCATGACGATGGTAGTATTAATTAGGATGCAACCAATTTTCAATTTATTACATTTTTACACAGCAGTTCAATATTCATACTCAAAACAGAAATTTGTAGATAGGGGGAATTATGAATTTATTCTTTAATGAAAATGCTTAAACGTTTATTACGAACTTTTTTATATCCAAAATTAAAATCGATACTCTCTTCTTGAAATTCAAACGCATTTTTCTTTCCGGCAGCTACACAATAGAAACTTTGCAGGTCATAATTTTTTATACAAATACTTCCATGTAGCACACATAATTGGGGAAATATTTAATTATGGGGAATCCAATTGCTATCATTCTACACTTCTTGAGCATATGCTAAAATCATAAAAACCCAGCTCACAACATGTAAGCATTTTTCTGAGGAATAGAATTCTTTTTATTACTTATTTATTTTATTACGTATTTATTACTTATTACTTTTTATTTTACTTATTATTACTTAATTGAAAAAAATACTTATTACTATTACTTATTACTTATTACTTAATACTTATATTTAATAAGGAATAAGTAATTTTATTTATTGTTTTACTCATTACTTTTTATTATTTATTTATTTTATTTACTTATTTACTACATTCATTTTATTATAATTGAACTAGTAATTATGTTTGAAAATCCACATAAAACAATTCACTATAATTTACTTTCGAAAATAATAGAAGCTGAAAGTCTGCTTTATATTTTCACAAATATAAAGAAATGTTTTGGTTTTATACCATATAATTAAACAAGATAATTAACTTTTTTTATCGATACTGTTTTGTGCATTTTATTTGTTATGTGTTTGTCCACATAGTGATGAACGCAATATCTTTTCTTTCATGACGATGGTAGTATTAATTAGGATGCTACCAATTTTCCATTTATTACATATTTACACAACAGTTCAATATTTATACTCGAAACAGAAATTTGTAGCTAAGGGATGAATTTATTATTTAATGAAAATGTTTAAAAGTTTATTACATTTTTATATCGAAAATTTAAATCGATCCTCTCTTCTGGAAATTCAAACGCATTTTGCTTTAATACTGCTACACAATAGAAACTTTATGGGTCAGAAGTTTTTATACAGATACTTACACGTGGCACACATAATAGGGGTAATATTTAAATATGGGGGATCCTATTTGATACCATTCTACACTTCTTATGCATATGCTAAAATCATAAAAACCCAGCGATTAACATGCAAGCATTTTTCTGGGGATATAATTGTTTTTATTACTTATTTATTTACAGGTAAGCCCGTAATTTCCGATTATACGTCACGGTAAAATCATTCTGTCTCGAACCAGAAGTTTTATTTAGTAAAGAGCATCAAATAATCACTTAATAGAATTATGTTACATTAAAAAAAATTAAATTTCTGGAGCTTTGGCTTAAAAACTAAAATATATATGGTACATTTACCTTTTTAAATGTATTATATATATATATATATATATATGTACATTGCTTAAATGAAAAAAAAATAAGAAATTCGTCATTAAAATAATTATACTCTTTTCCCAAAATTCTGATTTAAAATCTAAAAGAAACATTTAAGAATATCGCATAGAAAAACAAAATTGTTTTATTATGGAAAAAGTTAAAAATCGAATAATTTGCACGCATAATATAATTACCTTATATTAAATAATATTTCTGCTTTAAAACAGATTTATTTGAACTTCTGTTTGATGACAAAAATCATTGTACTATTTCAGTACGCCCAAATTTATTTGATTTTTTATATATAATTTACATTTAAACATCTTATGATAATTTTTCATAAGAATAATTATGCTTTAACGAATATTCTGGTTTATAATCTAAAAGAAACGCAACACTTGACAACGCTGCCTGTATAAAACATTTAAAAAAAAAAAAAAGCAAATTTTCATTTTGTTCTTATTTTGACCATCTATGGACTAAATTGTTGTCCAAGTTCAATACTTTTAGCTATCTTTCTTTTATATTATTAATCACGACTGACATATAAATCACAAATTTCATTTAGTTACTCCTCCGCAATCTGTATTTATGTTATCATATTTCATATCTGTTCATATCTATATTAGCATAATAACACCCGTTGCATTGAGAGAAGAATTAAATATTTCAGAACACCTAAAATGTATATTGCTGCTATATACTTTAACTAAAAAATATAATACATTTGTTTTTGTAAGCGTTATACATCATTTAAAGTAATTGAAAAAGCAGATTTTACACTTTTTTTTTTTTTTTTTTTTTTTTTTTTTTTTTTTTTTTTTTTTTTTTTTTACTGTAACATACTAAACAAGAAAAAAATATGTATGTTTTTGTTAGAAAATAGTACGTACAATATGTGCTTTCGGTATATAATTGTTTTTTGTTCTGTCAGATTTTTTTTTTTTCACATTTTTAATACATGGAGAGAATTAATCTTCTCTGCATCTTCTAAAACAGTGTTCGATCCTTTTATCTTTCAGGGTGTAAGATTCAGCGGATTAATTTAGTTTTTATAAAGCTACCTCATTATGATATTTTAAAGGTTCTTTGTTTGTTTACATATCCATGCACCCAATTTCGTTCCATTTTCTGAGAAGGCAGTTTTAATTATCGTGCGAGGAATTTTCTCTTTAATACATATTTACATAGCAGTTCATTAATTAAAAGCTGAGCATCAGACTATTTATAAAAGAATTTATTAAACATATATTATAAAAAAAAATATTTCTTTGCAATAAAGCATTATTAAAATTCAAAATGTGTAATAAAATGATATGAAAGCGTTTTTATATGGAAATGTAAACAAATTTACGATAAGATTATAGTAAATATATAATATAATAAACAGAGACTTACTAAGCAACTATATCGTAATCCAAAGATTGATGGGAATGTTATTTAACAATTAATACATATAGTATTTTTTTAATACAGCTTTGCGATATGCTGTAAACAAAAATAAACACGCGCATTTTTTTCACTATTTTGTTTTACCAATTTTCACAAAATGACGTCTTCGTCAAAACAGTGTTTAATACATTATTTTATGGTTAAGGAATTTTCTTAAAACATTCTTTTCGAATTTAAATATATATATATATATATATATTTTCAAATTCATTTCAGTGGGTGCTAAATATATGTTTTATTTGCTGAATATATATATATGCACAATATATGACCAAAGTTGACCGGTCACATGCGATTTTAGACTTTTTTAAATATCTACAAAAATACATGAGGAATTATCCTGAAACCAGATGTGTAAACAGAATAGTACAGGTCATATATTTCCGTGAAAATTTTTTTCCCAAAACTGCACAGAGGAATGCCTCAAATTTAAAATAAACGAATATCTTTTGGACAACCCTGTCAAAACTAATGTAGCAAAAGCGTTCAAACTATAGATTAAGATTAAAATTGGCTTAATGTAATGATTTGTGTTTATTTTTATGACGATAGCATGAACACTCGGAGAGAAATTCTGGTTTTTATAAAAACAGTCCCAAATTTTGCCAAGTGTTTTGCTTATAATTTGCAAAGTTCTTAATATAAAAAAAAATGTCTTTTTAGAAAATATGACAAACATCATTATTAAATAATGTTTCACTGCGCATTCCCGAATGCAATCAAAATGTAATGTGCATGACCTGTTAGCTAAATGTATAGAGCAACGTTGGTAAAACTCTCAAAAACATAGCTTGAAAATTCCGAAAATTTTCGTTGATAAAATATGCTCAAATTCCGTTGTTTTACAAACGAAGCAAAAAGATGAGGGGCTGTATTCATATATTCATTGATTAGTGCCAATATAGCATACACAATATTGAACGTACCACTGTATTTGAATACAGTCCCTCATCTTTTTGCTTCCATTTGGGAATAACGGATTTTGAGCTTATTCTATCAACGAAAATTTTCAGACATTTCAAGCTATGTTTTTATCACGAAAGTTGCTCTATACATTTAGCTAACATATTATGCAAATTATATTATGGTTTCATTCGGGCATTCACAGTGAATCATTATTTAGTAAACATGCTCATTTTTATACATTTTTCTTTTAAATATATATTTTAACTGATTGCAGTGTATTGTGTACAATGTTGTTTGTCATATTTTCTGAAAATAACTTTTTTTTTATATTAAGAAACCTACAAATTAAAAGGAAAATTTGGGACTCTTTTTGTAAAATCTTTAATTTCTCAACGTGTATACATGCTATTCTCATAAAAATGAACACAATTTATTTCAATAATCCACTTAATCATAATCTATAGTTTCAGCGTTTTTACTACATTAGTTTTAACAAGGTTATCCGAAAGATATATATATATATATATATATATTTATATATTATTTTTCAATTTGTCGACGGTCTCCTAAGGGGTTTCTGAAAAAAAAAATCAACTGAAATTTATGACCTGTACTATTCCGTTCACATACCTTGAGTTTCGACAGAAAATATATATATACTATGTATATATAAGTATATTCTAAGAATATGTATATGAGAATAAAAGATAAAGTATGGAACAAAAAATATAATAGACTCAAGGGTTCAATAAAAGTGGTATTTCAGGGGAGACTCGTAAAAAGTGAAGTGAAAGGAGGAGAGCGAGATCAGGTTGTTCTATAGATTTCAGCCATAGTTGTGGTTGGGGATTTTTTAAAGCAAGACTCAGGGAAGTCTTTGAAGGGAATTATTGTTCAGTTGTACATCATGTTTAAATGTTTAGTTGTTTGTTCATGATCTATTAAATCTTTTTACACATATTTACATTTTGAAGAATATCAGTTTGATTAAGCAATGCAATATTCACCTTAATACCACAGATGTATGTATATTTCTAATTTATCATTTCTTAAAATATTGTGGAATCAATAGCATCTACGATAGAAAAGCATTGCAGTTTTCTGTCGTTCTTCCCAAATCTTTATCATACATAATACAATTGTGCCGAAATCAGTCCTATTTCAAAGAAATGTTCCTCCACTAACAGGCTAATCCATCTTTCAGTAACACGGTAATCGACTTCAATCGTCTATATTAATATTAAAGAGAATTGTACATACATATATATATATATATACGTATATTTTGAAATATATTTTATTTTATGCATTTTATAAACAAATTTCACGGGAATATTGTTTATATGATAATGGTTATGTTTTCAAAGAAAATTAAATTTAAATGTAGCAAATCCTCCAGTCGACCTTTCTCATTTCGTGTTGATCCATCACTGAAGCAGTTTTCGGCCATTCAAGGGTTTTATTATTGTACAGTAATAACATAAGCGGGACAAGAAACGGACGATAATTTATTTCACTATCCATTTCTAACGAATAGTGGACTTTGCATCCTACGCGTATTGGAACGATCGTAGCTAGTGAATGTATTAGGATATTCCTTACTTGGAGATGTTAACGAAAGAGAGATTAATCAGCCGATGTAGATTTTCTGGCCTGAATGAAACAGGCCATTGAATAATTACATGGATCCGATGACAGGAAAGATTAAAGAAGATGTTAGTATGGGATATTTGACGCGTTTTTGGAGTGCTGGAAATCGCGGTAAGCGCAGAACAACGTTATTTCTTTTTAGGATATGATGGGGATATTGGCATACTTAGTGTTCAAAAATCCTTATTTCGATATTAAAAAAAATATATGAAAATTTGATAGATGTATTGATACATATGCCAGCCATATTCCGCGTAAAAATCAAAATACAATTAGTTCATTAGTTGGAAAATGTTGGTTTACTACATTTAACCGTCATTTGTTTATTCTTAAAACATGAATATATAGTAATATTTTACGTAGTTGGAATTCGCGTTTTTTTTCATTTTAAATAATTATCGTAGTTATTGATACCAGTGTTTATTTCTGTAGCTCATAACACTGGTATAACAAATAATAGACTTTTTTTTTTCTCTTTCAATTTTCATAAATTTGTATTTTAAAAAAAAGCCGTCTTAGTTATCTCTGCGTCAATTTACAGTTTTTAGGCAGATATTTTTAAAGAAATTATATTAAAAGTATAAGAGTAGAGCGCTTACCACGCAATGTAAGTACTCCTCCATAATTTCATCCTTTCAAACTATATTTTGTTTTTATAAACAGACATCGTTAGGATCATTAAATTCTATAGAAGCATGCATGTAAAATACAAAATTTATACCCTTAAAACTTTCTGAGTAATCATGATTATGGATCGATTTATAATAATTTCTGAATTTTAAATCTCGATTGCTTTAACAAACGTTCTTTTTCGATCATCTGCATCTGGAATTAAATTTGATGCCATTATATTCAATAGATAAAAAATATCAGAATTTAAGAATTTTTATTGCTCTTTCTTCAATTTGAGGGCAGTTTTACAGTGACAAAATATCTATTTTAAAGTACAGATTTTTATCTTTATTATTTTGAGAAAACTTTTGAAATAGTTTTTATTGTTCCAAATTATTCTTGATTTTAGACAGTATTTTCTGATATAATTCATTTAAATTAGAACCAGTTCTGTGCAAACAGATACAGCTTGAAAGAAAGAAGCATGTGGAATTTGATGTTTTAAAAACTAGCGCTAACAAGTTTAAGTAAACCATAATTTAGAACGTTGTAAAAAAAATTCAATCCTTTCCTCATTTTAAATTTTGGATTTTATAGAAACCGTTTATAATGAGCCTTTACATCTTAAAAGTAATCACCACATCAAATTTCAAGTTTTTAGCGCCTAACAGTATCTACATTTAAAATGTGTTTTACTTTTAGAATGTTTTTTTAATCTTCTCTCTTGTAAGTTTCAAGTGTTTTAAAAGCTGTACTAGGCGACCATTTACGTCTTAAAAATAATAGCCATGTAAACTTTATTGATTATATTTCTAACAATATTGCATAAATCGTAATTTAGACACATTTTCTCTTATTTTACGCTACTAAATTTTGAATGCTTTATAAACCGTACTGTGTGAGTATTTGCATCTCATAAGTAACCACCATGCCGATTTTTAAGTTTCTAGCATCAACAGCGGGTATCACAGGCATTTCAATTTTACAATGATTGTTTTTTCTTCTGCATCTTTTTAAATTCAAATTCCTTTAAAACTAAGCTGTGCTATCCGTTGTGCTGAAAAATAAAGGCCACATCACCTTTTAAGTATCTACATATTAACTATTCCAAATAAATCGTGATATAGAATGTTTTCCGCTAATTTCACACTTTTAAATTTCGAAAATTATGAAACAAAACAATAAATAAATAAATAAAATAAAAACTTTTCTGTGTGAGCATTTATGTCTTAAAATTAACTGTATGTCAAACTGTATGTTTATATCCCTAAAAATTCAATATAAATCATATAATCTAATATTTTCCGACATATCAGACAATTAAATTTTGAACTATTTAGAAATTTCGTCTAGTGAGAATTTACATATTAACAGTAACTACTTTACCAAATTTCTTGTTTCTAATTAGTATCAGACAAAATGCAATATTAGTATGTTTTTGCTCTTGTTTCATGCACTCCTTTGACGGTAATGGTACCGACATAGTTCATAGTCTGTGTTAGAGAAGAGACTATCACAATCATTATGCCACATTTTCATTTGAAATTGGTTTCGTATGTCATGACGTTACTCACTACAAAAATACAAACAAACAATACAAAAAAAGGCACAAAGACACTTATTGTCTGTGTAATATTAGTACCAACGTAAAGATAAATTAATATCTAAAAAATTATAAAGGATAAACTTAAAGTGATAAAATGGGCTATTATGTAAACAAAATAAAATAGCAACTGGTTGTACCCATATAAACTAACTACACCTAAAAAAAATATTTCCTTTTATACTCTAAAATACACTGACGGGAAAAAAAATCCCAACACCAAGAAAGACTTGTGTTAGACAAAACGAAATTTGGTAGGCCTGTTTATACATCTGAAAGATGACATCGATTGAAATTTCGCGCTTCGCGCATAAGTGTGGCGCTAGTGGAGCCACTCAGAACTTGCAGATCAGGTTTACTTTAAATGCGTGCTGTAAAGTTCGTGGGCATTATTTAGCTACGAAACATGACGTATTGAGTTGATGTTAGCCAAGAATGCCTTTAACAAGACGAAGAAGCCACTGTCAACAGCTCCCCGAGTTGGAACGAGGTCGCATAATCGGGCTACGAGAAGGTGAATTTTCTTTCCGCGATATTGCAGAAACACTTGGCTGGAATGTATCCACTGTGCATGATTGTTGGAAACAGTGATAAATGGATGGTGCTGCATCAAGAAGACCGGGTTCCAGGCGGCCACGTGCACTCCTGAGAGGGGAGATCGCCGTATTCGGCGTACGACTGTGGCGCATCGTACTGCGTCTGCGGCAGAAATTCGAGCTGTAGTTGGTACCACAGCTACACAACGAACTGTTAGAAATCGGTTACTTCAAGGACAGCTCCGAACTAGGCGCCCTGTAGCGTGCATTCTACTGACTCCAAGCCATTGCCGTTTGCGACTCCATTCGTGTCAAGCCAGAGCTCATTGGTGGGCGGAGTGGAGATCTGTTGTGTTTATTTTTCATCAAAAAACACAACAGATCTCCACTCCGCCCACCAATGAGCTCTGGCTTGACACGAATGGAGTCGCAAACGGCAATGACTTGGAGTCAGTAGAATGCACGCTACAGGGCGCCTAGTTCGGAGCTGTCCTTGAAGTAACCGATTTCGAACAGTTCTTTGTGTCACTGTGTAACCAACTACAGCTCGAATTTCTGCCGCAGACGCAGTACGATGCGCCACAGTCGTACGCCAAATATGGTGATCTTACCTCTCAGGAGTGCACGTGGCCGCCTGGAACCCGGTCTTCTTGAGGCAGCACCATCCCTTGACCACTGTTTCCAACAATCATGCACAGTGGATACATTCCAGCCAAGTGTTTCTGCAATATCGCGGAAAGAACATCCACCTTCTCGTAGCCCGATTATGCGACCTCGTTCCAACTCGGGGAGCTGTTGACAGTGGCTTCTTCGTCTTCTTAAAGGCATTCTTGGCTAACATCAACTCAATACGTCACGTTTCGTAGCTAAATAACGCCCACGAACTTTACAGCACGCATTTAAAGTAAACCTTATCTGCAAGTTCTGAGTGGCGCCACTAGCGCCACACTTATGCGCTAAGCGCGAAATTTCAATCGATGTCATCTTTCAGATGTATAAACATGCCTACCAAATTTTGTTTATCTAACACAAGTCTTTCTTGGTGTTGGGATTTTTTTTCCACCAGTATATTAGTTCATTGATCCTGTTCATAGTAGAGCATATTAATTTTAGAAAAGTATCAATGATAAATTAATATTCAGTTCTTATATTTTGTCATCGGTTAATAGACAAACCGTTATTTGTCTCCCAGCTTTCGACAATGAGAAAATTGGCTGATTGCAAATGCAATAAATAATATACATAATACTTTCTGATTGCTTATAACTTATAAAAAATGGCTGCATATAGAGAAATTGTAATATTTAACTTGGAAACAAAAATAAAAAATATATAAGGAGTTTTCAACGTGGCCGACCACCTGGGTTGGGGCCCAATGGAGCAATTAACTTAAACATGAAATAAATAATTCAATTTATTTTTTATGCCACCAGCGAGCTGTCCGATATCGATTGATTCAATTTGCGATGTATTAAAAGTCTTTAAATATATATTGGGAAAAAGTAGATCTGATGATAGTTACGAAAGGGAAAATAGCACTAAAGATATTATCGAGCTATCATTGATAAAAACTTTAAAATTTTTTCTTGGGAAGCATTCTAACTTTTTATGGAAAAACGTTTAAAACTCACATGATGCTTATTAACCAACTTTGGAAATGATTGTTTTTAATATTTCTGCTTGAATCGATAAACTGTATAGAAAAAATTAACGTTTCATAAATGAAGTATATTGGATTTGTAATCAGAGTATTAAAAAAAAAAAACAGAATATTTCGCTATTAAAAAATTGTGATTTTTATTCTACGGTTACTAATTTTCTATAGGAGAGTATAATACATAATTTTTTTAGAGTCTCAGACCTGAAATTACAGCATGTATAATCAGAAAGCTGTGAAGAATAAATATAAATAGAGGTATGTTTTTTTTCTGCTTCACCAGAAAGCATTAAACGAATGTCCTATTTTTAAATTAAAAGTAGTTTATTTTTGTTTTTCTCTTCACAAAAATGTAAAAAAAATACGAATTTTAAACAAAAAATAGCATATTTATAAAAACGATTTATTAGGAGACAATGTTTACTTAATGGAATATATATATATATATATATATATACCTGCCGCCCTTTGCGACCAGTTTGGTCTACCTTAAAATTTATGTTTGGGAAAGCATGCTAAGCATTGTATCATGTTGCTTTTATTCATAATTTAATTTACTTGGATTCCCTTAAATAGAATTAATATAATTCCTTAAGTGAATATTAGTTTTAATTGTATTAAAATGTCTCATTTTGTTGATTTTCTATAAGCAAGTAAATCCTACTGGTTTACGATGAAAGTCTATAGGAATTGGGCAAAATATTAAAAATATTGCCTAGTTGGAGTCACTTTTGGCGACTTATTTTGATAGCCAAATTTGGGGGCATTTGGCGACATAATATTGGTTCCCCTAGGGTAACTCTCCTTTTAGGTATAGAGATGCATTAAATGCTGTTCAATAACGAATGAGATACGCTTCATTCGAGCATTGCCATTAAACAACAAATAATCGCGATTTCTGCCCACGTCCGAGCGCATAATATATATATAGATTCCTGTGGAAAAATGATACAAAAGTTCAAAAGGTCTTATTTAAGAATTATTTGTTATTTTTATAAAATTACAGCAATTAAAGCTTAAAAGAAAGCTCTTTTTCTCGCATAAATTTTAAACAAATCTATCACCCCTTGCCCTCTGAAAAAGAAAATTAGAAAAGGAATTAAACTTGTCCATAACACTATGTAAGTTTGAAAATTGTTAAATAACTTCAGAAATCGATGAATGGTCGAAAAAGAAGAAAATTCTATTTTCAATTATTATCGTAAATAAATGTGGCACGTAATAATAATAATAATAATAATAAACAGAAAGAGTAGAGAATGGGGAAATGGGGGGGGGGGGATTATTTAATTTTGTACGGTAAAGAAGAGATATTTTTAATGTGCTTAAAATATAAAAAATTCTTCTTTTGAATAAAAGGATGATAAATATACATATAAAATGTGCTTAAAATGGGGGGGGGAGGGTAGTACACAGAGAGACGAAAATTATTATTACTTAAAGAATGGCGACGACTTTTATTCTTTTGAAACAAATTTTGCTACACCTTTAAGCTACACAAATACGCTACACATTAATGTATAAACGGTTTTAAAAAAAGTTATCTATAAAAGCGCAGAAGCAGCATAACGAAGTATCGGAAATTATCTCACTGTGTAACATAAGTGGTACACAGTGAGAAAATGTATGTATTTTCATAAATCATACATTTTTACACTCTATCAGTAATCTTCTGCAGTTTATGATTTCTAATTTTTATTTCTAGATTTTCAAAATATTAAAAATATGAGCCTCGGGTGGACAATGGCAGACCTTGGGCTACCTTCATACAAATTTTCAGCCTCTTACATTTAGTAGATTTCCCTAATCATCGCACACCCACACACACAGAGAGAGAAAGAGAGAGAGAAAGAAACCTTCTTTTATTAATAAATAACTTTTTTTAACATCAGAACCACATAGTATGTACACAATGAGAAACGTCTCCCTGTGTGCCACAACTATCTGTCTCACTGTGTACTTTCGTTCCGTTGTAACAATATGGATGCCACATCTGTTACATTAATTTCATCGCTTTAAAAAGTTTATATCATTTTGACGAAATAGTCTATTATTAGATATAGCTAGGTTTGGTAAATATATGTCATATTGAAGGTAATAAACTCTAAAATAGTCGTTTATGTAACTTTAACCACTATAAAATAAAGAATTATTTACTATTTTGTCGGACGAGTAACTGAAGTGCCGAAACTACATCCACGTGTTGCATGAAATGAGGTCATTATGTGTTTGTGCCAGCTTGGAGAAAAAGTTAACACTATATGCCAAAGTGGCTGCTGTCACACTGAGTACCATGTCTCATTGTGTACTACTCTCCCCTAAATAAAATATTTTTTAAACAAAAGATAATATTTTCAACACTTTGTATATTACAATTTTGCAAATATTCTTGATATTTCATTATGTATATTTTTTTAAATGGTAATAATAATAATAATAATAATAAAATCACGTGGTAATGTTTACATACTTCTTCTATGCCTCATTACTGTTATCATACTTATTTGATTATTAGTTCCCCTCCCCCTCCCCCCTGTATTAAGAATCATAATTATTACACCATTCTTATTTATTAAGGTTAAGAAGTATGCAGTCCAAAACAATATCTTTTCGTTTTTTCATTTCTCTCTTTCTTTTTTATTTTCAACAAATCCATTTCCAATTTCCATGCAAAATTTCATGAGTCTAGGTCCTTCCATAATTCAAAAATCGCATTTTTAGAACGTTTTTTGCTCCTTGCATCTCCTTTGGGGTAGTGAAAACAGACATAAAATATAGCCTATATTGGAGCAAGAACTGTCACCAGCATTTTTACACCATTATATTTGAAATCGGCTCAGTACTTCTTGAGATTGCATAGAAATCGCAATTTAGAACGTTTTTTATGACGCTTTTTGCTCATTTTCACCGTTTTTAAATTTCGATTTTTTTAGGAAATATCCTTAGAGATCATTGATATCTTATAAGTAACTACCATTCCAAATTTCATGATTCTAGGCCCTTTCAACACACAAAAACCGCAATTTAGAAGGTCTTTTTTCTCCGGTAACCCCCAGGTGGTAGTGATACAAACATAAACAGAGTCTATGTTAGAGCAAGGTCTGTCACCATCAATTTACAACCATTACTTTAGAAATCGATTTGATGCTTCCCAAAATTGAGTAACATTGCCATTTAGAATGTTTTATAAAACCTTCTTTGCACATTATCACCCCTTTTAAGTTTCGAATTTTTTAAGAACTGTTCTTAGAAATCCTTTATATCTGATAAGTAACTAATATTTCAAATTTCATATTTCTATGCCCCTCAGTAACACATAAATCACATTTTTAGAACGTTTATTGCTCCTGCACCAACTTTGGGGTAGTGGCACCGACATAAAATATAGCCTATCTTGGAGCAAGCGTTGTCACCATCGTTTTGACACCTTTATTTTTTTTAAATTGGTTTAATATTTCCTAGGATTGTGCAGAAACCACCATTTAGAACGTTTTTTGAACGCTTTTTGTGCATTTTCACCCCTTTTAAATTTCCAATTGTTAAGAAAAGTTTCTTAGACATCATTTATATCTTACAAGTAACTAATATACCAAATTTCATTTTTCTAGGCCCTTCAGTAACACAAAAATCGCATTTTTAGAACGTTTTATGCTCCTGCACCACCATTGGGGTAGTGGCACCGTCATAAAATATAGCCTATGTTCTAAGTTGGACTAATACCATCATTTTTGTACCATTACTTTTGAAAATGGTTCAGTAACTCCGGAGATTACCTATAACAAATACACAATTTTTACTTCTTTATAATATTAGTACATATATATATATATAATGTATGATATATGATAATATAATATATGATAATGTAACATTGTCATCTAACAATATTTGAATATTTTAACGATTACTATTCTATTTGAAAAATTTACTACCATGCGTCGTTTTTTTATTTATTTTACAGAAAATAAGTTCAATTGATAGTCGGAAAATACAGTAAAGTTTAAATGTTCATCTCAATATTAGTTCCATGTTATCTCTAAAGATAATGTAGAATGATTCGTTTAAAATAAGCACATAAGTGGTAGATGAAAATTTGGACGGTTTTGAAACACATGTGAATGAATCTGAGAATATAGGAAACGATAATATTTTCTATAAATGTCTCTTCAAAACACCTTTAAAAACATTGCCAAAAAACTAAAAAAAAATCGAATAATTTATTTATATAGTATTTTCCCCCCATAACTTTTTATACTCCCTTTTCTTAATAAATCTCTAAAGATATGAAAATTGCATTTTATTTCATTTTTATTTCGAACGAAAAAACATAAAGGTAAATATATGATATGGTTGAAAATCAATAAATAATAACGTTTGAATAAGTGTTTAAAGTAGTTTACAAATTTAAAAGTTACAAAAATGAGAGTGTGTTTAACTTAGGGGAATAAAGCTAATAGATATAGAACTCTAGCAATTTATACATGAAAAAAAAAGTGGAATTCTAAATGAAAACCAGAAAAAAACACTTTTTGTGAAAGGGAAATACGTTATTATGATTCTAAAGAGAGCTAGTCTTTATTTATAATGGAAATTTTAAATAAGGATATTTTTTGTAGTAAAAAATATTTTAACAAAAATTTCAAAATTTCAAAATTGGCAAGTGGAATTGGAAGAGGAAGAAATGAAATCTTCAGTTGTTCATTCTAGAAAAATGACATTTGCCATGTAACAGCAACAAAAAAATAATAATAAAATTAATTGCTGAAAACATTTCTCTATATTTCGCAAAATATCAGAATTTCCGAATCATCAATATTTCAGTTTTTCAGATGTAAACACTTAATTATTTCCTAAAATATGCGACGTGTACAAAAAGTCAAACTTGTAATTTTTTAGTTCTTCTGGTGGAGGGGTTCGCCCAATAAAGTTCCGACAGTTTTTGTGCTTCACGATGTATTCGTGGAGAATGATTATTTGTGAATAATAGTGAAACCTTTCAAAGCGAGTGCCCCAAATTTAATTGTGGAATTGTATGTTCCAACCTGAGAACCAACGATATCATATAGGGTGTCCACTCTCAACGGTGCCCAATGGCTACTTCTTAAACCGTTAGTCATAGACATATAGTTCCAATTACAAAAATGTTTTAAATGAGGTAAAGAAATATTTTAAAACGCGATTTGGGTCAATAAGAACATTTCCTAAAAAAATACGTTTTTTCAATTTTTTATACAGTCCCCCGGTCTTATAAGTTATATTTAATAAAATTTTCCTTTTACACTGACAAGTAATAAAAAAAAAAGTCCCGTTTTTCTACGATTAAAATTGACCGATTAATAGCTGTTTAAAGTTGGAGCATATTTTTTGCTGCAAATTTGAAGTCATTCACAAATTTAATCGAAATATAATTCCATCAGATATATTAAAAATTTTTTTGAGAATAAAATTAACATTGCAATATTAATTTGAAATATTTAACCCTTTCACCATTCGAAAATTTCTGACTTTTCTCCCCAAAAAACATTCTTGCAAATAATTGCTATCTCTTTCACCGAGACCTGTTCAAAGATTAACAGGTATATCCCAAATTTTCAAAACATCTTTTTCTTTCCCCCAATTTTTCTCTGTGCGTAGCTTACATGCTATGTTTGGAGGGCGGGTACAAGTACAATGACTATCTGTAAAAGGGAGGATTAATGTATTGCACTGAGTGTATCAAAACTTTCTTTTCATACACTTCGGACCAAAATCCAAGAATTATATTTTCTACTAAAGCTGTGTTTGTAGTTAGTGTATTGGTTTAGACTTACAGATTCAAAGGAGTATTTTGAATTATATATGAATGGTTTTTACATTCACAAAATTTATGACGTAATTTTATTTGTGTATTAGAAATATAGCGAATGTTTTACCTTAAACTTTCACAAAATTTATTTGCAGAAATGAAATTGCGTAGCGAAAAATAGCATTTTTGCTCAGGATTAAATCTTTAATTAATTGCATAAAAAAATCTTTATTAAAAGCCATTGAAATAAATTATATGGTATTTTGAATAGATAGAAGTAAACAAAAATGCATCATTTTAAGATGAGTCTTTCATTAAAATGTATACATCTTTTCGCGAGATGTTAAAAATTTCAATATTTGTTCATTTGTAAAAACTCATTTATTTTTTATTTGAAAATATATATTTTGTAATAGAATTATAGCATATTTAGTATTTACATGTTTATATATTGCAGAAACTATGAGATTTATTTAAATTTTAGAATTTTTTCATGGCTATGGGTTATTTCACCCATACCCATGAAAGAGATTTGTGTATTTATATTATTCTTCAGTAGCAAGTTTTTTTCTTTTTAATTTAATAAATATAAATAGTAAATATTAATTTAGATTGATAACAAGATTCCTAAATTAATCTAACAATTGCCGATTTTATGCATTTTTCAGAAATTCTAATACGTATATAATGCATATAAATGTTATATATATATATACAAAAAACAATTCTTACAAAAGCTGTTGCAAATCCAATCTCTATTTTTATTTGAAATTAATATATATATCGAAACCTTTCACAATGAAATACTATTAGGAAGATTGTGTTAATGCGTTTATTAATCCAGTAAAACTTGCCCTCGATCTGTGAATATAAGAAGTATAATATTGCCTTAAGTCCTTCGCAATAAAGTCAAATTTGAAAAACACTATTTTGAGCACTATTTTTTACCTTATCTACAGTCAGAATTTCAGTGATTAAATGAAGCAAAAATTGTTATTCAGAAAAAGATGTACTAACAAATCGAACAAGTATGTAGAATTCGTCCCAAAGAAGTTAAATAGAAAAATAAGATTGTCTGGCCATCCCTCCCCCCAACACACATACACCAAAAAAAATTATTATTATAAATATGTGAAAGTAAAACTATATGCATAAATATTTCACTGTGCAAAAATTTGAAATATAGTGGTTGTTGAAGAACATATTACAATGGATTATATAAAACCTATTCTATGTTTCAAATAAAGCACATACTAAGCATTTTTACCAATTCTTTTAACTAGTTATAGAGATAGCTTGTGTATAAGGGCAGTGACTTTTATAGGAACATTGACCAAACATTGATAGGAACATTGACCAAAGCTAACCTTTGGAAGGGTGGGAGCTGGAGAAGACATGAAATTAAAATAAACAAAATTTTTAACAGATATTTTAAAGAGTTGAAACAATGACAGACAAATGAAAAATTTTGAAAGTTGAGAACTTTTCATTATCTTTATTTTTACTACATAGGAGAGAGGAAAGTTAAATGGGGGGCTGGTCGGGGTGACTAAAAAAGAGTCAAAATTTTGAGATCTGCCCAAGAAAACGCAATTTTGGCGACATGCAGCATAAATAAAAATGTTTCTTCATAGATATTTTAAACTAAATTTGGGATATAAAGTTATTCGTTGTAATATTTCTAAATAAAAAAAAATAAGATTGTCCATTCAACAACTAGAAACTTTGTAAATATAAGAGCATGACAACTGCAAGCACGACTGAAAATATTTTGGGATTGATTTTTCCCCCTCATTACTCGACAAATAATTACATTTTGAGTTATATGCAATATATTAGTTTATCAAGCTGTTCCGTGCAGAAGTTCTAGTTAAAATGCAACTTTGACACCATCTTATAAAAAGCCTTCTGCTTTTATCAAAAAATTAAACACTTTGTTCTATTTTATACTTTCTGAATTAGAGCACCGGCCAATTCCATGTGTTTATGAACAAAACTGAATTCAGGAATGGGTCCGAATAACTCTATTTGGATTCCAATTTATTTGAAAAGTTTGTGCTATTTCTGTATTAGCACGTGGGGCATTTCTCCAAAACCACAAAAATATATCCCAAGCTTAGAAGTAATTGGGATTTTATTTCTGTACTTTTTTCTTCGGAAATTTATTCGAGAAACATCCGTATTTTTTAAATATTTCATATCTCTATTGTTAAATCTATTTGAATCATAATGAAATAAATGAATTGTTGATGTAATCATAATTTTCGTATGATAAGTTTCGTCAGCAAGAAAATCAAAGAAAAAAAAAATATTATTATTATTATTTTAATCTCTAAATAATCTCTAATTAAAAATAATTTTTAAATGTATCTATCGATCTATATTATAAAGGACAAACGTGTCCGTGCGCAACGCTGATCTCTTTTTGCGAATGGTAACAGTAGACCATTAATTATTTTTTTACAATAATAATAATAATAATAATAATAATAATAATAATAATAATAACTTTTAAAAATCGCACATTTCTAATTTTTACACCGGCGAAAAGAGAAAAAATATTTATGTTACCGGCCAAACCCGATTTTAGGCCAAACTAGATTTGCCTAGGCCCATTAGGATAAACTAGTTCTTTCCTAGGCCAAACTAGTTTATCCTAACGCCCACAGGATAAACTAGTTTTTCCTAGGCCAAACTAGTTTATCCTAACGCCCATAGGATAAACTAGTTTTTCCTAGGCCGAACTAGTTTATCCTGACGCACGTAGGACAAACTAGTTTTTCGTAGGCCAAACAAGTTTGGCCTAATGCTCATAGTATAAACTAGTTTAGCCTGCTATTCATTGGTCTGAACTAGTTTATCCTAGGCCGATCTAGTTTGTTCTAGGCCAATTCAATTTGGCGAGCTTTTATTGATCCCAAAAACTTCCTCGGCGCCAACCTTCTAGTTTGTCCTAGGCCATTCTAGTTTATTTTAAGCCAATGCAATTTGACGTCTTTTTATTGATCCCAACTGCCGCTCCGGCATCAACCTTGTGCAAAGTAGTATTGCCGTCACCGCTGTATAATATATTTTATTCGATGAAGCGTGGAATACAGTCCGCCTACCTTTCCCATTTCACTGCCATCGCTGGTTACAAAATATGTTCCATATGACAAATTATGTGCTGGAGGACCAAGAATGGGGTGCGATGCTATCATAAAATTTAGGAGAGGAATAATTTGGAGAATTGATTAATTATGTGCAGTTATACCTCGAAAATCCGATATCGTCAGGACCGGGACTTCGCCGGATTTTTGAAAATTTCAGATTTCTGAAAGAATATCAAATGTACTTCTGATATCTTAATGGTGCATTTATTCATAATTAATTCAAAACCAAGTGACATTTATGTGGGAAAAATAAATATAAAAAAAAACATTGATTTTTTCTATGGTACATAAATTCTAATAAACAGTGAAATCAATTCTTGTGTCGATCGATAAAATTTTATTTGCTATAGTTTCTGCCGTTCTTTAACAAGTTTTTCTTGGATTTTATAAGTGAACAATATCGATTTCGGAAATGTAGTATTGTTCCTCTAAACCATTTAGTGATTTTCCACTGAAACATATTTTTTTAAAGTGACATCTTTTCTTCTGCAAGTTTTTCGTTCTCCTTCTTATGAGCTGCTAATATAGCGCTATTGGCGGTTCTATTTAGCACAGCTTGAGCGATCTCAGTGTCCGCTAATCCATCTCTTTCGATCTCGAAATTTTTAATTCGTAAACAATTGCTATTTTTCTTTGTCCCATAAGTTGGAAGAAAAAAAATTGGGACAGCTGGCCTTCGTTCCCAGATTTTTGAAGTTGCCTTATTTCTGAATGCAAGATTTTCGAGGTCACAATGTATTAGTATTTAAAAGTAAAAAAAAAAGATAAAATAAAATCGGCAGAATTTAAAAAAATGAAACTACAAAATTTTAAAGATTTTTAATTTTGTGTGCTGTGAAAGGGCGGGGGGCAGATTTTTATTTAATAAAAATTTGAATGCGCCCTTCAAATCACACTTAATTTAATTGAAAGTATTTTAACTGTGATTCATTTAATTGTAGTATACAACTAAAATACATTATTTGCAATTGAGCATAATTGCAACTGAATTCAATTGAATTTTAAATAGTTGCAGCTTGCTTTTAATCTTTAATCGCTATTAAATCAAATACACATACCCTCATAGCATGCATGGTCACAGTGACGTCATTGTGACGTCACTGTAAGTCACTGTGGTCACGTCACAACTGTGACCAAAATGCCACCACTAAGCGACGTCACATTGTGACTGATATGTGAACTTCTTAGAAAACTTTTAAAAATTACAAAAATTCTTCAAAACATGTTATTTACCGTAAAAAATATTTTTCTGTCAATTTTAAAAAAATTGTGACGTCATTGTTATGACACTACATGTAACGTACGTCTCATTATGTGACAAAACACCCTACCATGTTGTAAACTCACAGTGTGACAAAACATATGTTAAGATTAAAACTTCCCACTTCAAACAATAAAAATAATTCAGTGTTTGTTCCCGGCTAATATTCCACAACAAAATTAAAAACTTTATCAAAAAATGTACATAAATAAAACACAAATATAATAGACACGTAATCTAACTACTCGCTTAGACTATTAAAACTATTTGAATTAAAAAAACTGTTGTAAATAGTAAAATATTTGGCGATTTTTTCGACTATTAGCTCTTGGAATGTTGCTAATATGAAAGTATCGCTATTGAATTTTAAAACTTTATTTGAATACATAATTGATATTTTTCTTATAGAAATGTTTTTTGGGGGTTATTAGTGGTCAATATAGAAAAATGTATTAACTGTAGATATTTCAATAATAAGAAAATGTTTTTACCCTGTATTCTATAATCCGGGAAATTGGTTTGTTATCTATAAATTATTCTTATCAGCGGAAATGGCAGAAATTAATATACAGGTGGAGAAAGCAAAGATTTGTTTGTGTGTGGGCATGGGAAGGGACGGAGTTTTGCAATAAAGCAATGTTTTATTATATAAATAAAAACACTTGCATATTTTCAGTAATAAACTTTTCTGCTAGTGTTTAGTTATTTTTAGTAGCAATTCTTAAAAAATAAATTTGGCTACTTGTGTCACACTTTTTAAATAAATTTAACTTTTTCCGAATATAAAATAAAATATAAAAAATATATGCAAAACACGTGGCGTAATTAATTATTCATATTTATTTATATTTTTTTCGTTTCTGGAAATTTATTTTGAAAAATACTGTTATCTTACAAGATGTTTTATTCTACAGGAAATTAAAATAGAAAAAAATGACACTTGCCTGATCCCCCCCCCCCCACTCCCCCACTAAAAACATTATTTCTCCAGTTATTTTATTTCTTTTTTATGTTCCATTTACTACCTATAATATAAACTTTAATTTTCTATTTTCAAAAGACCTTGCACTATTGCATATTAAAATGAATTTTAAATACTCTAAAAATTTAAACATTCTTTAATTTGTTACACTCCCAATATTAGTTTAATTATTGTCATATTCGACAGTAGCTTTACAAAACTTAAAACTTGAACTATTTTGAAACACATAAAAAAAAGTTAAATGCATCAAAAAATTCTAGAAACGAGAAATTTTAATTGGAAGTATGCTTTATGTCATATAAATGTATAAGAACGGAAAAGCCATCTGTTCTTGCTTTCATAAACAAAACAGCGCTAAAAACCGCAGACGATAAAACTATACTGCGTTTAATCTTTAGAACAGGCAGATGCTGGAGTTTTTTGCTGGACAATAGGTAGCGTTATGAACATGCAGTCTGTCAGATATAAACATTTAACCTAAAAAATTCATAGGAATAATCATCCCAAGATAATACTTTAGACAAAAGTATGAGTTTGAGATATTTACACCAGCTTTGGTGTGGTTTAAATGATTCCCATCATTGCTGTTGTATGTATTATTGAACACATATTTTCTACTTCCAAAATTTGTTCTTCCTAAAACATGGATTACATCGGAATTTAAAGAACGACGTTAAGGGAAAAAAAAAAAGGTATGGAAAATATTTTATTCCAGAGTTTGCTTTTCTTTAAATTATAACGATTTTAGTATATTCTTATAGACATTTCATTAACCTAATAAAGTTTAGTAGATTTAATATTTAATTTTTTGAAATAAATAACTGTCTATCAACAATTTTAATCAGATGATTAAAATCAATTATATAAATTTACTTTAATCAGATTTGTTTTCTTTTAAAATATTATAGGATAAAATCACATATTTTCTCAAACTTTAAAATGACATATAAAAATATTATAATCAAAGTTTAACATAATTACCAAATATTTAAATGTATTTAACGTACTAAATAAAAAGGCCTTTTTATGGAATAAAATTTTTTGATAGTCTCAAGCAATTTGCGTTGCATATTTTTATTTAAAAATTAATATATGTTCAGAAGAAATGAAGATAGTCTATTTAAAAGAAATAAGAATTTTTTTACTTAATGGAGAAGTACTATTTAAAGGATATCATGCAAATGTAGTATTAAGAGGGAAAAATCAGTGTCAATAAATATTATTAGATGTGACAAAAGTTATAAAAATTTATAAAGAGATATCCTTAGTTGGTAAGAACTTTTCAGTTAAACATTATGAACGAAAAGATTTCAACGTAAACCGGTGTCTCAATTTGTTGATAAATATAGAAATTATGCAACTTAGTGAGGGTTTAAATATGGTTTTATTGAAATACTTTAATTATTAAAAACATATCCATGTACTTGAATGAAGGAAGCTAAAATGTAAAATATATTTCATTATTTTTTTTTCTGGATACTTTTAATATTTTACTTCTTGAATGATTTTATACGCATAAACTTCAAAATAGTTATACTATACACTTTATTAGAAAACAGACTGATTAACCCATATTGAAGCACACCGATTAAATATTTTTGAAAAATTTTAAAACTTCAATTACATCATTAATATTGTGTAATTAAGTAGATACTAGCAAAATTTTGAAAAAAAAGTTTTTAATTTTTTAAGTAACTAGTTGTCCTTTAAACAGGACATATTAGTAGGACACATAGTAAGGACATATAAAATGCATACATAAAATAATTTTATGAGCAAATATTTTATTTTACTTTAAAAAACTGTTTCTGTTGTACAAAAATACTCTATGATTTCTCCAATAAAAAGATAATAATAACGGTAAAATTCTAGATTATAAGATCACAATTCTTAAAGAATTTTTTAAATAGATTTTTTTCAATTAAATTTTAATTGGTTACTTTTTTTTTTTTTTTTGTTTATATGTTATATTTTTATGTATTTTAAAGACGTCATAACAAAATGCATCCAAAAATTCCTTACCAATTTTATTTTAAAAAATGTTTTATTACCTGTCCTACTTATAGGACAGCGGTACAATGTGGGTTAAAGGGGGCTTGTTATTTATAATTATCTAATCCTGTAAATAAAATAATAATAGTAATAATGAATCAATGTGTGTTTTTATTTTGTGCTTATGGTTTGAATTTTTATACATTATTCACATAAAAATAGCTAACTATTTTATATTATTTTCATTATTTTTTATTTTACTGCGTCATGTAAAAGTTAATAGTAAATATGGTTACATGCATTTGTAACAGACTGTATATATAAAATTTTCACCACACGTTATTCTAAAACCTTTATAGTAAATTAAAAACTTCATCAAAAATTGTACATAAATAAAACAAATTTAATAAACATGTAATCGAACAGCTCGCTTAAACTACTAAAACTATTAGAATTTATAAAAAAAAAAAGAAAAAAAACTGCTGTAGGTAGCAAAATCTTTGGCGATTTCTTCGACTATAAACTCTTGGAATGTTGCTAATATGAAAGTATCGCTATTGAATTTCAAAACTTTATTTGAATAAATAATTGATATTTTTCATATAAAAATGCTTTTTGGTGTTTTTAGTCAAATGTATTAAAAAGAGGTGCTAGTTCAGTAAAATCAGAGCATGATGACAGAGCTTCATGAGTAAATGTAATATTAGTAATGTGTTTAGTAATGTTATAAGAAAAAAGTATATAATTTGTTAATATGATAAATAAAGTGACATTAATTTTTAAGGATTCTATGAATTACAAATTGGAAAATGCAATTAAATAACGACATGATTTAACAATATCTTGTATTTTCTAAAGAAATAAAGTTCTATAATTTTTGCAAGGTCTTGGGCACACTGATTTAGAAATACTGTGGTATGTGGAAGTTTTTTACAAGAAATCTCCGATTGCAACTAAAGAAGAATTTCATTTTTTAAAAAAAGTATGTATTTCGCCCATTTTAAAAAGAGCAGGGTGCTGCAACTTTAAAAAATGGCCTAGATGGAACAGTAAGTAATTTCAGAATTAATAAAAACAGCAAATAAATATAATTTAGTTAGTGGCACAAATAACAAAACAAGCAAATATGGTTTGCAGCTCATCTTGCATTTGTACAAAGGAATAATACTATTAATCTCCGACGCTTTGGACAGAAGTGAAGATGACATTTTATGGAATGACGGAGATTCTTCATACACCGATTCATATTACAATAGTGGTACTGATACCTTCAGTGAAAGTGATTTATTATGAGAATTTTTTGTCAAAATTTTAACAAAGATTATTTGTAAATTTTACGTCTATAAAAATATTACCATAAAAAGAAAAATGGTATTTAATAAACAGCACATAGATTGGAAACATTTGATAAGTTACTAACTTTATTATAATGTGTTTTTTTTATACCAGTAATGTTTTAGCATTAGAGTGTACAATATTGTGTAGTAGATTTCCCCGCATAATAGTCGCACTTAGACTTTCAGAATGAAAAATTGGCAAAAAAAGTGCGACTATTACGCGAGTAAATACTGTAGTTGTTGAGCAGATATCATTCTTTCCTTCTTCTTAGCTCCAATTTGCTGTAAATTTATTATTGCAAAAGCAGAATGAGAAAATATTACCTAATTATTCTTTTGCTCTCAAAAGTTTTTTATACTTGCTGTGATGTTTATAGAAAAGAAAGAATAGATTGGTTAAAGGTGAATTTCGTAAAAGGATCACGAAAAAATGCAAATTTCGTCAAAAGATCATGGAAAAAAAGCGAATTTCATCTAAGAATAGCAAGTTTTGTCAAAATTTTGTAGAAAAAACGCGAATTTCGTCAATGGACCGCATAAAAGCCGAAATTTTTAAAATAAATCGCGCAAATAAGGCGAATTTTGTCAAACGATCGCGAAAAAAAATTTAAATTTCTTTAAAAGGTAGTTGAAAAAACCGTGAATTTAATCTAAGAATCACAATTTCGTCAAGAGATTGAAAAAAAAACGTAAATTTCGTCAAAGTATAGTGAAAAAAGCAAATTTTGTTAAAGCATAGCGAAAAAAAAGCGAATTTCGTCAAATGATACTGAAAAAACATGACATTTTGTCAATAAATCGTACAAATAAGGTGAATTTCACCGAAGGATTTTAAAAAAAACGTAAATTTCGACAAAGTATCGTGAAAAAAACATTCTGAAATTTTTCTGCGAACTTCAGAATTTTCTTTTACTCATAATCACTCCTGCCTCCATTGTCATAGTTCATTGATTGAACTCGAATAGCGATTTCATTTTTCAATAAATGTATTGCATCTTAACGCTGTCACAACATTGTCATTGTAGTCACATATTCGTCACAAAAATAATGACAAAATCGTCACAAATTACACAATTTTCACAAAATTGTCAAAATGTGACTTCACAACATTGTCACTGTCGTCACAGAATCATCACAGTGTTAATGACAATTTCGTCACAAATGACACATATTTCACAAATTGGTCACACCGTGACTTCACAAATTGGTCACAATGTGACGTCACAAATGAGCTCTAAAACGGCCATAACGACCTCACATTCTAGTCACTGTGACTTCGCATCGACGTCACGTGACGTCACATCGACGGTCACAAAGTCACAGTGTGACTTCACAACGACGTCGCCGTAACGTCACCATGCCTTACGGGTATATTTTTTAAAAACAAATTTAACATTTGAATAAAAATATAATTGACTGATGTTCATAACTGCACAATTATGCTGCTTATAAAAAAATCTTAAATCATTAGTAGTAGTAATAATAATATTTGTCGAAGCTCATTTGTGTTGTAAATCGTGTTGTCACTCAATTAATAGAATAATATTTATTATAAGAAATTTTTTACTTCTTTTTTTTTTTTTTCTTTTTTTTTTTTTTTTTTTTTTTTTTTTGTGAGTGTGACTGAGTGTGTGTCTGTTAGAAATAAGTTATCAAATTTCTTCAAACTTTAACAATTAGTAAAATTAAGGATTATTACCAAACTGGTAAAAAATTATTCAGCAAATAAAATTATCTTTACAGAATATTACATATACATTTGTACGGATGGGGATACAGTACTCTAAAATCTGTTAGTAGAAACTGCGTATGACAAAATCCTGTTTTAAACGGATTTTTTTTTTTTTTTTTTTTTTTTTTTTTTTTTTTTTTTTTTTTTTTTTACCGGTGCAAATTAGATATAATAATCCGTTTGAAAAAAACATAATACATTTGCTAAAGACGACGGACCTGCTAAAAAAGGAACTTAAAAAAATCGAAGTTTTTTCCTCTCCTTTGTGATTCCGGCTCAGATGGTTTTTCTATATAAAATTTTTCAGATTTTCAAGTCTCCGTGTAAAAGCATTAATGGTATTAGTAGTAATTCGGATATTTACATACAAATAGAGATTCATTAAAAAATGAATATAGTTTACAAAAGAATCATTAATATCGTCAATCTACATTCTATTGCTTGGGGATTTAAAAATTGTTAAAATTCTATACAATAAAATCTTCTAAGACGGAATTGCATAGGAAAGAAGAAAAATCCGTTATAGCCAGATTCCCTTAGTAGCAGGTTCATTGTCTGTTGTAAATGCATTATATTCTTTTCACAAGTACTAGTATCTTCATTTTACATAGATCAACATTTTTTTTTTTTTTTTTTTTTTTTTGAAACACCGGATTCTGTCATATGCAGGTTATTTTTCTCAGGTTTTAACGTACTTTATTTTATTCCGACTGAAAATTCCTGCTTGATCAGTCCTCAAGAAGAATGCAGTGAACTCCCGACAGAAGCCAGAAAAAAAATTGAGTCACGGTCCATCTCGGTCCGAACCTCTCCAAAAAAGTAATTCTCAAAACAAGACCGGACCGAGTGTCAGATAGGGAAATTGGGTGGGCCCGTGCAGACCCGTACATCGAATAACCAAAAGAGTAGTTCACAAAATTTTGTAAATTAGGACGCTAAAGTTCTCTTATATTAAAAAAAAACGAGTATGAAGTGAATTTTGCTCACTTCCATAGATGAGTTTGAGTTGAGCGGGCTCGTGAGAAAAATTTTGAATTTGAGCCTGAACTCGACTCATTTTTGAAAAAATTAATTTGAGTTTACATTAGTTCATTTTTTTGTGTGTCCAACACTGGTTGGCATCAATAAAAGCACGTCAAATTGAATTGGCCTAGGATAAACTAGATTGGCCTAGGAAAAACTAAAAGGTTGGTGCCGAGGAGGTCTTTGGGATCAATAAAAGCTCGCCAAATTGAATTGGCCTAGGAAAAACTAGATCGGCCTAGGATAAACTAGTTCAGACCAATGAATAGCAGGCTAAACTAGTTTATCCTATGAGCATTAGGCCAAACTAGTTTGGCCTAGAAAAAACTAGTTTGTCCTACGTGCTTCAGGATAAACTAGTCTGGCCTAGGAAAAACTAGTTTATACTATGGGCGTTAGGATAAACTAGTTTGGCCTAGGAAAATCTAGTTTATCCTATGGGCGTTAGCATAAACTAGTTTGGCCTAAAATCGGGTTTGGCCGGTAACATATACATTGAAATATCATTTGTTCGAAAACTGTATTTGAATTTGTTTGAAAAATGTATCCTTATTTACCCATTTTTTATGGTTTTTAAAATAACTTTTAAGCATGTTTTTTTTTTTTTTTTTTTTTTTTTTTTTTTTTTTTTTTTTACATTATTAGCAATATTTTTTTCCCTTCCTTTTTTAGGGATTTACGCGTTTAAGAATCGAACAATGATTTAAGCTTTTCTGTAGACGTGGTGCATCGTGAATTATAGAAATTTTCTTCCTTATGTAGATTTTTAATAATTCTCGAGTCTTAAAAATCGTCTTAAAATTCTAATTTTGACAAAAATTTCCGAAAAATCCTTTATCTTTATGAAATTTATAGCTTTATACGTTATTTTATTTCTTGGCATTTGCATAGAACAAGCAGATTTACACATTGACGAAAAGTTTTGTAAATTTGTCTATTTGGGCATGAAAATGACTTCGTGAATGTGACAAAAAATATCCGGTTAAATTTTCTAGAACAGATATACAAATTATTTATACAGAAATATATATTCCCCCTTACCCCCGTAAGAAAAAAAGATAAATAATAATCCTCTAAATTAGGGGTGCAGAAAGTTTTTAACAGAAGGGCCACATACAAAAATTTCTGTGTTGTCGAGGACCACATCAGTAACTCAGGGATAATTCTATTTTGGGGAGGTGATGTGTGGCCTAAAATCAGATAAATATTATGGTTACATAGGGGGGGGGGGGGGAGGGGAGTTTTATCCAAGTCAACACATACACATTAGCTGACAAGGATATTTCAACAGTTTACGTTTGCATATATAATAGAGTCACAGCAAGGATTATTTAGAAGGAGTGGTAATATTCATTGACTTTATTCAGGGGAGTAAATTGGGTTTTATTCAAAGTGCTAAAAACAAACATAGACATGAAAGTGTCTAGCGCCGAAAAAAAATGTGATCTTCGTGGACGAAGGGGGGAGGAGTAGCCGATCCACGAAATTTGCTATTTTTCCGCTCATGATGAACGAAATTCGCGATTTTTCCACTCCCGATCAACGAAATTTGAGATTTTTTTGCACCTGATCTGCAAAATTTGGTATTATCCCGATGCCAGTCGACAAAATTTGCGATTTTTCCGCACCTGATCAACGAAATTTGCGATTTTCCGCACTTAACCAGCGAAATTCATGATTTTTTCGTGTCCGGCCAACGAAATGCGCTATTTTTCGGAGACCGATCGACGAAGTTTTCTATTTGTCTGCCGATTATCGACGATATTTGCGATTTTTTCTGCGTCTGATCAACAAAATTCGCGGTTCTTAACTAACTGACGAAATTTGCAATTTTTCCCCGCTGTAAATTGAGGAAATTCACTATTTTTCGGAGCCGATGAACGAAATTTTCTATTTGTTCGTCCCTCATCGAATATATTTGCGATGTTTTTTGCGTCCAATGAACGAAATTCGCGATTTTTAACTGACTCTAACGAAATTTGCAATTTTTAGCCGCGGTAACTTGACGAAATCCACGCTTTTTCCTTGCAATCAACTGACGAAACTCTCGATTTTTTCACAGCCGTTGAACGAAATTTTCCTCAACTGATCGTCAAAATTCGCGATTTTTTTCTTGCCTGTTTAACTAAATTTGCGATCTTTTCGCGCTCGACCAATGAAGTTCGCTACTTTTCCGAGCTCCACCGAGAAAACTCGCGATTTTTCATATTTTCAATTTTTTTGCGCCTCATCGACAAAATTAGTGATTTTTTTCGTGCTTGATCAACAAAATTTTCGATTTTTCCGCACCTGATTGACAAAATTCACGATTTTTTGTGTCCGATCAACCGATTTCGCGATTTTTCGGAGCTTCATCGACAAAATTCGCTAGTTTTCCGCCTCCGATCAACGAAATTCGCAATTTTTAACTGATTGGCGAAATTTTCAATTTTTCCCGCGGTAAATTGACGAAATTTACGATTTTTTTCTTCTAACCTATGGAATTTTTTTCCAGTTATAAATTGACGAAATTCGTGGGCTATACGTTAACCTATCGTGGGCCACAGGTTGTGCATCCCTACTCTAAACAGAGTGCTTGATCAGCCCATGAATTCAAGCTTAATGCTTTAATTATGTTTCAAAAGTGTTCAATTAATTCGTTAAGAATGCTTCAATATTATTTACCAAATTCCATTTTTTACCCGACTGCCAAGTGGGGTTATGTGTTTCACGCGTGTGTATGTGTGTATTTCTTTATACCCTCGAAACATCCCAACAGCTGGTTGGATTTTAATGAATGAGATCTCTATCGATTAGGTTTAATCGTTCGATGGTTATAGGCTAGGTTTTGTTTTTATAAATTCAAAATGGCGGCCGTAAAATACAAAATGGCAGTACAGACGAAAAAAAAAAAATACGCACCACACTGTGTGACATATCATTGGATAGGTCTTTCTAAATGAAGACGATGTTTCATTGCCTATTTTATAATCAGAAGATCCGTTTAAATATTACACAACCGGGAAGTTGATTAGTTAGGATCTCTAGCTTTACTGCAACTCTAACCTTCATAGACATCTATAGGCCTCATCGAACCAATGATTATAGATAGGAACTAACAATTAAACACAACTTAAAAGTCATCAATACAAGTAAATAAAAAATAGGTAAGTAATATAAAAAACAGTTTCATATTGATGAGAAATAATTAATTAATTCGCTTTTTGCGCAGTCGGGTTTTTTAATTTTTTAAATTGAATTTTTATTTATATTTAAATATATAATTTAAATTTTACTTGTGATGTATACTAGATTAATAAATGAAGTTTTAAACTTTTTTATCAGCAGTCTAGTATATACATATATTTTTTTGTAATGCCATTTTTCGCTTCATATTTGTCTGTTATGTTATTGCAAATTCAGAAAGTTGTATGGCGCTGAAATTTTGTTACCTATGTTACCATGAAAATATTTCAAAAGTTTACTCTACATAGCTATTCGTCAACAAAATAAAAGCGACAATGAGAGATTGTAAAGGTTTATATATATATATTTTTAAATAAAAAACCCCGAAGGAACGGAAACTGGGCAAAGAATAGTTGTTTGGCCATACATTGGCTAAAGGAGTTTGCAAATATTTCCCTTTTGAACGGAAATAGCTGAAAATATGTTTGGAGAATTTCCCATCATTCTAAACTAAATCTGATAAATTGTGTATCCGTGGAATACCACCCCTCTTGTAAGAAAGTGTAGGCAAAGGAATAACGTAAAAGGGATTAGCGTTTTGCTACTTTTACATTATAATTGAGGAAAGACCTTATCTCCATTTTTCTCCACAATAGACTTAACTTATATGATTTTCTTGAAAACTATTATAAATATGGATTAGATCTTCTTAAAATACTATATATAGGGCATTCATTTTCAGCAAAGCTGACATTGAACAGCTTTAAGCCTGTTAAGAGTCACCAACTGTCAAACTCTACAAATAAATAAATAAATATTGTTTCATATATTTATTTTTTAATTGTCCGAATTCTTTTCTTGTTCTCATACTTCATTTTATATTTTTGTATTTTGAAGATCTGCAACTCTTTCCTGAAACTATTACAAATTGAAATGTTTGTTTTAAAAATTACAATTTCACAAGAAAGAAGAAGGCGGGGGATTGAATGTCAATTTAGAATGTAGTGATTGCATTGCCACAGGTGTGAATGAAAAGGGAGTAGATTGGATGGAAGAAAATTGACTTACAATTTACGAACAAATAACATAATAAAAATAATTCAAAATAAAATATTAATAGAATTTTTACAAAAGGAACAAAAAGGAAAATCAAGAAAGGATACAAAAGAAAAAGAGAAGCTTTAGGTGTGCATTGTATTCATACAACATTTTTTATTATAGGATACAGTTTTAAAAATTAGCTTTCACATGTTAATACGCAAGAATAATTTTAAATATTCGTATTGAGATATAGTACAATTTTATAGTAATGCATTATATACGCTATGCGTCTGTCAAGACTTTTCTTATGGGATCCTGTTTTTGAGAAATTGCAAAGAGCTTTTTAAATTTAATTAAATTCGTGAAAAATTTAGTCAATGTTGTGAATTTGAAATAATCCTTATATTCAATTTTATGTTCATACATTTTTAAAAATGTAACAAATATTTTTTTTTCTTTACATATATAAAATTGACAGGTCAGATTTCACTTTTAAATGACTAAATTTGTAAAAGATTTAGTTTGGAGATGGAAAAATTTTATGGGACGTGTATTTTAAAGACAAAGGAATTTTGTGAAGTGAAGAAAAGAATTGTAAAGAGTTTTGTTTTAAGATGAAATATTTGTGAAGTACCCTTGGACTCAAAAATTTTCGAAACAGATCCTTTGCAATACAATATATATTGCAATACATGTAAGTTAACTTTTATTAAAAATATTGTGATCTGTATAAACATTTTTTCACGCAATGTAAATGTAATTCGAAATATTGTAATCTAGAATGTTATATTTCATAAATTTAAAGGTAATTTGAAATATGTAATATGCACAAGTGCATATTATAACATTATATGCTCGATATTCATCATATGCAATTCATGTAGTCTAAATATAATTCAAAATATCAAAATAGAGAAACAAAAAAGATTTTGAGCCTATCACTCGTTATATCTTCTAGTTAACGGTGATAATCTCAAACATACACATATACAGTCGAACCTCGTTAACGCGAACACTAAAGGGGAAACTTTTTTTCGTTCGTGTTATCGGAACTTAACTACATTACATACAACTGGACAAGGCAATCGGAAACAGTTCGTGCTAAAAGTAATTCGCGTTAAGCGTGTTCGTGTTAACGAGGTTTGACTGTAAATGCTTTTAAAAAGTTTTTTCACTGTCATATAGTAACTGCTTGATTTTTGTTTCGTAATCTTTAATTTATTAATCTTCTTTTCCAATTTCAGTAGAAAAAATTAAAACAACAAGGGAGAAATAAACGGTTTCATAAAACTAAAAATACCAAATGAAACATATTTAGCATGACATACTTTGGGAAAATCGAATGTAGTAATAAGTAATAATGCAAATTAACTCTGATAAAATTGCACATTTTTTATTGGTATATTCAAATTCGTGCATAATGTAGTGAAAATTATGTATAAAGGAGTAGTTTCTAAAGTTTTTTTTTTGTTATTGTTATTGTTATTTTTTTACTGTAATACAAGCTTCAGTGCTTAACACTTCATTTTCCTTGTGTTATACAAGAATTTGAACAGAAGAATGTATTCTTATCAGAATTAGCTTGTGAATTTTATCAGAAATAACACTAAATTTAACTCACATCTTATTAGTTTTAACTGTTTTACTATTATTTTAGTAACTTTCAAATGGAATAATAGCACGATTTCTCATTTAATTTTCTCATTTTATAACTTATTGAGCTTTTTTTTTTCTTGAAAGATAAAGTTTAAAAAATTATTCTATTTTATACAAAACTTACAAGGTATAACAAATTGCATAATTATTTTATTTTTCGAAATTTCCTGTGTACGAAATGTTTCAAATTGCAACAAGTCAAATAGTAGAATATATGTGGAATGGAAATAGAAACCGCCGCTATTTTTTTTTTCTTCTTTACAGTTCCAGAGTATAAAAATAAATTTATAAAGTTTTATTATATTAGTCTTATTTTATTGATATTTTATTGATATTTTATTGATATTGATATTTTATTGAAGGGGAATGATAAACATATGTTTTAATTTTCCGGGTCTTTGGCTCCGGCGATGTTTTTCTTAATACTAGGAGAATATTGCAAGCTAAATTACAAAATTAAACTACATGTATTTAACAAAATCTCAGCATTGTTACAAAAGAGAAAAAAGATATATCCCGCTAATACCTCATGAAAAAGACATTAAGGTGAAATATAATAACAAATAATTACATGCTTATAAATTTTATTCTTTGGATGTGCACACATTATTATTATTATTATATTAAATATGCTTTATATAGTATAAAATATATTAAAATAGCAACATATTAATCAATAAATAGCTTAAAATTAAGTATAATAAAACATCCTATTATTAATTCATATTCATTAACATAGCAGGATGTAACTGAAATTTAATGTGCAAAACTAATATAGCATTCTACATTATATTATTTACATAATTATAAGATAATTTCTTGCTTATAATTTTTGATTGTCTTCCTGTCATATGAAAAAAAGATACATTTCATATTCGAATACTTCAGTATTATATCAAACGGGAACTCTCACTGTAAGGTAAAAAAAAAAAAAAAAAAAAAAAAAAAAAAAAGAAAATAGACGGTATTTTAGTGAAGATTAATAGCACCTTTACAATGAAAAGAAAAAACCTCTTTAAGGTGAGCACAAAGGATTATAGTCTGAACCATTCATGCTCGGCCGAACCGACGTGTCAATCACCGAGATTACTACAGGGGAAAGAACAGCCCAAAAAATCCGATCCGGTGTTTCACGAACAAAATCCGGTGTATAGAAAAATCCTGAAAGAAAAGTTCACATACGTAAAATCCCTTCTGACAAAATCCGTTTCAAACGATTCAACGTCAGAAAGTGGAATACGGGAAAATCCGGGCCAACCGGCTAAAGTGTTAATCATTCTGACATATTAATGCAAAATATATAATTTGTAATAAACATTTAAGAAGAAAGAAAAAACAGAGCTTTTGTTAAATAAAATGATGCTACATTAACAGGCTGAATTCTTTACAAAATGATACATATTTTAAAATATTATTAGATTGCACCAGCCTGCAAAAGTTGGGTTATATCATGTTTTTTAGTATTTGATTATTATTCTTATGTATTCTGTACGGCTGAATCCGAAGTTGACCTTCATCTTTCACCACCATATAAAGATTTTCACGTAAATTTCAAAGTTAAAAAAAATAAAAATTGCGAAAATTTGATACGATAAATTAGATATCCTTGTTCTGTTTTTAACTTTTAATGATTGATATTTTCATGTATATTTTACCACTGTATCGGAAAATGATTTTCATTTTTAACCATCACATCAAGATTTTTCGCAAATTGCAAATTTCAAAGTTAAAATTAAACCACATCCCCATCTCATCGGACCACTCAGCTGTTTAGCTGAAAGAATCTCAGGATCAGCAAAAATATTGAATAAATTATTGAATAAAATAAAATAAAATAAAAGTTTTACATGTTTTATAGTATGAGTTTTTCGCTATATTTTAACTTATACATTTACGATTTGCAAAAAAAAAAAAAAAAAAAAAAAAAATTTAACTTGATGGTTAAAAATGAAGATCATTTTCAGATTCAGTGCTAAAAAGTACGTAAAAATCAATCATCAAAACCTAAAAAGACACAGCCATCTTCTCTAATTTATAGTATCCGATTTTTGTGTTCTTTAACTTTGACAATTTATAATTTGCGAAATATCCTGACATGATGGTTAAAAATTAAGGTAGTTTTCAGATTCAGTGCTAAAAAATATATAAAAGTTAAAAAACCCAACAATCGCAGACTTGTATTATCTAATCTAATTCTTTTTCTTAAACTTCTTGGCTGTAATCTATCCGAATTTTTTTGTGTTATCCTGTAAAATAAGTATAAATGGCAACGACCGAAAATTATAATAACTAGGGGGCTCGGCCCTCTACGAGCTACGCTGGCCAACCCCAGTCCAGACACCGCAGACTCAAAATGCACGCTAATTTGATCGGCTTTAAAAAGATTTCGAAAGATTGAATTATAATTTTAAAAACAGTGGCGAACTCCCTATAAATGAATTTCTATTCATTTCTCTTTGATTGGGGAATTTTAACGCCAAATCCGCTGCGTTACTACTTGATTATCCCGTCGACCTATTTCGCCAAATTATATAAATCGCCAAACCACTTGGCAAATTATACAAATTGACATAATTCTTATTTTAAATATCGAAAGAACAAATAAATAATACAACATTAATAAAAATAAAACGTCGAAATAAAAATAACTTGATGGCGTAGACACGTGTAACAACATTTCAAAATAAGCTAATATAAAAGGAATTAAGTAAACAGAGTCTTTGTATCCTGGTATTTTTTAAGAAGGAGAAAAGAAAGTTCTTTTAAATGAGACATTTTAAATTAATCGTTTTTAATCTGACGTAATTTTTACCAAGCTATTCTTTCTCTTTTAAATATTCACGTGAAAATACTTTTGTTAGAAATGAAATATTATCTGCGCTTTCCTAAAAAAAATAGTTAAAAAGATCCTCTCAAAATATCAAATAAATGTCTAGCGCAATTTCTAAATTTAAACTGTTTTGCAATATTATTCTGTGTTCATTTTATGTAATAACTATAATGTGACGTAAATTTGGCGTAATTTCTCCTATTTAAGACTTCTAACGCATGTTGTGAATTTATTATTTTACAATATCCTTTCTCTTTTAAAATCCACGTGTATACTTTTTATGACGTAATTTTTAATAAGTTCCTGCTTTTTGTACATAATTATTTAATTCTAATTCCAGATGATTTTTTCTGTTTATAATAGTCACGTGTAAATAAATTTTTAATTCGAAGCAAACATTATTGTTTGTGCTGTTTATACATTTGGCAACAGAATAAATTAATACCATTTTCTAAAATAATGTAAAAAATATCTCTAGAAATGCTGAAAATTTGAATTTAAAATAGAAATAAAACCTCAAAAAATGAGTCAAAAAAAAAAAAAAATGCAATCTGCACTCCGGCAAATTCTAACCCATAAAATGATCTAAAAATGATTACATTGCCATGTATAGATTTTGCTGCTATAAAACTTTTTTAGTGGAACGATTTTCTCCAACTTTAGCATTAAATATCTCTTAAAATAATTCTTCGATTTGAAAACTGTCTGCATCAGCGTGTTTATCAAACATTTCTGTATAAAACCACCGATTTTCATATTTTTGTACGCATTATTTTTCTTAATATTAACGAAGAAATACCTCCGGTCACAAAAAATTCAAAACCGGCGATGGTTCCTTTTTTTAGAATATAGAGATATTAGATTGTTGTCGGATTTGTATGTAAAATGTAACCTCGAAACCAGTATGTCAAATGTATACTCGATCGGAAATTTGAAAGTGAATTAAAGTTCGAGTACAAATTTTTAACTGGAAAAACATACATACGATCGTAGAAGTAACATAAACACTTATAAAAATAACATAATTTTGTTAAATGAAATCATAACAGAAACTGTCTCAAATCCTGACAAAATAAAACATATGTTGTTTTAGCCGATCTGAAACTTAATAAATGTTACTTAATCGTAATACTTGTACGTTTTTTTTCAAAGCGCAGATATACATGAAATAAGATCTTAGATACTGTTAAGTACTTGGTATGTGACCCCTCAAAGCCAAGTCGAACTCATTTGTTTTCAAAGCTGAAAAGTGGCATAAGTCATGCATTGTTAATGTTTCATAACTCGCTTAATTTTACAGTTATGTGAATAGGACATTTTTTGTATTACTTGTCAGTCTAATAGGAAAATTTTACAAAATATAACTTATAGGACAGGGGTCCGTATAAAAAATTAAATTTGTAATTTTTTAAGAAATGTTTTTATTGACCCAAATCGCTTTTAAATTATTTCTTTACATGATTACAAACATTTTTGTAATTGGATCTTTATGTCTATGACTAACGGTTTAGGAATTGGTCATTGGATACCGTTGAGAGCGGACACACTGTATAGCTAGATTTCTCCAATTATATTTGTGGTATAAAATGTACTTGCTCAAACATACCTTGATTTCAAAGTTTCCATGTGGCTAAATGTTTATTATTGCCCTTCAAAAACTTGATTTGAAAATAAAACATTAAGCCTATAAAAAAGTTAAAATAATAATAATAATAATAATTTTAACATTGTAAGAAAAACACAAACTTATTACAACTGAATTACGCATACCTTGAAATATGTTATAATCGAAAATTATATTAAAACTAGTCGGATGTGGCAATCACAAAACTTTCTGTTATCTCATACATGTTAATACTTCAAAATTCGCTATCAGAGTTCTAAAATTAATGGCTATTTATGACCATTTTGACTAATTTAAAGAGATGAAATTACGTGCATTAGTTCTTGAGATAAGACTTTCTCTAAAACCATATAAATCCTGTAAAATGCAGCATAGCCGCGCCACCTGTTTGTGATTTACACCAAATCCTAATCAGCAACAACTTATGTCAACATCTAACTGAAACTGAAGTTTGATGAAAATCCGTGCATTAGAGTTTGCGATAGAGATATAACGAAAATCGTGAAAAATGCAGCACAATAGGTGATAAGCACCAAATAAATAATCAGAAACTACTTTAGACAACGTCTAACTGAAAATTAAGTTAGATTAAAATTTGTACATTTGTTCTTGAGACAGAGCTGTTGCGGAAATCTAGAAAATGCAGAATAGCAGCGCCACCTGTTGGTCAATATATAACAAAACATAATCAGCAGCATTATTCATCAAGGGAGACTGAATCTGTAGTGTGATGAAAATTAGTGCATTAAAAATAGCAAATAATGCCTTTGTGCGCCAATATTAAAAAGCAGAAAAAAACAATGTTTAAAAATGCACAAATAATACATGAAAAGCAGCAAACAGATGTTTCCAATCTACGAGCGAGATTCTTCTTCAGTGCAAGATAGGGAAAAAGGAACAGCGTGCTAGAAAAAGCAAGGCTGAGCAAAATGATAGACAGAGACGCGCTGGCTTATATGCCAGATGTGGGTAGCGAAGGCGCCAAAACACCCAATGCGTGAGAAGCAGTGAAAACGACTGGGTGGACAAGTAGCGACATCTACCGGAGAAGGAGAGAAAAAGAAACTAAAAAAGGAGAAATTAAATTAATGCTTTCGAAATACTTGGAAAATCAAGAGTAGTAGATAAGTCATTGAATAAAGAGTGAGAATTTTTAATGATGTGGTAAGCTTCCCAAAAATCAAGATTAAGGTTAGAAGAACATTTTTGGATAATGATGGCTGAGGAAAAATCGAACCTATGTTGAGAAGACCAAGAATGTTGAGAAATAGAAGAACGTTTAAGCTCCTGATTTTTAATATGACCTTCATGCTGTAATTCGAAATCTAAGAGCACATTTAATCTGGCCAATATAAGAAAGGCTACACTGGCAAGAGATTTGGTACATACCTCAGTTATCTAGGCGACCAACGGGGTGTTTGAGATTTGAAAAAGTGATTTTATTAATAAAAAAAATAACATTAAAATCAAACCTTCTTAAGATTTTAGCAATTTGCTGACTGATTTTAGGAAAAAATGGTAACATAACTGAAGTATTAGATTTGGAATTAGAAAGCTTTTCAGAATGGACGGATTTCATCAATTTCTTATAAATATAATTAATTAAATTAGAGGAATAACCAGGATCAACAGCAATAGATTTGAGGTAATTAAGTTCAGCACTAAGTAATTGAGGAGTGGAACAAATATTGGTAGCCCGAAAAACAAAATTATTGAAGGCAGCAAATTTCTGCTTAGGGGGATGATAAGAATACCTGTGAGGTGGGAGACTGACAGCAAGAGGTTTACGAAAGACGGCAGTCTGAAAGTCATTTTCAAAACGAATAACAAGGACATCCAGGAAAGAAAGACAGTTATTGGTCTCAATTTCAGAGGTAAATTGAGTGCAGGGGTCAATGGAATTCACAATAGAGAGAATATGATTAATATCCGAATTCACTTCAACCAGGACATAAACATCGTCAACATAACGAACATAGAACGGAAATTTTAAAATATTAAAAAGTTTGACCTCAAAATAATGCATATAAATATCGCATAAAATTGGACTAATAGGATTACCCATAGCCAAACCGTCTATCATACGGAAGAAATTATCATTAAAAACAAAAGTATTTTGCGACAAGCAAGTGCCAGTGAGAAGGATAAGCTCCTCGATTTCAAAATAAGAGAAATGGATTTCCAAAGCATTTTCTTGAGGCAATCTAAAGGTCCCTCAAACGGAACGTTTGTAAATAATGATTTAACATCAAAAGAAACCATCATGAGACCCTGCGGCTTAAAATTATGAAATTTTTTAACAAACTCAAAAGAATTCTTAACAGTGAAACAGTTACTGCTCAAAAGTTGGGGGAAAATACAGAAACTAAATATTTGGCAAGCTTATATGAAGCTATACCGATACTAGAGACAATAGGTATAAAACTTATGCCAGGTTTATGGACCATAGGTAAAGCATAAAACCTGGCCCAATGCGCAATAGACGGAATAGGAGACTTCTTAAAATTAACAGGATTAATGGAAGAAGACTTGATGGCAGAATTAATAAAGTTAATTTCACTAGTGGAAGGGTCTTTTCGGATATCCACATAGGAACCATCATTAATTAATTTATGGTATTTTTCCAAATACGAGAAGAGCAATCTGACCACCTTCGTCGGCCTTAGTAATAATTAAGTTTTGATCAGAACGCAAATTTTTCAGACATTGTTTAACAGGATTTTTAAGATTAGGCTTATAAACATTAGAATTGAAATCAACAGTATTCATTGAATTAACAGCCAATGAGATGCCTAATGGGCTCTTTTTGAGAAGAAGATAGAGCGCTATGCTTCAATATGAGTAATAAGATTAGGTAAAGAAGGAATAGCAGGGAAAGAAAATAGACAGGCATTTTTTAAAAACGTGTTTTTCAGGATCTCAGAACGCTGGAATGTGTAAGTCTGACTAAAACTGGATGTCGAAAATTTTCACGTATTCTATACTTTCATCTGGTAAAGATAGAATAATATAAAAATCCAAGTTTATTTATTTATTTATTTATTATTATTATTTTTTTTTTATTAGATTTTTTTTTTTTTATATTTAAGGTATATTATTATTTTTTTTATTTAAAATGATTTAAAATGATTTTAGTTAATTACACATGTTAAGATATAATCGATTTCATGATTCTTTATTTTATCCTAATATTTCTATTAATTTGTATCGTTCCATTTGTGTAAATATGCGAAAAAATAAAAATGAAATATTACTGCATTAGAACATTGAAGGAGAAATTATATGAAACATATTAATTTCCGTGAATTACAGTATTCATAACTGACTAGATAATTCACATTGAAAGAAAAACTGTTAAGTAGTATATAAATGCGAATAAAAATTTTATGAAAAACCTAAATTAAACTAAATAGAAATTTGGAATAACAACATACGTAAAAATTTCGCATTAAATAAATAAATAAATAAAAAAAATACCTGAAGATTACAAATGAAAATAAACTCCAGAAAGATACGTAGACATCGATTACATTAGAGACGTGTATATTTTTATTCAACCTCTATTAGTCATATAATAGCCAGGTTAAAGAAAATTTTAAAATAGATGTTGCGTTCAAAATAAAAGTGAGAAATCAAAGCATCAGTTATTCCATTATGCACCATAAGAATAAAATTTATATATTACCCATATTACATAAATAATAATAATTAAATGGTAATTCATATATTCGATATGAATTAACGGAATATAACGGATAAGTTTGGATGTAATTTGAGATTTCCAATAGACTGGAATTTTGGAAAAAAATGTTCATGGCTATATTTTTCCTGACATTTTAACCTTGCAAAATATTACGAATGAAAAAAAGAAATATAATGTACATTACATTTATTGCTTCATGCAAGAAACATTTTGTTTAATATAAAAAAGTGCATTTGTCTGCCAAGAGAAATAAGCAAATAAAACCATAGAAAAAATATTACATTACAAACTATTTAGAAAAATCATTTGTCTCATAATAAATACTTGCGGACAAATCATATTTTCTTTCAGTTTCCGGCTGTAGTTGTCACATTTCTGGACAATCCATTATGTGTTGCCTTCTAGTATGTTCTATGAAATAATGTAAATTTTTTCTTCTCTCTCGCATTTTTTTCACCTTTAGATTTTTACATAAATCTTTTCTATACTATATTTCACTTTTATTTTACTATATCCGTGCGTTAATTCACTACAAATATATTTATAAATAACAATTCTGAATCAAAATTGGTGTTAGGAGCTAAATTTAAAAATTCTTATCATTTTTTTTTTTTTGTCACATGTAACTTGACAAGTAGTAAAATGCCAGTCATGTTTGACAATATATTGCAAATATTTCGCATTTTATACATGATACCATTTATTTTAGCTTTCGACATCGAATAGTGTTAACAGTTAGCGATATACAGCTATTATTTAGAAAGATACGGAAACACTTGTTATGTTTCAAATACATAATCGTCCATTTAAATCACGTTAATTTCCACTACGGTTTTTTAAAATAATTTTTCCAGTATTTAGGTTATAATTTTATAATTTTTTAAGTGTTAAAAATATTATGTAGTGTATATATCTATATATATATCTATCTATATCCACATCTCTCTCTCTCTATCTATCTATCTATATATATATATATAAATATATATATAGAGAGAGAGACTTATACATACATATATGACATATTACTGTCGACTTTTGTGACATCCCGGCGAAACACTTACATATCGACGAAAATGTAGTGTAGTAATCAATGCCAAAGGTTTTGCCTACCTCACTTACCATGAGACAACTGGACGCTGTCGTGGCGGCGAATAGAAAACAGACTCAATACCCATTGCAAGAAATTTCCATTCAATAATTAATAGAGGCAGTATAAACTTACCTAGTTTACTGGTAAACACATTTCGCAAACAACTCCAGTAAGGTTACCCATCGAGTCTCAGAATATCGCTGGATCACTTCATAATAACTATATGAGGTTACATGGTATTAGAATCTACACATTAAAAATCGAACCACCAAGTGACGGGGTGATTAAACAAACGAGAAGGGTAAAAATTCTGGGCTCCTAGTCGATGCAACCCTATAAATACTCAAAGAAACAGAACGCGAACGAATACATTACGAGTGAAAAAAAAGCAACACCGTTAAAATAGATGGAAGGACAGGACGAGAGGCATCCTACGATAGCTGTTTAGCTCGATATATGTTTAGCTCAGTTGTGAACTTAACTTATATTTTCCTTTGCAATAATCTATTGTCACTTTATAATATCTCCCAACTAATATCGTACAGCAGAATATCTGTATCCCATTCTTTTTTTCAGATGTTACAAATGTTGACCAACAAATGCATTACCCAACTTTCTAAAAGAATTTTCTATAACTTTATTGAGTGATTTCTTAAGTACTTTATAAATGGAAGATGCAATATAACACTGAATTATTCTCCTTATCTATCACATAACATGTTTTATTACTCTAATAGCAACGATAAGAATTTCGTAAACTATTTTTGTAACTATTCAACCAATATGATTCTGATATAATTTAAAGACCCTGTCTATTGACTATTTTTTATAAAAGTAGCCGAAGAAATGACTATACTAACTGCCAGAAACTGATTGAATGATTAGCCAAAACACGCAGAATTGTATTTGCCTGTTACAAACAGATAATCAGTGATTTATACTAGGCAATCTAAAATCTGGAGAAAATGTGTAACCTAAAGTACAAAATACTCAAGAAAAAAATTAACCCTTAAATGCCGGGTGTTGCTTTTCGGCAACATACCCAATTTAGGCTCTAAAATAATATTAGAATAATATTGAAGCTATAATGCCTAATTTTGCCAATAAAATACATTCTGAAAATATTATTAAATCGATTTTCAACATGTAGATGGCAACACTTGTGCTGTTTAAAAATAAAGATATATTTATTTTTTCAATTGTTGCTACTTGTTCTTTTAGTTTTGTTTGAAAGCTTGCGAAATACCCTATTTTGTTCTGCAGTGAGCAAGTAAAATTGATTTCTTATTATAGTTCCTAAAATTCTTATGTGCTTAATGTTATAGAATTTTATCAAGGAAAATTATTTTTTGAATTAAAAACCAGTATTGCCGATTAGTAACAAACTGTTTGTTTAGCCGTAAACAATACTTAAAACAAAATATGATTTTTAAAAGTATTTTTCACAGGATTTATTTAAAAAATTAAAGCCGAAAAACATTATTACAATGATTTTTGAAAAATCAGGCATTTAAGGGTTAAAATATACGGTCTTCCCCAAATATTTTAGTTTTATTTGATAAAATACAAAAGAAGACTTTATTTTCAAAATGTATTAGAAATACTTGTGATTTCATTTCTGCCCAACTCTGATGTTGATGAAACCAACATTATTTTTCGAGTCATAATGTTTTGTATAATGTATTCCTTCATTATAAAATCAATTATCACTAAAAGTAAGTCAAATGTTGCTTTATTCTGTTCAAAAATCTATTTCTTCTATCTGCATATTCTACATAAAGTATGTTATAGTGAAACTCATAAATTCATAATAATTTCATTACATTCGAAAAATCAAAAATATACGCAGAAAACTATATTTCTTCATCGATCATAATGTAACGTCATCATTTTAAGTACTTGTGTTCACAATTTATAAATGTTACACACTTCATTTTCAATTCCAATCACGCGATGATAAAATCCAATAACATATTTAAATAACATGAAAACCCGAGTGCATTTACTTCCATTAGTACGAACATCGGAGAGATAAAGCAAATGCGTAAACACTTTTCAATGAATTTGGAAAATGTTAATAACGCTCTGAAGGGTTAAAGTTTAATTTTAGTCTGATTTGTGGTAACAAAATAAGTAAGAAAAAAACAAACAGATGTTTAAAGTGATTATCTAACATTTTATGAAATCTTTCGTTTCTATGACTATTTTAGTGGTAATGTATATATAAAGAGAATAATTCTATGCAATCTTTAGTTTCTACGTATACATGGTGTCCGAAAAGTCTGGAAACGGTAAAAAAAATCGAGAAATACAAAGCAGATTGAAAAACGAAAATATACGTGTTAAATATTTTTAAAAAAGGTACTCAGTGATACCAAATTTGACCCCCGCAACCGAACCCCCCCCCCCCCGGGGGGTCAGAGGGGGTCCAACTTTGAAATCTTGAAAATAACCTCACTTTTTTATTGCAGATTCAGATTCCACAGACAAAAATACGTAACTTTTGTATTTAACATTTTTTTCGGATCCTCATTGATCACGGTGTAATCGAGCATATTCCACAGATACATATTTTGGTTTTCCCAACTTGGTTTTGCCATCTCGAAATCTTATTGGCCAGAACTTTGGTCGTTAAAGTGGCCGTCTTTTGCCGGAATAGTGTTTCATGAAAACCATCAGTCGTGGTTGTTTCGATGACGCTTTATATGTTTTTTTTGTTTATTTTTTTCATAAAAAGTAATAGAAATATGTTAAATTAATACTCTGTTTGCAGATTGTTTTTATCCAGTCAATCCTTTCTAAATAATAAACTGCGTATTTTGACTTTTTAACGTGTAAATATACACCTTTCCTCCCAAACAGAAAAAGGATAATCTTTCTTATTTGGGGGCGAGGTGTGGAGATAATCTGTGTTTTGATGGCTTCTGCTGTTTTTTTTTTAATATCATCTAATTCAGGAGGCTGATGCGGGTCTACAGTTTTTATTATTATTATTATTATTATTATTAATGTAGAATAACATATAGGACAAATTACAAATTACAAAAAAAAAAAAAAAAAAAAAAAAAAAAACCTTTTATGCTGGCTGAGCGAAGGATGGGGAAGTAGAGTAAATTTCAGTGGTGTGGAGTTATATATTTTTATGAGTGATTAGTTACTGTAACTCCAAAATATCAAGTCGGGCAGATTTTTTTTCAATAATTCTTATAAACGTAATAATTTTTTGCAATTTAAAATATTTTTCAATTTAACATTTTTTACCATAATTTTAAAATTAATAATTTTAAATAATTGAAAATTTTTGATCTTTTAAAATTTTCATTTAAGAAATAATTAAACACTTTAAGCTCTCTTGATTATTTCCTGCGGGAAACGACGCTTTAATTTTTATAGGGGAAGGATGATGTAGAAAATTGTTTAATTATTTATTTATAATTATAATAAAATATCAAATGGGACAAAATACAGGGTGTCCGAAAAGTTTGGAAATGGTCGAATAACTCAAGAATAAGAATGAAAAGCGAAAAAATATGTGTTAAATATTTTTTAAAAAGCTATTCCGTGATACCAAAGTTGACACCGCACCCCGACCACCTGGTGGTCAAAGGCGTTCCAACTTTAAAATCTTAAATGATAATCCCAATTATTTACTTCAGATTCGGATTCTACGGAAAAAAAAATGCACAACTTTTGCTTTTAACGTTTTTTTTTTTCGAATCTTTGTAGATGACGGTGTAATCCAGCAAAATGAGTCAGATACATATTTTGTTTTCTCAACTATATTTTGCAATTACGAAATGTAATGGGCCAAAGCTTTGTCGAAAACTATCAATGGAGGTTGTTTAGAAGACAAAAATGACTTATATGCTTTTGACATGAAAGTTAACAGAAATATGTTGAATTAGATTTCTATTTGTGTTTTTATTTTATCTATTCAATCCATTCTAATCAATTAACGTGCGTTTTTTGATATTTTAATGTGTAAACATGGCCCTTCTCTTCCAAACAGAAAAAAAAGATAATATTCGTTATTCGGTAGAGTTAAGCGTGGTTATACGGCATTTTGATGGCTCCTACTGTTTGTTTATATATATATATATATATATATATATATATATATATATATATATATATATATATACTCTAAATCCTGGTGACTATATGGGTGCATTGGATTTTTTTACTATTACTATAGAGTAACATAGAGGATAAAATAAAAAGAAGTGCATATATTTTTTGAGTGTGCGGGCGGAGCAAAGAATAGGGAAGTAGTTTAAATTTCAGCTGATGTTGGGATTGGAGATTTCGATCATTGATTAGTTACTGCAACCAGAAAATAACAAGTATGGCAAAAAAATAAATAAAAAAAAATCGATAATTCTAATGAATGTAATAAATTTTTTGAAAATTAATGTATTTTATCAATTTAACATTTTTCTTTTCATAAATTTAAACGATAGAAAAATTTTGATATTTAAAACTTTTTAATAAAAAAAAATAATTTAACTCTTTAACTCTGTCGGGATTTGTGAGGCACATATATTCATCGTCAAAAGGTGCATGTGGAATTTGTTTTGGGCACCATTAATAAATGAATAATAATATTTGACTTTTTTAATTAAATTATTTTTTGGTATTTCACAATTAAAGGGGACAGTTGAAAAAACACGTGACATTCCAAATAAAATTTGTGTACGCGATGCGGTCTCGAAAGAATTAAGTTTTAATGATTATTTGACGTGGTAGACGACGTTTTAATTTTCATAACAGAAGGATAATGTAGAAAATTGTTTATTTATTATTACCATAAAATAACCTATGTGACAAAAATATAATCTAAAACATAATTGGCAGAAAAAATTAAAAACAGTTCACATGATTTTCTACATTTCCCTAGGAGGGACAATTATTAGAGGAAATATTTGGACCCTCTAATAGCATACGTACAAAATGTAAAATAACAGCAGGGACATATTTGGAAGCAGTAAATGCATTCTTAAAGGATTCTTCAGATTTAGGAAAATCTTGAAAGAGTTGTCTTCGTAATATACCTACTGCCCGTCCCAGATACATACCATCACTAAAGTCATTAAATGAACAGGCATCGCGAATGGCATTGCCAACATCCTTTTCGAAACTGAAAATAATTTCATGTCCCGACTTATCCACTCTCAGACCAGGTATGAATACTAATAGTTGTTCCTTAAGACGTGATCTATTGATATACTTTTCGTCAGTTTGTATTCCCATTTCCATCATGCGCTGAGATACTAATTTTGTAAGATAACAAAGTTTAAACACTGGAGAAGTATTGCTAGATGAGTACATATCTTGCATGTATTTAACCAATACCGTTATAACTGCACCATAAACAACTTCTTTAGGATTATGCTAATCTTCTCTTCGAGAACGTTTAGCAGCTCTTGCACGTGTTAGAAAGCAAGTATTGCATAGTTTATGATATTTGGCATCTAATGCTACTAAATCTGTTGACAATAACTTCAACAGTTTTTCATTTTCCAATTGTACAGCATGATCAAAAATTGTATGACAAAAACCCAATGTGGATGCATCCACAAGTTTATCTTTATCTCTTCTCCTTCATCAGAAAATAGACACACCTTTTTCACATTTGAACATAATACTGATGATCTTGTGAATTGTGATGTAGATGGAGTTTGGTCTGAGCAATGGGATCTGAGCAATTTACATACACATAAAAATTTACAATAATAACATTTGCTACTTAAACAATTATAAAGCCACTGAATTAATTTTCGGATCCCATATACAGGCATGCAAGTGCAACAATGCTTCCAAAAAAGTGAGAAAAGTGACAAAAAGACCAAAATAAGTTGTATATTTCATTCAGTTAGTTCTACTCTCAATGTTAAATTTTTGTTACAAATAAGCTAAACCAATTGAACAATTAAAAAAAATCAAACAATATGATACATAAAACCCATTAAAAATGTAGGTTTCGTTAAAAAAAAACTAAATAAATTTTGAACTTTTTTCATTTTTAAGTTGCAAACATTTGTATTGCAGATTTTTTACTATGCTTATGATGAGTGTGTACAAAATGATGAGGCACATGTAAAATACAAAAAAAAAAAAAAAAAAAAAAAAAAAAACTTTTTAAAAAGGTCTAAGATTTATTTCGATTTCATTTGAAAGGAACCTAAGTTTTTATGGTATTTAAATTATCATATTGTTTAAATTTCGTTTTTATTTTTTAATGTTCATTTTGTTTAACCCTTACCGGCGCGGAGTAATTCTGTTTATAAACTGATGACATGATAGACTGCATCAGACGTTATAAACGAGTTTATTGGAAAATACAAACTTATTTATTTTCAAGTAGGTTATAAATGAAAATTTTAATTAAATATTCTGGGTGCCAGTAAAATAAACATTAGGTGTCCTTTTTTTAAGGACACTGCCAGCAAAAGGGCTAACTTATTTGTTACAAAACTTTAACATTAAACGTCGAACTAACTGAATGAAATATATGAATAAACGTACCCTTCTCGGGCTTAAAAAATGCAGGAAAAAAAACTAATTTGTTTTTAATTTGTTCTGCAAATAACGTTTTCGTTTATACATTTTTTCACATTTGTTATATTACTGTAATAATTATTAAATAATTAAACAATTTTCTACATTTTCCTTCCCCCATAAAAATTTAAACATTTTCTACCCCGGGAAATAATCAACAGTGCTTAAAGAGTTGAATTATATTTTTAATTTAAAAGTTTAAAAGATCAAAAATTTTCAATTGTTTAAAATTATTGGGTAGTTTGGAAATTCGTGTCCGTTTGGGAAAATCAATTCGTACTGGAAAATTCTATTATGAATTATTAGACATTGATTCCGATATCTAATGTCTAATAATTACCGGGCAGGATATACCGGTACGAATTGATTTTCCAAAACGGGCACGACTTTCCGAACAACCCAATAATAAATGATAATGACCCAATAATAATTATGAAAAAAAAATATTAAAATGGAAAAATATATTAATTTACAATAAAGTATTACATTTATTAGAATTTTCGAATGTTTTCTGCCCTACTTACTAGTCATTAGTAAAAAAAAAAAATATATTAAAATGGAAAAATATATTAATTTACAAAAAAGTATTACATTTATTAGAATTTTCGAATATTTTCTGCCCTACTTACTAGTCATTAGTTGCAGTAAATAATCAAGCATCTAAAACTATAATCCCTCCCCCCACCTAAAATTTACGGTACGCTCCGACAGCACAAAAAGATTTTATATGTTTGTTTGTTTTTGGTCCTATATGTTATTATATAGTAATAATTTTTAAAATCTCATACACTCCCATCCGATACCGAATTAAATGATTTTTGTAACAGCAGAAAACATCGAAACACAGAATATCAACACACCCCGACAACAAATAATGAAGACTATAATTTTTCTGTTCGGTAGGAGAGGTGCTTATCTACTCGTTAAAATGTCAAAATACGTAGTTTGTTATTTAAAAATGATCGTCTGGATAAAAAGAAATGCAAATAGAAAAATAATTTAATATATTTCTAATAATGTTTATGGAAAATGCTTATAAAGCGCCATGAAAACAATCTCCACTGATGATTTTCGAGAAACACTATTTCCGCAAAAGACGCTTTGACGTTAAATGTTATGGCCAATCATATTTCGAGATGTCAAAACCTGGTTGGGAAAACCAAATTATGTATCTGTTTTATTTGCTCGAATACACCGTGATCAACGAGGATCCGAAAAAAATTTTAAATACAAAAGTTACATATTTTTGACCGAAGAATCCAAATCTGCAATAAAAAATGGGAGTTATCATTCAGGATTTCAAATTTGGACCCCCTCTGGTCCCCGGAGGTCGGTTGCGGGGGTCAAATTTGGTATCACTGAGTAGCTTTTTTTAAAAATATTTAACATGTATATTTTCGTTTTTCAATCTGCTTTGTATTTCTCGACTTATTCGACCGTTTCCAGACTTTTCGGACACCCTGTATAATACGAGAGAGAAAACTAAAAAGAGTGATACTGTTGTTCCACTTTATTTCTTCTGAGGTGATAAATTTATTATTTATTGTCAATTCTAAATATAATATATTGAATTAACTTCATTACTTCCCAAGAAGATATCAAATCAATTGCAGACGTTTTTCTCAATTTTACCGTATCTGCAGATGCTACCTTGTGTATTTTAGTTTACATGATACATTTAACATAAATTCATACCGATACTAATAATTATAGTTATTTTAAAAGAACGTTAATTTTCAAATAATCTTTTAAAAGAAGCATTCAATATACTCTAAAACTACTTTGCCTAACTGTAGGATGATAGAAATGACGTTTTTTAAATACTGTGTTTAAAACTAAGTGAAGAACAGTTATATATATCACGTTATTTAAATTTCGAGAGGATTAACGTAAATAACATCTGGATCAATAACTCTTTTCAGGTTATATTGTACTTATCTTTCTTTTCATAGAATCCCATAATGGATTTCATTAGAAGATTGATAGAGAAACTTATATTCTGAAATAAAAATAATCAGTTCCTCAGTACCACTTCATTCAAACAGTGGATTACTAATTCTAAAAAAAATACATATCCAAATTAGAGACCTTAGTGATTTATAGCTAAATCTTAAACTGACTGTGGAAATACCTGTAATGAGTAAAGAAAGTAATTAAATGTTTTAAGAGTTATAAAAAAAATTAATGACTAATTACTTGGAATTGAATTTTTTAAAACAATCTAATCGATTTAATGTATGTATTTTTTTCTTATATTTTATTCCTTCTAAATGCTTTCTTAGAATTTAATTCAGAAAGAATTATTCATTATAGTCTTTTTTTTCAATGAAGATATATTTTAACTGAATAGATTTCTTTTAACATGCAAAGCAAATAATATAATATCTACAATTTTAAGACCATAATTATGCTTATATTTATGGTTTCATTTAGAAATTCATTCAAATAATCAAGTGACTCATTCTATACTTTTCCAAAAAAGATTTCCTTCTAATGTGAATTATTTTTTGGCCCTGATCGTGATTTATATATGAATCTTAAACGGGTTGTGCAAATACCTGTAATGAGTCAAGAAAGAAATTAAATATTATAAGAGTTATAAAGGAAAATTAACAACCCATTACTTCTGATTGAATTTTCCTTTAAAGATCCAATTTGTTTAGATTAAAAAAATTTTTCCCACATTTTTTCCTCCTAATACTTTCTAAGAATTTAAGGCAGGAATAAATATTCATTCTGATATTTTTTTATGTAGAGAAACATACTGTGACGTTTCATCTGAGCTGATGCAAATACCAGATGACCACTTAACGTAGTAAACACTTTTTATTTGGGCCATTCAGATGCCTAAACTATAAATTGCATATCAATGCATTCACGATCTCCAGATGTGGAGTTGTAAACTGATTTTAATGATGTAAATAAATTCTCGGTGAAAAGTGCTGACTGGCACTTGGAGAAATAAACATTTTTAATAAGATTAATCAGACTCCCACGAGGTCAGATATTAAGCCTGACTGAAAAGTCGAAGAGGGCCTCGTGGAGGAGATGCGTTTCTGTTACGTCGGAGGACGGTCGGTTTTGGGCCGACCAGAGAGGAGCGAGCAAGCTCCGTTCGACTTCATTTTTTTTATGTGTTCCTGTGATTTTTTATGTATACTGTGTTGTGTTGTCCTAGCGCGAATTAAAAAAGTTTTAAAATGATCGCCAGTTCTTCTGAGTTAGATGTCTAAGTCTTTGATAGCTTCTGTTTTTTTTCACGTTACAATACAAAGATATTTATATAATATCTATTATTTTGATACTATAATTAAGCTTATATTTATTGTTTAATAAATGAACTTATTCCAAATTCATAATCAAATAAATCAACTTATACTTTTCAAAAAGGTTTGCCATGCAATGTTAATTATATATAGCCCTAAAAGAAATGAAGATTTATCCAGTTCAATGCAGTGTAATCTGTTAGATTTTTTATCAGAAAATGAAGGAGCTCTTAATGCAGTTCTTAAACATAAGCCAGAACTGTTTAAAGAAATTATTTACAGGAGAAAAAGTAATTCGCATTCAAAATTTATTTATGTATTTCAATTATTAATTTCTTTGTGCTTAAATACGATCCAATATCTCATACGTAAGTCACATTCAGAATATGTTTCGCATTTTATACTGCATAAAGTGATGCATATAAGCAATGTAGGATTAATTATTATTCTTTTAAGCAAAATTATCTTGTTTTCAAGAAACATTATGATTTACTATTATCCAAGGAAATTTATATCATTTTTAGGGTACCGTTCTTAAAATGTAAAAACGGAACCATTATAAGATAACTCCTGTGTCTCAAAGACATTTTACATGTAATCTATGGAACGTGGAAAGATTATATTGTGGAAAGTAATAAAAACTGTCGACACACATCTTTACAGATTATTAAACATTCACAAATATATTTTGGGACAAAGTATAGGTGCTAATTAAATTACTTGGAAAAAAGAATCTTGTCTTTGTATATCGTGTGGTACATCGAGTGAAATCTTTCGCAACGCTGAAATCAGAAATACATTTCTTTTTATTTTAAGTATTATATTTTTAGAGATATTGTCGAAAATGTAGTGCAGAAATATGTCCACCACATCTATTTTTTAATGAAACTAAAATTATGAAAACATTAGAGGTAGTAGACATTAATTTAAACCTTGCAAAAAAACTATAGCGATTGCCCTATGTCACATAGTGTTTGAGAAAAGCGCATTTCTCCGTTACACACAAATTCGATTTGCAGGCGTTCAGCAAAGTTGTTGAGGAGCGCTGGACGTATCTATCGTAGCAGAAGTATAAATGTATTGTTGATAATGATTTAAGAAAATAAATCGTCAGTAATTAGCCGATACATTAACCCTTAAAGACACGGACTGTTTGGATATAATTAGTGACAGGGGCGGCATACTCTATATGAATCATTGGCTTTTAAAGTCTAGATAACAACTTTTAATGATATATTTGTATAATACAATGCCCAGTAGCAGCATAAAAGCAATAAATGTCAAATTGTTAAAAACAGATTAATTTAATTAGAATTAGTCACATAAATACTATTGTATTAGCGACTAGTTTGCATTGAGTGGATCTCTCCATACGCCACTCGTGTCTTTAAAAGTTACTTAAAAACCTATATCGGAAAACGCGGCACGGACCAATGCGGCGTTGAAGATTGTGATCTTCTTTCGAAGCGCGCTTAGCATAATGCCAATGCCAATTTTAAACTTAGAACAAGGGTTTTGTTTTAGCTACACTGTAAAAAAGAAAAGGTTATTACTAAGTTGAATTTAGTTTTATGAAATGCCAAATGGAGTTTAAATATGCACTACTTTTATTGTCTGTACCGAATTAAGTTTATACGAACAGATTAGGATGAGATTAAAAAATATAATTATACAAAATAGCAATATTTGATATTATTTAGACTTCATATCTCTTTGAACATTTATGGTATACCCATTCATATTTTTCTAGTACAAACAGCTATACCCAAACCTACGTTGTATAGTTTTGTTCGGTTTTATTATTCTGTTAGAAAAATAATAATAATAATAATAATAATAATAAAAATGATAATAATAATAATACAGTTAATTAATAATTCATATATTTATTATACGGAACCCTCTGAGCGCGAATAATACTCGCACTTGACCTTTTTTTTCATATTCCGGCATAAATTAAATAGATATATACATATATACATTTCATAGATGAATAACTCTACATACATTAAGGTAACACTGTAGCAAGTTTTGTATCGCACACATAGGTTTTACTGATTTAGAAGATTCCTTTAAAAATTGCTTTTCGACATGACTTAGTCAATCGATTAAACCATCATGTTTAGAAATTTTGTTTTATTTATTTATTTTTGTATTATATAGTATGGTATACATTCTTGTTTCATAAAAATAATATGTAGTTTAAATAGAAATATTTGACCATATATTATTATTATTTTTTATAACTAGCAAATTTCATTGTCCTAATGGCTAAAAGCTAAATTCAAAATAACTATGTTTCTAATTATTAAAACTTTTATCCAATTTTTCTAATATATACTGCTAATAATATAGAAAATTTCATCTAAGTTCTTAAAATATTTATTTACTTTATTATATCACATTTAAATTAATTATTGCCATCAGTCTCTACAATGTATTTTACTACATGCCATTCAATAGCATATACTTTGCTAGTGAATAATGTAAATATTTTGGAAAGCGTAAACAGAGGGTACTGTTATTTTATACTGCATAAATCGCATAAATAGCCTTGACGATATTTTAACGCTTTTCATATCATCTTTCGAATATAAAGCATTATCCTCGTGTTCTGAGGTAAAGAAATTCTGTTCGTAATTTCTATTTATTCGATCTTCCTGCATGTCGGGGAAGGGGGTGGCGAGGAGTAACAGCAATTTCAAACACGTACCGGAAACATTGGATATTGATTCACAACTGTTATTTTATATTTCGAAAACAACGGAAACAGAATATTCTGTGCTTTTTTAGTATTCCAATTAGCTATATTTTGATGATGTTGCTTTTCGGGAAAATTAATCTTATTTGTCAACAGCGATTACAATAAAATGCCGTTTCACTTAGTTTCCTCTAGAACGACCATTTTATAATTCAACTACTGCCAATACTAAAAGAATATAGTGAATCATTAACTTCATTAGTTTCCAAGACGACGCAAATGAAGTGCAGAAAATTTCCTCATTTTACCTCATGTGCATTTGCCTCTTAATTATGAGGGGATTAACGCAAATTGTATCGCAATCAATAACTTTTCTCAGGTTATATTATAACTATTAACCTTTTTACAAGAATCCCATAATAAATTCAATTATAAGGTTAATAGAGAAAACGATCAGTACAACTTCATTCAAAGAGTGAATTGATAACTCTAATAAAAAATATCCACATTAGACTCATTAGTGACTTATATATAAATCTAAATCTATCTGTGCAAATATCTGTAATTAGTCAAGAAAATAATTAGATATTTTAAAAGTTATATAAAGGAAATGAATTAGTGATTACTTAGGATACAATTTGTCTACAAAAATCTAATTTTTCACTATTGAAAGATTTTTCTTTTTTGCATATTTCCCTTCTTAATACTTTCTTACATTTTAATGCAGAAATACTTGTTCATTAAGATCCTTTTTTTATGAAGAGATTTTTTTATATATATATGAAATGGATTTTTTTAATCATATAAAGAAAATAATACAATATCTACGATTGTAATATTATAACTCTATTTATATTTATGGTTTAATTTAGAAATTCATTTAATATAGATAGTCAATCAGATAATTTTATATTTTTGAAAAGGAATTTTATTACAATATTTAACATTTTTATTTCTGAAAGCACTTAAGATTTATAAGATTCGATGTACTGTAATTTGGTAGTTCTTTGCAGTAAAATGAACGAGCTTTTAATGTAGTTTTTAAACATAAGTCAAAACTGTTTGAAAAAAATAATAATTCACAGGAAAAATTAAACTTAGTCTTTAAGTTATTAAGTTCATTATGCCTAAATGCATTCCAACATCTCATATGTTAGTCACATTCACTATGTTTCAGATTTTATACTGCATAAAGTGATATATATATAACAAAGTAGAATTAATAATTATTATTTTACGGAAAATTATTTTGGTTTCAAGAAACATAATGAATTATTTTTATCTGTGAAAAATTGTATCATTTATGATTTATTTTTTCCCTCGTGTACAGTAGTTAGTTCCAAATAATAGCAAACGTTCAAAATTTTGCCCAGAAGCCTCTTGACCAATAAAAGTTCATTCCTCAGATGTCGTTACTCAATTTCAAATGTACTCAGTTATAAACGAATGAAAATATCAATATTAAGACAACTAATTTTCATAATTTTCCTTTAAACTTTCTTTTAAATAAAATTTCCTTATTATGAAAATAAATTCCATGAAATTAATAGTAATAAAAATTATAAATGTAAAATGTATTTAATGTTATTTTTTATTTAATCATATTCATTGTAAAAGCACCGTAACTATCCAATAAACTCTATTTCGAAACGTGCTACCTTTCCTCACTTTTATACTGGTGTCTGAAACATACCTTCACTACATTGACATCGACAGGATTATTTAACATTTAACCCTTATCAGGTTTGACCGTTCCAGGTGCGTGCAGGACGAGTTTCTTTGTTTCGTTACTAAAAGTTACTTTTTCTCTAGATCTATTTTACCATTAATTTGCCTACCATTGTCCGCCAATACATTTAACATCTCAGATCTTACGAATTTTTTTTTAGATCTTCGTTGGTGCATATTTCTGCCTTCCTACAAGCAAATACACTATTGTTTATTCTCATGTGTACTTTAGATACCGCATATCCGTATTCAATTATATATGAAAATGCATTTAGAAATATCTTTGAGAAAAAAATTAAAGTAATGGTTGAAAAATCCTTTTTAAAATTATAAATGTGAAAAATATATAATGGCTATTACTATCCTTTTTAGTTTAAACTTGTTTCCATTAGTTTATTAACGGCATGCACATTATATGCAAAGTACTATACAGTTTTAAAAATAATATTTCTTTTAGTTAAATTAGTACATATTTATATAGAAATACGTCATTTGTGATAAATACGCGTTAGACCGACATACTCGATGGATCAAGTAATAACTGAAATATGGTGGAATATTAGATTAAAGATACAAAACTGAACCAGGATTTCTTTAGTAAGATTATATTATTAGAAAATTATAGGTTAATATTCTTTATCGTGTTCAGCACCTTATGTTGGTACCTTTGATGATCGATGAAAATACCACAGTAGGTAAGATATAATTAATTATATGACATACACAAATATGACTTTTATACTTTTTTCAGAAATGTTTTTAAATTTTAACTAAATTCGTTCACTAAACAAAAGGTTTATGGACTAGATGGGCCTTCCATGTCATATATGTGATCCGAATGAAGTATTTTTTATTATTTATTTTCTACATATCTGTAAACACACATTCTATTGTACAGTCGAGGAAAAAAAAGTACCCCCCCCCCCCCCCCCCCCACACACACACACTAACTCCGCAACAAATTATCGTAGAAGAAAGTTACTGGTACCGAACGATTGGAAGTAAAGTGTACTTTTAAATGATGTATAAAAAATTTGCTTAGGAGGCCATCTACATATTAAAATGAACCCTAACATTGTTTTTCCAATGGCAATACCCAATTCTGACAGCATAAATGAACTCTACACCCTTCAATTAGCGTAAAAACAAATTTTTATGCAATTCGTACCATAAGTTTCCGAGAAATTAATTATTTTAAAACGAGCGTATTTTAAGGGCTGCATCCAAATTGAAGATGGCCACTCGATTGCTAACCGAGAGAGCCCCCTTCTTGATCAAGGCACCTTAAGCAGTTAATGAAGCCTGTTAGATAACAAGGCAGCAGTAGAAATTTTAAAATATCTACTCATTTTTATCATAGACGGCCGCTTAAACCATCATTTTGCCGTTTTTTAAGCATAATTTGAAAACTATTTGGAAGAAAAATGTGAAATTTTGGATTTTCATAAAGCAGGACTTAATAAATCTAAATCCATCAAAAAAATTGTAGGTTGCAATTCATACTTTTTTCGAATATTAATTTCATAATTCATAATTCATATCATGAAGTTATAAAAATTACAAATTCAGCGTATTTATGTTTGGGCACATTAGTTTTATTGCTATACAAAAAATTAGCACATTAGGAGCATAATTTCAGGAGATTTAAATAAAAATATGAAAATGTAATTTAACATTAGAAGCACTAAATTTTGAATGCTTATAATTCAAAAACTTATCATTTAAGTGACTTGAAATTTGGTGTCTAGGCATAGTTTGAACCGAAGATTTGAAATATCTCGTTAAAATTGGGTATTGCTATTGAAAAAAATGAGGTTTGGGTTCGTTTTAATATGTAGATGACCCCCTAAGCATATTTTATATACATCATTTAAAAGTAGACTTTATTTTAAATCGGTCGGTACCAGTAACTTCCGTCTACGATAATTTGTTGAAGAGTTAGTAGGAGGTGTTTACTTTTTTTTCCACGACTGTACATTATTAAAATATATTTTATTATTAAGAAAAATTTTATAAAAAAATGAAAAGCTTTATAATCATATAGACAGGCCAAATTAACGTGAAAGATGAAAACTGATTGCAAAGCTATGATTTTAATTGTTGATTATGTTAATAATTATAACAATGAAGTTGATAAAAAAAATTCCCAAAATAAGTGAATTTATTTTATAAAAAATGTGGAAATATTCATTTTTTGACTGTATACTTTAGAAATTCCGCATCATACCTAAAAAAATAGCCTGTTTGATAAACAGCACATTACTTTTCATTCAAAATATTGAAATCCATTTCACAGTTTTAGCCTTTTGTATTAACGACGGACAAGAATACTTAAGCTTTTATATTACAGAATGGTGTCGTTTTCGTAGACGACATGAGAAATGTTCGAGAGCACAAATTTACTCTGGTGTACGCATTTCAGGACTAGCGAACTTATGTATATTTGAGTTTGTATCAGCTTAACAGTATATATATTTTTTCTAATTTCAACAGTATACATATATATAATCTCCGTAATTATCGGTATATGTATCCATGTAAGTCCATCTATATGAAGGTCTGTGGAAAAAAAGAAAATCATAACTATAAAATAAATTGCTAAAATTAAATGAAAAGTACTACGCTAAAAAATATAAAAACATGTATCAAAACATTATTTCTAAATTAGTTTATTTATACGTTTAGGACATTGGGATATACATTAATTTTTAAAACATACATTTTTAGAAATTATTCGGTTAATTTGCTATTCGACAAATGTGTTATTATTTCTATATCTCACACTATTTTCATACTGATATTTTCGACGGACGATTTATCTTATCATATATCAAAAGAAAAGTATCAGAAAATGTTGTATGCTCCGAACACTTTTCTTTCTTTGATCGCCTTTGATAGTACCGAAAATGTGTTATATTTAATGGAGTAGACTGTTTTGGAAAGGTAATGGCATATATTATCCATTAAGATGAGAGACAAATGTTTTTTTTATAAAACGAACATTAATCAAGAGAATAACTCTTTCTTTCTTTAACCAATGTATAACATTAATATAAGCGCTTATTTTTTTCCTATATGAAACATGTTATTATTAGTGATTTTTCTTTTCATATTTGTTTATCTTCGTTATAAGAGGTGGAAAAAAAAACCTGGCCGTAGAAAAATAAAATTTTTACCATTTAATATCGAGTGTTAAAATTAAAATGTGACTTTTTTATGATTTAAGGCGCATATAAACTCTTATTCATCATTTTGTTTAAAGATATATTGATGTAACGTACCTCGGTATTCATGTGATTCATACATGTTTATCTTACAGCCAGATAGTGCTTTATAATGATGGAGAGAAATTTGCAAGAGATTATATCAAAATATGTATGCGGAAATGTTAGTGTAGGCCTAATGTAAGTTTTAAAAAGTATCTTAATATCTTTACTTATGTTTCTAAGTTTCGCGTGGTAATCCTGATAATCTGTGTAGATATTGCTTAAATTTCTTTAATTCTAACGGAAAAGATGAAAAATTTTGTTTCATTCATAATATGGGAATTCAGAAAATTTTCTAATTTCAACATGCGTTGAAAAGAAAATTGCACAATCGAATAAATAGTTTAAATATAAATTATGAAATACTAAAGTTTTGCTATGAAAGTCTTAAATAACCACAGTGGCTTGATATTTTTTACAATTCAAGTCGAACCTGCCAAATGAACTGTATATTTTATGAAACTTATACTATATAATTAACTATAAGAAAAGTATACACGTTTGTTTGGCCGTTTTACCGATATTTTGGAATATTTCATCAATTTTACTTAAGTGTTTTTTTGCTTTTTATAGATATAAATTTTATTTTTGTTATAAAGTGACATTTATAAAAGAATATAGCTTAAATAATAAATATGAGTATATGTTTTTCTTTTTTTTTTTTTTTTTTTTTTTTTTTTTTTTTTTTTTTTTTTTTTTTAACATTAGTAGAATTCGAACTAGTTCCTATCTACTTATTTCCCCGAAATTTTAAAATTCTATGACTCTATTTATAATACACTTAATAATTTATATTTAGTCTCAAATTTAAGAGACAGTTTATAAGATTTTTCTTTTTTTCTTTTTTCTTTTAATCGACGTTTTGCTCTTCTGGCTGGTATCTTAGTTTCTGTAATTAGTTGTACAGTTTGGAGAGTTTATTATTTGCGTTTGTTTAACCATTTGAATTATATTTCTTGAAGCATGGACTGGCAGAATTGCTGATGTTACTTTTTACGATGTTACTTTGTCGATGTAATTTTTAAGAATAAAACCGGGAAAAGATTATTTATAAGTAGAGAAAAAGTAAACTTTTAAGTGCAATATCACACTATCATATAGTATATTCCATCGAGAATAATTTCTGGTTCTATGTTAGTATATTTGGATTTTGTATAACCCATATCAATGTTTCTCTATGCGTGTGTTCTTTATATGTTTTAATATTTCATAACTGCACTTTAGGGAATAACATTTATTAAAACTGTATAACATTTATTAAAACCGTATAACATTTATTAAAACCGTATAACATTTATTAAAACTATATCTTATTCTTGTATTTATATGATTCTTATCCAGTCAAAAAGTAATATGACTTTTCTTAAAATGTAGGTAAAAAAGTGGAACAGTTTAAATAGAATTTCTTGTCTTTTCTTTATCGATGAAATTCTATATATTTATTTTTTTTTCAATTGGGTTAATATTTTTATAGTGGACTAGATTTTCTAATACCTATAGAGTTTGAAACTTAAAAGAAATACAATGATCGTGAATTTTTGGAAGAAAAATAGAAATTAATCTAAATGTACTATTTAATTTTCATTTTAAAAAATATAAAAAAAAGGAAATAACTAATTTTTAGTAATAGACTTTTCAAAGTCATTCTACTTTGTGGATAGCAATATCCTGCCTGTCAAGCGTTTATATTCCATGGACTATAAAATATCTGCTGAATGTTTTCAAAAATGTGTTTTGTATATGAGATACAGTGTAATAATAGAAATTATCATTAATAAAAAGCCATTTTTCTTAAATTAGAAAAAAATATACTATTTTTAAAGGATGCAACACGTAATATTAATTGATAAAGATGTCTTTAATGGTAAATGCCTTTAATGGTAACATCCTATATTTCACTTATAATACTGACTTCAGATAATTCCACCACACCACATCTCTCTCAATATACTAGGTGAATCGCGGAATCGTTCTCAGTTGTCGTGTTTCCAGTTGATGGCGACTGAATAGAAGCTAAAACGAAAACAAGACTAATGAGTGGTGTGAAAATATTGTGACTTTTCAGAACATGTCATTGTTAATTGTTGCTTATCGCCATTTGATAAAAAGTAGTGTTTTTCCAGTAACCTTTATTTTTCCTATTTATTATCATACTGCCAGTTTTAATCGATAAAGTTTTTCGCTTCTTTAAGATGTTACATTTCTGATTGGAACACTAATTACAAGCCACCTTATGTTTGGTGTTTTCTCTTTTTGAAAAAATGAGAATTTAAAGAAATAATGACTCTCAACGATTCGCAGAGATGATTTTAATTTCAGGAAAATGCTTGATTATGCATTACACAACTCGAAAATAATATGGTTTTATTTCAAGATGAATGGGTAATAAAAATCACGTGAGCATGTAATACCAACAAAAATCCGGTAGTATCTGACTATGCATTTTCCTGAATAGACAACAACAGCCCATCGAAATGCGCATATTTCCCTCAGAAAAAAGGATGATTAGTAAAATCCAATGTTAGATTTCAAAACGTTATAGTTTACACTACAAAGCTGAAGTGATACCTTCAAAACTTCAACACATTTGAAAATTGAAAGATTATATGGAAGAATGATTCAAGAACACCCCTAATTGGACTTTTATATAATTCCATAAAATTCTGTTTATTCTAAATTTATATTCAGGGGTTATACTAGTATTAACTTGTCTCGTAATGTAAGTTCTGATTTAAACCGAGAGTAGTGTCGCGTCTTTTATTAAGAACGGTAATAGTCGCGCTCGGTCTTTTTGCCGCCTGCTGCCCGCTTACAGAAAATGAAAAAAAAAAATCACTTAATATTCGAACATTACTTTTCAATGAAATTATAAATTTGCATTTTACTTAAATTACAACTTTTTTACATCAGATTTGGAATAATGAGAAAAAGTAAAAATGAAGTGACATTACTGACTGTAACGCAGACTTTTCCGTCAACTTCAGCTTTGTTTGTATAAATGTATCTGAATGAAAAACAAATATGTCTTGTTACTTCACTATGTTGGAGTAGAGACATTTAGTCAACTACATGGCTGTTCTTCATTTTATTTGTAAGAGGGTATGAGTTAAGAGAAGACAATTTTTATTGGCGGAAATAAGACCAACCCGCGACTACTGCCGGATTAATGCATTGGAGAAAAAAATATATGAAGGTTTTTTTCTCTTTTTTATCAAACTATAAATAAAGCATAACGTTTCCATAATTATTAATATTAGTGATCAGTACACAATACATTCACCTGATAAAAACATATACTTAAATCATTTAAATCGTTTATAGAATAGCGCCCAAATAAAGAAAAACAGCCTGCTTTAAATATTTTAATTGGACACTTCCAATCTATTAAAACATCAAGAGAAATATACAGATTTTATCCCCTTATAGTGGAATTCTCGCTTAAATACTTTTAAATTACCCAACATTCTAAAAATCTATAGTAGAAGGACACCAAATTGTAAATTTTAACTCATCTTATTAATTTAATAAAATTGGCATAAAATTGAATGTGTGTAACTAACCATATAATGCAAAAAGTGATTATTTAGATTAAAGCTAAATTGATTTCACACCCCATTGGAAAACATGTTATTCTAATCTTAGATTATGTGTATCTTTCCCAATAATAATTTTTTAAAGAACAAAAGTTAATTGCCTTATCTAAAAAATCTTGAAAAATAGACGAAGCCGATTAACTGTTTTCAATAACATTGGTTTATATAAATGTCATAGCAATTTCTCCAATCCATGAAAAGTTTTAAAAATTCATGTATGAAATTATATAAAGAAAAAAAAACAACAAATGGGTAAGTGTGATCACAGATCGCACAGAGGGTTTCGTTTAATATTCCTTTTAACATTTTAACCTTTTGCAAAATCTTCTAGTTCTACATTTCGCAACCAGGTGGCTCACTCCATTCTAAACAAACCTCTATCTGAACGAAACTCGGAAACTTTACAAACTATCCGTAGATATATTAGTCGAAGGGATCGGGCACATAGCACCCGACATAGGTAGGCGCCCCCTGGCGGTTAAAATTGAAAATAAAATACGTACAGCTATTGTGCATAATATGAAGGAGTGATCAAATTAGTATCGCAAAACATAAAAAGTGCACCCCGCGTGAAAGGGCTGGAAGTTACAGAAGTTCGAGCTCGAAAGGGTAAATATTATAAGACTTTTTGAAAACATTATGATTTTTTATGTAATCACAAGTGTTCTGTTATAAGTATGCAAAATTTCACATCTCCAACTTAATTATGGGTTGAGTTAGAAAAATTGCTTAAAATACACATGTTAGAGCCCAGAGTGGTAAATATAATTTTTTTTCAAAATTTTATGATTTGTCGTTTGATGTGAGGTGTTCAGCTATAAGTATCCAAAATTTCAAGTCTTCAACTTAATTAGGGGCTCAGTTAGAAAAAAAAACCTTAAAATACATAAGTTAGAGCCCAGAGAGGTAAATATAAGAGTTTTTCAAAATTTTATGATTTGTCGTTTGATTAGAGGTTTTCAGCTATAAAAATCCAAAATTTCAAGTCTTCAATTTAATTAGAGGCTCAGTTTGAACAAGAAACTTAAAATACACAAGTTAGAGCCCAGAGGGGTAAATATAAGCCTTTTTCAAAATTTTATGAGTTGTCGTTTGATGGGAGGTGTTCAGCTTTAAGAATCCATAATCTCAAGTGTCAAACATGTACAGTTTCTGGGAACGGGCTCTAGGACAGACAGACAGATAGACAGGCAGACAGACCATCTGACAGAGGAGCGAAACGAATAGGGTTTCGTCAGATGAACGAAACCCTAATGAATGCTACAAATCAGAATTCCTTATTTGACAAAGTATTATGGTGTAAAATACCAAACAAACAAATCTTTATTTATATTTCTTGACCTTAATAATTTTGGTTAGTGATCTGTCCCCAACCCAGCATTTTCTAATATACCATTATTTCTTTATGAATCTTCCCATATATTTAAAAACATAAGATACAACTGGAAGTATCAGAGTATTTAATTTCCTGCCCTGTTGGCTTTGGATTTTAGAACACTTGTGCAGTATATTATTTAAAGAGATATAAACTGCAAAGTAAAGGAGTCATTGTTATAACATGGATATAAATGTAACCATAAAGCTTTATACTCATAAAATGCTGAGCCACTAAAAATCAATCAGTACTTAATGAAATATCTTTAATTGTGAATGCCTCAACGCTATTAAAAGAATTGGCGAGGATTAAGCAAAATACTATCTTAATGTTTTATCTGTTATTTCATAAAACATTAACAGTAAACCTTAAATAAATATATGAAAATGCTATATAAATAATTTATAATTGAAAAGTGTTATTTATCTGGAACAAGACGGGTTTATATATTTCAAATGGCTTATCAGATAGTTAAATAGATAGTTTTCCTTACTCAGTAATTTTCTATAATGGCCTACGTAACAGATCATTTCATACTTTCCAGCAAACTTGCACTGATCTTAAAAATAAGAAAACAAAATTCCCGAAACAAAACCACGACGCGTGATCTGCTGATATTGGAATATATAAAGCACTCATGTACTGTATTTCAAAACATAGCGTGATTAGCAACATAATGGGAAAACCAGCAGATTCATCAGATTTTGATAAAGGTCAATCGTTACGGCTCGACGTCAGAAAACTTCGATATCGGAAAGGGCGCGTTTGGTGGGCTGTGCACGTGTAGTCATTGTGAGCCTGTACCGAAAGTGATGTATGGGTAGTGAAATGAAATGTCTCCTGCGAGCGGTGTGTCGCCGCGGCGCATTGATTCCAGTGGAGAGCGGCGACTGTTACGCACTATTCGTCGTGACCGAAGAGTTGAAACAGCCGAAATAAACAACATATACAACAGTGGCGAACCATACAGTGTTTCTAAACACGCAGTGCCGCGTCAATGCTGCGTATGGGCCTATGCATCTACGGCCTATTCATTCTACGGTCAAAGCACGTCCCTGTGCTAACAGCACGTCATCGCCAGCAGCGCCTGCAACGGGCACGTGAACATCAGATTTGGACCATAGAATGATTGAAGAAAGTTGCATGGTCCGGCGAATCACGTTTTAATGCCCATCACATTTCTGGCCCATCATTTCTGGTCGCGTGTGAATACGCCGATTTCCAACGTTAACCCTGTCTCACGGATGCACAGTTGGATGGAGACAAAACTGTGGCGGCTATATTATTGTGTCGACGATTTTTTTATGGTGCCCATTAGGACCCATTATCCCTATATAACAATCCCTGACGTATGTGCGCTATCTGAACATCGTTTCCGACCAGGTGCACCCATTAATTACAACAATGTTTACGGCGGGTTTTGCATTTACCAACAGTATAATGCACCATCTCATACGGGTCGAATCGTCAGGGATTGGTTCTAGGAGCGTTCTAGTGAGTTTCAAATCACGTCATACCCTCCAAATTCACCTGACATGAATCCAAAAGTACATTTGTGGTTCCAACTGGAAATCCCAATTAATGCTGCCACGCTACCAATATACAAGAATCTCAGGACCAGTTGGTGAGCGCTTGGTACCAGATACCTCAGACTACCTATAAGAACTTTTTCGAGTTGATACCAGGTCGTGTGTTGGCAGTTTTCAGGTCGAAAGTGGTCCTACATCGTATTAAACAGGTGGTCATAATGTAATGGCTCTTCGGTGTAAGTAAGGATAATTTAGCAGATTCAATTTCAGAAGATGTAGATTGTAGATTAATGTAATATAAAGTAGATAAAAGTCTTTTGTAAATCTTAAACTGTGTTAATTTAAAACTTCATCTATGTTCTTTTCAGCACATAAAAATTACTAGATTTTTTGTTTAATGTTTTCATTACTTATTAAAAACAGCTGAAATTATTATTAAATTATGGTTAACATTTGATGATTTTTTTCATGATTTAAATATTGAATTTTAATTTGCATAAATGTATAAAATTAATAAATTTTTGTTTTGTTTTATTACGGGATTCCACATACAACGTTGATCATAGTTCGAAAGAGAATTATATTGTTATTTTCTTTGAATTAAATGTGCAATGTTTGGGTAGTAATTTTGGTAATATTTGATTAATGTTTTTGACAGTTTACAGCATTTAAACAAATGAATAACAACAAAAAAAATTGAAAATTGTATATTTAAAGCATAGCATATGGGAAATTGCCCTTCTTTTTTCTTCAAAAAGAGATTATTGATTATTACATAGGGTATTTCTTAATATAAGGTTGGATCATATTTTTACAAAAATATGATATTTTCTGTCATAGGTGGTTATATTTCATGTTCTTTACCTAATGTTAAAGCGTGAAAAATTGTCTTATTGCATACATTGTTGTAGTTCGGAAATGCTTACAGAACTTTGTCCAGAAAAGTTTTGCATATCGTGTTAGAAAACGTAGAAACGTTAGGGGTTAAACTGTCTTGCTTGAGCATAAAATCAATCCTTGACATTTAATCAATGAATTATTTGTCTAAGCTTATTGAAAAGTAAATTACTAGAAAATTAGGCTCTAACCCCTTTCTTCGCGATACCGTATAAACCGAAAAAGGTTCTTGATGAGGTTCTTCATATGATAGCAATGAATTTTTTGTATTTCATATTAAAAAAAAAATAATAAAATTAAAATGTGATTTCGACTCTTTAAATCATTAAAATGCTTTCACAAAGAAATGTATTTTTCATATAAACATCTCTTAAAACTAAAGATTATAAAAAATCATATTAATATTTATCATTTATCAATCATTAATCAATCTGCTTCCAGCATTCATAAACTAAGAATATAATTTGAATATATCGATAGCCTAAAGCAATAATACAAATTGAACCAAAACTTGTTTAATAGTAATTAAGAAAGGTAGAAACAGGTTAAAAAATGTATAAAAGTTTAACAACGTTTTATGTTATATATAATACAAAAATTTAAAAGAAACAATTAAAGCATAAAAGCGTATAGTATACATTTTTTCGTATCTAAAATAAATGCAATTACGCCATTTCACGAGTTTGAGAAAACAAATCATTTTGTCAAAACACCCATTGCATGTGGTGCTTGGTCTATTCACTACTATATTATAACACACCAGGTAAAATTTTACGTACATCTTGTAAGATATTTTAATTTATTTAGGTTATGTTGCAGTTTAAACTTGTTAGGATTCAAAAATTTTCACGGAATATATGGCATTTTAAATATCGCCAAAGCGAAACACATCATATCGTCATATTAAGCGATTTCTATGGCCACACCGTCTGTAAAACAACCTTTTTCATTTATCGTCTCTTCTCTGTATAATAATCAAAGATATTACACCCATTTTCGCTTTCACAGCTTAATAAATTGAAGACCAAGAGTGGAATTTATTGTAAAACGATCTTTCACAGTAATGTTTAGAGAGATATATTCCATCTTAGTGCGAAAGGCAGAATAAATGAATATAGCTTCAGAAACGGAAATTGCTTTTCATAAATATATCTACTATTTACAAAAGAATCTGCTAACGTTACAGTAATTGTATCCCCCCTCCCTAAAAACCGGTGAACTGGTGGCTCCGTGACCCACAAGTTCATTGGGGAAAAGCATGAACTCGGATTACAATAGTGTTACCCGGTAGTCTGAAATTTATAGAATAGACAATATTAGAGTTGTTTAGGAGTTTTCTTAGGAATTTACATTCTTTCACATCACGATTAAACAGATAATATAATTCTGTGAAACTGAGATTCCTAGAACTTTTTATGCAGCGGCAACAGCCAAAAATTCATGTAACATATATAATTTTGCACTGTAAATCAGTAAGATTACTGTGGATTTTTTAGAAAGCTGAGATGGCTAGAACTTTTTATGTAGCTGCAACCCGAGTTACAGATAAAATTTTAGTAAGATTACTGTAACGTTAGCAGATTGTTTTGTAAATAGTAGAGATATTTATGAAAAGCAACTTGCGTTTCTGAAGCTATATTCATTTATTCTGACTTCCACACTAAGATGGAATATATCCGGCCCTCAATGGTCATTGAAATGTGTCCTCCGTTTCCAGTCGCACAAACAACATTAGTGCGAATTCCATTCGCTACACTATAAAAAAAAAATCAGTAAAGTTACTAATTTTTTTCTGTGAAACTGGGATTCCTAGAACTTTTTATGCAGCGGCATCAGCCAAAAATTCATGTAACATACATAATTTTGCACTGTAAATCAAAAAATCAATAAGATTACTGTGCATTTTTTAGAAAGGTGAGATACCTAGAACTTTTTATGTAGCTGCAACCAGAGTTACAGATAAAATTTTAGTAAGATTACTGTAACGTTAGCAGACTCTTTTGTAAAGATACAGATTTCTGTAGCTGCAAAAGAACTAGATTTGTAGATTTACATCTTTTTTTGTACAGTATACAGATAAAATTTTAGTAAGTATACAGATTTCTGTAACTTTGTTTCTGTAGAGTTACAGATTTTATTTTTACGGTGTAGTCATCCGCATCGACACGAGAAAGCGAAATCGTATTTATTGGGAAATTTCCCAGTAAATATAATATTCTTTTTTGGCCTCTAATTGTTTCTAATATTTAAATTATAAATAATATTTAAAGTCGTAAATCGTCGTCTATTGTTTGCTGTTTAAAACGATTTTTTCTTGTTTTATTCTGATTTCCCCATTCTATAATTTCCAGAATACTACTTCTGTTTTCTTTTGGATCATTCTTTCGGGCTACAGCTAGTTCCAGCTTAATGCATATTTTTATTAACAAACCATAAATAATCTAAATGTATCGCCACTTCAAAACGCTGAGAAAAATTTCAGTCCCGCAGCACAGCAAAATGAAGCCAATTTCCAAGTACCTATGACTTTAAAAACTTTTAAAATAAAAATATATAAAATAATTTCCGTGATATAAGAATGGGTTCCTTTGTTTAAATATTAAAATGTGTTAGCGCGAGAAAAAAATTAATTTGATACCACATATTAATAGATATTAAAATTACATGTTTTACTTTATAAAAACAAGTTTAAAAAGAAGAATTTTTTTCATCGTTATGATTTCGTATTTTAAGATTATATATATGTTTTCTAAAGATAAATGTTATGGAATTTTTCGATGATTTAAAAAAAAACAAAAAACAAATAAATTTTTATTTATCTTTGAATCTATTGATACTTTTATAAATTACTGGCTATCAAATTCATAACAGACAAATAATATTACTAAAATTTCAATAAATATATATAGATAGATAGATATTGACTTCCATATACAAATTTAAATGCGACTTTTAAAGAATGACGTTCAAACTCTGATACATTTTATGTAAGATTTGTTCCTCATTATAAATATAATTACTAGTTATTTTAATTTCTTAGCTGTATTTTCAAATTAACCGTTGTGTTGTTGAATTACAAAGCAAAAAACGAAAATCATAATACTAAGCTAAAAACTAAGATTATTTTTTAAAAAATTCTCAAAATAATAATGCCAAAAGAAAACTTTTAAAAATATTTAAAAACTCAAAGTTATTCTGAGAAGGGTTGGGTTGGGTTGATTGTTGACGGCCGATTATCTACACGAGGGATATAGGCCCTAGGGTGAGTGCCCTTCGTGGGGGTCTTTCTAAGGGAACCTAACCCGTGTTTACACATGGAAAATCCAAGGCTTCGAAGAAAACCACGAAAACTCCGAAACGGTTAGGCCGACGGGCGCGATTGGGATCGAACCCAGCACCTCCCGTCTACCAGCTTCGAGAGCAGAACCTCTCAGCCACTGGTGGGGCACAATTCTGAGAAGGAGAAACTGGATTTTTCTTTTTAGAAGTTTTAGCAAAGGGAAGTATACGTTTAAAGATGTTGTTAGTATATTCTAGAAAGAGCTGTGTTTCATAGAAATCGGGATGCTGTGGTACTGGAAATTTTGCATTTCTATATATTTTACAACACCGAAAAAAAGCTTTTCTACATAATAATATATAAATTGTCTTATCGCCTAAAAAACATTCTATATCTCAGAATTTAAGTTTCTAGAATTTTTATTTCATGTCAGAGAGTCACACTTTATGAATGAATTTAATAAAGTAATACAATAATATTTAATGACTTATTTCATTCAAATTTACAGTATAGTAGTTACTCATCATTTTTAATTACAAGAAAGTATGGTGTACATTTTAAAATTATAATTATAATTTTATTATTTTGTTTCAGAAAATTTCAAGTAGTAAATTGAATGAAATTTTATTAATATTTTAAAGAATGTATTCCATTACATTCTCAATTTAAATGTTCATTTTCTTTTTTATCTCGTGTTAACGCATAAATAAAATGATATGCTTCTAATTTTTTAAAAAAAGTATATTTATTATATGCATTAGGAATAGTTTACCTAAAGAAACATTCGAGGAATTGAAACTATAATCAATGCAATTTATTTGCCTATATTTATTATATACATTAGGGATAGTTTACCTAAAGAAACATTCGAGGAATCGAAACTATAATCAATGCAATTTCTTTTTCTTACAAGTACCTTAATCATGAGTTACTTCGCACATTAAATAAATATTTACATGAAATATTTGCTCGATTTGTGGTGTATTAATATTTCCCCCAGAGAATACGAATGCAGTAAATTACGATTATAAGCTGTAAAATACTGGTTCAAATGTATATTTATATATACATGCAGACAAATATATTGCAGGATGCATACATTAAATGTTAAATATCTTCAAGAAAGGGTAGCGTAAAAGCACCAATTTAATTACTTAATAATAAATCGTGTTGATTACACTAAAACATTTCCAGAAGTTTGGAAATATGAGAGAAAATATATTTATATGTGGTTTATGACCTACCAGTAAAATGTAACGTAAAATGAACATAGTTTGAAAAGCTGTAGAATAAGCTAGTATATATTCAATTCATTTTGTACAGAATGTAATTCCGACTAGGGAAATTTCATATTCTCATTTCGATTTGCGTACCATGTAATTAAATGAAACATACAGAATGTTACATTGTTAGCATTTAATTATTTTATAGCCCGAAATTTTATCGATGCATTTGTGAGTAAAGAATGTCTTTAACATAGACATAACCGTATATCACTAATTAAAATACGTTAGAAAATCTCACAAAATACACGAATTAAAAGTATAAAAGTAAATAAATAAATGTGGATCAAACATGCAAACCATGATTTCTCCTTTAGATGCAAATTTTCAAACAACACAAAAAACTGATAAATAAGAAAATAACTTGTATTTAATTCTCATTTTTATTGTGTATTTTTATTACTGTTTATTAGAAAAAATTGAAAGCATACCTAAGATATTTAACATAAAACAAATTAATAAAATGCATTTAATGTTTGGAGAAATCACGTTTTGACCGAATTTAGAGGAGGAAACATCTTTTGATTGTTTGACAAGTTGATAAAACGCTTTTTGAAGGAAATAAGTTCTAACTCACAAATACAACAATAGCATTATTTTATTTGAATAAATACCGAGTTTCAGTATATTATTGTTAAACTAAAATGAGAGATTATGGTAACTAGTAGTATTCATTAAATATTTACTAAATAAATACTCGTTTGCCAGAAATCCACTTCAAATTTTAAAACCAATATCTTCATCTAGACAGTTATACACCCCCCTCTTCTTTATTGCAGGCTTATCAATCATGGATAATGTAGTTGTATCATGTGAATATATCATCAGGTTGATTTTGCCACTGTTCACTATACATTACCTTCAAAAGGTTTTAACATCTTTCTTCTTTTCAACTGATATGGCGTGGCTAAGAGGAAGATATTCTAAAACAACCCTTTGAACAAGGCAACAGTAACTCCCTTTTTAAGAAGATTTACATCATATTCTTCATTTAGTTCTTGAAATCTATAATTCTGGAAGCCTTTAACTTTAACAGTTCTCTTATTTTTTTTTCTAAAACAATCCGTTTCAGTTGTGATATGTATGGTAGGTTTCGAAAGTACCCATTAACTGACAACTGTGATTGGCAGACTAGAGAAATCACTGCTTGATTGAATGCAGGCTTTGGAGGAAACACTCTTTGATTGAAACGTCAAGTTTTAAAATTGATTTATAATCGGAGAAATTTTTTTTCGTAAAAAATACCATTTATTTCTGTGCAATTTAACACAGAGTTCATAAAAACACCAATAACTCATTTTTTTATTTTTTTGTGAGAAAACACGGTTTGAATGTTTGCTTCACAAGTATATATATATATATATATATATATATATGGTGTTTCCAAATTCGACCGATGAAACAGAATGAGGAAAATATCATCAAGAGGATGAAAAATTGCTATAGAACATGATGGCGCAGACCACATACTTAACAAAAAATACAGGGAGTTATACCCTAATTCAGTTTGCGTTGTCTGTAATAATTTATAGAAAACAGAAAAATATTAAAATTAAACTTTAATAGATATTCTCACTTTTGTTGGGCGGAGATAATATCAAAAATTAGTGGTAGACGTTTCCAATATATATCAAGTAGTATGCACTTGACGCTCCAAATTTGGATTGTGATTACCACTTCGTACGGTACAATGATATAAGACAGTATGACGGGGAAAACAAACTAGATCATCTGGAGGATAAACAATGATACAGAAATGACAATCCAATAATAGTTGGAAGAACGCTTTATTTAGCGATATTTTACACTAGGAGAGTAAGTATTACACATTAAGTTTCACAAAAATTGCCTAAAGTCATTGCATCCGTAGTTAAGCAAGTTAAACAACGGAGACGCATCGATTATCGGATCCTTTGAAAAATATTCGAATTTTCCAACACTATCGGTTTGTCATTTCAGCATCTTCATTTATACTCAAGCTGATGAGGTTGGAGTTTTCAGCTATACATTCCTATGCAATTCTGTTTTTTTTTTCTTTTTGTGTGTGTGTTTTCTACTAACCCTAAAAGTTTGTACGTAGCTATTGGAATATTCTGCATATACTGTGGTGTCCAAAATTATGGACATTTTTTGAAATATTCTTGTTTTATAACTTGGAGTGCTTAGAGAATATATTAATTTTCACTTAAATACAATATTTATATATCAAATTCAAAGACATTTAATGTAGAATTTAATAAAAAAACAGAAAGAAAACATATGTGCATTACAAAAAAAGTTACACTTGCTTTAGTATAAAATACAAACACAATTAGTCATGAATGCTGAAGTACATTGCAATAAAAGCTTCCAAGCCAACCACAAGGACTGTTCTGAGAACCAATCAGATGTCACTAACTGAACTGTGATATGTTTTGATTTTTAAAAGTGGTATTTTTCTGGAATGAATTTTGCAGAAGGGTGAATATTAGCGTAACTAAGTAGAATATTTTTTTAATACCTCTACTTTTTTCTTAATGCAAATAATTTAAAACAATGTCAACTACAACAAGAACTGATTAGACACCTAAGAAAACAAGCAGAAGTGTCATATTGAGAGAAAATGGTCTCTCTTATGCTGAAATTGGAAGACAGGTTGGTTGATCAGTTAGTTTATCTGGCGTACAAAAGTTGTGCTTGGGTTATGAAGAAACAAAATCAGTGATACATAAGTCAAGATCAGGCCAAAGAAATGAATAAGTGCTTCTGACGATAAATGATAAAAAGGATTTGCTTCAAAGATAGAAGAATTTAAACTGGTGCTGTTATATTTCAAATGAATGCAATGGGTATTTCAGTTAGTTCAAAAACAATAAGAAGAAGATTAGCCGGTTTTGGACTGAAAGGTAGAATTCTGAGAAAAAAAAAATAATCTTCAGCAACGTAAGAAACGCGTTCAGTGGTCAAAATAACACATTGATTCGCCAGAAAATTGGTGGAAGCAAATAATCTGGAGCGATGAGATTAAAATATCGCTCTTTGGTAGTGATGGGCGAAAATATGTGAGACGTATAGTACGGGAAGAGCTGCATCCTGATATCATTAAAGCAACTAAAGAGAACCCGACAAATGTCATGATTTGACTTCACCTGTATGTCTGTAGATTGTGTTGGCCACATTCAAGTGATTAATATCATTCTAAATGAAAAAAAAAAAAAAAAAAAAAAAAAACATCGAAGCTCTCCTGGAACCAAAATTCATACCTTCCATCAGGGACCTCTTTCCCAATAAAGCACCATTTAGCTTTCAGCAGGATTCAGCTTCATGCCTTACGACAAAATATGCAAAGAATGGTTTAAAAATAAAAGCATACGATTATTACCCTTGCCAGAAAACAGCCCTGATCTGAATCCTATAGAAAATTTGTGGCCACGTTTGAAACTCGTTGCACAAAATAAAAGCGTTGATTAATAAAACGCAAATTATTGAAGCTGTAATTGATACTTGGTATCATGTGATTAAAAAATGATGAACTCCAGACACTAGTTCTCTCAATGAAAAAACGCTGTGAAGTTGTAAAAAAAAAAAAAAAAAAAAAAAAAAAAAGGTTGTCTTATTAAATGTTGAATGTGTAAGTGTAACTTTTAAATAGAATGGAATCTGAGCTAGACCTTATTTTTTGTAAGCATATATATATATATATGTATTTTTTGTAATACAGATATCTTAATTATGTTTTTTTTATATTAAATTCTGCATTAAATTTCCTTTAATTAGGTATATAAACATCTGTATTTCAATGAAATTTATTATATTCTTCAAGCACACAAAGTTGAAAAACATGCAAATTTCAAACAATATCCACAATTTTGGCCACCACTGTATATATATATATATATATATATAGTATAAGACATTATATTTGACGCACACACATAGGGGAGATAGGGGCACATGTGAACAGGGGGCAGATGTGAACATCGCAATTTTCAATAGTTATTATACGTTTTTTTATTTGAAAAAAATTACTAAAGATGACAGCACCTGTAGACATATGGTAAAACAATTTTGAAGCTTTTTGACATTTTGTTTGTCCCCTGTAACCAAAACACTGTTTTTAGATCTCAAAAGTAAAATCTTTGTTCCAAGTTGATTAGCGTATAACTTTATTTATTTATTAATTTATTTGAATTTGAGTGTTTTAACATATACTATGAATACTAATAAATATTTTGATAAAGTTCTTTTTTCTTCTAAAATTGAGACATGTTAATGATTTATCAATTTAACAGAAGCAGCAATGTGGGGCACATGTGAACAGACAAGTTGGGGCAGATGTGAACAGTACATAAGTGCCCCAATAATCATTCTGTGATTATGTTCCTTTCAGTTAACTTAATGATAAATAATGTCAGTTCCATTATCTATAATTTTCCTGAAATAGAAGATATTTTCCTCACACAAAGTAATTTTGCATTGAAACTTCATCAAACACATCTTTCAGCAAATACATAAAGAGCAACAAGCTCGTTTACATTCAATTGTACTTTAAATAAATTTAATGTTTTCTAAAATGCAATAAGTGTTTTATATTATTTTACTAAACAGTGTACAACAATACTTTTATACATTGTTAATACAAAAGTATTACCTTGAACAACTTTGCAAATTTTCTATTACATTTGTTCTAAACTTGGAATGATGGCTTACTTCCATATCTAAAACAGTTATGTATATGATGCTTTGAATGGAGATAGATATGAGTAATATTTTAAGAAAGTAAAATTTTTAAACTGATAACTACCGTAAAATCCCTATTGTAACCCCCTCCCTCTTTCAAAAGCGAAAGAAGTTAGGAGGGGGGGGGGGTTATAGTTGAGATATTTTTTAAATCATTAAAAAACCCTTCTTTATCTATAATTTACAAGTAAATAAGGCAAATACAACAGTGGGAATCTTTCGTATTTTGGCAGTTTGAGATAAATAGTATGTAAACGCCCCCACTCAAAAATATTCTCCAAAGAAAAACCCTAAGCAAAGTTTAAAAGTTTTAATTTCTTTTTTAAAATTGCTTCTTTATTTTTTTATTTTATTTCAGCAATACTTAATGAATCATCTAAGCCTCCACCCCCAAAATCTACTTATTTTCATTTTATAATCTTTTGCTTAAACATATCACCCAGAAACTAGAGAAATATAGTATATATATTTCTTTAAGGTGAATTTCACAGGTATTAACTAATGATTACGATGACAAATAAATAACAGAATAAAAAGCGTGTCAAAGGATATTTTTCCTTGTGTTCACATGTGCCCCACGTGTGTTCACAACTACCCCGCTGATGGGGCACATGTGAACAATTTTTCGAATTTATAAAACTATTAAAAAATGTAAGAAGAATTATACAGGTGATTTTTAAAAAATTACCATGTATAAAAAGAAGTTCTATTTACTATATTGAGTAGGTTTTGTTTATAGAAATTAATTCAGTCATGAGAAAAAGCTATATTTATGCGAACTGTTCACATGTGCCCCCATCTCCCCTATATACGGAGTGTTGCCGTATTCGACTAACAAATTCAGAGTGATGGTAGCAGGCATCAAGAGGATGAAATATTGCCTTAAATATTTCCATGATCGCAAACCATGTATTTAATAAAAAATATAGGGTGTTCCACACTAACTCGATTTGGGTTAACGCTATTAACTTTCAAAAAACTGCAATATAATATGATAAAACTTCTCAACTTTGTTGTAAATGTAATAAAATAAAAATAAGTGTTTGAAGCTTCCATTATTTGCCTCAGCAGTATGCACCTTAGCGCTTTACATTTTCCTCTGACATTACCATTTCATATGGTATAATCGAATATTTAAGCAAGCTCTTTTTCCATAACTTTTAGTCGTGTACTAACTATTTACACAAAACAAGGCACATATCGTTGGATTTCCATTGCATTTTTTTTATTTCTCTTCACACCGTCAACCTAATTGGCCGTCAACCTAAATTCAGTTAATATGAAACACATTAAATATGTGACTAAATAAGTGGTTTATAATCCCATGTTCTATGGAAAATTTTAATCATCTTTATTCCCACTATTACTCCTCTAAAATTGTCTGTCTCATTCGGGAACTTACTGTATTTATATTTAAGTGCTTTTGTAATTAATCAATGTTTATTTTTAAATATGAAACATATTTTCATTAATGCAATTCATGCTGTTCCAAATAATTTTGGTCAAAATACGTTAACTTAATATGAGCCTGATAATGAAAAAAAAAATCACCGGTTTGATTTATTCTTAGTAGAAAGCGGGGATAATTAGAAAAAAAACATTATATTAAATAAACTATTTATTAAAGATTTATTTTCTTAACAGAATAATCACAATTGAAAGTATATTGAGCTGTTTATTGCAATAAGTTAAAAAAAAATCTACTTTTTACCGTTCCAAAAACTTCATTGTTGCCCTTCACAACGGTTGAAATATTCTAGGAAGTGTTAGTGGACACACATTCATCTCCATTGTTATTGTAATACGTATAGAGTTTAGACGTATAGAGACATAGAGAAATTATAACGCTATTTAGTAAATTATCATCTGCGGCCGACAAATGGCAAATATCTGAAAAATTATTTTATTATTATTTAACTCACTTCCTAAACAATTAAAATGTTGTATTATCGTTGGAATCGCACATGTTTACATAAATATATTATCATTATTTTGGTATATTTGGATGGGAGTGAAAAATAGATTGCAAAATTTTATCTTTGCAGGTATGAAGCAAAAGTTAAATAAAAAAGCGTAAAAATAAAATACCATTTTCTTTTACAAATGTTTCAAAATATTAGATTACTGCTATGCATTTATGTATCAGAAGCCACTTTAGATTCAAGGGGAATTTTAATTTATTTTATAATTATTTTGTTCGTATTTAATTCGTCCTATTTTATAAAACTTCAATAAATTTGTCAATTCAAAATAATAATTTAAAATATCAGGATGAAGGGAAAATGTTCTGTAATAATAAAATTTATAAATTTCCAGGTATATCTTTTAAGAACTGAAATGCTGTCTGAAAAGTACTGCATAAATTTTAAAGATTATATATTTAAGCAAAATATACAACTTATGAACGTCTTTGATTTTATATACTAATTAAAGATTCTATTCAGAATGGTTTAAATTCATATTCTGATTTCGAATATTTTCTAATTTAAAGGCCGCCTTAACAATTTAATTCTAGAACCCAACACTACAAAAAGCTTTATTCAAGTAAGACATTTGCTCACTTTATGCTTAGACTATTTATTCTTTTATCATTTTACCTTTAAATTTATGGATATATATTTTTTGAAGTTAGGAATAGGGAATATTTACTTCGGACGTGAGAAAAATTTCCTTCATTATATTATCTCATTTCGCGAACAATTGTACCTTTCCCTTTTTACTTTTCATTGGAATGAGTGCGGTAAAATTTCCCAAAGGTGAAATATCCTATTGGTGAATTTCGTCCATTTTTTTATGATATAGAATATTAAATATGGTGGATATTCTGAAATATTTTCATGATTACCTCTTAACATTTTCAAATAAAGACGAGCATTTACATATTAAAGAGCTATGCACCTGTGATAAATTATATTTACTAAAAGTTATCTAATGAAACCAAAATTATTTTTTTTCTCAAATAAAAGTAATTTGTAGGATATATTTTGCAACATACAATTTAAATATTTATGTATTAAATTATAGTTTAAAAGAAATTAATTGCACAATTAAAAAACAAACTATAAAAGGAAACATTAAATATGCCCATTGAAAGACATATGTGTGGTAAAAGTGTAAAACACATTTCTAAATTAATCTGCTGTTTTCAAACTTAATATTATTATTTTTTTTTATTTAAATGTAAACTAAGCAATCAGGTGTACATTTATATTAGTTAAATGTTGTAATATTAAATGTATACATACATATTTACTTGATAATAGGTAGAATCTGAATAATTATAACAAAAATGACAAAAACAAAGGATAAAAGTAAAAATAAATCTTTATCAATAAAACAAGACACACAATTTTCATTTAAGTGTGTTTGTATTTTTACTTTCCAAATGACATTCCTTTGCAGAGAAAATTTTAAATTCTCATTGTGGAATTAAAAAAAAAGAAACATTAGATTTATATTTTAATACGCAGAATCTGAATATTAAAATAAAAGAAATAACGAAAGCAAAATATTGTGAAAAAAAATCTATATAAAATATGACACACAATTTCCATCTGAAATTGTTTATATTTTTTACTTTCCAAATGGCTTTCCGTTGCATAGATTTTTTTTTTTAAATTTTCTTTGTTGATTTTTTTTTAAACAACATTGGATTTATTACAGACTATGTAGAAACTGAATAATAAAGTCAAAGAAATAACAAAGGCTTGTGATAAAAAAAAAAAAAAAATCCTTGTGAATAAAAAGACACACATAATTTCCATCTAAAATTGTTTACCTATTTACTTTACCAAATGACTTTCCTTTGTATAGACAATTTTAACTCCTTTTTGTAATTTTTATTAAAAATTGCATTTTTTTTTCATAATATGCAGAAAATTAATAATGGAATTAAAGAAATAACACACACACACACAAAAAAAAAAAACCATGTGATTAAAAAAAAAATAACACAAGAAACATCTTTACATCTGAAACTATTGACGTTTTTACTATCCAAATTACTTTCTTTCCCGTAAGGAAACCTAATTTTCAACTGTATTAAAAAAGTTTGTGCGAAAATGCGAGATTAATTACAGTGAAAATTAATCTCGAAATGTAAAATGGGGATCAGGTCCCATAAAGCTAAGCAATGTCATTTCATCTCACTTTAAGACATTGCCTTAATAACTGCTGGCAATTTTTGCCTGACTATATTTGATGTGTTTTCGAAAATTAGCTGCATTTTACGATAGTTCAGCTTTTAACCCACCCACAAATAATTAGCAAAAATTATATCTATAAATATGACTTTGGATACGTGAGAGCAGTCTTATCGCATATTCAAAAAAATTCAAATATAATTACATGAATAGGCATTGGGGAATACATTAGACAAGTTTGGAGAATTTTCACAAATAATAATGATATGACATGTACAATGACGACGTATTTCAAGAAAAAATATAATATTTTCATAATATAATACGTGCATACGTACGTATATTTTGGTGTCGTACAGAATCAAAAACTTGCCAAGATTGGCCATACTTGGATTTATTTCCAAATTTCGTGATTAAAAATTATTTCTTAAAGCCGCCAATTTAACGATACCTGACTAGATTTATGAAATTATCCAAATTCTGTATTGACGAATACTGGAAATTCTGTATAAGCGGGTTTCACACAATTTAAATTTTTGCTTTTCATGAAAACTACTTGCATTTTAAAAATTAAACAAATAGGATATTAACTTTTCCTCCTACCGATACAGGTTGGAATGACGTTCGCTTTCAACATTTTAATGCCACAAAATTAAATTTCTTTATTTCTTTGTAGTTATGAAGAAAAAAAAATAAATTAAAAAAAAAGCCTTATTAACATCATTCAGTTTAGATTTGTGAATAAATTTAATTAATTTTCAATTAGTAGTATTTGAACTTTTAAATTGTAAGATTTGATAAATTTATTATTTCAAAATACTATTTTAGGTTATGAGTGAGTGCAATTACGATACAATCATACAAATGCATATAATGGACTTAGGAAAAAATAAACTTAAAATATATCAAACAGGAATGAATCTACTTAATTAAAAACCTGGCAAACAGTTTCCATCACTAACGCATCTCTTTACTTGAGGTTTACATTTATTAAATATAGGTAATTTCATAAGAATGAAATTTCTCTGGCAAAAAGCCAGCCAGTTTAGAATTTTGTCGATGAATTACATTTATCAGAATGAGTTGTTTCCTCCACCTTCCATTGTATTCTTTGCTTTGAGCAATAAAGATAGGTCTTGTTCATTCTTTATAATGAAATTGATCAATAAACTATATAGTGATAATGTTATTATTTGTCTTATTGATTTGGTATGTGTCAAAGTACATTAGATACATTTAAACTCATGAAGTCATACCTCATGGAATCTCGTAAAATTGAGTGTTTTTTAATTATCTTAATTTATATTTTAAACGAAGATATCACAAACAACATAGTAAACAATGTTTTTCTCGTTGCCTTAAATTAATTTAACTATTTTTCTGAATATAAGTACGATAAATAAGCACAACAAAATTTCTATTATTTTTATTTTTCATTTTCATCGATTTATATTCATAATATAAAAGTTATATGAAATATTGTAATTTCTCCTTAAAAAGTTAAGTCTTTTGTTTGCCATTCACAATTAATTTTTAGTTGTAAGTAAAATGAATGATGCTGTTGTGTCTCCAAAGTGTTTTTATGTTGATAATTAAAAAATAAGACAATTAATTAAAAACTGATGTATTTAAACATTTCTTCCAAACGTGCATTTCAGCAGTGAGACGTTTGACGCTATGCATTTCTAAATTGTTCATACTTGTTTAAACCCACGTTTTTAATATAGCGCAATTGTTAACATGTGGAATTCATGTTAGCTTGATTTAAATTTAACAAAAACGTAATAGTAATCTTACTTAACAAGCCGCGTATTTTTAATCAATATTTTTTAAGTGTAAACTATATCATAACAGTTGAATTAAATTTAAATGCTAAAATCACAAAAAAAAACAAAGAATGTGAAATATAAATTCAGAATATGTGCTTTTGAATTCAAAACGTATTATTTGCGATATTGAAACATAGCTATTGATTTCCATATTATATGTACAATATTAATGTATTATAGCTTTTCCGAAGGATATTGCCTTAGATTCTTCTAATGATACCTTTAACCTATCATAAACAAAAAAGATTAACATTAATTATATAATTTCACTTTTCTCTTTAACTAAGCCTTCAATTATTAGTCAAATTAAGATTGTGCAATATTATCATATTTAGAATCAATATTTTTATACTTTGGCGCGAGTGGCGCCGATGGGATACGAACCACTGATCTCATGATCAGGAGGTGAGAACGCTAGCGTCGAGCAAAAGGCCAAGCCAGTTACTGTAAGCTAGTAACTCGCTTTATACTGATCATGTGAGATGAGATCGCTACACACTCCCTCCCCAGTGAGAAAGACATCTTGTCGATGTCTGACGAGCGATATGTACCCGTGAGTCGTGAGTGATGCGCAGCATGCCAGTGCTGTGAGCGTTTAACCAGTTGGTTTCACAGGCTTATTGCTGGAAATGATTTGTTTGGTGCTGCCATCTGTTGGTTATGAGGGGAGGTGATTGTTGTTGAAGATTGCGTGTTTTCTCCGGGTCACCACTTTGGCGCGGGTAGGCGCCAATGGGATACGAAAAACGGATCCCATGATCAGGAGGCGAGGACGCTAGCGTCGAGCAAAAGGCCAAGTTGGTTACTCTAAACTAGTAACTCGCTTTATACTGATCATGTGAGATGAGATCGCTACACACTCCTCCCCAGTGAGAAAGACATCTTGTCGATGTCTGACGAGCGATATGTACTCGTGAGTCGTGAGTGATGCGCAGCAGGCCAGTGCTGTGAGCGTTTAACCAGTTGGTGTCACAGGCTTATTGCTGGAGATGATTTGTTTGGTGCTGCCATCTGTTGGTTATGAGGGGAGGTGATTGTTGTTGAAGGTTGCGTGTTTTCTCCGGCTCACCACTTTGGCGCGTATAGGCGCCGATGGGATACGAACCACGGATCCCATGATCAGGAGGCGAGAACGCTAGCGTCGAGCAAAATGCCAAGCCAGTTACTCTAATCTAGTAACTTGCTTTATACTGATCATGTGAGATGAGATCGCTACACACTCGATCCCCAGTGAGAAAGACATTTTGTCGATGTCTGACGAGCGATATGTACCCGTGAGTCGTGAGTGATGCGTAGCATGCCAGTGCTGTGAGGGTTTAACCAGTTGGTTTCACAAGCTTATTGCTGGAGATGATTTGTTTGGTGCTGCCATCTGTTGGTTATGAGGGGAGGTGATTGTTGTTGAAGGTTGCGTGTTTTCTCCGGGTCACCACTTTGGCGCGTATAGGCGCTGATGGGATACGAACCACGGATCCCATGATCAGGAGGCGAGAACGCTAGCGTCGAGCAAAAGGCCAAGCCAGTTACTCTAATCTAGTAACTCGCTTTATACTGATCATGTGAGATGAGATCGCTACAATACAATGACAATTTATAATAATCATATTTCCAAACGAAGATTTCTGTAGTAAAATGATTTAACATACATCTAGCGGACAAATTATGCATTTCAGGAAACAAAATTATCCAAAGGAATATATTTGTATACATTTATGGATCAAACACGCTACCATCGACATACTCAAGGCCAGAGGACACGAGTGTGACGTCATCACCAATCGACCGACTTCATCTACATCATACATCAGATGTACAGGCGCTGGGAATAATTGTCTCATTATTTAACATACATTCACTTTCCCTAAATTTAGACCAACATTTTACAACACTGCCTACAGGAGTTCACGGCGTTTTAAAGACTAAAAATAACAATCGTGCAATACAATAAATGAAATTTTAAAATATAAGAATATATACGATACGAAATATAAATAACATTTTCAATAAAATTTAGCTTTGTTTAATTCGGAACAGTTTTAACTACTATTTATTATGATATTTTTGATTGCTGATTTAATTAAATATGCGATTCTCAATTTGGCGCATTACAAAACAAAATGAAAAATGTGTAACGTAGGATTAAAAAAAAAGTAAATACGTGATCTAAACATAAATCAAATATTTAAGCAATGTAATGTTTAGTATGCAATGCTAATTCAATTTTATATTTTCTCACAAACTGACAAGGAGTTTATCATGGCAAAAAATACGCAGAATATTAAATTATATTACACTAAAAAAATTTAAGAATTCATAACTGAATATAGTGATAATACAAAATTCACTGTAGTATAGATAGTAAAATAAATTATTATATATATTGACTTTCTATTTTCTTTTAGTTTATTATGCGCATTTTAAATTCCATTTTTAAAGTAAGAATTTTCAGAAAATATTTTTATAGCTTAATTGTTACTTTTAAAATGATTCTCTAAAGAAATAAATAATTTTAAGCTTTTGTGGAAAATGTGGAGATGTCTTTATTGGAAAGTTATATTTTGCATTTTTAATAAAACCTAAAATAAAATAGTATATTATGAATGTAAAATTCGTATAAATATTTACTTTACTAAACGAGAATGAAAACTACAGTATTAACTTATAAATAACGAATAAATACATTAAAAAATAAAATTATGCAAAATATTTAAATATTTTGAAAATTAAGGAAATAGAGTAAAATGATTTAATTCTGCCACCGATGGTTTTCTTGTAATATAATAATACTATGTGACAACACCGGTGTTACATGTAAAACTTTCCAATAAATTTTATTATATTGCTTGAGATATTTCTATTTCTTAAAGGACTAGGGGGCTCGGCCCCCTACGAGCTACGCTCGCCAACCCCCGTCCAGACACCGTAGACTCTAAATGCACGCTAATTTGATCGGCTTTAAAAAGATTTCGAAAGATTGAATTATAATTTAAAAAACAGTGGCGATCTCTCTATAAACGGATTTCTATTCATTTCTCTTTGATTGGGGAAATTTAACGCCAAATCCGTTGCGGTACTACTTGATTATCCCGTCGACCAATTTCGCCAAATTATATAAATCGCCAAACCACTCGCCAAATTATACAAATTGACATCATTTTTATTTTAAATAGCGAAAAAACAAATAAATTAGTACGACATTAATAAAAATACAAATAAAACGTCGAAATAAAAATAACTTGATGACGTAGACACGTGTAACACCATTTCAAAATAAGCTAATATAAAAGGAATTAAGTAAACAGAGTCTTTGTCTCCTGGTATTTTTTAACAAAGTGAAAAGAAAGTTCTTTTAAATGAGACATTTTAAATTAATCGTTTTTAATCTGACGTAATTTTGACCAAACTATTCTTTCTCTTTTTAATATTCACGTGAAAATACTTGTGTTAGAAATTAAATATTATTTGCGCTTTCCTAACAAAAATAGTTGAAAAGTATCCTCTTAAAATATCAAATAAATGCCTAGCGCAATTTCTAAGTTTAAACCGTTTTGCAATATTATTTTGTGTTCATTTTATGTAATAACTGTAATGTGACGTAAATATGACGTAATTTCTCCTATTTAAGACTTCTAACGCATGTTAATAAGTTTATTGCTTTACAAATTCCTTTTTCTCTTAAAATTCACCTGAAATTATAGTTTTTATGACATAATTTTTAATAAGTTCCAGCTTTTTGTACATAATTATTTAATTCTAATTCCAAATGTTTTTTTTCTGTTTATAATAGTCACGTGTAAATAAATTTTTAATTTATTTACACGTATAAATATATTTTTTTTTGAAGCAAACATTATTGCTTCCGCTGTTTATACAGTTGGCAACAGTTTAAATTAATATCACTTTCTAAAATCTGTTAAAAATATCTCTAGAAATGCTGAAAATCGGAATTTAAAATAGAAATAAAACCTCAAAAAATTAGTCAAAATAAAAAAAATTAATGCAATCTGCACTCCGGCAAATTCTAACGCATAAAATGATCTAAAAATGATTAAATTCCTATGAACAGTTTTTGCTCCTATAAAACTTTTTTAGTGGAACGATTTTGTCCAACTTTAGCATTAAATATCTCTTAAAATAATTCTTCGATCTGAAAACTGTCTGCATCAGCGTGTTTATCAAACATTTCTGTATAATACTGCTGATTTTCATATTTTTGTATGCATTATTTTTCTTAATATTAACGAAGAAAGACCTCCGGTCACAAAAAATTCAAAACCGGCGGCGGCGGTGACAGCGGTAGTTACTTTTTTTTAGAATAGAGAGATAGAAATATACATTTTTTTTTATACATTTAGAAAAAAAATATATATAAGAAATGTTATTTAACTGTACACTTTACCTAAGCAATTTCATTTTTAATTTAATTTAAACCTAAATTACAAAAATCAAATGCAAAACGCTTTTAGTTAAAATAAATTGTTATAGTACGAATTAGTTTCTAATATTGAAGCTGGTGAAATAAAAATCAGATCACTTGGGCGAATTAAAAAAAAAAATGCAGTGTTCTTAATAATTACAATCGTCTTTATGAATGTATAGTCTACAAGGATCTAAAGCTGCATCTTCCATGGTTTCATGTGCTCTGAATCCACGGAATATTCTTTTTCTTAATTTCCGCGTTTTGCAACACTATTTGATTTTCTGCATATTCTCGTTTTTTTTTTTTTTAATTTGAAACAAATGGTGCAATGCAATAAGCCTTGTGATGACTCGCTTTTCTTTTATTGTGAAATAAATCACATCTACAGTCCGCTGTGTTGTGCTTAATTGTAAGAACCATCAGTATGTGTAAGTAGTGAAAAACACAAAACATTGTTGGTATAAATGAAGCCGGAGAGCTAGTGAAAAATCAAGGTGTAGTATAGAACATTAGCTGAACAGCCGAACATTGTATTTCATGTGTAAATAGAATTTGCTATTAAAAACCGTAGAATTAGTATAACAGTATATAGTTTACATTTAAACTAAATTACATATTAACGTATTTCATAACTAGTTTTGGGTTTGATTTAAGTGAAAATGCATAAAAAGGGTAACTTTACTAAAAGAACTAATCCACGGAGATGTGATAAAAATTGCCTTAAGAAAATTAAAAAATATATAATCACAGGACGGAACTAAAAAAAAACTTGATACGGAAATTGAATGTTTAATTACTTAAACTTATAAAAAGTGAAACAGACGGCGCGCAGGTAATCTACGATAAAATTGATTTCTTTAAATTTAAAGGTGAGCAAATGTTGAAAATCCTAAATGTTGAGTTGAATAAAAGCGAAAATAAATCTGATAGTGAAATTTTAGAAAACGTTTTTGAGAATATTAAATTACCTTGGTTATCATTACCTACTTTTGGAGGTAATATTAGAGAATGAATAGCTTTTAAGGATCTTTTCAATGCATGCGTAAACAGCAATAGAAATATATCTGATGCTCAAAAATAGCAATATTGAAGGCTTCATTGAAAGATGAAGCGTATCGCGTCATTAAGTCTTTTCAAATTTCAGATTCTAATTTTGAAATTGCATGGAATCTATAGTAGAATGAGGACTTTCAAATACGTGTGAGCAAATTTTTGCATATACGCTCATGTCCAAAATTAAGGTCACAAACATAAAATCTGTGAAAACTGATGAACTATTCACTGTGTTGCCAAGATACTTGGCACAGAGGTATATTACAATGCTAGAAAGAATATAGCAATATAAAAATATGGAAAGGACTTTAATTGTAAATGAAAAAAACAGGGTATATCAAAAAGTGTTAAATAATGATTCAGAGATAAAGCATTTATCTCGGGAAAAGTCTGCCTAATATGGAGTGCGGCCACTGTGCACTGCTATACAAGCCTCACAACGAGCTCTCATACTGTTTATGAGTGGGTCAATAAATGTTTGTGGCAACAAAGCTTATTCTTCCAAAAGCGCGCCCTTTAACTCCTGGCGGGTCCTGGGAGGGGATGGTTACGCCGTGCAATGGCTTTTCCTAGACCATCCCAAACATGTTTAATAGGATTTATAACTGGAGACCTCGAGAGATAATTCACACGGCCAATATCCTCTTCTTCAAGAAAATCATCAACAGTGTGAGCTCTGTGTGATTTCGCATTATCGTCCATAAACATGACGTTCGGGCCTACAGCACACCGGAACAACATCACTTCAAAGACCTCATCCCTAACGCACAGAGTCCTATCGTGCGTGTCCTTTTCATTGCATACAACAGGGGAGACCGGTTGTTGTGGAGCCGAATACATCATTCTTGGACACAACAAAAAAAGGATCGTGTTCTTTTCATTGTTGAGTCGAGATTCACCACGCAGAGTGATTCTGGTCGAGTCTTCATCTAGAGGGAACGTGGATCTCGCTGTCATCCCTCCAACGTAAAAGAAATTGACAGATTTGCTGGCAAAGGAATCCTCTTCTACGGCGGTATAATGTTGGGCAGTCGTACAACACTGAGCGTCTTCGATGCGGGTACTGTCAACGCACATCGCTATAGAGATGAGGTCCTTGAAGCCTATGTGAGGTTGTTGCGGGGTGCTGTAGGTCTGGAGTTCACGTTTATGGATGATAATGTGAAGTCACATAGAGCTCACATTGTTGATGATTTTCTTGAAGAAGAGAATATTCGCCGTATGAATTGGTCCTCGAGGTCTCTGGACCTCAATCCTATTGAACATGTTTTGGATGGTCTAAGAAGAGCCATTATACAGCGTAACCCCCTCCCAAGACCCGCCAAGAGATAAAAGCCGCGCTTTTGGTAGAATGGGCTTTGTTGCCACAAACATTTATTGATACCCTCATAAATAGTATGAGAGCTCGTTGTGAGGCTTGTATAGCAGTACACGATGGTCACACTCCATAAGACTTTTACCGATATAAATGCTTTATCTCTGATTCCTGATTTAACACTTTTTGATATGCCCTGTTTCTTTATTCACAATTAAAATCTTTTCCCCATTGTTATGTTGCTATATTCTTTCTGTCATTGTAATATACCTCTGTGCCAAATTTTGCGGTAAAACAGTGAATAGTTCATCAGTTTTCACATATTTTATGTTTGTCACCTTAATTTTGGGCATGAGTGTAGTAAACGGTTTCTATGTTTACCATTAATACAAATAGAATCAGATATTGCTATTTAAAATCTAGTTGACAACGTAAATGAAATCCTTTGTTCCTTAGAAGTATTGAACCAAATCATTGACAAATTTGGTGATACATTAATGACATATTTAATTTTGCACAATTTGGATCCTTTTGCCATATTTTGGCGGGGAAGTGAACCTAAAAGCAATGGAATTCCGAAACATAAGACCTTAAATGAATTTCTTAAGAATTGCGTAAAAACTCTGAAAAATAACCAGCTAGTGGTAAATAAGGTACCTAAATCTATATTTCCAAGTAAGAGTAATACGTTTTCAGCTACCTTGGGTTTTGGTTACTGTAAATAAGATCATAGTTTAGCTAAGTACTAAGATTTCTTAATTTTCTTGTTTAACGACGAATAGATTTTGTAAAACATAATCATTACTGCTACAATTGCCTATGTAATATGCATTATCTCAGTAAATGTAAGAGTCTAAATACGCACCATAATTGCAGTAAGAAACAACAATTCTAGCTGATCTGTTATTTTACAAATCACCAAAAATATTCAACATAGATATTGATCAAAAGAATAAATTCCTCTTAGGAATATTGTTAAAGAGTGTGTATTAAGTTTTTTAATGGAGTATCATGAAATATTTCCATGAGAAATATATGTATAATTTCAACTATAGACAAATAAAACTTACTGAAAAAAAGTAGCAAAATATATTATCAACATTAAATATTTAAGATATTCTCAAAACATACCATATGGCTTAAGACTTATTCAAAACATCAGTTTATTAAATTCCCAAAAGAGCAATAACTTACCAATGTCAGAGACACATAAATTAAGAATTAATAATGAACGAAGGGAATCCCTTGAAAAGTTATTAAATATATGAAGACATTTCCTGCTCTGAAAGCTTCCATTCGATGTTTATGAACGCCGAGGCTAAAAAATAAAACTCACAAATAGAAAATGCTGAGCATCCTTGAAAGTAAAAGAGAAAATATTTGTTAATAATAATGAAAGCTACAAAAATTATCACCTTGGTATTTATCAAATACCACTTCTCTATATGAATAAACTCTTATATAAGTTTTAACAAAATGTATACCCAAATATTGTTATTTAAAATTATATTATGTATTTTTATTAAAATATGAATTTTTAATTTGTAAACAAGGCGTAAATTATTTCGCTTATTTCAGATGCATTAATTATAGACATTTCTGGAAGTATTTATGAATATATTTTTTAAATTAAAAGATAGACTATCTCTCTTTATATCTTTACAGTTTTAAATAGCAATGGTAAATAACAGTGGTACGAAATTTGACGGGAACATAATAGTAGATTGAATTACGTATAAATTGAAAAAAAAAATTCTATAAAATACATTGAGATTGATTAGATGAACAATTAAAAAGTGCGTTTATAATTATTTCGTTTTTTTTCTTAAATTTTAATTTTTCATTGTTTCTCATTGTTTCTCATTGTTGTTATTTCGAAATGTGTTATATTTTACTTTGAATATATGCTCAAATAAAATCAAAATTAAAGATCTTTTTAATTTTTTTCAGCACAGCACACCTCTATCAAATGTGATAGATTTTCTACTTTAGATCTGCTAAAAAATATAAAATAAAATTACATTTACGAAATATCTGATTTTTTACTTTTTTGTTGTATGATAATTTTTAGGAAAATTCAAACAAGAAAAATTTGTTCATTTTTAAAACACCTTAAACTAGATGTATGAAAATTTCATAAATTTCAATGACATTGTTTGCGAAATATCAGTAGACGCTTACTGTGGTTCACGAAGGTTCTTGTTGTATGTTTGCCTGTCTGTATGTCTCCTAATAACTGGCGCAAAAGCATACGTTTGCAGTATAACTTGGTGGTTGTTGGTAAAGTGCTCAGAAATAGCTATATAATTTTTAATAATACATACTGGAATATTGCACCATAAAATATACTAATTAAAGACAAAATCTTACTTAATGGTACACAAAACACGGACATTAATAAGCTAAAAGTTAAATTCTACGGGTTTTTTTTTTTTTAAGATCTGGCCCTATGTGTAGATGGCGACACTCGTGGTTTCTTCATTCAATTTTTTTTATTTATTTCGTCTCATTTCATTAATAAGTATTTCTTTTCACTGGATGGCACCACTACATTTTCGTTTTCACATCATTAGTCAGTGTTCGACAAATTATCTCTCGCACAAGAAACCTTCATCTCTGAGTATTTTAGCTATTTAAACATCATATTTTCCTGAAGACGGCTGTAGAAACAGCTCAAAACGTAGGATTTAACTTTTAGCTTATTAAAGTTCGTGTTTTGTGTACCATTAAGCAAGATTGTGCCTATTTATTATATAGTTTTTGTTTACATTTGTATATTCTTTCAAAATATACAGAACAGTTACTTTTACGTAAGAATGCTTTTCTATGTGAATCCAAATGTTTTTCAATTTTTTCCACTCATTGAAATGGAAATTGCGCATTTGGATAAGAGATTTAAATATTAATTTATAGATGCTAAAATTTTCTAATCTGCTTTTTAAATTACTCTGATCAGTTCGAAATTTTATGCCAAAATTTTCTAATCTGTCTTTTAAATGAATCTGATCATTTTATCTATAACTCATTCTAAACTGTATTGCAACTATTCGATGTATTATATGAATTTTATAACAAGTTATTTTAATGGTACTTATAAGTACCGTCAGTAGATAAAGGGTTAAACATCTCCGAGAAAAGACTTCTGAACTCCTGACAATGTCAATGGTGCTATTTAAATAATAAACAATATAAAGCACGACCTCTCAAAAGTGATCGTTTAAAAGTTAGGTTTGCTGTTATTCGAAGTGAGATTCTATTCATTTCTTCGAGGTGAGAATCTATCTCTTTCCCGTTCTCCTGTCTAGGAAGAGCACTTACACGTTGCAAGAAACTGCGTGAAGCAGTTATTTTAATTCAACTTTCAAAAATATTGAAAAATATTAAATAATAAAGACAATGTGCGCAAATTGTGTACTTCGCCGACAAGTTTAGCAAAATGGACATTTAAATGAAAAACTGTACATTTTTCGATGAATTTTCCAAAAATGTACTTATTTTATGATGAAAGTTTATAGATTGCATTGTTATGTCAAGGAGGATATCTATTACTTTGCTCTTGATAAAAAGGAATGCAAGTAATACTTAGCTTAAGGAGTCTCAAGACTCTTAAGAGTCATTCCATATAAGAATCACCCAGGCTGTGATTAAATGGTAAACATATTCATGCGATTTATTTTTCTGAGTGAAATGACCTTTAGTAAGAAATAAATCTAGAATATTAATGCCGTGGGACCATTAGTTTTAATTTGGTGGCGGGTCAAAGGTGAGAGCGCCGCTTGAAAAATTCAAATTTTATGTTTTGCATAGTATTTTTCATAGTATGCATTGAAGTTATACCACGAAACAAATTACATGGTTATATTATGTAAGGTTGGCCCTTTGCTATTCAAGAATAAAAATTATGGGATATGTGTAATGCAGTTCATGGCTGCAAAAATTGATTTTTTTTTCCGAAATTTCACTATAGTTTTGACACGTATAGCTCTTTGCATTGAAATCATCTCATCATATTTAACTGCTGTATGCTTCCCTATGGTGAAATGAAACACAGAAAAATAGGCCCCAACATGGACAGACTTTAATGCATTCCTAAATTTTATGCCAAATTTCCAAAAAAACATATTTTTGCATATATTAAGTGAGGTATACTAGGCATGCATTAAAGTCAGAAGCATCTACAATAATAATAGAAATGTAGAATAACTATTCGCCTTTCAAAATCACCAAACAGAATCATGGGCACTAAAGCAGTTTTCATGGGGTAATGGAAATCGCATTGTAATATAATTGTGAAATACGCTTCCACGATCATAGCCTTCAATCATTGCCAAGATTAAAAATACTTACAATTATTTCTGAAATGCATATATTTTTTATTCTAACACGAATTTGCACATGTATACCAATAAATATTTTTAATATTTTTTTGTTACAGGCAGTGAAGATGTTTTAATGAAATTAAAAGAAGAATGTAAACCAGATCATTATAAGCTACTTCAGTCTTGCTGCATACTGTTTGTTTGAAAGTAAGACTGTTTCTAAAAGTTATTTCAAACATGGATGAATATTCCTTATGCAATTTATCAAACAACTGTGCTTGTGGGCCATATGCTGCTACAAAATCAAGGAGACTATTTCCAGTTTCTGAACTCACCAGGCTTAACGATTTGACATGGTAATGAACAAAAGTACCTCCAGAAAATATTTCTGAAAAACATCCCTTAGAAAATCGAAGTAGAACTACCCTAGAGCTTGAGGATATGATTTGTGCAAATCACAGATACAGATTTGGAACATTTTGGACACCACCTCGCTATTGCGAACATCCCAATAATAAAATCAAGGTTAAGAAAGGACATGGATTTGAGACCTTATACATTTTTGAAATATGAAGCACTGTGATCAGAATTTGGTTCGTCCGCAATTGGAGGAGTATTATGCAGGATGTTGGCAATAGCGATGTGGTGCCGAAAATTTTCCAAATTCTTATCTGTGCTTTGCACAAATTATATCGTCAAGTTCTAGGGTAGTTCCACTTCGATTTTCTATGAGATCTTTTTCAGAAATATTCTCTAGAGGTACATTTGTTTTTATTTTTTCCAGTAACATGCCAAATCGTTTGGCCTAATAAGTTCAGAAACTGGAAATAATCCACTTTATCTTGTAGCAGTGCACAAAGACGTGCAAACACGACACAAAAAATCCCAAACGATCGTTTCGAGGATTCAGGGATTCCCAGTAAGGAAAAAAAAACGAGAATTATAATGTGTTCGAAGAGCCCTCGGTTATAACCCAGAGTACTGGCTTATGGAATGATTGAAAAGGTGAAAACAAGAGTTTATATATCCTAAAGAAATGACATAATGAATCAGAACTAACTGATAAAAGGAGTCACTGCGCACGATACCTCCATGCGGGGCATCCGGGAATCCTCGAAACGATGGTATGGGATTTTATGTGTCGTGTTTGTACGCTTTTTTAAGCTCTTATTTTTATCTAAGAGTTCTCAGGACTAACCAAATTGCATCAAAGTTTTGAAGAAATTTGTCAATAGAATTCAAAACCACCTTGCCTGTAAAATCTACGTTAGTTTGTTTGCCTTTTTTAAAGATATATCGCTCGCTCATAAGTGAAATTACACAATCCGAAAATACTACATTTCACTAAACAGGCAAAAGAATATTTGTATTTTTTAATTGTAACACAAAACTCTCTCATTTGTATTTCAAAACAGCTAAAAAAATGAACATAAATAAACAAAACCTTTAATATTCAAAACGTAGCAGATATAGAGAGGATAGATTAAATATATCCATTCCAAAAGTTTGACCTTCTGTATTGTGAAAGTGATATATAGCAAAATTAGCTTATTCCATGATAACAGACATATAACACTTATTTTGACAATAATTTTAGTTGTTAAAAAAAAAACTGAAATGATATATATATTTTTTTTTTGGTGTGTCACTTTTCTTGAGGATGAGGGGGCTTTTCTGTAAAGCGCGTCTCTTGGTTTACACTGTCACAAAAACGAAACACAGAAGGGTTTTAAATGCAGAATAACACATTCCTCTGCAGTTATCAGCATTTCATCTGGAAAATTGTGCATAATAATGGTATCAAGTGTTTTCTCCCCCTTCCTGTCCTGTCCTGTCTCAAATCCCTTACACGTTTATGCGTTATTCTTTGTTTCACTTTGAGCTGTATTGCGAGGCAAATGTTAGCATTTCCAGAGTTTCTGAATATTTTTAAGTGTGGCAAAATTTTCACAATATCAGATGTATTGATGGTAATTGAAAATGAATTGAATATTACGTTAAATTTTTCAAAATGTAATTTTGTTCGTTTGACAATGGATAATTATTTATATTACTATCCATTCATGTGCTCGAAAAATTAGCATACAAATGATTATTTTGTAACATAGGGTATGGTATGCTTAAAAAGATTCCGTCAAACATATTCATTCTACACTGTCAGAAAAACTCGTCAATATACATTAAATTATTCCTAATTTTTTTTAAGTAATTTTCGTACTCTAAGAAAAAATGTTTTATCCGTGAATTCTCCCCGAACGTCTAAACAAGAGGGAGAAATTCCGTTCATTCCTAATCCTAGCACGCATGCGTATTATGTCTATCAATAATAAATCCGAATTTATTTAAGAAATGAAAAACCTAAAATTCTATGAATTAAGATTTCTAATTTAATTAAAAAAGATAAAATAAATTTTTCCAATTTCAAATTAAATAAAAATTATTTTTGTCATTCATTCAAAACTATTCACAAATTATTTTTTAACATTAAATAAAATTAAATACAGTTCAAAGTTAAAACGTTGTCTATAAATAAATATTCGCATTTAAAATATACTTTAAATGAACAGATTTAAAAGAAATTTTAATTAGGAAAATTAAATGTAAAAAAAAAAAAAAAAAAAAAAAAAAAAAAAAAAAAATTATCGAATAAAAATATAATATCCGTATTTTACCTCTAGCAATCTATCTAAAACTATTTAAAATTCAAATTGTTATACTATATTAATACTAAAGTATAAAAACCCCAGCCTCAATCTCATTAAAGACGAAATCTTCCCGAAATGAACTTGAAAATTAAATGCTTTAAAGAAATAGATGAAGTCAAACCCATCTGAAGCAAATATATTTATTTCAATGCACTTCGCTGCTATCCAACTGTAGCTCAGTGCTAGCGCGTTCTTCTCGTAACGTTGAGATGGCTGGTTCGAATCCAACGTCGTCCGCTTTTGCTTTTTCCCGACTTTCCTCAATTGTCTGATATTTTACCTCCTGTAACGGATTGAAAAAAAAAACGGATGTTCGTAAATTCTCGAAAATATGCCGGCAGCACTGCTGCCAGTAGAATTTCCGCGAATAGAAGAAAGTATTTTTGAGAGTGTATGAAACGCTTCGCTGGGCAAAAATTGTAGAAACCACACAGCTAGATTAATATTTTTTCAATCCTTTTGGAAATTTAGAATTGTTTCGTGAAAAAATGAATAACAATAGCTGAAGTCACAAAGTTATAAGTGTCGGAGTTTTCAGTATAACTTATAATCACTCAATTTTTATATAAAATGTTATATCAACAGTTATTTATACAGATTTTTTTTAATTGTTTATTTACATTTTTGAACAGTCTATATCTACTTTTCAGTGGTGCAGTTTGCAATCAATACTGATTGGTTTATATATCGTTTCATAAATGCGTCTATTGTTTATACTATTATTGCATAATGAATATTTATCAAAAAAGAAACAATAGGTGTAAGACACGCGTACTTATATACGGTGCAATCTATAACTGCGTTATATCGTAATCGTATTTATATTAAAATGAAAGAAAACAAAATCAATTCAAATAAATATTTCAATAGACTATAATTCATGCTAGTGCTTTGTCCTTTTGCAGATACATTCTGCAGTTGAAATATATACATAACAATCCGTAACTGGTATATGAATGGTAAATACACTTTTTGGTGGATTACATTTAACCTATTATATGTACTGTCATACAATTTCGTATATACTGCAGTTACAGAAAATTTTATTGTTTCCTTTTATCTTTTCAGAAAAACAAATTATTACGTTCAAAGGGGAGAACATTTTATTTTTATCATAATACTATACAGGGTGCAATATGTTATCTATTGCCGACCTTTAATTTCTCAACCGTTGGCCGTAGACATATAGTTCCAATTGCAAAAACTTTTCAAATGAGATAAATATTCATGTTGTGGCATTATTTAAAGTAAAAAACCAATTTTATAAAAATTACGAAATTTAACTTTTTATACGGTCCTCCAGTCCCTGTAGTTATATTTACTAAAAGTTTACACATATCGTAAGCGATATAACACAAAAAGTTTGACATTTGTACTGCAAAAATTGACACAGTTATTAAATTTCAAAGTTTGAGATTTTTGCACATGATGTTGTCTTTCATTGAGGGATCAGTTAACAGATGAATTAAAGTAATTCGCGATCAAAGCCAGGGTGCAATGTCCTTTTTATGGCGAAACCACTTTTAGCCGGTATCGTCGGTACTTTTGAATGTTTTTAGACCCATAAAAGTTAGCTCAAATGTTTAGATAAAATAACCTATTTGGTGATTCCTCGATTTGGTGATACCAGCTAAAGGTGGTCCGCCGTAAAAAGGCCATTGCACTCTGCTTTTGATCTCGAATTACTTTAATTAATCCTTTAACTGATCCCTTAATGAAAGACAAAATCATGTGCAAAAGTGTCAAACTTTGAAATTTAATAACTGGATCAATTTTTGTATTACAGATGTCAAACTTTTTGTGTTATATCTGTTATTATATGAGTAAACTTTTACTAAATATAACTATAAGGACTGGGGGACCGTATAAAAAGTTACTTTTCGTAACGTTTATAGAATTGATTTTTTACTCTAAATAATGCTACAACATGAATATTTAGCTCATTTGAAACGTTTTTGTAATTGGAACTATATGTCTACGACCAACGGTTGAGAAATTAAAGGTCGGCGATAGATAACATATTATATCATAACACTGTATATCATTTATTACATTGCATTCAAATCTATTGATAGCGCTGGTTGTATTTTAAATAAAATCTGGACTCTAAATAACTCAAAATACATATTAAATAAAAAAAGTGAATTATATAACACTTTAATTAAACACTCAGGTATTACAACTTTTTCTAGAATAGAATAAAGCATGTCAACAAAAAACGAACTCGCCATTTTCAGAAAAAAAAAAAAAAAAAAAAAAAAAAAAAAAAAAAAAAAAAAAAAAAAACTTTGCTGGTACTCAGCTATGGCAGACGAAAACAGCACCACAGACTAAAAATTAATTCTAATCACAAATTGCTATTATTTCTATTTGGATATTGTCTATATTTATATTTAATATTTTGATGTTATGTGATCATATTATATAATATGATTGCAAGTTGCTGTGGTCTTTTTTAGAGCATTTGAGGTTTTCTCTTTCCTCAAATCTCTCTTTCAAGGAACAAGTAAACCCGTCATGATTCTATCGTGATTGTCGTTATATTATATTATTTTGTATCCATGTGTGAATGTGTGCGTGTGTGTGTGCTTGTTTGCACATCTCTGTGTACTGCAATGGTTATTATTATTATTATTATTTCTGAGGAAAAATATTTCAGGCTACACATTTTCTACTATTGATTTATGCTTAAGCACTCATACTTCCGTTATATAAAATAGATAAAAATTCTCAATACAAAAATAATCATATAATTTATATCTATACACAGTAAAAGGAAAATGCAGTGAATGAAACAGTTCAAATTTTAATATATATATATATATATATATATTATTTTTTTATTTGCAACATCGGCTATGTGTTTGTTTTATACAGGATTCTGATTTTTAAAATATGCTATTAGAAACATATATTTAAAAGTTTATTCCTAATTTAAAGCTCAACTTAAAAATTTAATTCGAGAAAATAATACTACAAAAAGCTTTATTCAAGTAAGACATTTGATCATTTTATGCTTAGACTATTTTTTCTTTTATCAATTTCCCTTTAAATTTATGGATATATGTTTTTCTTTTAAGTTAAGGATAGGTAATATTTACTTCGGACGTGAGAAAAATTTCCTTCATTGTATTATCTCATTTCGCGAACAATTGTACCTTTCCTTTTTTACTTTTCATTGCAATGAGTGCGGTAACATGTCCAAAAGGAGGAATATCCTATTGGTGAATTTCGACCATTTTTCTATTCTACAGAATATTAACTATGGGGGATATTCTGAAATATTTTTATGTTTACCTCCTTACATTTTCCGATAAATACGAGTATTTACATATTAAAGAGCTATGCACGTGTGATAAACTATATTTACTGAAATTTATCTAATGAAACCAAAATTATATTTTTTCTTAAATAAAAGTAATTTGTAGGATATGTTTTGCAACATGCAATTTAAACATTTATGTATTAACTTACAGTTTAAAAGAAATTAATTGCACCATTAAAAAACAGACTGTAAAAGAAAACATTAAATATGCCTATTGAAGGACGCATATGTTGTAAAATTGTAAATTACATTTCTAAATTAATCTGCTGTTTTAAATTTTAATATTAATATTTTATTGTTTAAATGTAAACAAAGCAATTAGGTGCACATTTATATTAGTTAAATCTTGAATATTATATATCTACCCTATATACATAAAATCCTAATGAAACGAATTTATGAAACGGATATATGAAACGGCTGAAATGCAATGAATTTATCTAACGATTCTTTGAAACGACTGTTTAAACAACTGATTAAGTTTCACGGCAATTTCTCCTAAAATATGGAATACTTTGCGATGAAATTAACACCATAAATCAATATTGATCGGCAGATCTCAAAACTGGCATTAGAATATTTAAATTCGAATTAGTTTTCGAAATATTAATTTTCTTCTAATTTTAAATACATTTTTCTAATGATGGCAACTCAAATTTTAATCATAACATATTTTTTTTTTCATATTTCAGAAAAAGTTATTATTTTAAACTAATTTGGCGACAAGTTTGGCCTCCCTTAAATGCATACTAAGAAATATATCATGCTACTTATTTTCATAATTCAATTTACTTGAACAATCTTTTGCCAAATCGAAAGAATCTAATAGAGAAATCAATTATGACGGTATTTTTATGTTAGGGAGACGCAGGTGATAATTAGGTGATAACGTTTTTTCCGTTATACTTCATTAATTTCATTCAAAATATAATCATTTCATTCATTTTATTTAAAATGCACAAATTCCATTTAAAAATGATGTCTTTCACTTCTTTCTTTGTTTTTAAAACAAAACTAAAAAAAAAAAAAATAGGCACAGATGTTATCTACACACCGAGTTTCCTAATTGGCGGCAAAATGGCAATATTGTGATTGACATGATAACTCGGCTATTGTTGTTTATTTAATAATAAATGTTTATTTACATTTATATCTTTTTTTAAATTCTGTAAATTATTTTGTTCTATAGTTATTAATTATGTTTTTCTTTTTATATTTCCTTTAAAAATATTAGAAAATAATAAAAAAAAAATACGGTACTACTTAGTTATTCCGTCGACCAATTTCGCAAAATTATACAAATTGACATACTTTTTTATTTTAAATAACGAAAGAACAAATAAATTAGCATAACGTTAATAAATATACAAATAAAACGTCGAAATAAAAATCACTTGATGCCGTAAACACGTGTAACTTGCTTAAAGTTAAGTGAATATGACATTCACGATCAACCATTATTGGCAATTAATCTTATAGATTGGCGATAGATTTTTGGTCGACGGGATAACTAAGTAATAAAAATTGTTCGCCAAATTTTCGTTAAAAAAAATCACGCTAAACCTGCGGTGCGTATATGACATCTGGCAAAATATTAAAAGAGAAAAATGCTAACTGGCGAGTTGAAAAAAAGCTATTGGCGAGATTTGCATCCGGCTAGCGTAACAGTACCAAAAATTCTTTACGACCATGGCAACTTTTATATAGTTTTATTCGAAAAAAAATTGATTTTTTAATCAAAAAGGAAAAATTACTGCCCCATATTGGCGCGATTTTTTTCTGACGCCAACGTCATATACGGAACGGGCAATTAACTGGCGCCAAAGTATCGTTATTTTGCTTGATATCGTAAGCCGGATGTTATTATTTATGCTGTTGATGCGTTTCCAAAACTGGCGTCGGAAAAAAATCGCGCCAATATCGGGCGTATATGACATTTGTTCCAAACTGTCATATGAAAGGCGAGGAATTCAGACAGTATTTCTTTATGGCAGTTGATGACTTGAACTATTATAATATAGATGAAATGATGGCGATAGAATAATATTTGGCGACTTATCACCTGTGCCTGACTAACATTAAAGTATCAAAATGGCACCAAGTGTATAAAAAGCGAAGTGGGACGCCCGGAACTGTTAATGATAGTTACATGACTTAGGCTATTGTTATAGAGATTGTTTTAAGATACCGTGAGACAAAGACTCTGTATACTTAATTCATTTTATTTTAGCTTCTTTTCAAATGTTTAACTGATACTCTTTAATCAGAAACGAAAACAAGCATTGGATGTCTTAAGAGCAACTGATTCGGCCTTAATTTTTTTTACAATCAAAGGGAATTGAATGGAAACCCGTTAGGGTTTCCATTCAATTCCCTTTGATTAGCAACTTATTAGCATTTTATTATTTGTGATTAGCACTTATTAGCATTAGCCCTTTGATTAGCAACTTATCGGGTTAGCTTTGATAGCAAACCCGATAGGGCGATCTGCATAGCTTTTTTCAGTATAATTAAATCTTCTCTAATATTTTTAAAACCCATCAGATTAGCGTGTTTTTAGATTCCGCGGTGTCTGAACGGGTGTTGGCAAGCGTAGCTTCCAAGGGGCTGAGCCCCCTAGTATATATATATATATTTACTTGATAATAGGTAAAATCTGAATAATAATTTTTAAAAAATGAGAAAAACAAATGTCTGTTATAAAAGTAAAAATAAATCTTTATGAATAAAACTAGACACACAATTTTCATCTTAGAATGTTTTTATTTTTACTTTCCAAATGTCATTCCTTTGCAGAGAAAATTTTAAATCGTCATTGTTTCATTACAAAACAAATAAAAAAATGCAATTTAATAACAAATTACAACGACCATATGGAAAATGATTTTTTCAAAGACTAAAATTTAAGACATAAAAAATAGCACGGAGTTGATCATACATTATGTACACCATGGATTACGTTTTTCGGTACTGTAAATTTTTAAACTTCTACGGAGCTGGTCATTCATTACTTATGTCATGGATTAAACATTAATATTCCTGGACCAATTTTAAATGAAATTTCATTCTTAAACTTCTAAACATCCCACAATATTACTTTTTACACCGTCCTATACAGAAAAAAATGTACTTTTAAATGCAGTTTGTTTGAAAGTTGTATCTCAATTTGTTTCTGAGTTATTAGTTTTTTTTTTGTAGTTTTTATTACTTTTTTGTCATAGTGGCAACAGAAGTATCCATCTCTGTTGAAGGTAAAGGGAAAATACAGATTACTGTATAGACCAATCAGAAAACGAATAAAATGCGGTATTCAACTAATAAAACGCTTTAGATATGTTTTTGATTTCCTACCCTTACCGAGGGCAATAACCATTTTTCCAAATGTTTAAAATATATATATATATGTGTATATATGTATATTTCACCATGAATTTTTTTAATAATGCGTAATTACACAAATCACTTAAGAATAATTCTAAGTTCCTTTTTTTTAATTATATTTCAAATAAAATTATAGTACTACTTAGTTATCCCGTCGACCAAAAATGTATCGCCAAACTATAAGATAAAATGCCAATAATGGCTGATCGTAAATGTCACATTCACTCGACTTTAAGCAAATTACACGTATTTACGTCATCAAGTGATTTTTATTTCGTTCTTTTATTTGTATTTTTATTAATTTTATACTAATTTATTTGTTCTTTTGTTATTTCAAATAAAAATTATGTCAATTTGTATATTTGGCGTGTACTTTGGCGATTTATATAATTTGGCGAAATTGATCGACGGGATAACTAAGAACTACCAAAATTACAAAACAGTTTTCCCATGCTGTTCGTATTTTTTTGCTAAATAATATAGACGTTTCAGTTCCTCAATAAAAGCATAACACATTGTCGCCAAGATGAGAAACAATAATCAACAGCAACCTTTGCGCCATGAATTATACATTAACATTCCTGGACCAATCATGAACAAATTTTAAAAGAAATTTCAGTTTTACAATTTTCGGTAATGTAAATCTTTAAACTTCTGCGGAGCTGGTCATACATTACGTACGCCATGGATTAAACATTAATATTCCTGGATCGATTTTAAAGGAAATTTCATTTTTAAACTTCTAAACATCCCACAATATTACTTTTTATATCGTCGTATAGAGGAAAAAAATGCATTTTTAATTGCAATTTGTTTGAAAGCTGTATCTCAATTTGTTTCTGAGTTATCAATTTTTTTGTAGTTTTTATTACTTTTTTGTCATAGTGGCAACAGAAGTATCCATCTCTGTTGAAAGTAAAGGGAAAATACAGATTGCTGTATAGACTAATCAGAAAAAGAATAAAATGAGGATTCAAATAATAAAACGCTTGAGATATGTTTTTGATTCCCTGTCCTGACAGAGGACAATAGCCATTTTTCCAAATGGTTAAAAAAAACAAAAAAATACCCCATTAGATTTATATTTTAATATGCAGAATCTGATTATTAAAATCAGAGAAATAACGAAAGCAAAAGATTGTTAAAACTGCCTTTATATATAAAATATGATACACAATTTCCATCTGGAATTGTTTATCTTATTTACTTTCCAAACAATTTTCCTCTGCATAGATTATTTTTTAATTTTCTTTGTTCAAATTATTTTTAAAACATTGGATTTTTTACAGAATATGTAGAAACTGCATAATAAAGTCAAAGAAATAAGAAAAGCCTTTATTACGAAATATATATATATACAGTGGGTTGCCAAATTATTAGGGACAGTCATGAAGTATAGGTTTTTTGTACAATATTAGGATATAATTTGAAAATAAATATTGTTTTTAAGTTTAAAAATATTTCTTGTTATAGTTGAAGTTTTTACGCAATATTAGTATATGAAAAACCCCAAACAAAAATATAATAAAGTCAATTTACCAATGTTAACTAAAGAATATTGATATTTGGTGAGATTTCCTTTGGCTTCGAGGAGTGCTTAGATGCGTCTCGGCATGCTTTCTATGTAACTTCAAGCACTTTCTTTTATTTTAGGGTTGTGATGCCATACATTTATTAGTTTTTCGATGAGTTGTACCTTGGTTGTAATCCTCATTTTTGGTGATTTCCGGCGTGTGATCTCCCATAAGTTTTCCCTGGGGTTCATGTCAGGAGAATTGCCAGGCCAAGGTAAAACTGGAATATTGTGGTCGGCCAAAAACTTTGTAACACTTCTAGCTTTATGACAAGGCGCTGAATCATGCATAAACATGAACTATTCATCACTTGGGAACCATTCTTCAATTTGCGGCAGCAGCCGAGTTTCCATAACTTGCCTGTACTGGTCTTGTCTCATGGTTACCTGGACAGTATAGAAGCGTCCAACCCCTTTAGCGCTTATGACAGACCTCACCATTATTTTATCAGGGTGTTTAACACTTTCTACGATGCAGTCAGGGCAGTATTTTTCGCCTGGGTGTCGGCTGACAAATCTGCTTTTATCGGACAAAATCTCAAAGTTTGATTCATCTGAGAAACACATTTGAAAAAAATTTAAAAAGTTAATAATTTAGAAATAAAGGATTTTAAATGACATAAATAATAATTATCTTAACAACTGTCTTCTAGCGGTGTTCACGAGCTCAGGCAAGGCGCTTCTTCATCATTGCTTCTGTCAACCGGGGTTTCTTGGCTGGACGATGACCTGTCAACCCTTCCTCCGCGAATATCCACTTCACAGTTCTCTTAGAAACTGGTATTCCAGATTCTTGAACGATCTGAGTAAGCAGTCCCACACTTTTCTTTCTGTTTCCTAAACAGATATCTCGGATTTTCCTATCGATACGTGGAATTGTAATGTGTTTTCTTCCACTTTTACCTTTTCGTTTGGGCAAAAGTGGCTGGTTTTTGCCCCGATTTATTTTTATCCTGTTGACTACTGACTTGGAAACTCCAGCAAGTTCTGCTATATTCCTTTGAGAATGAATCGTATGCAGAAGAAGGGTTTTTACCTCAGATTTTTTCCTAGGGAACAAATCAACCCCTCGACCCATACTAAAACCAATAAAAGTAAAAAAAATAAATTAAAATCGTAACTAATTTCGCAAAAAACAAATATTTAATCAATAAAAGAAAGATAATACTCACATATAATTCTTAACATTTCCAAAAAAAGGCCAAATAATTTTGTTTAAATTAAAGAAAAGCGTCTTCCACTATTGCGTGTATAAAGGACTCAGCGTCTATCCCGTTATTAAAATATTTATAGAAATAAAACGAACATTTTAACATACCAAAAGGGCTTAAAGGTTGAATTAAAGAGATGTTGAAAACGGTAAAATACATTCCTGCAACACTTAAACCACTTAGAGCGGCAGTCAAGTGCACCCAAAGTAGAAAAGTAGCAAAAAATATGACTGTCCCTGATAATTTGGCAACCCACTGTATATATATATATATATATATATATATAAATAAAAAATCAAATCCTTGTGAATAAAACGACACGAATAATTTCCATCTGAAATTGTTTACTTTACCAAATGACTTTCCTTTGTATAGATATTTTTTATTTTCTTTGTTGTAATTTTTATTAAACAGTGTATTTATTCCATAATATGTAGAAAATGAATAATGAAATTAAAGAAATAACACAAAAAAAACCCTGTGATTAAATAAATAAATAAATAAATAAAACAAGACTCATCTTTTCATCTGAAATTGTTGACTTTTTTACTATCCAAATTACTTTCATTACCGTAAGTAATCCTAATTTTTGACTGTATTAAAAATGTTTGTGCGAAAATGCGAGATTAATTACTGTGAAAATTAATCTCGAAATGTAAAACGGAGATCAGGTCCCAAAAAGCTAAGCATTGTCATTTCATCGCACTTTGAGACATTACCTTAATAACTGCTGGCAATTTTTGCCAGACTATATTTGATGTGTTTTCGAAAATTAATTGCATTTTAGAATAATTTATCTTTTAACCCTCCCACAGAAGCAATTAAAAAAAATTCATAATTTAAATAATTTAATTTAAATAATTTAAAATAATTTAAAATAATCTTATCGCATATTCAAAACATTTCATGAAAGGCATTGGGAAATAGATTACACAAGTTTTGAGAATTTTTACAAATAATGAAATGACACATACAATGACGACGTAATTCAAAGAAAAATATATTGTTTTTCATAATATAATACGTACTTCCGTACGTATGTATTGGTGTCGTACAGAATCAAAAACTTGCCAAGATTGGCCATCCTTGGCGATTTATCTCCAAATTTTGTGATAAAAAATTATTTCTTAAAGCCGCCAATTTAGCGATACCTGACTAGATTCATGAGATTATACTAATTCTATATTGACGATTATGGCAATTCCCCATAACCGGGTTTCACACAATTTAATTTTTTTTCTTTTCATGAAAACTACTTATATTTTAAAAATTAAACAAATAGGAAATTATCTTTTCCTTCTACCGATACAGGTTGGAAGGACGTTCGCTATCAAAATTTGGATGCCACAAAATAAAATTTATTTATTTCGTTGTAGTTATGAAGAAAATAAATAAATTTTAAAAAAGCATTATTAACATCATTCAGTTTAAGTTTGAGAATAAATTTAATTAATTTTCATTATTATTATTATTTCACTAGTATTATTTCAACTTTTAAATTGTAAGATTTGATTAGATTATTATTTCAAAATATTATTTTAGGATATCAGTAAGTTTAATTACGATACAATTATACAAATGTATATAATGGACTTAAGAAAAAATAAAATTAAAATATTTCAAACAGGAAAGAAGCTACTTAATTAAAAACCTGGCAAACTGTTTCCTTCACTAACGCATCTCTTTACTTGAGGTTTACATTTATTAAATATAGGCAATTTCATAAGAATAAAATTTCTGTGGCAAAAAGCCAGCCAGTCTAGAATTTTGTCTATAAATTTCATTTATCAGAATGAGTTGTTTCCTCCGCCATCCATTAGAGTGTTTGCTTTGAGCAATAAAGATACGTCTTGTTCATTCTTTATAATGAAACTGATCAATAAACAATAAAAGGATAATGTTATTATTTGTCTTAATGATTTGGTATATGTCAAAGCACATTAAATAAATTTAAACTCATGAAGCCATACCTCATTGAACCTGGTAAAATAGTTTTTTTTTTTTTTTAATTATCTGAATTTATATTTTAAACAACGATATCACAAACAACAGAATAAATAATGTTTTTTCTCGTTGTTTTAAATTAATTTAATTATTTTTCTAAATTTAAGTACGATATATAAGCACAAACAAAATTTCTATTATTTTTATTTTTGATTTCCATTGTTTTATATTCATAATATAAAAGTAATATGAAATATTGTAATTTCTCCTTAAAAATTTAAGTCTTTTGTTTGCTATTAGTAATTAATTTTTAGTCGTAAGTAAAATTAATGATGGTGTTGTTGCTCCAAATTATTTTTATGATGAAAATTGAAATATAAGACAATTAATTAAAAATTCATGTATATAAACATTTCTTTCAAACGTGCATTTCAGCAATGAGACGTTTGACGCTCTGCATTTCTAGATTGCTGATACATGTTAAAGCCCACGTTTTTAATATAGTGCAATTGCTCACATATAAAATTCTTGTTAGCTTGATTTAAATTTAGCAAAAACATAATAGCAATCTTACTTAACAAGCCACTTATTTTAAATCAATATTTTTTATCTGTAAACTATAGCATAAGAGTTGAATTAAATCTAAGTGCCAAAATCACAAATAACAAAGAATGTGAAATATAAATTCAGAATATGTGCTTTTGAATTCAGAACGTACTATTTGCAATATTGATACATAGCTATTGATTTCTATATTGTATATACAATATAAATGTGTTATAGCTTTTGCGAAGGATATTGCATTAGATTCTTCTAATGATCTATGTAACCTATCATAAACAAAATAGATTAACTTTAATTATATAATTTCACTTATTTCTTTAAGTAAGCCTTCAATTATTAATCAAATTAAGATTGTGCAATATTATCATTTTTAGAATCATTATCTTTATACAATGACAATTTATAATAATCATGTGTCCAAACAAAAATTTCTGTAGTAAAATGATTTAACATACATCTTTTTTAACATACATAAATTTAGACTAACATTTTACAACACTACGTACATCAGGACACGGCGTTTCAAAGATTAAGAATAACAAACGTGCAATACGACAAATGAAAATTTAAAATATAAGAATATACTCGATACAAAATATAAATAACATTTTCAATAAAATATAACTTTGTTTAATTCGGAACAGTTTTTACTACTATTTATTATGATATTTTTGTTTGTTGATTTAATTAAATACGCGAATCTCAATTCGGCGCATTACAAAACAGAAGGAAAAACGTGTAACGTAGAATAAATAAAAAGTAAATACGTGATCTAAACGTAAACCAAATATTTAAGCAATGTAATGTTTGCATAATGTTAATTCAATTTTATAGTTTCTCACAAACTGACAAGTAGTTTATCATGGCAAAAAATACGCATAATATTAAATTATGTTACACTAAAAAAATTAAGGATTCATAATTGAATATAGTGATAATACGAAATTCACTGCAATATAGATAGAAAAAAATATATATATATATTGACTTTCTATTTTCTTCTAGTATATTATGCGCATTTTAAATTCCATTTTTAAAGTAAGAATTTTCAGTAAATATTTTTATAGCTTAATTGTTACTTTTAAAATGATTCTGTAAAGAAATAAATATTTTAAGATTTTGTGGAAAATGTGGAGATGTCTTTATTGGAAAGTTATATTTTACATTTTTAATAAAACCTAAAATAAAATAGCATATTATAAATGTAAAATTCGTATAAATATTTGCATTACTAAACGTGAATGAAAACTACAGTATTAACTTATAAATAACGAATAAATACATTAAAACATAAAATTATGTAAAATATATAAATATTTTGAAAATTAAGGAAATAGAGTAAAATGTTTTAATTCTGCCACCGATGATTTTCTTGTAATATAATAATACTGCGTGGCAACACCGGTGTTGTATGTATAATTTTCCAATAAGTTTTATTATATTGCTTGAGATATTTCGATTTCTTAAAGGATAAAAATATACATTGTTATTATACATTTAGAAAAAAATGTATATAAGAAATGTTATTTAACTGTACACTTTATGTAAGCAATTTTATTTTTAATTTAATTTAAACCTAAATTACAAAAATCAAATGCAAAACGCTATTAGTCAAAATAAATTGTTATAATACGAATTAGTTTCTAATATTGGAGCTGGTGAAATAAAACTTATATCACTCGGAAGAATAAACAAATTGCAGTGTTTTTAATAATAACAATCATGTTTATGTAAGTATAATCTACAGGGATCAAAATATGCATCTTCCTTGGTTTCACGTGCTCTGAATCCACGAAAGTTTCTTTTTCTTAATTTCCGCGTTTGGCAACACTCTTTGATTTTCTGTATATTCTCGTTTTTTGGAATGTGAAACAAATGGTGCAATGCAATAAGCCGTGTGATGGCTCGCTTCTCTTTCATTGTAAAATAAATCGCATCTACAGTCCGCTGTGTTGTGCTCAAATGTAAGAACCATCAGTATGTGTAAGTAGTGAAAAACACAAAACATTGTTGGTATAAATCTAACCGGAGCGCTAGGGAAAAATCAAAGTGTAGAATAGAACATTAGCTGAACGGCCGAACATTATATTTCATGTGTAAATAGAATTTGTTATTTAAAACCGTAGAATTAGTGTAACAGTATATAGTTTAGATTTAAACTAAATTTCTTATTAACGTATTTCAGAACTAGTTTTGGGTTTGATTTAAGTGAAAATGCGTAAAAATGGTAACTTTTAAATCAAAAGAACTAATCTACGGAGATATGATAAAAATTGCATTAAGAAAATTGAAAGAATATAAACGCAGGACGGAACTAAAAAAATTTGATACGGAAATTGAATGTTTAATTACCCAAACTATTAAAAAGTGAAATAGATTGCGCACAGGTAATCTGGGATAAAATTGATTTCTTTAAATTTAAAGGCGAGCAAATATTAAAAATCCTAAATATTGAGCTGAATAGGAGTGAAAATAAATCTGACAGTGTGATTTCAGAAAACGTTTTCGAGATTATTAATTTACATCGGTTAGCATTACCTACTTTTGGAGGTAATACTACAGAATGTATAGCGTTTAAGAATCTTTTCAATGCATGCGTAAACAGCAATAGATATGTATCTGATGCTCAAAAATAGCAATATTGAAGACATCATTGAAAGGTGAAATGTATCGCGTCATTAAGTCTATTCAAATTTCGGATTCTAATTTTGATATTGCATGGAATCTATAGTAGACGGAAGACTCTCAAATAAGCGAGAGCAAATTTTTGCATATATTAAACGGTTTCTATGTTTACCATTAATTCAAACAGAAACAGAAATTGCTATTTAAAATCTAGTTATCAACATTAATGAAGTCCTTTGCTCCTTAGAATTATTGTACCAAACCATTGACAAATTTGGGGATACATTAAGGACATATTCAATTTGGCAGAAATTGGTTCCTTTTGCAAAATTGTGATGGGAACTTCAACTTAAAGGCAATGGAATTCTGAATCATAAGAACTCAAATGATTTACTTAAGAATTACGCAAGAACACTTCAAAATGGCAAGCTAGTAATAAATAACGTTCCTAAATCTATATTTCCGAATAAGAGTAATACGTTTTCAGCTACCTTGTTTTTTTTGTTAATGTAAAGAAGATCATAGTTTAGCTAAATGCTGAAATCTATTAGTTTACCTGTTTAACAACTGATAGATTTTGTAAAACATAATAATTACTGCTTCAATTTCCTATATAATATGCATTATCTCAGTAAATGTAAGAGTCTAAATACGCGCCATCATTGCTGTAAAAACATCATAGTATTTTCAATATGGTAAATAATTGAATGAATAAGAATCAATCAAATAATATTTCTCCAAACGCACAATAATTTATCCCTAAAATAGTTGAGTCGGCGAGTGAAAATGTTTCGTCTACAGTCCGTGACTCTCATTATGAATCTCAATCTCATTATGATCAATCTTGAGTTTCATCTCCAATTAAAAAGTAACACGTGTATAAAGAAATACATTATTTTTATCAAGCAATGAAAGTCAAACCGCAACACGCTGGTTTATTTGAATAGTTCAATACGTGAACTTCAATGAAGAAATTTATTGTTTAGAATATTGAAAAGAGGCACCTGCAAATAGCAGTCTCAGTTTTTTTATACAATTTTAGATGATATCAAAATATTAAGAATAGGAGGAAAAATGAAAAACGCACAGCTGTTAGATAATTAAGAGCATCCAATCTTATTACCATAAAGCCACCGTATATCTAAGATCATAATTACACATTTTCATGAAACATTTTTCCATGCAGCTCTAGAACTTCTTCCTTCTCTAATTCACAAAAAATCAACGTTTAAACACACAATAAATACAATAGGTAATGTGAATAAAACCATACGTATACGTTTCGTGAGTTCCAGAACTCACTTCAGTGTGTAAAATATATGTATAAAAACAATATTCCCCTCAACTACATGTTAACTACATGTGGGTTTTCACCGTGCATGTACTTGGGAGGATATTGTTTTATACATAGATTTTATACACTGATGGTATGAGTCCTGGAACTTACGAAACGAATACGCCTGGGTTTTTGCACATGATTTAATGTATTTATTGTGTGTTTAAACGCTGATTTTTGGTGATTTATATTTCCACTCATGTTTTTTTTTCACTATTCTTCTTTCTTTAATTAGACAGCAATTTTGAATCATTACTGCTGTCAGTTATTCGGAAAATAGTAGGACCTTGTGTTGTGTGTTACAGATATAGAGCTCAAACTGTAAAACAAATAACGTCTAATCATCCAGCATCCATAGTAACAGAATCATGACCATTTTATAAAGTTTGAACAGATTTTTCAGGACCATATATGATTAATTATCGTGCAGGACGTGGACTAAAATACTTTTAATCACATATGTGTGTATTTGTCTGCTTCGTCAGCAAATCAGTCCATCTTGAAGTCGTAGACGATCTTTTACCAAAGGCATTCTTAAGTGTATTAAAACGATTTATTGCAAGAAGTGGTTAAACTCTTGATACTATTAATGGCTGCAGAACCAACTTCAAATGTGCTGGAAAAGAAATAACAAAATATATTTTGCAGTGCATGCAGAATGAAGAAATTCGGACATTTTTGTTGTCAGAGGAAATAACATGAACATTTAATCCGATTTCTGCTCCACATTTTAGGGGACTGTGGGAATCTGCGAGTTCTTTAACCAATGTGAGATATACATATTACTTACTTCATACTGCATGCTAAAAAATCCCTGCCTGTTCGTCTTACATCCGTAGGTTTCGAAATTAAGTACTAATTTCACCAACAAAAACTAAATCCTGATTAATGATAAATCCACTTTAACAATTTTATCTGGCCGCTTTTGACGACTTTTTAATTTTAACTTTATATAAGAGCTGGTTTTATCAGAATCATGTTAAGGCAGTACTCAAAAAATATTTTTCCTCGCTCAACAATTCGAAATTTTTAATAGGAATTCATTTTTAAAAGGAAATTCATAAAACTTGCTTCCATGCTCAACAACTCGAAATTTTTAAAAGGAATTCATTTTTAAAAGGAAAAGCATGAAACTTCCTGACGCGATTTTTGAAGATATTTATAAGCAACCAGTGTTTTTATTTTTCGTTCAATTAATTAGAAATTGATTTATAAACAATTATTTTCTCAGTAGGAATATATTTTCGTTTCCAACACAATCTCTTCGTGAAATTGGGTTCAAAATGCCCATTTTTACATAATTTTTTTAAAACATATCCTGCTTCTATCAAACTATCTACCAGTACGGCACACTATATTCTTTCTGAATAAGAGAACCCACTACTTGGATGCGTTTGAAAGCAAAAATGAATTTAAAAATGAGTCATAAAATTGTCAGTTTGGATTTGAGTACATCCTTAATACGATATTTTTTCTTCAACCTCTATGTATTTTTAATTCGTTTTTGTTATTTGAATTGATTCTATCAAAAACTTGTCCGTATAAAAGTTGTAGATAATATTAAGAAGATACATAAGAATTCCTTGTGGATTTGCTATCTTGTGAATTGACGAAGTTATGGATTTTTTTCTAATCAAAACCCTATCCTTTTCGCCCCTAGAGCCCATATTTATTTTTACCAAAAATCTGTCATACATAAATTTTTGGCCCATTTTTTAGAAGTAATGATAACTTTTAACTTAGCCGATATGTATTATAATGAAAAAGGTATGGTATTTTTTTCGCCCCCCTCCCTATTTTCATCCCCACGGTCCGCTTTTGCTCATTAATGAAATTGACTGATATTTTATGCCCCTTGGTTTTATGTATCAGTTAGTAAAAAAATTGTGCAGAATTATGGGAGTTATATTGTCTATAAAAAAAGTGGTATATATATATAAGCTGAAAAAATGTTAAATTAAAAAAAAATAATAAAATCCATGTGATAATCGCTACAGCTGCAAATAACCACACAGATTATATATAGCACATTATGTATTAAATGCATTTGTCAGATCCAGAATCTTGCACCATAAATAAACTAAGAATAACCAAAAAAACATTCAAGAAATTTAAACAGATAACCTGAACAAGAAAAAAAAAAAAAAAAAAAAAAAAAAGGGCTGTGCCCTCTTTAGCGGTTGGCATTTTAAAATAGCACAGCAATGTTTCAGACTAATTACAATTCACAACAAACTATTATTCAGTAGTGGCTGTGGTTTTCGGCCAGAGTTTCGCAAAGCAGAAATCAAATGCATAAAAACAATTGAAAGCATATCGTGAACACTCCCCCTCCGGACCCGACGTCACAATAACCAGTACATCTGGAAGATACAATTATTCGCAGCACAATTATTTGCAGAAACATAACGTTAATGAAGCAACGCGACACCCGTGAATAAATGTACATATTTATTTTTGAAAATTCCAAAAAAGGCAGTTAAAAAGATTAATTGTACGGATTTGTGTTTAACATAACAGTTTTAAAAAGTTAAATTTTCTGAATCGTCTAAGCTCAGAATTATGCACATAAATTCACATTATTAAATTGAAAATTTCAGGATGTTAAATATTGCGTGCTGTGGGAAAAATGTCTTGGAACGTTTGACATTGAAATACCTGATTTACTTGCATAGTATTACCTTAAACTTCGTACTCGTTTTTTTTTAACAAAACCTATCCATTTTTTATGTAATAATATGTAACAATTATTAAATCTATAGAAAGTTTAAATTTCAGTAAAAAAATCGGTATTCATATCAAAATCACATTTAACTTTAATAACAAATTGGATCAGACAAAGAGAAGAACAAAAGAGAAAAATAATGACAAGGGACTGGTACAAAATTTAATGTAGAAAACGCCAAGTAAACAATTTATAAGATTTTCATTTCTCAAGAGTTTTGAAGAATATGTATTCTGAATTTTTAAAAATATGAAGTGTAAATATTGATATATCTCAAATTGCATATTTATAAAACTACAATTTTTTTTTTTTTTTTTTTGCTTCGGAGAACATTCTGTATTTAACCACAAATTGTTTACATTAATTTTCACGTAAGAGAAGTTTATAATAATTAATATTACCAAAAAATAAATAGTTAAATAATTGAAATGATAGGAAAAGTAACAAAGAGATAATAAAAAAATAAATCAAATATCAGTGTATTGGTATTATCTGTAGCAAAATTAATAGTAAAAAAGTCATACTTCATGCAGCAATATACATGAAAAAAATAGTTTAATAATATTTTTCCTACCAGATTTCAAAGTAATATCTATACAAGTGAAAATTAACGATATAATGAAGTAAATGCAGAAAATATACAATCATGTAAGATCAAACTAATCAATATTAAAAATACATTTATATACGATACAATTATTGTACTTTCATTTAACGTACGCATGAAAATATACATGTTTGAACTTATTTATTTATTTTTTAGACGAAATCTACTAAGATCTACTAACGTCTAAAATCTGCTAATAGTTTCATCTACTCAGTGAAACAAAATTGTTTGTACAAATGTTCTATGCTTGTTACAAAATATTGTAGGCATGTAATACGAAAATTAGTAGCATGTGTTTATGAATTCGATTTCCTCGAAAGCCGATGCCTAGATATTTTACATTTTTGCACATAATAGCTTGAAGGAAAATTTCAAGATGATGTTTTAACAATTCTTATATACCAAAATAATGTATTTTCGTTCAAGGGTCGTTAAATTACAAAAATTAATTTTAACATTAAATAGTTTCAGTTTCAAAAATAGATTAGTTAATTATTCAAATTTTCTCAGTATTTTAACCCTTTATCCTCGTTAATATGAAAAATGTGATTCATTATACTGGCTGAATTGTTTGTGCACGGGTTCGTAAATTTAATATTTTTTTCTAAATTTTATAAGTTTTTGAAACTTTTGAATTATTAAGAACGATCATTAAATTTTCAAATTGCATAAAAAAACATGTTTATTCATTCGTCTCTAATCTTACGAAAACTCTAAAAATAGAAAATTCGTTCAGATCACAATCACTATAAGGCAAATATAAAAGAATTCACATTATATAAATGATATTGTTTAAACTATTTTATAACGTGATTAAATTTTGAAAAATAAAAACTTTCCAATTTTTCATTAAACTGTTTTCTTATAACAAAATATTGAAAAATAAAAACTTTCCTTAAAAAAGATTACAATTATACTGCTTGGATATGAACTAGTGTATCAAAACCGGGGACAGACCTCATAACTGTTGTACACCAATTCTAAAACAGCACAAAAAAAAAAAAAAAAAAAAAAAAAAAAAAAAAAAAAAAAAAAAAACTTACGAACAAGAGAGAAATAACCATAAAGAAATTTATAACAAAAGTGGATTTTTAATCAGATAATCGTACATTTTAGAATTATGTACCAGAAACCAATATAATACACATCATTTTATTTGCGTCTGTTAATAGTGTTGAAAATTTTGGAATGGATTAAGAAAACACCTTAATTAACGACAAAGATGCTACGATACATCTTTAAAGCAAGTTCGTCTCTAAGATATATATGAAAATTAATATTTCTTATCTTAATCTAAATCTTTGGACTTCGCTGTCAGTCAAGTTTTTATAAAACAAAAACATGATTTACGTAACATATTCTTCTAAAATTAAAATATACGTAATTTAATACTTGTTTCCTAAGTATAATTATGTATATGTAACTATTATTATATATAGTACGTCAATGTAGCTTTTTTTTTTTTTTATTACTTTAGAAATATTTAAAAGCAATGTTCATTTGTTTCCCCTTTGTTCTTAATTTAAAAAGTTTCTTTGTTTTATATAAAAAAACAATTGAGAGGTGCAAATATTTTTAAAATTATTACTGAACTAAACATATATTAACCTTGTGATTATTTCAGTTCCTAATTTATAGGAAATATATAATGGGAACATTTCAAAATATTTTAAACATTAGAATATTAATAATTATAATGCCTTCTCTTCAAGTATTAACATATGAAATTATAATAATAGCAGTAATAGTAATAAAAGTATAAGAAAAAAATATAAACATACAATAAATATACGACACATGGATAAGTACTAAGTAAAAACGAACATAAATACCAACAAAATAACGTGCCGCAGGCAGCTGATGAAATTTTGATTTTTTTCCCCATATCGTTATTCAGTCGAAGAATTAACATTGTTGCATAAAGCTGCCCCTATCCGCAACTTAACACTTTCATGGGCAATGTACTTATGTTCGTAAAATTTTGAAGAAAAAAATGAATGACACCAGTATTTACAAGAAAATTTATTTGTACAAGTAAAAGTAACAAGTAAAAGTATTGTTGTAATTGTAACAAGTAAAAGTATATTTTCGTTTACTTAATAAAAGTGAAATTTTCATAAAAAATTCAGGTGCAAATGTGGCAATTAGGAATTAAAATTATGTGATGCCCTTCAAGGGGTTAACTCAACTGGAAAAAACGGATTGCATGCAAGAGCATGCGAGCAATATATCTGTTTTGTAGTGCCATCTCTGGATACAAATGTATACTAATATTTCATTGCGACATGACTCCCCTCCCATCGTAGTTCAACAAACCTTTGGTTTAAATGTTGATAAATTCTTCGGTCTGGTTGACTGCCATTTTAAATTGTCTTTGAAGAGGGCACTTTTTTCTAAGCTCACGTCTTTGTTTATAATACTAAAAATACACTAAATACACTAAATACACTAAAATATATACACTAACATATTTATACACTAAAATATTTTTTCAAATCAGAACTTCTTAAGGGGATCGGGAAAGCAAAATTCAACCAAAAAATCGATTTTTACTTTTTTGTATCATTAAATAGTTTAAACTTTTATTTTTCCGTCGATGTTTCACACATGCTTATATAAAAAAAAAAAAGTGTTGAAATTATTCATTCTTTCTAAGTGTACGTCATAGCTTAATGGCCATCTCTAATTGACATTTTCTCAAAACTTGGATTTTTCATGTTTATGTTCTTTTTTTTTTTCTATATCTATTAAACTTAAGAACTCAGATTATTTTAATGCGTATATTATGTTATATTGTATACTTTATCCCAGGGATTTAATGATTTGTTGAAAATTATTTATTTTAGGCAGTGAAATTTTATCAAAAAGGCTAATTTAAAAATGACTTTCAAAATATAATTAATAATTAATTTGGAGTTTCACTTAGAAAAAAATGGTGTGTTAAAATACGTAAATCATGTAATTCTAACTACTGTAAAAAATTTAGATCTCTATCTTTCACCATTTCTGAGAAAAGGGTACATAAAGTTGGTTAATTTAACATGGCAGAGATACAGCTTTCCCGGTCAGGGGTCTTGTACCTTTTAAACGCGTCGAAAATTAACGAAAAACTTCAAAGTTTGAATTAGTCTACCTTCAAAACCTTTTTATGTATAAACATGAAATTTTGGATATTGATTAAATAGATTGTGTTTGTAATATACTACCAACAGAAATTTATTAACCCTTTACAAAAATTTGTATATTGTTCAAATCAAAATAGTTCTTTTTTTTACCCCACATAAGTCATTGCGCGCATGATATCTTGAGAAAGTATGTATGGATTTTTATGATATTTGGTAAATATACTAAAGAAATACGTGTGTTTAAAATGATCTAATTTTAAGTATTGACAATGGTACTCGTTTTATTTATGACTATTTTTATTCATTAAAAATACATTTTTTTTTTCTTTTTACGAAAATATTTGTTATATAGTTAATGAAATAATTTTAGCCTAAGAGTAGGTCATTTTAAACACACATATATGTTTAGTATATTTACCGAATTTCATGCCAATCCATACATACTTTCTCAAGATATCATGCGCGCAATGACTTATGGGGTAAAAAAAAAGAGCAATATTGATTTTATGTTAATACACAAATTCTGTAAAGGGTTAATAAATTTTTAATGGTAGCATATTACAAAGCACAATCCGTTTAATCAAAAACCAAAATTTCTTGTTCATACATAAGAAGGCTTTGAAGATAGACTAATTCAAACTTTGAAGTTTTTCGTTATTTTTCGAGGTGTTTAAAAGGTAAAAGACCCCTTATCGGAGATTGCTCAGATTGTGCAGAACTCTCATTATTAGCCCTCTCGCTGCGCAACCCGAGATTTCTTTATTCAACGTAAAAGTAGAAAATTTGCGCAATCTGAGATTTCCTCGGGAATTCATTTTTTTCCCACCGGCGACTATTTTTTAATGCAACTCGTACCACTTTTTTAATACAAAATATTCTATATATAATTTAACAGCATCTACACCAGTGGTTACCAATCTGTTATTGGCTACGCCCCACCCAAGTATCTGTAAAGTCACTAAGCCCCCCCATTCCTAATCTGTAGATTATGTTTCATTATTTAAAAAGAGAACTCTATTGACACGGTGGAAGTGTAATAGAGCCTTAAGGCTGTTCTTAACTACTCTGCTCAACAAGCGCAAAACGTTTTGACACACTTACAAATTCATTTTTTAGCGGAAAGATTTAAAATTGGAAAGCCTGGCCATGGAAACGATTTGGAATTGAACTGTTTTTTCCATTTTTTGATCAATCAATTACCTAATGAGTTATAAACGTTTTCGATCACGTGACAAATACGATTTTCGCCTTTCACGGACTGTTTTTTCTGCTTTCTTCGGGAACATCGGTTCCAAACGTCAACTTTGACACAATTTTCTGAAAGATCTATTGCGTTTGGAAAAAAAACGGGAAAAAAAAGCTCGATGACATAGTTTCTGAACAACAACACCTGTTAGCTTCATGCATTTCCGAACAAAAATAAATTAAAACTTATGTCATAAAGTTGCCCTTTTGGATTTGAGAACATCCTTGACAATAACTATTCATTTTACATTTTTTAACTTATCAAGGAGTTGAATCTTCTACCACAAATATGTTTTTAACAAAATTTTATAAATGCAATGCGATTATACATATTTGCCTACATGCCAGAATGAGTTTTGTTCTACTTTTCCAACTTAACTCAATGCTAAAGAAATGTGTTATACGGTCTGCATTTTTATTTTCGCAAAATATCTTAAACAAACACTTACATTTGACGTTAAAATTGATAAATTTATACATTTTATAATACATTCTTGTTACTTATTAAGAGTTGGTGGAAAAGCTTATGACACCGACTTTTCATTCTATGGATAACACAGTACGAAAAAAGAATTTCAATATTCTCATCTTTATCTAATTAAGTAGCCATTATTCCGTTTAACACATTCTCTCTGTTTTCCATTTCCCAATATCATTAATTGTCTTCGCAAATAGAATCAATAAATAATCGAAAGCGTTACGAAAAATTTTTAAAAACATCTCCAGAAAAATTATTTTGAGCTTTAATATTTTAAAAGATATTAAAAATATTTTAAATGATTATATCAAAATACTTTCAATGATTATTCGCATAATCATTCTGGTGTTAAATCTATTTTAAAATTTGATAGGGAACATTGTAAAAATTCAATAAAAAAACTGATTTCTTAAATTTTTCTTGTAGTCCATTTATTTTTAGCCTACAACACTACTTTTACCCCAAAAGAAAAAAAAAACTGATCGTGAATGATGGAGTAAGAAATTTGGAATTGTCCCCCAAGAAGGTCAAATTGCTACCCAGTGGGGCGTACGCCCCACGTTGGAACCACTGATCTGCACGATACTGCAAAATTGATTTTCTTAATAGCGGTGCGAGAATATAAAAATAGTCTCCAGAAGACAGCCTTGATTTAAATGTTTAATTATTGATTTAGGTTCGGGTTAAAAAAAACTGTTTTACAAAAATATTTTACATATTTAAGTCTAAAATAGATACAGATTTGAAATATGCAATAAAAAATTGCGCATTTCTTGAACCTATTTTGATTTTTAAAAATTACGCAGCGAGAGGGTTAAGTTTTTCTTCCTCATTCTCATTATCAAGTTGCTTCTAATAAAACTTTCAAATCTATTATTTTATTGTTTATAACTCTTGGCTGTATGTTTAACTTCCTCTGTAATTTATATCCTCAATTCTATTAAAAACGCATCTAATCCCAATAATGTTTCCCTTTAACTATTTCTCCCCCTTTCCAAAGTTTTTAACAAAAAATAATTCATGAACATTATACTTGTAGATGGGTTGCTGTATTTTAGTTGTGGATGGTAAAACCAAGAGAAGAGCTGTTAAAATAAAACTTCCAAATAATAATCTTGTAACACCCTCACCGGTCACAGAATGGGGTAGTGGAATGATTTAAAAAAATGGAGGAATTGTCAAAGTTATATCAGTTTTATCTAGCTTTTTAGTCATTATATCACATTTTGAATATATATTTCTGCTTGTATGTTCGTCGATGGATGATTTGGTGTAACATGTGTATGTTTAATTGCATTCGTTTTTAGAAATTCCCGAAATTCATTACTTGTGAACGAGGATGAATTGACACTGACAATTCTACGGGGTGTGTCCATTCCAAATGTAGTAAAAGTATCGTAAACACTCTAATAGTTGACTTACTATCAGTAATGGATACTATCTGTACCTCTAATCATTGATAATTAGCATCGACAAATACTAAAAAATATTTCCCTTCAAAAGGATCCGCATAATCTATTCTTACATGTGTTCTTTCGCAAGCTAATTCAGATTCTCGTTTTAAATGTTTTATTTTAGAATTATCCCTAGCAAAAATTTGGCATCTGCAACAAGATAACACAACTCGTTCATTTTGTATATCCATATTATGTTAAATGATTACACATCGCACTTTTGATTTCATGATGATATACACCGATGAGCCGATTGCAGTAACTTTACCGTATATTAGCAACCTCTATCTGGTACAATTGGATCATTTCCAAAATCTGTCTATGTTTTGGAATAACAAATTCAAATTTTTAGAAATGGTAACAAAGTTTTGATGTTTTGTAAATAACTACCTTATGTCATAAACATTAATATACAAGCATCAGCAGAGAACAAATTACTAATTTAACATTTGCAAACTAATTTTTAAATTTTAATTAAATTGGTAATGAGATAAGGGAGCACGGTAATGCCATCTACGGTAATAACAAATTAAGCAAAATGCTTTTTTTTTTCCCAGGCATAAATGGCAGCCATTATATATTCTGGCCTTTACAATGATTTTCTATTTCTTATATAATAAAAACAGATAAATAAATAAAAGTCCATTCAATTATAAATTAGAAGTGAGTACGACAATGACGTACAAAAAATATTCATCAAAACATTCAAAGTTTTTGCTTGTTTTATTGAAACTATAAAGCTATTTACTCTATTCACCTAAGCCTGATAACAGGTTGACTTTAAAGGATAATTTTCACCTTGATAAAAAGGCACGTGCTGCCCTCTAAAAAATTACAGATGTACTTTTCGTCAGAAGCATGGCAATGACATTCTTTCTTGTGACACGGTTTAAAGTAATTTTTTATAATTATAGATAAGTTTAATTAATGAAAATAATTATTTTTTTAATTAGTAGCATCTTAATAAATATGTATTAAAAAATATAACCATCTGTTTTAAATAGAACTTAGTCAAATATTTACCTAATAAATTTCTCTTTGGGACAACCTACGGCAATGACATTTTGACTAAAAAAGATTATATTTCTAATTTTAAAATTTTTTGTAAATAATAATATATCTGTAAATTATCATTAAAAAAACATGATATTAAAATGCAATAATTGAAATTATGATATTTAACTATTTTTGTGTGCAAATGTGAAAGGGCAGTAAAACACGACACTTTTTGAAAATCACCCAAAAATGTGAAAGAACAGTAAAATAGGACACTTTTTGAAAATAATCCATTTAGCCCATGACCTAATAACGAACTATATTCTAAACACGAAATTTCCTCTCGTCTAAAAAAGTGCGATTGGTATTTGTCTTATTTTATCATTTGCGGTCATCCATATAACGAATGGAAATAGCATACAAATTCTAAAATGTGTTACTGGATTTTCAGTTATCCACTTTCAAATAGTTTCAGAATTAACACGCCAATCATTATTAATTTTTTAAAAACAAACATAATTTCAGAAGGATTACTTTCTACATTTACAGTTTAGGGGAAGAATAATCTATCTAATGCATCAGCAGTTTTATTATTTTTACCTACGTCAATGATATAGTTACAAAATGCTCACAGTAACGGCCATCTGAACATTTTTTTGTGATAATGTATCAGGTAAATTTGTAATAATTTCAAACAATCGAATAATTGTTTTATGATCTCATAACTTTGAACTATTTATCAGCTAAATATTAGTGAAATTTAGTATCTCCTACTATGACAGATAAGGCTTCTTTATCTATCATTGCATAGTTCATTTCTGTTTTATTTATTGTTCTAGAAACACAAAGTGTTGGTGTTTCTTTTCTCTCACCAATATGTCTTAAAGGACAAGCAATGTCATATTACGAAGTATCACGACTTAAAAAAAATATCTCTCTTAACGTTATACGATATTAAAACAGGAAAAGTACATAAAATTTGTTGAACTTTCTGAAATGCTTTTTCAAGCTTTTCTGATCATAACTACTTTACACCATTATTTAATAATCTATGCAAATCTTCTAACATCCAAAATATTAAGCAATTAATTTCTATAATTTAAAAAAAAAAGTAAAAAATTAATGCAAATGTGAAACATTAGTAGGAAAAAGAGCATTCAGATCAGCATAATGTATTTCTGGAATAGGTTTAATTCCTTCATTTGGAACTAGAAAAGCTTTCCAGAACACATTCATAGCTTTCAGAATGTTCGAACTGAGATTTAGCCCTTACAATTACGTCCTTTAAAAAAAACATAATAATAATAGAGTATATGTTTTAGAATATTAGAATATTCTCAAGTTTTCTCTGATACATTCCAGAAACACACTTTAATTAATAAGATAATTTTAACACATTAAATGATTCTTTATGAGTGTTAATAATTCCAACATTACTACTTTAACAGTCTACAGGTTTTTGCAACTATGCATATTTTACATCAAATACAGTAAAGTATTACGAGGCATTAATTCATCCGTTTTTACGTTGATGCCATTCTAACATTCACAAACATTTTCGCGTTTATAATATTAATAAATATAGTTTAGGGTTATTTATCACAGTATTTACAGTAAAAGAATTCCAAGACACTAGGGGATCCTACAAGGGATTGTCGAGTAACATAATATTGGTAAAAAACATTATGTATATTATTTCTGATATCAATATATTTTTTCTCTGTGAATAGAAGAATGGGGTATTTTTCGAAAGGTTATGCAAGGGCTTTTGATGTTGTTTATTGGTATATCATTTAAACGTCTTGTTTAAAAAAAAATAAATAAAAGAAAATTGATATTAATGAAAAAGCGTATCAATAAATAATTTTTATGATTGCTGTGAGGAAGCCTCACGCGAATTTACTGCTTTTTACTATTATTATTATTGATTTTAGATTTTTTACATTTAATATATTTATTGGAATGTCCATTAACAATACTAAAAATCATATTTTTATAATTAAAACAACAATAATGCAAACAAAAATAATACAACAATAATGCAACAAAATATATTAAACAAAATAATATTACAGTATATGATATAATATTAAACAAAAGTTTGAAATTTATTAAAAGAGATATTTTGCTATTGGTCTTGAGTCAGGATTTAACATATGAAGAAATCAAAGATCGCTAATAAATACTCGATAATGTCAAAAATCGATACTCTAAATCGCCAAAGATCCCTATTGACAATCAGTCTTTTTGAGTCGTTTCATTTCAGTGGTTTAAGCGAGAAATTCAGTTGTATGTTTTAAATTTCTGTTTTACTTATTAATTAATGGATAATTTAATTTCGTTATAAATTGGAAAGAAGTTATGAGCTATATATATTAACATATCTGCAAACGAATTTATGCTTCACAATCCTCATCACAACTAAAATTAGATTTGAAAAACAATCATTCTCGTACATTATTTTTATGACAATAAAAATAGAGAAAATGGCGATAAAATTTTCAAACAAATTGCGATATGGTTTTCAAAGAAATTGGGTTTGAAAGTACATTTTTCTTCCCTACTCGATGGCGTAAAATGTGAAAATGTGTGACGCTTAGAAGTTTAAAATGTTTTTTTTTTTATGCAGTAAAAGCAAAATTTGATCGTCTGCCGTTTCAATTCGCAAAATGACGTCAGCATCTTGCGAAGATATTTCCTTCTCTCTTTTTCTATTACGCAGGTGCTTCTTTAACATCGTTGCTTTAAGCTGCCCCGATCCGCTGCTGTTGTGAAGGGATTTCTGTACAAACTGCTGAACGATAAATTGTTGCTTTTACCGCGTTTTTGCAAATATGTAGAATAAATGTATGTAGTTAAATTAAAATATAACCCATTGCTGAAACATAAGACGGGGGTCCCATCTCCCGGTCCCAGGCCCTTACAGGCCCATACACACACGCAGGGAACCACCCGCAAGACCAACCCCGCGGCGCGTCCCGCCAGACTAGCCCCGACAGAGTGGAACCCCACGCGCGTTCCGGCGAAAGCCGACCCGCTGCACAGCGCACACAACTACGGCTGCTCCCAAATCAGAGACGAACGGCCGCCACGACAGTCCTCACCACCCAGCTAGAAAAACCAAGTGGTCCCTAAACTTGGTTCCCGAGCCGGTAGACCCCGCAAGCCCTGCAGGAACCGGACGCCTATAAAGCCGCCGGGCTCACGAACTGAACCGAGGTTTCCCGACCCGGAGTTACTTTGCGGAAGGCCCTCAAGATCAAATACCATTTTCCGGCAAAGACATTTATGTGGGCCATCCGATAGGAAGGTTATGAAGGGCTCCTAGCTTGAAAACCCGGGAGGATGGGGAAAATCCCTCCGGCCGTAAAGCGACCCAGCTCCGGGCTTTTCGCACAGAACACCCGGCTCGACCGACGGAACCCCACGTGGATCACGCCGGGAACCAGTTGGCCTAGACTAGGTGCAGTTAGCGACTCCAGGCGGGCACGGAAAGCTCCACCTAGACGGAATAGACTCCGCCTCGCTAGGGGGTTGCATGGAACGGAGTCCCGCCCGACCCCGCCGACTCCACCCCGCCCGAAGACAGAGAAGCTAGCGGAGGCCGACAGAATCCCGCCCAGCACTACCTTACCTCACGGCCTTCGAGGGTACGCAGGCCCAAACAGCCCTGACCCCGTGCAGTGACCGACCGCTACCTTTGTTAGTGCGTTCGAAAATTAGGTGTAGACACCTCTAGGTCCTCATCACTGTGCGAGGCAAACTCCAGTATCGCATAGACACGAAGGACCTAGATCGGACCAAGAGTTCCTCTGAGGCACGATGAGCCGCCGCGTTACCGGCGAGCCTCCGTCCCGTTTCCCCGCGGGGACAGCGTTCGATGGTGGACCTACCGGCCGACCCCCTCCCAGTGGTCACGGTACGACATGGAGCAACCAGAGCCATACAGGCCTCCCCATGCGACCGCTCCTTGGTCAACGGGGGCATCGCCAAACCCTACCCACCTTAGGGTCGGCTCACAACGGCTTCAGCTGAGGTCCTTGGAGGGATGAGCCACCCTAGTCAAAAAGTAACTTGGGCACTGTCCGGAACCCTCGCCCTTCGGTTGCTCCGGGAGTCCCTGCATGGCGTTCTCACGAGCCCCGTCGTCACTAGCGAGCCCCAAGAACTTTCCACTACAAAGCCTTCACTCACACCTCAGGCTCCCTCTTAGTCAATTGGTGGATGGGGTCCTATCGCCTTAGCTAGTCTTTGCCCGGCGACACGGTCCGGTCCTTAGACCGGCACCGGAATCGACCTTTGGAACGTCGCTACCCGGCTTGCCCAAAGAACCAGGATGCCGCAGGACCGTACCTCTGGTACCCAGCGATGCGGGCTACGGCCCTATGCACAACGTCCGTTAACCGTGGCCACCGGACTCAACGCCTGTCGGAGATGAGCCTCTCGAGGAGGTGGCGTTGCGTCCCCATCCGGCCCCCTCGCATTCGTACACAACGAGCTCTGGCGAGCTTCCGGTCACCTGCCCCACTCAAGGGGTCGGGTCGGAACCACCCGGAGGAACCACTTGCTGAAACATAAGTATTAAGTAATGCTAAGTTATAATACAAACAAACTTTGTTTACGAAAATTTATTGATGTATAGTTTACAACATAAATTTGAATGATAAATCATTATTCATTTCAAACATACTGTATTTCAATTTAATTCAATATCGCTTTTACTTTACTGGCAGTACGGGGGGGGGGGGGTTGTTGGTATGTTAGAAAGATTAGAGTTGGAATGCACATGAATATAAATAATCTTTGCACAGGAATCCACTGTCGGTATTTAGTAATGGAATGACAAAACGCGGTATCTCATAATAAACTAAATATAGATTTTCTACCGACACTTGAAATAATGAAGATATTGCTTATATCTATGATGCAATTTCAAGTCATAAAATAATTCATTTTCTCTAAAAAAGATTAGGCAAGAATTAATGTAAAAGATCATAATATGTGTCCAATTAATAAGTAATTACACGACTTCCCGTAAATATTTCCATTGCTGAAATATCTTCCTAACTACTAAATTTATAAAGATAATTCTGTGTTTCTTTCCGACTTGAATTTCGTGTTTTTTAAGAGTGTATCAGAATGGAGACACAGACGTTATGTAGAAATAAGTACTTCATTATGTGTATTATCGCGGTTGTGGCTGAGAAGATTTTTGTTAAGTGTTATAATTGAAGTCGTAGAACAGTATCTCGATATACTGTTTTCGGTTAAAAATAATAGTATAAGAATCACTCAAACTATATAAAAACTTCACTCTGTTCGGTTTAAAAACTTTTAGAAATTTATATGAATTAAATTTATTTGATAAGCTACACTTTTTAACAAGAAATATATTTCGCTTAAGGGGACCGGGTAAACAAAATTCAACCAACAAATTGATTTTTATTTTTTTATATCATTAAAAGTTTAAACTTTTATCTTTTTAACGATGCATTACACATGTTTATATAAAGAAAAAGTGTTGGGTTTTTCATTCTTTCTAGGAGCACTTCACAGCAGTGGACTACTTTTTTTAAAATTCAGATTTATTGATTGGCACCACTTTTCTAAAGTGGTAAAATTTCCATTGTTTTCGCCTTAATTAATATGTTATTAAATAAGATGAATTTAACTATTGCAAAAAATAAAAATAGCAAATAAAGCCTTTGTGCAACAATATTAAAAAGCAGAAAAAACAACGTTTAAAATGCACAAAAAATACATGAAAAGCCGCAAACAGCTGTTTCGAATCTACTTGCGAGATTCTCCTTCAGTGCAAGATAGGGAAAAAGGAACAGCGTGTTAGAAAAGGCAAGGCTAAGCAAACTAGCACGCTGTTCCTTTTCCTCTATCTTGCACTAAAGAAGAATATCGCTAATAGATTCGAAACAGCTGTTTGTTGCTTTTCATGTATTTTTTTGTGAATTTTAAACGTTGGTTCTTCTGCTTTTTAATATAGCAAAAAAATTGTGGCAATCAAGAAATCAGAATTTAAAAAAAAGTAGTCCACTGGCAACAGTTTTAATTCTTCACAGTTTTAATTGACGTTTTCTCAAAACTTCGATTTTTCAGGTTTGCGTTCCTTTTTTTTCAGTATCTATTAAACTTAAGAACTCAGATTTTTCTAAATACTTATATTATAGAAAATAAGTTGAAACTAGTGTAATTTAATACGAACTAAAATAATTTCTTAAAACACCATCAAAACCTTATTTACACTAAAAAGCATTTGAGGTTTGCGCATTTAAGGTTTTGATGGTGTTTTAAGAAGTTAATTTAGTTCGTACTTATATTATGTTATCGTACATACTTTAACACAAGGATTTAATGATTTGTTGAGAATTACTTATTTTAGGCAGTGAAATCTTACCAAAATGCTAATTTAAAAATGTCTTTCAATAAATAATTAATAATTAATTTTCAGTTTCACTTAGAAAGAAAATGGTCTGTTAAAATACGTAAAGCATGTTATTCAAACAACTCTAAAAAAACCTATACCTCTGTCTTTGACATTTCTCAGAAAACGATACGTAAAGTTGATGTATTTTAACATGGCCGAGGTAGAGCTTACCCGGTCCTCTTAATATGAAAAACGTCTGTGCAAATAATTATAAATGAAATTCATTCTAATACGTCCACATACTCTCATAAAAAACTTTTAAAAACATAAAAAGTACGAGCAGCTAGTTGTAGGAACGAACTTGAGACCGGTAGAGATTTTTCTGTTATTTGAAAATATAACCCTCTTTTAACTGAAGAATTTCAAGGAAATTTCCAGCTTATGATTACAAATTTCTATTGTTTTAGGTCTAAAGTCCCGCGTAAAAGTGCGATTTCTTATGCGAAATAGGTCTAGGCAGTAAGGTTGGTGGAACACTATTGTGCTTTGATGAAATTCAGATTTTTATTAGAGGACTCCATGTAATGTTTGTGTTATATTAGTTTCATTTCTGTAGTTTGGAAGAAAATGGGAGAAAGAAAACGCTAGGTGTCGCAATTTAACAAAATATAATTAACAAACAAGAAAAAATCATTTTTTTTCAAATGAAAATCAAATTTCTAAGTAATCGATTTAGAGGCGCAAAAGCCAGCCTATTGAAAAAGACTCAACGCCGAGACTCGAACCCGACCCATCAGCATAGCGCACTGATGTTCTACCGACTAAACCACATGGAACGATATCCATCCTGGAAAATTTCTTACTATTATATGTTGGCAAGGCTACAAACGCAGCACAAGATGGATTTGTTTGCTTGTGTTTATGACGGCCAATTATTAGCACGAGGTATATAGGTCATTAAGCGGGGAGTACCATCCGTGGGGGTCTTTCTAAGGGAACCTAACCCGTATTTACGCAGGGAAAACGAAGATTCGAAGAAAACCACGAAAATTACGAACGATTAGGCCGACGGGCGCGATTGGGATCGAACCCAGCACCTACCGTCTACCAGCTTCGAGAGCAGAACCTCTTGGCCTCTTGTAGGGTAAAGAACAAGATGGAATATTTATCGGTAGAACGTCAGTGCGCTTTACTGATGGCCCGGGTACGAGTCCTCGCATGGAATCTTTTTCAGTATGTTGGCTTTTGCGCCTCTAAAGCTATTACTTTGAAATTTGATTTTCATTTGAAATATTGTATACAAGGCGAATGTTTCTCTCTGGAAAATTTCCCATGTATTAAAAATCAACGTTTTAATTAGGGTGCAGAAGAATTTAAAATATACGTAACGGAAGTCATTTGAAGATAGAAATATTTCATTATTTTTACTTGCATGCAAACTTTAAAACTAGAAAAATACATATTCTTACACTCTTCAATTTCTGGCAAATATTATAGATTAAAACTTTGCATTTTGCTTCTAACGTGTAGCTAAAAAATCTCAATCATGTGCAGAATACACATTTAAGCAACAATATAATAAGTTTTGCTACACTGAAAAAAATGTGTACTCGAAATTGAGAAAAAGTTCTCAGTTTTAAATACTTCACATACTCAAAATAGCTCCGATCCAAATGCGCTCAAAGTCAAGAAACACATGTACTCATTTTTGACTCCACGATTGTGTTCAAATATTAATCGTTATGTACTGTCAAATGAACCTACAAATAAAAATAAAAATTTACTGACATTTATTTCTCGTTCAAAATTATTAACAAGAAACGTTTAACTGATTATTTATTAAGAAAAAAAGCAAAATTATTAGCAAGATACCCAAATAGAATACTTTTATGACAAGAGCATTATTTGCAAGCACTTTTAAAATATTTAAAAATACTGTGCATAATTTAATTTTTACATTAATAAACATCGTTTATGCAACCATAAATGAAATAAACCATTACAGGGTTCACAATTATCGTTTTGTTTGGGTTTGATAACATGTAATGCTTCAAAAATGGGGAAATATATGTTCATTTTTTATCCAGACTTACTCAATTTGATATCGATTTACTCATTTTTGAGTACTTCATTTTCTACAGTGTACATGGTTTTCACAAAACTCTCAAAGAAGAAAACATTTGTTATTATTTACAATTTTTCTGTATGCATTTACGACGATAATATGCTTACATCCGATGTTTTATTATCAATTAATAAAATACGCTTGTCACTATTACATGAATATAATAAACTCTCAAAGAAGAAAACATTTGTTACATATGTTTTAATGTAGTCTAAATGCACTAAAGAATAATATCAAACAAAACTGTGAGAAATAGTTTAGAAAGATTTGCTTTAAATATTTGATATTTTACACCGAAAATGTATAAAATTTAAAAATGACTATCAAAGATATTTCAAAATTAAAATTAAAGTTAAAAAAAAAAAATACGAAAATAATACTTTGACATTTTTTTTTTTTATAAGGGTGTCAATTTACGTTATATAAATGTACGAATAAGTCCCTTTTTTAAGCGATTAAGTATTTTTTGTTTATAAATTTTGTAATGCCTCACTGTCCCATTGTCTATTATAATAAAATCTGTTCGTATCTTTGTATTTTAAGTATGCGCCTAAGAGAATAAGATAAATTATGCGTACGAGCATTGAAAGTACTTCAGACACATCCCCCACGAGGATTATAAGGAAATTAGCATGTCTACACTAAGAAATAGTCTATATAATTAAAATGTTAATCAGGAAGCATTATCAAAGAAAGGAGTTAATTAATTTATTAAAAATGTTACATGGAATACAGAAAACGTATAGAAATTAACTGTGAAAACCTTTATCATAAAGTTTGAAGAACCTTTTCTATTAAATTGTGTGCAAGAAATTTAATTTATCTTCATTATAAAATAAAATTCGTTATGTGTCTATAACAAGATATTGAAAATTATTTTCTTTCTTCATTTTCATAGATTTTTCTTTTTAAAGAAAAGCGACTAAACATTAATTATAATGAAATTGGAAGAGAAAATATTAAATTAGAAATATTGCTGAATGTGTGTCTGCTAAATAATGTAGGCGATGAAAATTTATACTATTACTAAGTGTATAACGGTGGATATTCACGGTGTGGTTAATCAAGCGGTCCCTGCAATAACTTATTGAAATTTGAATTTCGGAATAATAACTCAAAAATAACATTTAAATGCACTGTTCACAGCATCTTAACATTTTTCTGATTACAGTATATATCAGAATTCGCCAGTTTTTCACACCTCATGGAACACTAAATTCAGGATGCTAAATCCTGCGGACCACTAATGTGAACCTTTGAAAAATGTAAATAGATATACAATATACAAATGATAATCGTAGAAATTCCATTTTATTAGTATGATGTGCTTCTTTTTAATGTAACACGATTATAAATATCTAAGATTGCTAGTAGGAAAAAAATGTTTTTCTACGCTAATGATAGGGTTATATTTTCATTTCACAGAAAAAAATATATTGCGGAAGTAAAGAAGTAGAATTTCTTTATTTTTCCAAATAATCATCAAGGTAATTGATGTATTTATCATAACTTTGACTTATGGTAATAAAAACCACGTGTCCTGTATATGAAAGAACAGTTTTGCTACTTTATTCATTGAGCGATTTCTTCGATGTCATAATGAAGTCACTTCGAACATGGTAGCAGCTTTCTGGTGGACAGACAAGGTGTTCCGGAGGTCGGCAATATCACATGGCGTATATACATCAAGGATTCTTTTATATGAATTTTATTATCATTCGATATCCATTCTCATTTTTAGTCCTCAAAAGTCTCACTTACAATATCATTGGCAAATACAAGTAAAGCCTCTTTCGCATATTGGACGGTCCCATTCTCAACCGAACTCCGTAGACATTTGCTAAAATGGTTAGCGCTATCTGTTGAATCTTTGCCGTATGTCACTAATTAGGTATGGATGGATCTGGTATTAATATAATGTCTTATTTGCCCAACTGCATATACGATTTCTTGTGAAAGTAAAAAAGATATCTTTCTCCCAATAATTAATTTTGAATTGAAAGATTTTTGCGTGAAAATGAAAAATGAAATATAAGAAAATTAAAATATAAAATGCGATAAAGAATTCGATAACTATATACGATTTTCATTATCAGAAGAGAATTTTTTTCTTAATTAATGTATTTATATTTCTTTTAATTGTAAGTGAACGAAGTCTGCTAGTTATTAATAAATCATGAAGAATGCAACTTTTATTAAAATTTGTCTGCGGGCCGCCGCTTTGCAACTTCTAGTCAAAAATATGTACATATTTGTAAAATTACAAAGTTTTGTTCAGTTTCCGATAAATTAAAAACATAATGTTACTTAACACACGTAATCGCTTAATATACAACACAATATTTAATATAATTCATTCGCGGAAATAATAATAAGATAGCTACAGCCTACATCATTTAAACTATTAAATGTTTAATAAAATGACTATTTAAAAATTGCAATTTAATTATTTCACAGTTATGAATCAACAAATATTACGTTGAGTTAAAAGTTTTCCACCAAGAGGAGATACCTTCGCGCCAACAGCTGTCATTTGAGCGGTTGTTAGTTTTTCAACCAACTAATTTTTGCATTCAAAAGCCGATCAAAGGAACTACATGTCTGTGTAATTTGTTTGTTAAAAATTTATTATCTTGTGCTTCACTGAAGTGTTTAAAATGAAGCTATCACGTCAGCAGATCATAACGATTATGTACTATGAGTTCTGTAACAAACTCGGTGCGTCTGAATGGCACAGAAAAATGTGTGAACTTTTAGGCCGCAATACTCTTTCTTATTATGTAATCAAAGTTTCGTTTAGGAAGTTTAAATTTGGAAATTTCGACATTGAAGATGAACCACGTTCTGGCCGCCCTATTGAAGTTGATTGTGAGCATTTAAAGCAAATCATTGACCAAGACAGAAATGTTTCAACATGAACTATTACGTTAGAGCTTAATTTTTACCAAAAAACAATAGTTAACGCTCTGAAACTCATAAATCTAACGTTTAAGTTCGACCGCTGGGTACCTCACGAATTCACTGCTGAAGACAAGTGCTAGAGAAAAAACTGCTTTTTGGCTCTGCTCAGACATCAAAGGAAATAGAACACACTGGACAGAATTGTGACCTGTGATGTAAAATGAATGTACTAAAACAATACAGGCCTTAAAGCAGGGTGGTCAGCAGTTGCGGCTCGTAGCTGGCTATTTTTGGGGCACTAAATGCATGGCTGGAAATTTTAATCTTTTCTTACCGTTATTTTTTTTTAAAGAAATCCTTTATTTGTGTAAAACTGAACATTCTGCCAATAAAAAAGGCCAAAGGTTTCCCTTATAGTCCGGGTGCTACGGTTGAGAAAACTGCAAATCATGATAAGAATATACCGATTGACGAGTATCTACTTTATATTAATACAATCTATTTCAGAGGGGGAGGCATCGCGTAAAGTCGTGAAAATTCAAGAAGGCGTCATTTTCTGAATTTTCTTACTATCCATCGTATAAATGTGTGTTTTAGGTCGATTTCAATGTTTTTAACGTCAAAAATTTCGTTTTTAATAGTTTCCGCCATAGTTGAATGAGTTTATGAATTCAGTTTGTCTGTTTGTTTGTCTGTCTGTCTGTTCTCCATTCTACGCTCTAACTCCCTTAAATATCGCTACTCGCTTAAATTAACTTAGATTGTCATGTATTTTATATATGTTATTGAAGTTTACAATAACATGTTCCGAATAAAAATGAAATGTATCGGTTTTATAGTCCGTTTACGGGGCTCTCAAAAAATAATTCCATTACGTTATTATCTATTAATGCAGATGCTACGGTTGAGGAAACTGGAAATCGTGAGAAGAATATACCAATTGGTGAGTATCTACTTTATATTAATTCAATTCGTATAAGAGGGGGAGAGATCGCGTAAAATCGTAGGAATTCAAGATGGCGACTGTTATTCAAAATGACGTCATTTTTTGAATTTTCTTACTATCCATCATATAAATGTGTGTTTCAGGTCAATTTCGAAGTTTTTAATGTCAAAAATGTCGTTTTTAATACTTTCCGATATAGTTAAATGAGTTTATGAATTCATTTTTCCGGTTTGTTTGTCTGTTTGTCTGCTCGCCATTCCATTCTCTAATTCGCTTAAATATCGCTACTAGCTTAAATTCACACAGATTGTCATGTAATTTATATATGTTATTGAAGTTTACAATAACATGTTCAGAATAAAAATTCAAGTGTATAGGTTTTATAGTCGGTTTTCGGTGCACTCAAAAGAATTCTATTACGTTATTGCCTGTGTGTGTGGGGGGGGGGGTCGTTTGCAATGTGTTTTAATAATGTTATACTCTCTGAAACACATTCAAATTGACATACATCAGTGAAATGCACCACAAGATACTTACTATAGAAGAAGGTGTGCATAGCATTTATCGTTTATTTACAGTGACACACCAAAAAAAGAATACGTGCGTTTGTAACTCTTGTATAAATTCTATTAAGATAGTCAGTTAAATCAACTGTTACAAGTGGGGCTCTTGTGTATGAAAAAACGGCACTTTGAGATAAAGATATCACAAATGATCAGTATTTATTTATTATTAATACAATGTTTAGAAGAAGTTGAGGCATCGTGCAAATTAGTAGGAATTCAAGATGGCAGCTGTTATTCAAAATTGTTTGCATCTTTATTCCTATACATCATATAAAAGTGTCTATGATATCATTTTCAATATTTTTAAACTGAAAATTCCCTTTTTAATGTCAGAAATGTGCTTAAAATGAAAATAGGACAATTATTAAAGTATTTTTGTTTTTATATTGAGGAAAACGAAAGGAATAAATAAATAACAAAAATGCATTCTTAGTAATACATTAATTATACAAGATAATAAAAAAAATTGCATGTAACATTTAAAGTTAGAGAATATAAAAACTATTCACTTTGTATCATCATATTTCTCACATTCGTTTTTGCACATGCACAATAATGTGCAAGAAAGTTCAACCTTTCTACAGCCACAATAATTTTTACTGATTTTGCACATACATTTTACATTAAACACACTTTTATACGATGAATAGTATGAAAATGGCAAGAATTTCACAAAATGACGCCATTTTGAATAACAGCCGCCATCTTGAATTCCTACGACTTGACGCGATGCCTCACCCTCTTATATGGATTGTATTAGTATAAAGTAGGTACTCACCAATCAATATATTTTTCTCACGATTTGCAATTTTCTCAACCGTAGCACCCGAACAAATAGACAATAATGTAATGGAATTTTTTGAGGGCCCTGTAAACGAACTATAAAAGCTACACACTTCAATTTTTATTCGGAACATGTTAATGTAATCCTCAATAACATATATAAATTACATGACAATCTGTGAATTTAAGCGAGTAGTGATATTTAATACAGTTAGAGCATGTAATGGCAAGCAGATAGACAGACAAACAAACAAACAAGCTGAATTCATAAACTCATTCAACTATAACATAAAGTATTAAAGACGACATTTTTGATGTTGAAAACACTGAAATCGACCTGAAACACACATTATATGATGGATAGTATGAAAATTCAGAAATTGACGCCATTTTGAATAACAGCCGCCATCTTGAATTCATACGACTTTACGCGATGCCTCCGCCTCTTATATGGGTTTTAAAGTAGATACTCAGCAATCGGTATATTCTTCTCACGATTTCCAGTTTTCTCAAACGTGCACCTGGATTAATAGATAATAATGTAATGGAATTCTTTTGAGGGCCCTGTAAACGGACTATAAAACCTATACACTTCATTTTTATTCGGAAAATGTTATTGTAAACTTCAATAACATATATAAATTACATGGCAATCTGAGTTAATTTTAGCGAGTAGCGATATTTAAGGGAGTTAGAGCGTGGAATGGCAAGCAGGCAGACAAACAAACAGACAAACTGAATTCATAAACTCATTCAACTATAGCGGAAAGCATTAAAGACGAAATTTTTGACTTTGAAAACATCGAAATTGACCTGAAACACACATTTATATGATGGACAGAAAGATAATTCAGAAATTGACGCCATTTTGAATAACAGCCGCCATCTTGAATTCATACGACTTTACGCGATGCCTCCCCCTCTTATATGGATTTTAAAGTAGATACTCATCAATCGGTATATTTTTCTCACGATTTCCAGTTTTCTCAAAGGTAGCACCTGTATTAATAGATAATAACGTAATGAAATTCTTTTGAGGGCCCTGTAAACGGACTATAAAACCTATACACTTCATTTTTATTCGGAATATGTTATTGTAAACTTCAATAACATATATAAATTACATGACAATCTGAGTTAATTTAAGCGAGTAGCGATATTTAAGGGAGTTAGAGCGTGGAATGGCAAGCAGACAGATTGACAAACAAACAGACAAACTGAATTCTTAAACTCATTCAACTATAGAGGAAAGTATTAAACACGAAAATTTTGACGTTGAAAACATCGAAATTGACCTGAAACACACATTTATATGATGGATAGTAAGAAAATTCAGAAAATGACGCCATTTTGAATAACAGCCGGCATCTTGAATTCCCACGACTTTACGCGATACCCCCCACCCCCCTCTGAAATACATTGTATTAATATAAAGTAGATGCTGAACAATCGGTATATTCTTATCACGATTTGCAATTTTCACCTTATTTTGGTCGTGTAGCACTTTGACTATTAAAAAATAGTGGTAAGAAAAAAATACATTGGGCTATGGATTTAGTGCCCCTAATATATCAACTCACAGGCCGCCACTGGTGGTCAGTACCTGCTAAATCAACAGGTCTTGTTACAAGACGTGCCCTAACTAACCAGAATATGCTTCTCTGCAACTGGTGCGATTGTCCCGGAATTTTTTACAAATAATACCTGAAAAGTGGACAACTATCAATCGTGCAATATACAGCAGCATGCTAATCAAAGTTCGCAATGTCATTCGCGAAAAATTAAGAAAACAGTATAGAAGGGAGGTTGTTCTCTTTCATAAAGATAACTCCCGGCCACACGTTAGTACGATGACTGGCTGGACGCTATAAAAGCTGGAGTGGTATATGATGCAACATCCACCATACAGCCCGACATGGCCCCTTGAGATTTCTATATCTTTTTGCATCTGCAGCTGCCTCTTGATGGAACAATCTTCGATTTAAATGAGGAGGTCATAAATGAGGTCGATATATTTATGAACTCGCTCACGCCACAATTTTTCGCTGAAGGGATTGAAAAATTTTCCAAATCGTTGACAGAGGATTGTAGATTTAAACGGAAGTTACTATTTTGATTAGCTTTGGTGATTTCGTATGTATTTACCATTTTACACTAAACTTTCTTTAGGCGGAAAATTTTATTCAACGTAATAAATTATAAAGAGTATAATTTTTCTTTTTTCGCTTTAATTTTCCTTAAAAGAGTGCCAGGAGCACCTCTGGATTCGAATTTAATGTCTGGATTACAAAACCGGATATTAAAATTAAGTCACTCAGAATAGTCAGTGACTTTTTTAGGAAGTAAAATTAGAAATTAGTTCAAATCTGATTAATAAAAAAATCAGTTTTAACACTTTCCAATAAAGTTGAAAAGTGTTTATGAATCCGAATTGCCTGTCCGTCTGTCCCACTTCTAGTCTGGCTGTCAGGCCGTCTGTCTTTCCATGGGGTACTTCACGTAAATATGCACGTATTTTCATAAAATTGATAACATTAATAGTTCATTTACAGGGGCACTCAAATAAATTTTGTAATATTATGGTCAATGGAAAAAATTGTTTGCAGAGTATTTTAATGACGTTATGCAATTTATAAAGTATTTAAATTGATATAAATCACTAAATTTAACTACAGGATGATAACTATGGAATAGGGCATTCATAACACTTGTCTTTCATTTACACACAAAAGAAATCTGTTATAGTATTCTCTTTGCGTAAAAATTGCTGTGAGTGCGTTTCAATTTCTGTATGCGCATTTAAAAAAAGCACCTTACTCTTTGTGTATAAATTTTATACCTCGTACACATATATGTCCAAAAGAATTCCCGTACCATTCTCCTTACGAGGGGAAATGGCTGAGGGGGAATTTTCAAATGATGTATGTATTTCCAACCTGGTCTAAAATTTTCCACGCATGTAGTTAATAGATACAAATCTATAAATAATATTCAGTGTTGCTCAAAGAATTCGGGTAATTTTCCGGCTGTATATGTGAATTACAGAATTTGGGCTTTAAAATATGTTATTATTTTCTAAATTTCGTCAAACCAATTTGACATCATATTTCAACTAATTAAACGGGGAAGTTTTGTTATGTTATTCTGAATGTGTCGAAAAGAGTTTCATAATATATGCTTGAAACATGATTTTTCTGTCATGCTTAAGTTTAAAAGATGTCACTAAGCGTTTCCGAGCAATCTTCACTAAGGCTTTCCAGCGCGGTCGTCAGAAACGTTGGGTGTTTTTTTGGATATTTTAATTCAAACATAAATTTTAAAGTACATTTATAGCACTGTAAATAATTTTTAATTTTTATGCATTAAAGCGTGAAAAAAACATATAATGGTGGATACAAAACTATTTCGTGTAACTGTTTTTTATGCAGGAAAAATGCGAAATATCAAAATACTCGGGCAAAAAATAATTTCAGATGGCTTTTGTTCTAAGGCAAATGTTTTCTGCATGTTTAGAAAAAAAAAAATAAACTACGGTAGTAAAAGTAAAATCAAATAGGTGTTTTTTTTTTTTCAAGAGGGGGGGGGGGAGGGGTATGGTGTTGAATCCTTGGGATGTCTTTTGGGGTTTTTTATAGACTGATGATTATTTTTTCTTCCGTATTATGTAATAACAGAAATATAGGTCTCAATTTAAGATATTATTTAATTAGAATGTATATTATTCTTTCTTTAAGTAATGGGTTAAGAAATATCTGTTGATAACCTCCGCATTTTTTTTTTTTTTTTTTTTTCAGTCAAATATGTTTTAAGGATGGTACAAGCTCAGCAGTTTCCATCCTTGCAACAAAATTTTTGTTATAAAACAAACAAACAAACAATAAGAAAAAAAAACAATCATGCTTTCTAATTATCACAGATTTATAGTACAACTATTTCAAAGTACTAATGTTAACTTTATTTAATGACAGAAATGTGCAACAAAATAAATATACTTTTTTCTAAAATTGTGGTACACAAAATAGGATTTTTTCTGCAAATACAGATGTCGAAAGGTGTGTAATGTTTTTTATAAACTATTTCCACACGTTATATTAGCATTTGCATTAATTTTAAAAATAACGCATTTAGCAAAATTGAAGTATTTAGTTAACAATTATGTAAAATATTATTTAAATATATCAGTAAAACTATCACCAATATTTTAACGAAATAGCATTCAAAATTATATTAAGAAAAACATTTAAAAATATATAGGTATTTTGCTTAAAACATAGCGAAGTACAAACTATAAAAGAACTTCGCCTTTACACACACGCCCCACCAGTGGCCGAGATGTTCTGCTCTCGAAGCTGGTAGACGGGAGGTGCTGGGTTCGATCCCAATCGCGCCCGACGGCCTAAACGTTCGGAGTGTTCGTGGTTTTCTTCTAACCTTGGTTTTCCAAGCACAAATACGGGTTAGGTTCCCTTAGAAAGACCCCCACGAAGGGTACTCCTTCCCTTTGGGCCTATATCCCTCGTGCTGATAACTGGCCGTCATAAATGCAACCAACCAACCAACCTTTACACACACTGAAAATGAAATTTTTACAATTCATCTCGCGCTCAAACTCGATAACAGTCGAATGTGCTGTAGCTTTCTTTGGTTTATTGACTATATAAACATGAAAAATACAGTAGTTGCAAAAAATTAACAGCACAATGTGCTGGCAATTTGGAGGTCAGCAGGTTGTACTGGTAAATCTACAATGCTTTTGCATAATGCTGAATAATTTATTATGGCTTATTACAGCTTTATAATTGTCAAGATTTTTTTTTTTTTTTAATCTTTATCGCGTATATCCATTGCGAAATAGTAATGAACAATTTGCACAAAAATCTATAAATATTGTTCCGGATAATTTTTCATAATGAAATTAAAGCTGTATTAATAAAAAAAAATCAGGAATGATATTTAAAAAGCACAGATTTAATATGTAATCAAGCAATTTAAATTTTTACTCTGCTCAAAAGGAAAATAAAAACACTTTGAAATATAATTTGTTTGAAAACTGTATCTCAGTTTACTGATTGGCTGCGGTTTTAAAAACAAAAAGTGTGAATTATTTTCTAATTTATCTCTATCGCGTGAACTCGATTACGAAAGATTATTCCATTTTCCTTTAAAAAGATGTAAAACATCTGTTTCCGGTTAATATGCCATAGCAAAATTAAACAGTCCTCAATAAATAATTAAATAATATAGTATAAATAAATACACATTTAACAGACAAGTAATTGTATTACGAGCTCAAAGCACTAAAATGGTTAAAAAAAATAAGTAAATGCTGCCGTATGTTGCAAAATCTTCTGCTAATAACTCTTGGCATGCGTCAAATACGAAAATGTCGCTTTTGATAAATTTCAAGGATTTATTTAATTGCATAATATATATTTTTCATATAAACATGGTTTTTTGGAGTTAGTTGGCAATCTAAAATTCATATTACATGTAAAAAATTGAATAGAGCTTTCAATTTTAAGTAAAAAAAGTTTTTCACCTGTACTCTTAACCCGTGAAGCATAGGTTCTATCTACTAGTATTCATAGAATTGGCGTCTAGGTATAGTTAAGTAGCCATGAGGTACTGGAAGAAACCACCTACTACTCCATCAACATTGTTAAACTGCTGCGTTAGCATTCCTATTTTGAAAACGGAAATACATTGGTAAAAGTGATTTACAAAGATGTAGAGCATAGATTTAGTACCAAAAGATCCCTCGTGGGCATTAAGGCAAAGAATAGAATGGTTAGAATGCGCATTTGTTTTTTCGTGATTCCCTACACTGTGACTTCACGAAACTTGAATGGAAGGAGAAATGATTATCTTTTGGACAAAACATCACACCCCAATGTGGCACAGTGGTATCTCTTGTGATTACCAATCAAAAATATTACGGTTCGAAGGCTTTATAAACAGAGTAGAAAATAAGTAGATGGTATAAAATAGTTTCCTATCAACTCAACGCCTCTTGCACTTGGTGTTCAAACATTTTGCAGTATGTAAATACGTAAGCAGCATAACGCCTCACAGTGGAGTATTTGACTCGAAATCTTGGCTACAAATACTTTTCTATGTAAATATAGTCCGATTGCTTTGAAATTCTTACATGTTATTGGGTATTACTATGGCATGTTTGGTATTGTAAATGAAGCCTGTAGCATTTACGGTTTTATTTACAGAGACACTCAAATTAATCTATGGGGAAAAAATTGTTTGCTCTGTATTTTAATGATATCACACTATTATAAACTTACTAAAATTTATATACATTACTGAGGTGTACTAAGGTACTTATTGTGGTATATGGGGGGCATAGAATGTATCGTACATTTACAAGGGACACACAAAAGAATTTGGCTGAAGAATAAATTTAACTATTGAAGTCTATGACCAATAGTTGCTGAAAGTGTGTTTGTAGCTGTGATATGCGTTTTTAAATTGAACTTTTTTTTAAATATTACTTGGTGTGGATACATTCTATAGATCATATACAGCGCTGCACAAAAGTTCTCAAGTACATTTCCGTTTATTCACAGAAATGGCTGAATAAAAATGTTTAATTGTGCTATGCGTTTCACTGAAGTACATTTCAGCATACTATATAGAATATATACAAATCCATAGTTTAGTTTAATATTTTATATCGTTCTTTCTTTCTTTCTAACCGATGACCAGGGCCCTACCTGCCGGGTTGCGCCAGCTTAACGAGTTTAGTACCTGGCATCGAGGCGAAAGACCGCCTAATTTCCGCGAAGCGGCAATAAACCTGACATCATTGCCTCGACCGTCATCCTATCTGCAGTGCCTACTGCTCGTTTTGTGTATACTTTGTTTTGCCGGTTACTTAACGTTAAATCCTGTTGTTTGGCACCTGCATATTGCTACTCAAGTTGGTCGCGTAATTTAGAACCTTGATCAGATGACAAGACCTTCACCTGGAAAGGCACCTCCAGAGGCATAATTCACAGGTAACTAGGAGGACTTTGCCCCCACGACGGATTTTACATTCACCAGGAGCCATTAGCGTACATGGCGGATTATAGCCAGCAGTAGACCTCAATCCCACGGCCTTAGCCGCGGATTCGATGCTCTGCCAACTGGGCCACCGCTGCCCGAAAATGAATGGAGCGCCGCAGATAGACAAGTTGCACCGAAAGTTAATTTTTGGCCCGAAATGCTAGGCAAACAATATTTTATATCTTAAAAGCTGACGAAGTGTAAGTAAGATTTTAACACTTCACATAATAAAAGAGACATCATTTAAGAAGAGCATTTAGAAAAAATAAGTTAAAATATTAATTTACTAAGTAGATATTTTTAAAGTACGAATACATACATGGCAATAGGCTTAACATTACCGAAGGGAGTTTGGAAGTTGAGTGACTAGCAGCCTTAAATATTTATTATTTATAAGAGAAAAGTAATTGTTTATAGATTGTTTTAATTTCTCGTAATATTTAATCTAATGCATTTAATTTTACTATAGATAAATTTTATTATTTACATTTAATCTATTGTAATAGTAATTATTACATTTATGTTCACATTTCACAAAGTTACATTCAATAATACATTTAGTAAAGCAAAGTCTCTACTGTACAGAAATGCTGGTTTTACAATGTATTTAATAGAATACCAGTTTCAGTCTGATTTTTCAAAACTCAGTTTTTCATTTTTTTCGTCACTTTGTTCTTGGCCTTTATCTGGACTATAACCAAACTTAGATGGAAGAAGAAGTTGTAGGGTCTCGCTACTGTATGGCTTGCTCTTTTCCTCTGGTCTTTGTCTAAAGCAGATTATAAAAGAATCACTCCTTAAAAGAAGGCAATTTGGGACATATGTGTAGCAAACTTCTCTATTGCACTTTCTTGAGTACTTTGTACCGTACTTTTTAAAGTGTTTGTTTCTGCCATCGGCAGCTTCTTCTGATCGCTGCGTTTGCCAGTTGGTATGATTGCTTTCTTTATTACAGGTGCATCATGAATCAAAACCTGTGCATTGTTGGAATCATAGGGTGCCAACTCTAAAGGTTCAGATACAGTCTTGCTGTTTTATCAGCATATGTTTGGAACTTTTCTTCTTCAATGTGATGCCCACATATTATGATTTTCAATATTACTTGCAAATTTTTAATCATTTCTACGTTTATTCCAGACATCTTTAATTCCCTCCTTTCTTCCCATATTTTCCAACTATAAGCCCCCGAAACTCCTTATTAAATATTTTTTCAGTAAATAAGTATTTATAATTTAATGCCGATCTGATATTTCTATCAAGAGATATCGAGTGTACATATGTACGTACCTACATACGTACATACATACATACATACAGAATCTGTAGGGGCAAAATCTCTCAGGTAATATCCTGTAAGCTAAAAACCTGCAATACGGCAGTAAAAATATAGTTTTCAGCTCTTCAATTCGGTTGCCGCGAAAAATGAGATTTAAGTAGTCCTCCTGGAAAAAAAAATAAATAAAAAATAGCAACAATATAAAGAAGATTTTTTTGCAGAAATTGGCAAACAAGACAATAACTAATACAATTATAATTCAAACATGGTTAGGAAAAGCGCGGCACATATTTTAAAAGCTTTCGATATTTTAAAATTAGAGCCAAAAACGCTTTAAAAATAGCCCTTTTACACATTTAATGTTTTTTCATTACATTAAAAACTAATATATTTAAATTAACACATAGTTTAACACTAATCGCTGACTTTTGTTAAACACACAAGCCTTGTTTAGTTTCAATTCAACTATTTATTGAGCCACAAAAAAAAATATATTTAAACATAACAACAATGCCAAAAAGCAACAAAAAAACCACGTCTTCTCGCAAACAAACTTTCTATTCAACTGAGGCCAGTAGACTTCGGATACAATTCAGGTTACTAAAATAGACATAGATCGACGTACGAATTAGTTAACTATTAAAAAATATAATTTTTACAATTGTCGACGAAATTTTAATTTTTGCATTTTGGCCAGGTTTTTGGGTAAATTACTCCACTGTGCGCCTGTTCGTCTGAAACAGCTATAAAAGAGACACTTTCTTGGGGTCGTATTTTGATGTTCATGGTCAACCAGCGATTTTCCAAAGGTGAGTATTGTGAGATCATTTTACTTTATCGTCGATGTGGACGCAAAACACGATCAGCAGAAATGTTGTATCGGCAACAATTCCCTGTAGGCCCTTATCCTTCCCATTAAATCATCCTAACTGTTGTAAAACGTTTAATTGAGACATGCTGCTTGATTAGTTGTGCTTGATGTAGCAGACAGCTAAGGTAGGACGGCAGGTTCAAACGGATGAGATATTAGCATATCCCCTCCCATATTCAAAATGCAGAACAAGAGAGATCAGAGAACACGGTGGTCTCTCAGAAAGTTAAGTTTGGAAAATTCTAAGCAAATTAGGCGCTGATCCATACCACCAACACATCAACAAGTTTTACTGAATGGGGATGCCGCGCGACATTATTCATGGTGCAAGTTTGTCATGAACCAGATACATGTCCAGCCAACATTCTTGGGAGGTATAATGTGAGCGGATGAGGCTTGCTTTTCACGGACAGGCATGCACAAATGGCAGAGCACCCACTTCATTGCGCTGAAAAATCCTAGATGTTTTACTGATGTTCGATATCAAGTGCGGATTTCTATTAATGTTTGGTGTGCAATTTATAATAACAAACTGATCGGCCCAGTATTTTACGATGGCACTTTAACGGGCACACGATATTTACAATTGCTACAGAATGTAATACCCGATTTTGTGGAAAACCTGCCGTTGTTTAATCTTCGGAATCTATGGTTTGAACATGATGGCACTCCTGCTCACAAAACCTCTCTAGTGAAGTAGTACCTCCTCAAGAAATTCGCTAAAGAACTATTTGGACATGACGGTTTCGAAGATTGGCCACCACGGTTGCTTGATCTCACTCCACTGGATTTTTTTTTGTCTATGGGGATATCTGAAACAGCTGGTGTATGCGACCCTGGCAGAAACATTGCAGGACATTAAACTACGTATTACGGACGCTTGTGCCAAAGTGTCACCCTGTATGCTCCAACGTGTGCAACGTGAAATTCAAACAAGGATCCAAATGTGCATTGGAGCTGACGGTAAGAAGTTTGAATATCTCAAATAAAGATATATTGTTGCAACTAGTGTTTTTTTTCTTTCTAAGATCGGTTTATACCGTCACAGTTTAGGAAATCACGATAAAACAAATGCGTGTTTTAACCATTCGCATTAATTGCCAGAAGGTGACTATTAGTACTAAATAGATAATGCTCTACAACTTTGTAAGTCACTCTTTTTCCTTATCTCTTTTCGTTTTCGAGATAGGAATGTTAACTCTGTAGTTTTCAACCAGGTGGCACCGCAAGCAGCTCCATTCAGTAGCGCCTGGCTACCTTGCTATACCTAGACACCGCTTTTATAAATATATCGGCAGTCGTTCCGAAGTTATAAGGGTGGCAAGGACTTTAGTGGGCATACTGTATATTTATATGCATACATATACAGGGTGTTTCAGTAAGGACCCCACAACTTTGAAATGACATTACTGCAAAAAAGCAAGAGACGCAAAGATGAAACAAGTGGCATGTTGGACAGACAGGTCTGGAATTTGTTATACACCGGTTTGTAGAGATAGTTCCACGATGGGGTAATAGGTGGCAGCGCAAGCTTTAAATAGTACACAGAAGTACAGAAACTTTGTTACTGAGTCTGTCCAATTGCTGACACGTGTAAAGTAGCTGTATTAGTTATTACAGGCAAATTTACGAACATGATTTTTATTTCCTTGGAGCAACATTTGTTATTGTACTGGAATACCACCAATGCCATTGGTATGGATTGGCCACCATATTCTCTGGATCTAAATCCATATGACTTCTTCTTGTGAGATTACTTGAAAGACACTATTTACAATAGGGATCCTGAAACACTAGCACGCATATGACAGAAATCATATGCGCAGCATGGGCATTGGGCATCCGTTTCAGAAGAGACATTGTAAAGCATAACTTCAAAATTTAACCTTCAGTTGCGTCATGTTATTGCTAAGAAAACTGACCATATCGAAACCATTATAATGTAATTTGACCTCTTTTCACGAAGCAGATTCCCAGACAGTTTTTAAAAGATACTGCTCTGTGACTGCAGTGCCTTCTTATGTCCAATCTTAGAACTATTTCTGGAAATCGGTGTATAAAAATTCCAGACCTGTTTGTTCGACCAACAATTTGTTTCACCTTTCGGTCTCTCACTATTTCGCAGTTATGTAATTTTAAATTTGTCGAGTCCTTTCGGAAACATCATGTATATGTCTGTACTTGTGTATTGTAGAATTGCATTATAACTTTACACTAAAATTTCCTATAAAATTGTATCTTATACTCTATTAAGAAAATCCGGTAAATCTTACACATTGATCTCATTTTACATCGTAAAAAAACATTGCATAAACATTTATATATTTTCTCTACATATTTTTAAAAATTGTAGAATCAGTCACATTGTAGTATACTTGTTTCTCAATTTATGGGAAAAAAACGGACGTTGTCACCTAGAGTAATTTTTTATGTAAATATATGCTTATACGTTTTGGGAAAAAAAAGTATATTCACAAAATTTTTTTGTAAAATATGTAATTATTATTACTCACATTAAATATTTAAATTTTCAATACTTTAGTAAAATTCGTTTTAATTATGTTAATTATTCTATCAATATATAAAATATATTAGTAACATTATAAAACTTGTTTCTATAGTAGAAATATATCAGAAAGTTGCACAACATCTATATATTATCAAATTCATTTTAACAGTTGAACACTGGAATTTATGTTGGTCAGCGGAATGCATTAGTTTTCGGTTGTAATATCTAAAGCAATATTTCTCTGTATGCAAATTTGCATTCCGCATGCAGTTATGTGCATTACTCCGTCGGGTTATCAGTAAGTCTAATCAAATACATTTATTAAATCACACACTTTACCGACATTACAATGTTGAATTCCTTGGCGGTTTCGGGACATAGATATATAAATCAATAAATAACTAAGGTACATGATATTGAAATATCTATACATAGTATTAATTCACAGCCTGGTAAATGTTTCTATATATATAGATTTTAAATTATACTGTTAAGTAATTCTCAAAATTATTACACAAAATAAAGGACATATACTTTATTCAATTATACATGGTACAATGTTACATAGTTATTTAATATCATCAATGAATATAAAAGTCATAAAAGTTGAGAACAAATTGTTTCTCCACATATTTTTACTACAGATTAATTTGGTGATTTCATAAGAACATGGTTAATATAAAATTAAATATACTAAACTGAAAAATGATACTGTCACGTGCGTTGCGTGACATTATATTATTGTTATCAGTCACTTAATATTTATCATACTTTGACAAAAAATTCTAATCACAATATGTTAGTTGGCGGTTAATAAAATTTACAAACTATCAGTAGATCAGCACATTCATTTTACAAACTAACGTTTAGAATCTGTAAAGTGGTAAGTAGAAAAATATGTAGTTACCTTATTGAATTTTGAATTCAGTAGTTTATTTCCGTACAACTCTGCATTATGTATTCCTGAGTTTTATGAATATAGCTAAAAAACATATAGGGTAATTCCGGGATTAATGCCGCACATTTTTTTTTTAAATTTGTGTATAAAGTCCCATGGTGCACATAAAAAAAAAAAAATCATGCTGTGCTATTTAATGTTAAGTATTCAACGCGTGTACTGCGACAAAAAATTTCAAAACAAATTATTAATATTTTTTAGCAATTTACTTCTAAAATAGTACACTGCGGCGCGTCACCCATACATTCAGACTGAGACGCCGCACCTGTGCAGTAGTTATACCGCGCTTGTAATAAGAACAGAATGAAATTATAAATAAAAATATTTAAAAAAAAATATTCATATCTGGACTATAATTAACGATGTAATATTAAAATGAAACTAAATGAGTACAAAGAAACGTATTAGTAGATTCAAATTAATAATTGTTGCCTATTTTCAGTATTAAAATTATCAACTTATTTTTTACATTAAATTTTAATTGTTATTTCAGCTACAACGTAACATCAATGTATTAGAAAGTGAAAATAAAAAAAGTAAAATTGTGTTTACATAATTTATTTGTTAAACCTTTCCGGACCGGTGGCTTTTACACAAATTTTATTTGGTTGGTACCACTTTTTAAAAGAAGTTAGCTTTACAAACAATAATGAAAATGCTCTAATTAAACAAAGCAAATGAAATATTGAAATTGAACTGAAAAATAAATATAAATTTATTATAATGTCAGAAAACGGTCTAGTATAAGAAATGAACATTTCAAATGACGAAATCTACTAGAGATACTGCTCAAAGTATTGTTTAACACATTTATGGGTCGAACAACCTGCAAACGTCAAAGTGGGTAGAATTGACAACCGGAAAATTAAACATACTCACTAAGGACTAGATAAATGACAACGGAATGTAAACGAACAGCCGAGCTATAGCAAGCATGAAAATTGGGATTATGCAAATTACAACAGTATCGCAGCGCCTCACGTTCGGGATAAAACACGAAACATCTAGCACTGGACATGCTAGTAAGCGCTGAGATCGTGATGGCAAACTACGCATGCATGAAATATCCCGAAATGATATTTATTTATGATGAATTTCAAATGAATGACATACAGGCTGCGAGTGTTTATTCAGAACGTTTCCCTAAGGATCTATATCCAACGCATGAAACTATATCTAATGCATTGCACCATATTAGAGAGACCGATTCTGTTTCACCACAACCCAGGACAAGCAGACGGGCAAGGAGTAATGCTCGAGTGACACCGGAGGAGGGATTGGGATTCGCCCTTTTAATTCCACAACTGAGCACGGCGGAAATAAGCGACGCATTTGTTCAGCATGTTTGTTATTTGTTACATGCAATTGATGAGCATCCATACCATATCCGACACTGGTGTAAAACTTGATGCTGGGTGACCACGCGCGACGATTTGTTTAATGCAATTTCCTGCTCAACAACTTAAAGGAAGATCCGTCATTACTTTGTGACGTTATGTGTAACAGGTTGTTCAATGTTTATACAGGGTGGCATTGTGAACGTGCACAATGTGGATTACTGGTCTCTGGAAAACCTCCACATCGCCCGCACAGTACGACACGTGTGGTGCGGTATATGATGAACCCATATTGTTGGACTCATCTTCTACGATGGAACCTTAACGGGCGATCGTCACCTGCATCTGCTACAAACATGGTACGTGATTGGTATGAAAGACTGCCTCTCCAACATGCACGCCGAGTGTTTGGTAAACATGATGAAGCCCTCTCCACACAAAACATCAAACGTCCCGGCGTATCTGGCCATTGAATTCGGTCAACAGATCCTTGGATATGGTGGTCCGGCAGAGTGGCCACCGCGTTCGCCGGACTTGACACACATGACCTTCTACCTCTAGGGTTACATCAAGGCATATGTCTATGTGACTGAGACCACTTCTCTGGTTTATCTGCAGCAGCGCATCACCCTTGATTGTCGCACAGTTTATACAGCTGCTCAGCTGTAACGTGTTCAGGACTCAGTAATGTCAAGAATTCAATTGCACATTGCCAATAATCGAGAACAACTATGAGCAGCATCTCTAGTAGATTCCATCGTTTGACATATACTTTTTTTATAGTAGACCGTTTTCTGATATTATAATAATCTGATATTTATTTTTCCGTTTAATTTCAATATTTCATTCTTCGCTTTATATACGACCCCTAAAAGTCAGCTAATTTTTTTTTAAATGAAATAACCCTCTTTGGTGATACCCCAATTTGGCGATAACTGCTAAAGGTTGTTTTGCCGTAAAAAGACATTGCACCCTGATTTCGATCTTGAATTACTTTAATTAATCTTTTAACTGATCCCTCATTGAAAAACATAATCATGCGAAAAAATCTCAAACTTTGAAATTTAACAACTCTGTCAATTTTTGTAGTACAGATGTCAAACTTTCTGTGTTATATCTGTTATGATATGTCTAAACTTTTACTAAATATAACTGTAGGTACTGGGGGACTGTATAAAAAGTTAGATTTCGTAATTTTTGTAAAATTGATTTTTTTACTTTAAATAATGCCACAACATAAATATTTACCTCATTTGAAACGTTTTTGTAAATGGAACTATATGTCTACGACCAACGGTTGAGAAATTAAAGGCCCGCGATAGATAACATATTGCACCCTGTAGAATCATTTGAAAAAAAAAAATCAACATCGACATTCTTAAGAGAGAGAATATTATCAAGAGACAGAACAAATGTTTTATTAGTGTAATACCTGTTTGTGAATCGGATTGTCAATGATTTTAATCAATGTTGCACCAGGCATTAGATAATGAAACATATTTTTAAATAACGAGATTATTAAAAACAACATATAAATACAAATATTTAATTTTTTTTTATCAAATAATAATATTTTTGTCAGATAAATTATTGATGTATATATAAACGCTGTCTAACAAAGAAATAAATATGCTTAGAATGAAATTTGTTTTGACAGAAAAAAATATTAATGTACATTTTCTTTGATTTTAAACATAATTTTTGTAGTCAGTTTTATTTGTTCCGTTTCATTTCAAATGCAAATAAGGCAGAAGGATAAATATACAGTATCTACCCTATATATATATATATAAACCTAATGAAACGAATTTATGAAACGATTTTATGAAACGACTGATTAAACAAATGATTATGTTTCACGGCGATTTCTCCTAAAACATGGAATACCATGTGTTAAAAATAACTCCATAAATCCGTATTGATCTGCAGATTTCAAAACTGGTATTAGAATTTTAAAAGTCGACTTAGTTTTCCAGTAATAATTTTTTTTGTAATTTTAAATATTTTTCTCTAATGATGCAACTCAAATTTTAATCATAACTGATATTTATTTTCATATTTTAGAAAAAAAAATATTACTTAAAACTAATTTGGCAACATGTTACTTTTATTCATAATTCAATTTACTTCAAAAATCTTTCGCCAAATCGAAAGATTCTGATAGGGAAATCAAAAACTCGGTATTTTTATGTTAGCGATACCAGGTGATAAATCGCCAAACGTTTTTCCCCTCGAATTTTTTTATATTTCATTAATTTCATTTAAAATATAATCTTCTCATTCATTTTATTTAAAATAAAAAAAATATTTATTTAAAACTGGAACATTTAAAATTGATGGCTTTCACTTCCTTCAAATTTGTTAAGCAAAACGAAAAGAAAAATATTAGGCAATGATGTCATATACGCAACTGGGTGCATAATTAGAGCCAAAATGGCATTATTTTGATTGGCATAGTAACCAGACTATTGTTGTTTATTTAATAATAAATGTTTATTTTTTTTATTTCTTACTTAATATTATATAAATTATTTTGTTCTATAGTTATTAATTATTTTTTCTCTTATTTACTTTTGAAAATAATAGAAAATAATTAAAAAATATGGTACTACTTAGTTATTCGACCACTTTCGCCAAATTATATAAATCGCCAAACTATTGCCAAATTATACAAACTGGCATAATTTTTATCTATGTAACGAAAGAACAAATAAATTAGTATGTCATTAATAAATATAGAAATAAAAATCTCTTGATGACGTAAACACATGTAATTTGCTTAATGTAAAGTGAATGCGACATTTACGATCAAGCATTATTGACATTTAATCTTATAGTTCGCGATAGATTTTTTCTCGACGGGATAACTAAGTAGTACCAAAAATACATATGAAACTGGTATTCGAAAACGAAGTTTAAGCCAAATTTTCGTAAACCTCCGGTGACATATGGCCAAATATTAAATAATACAAATAACCATAACATTTAATTTCAACTTCAAATCAATGTTTTAATTTACCACTCGAAAACTAAAAGAAAACGCCAAACCTCCGATGACATATGGCCAAATATTAAATAATACAAATAACCATAACATTTAATTTCAACTTCAAATCAATGTTTTAATTTACCACTCGAAAACTAAAAGAAAATGCTAACAAGCGAGTTGGGAAAAAAAAAAAAAAAAAAGCTATTGGCGAGATTTGTACCGGGCTAGCGTAACAGTACGAAGAATTCTTTGAGACCATGGCAACTTGTATGTAGTTTTATTCGAAAATAATGTTTTGAATTTTTAATCCAAATTGAAAACTTTTGGCACAGATGTCATATATGGCCCCATATTGCGCGATTTTTTCTGACGCCAATGTCATATACGCAACGGGTACTTAACTGGCCCCAAAGTATCGTTATTTTTTCTTGATATGGTAAGCCGGAGGTTATTGTTTATGCTGTTGATGCTTTCCCCAAATTGGTGTAGGAAAAAATTGCACCAAATATGGGGAGTATATCACATCTGTGTCAAATCTTCATATGAAAGGCGAAGGGATCAGACCGTATTGGTTTATGGCAGTTACATAACTTGAACTAATATAATATAAATGAATGATGGCAATAGAATAACATTTGGTGACTTATCACCTGTGCCTGACTAACATTAAAGTACCAAAATGGCACCTAGGGTATAAAAAGTGAAGTGGTCCGCCCGGAACTGTTGATGATAGTCCCGGGAGACAAAGACTCTGTATACTTAACTTATTTTATTTTAGCTTCTTTTCAAATGTTTAAGTAGCCCTCTTTAATCAAAAACGAAAACAACCATTGGATGTCTTAACAGCTCCCGATTCGGCCTTAAATTTTTGCAATCAAAGTGAACTGAACTGAAACCCTTTTACATGGAGATCATCAGATTTTTTTTAATTTGAGTATAAAGTCCCATGGTGCACATAAAATTAAAAAAAATCATGCTGTGCTATTTAATGATAAATATTCAACGCGTGTACTGCGACAAAAAATTTCAAACCAAATTATTAATATTTTTTAGCAATTAATTTCTAAAACATTACACTGCGGCGCGTCACCCATACATTCAGGCTGAGACGCCGTACTTGTAAAGTAGTTATGCCGCGTTTGTAATAAGAACAGAATGAAATTATAAATAAAAATATTAAAAAATATATTCATAGCTGGACTATAACTAACGATGTAATAACAAAATGAAACTAAATGAGTACAATGAAACGTATTAGTAGATTCAAATTAATAATTGTTGCTTATTTTCAGTACTAAAATTATCGACTTATTTTTTACATTAAATTTTAATTGTTATTTCAGCAAAACGTAACATAAATGTATTAGAAAGGGAAAATAAAAAAAAGTAAAATTGTGTTTACATAATTTATTTGTTAAACATTTCCGGACAGGTGGCTTTTATACAAATTTTATTAGGTTGGTACCACTTTTTAAAAAGAAGTTAGCTTTACTTAAATAATAATGAAAATGCTCTAATTAAACAAAGCAAATATTACTTTTCTTTTTTACTGGTGCCAGAAACAAATTTTGTAAGCTCTTTACGAAGGTGCTTATATGCACCTATGGTCCCGAATGGGTTAAGAGACCTGTTTTTTCGACTACAATTTACAGAAAAAGTGTCGAAAAAGTACAGTCTTTGTGTAACTCAATTTAAACACACGATGCAACAAAGACAATTACACTTCCTATTTTTTTGGAGTAATTTTCTAAATATTCTTTGCAAAGAACGTCTGCGTTACGCGTAATCCAATTTTTCATTATTATCATCTTGACTTGCATCTTTCTTGCCCTTCTTACTTTTTATTTTCCCCTTTTTCTCCTTTGGTTTTAGTAAACTTGATAACATGCCTAACACGGTTAGCCTGTGTTAAAAGAAAATGCAAAGTTAATAACACTTAATCATCCCGTATAAAAGAAACTCCGGCATGTATACCTTTATAGCAGTGCGGCATGTATCCCAATTTGCATGGTGCAGACGTCGCCATCACAGTTACCTGCCATCGCTAAGGGGAATGGCGTAACCATACACACAGTACTCTATATAAACTCTACACTTAGTTTTGACTTCGAAATAATGCATGCATTAAGTAATTAGTGCATGAAAAGTATTTAAACATAACGTGTATAAAAGTTTGGACATTGCAAACATGCACTTACGTCAAATTGAGGATTGTACTTCTACATATAAACATCGAAATGGGATTCACGCTATACACTGTTTAAAATAATCTCATTGCGCACCTATACTGTGCGTTTGCCAACCATCTATCGATAATTACAAGAAATACAAGGGGTGCGGCGTCTGACCCGTATGCGGCATAAAATCCTAATGAAACGAATTTATGAAACGGCTGATTAAGTTTTATAGCTGTTTCTTCTAAAATGTGGAACGTTTGACTTTGAAATTAACGCAAATTATCCGTATTGTTCAGCAGATGTAAAAACAGTTATTAGAATTTTTATGTCCGAATTAGTTTTCGAGATTATTTTTCTCTAATTTTGAGTCATTTATCTAATGATGTCAACAAGATTACTCCATTTTGGTGTAAAAAAGGAAGAAAAGGCATAATGTTAAGGATTATTAGATTTCCTCTTTTTCATAATTTTCAAATTAAAAGTGAAAAGTGAAATTATTGAAAACAGAAAAAAAAAATTAACTTAGAATTGAATAATCACTTATTACAAATAAATTACGTCAAAATATTACACGTAAATATTAAAAAAGTACGAAAACGTAAAAAAAAAAAAAAAAAAAAAAAAAAAAAAAAAACCACGCGAAACGCATTTAAAGGGGAAAATTACGTCATATATAAAATGCCCAAATATAGATAAGTGCATGTGACGTCCTTCTAAACTTGGTATAAGCAGAAAGTAATAATTCTCAAAGAGTTAGTAATTTATAACGTATTATTTCGTACATACAATATGCATTATAACTACGTGAAAATGACGATAAATTAGTGAAATTTCAATAATTTTATTTCGAATTTTTGCCAACATTAAGTTGAGTAGTCACACAATAAGCCGGTTTGTTGACAAACATGCACATTGTTTATTAAATATCGTCATAAGTTTCTAAAATATTAAAATTATTACACGCGAAAGGCATTTAAAGGTGATATGTGCGCCATACTTAACAAAGCTTACATAATAATATTCCTAAACACTTCAAATTAAATAAGATATCTACTCGTGAATCTTAAAGGAGAAAAAGACTTTTAAATAAATAAATTATAAAATGAGAAATGCATTTAATATTGAAAATTACGTCATATATTTCAAGGATATATTTAAAACGATTTTAATTCCGGAGTTCTGTTATCTAACATAACATGGTATAAAAGTAGTGATATTAGCAATTTTTTATATACACTAGGGGGCTCGGCCCCCTACCATCTATGCTCGCCAACCCCCGTTCAGACACCACAGTCTCTAATAGCACGCTAATTTGATCGGCTTTAAACATATTTTGAAAGATTGAATTATAATTTAAAAACAGTGGCGATCTCCCTATAAACGGGTTTCTATTCATTTCTCTTCGATTGGAGAATTTTAAGAAAAAATCAGCTGCCGTTAAAAGATACAATGGCTGTTTTCGCCTTTGATTAAAAAAATCATTTAAACATATCAAAATAAGCTAATATAATAAGCAAATCTGCATCAAAATGCAAATATATTTCGCAATTACCAATGTCTTCTTTTGACGGAAAAGACACAGAAGGTTAACGAATCTTATCGAAACCATTTAAGAAATTTCTTTATTTTCTGCTTCAAAGATTTTTTTCTTTCAAATCATATTTTTTGTGGATGACACTTCATTTTCAGCTTGCAATCTTTTTTATTTTTAGTAAATTACTAAATAGTCGCTCGAAAGCAGTCTAAACGCGTTCAATAAAATTAATATTAATATTATTAATATAATCTCAAAATATCAAAATAGTGTCTCGCGCAATTTTTAAATTTAAAATGTTTTGCAATGTTACTTTTGCAATGTTTTGCAAATGTTACTTTTTGTTCATTTTACTTAATAAGTGTAATGTGACGTAATTGTGACGTAATTTCTCCTATTTAAGATTTCTAACGCAAATTAAGGAATTTATTATTTTACAATATCCTTTTTCTTTTAAAATTCACGTGTAAATATAGTGTTTATGAAGCATTTTCAACAAGTTCCTGCTTTTCAAACGTAATTATTTAATCCTAATTTGAAAGTATTTTTCTGTTAATAATAGTCACGTGTAAAATAAATTTTCAATTTGAAGCAAACATTTTTATTTGCGCTGTTTATGCAGTTGGCGACAGTTTAAATTAATACCAATTTCTAAAATAAGTAAAATATCTCTCGAAATGCTGAAAATTTGAATTTAAAATAGAAATAAAAACTCAAAAAATGAGTCAAATTAAAGAAAGTGAATGCAGTCAGCATACCGGGAAATTGTAACATATAAAATTATCTAAAAATGAATTAATTCCCATATATAGTTTTTGTTCCTATAGAACTCTTTTAATGGAACGATTTTGTTCAAATTTAGCATTAAATATCTCTTAAAATAATTATTTGATTTAAAAACTGTCTGCACCAGCGTGTTTATCAATCATTTCTGTATAATACCGCCGTTTTTCATATTTTTGCAGGCAATATTTTCTTAATATTAACGGAGAAAGACCTCCGGTCACAAAAAATTCAAAACCGGCGGCGGCTGCGGTGACAGCGTAAGTTACTTTTTTTTTTAATAGAGAGATATTACATATCTTAATGCAGCATAAATACAGGTAAATGTATATGCAAAATACATCCATTTATTTTGTATGAATTACTGTTCGATAAATAGATATTAGAAAATTCGGAAATTCTTAATGATTAGAATAAACAATATACATTGTAACATGAAAATATGCATGTTGGGGTATTAAAATATCGAAATTAATTCATGAATAAGCTATACCTGTTCCTGAAAATAACCTAAAACTTGAAAAAGACATACACAGTTAATATATATATATATATATATATATATATATATAGGAAGGACCAGATTTCCTGTAGGAATCGGAAAAATAGTTGCCCTTATCGTATCGGAAAAATTTCCGACCCAGCTCGGAATAAAAACCGTAAAATAGGAATAAAATCCGTAAAGTACCGTTTTAATGAAGGTTTCCTTTTTTTACGGATTTTATTCCGAGATGGGTCAGAAAATTTTCCGGTACGATAAGGGCAACTATTTTTACGATTCCTACAGGAATACGGTAAGGATTTTTTTACAGTGTAAAATATATAAGCGTAAAATTTTAAAACACAATGCTTTTCAATAAAGTGGTTCTGAAAGTTATTCCAAAGCAGACGGAGATTTTTTACATCGAACCTAAAGGCAAAATATTGTCCATAGCGTCGTTATAAAAATAAAAAAAAGATAGCGATATTTTCAACATATCCGCTTTGTATAAGCTGATTTTCAAATGTGTAGTTGTTATTACTTATCAATCCCGAAAACAGCCGTGAGTTGTTATGATAGCAATGAATAATGCCATTCTAATCCAAAAATGACTGATTCAAACGGAAATGCAACCAGATTTCAGAATTTAGCCGCCGTTATAGTGATAATATCATCCAATCTTCCGTAACCTGGTTATATTTTTTTTAAATATTTTTCACTATGTTTTAGAGGCTGCGAATCCTGAACGGTTGTTGGTGGACGTAGCTCGCAGGTGTCTGAGCCCCTACTTCGCTTGTAAAATTACACGAATTATATATGAAACTTTTCATCTATTCCCAGTGTATCACATGAACATTGACAGAATTTTTCCTTTAAAAATATCGTAAAAAAATATGTAGTAATCTACTAAATAAATAATTCACAAAAATATTATATTACAATTAAATATATATATTAGAATTAAAATTAAATCGTATGTTTAAAAATAAATGTAAAAGATTATACAAATGTTGAACGCAGGGAATAAAAAACGTCAAATTTAGAAAGTTTAATTATATTATCGATTTATCAGTGCACTTCATGAACAGCTTTCTTAATAAAGATATGTTATGTCAAATATTGTCTTTATTGCGCTTTAATAATGACAACTTTAAGCTCTTATAACATATAGAAAAAAACCTAAATGAAATATAAAGATAAACACAGAGATCCAAAATATATATTATAATAATACTGGAAAAGATAAAACTCTTAATAAATAATAGACACAATTCAGCTGGGAAAAAAATCGCAAGGATGAAACAAGATGTTACATGTATAACCATGAAACGATAAATAGCTTTTAGTAATTCACTGCACGGCATACAGAGATTTATAAAAAATGATGAAAAATTAAAATCTAGTGCTAAAATTTATTTCAAAAATGAAAACGGCTGCCATATCTATATTATAAAGGACAAACATATCTGTGCGTAACGCAAACGTCATTTTGCGAATGGCAACACTTTGAAATTTGAAATAAAATTTTGGTTTTGCAATTTTCTCTACTGCAAATTTTTAAACTTCTAAACATCGCACATTTAAATTTTTACACCGTCGTATAAGGAAAAAAATGCTCTTTTAAATGCAATTTGTTTGAAAGCTGTATCTCAATTTATTTTTGAGATATTAATTTTTTTGTAGTTTTTAATACCATTTTCTTATCGTGGCAACAAAAGTACCCCGTTTCTATTGAAAGTCATTGAAAGTAAACGGAAAATAGTCGAAAATAGGTAATACTGTATCTATTTGTTGCCATTTGTTTCATAAAATCTGAAAAAAAAAGTTGAAGTTAAAATATGGGCTATATCCAAAATATTATCTGTTATTCCGTGATAATGACGTCATATGCATACTTTTCTATAGACGAAGTTTACGACTTGATTGTAAAAGTGGATTGCTTTAGCGGATGCAAATGACGTCATTTTATAAAAAAGGGCGTATTTTAATTCTTAAACATGAATTATGTTTTTTAGAAGTGCGCCATTTTCACAGCCCAGCTGCCTTGAAATTCTTTACAGGTGAAAAGGCTTCACTTTTGAAAATAATGCAATGGAAATCACACACTGATAAAACGCAATGTTTTACAAAAATTTAGAGTGTCTTTATAAAAGAGAGGTGACATACAAATAATAGCGATTTATTTTACAGAAATTGATGATTCAAGCCTGGATGGATTTGCTTCGCCGAGTTAGACAAGCAAGCAAATAATTCGTGGTTTAAAGTAATATCATGTTCCTGAAGTGTTTGTCCAAAATTCTCTCGAATAATAAAATTTTATTGCTATTCTTTAAGACATTCTACTATAGTTTTACCAAAATAACATAATTTGCATAATTTAATTTTTCCTAATTTTATATAATCTATATATTTAAAACACAAGTGTGTTCTTTAGTCATCTGCCCTGAGTTTTCTGCTGAACCAAATTTACTAATGCATTTTTTAACTGATAGCTATTCATTTTGTGTGCCCGCCTTAGCTGTTTTTTTTTTTAACATCCCATTATTATATTTTTATTTTTAAAGTATTCTATGAAACTTCTTCAAAGTGATGGTAATACGATAGCTTTCATTATTGCAGAGAACAGAGAAATAATGAGGTTTATTTAACTTTATTCATTTAATTATCTCATAAAAATTCAAAATTGTTGATAAAAATTGTTGTATAGGGTTTAGTGGCGCAAAATCCTTTTAAGGATATAATATTTTGAACGGAAAATGACGTACTGCTTTTGAAAACACGCATTTTTCCTCATAAATTTTCTATATTGTTTTTCCTTCTGCATGTGTACTGATACCAAGATTCAGACACTAGGCGAAATGCTTAATTAAGTCAAAATGAAGTCATATTTAAAAGAAAACGATCATTTTCTTGTATAAAACTAAACATTTTAACACAAATGCCTCTAAAAAACATAATTACGGAAATTTTTACTCTCCGGAATTGAGATTAGAATCTCCAGTAAAGGGTGCGTCTGTTCACATAAAAGATGTTGCTGACAATCGTGACTTCAAGTTTTGAGTTAGAATGATTTTTAAATGATCAAACAAAATACAATAAAAAAAAATGATGAATATGGATATGAGAAGTGCGTATGCAAATTTTGAGAAGGTGAAAATTGCTGTTTTTCATTCCAGAATATCAAGCATAAGAGCTTCAGTTGATAACCACATCCTGATAACTGATCTTTTTTATATTTTACTGATTAAGTATCTATATTGTAAAGAACAAAAATATCTGTGCGTAACGCTGACGTCATTTTGCAAATGGCAACACTTCACGATCAAATTTTCATTTTGACATTTTTGCTACTGCAATTATTTAATCTTCTGACCATCGTACATTTTCAGCTTTCGTCGCATAGGGAAAAAATTTACTTTCAAATTCAATTTGTTTAAAAACTGTATCTTAATTGACTGATGTATTATATTTTCTAAAATATTTTTTAAGCATGATTTTTTTAAAGTTTATCTTATCACGTGCCGGTTTCAACACATAATGATAATAAACATTTTGCACATAAAGCAACAAACAGTTTTTAGCCTTTGTTTCTGACTATTTTTGCACAACGAAATTAATACTTCCTTTATAAACAAATAAATGAATAATATTAAAAAAACACCAATCTAACATATTTGTGAAATACAAATTAACGAAATTAATGCTTCTTTTATAAACAAATAAAAGAATAATATTGTAAAAACACAAATCTAACATTAACATATTTGTAATCGTACAATTTAAATTTTTAGATCACCAAATAGGATTTTTTTTTCAAATGGAATTTGTTTTGAAAGTTCATCGCAGTTTACTGATTGTCTATGGTTTTAAAAACAATTTTAAAGCATGTAATATTTTTTAATTTATCTATAGCACGCGGAGCTCGATTACGAAAAATTAATCCGTTTGCCCTTAATAGAAAATAAAGAGTTCACCATTTTCTTACGGCTAATATCCTTTAAAAAAAAACTTCCCTGTGAATAAATAAATAAAATAATATAAATAAAACACAAATTTAACAGACATGTATAAGCTCTGAAATTATCAGAATATAAAAGGATGCCATAAGTAGCAAAATCTTGGTCAAATAACTCTTAGCATGTGGCTAATAACAAAATATCGCTTTTAATAAATTTCAAAAATTTATATGATTGTAAAATTCGTATTTTCCATAAGAAAAATGCTTTTTTAATGTAAGTTGCCAATCTAAAAAAATTATTGCACATAAAAAAATTATTAGTTTTCAATTTATAAAAAATGTTTCACCTATATTCTTTAACCCGGGAAGCCCGGGTATGATCCCCTAGTAGCTTTAGAAGGAAAAGAGATGATAAGCTGAAAACAAACTACACTCAATGAAGTTATTAATCAAAATCTCGATAAGAATAAAGATATACGGAAAATAAGGGAGCATAATATGATAATCATACAAACTTGAAAATCGGTGTAAAAATAATTCTTATGATATAGAGTGCCGCTAAGAAAGGATTTTCCAAAATTCCATCCCTAAGGGGGGTAAAAAACAGAACGAACTTTAAAAAATTTCCTTAAAAATCTGATTTTATAGTTATTTTTCAACTGATAACATATTTTTGTGTATTTTTGTATGCTGAATCGAATGGTACTAACTAAATTCTTTTAAGCCCAATAGTTCGAGAGATATTTCATATTTTCCTAATTTGGCACTATCTTTGGCGCCAAAACCTGAATTTTTCAAGTGATAATTTCTAAAAACTCATTCTTTTCATTTTGTTACTATAGCAAGGGAAAAAATTCAAATTGAATAACTTTTTAACAAATCCTTTTGGTTAAATAAAAACAACTTCGTCAATTAGAAAAAAAAAAAAAAAATTCAAACGCCTCAAAAACTAAAACTAAAAAAACAAAACTGTCGTACTTTTTCGTTTAATTTTCGTCGCGATACAATGCCAAAATGTATGGTATCGCGCCATTTATTTCAACCCTAATCGTGCAAACGATTTTTATTGTAAACCGTGCCACACGTTAACATTTGCTAATTATTGAACGTGAATATTTTTATGCAGGAATTTTTAATGATGGAATTTATTTTATTCCATCATAATCTCGCAAAACTTTTTAATTTGTTATTTTTTGAATAGAAAATATTTATTACTGATACTGATATAGATTTCACCATTTCGCAGTTATCTGATGATGAAGAAGCTACAATAAAATTATTTTAGAAGTTAGGAATTATACATATAAAAATGTTTTGTTCAAAAAACCATGAATGTCTTCATTGAAAGAATGAAATGTTTACTGCAATGTGAGACATACGTATTACGTACGCCATGCTTCATTAGTAAAAGACATGCACTGCAGTTTAAATTGACTATATTTTATTACTTGCAAAATATTTAAGTATTGCGCGGCAGCACAATACTTATTTATTTCCAGTGTCACTTCTCAATGTTAATTTAACATGGAAAAGCCTATGGAGATCATAACTTTTTCATTTTTTTCTTCTCACCTTTTTGTCCCTGATGCCACTCATTTTTTTATTCTTTACTAATTCTAATAATATTATAAATTTAAAGTGTGAAAATGTTTGTCTGACGTGAGGGTGAAAACGGATGATAAAGTGCCTTTGCATATGGGTGAATTATAAACCAAATAATAACATGGGCTAATTTTTATTTACATTTTTCAAGTATTTTTCTTAATAATTCCAAATTTTGCTTTTTTTCATTGCGACATTTTTCCAATAAAATGTACCTTTTATTTTTTTTTCATTGTTGCCAATAATTCAAAAGCCGTAATAATAATTTGTTTATTTTTCGTTAAAGTGATTTTCACGTGAAAAATTACTGAAATAGTTATTTTTAAGAATTAAAAAGAAGTTGAATATGACGTCATAGTAGAAATAAAAATGACATTTTCAAACAGATTTTTTGCGTTCAGATTGGAAGTTTTTGCCCAAAGTACAGCAACTTACATTACTGCACTGGTGAAACATTTTGAATTATACATAGGTAAATTGCATCACAAATTGTGATACGATACCGCATGAATCAAAGCCTTATGATGGTACCCTCCATTAATTTTGAAATGTTTTCGTCGGAATGCAGTAGTTACTAAAAAACTTGACATATTAAACTAAAATCTAATTTGAAGAACAAATTAAAAAAACAAAATTTATTTCCTACATTGTTTAAGCCCGAGAAGGGACAGATATTAAGGTATTTCATTCAATTCGTTCTTCATTTAATGTTAAATTTTTGTAACAAATAAGTTAAACCAATTGAACATTAAAAAATAAAAATAAAATTCATACAGCATGATACTTTAAACACCCTAAAAACTTAGATTCCGTTCAAATGAATTCGAAATAAATCTTGGACTTTTTTAAAGTTTTGTATTTTGCATGTATGTTATCATTTTATGTACAATCATCATAAAATAATACAAAATCTGCAATGCAAATATTTACAACTGAAAATTGGAAAGCGTCTAAGATTTATTTCGATTTCATTTGAACGGAATCTAAGTTTTTAGGGTGTTTAAAGTATCATGCTGTATGAATTTTATTTTTATTTTTTATTTTTTAATTTTTAATTGGGTTAACTTATTTGTTACAAAAATTTAACATTAAATGTAGAACGAATTGAATGAAATACCTTAATATCTGTCCCTTCTCGGGCTTAAATAACGTAGGAAATGAAATTTGCTTTTAACCATTTGGAAAAATGGTTAGTGTTCTCGTCAGGATGGGAAATCAAAAGCATATCTGAAGATTTTTATTGGTTTAATCCGCATTTTATTCACTTTCTGATTTGTCTATACAGTAATATGTATTTCCCTTTACTTTCAACAGAGATCTGTTGCCACTATGACAAAAAAGTAATAAAAACTACAAAAAAATTAATAACTCAGAAACAAATTAAGATACAGCTTTCAAACAAACTGCATTTAAAAGAACATTTTTTTTCTCTATACGACGGTGTAAAAAGTAATATTGTGGGATGATTAGAAGTTTAATAATGAAATTTCATTTAAAATGGGTTGTCAGATTTCTTGGAAATCTGACGGTGGAAAAGCCTTTTCCCGAACAGCCAATGAATTGCTTGGATAACACATAAGTTTCAGGTGAATAATACGTACGTGTCGGAAACGATTTTTGTCGCTTGGAATTTTTACGTGTAACAATATTAATCTTTAATTCATGGCGTACGTAATGTATGATCAACTCTGTGCGTTTTTTTATGTCTTAAATTTTAGTCTCCGATAAAATCATTTTCCAAATGGTCGTTGTAATTTGATAAATTGCTTTTTTTTCTTATTTGTTCTTCAAATTAGGTTTTTGTTTAATTTATTTATTCTTATATTTTAAGTATTTATTTTGGTACCCGTCGATCAATTTCGCCAAACCACTCGCCAAATTATACAAATTGACATAATTTTTATTTTAAATGACGAAAGAACAAATAAATTAGTATAACATTAATAAAAATACATTTAAAACGTCGAAATAAAAATCAACTAATGACGTAAATACGTGTAACTTGCTTAAAATCAAGTGAATGTGACATTTACGATCAACCATTATTGGCATTTAATCTTATACTTTGGCAATAGATTTTTGGTCGACGGGATAACCAAGTAGTGCCATTATTTTTATTGATTTAAAAAAATGGTAGGTCAAAAGTCTGTAATTTTTAAAAGTTATATTTTTTAAATGCTCATGTTTTTGGCACAGATGTCATATACCCCATATTGGCGCGATTTTTTTCTAGCGACAATTTGACGAAAACATCAACAGCTTAAACAGCAACATCCGGGTTACCATATCAAGCAAAATAACGACACTTTGGCGCCAGTTAAGTACCCGTTGCGTATGACATTGGCGTATATGACATCTGTGCCATTATTTTTATCAACAAAATTATTTTTCTTTTCAAATGTATTATTTCATTTTTGTGCCAAATATTACGCTAGGTGGCAATGGTGTTGGCATAACAGGGAAATACCAAATCAGTTACTGAATTTATTTCAAATGTAAAGGAAAAAGGTTTAAGGAGCAACAAATATATTAAATATGACTATAACTCAGATTCTACTGAACAGAATTTTGTAGAACTTGAACTGTTAAATAGTAAATTTGGTTTATAAATGGTTTAATGTAAAACCATCATTCTAAGTTGATACGGGAGTTCTAAAATTAGGTGAGCTCGATTATGAAATATTTCAAGTCAACTAATTAAATGCACAGTAAGTTAGATAATATTTCAGGGATTTTTTCAATATTTATCATATCATTCTGTGTTGTTTAGTTACGAAGCTATGAGAAAAGGATCTCAGAGGTACAGTAAAGAAAATTGGAAGATATACGCCACAGAGATAGGGTATACTAGAGAGTATATATGGTATAGTTATGGAAGTTGAGCTGAGTTCCTTAAAAAATTCAGAAGTGATGCATTATATACCTACCCCTACATCCCAGAGAGTTCTATAATCAGGTTAACGCGATTATGAAAGTTATATTTAACTATCTCAATATATATATATAATGCAAAGAGAAATTCATTCCGGCCGCTTATATCTTGAGTTCTGCTGAATAGATTTTGACGGGACTTACATTGTTAGTTAGATAATTTTTCAGAAAAGATGTTAGTATAAAACATAACGTTCTACGTTGCTTAGTTAAATAATTATGGGGAAAGCTCTAAATCAGATGAACCGAATTTTGAAAGATTTGCTTTTTTTAAAGGTTCCACTGAATGATTTTTTATGGGATTTAAACTGTTAATTAGATCATTTTTAGGGAAGGTTTCGGTATATTTTCCAGTTTAAAAGGTTCTGCTAAGTGGATTTTGATGCAACTGGATTGGTTAGTTAATTTTTCAATGAATGTTTCAGTATAAAGCACATATTTGCTGCTGCTTGGTTGTCCGGTTGCTTGATTGCAGAATTATAGATGAAAGTTATAGAATCAGACGAACCCAATTATTATGAACTATCAGCCTTTTCAATAAGTCCAATTAACAGATTCTGGTGAGACTTGCATTGATAATTTTTCATGAACGCTTTTAGTATATTACATATTGTTCTATTGTTCTTTAAAGAATCCTACACTAACAGATCAACTAAAGAAATTGGTCCTTAACAGTCTAAATTTTGTATGACTCAATAAAAGATATAATAGTGTAATGACATTCATATTGCTTTCAGCAATTCTGTTGGATACTCCAGGTAAATGTCCATATTGCTTTAAAACGCATGATCAAATTCATAGATATATTTTGTTTCATTCAAGAATTCTTTAGAAAAACCGACCAGCGTAGCGGGCGAAGGCGGCTAGTATTTAATATAAGAATGTTAGTAATAAATATTTTTAACACTTTCCAACAAAGTTGAAAAGTGTTTATGACTTCGGTTAGTCTGGCCGTCTGGCCGTCTGTCCACGCTCTAACTCACGTAAATATGCTCGGATCGTTCTGAAATCTTTGTGTGTTAGTGACTCTACCATAGCACGTTCCCTATTTCAAATGAAGTTTGTAGCATGTTCAGTTCATTTACAGAAACTGTCAAAATCTTTCCGTTACATTACGGCCAATGAGAAAAAATCGTTTCAAATGATTTTTAATGGTGTTACGCTCTTTCAAAAATAGTACAATTGATATTCATTTATGAAGTCCACTAAAATATGCATTCTGTTGAATATGCGGTGCAAAGAAAAGTTATTGTTCATTTACAGGGCCACACAAAAGAATTCCGTTCATAATGGTATAGGGGAAATTGTTTGCGATGTATTTGAAAAGATTTCAAGTACTATATTGTATCCGAATTACTGTATATTAGTAATGATTGCTAGAAATGTATTTCTAATTATGATATGCACTTTTTTAGGGTTTCGTTCATCTGACGAAACCCTATTCCTCTCGTTCCTCTGTCTGTCTGCCTGTCAGTCCGTCTGTCACAGAATCCGTTATCAGAAACTAAACATGTTGGAGACTTGAAATTTTGCATACTTATAGCTGAACACAACACATCATACGACAAATCATAAAATTTTGAAAAAGTAGTATATTTAACCTTTTGGGCTGCCACATGTGTATTTTAAACAATCCTTTCTAAGTGAGGCCCTAATTAGGTTGCATGCGTGAAATTTTACAGATTTATAGCTGAACACTTCACATCAAACGACAAATCATAAAATTTTGAAAAAGTCGTACATTTAACCCTTTGGGCTCCCATGTGTGTATTTTAAACAATTCTTTCTAAGTGAGCCCCTATTTAGGTTGGAGGTGTGAAATTTTGCATACTTATAGCTGGACACCTCTCATCAAATGAAAAATCGTAAAATTTTGAAAAAGCCGTACATTAAACCCTTTGAGCACCCACATGTGTATTTTAAACAATTCTTTCTGAATGAGACGCATTTAGGTTGGAGGCGTGAAATTTTGCATACTTATAGCTGAACACCACATATCATACGACGAATCATAAAATTTAGAAAAAATCGTACATTTGACCCTCTGTGCTCCACATGCGTATTTTAAGCAATTCTTTCTAACTGAGCCCCTTATTAAATTGGAGGTTTGAAATTTTGCGTACTTATAGCAGAACACCTGAGGCCAGGCGACAAATTATACAATCTCGAAAACTCTTACGTTTAATCCTTTGATATACCACATATGTATTTCAAGCAATTCTTTCTAAGAGAGGCCCTAATTAAGTTGGAGACATGAATTTTCGCATACGTATAACTGAAAACCTTAGACCAAGACTTAGATAATATATAAAACGGAGTTTCGTTCGGATAGAAGTTTGTTTAGAATAATAGAGTGCGTTCCTGTTTGCGAAATGTGGAACTAACAATTTTTTTTTAAAATATAAAGTGTTTTGAAAGGAATATTAAACGAAACCCTCTGTGCGATATGTGATCACACTTACGTACTTGTTCACTATATTTATGCATACTATAAAGTACGTACAAATGCTATAGCTCATATACAGAGCTACATAAATGGATTCGTAAAGGTTACTGTGTGGGTTTTAAAGGAGTTATGCATTTTTACGCTGAATTGAATTTAGTGTACCAAGAAATATTTGTAGAATATAGATAAAATGATATACAAAGCCACGCAAAGAGTTGGATACATGGCCGTCTATGGGTGATAATTTCTGGAAATGTAATTTCAGTAGTTTTAAGTATGTTTTAGTTTGGATTAAATTTTAGCTAATTAGTGGCATGTAATAAAGGTACTAGGTAATCTACACGGCTCTACAAAAGTATTCAAGTATGTTTCCATCTATTAGTATAAATTGCTGAAAGATGAATTTCAACCTGTTATGCATTTTCTTGCTGAACTAAATTTTCCCATTATATAGTGTATATATCAACAAACAGTTCGAATACATGGCTGTTCAAAAGAATTGGAATGCATATTTGGCTATGGGCGGTAACTACTGAAATCAGATTTTTAAATGTTTACTTAGTTATCTTATTTACCTTATTTCCCTAAGTAACGAAGTTTCGTTAAATCTTTCAGGGGGTGTTGGGAAGTATTTCATAATCTATGCCGTACGCATGATTTTTCTTACTTGTTTAAATATGGTATTGTAAATCTTGTTAAAAACATAAGTTAAAATTGCAAAAAATAAAGAAGGTAAAAAAAAATAATAGTTATATGACAGAAAATCAAATATATGTATAAGAAATTTTTTTAACTACCAATACTTTATTAAAGCACTAGCTGTTTAACCCGTTCTAAACACTGGAGTTCATGAATTTTATTCTAAACCAAAATTAAAAATAAAAAACAGTACAACCAAACTATAGTTTATGAACATAAAAATGTGTTATGTCTATTAAAAATCAGTAAATATAATTCAATATGAAATAAGTATGTACACAAAAAATCACTCATGTATTAAAAAATAAATAAAAGTAAGTATTTACACAATATAATTAAAGTTTCGGAATATAAAAATCAGTTATTATGTCAATATTTACACAAACAAACAAAAATTTGAAAGAAAAAAATGAAATTTACACCGTGACTGCAAAAAAAAATGGAAAGAATTATTTTAAAATTAAAAAAAAAAATCACTATTTTCCACATCACCAATGAGGTAAATTACGGTAGGGTCGTTTTTTTTAGTGAGCATTTACACAACCAAATTAAAGTTTAGGAAATCAGTTATGAAGTCAATATTTACCCAACTAAACAAACGTTGGTAAGAAAGAATGGAATGTACATCGTCACTGTGGAAAATTTGAAAAAAATTCTTTTAAAATGAAAAATCTTTGCATTGTTTTCCACGTCATCCATGAGGTAAAGTGGAGTAGACTCATTTTTGTTTGTTTGTTTTTTACTATAAAGCAAAATAGTTGCGACTTAAGATACATAAGACAATGTTTTGTACGGAAGACAACACTTCACGGTAGACAATGTTTTGTGTATGTACCTTATCTGACTGTGGCAAAAGTTTTCCTTGTTTTGATCCGTCCTTGACCCAAACACGTACACATCCTCTAGAAGTTGCTCTTGAAAAGTCTACATACAACATCCTATGTGAGAAAACTGGATGGGGAAAATAGATTCCAACCTTTCCCAAACTTTGACCCTGAGATTTATTGATAGTCATAGCAAAGGCGAGCCTAAGTGGAAACTGATGGTGGCGTAACTGGAAAGGTAAACTGGTATCCGACGGAGTAAGCAAGATCCTCGGTGTGAAAACACAGGTGCTTCTCTTATGTCTTGTCAAAACTTCTGCATCTATAACATTTTGCGACAACCTTTTGACTATTAAACGTGTTCCATTACAGAGACCACTAGGCAGATTCACGTTCCTAAGCAACATAACAATAACCACAACTTTAAGATTTAACTGAAGTGGTGGCATTCCAGATGGTGTTAAACTATTGCTGAAATCCATCTGCAAATTGTTTTGTTCTTCTTAATCATCACAAAGTATTGTATCAGCACTAAAATAAGACATGACGTCGTCAAGTACTTTTCGTAAAACCTCCTCATTAATTCTCAAAGAATCCTCATTCTTGGGACACAAAATGGCTCTTTACGAAAGATGATCAAGATCAATTTCAGACGAACCAAAAATATCATCCACTATAGAATATTGTACTAAACATTCTGGAGATATTTCAATAATATCTTCACCGAGTTCACAATCATTAGTCAACAGACCATCCCCGAGGCGAATGAGCCATTCCACGAAATCAAGTTCCTCCGTCTCTGTTCGCATATTTGTAACCAGACTGAACTGTCGAAATGTTGGCCAGAGAGAAGAATTCTTGATACAGCTTTCAAAAATGAGTGTTTTGTTTCCATGAATAACTACAGGTAAAATCTGCCTCCAGTCAACTCAAGAATAAACACTTTGCCTCCAAATGGGACATCCTTGCCATCCAAACCTCGCAGAGTTCTATCAACAGCATTCAAAGCATGAATAGGTGTCATGGTACATTCTTCCCATATAATGAGCTTAGCAATTTGCAGTAATCTTCCTTCAGATGTATTTTGACGAATTTTTGAAGCTGAATTATCCAATATGAAGACTGGTAATTTAAATTGAGAATGTGCAGTTCTTCCACCTTGTAAGAGTATAGATGCGATGCCTGCCCATGCAACGGGAATAGCAGTATGTCCCATTCCTCTGACGTGATGCAGCAAAGTATTGAATGGGAATGTTTTTCATGATCCAACAAAAGTATTGACACAGAAAACCTTAGCGGCAGTAGCATAATCATTTTGAATACTTTCAACGACAGCATCAAAAATTATACGTTGTTCCGGATTTAGCATGCTTAACAATCGCTGTCCCTCTGTTCTTTCTTCTTGTAAATCATAGTCATCGCCTTCCATAGAGTTCTCCAGGCAATTCAAGGCTATGAAGTTTCATGTTGTGTATGCGTAGATGATTGGCTATGTCTTGAAGGGCTCTATCTCTACTCTCCTGTCGCTGCAGATGGCGAGCAAATTCTTCTGAGAGTTCTGAATTAAATTGTTCCCATAATTAAATCAGTGAATTTGGATTGCCAAAGGCACATATGAAAGAAAACAGTTGTCTCAATTTGGGCGAAATTTCAAAACAACATGCTTCTGTTAAACAATGTGACCATTCATCATCTTCTAATAAATTTCTTGCACGGCATGCACCCTTGAATGTTTCATAGACAGTATTTTCATACGTACTTAACTCTTCGAGAGACTTGGCACCGGGAACATGACAGAGCAGCATACGAAGATGGAATCGCTCAGTATCCTTTGGGCTGACAGAATGCATCCTTCATACTATGTAGTCTCCTAACCTAACACGTCTTTGCCACACATTGCCTTTCCATACAAAGTGCTTTGGAATTTCTGTGTAGAGATAGATGTTTGCTGAAGGATCTGACCTATTAAGTAGAAACCAAGCAGCGAGCATGGTGTCTTAATCACTTTCTCTATCAAAAGCTTCACGTTCTCCCGCTTCCCTAAAGTATACAGATTTCATATCTTGTAGATGCACCGGCAATCTAATAATAACATGCGACTTGTCCTGCATGGGCTGTTCAAGAAGTCGCCACATTGCCTCTGGTACCGAAACATATAGAGCATTTAAATAACTCTTCACCTCATCCCACACTACAAATCCCTCACCGTTATTTTCAAAAACAACTTTTCTGAAACCATGACCATTGTATACATACTTAAAAATGTACTTAATGGATTTAACAGAGCTGCATATCTTGACATTAACATGGGTATTGTATTTCTTTGTGAGTTATGGGTTATAAGAAACAACCCAACGGTTGTCTACGACATTTCCTTTTATCATTATGTGACTACCATCATCACGCCGTCTATACATTGGGTAACCATCAACATTCTCAGCCATGTTATTTCTGAACTCTTTTGGATAACCCTTTGAGCAATCATCGTCTTCCATGCAAGATGAGTTTGGATTTAGGATGCCACATGATCCGTGAATCATCGTAACCTTGACAATTTCGTGCAATCCATTTTCAATTGTGGAGTCACGTAATTTAGCACAGATCATGGTGGCAATAGTGGCTGGATCTCTTATCTTATCATCATCAGTTAAAATGAGTTAAAGGGCATGTGTGGTAATCCTCTCTTTTGGAATTCAATAGCATGTACTGTGAGTCCCAAAATGCCGATCTTTTTAAGATCGTTCAACATTACTTTCTTCTTCATATCGAACACGCGTGCCACTAAATCTGGACCATCATGAGGCTTTTGTCGTGGGAAAAGGTTCCCTTTGATTTCTCGCCAATTTGGATTGCACGTTAGGGTGACAAAAAGATCAGGCTTACCAAATTCTCCAACGATTGTCATCGCATCTTGATAATTTTGCTGCATGGCTCTGGGACTTCCTATGAATGTAGATGTACAAAATAACCATTACACCTGGTTTCAAACCAAATTGTTCTGCTAGAGCAGGCATGTCAAAGTCGTTTACCACCGCGGGCCAAATTATGTATTTTATTCAAAGCCGCGGGCCACGTAAAAAAAAAAAAAAAAAAAAAAAAAAAAAAAAAAAAAAAAAAGATAATATTATTACCATTGTACAGAGGAAAGTTTGTTTGTACAAAACATTGCTATGTTCAAGAAATAGTGACTCAGATTCCAAAGTTATTATTATAAATAGTGTATCTTGCATTTCGAAAATATACTGGAAATTACTTTTCATCAATCAAATGTATAAAATTCAATTGAATTTTCTAAATTTTATTTATTTTAAAAATTGATTATACACGCTGGTCAGTTAATATTTATCTCACAAAGGCACAGCTTCCCTGTTTTTTTTTCAAGTAAAAAATAAAAATAAGCTCATTTTGAATCAGAAATTTTATTTAATAAAATATGTCTTAATCTTTGCGCTACTTATTTCATTTCGTTTATTAAATACTTTTTCTGGTTGAAATTATGTTTATTTGACTTGAAAAATAAAAAAAAGTTTGCACATTATACTTTAAAAAATATATCGATTAAGACTAGAACGTCCAGCTGGTATCAATTCGACACCGATCAAATGAGAAAATGTCGATTCGAACCAGAATTTTTTTCGTAAAATTAATCAAATTGTAACCGGAAAAAACTCGGTTGAATAAATAAGTGAAATAGTTTTACATAAAAATTGTGGTGTTATACTGTTTTTATTAAGATTAGGTAAAATTTGCAAACGTTCTAGTGTTAATGAATAATTTCAGACATTAAAAAACAACAGCCAAATGTTTTCGCTGCAGTGTGAAATCGCTATTAATTTTTATTAACTGCAGCAATAAATTCTGAACAATAATTTCAACATCTATTATTAGAGGTGAAATAACAAATTAAACTATTTTTCATATTTCTTAAATTTCAAAAATCTTCTTTCAAATAAATTTGTTTAATATAATGTTTTAAATTTTTCACTCCGACGATTTTTGTGATAATACTTTGCACTATTTGCATTGAAATACATTTTCTTTTTGAAAATTGTTTTGTCAAAGTAATCAATTCCATTTTAAAATGCTAATACTGTCAAATAACAAGATACCAATATGAAATTTGCTTTGAAATGGAAGTTTACTTAGGTGTTTTATAACAAGTATTTTGCCCATTGCTTGCCTTTTATTAACCCTTTCGACTCGGACGTCTCTTACACAAATTTTATTCGAATGACACCACTTTTATAAAAGAAGTTTCCTTCAAGAACACAGATTCAAAAATACTCTAATTAAATAAGGCATATTTTATTTTCTTTTATCACTGGCGCCAAAAACAAATTTTGCAAAGACAGGTGATGTCTAGTGAGACTAGACATAGGAGTGCAGAGGGTTAATACACCTTCATTATTTTTCGATTTAAAATGAAAATTGTAACCTTGTTTAACAGTTCAAACTTAACAGTTACAACTTTATGAGTAAAGCCTTTAAACATTTTTATAAGAAGATAGATCTGTTTATCTTCACTACCCATATTTCCAAGTTATTTTCGATATTTTCTAAATTGACGATGATTATCAGTTTTGATTCTGACAGTTTATCCAGATTTGTTTAGTTTTCTTTATGCTTTGTGCTTTAGCACCACTTAATGTTACATCATTTCCCTACGCTAACAGTGTCTACATATCAAATATAATATTTCCGTTTCCCTTTGAATAATATAGTATTGTAAAGTAGCTTTTTTAAAAAATCTACAATTTTCATCTTCGGTTTACCATATTTTGTAATAGTGGTAGGGGGCTTTAATGCATATATTATATATATATATATATATATATAAATTCTGGGATGTATAAGAGTATGGAAATAAAATGTGTGTATATCAATGAAAAATCAAAGGAAGGAAAGAAAGATCACACAGGTTTCATTTAATGACAAAATTACTAACCTAAGTACTAAAAATAATTAAAGAGCTGAAATTAAAAATCCATATGTTCAACTAAAGCCCAGGTGAAGAACTTGGAAAAGTCTATCATTTGATGTCGGCTTTTTTCTAACATCATAAAAATTAGATTGCATTAAATAATTATAAAATTGTGACACTGTACAATTTAATTCACTAAAAATTTATAAAAGAGGTGGACTTAATGAATTTACAAATCTATACAATGCAGATTTTTGACTTGTAATAAATCCAAAAAATCAGTATCACATACATATTCGGGGTTTTTTGTGTCAAGCACAAAAGTCATAATATGTGTCGCTTTCAAAGCGACTCGTTGAAAGCCATTTAATTGTATACTTTATTATTATTTTTTTTTAACCGTTTATAATTTTCACCGAAATTTATTAATTTTGGAACACATTTCTGAGTATTTATTAAATACAGCATATTATTTTGTTAATTTGTGTAAAATCGAAGAGAGTAGTAAAATAAAGTATTAGTTTCGACATAAATCTAATAAAAATTAAAAGTAAAATACTTTAAAAAAAACTTTATATGTTCATACACACGAAGCCGCGTTTTTATATGTTCCGATTGGTTATTTTTATGTCCACAATATTTTTGTGCTAAAATAGGAAATTGAATTACATCTGTCTATATACATCTCTATCGCCATATGAACGTGATTTTTTTAAATTCAGAAGGCTAAAACGTTCTGGAGAGAAGTATTCGCCTATTCAAGGACAGAATAAATAAGATAAATATTACTGTTAAAAAATAATGGTAGCATTCTGAATTAAAAAAAAAAAAAAAAAAAAAAAAAAAAAAAAAAAAAAAAACCTGCCAAACTGGTAACACTGATATACATATCTTCCGGATGTTTTCCATCTCTAAAACCGCGGTTGATACAAATATGTTCGTGCAAAGTGTATTTTCATCATGAACGTTCTAACAACAAAATTAACTCTCCGCCTACCAGACGTGTCCAACGACGCGACAGGTACATTGAAAATATTCATTCAAAGCAGAAGTTTTTTTTTTTTTTTAATTAAAGATATAAACCAGACAATAGTAAATTAAATACTTTTAAATAAATAATCTAGTGTAGAACATTTTTATAAAACATGAGTAAATTTCCGGTAGATTTAGGGTTAAACACATGTAAGATCCCAAAGGCTTCGCGGGCCACAGATAAGATGTCGGCGGGCCAGTTTTGGCCCGCGGGCCACGTGTTTGACATGCCTGTGCTAGAGCATTAAGGTGATCCGCTAACCCTAAGTAAGTTTCTATTCTTAATGTTTTCTGGTTAGAGCGGATGTAATTCAGACGGTTTCCTTCAACCTTGACATAAGCATCGTCACAATACTGCTGCAAGAGTTTTCCACCATAAAGAATGGGAATGAAAACATTCCTCCTCACTGACAGCCTGTGACTGTAAAATTGAAGTTCAGAACATCCAGATCCACACTCTAACCCTTTTCGCCATGTGTGAAGAATAAAATATATGTCATGGGGCCACAATTAGGATCCAGGGCATTTATTCTACACAGTTGATTCCCCTTCGGATATCCCATTGTTAGGTGATGCACCATCCAAACTATGGAAAACCATGGCTATCTCATTTGACTTTGGTGCATTTTATCTGCCTCGATGCTGGTCCACTGAAAAAAATTTATCGCATAGATAGATACACACGCTTTCAGCTGGTCCAGGCCCTTTTTCTGCGATGATTCGTTCTTCCATTTCATGAAGTATTTTAAAAGCATGTGCATAAGTGTTAACTTGCCTGATAACATCGTCAAGCTTGCTTATGATTTCTTCTTTACATTTTAAATTTTCTCTACGGTGCCCACGCTAATACCCAGTAACCGATGGATCTCGTCCACAGTTTTTCTGCGGTTGACTAAGACTAAATCCTTCACTTCCACAAACATTTCCGGTGTGATGACACGATGAACCTGTCCAGGACGAGCATAGTCTTCTAGTAACTCGCGCCCGTCAAGGAATCTTCTGCGCCATTCCACAACATTTGAACAACTCAGACTGTACTCACCGTACACAGCTTTCATCCGTCAATACAGTTCCGTTCCCCCAACTCTCTCCACCGCTAAAAATCGAATCACTCCTCGTTGTTCCAGCTCACTCACCAGCATGATCAGTAGTGGACGATAACTTGTGTGACTACTTTCTCTTCGGCGTGCAACCACACTGTCGCCATGCATCGTGAAACTTTGCTCATGCGTCAGTCTCTCTACCAATAGATGGTGCCGCCATACACGCAGTTACGTTGCGCCCCGTTACGTCTAATGCAAAGTTACACTCACTGACCGGGTTTCAGTTGAATGACCCTCATATGTTCTAGCAGCATCTGTTCTTACCCAGGTTTTATCACATTAACTTAATATTTTTTAAGGCATTTTCTCCATACTTTAAGGGATTTTTATGGATAGAATAATGGCATGCTTACTAAAATGTCCTTGGTCTCAGAGACGCACCAGCGGCTGAAATGTTTGCTATTATTAATGTTAGACGAGCGTTGCTAGATTGAAACAGAAACTGCACGCGTTGGTTAAAACTTTGAGTATCCTTGGATTTCTTTAAACATGTTTAAATATGGGTTAGAATCTCTTTAAAAGACTCCAACGGAGATCAATATTCTCCATCAGCCTACACAATGCGTAAAAATCTGCCTAACAACCACACCACTTTCGCCTGACAAGGAGAGGGCCAACCATTGTAATCAGCGATTTTGATTATTATTATGTATGGCTAGGACTAGTTCTAGGGCTCAAACCGCATAGTCTCAGGTTCAACGGATGTTATACAACGCTCCTTATTTCTCGAGAGTGACTAATTTCATAACACATCTTAAATACTTACTTTGTAACACGATGACTACGTTGGTTGTAGCTCATTTGGTACAGCTTTTGCTCGTTTTTCCGCGGTTTCAGGTTTAATACACTGTAAAAAAAAGGACTAAAAAACGGAAATACTACTGGCAATCTAGACGCCAGTACTATTTCCGTTTTTTTTTTTTTTTTTCGGGAATTTTTACCCATAAATTACAGAATTTTTTCAGTTTTTCTGATTAAAAACGGAAATTTTTCTGTAATTTATGTGCAAAATTTCCCGTAAAAAAACGGAAATAGTACTGGCGTCTAGATTGCCAGTAGTATTTCCGTTTTTTAGTCCGTTTTTTTTACAGTGTACCGGAACTCGCTACATTTGCTTTACTATTTTTTTTTGTTTTACAAATATACTTGTAATTAGAATTTAATAATCAATAATTTTCAATTAAAAATTTTATATCGTACATTAATTATAATCTTAACATATTTTAACTTATCACTTTTGATTTTTCAACAATTTTTCAACATTTCTCATCATTAAAAGGGATTAACAAATGGATCAATTATAGTTTAATAAAAATTCCAAAATCATTACAAAACCTGTTATGGCGCCCTCTAGTTATGATAAAGTAAAACATACTCAAATAAAATACATACTCAAATAAAACATACTCAAACCAAAGACAAATGTTGAAAGAAGATAAATCATAAAACAAAATAATTCAAAGCGCAAGCATACATATTACAAATTTAAAAATCGTTAATATGCAAAAATAGATTGTAATTTAATTTTTATGATACTTTTTAATACAATTATGATTCTTACTTTAAAAACAAGTTATATTATCATCGTATTGACTTCCCTTGTTAATGTAATACATGAAAATGATGTATCATTAAAATCACGAATTGTCCAATATCATTACATTGATAAAGAAATATGAAATGCATTTTATAAGTGATAAAAATTAACACTTTCATGATGTTTTTACAAATATTCTGCAACAAATAAAATAAATAACTAATTTAAAATTATTAAATTCAAACACACGAAGCTCAATTTAGTGGTGACCGATTATAGGATATTCAATACTAATTTTTATCAATACTAAATCATTATGAATGAGAATTTCGCGAAATAAGCTTTATCCAAGTTGCTTTTATTTAAAGTAACTTATATTAGGTTGCCAAATTCGGCGATATATTGAACTTCCTGCCATTTTAAGACAACATGGCGGATGAGGCTAAGGAGTGAACTTGGTCGAGATCATAGTAATTCCTGTGCACATGCTCACTCACATCGGAATCGGTTGATAGTGCTGTTGCAGGCAAAAAATCAGATTTTGCAAAATGTCACCCACATTAGAAATTGAAATTGCTATATCTGAGCCGTTTTTTAAGATAAAGACAAAACAAAAAATGCTCCGGAATCCTTATATGAAAGTCAAATACTTAAGAAAGAAACCTTTTTCAATTTCTAATTTTTTTGCACCTCACTTGAAATATATATTTTTTTATATTTAATGGCCGCCATTTTGAAACAAGATAACGGATGAAGCTGGCCAACGAACGTGGTTGAGGCAGTACAGTTTACTATCCACATCCCTTCTTACACCGAAATAGGTTAATAAATACGCGTGTTATCACGTGACAAATATCAGATCGTTTCAAAATGTCAGGCATACTAGAAATTCAAAGTGCTATAATTCAACCATTTTTAAAGATATATACGAAACAAAAACTGCTCCGGAATCTTTGTATCAAGGTCAAACACATAAAAAAATCTTTTTCATTTTTCAGTTTTTTGATAACTCATTTTCAATTTAAAATTTATTTTTTTCAGCCCTTTTGAAACAAGATGGCGAATGAAACTAGTCAACAAACTCGGTCGAGACATTGGTATGTACTATGTACAAACCAAGTTACATCCAAATCAGTTCATGAATACGCCTGTTATCGCGTGACAAAAATCAGGTCGTTTCAAAATGTCAGCCACAATGGAAATTCAAAATGCTGTAACTCAGCCATTTTTTTTAGATACAGACGAAACAAAAACTGTTCCGGAATCTTTGTATTAAGGTCAAACACATACAAAAAAAAAAAAAAAAAATCTATTTCATTTTCCAATTTTTTGGCACCTCATTACAAATTTTAAATTTAAAAAAAATGTTTAAATGGCCGCCATTTTGAAACAAGATAGCGGATGAAGCTGGAGAACGAACTCGGTGGAGACATTGGTACGTATTATGTATACACCAAGGTACATCCAAATCGGTTCATAAATACGCCTGTTATCGCGTGACAAAAATCAGGTCGTTTCAAAATGTCAGCCTTGCTAGAAATTCAAAGTGCTATAACTCAGCCATTTTTTAAGATATAGACGAAACAAAAATTGCTCCGGAATCTTTGTATCAAGATAAAACACATAAGAAAAAATAATGTTCAATTTTCCATTTTTTGCTAATACATTCTAAATTTTAATTTTTTTTAATTTAAATGGCCGCCATTTTGAAACAAGATGGCGGATGAAGCTGGACAACGAACTCGGTCGAGGCATTTGTATGCACTATGTATACACGAAGTTACATCCAAATTGATTCATAAATACGCCTGTTATCGCGTGACAAAAATCAGGTCGTTTCAAAATATCAGCCAAGCTAGAAATTCAAAGTGCTATAACTCAGCCATTTTTTAAGATATAGACAAAACAAAAAATGCTCCGGAATCTTTGCATCAAGGTCAAACACATAAGGAAAAAATAATGTTCACTTTTCCATTTTTTGTTACCACATTCTAAATTTTAATTTAAAAAAAATTAAATGGCCGCCGTTTGAAACAAAATGGCGGATGAAGCTGGACAACGAACTCGGTCAAGACATTGGTATGCACTATGTATACACGAAGTTACATCCAAATCGATTCATAAATACGCCTGTTATCGCGTGACAAAAATCAGGTCGTTTCAAAATATCAGCCAAGCTAGAAATTCAAAGTGCTATAACTCAGCCATTTTTTAAGGTATAGACGAAACAAAAAATGCTCCGGAATATTTGTATCAAGGTGAAACACATAAGAAAAAAATAATTTTCAATTTTTAAATTTTTGGTACCACATTTCAAATTTTAATTTAAAAAAAATTTAAATGGCCGCCATTTTGAAACAAGACGGCGGATGAAGCTGGCCAACGAACTCGGTCGAGGCATTGGTATGCACTATGTGTACACGAAGTTACATCCAAATCGGTTCATAAATACGAGAGTTACAGTATGAGAAAGATCAGATATATATATATATATATATAGTAAACCCTCGATTTAACGGACCTCGGTTCAACGGACTTCGGATTCAACGGACTAATTAAAAAAAATTAAAAATTAAAAATTAAACAAAAATTAAAGTAAAACAAGTGGGTAAGTGTGATCGCAGATCGCACATAGGATTTCATTTAATATCCCTTTTAAAACACTTTTTCCTCAAATTAACAAATCAAAATCGTTAATTTAAAATTATTCCCCTCTCCCTAGCCTGAAATTCAACGCCCGTATTTCAAATTTTTATATTTGACAAATGTCAAATATTTATTTATCACTATTATTTACTGGAAGCCTCCATGATAAAACAGATTTTAAAACGATGAAACACGCTTCGAAAAAAAAAAAAAAAATATATATATATATTACTGCCCCCCTCCTCCATCCCCTACTTGAGAATCAACACGCAACCCTCTTCTAAGCTTTTATATGTAAAAAATCAAGCAATGAACAACGACAAAGCATTTCTTTTTACTATTTTAAAAAGCGATTTCTCGGTAAAATAAAAAAATATTTATTATATCTGTGGCGACACAATGTCTCGTGATCAAATGAACGATACCTTAAAAAAAGGGAAAGAACACTAAACGCCGAAAGCGCGCACTTTGATTCTCACCGCAGCGTGGTTTTCGTTCTAAGCATGCGCAATGATGCTGGCGACCTATGCGGCCATGTGATATGCTTTTCGTTCAATGCATGCGCTAGCGTACCCACGATCCATTTCTGATTCAGTTCACAAGTTTATTTTTCTACTAGTGCTTTTTTGAAATGGCTTGTAATATTAAACGGAAACGCGTTAATTTATCTATAAAACAGAAACTTGAGTTGATAGAGAAGTTAGAGAGTGGTGTGTCGTTCGCACGTGTTTGCGAACTATACGGAGTTAAAAAACAAACCGTTTCAGACATTCGCAAGAATAAGGAAAAACTAGTCTATTTTTCCCTTAAATACAGCGTGGGTGATTCAAAAAGCGGTTTCTCAGTGGCGGACAGGAAACATGTAAAAGTGACTCCAAATAAAAACCTGGAGGAGGCAGTATACAAATGGTTTGTACAACAGCGGACAAGCGTCGTCGTCGTCGTCTATAGTGCTGAGTTGCGAGCAGCCGCAGAAAAATTGGCGAAACATATGGGTTTAGTGACATTTCGTGCAAGTGATGATTGGCTTTGGCGCTTTCGTAAACGCTATGGTTTCACTAACAGGAAAACATTCGGTGAATCTTTAAGCGCCGACATCGAACAGTGGAACCTTTTCGAAAAAAGATAAAAAACTGATATAATCCGAGGGCCTACTTCTGTGTCAGTTATACAATGCTGACGAGACAGGACTCTATTTTCGTTCTGTGCCGGAAAATACCTTGGCGTACAAACATGATGCACAGACGCCTGGCCGCAAGCTAAAGAAGGAGCGTATTTCAGCACTCCTTTATGCTAATGCTGATGGTAGTCATCGTCTTAAACCAATGGTGGTTGGAAAGACGAGGAAACCGCGTGCTCTAAAAAATATTAGTATGCAACAACTGCCAGTCATCTATTCTAGTTCAAAGAATGCTTGGTTCACAGGCGATATTTTTTCTGATTGGTTTTTAACCAGTTTGTTCCTGCCGTGCGTCACTATCAAGAAGAAGTTATGAAAATACCTTTCCACGAAGTAAAAGCTCTATTACTCCTTGATAATGCTCCCTGCCACCCTAACTCGAAAAAGTTAGTTAGTAGGGATGGACGAATAAAATGTGATTTCCTTCCTCCAAACACAGCATCATTAATTCAACCGATGGGCCAAGGAATCCTTGTTGCCTGCAAGAGGATTTATAAGAAGAAATTCTTGAAGAAGTAATGGTAGTGTTGGAAAATGAAAATGATGCAGTAGAAGATTACGGAGGAGCCAGAACTTTGCTGCTGCGTGGAGGGAGATGAAGGTATCCACACTGGCTAACGGCTAGTCAAAACTACTCAACGACGCAGATCCTGAATACGATTTTACAGGGTTTGAGATTTCGGATTTTAGGAGTACAATAATGGAGGCTGGTGATGATATCCCTAAGAAAGATATAGAACTGTGGCTCGAGAATGACGAAGCAGATCCAGGCTACCAGATTCTAAATGAGGAGGAGATCGCAGAAAGTATTCTGCATGATGATAATGAAGATGAGGTCGAGGACGACAAGAAAGAAGAATTAAGCGAATTTCGACCGAAATTATCTACTGTACGAGAGCATATGGATGACGTCATTACTTACATAGGGGCATCTTCAGATCCCGAAGTGTTTGCGTATTATGAACACTTTAGACAATTTCGAGCTCTTATAATAAAAAACAGCATTCAAGTGGGAAACAACCACAACTAGACGCCTTTTTTCAACCCAGCAGTATGGAGCAACCTTAATGTGATGTAAATAACATAAAATTATGCCTGTTGTTTTGGGGGCATTGTAATTTTTTTCCATTTGTTTATTGCTTGTTTATTAATTATTATTTCTGTGTAAAAAGTGTTTCATTCCCATAAAAGTTGCATATGTACACTGTATATATTGTATATATATATATCACATATATATATATATATATATATATATATATATATATGTAATTTTCACTGTAATAATATATGTAATTACAAGTACGTAGTAATATATATATGTACTATAATTATAACAAAATAATATTATAAATAGTACTTTGCGATTTAACGGACACATCTTAGTCCCAATCAGTCCGTTAAATCGAGGGTTTACTGTATATGGATTTATATATATATATATATATATATATATATATCAACTTTTGAACGGAGGGTGGTTTCGGCGTCTGGTGGTCATGATCGATGAAAATATACCAAAATATTTTGAAATCGCTTTCCTCCGAACGGCTGCAATAGGTAGCTTTTTGTAATGAAAGCTACCTAACAATACTTAGGACAATCTTGAATATTAACAGCCCGTCACAGGTACTGTAAATACACGACCGTAAAGGCACAATGTCACAAATGAACAATATAACGTGTGAGCTATTGTTAATTTTCAATGAGGTCTCATATTTTCAAAATTGTCACTAATTAGATTTAAGGATTATTGACATGTTATCTATTATAAAAAACAGCATATCGTATTTTTAAATATTTAGGAAAAAACATTTTCATTATTATAATTTTAACCGGTTAAATTAAGGAAATTTATGAGACACAACACCATATGCTAGCTATTTCATTTAAAAGCATTTTTAAATCAGCAACATATGCCACATACTATATCTGTACCACATACTATACTATACAACACGCAATGTATTTTTCTTATTACATTAAAAAAGAATAATAAGTTAAGTAACACCTTCACTTTGTGTATTATGTTAATTAATTTTGAATATTATATTCGTAAAAGTCCTTCATATCAGCCTATTACATACATCTTATCTTGGAATTTTAGTGCCGTGTAATCTATTTATTCATGGAAATTAGTCACTTCCATTAAAAAGGGGATTTCAATAAACATCACAATATTTCGAGTGTGAAGATTATTAAATTGTATGAAATTGATATTTTACACTTACGGAGAGGTAGCTATTGCTAAAGATAGTATGGAGAGGTAAAATTAATGACCCATTTATTAAATTTCTTTAGATAATAAAAACGAAAGTGAGATTTAATCATCGAGGTAAAACATTTTTACATTTGAATGAGTTGCTGCTACAATGTATGAAAGTGCGAAGTAAGTATTCGATTATAATTTTAATTAAGTAATACAATATAACGGTCTCGAGCACTTAAGCCATGTATTAAAACAGAAGTGATGAAGTGGAAAGCAAAATTTTATAGGGAATTCCATCTCTAAACAATCTTTTGTTTTATTTGATAAAATGAATGAAACTTAAAGTGAATATAAATGGAAAGATTCATTAATGCATCATGATTAGTTTTATATTTAAAACTAGAATTTCAAATAGCATTTAATTAAAATAAGGTTCATCAATAAATATTGTTTTTGAATAATACTTTTCAGTGCAATATTTTCATACGCAGGGTGTCCGAAAAGTATGAAAACTTTCTTATAACTCGAGAAAAGCACATCGGATTGAAATACATAAAAATATATGCTAAATATTTAAAAAAAAAATCTATTCCGTGATGCCACAATCTACCCTCCGCTCGGCATACCTGGGATTAGAGTGTGTCCAATAATTCAATATATAATAAGAATAAAATATTTTTATACCGGACTCGACTCTAAGGGGAAAATACATTACTTTTCTAATTTCTTTTTCGGATCTATGTAGATGGCGATGTAAACGAGCAAAATGTGGCGTTAAACAGCACTCCGAATCGTGAGAGGCAAGAGACCCACTGTAATAAAGCTTTCCGAAAAGAACAAAAATCTTCTACGAACAATTATTTCTGCTTAGATAACATTTAAAATAGTGCATTCATTTAGAATTTGAGCATTTTCTCATTTCCAATCGACATTATAAAATGGAATCAGATTTTTCCGTTTAGTTTATATTTTTTTCAAATTTTAGAATCGGAACTTTAATGAAAAATAGAATAACCTTCTCAGCAAGTAAATATAACTGTATTTTGCTCGAATAAAGAGCCATGTCCGATCACCCGAATTTTTTTTTTTTTTTTTTTTTTTTTTTTAATACAAAGTTAATTTCTCCCGTAGAATCTGAAACTGCAATAAAAAATAAGTTTTCTCATTCAAGATTTCAAAGTTGGACAACTTCGAAACCTTTCCATCATGAAAGCATGCCCTAATAAAACGATGCATACCAAATACTTCATATACTAGTTTTGCGGGATGATAAACCCACAAGGAAATTTAGGATAAGGTTTGATGCTTCCTCAAAATGAAACAGCAAATCTTTAAATGATTGTTCGTATCCTGGGCATAATTTAAAATCAGATTTATCTGGCATTAATTTTAATTTGAGAAAATTCATTACTCCGTTTCGCTCCGATATTAAATAGACCTTTCTTCAAATTTCCATAGCTGAAGAAGACCAAGATTGCATTAATATTTTTTAGTTTAATAATGACGAGGAGAACCTTATAAAAATATTAAATTTTAGACGTGTACAATTTAGGTTTTCAATTTAATCATTTATTTTTGCTGTAACAATTAAACATCACACTAAGAAATATCGAGGTCAACATTCAAGTTCTTTAAATATGTTAGATAATCCCCTGTAGATCGACGATCAAATTTCTGAATCCGATTTAGATAAAGAAGTTTATTGTTTATCAGCTATAGTTTCTGAAATTCTTTAAGGGACTGCCGAGAATTTGAGAAATTTTCAGATAAATTCTGTTAAACTTTATGGGAAGTTGATAAATAAGATGTAAGTGAGGAAAACGCATGCATTATCTTAAAAGTGGTATGCGATTTTCTCAAAAATTATATGACTTACGGTAATCGCTATAATTTTCCTGCAAGGTTTAAATTAACGTCTACTACCTCGAATTTTTTCATAATTTATGTTTCAGTAAATTCAGAATTAGATGTGGTGGAACATATTTTTTCGCTACATTTTCGACGATATTTTTGAAAATATAATACCTAAAATTACAATATATGCATTTTTGAGTTCAACGATTCGAAAGCTTTCACACACGATACCCCACACAGTATCTACAGATAAAAGTTTTTTTTTTTTTTCATGTAACTTAATTACCCGCTCTATATTCTTATTAAATATATTTACAAATGTTTAATATTCTGAAAATATGTGAGTCAATAATCTTTATTACTTCCCCCAATTCGAACTTTGAACTTTCCATAGTTTACGAGTAAAATGACTGTGACAGACGAACAGACAGACACAGGAGTAATCTTATAATGGTTTGGTTTTTACTTTTTAAGTACGGAACCTTAAAAATATTGATCATGAAGAAAAGAATGTTCTGTATAAAAATAAATTATTGGCGGCAGGAGGCTTGAAAAAGAGTTACAGTGCGGCCATCGAAATTCTTTTAAACAGTAACTTTACTCTTGTTCCAAAATTTATATACATGGTATCTATAAAAGTCTTTTGGCATTTATTAACAGAATAACTCAAATATTTTCTTTGAGGGTGTGAAATTTACCATAGATTATTTGCCTTTTCTGTTTAAATGTCCTTTCTTTTTACCCGACTGCCAAGAAGGATTATGTGTTTCACGCATATCTGTGTATGTGGATTTCTTTATACCCTGGAAACATCCAAACGGCTGGATGGTTTTTAATGAATCGTCTTAACCGCCCAATGCTTATAGGCTAGTTTTGTTTCTATAAATTCAAAATGGCGGCCGTAAAATACAAAATGGCGGTATAGACGAAAAGAAAAATTACGTACCATATTGAATGGCATATCATTGGATAGGTCTTTCAAGATGAAGACGATGTTTCATTGACGATTTTGCAGTCAGAAGCTCCGTTTAAATATTACACAACCTTGAAGTTATGTAGGTAGGATCTATAGCTTTACTGCAACTCTAACCAAAATAGACATTGATAGACATCAATGAAAAGTGTTTATAGATAGGAACTAACAATTAAACACAACTTAAAAGCCATCAATACAAATAAATAAAAGTAATAATAATATTATAATTCATATAATTTTCATAAATAATATAAAAAAATAGTTTCACATTGATGAGAAATAATTAATTATTTCGCTTTTTACGCTGCCGGGTTTTTTTGATTTTTTAAATTTAATTTTTACATGTTTAAATATCGTCTTCGCGTGTTATAAATTGCATGTTTGTCTCTTTTGTTTTTGACGACGATTAGAATGCCATTTATGTTTACTTTTGATGTGTTCGACGTCTCATTTGATGTGACGTTTCAATCGATTGGATATTGAAGAGAATATCAGCACAAACAAATATACACTTTATGGCAGTTCATCGAAACGAAATCAATAATGCAAGCACAGTGAAATTACTCGATAATTGCCCGTAATTACCCGATAAGATCACCCGTGCGATGAAAACTCACACATGGGAAAATCATTGACAAGGTCCATAAAACTTTTTGAATCCATCTCAACATTAAGTTTATTAATTTAAAATCATATTCATTATTTTATTAATTATTAAACATCAAAATTTGTCTGACCTTTTACACACACCCTGCATAATAACTGAAAATCTGTCTAAAATTGCAGATTTATTTAAGGAGGAACATGACCTTTAAACTTTCAAAAAATCAGTTTTCACATTTCAAATTATTCTTAATTTTTAAAATGTTCTCAACAGTAGCAATTGAAAGTCCACTAATATTGAATACTTAAAACGCGTTTTCTCAGATTATTAAATTAAGAGTTTGCGCCCACTGTTACTTTCAAATTATATAACCTACAGATTTAAAAAATAAAACAAATACACGTTTCATTATAGTCTTCATGCTAAAACCAAAACAAAATGAAATATTTTGGTTATTTATTTTTTTGCACTTGACAAACTTGAATTTTTTTTTTTTTGAAATTTTGTAATTTTTCATATTTTGTTCTAAAATTAAATAAAAACACTTTTTGTATATAATTAGGTTTAAATTTAAAAGTAGGTATGCCATGATTCTATTTCGTTTAAAAAGTGTTTTCTATATTCATAATTTACTGTTTAATCATGCGCGCAGCATTTTATGATTATAATTCACTCATCAGTAAAATGTATATTATAATTAAAATTTTAAATATTAATTTTGTATGTACAACAATTATTTTTCAGGACAATATTGCTAAGAATATATTCTTTAGGCAGAAAGCAAAGAAAAAAAAGATCTTAATTGCGCATTATTTGCATTTTGGTAATATGAAAAAGTTGAGGTTTTTGATATTTTCGACAAACTCAAAGGTCCTGTTCCCCTTAATAAACATAAAACAATCGTCGATTTATAGAAATAGATAGACAAAATTTCAAAAATATTTTTTCAAGTTTGTCAAATGCAAAAAAAAAAATAAATAACAAAATATTTTATTTTATTTTGGTTTTAGCATGAAGTCTATAAAGAAACGTGTATTTGTTTTATAGTTTTATTTAGTACTATTTGACAGAATTCTATTAAAATTAGTTTTTATTTATAATATTAATTAATATGTTATCCCTTTTCCTTTCTTGTTACTAAATATTGCACGGAAGTAAGCAATTTGATTTTTTTAAGTGCAAGAATCGTAGACAATGTACCGGTTGTCCCAAAAATGACTGATGATTTTTAAAATTCAATAGTTTGCAAACGGTGACAGATATTAAAAAAAAAAAAAAAAAGTTTTTCGGAGGATTATGTAAGATGTCATGAGTTTTTATTCTGTGATTCCCATTTTTAGTTACAAATAGCAGCGATAGATGGCGCTGCAAGCAGTAGTCGCTAAATCCAGGATCAATTTTTCAGCTTCTCTCTTCTCTCATGCGAAAAAATGAGACAAAAATGTTTTGAATGGATCCTGAAGTATCCAAAATCGGGTCTGGATTTAGCATCTACTTCACGCAGCGCCATCTATTGTTTGAAATTAGAACAAAAATTAAGAATCACAGTAAAAAATACTCCTGATGTCATACATAAGCATCCTGCAATTTTTTTTTTTTTTTAAATATCTGTCACTGTTTGCAAGTTATTGAATTTTAAAATCCATCAGTCATTTTTGGGACACACGGTATATTAAACTTAAACTACTAATTCTTGATAATGTGAGTACAATGCATACATTTCTAAAAATATTTTACAACATAGACATGTTATTTAATCGTGAAAGTGATAAGGTATTTTTATGTGTAATTTGTTTTTTCTCCGAATAAAGATATGAATGCGTTCTATCATTATAAAAAATGTGAAATGCCCTGCACAAAACGTTAAGTATTACACAGATTTAAAAAAAAATGTTACATGAAAAGAAAACATTATTTATTAAAATTATCATTCATAAAAGAAAATACGTTTTAATGAAACTTTTAAACTGACATAAACCTTTTTTTACACGAATTTTAATCAGAATGAAAAAAAAAGTAACTTTTTAAATTTGACAATGTAACTAGTTGATGAAAGGTTCATGAAAATCTGTTTTTAAAAGAAAATTCGAATTTAAAGGGCGTTATGATTATGAAACAGAAATGTTTTTCTTTCAATCTTTCTGTATCGTTAATCTTCCGAATTTTTTTTATGCCGACATGAATGAATATAAAGTGTTCATAAAACATGCGATTGTAACTTTTTAAAAGGAATTACTGTTAGAAATGTAGTTGATGACTTTCCTAAAATATTCCTAATTTAAACTAAAAAAAAAAAATGGTTTATTGTTTAGCAATTTTTTTAAGTAATATATTTACTTTTTTAAGTAAAAGGACTTCGATTATAATAATTTTTGTTGGATTATTATTCTTTTTTTTTTATTAAAATGTTTAGAAATCGTTTTTGTTATCGATATAGATAAAAGCAAAATGAAGTTAAATTTTTAAATTCTTGGAATTAAAAAAATATATATATTAATAAATAAACATACTTAAATATCATAAAAAAATCGTACATTATTGAATAGCTTAAGAGCATTACCACAAACTTTTAATAAATTTGAGCAATTACAAACTTTATTTTCGTTTGGTTGCATTAGGGGCACGTGAATAAATTTTAATCAGGGAACACAAATTGATTTTGCAATTTTAGTATAAATATATTTCCATAACTTACATTATAGGAAATGTTTACTTTTTTCATTCGATTAACTTGGAATAGTTTTAAGTATTGCTTACTTAAGTATTACTTAAATACTACTAGTAAGTACTTATTTTATGTGGTAAATAATGTCTAGACAATGTATGCAAAAGAAAATATTTCACGTCCTATTTATAAGTATTGTTGGAGAAATAAAATCAAACTGCATATTTACTTATTTTATTGCAATGCAGTTTTCTTTTCTCTATCTAATATTCAAAGTTTTAGAAAGTTATTGATAGTTATATAAAGAAATATTTCGGTATATGCTTTGTCTAGTCAATCTTGACATAAACAACAGTGCTTTATTATCTATATGATATCTATATTTATCGTTATTAGGCTGAATTCACTTCTTGTGTTTTATTTCAGGCATGGAATCTTCATTAATATGTTCGCTTTTCATCTTCAATTTCAATACTTTCAAATATTTTTCCCTTTATCCATCTTTCATTAGACTTAAAATTTCATTTAAGAGTTCTATGAATATTAAATCGTAAATAACTACTTTCATCTCTGAAGTTCTATTCATGATAGTTACTTCTTAATACTTAATTTACATTGTTTACTCTTCATTTTCACTACTCACTAATATATCATGAACTACAATGAGAATGTTTCTATTGTTTTCATATTTAATAATTAAACCTGGATCCACCGTACTTTGTTTAACGACTTTATCTATGAGTATATTTTCAAGTTTTCTATTCCATAATTTTGCAGCTCGTTTAGTTATATGTATTTCCTTCTAGCATACATATTCTGCATTTAATTCGTGATTCTATCGAACCCTATGGTTCGGTCATACTTTTATCTCCTTTAAGATGGCCATAAAGAGAAAGTGTTTTAATATCCTTTAAGATAACCAAAAAGATAAAACTGCTTTATTATCTACATGCTTTACATACAATTGTTTACAAGTCACGTCAGGGTTGGCATTAATCGATTACTTTTTTAATCGATTGATTAGTCGATTAAATATTCAATCATGGGAAATTGACTCCTAATTCAATTTATCATGATTGAAACTGAAAAAGTAATTGCTATTTAAAAAGATTTTTTATGATTTTCTCAATCTGAATGAATTCAATCATTGATTACATAGACGAAAATTAAATATGACCGCCCTGGGTTTTTTTCTTAAATTCACTTTCATTGCTACGAAATTCCTTTTAAGAGTCACTATACGATTTTCCTTATTGGATATTATACAGAGTCACACAAAATTATTCATATAAACCGAACTCAATATGTTTAAATTATTTAGGGGGATTAGGGACTTGTGAAGCCCTTTTTAATAAAACTGATATGATTTTTTATAATTATTTTAGGCAAATAGAAGTAATATTATCAATCATTTGATAGACACAAATCTATGGAGATTGTCCCTGCTCCATCATAGACTACACTTTATATCGGTGTCACTATCTCCAATGGATGCAGAAGCGCAAAGGTTCTGAAATTACGATTTTTATGATATTTATGGGGACAGAAACTTGAAATTTGCTTCATAGTAATTACTTAAAAGTTTTAAATACTATGTGAGAATAGTTTCTAAAAAAATTCGAAAATTAAAACGGTGAAATCAGCAAAAAGTGTTCTAGAAACGTCCTAAATTACGATTTCAATGGAATTGTTAAGGATAGAAATTTTAAATTTGACGTGGGTGTTACTGTTAAGACTAGTCTCATAGAACAGTTAATAAGTTTAGATATTTAAAAGATTGAAATGCATGACGAAAAGCGTTCAAAAAAACGTTTAAAATTACGACTTTTATGGAACTGTTAAGATTACAAATTTGAAATTATACACGGTTGCCACATTTAAGGCAAAAATATGCACATCAAATGCACACCACATTTTCTTTTATTGAAATTTTTTTGCGATTTCTCGAATGGCAATAGTTTTCAACTTAAAAATGGAAAAGATTTATCTCAACTTTTTTAAACGTTTCTAGTGTAGTGACTCCAAACGGAAAAAACTATACTTTTAACCATACTTAATGACCAGTGTTGAATTCATGGGTTGACTTCCCTCACCCCCCGGAGCATTGACATGGCCCCTCCCGGAAGATTTGAGATTTTGTATTTACAATGGTCAAAAAGTGAAATCCCCCCACACAGAAAATCTGTAATGTCCCCCAATCCGGAGCCACAGAAATTTCTTCCGAAGAAAAGTATCTGAATTAAAAACTGTTAATGACTAAAAATAAAATCTTAAGATTTGTGTCTTGTGTATTTCTCTTAATTGTAACTGAATCAAACTTTAAAACAGCAACAACAACAAAAAATACATATATTATTTGTTTGTAATTTTAATCTAATTAAATATAAAGAAATCATCTATAAATATTATTTATTAAATTTATATAACAAATATAACAAAAATGTTTACAAATATTTTTACAGTGCATATTTACATACCTTTAGACAATTTTAAAACAGTTTAAAGAATTGAAGGGGGGGGGGGGGGATTCTGCATCAGATAACCAATTTGAAGCTGCAAATTGCAATTAATAAACATTATAAATTACGCCAAACATACTACATTACTGTAACATACTGAATTATGCTTATATCATAAAAAAAACCTTGCAACAAACTGAAGAAGAAAGTCTATTGTAAAAGCAAAATGCAGCAGTTTAATGCAGTTTCACATCATAAAAGTGTAAGAATAAATCATAGGGGATGCTTTGCATCTCCACTTCTTCTCGCCAAAGGAAATTTTTGTAGCATAATCAGAGCAATCAATTTCATTAAAATACAAAAAATTTTCAGGAGTATTTTCACAGTATATTTACATAATTTCAGACATTTTTGAAGGGTTTTAATGAATTACAATTTAAAAAAAAATCTGCATGGGATAACTGATTTGTTGCTGCACATTTTGTGCAAATAATCATACTAAATTGTTGTATATCATAAAAAACTTATAACAAGCAAAAGAAAAAAGAACATTGAATAAGTAAAATTCAACAGTTCGATGCTTTACATCCTAAAATTATGAAAACAAATCAGTAGATTTGCTCTTTCCCCCCCCCTTCCTTTTAACCAATAAGAATCTTTAAAAATATACTGGCAAACCAGTTAATTTCAATAATATACTCATAAAATTTCATTCATGTGCCCAAAAATCGAACAACGTTTTAATTGTTCTTTAAACTAAATGCATGTTTGATAATAGTGTATTACTAATACAACTAATTATTTATTAATGCTGCTATTTAATAAACGTCTTTTTATGACTTTCACAGTTTAAAAACCTTTTTGAAATACGCACTTTGACCTTATTTTTAAAATGGTGTTTCTTTTTTTGTAAAATGAGCAATTTTATTCGATTGCTTGGCATTTTCATAAAAACAACTGAACATTTTATACATTAAACAGATTTAAATGTTTTCGTGAATTGGCAAAAGAGTAGCGAATTTTGATTTCGAAACAGTCTCATGTTTTTTTTTTTTTTTTTTTTTTTTTTTTTTTTTTTTTTTTTTTTTTTTTTTTAGTTTAGTATCAATTTTCAAAACTAAATTTTTTTCTGTTATTTACAGTATTAAAATTGTCATTATATCATATGTATGTACGTAAATAAAAATATCTATATATAAATTTATATATGTAAATAAAATTCATAATCATGAAATAACAATAAAGTTGAACAGAAGAATTGGAGGTACGTTCTTTATTTGATAACTCTGTTAAAAATGACAAAATGCGATTTTATACTAGTTATTGGGAGACTTAAATGCCCGTTCAGTCTGAAAATTCAAAGAATTCAAAATGTCATAATTCAGTATGTTTTAGTCATACAAAGATGATTTATTTTTGTTTGACTTTTAAAATAAGACATCATTTCTTGTCATTAAATGCAGTATACCGGGGGGGGGGGATCCTACCAAAATATTTTAAAAGTACTTTCTTTAAGCTTTAACTTTGCATTAATTTCATCTCGGAACTCAATGACGTTAAATTAATGCCAAAATGAGAAATTTTACTCTGCTTCTCATATCGTAATAAGTTATGCCGAGGCAGAGGAGTCATTTATTTAACTATCGTTTATAATCTAGTCCCATATCATAATTTCATATCTTGTAACTGGATTACGTAGTCATTTTTTTTTTGTCACTGCCTATTTTATGATATCAAATGTGAATAAAAAACGAAATGAAGAAAAGGAAAAAGTGCAAAGAAGAAAAAGAAATCGCCCTCTATAGTGGGATATAAGAATTAAAATAAAGTTGTGGGACAATATGCATATAAATATTTCGATTCGAAAAATACCATTATTAAATACATTCATTTATAATAAAAATACGAAGATTTCAATTATATAGGGAAACATTCTAGAGTAACCCCCACTAGAGGAGCTTCCTGTTTAAAAATTAAAGAAAACTAACCGCTAAAGATGTGCTTACATATATTCGTATTCTTTTGGACGGCGTTGTAACCCCCCCCCCCCCCTCTATATACGCATACACTCTAGATATACACTCTTCAGGAGAAAAAAATTGCTGTAAGTAATTGTAACAAAATACTAAAATTACATTACAGTAGCGTTCCACAAACACCGCATTTAACCATTTGTTTAATCAGTAGTTTCATAAAATATTTTCACAAATTCATGTCATAAAATCTATCTGTATATGTATACGGTAGATTTAGATTTTATCGATTCTGTATAAAAAATGTGCACTTATACATTCATTTTATTCATATATAGTTTTTTTCATTCGAAAAATATTCAGAACTTTTTATAAAAAAATCGAGTCATAGCGAGCACGACCAGAAAGAATCAAAACCTACTCGAAACCGAACGAAATCCACTACATTTAAAGACAACTCGGTCCAAGACAAGACCGGGTGCAGAACCTTAGCAGCTATCAAGGGTGATTAAACCAGAAAGAAGCTTGAAAACAAGTAAGAAAAAAATCATGCGTCAAGCATAGATTATGAAACACTTTCCAACACATTCAGTTTAATGTAACAAAACTGCACCGTTTTAAAAATTAAAATATTACGTCTAATTCAACAATAGGGAAACGCATAATATTTTTCAAAACCCAATTTCAGCTGTTCCCATCCACAAGCGGAAAATTATGCGATTTTTATAAGCAGCCCTGTATATGATTTATAGATTTGAATCTATTAGCTACATGCAAGCCAACATTTAGTTCACTTAAGAGATACATATACTTCAGTTGAAAATTTACCTTCAGCAAATCCCTCTAATAAGGAGAAAGGTACATGAATATTTTTGTGCAGCCCTGAATTTGAGGGATAGAATTTATATGTAACGAGTAAGATGCAAAAATTTAATTAAATTTAAAGGCGCATACCGAATTTTAAACCGTGCACTCCAGTAATTATTACTCAAAGACAGTACAGTACTGTAACCGATTTATTTTGTGTGTCCCTGTAAATGAATAAAAAAATGCTATGAATGTCCTGTTCTAACGTGATCGTAGTGAAATTCAGTGATTTATATCAGTTTCATTACATTTGAAAAGGCAAAATGTCATTAAAATTCTCTGCAAACGATTTTCCCCATATACCATAAAGTAATGGAAAACTTTTGAGTGCCTCTGTAAATGAATGAATAATAATACATACTTCATATACAATACCAAATATGCTTTGGTGACACTAAACAACCTTTATCAATTTCATGAAAATCCGAGCATATTTACGGGAGTTATTCCTCATATACCATAATGTAATGGAATATTTTGAGCGCCCCTTTAAATGAACGATTAATTCTACATACTTCATATACACTACCAAACATGATTGGTAACCCTAGATAATATTTATCAATTTCATGAAAATCCGAGTATATTTACAGGAATTATTATATATACCATATACCATAATGCAATGGAATAATTTTGAGTGCCCCTGTAAATGAACGATTAATCCTACATACTTCATAGACAATACCAAACATGCTTTTGTGACCCTAAATAACCTTTATCAATTTCATGAAATTCCGAGTATATTTACGGGAGTTATTCCCCATATACCATAATGTAATGGAATATTTTTGAGTGCCCCTGTAAATGAAAGATTAATCCCATATACTTCATATACAATACTAAACATACTTTGGTGACCCTAAATAATATTTATCAATTTCATGAAATTCAGAGTATATTTACGGGAATTAGAGCGTGGACAGACGGACAGACAAACCGAATGCATAAACACTTTTCAACTTTGTTGGAAAGTGTTAAAAAGATAAAAAGTTATAATATAATATAATATATGAATATAAAGTTGCAATTTTTCAAAATCAAATTTGTGTGCTTTTGAAGGAACTTTCAAACTTTTTTTTCAATATTTTATACTTATTCTTAACAAATTTTTATTTCTAAATGCTTTTCTTAAAAAAAATTCAATGTTAACAGTCCGATAAGTGGTCTCAAAAATTGTTTTTCCAGAAAGTTATGCTACTGTATAATAAAGAAATATTATTTTAACAGAAAAATTTTACCGATTCTCAAACTTCATAATATAGAGCTTTAAAATGCATTAGGTCTCAATGCGAGGTGCGAGCAGCACCAAAGGTGGTTCCCTTATTAGTAGTATCTTTCACAATTGCAACGAAAAATACATGAAAGTCATTTCCAAATTTTTCATTCAATCCTTTTGAAAAAATATAGTTTTAAACAGTTCGGATTTCCATCTTCATTTAGTTTTGAAAGTGTAATTTTAATGAATTATTTTTTTACCTTTCACTTTGCCCAAAGTACCTACGTTTTATTCTTTATAAAAGAGTTAACTTATTCTTTCATTGGACCTATGCACTTTTTTATTTATATATTTTTTTTATTATTTAACTCTTGGAGTTTTGTGAAATTGTCTGGATTGCTTATCATGGTCAAGCACACCAACTGATCGGAAAATTTCTATACATTTTCATAAAAACTTCAATTTTTAACTATAATTTGGGTCGTTTGAGACACCGGAAGATACGAATGGATTTCAATAAAAGAAAACATGTAAACTAATATACATAAAATACAACTTTCGTACCCCTCGCCAAATCAATTAAAAAAAAAAAAAATAGGACATTTTGATAAAAATTTTAAAATTTATCTATTTTTGAGACGCTTGGGGAATATTAATTGCAGCTTGATTATAATTGTTATTTTGATTACAAATGTTTTGATTTTAAATTAAGTACATATGGAGTTTTATTTGTTTTATTAAATTAAAAAAAGGCACTTTTAGAGATATTCTTTCCGAGTATGTATTAATATGTTTCATGATCTTCAACAAAAAATCTATAAGGTAAAAGAAACACCCCCCAACAATTTACTAAACCATCTAGACATCTAAAAAGGATAACTGTAATTGTCGCAATATAAGTTGCGAGCTTGGTAAAAAAATAGTCTAGCAAGTATAATAAAATTTTTAAAAAAATCGAAACATTTACGCTTGCTTCACAATTTATAACCAATAGTCGATACTGAAATCAATTATGTAGCTGATATCACAAGGTTTGGAATTATTTTCGCATAGTCCATCTGCAGCTTTTGCAATATATAGAATTTACAAATGTACAGGACATACGATACGATTTTAAATGGAATAATTATTCACTTTAAAAAAAATTACACCCAATTTGTAAAGATCTATAACTTAGTTATTCTACATATACTCAGAAAACTTTAAAAAAATATTGCATAAATATTTCTTATTTTGAAAAAAAAAGGATCTGCGTATATACATCTTATAATAGACAAAACAGGCTGTACAATTGTGTAAAGTTTTATTCAGATAAGTTAAAAATAAAAATAAAAATGATGGAACATTAAAAGTAAGACGTTTTTGATGTTTGAATAATAAATCAATTCATCAATGTTAGATTTATAAATCCCGTATCCCACAATATATTTGAAAAGAGTTCATAAAATTTACTTTTATATTTTTTCATACTTTTATAGCTTATATACGAGTAAATACTGTCGCATGATGCGTTATTTATAAAATAATACTGTATATAATAAATATTGCATTTTATTACAAAAATTAAGCTATGCAACTTACAAATTTGACTTACGTAAAATTCAAGTTACGTAAAACTTTACGGAACACATTACTTACGTAAGTCGGGGAAGACTGTATATTTCAATCACACTTTGACAAATGATGATCACTCAATGAAATGAGTGAACAAATTTAAGCAAGTTTATATTTTTATAAGAAAAAATCATCAGACAAAAAAAAGGCCATCGCCACAAGTATCGCCACCATTAATGTTGAAAAATATCCAAAACTAATCATTCTTCTAGAATGATAGTTTAGAAATTTCTAAAGGGAGTACAATTGGAAATATTATCTTCCGTCATTCAATAATATTTTAAAGAATTATAAATGTTTTCCAAATGTTTTGAAACATCAGTCATAATATAACTCATAAACTTTAGAAAATCATTGCAGTTTTGTTTTGTCAAGGAACTGATGAACTTATATTTTATTTTTCAAATATTTGAGTATAAAATTGTTATTGAATAACAGAATGTCATAAACATATAAAAAATGTACATAATCAAATATAAAATATATATGAGAATTGTGTAACTTGATCATTCATTGGAGTTATAATAAGCTGATATGCTTAAAATAAATGTAAAGTTAGAAAGTTAATAGCACGAAATGTTATTAATTTTTAAATTCCTCAACCATTATTGAATAATGGATATGATTGAAAATTAAATAATCGTTTTTTTTTGTTTTTTTTTTTTTTTTTTTTTTTAAATCAACTCGGCGCTTTGTTTCTAGTTTACACAAACGAAAAATAAAGATGCTATTGGCAAGAAAAAAAAATGGCTATTGGCGAGATTTGAGTCCGGCTAACAAAAAAATGGTACTTCTGCATTAGACCTTCGACCACCTTCCATAAAATAAAGTAGCGCCATATACTAACGTCCAGCAAAATATGGAAGAATGTTGCCATTGAATCTCAAAAAAACAAAACAAAACAGCTAATTTGAAAAAGCTCTACTTGCTAAAGTATCAAATATCACTAGCTTTAAACAATAAAAATTATAATACTTTAATGAAAACAGCAAAAAATAATATTGGATATTTCTTATTTACATTACTTTTCTTAATTGCCTGTCTCGTCTGGTGCATAAATGTTTGTGATGTCATTTGAGACTGCTCTATTATACGTAACTATTCATCGTAAAATATTTTTTATAATTTTCTTCTTCAATATCATGGCATCGCCCTTTGAGGATGTAACTGATTTTTTTATTAGAGCAATAGCTAATAAATCAGTAAAATATCATTAAAATACAGATAAACATCTCTTTAAAAATCACTTGATCTCATACTAAACGCATGTAACGCATCTGATGTCAAGTGAATGTGATCCCACAATCACGCTCTTTTGGCAATAAATCGTGTATTTTTTTATGTTATCGACGGGTTAATGGAGAACTATACCAAAAACTACCGATTTTATGTATACCACAGTATTTCTATTTATTTACAATACATATATAATAAAAAAATTAATGTTACTTTATTCATAATACAAAAAAATTACATATTTTTCATTTTTTTTTTTTATCGTTACTAAAGATAGTATTTAACAGTGTCTTAAAATAATCCCTTCTTTCTGCCCCAGTAGCGCCTTATTCCTAACTAGCACAACGTCATTTTGCTTTTTAGAGTGAACACTAAAAGAAATGAACAAAAGAAACAAAATTGCACGACGTGGCAAATCATATAACAGCGATACTGCTTATAAATGAAACATATTTTATTATTTAGTGTTCATTGTAGAACGCATTTTAAGGGTATAGCGGCAAGCCATTTTTAAAATTGGCAAAATGCACACTACCATTTTTTTTTTTTTTTATGATGAAATGCATCTTTAGTTTATAGCATGTTTAGTTTCTTTGCCCATAAACTTCTTGTATGAAAGCCTAACCATACCGAAGAATTTTAAAATGAATGTGATGATAGTGGTGTACCGAATGTTGTTTTAGCTGAGTTCTCCAATACTCAGCTGAATACATAGTAACGAATACCAAGTGGTGATTAGAGATAAAACACAGACGATGTTACAAGCGCAAATGAATGTATAGGCACTTGCACACAGTTAGATGTAAAATTTATGCACCGATTGAAAACATACATTTCGTGCATTGAAATATACTGTTAAAATTCCCTGTAATTTCAAAATTAGTAAATTAAGTGCATTGTTTTAAAGGATTTTTTATATAAAAAATCCTTGTTTACAACTAGCAGTGTTATTTGAAAAATATATCAGAAAAAAAGGGGAAAAATACAAAAAAACTAGGTACAACTCACGAATGAAAAATTTTAATTGATTTCTTAAACCTTTATTGCTCTTTATGATATCTGTTCTATCACATTTTTATAAATTTTAATTAACTTCTCCTCTAATAAATAATTAAAAATCAAATTTTAAAGAAGAAAATATAAGAAACATTTTGAGTCTACAAATCCTGATCCTAAATATTGTTTCAGGATACGGCCTTGATATTTTGTTTTAAATATGTTGAAACTATTTTTTATTTTAAAGAATGTCCAGTTTTTTTAAAGTACATGGTTTTATATGCATGTATAGCAATCTTATGTTTATATTTAGTCATTTATAATTAATTAAAGTGTAACTGCTATCTGCTAAAATAGAAAAAGGCAGAAGTAATTTTCATAAAAACTGGAAGTCATGTCTGACAGGGGAGATATATGCATTCAGTCATCCCACCTATATTTTTAAAATCTAATTGTGGGCGCAGTCAGAAATAGAAGAGAAAGACTGGGGGGTCATTGCCCATCGTTCTATTTTTATAGTTAGGAAACAGTATTTTTTTCAAATGTAGGAAAACATAGTACAATTTATTATTTTCGAGTAACTAAAAATAAAAGAGGAGCTAATAATTTTCAGTTAGGGACGAGGGAGAGATTCACGGTTTCTAAAAAATAGTAAAATTTATTTATTTCGTGTAACTTAAAATAAAAGCTGTAATAATAAAATGTCTTTGGGGGTGGGGGAGAGAATGGGAAAGCCATTGCCCCTCCTTTTGTTTTAGAATTTATCTAAAATATCCTTTCCCCGATTAAAAAAAACAAAAACAAAAACAAACAAACAAACAAAAAAAAAACATAAAGAAATGCATTTTTTCGAGTCACTTAAAATTAAAGAGAAGCTAAGAATTTTTTGTTAAATTGGTTGTGGAGTTGGGGATGTGGTTGTCTCTCCCTATATCCCTTCTGGCAGTTAATTTTCGGTTTGCTTTTTTATTTTATGATTATGTATTTAAAATTTATCGTAAACGACACGCTCAGAACGGGTTTGACTTCGGCGAGTAGATGGCCCGGTCGACAAACCCACTCCTTTACTGGGAAAATGGGACTTTACTCAAGTAAAGTCCCATTTTCTCTGATTAAGTCACAATAAAATTTGTCACTTTTATAAACTTAAAATAATTAAACTTTTAGATAAACATATAGTTGGGTAACACGTAACAACCGTGGGTTACCCCTAAATTCCCCGTGACAATTAAATTTATTTATGTTTTCTTTTTTTATGTTTATGTGGTTAGAATGGATGTTAGACTTGTGTTAAGCATAGTTTTGGATTAAGGTGTAAACATTCCACTACGTGGATCCCACTGGAAAATTTAATGTTTATTCTCTGATTAATGGTTGAGAATCCCATTTCCCGCCAAGGCCCTTCACAATTCCCTTCTACATGGGAAGATAAATTATTGCTTAAATTATCTTTATTGAAAAACGCTTGCAGATATTTATTGTTGAATATTCTATATATCATTAATTGTTAAATTCCTATATTTTTGTTAGGTTAGACCGGGGCACGTTTATGCAGTGCACTTTTCCCGAACCGAAATATAACTGGCGCGCCACCAGTCATGACAGATTGATGCTGCTCCCTAGCGGGTATTCTCACACGTTTTTGAGCGTCAGTCGAGTTTCGGTCTAGATAGCGAAAAGGATAACTTGTTTTCTGTCAAGGTGAGTAAATTTTGTGTTGAACTTTTTGAAACTTATTGTGAACTAATAACACTCAGTTAAGGATAAACAAATATATGAACATTAGCAGAATTTTAACATTTTTTGAGAACTGTATTTGCATGAACAGAAATGTTATTAATTTTCATTGCACGTTTAAAATAAATCCACACATGGCGACTGGGTACGTTTACGCATTGACATCGGGGCACCTTTACGCACGCTCTTTCTGCGGAAACATGCCAAGGACAAGACTAGTTTCAAAGTTTTAGATGCAAAAAGTGGTCCCATGAAAATTGTGCAAAAGGAGATACTTTATTTTTTGTTTTTAAAAACTGTAACAGTGATGATGAAGATAGCTAAATCGTTTCTGTTTTTAATTAGCAATAAGCCCTATGTTTTTAGTTTAGCCTGTAAAATGTTATTTAATTAATTCTCTTTATTCGATTTTTAATTTTTAAGCAGTCTTTTAAGTTATAAATAAAACATTTCAATTTGATTAAATATTTATTTCACTTACTCCTTGGTATCACTTATAATATTCGTAAACGTGCCGCACTTGAGGCGTAGTTTTGCCCCGTTCCCGGGGCAAGTTTACGCAAAAGGCTTGGAACTACGATTTTTTTTTTCTGTTAAAGACACAAATAGGGCAACAACTGAGTACAAAAATTTTAACTTTATTAACTGCTTTATAAAAACTGGATGTCTAAAATTTCCTAAGTTAAACATAAAATTTTAGAAAATTCATTGGAACAAACGGCGTAAATGTGACTTGGTCCACCCTATGTTTTAAAAATTTGCTTGCACAGGGATTTCGCACGAAACATTCTTTGTTTAGTTTATTTCATGTTTATATTTACATGTTAACAGCCAAATCTTTCAAATTCTTTTTCCTCCTTGGATTTTGCTCTGTGGTGCCCAACTCTTTAAAGCCTCATTCTAGAAATATGTAGGTTGGGTTCCGAAGGAAACTGATGGCTAAAAACAAATTTTACAAAACTTTTTGCGACCTGAGAAATTTATTGGTATCTAATTTAGATAACATAACGTGCTATAATAAAACTTTAAGGAAACCTACGATTGAAATCCTCATATTACCTGCATGAGAAAAATCTTTCATTTTCTTTCAAACTACCTGAATTGATTTTACGAAAATCTGCTAATCATTGAATGTAATTTAAATGCGAAAACATTGGGAACAAAAAACAAATTTATAAATTTCGCTTAAGGGAATTTGTAATTATCACTTTCCTTCAAAATACCCAAATAAACCATAAAAAATCCTGCAAAAATGTTTTTTAAAGGTTTTTTTTTTTTTTAAGTTTATATGTAATTTTTTTATAATTTGGGTAACACATTTAATTTAGCACGTAAATTTTAAAATACATTATGGAACTAGTTTTAATAGATTTATGTGCTTTGAAAAATATCCTTAATTTTCCACTTTTATAATAATTTTTATTACACACATACTTATAAACCCGTCCCATCCGTCTAAACGCACAGTTTAGTGGCGGTTAAAGCTAATAGTACATTAACTTTTCATGGACAACTATTTTCAAAGTTTTAATCTGCATGTTTAAAATCCCACATAAACCAAACACCCACTATTTCTTAGCATTAAATAAAGTCTATTAACTCTTGTAAATCGTGCTCGAGTTAGCTGTGTATCTGCTGACAAGTACAAATTTATAACGAACTGGCGGACACTCTATTAAATGAAGCCACAATAAAAAAAGCAAAATAGACAATTACCTTCCACTTCCGCCTTGCTACATCACACGTTCTTTAAAAATAAATATTTTTAAAGGCTAGCAAACACATTAGACCACTTCAACAAATGGCCGACATAGATATCCTTTAATCCCAAAAGTCTCGTTCACACTCTTCCACCTTCTTTCACACACTACAGCTTTTCTTACTGGTCATGGTCCCTTTCGCCAGTACCTTTACAAATTCCATTCTGCTTCTTTAGACCGATGCGAGTGCGGTAAACAAGGTACAGCGTCACACCCATATTTTCACTGCACACTAATAAACCAATGGCATCTCAGATACATCCAAAGCCCTCTATGAAATTGGCTTACTAATATCCTCACCCACCCAATTCCTAAGAGGAAAATAAAAAACGTATATGAACACTTAACATACCTCTCTAATTTACCTAGGGAACGCGTCTCTCATTCCATAATTCTAATAACCGTCTCTTCTAATCTCCTGTCGCAAGTCCCACTTTCACAGAGTAATTCGAGTGAGTTTCTCTGGGCGCACCCAGTTGCCCACACCACCTACTGATGTCGCTCGCTGAACAGTGCCACGTAGAAAAACCTTTTTTACGTCAGCGATTGCCAAAGTCTGTAAAGGGATTTCCGTGGAACGGCCGGCCGTAGGTACAGAAGTTTTCTCACGAAAATTTATGCAAATACAGTCCACAGTCCCGTCATCTGGCGGCTTCAGCTCTTGCTAAAAACTGTTTTTTTTTTAAGCCTTAATAATCGGGACCTGGAGAGACATCATGCTCTATATACTTTGTTTCTTGTGAGAGCGGTCTCTGTTAGGTAATAAAATCAATTATCTATACATATTATAATTTCCATAACTCAATTTCCTTTTCATACTGAATATTAAATTGATTGCTGGTCATAAAAATGATTAAGTGTTATATTCATATTTCAAAAATAATCATTAAGTGCATGGATAATACATATAAATTCATTAGTAAGAATATATGCTTATGACACAGTTTTAAATAACAACGTCTGTACACTAACAAAACTTATTCCACAACATGAAAACTCATTATAAACTTTCTGACAAATTGCACTTCCTAAAATTCAGTTTGAATCTTTTTATTGTTAATTAATTATTCAACATTTATCATTTATGTCATAAATAAACTTCATATATCAAATTTCCTGGAATGTTATTGAATCAAATCATTTAAGTTAATTAAGTCTGTTCAAATTAAAGAACAATCAATTCTTTAAAAATTCTACTCACACCATTTGGTATGTCGAATATATTAAAACGCACCAAATTCACGTATTTTACATTTATTTAGAGAAGGAATATAAAATTTATGATCAGAATAATTTGTTGCATAGGTAATATAAAAACTTTTTTTTTCAGCCCTCATAGCATGCATGGTCACGGTGACGTCGTTGCGACGTCACTGTAAGTCACTGTGGTCACGTCACATCTGTGACCAAAAAGCCACCACTCAGTGATGTCACATTGTGACTGAGATGTGAACTTCTTAGAAAACTTTAAAAAATTACGAAAATTCTTCAAAACATGTTATTTACTGTAAAATTATATTTTTCTGGCAATTAAAAAAAATTGTGACGTCACTGTTATGTCACTGCTATGTAACGTACGTCACGTCACATATGTGACAAAAAAACCACCATATTGTAAGTCACAGTGTGACAAAAATATGAACTTCAAAAATCTTTGAAAATGAAGACAAATATTTTAAACAGTCACGAGTTACAGCGGCTTAAGGAATGAAAATATATTAGTGGATAGCAAATGGTAAATTCTGTCACTAAAGGGGAGGGGGGGGGGGATAATAAATAAAGTACACGATACAAGCATTAATAAACTAAATTTTCAGGCTATATTTTATCAATTTGATATCTAAGACAGTGAATGTATACTTTTTCATGATTTCGATTTTATTTAGCATTTGGATAATATATTTAGAATTAGGAATATTAAATTTACACACGTTACATATTTAGTTTGCTGGGAGGAAATTTCTTTCTTTCTTTCTTTTTTTAACAAACAGGATTATTCGAAACACTTCTGTGGTTTCAAACTAAAAATTTTCTATTACAGTTAAATCTGTACCTTTTAATGAGCACGCAGAAAGAGTCTTCAGAGTTTTGTCATATAATTTGTATTCAAGTCGTAAATTCTACTTCTTTCAGACTTTTTAAATAAACTTAGCATTTTCCGAAAATAAAAGAAATGTGCAAAACTAACTTTACTTAAAAAAAAAAAAGAAAAAAAAGGGGTGGGGGGTGTCGTTATTACCATTAAATTTATTTTTACACCTTTTAAAAATTTAAACAATGTTTTATCTAATAAACTCTAATTAGGAATATTATTATTATAATTATTTAGAAAAAAGGAACTTTACAATACATTTTAACTTGAATTATTTGGTACGGATAAAAAGAAAAGATTAAATACATTGGACATTTCTTCAAATACAAAATTTTAATTAACGATACTTTCAGAAAATTACTGCGCATTCAAGTTCCATATGTATTTCATACAAAAACAAATAATCTGTAACAGACCATCTGCTTGAAAATCGTCTGCCCACAAAAAAAAAAAAAAAAAAAAAAAAAATAATAAATAAATAAATAAATATGAGAACACGTGGGAATTTATTCACTGTTTTCAGAACATCACCACGTCTACAACACTTTAAGATAAGGAAATGACCATTGTAGGATACACGGATATTAATGGAACGTAATGGAATGTAAGTCTCATTTAATTTAAATTTTTTATTCCAGATTTGTATATTATGAGTTAAATAGTTTTATGTTATATTTGTAAGAGACTGATCTTTAAATATGATGTTCGATTATCATGAGATTACGAAACTGTTTCAGATTAGAAATTAACATTATACTGGGAAAATGCATTTTTACATATTACAGTAGTGAAAAATTTGAAAGAATTTTCTTTTAGTGCTAATAATATTTTAAATTATCTTTTAAAATCCTAAATCTTCAAACCAATGTTTTCAGATTTAAAATTTACCAAAATTATAAAATAATAGGAATTCCTTATACCATATGGAAATATTTTTGAGATATTGTTAAATCTAATAATGAATTTAATTTTTCTATTGTAGTTTGCTGTTGTTTAATACTACAATTATAAATACTAATTATTATTTTTAGTGTTTTTCAAATTGGTATATTTATTTGTTTAAATTGTATGTAAGCATTTTTTCTGTTTGTGATTTTAATCAAACATTTAATTATAGACATTCTGAATCGGATATTAAATTTCCTTCTATTGTAAATTCATTTTCTACGTTTATGATACGCGTAATTATTGGCACTAAAAAGTAAAATATGATATTTAAGCATTGAAATAAAGTGTTTTTCATGCCTGATAGGAAGTTATAGATTAAACTGCTTTAGTATATATTATTTTTAAGTTCATATAATACAGGATACATAATATAGGACACAAGTTGAAAAGTGCTTATGACTTCGGTTTGTCTCTCCGTCTGTCCGTCTAGCAGTCTGTCCGCACTCTAACTCTCGAAAATATACTCGGATTGCCCTGAAATTTTTGGATGTTATTGACGTTTACCATAACACGGTACCTATTTGTAATGAAGTTTGTAGCATGCTTTGTTCATTTACATGGACAGCCAAAAGTTTTCCGTTACATTACGGCCTATGGGAAAAAATCGTTTCAAATGATTTTTAATGATTTTACACACGCTTTCAAACAGAATAAAATTTATATGCATTTATGAAGTGCACTAAAATATGCATTCTGTTGACTATGCGATGCAAAGAATAGTTATTGTTCATTTACAGGGCTAAAAAGGGAATTCAAATACATAATGATATAGGGGTGGAGGGAATTGTTTGCGGCATACTTTAATTACGTTAATCTATTTCATATATAATGAAATTGATATATGCCGCTGAGGTTTACATACTATAAATTATTTCATCTATAATACGTATATAGCATTTACAGGGAGACACAAAATATTTCAGATTGTATCCGAATATTGTATCCGAAGTACTGTTCATTAGCGATGATTGCTGGAAATGTATTTTTAATTATGATATGCGCTTTTATGATTCACTATATTTATGCATAGTATATGGTGTATATAAATGCTATAATTCCTATACAAGGCTACACAAAATTATTCGTAAGGATTACTGGGTATGGGCGCAAATTGCTTAAAGGTGGTTTTTAAATGAGTTGTGATTTTTTTCGCTGAACTGCATTTAATTTACCAAAAAATGTTTGTAGAATATAGATAAAATGATGTACAGGGTCACGTAAAGAATTGGATACATGGCCGTCTATGTATTATAATTTCTGGAAATGTGATTTCAGCAGTTTTAAGAGTGTCTTAGTTTGAATTAAATTTTAACTAAATAGTGGCGTGTAATAAAGATTCTAGGTAAACTACAGGGTTGTACAAAAGTACTCAAGTATGTTTCCATACATTAAACATTAGTATAAATATCTGAAAAAGAATTACAACCTGTTAGGCGTTTTCTTGCTAAACTAAGTTTTACCATTATATAGTATATATACACTTAAAAAAATGGGTACTCAAAATTAAGTAAAAAGTACTCAATTTTAAATGCGTCAAATACTCAAAATAGCTCCGATCCAAATGTACTCAAAGTTGAGAAACACATGTACTCATTTTTTATTCCATGGTTGTGATCAAATATGAATCGTTATGTACTGCCCCCCCCCCCAAAAAAAAAAAAAAAACCCTAAAATTTAAAGTAAAAATGTACTGACATTTATTTCCCGTTCAAAGTTCTTAACAAGAAATGTTTAATTGATTATTTATTAAGAAAAATAGCAAAATTCTTAACAAGATACTCAAATCGAATATTTTTATGACAAGAGCATTATTTACAAGCACTTTTAAATTATTTTTAAAATGCTGTGCGTAATTTAATATTTACATTAATAAACATCATTTATGCCGCCAAAAATGAAATGAACCATTACAGGGTACAAAACTATTTGTTTGTTTGGGTTTGATAACATGTGATGTTTCAAAATAGAGAAAGCATAGGTTCATTTTTGATCCAAAAATATTCAATTCGATATGAGTACGTCGGTTTACTCATTTTTGAGTACTTCATTTTTTTCAGTGTATCAACCTACAGATCAAATACAGGGCTGTTCAAAAGAATTGGAAAACATATTTGGCTATGGAAGGTAACTGCTGAAATCAGTTTTTCAAATGTTTTATGCGTTTTCTAAAATGTTTACTTAGTTATCTTATTCACTTCATTTCCCTAAATTACGATGTCTTGTTAAAGCATTCAGAAAGTGTTGGAAAGTATTTTATAATCTATGCTTAACGCATGATTTTTCTTACTCGTTTTTTTTTTTTTCTATTTCCCAGATCAGTCTTTTCCTATAAAACATACCAAATCTATTTAGCTCATATTCACAAAATACAATATACACGGGAATAAAAAAATTAAATAAATATCGCTTATCATGCCGCTCTATAAATAATAGTTGTATTAATATCCGTTAGTCTCAATGTTCGTATTTAATAAAGCAATGACAAATCACAACAAATTAAAAACCTTACACATTCTAAATATCAAGCTTGAACTCAATATCAAGCATAGAACTTAAAAAAAATGTTAGTTGATAAGCATTGTTTTTTAAGTGGAAAAATTTAAAATGTTTTAGAAGAATAGGATTCCAAAATAGCGATATTTTTCTATAAACTACGGTAAAAAGATAATTTTTTATATTTACAGCAAAAGTTTATTTCAAAATTCATCGCTGTATTAGAAATTTTTCCAGAGAGAATTATTCGCCTTATATACAATATTTCAAATGAAAATCAAAAATCAAATTAATTGCTTAAAAGGCGCAAAGGCCAACATAGTGAAAAAGATTCCATGCCGGGACTCGAACCCGGGCCATTAGTATAGCGCACTAACATTCTACCGACTAAGCCACATGGAACGACGCCCAGCCTGTAAAATTTCTCACTATTACATGTTGGCAAGGCTACAAACGCAGCACAAGATGGAATATTTATCGTGAGCCACCGACATGGGGTAAACACGAAACTTAAATAAATCCAGCAGCGATTGAATCTATATTAATAATTGCAAATTTTTCCAGGGAGAAATATTCGCCTTGCATACAACATTTCAAATTAAAATTGCCTTTTAAGCAATTAATTTGAAATTTGATTTTCATTTAAAATATTGTATGCAAGGCGAATGGGAAAATTTCCAAGTATTAATATAATTTCAATCGATGCTGGATTTAATTAAGTTTCGTGTTTGCATCATGTTGGTGGCTCACGCGAAATATTCCATCTTGTGCTGCGTTTGTAGCCTTGCCAACATGTAATAGTGAGAAATTTTCCAGCCTGGGTATCGTTCCATGTGATTTAGTCGGTAGAATGTCAGTGCGCTGTACTGATGGCCCGGGTTCGAGTCCCAGCATGGAATCTTTTTCACTATTTGCGTCTTTTAAGCAATTAATTTGAAATTTGATTTTCATTTGAAATCACAGTGTTTATGACAAGTTCTTCACAAATGACACATATTTCACAAATTGGTCACAATGTGACTTCAAAGCATTGTCGCTTTCGTCACAGGTTCGTCACAAAGTTAATGCCAAAATAGTCACAAATGACGCACTTTTCACAAATTTGTCACACCGTGACTTCACAGAGCGGTCACAATGTGACGTCACAAACGACCTCTAAAACGGCCATAACTACCTCGCATTCTAGTCACTATGACGTCACATCGACGACAACTCTTTATATGGTTTTCCATAACTGTATAATATGTTCTTGTCCGAAAAAATTATACAAATTTGTTCTCTAGCAACTGACATATTTTTACTTTCATTTCCATGTATAACTAACTTGAAATAATGGTTGTAACTTGACGAAACTTATAGAAAAATAATTTTATCCTTGAGTGATGACCCCATTACTATCGTATGTGTCAAAATTAACATTCTAATATAAATAACTGTTTTTAGGGAAGCCTTAAAAGATGATGTGCCGTACATAACCGACAATATTCGATAATCTAAAAATATCTACAGAAATAAAATGTGTTTAAATACACATTAAAAAATTCACGATGTCTGTGAGTCCATATAAACCTTTTATTTGCAATGACTTTTCAAACAAATCATGAATTTGTATACGGACATTGAATTTTCATATCCTCTCTGTTGTAGTTTCAGTTTTCAATTGTGTATCTAAATGTACAATACATATGTATTTATACACACCTTCTATTTGAATATTTATAATACAAAACTTTCTCAATTAAAGTTTCTCAATAAAAGTTTCTCATCTCAAAAGTTACATTTTAATTTTAAATAAGTATGAAGCAATTATTTGATATTTTAATATACAAAGTAATATATAATACAGTTCCTTTGCTCAAAAATTCAGATAAATATTAATTTCAGAACAGCTTTCTAAAAATTATATTCATTAAAAGAAATTGTCGATTCTTATGCAAAAATATTACAAAGCAAAAAAAAAAAAAAAAAAAAAAATATATATATATATATATATATATATATATATATATATTTTGTAGATGATGTTCTGTGTTTAAAAAGATAACCACCAATAACACAAAAAGTAGAACATATTTTATTACGTTGTTAAATTTTGTATAACACATTTTCGTATGATTTTCACAAATGAAAAAAATGCTATCATTTTTTTACTGAATAATTTGCATGCACGCCACATTTAGTGATCAATTGATTGTGCAAAGGATGAAACATAAATCTGTTATTTTAAATTTCACGACATTCAAGAATTTTTTTTCGTGATACATAGGGTTATTATTTTTTTTTCATATTAAACCATTATCGAAATGAATATTTTACAAAATATTATTACAAAAATTTTTAAATAACATTGGAAATTTTTTTTTTCTTAAATGATACTATATACTAAGTTTTGTGATGTTAGGAATATTAATTAACTCGTAGATTACGGATTCGGACATAGTAGAATTCTTAGTAAAATATTTTTTATTCGATTCGTACCAATTAAAAAAAAAAATCTCTGTCATAAACGTATACTAGATTATTCTGAAAAGATTAGAACAAAAATCTTTGTAAATAAAAATGTCCTACAGTCACGTAATTAAGTGGTTAATACACTGGTTTCCAAAAATTAAGGAAAAATAACAAAAGTTGCAATTACTCAAAATCTTACAAGTAGATTTTAATAAAACTCAGACACAATTTACAACACATAATAAGGTATAAAATAACAGTAAAAGAAATTACCAGGCGATTGGGGTGTTTCAGAAATTAATGCAAATATAAAATAAACAAAATAAATGTCTCAGTTTCGTATAGGAAATGTACCTTTGATATGGAGAATGATCTCCCCTAGAAGCAATACAGCACATACAGGGATGTGTTATACTGTCAATTATGCGATCGATAAGTTCGCTGGGAAGTGCGAGCCATTGCTCTTGTAAAGCAGTTATAAGCGTGGCAAGGGTCTGAGGAGGGTGATTTAGAGCAGCGACACATCTTCCGAAAGCATCCCAAAGATGCTCAATGGGATACAAGTTCGGTGACCGCGCTGGCCATTCCATGCGCTGAATTGTTTGGTGCTGAAGATAATCTTGTACGATGTGAACCCTGTGCGGTCTAGCGTTATCGTCCTGTAACAGGAAATCTTTACTTATTGTACCGACATAAGGATGCACATTAGGGTGGGTCGAAAAAAAGAAATTTTTGATTTTCGTGACCCTTTAGTGCGGAAAAGTTACCTATTGTAATAAGAAGAAAAACGGCATAAAAATTTTTAGAATCGGTTAACATCTTCCATTCCCGCATCGTACTTAAAATTGATGAAAAATTGCAAAAATCGCGACTTTTTTCTAATTTTTTTAAGTTAATTAAAACTTTAAAAATAAACACACTTTAGCTTTTTATGCTTGTTTCATGGTTTACATAACCTAAATGAATTAAATTCCGATCAATAATCCAAATTTTTTTGTTCGCACAAGAACTTAGAAAAAACATAAATTTACCAATTTTTCGCAATTTTCACCGTGCAACCCTTAGTTCGTTTTGCTAACAAAACTACACAGAACTCACCACGTGGTGGTGGTTGCACGTTGAGTTCCACCCACATCCTACCCAACCAACTGTCCAATTGTTTGATGTGGTATTTATATTATATTAAAAAGACCACAATGTGTAATTCTAATTAAATGCTTGTGTAAAAAAAAAAAAAAAAAAAAAAAAAAAAAAAAAAGAAAATTCGTGTCTTTGAGTTGAGGTTCATGATTCTTCAAAGGAATTACAATTTGGAGGAAAATGGGATGTATTTATAAAACAATTATAAAAAATGTTAAATGTGAAGGACGAGAGGAAAGCTCGTGATCTTCAGCAAGCACTGAGTGGTTCCTCAAATAGTTTTAAAGTTCCTAATGTGGCAGTGTACTATGAAATTGATATATTCAAACACACTTCTTTTGAACCCTCGGAGTATGAGGAAGATAAATACAAACCGAGTACATCGACTAAAAGCCCAAATGGTAGATGAGAATTAAAATTAACGCAACAGCGCTAAACAGCGATCGTTTCGGAGTTTCTCATCGGCCAAAAGCTGTCCTAGCGTCAAGTGTTCTAGATAGCCGGCACAGATTCTTCTGATGTGGTTGATAAGTGTAAAATAAAAAGAGACAAGGGTCGTTTAAGGACGGATTTGAAAAGCCGATTCACACCCCATGAAGAATGTGCGGGTCTTTTTTGGACGGACAAAAATGAGATACTTTGTTCGGCGAAAAATTTAATGCCAAAAAATTTCACAGGAATGTGAAATAAGAACTCCATTCTTTTATCCAGGAATCTGGATCAAATTATATTGGACATGTATCTCCTTCCTCGAGTTCATCAAATGATATAAGTCAAAGCATTATTTCTTGTTTGTCTGAACTATCAATATCACTAGAAAAACTAGAAGTAGAAGGGTGTGATGGTACTGTAATAAACACTGGATGGAATACTGAGCTTTCCACCGACTAGAAAATAATAAAATGTGGAGCATATGCATCCGGCATTTTAATGAGCTTTCTTATCGCCAAATTTTCCAACATATTCACGGTCAAACTGAAGGGGCTAGATCTTTTAGTGCGTCAATCGTGTAGAAGCTCACTTGCCGTGAAAAAGCTCCTGTGGTCGATTTTGAACCCGCAGATTGTTCGATTCCTGATATAGACAGGACTTTTTTCAGCGAATAACAACAGTATTTTTGGGACATTTTGAATGCAATCTCCTTGGGACATTTCCCAGAAGACTTCACGAATTGGGACCCTGGTACTTTTTCCGATTCCATATGACTAACTGCGGCCAACCGAGCCCTTAGATTGTATCAGATTCATCCAAAAACTTATAAGAAATAGTTGGCTTCATCATAAAATCATATATGCCTGTGTAATTTGCCATAAAATAAGCAAATATTTTACTGACGGACCAAAACATGTATTTCAAGCAATCCAAACATCACGCTATTTATTCGACGAATTACTACACGTTTTTGATCCAGTAATAGAACGAAATGCGTTTTTTGCGCACCCAGAGAATGTTCTGTTGGCAATGAGTGTCGATTAAAGAAAACGTAGTCGGGATATTGGTTACAGAAGGATCGTAAAAGCAAGACAAACCGTCCCAAAGATGAAGATGCCACCGATGTAATGCCACCGAAAGGAAACTTTCAAGCTTCCAATTAAATAGAGATTATTAATTGGAATTCTTGTGCGGTGTATCCTTCCCCAATGCCGCTGGATCTGAGTAAAGATGACGTTAAATCGTTCATCATTTCTGACACTACTCTCATCAGAGAAATACAAACGTTTCCCTGTCACACCTAGACGGTTAAGATGTGTACCAAATTTGTGACAGAGACCACAAATAAAGTATATGGACATGAAGCTAGAGATGGCTATATCCGAACAACTCTGAAGTCTAAATAGGTTATTTCTCATTTCACCAAAAAATCAGACTTTAAACGTGTAGTAGATATAAAAAAGAAAACGTAAAAAACACAGTAAGCCAAAGAATGCAACTCTATAGAAAACCTTTGTAAATAGTTGCAAATATAATGTAAATGCCACACCCAAAATTTGATGGTTGGTTGGATAGGGCGGAGGTGGAACTCTACGTGCAACCACCTCCACGTGGTGAGTTTTGGGTCGCTTTGTTCTAGCAAAACGATTGAAGAGTTGCACGGTGAAAATTGCGAAAAATTGCTAAATTTGTTTTTTTCTAAGATGTTGCGCGAACGGAAAAATTAGATTATTGATTAGAATTTATTTTATTTAGGTTATGTAAACTATGAAACAAGCATAAAAAGCTAAAGCGTGTTTATTTTCAAAGTTTTAATTAACTTACAAAAATTAGAGAAAAGGCGCGATTTTTGCAATTTTTAATCAACTTTAAGTGCGATGCGCGAATGGAAGATGTTAACCGATTTAAAAAAAAAAAATATGCCGTTTTTCGTCTTATTACAATAGGCAACTTTTCCTCACTAAACCGTCACAAAAATCAAAAATTTCTTTTTTTCAACCCTCCCTAGTGCCCATAAGCATCAGGAATGTCATCTCTATAGACGTGGGCATTCACAGCTCCACGTAAAAAAAAACGTGGGGGGCTGTGCGTCCGCCCAAAGAAATACCATCCCGAACACAGACACTGCCTCCTCCATACGAATATATTTTACGAATGTTTCATGGATGATAGCGTGTTCCATGTTCTCTCCAAATCAAACAATGCCTACTATCGTTTTGGATGCTAAACTGGAACTCATTTGTGACGAGAACACGCCTCCACTGATCAGCCGTCCAATGGACATGTTGACGTGCCTAACGTAAACGTTCCCTCCGGAGACAAGAGGCGAGCGGCACACAAATATCGGGTTGCATTGCGTACAGACTACTTTCATGAAGCTTTCTACGCACAGTAGACGTTGATACCAACCTTCCAGTGACTGTAACAAGGAAGGATTTAAGATGAGAGGGGGTTGTTGTTCTATTCCTTCGTACACATAACCGCAAATATCGGTCATCGGTGCTTGTCGTAGATCTTGCTCGTCCTTCCCTGAACCTTCTGGAGGCTGAACATGTGGTTTGAAAGTGTTGCCAAAGCCTATGAGCAACACAGGGACTCACATTTAGCCATCTGGCGACCTCTGTCTGACTTTGGCCTATATCTAATCTTCTTATAGCTCTATATCGCAGTTATGCGGACAAATGATACCTCGAGGTCATACTAATGAATTGGCTATCTCAGATTTCTTATCTCATAATCACAGCGACACCAACAGCTGTACTCTCTAGCATGCATTTTAATGCTCCGCACAGATGACGCAATCCGATTGCAGCGCCACTAATTTGCATTTTGTAATTTTAATCAGCATCTTTTAGTTAACAACATGTCCAAATTTCATACGGATAGGTTAATTTTTGAACGAGTTATCGCTCTTTTTGTGATTTTTCCTTAATTTTTGGAAACCAGTGTATTAAACTATTGAGAGGACAGTTGTCGTGGAATATATCATAATACCAGATATTTTTATTAAAAACTCGAAAATATAATTTTATTTTATGAAAAATAAATTCCATTCAAATGGCTTACTTCTTAAAGTGTTTTATGTGCAGTAAAAAATAAATAAAGTAGATAATAATTTTTTATACCACTTATGAATAAGGACATTCTGATAAATCTCATAACAGATATTGTTTAATAAATCCGAAATGAAGCATTTTACATAGTATTATGCTATCAATATATTTAATATGTTAAATGGTGTTAGCATTATTTTTCAATATATTAAAACTGGAAATGTAATCTATAATGCAAAATATTTTATTGTTACACTAATAGTAATTTTATTCCAAATATTTAGCTACTTAAATGAAAGGAAAGAAAAACGTCAAATGAGCCATTCTTTATTCATTGTTTATTGATTTATCTCATCCAAATTGCAGAAATGCAAAATTCCGAAGAATTTCGAGTTCCTAGTACTTGTTATGAAGTGGTTTAGTGCATGATTGGAATAGAAACTTCAACGAGATCAAAGAGTGTTCATGAGAAAATCTAAGATAAACCGATTTTTTCATTATTTAATCTGTATAATAAAAGATATAAGAGAAATTATTTGAATAGTAATTTCTATGGAAGGTTAAATATATATATATGTGAAAATCACACTAATTGTGGATTTGCATAAAACTTTTTTCCTTTCTTAAATATATTTCGAAATCAATATGAGAATAAATTCCTGTTTAAGGAAAAATACGAGTACCTGCATCAAACAAAATTTAATAAACGAATTCATTATGTATTTTTTTTTTCAAAAACTTAAGAAAAATGTATTTTTTTTAATAGTTATACGTTAGATTGCTATTTTTCTGGAAAAAATGCTAATGACATAATCAGTACTGAATTTCAACCCCTATTGGAAAGAAGGAAATTAATACATTATTCTAATCTAAAAATGTATAAATGTTTTTTTTTTTTTTTTTTTTTTTTCAATTCGGAAATATTTCTATATTTCTATTGTAAGAAAATTATATTTTTACATTTCCTAATTCTACAAAATACTAAGAAAAACATTTAAAATAAAAGATTTGGGCGGGTTAAAAATATTGCACAAAATCCCTACAAATTCAAATTTGATTAATCCTTCTAAATCCTCCAATGCTCCTAAAATCCTTCTAAAATTTATTAAATGATATCTTCAAATGTAGTTTCCAAAATTCACGAAAAATGCTTTAGAAGAAAAAAATTGCAAGAATTTATAATTCAGTACATAAAGTGTTAAGTAATACAAAAAGAAATGAACGAATAAATTTTAATGGTGAGAGTAAAGCTTAAATGTTGGCAACTATGCAAATGGTGTTTTTAATGGGCAATTCTGAGGCGGTTGCGGTTACACAAAAAATGCGCATAACTAGCTTAAAAGGACCGTAATCGATTTTTTTAATAATTGGAATCTTTAGTCATATATATTATTATCCTTATTAAAATGAAAAAAAAATTCTTATTTGGATTTTTTTTTTCGAATTGAAAAGTACGTAGTACCCTTAAATCGAGAAAAGTAAAAGTAATTTCTTAATGTTGCAAATCCAGAAGTAACATTATAAACATCCTTTACATCTAAATTATATTTTGTTCGTAGCAAAATGACATTCTGATTTATGTGGCCAAAATATATAAATTAAATATTGTAATGTTATAACAATTTTTCATTTTAAATATATTGAAAACGTAGAGTTAGACAGAGAATTCTGCATGGTTCGACATTACCAATTTTTAATTTTTGTATGGGGAAATAACCAGTCTTAACAATTTAGTCATCATTTTATTTATTTTATTCATCATTTATTTTCTTAATATTCAATAAAAAAGTAGAAATAAATCAGTTCTAAATTATTTTTCTCATTAATCGTCTCAAATTCAAGAGGAATAGTCGCATAATTTGGATTAAAATACCTTAATAAAAATATCAATTTTTCAAGGAAATATTTCAAAGAATATAGTACAGTTTCAGAATAAATTAAAATTTCCAATTAAATATAATTAATATATTGGAATCACTTACATAATTCTTGTTCAATAGAACAAGGAATATAGAATTTTAGTAGATGCAGTGATGAAATTTATTATCTAATTGTAAGACCTGAAATTGAATTGAATTGAAACAAGAAATGCTCCATATGCGTGATTAATTTGTATTACGTACGTAACTTACGTACGTAATTTGTATGTAAGTACGTTTAAGATCAAAATATACTCTTAAGTAAATTTTCCACTTATTTTATTAGAATAAAAGAAATATGTTAAAGGTCCGGGTACATTTCTCCAATACAATTAACTAAATATTGGAGTCACTTCCGTCGTTCCTGCGAAAAAATAACAGGAAATGTAAAATTTTAGTAGAGATTACATCAAATTTGCCATATGTGGATCATTCCCCGCAAAATGAGCAAAAATTAAAAAAAAAAGTCGTGGCTACATAGTAACCGATTTAAAAAATGTTTCAAAAAAAAAAAAAAAAAAAGGAAGTTCTAGACGTTGAAAAAACTTGTGACATAGAATGGCATGTGTACAATCGTTCAAAGTTGCAAGTTTGAAGTTCCGTATCTTGAAAACTATTTAACATAAATTAAATCTTTTTGTAATATTGTAATCTCTGGAAAATTATCTTCACATTTATTTAGTAATAATAATTTAGTAACGTCATGATTAATCTTAAATTTGTTGTAAATACTGAAAATTTGTCAATTTTGAGAAAATTAAAAAGTTATAAAAATTAAAGGAAATCAAAAACATCTGTGAAATTGATGCCTGATGTAGTGTTACACATTAAGATCTAATTGTTAAAGTTTTTAAGTTGCCATGTACTTCCTTCACTTTTAAAAAAATTAGAAACTTTTAAAAAAATGACAAAATCTTAATTTTTCCTCTTATTGATAGTTAAAAAAATAATGAAGGAAAGCTCAGACATTCCAGTTATTGCATAGACATAAAGATCAGAAAGTCCATGATATGCTAAAAAAAATTCAAGATTGCCTTTTGATTACTAACGTCACAAAATTTGGTTAAAAAAAGTAATATTTGTTGCATTCCAAGAGCTTATTTCTTTGAATACGCGCGTGTTTTTTACAATATTGCGCGATTTCAAAGGGAAAAAAGATGCAGTGCTGCCATCTATGGATTTAGAGGATAAATATATAATTTTTTTTGTTGAACATAATATATTTTTTTTCTTTTTACTGTACTTTAAAATAAATATATTAATAGCCGAAAATAAACAGAAAGCAAGAATAAAATTTTCTATATTTAAAATATACACTTTTATCTATAATATGAAATAATTTAAAAATTTAATAAAAATTTCCTTCACTTAAAAAAAGTGATAGAAATATTGCTTTTTACCCTCAATATTTTTTACTATTTATTTTTTTCTCATTAAGGATTAAAAAGGCAAGAATGAAACTTTCGATATTTAAAATATATACTTTTATCTATAACGCCAAAAGAAAAAAAAGTTAAATTGTCAAAGCTGTCCTTCATGCTTAAATAAGCAATAGAAATATTGCATTTTTACCTCAATTTCTTTTTAATAATTTTTTTCTCATTACGGAATGAAAGTACAATTACTACTTACGACAATCTGTTAATTATTATTCATTCCTAATTATAAATAATTTTTAATATAGTCTTTTCAATACCAATCAGATTTGAAATTTTAAGTATGTAGGCAATACCTCGATTTCGCATCCTCTTTTAATGCAAATTTTAATACTTAAATAAATAATTAATCCTGAAATCTATTATTTTACATTTACTCAAAAATAGATATGATCTGCTTATATACTGATTTTCATTAAAATCTCTGATATGTCTGCCACAGCTGATTTTCTCATTTTGCATGGAATGACCCAAGTGTGATTAACTTGGATTCAAATGCCTTTAAGATAAATGTGTATTCTTTCTAGAATTTTAGAGAATATAAATCAATTTTCCAATTAATTTATTAGAATGAAGGAAATAAGTTAAGAAATGGACAACATTTCATGAATGACCCTCCAAACCAATTAAATAAATATTAGAAAAACTTTGGCAATATATGTGAAAAATGAAAAGGGAGTATACAATTTCAGAATTAAAAATAATCAAATATTCATGCCTGCCATTACTTTGTCTTTGTTAAAATTCTCCTTATTTCTGTCCAGAATTCAAACTGTGTCATCGTGGTAAAAAAGATAATACAACAGTAGTATATGGCACACACTCTGGAACACTTTTCATACTCCACTAAATAGAAATATTTAACGATTTTGAAATATTTTTGATCAAAAATTTGTCTATTAGAATATCGAAAAAAATTTTAGAGAGAGGATGATGATTATAAATAATAGCGTAATCAATTTAGATTAAATAATGATAATTTTTAAATGCTTTAAATTTTGAATAGATAACCAATTCTCTCTTTTTATTAGCAATAATAAATACTATTCTGGATATTTTGATAGTTCGATAAAATTAAAAAAAAATAGTTTGTGTCGAAATGAACACATCTTTGCCAGAAAAGAAATTTGTAGTTAAAACAGATATATTTAGAATTTCCGTAAATATTATTCTGGTGGTTTGATATTATCATAGTTCGATAAATGATCCAGCCGATTATTGTAAGATTTAAAACAAATTGCAGGATTAAGTTTTTTCTACTTCATAATCATAATAGCCGTCATTATTTTTTTCCTTTAAAATGAAAGATATGACCCCCTTCATTCAGTTTTGTTATTGCATTTTCAGATATTTTTCCATGACTCTTTTTAAGAAAATAATCCTTTTCTACATCATTAACTTCTAATCTTGCAATAGTAGTATTTCCAAATTTTGTTTGAATTTTCTTCAACGAAATCAGTTTGTATTTCCCTGTATCTAAATCTTTTAACTTTTGAATGACAGGGAACGATCTGAGACTGTTGAATTCTTCCATTTATTTAGGTATATTTTTTGAAAGACAATTTTTATAGTACAGACATCTGTACATAGAACAACCCGGTCCTAGGATTCTTACGCATCTCGGTACTTCTAAAATTTTTATAGGAATTCCCCATTCTTCAAAGGTAGATTTCGGAAAAACGCCTCCTTTAAAAGCAAATGTCCCTCCGTATATCTGATGCAATTGTATGAAATAATCTTTTACATTGTCGCTACTAATCCATAAGCCTGTATTATCTGAATATCTTTTAAATCTTAAACCATGGATATCGTTAGTACATCTACGGACTATTCCATGGTCTTGATCACCTAATTCATAGTTAGGTGTAAACACAGAAATCGTTTCAACTATTCCTTCTTTTAAATGAACCCAGCTTATTTCTCTCGCTATAGATTTAAAAGGAAGTATAAAACCTTGAACATTTATGATAAGAGTGACATCGTCCATTTATTAGAAAACATTTTTTTATAAATTAAGGATTCGGTTTAAAATCCAAATGGTACAGTATCAAAGTTATCTAAAATTCTTCTTTTATCATATCCAAATATATATCTTTTATTCATTTTATTCACTTTAATATTTCTATCTTTGTGTATCTGAAATTGATTTATTTCTACATCTATATGGTCAATTTCCCCAGTTATTGTTTTCATTCTCTCGGCAAAATTGAGCTTAGTTTCGCTCTCATAGCTCATTTTAAATCCTTTTACTTTTCCTTTTACAGAACCATCGTTCAGAATATAACCATAATCTTTACTTGCTCCAGATATCCACGATTTCATATATTTATCATCTCCTAATTCATCGGTCCACTCTCCTAACATACAACCCGTTTTTACTTTATTGGAGCCATCATCGATATACACAATACTATCTGTATCGTAATACATAACTTTATCTCCTAATTTATCAAGCATTTCATATAATCTTATTCTAGCCGAGCTGGTTGTAAAAGCCGCTATATAAATATTCGTATTAAAGTTATTCTTGACATATTCATCTTTCATCTTATAATCCATTTGCACACACTCATCATTTAAAAATATCATATTCAAGTCTTTAATGCGGTCGTTCAGTATAATTCTATAAAAATCTTTCAATTCTGTTACATTCTCTGTTTGTTTCATATTTTTTCTCTGTCCGAACTTTCCCCATAAAGAGTTTAAACAAATTTTAGATATAAATCTCATTCCTGGGTTTTCTTTGATTTCTCCTAACCTTATACCCAATTTCTTTTCTACGCACCTTTTATATTCTTTTTCAGTTTTGAAATTTTCAGACCATTTATCATCTGTTTCTAATTTGATTTTCAAAAACATTTTAACATAATCCTTAAATAATGTATTAGATTTTTTTTCAAAATGCCAAACTTCATAGATATTTGAAATCTTATAACATTTTTCAATAGCCAGTTCAACTTCGGTAGTTGTCCACGTACCAGTAAAACTTCTCTCCTCATCCGTATGATTACATTCATTATTCCGCATATCATAACATTTTTTACATTGTTTCTTTTCGCATTTTATAGGTTTTGAACATAATTTACACAAACTAAATATTAATTTTTCTCCTTTATAAGGTAAAACAGGATGATAGAGCCTTCTAGGTGGAAGTACTTTGCATTGTATCAACCCATACCAATTTTTATCATATTTTTCCGGATTATAAATCTTTACCGGATGACCAACAGGATAGTAATCAAAGTAATTCACTGTTGGATAAAGTGAACAAACATCGATATATCTACCCTTTTCGATTTCTTTCATTTCGTAGATTAATTTGGTAGGTTCGCACCTACCGCCGGTGAATGCGTTTCTAGGATTTAAAGGTTCTACAAAATCTCTTTTCCATTCATTTTTCATATATTTTTTTTAATTTCTTTGTCACTATCAAAATCGCATTCCCATATTTCAATCAATTCAAATCCTTTATCTTTTATTTTTTTATTTTTTTTTTGAGTTTTTTCATACAAATCTTTCATACATATCTGATTTTGAAGATTGACAGTGGATTCTGTAAAACAGCGAGGACAACCGTGCCAATGACATCCTTGAAACTGATAAACAGTGTTATTATAAAAACCGTCTACTTTATAAGTTTTATCACCTAATTTCAGTTTTTTCTCACCACCGTTTAAAGCATGCTGTATTTTGATATTGTGTTTTTTAGACAGATAGTCTAGCCAAATGAACGATTTCTTACTGAATTGATCCTTTGGAATACACTCCTCATCAATCGCTATTGTATTCAGTTGTGTGAATTTATCTCTATATATAGCTATACAAACGCCTGCTAAAGTGACATACTTAAAAGGATCAATATTAGCAATATTTAGAAATAATCTTCGCAATTCTAAACATCCTTTTCTTAAAATATCAACATCAGATCATCAATATTTTATAATTTCTTTTTGAAAATCAAATGTTTCGCTTTTTACGGATTTATACCATTTATCAAAAGTTTTTCTTTGATCTAAAGTCATAGTATCATAATCATAATAGTATTTTTCAGGATATTTTCCTACATAATTTGATTTTCCTTAGTGTTAAACAAATGAGGAAAATAACCTTTAGCCAATTCCGTTAGTCCAAATGTTTTAGGAAATTTTCTTAACGGAATCAGTGTAAAATTAATAGAATCGACAAACCTTATATTATGTGCGTTTGCTTGCATATATATGAGTTTATTTCCTTGATATATTGTAAACACTTTAATTTTATTTTTAAAGCAGTATTTAGCTAGAAATTGAAAATCGAATCCTTTTCCATAATGCGCTAATGCTGTATAATCGCAATGTTTCTTTTGAAATAACCATTCACAATATTCATTTTCATTCTGAAATATTTTTTTCTTTTCCGTTAAAATCATGATTTATAACTAGATTGACTTGGTGATTTCCTGTCTCTTGCTTCGTTTCAACGTCAAAAAACATATATTTTACTGTAAATTTTGACCTTTTACATTTCTTACACCATTCCTCTCTGTCTTTTATATTTTTAGGACAGATATTTTTACAGGTTCCCCCCTTAGATTCTTTCCAGCGTATACAACATTTATGATCTTCCGAATCCCACTTTCTGCAGTTTTGACATTGTCTTTCTCCACATTTATGATTTTTCGGTTCTCTTTGCCTTCTATCGATATTTCTCTTACATTTTAAACATTTCCACAGTGTTTCACAGACTGGGTGATTTTTATGATTTTCGAAGCACTTTTTTCCTTTAAAAGATCTAAAACAATCATTGCACTGAATATCATCTCCTTCGCAATCACTCTCTTTCCTAAAACATCTATTACATTTTAAAGAACATTTATGTTGATCACTTCTACAATAACTCACTTTACAACAATCACAATAATTATTTTTTCCTAAAAATCCTGTAACAGTCGTAATGACATCAAAATGATTTCTATTTTTTAAAATGTAAACACAATTAGATTTATAGGCACCGCTGTATATTCTTTCGTTAAAATTTTCCCTGCAAAATACAGTTATTTGAATATCTAAAAAATTTTCGAATTGTTTAATATGCTCTAAATTACACATTTCTAATGGAATATCACACATTTCATGCAATTTTATCGCTAAATTTTTTTGTAATTTTCTACCCATTTTTATGTATTTAACATCTAAATCTGCAAGTTTTTCTAGATTCAATTTTTCGCATACAATTTTACGATTTTGAATAGCTAAGGCTGTAACGATGGATCTAGCCAAACAGATATTATCGTCATTTTTAATTTGAATTATACTTTTTTTTATCGACAACATCGTTATCGTTCAGTAATTTCAAATGTTTACCGCCTTTAGGCAAATCAAAGACTGTAAAAATAAAATCACAGTCTTTAATATCCCACTCTCTGTATTCAATTTTATGCGTTAAAACGTCTAAATAGGTGTCATAGGCTCCTTTCCTTGATATCCTTTCAGGGTGAAATGATTGTGTCAAAACGGAATTGTATACAATAATATCGACTATTCCTTCAATTTTCCCAATTGCTCTCCTGAATAAATCTTTTAAGATACTATAATACTGACCCGGTGTGAGTTTGTTTATTTGTCTTATTTTATAAACATATCTATAAGTATTAAATTTTTTTATAATTTTTTTTTTCTTTCTCATCAATTTCGTAATCGGGTCTAAACAGATTTTCCAAATTTGTTTGTAATTTGACTTTCTTTTCTGTCTTTTTGATCAATTTTTCATTTTTATATTTCAAGCCGTAATAATCAAAAAGTTTTTTAAGTTTTGGACGGTTTTTCGGTTCATTTATAAATTGTTTCAATTTTTCATTCAAATCAGGAAATAATTTTTTTAGGTTTACCACTGTTTTTATCTTTTTTTCTTCGTTATTTTTTGGATCAAATTCTTTTGTGTTATTGTTAAATTTTAAATCGAAAGAATCGAATATTTTTTTCAATTTATTTCTTTTTTTAGGATTTTCGATAAATTTTGTCTGTATTTTATTTAAATAATCTGTGACATCTAATTTTAATAAATCTACTAAAACATATTTGTATTCCCCAGTTTCTTTTATATATCTTATTATCAATCTGATTAAATCATCTTTTTTACAATGTTGGTGTTGGTTTATATTTAAAAGTTTTACGACCTGCCTTAATTTTGAAATATGTATTTTTGAAACAGATATCAATCTTAGAGTTTCCTCCATTTATATACAAACATTTTTATAAATACTTTTTGCGACACATTTTTAATAGCGACCACTATCTATAAATGCTCGTTAAATTAGACCACTTTCGGTGGCAGGTAATTTTACATTAAGCGATTTAAAATGAATGTCTTTAAAAGTATGAATTAAATTAAATTGAAGAATTTCTGAAAACAACTATTAAAAAATATATTTCAAAAATAAGATCGTTTACTCAAAAGGACTAATTGCTGTCCATTGAAAGAAATCTGAATTTTTTTCTACAGGTTCGCCATTCAATTTTAAACATTCAAATCGAAATCCGTTTTTATCTATTTCTGTTATTCTAACAAAAAATGGTTCGCTGTATTTACATACAGGCGTTATATGAACATTGGGATGAACATTAAAGGTATGATTCCAATCTACATTTATTCTTTCAGTTGTACAATTACCTGTCAAAATCTTTGTACTTTTTGAATTACCCATTTATTTAGCCTAAAAATCACTGTCATAATCAGGCACTTCTATTTTACCTTTAAATTCTAAATAAAATTTTTCTGATAATTTCTGACATTTGAATATATTTACCCAATGGACTCTATGAGAAAATCGTTCTATAAAGTCTTCTGATAATTTTTGTTTGCAAGATATCCAAAACCAATCGACTCTGTCTTGGAACTTTTCTATAAACGGTTCGGATAAAGTTTGACAGTAAGATATCCAAAACCAATCGACTCTGTCTTGGAACTTTTCTATAAACTGTTCTGATAAAGTTTGTCTTATAGATATATTTAACCAATCCACTCTGTCTTGGAATTTTTCTATAAACGGTTCGGATAAAGTTTGAAATGTAGATATCCCTCTCCAATCGACTCTGTCTTGAAATTTTTCAATAAACGATTCTGACAGTTTTTGATATTCAGATATTAATCTCCAATTAAGCTCATTTTTAAATTTCCTTATAAATTCAGTATGTAATTTGGTAATATTTTTACTCAGATATAACCAATCAATTTTATTTCTATATAATGAAATAAATGTATAATTTTTTTCATTATAGGATAAACTGATAAATAAATCTTTATATTCATTAATTATAGTATCGTCTAATCGTTGAGCCGACACCATTTATACAGAAGAAATTTTATAAACACTTTTTCCCCACGATTCTAATTTTGAAACTATCAACTGAATAATTTCTGAAAATGCAACATTCAATATAATACTTTCAACTAAAAAAATGCGTTCAATTAAAAACACAACATTGACTATAATATTTTCAACTAAAATGCAACAATTAATATAATACTTTCAACTAAAAAATACGTTCAATTTAAAACACAACATTGACTATAATATTTTCAACTAAAATGCAACCTAAAAAATGCATTCAATTTAAAACACAATATAAAATATCATAAATTTATTTTGATGTTCGTTTGATATGATAATTGCTTTTTAAATGTCTCTTTTTATGAGCTAAAGTGTATTTTTTACCACATTCGCAATCAATTTTTTTATTTTTCATAGCTAAATGACAACTTTTGCAATTAGCGTAATGTTCTGTTTTGCCGTAACGAAATCGAGTATAATATTCGTCTAAAGGTTTAGTCATCTGACAATGCTTGCAAATTTTAGACAGCTCCATTTATTAAGAAAAATTTTTTAGAAAGCTATTCCAAATGTCTTCGTTTTTCTTATTAAATTTTACTTTCAAATTATTATCAATATTATAATAATCTAATATTTTCTTTATGAAATATAGGTAATTCATCGACTTTTTATAATACACTAAATCTAAAAATTGAATAAACATTTCTTCAGCTTTATATGGAATATTTAACTTCAATTTCCATTTCAATGCGTTAAAGCGACTTATCCGGGATTTGCGTCTTTCGCTTAAAAAAACATCCATATTTTTATATGTAAAATATCCACCGTCCGAATCGTACATTATTTCACTTTTTTTCATCTGGTCATAAATTTTGAGATATTTTTCGGGTATTTGACATTTGTTTTCTTTGTTAAAAGAATCCATTAAGTTAGAATCAGAATCATCTATTAAAACGTCTTTAAAAAAGTCACAATTCATTTATTTAAACTTATTTTAATGTAATGCATTTAATGATATTTGAAAAAGTCCCGTCTATGCGGGAGTTTTGATGAGTTATTTTAATAACATAATGATATTTGAAAAAGTCCCGTCTATGCGGGAGTTTTGATGAAAGTTCCGTCTATGCGGGTGTTTTGACATTATAGCTTGTTTATATTTTAATATTTGAAAAAGTCCCGTCTATGCGGGAGTTTTGATGAAAGTTACGTCTATGCGGGAGTTTTGACATTATAGCTTGTTTATATTTTAATATTTGAAAAAGTCCCGTCTATGCGGGAGTTTTGATGAAAGTCCCGTCTATGCGGGAGTTTTGATGAGTTATTTTAATAACATAATGATATTTCAAAAACTCCCGTCTATGCGGGAGTTTTGACATTATAGCTTGTTTATATTTTAATATTTGAAAAAGTCCCGTCTATGCGGGAGTTTTGACACTATAGCTTGTTTATATTTTAATATTTGAAAAAGTCCCGTCTATGCGGGACCCAGCTAGAAAAAGTTTGCAAAAAAAGTGTAAAAAAAAGTGCACAAAAAGCGAGCGTATTTGGCACCTCTGCTTATGCATAATGAGTGCACACTGAATTGTGCACAAAAAGTGTACACCTAAATTGTTCACTTTTATACACAATCAGAGGTGCCAAATACGCTCGGATTGTGTGCACTTTTTTGTTTACACTTTTTTTGCATACCTAAATTGTGCACTTTTTATATACAATCAGCGGTGCCAAATACGCTCGGATTTTGTGCACTTTTTTGTTTACACATTTTTTGCATACCTGAGTTGTGCACCTTTTATACACAATTAGTGGTGCCAAATACGCTCAGATTGTGTGCACTTTTTTTTTACACTTTTTTTGCCCATCTAAATTTTATACTTTTTATGCACAATCACAGGTGCCATATACGCTCAGATTTTGTGCACTTTTCTTTTTACACTTTTTTTGCCTATCTAAATTTTACCACAAAAAGGCTTAATTATTGCAGTTCCCGGAACAGATGTCATAAGTTCCCACGGCTGCCACCTTGGAATTTTCTTGGCGTGAAAACCCCTTTTCTGCCAAGTAGTAAATGTCGCCAAGCACCGGTTTATACGCATGTTTCGCTTAACGAAAATAAAATGTAAATAATAAACAAAATTCTCTAAAGTGGCAATCAGTAATCTTGTATGAGCGCTTCGTGCACATTAACTGAAAAAAAACCATCACTGCATTCAGCAGTTCTTCCGGTGTAGCATTCTCAAAATTCAGCAGTTCTCGCTTTCTAGCAATCTCAAAATATAAAAACTCTTAAGGCAGCAGAATATACATAAAAAATGAAACTCGCTAAAGTGGCAATCAGTAATCTTGTATGAGCGCTTCGCACACATTAACCGAAAAAAAAAAAAAAAACATCACTGCATTCAGCAGTTCTCCCGGTGTAGCATTCTTAAGATTCCGAAGTTCTCACTTTCTAGCAATCTCAAAATGTAAAAAACTCTTAAAGCAGCAAAATATACATAAAATTATCAACATACCTTAACAGATATCTGCTTTCTTGAAAGCTCCAGTACGAAATCTTTCTCATAACACCACCATCATTTTCCAAAATAGGCTTATCAATATGCATTGAGACACAATAAACAAACCTACTTTTCTTCTCAAAATTTCCTCATATTTCTTAATTACTTCAGCAAAAGCTTTTAAACAGATTACAGAAACCATATAGTCAGTCAAATACATCCAATAAATTTAACATAAAAATAAAAAGACAGAGCGATACAACACAATATCAAAATCCATCCACAAAATCCACTACTTCTCAGTGGTTGCCAGAACACAACACATCAGAATACATATGTCACACGGGGTTCCACATATCGAGGTTGCCATATTTTAAACACCGCCAACACACCAACAAAAATTCGACAAACAATTCAAAACAACGGCTGAGGGAACATAAGGCATCTAAGCCCAGTTCAGTTCCCTTAACCAGAAACGTACCATCTGTGAGATGGTTTCGTCGATATATCTGCCCTTAATATTTTCGCACTCCGGCATTCAAAACTTATTTTTATGCTGTTATATTAAAAAATTGCTCCTATTAATGCATTACTATTAAAGATTAAATGTTTAAGTTCACTATTTGATAAATTATTAAGTGGTATGTTTGTGCACGGGATTTTCACATTTCCGGTTAAGGGTTAAACATATTGCTATCACATACATAATTCACACTGCAATATCAATACCGCAAAATCAATAATAAGACCAAAAAAAAGCATAAATTTATTGGTGTACCTGTAATGGAACAGTGGCACAACAGAGAGCTGAGCAATATTCTTATGAAATTTTTTTAAAAAAAAGATGTTTCTATAAATATAACCTAAAATTGAACCTTATAACATACTGTGAAGCTATATTTTAAATTTTAAAACATTATGATGAATTCTTCACAATTTTTTAATTTCTAATTACAGCTGAAGGAAGGTTAAATGCTTGCAATATTTGGTACTTTATTTCGGTTAGCCGGGCGCCAATGTTATAGATACATATATAAGTCTATATACATGTTTATATAAATATATATACTACATATATATGTATATAGGTGATATAGACAATATATGTATATATAACACTGGCGCTCGGCTAAACTAAAACTACCTAATATTTTTACGAGTGGTGCACCAAGTACTCCTGTGAGTACCAAGTAATTGTGTGCAAGAAAAAAGCACGTATGTGCACATGATGTGAGCTTAGGGGTAATACTCCTATGTGTGCATGTGTTTATAAATACACATAAACATTCATCATGAATCAGGATTGCAAAAAAGCCGGCTAAAATTAAAAAAAGCCACGCCGGCAGCTCTTTTATTGTATTTAAACGGCTTTTTTTGGCCAAAATTGGCCATAATTGGCTTTACAATGAAGCATTGTAATTATAAACTACATATTTTAAAGTGTTTTTAATTAAGAGGACAATAGTTACTTAGTTACATGTTTCATTAATTAATTTTAAGAGCTATTAATATACAAGTCTTATTTTATTTCTAATAAACATTTAAAATTATACATAGTCATATAATAAAAACATCATTTCTCACTATTAAAAAAACATTATGAATAGCATATGCATGAATATGCTTAACAACAAGCATTTCGAAAATTTATTTAGAGAAATTTTATTTATTTATTTATTTTCTTGTTTAAATGCTCTTTTTTTTATACACTTATGTACCTAACTCTTCTCAAATATTATATCCTTTCTAATTTTTCTTTTAACATTTATAAGTTAACTCTCCATATGGACACATAAGAATGTTTCCATTTTGATGTGCTACATTTTGTCATTGTTTAATTAAATATGATCTTTAAAATGTGTAGTATATGTGGAGCTACATAATGTAATATAAAATTTCAAAACACCAGTTTGGAGTCTAACTTAATATTCTTTTCATATATTTATATATATATATATATTTTTCTTTTTTCAGACATAATGCTTTCACAGTTGCCTTCTAGCAGTTGAAGACCTAGTTATTTGACAAAATTTAATAGAAATTTATAATTTTCTTAGTAGAAAATATTTAATTATTATAAATTAAGTATTATAAGTATTTTAAGTATTATAAATTAAATATTTTAAGTATTATAAATTAATTGATCCAAACTTAAAACAAATTAGCTGTAAACAAAATTTTAAAAATAAAAACCGGCTTTTTTCAATAAAAGCCGGCTTTTTTTAAGTGGCTAAAACCAAAAAAAGCCAGCCGGCTTTTTTTGGCCTGGCTAAAAGAGGGCAACCCTGTCATGAACATATAATATTTTTTTTAATTAACTTCAATTCAAAGTTTAATTTACTGTATACCTTTTGAAGATAATTTTTGTAAATTTCCATGCCCTATAAAAAAACCTTTGGGATATTTAGACACCTGATCGACAAAACTCACAATTTTTCCAAAGCCAATCGATAAAATTCCAATTTTTCCGCACCCAATTGACAAAATTCGCTATTTTTTCACACCAGACTGACAGAATTTACTATTTTTCTACACCCGATAATACACAAAATTCCCTTTTTTCCGTGCCTGATCGACAAAGTTCGCTATTTTTCCGTGAATCAACGAAATTTCTGATTATTCCACTCGTAATCGACAAAATTCATAATTTTCTACACCTGTACAACAAAATTTCCTTTTTTTCCAGCGCTTGATCAACGTAGTTCACTATTTTTCCGTGAATCAACGAAATTTGAGATTTTCCCGCACTTTATCGACAAAATTCGCACTTTTTCTATGCCCGATCAAACAAATTCACGATTTTTCTACGCCAGATTGACAAATTTCGCTATTTTTTCACACCTTATTGACAAAATTCACTATTTTTCGACACCCAATCAACAAAATTCCCTTTTTTTCACACCTGATCAACAAAACTCTCCTTTTCCCCACACCTGATCGACGAAGTTTGCTATTTTTTCGTGATTCAATGAAATTTTGAGATTTTTTCCATTCCGAATCGATAAAATTCACGATTTTCTACACCCTTTCAACAAAATTCCCTTTTTTTCCACACCCGTTCAACAAAATTCCCCTTTTCTGCCGCGCCTGATCGACGAAGTTCGCTATTTTTCTGTGTATCAACGAAATTTGAGATTTTTCCGCACATTATCGACAAAATTCACACTTTTTCTATGCCCGATCAAACAAATTTGCGATTTTTCTACGCCGGATTGACAAGTTTCGCAATCTTTTCATACCCGACCAGCGAAATTCGCTATTTTTTCGCACCCAATTGACAAAATTCACTATTTTTCAACACCCAATCCACAAGATTCCCTTTTTTACACACATGATCAACAAAATTCCCCTTTTTTCCCGCGCCTGCGATTGAAGAAGTTTGCTATTTTTTCGTGAATCAATGAAATTTGAGATTTTTCCGTACATTATCGACAAAATTCACACTTTTTCTATGCCCGATCAAACAAATTCGTGATTTTTCTACGCCGGATTGGCAAGTTTCGCAATCTTTTCATACACGACCAGCGAAATTCGCTATTTTTTCACACCCAATTGACAGAATTCGCTATTTTTCGACACCCAATGTCATGAACATATATATTTTTTTAATTAACTTCAAATTTTAATTTACTGTATACCTTTTGAAGACAATTTTTGTAAATTTCCATGGCCTATAAAAAAAACTTTGCGATATTTAGACACCTGATTGACAAAATTCACAATTTTTCCAAAGCCAATCGATAAAATTCCAATTTTTCCGCACCCAATTGACAAAATTCGCTATCTTTTCACACCCAACTGACAAAATTTACTATTTTTCTACACCCGATAAAACACAAAATTCCCTTTTTTCCGTCCCTGATCGACGAAGTTCGTTATTTTTCCGTGAATCAACAAAATTTGAGATTTTTCCACTCCTAATCGACAAAATTCATAATTTTCTACACCTGTTGAACAAAATTTTCTTTTTTTCCATATCCATTCAACAAAATTCCCCTTTTTTCCTGCGCCTGATGAACGTGTAATTCACTATTTTTCAGTGAATCAACGAAATTTGAGATTTTTCCGCACATTATCGACAAAACTCGCACTTTTTCTATGCCCGATCAAACAAATTCGCAATTTTTCTATGCTGGATTGACAAGTTTCGCAATCTTTTCATACCCGACCAGTGAAATTCGCTATTTTTTCACACCTTATTGACAAAATTCACTATTTTTCGACACCCAATCAACAAAATTCCCTTTTTTTCACACCTGATCAACAAAACTCTCCTTTTCCCCGCACCTGTTCGACGAAGTTTGCTATTTTTCAGTGAAACAACGAAATTTGAGATTTTTCCGCACATTATCGACAAAACTTGCACTTTTTCTATGCCCGATCAAACAAATTCACAATTTTTCTATGCTGGATTGACAAGTTTCGCAATCTTTTCATACCCGACCAGCGAAATTCGCTATTTTTTCACACCCAGTTGATAAAATTCACTATTTTTCGACACCCAATCCACAAAATTCCCTTTTTTACACACATGATCAATAAAATTCCCCTTTTTTTCCACGCATTATTGAAGAAGTTTGCTATTTTTTCGTGAATCAATGAAATTTGAGATTTTTCTGTACATTATCGACAAAATTCACACTTTTTCCATGCCCGATCAAACAAATTCACGATTTTTCTACGCCAGATTGACAAATTTCGCTATCTTTTCATACCCGACCAGTGAAATTCGCTATTTTTTCACACCTTATTGACAAAATTCACTATTTTTCGATACCCAATGAACAAAATTCCCTTTTTTTCACACCTGATCAACAAAACTCTCCTTTTTTCCCGCACTTGATCGACGAAGTTTGCTATTTTTTCGTGATTCAATGAAATTTTGAGATTTTTTCCATTCCTAATCAACAAAATTCATGATTTTCTACACCCTTTCAACAAAATTCCCTTTTTTTCCCACACCCGTTCAACAAAATTCCCCTTTTCTGCCGCGCCTGATCCACGAAGTTCGCTATTTTTCCGTGAATCAACGAAATTTGAGATTTTTCCACTCCTAATCGACAAAATTCATAATTTTCTACACCTGTTCAACAAAATTTCCTTTTTTCCATATCCATTCAACAAAATTCCCCTTTTTCCTGCGTCAGATCAACGTAGTTCACTATTTTTCAGTGAAACAACGAAATTTGAGATTTTTCCGCACATTATCGACAAAACTCGCACTTTTTCTATGCCCGATCAAACAAATTCACAATTTTTCTATGCTGGATTGACAAGTTTCGCAATTTTTTCATACCCGACCAGCGAAATTCGCTATTTTTTCACACACAGTTGATAAAATTCACTATTTTTCGACACCCAATCCACAAAATTCCCTTTTTTACACACAGGATCAATAAAATTCCCCTTTTTTTCCACGCATTATTGAAGAAGTTTGCTATTTTTTCGTGAATCAACGAAATTTGAGATTTTTCTGTACATTATCGACAAAATTCACACTTTTTCCATGCCCGATCAAACAAATTCGTGATTTTTCTACGCCAGTTTGACCAATTTCGCTATCTTTTCATACCCGACCAGTGAAATTCGCTATTTTCACACCTTATTGACAAAATTCACTATTTTTCGATACCCAATCAACAAAATTCCCTTTTTTTCACACCTGATCAACAAAACTCTCCTTTTTTCCCGCACTTGATCGACGAAGTTTGCTATTTTTTCGTGATTCAATGAAATTTTGAGATTTTTTCCATTCCTAATCAACAAAATTCATGATTTTCTACACCCTTTCAACAAAATTCCCTTTTTTTCCCACACCCGTTCAACAAAATTCCCCTTTTCTGCCGCGCCTGATCGACGAAGTTCGCTATTTTTCCGTGAATCAGCGAAATTTGAGATTTTTCCACTCCTAATCGACAAAATTCATAATTTTCTACACCTGTTCAACAAAATTTCCTTTTTTCCATATCCATTCAACAAAATTCCCCTTTTTCCTGCGTCTGATCAACGTAGTTCACTATTTTTCAGTGAAACAACGAAATTTGAGATTTTTCCGCACATTATCGACAAAACTCGCACTTTTTCTATGCCCGATCAAACAAATTCACAATTTTTCTATGCTGGATTGACAAGTTTCGCAATCTTTTCATACCCGACCAGCGAAATTCGCTGTTTTTTCACACCCAGTTGATAAAATTCACTATTTTTCGACACCCAATCCACAAAATTCCCTTTTTTACACACAGGATCAATAAAATTCCCCTTTTTTTCCACGCATTATTGAAGAAGTTTGCTATTTTTTCGTGAATCAACGAAATTTGAGATTTTTCTGTACATTATCGACAAAATTCACACTTTTTCCATGCCCGATCAAACAAATTCGTGATTTTTCTACGCCAGTTTGACAAATTTCGCTATCTTTTCATACCCGACCAGTGAAATTCGCTATTTTCACACCTTATTGACAAAATTCACTATTTTTCGATACCCAATCAACAAAATTCCCTTTTTTTCACACCTGATCAACAAAACTCTCCTTTTTTCCCGCACTTGATCGACGAAGTTTGCTATTTTTTCGTGATTCAATGAAATTTTGAGATTTTTTCCATTCCTAATCAACAAAATTCATGATTTTCTACACCCTTTCAACAAAATTCCCTTTTTTTTCCCACACCCGTTCAACAAAATTCCCCTTTTCTGCCGCGCCTGATCGACGAAGTTCGCTATTTTTCCGTGAATCAGCGAAATTTGAGATTTTTCCACTCCTAATCGACAAAATTCATAATTTTCTACACCTGTTCAACAAAATTTCCTTTTTTCCATATCCATTCAACAAAATTCCCCTTTTTCCTGCGTCTGATCAACGTAGTTCACTATTTTTCAGTGAAACAACGAAATTTGAGATTTTTCCGCACATTATCGACAAAACTCGCACTTTTTCTATGCCCGATCAAACAAATTCACAATTTTTCTATGCTGGATTGACAAGTTTCGCAATCTTTTCATACCCGACCAGCGAAATTCGCTGTTTTTTCACACCCAGTTGATAAAATTCACTATTTTTCGACACCCAATCCACAAAATTCCCTTTTTTACACACAGGATCAATAAAATTCCCCTTTTTTTCCACGCATTATTGAAGAAGTTTGCTATTTTTTCGTGAATCAACGAAATTTGAGATTTTTCTGTACATTATCGACAAAATTCACACTTTTTCCATGCCCGATCAAACAAATTCGTGATTTTTCTACGCCAGATTGAGAAATTTCGCTATCTTTTCATACCCGACCAGTGAAATTCGCTATTTTCACACCTTATTGACAAAATTCACTATTTTTCGATACCCAATCAACAAAATTCCCTTTTTTTCACACCTGATCAACAAAACTCTCCTTTTTTCCCGCACTTGATCGACGAAGTTTGCTATTTTTTCGTGATTCAATGAAATTTTGAGATTTTTTCCATTCCTAATCAACAAAATTCATGATTTTCTACACCCTTTCAACAAAATTCCCTTTTTTTCCCACACCCGTTCAACAAAATTCCCCTTTTCTGCCGCGCCTGATCGACGAAGTTCGCTATTTTTCCGTGAATCAACGAAATTTGAGATTTTTCCACTCCTAATCGACAAAATTCATAATTTTCTACACCTGTTCAACAAAATTTCCTTTTTTCCATATCCATTCAACAAAATTCCCCTTTTTCCTGCGTCTGATCAACGTAGTTCACTATTTTTCAGTGAAACAACGAAATTTGAGATTTTTCCGCACATTATCGACAAAACTCGCACTTTTTCTATGCCCGATCAAACAAATTCACAATTTTTCTATGCTGGATTGACAAGTTTCGCAATCCTTTCATATCCGACCAGCGAAATTCGCTATTTTTTCACACCCAGTTGATAAAATTCACTATTTTTCGACACCCAATCCACAAAATTCCCTTTTTTACACACACTGTCAATAAAATTCCCCCTTTTTTCCACGCATTATTGAAGAAGTTTGCTATTTTTTCGTGAATCAACGAAATTTGAGATTTCTCTGTACATTATCGACAAAATTCACACTTTTTCCATGCCCGATCAAACAAATTAGTGATTTTTCTACGCCAGATTGACAAATTTCGCTATCTTTTCATACCCGACCAGTGAAATTCGCTATTTTTTCACACCTTATTGACAAAATTCACTATTTTTCGATACCCAATCAACAAAATTCCCTTTTTTTCACACCTGATCAACAAAACTCTCCTTTTTTCCCGCACTTGATCGACGAAGTTTGCTATTTTTTCGTGATTCAATGAAATTTTGAGATTTTTTCCATTCCTAATCAACAAAATTCATGATTTTCTACACCCTTTCAACAAAATTCCCTTTTTTCCACACCCGTTCAACAAAATTCCCCTTTTCTGCCGCGCCTGATCGACGAAGTTCGCTATTTTTCCGTGAATCAACGAAATTTGAGATTTTTCCTCTCCTAATCGACAAAATTCATAATTTTCTACACCTGTTCAACAAAATTTCCTTTTTTTCCATATCCATTCAACAAAATTCCCCTTTTTCCTGCGTCTGATCAACGTAGTTCACTATTTTTCAGTGAAACAACGAAATTTGAGATTTTTCAGCACATTATCGACAAAACTCGCACTTTTTCTATGCCGGATCAAACAAATTCGCGATTTTTCTACGCCAGATTGACAAATTTCGCTATCTTTTCATACCCGACCAGTGAAATTCGCTATTTTTTCACACCTTATTGACAAAATTCACTATTTTTCGACACCCAATCAACAAAATTCCCTTTTTTTCACACCTGATCAACAAAACTCTCTTTTTCCCCGCACCTGTTCGACGAAGTTTGCTATTTTTTCGTGATTCAATGAAATTTTGACATTTTCTCCATTCCTAATCGACAAAATTCACGATTTTCTACACCCTTTCAACAAAATTCCCTTTTTTTCCACACCCGTTCAACAATATTCCCCTTTTCTGCCGTGCCTAATCGACGAAGTTCGCTATTTTTCTGTGAATCAACGAAATTTGAGATTTTTCCACACATTATCGACAAAATTCACACTTTTTCTATGCCCGATCAAACAAATTCGCAATTTTTCTACGCCGGATTGACAAGTTTCACAATCTTTTCATACCCGACCAGCGAAATTCGCTATTTTTTCACATCCAATTGACAGAATTCGCTGTTTTTCGACACCTGATCAACAAAATTTCCTTTTTTTCTGCACCTGATTGACGAAGTTTGCTATTTTTCAGTGAAACAACGAAATTTGAGATTTTTCCGCACATTATCGACAAAACTCGCACTTTTTCTATGCCCGATCAAACAAATTCGCGATTTTTCTATGCCAGATTGACAAATTTCGCTATCTTTTCATACCCGACCAGTGAAATTCGCTATTTTTTCACACCTTATTGACAAAATTCACTATTTTTCGATACCCAATGAACAAAATTCCCTTTTTTTCACACCTGATCAACAAAACTCTCCTTTTTTCCCGCACTTGATCGACGAAGTTTGCTATTTTTTCGTGATTCAATGAAATTTTGAGATTTTTTCCATTCCTAATCAACAAAATTCATGATTTTCTACACCCTTTCAACAAAATTCCCTTTTTTTCCCACACCCGTTCAACAAAATTCCCCTTTTCTGCCGCGCCTGATCCACGAAGTTCGCTATTTTTCCGTGAATCAACGAAATTTGAGATTTTTCCACTCCTAATCGACAAAATTCATAATTTTCTACACCTGTTCAACAAAATTTCCTTTTTTCCATATCCATTCAACAAAATTCCCCTTTTTCCTGCGTCAGATCAACGTAGTTCACTATTTTTCAGTGAAACAACGAAATTTGAGATTTTTCCGCACATTATCGACAAAACTCGCACTTTTTCTATGCCCGATCAAACAAATTCACAATTTTTCTATGCTGGATTGACAAGTTTCGCAATTTTTTCATACCCGACCAGCGAAATTCGCTATTTTTTCACACACAGTTGATAAAATTCACTATTTTTCGACACCCAATCCACAAAATTCCCTTTTTTACACACAGGATCAATAAAATTCCCCTTTTTTTCCACGCATTATTGAAGAAGTTTGCTATTTTTTCGTGAATCAACGAAATTTGAGATTTTTCTGTACATTATCGACAAAATTCACACTTTTTCCATGCCCGATCAAACAAATTCGTGATTTTTCTACGCCAGTTTGACCAATTTCGCTATCTTTTCATACCCGACCAGTGAAATTCGCTATTTTCACACCTTATTGACAAAATTCACTATTTTTCGATACCCAATCAACAAAATTCCCTTTTTTTCACACCTGATCAACAAAACTCTCCTTTTTTCCCGCACTTGATCGACGAAGTTTGCTATTTTTTCGTGATTCAATGAAATTTTGAGATTTTTTCCATTCCTAATCAACAAAATTCATGATTTTCTACACCCTTTCAACAAAATTCCCTTTTTTTCCCACACCCGTTCAACAAAATTCCCCTTTTCTGCCGCGCCTGATCGACGAAGTTCGCTATTTTTCCGTGAATCAGCGAAATTTGAGATTTTTCCACTCCTAATCGACAAAATTCATAATTTTCTACACCTGTTCAACAAAATTTCCTTTTTTCCATATCCATTCAACAAAATTCCCCTTTTTCCTGCGTCTGATCAACGTAGTTCACTATTTTTCAGTGAAACAACGAAATTTGAGATTTTTCCGCACATTATCGACAAAACTCGCACTTTTTCTATGCCCGATCAAACAAATTCACAATTTTTCTATGCTGGATTGACAAGTTTCGCAATCTTTTCATACCCGACCAGCGAAATTCGCTGTTTTTTCACACCCAGTTGATAAAATTCACTATTTTTCGACACCCAATCCACAAAATTCCCTTTTTTACACACAGGATCAATAAAATTCCCCTTTTTTTCCACGCATTATTGAAGAAGTTTGCTATTTTTTCGTGAATCAACGAAATTTGAGATTTTTCTGTACATTATCGACAAAATTCACACTTTTTCCATGCCCGATCAAACAAATTCGTGATTTTTCTACGCCAGTTTGACAAATTTCGCTATCTTTTCATACCCGACCAGTGAAATTCGCTATTTTCACACCTTATTGACAAAATTCACTATTTTTCGATACCCAATCAACAAAATTCCCTTTTTTTCACACCTGATCAACAAAACTCTCCTTTTTTCCCGCACTTGATCGACGAAGTTTGCTATTTTTTCGTGATTCAATGAAATTTTGAGATTTTTTCCATTCCTAATCAACAAAATTCATGATTTTCTACACCCTTTCAACAAAATTCCCTTTTTTTTCCCACACCCGTTCAACAAAATTCCCCTTTTCTGCCGCGCCTGATCGACGAAGTTCGCTATTTTTCCGTGAATCAGCGAAATTTGAGATTTTTCCACTCCTAATCGACAAAATTCATAATTTTCTACACCTGTTCAACAAAATTTCCTTTTTTCCATATCCATTCAACAAAATTCCCCTTTTTCCTGCGTCTGATCAACGTAGTTCACTATTTTTCAGTGAAACAACGAAATTTGAGATTTTTCCGCACATTATCGACAAAACTCGCACTTTTTCTATGCCCGATCAAACAAATTCACAATTTTTCTATGCTGGATTGACAAGTTTCGCAATCTTTTCATACCCGACCAGCGAAATTCGCTGTTTTTTCACACCCAGTTGATAAAATTCACTATTTTTCGACACCCAATCCACAAAATTCCCTTTTTTACACACAGGATCAATAAAATTCCCCTTTTTTTCCACGCATTATTGAAGAAGTTTGCTATTTTTTCGTGAATCAACGAAATTTGAGATTTTTCTGTACATTATCGACAAAATTCACACTTTTTCCATGCCCGATCAAACAAATTCGTGATTTTTCTACGCCAGATTGAGAAATTTCGCTATCTTTTCATACCCGACCAGTGAAATTCGCTATTTTCACACCTTATTGACAAAATTCACTATTTTTCGATACCCAATCAACAAAATTCCCTTTTTTTCACACCTGATCAACAAAACTCTCCTTTTTTCCCGCACTTGATCGACGAAGTTTGCTATTTTTTCGTGATTCAATGAAATTTTGAGATTTTTTCCATTCCTAATCAACAAAATTCATGATTTTCTACACCCTTTCAACAAAATTCCCTTTTTTTCCCACACCCGTTCAACAAAATTCCCCTTTTCTGCCGCGCCTGATCGACGAAGTTCGCTATTTTTCCGTGAATCAACGAAATTTGAGATTTTTCCACTCCTAATCGACAAAATTCATAATTTTCTACACCTGTTCAACAAAATTTCCTTTTTTCCATATCCATTCAACAAAATTCCCCTTTTTCCTGCGTCTGATCAACGTAGTTCACTATTTTTCAGTGAAACAACGAAATTTGAGATTTTTCCGCACATTATCGACAAAACTCGCACTTTTTCTATGCCCGATCAAACAAATTCACAATTTTTCTATGCTGGATTGACAAGTTTCGCAATCCTTTCATATCCGACCAGCGAAATTCGCTATTTTTTCACACCCAGTTGATAAAATTCACTATTTTTCGACACCCAATCCACAAAATTCCCTTTTTTACACACACTGTCAATAAAATTCCCCCTTTTTTCCACGCATTATTGAAGAAGTTTGCTATTTTTTCGTGAATCAACGAAATTTGAGATTTCTCTGTACATTATCGACAAAATTCACACTTTTTCCATGCCCGATCAAACAAATTAGTGATTTTTCTACGCCAGATTGACAAATTTCGCTATCTTTTCATACCCGACCAGTGAAATTCGCTATTTTTTCACACCTTATTGACAAAATTCACTATTTTTCGATACCCAATCAACAAAATTCCCTTTTTTTCACACCTGATCAACAAAACTCTCCTTTTTTCCCGCACTTGATCGACGAAGTTTGCTATTTTTTCGTGATTCAATGAAATTTTGAGATTTTTTCCATTCCTAATCAACAAAATTCATGATTTTCTACACCCTTTCAACAAAATTCCCTTTTTTCCACACCCGTTCAACAAAATTCCCCTTTTCTGCCGCGCCTGATCGACGAAGTTCGCTATTTTTCCGTGAATCAACGAAATTTGAGATTTTTCCTCTCCTAATCGACAAAATTCATAATTTTCTACACCTGTTCAACAAAATTTCCTTTTTTTCCATATCCATTCAACAAAATTCCCCTTTTTCCTGCGTCTGATCAACGTAGTTCACTATTTTTCAGTGAAACAACGAAATTTGAGATTTTTCAGCACATTATCGACAAAACTCGCACTTTTTCTATGCCGGATCAAACAAATTCGCGATTTTTCTACGCCAGATTGACAAATTTCGCTATCTTTTCATACCCGACCAGTGAAATTCGCTATTTTTTCACACCTTATTGACAAAATTCACTATTTTTCGACACCCAATCAACAAAATTCCCTTTTTTTCACACCTGATCAACAAAACTCTCTTTTTCCCCGCACCTGTTCGACGAAGTTTGCTATTTTTTCGTGATTCAATGAAATTTTGACATTTTCTCCATTCCTAATCGACAAAATTCACGATTTTCTACACCCTTTCAACAAAATTCCCTTTTTTTCCACACCCGTTCAACAATATTCCCCTTTTCTGCCGTGCCTAATCGACGAAGTTCGCTATTTTTCTGTGAATCAACGAAATTTGAGATTTTTCCACACATTATCGACAAAATTCACACTTTTTCTATGCCCGATCAAACAAATTCGCAATTTTTCTACGCCGGATTGACAAGTTTCACAATCTTTTCATACCCGACCAGCGAAATTCGCTATTTTTTCACATCCAATTGACAGAATTCGCTGTTTTTCGACACCTGATCAACAAAATTTCCTTTTTTTCTGCACCTGATTGACGAAGTTTGCTATTTTTCAGTGAAACAACGAAATTTGAGATTTTTCCGCACATTATCGACAAAACTCGCACTTTTTCTATGCCCGATCAAACAAATTCGCGATTTTTCTATGCCAGATTGACAAATTTCGCTATCTTTTCATACCCGACCAGTGAAATTCGCTATTTTTTCACACCTTATTGACAAAATTCACTATTTTTCGCCACCCAATCAACAAAATTCCCTTTTTTTCATACCTGATCAACAAAACTCTCCTTTTCCCCGCACCTGTTCGACGAAGTTTGCTATTTTTTCGTGATTCAATGAAATTTTGACATTTTCTCCATTCCTAATCGACAAAATTCACGATTTTCTACACCCTTTCAACAAAATTCCCTTTTTTCCACACCCGTTCAACAATATTCCCCTTTTCTGCCGCGCCTGATCGACGAAGTTCGCTATTTTCCCGTGAATCAACGAAATTTGAGATTTTTCCGCACATTATCGACAAAATTCACACTTTTTCTATGCCCGATCAAACAAATTCGCAATTTTTCTACGCCGGATTGACAAGTTTCACAATCTTTTCATACCCGACCAGCGAAATTCGCTATTTTTTCACACCCAATTGACAGAATTCGCTATTTTTCGACACCTGATCAACAAAATTTCCTTTTTTTCTGCACCTGATCGACGAAGTTTGCCATTTTTCAGTGAAACAACGAAATTTGAGATTTTTCCGCACATTATCGACAAAACTCGCACTTTTTCTATACCCGATCAAACAAATTCGTGATTTTTCTACGCCAGATTGACAAATTTCGCTATCTTTTCATACCCGAACAGTGAAATTCGCTATTTTTTCACACCTTATTGACAAAATTCACTATTTTTCGACACCCAATCAACAAAATTCCCTTTTTTTCATACCTGATCAACAAAACTCTCCTTTTCCCCGCACCTGTTCGACGAAGTTTGCTATTTTTTCGTGATTCAATGAAATTTCCTCCATTCCTAATCGACAAAATTCACGATTTTCTACACCCTTTCAACAAAATTCCCTTTTTTTCCACACCCGTTCAACAATATTCCCCTTTTCTGCCGCGCCTGATCGACGAAGTTCGCTATTTTTCCATGAATCAACGAAATTTGAGATTTTTCCGCACATTATCGACAAAATTCACACCTTTTTCTATGCCCGATCAAACAAATTCGCAATTTTTCTACGCCGGATTGACAAGTTTCACAATCTTTTCATACCCGACCAGCGAAATTCGCTATTTTTTCCACAACCAATTGACAGAATTCGCTATTTTTCGACACCTGATCAACAAAATTTCCTTTTTTTCTGCACCTGATCGACGAAGTTTGCTATTTTTCAGTGAAACAACGAAATTTGAGATTTTTCCGCACATTATCGACAAAACTCGCACTTTTTCTATGCCCGATCAATCAAATTCGTGATTTTTCTACGCCAGATTGACAAATTTCGCTATCTTTTCATACCCGACCAGTGAAATTCGCTATTTTTTCACACCTTATTGACAAAATTCACTATTTTTCGACACCCAATCAACAAAATTCCCTTTTTTCATACCTGATCAACAAAACTCTCCTTTTCCCCGCACCTGTTCGACGAAGTTTGCTATTTTTTCGTGATTCAATGAAATTTCCTCCATTCCTAATCGACAAAATTCACGATTTTCTACACCCTTTCAACAAAATTCCCTTTTTTTCCACACCCGTTCAACAATATTCCCCTTTTCTGCCGCGCCTGATCGACGAAGTTCGCTATTTTTCCGTGAATCAACGAAATTTGAGATTTTTCCGCACATTATCGACAAAATTCACACCTTTTTCTATGCCCGATCAAAAAAATTCGCAATTTTTCTACGCCGGATTGACAAGTTTCACAATCTTTTCAAACCCGACCAGCGAAATTCGCTATTTTTTCACAACCAATTGACAGAATTCGCTATTTTTCGACACCTGATCAACAAAATTTCCTTTTTTTCTGCACCTGATCGACGAAGTTTGTTATTTTTCCATGAATCAACGAAATTTGAGATTTTACCACTGCTAATCGACAAAATTCACGATTTTCTACACCCGTTCAACAAAATTCACTTTTTTCCCACATCCGTTCAACGAAATTCCCCTTTTTTTCCTGTTCTTGATCGACAAAGTTCACTATTTTTCCATGAATCAAAGAAATTTGAGATTTTTCCGCACATTATCAACAACCATTACAAGAGAAGACATGGCACGTTGTTGCAGATCTGCAACAAACAAAAGTTTACGCTTATTTTATATATATTATAAATTTCTTAGCTCGAAAATGGTCTTTAAATAAAGAATTTAAACTTACCTTTGTAAACAATATACTTGTCTGCAGACTTTTTTAACTCCACTATTTCAAAGCTTAATTCAACAAAAATCACATTTAGCTGATCAAGCGATAAATGAATCTTTGGCGTGAAAAAAAAAAATAAATATTCGCCATCTGTTGCGGATTTAATGACATAATTATACTACTAGCAGTGTAGTAGAATAACAACATTCAACAAAATCGTGTTTTGATGTTTACTGTCAAAATATCATTGACTTTTGGGGTATGTTGCAGATCTGCAACACGGTGATACAAAGGGTTAATTTCTTTAGGCAAGTAGGTACCTATTTTAGTTATAAACACAGTTTTGATGGGAACTGTCTGACCTTCTATCTTCGTAATAAATCGATGAGTTTCCAAGCTTTATATTCCAACATCTTGCAGGTCTGCCGTTATTTCTTCACACGATACATCTGTGGGGATGCCATGCAGCAGGAACCATGTGGTAATGCTTTCTTGTTGGAGAACAGGTGATACCGGTATTTCTTCCAATTCTTGGATGTCTAAGATTTGTTGCGCTGTTTCTAGAGAGCTTGTCGTTGCTAAGATTTTCCCTCGCCAGGTTAGTTTCAACTCATTAATTTGCTCATGACTGAATAATTTCTTGAATTCCGTTCTTTAGACGACGCGGGTGTATGCTTGGGAGAGACCCATTTGCTTCCAAAAAGATTATAGGGTACTTTTCAGTTAGCCGGGCGCCAGTGTTATGTACACATAAATATATGTATATACACATGTATGTATACATATATATATGCACATGTATGTATATACATATATTGTATATATACACATATATCCACATATATGTATATCTATACATATGTATATATACATGTATACATAATATTAGCACCCGGCTAACGGAAAAGTACCGATTTTAATTTCCTCGTACATATCACTCTGCAGCACTTGTATTCAGGCCCTGTATACGGAATAGGCCCATGAAGCCCGTGCTTACCCACTGAGATACGATAGGGCCCCCAATTTTACTTTTCAAAACTAATTATTAGAAAAAAGAAACTCAATCAGGGTAAAAAATGCATTATTTTTCTTTTGAAATTTTTTTGTTCTTACTATGAGGCAATTTGTAAATCACAAAAGATATTTTGAAGTTGAAATATCCTCAACTGTGGTTCCATATTTGTCATTTACAAAATAAATTGGTTATTTACAATTAAAAATATAATAAAATACTTTTTCATAGTATGTATATATAGGTAGTTAGTTTTAGTTTAATATTAAGTGTTATTTACTTTAAACTTTGATGGTAAAATTTCAAATTATTTAAGCATACGAAAAAGGGATTTAGTAAATAAAAAAGCAATTTGTAGAGTAATAGGGGGCCCTGTGTGACGTCGGGCTTCCCCTACTTCCAAGTGTTAAGCGGGCCCTGCTTGTATTATTTCCTTTGGTGAGATATCCAAATAATAAACGTTGTTTTCCTGAACTGAAGATACGCCGTTTACGGTGTCATCCTCCATCTTGCTGTCGTTCATTTCTCCATTATTCTCAGCGAGGGCATTTGAATCCATTGCATTTTCTTCACTTTCATTTTTAGAAGATATCAATCCCTTTTTCCTCGTATTAGGCTTTATCCTTTTTGAAGTCCAAGTTTTACTCTTATTTCTTACAAATTTCGCTACTAAAAACGCCGGCCACGCAGCTCGATGCATGTAAACACAAGGAAAGGAGTGTTGAGTTGAATTGCAGCTACACATGCGAAAATAAAAATCAAGGCCGTGATCGAGATAGATTTTCGCTGTTAGCGAAACTAGATCCACTAATCAGAAGCCTGTATTTTTGCGACCTTTTCATTGTTTGCAAATATGCAGGCTTCTGATTGGTCAATCTCGTTTGGCTAATATCGAAAAATGTATCTGGATCTCTGCCCAAATGTTTAAATAGAAATTTGAAAGAAATTAATAAGAAATAAACGTTTTTCATTTGATTTTTGAAAGCAGAAGTAATTTTCATAATAACTAAAATTTATGCTTGATCGATGATAAGGGATGCATTTAGTAATCATCAAAAAGAAGAGAATTTGCGTGAGTGTGTGTGTGGGGGGGGGGGGGGAGGGGGAGTCCACTGCCCTTCCCTCGATTTTAAAATTTAACTAGCTAAATTTTTTTTTGATAATTTTGAAAACTTCATAAAATGTATTCTTTTCGAAGAATTTAAAATAAAAGAGGAAGTAAGGAATTTTCTGATAGGGCATGGGAGGGCCATTGCCCTCCCTGCATTTTAAAATTTGATTAATTAAAATTTATTTTTTTCCTATTTTGAGATACAGAGTCAAATTTATTATTTATGTGTAACTTAAAATAAAGATAAACTAAGAATTTTCCTTTGGGGGAAGGGGACTTAGGAGGGCCATTTCCCCTCCCTCGATTTAAAAATTTAACTAACTAAATTTTATTTTTCTCCGATTTTGAGAAAAAAAAAGTAAAATTTATTCTTTCAAGTAACTTAAAATAAAAGTGGAACTGTGGATTTTCTGTTAAGGAGGGGGGGGGGGAGGAGAGGTCAATTTTGCCCCTCCCTGGATCCCTGGATTTTGAAACTTATTTAATTAAAATGTCTTTTTCACCAATTTTGAAATGCACAGCAAAATTATTTATTTCGAGTACATTAAAGAGGAACTAAGAACTTTTACTTGGGTATAAGGGGTCATATGAGAGCCATTGCCCCTCCCTCGAATTTGATTTAATCTAAATTATTTCTAAATTTTATTTTTAATGATTTTGAAAAACACAGTAAAATTTTCTCTTTTCGAGTAACTTAACATAAAAGAGTAATTAAATATTTTTCTGTAAAGTTAGAGGGTTTAGGTGAACCATTACCCGTACCGCAGATTTTAAAATTTAATTAATTAAAATTATTTTTTGCTTATTTTGAAAAACATAGTAAAATTGATTTTTTTCAAGCGACTTAAAATAAAGGGGGAACTCAGGAAATTTCCGTTAAAGAAAGAGGGGGGGGGCGGAGGAGCCCCATTGCCTCTTCCTGGATTTTGAAATTTAAATAATTAAAATTTGTTTTTTTCTTATTTTGAAAAACATAGTAAAATGTATTTATTTCGTTTACCTTAAAATTAAAATAGAATTGAGAATTTTCGTTTTTTTTTCGGGGGGCGGGGGGTAAATATACTATTTAAAATGAAAGTACTAATTTTTACATCCATAAGAAATATATAATTTTTGGAAAATTGGAATCTACAGTTATTTTTTTTTTTTTTTTTTTTGCATAAAAAATGCACACTTTTCGCGAACACGGAATATTAATTTATTTTATGCAAAAAATGTGCACAGTTTTTGACAACATAGGATATACACTTTTTTGTATGTATAAAAAATACAGACAGTTTGCACAAAAGGTGCATACTTTTCTAAGTGTTCAAAAATAGTCACTTTTTATGCACAAATTGTGTACAATCTATACTATTTTGCAAAAAAAGTGCAGACATTTTCTAGCTGGGGAGTTTTGATGAAAGTCCCGTCTATGCGGGAGTTTTGATGAAAGTTCCGTCTATGCGGGAGTTTTGATGAAAGTTCCGTCTATGCGGGAGTTTCGATGAGTTATTTTAATAACATAATGATAATTGAAAAAGTCCCGTCTATGCGGGAGTTTTGACATTATAGCTTGTTTATATTTTAATATTTGAAAAAGTCCCGTCTATGCGGGAGTTTTGATGAGTTATTTTAATAACATAATGATATTTCAAAAAGTCCCGTCTATGCGGGAGTTTTGACATTATAGCTTGTTTATATTTTAATATTTGAAAAAATCCCGTCTATGCGGGAGTTTTGATGAAAGTTCCGTCTATGCGGGAGGTTTGATATTATAGCGGAAAAATTAAATTGACTTGATATCTTTTTCGTCAACCCAAGAGTTAAATTCGTCGGAATAATTTAACCATTTAACTAGACATTTCTTTCCTTTCTTTTTTATTATTTTTTCAATCTTATAAATTTTATCTTTTTTATTATATTTAACTAATTCCGGTTCATAATAAGTTCCCTTTATTTCGTTTCCATTCAAATCCTTTATTCTGTAAGTAATTGGGTCAGTGTTTAATATTTCTGAAACGATGAAAATTTCTTCAGTAAAAGTAGGTTGGTATCCGCGGGTGAAAGCAGTCTGGTATTTCGAAATTCTTATTCTATCGTCAACCTTGAATTTCGGTTTTCTTATTATTTTTTCTTCGTATAAATTTTTATAAACTTCAGATTCGTTTTCTGATCGATTCGCCTCGGTAGGTGTCATTCGAACAGATCTATGCTTGGAATTATTATAATTTTTAACTAATTGGTCCAATACATCTATATATCTTTTAGTATTGTTGGCCGCTAGATAGGTTCTAATTTTTTTATTAATTGTCCTGTTAAATCGTTCAACTACAGAACATTTTATTTCAACATTTTCAGTTGTAAATCACTGAATATTATGATCTTTAAATAATTTTAAAGTCCATTTATTTACAAATTCGGTTCCTTTATCACTTTGTAATCTTTCAGGAATTCTTTCTTTAAATATCTTTTTAAATGCTTCAGTTACTTCTTGTCCTGTTTTTCTTTTTATCGGAATGGCCCACCCATATTTACTAAATATATCTATCACTGTCAATAAGTAATTAGTTCCGTTATTATATTTACTAAAAGGTTTGATAAACAATAAATCTGCTTGCCATTGATCATCGATATGACTGACATAAATGCGTCTTCGTTTAAATTTACGAATTAAAGGCTTATGTCTGGTATAAACATCTTGGCTGTGTAAAAAATCTGTAATTTGCTTTTGACTGAAACCTGTTTTCCGTTTTAATTCATTGATACCACAATAACCACTTTCAGGATGATAATATATTTTTTCTAAGATACTGTTAGGATCTTTCATCCCTAAGATACTTTTAGGACCTAAGGTTTTCCTAAAAAAAAAACTCTTTTTAGAACCACAATCTAGACAAATACCTTTCATCATTGGCCTGTTATTTTTAGAAATTGCATTTTTAATATCTTTAGTTTCTGTATGGTTTTTACATTTTAAACAATAGATCTGTGTATTTCCCATACCAAAAGATTTTTTAGCTTTAATAATCGGTTTTATAATTCCTCTTTCAAATCTTTCTCTAATCGTAGGATTTTGAATATTATCTAATTCATCAATCATATTCTTATCGCATACTTCATTTCTACTTTTTGTATCTTTATTTTCTAAATAACATTTGTCATGCTTATATGCAATTTCATCCACTCTGTTAACAGGTTTAGACGAATTTTTATACGTTAAATCTGGATTTAATCGTGTTTTCCCCCATAATAATTGTGTCCCCGGGCCTGTAACATTATGGCCAGGTAAATGCATTTCGAAAGGTAAATTACTAATGACTTTATTCAGAAGACCCGATCCAGTTTTTCCGCATTTTAAACATCCTTCTTTAAAATTACCTTTTTTTAGTTAAAGACGTAACAACAAATTTTTTACTTTTACAACTCATTTATTAGACAGGAAAAAGCTGACGCTTTCTAAGAAGAACAGGATAAAAGTAGAAAAGAAAATATTGAAGCTATCAATGATAAATTGGACGAATTAAATATATCTTTACAGCCTATTGCAGAATCATCTAGAATTATTCCTGAGGCGATCGAAGATGTCAAAGAATTATATAAAGAACCGCCGCTTACTTATAATGTTGATCAAAATTTAGATCTAAAATATTTAAAATCTGTACAATTATACAAACCTTCGAAACTCCTAGACAATAAAGAAAAATTAAATGAAATGTATGCAAAGGCAAAGCAGTTAAAAGAAGAATTATCGAGGAAAAAAGGCAACTTACAAAGTACAATTAGTAGGGCTAGAAATCTTTCAGAGGAGGAATTAAGTCAGAAAAAGGTTGAATTAGACGCTGTTAAAAATAACGAAGAGGAACTACAAAAATATCTGGCTAGATTAACTACAATTCGAGGTAGCGAAGTAATGAAAGTCGGTAAAGGATTGGATTTATTATCTGAATTATTGGATAAAATATGTCAAGGTAGCAAGTCGAAAAAATTAAGAAAAGAAGTCAAACTGCTAATAGACAAACTCATTAAAGCTAAAAAAATAACTAACGGAGATAAAGAACGATTATACAATCAATTTCTTCTTAGAAAGCGTCAGCTTTTTGCTGTCTAATAAATGAGTTATGTAAAAAATAAGATTCATTTGAGTGACGGACAGATTAGTAAATTGAAATCTGCTCTCAGAAAAAAAGAAGAACTGGCACTGCAGATAGACAATTCTAAACCTCCCAATTATGAGATGTATTTAACTAAAACACAGATTAATCAGATTAGTAAAGGTAAAAGAATAAATATAAGCAAAACTCAATTAGATAAGAACGGTGGATTTTTACCTTTTTTAATTCCTATTTTAACATCCCTAGGGTTCGGTGCTGCGAGTGGTGCAGCAGGTTGGGGGACTAAAAAAATCCTGGATAAAATTTCAGGATCTGGAGTTTTTCAACCTTGGGAAAACAAAGGATCTGGTCTTAAAAAAGCGCCCCTTTCTAAAAAAAAAAAATCCCGATAACAAAATTGGGTATATCAGATGAAACGATTAAAGAAAATATGAAAGATGAAAAAGGATTCAGAGGTGTTTTCTCTTCCGATTTACTTCCTAAAAAGATTGGAAATTTTGAAAGCGGGATTATTAATTTAGATATTTCGACTGGTCCTGGAACACATTGGGTTTGTTACTATAATGATCCAAATTATAATTATGTAGAATATTTCTATCCTTTCGGGGAATATATATATAAAAATATTAAACTCAAAGAAAAATATATTCCTGAAAATATTATGAAATTTCTTAAACTTTCCAATAAAAAAGTCAATATAGCTCACAATGATAGTTTTTTACAAAAACCTACTTCTGTCAAATGTGGATTATTTTGTATGAAATATATAAAAGAAAGAAAAAAAGGTAAATGTCCGGAATGTGTTCTTAATTCATTTACTCAACAGCCTAGCGATTATAACGAAGAGCTTGTTTTTCATCTTTAAAGATTTTTTCTGTCTAATAAATGATCAAATTGAAACCAAAAAGTCATGAAAAATCAGAGGATTTCACTGTTGAATTTCCTAAAACTCTTAAATTAAAAAAAATAGCATTGCAATCTTTTACTATGACAGTTTCATGGTTTAACATAACAGATAAAACTAATACGTTTGACCTGTACACAGATGAGAATAATGTTAAATCTATCACTATTCCTTATGGTAATAAAAATGTTGAAGATTTAAACATAGATGTAATGAAAGCGTTTGGTTCAGACGATCCTCCGGTAAAATTTGGTAGAGTACAATCTAGACTAAGAATGCTTATTAAATTAACTAAAGGTTGGAATATCGATTTAACAAAAAGCGATTTTCATAAACTAATAGGCTTTGAAAAAAAAAAGTTTATAAAAGTCATGATGAAGAGACTGTAATAGAAGGTGAAAATATAGCAGATATAACAAACGGAAACGACATTATATATATTCATTTTGATGTAGTTAATGGATCTTTAATCAACCAGAATAATTCAGAAGTTATTTATTCTTTTACACCGAGGGATGTAGAGGCGTTATTTCAAAAGAATTCAATAATTTAATATATTATCCTGTGAATAGGGATTCAATTCGTAGAATAAGGATGAGAGTTACGAATCAAAATGGTGAATTAATCGATTTAAATAACGGTTTGATTGAATATAATTTTAGAGTCGTAGAGGAAAAAGAGGACTATGTTGAAAAAATATATCAATTGATATTAACTAAATTTTCTCAGTAAATAAATGAATAAGCACAGATTATATAGGAAAAGTAAAAGAATTCAAGGAAAAGGATTTTTTAAATCTAAAAAAGTAGATTTGAATGAAAAAACAGTAGTTGACAGATTGACTGATGCTGACATATTGAATGAAATATTTTCAAAAAAGATGAAAGGAACAGGTCTAAAAATTCTTCCTAAATAAATGGAAAAAATTTATGATCTAAGAGATACTCATTATTATTATAATAACGATATAAAAAGTAGCGAATTAAAAAAAAATAAGATTGCCTAGTACAAGCCATAATGACAAAAAAGAAAATACTACGTTTCATTTCGAAATTACAGATACCAATGATCCTATTTCATTATCGGAGAGTTATCTGGAGACAAAGTGGAAAATTTTAAAATCCAATGGCGATTCTATAAATGATGATAATGTCACAGCTGTATGTTCTATGAAAGGCGTAAAACTTCAGATAGGTAAACAAATAATCGAATCAGTTGGAGACTATCACTCTTACATTCTGCAGGTTAAGAGACTGAAGGATTATACCAGAGATTATTCAACATCAGAAGCCACCAATATAGGTTTTTATCCAGATACCAGTGATAGTGCTGATAGAAATAAAACTTTACTTCAAGACGATGGTACGATAACGGCTACAACCCCTATAACAGATGTCGTCAATAAATTAAAAATTGTAAAAAATGAAAACTGCAATAAAGGATTTAAAAAAAGATGGGAATTATCGAAAAATAGTAACACAGTTACAACTTGGACGCCTTTAAAGGAACTTTTTGATTTCGTCGCAGAATATAAAAAAGCCATTTCTGGTTTCATAATAAGACTGGAATTCCAAAGAGACGATAGCAGAAATATGATTTACACAGACGCTGCAAATCCAGATTATAAAGTAGAAATTGAAGACATAGCGCTGTGGGTGAGATACGTTGACTTTAAAAATGGTGCGGAGATTCTCTATAATGAATTAAAATTATCTAATACAGATATAGAAATAAACTGGAATCAGTATGAAATTAACAGATCTAGTCCTATTAATAAATATAAAAGTGGTTCCGATTCTATATCTGCTACATCCGATGAAGTTTTAAGATTATTTGTAATACCGCAATATTTCGACAGAAATGAAAATCCTAAAAAAAATAATATGATATTTGATAATTTGGATATGATCGAATGTTGGTTGATGATTAACAGATCACCGTTACCTGCAGAGCGATATACTATGGATTTTGGTAAAAAAGAATATAATAGATTATATGAATCTTTTCTGGAATCAGGTCTCAATAATCTAAATAGAGAAACCGGTTGTATGGTAAATTATTCAGATTTTGGTAAATTATATCCTGTAATTCATTTTGATTTGTCAAATCATGTAAACTACACCACTCTTGAAAATTTGAGAATAGAATTCAATTGGAAATTAGAAAAAGAAACAACCAAAGAATATGTATTTTACTACATTTTAGAAGTAAGGAAGAAATGTATATTAAATATGAATAAAAAAGAAATTACTATGATTAAAACGTTAGGAGAATAACATTTTTTAGTCTTTATAAATGGATGTTTATTATCCACCGTATGATAATCCAGTGCGAAAAGGCCCTATCGGACCCCCCGGTATAGGTTTTAAATTAACGGACGATGGTCATTACGATATGGAAAATAAGATATTAAAAAATGCTTCAGATCCAATCGATGATTTAGATTTAACCACTAAAAGTTTCGTTTTGAATAAAATAGAGAATAATCATTTCCAATTAAGAGATTTTATAGAAAAAAAATAATACTAATTACGATAGTAATTTTTTAACCTTCGCTGAAGAAACTGGTAAGATAATTAAAGAATTGGATGAAAAAACTTTACATTTTATCGATGGAAAATCTTTTGACGCTAAAGGAAAAAGAATAGGAAATGTCGCAGATCCGAAAGATGATAAAAATGTTGTGAATAAACGATATTTAGAAAAAAATGCGTTAATACTAGAAAATGATAAATTTGATGCAAAAAATAAAATAATTACGGATGTTTCGGAACCCGAAAACGATAAAGACATAGTCAATAAAATATATGTAGACTGTAAAGATATCTGGGTTACAGTGAAGGATTTTCAGACTTTTAAAGAAAACGAATTTACCAAAGTAAATTTTGACTTTATGAGTTCTAAATTACTGGATAAAGAAATGCGATTATCTACAGATATGGATATGAAAATTACTATATATTTAACAAATAATAGTAGATATTTTATTGATGATAGGCTATATATGGATACAGTAATACAACTTAAAATCGAAGATGAAATAGTTTTATACAGACAAACAAATGCTAATCATGAAACTTATTTTGTAACTGGAAAACGCGGTGAGATCCTTACAGTCTGGATAAAACCCATAATACCACTCGCTTTAAAACCTGCATATTGAAAAAATCCCCTTTTAAAAATATTTCATTATTAAATGGATATCAACTGGGATGCATTTTCTAAAACTAAAAATTTATCCGAAGATGTCCTACGAAATTTGAAGGATCAACTCAATTGGAAGTTAGTTTGTAGATATTCAATATTATCCGAACCTTTTATGGAAGAACTCATAGATTATATTGAATGGAATGTTATATGCATTTTTCAAACACTTTCCGAAGAGTTTATCGAAAAATACAAAGATGAATTTGATTGGAATTTAGTTTCTAAAAATCAAAAGCTGTCTGAAGAACTTATACTAAAACATTCGAATTATATAAATTGGGTTGTTATATCTCAATATCAAACCTTAAGTGACGAATTTATTCAAAAATATCATGAAAAATTAGATTTACATAAAGTATCCAGGTTCCAAAAACTTTCAGAAAACACTACATTGGAAGCACATTGTAAGAAGGATTGAATTGGTTGCTAATAGCACGCTTTCAGACATTTGGTGAAAGGTTTTTAGAGAAATATATGCATAAACTCGATTTTTGTAATCTCATTGAATATAAGTTGGATCAATTACCAGATAATTTTTATAACGATAAATGGAAAAAAAATTCTTTCCGTTCAACTGGGTGAATTAAATAAAAAATTCGGTCATTATTATGAAGAAGAAGAACCTCATAGAGAAAGATTAATGGATGAAATTTCGGAATTAAAAAATATTTTAATACGATTTGTAAATGAATTGAGACTACTTATGAATAAAGACGAAAAATAAAAGCGTTTATAAAAATGCTTCTGTATAAATGGAAGAATTCAACAGTCTCAGATCGTTCCCTGTCATTCAAAAGTTCAAAGATTTAGAGACAGGGAAATACAAACTGATTTCGTTGAAGAAAATTCAAACAAAATTTGGAAATACGACTATTGCAAGATTAGAAGTTAATGATGTAGAAAAGGATTATTTTCTTAAAAAGAGTCATGGAAAAATATCTGAAAATGCAATAACAAAACTGAATGAAGGGGGTTATATCTTTCATTTTAAAGGAAAAAATAATGACGGCTATTATGATTATGAAGTAGAAAAAACTTAATCCTGCAATTTGTTTTAAATCTTACAATAATCGGCTGGATCATTTATCGAACTATGATAATATCAAACTACCAGAATAATATTTACGGAAATTCTAAATATATCTGTTTTAACTACAAATTTCTTTTCTGGCAAAGATGTGTTCATTTCGACACAAACTATTTTTTTAAATTTTATCGAACTATCAAAATATCCAGAATATTATTTATTATTGCTAATAAAAAGAGAGAATTGGTTATCTATTCAAAATTTAAAGCATTTAAAAATTATCATTATTTAATCTAAATTGATTACGCTATTATTTATAATCATCATCCTCACTCTAAAATTTGTTTCGATATTCTAATAGACAAATTTTTGATCAAAAATATTTCAAAATCGTTAAATATTTCTATTTAGTGGAGTATGAAAAGTGTTCCAGAGTGGGTGCCATATACTACTTACAACAATTGCAATTTATTTGAATATTTAGGTTTTAACTGTTAGAATTTTAATTGTTTTTACTGCCTTTAGCGAAGAAAATAATACATTTTTTTAATAAAATTATTGTTGGTGATTATTATTTTCATTTAACGGAATGAAACAGAGATTAACCGAAAAAAAAATACATTAAAAATTTATCTAATCGTATTTTCATGCAAATATCAATAAAATAAAAACAAACTAACACAGACATAGCATAAACTATAATTCGTATACATTGTTTGCACCATGTCTAATTAAATAACTGATTGTTTTACGGACCAAAAAATACAAATTATTTGATGAAAAAATACCCCCAATGAAATAAGAATACTTGAGTTATGAGGCTTTAATACATAAGCTCATTTATATTAAATTAATCGCTGAAAAGTAATACAATTCCATATTTTACCTTTTTAATAATTATCATAGTACTCCTTATAAGAAATTATGTAGAAAAAGTATTGTCGATTTTTTTCCGACTAGAAAGGGCAAAATTCTCCAAGTTCGTTTTTTCACAGAAATATCTTGAGGCATAATTTATTTTATTTTCAAATTATTTATATTACAGAAATATCAACTTGTTTGATAAAAAGAGAACTTCAGAACGGATTTATAATTACAGCTAACTCAACTGATTCAATTTAAATTATACTACTTCAAAAGCACAGTTTCAATTAACCTTCAAATTTTTAATATTGTTATCCAGAAATTAACGAATTTAAGTACGCTGTAAGTACGCATAAATATTTCTTTATATACGGTAACGTTAATATAAGAACATACAAAAAACATACAGTAATAAATTTAGTGTCAACCACGATCCTAAAAAGATTTCTTAATCTTAAGTAACCTCAGGAAAAAAATGTATTTTCGAAATTTAAAGTTGTAATTACAAAACCAAAGTTTTTTGCTGCCACTGATTTTCGGAAACATTTTTCACTAGATTTTAAAGCGTAATAAGTACTTTTCGCAATGCTTATATCAGTTTTTAGGATGTATCTAATTCTAAATTAGTCATTATTACATGCATAAGTTAATTTACGCATATAAGAATCACAAAATAATATTAAATTTAATGTTAACGATTTATGTTCTTTTTCCTTTTTTTTTCAGTATAGCATGTTTGTTGAAATTACAAACTTTTTCTTGATTGCATCCGAAAACCTATTTTCCAGGTTAGGAAAACTGCTAATTACACTAAAAATGTACTCGGAAATGTTTCAGAAAATATGTGGCAACGAAAAGAACTTTATTTTATAAGTTTTTACTTTAATCTCGAAATTATTTTGTTTCTCGGGTGTGAAATGGTAAAGACAGCTTTTTGGAATCGTGGATATCTCGTAAGGTATTACTCAAAATTTTCGTTAATCGTTCCTAAATTAAGAGTAAAATATATCGAATAATATAATAAGAGGAAATCATATTCTTAAAGGGAATCCTACACTAGCATTTTCTTCGCAGGTTCCGCTCAATATGTCTTTGGGCAAATAGAAGAAGTGTTATGCTGCATATACTTAGTCAACAAACAATTAGATGGCAGTATGCACACTGTTAAAAATTTGCAGCATTCTGGCAGTTCATTTGACTGTTTTTTCAAAAACGGTTACACAACCGTAATTTTAACACTATTCTGACCATATAATTGACCATTTTATGGTCAGAATATAGTTAAATTATGGTTATGAAACCGTTTTTTTTCAAAAAACGGTCGAATGACCTGCCAGAATGCTGCAAAATTTTTAACAGTGCAGCCAGTATGCCAGCAATATTTGTGTCAAAATGTAATAGTATTTTTATTCTAGAATTTTAGTATGACATTTAATAAAAATATATTGAAATGCAAAATTATCTAGATATTTCAGAATCACATTTAGAGTCCAAGATTAAAGATGATTTTTTCATACTTTAAAACACTTTAAAAATCACACAACTACTGCAACTACTTCGCGTATAACTGTGGTATAGCGCGCAGTTTCGAAAAGAGAAAATTCAGAAAAAAGTAAATGTGCACGTTATACATCGGGTCTAAAAATGAAAGATTAATCATTAAGATTAAGGATTGGAATTTCTATATTAATGAATACGAGAAAGAGGCGTAGTTGAAAGAAATGTTGTTTGTCCTCGCTTCACTTTCACTTTGTTTCTTTATGTTTGTACTAGATAATGTAGATTTTAATGTTTGTTATAGTTTTCTCATGCTATTTATCTGTTAAAGGTTTCTTTGCATTAAAATGGTGCGCTTTATACGTCGAAAATACCTAAAAATTGAAACATCATATGTATGCCTTATGCGCCTGATCGCGATATGTATTATGAATACGCGTTATTGAAAAATATCTATTTAAATTATTTTATTGACATTTAGAAAATATAAGTAAATTTCCTGGAGTATATATGAAAAACTGTCTTTCTATATTTAACAATATAATTACGGCTATTATACGACGAGAATACCTAAAAGTTGAAAATCATATGTATGCGCTATTCACCTGAGCGCGTTATACATTAGGAATATACTTACGTTTTTCACAATGAAAATGTCGAAATTATTTCAATGACATTTAGAAAACGGAAGTGATTTTCCGGGATTATATATGAAAAACTGTCTTTTTATCTTTGCGAATATTATTTATGGAAATTTATAATTACAGCCATTATACGGCGAGAATACCTAAAACTGGAAAAACCATGTGTATGCGTTATTCGCCTGAGCGCGATATATATTAGTTTTATACGTTATTCGCAAAGAAAATGTCGAAAATTTTTCATTGACGTTTAGATAAGTGAAGGGAACTTTCCGTGATTATACATGAAATGCACATGATTATACATTATACATTCTCTTTTTATATTTGCGGATATTATTTACGGACATTTATACTCACCAAAATTTCACCGTGAGAATCCCTTAAACTAGAAAAATCTTATATGTGGCTGCGAGAGATATGCATTAGGAATATACAGTATTTGCAATATAAAAGTCGAAATTATTTATCTGGCATTTAGAAAAACGAAGTGACTTTCTGGTAACTATACATGAAAAAAGCATCTTTTATGATTACAAATATTATTTTAGGGGATATTCATTCATTTCTTCTTTTAACTCAATATTACAATTTAATATAATAAGTCTTCATTCAATTAAAATTGATAAATAGATTAAATATGGAATTATAGATCAAGTGCTTTGTTCAAGTTCATTTTGGTAGAGTAAAATAAAAGAAGAAAGGTTAAAGATATTTTAATTAACTTTCGCAGATCAATTTAGGTCTTCAGCAAAGCATAAAAAGAGAGTTACTTCTTTGTTAAATAAAGAATTCTTTTACCTTTACTCACATATTTAATATCTGTTGCCAGTTCTAATATAAATTGCGTTATCCATATAATTACTTTCGCTACAGATTTTCATAAGCTGCTGCTTAAAATATTATACATAAATAATGAAATTATCATCATATTTTTCTAACCATACGGAAATATTTAATAAACCAAACTTAGAAAATTCTTAAATAAATTTAGCGTTACGTAACAGAAAACATTATTAAAAGATAAACTGCTCTTTAGAACAATGAACATTTCTGTGGTTTTTCCATTATTTAAGAATATAACAGTGTTTCCAGTAGGTTACTTTTTTAAATTCCGATTGTTGATTGGCACTATTTTTTGAAATAGTAAAAGTCGCTTCAAGTAATGACATATAAATTAAGGCGAAAAGAAGGTGAATTATACCATTTCAGAAAAGTGGTGCCAATCAAGAAATCTGAATTTTAAAAAAGTAGCACCCTGGCAAAACTGCACTAGAACCGCCGGCTAGTTTTATAAAAAACGTTTCACACCAGAATTTTTATTTAAAACTATTTACCTTATTTAATTGGCCTGTTTTTGCACTGCAAACATTTATTACCTCTGACGAAGAAGTTTCTGGTTAGAATCGACTATTATCAATTTTGCAGATTCAAAATGACCCCTATTGGCAGTTCTAGTGTTAGCATTAATATTTTGGATTATATTACTTGCATTTTTTTACTATTTGCATAAGTGGTTATAGATTCGTCTATTATTTATGAGTTATAATATTTCTTATTATCTGATTTTGTGAGTATGATCACGCCGAACTTGAAAATTTGACTATCGCAATATTGTTTTCCTACCAGCATTTCCTTGCCTGTTATTTGTTGTTATTTGGTTTATTCCAAAGAATATAACTGTAAATATTGATATATATACACTGGTTTCCAAAAATTAAGGAAAAATCACAAAAAGAGTGATAACTCGTTCAAAAATTAACATATCTGTATGAAATTTGGATATGTTGTTAACTAAAAGATGCTGATTAAAATTACAAAATGCAAATTAGAGGCGCTGCAATCGGATTGGGTCATCTTTGCGGAGTATAAAAATGCATGCTAGAGAATACTGCTGCCGGTGTCGCTGTGATTCTGATATAAGAAAAATGAGATAGCCAATTCATTAGTATGACCTCCAGGTATCATTTGTCCGCATAACTGCGATATAGATGTAGGTCAAAGTCAGATGGTTAGCCAAATGGTTAAATGTGAGTCCTTCTTTTGCTCATAGGCTTTGGCAGCATTTTCAAACCACTGGTTCGGTCTCCAGAAGTTTCAGCGAAGGATGAGCAAGAGCTACGACAAGCACCGATGACCGATATTTTCGGTTATGAGTACGAAAGAATAGAACAGGAGCCCCCTCTCATCTTTAATCCGCCCTTGCTGCAGACACTGGAAGGTTGGTATGAACGTCTACTGTACGTAAAAAGCTTCGTGAAGGTGGACTTTACGCGATGCGACCAGATATCTGTGTGCCGCTCACCCCATGTCTCCGGAGTGAACGTTTAAGGGGGCACTTCAACCTGTCCAATGGACGGCTTAACAATGGAGGCGTGTTCAATTCAGACATGAGTTCCAGTTTAGCCTCCAAAGCGTTAGTAAGCATTGTTTGATTTGGAAAGAACAGGGAATACGCTATCATCCATGAAACATTCGTGAAAGAGATTCGTATGGAAGAGGCGGTGTCTGTGTTTGGGATGGTATCTCTTTGGGCGGACGTACAGACCTCCATGTCCTTCCACGTGGAACTGTGAACCCTCACGTCTATAGTGGTGACATTCTGATGCTTATGTCCACACTTATGCCGGTGCAATAGGTAATGATTTCCTGTTATAGAACAATTAAGCTGGACCGCACAGGGTTCACACCGTAAAAGATTATTTTCAGCACCAAACAATTCAGCGCATGGAATGGCCAACGCGATCACTGGACTTGAATCCCATCGAACATCTTTGTGATGCTTTAGGAAGATGGGTCTCTGCTCTCAGTCTCCCTCATCAGACCCTTGCGACGCTTACAACTGCTTTACAAGAGCAATGGCTCGCACTTCCCAGCGAACTTATCGATCGCATAATTGACAGTATAACACATCCCTGTATGTGCTGTATTGCTTCTAGGGGAGATCATTCTCCATATCAAAGCTACATTTCCTATACGAAACTGAGACATTTATTTTGTATATTTTATAATTGTATTAATTTCTGGAAAACCACAATCGTCTGTTAATTTCTTTTTATGTTATTTTATACCTTACTGTGTGTTGTAAATTGTGTCTCAGTTTTATCTACTTCTAACATTTTGAGTAATCGCTACTTTTGTTGTTTTCCCTTAATTTTTGGAATGTATCTATCTATCTATCTATATATATATATGTGTGTGTGTGTATGTGTGTGTGTGTATACATAATAGGGGGCTCTATCAACTGCAAGCTACGCTCGCCAACCCTCGTTCAGACACCGTAGAATCTAAAAGCACGCTAATCTGATTGGTTTTTAAAAGGTTAGAGAAGATTGAATTATAATGAAAAACCTCTAGCGAACTCCATGTAAACGGGTTCACATTCAAATCCCTTTGTTTTCGAAAATTTAAGGCCGAATCAGTTGCTGTTAAGACATCCAATTGTTGTTTTCGTGTTTGATTAAAGAAGATCAGTTAAACATTTCAAAGGAAGCTAAAATAAAAGGAATTGACAGAGTTTTGCCTCCCGGTATTTCTTAACAGCGTTAAAAATGATTGACATAATGCAATTTACTATAATTGCTACAATTTACTGTTTTAGCCCCTTCCAGGGTGGTGGTTCATTTCTGGACCACTTAATTTTAATTCTTAAATGCCTCATTGGCAACAGAATATTAGAATGAAAATTTCCTTTCTTTTGAGTATGTCAACGAAAGCATTTTCGTACGTCAAAATAAATTAGTTTGGGAATTCCGTTGCCATTTACTGATTTCAACATTTTACATTAAGAAGTACCTTGCCCCTGAAAGGGATAAACGTATATTAATATATTTATTCTTTTAAAGTTTCCTTTCTCTTTTAATATTCATTTGTAAATACAGTTTTTAAGACGTAATTTTCAATAATTTCATGCTTTTAACACGTACTCATTTAATATTAATTTTAAATGTTTTTTTTCTGATTTTAATAGTCACGTGTAACTAATTTTTTAATCGTAAGGAAATATTAATCTTTGTGCTGTTTTTAGAATTGAAAACAATCTCTATAATAAAAGCTTAAGTCATGTGACTATCATCAACAGTTCCGGATGGACCCCTTCGTCTTTTATATTAGAGGCACTCTTTTTGGTACTTTAATGTTAGTCAGCCACAGGTGATAAGTCACCAAATATTAGTCTATCGCCACCATTTCACCTATATTATAATAGTTCAAGTCATGTAACTGCGCTGCCATAAACAATTACGACTCTTCGCTTTTCTTATGAAAGGTTTCCATTTTGATTAAATAATCAAAATTATTTTTTTGAATAAACTACACAAAAGTTGTTATGATCGCAAATAAATCTTGGTACTTTTATGTTAGCCGGGTGCAAATCTCACAAATACCTTTTTTTTTTAACTCGCCAGTTATATATTTTTTTTCGAGTGGTAGATTAAAACGGTACTACTTTGTTATCCCATTGACCAAAAATCTATCGCCAAAGTATATGATTAAATGCCTAAAATGGTTGATCGTAAATGTCACATTCACTTGACTTTAAGATAGTTACAGCTGTTTATGCCATCAAATGATTTTTATTTCGATGTATTATTTGTATTTTTATTAATGTTATACTAATTTATTTGATCTTTCATTATTTAAAATAAGAGTTATGTCAATTTATATAATTTGGCAATTTATGTAATTTGGCGAAATTGGTCGACGGGATTGAATTAAATGTCACGATTTGCTGCATTATTTAATATTTGTTTGGCGAAAACTTCGTTTTCGTACACCAGTTATACATGTATTTTTAAATTATTTTCGATTATTTTCAAAATGAATTAACAATAAATTAAAAAAGTTTCATTAATAAAAATAGAACAAAAGCCTTTATAACATTTTTTTTTTAATAAAAAGAAAATAACGGTAAGTAAACATTTATTAATTAATAAGCAACGGTATCCGGGTTACCATGCCAGGCAAAGTAACGCCATTTTGACGCCAATTAGGTACCCTGGTGCGTATATGACATCTGCACCGAATTTTCTTTCCGTTTCGTTAAAAAAAAAGAAATAAGTGGAAGCCATTCATTTTAAATGTTTCAGTTTTAAATGAAAGTTTTGTATTAAATAAGATGATAACGAATAAATACAAAAAAAAAAAATCTCTGTTTTTAGCATAGATTTAAAGGATGCCAAACTGGTCGCCAAATTTGTTGAAAATAATAACCTTTTCTGAAATATGAAAAAAAATATGTGTTATAATTAAAATTTGAGTTGCCATCATTAGAAAAAAGTAATTAAAATTAGAAAAAAAAAATATTTCGAATTTAAAAATTCTAATACCAGTTTTGAGATCGGCGGATCAATACGGATTTTTGGTGTTAATTTTATCGCAAAGTATTCCATATTTTAGGAGAAATCGCCGTGAAACAAAATCAGATGTTTAACCCGAGAGTAGTCGCGACATTTTTTAGAACGTTAGTAGTCGCGTTCGGTCCATTTGCCGCCGTTACCAGCAGGCCGAAAACGAAGGGGAAACTTGCCGGTGTTATCAGATGATCGAAAACGTATAACGTAGGGTGAAAATATTGACTGAACTTCAAAAGATTACAGCAATTATTCATTTTACAACCTTTTACAGCAAATTATTTATTTCGCTTAAGTATATATTCAGTTGGCATCTAGATAATTGTTTTTAATAACTCTTTCTTCATTTTGCATAAATACTTAAAAGTAAATAGTAAATGACTTGATTGAATTTCTGATGTTACTATGAATCAATAATTAGTAGGAAAACATTTACGAATATGAATCTAAATTCGTGATAGGGTTATTTATTTATTTTTTTATTTATTTATTTATTTATTTCTTTTGAAGGACAGGATCAGAGTCAGGTAGATTTTTATGATACTCCGGCACTCTATATCCATTTAATAAAATAAAATTAATAAATTTAGCATCAATATATTACGCTGACATTAAATTAAACAATTAAACTGAAAATAAAAATGGAACCTATGACATGCAACAGTAAATCAAATGCAATACCACTAATTCACCAGCATATTATATATATATATCTATATAATAAAGAAAAAGGTAAAAAATACTTAATTTCGAAATTATAAATGTAAATGTTGTAACTACGTTGTATTTATTTATTTTGTGGGGTGTCTATGTGTGTATGAGGGGGGAGAGGAGGGGGGGGGGCTCTCGAGATTTTATGATTAAATCCATTTTTCAAATGAAAATGCACGATTTGTAGTTTTTCTACTTATTTCAGAGTGGGAGCAGCACCCCTGAATAAAAACTCTGGATACAAACTTCGCTTATATAAAGTAAATAATAAGTTATTGAAATTATATATTTAATTTAAATACATTTGCAATTGTAGATTTAAATCCTAAGATGGATAAATTATTTTAATTAATAGAATCACTGAAAGGTTCATCTTAATAGGGATGTATTTTACAGCAACTATTTAATTAAAATAAATATTCAATTGTACATTTCATAATAAGGTATTATTGTTATAATTTATTGTTTTATAATAATATTCATTAAAATAATAAAAATAATAAGAAATTTTTCTCCAAAATTATAAATATGCAGCAATAATTTTATTTAAATGAATTTTCTCTCGTATTCTGAAAAACATTATTCTGAAAAATAGTTTGAACAATTGATGAAGGACAACAAATTTAAATTTGTTAGATACCGTCCCTAAGCCTCTATTGGATTTCAATAATAATAATAAAAAAAGCATTTTCTGCGGCATTGTTAAAAAAAAAAAAAAAATGTGTTTTTACTTACAGTATGAAAATTTAAAAATCGATAAATTTTAGAAAAATACATAATTTTTTTTTTAAATCATAGTATAAATATTCACTGACTTATCCAAAATATATTTTTATTTGCGTAATTTCTAACCTACATTATAAAATTCTCATTATTGTGCAAATAAATTATATGTATGTTCTCCGCAGATATACATACTACATTTCTGAGAAAACTGTTTTATCTTTCGAGTTTGCTTTATTGTGAAAAACGATGCTTTTCAGATTTTGGAGATACAATTTTTTTACTGATCCCCACAAAATTCTCTTCTCTCTTTTTTTAAGTGTTTGGCTGTGTTATTGTCTGTTTTTTTTTTCATTTATATGTTCCGGTAATAAATGGAAAGCAACTTCTTTCAAATAATCATGATGAATTTCCCTTTTTTCCATATTTAAACGATTATCAATTTGAGAATTTATTCCCGCAATGTTTGACAATGAAAAAAAAAATGTAAGTGACCATCAATCAGTTTTTTGTGCGTACTGACTTCACAACTAATATAATAAAACAATTTTAAGTAACATTCTAAAAGTAAAAAAAGTACTCTATGAAAGGAAAAAATAGCAGAAAGAAGAAAGGCGAAATAACAGCAGACAGAGAGTCCGTACTTCGAAGAAACTTTCCGCCGCATATTTCGTGGAAATGGGAAAGGATGAACACGAGGGGGAAAAATTCAACTAACACAAGTGGTCGCAACGCGGTCATTTAGACCGATTGAAATTTAAGAATGCGATAAAATGATAAGAAATATCAGGAATGACTTGCAATTTTACTACACAAGAGTGTGAACACTCAAGGTCAGCTACAAGGAATTTGGCTATCGTAACTTTAACAGGAAATGAGTTACAGGAAGATAACGAATTTCGGGCGGGGAAAAGACCAACGCGCGACTATTAACGGGTTAATCAGTCGTTTCAAAGAATCATTTCATAAATTCGTTTCATTTCAATCGCTTCATATATCCGTATCATAAATTCGTTTCATTGGGAATTTATATATATAGGGTAGATATATATCATATTATATTATATAATAATATATTATAAAATCCTGTTGTAAAATATAAAAAATAACATATATATTAAACAAAAACATAATTTGCAGAACAAATTAAAAAAGAAAACTGTTTATTTCCTATATTGTCTAAGTCCGAGAAAAGACAGATCTTAAGATATTTCATTCAGTTAGCTCCATGTTTATTGTTAAAATTTTGTAACAAATAAGTTAAATCTACTGAACATTTAAAAATAAAAATAAAATTCAAACAATACAATTTGTGGCGTAATTTACCAAAGATTAATCCAAAATGTTTCATCAAAGCAATAAAACAGGTTGTCGTTGTTTGGACAAAAACTTACCTTCGGAGCATAAAAAATCAAATTTTACCTAAATTTAGTTACCACATTTTCCACTCTGAAACGCTCTGAATTCAAACATAGTGGTAATTTTTTTACTGCTAAAATTCTAACAATAGTATAGCTGTTATAAGACTTTATTTTACTTTTAAAAAATTGTCCTATTTCCTCGCAGCGGACGATGGTAACGCAAGAAGGGATGGTTTATTTTCAAATATTTATTTTGCGCAACACCACTCGCTTCTGTGCCATTCTAAAAAATGCCAAAAGACCTTGAAGGAAAATTTTAGGCAAAAACTGCCATAGACATAACGTTATAAGTCTCTATCTTTTTAAAATTTACAAATAGTAATTATTTTTAATCCTTGTTAGTACAAAAATAAATTACCTATGAACAATACATATATTAAACAGAAATAAGATGTTCATGTGTAATGCTGAGTTCATATTGACGATGTAACCTGCAAAATAAATTTCACTTATTTGAAAATTCTGAAAATAATTTAACTTCAAAACGTTGGAAAAATTCAAATTTTACATCGTTTTAAAGCAATAGAAACAGTTCAGAATTCGTTTCCGGCTAAAATTCCCTAATGAAATTGCAACTAAATAACTAAACAAAATAAAATAAAACATAAACAAATCACAAACTTAGCACCTTTTTAATTGACTACGAGCTCATCTGAAGGTAACTGATAGTCATGCTTAAAAATTATCGGTTAAGTACATTTGTATTTTTTCGCATCATATTCACCTACTTAACGTATTTACTCATACTAATATTTCTGTATTTCTAACAAATGTTTGAAAATGTCACTTATTTTCACTATCACGCCATATTCATCTTATTTTTAATTTAAAAAAAATCCATTTTCCTTTTTCACGTGGAAGTCTCTCAACTGAAAATTAATTGGTGTAGACAAAATTTATCACGGCTTTTGAATTTATTGCAGCAATAAGAAATAATGTAAGTTTATAGGAAATGCCCATTGATTCTCAATAAAAGTACTGAAATTTGGAATTATTAAGAGAAATATTTGCATAATCTAAATAAAACCTTTAAATAAGCCTTTGTTGCTTTCTCTGTTATAATCCACTATACGCAAACTCATTTTATCACCCGTTTTGATCCTGAATTCAGGCAAAAGTTTTCACACTTTAAATTTATAATAGAATTAGGAAAGAATAAAAAAAGTGTTGCATGAGAGACAAAAGAGTGGGGCGAAAAACGCTAAAAAGATATGTTAAATGAACTTTAAGAAGCGACACTGGAAATAAATATGTGTTGCGCTGCCGCGCAATATTTAAATGAATGTATTACCATTAAAAACCATCACTAATTACCAGATTAATCTGGTCTTAAATGCACCGAGTTCCTCAAATAAACGGCGTGGTTTTATCTTCATATTAGAAATAAAAAAGCTGAAGAATGCGAAATTAGAACTACCAAACATAATAAATAGAAAAATAAAATATTGGAATAACAATTTTAAAATAATAAATGATTAAAAAGGATTGAAATATATATATATATATATATATATATATATATTACCAATTTGAATGCCTTTAAAACCTAGAATAAGTGTAAGATATTATTGCCAGAAACATTTTTTAAATATTGATGGACTAAGGAATAATAATATACAGTAGGGTAATTCCGGGATTTATGCAGCACATTTTTTTTTTTTTTAATTTGTGTATAAAGTCCCATGGTGGACATAAAATAAAAAAAAAATCAAGCTGTGCTATTTAATGTTAAATATACAATGCGCGTACTACGACAAAAAAATTCAAAACAAATTATTAATATTTTTTAACTTTTTTTTTTCTAAAACATTACACTGCTGCGCGTCACCCGTACATTCAGGCTGAGACGCCGCACTTGTGCTGTTGTTATGCCGCGCTTGTAATAAGAACAGTATAAAGTTATAAATAAAAATATTTAAAAAAATATTCATATCTGGACTATAATTATGGATGTAATAATAAAATGAAACTAAATGAGTACAATGAAACATATTAGTAGATTCAAATTAATAATTGTTGCCTACTTTCACAATTAATGTTATCGACTTTTTTTTTAATTGTTATTTCAGCAACAACGTAACATCAATGCATTAGAAAGGAAAAAGAAAAAAAGTAAAATTGTGTTTATATTTGTTATCCCTTTCGGTGGCTTTTACACAAATTTTATTCGTTCGGTACCACTTTCTAAAAAGAAGTTACCTTTACTTAAATAATCATGAAAATGCTCTAATTAACAAAGCAAATATTAATTTCTTTTTTACTGGTGCCAGAAACAAATTTTCTAAGCTCTTTATGAAGATGCTTATATGCACCTATGGTCTCGTATGGCTTAAGAGATCGACTTCAATCTACAGAAAAAATGTCGATAAAGTACAGTCTTTATGTAACTAAATTTAAACACATGTTGCAAAGAAGCCAATTACACTTCCTCTTTTTTGAAGTAGTTTTCAAATAACGTCTGCGTTACGCGTAATCCGATTTTTCATTATTATCATCTTGACTTGCATCTTTCTTGCCCTTCTTACTTTTTTTTTTCCCATTTTTCTCTTATGGTTTTAGTAAACTTGATAACATGCCCAACGTGGTTAGTCTGTGCAGCAAGAAAAGGAAAAGTTAATAACACTTAATCATCCCGTACAAAAGAAACAGTGGCATGTATACCGGAATAGCAGTGCGGCATGTATCCCATTTTGCATAGTGCGGACGTCGGCCATCACAGTTACCTGCCATCGCTAATGGGAATGAGGTAATCATACACACAACACTCTATACAAACGCTACACTTAGTTTTGACTTCGAAATCATATATGCATTTAGTAATTAGTGTATGGAAAGTATTTAAACATAACGTTTTTAAAAGTTTGGACAGTGAAATCATGCACTTACGTCAAATTAAGTATTGTACTTCTACAAGTAAACATCGAAATAGTATTCACGCTATACACTGGTTAAAATAACCTCATTTCGCACCTATACTGTGCGTTTGACGATCATCTATCGATAATTACAAGAAATAGAAGGGGTGCAGCATCTATTCCGTATGCACCGACTCCCCCGGAGTTACCCTATAGTTACATACAAACCTCAATGTATGTGACACCAGCATCCTTTATGGAACGTTTAAAGTGAAATCCACTATGCAATCCAAAGAATCAATAAAGTGCTACTAGTGCTGTGAGTATATATATATATATATATATATATATATATATATATATATATATATATATATTAATAAAAAATGAAAGAAAGGATTAATTGTAATATTATATAATGGTTATAGAAATAGAAATAAATAATATATATATATATATATATATATATATATATATACTCATAATAAATTCTGCAGATGGCAGCACTTTATTGATTCCTCGGATAACATACTGGAATTCATTTTAAACGTTTTATAGAGGGCGCTGGTCGCATATATTGATGTTTGCACTGAGAGAAAAAAAATTCAATACAAAACAAATTATAATAATATACAAATCATAAATAATAATTATGTATAATAAATGCGATTTTAATGTTATTTCTTATTTTCTTTGAATTTATATATATATATATTATCTCTCTCCCTCTATATATTTATATGTATATATATTTATATATAGGTATAGATATAGAGAGTTTCTTAAAAATTCAAATAAAAAAAGCGATAACATTAAAATCGTTCTTAATCATATATTATTATAATTTGTTTTTTATTGAATTTTTTTATCTCAGTAAATACCATTTGTCATATAATGACCCAGATACTTCACTGTAAATGCATTATGAGAAGAAATTGCGTATTTAAAATATATATATATATATATATATATATATATAATTGAAATGTGTTGTCCAAAAACCACATGTAAAAATTAATTGATGTGTTTTAAAATGTACAGTCATGGGGAAAAAAGTAAACACCCCCTACTAACTCCTCAACAAATTATCGTAGGCGAAAGTTACTGGTACTGAACGATTGGGAATAAAGTCTACTTTTAAATGATGTATATATAATTTGCTTAGGGCGGGGGCAGCTACATGTTAAAACGAATCCAAACATCATTTTTTTCAATGGCAATACCCAATTTTAAACCAGATATTTCAAATCTTTGGTTAAAACTATGCCTAGACACCAAATCTCAAGTCATTTGAATAATAAGTTTTTGAATTATAAACATGCAAATTTTAGTGCTTCTAATGTTAAATTACATTTTCATATGTTTATTTATATCTTCTAAAATTATGCCCCTCATTTGCTAATTTTTTGTGTAGCAATAATACTAATATACCCAAACATAAATAGGTTGAATTTGCAATTTTTATAATTTTAGGATATGAAATATGAAATTTATATTAAAAAATTGTGAATTGCAACCTAGTTTTTTTGATGGATTTAGTTTTATTAAGTACTTTTTTATGGAAATACAAAATTTCACATTTTCTTCCAAATAGTTTTCAAATTATGCTTAAAAAAACGGCAAATGGATGTTTTAAGGGGCCGTCTGTGATGGAAATGACCAGATATTTTGAAATTTCTTCTGCTGTCATGTAATCTAGCAGGCTTCGTTGACTGCTTGAGTAGGACTTAAGATGCCGTAATCAAGAAGACTCTCTCGGTCAACAATCGAGTACGGAACTTCAATTTGGATTCAGCCCTTAAAGTATGCTCGTTTTAAAATAATTAATTTCTTGGAAACTTATGGTACAAATTGTATAAAAAATTTTTTTTACGTTAATTGAAAGGTGTAGGGTTCATTTATGCTGTCAGAATCGTGTACTGCTATTGAAAAATCAGAGTTATGATTCGTTTTATTAAATAGATGGCCGCCTAAGCAATTTTTATATACATCATTTTAAAGTAGACTTTATTTCCAATCGTTCTGTACCAGTAACTTTCTTCTACAGTAATATGTTGAGGAGTTAGTAGGGGGTGTTTAATTATTTCCCCAAGACGCTACACTTTAAAACACTTTCTTTATTTTATGATATTTCAAGGATTTCTAAACTTCAATAAATTAAACGTGAGTTTCAAAAATAACTTTTCATTGATGTTTAGAGGTATAGCATGGCTCATATGTCATTTTTTAATGAAATATCTGGGTTTTTGCCTAGTTATTGCTATATTACACTAAAATTTAAAAATACGATTCAGGGAGATTCTTCACAAAATATTAATTTACGAAATCTTTTTTTATTCAAATTCCAAAAAAACATTAAGCGCTTAATTTTTTATTTTGCGTCATCTTAATATTCCTGAAAAAATTAAAATAGTAATGTTTCTTAAAATATCAGTTATTTTAAGAAATTGATTTCTTAAAAAATCACAGAAAATAAGTGATAATATCAAAATGATATCTATTACACATATTCCTTATTTATTCTTTGCTATAATCTACTATATATTACTATAATTTATTTTTTATAAAATTTTTTACACCGAGAAATTAGATTTTTTTGATAATTAATTATCCAGATACTTAATTGCATCATGCAAAAAAATACGTATAATGAACACATTTATGTAATTGAAATAGATCTGTAAAACTCAATAAAATAATCAAAATATTTTGCAATGTACATTTTAACAGAATGCCATTATTTTCTGACACCTTTTTATTTTTTTTTATTTATATTTCTTTATTTCTTCAAACATTTCCAAACTTTAATAAATTTATAGTGAATAAAAAAAATAAAAATAAATAAAATAATAATAATAATAATAATGTAATTTATCAAATTACAACGACCATTTGGAAAATGATTTTATCGGAGACTAAAATTTAAGACATAAAAAATCACACGGTGTTGATCATACATTACGTACGCCATGAATTAAACATTAATAGTGTTACTGCACGTAAAAATTCCAAGCGACAAAAATCGCCTGCGACTAGTACGTATTATCCACCTGAAACTTATCCACCTGAAACTATCCAAGCATTTCATTGGCTGTTCGGGAAAAGGCTTTTCCATAGTCAGATTTCCAAGAAATCTCACGTCCCATTTTAAATGAAATTTCATTCTTAAACTTCTAAACATTCCACAATATTACTTTTTTAACCGTCGTATAGAGAAAAATATGTACTTTTAAATGCAATTTGTTTGAAAGCTGTATCTCATTTTGTTTCTGAGTTATTAATTTGTTCTTGTAGTTTTTATTACTTTTTTGTCATAGTGGCAACAGATGTCTGTTCAAAGTAAAGGGAAATACATATTACTGTATAGACCAATTAGAAAACGAATAAAATGCGGATTCAACCAATAAAAACCTTCAGATATGCTTTTGATTTCCCATCCTGACGAGAATAATAACCATTTTTCCAAATGGTTAAAAAAGGTTGATATATGTTCAAAGTTCTTGCGTAGCTCGTGTATCAAACATGTTTTTTTTTTGTTTTTTTTTTTTTTTTTTTTTTTTTTTTTTAATGAAACTAGGTGGCTCTGCCCCCTACGAGCTACGCTCGTCAACCCCCGTTTAGACACCGCAGACTCTAACAGCACGCTGATTTGATCGGTTTTAAAAGATTTCGGAAGATTGAGTTATAATTTGAATCTTACAATTATAATCTGACGTAATTTTCACCAAACATTTCTTTCTCTTTTTAATATTCACGTAAAAATACTTTTGTTAGAAATGAAATATTATGATCATCTTAAAATATCAAATAAATGTCTCGCGAAATTTTTAAATTTAAACTGTTTTGCAATATTAATTTTTGTTCATTTTACGTAATAAGTGTAATGTGAAGTAAATGTGACGTAAATTCTCCTATTTAAGACTTCTAACGCATGTTAATGAATTTATTATTTTACAATATTCTTTCTCTTTTAAAATTCGTGGTTTTTATGACGTAATTTTCAATGAGTTCTTGCTTTTTATATTTTCTCTTTATAATAGTCACGTGTAAAATAAATTTTTAATTTGAAGCAAATATTATTGTTTACGGTGTTTATACAGTTGGCAACAGTTTAAATTAATACAATTTTCTAAAATATTAAAAAATATTTCTCGAAATGCTGAAAATTTGAATTTAAAATAGAAATAAAAACCTCAATAAATGACTCAAATTAAAAACTAAATGCAGTTCACACACCGGGAAATTCTGACGCATAAAATGATCTAAAAATGATTAAATTCTTATGTACAGTTTTTGGCTCCTATAAAACTTTTTTAATGGAACGATTTTGTCCAAATTTGGCATTAAATTTCTCTTAAAATAATTCTTCGATTTGAAAACTGTCTGCACCAGCGTGTTTATCAATCATTTCTCTATAATACCGCCGTTTTTCATATTTTTGCAGGCAGTATTTTCTTAATATTAACGGAGAAAGAGCGTGTTTATCAAACATTTCTCAATAATACTACCGATTTTCATATTTTTGTATGCAACAGTTTTTTTTTAATATTAACGATGAAAAGCCATGCTTAAGCATTCAAATTGGATGCCGATCTGTCGGGAATATCTACGCAGATTTTCATTGGTCCATTTCCAAATCAAAACTTTTTTTTATATATAGAAGGATATTTTTAATGGAATAGTTTTAATGAAAATGTTATAATGAATTTTTTGGCTGAAGTAATGTTGTATTATCTTAATGTTTACAAATTATTATTTCAGAGAGATTCTTCACGAAATATTGTTTTAGGAATGTCTTCTTACAAATTCACATTAAAATAAGGCGCTCATTATAAAATTTGCTTCATCTTAATATTCATGAATATAGATGAAATATTTCTAAGAAATTGATTTTAAGAAATTGATTTCTTAACCTTTATGGCTGTTCTCAAATCCAAAGGGTCATCTTTCTGTCATAAGTTTTAATTCATTTTTATTCGGAAACGCGCGGAACTAGGATGTGTTGTTATTCAGAAACTATATCATCGAACTCTTTTTTCCGTTTTCATGTAAACGGAATTGATTTTTCAGAAAATACTGTCAAAGTTGGCATTTTGAACCGAATTTCCGAAGGAAAGGAGAAAATTCAGTCAACAAGTGGAGAAAAATGCCGTGTCACGTGAAGAAAATTGCTTATAACTCAATAGGTAATTGATTGATCAAAAAATGGGAAACACAGTTCGATTCCAAATCGCTTTCATGGTCAGTATTTCCAATTTTATATATTTCCGTTAAAAGAAATGAATTTGTAAATGTGTCAAAGCGTTTTGAGTTTCTTGAGCAGATCATTTGAGAACAGCCTTTACCGGAAACGTACCGTCTGTGAGACGGTTGCTTCTACATATATACCCTCTACTAAAAAATGAACGTATCCCCAATATTATCACGCAATTAAATCCTTGCGCTATTGGTCTTCTGTCTCCCCCACACATTTGCAACTCCTATACATTTTTAGTTACTGAAAAAAAAAAAAAAATATTTTCAACGCATTCTGTTAGAGGCGTGTTTCGTTTATGGAAATTTTTGTACTGGGATATTGGAATCTATGGGCCATCAACACTATGGAAATAAAGACTTTGAAGAAACTGTTTTGCGGTGGTTTGATGAAGTAGGAGGTGAAATACGCGATGTTTGAAAGTATATAAATTCTGAACATGAAAATGACTCAACATTGTCAGAAAATTTATAAAAATGCAGATATTTAGAACATGCTGCAATATTTACTAGTAAATGTTTTGTTAATTTTTCTGCCTAATATTTTTTTAAAATTAATATTGTACCGAAATATATTAAAATATTAGCATTTTATTTAATTATTATGTCTAAAATAAAATATTTTGGACAATAATGTTTAATTACAAAAAAAGAATTATGTCTCCGGCATACAAAACTTATCTTTTTGCTGGTATATTAAAAAAAATAGGTCTTGTTAATGCATTACTATTAAAGATTAGGTATTTAATTTCACTATTTGGTAAATTATTAAGAGTTATTTCTTTTTTTTTTAAATTTTTATGGCAATCTTTTTAATTTAGCACTTTCACAGACGGCACTTTCTGTTAGTGCACGGAATTTTCACGTTTCCGGTGAAGGGTTAAAAAAACATAACATTAAAATGACATTTACTATACAAAATCATTCTTTATGATTTGTATATTAACCCATAAATGCATGATATTTTTTTTTTATTTAATTCTCTGAATGGTTTATAACAAAGGAATAATAATGAAAAAAAATCAGATATACGTTTTTCGTATAATACGTCAATCTTTTCTTATGTTGCACATTTGCAATAGAAGTAAAAAGTAAAGTATTGCAAATTAGTAAACATATTTTAATAAGTATGAATCCAAATACCTTATTTTATATAAATTTATTTATTTTCTAAAACGTAACCCTTAAATGCATAAATTATATTTTAGAATTAGGTTTTTAGCCCCTTATACACTAGTGTGCAATACTTAAGCAACAATCACAAAACGCTAATATCTGAACACGTGAATAGTGAGTACTCAAAAGAAAACTCTACAAATATCAAGTGTAGAAAATAGGTACTGCCCCAACAGCACAGCCTGCACATGTGAACCCACCTTGATGTCACAAATGGTCACAAGCGTCACAGTCACTACAACGTACTGAAATGTGATACATTTTATTCATCTCATTCTTACTCTCAATTGGTCAGCCCACTGAGAAGTCACTATGACTGCTGTTATATGAGAAGTCAACAAGTGACTTTACAATGAAGTCACCTAGTGTCTCTCATGTGACACTCATTTTGAGACTCTAATGTAAAGTCATCATGACAGCTGTTTTGTGACGAGTTCCCAAGTGACAGAAAATGAAATTATCTGGTGACTTCTCACAAAGGAGAGCAATGGTGACTTCGCAGAGGAGTCTCGCTCACCTGAAAGTCCCCACGTGACTTCACTGTGACATTATATGGTAACTCACTATAATGCAATACTCACGATTACTTCAAAATTGAGTCTTCAAATGCTAGTCATATGAGAATCACAATGTGACTTCATTGTAATTTTATCTGGCGACTCATAAAAAACAGTCACAGTGACTTCTCAGTTGCGTCATCAATGGCGATTATTTGAGGACAATAATGAGACGGATGAATGATCCTTCATTTCGTTTCACCGTAGTGACTGCAACACATGTGATCATGTGTGACGTGAAGGAAATGTCACATCGACTAGCTGTGCTGTAGGGATAGTACATATTTGAATTATATTAATTTCTTTTGAGTATTCGCGCGCTCAAAAATTAGCATTTTATGATGGTAGCTTAAGTTTTGCACACCAGTGTATCAGAGATTAGGCACTAGAAATTTTAAGACAGATTTTTACTTTATATTTTTGTAATTTTTACATGCTTAATATTTTTATATAAATATACTGGTTGCTGAGAAATAAATAAAAAGTGGTATAGATATGCATCACAATGCATTTAAGGCTTCATTTAATGAATATTGTATTATATAACGAATTAAAAATATTGCGCCGTAATGGGTCAGTAGTTTAATTCCTCAGGCACAGTTTTCATTTAAAATTACAGCATTCATGTAACAAAATACAATATCAAACAAGAAAGAAAATACATGCGTCATGCATATATTATTTAGGCACTTCGCATTTCTCCGTTACATACAAAATTTGATTTGCTGGCGTTCAGTAAAGGAGTTGAAGAGAGATGGAGGTAACTATCGTCGCAAAAGTATCAGAGGATTCATGATAATTATATTCAAATAAAATTGTCGGTAATTAGCCAAGAAATTAAACACTAACGATACGGATTTTCTGGACATACATAAAGACACGGGTGGTGTACTCTATGTGCTATCGGTTTTTAAATTCTAGATAAAAACTTTTAATGATACATTTGTTAAATGCAATGTCCAGTTAATAATTCATATACTTATTCTTCGGAAGTATCTCTGTACGCGAGTAATACTCGAATTTCACCGGCAATTTTTAAAAAGTTCATAAATAAACCCTTGAAACCTAGAATTTCAGGTTATATTTGAAAGGATAAAATGTTATAATTAAAAAAATATATATATATTTTAATCTATGAAACACTTTCTCAATAAAATATAATTATACATTTAAGCTTTAAAATATAGTTTAATACTATCGAAAAGTAATAGTAGATAGCACATAGTAGATATTCTCATAAAATTATTCTTTGCCAAATATGATGGGCTCACAACCATTGCAGACCAAGACCATTGACAATTTTGAAAAAAAAAAAAAAGATACTCCATTTACAAGGTGCATAAAATCAGTTTTATCCTCTCCCACAGTTGAGAGAGTATGTGAAAACAGACTTGGTTCACTGTTGAAGTGGATAAAACAGACTTTATGCACTTTCTAAATTAGGTATGCACAACAGGTGCCGCGCGGGACAAAAGTGGCCCGCGAATTTCGTCAATTTTTAACTGGAAAAAATCGCAATTTTTACCCACATGTCGCAGGAAAAAAAGGTGAATGTCGTCAATGTTTCGCGGGAAAAAATTGCAAATTCCGTAAGTCAGGTGAAAATCGGGAATTTCATTTATCAGTCGGCCGATACCATAGATATCATCGTAGGAAATTCCCGAGTTTTGAATTTCGTCAGTCTCTAGTCAAAAAATATTTAGAGTTTCATCGAAAGGCAAAGCTAAAATCGTAAATTTCGTATATCAGAAAAGAAAACAAATAGCAAATTTCGTCGTTCGGGCTCGGAAAAATTACGAGTTTTGACGGTCGGGTTCCGAAAATTTGCAGGTTTTGCTGATCGAGCTAGCAAAAATCGCAAATTTTGTCAATGAGGCTAGGGAAATTCGCGAATTTCGTTAATCGGACACGGATAGATGGCCAGTTTTGTCGACTGGCCCCGGGAAATGGCTAATTTCGTTGATGGAGCATGAAAAAATCGTAAATTTAGATGATCAGATGCGGAAAAATCTCGAATTTCGTCGATCGAGCGCAGAAAAATTGCGAATTTTGTCGATCAGGCGCGGAAAAGTCGCAAATTTCTTTGATTGAGCACGAACAAATGAGGATTTTGTCGATGGTGCGCGGAAAAATTGCAAATTTTGTTGATCGGCTGCGGTAAAGTCGTGAGTGTCGACAGTTTATTGCGAGAAAAAAATCGCGAAATTCGTCAATTTGCCGCATAAAAAAAAATTAAAATTTTATCAGTCAGTTAAGAATCGGGAATTTCGTCGATCGAGTTCGGAAAAATCGTAAATTTTGTCAATTAGCCTCGGAAAAAATTGTATATTTCGTCAGCCAGTTAAGAATAGCGAACTTCGTCGATCGAGCACGGAAACATCACGAATTTCGTTGACCAGGTGCGGAAAAATTGCGAATTTCGTGATTAGTAGCGGTCAAAACTCGTTGATCAGCTGCGAGAAAATTTGCAAATTTCGTCAGAGCCAGTTAAGAATAGTCGATCAGTGGCAGGAAAATCGTAAATTTCGTCTATCGGTACTGAAAAATGGCTTGTTTTGTTAATGGTGCTTGGAAAAATGCGTGTTTTGTCGATTAGACTTGGAAAAATTGCGTGTTTTGTTGATTGGGGTCGGAAAAATCGCGTTGACGATCAGGCGCGGAAATATCGCGTTGACGATCAGGTGCGCAAAAATCACAAATTTCGTTGCTTGGGCGCGGAAAATCTCGAATATCGCCGATAGGTTCCGGAAAAATCACAAATTTTGTCAATCATGTGTCGAAAAATTGCAAATTTCTTTAATCGGGTGCATACAAATGTCAAATATCATTAATCTCTCCCCCCCCCCTCCCTCGTCGTTCATAGAGTTCTCATTTTTTTCCGGTACTAGTCACTTTCATGCCTATGTTTGTTTTTTAGCACTTTTAATAAAGCAAAATTTACTCCCTCGAATAAAGTCAAGGAATAATCGCACTACTTGAAAATAATACTTGCTATATCTCTGTTATATATCAAAAAGTAAAATGTTGATATATCCTTTCCAACTAAATTGGATATGTTGACTGTGTGAGGAATCTAGTGGGGCAAAATTCCCCAACCCCCTGAAACCATGTTTTTTTATCCGATTATATGCCTCAGATCAACTCCAGGAAATAGTATTCTCTGTGTTACTGAAGTGGCTCTCGAAAACCCAGACATTTTTGTAAGTGGCCCTTTTCTTAAAAAGGTTGTGCACCCCTATTCTAAATGGGGTAACTTTTTTTTTTTTTTTTTTTTTTTTTTTTTTTTTTTTTTTATGGGCTTAGTCAACTATGGTTGTGAGACCCTCATATAACATAATAGTTTTATTTAGTAATTCTTACACTCTAAAATGTGTAGGAGTGAGAAGTTCACTCTTTGAAAGAGTTACAAATATTTTAACACTTTTTTGAGTGAATTTATAAAACTATACTCCTTAAAGAGTGCAATTTTACACTTCGTAGAAATGAGTGAAATATTTCACTCCATTGTTGAGAGTGAAATATGTCACACCGTTGTCAAGAGTGAATATTCACTCGGAGTGAATTTTAAATAAAAACCTTCCTTAAAGAGTGAAATTTTCCACTCCCTAAATAATAATGAAATATTTCACTCGGTTATCGAGAGTGGATATTCACTCTAAGCAGGAGTTAATATTGTATGAGTATTACTAATCAGTGAACAGTCTTTTCTAGGACGCATTTTTAAGACGTTCGCAATTTTAGAATTGAAACATACGCATATTATTAAGGTGATTACTTATGGAAATTTTTATTTTCATATAAAATTAAATGTAATTAACTCTTAAAGGATACAGAATGATAGAACATTCTTGCTGGACAGATAATTACACCTGTTTATTTTCTATTTAATTTACATCCAAAATTGTTAATTGGTCCAAATCATCCAAGCAACCTCATAGTAAATTGGTATATAATTTTATATACCTTAGATAAATTCAAATAACGTAAGTGATCGTAATTACATAATTCTAGTAAAAGAGCAACGCGAAGCATTAATAAAATTAAATTATAACTCGCGTCAAAATGTAATTATTAAATTTAAATAATTACGAATAAAATTAAGAGTTTGCGTTGTGAATTATTTAGACGAACTCTTCCACTTATGAATTAAACTAAAATTTAAGCTGTAAAAATAAATTGACACACCTTAAACATTATCAATTAAATAATTACAGAAACTTTTTAAAACTTGATTAAATATTTTATTTACATTGAACACAACTATATACAGAAATACATAATATTAATTCAAAAAAAAAGAAAGCAATACTTTTGTTTGCTTCTCATTATTTTATGTATATTTAATCTTAAAAAAAAGACAATATTTACATGTACTCTAATTATTATATTTTTTCCTTTTTGCTAAAAGAATAATTCTCTTTCATTTTTAAATTACCTTAATTTTATTTAATTATCGGTTTTGTGGGATCTCAGATTACTCTCTACCATAAAATATCAGAAAAGTATATTTATGATTTTTCATATGATTTTAAGTGGTAAAAGAAAAAGTTTAAAGTAGTACCTTTTTTTTTTTAATATACGGGATGGTGGCCTTTATTCATCAAATTCAGAGTTGTCGCGTTGCTTAGGATCATATTCATATGTCATGAGGAATTCGCTTCGTATCAGAGCGGCAACATCGGGATGGCATGATGCATAGCTACGGACCTCTGTAGATCAATCCACTTTATTTTAACATCAGGAAGACATCCTCAATTAGGCTTGCTTAGGCTCACTCCGATATGTACATCAGGAAGACATCCTCAATTAGGCTTGATTAGGCTCGCTCCGATATGTCCATCTCGCCTGGGCATTACTAGGGCTTTTTGGATTCATTGCACGGGCTTTCAGGAGAGCTCCTGCGTCCTCTACATCTTTTTTCAGACTCTCTTTTTCAAACCTTATTCTTCTTGCACACCGACTCCTGCAGTGGGTGGAACTATTTTTGTCTAGTCCACTGTTATTGGATGTGAGAAGATTTTTTATTATACTTCGATAGGCCTATTAGCTAACAGTCTGCAAATGGCCCCTTACATATACTTTAATATTATTATCTGCCTTAAAGTTTGGGTGGTCTGAAAAGCCATAAATTTATCCCAACACTTTTATTGAGGCCATAAATTTATTCCAACGTTTTTATTATTTTACGATTTCTAATTATACACCACTTTCCATTGGCTTGTCATAAAACGACACCATGGCGTCTGGCTATTGTTGTATCTGAGATCCGAACTCTATTCAACATTATACATTCATTTTACAATACAACATTTTTTTTAAAAATATATATTTAATATTTAAAATCAACTTAATAATTTTTGTATGAACTTACACTCTTATTTTACTTAAATATATAAACATTATAATTTTACACTCATAATTATATTTTATAAAAAAATATTTATACAAACAGAAATAACAAATTACGCAATTTTACTTTGATTTAACCAACATGGTGCGGGAACATATCATAGTTATATGTTACCCAGCATCTCTCCCGGTCGTCAGGAAAAAAAAAATAAAAACTGATTGCTGGTTTTATTTTTTTTTTTTTGTAAAGCATAAAAGAATGTACGTGTCCATATGACTGTGTATCTACACAGTTTTTGAACTAAGTCTGTAAAGTTCAATTATCAATGGTTCTGGTATATTTTATAAGAAGTTCTTCTATTTTTCATAACAGAAAGTTCAACACATGATAGCATAGTTGTCTGTTGACATGCACATTTATAGAAGACCTCTGTACAGAAAATCTGACGTCTTTCTCGAAGCCTTTTTTCTTTACCACACACATGTTTAATAATTTTGTAACTTACAGTTTAAGTGCCCAAAATACATTCAAAGCTATAATTTTGTATGAAACTACTATGCCGAAATAAACCTAATTACAAGAAAAATAATGGCATACACATTTGACATATTATTTCCTCACATATAACCTTATGACACAGTGTTTCATTTAAAACACATTTTATACTGAATAAAAGTAAATACAATGCTTGTCGTATGACATGTTATTTTTCACATAATTAATCTGATGTATTCAAATTATAATCAGAAAAATATTGTATACAAACTGGTTACATTATTTTATTTATTTATTTGTTACTTCTAACATGTATGATACGTCAACATATACAAGCTATTTCATCTCCTTTAATATATTATTACGTAATGCTTTCCAACTTTACCCGATACGAGAAAAAAAAAGAAGAAGAAGGAGAGGAAAATAAAACCAGTTTTTGACCGTCCCCGATCCTTTCGAAACGAGGGGTTGGTCAAGCTACTAATCACTTTCTGCGAGGTGATTTGTGCTGTGACAAAATTTTACGACTTCCCAAAGTATGTATTTAAAACCATTTCATGCTTGTAATTACCTTAAAATTAGTATAATTTCTTGATATACTTTCTTCTTAACTAACTGTGCATGCCTGTATGTAATTTTAAACATAATCTATGCATAAACAGTGTATGTATTTGTATCCTATCTAATGTAAACCTTCTGCTTTTTTTTTATTAATTTGTAGGGGAAAATGGCGATTCTAGCATTTGCTTTCTCCTGCCTCATACTGCGACTGAAGCGAGCGTGGCTTTTTATGCTGTCAGGTTCAAATCTAAACCAAATTGCCTTTCAGGATTTAAAAAAAAAATGCATATAATTTTCTTTAACTGACTACATTGTATATTTTTAGACCTTTCTAACAAACACAAATTTTGATTCATGATATTGTTTACTATTAAAATGTAAACAACACGGAAATATGACTTCTACAGCCTCTCAAAATGCAAAATATAAATTACGCTGACCTTAAAAATGCACCTTCATTTAATACTATTAAATAGTGTTGTCAGAAAATGCCATTGACGAAGAAGAGAACAATTTTTGTGTCTTTAATTATTATTTATTTAGCCAACAATTCTATCTTAAAAGATTGTTAAGTTTTTATATTTATTTATTTACTGAATGAAATAAAAATTTATTTATTCAAAAATTTATTTATCATTAACATTCCGTATGTGAATTCTACTGTCTACAATTTAATGATATGTTTAAAAATAAAAGATAATAAATTATTATTATTAATCCAACATTAATAATTATTATTTAATTATAAAAAAATGTACTTAATACACTTGTATAATTAAAAAAAAACAAAAGCAAATGATAATTACTACGTAACAGCGTATGCAGCCATCTATGAGTACCCGGCCGGACCAAAGAACTTCTGCCAGCAGAAAAAATCTTTGTATACTCACAAACAACCACATCCAATTGTTACAGATTAAGTTTTTAAAAAATAATTACTGTATGTACTATAAAAAAATTAAGTAAATAAATTTATTAAGCCATACTACCTATTTTAATAAAAATAAGGCCAATATATATAAATATATTTATTTATTTATTTTGTTTCCTTATGTTAAATTGGCCAAATTATATAAAAAAAAAATTTTATGAACTCACACACTCAAATTTATCAATCCTATGTATATTTATATGTGTTTAATTTAGAATTGCATTTAATTCTAAGGGAAAGTAAAGAGAAGAAAAAAAAATGCTTAAATTCTAAAATAACATAAATTTATAAAATATTTCATTTAAAAAAAAAAAAAAAAAATCTAATTTCTAGCTGATTTCAGCAAGATGTCATTTAATATTTATATTAAATAATTTTGCTAATACATTTTATTAATTATTAAATTTGCATATTTTTATATATACAATAAAAATATAATAGTCTTACATAAAATTTTACACTACAACAATGTTATTAATTAATTTAACTTGAATTTAAGCCTACTTTAATTCTAATTGAATACAGTTAATAAAAGTAAATTAGCTTATCAAGTTAAATATAATATAAACTATGTTTGTCTAATGTTAATTTTGCTGAAAATTCCATAAATTTTAACTGTAAATGCTAATTGCTATACCTTTTGTTATTTATTTTGAAAACAACACGAACTTATATTTTTATTTATTGTTTTTTTTTAATTAAATCTAGGAACTATACACTGAGCTAGACACTCCATAAATGTGTAACACCTAAAAATCAAAAGTTTTCCTAAGTAAAACTCAAAATGCTGCTTTTTACAATATAATATTACTAATTTTATTGTTTCTGAGCATAACATCTAGTAATTATACCATACTTAATTTTTTCTTCGATTCCTTTTTCAGCCAAGAATCCTGAAGTTAATGCCTAAGTGATGATCTTGATTTACCTTGATGAATTGATAAATAATTTTTCTACAAATATTTTGTTGGTGTTGGTGCATACCCAGCCGTAGGCCAAAATTGCACCCTATACAGAAAGCCTTTGGTGAGAAAATTTTAATTTTACTTCAATTATTTATTTGTGTAATTTTTTTACAATAATTTTGTGTGCAATCATATTGAAATAACTTGCCTTGTCCATTGTTATACATATATATGTTTTTTAAAAACCAATGTGCTACACCAAAATCCTTTTTTTAAATTTTTTATAACACTTTTGTTCATAAAACTTATCCCTGCTGTCTAAATTCTAGACTTTAGCATATAAGTTGTAATTGAACTACCGGAATAAATCTTAGTACTTTTTGCATATTTTATTATATTTAGGCTTATAGCTGACTGCTATCCTAATATAAAGTGCACTAATAATTTATTCCTTGTCAACCATATATTTATATAAGAAGAAAAAAAAAATATGAGTATGTTATAAAGCTGTTCTAACTACCCTGAACCTAATAGCTTACCCCTACTCATTTTAAAGAGTAATTCTGAAATTCTGTCATCTAAATTGTAAGGCTATTAGCAAAGGCTACCCTTATAGAAAACAGAAAAAAATTCTCTCTTTTTTTTTTTTTTTTTTTTTTGAAAATTACTCCAACATTATTCACTATTAAATTAATTAAGTTTTAATGTTATTTGGCTGTGTTAAGATTTTATATTTTTTAATTCATATTCGAAAAAAATATATATATATAACTTTTGCCTGGAGATAAATATTTCACTGCTCCAGTGAAGTTTTGTGAAGCACATTACATAATTTTATAAGTATGTTTTCGGGTGCGCCCTGCACATTTGCTCAATATTGTAACCCTGAGACAAATTGGCGTTCCCATGTTCCTATCCTTTCTTATTATTATTTTGAATTTTAAAAAGGCAAGTTATTAATTTTGTTTCAATTTTTTTTTACCTAAAAGAGAAAAATTTATTTTTAAATTTTGAAAATTTTGAAATTTTGAAATTCGATTAATTATGTATTTTGATTTATTTTTAATACCAATTCATATCCCTTACTTGTCCCTTTGATCATCAGTTTTACCCTTTTTATTATACTTTTTTGGATACTTTTGAGCATTCTCTTTTAAATTCTCATTTTTATCTTCATTTGGATAATAACTGGCATGACTCTGAGGTTGACTATTCCTATATGGCACATGCTGAGGGAAGTAATTTGGTGGGGGTGGGGGATATGGAGAATATCCATAGTAACCACCTGTGGGTGCATAAGATTGAAAATGCCACTGCTGGTTTGGGTTAACAAATCTAGGATTAGCATTCGCTCTCGGTTGATACTGTCCATTATAAGAGTACCTTTTATTAAAATGCCGACCTGCGAAATCTCTGCTATCCTTATATGTATTTTTATTATCATTTTTGTACCAGCACGTTTCTAAAGTATGCGAATTTTTTTTACATAATTCGCACCATCTGCTTGATGCAGTATCTTTTGTTTTAACTTTCAAATTGTTTATTTCGGAAGTCAAAATTTTAATTTGCTCCGCGCTTTCCATATTTAATTTTAACAATTTGTCCAAATTTTCCTCAGTGGAGGTTTTTGTAATCGAATTAATTTCCTTTGATGCAACTTGATTGTATGCATCTTCCATTTATTTCGCAAATTTACATGCGTCGTTGAAATTTTTCCAAACTTAAATCTGCCCTAACTGATTCTAAAAATCTTGTGAATTTTATCATTTCAAATAAACTACCATTACCGTTGTCAATATTTTGGCCACTTTTATCTAGGTAAAGTTTTGCAGCCGCATTGAATTCACTGATAAAATCAGCGATAGCCTGCGCAGGTTTTTGCCTAAGAGAAAAAAAATTGCTTTGAGCCGCAGAAAAACTTGTTTTAGTAGAAAAAGTATCGATTATTTTTTCTTTAAATTTACCATAGTCTTTTTCTGTATTAAGATTTTCTTCGTTAGCTAATTTATCTCTAGCACTACCGACTAATTTCGTTTTCAAGAGCGCAAGTTTCGAAACATTCTCTAATTCCGTTTGTTTAATTAGATTATCGAATTCGTTCACAAAAAATTTAATATTAGACTCTTTCTTTCCGTCAAAGACGGGGATACAATTCAACAGCGTATCAACACTAGGTTGAGTCATTGTATTCTTTTTAGTTTTTTGTAGCGAATAATTTAGAGAAATAATTTTATTTTTCTGTCCTCTGGTTTTAACTCCAGAGGTATTTAAATCTACACTTCTCCTTTTAAATTTTCGCTTATTGTTGGGCATAACCTTTTAACAGAATATTTCTGTTTATCATACTTTTTTTTCTATATTACCACATATGTATGAAAATATTCTAAATTGCATACATACATAAAAACAACAGCACTAAAATTTAAAAAAATTTCTTAGATGAAGTTGTTTTGTAGATTATTCTTTTACACACATAAATATCCCTAAAATATTTATAATACACGTATATATAAAAAACAACATAATTTCATTTAACAGAAAAATATCTGTCTTTTTCTACAGAAAAAACAATCTTATTTTTTTTTTTTTTTTTGGTAAATATTGTACTACTACTTCGTAGTACGACTCATAAATTTTCTTTTGTATCAAGGTGATACCATTTCAAAAATCATGATCTATTGACATTTCAATCATTTTTATACCAGTCATATTATAAAATTTTACTCATTCTTCTTATTATTATTATTTATACATTATATTAAAAAAAAAATATTTTTACAAATGTGTCATCTGTGATGTGAATGCCATTATTTCTCAATGGTAACTGAGATCCAACCAAAAGAGAAAAGAGAGAAAAAAAAATTGTAATTCCTAAATTTACCTATTATAAATCCCAGAATTATTTTTTTCATTTCCTTTTTTTTTTTTTTTTTTTTTTTTTTTTTTTGCTAACATATATTATTCATTTTATTTATATAAAATTATTATATGTGTGTCATTATTGTTACAATAATAAAATTAATTTTAATAAAATTTTAATCAATTAAACTTACATACCTACAATATCTTTAAAATTGTGACATTAAAATAATACTTAAATTTATTTTCCTTCATTATTATTATTATTATTATTATTTCTAATGACCTCAGATGAACGTTCCTGAGTCATAGCACCATTTTACTATGAAGGGGGGGATGCTGGACAGATAATTACACCTGTTTATTTTCTATTTAATTTACATCCAAAATTGTTAATTGGTCCAAATCATCCAAGCAACCTCATAGTAAATTGGTATATAATTTTATATACCTTAGATAAATTCAAATAACATAAGTGATCGTAATTACATTTTTCTAGTAGAAGAGCAACGCGAAGCATTAATAAAATTAAATTATAACTCGCGTCAAAATGTAATTATTAAATTTAAATAATTACGAATAAAATTAAGAGTTTGCGTTGTGAATTATTTAGACGAACTCTTCCACTTATGAATTAAACTAAAATTTAAGCTGTAAAAATAAATTGACACACCTTAAACATTATCAATTAAATAATTACAGAAACTTTTTAAAACTTGATTAAATATTTTATTTACATTGAACACAACTATATACAGAAATACATAATATTAATTCAAAAAAAAAGAAAGCAATACTTTTGTTTGCTTCTCATTATTTTATGTATATTTAATCTTAAAAAAAAAGACAATATTTTCATGTACACTAATTATTATATTTTTTTCTTTTTGCTAAAAGAATAATTCTCTTTCATTTTTAAATTACCTTAATTTTATTTAATTATCGGTTTTGTCGGATCTCAGATTACTCTCTACCATAAAATATCAGAAAAGTATATTTATGATTTTTCATATGATTTTAAGTGGTAAAAGAAAAAGGTTAAAGTAGTACCTTTTTTTTTTAATATACGGGATGGTGGCCTTTATTCATCAAATTCAGAGTTGTCGCGTTGCTTAGGATCATATTCATATGTCATGAGGAATTCGCTTCGTATCAGAGCGGCAACATCGGGATGGCATGATGCATAGCTACGGACCTCTGTAGATCAATCCACTTTATTTTAACATCAGGAAGACATCCTCAATTAGGCTTGCTTAGGCTCACTCCGATATGTACATCAGGCAGACATCCTCAATTAGGCTTGATTAGGCTCGCTCCGATATGTCCATCTCGCCTGGGCATCACTAGGGCTTTTTGGATTCATTGCACGGGCTTTCAGGAGAGCTCCTGCGTCCTCTACATCTTTTTTCACTCTCTTTTTCAAACCTTATTCTTCTTGCACACCAACTCCTGCAGTGGGTGGAACTATTTTTGTCTAGTCCACTGTTATTGGATGTGAGAAGATTTTTTATTATACTTCGATAGGCCTATTAGCTAACAGTCTGCAAATGGCCCCTTACATATACTTTAATATTATTATCTGCCTTAAAGTTTGGGTGGTCTGAAAAGCCATAAATTTATCCCAACACTTTTATTGAGGCCATAAATTTATTCCAACGTTTTTATTATTTTACGATTTCTAATTATACACCACTTTCCATTGGCTTGTCATAAAACGACACCATGGCGTCTGGCTATTGTTGTATCTGAGATCCGAACTCTATTCAACATTATACATTCATTTTACAATACAACATTTTTTTTAAAAATATATATTTAATATTTAAAATCAACTTAATAATTTTTGTATGAACTTACACTCTTATTTTACTTAAATATATAAACATTATAATTTTACACTCATAATTATATTTTATAAAAAAATATTTATACAAACAGAAATAACAAATTACGCAATTTTACTTTGATTTAACCAACATGGTGCGGGAACATATCATAGTTATATGTTGCCCAGCAATTCTCAAAGGGTATTCGAAACTTTTTTGTGGTTTCAAACTAATTTTTTTCTATTTCTGTTAAGTGTGCAGTTTTTAACAAGCGCGTGAAAAAATATATTCAAAGTTGAGCCATATATGCATTACTTTCATTATAATTTTCCCTTATGTCTTGCGTATGTCACGACTGATAAGAATAGTCATAAATAAAGAGTATCTCTTTTGATTCGATACAGCTCGCATGAACGAATAATGTTGAAAATTTCCGAAGGAAGAAAGAATGTTTCTGGAAGATAGATAGTTTTTGTCGAGATCGGACCGGCCGAATTTTTGGCAGCACTTTCGCCGAAAGCGGATTTTCGACGAAACCCAGATTTTGGGACAAACACAAAAACAAAAACCAAATTTCGCTCGATTTCCACTTGTATGTATTGATATTTCTCATCAGTTAATCAGAACAACAATTCTACAACGCTTTTTTAAAGATAACAGAAGGCCTCCTCCTTTTAGGATAAAAATATATACGGACATTAATAAAGTGATTATTTATGGAACGTAAAGGTAAGTCTTATTTAATTTTAATATTTTATTTCTGTAGTGTTTGTATGTTATTATTATTAGTTAAATATTTTTATGTTATATGCAAAAAGATTGAACTGGAATTGTTTTCCTTTGAGATTTTTGGAAAATGAGATGAGCTAGTGTTCTGTTATTTTTTTTCGGTTTCTTTACTGTCTTTTTTATTATAATCATTTACAGTACTTCTCGTTATTATTGTTGTTGTTTAATAGTACAATTATAAAATACCAATTATTATTTTTAGTGTTTTTCAAATCGGTATATTTATTTATTTTTAATTGTATGTAAGCATTTTTCTGCTGTTTATGATTTAATCAAAACATTTAATTATAGCCATTCCGATTCAGTCGTTCAATTTTCTTCTATTGTACACTCATTTTCTACATTTATGATACACGTAATTATTGGCACTAAAAAATAAAACATGATATTTAAGCATTGAAATAAAGTGTTTTTTATGCCTGATAGGAAGTTTATATATTGAAATGCTTTAGTATATATATATATATATATATATATATATATATATTAATGTTCATAGTATCACTCATATAAGATTGATTATATTTTAAAGATATAAATAACTACTTTTTTATTAAAATTATTTTTCAATAAATAAGGACAGTAGATACACATGGAATAATTTCTGTCCTTTTTATATTTCCTTCTTTTTTCTATTTCTTAGATCAATCTTTTCCTATAAAACATGCGATAACTAATTAGCTCATATTGCCAAAATACAATGTATACCGGAATAAAAAAATTAAATTAACATGCGGCTTATCATGCCGTTCATAAATAAGTATTGCTTTAATATCCGTTTTTCAGTAATAGCGGAAGAAAATTCAAAACCATGATTGAGTGAAAGAATATGTTTAAAATATAAACATTTTACAGAGAATATAAAAAATCTAGACTCCATGTACATGTACATATTTAACCTTCCGTCTACCAGACGGGTCCATTGGACCCGACATGTACATTCAAAATATTTATTCAAACCAGAAATTTCTTCAAAACAAACTAAATGTATAAATCAGACAATAATAAGTTAAATAAACAAATTAAATAGTTTTAAGTAAAAATTCTGGTGTAGAATGTTTTTATAAAACTTGAGTAAAATTTCCGGTAGTTCTAGGGTTAAAAAAAAAAAAAAGCAATACGACATCACAATAGATAGAAAAATACTACACATTCTTAATATTTATATCAAGCTTAGAACTTATTGAAAAAACATTCGAGTTGATAATCATTGTGTTTTTTGTGGTAAAATTGAAAATATTTTAGAATAATAGGGTTCTGCAAAATAGCGAAAAACTGAATTCATTTTACTGAAAAGTATGCTAAAAGTTAAGATTTTATATTTAAAATAAAAATGAAAATGAAATCACACGTTTTTAATCCTATAACAGAAACCTACATACAGTTATTAATAAAAATGTAAAAATAACTAAAATACAGTAAACTATATCTTATGATTAGATTAAAATTTATTAGCAATGAATGCGTACTCAGATATAAATACTTAAAACATGAATTACACATGAAAGAAAGAACACAAATAACGTACACCACGGGAATTATTAAAATAGTAAATACAACTTTATGGGTGACTGATGGAATGTTATTCAATATGGAAGGCATGAATACGTAATTCCTTAATAGTAAACAGTAAAAAATGTTAAAAAGTTTTACATTAATGTTTTCATGTATTATTCAGTAGAAATATATTCTTCTTAGGATGAACAAAAAAAATTCATTTGGAGATTAAATGCACTAGAATAATATGCTGCACACAATACTGATAACACTTCACAATAAAACCAAACAGATGACTATTCTTGAGACTATTTACAAACACAAATATAAAGAAATACTTTGAACTATGTATTGAACCATAGTTTGTTGCAGTTTTTAATATATTATTCTTCCTTTGGAATATTATTGGATTTTTAATCCAGCAGCATTTTGCTACCAACTGCTATGAGCCATGGAGGCAACACTAACTGTCCTGAGTGTCTGTGCCAGTAGAAAATCAAAGAGGATTGCATGATGCTGTCATCTGGTGGAATGTTCTTGAAACAAAAGAGCAATTCTCTAACAGTAACTAAAAAGAAAGAAATAATATTAACTGATTAATATTTCCGTTAATTACATGACCTTAAGGGCATCATATATTTATTGGACATGCAATGAAATCAAACACAAGGGATAAGAGTGGAATAAAATATCTTAGTTTATTTCTGTTAATAATCTAATTTAATTCATATGTAACTTTAATTAATTTTTCCTTAAAAGTTCAATTAGTATTATAAATTATGAATTAAATAAATATTGCCATTAAAGCACTTTATTCCAGTCTTTAACACACTTGTATCTATTTTCATTGCATGCACTAAAATATATGATTATATTAAAATGCCCGCAAAAGCATTATAAAAATGTATTCACCCCATAAAAAATGAACATTCACTCGTATGAAAGGGTGAATATTCACACCTATCAAAGAGTGACAATTCACTCGTACGAAAGAGTGACTATTCACTCCTACCATGTGTGAAAAAAGCCACTCATTTAGCAAGAGTGAATAGTCACTCCTCCGAAAGTTTGATAATTCACACCTGTTTAGATTAAACATTCACTCTTTCAGAAAGTCAACGATTCCACTTTTGCTCAGAGTGAATAGTCACTATAAAAACGTTAGACATATTTTGATTCTGAGATAGATTGACTATTCATTGCCACTCCTTTTTAGAGTTCCGTACTTAAAAATTAAAAACGGAACCATTATAAGATCACTCTTGTGTCTGTCTATTTGTCTGTCATAGCCATTTTACTCGAAAACTATGGAACAAGGGGAACGTGGAAATTTCAAATTGGGGAAAGTAATAAAGACTATTGACCCAGATATTTACACATTATAAAACATTTACAAATATTTTTAGGAAAATTTTTGAGGGGCTAATTAAGTTTCTTGAAGCAAAAAATATTTTCTTTGTATATCGTGTGCGATATCGTGCGAAATCTTCCGCAACGCTGAACTCAAAAATACATTTATTTTAATTTTAGCTATTATATTTTCGGAGATATCGTCGAAAATGTAGTGTAAAAATGAGCCCCCCCCCCCCCTCTACTTCTGAATCTACTGAAACTAAAATTATGAAAAAATTAGAAATCGTAGACATTAACTTAAACCTTGCAGTAAAATTATAGCGGATCACATAATTTTTTAGGAAATTGTATTTTTCCGTAACACAAAAATTTCGATCTGCGAGCATTCAGCAATGTTGTTGAGGAACGATGGAGGTACGTATTATAGCACAAGTAGAATACAAGACACAAGCATCGTAGAAAATGATTTTTGAAAAAACAATCGTTGGTAATAAACCAGTATATTAACCATTAAGAACACGGACGGTTTTGATATACATAATGACTTGGGCGGCGTACTCTATGTACCATCGTCTTTTAAAATCTAGATAACAACTTTTAATTATACTTTGTGTAATACAACGTTCAGTAGTAGTATAAAAACAAGAAGCGTCAAATTGCTAAAAACATAGTATCTTAATCAAATTTTATCACATAAATGCTACGGTATTCGCGACTGGTTTGCATTGAATTGATCTCTGAATACACCTCCCGTCTTTAAAATCAATTAAAAACCTGTCTGGAAAAACGCGGAACAGACCATTTGCCATTGCAACTTTGGGGCCTCCTTTCTAAGCGCGCTTAGCGTGTCAATTTTATATTGAACAATGCTTTTGTTTTAGCTACGCTGTAAAAAGTAAAGATTATTGCGACGCGGTATTTAGTTTCATGAAATGACAAATGAAGTTTAAATATGCATTATTTTTGTTGTCAGTCCCGAATTAAGTTCATAATAAACATATTAGGATAAGATATAAATAAGACTCATGTAGAATAGTAATATTTGACAGCATTAGGATTCATATCTCTTTCAATTTTTATGGTATACCTATTCATACATTTCTAGTATATATACAACTATATTAAAATGTACGTTGTATAGTTTTTTACGAAGTCTTATTTTTTACTTTCTCCTATCTCTACAAGAAGAAAGTGTTGGATTCGTGAAAATGTTCGGCATCAGTTTTTGGACTTATTTACACATTTTAGGAGTCAGAGATGCTGAAAAACAACTTTTTGCAAAATGTCTTTCTGTGACACTGTCTGTTTGTATGCGGCAAAAATTTTGTCGGCGTTCTATTTCAGAACTAATGCACGGAATTTAATAAAAGTTAATAGTCAAATACTCCCTAACATAAATTGATGCTGTTTAGTTTTTTTTGTGTGAATCACCCAAAAAGTGACGCTTTTATGCTGCATTTTTAGCGATATCTGCAAGAGTTCTATCTCAAGAACTAATGCACAAATTTACATCAAACTTCAGATTTAGTTAGTCCTTGATAAAAGTTGGTACTGATTACATTTTAGTAAAACTCGCCCAAAAGGTGGCGTTGCTATTCTGTATTTTGTAGGATTTACACAATTTCTGTAATCGCTCCATCTCAAGAACTAATACACGGATTTTCATCAAAGTTCAAATTCAGTAAGTCCTTGATACCAATAGTGCTGATGTAAATCACCCAAAAGGCGGCGCTGCTGCGCTGCTATTTTCACGATTCGCGCAATAGCTCTATCTCAAGAACTAATGCTCAAATTTTCATGTAACTTCAGATTTAGTTTGACTTTGACACAAGTTGTTGCTGATTCGGTTTTTGTATTAATCGCCCAATAAGTGGCGCTGCTATGCTCAAATTTTTGAATTTTCGCAATATCTCTATCTGAAAAACTAATCCACGGATATCCCTCAAACTTCAGATTCAATTAGACGTTGACATATGTTGTTGCTGATTAGGTTTTGGTGTAAATCACCCAATAGGCGTCGCTGCTAGGCAGCATTTTACAGGACTTACACGATTTCAGCGATAACCATATCTCAAGAACTAAATGCACGGATGTCTTATCTTGTGAATCCTCATAATAGGCATACATTGCCATTTAATTTTGGCAGTATGATAGCGAATTTTGAAGTAATAGTATGTATGAGATGGATTGGTACATCCGACTAGTTTTTTTTAGTAACGAAGATTTTAATAATACAGTTAATAATTCATATATTTATTGTACGGAGCCCTCTCAGTGCGAGTAATACTTGCATTTGACTGTTTATTTATTTAGAGTGTAAAAGCAACATATAGGTTTTCAAATAAAAATATTAATAACTAGAATAGTTATACATAACTCTTTTTCGAATATTCCTCTATTTCAAACGTGAATAATTTAGGTAAATTATAACATTATGCAGCTAAACAAGTTGCAATTAAATGGGGATTATCATTAACATACTTTCACAAAATCGATCTTCTCAATGAAAACTAAAAGAAATAAAAGACGTACGAGTTAAAGATCCATTAATTAACTTTCGAAAATCAATTTAGATCTTCACTGAAGCGTCAAAGAAAAGTTTCTTGTTTCCTAAACACAGAATTCTGAAGCTTTTATATCCTCATTTAATGTCGGATGGTAGTGATAGAATAAAGTTTATTAACCATATAATTATATTTGCTACATATTTACATAATAAAGATAGATTCATATTTTGTGCTTAACATGTTATACACGTAATTGAATTTTCGTCGTGTGAATCCAAGTATATAATTATTAAGAAATAATTACTTGTGTATTTCATAAATATAATATTAGAGCTTAGGATTTAACAAAGACGAAGTAACTCTCCTTTCGATTAAATAAACATGCACAATTGTTGTTAGAATAAATATTATATTGTTTGAAAAATTACAGGGTTTCAAAGTTAACAGTGATTTCTGGAACATCGTGAAAATTTGACACATGTCAAAAATATATTTAAAAAATAATGCAAAAAAGAAAATAACTTAAAACCTTGAAGTTATAATATAATATTCTTAATATATTTTTAATGAATCAATTTTTTTTTCTTTTTTGCTGTAAAAACAATAACATACTCTTGTTCATTTATCTTATTATTGTAATCCAGTATTATTTTAATTTAGTAAGTCTGAAAAAATATATTATATATTGATACTTTTAAACAACAATAATCTTGCTTTGTATAAATCCTGTTGTTGAATAGAGAATTTAAAGCCTCTTATCTTAGACATTTAAAATATTTAAACTGAACTAAAGTCTTATTTTTTAAATAAATATCAATGGCATCAACCACAACGTGTCTTCTACTCCAATACTGAAAGAGGTACTGATTATTGTTTTCACCTTATTTGAGTTCACATAAAAAATGTCTAATTCTTTTAGAAATCTGCTATGTAACATAACTTCAAACTAACACATAGTGGACATAAATTAAATGTGAAATTTCAAAACTGCATAGTTTTCATGTTCTGAATGTTAAATGTTTCATTTGTTAAATGTGTGCATAGTTTTAAGTGTTATTTGCCAGATAGCTGTTCAATTACATATTAGTGATATTACATCCTATATTTACTACTATAATTCTTACACCAGTGCTTATATCCCAGTTTATATTGATTGAAGAATTTTTCTTGTACGACCACACACAGGCATATATACACAGGGGTTGAGAATTGTGTTTATATGTGTTTGTGAGTGTGTTTGTCTGTACTAGGTCTATAAATAATTTCTCGGTTGTGCCAGTCACAAAACATTCTTCGACGTCACTCATGTTAATATTCCATTCGTACACATTGTTGTATTTCAATGTTATTACAACAAAAGAACACAAACTTTAATTTTCATTTTAAATTTCTGCTACATATTTTCAATCAGAGCAGAAACGAGTCAATCTCTATCACTGATATTAAGTAAAATCAATATTTTGCATTGGTCTGCTGTAAATCCGCTGCTAGTGAATCATCGAATGTGTTGTATGCAAAATGTCTGTCGCTGAATGAGCAGCCAATGTACAACAGAACTAAGAATATATCACGAAAATGCTGAAAGATCGCTAAAACGGCAATACTTTCCTTGGAAATGTTCCCAAAATCAAATGGAAATTGCTGGCCATAACCGGAAACTTATGCATGAAATCTGTTTAAATTCTATGCATAATTTCATACATATTTTGGTAGGTCAATGAGGACCAAGGGTATTCAGAGCAGTGGCGTGGCATCCGGTCATCGCTGGATGCGGCGATGACCAAACAATATTTTAAAACTATTAATAAGCTTTTAAAACTCTACGATCCAGTTTTAGCAGAACATTTGGAGTTCATGTATAAGTGAAGGTAAGATTTAAAGTTTCTTTTTTGAACATTCAACCATTGAATTTTAGAGTTAATAATTTTTCACCACAAACTTAAATAATTGCGATAACCACCGAAAATTTTCACGCCACGCCACTGATTCAGAGGTTTTATATAAACATATTTTTGGGAATCTCTAACCTTTATAAGGTATAAATACGTCGAAAACCGTAAGTCGAAAAAAATTCAATCCTTTCTAATTTTAGAGATAGAAGACTGTAAAAATATACTTTTATCTTCCGTGTCATTAGATAAAAAATAACAGGCTACTTAAAAAGTCATTTTTATTTTTATTGTTAAAACGTGACACCTTGTTGATTGTTTTATTAAATATAAGCATAAAATGCAAAAAATGTGTATTTTTTTAATAAAAAATTGGTACAATTTTGGAGAGACTTCCCAGATCATTGATTAAAGATAACGGAAAATACATTTATTATCTTGTACTTAAAATGTCGGAAAATATTATCTAGCACATGCGCGTGAATAACCTTAAAAGCCTTTATTATAGACTACACGTATTGAGGCATATCTTATAAATATATGGTATATTTTCGTTTCAAGATTTCCTATACTATTATTCAGATATACGTGGATTGGGAACTAAATTTCTAACGAAGTTAATTTTGTTTTGTCGAATATGTAATACGTGACTCGGTTTTAAAGACAGAGCTTTACCGACCTTTTCAGGTAAAATAACAATCATAGAGTAAACGAATTTTCTGAAATTGCAATTCATTCATACCTAAGCTTTCTTCATAAGTTTTCTTTTAATAGTGGATTCTCTAATCCATATTTATTGTTCAAAATCTTGAAAATTACTTTCATACGTGTTGAGTTTTTCTGTAAAATTAATTGCCGAAACGTCAGTGAAGGCTTACTGTGGAGACACGAAAAGTTTTGGTTTCCGTTAGTCTGTCTGTCTGTTAGTCTGTCTGTCTGTTCCGCGATAACTGCCGCAAAAAGCATCCGATCGGCTTGAAATTCCCTGGGCATGTTGATGAGCTCCCCGGATTTAGCTGTATAGTTTTGGGTTAAATTTGGTTCATTCGTTCGGAATATACAGAACATTTTATTTTGTGATATAATGCTTTTCTATGGGAAGTCAGACGATTTTCAAATTTTCATTTGTTGAAAGAAATCGCTCATATGAATAATAGATTTAAATGGTAAATTTTGGATGCTGAAATTTTTAAATAAGAGTATTAAATTATTCTTATTAGTTTGCAATTTTGTCAAAACATTTGTCAGAGCTTTTAAATTAGGTGTATAACTTATGATAGAATTTTATACATGTGTTCGAATAATATAAAACATTTTATTTTATGAATTTACTTATATTTCATTTTTTCTTTTAACCGTTGCGTAGCAACAACATCTCATCTAAAAATATCATAAATGTGAAAGTATGTATGGTTTTTTGAAGTCAAATCAAAGCAAAAGGAATGAATTAATGAATGCCTTTGTATAGATATTTGCATATAGATTTATTTAAACGCAGAAATGAAAATAGTATTTATATACTATATAGAATAATATTTTCATTTATTTATTCAACTATTTGATTATAAATGAAAAAGTTCGTTATTTTCATACAGAATAAACTGACATTATTCTGTTAAATTTTATAAACTTTATTGTTGCCAAAAAAAAAAAAAATGAATAACAATTTCTCCCAAAGAGTTAATTTTAATTTGTAAGATTTTCACGTGCAAAAGAAAAATGGAATCAGCAAATAAAATATAAAAAAAAGGATATATAGGACAGGAATAAATACATATAAACATTTCACACCAAATACCACCTAAAATAGTTTTTGTAGCAGTATTTTCCCAGCACTACGAAGAAAGATTCCTCGATTTACACGATTTTACTTGGCCTTCCTTTTCTCATTCTTTGCGATTTCATTTTCGCAATTGCGTGCATTAATTGGCACAAAATTTTACATTTTTATGACTGAGATATATGTAAGGCCATACAAATAAGAAATTCCGTATTGTCTCCTATAAAATGTGATAAAGTGTTGGTTAATCATATATGTTTTTATTAAGAGGAGCAGAGCTGCCAAGCCTCCGGCGTTCTGGATGCTAGTATTTTAATACAGAAAATGTTACTTTATTTAATTGAAACATTTGCGCGATTTAAAAGAACATTTTCTCTAAGATAATAGTGATGTGCAAAAAGCTTGAGACTTGGTATGTCTGGTGGGGAGTGAAATGTTTTACTTAATGCATTTATCTCTATTTTAATGCTACGTGAACAACGTCCGTGTAACAGCTTGTAGAGTGTAAAATAAATTAAATTATTAAAATAATCCTTATTACGAAAAATGAAACAGAAAGTCCGGCTAAGGTAAATGAAATGTTAGTTAACCTTTCGTAATTTGACCTGAACATAGGTTTGCGTCAAATTTCAACGGTATTTGTGTATTTGTAACATCACGATTTTAAATTAAATGTAGATACTATTAAAAGAAAATCACAAAAAATACTTAAAGGCGCCAAATCATGTTTATCTATTTAACGATGATGAATTATTAACTGTTAGGTTTAGAAGCCCCCCTACTTTAGGGTGATTTTAGTAAGTTAATGCTATCGAGTACATTTTTTGATATTTAGATTAGATCTTAGATATAAATATTGCAGAATGGTAATCAAAATTATTTTTTTATAAACAAAATTTATAAAGGTATTAGATTTCTAAATTAGATGTTTCAGTTTACATTTCCAAAAGTTCTTTATCCATTAGATACAGGTATTTGTGGTTAGCAGACAAGTAAATACTGCTGTATGGATATTAGGATAACGTAAAATGCTTGACCGAATTATTGCTTATCCTTATAAATCGCAGTGTAAAAAGAAATCTAAGATATAGGGTAATCATTAACTCAATCAGTAGAAAATTACAAATGCAAAATAAATTACACAACGGGGGGTTCAGGGGGGCAGAGCCCCCCTGAAGAAATTTGCTTTATTATATAAAAATTACTAGAATAAGTAGCTCGTGAGAATTTCAGAATATCCTTACATAACAACGTGTTTAATTTAACGCTTTTAATGTCTGAAACCATCGAAATATTTTTTTCCTTTTATAAGTGTTTGTGTAATTTAAATAGTTTAAATTTTGTTTTTGTAGAAAGATTAATATTACGCAAAGTTTGATAAAAACAATGAGTTGCAGAGATGACGTTGAGGCTCTTGATCTGCAGATTTACTAGTTTATTTTTTATATATTACAACAACAAATTCTCGATAAATGATTACTTGTTTATATGCATTATATAAAGACTGGAACAAATAATTTTAATTTCACACGAATTACTAAGATAATTAGTCTAATACTAGCAGATCTACCCGGAATCGCTCTAGTCAATAATAAGGGTCATCCCGTGTAAAATACATTAGCATGAAATAATACGGCAATGACAATAACTGAAATTGATGCATTACCGCCCACGAATTGTTAAAAAGATCAATAGGAAATATAAGTAAAATAGTCTTAATTACGTCTACTATACCATAATAATACATATTCCAAACAAATGTCAAATTATATATTAAAATACAATTATTTGCTTAAAAGACGTCATTTCAATAGAAACACATTAAAAATACTAAAAATTTACATGTTCGGGCTCTTTCATTGAGTCATCTTCAGAATATACAAAAAACTACAAACACAATGCCAATATTGACATTATACTGATAATGGCAACGACCTAACTCATAAATTGTACATTTACTGACATTTTTCTTAACTTATGAACATCATGCAATTTCGTTTTCCCCACTGTCGCATAGAAAAAGTTCTTTGAAATAAAATTTATTTGAAAATTGTATATCAGTGTTCTCATTTTAATAGATTTTAAAGTAATTTTAAATCATGGATATTTTTTAATTTGCATGCAGCCCAATTAAAAAAGATACACCTGTTTGCTCTTAATAAAATATTATAAAGAAAAGACACTGTTATGAGTAAATCTAGCATAATATTGTCGGTGGCAAGAACCTAACTTAACCATAAATTTAACTTTTACTGCAATCTGACATTTAAATATCGCACATTTGATTGTTCCAACGTCTAATAGTATACATATAGTACTTTCAGTAATATTTGTTTGAAAAGCTTATCTCAATTTACAGATTGTTTATCCATTTTAAATTAATTTTCAATCACGACGATATTTTTAAATATACCTACAACCCAATTAAGAAAGATATATCCATTTGCTATTAATGCAATATTATGAAGAAAAGACATATATGACGAATAACCCCTAGCATCATATTGTTAATGGCAACAACCTAACTGTAGCATAAATTACGCTTTTAATGCAATTTGATCTCTAAGCATCATACATCCGATTATTTCAACGTCTAATAGAAAAGAAAAAATAATTTCAGTAATTTGTTTGATCTTATGATCTTGTTTGATTTGATGTTAAATCTCAATTTACAGATTTTTTTGTGTTTCTTAAAGTAATTTTCAAGCTTGAATTTTTTTTAAATACTAGGGGGCTCGGCCCCCTACGAGCTACGCTCGTCAACCCCCGTTCAGACACCGTAGACTCTAAATGCACGCTAATTTTATCGGCTTTAAAAAGATTTCGAAAGATTGAATTATAATTTAAAAAACAGTGGCGATCTCTCTATAAACGGATTTCTATTCATTTCTCTTTGATTGGGGAATTTTAACGCCAAACCCGTTGCGGTACTACTTGATTAACCCGTCGACCCATTTTGCCAAATTATATAAATCGCCAAACACTCGCCAAATTATACAAATTGACATAATTTTTATTTTAAATAACGAAAAAACAAATAAATTAGTACAACATTAATAAAAATACAAATAAAACGTCGAAATAAAAATAACTTGATGACGTAGACACGTGTAACAACATTTCAAAATAAGCTAATATAAAAGGAATTAAGTAAACAGAGTCTTTGCCTCCTGGTATTTTTTAACAAAGTGAAAAGACGGTTCTTTTAAATGAGACATTTTAAATTAATCGTTTTTAATCTGACTTAATTTTGACCAAACTATTCTTTCTCTTTTAATATTCACGTGAAAATACTTGTGTTAGAAATGAAATATTATTTGCGCTTTCCTAACAAAAATAGTTGAAAAGTATCCTCTTAAAATATCAAATAAATGTCTAGTGCAATTTCTAAATTTAAACCGTTTTGCAATATTATTTTGTGTTCATTTAATGTAATAACTGTAATGTGACGTAAATATGACGTAATTGCTCCTATTTAAGACTTTTAACGCATGTTAATAAATTTAATGTTTTACAAATTCCTTTCTCTCTTAAAATTCACGTGTAATTATAGTTTTTATGACGTAATTTTTAAAAAGTTCCTGCTTTTTGTACATAATTATTTAATTCTAATTCCAATGTTTTTTTCTTTTTATAATAGTCACGTGTAAATAAATTTTTAATTTATTTACACGTATAAATATTTTTTTTTTGAAGCAAACATTATTGTTTCCGCTGTTTATACAGTTGGCAACAGTTTAAATTAATATCACTTTCTAAAATCTGTTAAAAATATCTCTAGAAATGCAGAAAATCTGAATTTAAAATAGAAATAAAACCTCAAAAAATTAGTCAAAATAAAAAAATTAATGCAATCTGCACTCCGGCAAATTCTAAAGCATAAAATGATCTAAAAATGATTAAATTCCTATGAACAGTTTTTTCTCCTATAAAACTTTTCTAGTGGAATGATTTTGTCCAGCTTTAGCATTAAATATCTCTTAAAATAATTCTTCGATCTGAAAACTGTCTGCATCAGCGTGTTTATCAAACATTTCTGTATAATACTACCGATTTTCACATTTTTGTATGCATTATTTTTCTTAATATTAACGAAGAAAGACCTCCGGTCACAAAAAATTCAAAACCGGCGGCGGCGGCGGCGGTGACAGCGGTAGTTACTTTTTTTTAGAATAGAGAGATGCCTGCAACCTAGTTACAAAAGATTAACTTAATTGCTCAAAAACATTGTAAATATTTCAGTATTTGTGTGTTTTCGTGTGGGAATCTAATTCCGGCTGCTTATAACTTGGATTCTTCTGAAATAATTTTAATTCAACTTGCACTATTAGTTTTTCAGTTAAGGTTTTGGTGCGTAACATTGTTATACACTGATTAGTCACAGAATTATAGGGAATAATTTCAGTCTTTTTAAAAATTCTGGATGGATTTCATTGGAACTTGCATTGTTTGTTAGATAATTTTACACGAATGGTTTCAACATATTGCATATACTTTTACGTCGCCTTGTTATAAAATTATGGAAGAAAGTTCAATAGTCAGGAGAACCCGATTATAAAAGATTAGCCTCTTTTTAAAATTCTACTGGACAGATTTTGATGAAATTTGCACGATTACTTTGCACCCAAATTTCTGGAATAGTTTTAGTATATAACATTTTGTTGTAGATGCTTTGTTATAGAATTAGCTGAAATGCTCTAAAATCAGGCAAAACCAATTCTGAATGATTAGTCTTTTGAAAAAGTTAGATAATTTTTGAGGAATAGTTTTATTAAATTGCATATTCGTCTATCATTCTTAGACCAAATCCTACTGTAAATGATCAACTAAAAAATTTGGTCCTTAACAGCCGAAATTTTGTCGTACACATTAGAAAATATAATAGCGCAGTGATGATCATATCGTTTTCAGTCCTACGGAAGGGCATTTGGGATAAAGATACATATTGCTTAAAAATGGAAGATCAAATTCTCCCATACACTTCCTTTAATTCAGGATTTGTTCGGAGAATTTGTCCGCAGCGGGAGAAATGTGCTACTCAGATAAATAAGTGATCTCTAAAACGAAACTAATCGTTAAAACGAAAATACCAAAATTCTTTCCCCAGTAGTTGTTGAGAAATCTAACAAATATACTAAAGGTTAAAAATATATTCGTGTTTCAAATTAAAACGATTTTTATTTATGTTCTATAATGGGCAGTTTATCAGGCATATTTAACACATGTATACAAAGCTTCATTGCAGATAATTTTTAAATGGAAACTCATATTTACATTCATATAATCCAAATCCACAGCCGTTAAATAAAAATGAGATAAATTTTGAAAAGCGTTCAATCGTAATGTCAGTCATGAAATTTTGTTTAAAAAGAAAAAAAAATACTCTAAAAAATAGTAGCTATGTTATAATTTCTATTTAATAAATCGTAGAAGATACAGCGTTACAAAGAAATTGGAAATAAATTGTAGCAACCGGTTTTTAGAACCAGTTCGAAATAATATTGATGAAATTGACGTCATATCTAGCAAACGATATTTTTAATTATTATCTTTTTTTCTAAATTGATTTCTTGATATTGAAACGACTTCAGTAAAATAGATTTTTTAACTTCAGAATCATTGAATTAAGGTATTACGTCATTTTAACACACGCTTATTTAAAGTTTTTACATATATATATGAAAAATGTGCATTTTCTTCTTTAATTGACGTCAATTTCAAAAACAGCAAAAATATAGCGAGACAATCTGAATTTTTATTGGCTTATAAAACAAAATACTCGAGTTAACACTTTTTTTTAATTATTGAGCAGTTTTTTAGATGTGTGGCAACAGAAAAGTAATGTTTTAATTAGGAAATTTAAAAAGGGATATTTCTATAATGTTAAATTATGGAAGGTTGTAGAAAAAATGGATAAATGGATAAATTAAAATAAAAATCACATAAATTTTCAAAAGCGTTCAATCCTAATGTCAGTCATGAAATTTTGTTTTAAAAGAAAAAAAAATACTCTAAAAAATAGTAGCTATGTTATAATTTCTATTTAATATAAATCGTAGAAGATACAGCATTACAAAGAAATAGGAAATAAATTGTAGCAACCAGTTTTTAGAACCATTTCGAAATAATATTGATGAAATTGACGTCATACCTAACAAACGATTTTTTTAATTATTATCTTTTTTCTAAATTGATTTCTTGATATTGAAACAACTTCAGTAAAATAGATTTTTTAACTTCAGAATCATTGAATTAAGGTATTACGTCATTTTAACACACGCTTAGTTAAAGTTTTTACATATATATATGAAAAATGCGCATTTTTTTCTTTAATTGATGTCAATTTCAAAAACAGCAAAAATATAGCGAGACAATCTGAATTTTTATTGGCTTATAAAACAAAAAACTCGAGTTAACACTTTTTTTTTTTAAATTATTGAGTAGTTTTTTAGATGTGTGGCAACATGGAAAAAATGATTCAATTAGGAAATTTAAAAAGAGATATTTCTATAATGTTAAATTATGGAAGGTTGTAGAAAAAAATGGATAAATAGTTGTCTGATAGCTTTTAAAGTAGACGGCTATCTTTTCCACGTTGTAAAACGTATATACATCGAGTTTCGTACAAATCGATAAAAAATTGAAGATATGTATAAAGGACATACATACAGAGAACGGATTTTATACATGGGGCATTCTCACAATATTTTGACTTTTATGTCCATGAATAATAATTTTTTATTTAATACAATTTTTTTTTCTTTTTTTTTTTTAATTTCATGTACTTAGGAACATCCCAATGCATGATTGCACAACAATATTAACGAGATAAATAAGATTTGGACGATGTTGTGGGTCCAAACACAAGGAAAACTCATCTACCGTCCCGTGTCTCTGATGCTGATTTTGAAGTTTGGAGCTGTCTGGATAAAATTGTTTCAATAAAAATAATTCGATGTAGTAATTTTTTTTTAAACTGGAAATATTGTTTTATATAAATATGTAGCTAAAAATTAAACTGAACACATTTTTAGGGTTGATATTATTTTTTGAACTCTGTCCTTGGGTTTTAGATTTTTTACAGTCCCTCTTCTACAATGATAGAGAAAATCACTTCAGACAGAATTTTTTTCAAGTTTTGCTCATGCAGAAGTATGCTAGAGAAAGAATATCTAAAATTCTTTGACAGGAAATTTACTGCAGAATATAAATAGGCATTTAAATATCAATTTCAAGCATCGTGGCTTTGTTCTTAGTCTTACCGTCCCCGAGGTTTATTCCTGCACATTTCGAGGTAAATTACCTTTTTTTTAAATTTAATCCGATGTAAATAACTGTTTCTTAAAATCAATGAACATTGTGGCTATCACTTAGTCTTAACATGATTTTCCTAAAAAAAGGTGGTAATTTTCCTTACCGTTCCATCCTTACCGTCTCTTTTTTTACCATTTCGTCCCTTTTTTTTATCATTTCGTCCGTTTTTTTTACCTTACCGTCCATTTTTTAACGCACCTTTATGACAATGTTATACAAAAATTCTGTATTAAAGGTACTACATTTGTATTATTTCTTATTTGAATGTCCTGTGGGTACTATGCAAATTCATTATAAGTAAAAATTTAGAAGAAAATAAAAAGTTATAGGGGTAAAATGGTAAGGAAAAATTAAACTCGCAAGTTTAACTTAAACCTCAGTTAAATAAAAAGTTTTCGCTTGTTGAACATTTTTTTCTTTTTTTTTTATCATTAAGGAATTCGTCTATAAGATTAAAATGTTATTTTAGCAAATTTAATTTTGCAAGATTTTTTTTCCTAAAAGTCAAAAGATTGTGAGAATGCCCCATATATGCTATCTTATGCCCCCTTAAAAAATGACGAGAAAGTGTTATTTTAAGTTACAACATTAAGTCAGACTCAATTAAACAGGTGATTGTAATGCATGATTATTCAGATAGTGGCAAGTCATCAAAAGCATTCAAAAAATTGTGTTTGCAGAAGTCAACCTTCAAAAGAAGAAAATATGAACCACCTCATGTGCGGAAAAAATGAGCTTTTTTCTAACAACCCTATGGCGAAATTCTCGAAATTCTCGCTTTGCAATGTGATGGAATTCGTGTTTTTTTTTTTTTTTTTTTCAGTCTTTTGACGAAATGACAGTTTTCTCCCAATCCTTTCATGGAATGAGTGTTTTTATCGGGATTTGTTGAAAAATTCGCGTTTATTCTGCACCCTTTTGATTTTTTTTCAGTCTTTTGACGAAATGATTGATTTCTCGCAATCCTTTCACGAAATGAGTGTTTTTATCGGGATTTGTTCAAAAATTCGCGTTTATTCTGCACCCTTTTGACGAATTACACCTCTCGCATTGCTTTGATAAAATTCAGGGAAGAGTTCCGTATCCTGTGCGGCTTGGCGAAAACAATTATGCCAAAAATCTTTTCAAGATATCGAAAAACATCATTTTTAGATCTTTATGTTATTTATAAATCATTGATTTTGCCCCATATTTAAAAATGGAAAATGATGTAAAATCATGGATTTATAAATAACATAAATATTTAAAAACAAAGTGTTTCCGCCGTCTAGAAAAAATTGTTGCGAATGCAGATAAAATCTCGCTCACAACTGCCAAAAAAATTATTAAATATAAAATAAAAGTAAGAGGATAAATATAAATAAATACAAATAAATGAGACTGCGATTCAGAAAAATGGGGAGTTTCATACAATATATATATATATATATATAGAAAAATTTACAAATATTTACACAAAAAACAAACAAACTTTTAAAATTTCCAAAAAAAAAAATCAATTATTTAATGTTTACAAAAAGGGATCCTAGTCAGGGTCTGAAACATCGTCAAGATAATGTTCTTCGTCTTTAAACTCAATTAATTTTAAATTTCGATTGACATTTGGTAATACAACGTCGATGTTTTCAGACTTGAATTTTTTTGGCTGAATCCTCCGTCTCTAAAGTGGTAAACCATGTAAAAATCCATATATTGGCCAATAAAGAGTGCATTTTAAACATATAATGCAAAATTCCTAACGAAAAAAAAAAAATAAAAACCTCAAAAGAAATAAACGGCAGAGCAAGCCAGACTTACCTTATAATCAAAATACATTGACAGAAGCACAGGCGCATCTCATATACGGCGAATTAGTTATGTAACAGAACAGAATTCAAAATTTAGATGACTAACAGTTCACGTGATACTGATGAACCAATAAGCTTCAAGATCTCCCGGCTTCAAAATTCACATTTTTTTTCAGGGTCTTATGTTGAAACTTACACTTTTGCAACCTTTCGATGAAATTCTCGTTTTCTCTCTGATCCTCTAATGAAAATACTTTTTCCGTGATTATTTGACGAAATTCACGTTTTTCACGATCCTTTGATTAAATATGCGTTTTTTTCTGCAATGATCTGATGAAATTCATGTTTTTTCCACTATACGAAGTTCACATATTCCATGAAAGAAGAAATATGCTTCCCCCCCGAGATCCTTTGACGAAATTCGCGTTCTAAAGGACTCTTTTAGAAAAATTGTGTTTTCTTCTGCGAACCTTTGACAAAATCCGCATTCATTTGACGAAACTACCACTTTTCTTCAATCTTTTGCTGATTTTCTCAATCCTTCAGGAAAAGCAGACAGACGATAGTTGCATGCTCCTGGCTGTGTTTTCATGCTGTTTAATATCTATACATGGACTAAATGCACAGTAGGCCATTGGAAAGAGAAGGTCGAATGTAAAAAAAATAGAAATAAACTCAATTTGGTGCTGTTCGTACTCGCGTTTTTGTTGTATTTTGTCAAATACTGCTACACTTCCCCCCTCCCGTCCTAAAAATGTCAACAAATTTTAATACATATTTGCATAAATCCCAGGAATGATAAATTTCAGTGACGAAAGGGTGGAATTCCATGTTTTCGCTGTAAAGTGGCAAGTCAGAAAATGCTTTAAATATTCACGTAAACTTAAAATATATGCATAGTTGAAATAAAAGTTTAAAATAAAACAAAAAAAGCTGTTGCATTTTTCAAACAGCAACAAATAATTCACAGAAATATTTTAAGTTCTGCATAAAATATGCATAGGTGAAATGAGAAATTTAAAAATAAAACAAAAAACATTTTGCATTTCTTTAAAAAAGCAGATGTTTATTTTTTAATTTTAGATGAAACTTTAAAATTTGATTCATATATGTGGCCAAAACTAAAACACCATTACGTGCATTATTCAAATCAATATACATACATAAAGCTATGTTTTTTAATGGTACAAAAATTTTGTGAAACCTAAAAAAAAATGCAATTTTCATTTTAAAATCTTTATTAAAATGAAACGTTCCTGTGAATTATAAATGCTTTTAAAAATCTGAATTAACGTAAACTTAAAATATGCATAGTTTAGATAAAAAAATTACCAAACAATTGTGCCTATCGGTGTTTAAATGTGTGCTTGTGCACTTAGCTGAGTTTCTAGGCCAATCTGAGAAATCAGTTGAAACCAAAGCGATATAAGTAAGCGTGCAAACTTAATGCTGGAATCGGGCGTAAATTAACACAGTTGCGCCATCTTGTGGACGGAGTGATAAACCACATACGCGGGCTTTCGGTGTGGCGCAGATTTTCATAATCTTAAGTCACTCATGTAAACGAATTTAATTTGCCACATTTATTGCAAAATAATGGCGCAGCGAGAGGAGCATTCAGATGCACTTGACTCCCCAAAGTTTTCTTCGCCTTGTCAGAAACATTTCAGTTATTAATCAAGATGAAAAAAACTTTACAATTTTCGTGGTGTGAGTAAGAAAACAGACAGGTATCTACCTGTAATTCACACTCCATCCGCTACGTGGCGCGTGACCTTGATTGATGTGACCTCGCTTTTAATCTTGCGGTTTCTTCTGCCATTTAAGATAGGACGCTTACTTATATCGCTTTGGTTGAAACCGCCGCGATCGCCAACGTGGAGTTCTTTTCCTGGTCAATCGGCGCCTTCTTTCTGAAAGTATTTCATTCGGAAAAAAATTAGTTTTAAAACATTAAAAATTAACTGCTGATAGATAAATTCAAAGTGATATATCAGCATGTTTTCGTAAAGAAACAACGTTTCACTGTTGCCACTACAGAACAACAGAACAGTAAACTATATGAATCGTTGATATGAATCATTATTTATATGAATGATTCATATGAATAATGATGAAAAATCATTAAGTTGAATGAAGATAATCATTAAAATTATTAATATTTGTTGAAAACATTGATAATACTTTAAAAAATATTTATTGAATAAATTACGTAATATTTTCATATGTATTTCGTAAACTCACTGCTTGTAAATTCAAACAGTCGTAAAATTACTGCTTATAACTGCGTTAACAATAATGAAAAATTCATTTCAAAATATTTAAAGGATTTAAGCAGAATCGGATGTTAACCGTATTTTTTTAACGAATTCGTTCATTTGTTTTTTGATATGGAACATTTGTTCTGAATGGCAACGGTTGATTTGTTTATATCGCTAATATGTTGTTGGTAGCTGCTTATTTTTAATTTAGAACTTAAAAGATTATAATTGTTTAGTTTTTGAAGATTTTAAAGAAAATGAAGAAGAAAAGATGTGATGCAATGTAGATTACATAAAGCAATTGATCGATTTTTATCCCTTTAAGACCCGATATATTTATAAACAAAGCTAGTCATGCCTGTAGAAAGTAAAACATGGACTGCAATCGCTAACTGTTGATAAAAAATGATACTTTACTCTATCTGCAAAACAGAACTATTGTTCGATTCGAGTTTTTATTACACACGACTCAGAAGCAGAAATTTAAATGAATGTCTAACCCGCACGACCGTGCAGGTTTGGTGTTAAAGGGATAATACGGCATCAGAATGTTGAAGCCTAACATGGCCGCAATAATTTTTTTTTTTCCTTTCTGAGGATCGGCGTGTCCCGGAATCGTCACCAGAATTGTCACTACTGGATTATATAAATAGATAGATATAATAAATGCAAAATCTAAAGAAAAATATGTGCGTCATATGAAAAAATATGTTCTTCTTCATATGTGCTTCTTCATATGTGCGATAAATTGTCAATAAAATATTTATTATGATATAAGTTACATTTGTACAACCAAATAATCACTTTAGTATGAATTACTATGTAAAAAATAATAAAAAACGGACTTTGAGTCTAAACTGTTATGATTTGCTATTTAGTACACTAATCGTATGCGAGACTGCTTAAATTTATACTGAAATGCATTCTAAATTAGGACCAATATTACACAATTCATAGATTGAAGAAAATATTACAATGATACTAAATACATATTTTCTCATTTAATAACATAAAACTGGATGTGCCAATCCAAAAACATTCTTCTATCTAATACATCTTAATTATAAAAAATCTGAATTAACGTAAACTTAAAATATGCATAGTTTAGATAAAAAAATTACCAAACAATTGTGCCTAACGGTGTTTAAATGTGTGCTTGTGCACTTAGCTGAGTTTCTAGGCCAATCTGAGAAATCAGTTGAAACTGCCGCGATCGCCAACGTGGAGTTCTTTTCCTGGTCAATCGGCGCCTTCTTTCCGAAAGTATTTCATTCGGAAAAAATTAGTTTTAAAACATTAAAAAATAACTGCTGATAGATAAATTCAAAGTGATATATCAGCATGTTTTCGTAAAGAAACAACGTTTCACTGTTGCCACTACAGAACAACAGAACAGAAAACTATATGAATCGTTGATATGAATCATTATTTATATGAATGATTCATATGAATAATGATGAAAAATCATTAAGTTGAATGAAGATAATCATTAAAATTATTAATATTTGTTGAAAACATTGATAATACTTTAAAAAATATTTATTGAATAAATTACGTAATATTTTCATATGTATTTCGTAAACTCACTGCTTGTAAATTCAAACAGTCGTAATATTACTGCTTATAACTGCGTTAACAATAATGAAAAACTCATTTCAAAATATTTAAAGGATTTAAGCAGAATCGGATGTTAACCGTATTTTTTTAACGAATTCGTTCATTTGTTTTTTGATATGGAACATTTGTTCTGAATGGCAACGGTTGATTTGTTTATATCGCTAATATGTTGTTGGTAGCTGCTTATTTTTAATTTAGAACTTAAAAGATTATAATTGTTTAGGTTTTGAAGATTTTAAAGAAAATGAAGAAGAAAAGATGTGATGCAATGTAGATTAAATAAAGCAATTGATCGATTTTTATCCCTTTAAGACCCGATATATTTATAAACAAAGCTAGTCATGCCTGTAGAAAGTAAAACATGGACTGCAATCACTAACTGTTGATAAAAAAATGATACTTTACTCTATCTGCAAAACAGAACTATTGTTCGATTCGAGTTTTTATTACACACGACTCAGAAGCAGAAATTTAAATGAATGTCTAACCCGCACGACCGTGCAGGTTTGGTGTTAAAGGGATAATACGGCATCAGAATGTTGAAGCCTAACATGGCCGCAATATGTTTTTTTTTTTCCTTTCTGAGGATCGGCGTGTCCCGGAATCGTCACCAGAATTGTCACTACTGGATTATATAAATAGATAGATATAATAAATGCAAAATCTAAAGAAAAATATGTGCGTCATATGAAAAAATATGTTCTTCTTCATATGTGCTTCTTCATATGTGCGATAAATTGTCAATAAAATATTTATTATGATATAAGTTACATTTGTACAACCAAATAATCACTTTAGTATGAATTACTATGTAAAAAATAATAAAAAACGGACTTTGAGTCTAAACTGTTATGATTTGCTATTTAGTACACTAATCGTATGCGAGACTGCTTAAATTTATACTGAAATGCATTCTAAATTAAGACCAATATTACACAATTCATAGTTTGAAGAAAATATTACAATGATACTAAATACATATTTTCTCATTTAATAACATAAAACTCGATGTGCCAATCCAAAAACATTCTTCTATCTAATACATCTTAATTATAAAAAATCTGAATTAACGTAAACTTAAAATATGCATAGTTTAGATAAAAAAATTACCAAACAATTGTGCCTATCGGTGTTTAAATGTGTGCTTGTGCACTTAGCTGAGTTTCTAGGCCAATCTGAGAAATCAGTTGAAACTGCCGCGATCGCCAACGTGGAGTTCTTTTCCTGGTCAATCGGCGCCTTCTTTCCGAAAGTATTTCATTCGGAAAAAATTAGTTTTAAAACATTAAAAAATAACTGCTGATAGATAAATTCAAAGTGATATATCAGCATGTTTTCGTAAAGAAACAACGTTTCACTGTTGCCACTACAGAACAACAGAACAGAAAACTATATGAATCGTTGATATGAATCATTATTTATATGAATGATTCATATGAATAATGATGAAAAATCATTAAGTTGAATGAAGATAATCATTAAAATTATTAATATTTGTTGAAAACATTGATAATACTTTAAAAAATATTTATTGAATAAATTACGTAATATTTTCATATGTATTTCGTAAACTCACTGCTTGTAAATTCAAACAGTCGTAATATTACTGCTTATAACTGCGTTAACAATAATGAAAAACTCATTTCAAAATATTTAAAGGATTTAAGCAGAATCGGATGTTAACCGTATTTTTTTAACGAATTCGTTCATTTGTTTTTTGATATGGAACATTTGTTCTGAATGGCAACGGTTGATTTGTTTATATCGCTAATATGTTGTTGGTAGCTGCTTATTTTTAATTTAGAACTTAAAAGATTATAATTGTTTAGGTTTTGAAGATTTTAAAGAAAATGAAGAAGAAAAGATGTGATGCAATGTAGATTAAATAAAGCAATTGATCGATTTTTATCCCTTTAAGACCCGATATATTTATAAACAAAGCTAGTCATGCCTGTAGAAAGTAAAACATGGACTGCAATCACTAACTGTTGATAAAAAATGATACTTTACTCTATCTGCAAAACAGAACTATTGTTCGATTCGAGTTTTTATTACACACGACTCAGAAGCAGAAATTTAAATGAATGTCTAACCCGCACGACCGTGCAGGTTTGGTGTTAAAGGGATAATACGGCATCAGAATGTTGAAGCCTAACATGGCCGCAATATGTTTTTTTTTTCCTTTCTGAGGATCGGCGTGTCCCGGAATCGTCACCAGAATTGTCACTACTGGATTATATAAATAGATAGATATAATAAATGCAAAATCTAAAGAAAAATATGTGCGTCATATGAAAAAATATGTTCTTCTTCATATGTGCTTCTTCATATGTGCGATAAATTGTCAATAAAATATTTATTATGATATAAGTTACATTTGTACAACCAAATAATCACTTTAGTATGAATTACTATGTAAAAAATAATAAAAAACGGACTTTGAGTCTAAACTGTTATGATTTGCTATTTAGTACACTAATCGTATGCGAGACTGCTTAAATTTATACTGAAATGCATTCTAAATTAGGACCAATATTACACAATTCATAGTTTGAAGAAAATATTACAATGATACTAAATACATATTTTCTCATTTAATAACATAAAACTGGATGTGCCAATCCAAAAACATTCTTCTATCTAATACATCTTAATTATAAAAAATCTGAATTAACGTAAACTTAAAATATGCATAGTTTAGATAAAAAAATTACCAAACAATTGTGCCTATCGGTGTTTAAATGTGTGCTTGTGCACTTAGCTGAGTTTCTAGGTCCAATCTGAGAAATCAGTTGAAACTGCCGCGATCGCCAACGTGGAGTTCTTTTCCTGGTCAATCGGCGCCTTCTTTCCGAAAGTATTTCATTCGGAAAAAATTAGTTTTAAAACATTAAAAAATAACTGCTGATAGATACATTCAAAGTGATATATCAGCATGTTTTCGTAAAGAAACAACGTTTCACTGTTGCCACTACAGAACAACAGAACAGAAAACTATATGAATCGTTGATATGAATCATTATTTATATGAATGATTCATATGAATAATGATGAAAAATCATTAAGTTGAATGAAGATAATCATTAAAATTATTAATATTTGTTGAAAACATTGATAATACTTTAAAAAATATTTATTGAATAAATTACGTAATATTTTCATATGTATTTCGTAAACTCACTGCTTGTAAATTCAAACAGTCGTAATATTACTGCTTATAACTGCGTTAACAATAATGAAAAACTCATTTCAAAATATTTAAAGGATTTAAGCAGAATCGGATGTTAACCGTATTTTTTTAACGAATTCGTTCATTTGTTTTTTGATATGGAACATTTGTTCTGAATGGCAACGGTTGATTTGTTTATATCGCTAATATGTTGTTGGTAGCTGCTTATTTTTAATTTAGAACTTAAAAGATTATAATTGTTTAGTTTTTGAAGATTTTAAAGAAAATGAAGAAGAAAAGATGTGATGCAATGTAGATTAAATAAAGCAATTGATCGATTTTTATCCCTTTAAGACCCGATATATTTATAAACAAAGCTAGTCATGCCTGTAGAAAGTAAAACATGGACTGCAATCACTAACTGTTGATAAAAAATGATACTTTATTCTATCTGCAAAACAGAGCTATTGTTCGATTCGAGTTTTTATTACACACGACTCAGAAGCAGAAATTTAAATGAATGTCTAACCCGCACGACCGTGCAGGTTTGGTGTTAAAGGGATAATACGGCATCAGAATGTTGAAGCCTAACATGGCCGCAATATGTTTTTTTTTTCCTTTCTGAGGATCGGCGTGTCCCGGAATCGTCACCAGAATTGTCACTACTGGATTATATAAATAGATAGATATAATAAATGCAAAATCTAAAGAAAAATATGTGCGTCATATGAAAAAATATGTTCTTCTTCATATGTGCTTCTTCATATGTGCGATAAATTGTCAATAAAATATTTATTATGATATAAGTTACATTTGTACAACCAAATAATCACTTTAGTATGAATTACTATGTAAAAAATAATAAAAAACGGACTTTGAGTCTAAACTGTTATGATTTGCTATTTAGTACACTAATCGTATGCGAGACTGCTTAAATTTATACTGAAATGCATTCTAAATTAGGACCAATATTACACAATTCATAGTTTGAAGAAAATATTACAATGATACTAAATACATATTTTCTCATTTAATAACATAAAACTGGATGTGCCAATCCAAAAACATTCTTCTATCTAATACATCTTAATTATAAAAAATCTGAATTAACGTAAACTTAAAATATGCATAGTTTAGATAAAAAAATTACCAAACAATTGTGCTTATCGGTGTTTAAATGTGTGCTTGTGCACTTAGCTGAGTTTCTAGGTCCAATCTGAGAAATCAGTTGAAACTGCCGCGATCGCCAACGTGGAGTTCTTTTCCTGGTCAATCGGCGCCTTCTTTCCGAAAGTATTTCATTCGGAAAAAATTAGTTTTAAAACATTAAAAAATAACTGCTGATAGATAAATTCAAAGTGATATATCACCATGTTTTCGTAAAGAAACAACGTTTCACTGTTGCCACTACAGAACAACAGAACAGAAAACTATATGAATCGTTGATATGAATCATTATTTATATGAATGATTCATATGAATAATGATGAAAAATCATTAAGTTGAATGAAGATAATCATTAAAATTATTAATATTTGTTGAAAACTTTGATAATACTTTAAAAAATATTTATTGAATAAATTACGTAATATTTTCATATGTATTTCGTAAACTCACTGCTTGTAAATTCAAACAGTCGTAATATTACTGCTTATAACTGCGTTAACAATAATGAAAAACTCATTTCAAAATATTTAAAGGATTTAAGCAGAATCGGATGTTAACCGTATTTTTTTAACGAATTCGTTCATTTGTTTTTTGATATGGAACATTTGTTCTGAATGGCAACGGTTGATTTGTTTATATCGCTAATATGTTGTTGGTAGCTGCTTATTTTTAATTTAGAACTTAAAAGATTATAATTGTTTAGTTTTTGAAGATTTTAAAGAAAATGAAGAAGAAAAGATGTGATGCAATGTAGATTAAATAAAGCAATTGATCGATTTTTATCCCTTTAAGACCCGATATATTTATAAACAAAGCTAGTCATGCCTGTAGAAAGTAAAACATGGACTGCAATCACTAACTGTTGATAAAAAATGATACTTTACTCTATCTGCAAAACAGAACTATTGTTCGATTCGAGTTTTTATTACACACGACTCAGAAGCAGAAATTTAAATGAATGTCTAACCCGCACGACCGTGCAGGTTTGGTGTTAAAGGGATAATACGGCATCAGAATGTTGAAGCCTAACATGGCCGCAATATGTTTTTTTTTTCCTTTCTGAGGATCGGCGTGTCCCGGAATCGTCACCAGAATTGTCACTACTGGATTATATAAATAGATAGATATAATAAATGCAAAATCTAAAGAAAAATATGTGCGTCATATGAAAAAATATGTTCTTCTTCATATGTGCTTCTTCATATGTGCGATAAATTGTCAATAAAATATTTATTATGATATAAGTTACATTTGTACAACCAAATAATCACTTTAGTATGAATTACTATGTAAAAAATAATAAAAAACGGACTTTGAGTCTAAACTGTTATGATTTGCTATTTAGTACACTAATCGTATGCGAGACTGCTTAAATTTATACTGAAATGCATTCTAAGTTAGGACCAATATTACACAATTCATAGTTTGGAGAAAATATTACAATGATACTAAATATATATTTTCTCATTTAATAACATAAAACTGGATGTGCCAATCCAAAAACATTCTTCTATCTAATACATCTTAACATTTCAAAATGTAGTTGCAAATGTTAATACATTAATATTATTAGTTCAATACTGTACCAACTTTGACTTTCATCTTAAATTTCTGCTTCAGTCACTTAATCGGGGTAACAAATAAATTTAAAAAATCCAAAAAACCGACCGAGAAAAAATCGAACTATCTATTATTTCTCATCAACGTGAAACTATTTTTATATTACTTACCTATTTTTTTTTTACCTGTATTGATGACTATTGAGTTGTGTTTAATTGTTATTTACTATCTTTAAACACTGTTTTGATGAGGTCTATAGATGTCTATGAAGGTCAGAGTTGCAGTAAAGCTAGAAATCCTACATACACAACTTCCATGTTGGGTAATATTTAAACGGAGCTTCTGACTGTAAAATAGCCAAAGAAGCATCGTCTTTAATTTCAAAGACCTATCCAGTGATATGCCACTCAATATCGTGCGTAATATTTTTTCACGTTTCTACCGCCATTTTTTATTTTACGGCCGACATTTTGAATTTATGAAAACAAAATCTAGCCTATAACTATCGGATTGTTAAGCGGTCTTTTACCTTTAAAACGCGTCTAAAATTAACGAAAAACATTAAAGTTTGAATTAGTCTATTTTCAAAAACTTTTAATATAAAAAATGAAATTTTGGATATCAAATCAATAGATTTTGCTTTGTAATTTGCTACCATTATAAATTTATTAGCCTTTTACAGAATTTGTGTATTGTTGAAATCCAAATAGCTCTTTTTACTCCAGAAGTCAATGCGAGCATGATATGTTGAGAAAGTATGTATAGATTTCATGAAATTTGGTAAAGATACTACACACATATATGTGTTTAAAATGAACTACTTTTAAGTATTTACAATGGTAATATTTTTTAGTTAGACTATTTTTATTCATTGAAATATATATATATATATATATATACAGGGTGTCTCAAAAGGTCGTTTACAAACTTAACATGCTGGTCTGTCATATCATGAGGAACAATATTTACATAGGAACTTGTGTTCGAAAATGCAAAGTGCGATCGCTAGAGGACGATGAGCGCAGGTGTGGAGGGGAAGAAATAATGGATATCTAAAGAGGTATTAATATGACTTTTATTAAAGAACATGGTTTAATTTACAGAAGGTATTCAAAATTCGTTCCATTCACTGCCATGCATGCTTCATAATGTCGACGCATGGATTCATGGACCCGTTCAAAATGGGCAGGTGTGTCAGTGACACGTGCCGCCGCCTCCAAGAACCTGGCGACGAGATCCATGTCCGATGTCACGGGCGTCTCGTATACCATGTACTTCATGTGTCCCCTCAGATAGAAATCCAGTGCAGACAGGTAGGGTGGCTACGCAACTGGTGCGCCTCTGCCTATCCAGCGATTAGTATATCTCCCATCGAGGTATTCTCGCACAGTGTAGTTAAAATGAACAGGTGTTCCATCATGCTGAAAACCAGATGTTTCGGCGTGTAGCGGCTGAACGTCGCCCGTCAGATCCTTTCTTAGAAAATGCGATAGGTATTCCCGTCGAGGTGCTGAGGTAGTAGGTAAGGGCCAATTAACATATCACCGTTAATACCAGCCCAAACGTTTACGGCAAAATGTTTTTGACGTGCACGGACACGTGTAGACCTTGGGTTATCATACGCCCATATGTGCATGTTGTGCAGGTTCAGGACACAGTCCTGTGTAAAACAGGATTCATCCGAAAACAAAATTCAAGATGTAAAATCCGACTGTTCGACCCGTTCTTGCAAATACCAGCGTGCGAACGCAACGCGTTCAGGATAATCGTCAACGCACAATGTTTATACTCTTTGTAAGTGGTAGGAGTGTTGCGTGTCTTCATGCAATATGCCATAATGCTGGAACGATGTACACCCAAGACGCGTTCGCGTGCTCAGAGATTTGTTTCTGGGTTCCTGTAAATTCCCGTAGGAAGGTTTCATCTACGATAGGCGTGCGTGTAGTGCGTATTCAACCGATGTGCCTTACATATTTGGAAAGCTCCTGCTTCACACAATCTGTGATGCAATTATCCAAACAAAACATGACTTTGCTGACGTCTGTTTGGGAAGCGCTCAAGGTACATCCTTACCGCGGGCCGTGCATTTTCATCCGCGGAGGCATATACATAATGCATATCGGCCAATTTTGCTTTACTAAACCGATTCATCCTTCTCCTGCAACGTCCGCGACTGAAATGATTACTCTTCCCATTCTCCCGTAATTCTGCGCTCATCGCTCTCTAGCGGTCGCAGTTTCATTTTCGAACACAAGCTCCTATGTAAATCTTGTTTATAATGATATGACAGAGCAGCATGTTAAGTTTGTAAACGACTTTTTCAGACACTCTGTATATATCTTTTACAAAAATATTTTTTATATAGTTAATTAAATAATTTTGTCCTAAGAGTAGTTCATTTTAAACACACATATATGTTTAGTATCTTTACCAAATTTCATGCCAATCCATACATACTTTCTGAAGATATCATGCGCGTAATGACTTTTGGGGTAAAAAAAAGAGCTATTTTGATTTCAACAATACGCAAATTCTGTAAAAGGCTAATAAATTTCTTATGACAGCATATTACAATGCACAATCTGTTTAATCAATATCTAAAATTTCATGTTTATGCATAATAAGATTTTGAAGATGGACTAATTCAGACTTTGAATTTTTTCGTTAAATTTCGTCACGTTTAAAAGGTACAAGACCACTTAAGACAAATATATACAGATCCCATTCATTAAAATCCATACAGTCGTTGGGATGTTTCGAGGGTATAAAGAAATCCACATCCCCGGATACGCGTCAAACACATAACTCTTCTTCGCTGTTGGATAAAAACAAGTTAATCACGATCGTGATATTTATTGAAATCAATAGTTTTCCGATATTCTGTTGTGCATCAGCAGTTCGCGAATAGCTGGCTTATCATGATGCGAAGTTCCGGTGTGAATAGAGCTAAGAAAAATTAAGAAAATTATACAAAAATCGCTATTAGAGTGCTGTCTTTCGACGGAATATTTCAAAATTGAAGGAGGACTTGCTTGGCATAGCCAAAACACACACAAAATATTTATTCAATTCTATACTTCATACACTGTTCGATAGTACATTAATGTAAATGACACAAAAATCGCTACTACAGCGCCCCCTCCCGTCGGAATTTTTCCAAGTTAATGGAGGACCTTCTTCCATGGTCAAAAATACGCACAAATAATTTGGTTCAATTCCATACATAAGTTCAAACAGTTTTCGATGGTACATTAATGAATATGACACAGAAATCGCTATTACAGTCCCTCTTTCGTCGGAATTTTTCCGAATTAAGGGAGCCATAGCAAAAAAAAAAAAAAAAAAAATAATAATAAAATAAAATGGTTCAATTGTATGCATAATTTCATACACTTTTTGATGGTACAATGGCGAAACATACGGACTGACAGACATGTTCTATAAACATGTTTTCTGAGATCTATTGAGACCTGGAAAGTGTAAATCCGTCGAAAACCTGATGTCGAAAAAAAATTCGATTACAATACTTTCTTATATTGAAGAGAGAAAAAAGTAAAAATGTTCGAAATCTCGTTTATCAACAGCTTATACATATAAATGTAAGACAAAATTTGGATGAAAATAATATTTTCGATATTTATTCAAAATAGTGTAAAATAATTTAATAAAATATTACTAAAAAGTTAATATTTTCAAAAACTGAAATGTTACTCTTTTTGTATCCCACATAATCTGCATTTAAAATTAAATGATGGGTCACATTAATGTAAAATCATGTTTTTGGCATTTCTACTAAAATATGATATGTTAAATTCCTCAGAACGTACGTATGTTAATTTTAAAGAGCATAATAATAAGCTTTAACTCTGCAATATGTGTTTGCAGATAAATGTATTTCATTATTTAGAGGAAGCAATTATTTTCGATAATTGGAAGCGCATTTGCTGAGTTTCACGAACAAAAGCTATCTGAAAGCATAGCAATGGAATTAATATTTTCCTATTTGAAGTTATTCATCACAAAATATTCCCTATATTAATTCTATGTATTATTTAATTTTAATAGCTAACTTGCCCGGTGTTTCCTGGGTACGTCAAAAAACAGCTCGGATTGCAAAAAAGCTCTGAAAATCACAATAGGATGTCGCGAAAAAAATTTAAATTGCTGCACAAATTTTGAAAAGAGAAAAAGAAAATATATATATTGTGTTCGAAGATTGAAAGTTGATTCCTTTCGCTAATGTGGAAAAATGGTAGGAAATCGCTAAAATACTCTAAAAATCACATAATAAATTCCCGAAAAATTCGAAAATTGCTATACGAAATTCGAAAAAAAACTTTATTGAAATGAGGGCAAAAATTACTTTTGTATTGCAGGCCAAAAATGGAATGTCGAAAAATTGCAGCAGATTGCGAAGAAACGTAGAAATCGAATTAAAAATCACAAAAAGATAAAAAATCGTGAAAGTCAAAATTTACTGTAACTGATAAAAGTTTCAAATCTAATTCCTTTGACGTGCGGGCTCTTTTAAAATTTATGTTTGCGAAAGCATGCTGAGCATTGTATCATGTTACTTTTATTCATTCTAGAAATCATGTTAAAATGGCTGTAGAAAAAAGTATTTTAAACAGAATTTTATTTTGAACCATATACAGAAAAAATTATATTAAAGATATTATCGCATCAAACTGCGATTAATAAATATATATATCCTGGAATTAACAAAATTTCTTATAAAATACAGGAAAATCCTTGGACGGTGAAAGGGTTAACACTTTACGGTACTCTTAACATACGGTAATAAACTTATTTGAGAAGCTATATGCGTTATATCAGATCTTACGTTAATACATCCAAAAATATGTTACAAAGTGTTAAACAATGTGAATTAAGGATTAAAAATTAAAGCATTTTTAAATTTTCCAAGACAATTTTGTCAATATTTGTCCCATACGTAGAAGATATTATTCTTCAAAATTTTACTTAACGGTATCCAATCTTACCATAATTTTTCATAAACGCATTACAGCATTTATGGATCCACGCATTTTACAACGCATTTATGGATCCACGGAACTCTTTTACATTGGTTGAAATTTGCAATTTCTTTAAACAACCAATATTCAAATTGTTTAGAGTCATTAAACCGTTAGAGATGTCATATGCAAGGAAATTCTTTATAGTTTTGACAAAAATAAATTTGAATAATTTAAATTTTGGATTTCCATGTGCGCGAATGTGTATATATATATATATATATATATATATATATATATATATATATATATATTAGACCGGAGTGAAAAACAAAAAGTTTTTCAAATCGAATCGTAATAGTGCGGAAAAGTTGCTACTCGTCAATACAAGCACAGTGAAAAAATTTTTTTTGAAATTGGAGAATATCTTCCGTTCGCGCATCGCGCTCAAAGTTTTCGAATTTGAACAAAAATTGTACAAATATGCGAAAAATCGTAAAAAGGTGTAAACTTTTTCCAATCGAACACATTTTTTGTACATACCATGACCTTGAGATGTAGAATGGAGGAAAAAATACCACACACTCCTCCTTTATACCCTTCCGACCCCCTCAAGGGGCTGAAAAGGGCCAATTTTCGTGGAAAAAACCGAAATTACAGAAGATGTAAATATTGACGAATCTGTCTGATTTTTTTTTTTTTTGCATAAGGCAACCTTGAGGCTAAAAGTCGAAAACAATCCCCCTCCCCCGTCGAGAGATCGAAATTGTGCAGCTCCTGACCCGTCTTTCTTAGGACGACTCAGGACTCACCACGGGAAGGTGTCTGCACTGCGAGTCCCATCCACACCCTACCCAACCAACCAACCAAAATGTGGGCGTGGAGAATTATGCAGATGCAAATTCAGGTATTGAGAATTCTCATTCAGTGTCATATTGTATCATGGTAGCTCGAGAAGCGAGGGTGGCTGTTATAAAACCATCACGTCGGTCATGCCCAAACACTTTTGAGGAGGCCTGTGTTACCAGCTTGACACTGCGCTCTACAGCTTGCGTATGACATGGTATGTCTGCCAGGTTCTGAGGAAGAGTTGGCTTTCCCCCCTTGGAAATCAAGTCTGCAATGTCAGCTGAAGAAATGTTTACCAATAGAGGAGGACAGGTAATCTTGGTTTGAGACCACTTTATAATGTCATAATAATCCTCGGCATCAAAATGTATGGCCGAAACTTGAAAATTTCTGAAGGATTTTCCCTTTGTGGGAGTGTCTTTGGATTTCAGTACCCGCCGAAGTCCCAGCTCTCGAAAGTGTTGTCTATCATCCACTACCATTGAAAGAAGAATGTTTTCTGTATGGGCAAAGAATGCATTTGTTTGGATGACATTTGTTACCACTTCTTGCAGTTTTGCAGGTAAGCTTCTACATTTCGTGATGCATTCAAAAATATGTTTAGGTCCCTCATCTACTGAAGATCTTGTCTTAATTTCGAACCACAGATGTACGTATACTGTCATAATGTACGTGACAATGTTGATGAGATTTTCGGACGGAGTTTCCAATGAAATATACAGTCTCAAGAACCTATTTGCTGTCGTTAACGACCGATAATGAGATATTGGTCCCGGATCTCGATTTGCAAGGTCTGAGGAACAAGACCCAGCAGCAATGGAAACGGCAATGTCGTGCAGGTATCTCTGATCTTTACTCAGGATTTCTGGGTCAATGTGTGGGATGTGGCATTTAATTCTCTTAAAAGCAACTACGGGCAAAGACTCGCAACCAGCCAGCTGTTTGCCAAGAGGGCCACAAAAAGACTGAGGCCCTGTGGTTTTACCATCAATTGTTTCTACAAGATACCTCAAAGGTAGCCCATTAAAATGCAGGAGACAGATAACCCACTGTGTTTGTCTCTTTAAACGCATTTCTATATGTTTAATTGCTCCACTTTTCCAGCCAGTGTTTGTTGCTGTGCCATCACACCCGACGACTAGAATTTTTGAAGTATCTATTCCGTTGTCTTCGAAATAGTCTACAATGTCCTTTCCACTTTGTCATGTTGTTTTTAGCAATGTCCTTTCCACTTTTTGAGGTTGGTACTAGATGGCAAAGGTACTTTGAACCCGGTTCCTCAACAACTGTAATGTAGTCTTCTTTTTTTTCAGACTGATATCGTTTCCCTCCTTTGTCAACCAACACTAGGGTATCATCGGCCCTGCCATCAAAGTACACACACATAGGGCCGTTCATCTGATGTCCCTGCTGCTCCAGATTGGTAAGAATTGCCATGCACTTTTCTTCTTCTCGTCTAATTTTGCTTCTATCAACGATCAGAGATGTATTACTATCAGTAATAAGACCTACGTCTTTTAGCACGCTAGAGGTAATGACAGCTATTGCTCTGTCTGACAGACCAAAACGATTACTTGTCAAATCAGTAGCTAGAAGCGACATGCGCATTCGTGAAGAGCTTGGGCTCCTTGACACAGCAGACAAAGAGCGTGTGGGTTGAAAATCTAAATCTTCCTCATCCTCATTGACATCAATATTTGTCTCCTCTCTTTCAGGATCAGTGCTGCAATTAGGCAAGCTTTGCATTTGTGTGCTGAGCACATCAATATGACGAGTCTTTTTTTGCAACCTTGATGTACGTTTTTGTGTTTCCTTTTTATGCACCGTCGGTCCTATTTTATCTAGTCAAAGGTGTCTTTGTGCCGTAAAGAAACTCCAGTTCCAATGTAGGTATTTTCCTGTCCTTAGGGCAATTGCAACTGACTGCTATAGGATTAGGACAAATACACTTGTCAAAGTTTTTCCCGTAAGTGCATTCTAGTGCCATCTCGAATTTGCAAGCTGATATGTCAAATAATGTGTTATACGATTGATGAATGAAGTCATTGTACTTCTTCTGTTTCCCAGCCGTGTGTTTGTCTCTTGGATAAGATTTACGAAGAGCATAATAGCGATCGTGTAGTTGTTTAATCTTTTGAACGACTCTTGTGTGACAAACTGTAAGAATCGAAGCCTTCAAATGCAGTGACTCAATCTATTGAGCTACAGTGTTTGCCACTTCTAAAAAGCTCAACTTCCTTCCAGGTTTAAAGTCACCAGACTGCAATGACATGGCGAATTGCACTTCATGCCAGCATTTGACAACGTCAGCATTGGTGGGAAGAATTGCCGATGGCAGTGGTTTTGGTGCACCAAAAAATGGGCAGGGAGTATGAACGCTTCGAGTGAGCGCCATAATGAAGATAAAGGATGCTAAATTGTGATCGATGAGACCGTTATGGAATTCAAGCTACGGGATTCTAAACGAAGTCGACAAGAAAAATTTTCAGCAAGAGAAGCGCTTCTTTTATAGGCGAGATATATTTTTTTACAAGCGAGGCAAGCAGAAACACGCACCGACGCTCAGGCAAAACTGAATGACGCACAGCGATCGTTACCAGAACATAATGTTTGCCGCAAAACAAAGCAAAACATAATGTTTGCCGCAAAAAGTCGCCCCCTTGACAGGGCTCAAAGGGGATAGAGGACCTCTCGAGAAGGGGGGGGGGTTGTTTTCGACTTTTAGCCTCAAGGTTGTCTTATGTAAAAAAAAATCAGGTCGATTTGTCAATATTAACATCGCCTGTAATTTCGGTTTATTCCACGAAAATTGTCCATTTTCACTCCCTTGAGGGGGTTGGAAGGGGATAAAGGAGGAGTGTGTGGTATTTTTTCCTCAATTTCACATTTCATGGTCATGGTACGTACAAAAAAATGTGTTATATCGGAAACAGTTTACACGTTTTTAGGATTTTTCGTATATTTGTGCAATTTTGGTTCAAATTCGAAAACTTTCAACGCGATGCGCGAACGGAAGATATTCTCCGATTTCAATTTTTTTTTTCACTGTGCTTGTATTGATGAGTAGCAACTTTTACGCACTCTTACGATTCGATTTGAAAAAATTTTGTTTTTCACTCCGGTCTAATATATATGTGCGTATGTGTGTATTGGGGGTGGGGGGCTGTATTTGTTAATGTCATTTTATTCATAATTTCACAGTTTTTGTTGGTTTGTGCAACATACTCTCTCTCTATATATATACATATTATGTTGCAAATTTTTCTCTTCGTTTTGTGAAAATATAATTACGCATCAGATGTTTTACACAGATAACCAATTTTATGCTGTTGGGTTGATCTAGGCCTGTTACAGAACTAGCTTCTTCTGACCTCCCAACACTCTCTTTTGGAAAAGGAAGACCCAAACAATATTTGACCCAGTTAATTAAAACCCCTAAATTAAACCCCTTAAATACCTATCTCATCATAATTTTAAATTAAATTAAATTAACTAAATGCGTGTTAGCGAAAGTCCCTGGCTAGCCCGTAAATAATACCATTATTATCTTAATTAAATAATCGTGAATATACTTCAACCGCCAAAGCGTTGTGACTATTGCTATTGCCAATTAACTTATAGACATAATAAAAGAATGATTGCATTACAATGGAAAAAGCTGCTATTTATTACTGAAATACAAATAGTAACATGTATACTAATATTTGAAAGAAGTAAAAATTGTCTGTATGTTAGAGGTAATCTTTGGAGCTACCGAACCGATTTCGAAAGTAATGATATCAAAATGATGGTGGTAGACCAACTTAGAACATAGGCTATACTATTTTATATCGGTGCCACTACCACAATTGGTGTGAAGGAGCAAAAAACGTTCTAAAAATGCAATTTTTGTGTTATGAAGGGCCTAGAATCATGAAATTTGGAATGGTAGTTACTTATAAGATATAAATGATATCTAAGAACAATTTCTAAACAATTCAAAATTTAAAAGGGGTGAAAATACACAAAAAGCGTTCTAAAAACGCTCGAAATGGTGATTTCTACACAATCTCAGGAAATACCAAACCGATTTAAAAAATAATGGTGTCAAAATGATGGTGACAACCCTTGCTCCAAGATAGCCTATAATTTATGTCGGTGCCCATACCCCAAAGAGGGTGCAGCAGCAAAAAACGTTCTAAAAATGCAATTTTTTTGTTATGGAAGGGCCTAGAATCAGGAAATTTGGAATTGAAGTTACTTATAAGATAAACTAGTTGGATGTGCCACAATCCCAAAACTTTCTTCTATCTTATACATCTTAATATTTGAAAACCTAGTTACACATGTTAATACTTCAATATTATTAGTTCAATACTATACCAACTTTGATTTTCATCTTAAATTTCTTCTCAAGTCAATTAAACGGACTAAAAACGAGTTAATCTATATCATGATATTTGTTAAAATTATTAATTTTTTCTTATTCTGTCGTTATCAGCTGTTTGTGAATAGCCGGCATAGCAGAAAGCGAGTTCCCGCCGCTGCATGAGCCGCCGATGCACAATAGAACTACGAAAAATCAAGAAAAGTATACAAAAATCGCTAAACGGAGCCCCTTTACCGCGCAATATTTCCAAATTCAAGGAGAACCTGTTGGCCAAAGCCAAAAACAAGCACAAACATTTTGGTTCAATTGTATGCATAATTTTATACGCTGTTCGATGGTACAATAATGAAAATGGCACAGAGATCGGAATTATAGCGGCCCCTTCTTTCGGAATTTTTTCAAGTTCAGGGAGGACTTGTTTGCCATAGCCAGAAATATGCACAAAATATTTGGTTCAATTATATGGATAACCTCATACACTTTTCGATGGTACAATAATGAAAATGGTACAGACATCGCAATTATAGTGCCCCCTTCCGGCAGAATTTTTCCAAATTCAGGGAGGACCTTCGTGACATGACCAAAAATAAACACATAAAATTTGGTTCAATTCTATGCATAACTTCATACACTTTTCGGCGGTACAATATTCAAAATAACACAAAAATTGTACAAAAATCGCTATTACAGCGCCCTCTACGAGCGATTTTTTTACAAATTAAGGGAGGATCTCCTTGCCATAGCCAAGAACTTAAATTTTTTTTTGGTTCAATTCTATGCATAACTTCATACACTTTTCGATGGTGCAATATTCAAAATCGCACAAAAATTGCTATTACAGCGCCCCCTAACGGCGAATTTTTTTCAAATTCATGGAGGACCTGCTTGCCATATCCAAAAACTTAAAATAAAAATTTGGTTTAATTCTATGCATAACTTCATACACTTTTGGACGGTACAATATTCAAAATCGCACAAAAATCGCTATTACAGCGCCCCCTACAGGCGAATATTTTCCAAATTCAGGGAGGACCTGCTTGCCATAGCCAAAAACTTAAAATAAAAATTTGGTTTAATTCTATGAATAACTTCATACACTTTTGGACGGTACAATATTCAAAATCGCACAAAAATCGCTATTACAGCGCCCCCTACCGGCGAAGTTTTTCCAAATTCAAGGAGAACCTGCTTGCCATAGCCAAAAACTTAAAATAAAAATTTGGTTCAATTCTATGCATAACTTCATACACTTTTCGATGGTACAATATTCAAAATCGCACAAAAAACGCATTTACAGCGCCCCCTACTGGCGAATTTTTTCCAAATTCAGGGAGAACCTGCTTGTCATATCCAAAAACTTAAACTAAAAATTTGATTCAATTCTGTGCATAACTCCATACACTTTTGGATGGTACAATATTCAAAATCGCACAAAAATTGTTATATCAGCGCCCCCTACCGGCGAAATTTTTCCAAATTCCGAGAGGACCTGCTTGCCATAGCCAAAAACTTATAATAAAATTTTGGTTTAATTCTATACATAACTTCATACACTTTTTGATGGTACAATGGCGACAGACAGACGGACGGACGGACGGACGGACAGACGGACACACAGACAGACAGACATTTTCTATAAACATGTTTTTTGGAATCTCTGACCCCTAAAACATGCAAATCCGTCGAAAACGGGAAGTCGAAAAAAATTTCGATTACAATACTTTCTTCTATAGAAGATAGAAGAAAGTAAAAAGATATCTAAGAACGTTTTCTAAACAATTCGAAGTTTAAAAGAGGTGAAAATGCACAAAAAGCGTTCTAAAAACGCTCGAAACGGGGGTTTCTACACAATCTCAGGAAATACCAAACCGATTTAAAAAATAATGGTGTCAAAATAATAGTAACAACCCTTGCTCCAAGATAGGCTATATCTTATGTCGGTGCCCCTACCCCAAAGGGAGTGCAGGAGCAAAAAACGTTCTAAAAATGCAATTTTTACTCTCTTCTATCTTCAATAGAAGAAAGTATTGTAATCAAAATTTTTTTCGACTTCTGGTTTTCGACGGATTTACATGTTTTAGGGGACAGAGATCCCAAAAATATGTTTATAGAAAATGTCTGTCTGTCCGTGTGTCCGTGTGTCTGTCGCCATTCTACCATCAAAAAGTGTATGAAGTTTTGCATAGAATTGAACCAAATTCTTATTTTAAGTTTTTGGCTATGGCAAGCAGATCCTCCCTGAATTTAGAAAAAAATTCGCCTGTAGGGGGTGCTGTAATAGTGATTTTTGTGCGATTTTGAATATTGTACCATCCAAAAGTATATGAAGTTATGTATTGAATTGAACAAAATTTTTATTTTAAGTTTTTGAATATGGCAGGTAGGTCCTCCCTGAATTTTGAAAACATTCGTCGGTAGGGGGCGCTGTAACAGCGATTTCTGTGCGATTTTGAATATTTTACCATCCAAAAGTATATGAAGTTATGCATTGAATTGAACAAAATTTTTATTTTAAGTTTTTGAAAATGGCAAGTAGGACCTCCCTGAATTTGGAAAGCATTCGCCGGTAGGAGGCGCTGTAACAGCGATTTCTATGCAATTTTTAATATTCTACCATCCAAAAGAGGATGAAGTTTTGCAGAGAATTGAACCAAATTTTTATTTTAAGTTCTTGGCTATGGCAAGCAGGTCCTTCCTTAATTTGGAAAAAAATCGCCAAAAGGGGGCACTGTAATAGCGATTTTTTACCATTTTGAATATTGTACCATCGAAAAGTATATGAAGTTATGCATAAAATTGAGCCAATTTTTTTGTGTTTCTTTTTGGTCATGGCATGAAGACCCTTACTTAATTTGGAAAAATTCCGCTGGAAAAGGGCACTATAATTACGATATCTGTACCATTTTCTTTATTTTACAATAGAAAAGTGGATAAAATTATGCATACAATTGAACTAAATTTTTGTGCATGTTTTTGGCTTTGGCCAACAGGGCCTCCTTGAATTTGGAAATATCGCGCTGTAAAGGGGCTCTGTGATAGCAATTTTTGCATAATTTTCTTGATTTTTGTAGTTCTATTGTCCATCGGCGGCTCGTGGAAGGGCGGGAACTCACTTCCTGCTAAGCCGGCTATTTGCAAACATCTCATAACAACAGAATAAGGAAAAACTATTAATTTTAACAAATATCATGATATATGTTAACTCGATTTTAGTTCATTTAATTGACTGAAGCAGAAATTTAAGATGAAAAACAAAGTTGGTATAGTATTGAACTAATAATATTGAAGTATTAACATGTGTAACTATTTTTTGAAATATTAAGATGTATAAGATAGAAGAAAGTTTTGGGATTGGCACATCCAACTAGTTTTGTTATGGAAGGGCCTAGAATCATGAAATTTGGAATGGAAGTTACTTATAAGATATAAATGATATCTAAGAATATTTTCTAAAAAAAAAATAAATTTAAAAGGAGTGAAAATGCACAAAAAGCGTTCTAAAAACGTTCGAAATGGTCGTTTCTACACAATCTCAGGAAATACCAAACCGATTTAAAAAATAATGGTGTGAAAATGATGGTGAAAACCCTCGCGACGAGGTAACGACGAATTAAACATAGGCTATGTTTTATGTCGGTGCTACTAACACAAAGGGGTTGCAGGAGCGAACAACGTTCTAAATTACGGTTTTTGCGTTACTGAGGAGCGTGGAAATATGAAATTTGAAATATTAGTTACTTATTAGATATAAAGAATTTCTAAGAACAGTTCTTAAAAAATTCGAAATTTAAAAGGGGTGATAATGCATGAAGAGGGCTCTAAAAAACATTCTAAATTGTGACTTCTACTCAATTTTGTATATATAAGTATCAAAAGTATCAAGTATCAAATCGATTTCAAAAGTAATGGTTGCAAACTGATGGTGACAGACCTTGCTCTAATATGGCTCTGTTTTGTGTTTGTATCACTACCACCGTGGGATAGCAGGAAAAAAAAGTTCTAAATTGCGGTTTTGTTTTATGGAAGGGCCTAGATTCATGCAATTTGGAATGGTAGTTACTTATAAGAAATCAATGATATCTAAGAACATTTTCTAAAAAAAAATCGAAATTTAAAAAAAGGTGAAAATGCGCGAAAAGCGTTGAAAATCATTTAAAATTGCGATTTCTATGCAACCTCAGGAAGTACTGAACGGATTTTAAATATAACGGTGTAAAATGGTTGTGACAGCTCTTGCTCCAAAATGGGCTATACTTTATGTCTGTTTCCACTACCCCCAGAGGAGATGCAGGAACTAAAAACGTTCTAAAAATGCGATTTTTGCGTTATAGAATGACCTAGATTCATGAAATTTTGCATGGTATACATTTATTACATATAAATGATCTATCGTATAAAAGCCTTCTAAAAATGTTCTAAATGGCGATTTGTGAGCAATCTCGGGAAGAATCAAACAGATTTCAAAAGTAATGGAAGGCAAATTGACAGCCTCTCCTATAACATAGACGCTATTTCATGTCGGTGTCACTATCAACTGGAGATGCAGGAGCAAAAAAGTACTAAATTTCGATTTTGCAATCGGTATGGGCTAGCAACTTGAAATTAGGCAAGGTGCATATATTTTAGATGTAAATGACCTTTAAGAACACTTTTGAAAAAATTGCAAATTTAAAAGTGGTGAAAATATGCGAAAAGCGTTCCAAAAACGATGTAAAAGGAGTTCTAAATTGCGATTTCTAATCAATCTCAGGAAATACCAAACCTATTTCAAAAGTAATGGATGCAAATTGATGGTGAGAGTCCCTGCTCCAACATAGGCTATATTTTATGTTGCTGTCACCACCATCTGAGGGAGCAAGAGCAAAACATGTCCTAATTTGCGTTTTTTTGCACAACTGAGGGGTCTAACATTTAGAAATATGGCATGATATTTACTTGCAAGAAGCAACTGCTTTCTACGAACAGTTGAAAGAAAATTCCAAATTTAAAAGGATGAAGTGAGCGAAAAGCGTTTTAAAAACATTCTAAATTATAATTTTTATATAATCTTATATAATACCAAACCGATTTTAAAAATAATGGTGTCAAATTGTTCGTTGTAGAACCTGTTTAAACACAAGCTATACTTTATGTATGTGCCACTACCATCAGAGGGTTGCAGGAGCTAAATACTTTCTAATTTGCGATTTCTGTGATACTGAAAAGGCTAGAAACATTAAATATGGCATAGTAGTTACTTATAAAATATAAATGCCCTCGAAGGACTGTCGGAAATAAATTCGAATTAAAAAGGGTTGAAGCGAAAGGGAGGTGCGAAAAGCATTCTAAAAAAGTCCTAAATTACGATTTCTATGCAATTTCAGAGAATATAAACTGATTATAAAAGTAGTAGTTGCGAATCAATGGTAACAGTCTCTGATCCTACACAGGCTATATTTTAAACGATGATTGCTTATAAAATATAAATGCCCTCGAAGGACTGTCGAAAATAAATTTGAATTAAAAAGGGGTGAAGCGAAATGGAGGTGCGAAAAGTATACTAAAAAAGTCCTAAATTACGATTTCTATGCAATTTCAGGGAATATAAACCGATTATAAAAGTAATAGTTCCGAATCAATGGTAACAGTCTTTGATACTACGCAAGTTATATTTTATGCCGATGATTCTAACACCTGGGGTTCACAGGAACGACAAACGTTCTAAAAATGGCCTTTAAAAGCTTTCTAAATTACGTTTCTGTTGAATATTAGGAATAAAAACCCGATTTCAAAATTAATTTTGGCAAATTAATGTTGACATTTCCTATTTCAACATAGACCATTATGTTGAGGGAAGTAGTAGGACTTCGAATTTGAAATGATAGTTAATTTTAAGGTGCAAGAAGATGGTTTCTATAAAATTTAAAACTTCAACTGAATACTGAAATGAGCGTATTTCAGCATAAATGCGTCAAAATATTTTCTAAATTATCATTTATTTATTTTTATTTCGTTTTATTAATTTAAGTCTCATTTATGCCTAATGCAGTGTAATAATGATGTTTATTCAAACTGTGTTTTTAACAGTAATTTTTGAATTATTCCTAAAAGTAATAAGTACCTTTTAATAAAAAAACTTTTTACTAAAATAAAATATTACCTTTTAATAAAATAAATATTTAGTTAGTACATTTTAATAAAAAATACATATAAATATCATTTGGCATATTTCAAATATTACGCGAGCAAAGCCGCGGGGTTTGGTTGTTATATTATGAAATGACTCATGATGCCCGTTAATAATTATTAACAATTATTTATTTTCAAACACATATTTACAATTTAAGAAATAAAACAGTACCCCCATCATTCTCTCATCCGAGAGCAAATTAAAATTATATTATCTCTTGCAAAATTATTTAGTTTATTTACTATTCAATTTTGACAATTCTTTGTTAAATACCCTAATTTAGCATGTACATCCCTAATGTACATTCGTACTTTTTACTCCTAAAATATCAAGGAAAAATGAAATGAAATTATAAATACCTTTTAAAATACCAGGTAAGGTGGTGAACATGGGGCACATATTCCGGAAACTACTTGATTCTGTATCGAGTCAGGAAGGTTACCAGACTCTAATTCGAGTCGTTTTTTGCACTGGCCTACTGCACTATAATAACTCATTGAATTTCACTGTGGTACTGACAGAGAAACAACATTTCTTCTCTCATAAAAACTTATTATTTCCTTAAAATAATAGAAGTCAGGTCTCTGAATAATCTTATGCAACCCCAACCAATGCCGAGTGCTATTCTAATGGCCACTTTACTGCTTTTCTTCCATTGGAGCAACCGGGCGTCCGGACCGCGAGGAACTACGCTAACTACACCAAGGAACTACCAGTAAATCGCCTCTAACCGGGAACCCCCTTCATCATGTGAGGGCCAAATTATAGTTTCAATAAATAAGGCCATAAACCAGCCTTGACACAAACTATCATGACCATTATACGAGTACAGACTTTTGGGCTATCAATCATGAATCCTAAAATTGGTGAAGCCGAGATAATTGCATCTCTAGACCAGCTGCGCCCCGTCACCTAAAACCTTGGGAAAACAGAACTAAAATCTGCATACACAATATTAAAAACCTTTTAAATACACTAAATAAATATGTATAATAATACGTAAAATTATTATTTAAAAGTAATAATAAACATTATATTTCAATAGATTTTGTAAAAATTTTCTTTTGAAGTGTTGAGCCATGTTCTGCTCAACATATACTTATATCTCTCATATAATACATATAATATAATCATATAATATAATCATATAATATAACAACATATACTTATATATTATGTATATATAATAATAAACATTATATTTCAATAGATTTTGTAAAAATTTTCTTTTGAAGTGTTGAGCCATGTTCTGCTCAACATATACTTATATCTCTCCTGAGGGTACTATTAATACTTATGGTGGCATTTTAAAAGGAAAATGGCACGTAACTAAAACTATTCATAAAGGTCCAATGTAGTTGATAATGCCCTTTTTTCGGTATAAATAGGAATATAAATAGGAATATAAATAGGAATGTGTCAATATACATCTGTTAAATTTACTTTTAAAAAAACTTTTGCTTGAGCCAAATTGTCTAAAAGAGTATAAATTCAATGTAAGTGTTCAGCATCTGCTTTCGGTATTTTTTGTTAGCCGGGTGCCACTGCTCGCCAAATTCACGCCAAACGATTTTTCTTGACAAATATTTTCGCAATAGTCCCTGAAATGTATTGAATTCGTTAAAACCCCGAATCACAAACCGATATAGAAGTCCTACGCGCCCATTAAACTGAATATAAAACAATGGGTGCATAAAGATTTTTGTGCAGCTGTCTCTGAAATTTATTAAATCCATATCGTTAAAATCCGTATCATAAACAGATGTAGGAGAGCCACGTAGTCATTAATGAAAAAAAACCACCAAATTTCGTTGTGCAGCAGTGTGTAAATTGTATAAATTCCTCTTCCCCCAAAATCACAAATTATCATATGATCACTACGTGCCCATTAAACCAAAAGAAAATCACTGGATGCATAATATTCGTTTTGTACCAATCTCTAATATGAATGTAATTCTTTAAAACCGGGATCAATATAATATATCTAAATAAATTCTGATATCCGCTTCAATAACATAAAAGATCCCAAAATACAATAATAGAAATATTTAAATAAAACATGAAATAATTTATAATAATAATTTATTTCATAATGAAAGTTTCAAACAGCAACTAACGTCATTGAAGATCCCAAAACCCGCCATCTCTTAACCCTTAACCTACGATTTACTTTTAACAGCTCCACGGTTCGGCAAATCCATAGCTACCACTAAAATTTAATAGAGATTTTCGCCTTGTTTAGTCATGGAATTTCGACGATTAAATTAAACTATATTTACTGTGAAATTTTAGTGGTAAGAAGAATTTACATTTGGCTCGATCATCGTACGCGAGTTATGCCCGTCATTGTAGGTTAAGGGGTTAACTCCGACAATAGATAAAGCTTAAACACATTTAAAAAGTCAATCGACTTGATTGAAACGACGCACAGTGGGATGTTTTGATGATCTAGGTGGACAAAATCCATTTTTCCGATTATCACGGAATTTGACAAAACCGTGTGTACTGGTAGCTGAATGTCTGTATTTTCGAGATAAGTACAGTCAATCAGGGTAACATTGAACCACGGGGTGTAACTTTGCACCACCTCCTATTTTTCAATATTTTTGACTCTAAAAGACTAAATAAACTCCATAACTGCGGTCTGTTGGCAAGGTTCTAAACTGGGATTTCTACGCTTTATTTTAGAAAATAAATTAGCAACATTATGCGCAATTAATTGCATTATCTAACTATTTTTGCAAAGTACTGTTTTCAAGTTAATTTTGAATGCTGTTTTGAAGTTGTTGTAATCCAATTAAACTTTCATAGTAAGTAACAATATGCTCATGTATAACACATATTATTATCTAAATGCTGTAAATGTGTTAATATTTTGTGATTATTCATTTATTAATAGTTAATAAACTGTAAAATAAAAAGTTACTAACATTTTACCACGTTTTCAGGGTAACTTCCGGCTCAAAGTTCCGGTCAGCCGTCTCAAAGTTGTACTGATGGTTATAATTTACTAATTATAGGTACTACTGTCAAAAATTTCCCATATTTGCAAGTTATATCTTATATAAATGCCGAAAATGAACATTAGATATAACATGTAAATATTTTCACAGATATGTGTAAAATACATAAAATCCATTTAAAGGCGTTTTTCGGGGCGGAGCTACTCAAATTTAACATTTCATACATTCGACATTTGTTATTGTTCTTTGACTAATACTAGTATGCAGGGCTCCCAGCGTTCCTAAAATTTTCACACTTTACTGCCACAATTTTAATACGATAATATTTTTTGTAGAATTCTACTGTAGCAATTAAAGGAAACTGCCAGGAAGATTTTTGATTTAAAATGCTGGTAGCAAAGTGCGAAAATTTTAGGAACGCTGCGAGCTCTGAGTATGTATTACTGTAACTATGAATATATTATTGAGTTAAAACATTGAAAATTGTTTTCCAATGCATTTTTATGTTTTACATGAACAATAAACACGGTTTTTTTTTTTTTTTTTCTAAATGTTCATGGTTCTCTTCTTCCACTTTTCTTATGCCTGATATTTGTTGTAATATCATAAATTATACAAATCTTGTGATGTTGGGAAATGTAAATTCGCAGTCTTTACATATCTGAAAACATTTTTTGGTGTTTAAAGTTGTCCTGACTACAATACTTTTTTTATAATTAATTATTTTATATAAAAATTTATCATATGTTTCAAAGTTACCCTAAATGGCTGGGTAACTTTAATTCAGGCTAAAAATCCATTTTTTATAGATTTTATCCTTATTATTTCTTATTTTTTTTATAGTCAAACAATAATTTAGGATTATTTCTTCTCTTTTATGCGCCTATTGGCGACAATATTCTTCAAATAAGAGTGTGGCATATGAAAATAGAGAAAATGCGGATTAAAGTTACCCTGATTGACTGTATTAGTTTTGGCGCAAAAAAAAGAGGTGTCGATTAATTGTGACCGTAAAGTAGCCATTTGCGCAGTTAGTTTGTGGGAGTTTCAAAAATTCACTGCATGCCTCTAAGTTTGAAAACGCGTTGTGACTATTATCTTTTATTTGGAAGCATGAGTTTGCTGATTTAATATCACAGCTTTATCAAGGTCAGATTTAATCCATTTTTATTTTAAAATAAACGATATTAAACCCGCTTTACCGCTTTTTTCAAAGGCTGAAATTCTGAATAGTTCTTGATATTGTTTACAAATTTCATATAGACTTTTAATAAAATATCTAGCCTTATTCTGAAATAAGAATTTTTAAAATCAAAGTGCCATTCTTTAACCCCTTAATTCTCGCTTCCGTCAATATCATGGGCTGAGGTGTCGTTTTTTATTTCTCGTGCATTCATATTTCCGGGCTGGAGATATATTGCTGGAAAAAAACTTCTAAATCCAGAAAAATTTAACTGGCATATCCGTGTGAAGTCTTTGAATAATCCCGCTTGAGTTTGGTTTCTGGTGTTGATTGCGATGCTGGATATTGTATAGCATATTTCAAAATATATCACACTCAAAAAAAAAAAAAAAAAAAAAAAAAAATCAAAATTTAATGTATATTATATTATTTCAATTATTATTTGTAAAAAAAAATTGATAATGATGAATAACGATCTAAGATGAGAAAAATAAAGGTCATTAATTTGTATGCTGTAGAACAAACATTAAAACACAGAAATCTCGCGTGATGGCTTTTCCACAAATATGAATTTGTTGTATAAGAACTTTTTTTAGCCTTAAAAAACTAATTGCATATTTTATATAGAAAAATTATAATTATTTAGTTTCTGTAATAAAAAGGGGACTTTTTTGATGAGTTTTCCAAATATTAAGCGACTTATAAGGGGTTAGAGTATTGAAAAATTAAACGAACTCCGCAGATAGCTGCAGATCAGTAAGTTATTATTAAGAAACAAGCATCATATTAAATTCCAGTACATTTATGTATGTTTAGTTCAAATCTTGCAGGTCAAATTAAATTCCCATTTTATTTATCGCGGTACTATACACTTTTTATCCCGGAAAGATTGTTGCTAAAAAGCAGAAATTTTAATTAAATTTCAACAAAATTACTATAGGCTATTGAGATACACAATAACATTTTTTTTTTAATTGAAAACAAAGTGCGTAGTAGTTGTATTTCTTTTACAGGGACACAAAAAAAGTTCGAATACATTATCGTCTATGTGCAGAAATTTTAATTCAAATTAAATAATATTAATATAGGTTATATATTCACACAGCTGCATTTTTTCAACCGAAATTAATTTTGGTAGCATTTGTATGTTTAACAGGGTACCACAAAACATTAAAGTTTTTTAAAATATCATTTTATTTAAAAAAAAAATTATTCATTAGGATGTCTGCACAAATTTTTAGAGAATTTCTGATTATACAAAAATACAAAAAAGAAATGGATTTTAACTTACATGTGTGCATTGAATTGTTTACGCTTAACTCTTAAGTAAGTATGTTTAACGCATTATTTGTAATACATTATACAGGGTGCCCACTAAAGACCTTCTCACATTCCGAACGGTCGCAGCTATACTCATAAAAACGGCGTCTAGGTATAGTAAAGTGGATATGGCCTACCAGATTGCACCGCTTCCAGCGTCTCCTGGTGAAAAACAGCTGAGTTTGTAACCTATGCTATTATTATTCTTATCTCGAAAACGAAATTCATGCTCAGAACGAGATTCATTTAGCATTCATGTTCACAAGGTGTCCTTTCCAACTAAATTGATGATGCTCTACAAATTTGTGATTAACTTTTATCCCATATTTAGATCCGTTTACGCGATTAGAACGCTAATGCCGCCATTTTGCACCAAGTGGCGCTGAAAGCGGTCTCATGTAGCAGCGCATAACCTCTTTACTATACCTAGACACCAAGTTTATGAATATAGATGAAGTCGTTCGGCAGTTAAGAGGGTCGGAACGGACTTAAGTGGATACACCTTGTATTTTCATTTTAAGACATTGTTGTTAAATAACCAAATACTTCAAATAATAATTAAATAACCAAAAATCACTGTTTGAGTATTTTATTAGTGATGCATACAAAAAAAGTAAAAACTAATTTAACTTCAACGAAATAATTTCGCCCACCTAGATCACCAAAATATATCAGTGTGCGACGTACCATTACGAATGCACATTTTAGATCTAAGAGTACGAAAATTACATCTGCATCGAATACTATCAACAAAATACAACTTCATTTCTTGAACACTCTTACAAAATACCTTATTATACAAAATACTTTTATGAAAACAATTTAGAGTTTCTTGCTGTGTTTTCAATATTAGAAAACAAAAAGCAAACACACATCATTTCAATAATGCCACCCGAACGCCAAACGTACGCCGGACTTCCGTGTGAATTGAAAGACGGTGATGGGTTACAATTCAAATAACGTCAAACTAAACAATACTTTTCGAAATATCATTGGCGCCCGGACAATACAACAGAACCTTGCTTATTTGTGGCATTTAATTTTCAAAAATCTACACATTAAACAAATTTTGTTACATGCAACAAATGTTAAACTAGTTATCTGATTTCTCCTCATCTTTAATATTTAATCGATATTACTTAATCTTGCATGTAATGAATATTTACTGATTCCATATCTATGTGCCCTACATCTTACTGACATGTTTAGAAAATACCGACATATTTTTGCATAAGTTTAGGTAATTTACAGTTTGAAAATGAAAAGTTTAGAATTCAACAATAGTTCCAATAAAATGCTGTTCATAACTTTTCTAAATTACATAATTAATTCTTCATTTTAATTTTAGATTTTAAAGATGATTTTATAATTATAATCGGGCAAATGTAATGTACTTTTGAGAATATACTCTGAGGACATTCAGTTCAATGTAGATTTTAGAGTTCTCACTATTATTTTGAACTATTATTTTTATTTTTATTATTTATTTATAAAAAAAGTAACATATTTTAAAGGGAAAATTATCCAAAATTTTGTACTATTTTGTCTTGCTGAAATGGATTACTATTCTTACATTTCAAAGTTTAATTAATTCTAAAAGTAAAGAAAAATGAAACGCGTCATTTTTTCAGACATTTAAGATTTCTTATTCAGTATTTATGCGAAGCATTTAATACGTTTATTTATTTATTAATTTATTTTTTACGAAATAAAATAAACATTTTCCATATTAATATTTTTGATATGAAATGACAGCAAGTACATTATTAAAATAAAACGCAATCTTCAGCGGTCTGTGAAAGTTCATTTCCATTCACATTCAAATGAAGTGAGTATTGCAGGTAAATCGTTTCGTAGATTTGAAAATAAAACTTTACAATAAAAATAAAAATATGTAAGATAGCATTCATCCATGGTATGTAAGTCATTTTCAATATCGGAAACCGATTCATTTAATTATTTGAATCACGCTAATCTAAATTTGATATTTTCTAAAAATAATCAGATTTTTGTATTTTATATTTCTGTTAATCCTTTACAAATTCCACGCTCCATTTAATAAAGTGATATTATAATCGGGAAAAGGAAAGTAGAATGCGTAATCCGATCACTGAAATTAATGCTTATTATTAAATTTATAATGTTTTCACTTTCAGTTTTAAAAAGCTATATCAATAAATTGGAATAAATTATTTGGATGATCGAGAAATTCATTTAACCATGCGTTTGTGTGATATTACTGTCTGTAGCACTACAACTATCTCTATAAATTATAACTCGAGCGGAAAATGGATACATTACAGAAATTGTCATTTTTCTCCTTGTGCCACCAGAATTTATTTCAATTGCTTTTTTTTTTAATAGAATTATTTAAAGTCTCATTTGCACACATTGATCTTTCAAGGAGTTCTTGAGATGTGACATTTGGAGAAAAACAGGATCTGTACATGCGTCATGTTACGATACAAGATCATTTTTATTTTCCCTGAATTACAGCCAACAATTTCATCTTCAACAAGAGTTTATAGCTCATCTTAGTGTTGATGGATATGGCGGAAACTTGTACTTATTCTCGTAATATTTTCATTTCGTACATTTTCATGAAAATGGTAATTTCCATAAAATGCTGTGAGTGCAATTCAAATTTTCAGAAGTTTCTTGAAAGTTACATATATTTTCACTGACTAAATCGATTTAGATATGCTTCCTACACAATAATAGTTTGGTGTAGCGACACCTATAACAACCTAAAGTTTGTCTCATCGTTTATCAAACAATTGCGAATCCTATCAAAATTATCAACTCTTTATCCAATTTAATATTAAAAGAAATTGTAATCAACCAACCATTATCAGGATGATTTAGGCAGTCCTGTTATATATATTAACAGGCAAAGTTAGTGAATTAAATTACAGATAAAATTGGACATATCTGTTTACACTTAAAACACATAGCTGGTATAAAGTCTTTAAAAACGTATTTCTATTTTACAAGTTATTTAATTTTCCAAGTTTGTGCAAGGATTAAATTGTAACTTACATTACGCGCTAAATATATATATATATATATATATATGATACTTCATATACTAGGCACTGAAAGGTTTTCATAATTTTTTAATAAACGGTCAAGTGCGAGTAGTACTCGCGCTCAGAGGGTTCCGTACAAGAAATATATGAATTATTAACGGTTTTGTTAAAAATATCGTAAGACTTTGCAAAAATAATAAGACTAATAATAATAATAATATTAAATAATAAGACTTTGAAAAAAAACTATACAACGTATAGTTAGGTTAACTTAATTCGGTACTGGCAATAAAAGTATTTTTTTATTTAATTACTTCCTAATAACGGATGTATGACACTAGCCACCAGTGTTGCTGCATCTGGCAGATTTTATATATATATATATATATATATATATATATATATATATAAATTTTGAATTTACACCACAAAAATTAATAGATAATTTTCTTTTACTTTATTTATAAGGAAATCAATTACCTTGTAAAACAAAAATAAGAGTTAAAACCTTCTGGTGAGAATTTGGAATGTCTAATTAAAAAATCAGCCAGATATCATTGTCGAAAAATCCAAAATAGCATGATGTACGCTTCGTACAAATAGACCTCAAGAGGTTCATTTCATTTGGCATTTGGCATTACATAAAACTAAATTCCATGTAATAATAACCGTTTCTGTTTACAGTGTAGCTAAAAGAAAAACCCTTGTTCAAAGTTTAAAATTGGCATTGTTCTAATCGCGCTTCGACAGGAGGTCGCAAAGTTGCAACGTGCCTTTGTCCGTGCCACATATTTCTAGATAGGTTTCTAATTACCATTTAAAGACATGAGAGCTGTATTGAGAGATCCACTCAATGCAAACTAGCCGCGAAACCCATTTAATGTATGCTATTAATTATAATTAATCTGATTTTAGCGATTTGACGTTTATTGCTTTTATACTGCTACTGGGCATTGCGTTACACAAATGTATCATTAAAATTTGTTATCTATGCTTTAAAAGCCGATGGTACATCAAGTACACCACCCCTGTCATTATGTATGGCCAAACCATCCGTGTCATTAAAGATTAATATCTCAACTAATTACCGACGATTTTTTTTCGAAAATCATTATCAACAATTCTTGTATACTTTTACTACGATAAGTACCTCAAGCGCTCCTCAACAACTTTGCTGAATGCCTGGAAGTCTAGATTTGTGTGTAACGGAAACATACGTTTTTTTCTCAAAAACTATGTGACCTAGGGTAATAACTATAATTTCCCTGCTTGGTTTAACTTATCGTCTACTACCTCTATTTTTTTTTCATAATTTTAGTTTCAGTAGATTTGGAAATAGAGACGGGGACATATCGTCGGTACCATGTCAAACTATCCAATGTGAAAATAGCCATTTTTCAGGAGGGCAAAAAAACTGTTTTAATTGTGGATTCAAAATCAGTGCCAAGCAGCAGTAAACAATTATTATATTTTTTGGGTGCTGTTTTATATCCCATTTAAGCATGCTATTGAGATAAATCATTTGAATAATTTTACTCAACAAAAAAACACATTGGATAGTTTGATATGGCATGCTTATTTGTACGTTTTCATCTTCGTTGAACTTTTTCAGCCTCAAACTATCCAGTATGCCACATTGGATAGTTTGACCTGTAAAAATTATGTGCTTTTCCCAGGTTCGCCATTCCATAGTAGCGAATATGCCATAATGGATAGTTTGACTTGTAAAAATTTTATGCTTTCTCCAGATTCGCCGTTTCATAGTAGCAAATGTGCCGTATTCAATAGTCTAATTTATAAAGATTTTGATATTTACATATTCAATATAAACTCTTAATAATTTTCTTTAATAATTTAAACAACGAATATACAGTAAATTAATAAAGAAAAAAAGCATATAAACATTCTGTTAATTTTATAAAATATAAGAAAGCAAAAATATCTCAAATAATGTGGTGGTTAACAACTGGCATTTCATACCCGTAATTATAAATAGTAATCTTCGAGCTATTTATTCTAAGAAACTCATGGGCCGTTTTCTACCACTATTTTCGAATAGAAATCTTTGATTTATTTAATCACCCATTAAAAAAAGTTTGAACAAATGACTCTGAAGAAATTCATAATAGGCTCTTTAATACAATAATTGCAAATTTTCTCTCGAACGTGGGGGAATGATAAAGGGGTAATCCCTTTTTTCAATACTTTCTTGGTCGTTAAAAAGTTTTTATGAATCTGATTTGCTTTTCTGTCGTCTCACCGTGCTCTAACTCTCCTAAATGTACTTGGATTGGCATATAACTTATTTATGTTTTTGACGTGTACTATAGCATGTCCGGTACTGAAAACGGACCGTGTAGCATTTATAGGGACACCCAAAAGAATCCCCTTACATTACGCTTAATGGGGAAAGAAACGTTTGTGGTTTAGTTTAATTATGTCACACTATTTAAAACATAATGAAATTTATATACATTATTGAGGTGCACAGCAACATGCCTACGTTAGAATATGACATGTACAACAGTTATAGTTCATTTACAGGGACACACAAAAGATTTCTGTTAAAGTGCAGTCTATTAGCGATAATTGCTGGAAATGCGTTTTATATTATGGTATGCGTTTTAAAACTATGGTTCATACTACGTGGTATGTATAATTTATATAGATTGTATACATGATTGACTAAAATATTTCGTTAGCATTACTATGTATGATTCTGAACTGCTTAAAAGCAGTTTTTAATTGTGTTATGCATTTCAAAGCTAAACTATAGTTAGTATATGAGATTTTTGTATAGTATATAAGTAAAATCATATACAGGGTCCCTCAGAAAAGTAGAAACACAGATAATTATGGATGATAATTATTGGAAGTATCATTTTAGTAGTTTTAAGCATCTTTTAGATTGCATTAACATTTTAGCTTATTAAGTGGCATGTATAAATAACCGTAGGTAATATACATGGTTGTACAAAAGAATTCAGTTATACTCGTCTATTGGTAGAAATTGCCGAATATGAATTTTCAACCTATTATACTTTTTAACACCTTCTAACAAGACTGAAAAGTGCTTATGAATTCAGTTTATCTTTCCACGCTCTAATTCACGTAAACAGACTCAGATTTTTATGCAATTGAAAAATGCTAATGGTTCTTACAATGGCATGTTCGGTATTGCATATGAAATGTTTAACATCAATAGCTAGGGAGCACTCAAAAGATTTCCGTTACATTATGGTATATCGGGGGGGGGGGATCGTTTGGAAAGTATTTTGATGACATTACGCCATTTCAAATGTATTAAAACTGATATAAATCACTGGATTTCATTACAAGAAGATTACGACTCAATAGGGCATGCATTGATAGCATTTGTAGTTCATTTACAGGGACACACAAAAGAAATGGGTTACAGTACTGTCTTTGAGCAATAATTGCTGGAAGTTCGTTTTTGAATTTCGGTATGGGCTTTTAAATTTAACTATTTGTTTGCGTGTTGTATAAAAATTCTATACCTCGTATATAGGGCTGCACAAAACAATTCATTAAAAAACAATTACCGTCCATAGACAGAAAAAGTACTCGAATCTGTTTGTGAAGCCCTATAAATGATCTTTTGATTTGTACATAATCTAGATGGTATGTGATAATTTAGTTTAATTTGAACACGCGTAGCGCAATTTACACTTTCAGCCTTTATAAATTTCCGCCTATAAACGGAAATATACTCGAACTTCTTGTACAGCCCTGTATATTACTATTATATCAACATTATGATATTATATCTACATATTTTTATACATGTTTCGTAATATGGTAAAATATAATACAGGCGAAAAATTGTTATAAACACACTTCCAGAAATTACCAGTTATAGCCCGCAATGTTATCAGTTCTTTGCGTAGTCTTACATATTAGGAATTTTTACAAACATATTTTAGTAGAATAAAAAGAAATAAAAGACCGAAATTGCATAACTCAATTAAAAACGTTCTTTAAGAAATTGACGCCCATACAAAATAATGCTTACAAATTCTTTTGTATACCCATGTATATGATCTACAGATTTTATACGTACACGTAATATTAAATAGTTAAAAACTCATACTATAATTGAAAACTCACTTCAAACAATTATCGCTAATAGACAGCAGTGTAACCGATTTTTTTTGTGTGTCCCTGAAAATTAACGATAACTATCATACATGCCATACTCTATAGTAAGCAACATGTAATGTAAATCAATGACGGATGTCAGTTTCACTTTGTTTGGAATATTTTAACATTATTGAAATATGCTTCAAACATTTTTTTTTTTGACTATAAAACATTATACAACAAAATTCTTTTGTATGAACCAGTAAATAATAATAAATGACTTGCACACCATATTCTGCATAAAACATATTCTAATACACTTGATAAATCCATATTAATTTCATTATGTTTTAAATATCGTAACACGTTAAAAGACACCGATCTTTTCCCATATTGAGTGCAATATAACGGGATTCTTTTGAGTGTCCCTGTAAATGAACTAAAAATTCTCAAATTCATTAACAATAGAAAACATATGCTATAGTAAAAGTCAAAATAATATGCAATTGGTTTAAATTTCTATCCATAAATAAAGCAGTTTTTGTCTTCCTGATAAAAATACTATTTTCATATTGGATAGTTTGACATGGTACGGATGCTTAGAAAAAAAGAAAATAACCAAACATTTGTGGCAAAGGATCGAATATGCCATATTGGACAGCTTGACATTGTAAATTTTAGTAAAAAGTGCATATTGGATACTTTGAAACAGTCATTATCTAAGTTTCTAAGCAAGCTAGAGACGTGACGATTTTAATTAGTACGTATCATGCACAATACAACAAAATGGCACAAAATATGAAAAATGCATTTTTTCACATTGGATAGTTTGACATGGTAGCGACGATATTTTTGCACTACATTTTCGGCGATATCTCTGAAAATATAATAACTAAAATTAAAATAAACGTATTTTTGAGTTCAGCGTTATTACCCGACGTGTACAACATGATACCCCACACGATAACCCATACGATATACGAAGAAAAAAAGTACGAATGAAAGTAAGTACGTACGAAGTAAGTACGAAGGAAAAGTTTTTGGTTCAAGTAACTAAATTACCCCCTCTACATTTTTCCAAAATATTTTTGTGAATGTTTAATAATCTATCAGTATGTTGTTCAATGGTCTTTATAACTTCTCCCAATTTGAACTTTCCACGTTCCAAAGTTTACGAGTAAAATGGCTGTGGCAGACGGACAGAGAGACACACGAGGGATCTTATAATAGTTCCGTTTTTAACTTTTTAAGTACGGAATCCTAAAACTGAAAAAAAAAAAGGTAACTAAATAGAAATTTTCTTCTGGAAAATCAAAACATTGAACGCAATTTATTTTTTTGAATAAATAAGAAAACACGTTTAAAGCAGCAAAACACTTTATTCAATGCTGATAACTACTTTAAGTTGCCATAGCGTAGTGTCATAACTGTAAAATATGATTATTTTCTGCACTGATGCGGTGCGCTATGGCTACCAAAACTAGTTTGCAGGAGGAAATAAAGTGTTTTGGTGCTTTAAACGTTGTTTTTATTTATATTGTACTGCGCCAAGTAATTTCTTATTCTATTTTTTTTTTTTTTACATTTTTGTTTATTATGTGCCGTTAAAAAAATTAAAAAAAAATATTTGTCCAGTTGTATGAAGTTTCGTTAAAAACTATAAACTAGTTTCTATGTACATTATGAATATAAAATGTTTTGTAATAAATAGACATTATAAAATCATACATAAAGACATATGAAAAACATGCAAAAACATTTCAAATTATATATTTTAGATGTTTTCTAAATGCGACAAAAAAATTAATAGATGAGTCATAACTTGTAACTATAGGTAGTTGCCAATAATGCCAATAACGATTAAACTATTTTCTTCCGATATTGTTTTTATTTTTGCGTCACATAAAAAATCAGATCTTTGCATGAACTACATCAGATTTAATCATCGCAATCATTCATTTCCTCGATCTTCAAACATGGCATTAGAAAATAGATTGATTCTGAGTTATTTCTTCTTAAGAGGGCTTCCATTAAATAAGAATACTTCCATGAATTGGGTAAAAAATCTACTGAACATCAGAGTACTCTTAAATAAATTTTACAAAAGAGATTTTTCTAGTTGGTCCATTTGGAAAATGTGAATAATCATTATGTGTTTATAAATAATATTTATAATTTTATTCCATTAAAAAACATATAAATGTGCCTTGATATATAATTTATTATTCATTTTTTGTTTATCAAACATTATATTTACATGTATTCGCAATCAATCTTTATTTATTATTAATTTTCTATGCATTTTTTTTACTATTAAAAGAATACGATTTATATTTTTCTGTTATTAATATATTCACTGATAAAGGTCTTTGAAAAAATGGTCAGAAAACATAGAAAATATTTGAATATTTAAATACATACAAACAATTTGGCACACATAAAATAAAACATTAAAAGGCAAATTGGAAATATTTTTTTTAAATTTAAATTCTAAAACACATTAAATATTTAACATTTTTAAAATTAACTGTCAGAAATTACTAATGAGCCAAATTCAAATGTATGAAAAATAGTTTTAAATATTCGAAACTGACCAGTATCGCAAAAATAAATTAAGTAAATATGTAATTAAATTTTAAATAATCTATTCCAAATTATTTTCCTTTATTAATGAAACTTTAAACATTGTTGAACGAGAAATACCGAAACATAATAAAACTAATTATATAAAACTTTGCAGCAAATTTCGTGTACATTGCAAACACAGACTATATGGCCAAAGGTGACCGGCCATTTGTGATTTTAGACGTTTTGTTAAACATCTAGAAAAATACATGAGGAATTAACATGAAACTTCAGGTGTGTAAACAGTACAGTATAGGTCATATATTTCCGCAAAGATTTTTTCCCGAAACCCCATAGGGAACCGTCAACAAATTGGAAAAAAATAAATGAATATCTTTTGGAAAACCCTGTAAAAAGTAATGTAGCAAAATTGTTCAAACTCGGGATTATTAATACGTGGCTTATTGTAATATAATGTGTTCATTTTTATGAGGATAGCATGTATACTCGTAGTGAAATTAAGATTTTTATAAAAACAATCGTCAATTTCGCCAAGATTTTTGCTTATAATTTGCAGAGTTCTTAATATAAAAAAGAGTGCTTTTCAGAAAATATGACAAACAACATTGTACACAATACTCTGCAATCAAAATTAAAATAATAATAATAATAAATGGAGGAAAAATTAACAGGTTTACTAAAAATTACTTCACTACACTAGCAGGAAGGCAATCAAAATATAATGTGCATAATGTATTAGGTAAGTATATTGAGCAACTTTTGTGAAAGTCTCAAAATCATGGCTTGAAAATTTTGAAAATTATTGTCGAAAGAATAAGATCGAAATCCATTTTTCCCAAAAGGGAGCAAAAAGATGAGGTGTTGTATCCAAATATAGTATTACGTGCAATATTGTATACGCTATCTTGGTACTAATCAACGGATATTTGACACAACACCTCATTTTTTGCTCATTTTTGGGAAAAACGGATTTCGAGCTTATTCTGTCGATGATAAATTTCCGAATTTTCAAGCTATGATTTTGAGACTTTCACAAAAGCTGCTCTATATATTTAGCTAATACATTATGCACATTATATTTTGATTGCATTCGCGTATGTGCAGTGAAACTTTTTTTAATAAACCTGCTAATTTTTCATCCAAAATTTATTATTTTTTAATTCTGATTGCAGAATATTGTGTACAATGTTGTTTGTCATATTTTCTGATAAGAATTTTTTTTTATATATAATAAGAACTCTGCAAATTATAAGCAAAAATCTTCGTGAAATTTGGGACTGTTTTTATAAAAACCTTAATTTTCTAAGAGTATATATGCTATATTCATAAAAATGAACACAGTCTATTACAATTAGTTACTTATTAATAATCTCGAGTTTGAACGCCGCATTAGTTTTAACTGGGTTATCCAAAAGATATTCGTTCTTTTTCAATTTGTTGACGGTTCCCTAAAAGGTTTCGGAAAAAAATCTTCGCGTATACTGTACTGTTTACGCACCTGCAGTTTCAGGTTAATTCCTCATATATTTTTCTATATATTTAACTAAATGTCTAAAAACGCAAGTGACCAGTCACCTTTGGCCATATAGTGTGACATATATAAGAAATTTCAGTGTAATATATTTTTTTTCTTTTATTAGTTTATATTTAAATATATCAATAAAGGAACAGACATGTATGAAAATCTAATTCCGTCTAGAGAGCTCTTATTGACTGATTTTTTTAGTATATATTATAATATTTATAATACAAATAATGACTATCTATTGCGTGTACGTACAATGTATGCATAATGAATATGTAAATTTACATAGAGTGTATGTAAAAAAATAATAATCTGAGAGACATTTTTTACACCCTTCAATTAACCAACATCCAAATTTTCATGAAATTCGAATGATTAGTTTCCGAGAGATTAATTATTTTAAAATGAGCATTTTTTATTGGCTTTATTCAAATTGAAGTTCTGTATTGGATTGCTGCGTACAGAATGAATATATCACTTCTTCACTTCTATTAATGTATTATTTCTTGCCAATCTAAATATCTCACTCATTGTGTTTCGACTATTGACAGCCGAAATATTTCAATAAAATGAATAAAATTTATTTTTTTTTCTTCAAATTATGCTTTTCTGCACATCATGGATCGTCACTCATGTATTTTCTATATATTTAACTAAACGTTTAAAATCGCAAGTGACCTGTAACCTTTGGCCATATAGTGTATATAAGAAATTTCAGTGTAATATTTATTTTTCTTTTATTAGTTTACATTTAAATGTATCAAAAAAGGGACAGACATGTATGAAAATTTACTTCCGTCTTGAGAGCTCTTATTGACTGAGTTTTTTCAATATACATTATAATATTTATAAAAAATAATAATAAACTGTCTATTGCGTGTACTTACAGTGTATGTATAATAAATTTGTTAATTTACTTTGAGTGTATGTAAATATATATATATATATATATATATATATATATATAATAATCTGAGACATTTTCTACACCCTCCAATTAACCAACATCCAAATTTTCATGAAATTCGAATGGTTAGTTTCCGAGAAATTAATTATTTTAAAATGAGCATATTTTATTGGCTGTATCTAAATTGAAGTTCTGTACTGGATTGCTGCGTACAGAATGCATATATCACTTATATTAATGCATAACTTATTGCCAATATAAATATCTCACTCACATATTGTGTTTAGACTATTGCCAGCTCAAATATTTCAATAAAATGAGTAAAATATATATTTTCAAATTATGCTTTTCTGAACATCATGGATGGTCCCTTAAGCCATCATTTTGCCCTTTTTTAATGATAATTCGTAAACAACTTGAAAAAAAAATGGAGCTGAGAATTCGCATAAAGCAGCACATAATAATTATAAATCTATCAAAAGAATTCTAGTATGGAATGGATACTTTTTTCGAATATTAATTTTATAATTCATAATTCATGTTATTTTTTTTAATTACAAATTCAATGTATTTATATTTGTGTTTTTTTTTTAGTATTATAACCACACACAAAATTATAGCATTAGAATTCTAATTTCAGGAGATATTAATAAAGATATGAAAATGTAATTTAACTTTAGAAGCTCCAAATTTTGAAAGTTTATAATTCAAAAACTTATCATTCCAATAACTTGAAATTTCGTTACTAGGCATAGTTTGAACGGAAGATTTAAAATATATTGTCGAAATTGGGTGTTAACATTATTAAAAACAAAATTTGTACTGGTTTTGATTTGTAGATGGCTTCCAAATTTCATATAAAGTGTTCTGGGGGTAATAAAGCCACGTTAAGATTCTACCAATTTTCACAGCTTCGATTTAGAAATTTTTTTTCAAACTAATATAGGATTTGATGCAGCAACTTATTGACCATGCATACAAGAATGAATATTTTAGAAGATATGTATTCATAAAATGTAATAGCGCTATTTCTTGAATAATGTTATTTGGCGTTATTACCCACCTATATGGGTAATTTGCTCTTCTATTCCCTCTGCTAGTACCACAATCTGTGTATCTAAAAATATTTCATAGCGACTGAAAAAGCTATCAAAAATCTTACATGATTTGAAGAATTTTTTTTTTTCAATTTCAAAAATTTTTTGTACAGCATTGCTTCTACATGGATGTCGTCTATCTTACATTGAAGAGTCTTTTCCATAGATTAGATATGATACGATTATTTAACAGATAGTACACAATATATAACCAAATCCTATTGGTTTGAAACAAATTAGTTGCTTTAGGCATGGTGTCTAAAGTAACGTACGATCATTTCGTCAGTGGATAAGTGTGTTTTTAAAACTGTCCATTGATAGAAATTTTTTTTTTAGATTATTGATCAATGTCCTAAATTTAGAATCTCTGTCAGAATATATCTCATTCAGTTTTTTGCCGACAATAAAGTGAATTACTGATTTGAATTTTTCTTTGAAAGCTTGGAACATAATGTTTTTTTTTTGTTTTTTTTTTACTTAAGCAACACCAAAATCGTCATATTCAGAACAGTAATCCTTTTGACATAGCAAAATATGATTGCCACAAAAAAAAAATAAATAAAACATTTAAATTCTCGTAGGAAAAAGCGTAATTTGGGATATTATAAATTTCTCCAGTGTGTCGAACTATTTGATCCTTATTGCAACAAAATTTTGTAAAAAAAAACAATTTTTCAAATATCTCTACTTCACTCAAAACCCAAATGAACATTTAAAATTTTTAATTATTCTTTTAATAAAAATTTGTTTTTTAAAAAGTGTAATATTCTGTACTTAACTTTGTCCATTCAATCAGGATCTTACAGTTTTTCATTGAAGAAGCGATTTTTTCCACTTCATCTATACCAGTGATGTTTAAAATTTTTCAACTACTTCCCAGTCATTTCCTTAGACATTAAAATCCCATGCACTTTAATGGCGCCTGGTTCGTGTAAAACCCGTCATGGGTTCAAAATCCTTCACGTTACCTATGAATTATACCTTTGAAGGTGCCTTGTCAGGTGAAGTTCTCGTCATTTGATCAAGGTTCAAAATTAAGCGACATACATGAGCAGAAATGAGCAGATGCCAATCGACAAGATATAAAAATTAAGTAACAGTTATAACTACGCTCACAACTGAAGAGTATGCACTGTAGATAGGAAGACCAGAAAGCTGATCGGCAGATTTATTCCCGATACCAGGTATCAAACCAGTTTAGCTGGGACAAGCCGGCAGGTAGGGGGCCTGGTCATCGGTTAGATAGATAGATAGGTATACTTTAAAATCTAATAAAAAAAAAATCAGAAATGTGTAGAATATTTATTTTCGCTTAAATATAATAATGAACCATTCATTAAATTGATATATCAAAGCATGTTTAAAGCAAAATACATTATTGCATTTTTCTACAAATGTTATAATCATTCCGCCCAAACATAACACAAAAAGTGGGAATAAAAGAAATAATTTGGTCCAACACTCAGTATCCTCTAATAAGGAGAGCGAACTTTCACATAATATTTGGTAGAAAAAAAAGCCGAATTAAAAATCAAATAAATTCAAACATAAACATGTTGGAAAATGCTCGTCAAACGTACAAAATGAGGCGCGTTCGTACTATAACTAGTTTTATAATTATTTTTTGCAACCGGTATTGTACTGAATGTATATTTTTTGCACTTCATAAGTGCATAGTCTGTAACATCATTAAAATGCACTTGGAATATTTTTTTTTTCCCATTCCCCGTAATGTAACGGAAAACGTTTGATTCTCCCTGTAATTAAACTATACATCCGATTTTCCTAAAATTTTAAATGGCTCGACAAAATTTTGCAACAATTATATATTTAAAATTTCAGAGCATTCGGAAGGCTGTAACATCATTAAAATGCACTTGCAATATTTTTTTTCCCCATTAGCCGTAATGTAACGGAAAATTTTGACTGTCCCTGTAATTAAACTATACATCCGATTTTTATAAAATTTGAAATGGCTCGACAAAATTTTGCAACAATCATATATTTAAAATTTCAGACCATTCGATTGGGTAATTTTTTGCTTTGTTATATGTGGACAGAAAGTCAGACGGACGGACAGACGGACTGAACGACGACTATAGGTGCTACGTATTTATATAATTACGAACGCACCTAATAATGAATATAATTATCAATAAAGTAGAGCAATATTCTACTTACCAGTCGAATAGAGCTTTCAATAGCAGCAAATTCACTGGTGTTCCTGAGTTTGCAAGATTCCCTAAATGAGAAAGGATCTTAACAGTTCTAAAAACACCAACCGGAGAATGATGAGTAATTGAAAGTTGATTGTGCTACCATTTAAAGTGGTATATCACAATTAATTCATTCTAAAGGAGAAAAAAAAAACTTGCTGAAAGTAGGATTTTAAAACTGTCCTGTAATAAAAAAGATTAGCATTAACCGATTAATGGAAGCCCCGATAACTTCAAAAAGAACTTTATTCCTACAATTCAAGCCATCAAGTTTAAAATTACGAAATCCACCATTAATGTTTTCTTAGTGTCACTTCTACATCAACAAAATAGAGGAAACATCAGCTTATGTCAATTAAACTCCGGATTAGGGTATTCGTACAACAACTCGAGCATAGAATGATTCACAATTTCAAGAGAACAACCATGTGAAAAATTTAATTATCATAAACTACCAAAATACAAAAGGACATATATGCACACGCACACACTTTCGCATAGTCTACTGACTTGAACGGATATTAAAGACTGGAAACTGATAAATTCGCTCACCTCACACACATCCTGTTAAGTTACAAAATTTAGAATTCAACACGAGGGTGTAACATTCGTGTGCGTGTATATAGATTGATTATGGACTGTAACTAGTTCAAATAAATGGAAAATAGTCAAATAATACGAAGAGAGTTAAACAACAAAACAGTTGTTTTTTATATACATATATACAGGAAATTGTATGGACGGACACCATAGTCAGTTACGGAACATTGCAATGTTGTTTTCGTGGACAATACCACTTGAATCAAAAACATAATCTGTATAATTATGCTACATCTATACTATAATAGTCGTTATTATAAACAATAAAGACCTCCATGGTCATTTTTGCTAACGAAATAGCTGAGTAAAATGCGGGTTTTTCTCCATAAAAACATTCGACGTGCGAACAACAGAACAAAAACGATAAAGATTGCCGTTGCCAAACAATACTACTTATACAATACAATAATAAGAAATTTTAAGGTAAAACAAATTAAGGTATTTCTTAAAACAAATGGGTCATCAATCAACGGGTAAGACACATAATTTAGAAATCGACCTAACGAAAACGTTAGAGGCAGTTTTTACTTTCGCTACTCTAACATTACCATCCTTCCCTGGCATACCCTCTAGAATTCGTCCCAGCATCCATTTACAAGGAGGTAAATTGTCCTCTTTTATTACTACCATTGCTCCTGGTTTGATGTTATCACTTTTTACCTGCCATTTTGGACGATTTTGGAGATGACTTAAGTAATTTAATTGCCAATTTCTCCAAATTAATTGAACAAATTTAGCTACCCTTTGCCATCGAGATAATCTGGATTCGCTAATATCAATTAATTGAGGTTCTGGAATAGCGTCTATTGGCCGACCAATTAGGAAATGGCCTGGTGTCAATACGTTAAAATCATTTATGTCGGTCGATAATGGGGTTAAGGGACGTGAATTTAAAACTCCTTCAATTTGGGTGGGGATTCTTTGGAATTCTTCCATTGTCAGTCTAGCACCCTTTAAAGTTCTTTTAAGATGGTATTTGAATGATTTTACCCCAGCTTCCCATAAACCGCCGAAGTTGGGTGATCTAGGAGGAATGAACTTCCATTCAATAGCTTCTGTCGTAAGATAATTAGCTAATTTTTCATCTGGTCTACTTACTAACTCATGAAGTTTGCGTAATTCTGAATTACCACCCTTAAAATTTGTAGCATTGTCTGTTATAATCGAAGAGCATATTCCTCGCCTAGAAAAAAAACCGTTTAAGTGCTGCGATAAACGCGTCCGATGTTAGGTCCGTGACCATTTCTAAATGAATAGCCTTTGTCACTAAGCAAATAAAGATCGCGACATAAATCTTATGAAAAATCCCCTTTCTCTGATTTTTATATTTAATCTCAAAAGGACCGCAAAATCGTCTCCTATATGGTTGAAAGTAAGATTTGGAGTTACCCTTTCTGATGGGAGAACACCCATGATTTGTTTGGCAGTAACTGGGTTGCTCCTGAAACAGACAACGCAGTCATGCACTACTTTTCGTGCTAAAATTTTCCCACTTACGGGCCAAAATCTCATACGTACGTAATGTATCAAACTTTGGGGACCAATATGAAAATATTTCCTATGAAAATACTCAAATATGAGGTTTGTAATCTTATGGCCTTTCGGCAAAGTGATTTGGTGCTTATTATCAAAGTTTAAATCTGAATTTTCCAATCTGCCTCCAACTCTTAAGATATTATTTTGATCCACAAAGGGGGATAAACATTTAATTTTACTGGAAGGAGGAACCCTTGACTTCCATTTTAAACTGCTAATCTCTTCCGGAAATTCTGTATTATGTACTAACTTGATTAAAGAAATTTCTGAAGCCCTTATTTCTGAGGTGGTGAGGCTGCCTCGGCGCCGGTCTACTGACTTACACTTACAATTGTGAAAAAACCTATAAATATAAGCCAATATACAAAAAATATTGAAATAATTGCTCTTCAAACTTAGACAAAAATCTACTGCTTCAGGATTCAAAAAAAGAGAAAGAGAAATATTAGAATCAATGTCATTTTTACATTTTGATTTAGTCTCTACTAAATAGTCCTTTTCTAGAAACACAAATAAGTTCGTTGGGAATTGACAAGTCGTCAGCTGCTAAAAATTTTGGTCCCTTAAACCAAATGGGATTCTCTATAATAGAATTAACAGTCGCACCTCGCGTTAAGAGATCACCAGGGTTGTCCTTGCTGGAGCAGTGATACCATGAGTTAGATTCAGTCAGTGCATTGATCTCTATAACACGGTTCGCCACAAACCGTTTCCATCGCTTTGATGAGCCTTTGATCCAGTATAATGTTATTTTGAAATCAGTCCAATAGTACTCTGTCGATGTGATTTTTTGATCTAGGATGGGTTTTACTTTATTGGTCAGTCATGCACTTAGTAAGGTTCCGAGAAGTTCCAGCCGAGACAGAGTTATCTCCTTTATCGGTGCAACACGACTCTTTGAAGTCACGAGATTGACTTCCACACCACTCTCTCTTTTTATTCTCAGATAAATTGCAGAGCCATGCGCTATTTTACTAGCATCAGAAAAGGTATGCAGCTATTACTTGATTCAAGAAACCAAGAATTTTCTGCTAAAAAATAAAAAAATTCCAATAATTCTGCTAAATTTGGAAGTTTTTCGAACCACTTTAACCATTTTTCGTGCACATTAGTTGGTAACTGTTCATCCCATGCTGTCTTCTTTAGCCATAGTTCTTGGAACAGGAATTTTATTCTAATGGTTAATGGCGTCAGCATGCCTAACGAATCAAAGATTTTACCAACTTCTTGCAATAGTAGACGTTTTGATCTTTTTTGCGATGACAAAAATTCTATTAAACTGTTGACTTCGAATGTCAGACAATCTTCTTCTGTTTCCCAGGACATTCCTAATACCTTACTTTGATTGCTTCCTAGGCTTATTGCAGCATGTTCTGCTTGAATATTTAAACCTTCCTTTTGCCAGCACTTCAATAACGCTTCATAATTAGTTATCCATTTTCGAAAAATCATTCCTGCTTCAGACATCATTTTGTTAGCATTCAGGGAAACATGAACAGCGTCTTGCAGCGTATCTTCGCCAGATATAAAATCATCCACATAAATATATTTATCGAGTAGGTGAACAATTCTTGGGCGTAGGTTCATAAACCGCTTGGTGTGCTCCTTTATGGTAGTTGATAGGAGGAATTGGAGAGGCATTGACTCCAAAAATAACACGTTTAAATCTGAAGACATTGAAAGATTTTAAATCATCATCATACCACAGAAAGCGGACAGAATCCCGATCTTTTTCAGCGAGTGAGATTTGAAGGAACGCCTTTTCGATATCAGAAGTAAAGGCAATTTAGAATAATCTGAAGTGGATTAAAATATCAAATAGAAGTGGATTTAAGTTGGTTCCGGACCATAAACAATCATTAAGTGACAAATCATTGTTATCATGAGAGCTGGCATCGAAGACGATTCGGACCTTTGTAGTAAGTTCATCTTCTTTACAGACCGCATGATGGGGCAAATAGTAGACAACCTTGTCTAAAACAGGTTCATTTCCTCCAACCTGCTCAATAATTCCTTGATTTCGGTAATCATTGATTATCTCAGATTACTGACGAAAAAGTTCAGGATTACTATAAAAATTTCTTTTTAAACCTTCCAAACGCTATTTCGCAATATTACAGTTATCGTTTAATTCCTTCCAGTCCGTTTTCAGGGCAACTGAACTTCATATCGACCGTCTACAAATTTTACAGTTTTGTCGAAAATTTGTGTAGCTTGATCAGTTTCTGATATTTTCAGATCATGCGTTATGCCAATAGATTCCAATTCCCAAAATTGTCTTAAATTATCATTAATTTCATCGAAATCTCTAATAAAATGACACATAGCGGAATTATTTGTAGTTTCCCTGTCATCTAGTGTACCGGTTGGAATACATCCAAAAACTGAGTCTTGCAAAATTAACTTATCACTAATCTGAACTGAATTATGGTTTAAAATTCTGTAAAATAATTTAGCTCCAATCAAACCATGAATTTTTTCCGGTTTGAAAAACGTTGGGTCAGCAAATTCTACAAGATTTGGTAAATTAATGTTCGATATATTTAATTGCTTTGATGGAATTACATCTGTGATTTTAGGAACAATTAAAAAATCTATATTCTCCTTGAAACTTTTATTCACATTGGAAATAACACCGGAAATTTTATTTTTTATATTATGTAAAGAACCATTCAAACTGCTTAGTGGAACATTAATTAACCTTTTGTTTAATTTTAAAGCATCTGCGCATTCTGTATTCAAAATATTGACATTGCTTGCTGAATCTAACACCATTCTGTATTTCTTTCTATCTCCAAATTTATCTTCAATAAAAACAAAACAAATATTTAATAAAATTGATCTATTTTTCATATTTACATTATTTAAAGCTTTCAGCGATTCATTATTTATCGAATTGCCTCCGTTCGTTTCTGCGGAAGTGAGGGGGGGGGGGGGAATTCCAAGGTTACTTCATCTTTTGATTTGTTTTATTTTTTATTTATTTTTTGAGTGGCAGGTGGATAATTTTTCTCATTAGAAGAAGAGGCATGCTTGCGGCAGAGTAAATTGTGGTGCATATCTGAAAAAAAAGCAACAGCGTGATTTTGAGAAACATTTCGCGATCAAATGCGTTGGAGATAAATAATTTATGCAAAGACTAAATCTTTTTGATGCTGATTATCTGTCATATTCATTAATTTTTAAGAACATATTACATTCAAAAATAGAATGATTGATAGAATGGCAAAGAAGACATTTATTTTTTGTACAAGAATCGTTGTTTATGAGCAATCTTTTTGCTCTTTGATTTCTTTCACTAGAAAATTGTTTAGGTTTCGTATTTAAATTACCCTGCAAATTCTCTAATTCTAAGCAGCGCTTTTCCAGAAAGGCAATACATTCATCCCATTCGGGTAATTCACTGTTGGTTAAGGATAACTCAAATTGCTTTTTTCGTTTCTTTGTCTAGTTTTTTAAGAATAATATTTATCAACATGATTTCTGAAAATTGATTAAGCTCTAAACCAATAGTTTTAAGGGCGCCAATGTGTTTTTGACATCCGTCAACAATAGCCCTTAAACTTTTAGCTGAATCTCGCGATAAACTTTCCATTGATAATATTTCATTCAAATGAGAATTTACAATAAAACGTTTATTTTGAAAACGATCTTGTAATGCTTTAAAAAGCGATTCACAGGAATCATAATCTGTAACTACATCTAAAGCACTGTGACTAAGGGTAGATTTTAAATAATACAGTTTCTGTGTGCTACTTAATTTATTATTCGAATCAATTAAAGTTATAAACTGATCTTTAAATGTGTACCAATCTTGATAATTTCCCGAAAATTTAGGTAATGGTATATCAGGCAATTTATAATTTATACTTGAATTTTCAAAATTTGAATTACTAACATGAGATGCATTTTCAATATTATTAATATTAGAGAGTAAGAATTTTCTAAGCCTTACATCTAATTTTTCTGGTTCATCTTCTATTTCTGTAAAGACTGCTAGATGATCATTGAGCTCCGTATCCTCTTCTATAATTTCAAAATATTTCACCTTTAGGTTGTCTAGATTCGAAAAATTTTTTCGAATATTGTCAAATTTAACTTGATATTCCCAAATGTCCCTTTTATTATCATCATCCAGAAACGTTTGTATTCTATTCAATCGACCCTTATAGGCACCCCTCTGACGATTTAAAGTTGTTAGCTTATTTTTATCAGTCGTCTTTTAACTGATTATCTATGACTAATTACTTCGAGACTCACCCGTTCCAAACTCCAACTGACTGGACCACTTATGTGCGTGTATGTAGATTGCTTATGGACTGTAACTAGTTCCAATAAATGGAAAATAGTCAAATAATACGAAGAGAGTTAAACAAAAAAACCATTTATTTTTTATATACATATATACAGGAAATTGTATGGACTGACACCATAGTCAGTTACGAAACATTGCGATGTTGTTTTCTTGGACAATACCACTTGAATCAAAAACATAATTTGTATAATTATGCTACATCTATACTATAATAGTCGTTATTATAAACAATAAAGACCCCATGGTCATTTTTGCTAACGAAATAGCTCAGAAAAATGCGGGTTTTTCTCCATAAAAACATTCGACGTGCGAACAACAGAACAAAAACGATAAAGACTGCCGTTGCCAAACGGCAAACGCAAAAGTCTGGTGAAACGCACAAGGGTGCGTCAAGGCAAGCCGTAAGAATTCGTAAGTAAAGAACTGCATTTTAATAATAGCGTATATCCTTTATAATTATACATCATTATTAAAGATTTCAGAAATGATAATGATAGTGAATATAGATAACAATTTCATTAGATATTCTCATTTTAGTGTTATTATTTCGAAAGTAATTCCATAACGTATAAATTGAAACACTTTAAAAATTAATACGCAATACAGATGTAAATATATCTATATCTCTATCTATTTATCTATCTATCTCTCTATCTATCTATCAAAATTTAATAATACAGTAAACTCTGTCTAAGGCGGAAGCGATCGGGACCGAGAAAATTTTCCGTAGTAGACAATATTCCGCCTTAGATAAACTTTATCCGATGTCTATGGATTCGCAGGGACTTGAAAATATTTCCGAGTTAGACAGATTTTCGTCTTACACAGAGTCCGCCTTAGAGAGGGTTTACTGCATATTGTGAAACTATTTGGACTATTTATAAAACAAAGCTTAAATCAAAATATCAAATATATCTTTAAATTAAACATATATAAGGTCTCAATAATGGAATTTACGTTATTATATGACCATACAGTTATTTCACTAATAACAAATTTATTTAACAAATATATGTTGTTAACATAATATTGTCATTTGAAATAATTAAATTTACAAGCATAAGACGATTTTATTTGGTTCCCTAATTAAAATTCTTCCACAGAAATTTTATGTAGATAACTTAAGCGTAGTGCAGGTACTAATTAAATTCCGAGATTAGAATTTATGGTCTGTTTTGAATCATAGAATTAAAAAGAAATAATGTAAGCAAAATACTTTATTTAGAATACACAAACAGGCTTTTCACTACAATTTCAAATATGCACAAATCACGAATTTTTAGTGATTTCAAATAAACATAGCAAGAAAATGTCGAACGAATAATTTTAGAATATTTCAGATCTGCAGAGCAAATGAAAATTAATCTGTTAACAGGAATGTATCATTTTAGATAACTGATAACTTTTTTTGTTAATGCCAGAAGTAAATTTTGAATTTTTATAATATTTTCGGCCTGTAAGTGGATAAATTATAGATAGTTGAAAGATAAAATCTATAAACCGTCCGTAAATACTGTCTGTCGTTTGAGGGGCTCACAATCATAGTTGACCAAGTCCATTTTGAAAAAAAAAATGAGATAGTCAATTTTAAAGGTGCATAAAATCTATTGTACCCACTCCCACAGTAAAACAAGTCTATAAACAGATGACATATATGATAAAGTATGTCTTGGTTTATTTTGGGAGTAGATAAAACATATTTTATGTATTTCAAAAACCGACTATTTTATTTTTCTTCAAAATGGAATTGGTCTACTATGGTTGTGAGCCCATCATTTGTAGTCAGGCTATCACTCAGGGGTGTCTTAGCTTCAGGTTCATCATGACCTCCCCTGGACTATCATTATTAAAATTTACTGACTTGTACATGCAGTAGATTTTTCTACTTATCGCCGATAGACACACAAGGCAAAATTTTCTTTTATTAGAATACATAAAATAAGTGGATATCAAAAAATAAGGATTACTGTAATTAGTATTATGATCGCCATTGTTCTTGCAGTTGTATCTTCAGGACTCTCATAATTCGTAAGTACCCTTCTCTGCAACCGTGTATTTTATTCTACATTTTATGAGTTCATTAAATGTCTTGTAAGTAGTCTTATATTTATTAAAGATTTTAAATGAAGTGAATATGCTCTACTATTTATCTTTAGAAAATTACAAAATGATAACAAGTAAGCAATAGAAGAAGTAATTTATTTTCAAAATTAAAAATATCAAGGAACAATCGATATTTAATTTATTTGCGTTTCATAATCATATGGACTACAGGTTTCTCAGCATCTTTCAAAAATGTCAAAAATTAATTTTATTAACCACTGAAGTGCTATAATTATAACGGCTTTCCCGTTATATATTCATTTATCCTCCTCTCCCCTCAAAAATCAACATTTATCCTTACTGGTTCATTATAAATTGTCAACTTTCTCTCCCCCTCCCCATTCAAATAAAATATTTAGTTTAAATTTGACATTTTATACTTAATTTCATATGGCTTTTGTCTCCCCCCCCCCTCACACTACTGTAAGTTTCGCTTTTTACTTTTTAAAGTTCGTTTCAAATGCAGACATTATTTATCTCAGTCCTCTTTCACTTTCACACGGATAGAAAAATATCTTAACCGCAGTGATGTACAGTTGAGATAAAATAAGAGAATAAAATAGAAGTGAATGTCTTTGGCATCGCAGCCGACAATATGTAATGCATATTTTCTCAGCCTCTTGGCTTGCATTAATAATCAATTCTCACCCTTATATTTTGTCGGATAAAAGACCTATGCCCCTTGCTGACTAATTTCAGCTGTGGTTAAATCTGTAACGTGCATGTAATATCACGCGTTAGCCATTTCTTTAGCCACTTTCCCTTACCGCAGGAATTTTAAAATACGTGTAACCACATAGCCCGCCATGGCGTAAGTTTTAGCTCTATGTAATACTTCAGGGATTCTTCTGATTCCTTTGTCCACGCAATACATATTCATCGCCAATACAGTACGTATGTTCCTATTCATCTCGCCAATCACCGAGTGATTGTAATGAATATTTTACCACCACTGCCCCTGATCTCGAATGTGAAAGTCGTCGGCTTTCCTCCCTACGGGGAGCGCCTTAACGGGCAGTCTTGTTACTTCACCCCGTTCCTCTGTACATCTTTCACGGACCTCCTTTTTAAAAGTTTTTCATAATAAAGAAGTAAGTCTTCTAAATTTTTGTGTCGGAGTTTTTCTTACGCATTTTGTGAACCTGGATATACGAAATCACCATCATATAAATTTGATATATATAATGGCTTTCCCGTTATATATTCATTTATCCTCCACTCCCCTCAAAAATCAACATTTAACCTTACTGGTTCATTATAAATTGTCATCACCCCCCCCCCCTCCTTCAAATAAAATATTTAGTTTAAATTTGACATTTTATACTTAATTTCATATGGCTTTTGTCTTTCTCTCCCCCCCCCCTCACACTACTGTAAGTTTCGCTTTTTACTTTTTAAAGTTCGTTTCAAATTCAGGCATCATTTATCTCAGTCCTCTTTCAATTTTACACGGATAGGAAAATATCTTAACCGCAGTGATGTTCCGTTGAGATAAAATAAAAGAATAAAATAGAAGTGAATGTCTTTCGCATCGCAGCCGACAATATGTAATGCATATTTTCTCACCCTCTTGGCTTGCATTAATAATCAATTCTCACCCTTGTATTTTGTCGGATAAAAGACATATGCCCCTTGCTGACTAATTTCAGCTGTCATTAAATCTGTAACGGGCATGTAATATCACGTGTTAGCTATTTCTTTAGCCACTTTCCCTTACCGCAGGAATTTTAAAATACGTGTAACCACATAGTTCGCCATGGCGTAAGTTTTAGTTGTAATGCTTAGGGGATTCTTCTGATTCCTTTGTCCACGCCAGACATAATCATCGCCAATATAGTACATTTGTTCCTATTCATCTCGCCAGTCACTGAGTGATTGAAATGAATATTTTACCACTACTCCCTCTGATCTTGAACGTGACGGACCTCGGCTCTCCGTCCTTCGGTGCCGCCCGGTCGGGCAGTCTTGTGTTTGACTTCTCCCCGTCCCTCTGTGCATCTTTCACGGCCCTCCTTTTTAAAAGTTTTCATAATAAAGAAGTAAGTCCTCTAAATTTTTGTGTTGGGGTTTTTCTTACTCATATTGTGAACCTGGGTATACGAAATCACCGCCATAATAATATCTCACGAAGTTCTTTTAATCTTTAAATATGAGACTATAACATTTAAATAACACAATAATAATAAAAGAAAGTAATTCAATATAAATTAACACATTGACATATTTAAAGATTCAATAATAGCATTTTAAAAGAAAATTATTTTAATAATTTAATATAAAAAAGTAACTAATACATGGAAATAATTTTAAGGAAAGAATATTTATTTCGGTAAATGAGACAATTCTTTAATTGACACATGAAATGAAAATTTTTAACTTTCTGTGTAATATCTTTGTTTACTGTAATATATTCTGTTTCCATTCAGTTACATTCTATGTTTTGATAAGTATTTAAATTAACAACTTAGTCATACATTTATCGATAAGAAATACAAGAAAAGCGTCTGTTATATGTTTAATGTGAATGGATTTGACATAACAAAAACCCTCATTTATTCTCCAGAAATTTTCAAATATATTTGACATGTAATTAAAAAAACTAATATGGAGATATTTCTTATGCATTTCACAAAAAATAATTCAGTATTTATATTATACTCTACATAAAAAAAAAAAAAAAAAAATTCTTTAATCATAAAGAAAAATAAATAGACCAGCATAAAAACTATCAAAAAGAAATTTATTAATAAATAGGGATTAGGAAAATAATCGTTTTAAAGGTAGATTGAAGCATTAAGAAAGTAACGAAGCATCTTTACCAAAAGTATCATTCTCCCATTACAATATATCTAAATAAATGACATGATACATTATAAAAAATCTCTCAGATGACACAAAAGGTTTCTTTCAAACGTTATAAATGATGATTAAATAAAAGTAATGATCAAGTTGTATTCTGGACCTACAATCAGGAACAAGATTTTATTTTTTCTCGCAAAATAACGGTAGGAAAATAAACTAATATTAACGAGTTGTATTTTTTTCACGCAAAAAAAGTCATTTATTTATTTTTTTTTATTTAGGAATTTTGCAACTTATAAATAATTTAGCCTGAAAAACAAATATTGCATCATACAACATGCCTATTTCTTATTGATTATTTTTCTCCGTTGTGGTATCCAATCATGAGAGCAAATTATTATGCGTTTCAAATACACTGTCTTACTGATAAAAGTATTGAACTACCATACATGAGCTAAATAAAGTGAAAAACGTTTATGGCACACTAGGGTAGTCAAATTTTAATCAATTCAGTCAAATTTTAATTGAGTAAGGTGTAGAGCCCAACATATTAAGGACTATTTTCTAAATGAATATCTATTTTTTTTTGGAATTCTGGAATGTTTATATTAGAATTTATATGTAAGGTTTGCAATAATGTGTAATAGTTGCCATATCTTTAGTTGTTTATTTATAATAGAAATCTATATCATGATTTCTGTAACAATGAACGTGTTATTTTCCTTTTTGAAATATTCTATGTCATTACGTACTTTCAAACCTTCCAGGTATTTTTTTAATTCGCATAAATATAATCTGAAAGAGAAAAAAAATATTTCATAAAATGTTTCTCTTTTCCCTGTGGATACTATTTTACTAATAATTTACTAAAATTTCGCATTTTGTTTTTATCAGAAAAAAGAAGATTAGCTGCTATTTCTATGTGTTTTTGATGATTGCAACGACAATTTGGAATTGAAATTCTGCATTAATTTTTCATTTACACAAAACCCCTTAATGTCTGGTTTTGGAATAAGACATTTTTTAAGGCGACATATATATTTTTCGAGTAATATTATCTTCGGATTAGGCATACATATGTTTAATTTTTATATTTAATAGATTTTTTTAGTTAGTGTTATGGATAAATTTTGAAAGGACATAGTTAAGGCTGCTAGTCAAACTTTGTAACTAACAGTAATTTATCATAATTTAATAATTTAGTAATTTTTGCACATTAATCACATACATTGTCACGTGTTGGAAAGTTATGTTGCAGTAAAAACATACGATTTTTTGCCTCTCCAATGAATTGCAGTATTTCTGAGTTGTGTCATTTTTCTTGAGGTAAACGACATTATTCTTCTGAAAAAAAAAAAAAAAAAATCAGAAGAGTGTTCATATCTAAAAGAATGTCCTTTTTTTATATAAATTACACATTTCGTTTTATTTTTATTAAACAATATGAAGGCTATCTGCTATTTCAATGTGTTTTTCGTGAGTACAAAGACAAATTGGAATTCAGAACTCTATATTAATGTCTTTTCTACACAAAACCCCTTAATGTCTGATTTCGGAATAAGACAAATTTTTAAGGCGACATATATATTTTTCGAGTAATAATAGCTTCGGATTAGGCAGACAAATGTTTAATTTTTATATTTAAAAGATTTTTTTGTTAGTCTTATGGCTAAATTTTAAAAGCACATAGTTAATAATTTTTACACATACCTTACAGTGTTAAGTGTTGGAATGTTATGTTGCAATAAAAACGTGCGAATTTTTTTTTTTTTTTTTTTTTTTTTTTTTCTTTTTGCCTGTATGGTGAATTACTGTATATTTCAGTTGTGTCCCTTTTCTTGAGGTGACATTATGATTCTGAAAAAAAGAAAAAAAAATGTTCCTGTGAGAAAGAATGACGCCTTTTGATATAAATATATATTTCAAAATCACTCTATACTGATAATTTCATATTATACCGGGTATGCAAGAAGTTCATTAAAACTTTAAAAATTCATAAAAAAGGAAGAAATTATGATAAAGGAGTACAATTTGCAAAAAAGGGTAAAATTGTAGTCTGGTAAAATTGTTAAAAAATCACATGTAGAGGGCGCTGACGATTCGAAACACAATGAACAGGTACTACAACACAACCTAGATGTGCCGTAGAATGTTTTAGATTTCATGGTGATCGTTTGTCATTGGAAAAAGAAATAAATGGAGCGTATTGATGTCCTGTTCATTGTGTTTCGGGTCGTCAGCACCCTCTACATGTGATTTTTTAACTTTATTTTTTGCTGCAAAAAAAAATCCAACTACATTGTGAACCCTTTCTTGCAAACCGCACTCCTTTATAATAATTTCTTAGTTTTTTAAGAGTTTTTAAAGTTTTAATGAAATTTAACTCACCCGGTATATAATTAATTTTTCAGTAATTATCTAATGCAGCGGTACCCGATCTAGGGGTCACGGAACAATCAAGTTTATTCACAAAAATATATTTTTCATTTTATCTGTTTAAAAAATATAACAATTTCAACAGCAAATAATGTTTCAAGGGAAAATCCTTAATTTCAATTTGGATGAATATACGAGCAGAATTTCCAGAAATATGTAAACTGGATTTGAATACCTTGATGTGGTTCAATAAGATATACTTGGTGCGACCATACTCTTTCTATTTTGCTGTTTTCGAAAAACAAGTACAAAAACAAACTGCGTGTAGAAAGTGACTCAAGGTTAAATTTAACCAGTTTTAACCCTGATATAGATGCCTTGATCGGTAAACATCATTGTCGGAAATCTCGCAGATTATAAAGTTATGTTTTGATAATAATTAAACGTACTTTTAATCATCTTTGTAGATTGTGTGTTGTTTTAAATATTATTCCATTTACACACATTGCGATTACCAATTCTTGTTTTTATTGTATATCCTCCAAACGAAATTTAGCTTTATCGTAGGATAGGATAGCCGATAGCTTATAGTCAGAACAACAATTTCCATACTGATGTACACCATTCTATTAAGTGGATCTCGAAAAATATTTTTACTTGAAGGTGGTTCGCGTAACAATAAAGGTTAAGAACCGCTGATGTATTGTATAATACATGGAAATTTTACAAATACTAATTTCGGTTTAAAAAGTATTTCGTTGAATTATCTAAATATTAAATGACACGTAACCAAAAAAAAAAAATAGATTTTACATTAAAAAAACTGAACTTGGCAATTGCATCTATATACAGGGTGGTTATAATTGAACTTCCCCTATAAACAGCATCCTACAGCGCAAACGGGTGAACGAAATGCAATGAAATTTTATATATAGACTATACACGATATGCGCTCACGGAATTTTGAAAAAAAAAAAATTAGTTCCAAAATGTCCACCAGAGGGCGCCTTTTCCGAAAAAAAACATTAAATGTAACACAATAAATGGCCAAAACAGCCGGTTTTACATTTCATTACTCATAATTCTTGTTCTGGATTATTAATATTGTTTCTGTATTCCGTTTTGGTCGTTTATTGTGTTAAATTTAATGTTTTTTCCGGAAAAGACGCCCTCTGGTGTACATTTTCGAACTGATTTTTTTTTCAAAATTCCGTGAGCCCATCTCGTGTATCGTCTATATACAAAATTTCGTAGCATTCCGTTCACCCGTTTGCGCTGTAGAATGCCGTTTATAGGGGAAGTTTAATTATAACCACCCTGTGTATATATATATTTTTCTTTATTTCATTTAAATTTAAATTTAATTTTAAATAAAACACATTTATTACTGTTACTCTTAATTTCAGTACGTAAAATATGCTTATCAAGGAAAAAGAATACGTGTAGAGGTAATGATTGTCAATAACAATGAAATGTTCAAATTATTACATGTAATATTTTTTGCTCCTTATTCAACATAAATAAAAAATATATACATATTATTTTCATTAAAACTGTAGCAGATTATAAGTTACACTTCTTATGCAGAAACTGTAAAATTTATCACGTTAGCATAGTTTTTCTTTAATATTTTACAGAACATTCATTCACTCGCAATGTATTAGAAGCAATTAATCTTCCTTTATGTCACAGCAATTTATTATCCGGACACTACCGCTAATATATTTGATATATTTATTGTGATGTTCCACAAGGATTTCAGATTAATAGGCAAGGAATTAAATTTGTAAAGATACACAAAACGAAGTCAGGTTGGCATAAATGACATTCCGACATTAGTATATATAAAATGAAGTTACCAAGAACCATTTCAGGTGGCACAAACACATTCTTACCAAAGTTATAAATGACGCTTAAGGCAAGGTAACGATTAACTTGCGTTCTAAGTATACGGAAAATAACATAATATTTCATTGTGAGTCCATATAATGAACTAAAATATAAATGAAGGTAGATGATTTTTTAAATAATGTACTTTATTACATTTCACAGAAATATTAAATGCACTAATTCTGCTCTCATATAAAAAGTAAAATAAATATATTTTGAATACTTAAAATCCCTGGTTATTATATTAGGTATCTTTGAGATATTTTAGATTATAGGAATCTGCCAATAAATAATATTTCTTAATAATAACTTTTAATTATCAATTCTATTCGAAAAAAAATATAATATTTTATATTTTCATCTCTATATAATACACTAAAAACAAAATTCAAGATAGATGATTTTTTTAAATAAATTAGTTTTATTACATTTCATGGAAATTCTGAATGCACTAATTCTGCGTACATGTAACATATTAATCCTTATGGCAATGGCCGGGTACCCGGGTAGCTATTTTCTCTTTTAATCCCATTTTGAGGGTGTTAGTATCAAAAGAAACTAAAATGAATTTCGTTCCCCATTACCCCGTGTACCCATGCAAACTTTCCGTGGACAAATACAGAAATTGACAAATTTTTTAGATTTACATCAATAAAATTTGAAATTAGATTGAAAATAAGAGTTATACATATTTTTAAAGGTTAAAAAAAAAAAAAAAAAACTTTCATGAAATTTTGTGCATAAATCTACAATAGCAAAACGAGTACGAATGTACTTCACATACTGAATTTACCCATTGTTTGCATTATTTTCTGGTTTTTCTGTGCCGTTTTTGATTCCCTAAAAAGCATATGTGATATCAACGGCGTTTATTCTTCTTGTTTCATCTTGCTTTAAATTCTTTGGACACGGGCAAATATTGTTTTCCGTATACTTTCAATTCTCGATTTGGTCGAAAAATATCTCATAGCCTGCACATTTTGCGATTGATCTGGAAGTCTCAAGATCTCACATAATTCCTACAAAAACAGGCAACGATTGTTTTTTATTTAAAACCATATCAAAATTGAGGTATTTATAATGTAAGCAACATGATGTGCTGCTATATCCACAGTATAGAAAAATAACATGCAAGTGGTCATGTGGTTGTACGCCTATGTCTTGTATATTGCTCCAATAAATTATACGTTATTCCCACTTCATATTTCGTTTCATTATAAAACTGAATCATTCGGGTTTCTCTGTGATGGTTTCCAGTGATGGTTTTGTAATGATGCATAGTAGACATTATAATGACTGATTTGTTCTTTTTTTTGGAACATACGAACAAATACCTACGTCAACATGAAATCCATATATTGTGGATAAAACTTGTGCGTTTTACATGGCCTCATCAGGGAAAAGAAGGTTTGTTTCTTTTCAAATTGATCAACCACTGTAAGTTCCAGTATAATAAAAGCTTGGCCAAAGAAATAGAAGAAAAAAAATGATCCATTGAGGTGTTTCGTCTAGAATCGTTGAATGGAGCGGCCAACTCTTTCACAACTCTTCACCTTTATTTATTTCACGGTCGGTACCTATTTTTCCGGTGCGTAGATGGCCTTTGAGAGGATAATAATTATTTGCATGATATACCTATCTTATTTTGCTTAAGCATTTAGGCGGTTTAGACGGAATATATTCGGTGAATATTATTCTTCCTCGATGCGGAAATAACTGTTCAACAAGAATTAAGCCTTCCGTCACTTTCTATTTTTTCAATAGGTTATGATTTAGCATAGTCCATAAATCTCAAATTGTAGCAGCTTTACTCGAAAACTTTCCACTCGAGTGTTCTGGTTGTCAAAACGGACAAATCTAAGAATATTCCATATTCGGGCTACACACATACTTGCATTGGATATGAGTTTGTTTTCCAATGATCTTTGTTTTAATTGTTGATACCAGAAGCAATTATATTTCGTACAAATGCGTCAAATTCCTCTTCTCTAAAGGCGGGGCAGTGAAATTTTATGAAATAGGGGTGTTTTATGGCTCACTTATATTAAAATCGCAGTAGGTACCCGGGTACCACGGTCATTGTACACAAGGGCAAATTTTGGTCATTGACATATGGGTTAAAATACATGTGCTTTGATTTTTTAATGACCCTTGTTATTATACTATATTTTTATGAAATATTTTAGACTATAATAATACGCCCCTAATATATCTGAATAATAACTTTTAATTAATCATAGTATTCGTAAGTAAATGATTTGCAATCTGATTAAGTTTAGAAGTGTATGGAGTATTGTACTAAATATACTACACTGAAGAGCCAGAAAAATTGGAAGAGGCGTGCATACGCAAACAAATGAGGTTCGAAACCAATCAGCAATACTCTATGCGATCGGCAACGCCAATATAAACCATATCACACATTGAACAGCCAAGCGACAAAAAAGCGTCAGGCAAGAGATATTTTATGCTGATAGCAACGAATAAACCGGTTTGAATGCTACAAGTTGTCGCCTGTCTGACGTTTTTGCCTGCTTGTCTGTTCAGTGTGTGATCTGTCTAAGACAACATATGTCTGGGAAAGCTGTTACACAGTAAAAAAACCACTGTAAATTTGCCCGAACAAACTCTATCAGAGTAAATGTGATGTATCTTTATTTGGTTTCCTGACTATAATAACATGGAAAATAAGTAGTTGCGTAAAATTAACAGCACAATGTGCTGGCAATTTGGACGCATTTTTTTACGGCACAAACTGCTGGCGTCCAAATTGCCATCACATTGTGCTGTTAATTTTACGCAACTACTGTATTTTCCATGTTAATATAGCCAGGTAACCAAAGAAAGATACAGCACGTTCACTGTGATCGAGTTTGTGCGCGAGATGACTGTAAAAAGATGATGTACTGTAAAAATGTCGTTTTTTTTTTCCTCCTTACAGTGTAGATGGGCTTCTACTGCTACAATAATAGGTTATAACGACGTAAGTGTCTTTGAACGGTGTTATATTTGACGCACGGAAGATGGGACATAGCACCTCTGATAGAGCCGTACAATTCGGGTTTCGCACACGACTATTTCACCAATGTACCATGAATATCAAGTATCCAATAAAATATCAAATCTCCGACAGCCGTACGGCCGGAAAAAAGACCTTGAAAGAACGGGACCACCGACGACCGACAAGAATCTTTAAACAAGGTAGACGTGCAACACTTTCTCAAATTGATGATGATTTCAACTCAATTTATTGAGATTTTCCGACATTACGATTCGGAAAAAAAAGAGTAAAGCTAAAAAGAAATCTGATTTTGATAAAAATTAGATTTTTGAAAATAACTCTATATTGGTAATTCTAACTTATCAATAATGAAATTTTGTTAGTTAATGATGTATAATAGATGTAAATGTTACAGATGTTAGTTTCTGTTTAAAAACTCTTTCTGTTTAGTTATGTGAATATCAATTTTAGGATTTTTAACTTCTTTTAATCTTAAATTGATTTGAAATAAAACACTTTTATTGCACAGTTTTACAAATATGTTTATCAGTAAAGAAAAAAAATGTGCTAGATAATGTTTGTCAATAACAAATATTATGTTCACAATTTTTTGTTTATTATTGAACATCTATATATATATATATATTTTTTTAATTGAAACTGAAGCCGATCAGAATTTACATTTATTATGTAAAAACTATAAAAATTTCACATTAGTGTAAGAATATTTAATATTTCACAATACATTCATTCATTAGTAATGTCTTCAAAACAATTAACTTCCGTCATGTAACAACGAATTATTGTCCGGAGAATAACGCTAATATAGTTGATATAGTTGTTGTGATGTTCTACATGGATTTGATATTAATAGGCAAGGAAGTAAATTTGTAAAGTTAAACAAAATGAAGTCACGTTGGCATAAATGACACTCCGACATTGGTATGTATCTAATGAAGCTACAGTATGAGAAACATTTCAGGTGGAACTCAGGCATTCTCTCAAGGATATAAATGACGATTAATAAAAGGTAACGATTTACTTGCATTCTAGGAATACGGAAAATAATATAATATTTTATTTTGAGTTCCATATAATGAACTAAAACGAAAAATGAATATAGATAATTTTTTTAGTCGCTGATATGATATTTATTTCGGCCAGAAATTAATTTTTTGTCTCTAAAAATAACGTTCCGTTGTATAAGCCAGCCGTAAAACAAAGCAGATGTATCATTGTACGGTTAAATACTCTGATACAATTTTTTAAACTTCTAAGCATGGCACATTTTTAATTTTTATACCGTCGAAATGGAAAAAATAGGTATTTTTAAATGCAATTTCTTTGAAAACTGCATCTCTATTTATTTTTGAGATATTACATTTTTAGTAATTTTTAGAGCCATTTGTTTAATGTGGGCATCTCAATTACTCCATTTCTGTAGAAAGTAAAGGAAAAATAGTTGGAAAATAGTAATTATATCTTTTTGTATCCATTTTCCCATAACAATTGAAAAAAAAGTAATTAAAATACGTGCTATTTTAAAATAAAAAAATATAAATAAATGATTTCTGATAAAATCTGCAGCTATTATAAACTATATTTAATTTTTATTATCTGTGATGATATTACAAACAAATGAAGGCACATGAAACATTAGTTAGCTGTTTTTCTTTGTCGAGTTTCTTGAATAACGACATTTTTTTGGATGTATATATTATTCAGCGATAGTGACGTCATATGCATATTTTACGAGGCTAACGAGAAAGACAGGCTACCGTGGTGGGTCCGATTTTTCTTTTTTTACAGACCGCTGGAGTCACGTGATGCTCTGTTCGCACACCTTCATTGGTGCATTCGATCATCACGTGACTCCAGCGGTCTGTAAAAAAAGAAGAATCGGACCCACTGCGGTAGCCTGTCTTTTTCGTTAGCCTCGCATACTTTACTGTAGATGTTGTTTAAAGACTGGATCGAAAATGTGAAATTCTTCAGTGGATGAGAATGACGTTATTTTATATAAAATAAAATCGTGTCTTTTAAGTCTTAAAACAGAAATATGATTTGCTACTATATTTATATTCCTATTTAATTTTGTACCTTTAGTTATATGCCTATATAATTTTGTACCTATATTTATGTACCTATATAATTTTGTACCTATATTTTGTATATATATATTGTATCTATATTTACATACATATTTTTTCTTTTCATCGAGGGTGACACTAAATTCTGAAAAACCAAAATTCTTGTTTTCTCGTTTTAATATTTACTTTTATTGCATTTTATGGAAATGTTGTATGCTCTAATTCTACTGTCATATAACAAATTAACATAAATATATATCGATAACTTAAAAGCCCTAAATATTATATTATATACATATGAAATATTTTACCATATAATAATGTGCAGTTAAATAATATTTTTGAATCGTAACTTTTAAATAATAATAGTATTTACAAAAAAAAAAAAAAAAAAAAAAAAAAAAAAAAATGTAATCCGATTATGTTTAGAGGTGTATGAAGTATTAAGCATATGTTATTTAGAATCGCAAAACCTTTAAACCAACAAATAAACAAAGTATATTGACTATCACTTGACAAATGAACATATTCATAACGTTTATCTTCAACTACAGGAATTTCATTTTAGCATAATAAATCATATTTACAATAAAAATGTCATTTATGCATAATGAAACTCTGTGTATGATTTTTGTGGCCATGAACATGCTACTTTAATTTTTCAAATCAACGATACGATTTGCAGGAGTCCAAGAGCACATTGCATAATTCCCAATTCTAAAATTCTAGATTCAGATTTCGTCTACATAGCTTATTTTAACCGTTTATGTACTGAATTATGAATTCATGAAAACTATATCTTCTAAAGCATTTTTTGTGAATTTTTGAAACTACATTAGAATATTTACATAACGATTTAATAAATTTTAGAATGATTTTAGAAAGATAGAAGCATTTAGAAATATATTACTACTAATTGATGTATTAAGTAAATTTTATAACAAGTTATTTTATTGGTGCATATAAGTACCATCAGTAGATAAAGGGTTCACATAGAAATATATTTAGAGGAGTGAAGAAGCAGATAGAAAGTTATGAGGATTATTAGACAAATTAAAATCAGTAGCACTTTTCATTTATGTTGGAAAGGGAAAAAAAGAACATGCTGTACTTTAATTATTATAATTTAAATAATAAATACTATTATAAATCATACATATACAATAGATATACATATATCATTTCTTTTTTGTATTCATGTATCATGTGAATGTTTTTTTTATTTATTAAAAAATGTTCAGAATTAAAATTTTTAGAATAAAAAGGTACATATCACATTAAAAGTATTATCTTTATATATATCGAAGGAAACATTTTAGGTTTAAAAAAGATGTTAAAATATTGATTAATATGTCGATTAAAATGGCATATTAAAAAATAATACGAGGAAATCTTTTCGGTGGATTCATGAATTCATGTATCTAAAAAGAAAATTATTATAATTATTAAATATGTTGCATAACAAACCTTATACACTTTTCCCGAAAAACTGTAAAACACGTTTCACGTCTGTGTAAGTATATTAAAATTTTACAATTTATTCTAAGCTCTGGTAATGTAGTGAAAAAAAAAATCATATGTGAAACAGTCAATCTTATTTTATGGAAGAGCAATTTATTATCCGGACAATAACGCTAATATATTTTATACGCTAAGTCTGATGTCCTATGAAGAAATAAAATTGATAGTCTGAAGAGTGGATTAGAATATTTACATAAAATGATGTCTCCTTGGCATATATTTCATCCCGGAGTTGTCGTATATCTAATAAAGTGACATCTTAGATTGTGAAAAACATTTAAGAAGCCACACATGTTTTTCCCCAATGTTACAAATGACACTTGTAATATATAGTATTGTAATGACGCTTGTAATGTAAATATTAAGTTACATTTTTGTTAAACGGATACGAAAAAGATTTTATTTTGCCTTGAATATAACAGGATTAAAATATAAATGAGCTGTTATGTGACTTTAAGAAAACTGTTTTTTGTCATGTTTATAAGTATATCTGGCGTCCAAACTGAGGTATTTTCTCAATTACAGAAAATGATAACGATTACATAATATAAAGTAACATTCACGCTATATGATTTTATCAGTATGTTTATCATAAGATTTGCATATCAGATTAATTAACTGATACAGAAACTCGCAATTCATTTAGAAAAATGTAAATAAAAGCAATGTGTTCTTATCTATAAATGGAAAGGTTTATTAAGTTGCTAAATTTCCATAGACTATTTTTATATAAGAGAAAATCTAGAGATACATAAATGCTTGTGGAAATACACACTTTAAAATGAATTAATTTTCACCTTTTTCTTTTTTCATTGTAAATGTGATCCAATTTTAATTATAGAAGCATTAAACAAATTTTGTGTATACATTTTTTCATTGGTACATGAAAGAACTTTCAAAGTATAAAAGGTTAATGCAGTAAACTCATTTTGCTTATATTTTGTTTTTTGTAATATTTATTTATTGCTCATATATCACCACTCACAATGTTAGTTAATACGCTAAATTATAATACAACGAAACAGTCAAAAAAAAAAAAAAAAAAAAAAAAAAAAACACCTGCTCGGCCTACAGACACAGGTAGATTTCGAAGTTTATTCTTCACCGACAGAAAATATTGCTTACGTTTCAGGAAGTTCTATCACCAACAATTTGCAACCTATATTTTTTAAATGGGTTTGGTATTTCATAAGATTACATAAAAATCGTAGTTTAGAACGCCCATCCTTTTAAATTTGGAATTTTCTTCCGACGGTTCTTAGAAAGCATTTGCATCTTTTAAATAATTACCATGCCAAATTTCAAAATACTAGACCTCCTAGTATCACAAGAAACGCAATTCAGAACATTTTTTGCTCATGCAACACCCAGGTGGTAGTAACGACTGCATAAACTATAACCTGTGCTGTAGCAGGTACTGTCACCATCAATTTGAAACCAATACTTCTGAAATCGGTTTGATATTTCCTGAAATTGCGTAGAAATCGCAATTTACATCATTTATATGCCGTTTTTCGCGCATTTTTACACCTTTTAAATTTTGTAATCATTAGAAGATGTTGTTAGACATTTACATCTTTTTATTAAGTACCATGCCGAATTTCATGTCGATAGCCAAGCCACTGGCAGTACCACAAAAATCGCAATGTAGAAAGTTTTTTGCTCGTGCAACCTACAAGTGGTAGCGACGCCGACAGAAAATTTAGAGCAATGGCTGTTACCGCCAATTTCCAGTCAATACTTTTGAAATCGGTTTAATACTTTCTGAGATTACATAGAAATCGCTATTTAGAACGTTTTTTAGAAAGCTTTTCGCGCCCTTTCACACTTTTTAACTTTCGATTTTTTTAGGAAATGTTTTTAGAAATCATTTATAAGTAATAGGTAAATCAAGCCAAATTTCATGTCTCTAGAACCCTTCGTAACACAAAAATCGCATTTTTAGAACATTTTTTGCTCATGTACCTCCTTTGGGGTAGTAGCACCGGCATAAAATATAACCAGAGCTATCGGTAAGCAATTGGCAGACAGCCAGTTACCACCACCAGCGGTATTAATACGATACCGGTTGCCGTTATCGCGTCCGTATATTTTTTGATACGCTGCGTGAATTCGGCCTGATTCATCAGGCACAGAGAAGGTCCGGTATCGGCAAAACACTACGTCGGAAGCAAGCCGATAGCTAATCAAAAATACCGGAAATGTCTTCAATTTCAGGAAAACTATAGTTATAGGAGCTGACATTATTTCTCATGAAGTTAGGCGAAAGGAACAGAACCACAAAACGTTTATTGGGGCATTTATGAACTGTCCATATCTGCACCAGTTAGTCTGTTCACAAATGCACCGGATGGCTGCTAAATTAAAAATTTATAAATCCCTAACATTTGTCAGTTTTAGAAGAAAAAAAAATATCAAAAAAATTATTAGTATTCATAGTATATGTTAAAACATTGAAATTCAAATGAATGAATAAATAAATAAAGTTATTTAGTAATCATGTTGGAACAGAGATTTTACTTTTGAGATAGATAAACAGTCTTTTGGCTACTGAGGACAAACAAAATATCAAAGAGCTTCAATATGTGTTTACCATATGTCTACAGGTGCTACCACCTTTGGTATTTTTTTTAAATAAAAAAAAAATACAATAACTTTTGAAAAATGTATATGTTTAGATGTGTCACCTTCTCCTCTATCTATATAGGACATTATGTTTAAAATGTATTTGGCAGACCCATAATTTCGCACCTGAATATAAACAACAAAACATAAAAGAAATGTTAATAGATACAATTTGTACAAGAAAAACAAAACCAAAAAGTTGTGGTCTCGTCGGCTGTGGGTATTTCATAAAAGCACAGCAATGTTTCAGACGAAATACTATACTCAACAAGATGCTGCAGTAGTGGCGGTGTGTTTTTGACAATTATGTTCTGCCAAATACATTTTAACCATAAGGTGCTATATATAAACTGTGTGGTTATTTGCAACAGTAGCGCTTATTACATGGATGTGATTTTTATTTTTAACCTTTATTTAGCTTATATATATATATTTTTTTTCTTCCATGTTAATTCTTGTAATTAGGTATACGGTACTTTATTTTACACATGCAGTTCTACATTGTTGGTTTATGGCATGTAGTCAATTCACAATATTGCAGTTTTTGATGATGGTCGGTGATGTTTAATTAATTGTTATATATATATATATATATATATATATATTCCCCTTGTTTTGATAATATTAAGTAAGTAATTTTACACTAGCCAATCAAAATTAATAAAAATATTATTATGTAGAGTTTTATAATTATATTTATTGAAAAACTTCAATTATTCACAATTTCTTCTTTTAAAAATTATTTTAATTTTAATGATTATTTGAATTTAATTTGTATCAAAATGGCACACATACATTATATATATAATGGCATGATATATAATGGCATCTATTTACATCCCCTGAATGCCATTCTACATTTACATGTTCCAATTCACCATTAATGGATCTATAAGAATATGTGATCAAAAATTTGATGACTTTTTTAGAAAATTGTTGTTAAATTGCGTCGTCTATTGACGCTGTCATTTCTGTTATTTGAGACATGCATTTAATGCCGTGACATTGATGTGGTTTTTGGCATTCAAAGATTTAAAAAAAAGAGAGAAATGGTAATATCAATTTCAATATTATTCGCCGAATTTTGTAATTGTTCTCGGAGATTGATCTGATCATTATTGATGTATGTTGTCATGAGAAATTTTCTTAGAAGAAAAACAAACTGTTGTGTTTTCGTACTGATTTGCGGACGTTTGCTTATGTCTCTTTATAACTGCGCTTATTGTACAATAACTTTGTCGCATTGATCAGATTTTGACACATTGATTTTAAATAAAAATTAAAAATTATGAAATACATTTAATAGTTATAGTTTTTAAAATAATTTTTAAATATTAAACAAAAAGTGAAAATTGACAAATTCAAATTGTAAAGTTGAAAATTGCAATCTGTTTAAATAATTTTGTTTGTTTGTTTGTTTAAAGATGAATAATATTTTTTTGGTAATGATATTTTGGATTTTTATTTATTTTTTTTTATAGGTCATTTCAATGTTTTTGAAATATTTGATGGAAATATTCCGGATAATATAAATCACAAATAAAGATGTAATTACATGTTATAGTATTCACTGAGTCTGCGTTTTTTATATTTAATCATTAAAATAATATTTCTTATCATTTTAGTTATTACAGTGTATGAGTCAAAGCGAGTTGAGCAACGTCCTTAAAGAAAAAAGAAAAAAAATGACTGAAATGAGTTGATTTTTAATTTTCCTCTAAGCGTAATATTCTTATACATACGATGAGCTATCACATGTATACTCTTATTTAGTAATTAATAATTTAGTTGTATCGTTTGAGTAAAGCTGATTCGAATTATGAGATAAGTTTGATAAATTAGAAATGAGATTAATATTAATTTCTATGAAACTGTTGAATCCTCTAAGAAATATCAAAGGCAAATTTAATTAGATTTTTGAAGAAGTAATTTTACGGATTCATTTATATCCAATTTATTATTTAATTAGAAACATAACCATTATCCATCGACGTCAATGTAATAGTTTTATCTGAATTTGAAACTGATTATCCTAATGTCCTCATTACAATTGCATTTCTAACGTCATATTTGTTAAAAACATTTAAAATTCGCTTTCACAACCCGAATAATTTTGGAAATGTTACTACATTTTTTTTTTCAAAATGTACTAAATGAAATTGAATGTTAAGTTTTATAAAACAATTATAAAGATAACAACGTATTTTTATAGAGACATCCATTTAAGTATTTTTTATTAATTATGTTTTTATATATTAATTTATGGGACTTTGTTTCCGAACTTTGATTTTTTTTTCTACAGTTAACAGTAAATCATTTCTTTCATTTTGGATAAACACGTTATCACATAATGATAAATTTTTCTGGTTTAAATAAAGATACGAGATTTCGTATGGAAATATAACGGACTTGTCTCATTTCAGCGATGAAATATTCTTGATATTTTCATTTTATATGACTTTTATAGACTGAGATTTCCCTCACATGGATTAATCTCAGCAATTTTGCTGAGAAGAATTATTTGGCACTAATGAAATAATAAAAAAGTATCAATTTGAATGGTAGAATTACAAAATATCGTATGTAAATCAATATCGACTGTAAAAAAAAAAAAAAAAAAAAAAAAATATATATATATATATATATATATATATATATATATATCGTTCCTCTGGTTTGCTTTCATTATTTGTCACCGAATCTCTTTTTATTAAGCGCGAATTGTGGAAAGCATTAAAACAAAATACCAGATCTTTTCAAACGCACATTTTTTTTAAGGTGCGTAATCAAATTTGCACGTATTAGCGTTTTTTAGAAAGTACGAAAGGCTTCAGGAAAATCTAATTTAATTGTTTGATCATTTTCTTTCCGACAAATACGCTATATTTAAATTAAAAAAAATTCCTCCATATTTATATAAGCAATTGTTTGTATAACTAATTATAGAAATCCGTCCACATAAAACCACATTAATAACAAGCTTGTTTTTGTCACCACAATTGGTTACAAATTCTATTGTGGAATCCTATTTAGCCTACGTCACTTTTAAAGTACATGAAAATCAAATCTATAATTTCTGCAAAAAGAAAAAAAAATGTACAGAGAAAAATAAATTGATCTCGAATTTTAACTATTTATAATAAAAATTATGATTATAAGATGAACTATTATTACTTTAATTGTTTAAATATTTTAGTAATATCATTTCTTTTCCGTTCATCAAATAATTTCACTATATCATCATTTCACATAAAAATGTATGACAAGAGAATTTCTAGTAAAAATAATCTCTGCTTCTAATATAAATTTCCATCAGCTTAAAACGGGTACTTCTAAATCGAAATATTTTATGAATACAATAATTATATACTGTTTCAGTTTATAAAGTTTAATAAAAAAATCATTCGAAGAAAAATCTAAATAGCTGTATGTTTTCTCGTTTGAAATCAAAATGTATCATTTTGAATAAAATGCAATTTGTTTCATGGGCATTGGAGCAAAACTGCTTATAAATATTTATAGCGTTACCTATTTTAGACAAAATATTTAAAAAGGCGCATAAATAAAGCATTTAATGACAAAAGAAAAATTGATTCAAGAAGTGTTCCACCTTCGACTGAGTAAAACAAGGAAAAATATTTGCAAACAAGGAATATATCACCATAATGCAGCTTGCCGAATGAAAATTCTCATTGAAATATTGTGATTAGATAATTTCTTTTAACCATTAATACATACCTCTTTCAAGCATGCATTTTTAAAAGAATATTAATTAACAAGATATGTTTTATGCAATTGAAAAATATTTTATATCTCTCAAATGAATACTACACTTTAACTACTTTTTCTATACATATATATACAGTGTGTCCACGTATAACCTGACAGACCTGTATTTTCGCAACCGTTGGTCCTAGATGCATACTTCCAATTACAAAAATGGATTAAATAAGGTAAAGAATTATTTTTAAAGCGAATTGGGCCAAGAAAAACATTTATTAAAGAATTACGAAATTAAAATTTTTATATGGTCCCTCGGTCCTATAAGTGATATTTACTAAAAATTTACTGTGATACTAACAAATAAGACAAAAAAAGTCCCATTCATCTAACTTTAAAATTGACCGAGTTATGAAACTTTGAAATGCATGACTGATACCCCTTTTTGCATATAAAAACAGATGATTTCGACCATGCTTTCAGGGGTCGTGTATAAAGTACTTAAACTTACTTCAAGGTATGTGCACTTTGAAAGAAATCGTACAAATTTTACGATTAACTTTTATTAGTTAAGTTTCAGATTAATTAAAATAATTGTATTTTAACATATGTTTTATTTTGTAAGGATTTGAGGCTATGATGAACTAAAATGAACTAAAATTATGTCCTTTCGTAAGGTTTTATTTAACTTGCAATGATCGTCTTTCCAGTTTAAAAGTTGTACTCGAACTTTCACTTTCTTTCAAATGGCCGATCGAAGTTAAATTTTACATACTGGCTTAAATCCGATGGCAATGCAATATTATTATGATTTTCGACTCTTACCATCTTATACATACTTATATTAGAGGATACCACAAAAAAAATTCGGATAGATTACCGTCAAGAAGTTTAAGAAAGATTTTTAGATTAGATAACATAAATCTACGATAGTTGTGTTTTTTAAGTTTTATAATTTCATTTTATGTATTTTTTAACGCTGAATCAGAAAATTAACTTCACTTTTAACCATCATGTCAAGATTTTTCGCAAATCGTAAATTTCCATGTTAAAAAATATCGAAAAATCTGATACTATAAAATAGATGTAAGACATTTTTTTAATTCAGTTTAATTTTATTTAATTCAGTAATTTATTAGATGTTTTAGCTGATACTGGGTTTCTTACAACTAAACAGCTCAGGGGTCCGATGAGGTTGGGAGGGGAGGGTGATCAATTTTAACTTTTAGCTTTTTAACTTTGAAATTTGCGATTTGTGATAATTTCTGACTTGATGGCTTAAAATGAAGGTTCTTTTCGGAAATAAAGGTCATTTTCGGTGGTAAAATATACATAAAATTTTCAAAAGCTAAAAAACATGCCACAGCTTAAAATTTGAAAGACAGTGTAATCTAACAGCATTGTAAAATATGTATCATTTTGTAAAGAATTAAGGCTGTTGTTTTTCATCCTTTTATTTAACAAAAAATCTTTTATTTTTATCATCTTATAATGTTCAGTACAAATTTTACATTTAGCAGTAATATGTCAGAATGATTGAAGATTTCAAATTTATATTGCAATGCTAATTTTACTCTCAAGCATTTCTTTAATATATCTGACGAAATTATATTTCTCCTAAATTTGTGAATGTCCCCTAATATGCAGCAAAAAATATACTCCAACTTTAAACAGCTATTACTCGGTCAATTTTAATCGTAGAATAACGGGACTTTTTTTGCCTTACTTGCCAGTATAACATGGAAATTTTACTAAATATAACTTATAGGACCGGGGGCCCGTATAAATATTTAGATTTTGTAATTCTTTACTTCATTGTTTTTTTTCGCTTCAAACTTTTTTTATCTTAACCCTGCCCCTTATTTTAAACATTTTTTTTAATTGGAAGTATGCATCTAGGACCAGCAGTTGCGAAAATAAAGGTAGGTCAGGTCATACGTGGACACACTGTATATAAGAGATACTTATACTTATGTATATATATATATATATATATATATATATATATATATATATATATGTACATAAAGAGGAAGCGAAATATAGTGTAGAGTCTACCACTTGCGAGTGAAGTAACTGAGGAGGTTATCACAAGATGGCGGTTCATTTTTTACATCGGATTGCCAGTTTCTGATTACCGACGGAGCAAACTTGCACCAGCAACTTTTGAGTAGAATATTTTGCCTTAATTATGGGGCTTATTCATACGAAATTTCTCTCAAAAATATGGTAAAAATGTCTATTCGTTTTTACTGGCGTCAGTTGCCCAGGTAATACAATATATTTATTTGACACTCACAAAGGTTTTCTAAGTTGTCACAATATGGCGTAAACACCGCGCCTAACTACTGCTGTAGAAAACTTCCACCAGTAAAAATTAATATTTTTTGGCCATATATATGATTAAAATTCTGCTTTAATAAGTTGAAATTTTCGATTCAAATTTAGTGGTAGACGTTTGACCAGGATCAAACGATCCACTGCAAAACCGTTTGCAGTTGAAGCTTCACCATTTCGAGGATATGTCAGTTAGTCTTTATTCATAGTGCCATGATATATGTATATATACAAGTCTGAAAAATTACGTTTTTTCGAGCGACATACAGCTGCAACTGCTTTCTTCTAAAACGTAGTTAACTAAAATTACAACTACATGTTTTAAAAAAATTAGTGACTACAAAATACTTATTAAAAATTGACAAAGGAATCTACAATCGAAATTGTGGACATGGATTATGTTATTCAGTGACTCATATTTATACCATGGAATATAATTAAATGGATGCGATATATACAAGGACATTAAAATAATAAGATAGATAATGTACAAAAAAATGTTTGGGGCAATTTCCAAAATATGTGTTTGTACAATTTTATTCGTTGTCGTTACAGGGTAAATTTGAACTCATGGACAAATCTTTATACGGAGATAGCACTCAAAATAACAAGAAATACATGGTTCAATGCTGATTTGAAATAAACATCAGAAATATGTTTCTGGATTTTCTATTTAAATTAATTTGGTTTACATAACACTCGATTTATAACATCAGAGTGATTCTGAAATCATGCGAACGTTTCTAAAAAGAGGTATAGAAATTCTAGTCAAGCTCAAAATACGATACAATGCATAGGCTTTACACAAGCAGTGAAGCGTTAGAGGGTGTGTAGTAGAGATCCGCACTTTAAAATATTTGGAGATCGTAAATTATTACCAGGTTCAGTTTCTTTGCATTCGCTGGAGTCTATAAATAGCTGTAGGCTGTGATCAGTGTAGAAATAATGCTTTTAAATTGTTTTTTACGAAATATGTTTATTTGGAGTAACTATATAAAATTAAAGCATTTTCATACAGAAATGGATAGGGATGGTGCCTGATAGAATTTCTAAAGACAATTTTTTTTACATGACTGAGTTCATGAAGTGCAAGGGAGAAATTCCCAATTATTCTGTAATATACACATTGGCATCAAACAATTGGCGAAAAGAGTACATGAAAAATGAATGATATCATATGAGAAAAATTATCTGTTACGCTTTGGACAATGAGGAGAATTTTGAATTGTGTGGCAGGTCTACCAGCATAGCAGTCCTAAAAAATAAGCCAAAAAGAATTCGAACGCCAATTCGTACGTTAAGAGCAAAGTTTTGAGAATATAGCGTTAAAGACAATACAGACCGCATTTACTGGAAATGTTTATGATTTAACAAGGAAGTCATACTCAAAATTAAACGGAGATCAAAGAGTTATTTCTACTGGCCGAAAACAAAGTCGATCTTTATTCTTTTTTTTTTTATCTAGTCAGCGTGAATAATCATCTAAATGAATTTTATCAATGCGAGAGCCGATTTAGTGATAAAGGCATCTGTTAAATATATTTTCTTTCTTTTCTTTTGGAGGAAAGTTACAATGGGAACTGAAATAAAGGTTAGGATAAAATGAATAAGTAATTAAAGATTAGTTTTAACTCAAATTTAGAGAAACGAATAATTTAAGAAAAATATACGTGATTCCACATCACATATATCTCCCCTTCAACCAACGAAAAGAATGTACATAAAGGGCGTGAAATCAATTTTCATATGCTCTTAGGAGTACATTATGCATAGGGCAGTCATGCAAACGAAATCAGATATGTTCAAATTAAAGCAACAGCAATTGAACTTCTCTCTAAGTAGGCAACCATCCTAAAATAAAAGTATATCATGATATAAATATATTGGTACCATAAATTTTGTCAAATACAGATGACATTATATATTGTTTCTATTTAGAAACAGCTGCAGCAACATCGATAAAATTTGTGATCACTTTTCAATTCGCCATATTCAGACGATGACCTGTATCAAAAATGTGCACATACAAATAAAACAAACATTAGGCCTAAGTCCACAGGTCAGTTGCCAACTGGCAATAAATTCAAAAATGTTTCTCATAATAAACATTAAATATGTGTATTGACCAATACTATAATTATAATAAAATACTCGAGTAATATAATGCAACTAAACACATAATATTAAACACAGATAAACAAAAACATAATACTAATAACGAATGATTCTGAAATAATGTCCATAATAATGAGTAAAAGCATATATATTTTTTAATTTATATCTTCCTAGTTTTTTTTGTCTCACAACATTGATTTTAAACAAACGTGTACATAAGGTGACAGTCCAAGAAATGCTATATAATCAGGATATGAAAAAAAATTAGCTGAAACACTGCCATAAGCCATTTAATGCACGTGACAACTGTGTTGTTGTGTGTATATTTATTAAAATGTATTTTATTTTAAGACCTGAAACATTAAAATTTTGAAAATGAAATTTACAATTTGGAGAAGACATTGAATTATATTGACTATCAAAATAGTATTGTTATGTAAACTAAGAAAAAAATCCACATAAAACATTATTCGGTATCACCCATAAAATACCTTTACTAAAAACAGTTACTGATAAATGGAAGACGCTGAACATTTACATAGAAAGTGTAAAAGATGCTAGACATATGTGAAAAAAGAAAAAGTAATATGTAAACCGATAAATAATCTCAATAGAATGCACGGTTGGTATAAACACCAATAAAAGACTTGCAATGACCATTAAGCAGGAGTATAACAGTGTCTTTGCTTATAAAAATTGACAATATACCTTCACTGAAAAGTAGTGTGAAAACATTGATAGGTATGCAATTTTTTTCTCTATCGTCTTGACTGGCGTGTACCGTTTACCGATGTGTATAAAATTGACTGGAGTGTAAGCTATTTTGAAAGTGCCATGAGCAAACGTGTAAATACCTTGTACAAATTATAACAGAACGAATATAGCGTTAAAGGTGAAAAAAAAAATGTGTGAATTTTGAGATGTAATAAAAATTGCACTTTGATAGAATTTTAAATAAAGAAGCAGAAGCTCCTTAGGTATAATGACAATACAGATAGTATGTGTATAAGTATACATTGACTGAAAAACAAACTATTAATGGTCGCGTATGTGGCGTGAAGTACTACTGTATATCATGCGTACCCAATTGAAAGTAAAGAAATTTGAAGAAGCAAATGTAAATCATACATAAACATCAACATATGTTATGCAGAAAAGTGTATATATCTATCTGAATTATGCCAAAATGTAATGAAATTTGCATGTGTAAACAGGAAAACATGGAATAATTGGTAACACTAGTGCAAGTGGGAAGGAAGCAACTTGAGCTGTATTGAATCATTCATAAATAATGAAAATTTAAAAGAAACGACCAATTTATTCTAAACAAATGACATAAAATATTCCAAAAACTGCACTGAGGACCACTAACCAAACAACTGCATATGTAATTAATATGTTTGTAAGTAACTTCATCTGAATAGCATGCTGCAAAAATATACCTTTGTAAGAAAAACCACTGTAAAACGATGTAGAAACCATTGTAGAAACCTTTTGTAAAAAATATTTTGTACTTGCTGCATGCCAAGCGAAGTTTTTGTGAGTGAGGGTCATTTGCGAAAATCCAGAAGTACACCAAAAGAGAAAAACCTTTGTAAGAAAACTCAACGTTGTAATATTGGTAAACCAATGAACATTCGCATAAACACTGCGTGTAAAAAAGAAAGTGCAATTGATGATCAGAAAGACCTACAAAGAAACAGAATATCTACACCAAGTTATGACCAAAAAGACGTAATATTTTTTGAAATCATGGTGACCGCAATTCAAAGTAAGTATGAAAATGTAATATAAAATAATAAAAAAGTAACTAAGTATATCTATATGTGATTTTTTAAAAAAAATATGTACATCAGAAAGCAAATCAAGAAAAGTAGACAGAAAATAAAGGAAAAACATTTCAGATCCACCGCTGAAGTCTTACTGGCAATTAGGGCTTAACCACCAGAAGAAAACTAACAGTAATTCGAAAATGTGAAATTTGGAATCATTCATCTATTCCTGTCGACCTGAAACAGTTGAATGAAAGAAAATCCGAGACAAGTGTATTGCACGAAGAACACAGACCATGAAATAATTGACATTAATCAATCTTTAAATAGCAATGTTTCAAAATTTGTATATCCTAAGAAAACAAATATATTTGTGTAAGAAAAATGTATGAGAAAAAAAAAAAAACTATTAGTCGTTTACGTTTATTTTATGAATAAACGCATGAGAACAATGTAAACATTCACGGTCGAAGGGAGCGAAGAAAGCCATGTATCGCATAAAGTTAAGTAACAAAATGTGTAAATGAATGAATAAGAATTAACCTTGCACTAGCATGCCTGAAAGGAGGATGTATGTATAAGTTATGTTGTACGTTGAAAAAAACCTGTTTTTGCTTAAAATAAAATCTAAATGTATCACAAAAGGGAGAAAAAGCAGGGTGATTTATGACTAAAGAATTCTTGTAAGTAAGGTTATGTGCGATGCAGTTAATACATCTTGCAATATTTTTACAATTAACTGAAGTGTGAGATTCACCACAATTAGCACTTGCCAAATCATATACACAAACTCTTGCCAGATGGGCTAGCCGTTGGCAATGGAAGCAACGTTTTATATTAATAAATAGCCTGACAGTGTAATCAATAGAATTAATATTTAATTTACCATGTTGAATTAAGGAATTAGCAATCCATGATGTAACACTAATAGTCCAATTGTATTTTAAACCTTGTCTTATTTATGTTTTCTTCCAAAGTGAATGAAAGGAATGGTGTTGCCAATCATTTCATTTATAGACATCATAATATCTGGCACACCTATATTATCATCAATACCCAATAAAATTATCTTTGTGCAGTCAGAAAAATCCCTATCTGGAGTTTTGTTCTCACAAAACTTTAAAATGTAATCAGGTACTGAAATAAAATTAACATTTTTATTTTTTGAGAAGTCAGAAATAGTTGTACCAGAATCTGTGTCTGTTTGAGTTTTAGCATTATCTAAAATTTTGTATGACGAGTCTTTAACATTAGAATTAAATTTGTTATCTTTAACTTTAATTATATTAAGTGGTTCATCCAAGTTAGGTCCATCAATGTCGCATTGAACAGCTATGTCATTATGAGTAGACTGTTTGGACGAGGTAAGTGTCCTTACCTTTTCAAATAAAAGCTTATTTACTCTTTGTAAGTCGTCATTACCTTTTTGTAAAACATTCCACTCTGATTGAACACTACCCATCAAATCATTTAAAATATTAAATTTAAATTCAATTTCTTTTTGATAAAAATTAAACTTCTGAACGAGATCAGGATTAGCCTCATTTAAAATAGGGTCAATTAATGCCTGAACATATGTAACAATAGTTTTAGAATATCTGTTAATAGTTTCACTTAAACTACTTAAACATGAAATCTTAAAAGGATTAGAATCCAAACCAGTTGTTTCAGAATCAATGTTAGTTTTTGAAAACATTACCTGTTGTGCATTAGGTTTTAACTGAAAATTAAATACAGCAGAGGGCTCTTGTGTCAATTTGTGTGGCTTTCTCTTACCCATCATATATCCTGAATTATAAAATACAAAAACAAATACACAAGTACCCTATCTGATAATTCCAAAAATATGAACCTATCTAAATGCAATATAATAAATAGTAGTCAAATGTGAGATTTTTTTTTTGAAATGAATATTAAAAATTTTAAATGTTAAAGATATGGCCATAAACTAATAAGTATTATACTCCACAGTTAAAAACCATGATAATGCATGTAAAAAAAAAACTTCTAAATAGTTATTTAAATATCGGAAAACTGCACTCTCTGTAACGGAATAATTTTTAGTGACTGCATATAGGAACAACAAACATTGCAATTATATGCATAAAAAGGGTTTTAAAATTAAATTAAAAGGGGAAAAATAGTCAATTCAATTGACCCAATTTTTTTCTCAAATCATATTGTTTATCTTCTGTATCAAATGCATAAGAAATACTATAATGCATCAAGAAAATTATCAAAAGATTTTCGTTTACCTAAATAACCTAAAATGAAAGTTCTTATAAGGCTATAGATACTGGCGGAAACTAATCATGCATGCAAAACTTTTAAATATTATATCTTTTTTAAACAAATCTTCTTTCTTTTTGTGTCTATAATAAAAGGACAAGAAAAATTATTTCATATTCTCGCTATAGTATAATGCACTGTGAAAAATAGTTTCACTTGAATAGATATAATCAATGTGCACTCTACTTTAAACATATTGATTATCTAGATAGATTTAATTATTCAAGTAAAATCATGGCTACTTTTAAGCAGAGATAAAAATACTTCCTTAATAGTACTGTACAAACACAATAAAACATAACTTACCTTTAAACAGAGAATTTATATAAATAGACATTCGATTCAACTGGTAAAATTTTATATCGCTCAAAATGAAAATAATGTCAATAATAAATGAAATCTTTATTCATTACCAGTATTCATCTTTATCTATCTATATATTGTTTTTTTTTAAATAAGACTTCCTGTCCAAAAAAAAAAAAAAAAAAAAAAAAAAAAAAAATAGTTTGAAACTGGCAGCATCCTGTTTTATTATTTACTTGGAAACAAAAATATTTTAGATGGGCCATTAACTTACCTAAATTTTTTTAAATGAAAGTCATAATATAAAATATAAGATAAATAAATATATATATATATAACTGTCAATTTATAATACTTCAAAAGGAACTGCACTAAAAAAATAAACAAAATATATAATCATTAAATAAAATGAGAGAAATGATAAAAACTTTTTTTTAAGAAGAAGAAGAAAAAAAAAAACATAAAAAAATCCAAAAGAATGCGATCCATAAAACACTTATTCTAAATTAGTACTTATTCTAAAATACTTATTCTAAATTTTTAAAAACAGATTGTCTTGATCTTTGTGATACTTATTCGAGCCAAAAGTGAACAGTAAATAAGTATTTTGGATATCTGAAAAATGTAATTTTATCATGCTATCGTTTGGCATCTTAGTTCTTAAATTGCATTTGTAAAACTGTGATAAATTTCAAAGAAATCTAAAAGTATTTACAGCTGTCATTATTCATGCAAGCAAAATATGAGCATGAGAAAATAAAAATGTATAATCAACGACAATTGTTAAAAATTAATGTATTATTTTAAATACTACATTTTATAAAAATGTCATGTAGTCAAAATAGAAATTGAGCATTAATAATTATAAAAATATAAAATGCATATAATATTTTTCTCATACTCACATGATAAGCTGTAATTGTTTATATATATGCATATTTTCTTTTATGCTCTTCCATTTTTATAATCGATGTAACTGTATCAATATTTGATATTCATTATTATATTGTACCTTTTTTATGACACTTTTAACTGCTTTCATTCAATAGTTAACAGTATTATAATGAAAATGAACGTTGAATATCGAATTTGAATTCAAAACACAAAATAGGTTAATGCACTTTTTTTTGCAGAAAGGCAATATCAGCACCCACAAGTGGAAGTAAAAAAAAAAAAATCAGTGTGAAAACAGTACGACGTCAAACATGGAAATCTGCAGCACTTTAGAATCATAAGTAGAGAATTGACTCTGTATATTTCTGCATAATTTTACGAAGCATCCAAATAAGTCGAAATAAAAAGCACTGATTCATCCAAAGTCGCTGAACAGAACCCGGAGGCGAACTATAGGAGTCACAAATAGGCTACCGCAGCTTCCTAAGCCTACATTGGAAGGAGAGGCTGTAACAAGCGGGAGAGATTACGGCGAACATCGTGAAAGAAAAAATCTTGATCCGAAGAATCAGCTGAAACAGTCATAAATGGCACTCGCCACTGGGATCTAACTCCATAATTATTAAAATAATGAAATCCATTAGAAAAAGTCCGGCAGCATAAATTCACAGGAAACACGGGCACTTCATACAGCAGTGAGGTAAATGGGAAGTTACTTAACAGACCACGATCCCCATAAATAATAGGTAGTCATCTATCGAGGCAATAGACATTCCAAAAATACCGGTAGAAAAGACGTCTAGAAATTCACATCCGTAATAGGCAAACTAATAAACATCAGGTAGGCTAATAAAAACAGACAGGCAGGCTAATAAACAGGCAGGCAGTCTAATAAACAGGCAGGCAGTCTAATAAACACGCAGGCACCATCCCATAAAGTTCCAGAAAAATTTTGCGAATGCCCTGTAACGGCACCAATATTTTGTAGTAGAGATCCGCACTTTAAAATATTTGGAGATCGTAAATTATTACCTGGTTCAGTTTCTTTGCATTCGCTGGAGTCTATAAATAGCTGTAGGCTGTGATCAGTGTAGAAATAATGCTTTTAAATTGTTTTTTACGAAATATGTTTATTTGGAGTAACTATATAAAATTAAAGCATTTTCATACAGAAATGGATAGGGATGGTGCCTGATAGAATTTCTAAAGACGATTTTTTTTTACATGACTGAGTTCATGAAGTGCAAGGGAGCAATTCCCAATTATTCTGTAATATACACATTGGCATCAAACAATTGGCGAAAAGAGCACATGAAAAATGAATGATATCATATGAGAAAAATTATCTGTTACGCTTTGGACAATGAGGAGAATTTTGAATTGTGTGGCAGGGCTACCAGCATAGCAGTCCAAAAATAAGCCAAAAAGAATTCGAACGCCAATTCGTACGTTAAGAGCAAAGTTTTGAGAATATAGCGTTAAAGACAATACAGACCGCATTTACTGGAAATGTTTATGATTTAACAAGGAAGTCATACTCAAAATTAAGCGGAGATCAAAGAGTTATTTCTACTGGCCGAAAACAAAGTCGATCTTTATTCTTTTTTTTATCTAGTCAGCGTGAATAATCATCTAAATGAATTTTATCAATGCGAGAGACGATTTAGTGATAAATGCATCTATTAAATATCTTTTCTTTCTTTTCTTTTGGAGGAAAGTTACAATGGGAACTGAAATAAAGGTTAGGATAAAATGCATAATTAAAGATTAGTTTTAACTGAAATTTAGAGAAAGGAATAATTTAAGAAAAATATATGTGATTCCACATCACAGGGTGCCTTTAGGTAGCGGAGAGAAACCTATTTATCACAAAATATTTTGTAAGTAATTGATGATTTTAATTTTGCGGAATATTGTTACTAACTTGAATGCTAAAATCGATGAAAATTAATAGAAGAAAAAAATATATATATATAACATATATAATGAAAGATAATGCACAGAAATATAAGTAACTTTATTGTAAAAACAGCTAAACTCTAGATATGGGGAAAAGGGAGTTTTTAATTGGACAAATTCCTTTCGTAGAAATTACAAGTTAATCAGAACTCATGAGAAAAAAATTAAATGATTATAAAACTAATGTAAACTTTTCGCCATACCGTACATGCCTATATAACCAGGCGTAAACCGTTAGATGAAGGGGTTATTTAAATCATAAAAAGCTGGGGGGGTTTTCACAGGTATCGCCAGGTTTACAGTGCATTGCAAAATGTTTAGCTGGTTTTACATATCAGAAAAAGGCAAGCCTGCATTATATTTTTTCGTGCTGCGGATGGTACAATGTTTTTTTAACATCTGTGCTTTTCTTTGTTAAAAATACGATATTATTGGAAGATGTGGAAGACGATTTCAGAATAGAAGACTGATCTCGATGCTTAGTATTTTGTGAATTTTAAATAGGGGTTTCGGTGTCAATGAATAAAATACTTTCTTCCACCATATGGCATTTTAAAATTACACATAATGGAGAAACATCTAAGGAAATTTCCGATATAATATGCGCATTAATATAAGATATTAATTTCATAGACGTTCATACTGAAGGTATAAGAAGAATACTGGTTAGAGTTTATATAAAATCTTGAATTGCACTATCTCGTCATGTTTTAAGATTAAAGATAGTGGAGAACAGTTTATTTAGAAGTATGCTATTTGAGACATTGGAAATTGTTTTTATAAATATGAACAACATTATGTATGCCATATGGTATATTTACGGAATAATGAAAAAATAACAAAAATGCATACGTAAACATACACACGCGAATACGAATGAAAACTGCATTCAGAGTGACTTCAATTATGGCTCAAAAGTTGACTTCAATTATAGCAAAATGTCACTCATATATTTAATGACTTACTAATAATTATAAATTTTGATATAAATTTATGATACAAATTTTGTATTTAAAACAGGACTGAACACTGCAAAGAATGTTACGAAACTTAATAATTAAAATCATTTAGAATTTCCGTGCGAAGTTTTTTTTTTTTTTTTTTTTTTTTTTTTTTTGCATAATTTCTATCATTATTAAAAACATACTTAAAAACTTACTAATTTTTCTACATAAAAATATAATTTACTAAAACAAGATGTGACAAATAGTAAAAAAAAAAAAAAAAAAAAAAAAAAAAAAAAAAAAATATATATATATATATATATATATATATATATATATATATATATATATATATATATATATCCCGTCTATTTTTCACAAATAATACGATTTACAAATTACAAGTTAAGATTTTTACGATAACGAACAGAAATATTAACATAAAATGAGAACAATAAACTACTTCCCTTCAAAAAAGAACATTCAAAGTTATCCATTTTTGGATAATATTTCTGAGTAATAATTAAAAGAAATTGATCTGTTAATTGAAAACATAATAAAGTATCCTCGTATAAACCGCCACAGAAACTGGCATAGTCTTCATATTTCTATTAATCTTTCACCATTGATTTCATTTACTCAATGCTACTAAAGTCTATACAACAAAATTGGAATTTTAACAAATGAAGTTAAAGATTCTTTTATAATAGCCAGTCAATTATTTTAAAGTATTTGCCACATTTAAGAACTGACACTTTCAATTTATTAAATTATTCATAAATCATGTAATCTGACAAAAAAGTCTTTTGAAAAAGGTAAGTAAAATTCATTAATCTTCATTTCACACTAAGGGATTTATTATCGAACACTAATGCCAATACATTTTACTTAATTCTCATGATGTCAGATTCTTGTGCAAATATATGGAATTAATGGATTGTAATTTAGGTTATGATATTTCATCAATATTAAGTTCCATTTAGTTCAGAAGTGTCCCATTTAGTACATAAGTGCAAATTAAAAATCTTTCTACATATCTAAATGACAAAATGTATTTATCTAAAAACGTTAACTGACACCAAAATGTTTCCATCTGTAAGGTGATATTTAAAATTGTTTTTGTAGGAATGAGTTAAAAATACGTTAAAATTGATTTTTTTTTTTTTTTTTTTTTTTTTTTTTTTTTACATACAATACATACTTAGGGAAAGGTGAGGCAAAATCGGGGACTATAAATGTTTGTATTTATGAAATGCAATCAAATAGGAAAAGACACTCTGAACACCGTTTTTTATATTAAATGAATCTTTGGTTTAATAAAACGTATGCTTTTCTACAAAAACATAATTCATTATATAGAAAAATAGTTTTTTTTTTTCAGACATATGACAAAATCCGGTTTTACCCCACTAGTTATGTAAAACCGGGTATCCATAAAACTCCCGGAAAACTCATTTTGGTCAAAGGAATTCTGGTTTAATATTGTAAAAATAAATAAATATTTGTTATTTTTAACAAAACGAAATTACATACGTCTTCTTCCATGTCTCAAAAATAAGTCTGTGGCAAATTTTCTACATTACATATGCCTACCTACTTTACACTGGCTGTCTTAGAGTTATTTAAACTGCAAAATTCACAAATGAATTAGTTATCATATTCTTCTTCATACTACATGTTTCGTGTGACCATCCGAGGCATTTCAAACAATGTATCCAAACTTTTTCGAATTTGGAATTGGACTAAGTTCATTATAAAACATTCAGGCTTCATTATCTACTTCAGTTTCAGAGGATGTCTCCTCAACCTTTTTGGTGTCTTTTTCTATTTATTATTTTTTTTTTTCAGGAAACTTCCTTTATCGTTTTGCAAGCATTTTAGCTTATTTCTCTTTAATATTTGTTTCGAGTTTTAATTTATAGTGCAAATAATTCAAAATAATAGTTTTTGCTTTCTTTTTTTCAGCTCTTTTCTCAAGCCATTCTGGGGAGGGGGTAATAAAATTTTAGGCGAAATTGGAAATGCAGATTGCTGGGATACATAATCTGAGATTTCAATGAAAAAGCGAATAACTTTAATAATAATCTTATTTTTTTTCCTTCTAATTATGACTCCATTTTCGGCAGAAAACCCTTTATTAACGTAACCGATTTTTATCCTTCATGTATAATAAGCAATACCATATTTTTTTCGTTTCTAGGATGACATCATATTTATTTTCTTTTGAATTCTTTTTATTTTAATTATTAATTAATTGTAGAGGAGAAATTATTATTCCAGATTTAGATTTTCTTGGCAACAAGAAAGAATGACTGTTAAATTTATCAGAAAAATGTCAATTCATTCTGCATGAAAAAGAATGAAATTTTGAATTATTAAGAAAATTACTTAAATAAATTAAATAAATTATAGCCTATGTTCATTTCCGTTTTATAATACACCTATATGTAAAGATACAAAAACATTAATTCTACGTTTAGACGTTGTCTTCATTCAAACTTTTGGACACACATTGGCATTTATATTATTACTAGCCAACCCCGCGGCTTTGCTCGCGTAATATTTGAAATATGCCAAGTGATATTTATATGTCTAATTTTTATTAAAATAAATTATACTTTTAGGAATAATTCAAAAATTACTATTTAAAAAATAGTTTGACTAAACTTCATTATTGCACTGCATTAGGCAAATATTAGATTTAAATTAATAAAAAGAAATAAAACTAAATAAATGATAATTTAAAATATTTTGAAACTTTTATGCTCAATTAATACGCTCATTTCAGTATTCATTTGAAGATTTGAATTTTTTAGAAACCATCTTCTTATGTCTTAAAATTAACCAACATGTCAAATGTCGAGTCTTACCATCCCTCTCAACATGAAGGACTATGTTGAAATAGGAACTGTCACCATTAATTTGCCAACATTAATTTTGAAATTGATTTATTATTTTCTAATATTCCACAGAAACGTAATTTAGAAAGTTTTTAAAGGCCTTTTTTAGAACGTTGAACGATGAGACGTAACTACTGTCGTTTGGACTCGGGATCATAGTGATGTAGCCACATCTCAACACCTGTCACAAATCTAGCTTCATAAGCTCCAAACTAGTATTTTACCCTCACATCCCTGCTTAACCCCCCCCCCCCAAATAGGCCTTTAAAACTTCACCCCTCCCTCCAAAACTATGTTAATATAGCAGCTACGGTTCTGAAATTGTGCATATAGGGATTTAAGAGGTTAGGTTTCGATATTCCACATCAATCATCGCAGTACAAATATTTTATATACATTAGGGACAATTTTTATTGAGTCACCCATATATGAAATTTCATGCTCACGAAAGAGATTTAAATGATCCTATATATATAAACAAAAATAAGCAAATTGGGATCATCAGAAGCGTTTCTAGTATAAAATGTGATAAAAGGTTAATTATATATGCTTTTAATTATCAAAAGTTTTTGCTTAATTGATTAACAACTTCTTTTTTAAATGTTACGTGAACGCGAGTAACAGCTAGTTAAGGAATAAAAAGGCAAGAATGAAAGTTTCGATATTTAAAATATATACTTTTATCTATAACTGCAAGTAATTTTAAACTTGTCAGGGTTGACCTTCATGTTTAATCGCGAAATAGAACTATTGCATTTTTCCCTCCAAAATTTTCAAAAACTTTTATTTCTCATTATGGAATAAAAATACAATTACTAGCTTACGTCAATCTGTTATTTATTAATTCCTATTTATAAATAAATTTTAATATAGTCTTTCCATTCATAAGGCTAATAATCAAAATCGAAATTTTTAAGCATGTAGACAAAACCTCGATTTGCATCCACTTTTAATGTAAATTGGAAGACTTAAATAAACAATCCTGAAATTTATTATTTTGCATTTACTCATAAATAGATATGATCTACTTATATACGATTTTCATTAAAATCTGTGACATGTCTGCCACAGCCGATTTGCTAATTTTGTATAGAATGACCCAGTGGTAAAATGTTAAGGAAAACCTCAGTTAAATAAAATAAAAAAAAATCACTGTTGACCATTCTTGCTTTATTTTAAGCATGTTACACCTATGATTACGTGTATCATATTAAAATGTTATTTTAGTAAATTTAATTTCACAAGATTTTTATTCACCCAAAGTTAGAAGATTGTGAGAATGCATCACATATGAGGTGTAATATACATATGAGGTGTGAGACCATATTAAATTCTGCAGTTACTAAGTTCTACAGAGTTCAGATCATAATATGCAACACAAATTCCCGTCGTCTATTCTTAATGAAATAGTATAAAATTTATCCGCAGAGAGTTATATTACAAACGTAGCATATAACAATAGAATACGAACTTGCTTCTATTTTATAGTACATTATTTTGTAGTTCATACATAACTCAACAGATATGAAACTGCATGTATTAGCTTTATTATTTAGCTATTTTAAATCATATGTCAGATTTTTTTTTTTCAATTTCTGAAAATAGAAACTTCAAATTTGAAATTTTATTTTATTTAATAGATATGCAATTATTATTACAAATGAAATATAAAACGATGAAAATGTTCTTTCAAAATTTTATCTTTCTGTATCTAACTTGTTTTGTAAAAAAATCATTCAATTAGAAAAATATATTTCATAGAAGATTAATGTTCTAGAACTTTTTGAAACATTCATTAAAACACATATGGAATATATTTTAAAACTTGAAAAAAATTAACAATAATTAATTTGTAATATAACTATTGTAATAGTCAAATTTAATCTAACACAAACATTGTAATACAGTTATTGTATGAATTACCGGTATGCTCATAAATGTAGATTATGTGTTAGCCCAAGCAGTCTCAGCCCCACCAGTGGCCGAGAGGTTCTGCTCTCGAAGCTTGTAGACGGGAGGTGCTGGGTTCGATCCCAATCGCGCCCGTCGGCCTAATCGTTCGGAGTTTTCGTGGTTTTCTTCGAGCCGTGAATCTTCCATGCGTTAATACGGATTAGGTTCCCTTAGAAATACCCCCACGGAGGGCACTCCCCCCAGGCCTATATCCCTCGTGTAGATAATTGGCCGTCAAAAATCAACCCAACCCAAGCAGTCTCATATGATGTTACCAGATACAATATGCTGCAGAACTGTCCCTCTTCACTCCTTAATGAAGTTATCTAAAATAGATTCACCTAACTAAACAAACGTTGTTCGATGTAAGTGTAGTTAGGTTAGACAGTACACTATAGTTAGATGAAATGTTATTTTCAAATTGCAGTATGAATGTATCATTCTGGATAATAGAATCACATGTTTTAAACCACAATATTTGGGAGTTTTAAATTACATTTCAATCCTAAAGATAAAACATATACAATTCAACTGTTTGATTTCATTATAACAGATTCTATTTAAAATTAGAACATTACTATTTAAAAATGTTCTTCCAATTATATTTTTAGTTTCATTTACAAAAGTTTATAATACCGCATTTCTAATTTATTCATGTTTGTTATTACGATTACTACATTTATTCTTTTCATTAAAAATGTTGTGTTGATTATTATTATTATTATTATTATTATTATTATTTTGTATTTCAAATCAAAATTAAATGGTAAAATTAACAAGATCAGCAAATATACTAATGCATCTTAATAAAAATAAGAAAACAAATTATATTACATGCAAAAATTATTTCTGTTAAATTACTTAATGTTTTCATTTCTTGAAATATCTTAAAGACATCAAAGTGCAGTAAAGTATCTTGCATTTCAATTTGACTGAGACGTAAGTTGTGAAATTTTTAAATGATATCGTACAAAAACTAAATACATGCCTGCTGTGAAGGGAACTGTTGCAAGGTCAAATATTTTACTAGAAAGAATAAACATTTCAGAATGAAAATTTATATGTAGGTTTATGTGAAAGAAGAAAAAAATGTTAGTTAAGTTTAATCCGTGTGGAAAATTATGTTCCAGTAATTTTCCTTTAAGATGTTTATTAGTTTTCTGTGCATACATAAAGAAATATTGTTTGATGAAAATTATGCATTTTAAATACATCGTATTTTTACGAATCAATTGAAACTCGAACCTAAAAAATATATATTTATGTGTTGAATTATAATTGATATAAAAGAAAAGCTTGGTATTAAAAAAGGAAAATCGACAAATGCTTACAGAAATAGAAAAGAATGATTATCAGCATATATAGAAATAATTCAAAAAGAGTGTAATTAACCATTTATGAATCAAGAATAACGATTTCAAAATATTTACTCAGATGCTAGAATACATCATTTTATGCATGTTTTTTGAGTGAAATTTCATTCACATTTTAGAGCTCTTGTTAAACTTTATCTCAAAATGTACGAGATTCCACCACCATATATTTGCAACTGCTGTAGCACTGAAAATTCATACTACCTTTATAGTCCAGGCAATAGAAACAGTATAGGGGCTCTACCTAGTAAAATTAATAGTAGTTCTGGAAATTGGCTTACTTTATGTATTTTGGGTCACTGAATCCGAATTTTTAACTTCACACCAAAATTTCCCACTACAACCCTACCCCCACCCCCAAATTTCGGTCAAATGTCCCCCCAAAAAGGTTTTTATTAAAAAAATCAATTTTTTTATTATTTCAGGGGAAAAGTAGCTAGAAATTCATACAGTAGACAAAATTTCCAACAAATTAGATACATGACATTATGACTTAGGATGAAGGGGAAGGAGGGATCTGCCTCGGAATATGCGCGCGGTGCTGCGTAAACTAAGTGGCGCAATTCCACTTAACCACTCACATTGTTTGCATTCGCCCTCCCATCTCCCCTCCGAACTTTCCCTATAAGGTTTACTTTAAGTTGTTTGGTTTGCTGAATCCGAACTTTTAACATTCCCCTAAAATTTCGCCTTACGCAAACACTCCCCCCCCCAAATAGTTGTTTTTAAATTATTTTAGGGGAAAAGTATGTAGAAATTCAGAAAATAGACAAAATTTGCAACAAATATGATATATGACATTAAGACGTAGGATGAACGGGGAGGGAGGGCTGCGTCGGAACATTTTCCGCGCGCTGTTTTCAAAAACAATTTTTTTTTCAAAAAATAATTTTTTTTTATGTTTGCCGGGGCAATTTTGGGCGTATATCCGGGGGTATATCTAATAAATATGTACCTTGGCTAATTTCAAGCTGATAGCACCACCAGATCACAAAAATAGAAAATTAGAACGTTTATTTTTGGTCCTGCAACCTCTAGGTGATAGTGAGAAACGACATGAAATAGCGACTATGTTAGAGCATAGGCTGTCAGCATCGATTTCCTACCATTATTGTTGAAATCAGTTTGATTCTTCATGAGATATTGCTGAAAAAGCGGCATTTAGAACGTTTTTAGAACGCTTTTCTCGCATTTTCACCACTTTAAAATTTCAAATTTTTAAAGAAATGTTTTTAGAGATCATTTATATCTAATAAGTATATACCATGCAAAATTTCATGAGTCTAGGTTCTTCCATAATTCAAAAATAGCACTTTTAGAACGTGTTTTTGCTCCTGCATCTCCTCTGGGGTAGTGGAAACAGATATAAAAAAAGCCTATCTTGGAGCAAGAGCTGCCACCATCCTTTTTACACCATTATATTTGAAATCGATTCAGCACTTGCTGAGATTGCATAGAAATCGCAATTTGGAACCTTTTTTTTACAACCCCTTTTTTCGCATTTTGATCCCCTTTTAAATTTCGATTTTTTTAGGAAATGTCCTTAGAGATCACTGATATCTTATAACTAACTACCAATCCAAATTTTATGATTCTAGCCTCTTCCGTAACGCAAAAACCGCAATTTAGAACGTTTTTTTTTTCTCCTGCACCCCCTTTGGTGTAGTGGTACCGACATAAAACATAGCCTATGTTGCAGCAAGGCTTGTCACCATCATTTTGACGCCATTATTTTTAAAATACTTTTGGTATTTCCTGAGATTGCGTAGAAAACACCATTTAGAACGTTTTTAGAACGCTTTTCGTGCATACCCCTTTTAAATTTCGAATTACTTAAGAACAGTTCTTAGAAATCCTTCATATCTAATAAGTAGCTAATATTTCAAATGTCTTATATCTAGGCCCTTCAGTAACGCAAAAATCTCTTTTTAGATCGTTTTTTGCTCCTGCACTCCATTTGGGGTAGTGCCACCGACATAAAACATAGCCTATCTTGGAGCAAGCGTTGTCACCAACAATTTGACGCAATTATTTTTTAAATCGGTTTGGTATTTCCTGATATTGTGCAGAAACCATCATTTAGAACGTTTTTTAGAACGCTTTTTGTGCATTTTCACCCCTTTTAAATTTCGAATTGCTTAAGAACTGTTCTTAGAAATCCTTTATATGTAATAAGTAGCTAATATATCAAATTTCATATTTCTAGGCCTTTCAGTAACGCAAAAATCGCATTTTTAGAACGTTTTTTGCTCCTGCACCCCCTTTGGGGTAGTGGCACCGACATAAAATGTAGCCTATCTTGGAGCAAGCGTTGTCACCGTCATTTTGACGCCAATATTTTTTAAATCGGTTTGGTATTTCCTGAGATTGTCTAGAAATCATCATTAAGAACATTTTTTAGAACGCTTTTTGTGCATTTTCACCCCTTTTAAATTTCGAATTGCTTAAGAACTGTTCTTAGACATTATTTATAATAAGTAGCTAAAATTTCAAATTTCTTATTTCTAGTCCCTTCAGTAACGCAAAAATCGTATTTTTAAAACGTTTTTTGCTCCTGCACCCCTTTGGGGTAGTGGAACTGACATAAAATATTGCCTATGTTCTAAGTTGGGCTAACACCATCATTTTGATACTATTACTTTTGAAATCGGTTCGGTAGCTCCAGAGATTACCTCTAACATACAAACAATTTTTAATTCTTTAATATATTGGTATAGGAATTTTTGAAATATGAAAAGATATCCCGGAAATTAGAATGAGACTAATGTAATTAATGTAGTTTATAAATTTAAAATTCCACGCATTCGTATCCTTTTACTCGGAATACGGTTTAAATTCATGGGTTAACAAGTGTATATAAGTTAATTTTAATAACCAGTAGATTGGAGTATGAAATAGTTGTCTGAACGAAGCGAAGGCTAATACTCAGCGAAATATTACTGTCCGGACACTTTACTACTACGATGGATATTAACGCCATGTCCTACTAAAAAAAAAACCCTAATAAAACCTTTCGTCAAGCATAACTGAAAAAATATTTGTCGGATTTCGTTTCTGATTCCACAAGAAGGTACCTATGACGGTCGCCTACTGAATGCACCTACTATGAAAAATATGTTCCAAACCGTTTAAAAATTATATAGAAAAAACTCTTAAAAAAGCACAATTTATCTGCATACGTCACAGAAATTTTGTGTGCGTCACTTTCACCGGTTGACGTTTTCGTAGACAACTGGTTTGAACACATGGAGCAAATAAAAAAAAAATACGCACACAGTAATATTGAATAGATCAGTTTCAACCCGTGATCACAAACCTTGCAACAACCCGTGGCAACCAGTACTGGTGGGCAAACAAATAATAATACAGTATTCCGTACCACGGTGACCGTTTTTAGCCTGTTGTATAAAATCTGGCATGTTGTATGACATACAATTGTGGGTGATTAAAACAAAGACATGAGAATAAACACACATACTACAATATACATTAAAACACACATTCACACATAAATAACGCCTGCATTCAACAGTTAAAGGTATATATAAATATTTTACAGACATACATACAATAAATACAATAAACCCAACTGGAGTGAAAAATTAGCCAGAGCGAGGAATCGAACCCGGGACCACTGCATTCCAGGCAGTCGCTCTAACCACTGAGCTACTCCGGCCGATGCCTGAGTCTGCAATTTCTCACTAATAAACCATGTTGTGAAGTCACCAGCCATCTGTACGACAGCCTTGGGCATTGGATGACCGGACAACGATGAATAGATTTTACTATTACATCAATCTACGATAATTATAATCAGGCATCGGCCGGAGTAGCTCAGTGGTTAGAGCAGCAGTGTTGTATACTGTGGTCCCGTATTCGATTCCTGGCTCTGGCTAATTTTTCACTCCAGTTGGGTTTATTGTATTTATTGTTTGTATGTCTGTAAAATATTTATATATACCTTTAACTGTTGAATGCAGGCGTTATTTATGTGTGTATGTGTGTTTTAATATATATTGTAGTATGAGTGTTTTATTATTATATTTCGTAGATCGATGTAATAGTAAAATCTATTCATCGTTGTCCGGTCATCCAAGGCTGTTGTAAATGGCTGGTGACTTCCCCAACATGGTTTATTAGTGAGAAATTGCAGACTCAGGCATCGGCCGGAGTAGCTCAGTGGTTAGAGCGACTGCCTGGAATGCAGTGGTCCCGGGTTCGATTCCTGGCTCTGGCTAATTTTTCACTCCAGTTGGGTTTATTGTATTTATTGTATGTATGTCTGTAAAATATTTATATATACCTTTAACTGTTGAATGCAGGCGTTATTTATGTGTGAATGTGTGTTTTAATGTATATTGTAGTATGTGTGTTTATTATTATATTTCGTAGATCGATGTAATAGTAAAATCTATTCATCGTTGTCCGGTCATCCAAGGCTGTTGTAAATGGCTGGTGACTTCCCCAACATGGTTTATTAGTGAGAAATTGCAGACTCAGGCATCGGCCGGAGTAGCTCAGTGGTTAGAGCGACTGCCTGGAATGCAGTGGTCCCGGGTTCGATTCCTGGCTCTGGCTAATTTTTCACTCCAGTTGGGTTTATTGTATTTATTGTATGTATGTCTGTAAAATATTTATATATACCTTTAACTGTTGAATGCAGGCGTTATTTATGTGTAAATGTGTGTTTTAATGTATATTGTAGTATGTGTGTTTATTATTATATTTCGTAGATCGATGTAATAGTAAAATCTATTCATCGTTGTCCGGTCATCCAAGGGTGTTGTAAATGGCTGGTGACTTCCCCAACATGGTTTATTAGTGAGAAATTGCAGACTCAGGCATCGGCCGGAGTAGCTCAGTGGTTAGAGCGACTGCCTGGAATGCAGTGGTCCCGGGTTCGATTCCTGGCTCTGGCTAATTTTTCACTCCAGTTGGGTTTATTGTATTTATTGTATGTATGTCTGTAAAATATTTATATATACCTTTAACTGTTGAATGCAGGCGTTATTTATGTGTGAATGTGTGTTTTAATGTATATTGTAGTATGTGTGTTTATTATTATATTTCGTAGATCGATGTAATAGTAAAATCTATTCATCGTTGTCCGGTCATCCAAGGCTGTTGTAAATGGCTGGTGACTTCCCCAACATGGTTTATTAGTGAGAAATTGCAGACTCAGGCATCGGCCGGAGTAGCTCAGTGGTTAGAGCGACTGCCTGGAATGCAGTGGTCCCGGGTTCGATTCCTGGCTCTGGCTAATTTTTCACTCCAGTTGGGTTTATTGTATTTATTGTATGTATGTCTGTAAAATATTTATATATACCTTTAACTGTTGAATGCAGGCGTTATTTATGTGTGAATGTGTGTTTTAATGTATATTGTAGTATGTGTGTTTATTATTATATTTCGTAGATCGATGTAATAGTAAAATCTATTCATCGTTGTCCGGTCATCCAAGGCTGTTGTAAATGGCTGGTGACTTCCCCAACATGGTTTATTAGTGAGAAATTGCAGACTCAGGCATCGGCCGGAGTAGCTCAGTGGTTAGAGCGACTGCCTGGAATGCAGTGGTCCCGGGTTCGATTCCTGGCTCTGGCTAATTTTTCACTCCAGTTGGGTTTATTGTATTTATTGTATGTATGTCTGTAAAATATTTATATATACCTTTAACTGTTGAATGCAGGCGTTATTTATGTGTGAATGTGTGTTTTAATGTATATTGTAGTATGTGTGTTTATTATTATATTTCGTAGATCGATGTAATAGTAAAATCTATTCATCGTTGTCCGGTCATCCAAGGCTGTTGTAAATGGCTGGTAACTTCCCCAACATGGTTTATTAGTGAGAAATTGCAGACTCAGGCATCGGCCGGAGTAGCTCAGTGGTTAGAGCGACTGCCTGGAATGCAGTGGTCCCGGGTTCGATTCCTGGCTCTGGCTAATTTTTCACTCCAGTTGGGTTTATTGTATTTATTGTATGTATGTCTGTAAAATATTTATATATACCTTTAACTGTTGAATGCAGGCGTTATTTATGTGTGAATGTGTGTTTTAATGTATATTGTAGTATGTGTGTTTATTATTGTATTTCGTAGATCGATGTAATAGTAAAATCTATTCATCGTTGTCCGGTCATCCAAGGCTGTTGTAAATGGCTGGTGACTTCCCCAACATGGTTTATTAGTGAGAAATTGCAGACTCAGGCATCGGCCGGAGTAGCTCAGTGGTTAGAGCGACTGCCTGGAATGCAGTGGTCCCGGGTTCGATTCCTGGCTCTGGCTAATTTTTCACTCCAGTTGGGTTTATTGTATTTATTGTATGTATGTCTGTAAAATATTTATATATACCTTTAAAAGACATGAGTGTTTATTGATCCGGGAGGTTAACTTTCTCTGGATCTCTGTCTGTCTATCATACAGCATGCAATTTTCTTGTAAAGGATGATATTATTATGCAGTAAAACCTCCATAACGGACACACCCGATTAGTGGACACCTCTATTTAGCGGGCATTTTTTCGATTACGAACGCTTAAATAACTGTACATTTTTTTTACTCTCAGTAGCGGACACCTCCAAATAGAGGACAAATTCTGCCCTCCCGAGGTGTTCGCTATTCAGAAGTTTTACTGGTAAAACCTCCATAGCGGACACACCCGATTAGCGGATACCACTATTCAGCGGACATTTTTTTCGATTACCAACACTTAAATAACTGTACATGTTTTACTCTCAGTAGCGGTCACCTCTAAATAGAGGACAAATTCTGCATTCTCGGGGTGTCCGCTATTCAGAGGTTTTACTGTATATAATAGTGATAATTATTTTACAGGGCCGCACAAAAGAATAAGAATATATGAAACGAATATAAACTAAATTCGGGATTGGTAGATCGCTGATGGTAATGTAATTTTAGGATGTTGTTACAATCATCCGCAGCATGTTTTTAGAGTTTCGTTCATCTAACGAAACCCTACCTGTCGCACTCCTTTGTCTGTCTGTTTGTCCGTCTGTCACAGAGCCCGTTCTCAGAAACTATATATGTCGGAGACTTGAAAATTTGCATACTTATAGCTGAATACCACACATCGAACGACAAATAATAAAATTTTGAAAAAGTCTAATATTTAACCCTCTGGGCTCTAACTTGTGTATTTTAAGCAATTTTTCTAACTCAGCCCCTAATTTAATTAAGTTGGAGACATGAAATTTTGCATACTTATAGCTGAACATCTCACATCAAACGACAAATAATAAAATTTTGAAAAAGGCTTAATATTTAACCCTTTGGGCTCTAACTTGTGTATTTATAGCAATTTTTCTAACTCAGCCCCTAATTAAGTTGGACACATGAAAGTTTGCATACTTATAGCTGAACACTTGCGATAACACGATAAATCATAAAATTTTGAAAAAGTCATATTTAACGCTCCGGTCTCTAACTTCTGTATTTTAAGCAATTTTTCTAACTCAGACCCTAATTAAGTTGAAGACATAACATTTTGCATACTTATAGCTGAACACCTCACATCAAACGACAAATAATAAAAATTTGAAAAAGTCTATTATTTAACCCTCGGGACTCTAACTTGTGTATTTTAAGCAATTTTTCTAACTCAGCCCCTAATTAAGTTGGAGACATGAAATTTCGAATACTTACAGCTGAAATCCTCACATCAAACGACAAATAATAAAAATTTGAAAAATGTCTGATATTTAACCCTCTGGGCTCTAACTTATATATTTTAAGCAATTTTTCTAACTCATCCCCTAACTAAGTTGGAGACTTGAAAGTTTGCATACTTATAGCATAACACTTGCGATAACACGACAAATAATAAAATTTTGAAAAAGGCTTAATATTTAACCCTTTGGGCTCTAACTTGTGTATTTATAGCAATTTTTCTAACTCAGCCCCAAATTAAGTTGGAGACATGACATTTTGCATACATATAGCTGATCACCTCACATCAAACGCAACTAATAAAATTTTGAAAAAGTCTATTATTTAACCCTCTGGGCTCTAAGTTGTGTATTTTAAGCAATTTTTCTAACTCAGCCCCTAGATAAGTTGGAGACATGACATTTTGCATACATATAGCTGAACACCTCACATCAAACGACAAATAATAAAATTTTGAAAAAGTCTATTATTTAACCCTCTGTGCTCTAACTTGTGTATTTTAAGCAATTTTTCTAACTCAGCCTCTAATTAAGTTGGAGACATGAAATTTTGCGTACTTATAGCTGAACACCTCACATCAAACAACAAATAATAAAATTTTGAAAAGTCTAATATTTAACCCTCTGGGCTCTAACTTGTGTATTTAAAGTAATTTTTCTAACTCAGCCCCTAATTATGTTGGAAACACAAAAATTTGCATACTTATAGCTGAACACCTCACATCAAACGACAAATAATAAAATTTTGAAAAAATCTAATATTTAACCTCTAATATTTTGTCGCGCGCAATTTTTAAATTTAAACTGCTTTGCAATACTATTTTTTGTTCATTTTTCATAATAAGTGTAATGTGACGTAATTTGTTCTATTTCAGATTTCTAACGCATGTTAAAGAATTTATTTTACAATATTCTTTCTCTTTTAAAATTCACATGTAAATATAGTTTTTATGGCGTAATTTTCAATAAGTGCCTGCTTTTTATACCTAATTATTTAATTCTAATTTGAAGGTTTTTTTCTGTTTATAATAGTGACGTGTAAATATATTTTTTTTTTAATTTGAAGCAAACATTATTGTTTGCGCTGTTTATACAGTTGGCAACAGTTTAAATTAATACCATTTTCTAAAATATGTAAAAACTATCTGTCAAAATGCTGAATATTTGAATTTAAAATAGAAATAAAACCTCACAAAATGAGTCAAATTAAAAAAAATTAATGAAATCTGCAGACCGGGATCTTCTATTGAATAAAATGATCTAAAACTGATTAAATTTCCATGTATAGATTTTGCTCTTATAATTTTTTTTTAATGGAACGATTTTGTCCAACTTTAGCTTTAAATATCTCTTAAAATAATTCTTCGATTTGAAAACTGTATTCATTAGTGTGTTGATCAAACATTTCGCTATAATACCACCGATTTTCATATATTTTTATGCAATAGTTTTCTTAATATTAACGAAGAAAGACCTCCGGTCACAAAAAATTCAAAACCAGCGGCGGCGGTGACAGCGTTAGTTACTTTTTATAGAATAGATATATATATATAAATGAAAACTTGTCTATCTGTCTGTTTGTAATTCTATAAAAAATCCACAATTTGGAAGCCAAAAATGTGAAGAGATACGTACATGTGTATTAAAACATGGCCGAGACAACTAAAGTAATCCGGAATCGAAATAACTTATAGTTAATATTTAATTAATAAAAAACAACCAATTTACCAGCAATTTCTTATCAAATTTAAACATTTTTCGTTATAGCAGTTGCCAACAATTAAAAAACGCAATAAAAATATTACTACAACAATTAATTTTCTACTGCAAGATTTCCACGTGAAAAATGAAAATGAAATAAATAGTTTGCCGAATTAAAAAAAAAAAAAATGGTGAATATTACGTCATAGCTTTTCTATTGCAAGAAGTTCAGATGAAATATGAAAATGAAATAAATGGTTTGACGAACTTAAATGAAAGTGAATATAACTTCATAACTTTTCTATTTCAATGTTTCCACGTGAAAGACGAAAATATTATGTCATATTGGAAATATAAAGGACATGGTGGATATAGTATAAGTCATATGAGTGTGAAAAATGTATTGAAGCATGATAAAAACCCGATTAGGGAAATATTGACGTATTTTAACATTATTGCTCTAATTATAAATTGAAAGAAGTTCATTTATAGCTATATTCTTTTGCGTCTGTTATATGCATTTATACATTTTTATATAGCGTTTTCATATGATTCATTCAACAACATTTCGACTGCTTTTTTTAATGTTTGTTTTGTGTTGTATGTTAAATTTTAAAATTGATTTTTCAGAACAAACATCCGTCAAATTCTGGGCAACGCCGGGCACTTTAGTTTGTAACAGATAAATGGCTTTTGTATCTGTACATCTAATGCTAATATTATAAAGCGTTATAATATTATAAAGTATATAATATTATTAATGCTTGTACGTTTGTGAGGTGTTATCTCTGAAACTACATAGCCAACTTAAAAAAAATGTTGGTGGCCATCTCTACTCCGAAAAAAAGACTATTTTATGTCAGTTCAAGAACCTACATCGCTGCAGGAGCAAAAAAGCTCTAAAATTGTGATTTCTGCGATATTGATTGGGTTAGAAACTTTAAATTTGGTGCGGTAGTTACTTTTAAGATGCAAATACTCGTAATGAACGCTTTCTAAAAGGTTCAATTTGACGGATAAACGTAAAAATTTCTAGAAAGGTTCTAAACTATGATTTATTTGGAATACTGAAATTTTTGGGATACTGTTGGGGTTAGAAACTAGAACTTTGGCATGGTAGTAATTAATAAGATGTAAATGTTCGTTGTAGAACGAATTCTAAAAAATAGAAAGACTAAACAAAGCGGAAAAAGATCTAAAGATGATCTAAGTAACGAAGAACATGGAACTGTTAGGAATATAAACATGAAAATCGACATGGCTGTATTTAACATGACGTAAATTCTCGCAATAGAACAATTTCTAAAAATGTCGCTATATAAAACAGTGCAGAAACAAAAAACTTTCAAAAAATTTCTATTTCTCTGTTACTTCTGAGCCCAAAATCTTGAAATTTTGCTTCGGGTTAGTTTTAAAATATACAATTGTCTCTATGAATGGTTTCTAAAAAATTTAAAATTTAAAAAGATGAAATTAACGGAAAGCGATCTCAATTACCATTAATTTGGAATTATTAGGTACAGCAACTTTAAATATTTCATAATGCTGCATTTCCTCCGCAAAACATGCGATTTAAATGCAACAAAACTGATAGATACCAACCTAGCATTAAATAAATTGTGTAAATATTGAATAAAGACCTGTATGAAACAGTGAGTAGGTTGCCCGAAAGTACTTGTTAAAGTGTTCCTTCTCTAGGCTTTTCTCTCTCTCGCCAAGGCCACTAACAGAGGGAAGTGCCGTTTTAAATGTGATATGAATTTTTTATCTGATTCATTTTTCTAGACATTTTATCATAAGTTCATATTCTCAATTATCATTAGTAGATTTTTTATATATAAACTTATTCTGGTGAAATTTTGTAATCGTGTTCATATTGGCGTATGTTAGCTTGCATGATTTGCTGAATAAATATGTATGGATTTGTAAATTACTTATAATGACACTTTGACAGCTCAAAAGTTATGCAGACGATATATTCAGATCTTGTGTCATACTTTATGTTGTAATCATTGCCGATTTCTTTTATTTAACACATGCTAAATACAGCTCATCTTGTGCAGAATATGTTTGAAAACAAAACAATACAGCGTATGTAGTGGCCAGCATACACTCATCATTTAAATCCGATCGAGCATATCTAAAACACACTCTAACGAAGCATTGCATGCCACTTTTGATGTATTCGGTTCTTTGACACTATATTAGATTTTGAGAAGAGTATTCCTTAAATGTTATCGACAACCTCATTGCATCCGTGGAAAACATATATTGTACAATATCAACTATTCCGGGGGAGAACACACCATATAAAGTATAGTCCATTCTTTTTAAACATAATATATTTGTCATTTAAAGTTACTCAAATTTGTGCGGAGCGTCTGATTATGCTCTTGACATCATTTTATACAGTTAAAATTCCGATATAAGAAAATTAGTGTTTCATTTTCTATTTTACTTTTAATATATTGCGTACTTTCAATTTTATATCCATGCATGGCTGTCTTGAATGGTTTGATTTCCCATTTTTTAAACAGTGTATACGAATTTATATGTAAGATTTTGTAATTCTACGATTCGTTTATTTTCATCATTTCAATTTTTCGCAGTATATGGACAATTAAAGATAACATCTCATTTTCTTTGCTTCCACATGTTATTATTAAATCTATGTTCTCAGTAATATCGCTCAGACTAATCCCTCTGAGGGAAGTCCTAGTTTTTAAAGTCAGATACACAGATTAAGTGTTAACTAGCCTCTAACCGTTAAGCAAAAGTAATCAAAAATGTACTTTGTCTTTGGACAACTGTCTAGTGTTTACTTGTTGCGACTTCGTTTTGCAAAGCAAAAAAATATTATTGTTATTATTATTGTATATAGCAGATTTTAAAAATGATGACGAAAATTATGATGTAGATGACAAATCATTCTTACTTAAATACTATTGATATTGGTTTTAATAACATTGCTGTACACTATATATTATTCTATTTCATAGAGAGAATATTTTATTAAATTGTGTATTTCCATAAGTTTTTTTTTTTTTTTTTTTTTTTTTTTTTTTTTTTTTTTTTCATTCCAATTTTAGTATTTGTATATTTTAAAATAATTTCAAATCAATACTCCTGCTTTAAAAATTATATACATATATTTGTTTTTGAGAAAAATATATTAAAAGTACAAACAGTTCCAAAAAGTCCTTATAATATACAGCTGATAACAAACATCCCCAGGGCAATTTTCTGTTAGAATTTCAAAAGTTCCGAGAAACGCATACGTATTTAAAATTAGGAAATATTTTCGGAAAGTGCAATAAAATACTCACTTTACGATATGGCACAAAAGCTATTATTTTACTACTCGTTTATGAGGAGACTTTTAAGGTTCGTTATTCTTCTTCTTCAAAATATTCTTTTGGCTCAAATTTATAGACAATTTTATTTTAGGTAGATTTCGTATGAAATACTACCTATTGGGATCGTTCCTACGTTGGAATTTCTGAAATATTTGTGCAGATCTACACCGATCATGACCCCTAGAACCCAAAACGACCCTCAGTAAAAAACTTTATATATATCTATCTATATATATATATATATATATATCACTTTCTTCTGGACTCGATAACTTTCGTAATTCTGCACCAATCTCTTCCAAACTGATACATAAAATCAATGGGCATAAAATATCGGTCAAGTTCGTTAAAGGGCAAAATCGGACCAAGGGGATGGAAATAGGGAGGGGTTTTGTAAAAACAGAAAAAACACATGACTTCTTAATTTTTGTACATATCAAATATGTTTAAAGTTTTTCTTACTTCTAAAAATAGTACCAAAAATTTATGTATCACAGATTTTTGATAAATTTAAAAAATGGGCTCAAGGGGCGCAAAAATATGGTTTTTGGGAGAAAAAAATTCATAACTTCGTCAATTCTCAAGATATCAAATACAATTAATTTTATTATAAATCTCCTTAACATTGTCTACAACTTTTATATTCACAAGTTTTTGATAGGACCAATTCGTACCGCAAAAAATAATTAAAAACGATAACAAAAAGGGGGTATGAAAAAGAAAAAAATCCATAACTCCGTCAATTCAAAAGATATAAAATCCCCATGAATTTAACATATATCTTCTCAATATTGTCTAAAACATCTATATAGACAAGTTTTGGATAGGACCAATTCTTACAGCAAAAACAAATTAAAAATACATAGCAGTTGAAGAAAAAAATCATCTTACTAAGGGTGGATTCAAATCCAAACTGCTTATTTTCTGACTCATTTTGCAATTCATTTTTGCTCTCAAACGCATTTAATTGGTATATTCGCTTATTCAGAAACTATATAATGTACCGTAATGATCGATTTTTTGATAGAGGCAGAATATATTTCAAAAAATGATGTCAAATTGGGCATTTTGAACGGAATTTCCCGTTGCGATTGTGTTAGAAACGAAAAATATTGTCCTTCTGAGAAAATAATTGTTTATATATCAAGTTTTAATTAATTGAACAAAAAATTAAAAAAAAAACAGGTCGCTTATAAATCTCTTGAAAAATCATATCAGCAAGTTTCTTATTTTTTCTGTTAAAAATGAATCTGAAAATGTGCCAAAATTTTCGAGTTGTTGAGCATGGAAAAGTATTTTTTTGAATACCTCCTTACATGATTCTGATAAAACCAGTTTTTATATAAAAATGAAATAAAAACTCGTCAAAAGCAGCCAAATAAAATTGTTAAAGCGGATTTATCTCTAATCTTGATTTAGTTTTTGTTTGTGAAATTAGTATATTTGACTTCGAAATCTACCTCTGCCTGTAGGCCGATTCAGGGATTTTTTGAACTTTTCCTGTAAATGTGCCGCATTGAAATCAATATTGAAATAACGAAGTAAAAATCATAATGGGAATTTACAAATATAAATAATATAAATGATCTAAAAAAAATAAAATAAAATAAAATAAAAATTCAAACAATTAAGAATTCCATGTAAGGCTGACCAGATATTACGTTATATTTATCTTTAATTAATTTTTAATAAGAAAATTTATAAAGATATATTTTTTAATAAGTTCCAACATACAATTCCGAGCCGTTCAAGTTTTTTTCCTTTATATTACAATGTAAATTAAAAAGTGCTATACAGATAACTTCGTATACATAATGTGGTGATTCTTTCTGAAAAAGCAGAAAATGATTTTTGAGCATTTCATGGCCAGTTTTATTAGTCCCCGGAATGCTATTTCTTTCTTCCAGCTTATTTTGTCTCCAAAAAATGACGTTACCTTACAGACGCTAGCCGTAAAACAAAACATTACGATTAAATACTCTTTAGCAATTTTTAAAACTTCTAAGCATCGCACATTTTCAACTTTCATACCGTCGTATTGGGGAGAAATGTTCTTTTAAATGCATTTTGTTTGAAAACTGTATCTCTATTATTTTTGAGATATAATTTTTTTTTTATAGTTTTTAGCGACATTTGTTTGATTTTGGCAACTCAAGTACTCCATTTCTGTAGAAAGTAAAGAAGGAATAGTTGAAAAATAGCAATTATATCTTTTTGTTGCCACTTTCTCATAAAAACTGAAAAAAAAGTAATTAAAATACGTGCTATTTTGAAAAAAAATATTAATGAATTGCTTTCTTTTTGCTGCATTTGTGTATTATTCTGAGATAGTGACGTCCTACCAATACTTTATTGCAGATGTTTGATTGGATCGTAAATCAGGAATTTTTCAGCGGATTCGGTTGGTTGGTTGGTTGGTTGTATTTATGACGGCCAATTATCTGCAAGAGGGATATAGGCCCATGGGGGAGTGCCCTTCGTGGGGGTCTTTCTAAGGGAACATAACCTATATTAACGCTTGGAAATCCAAGGTTCGAAGAAAACCATGAAAACTCCGAACGATTAGGCCGACGGGCGCGATTGGGATCGAAACCAGCACCTCCAGTCTACCAGCTTCGAGAGCAGAACCTCTCAGCCACTGGTGGGGCTCAGCGGATTCGGATGACGTCGTTTTATATAAAATAAAATCGCGTGTTTTAAGTCTTAAAACTGAGCTACAGTAGAGTTCCGATGATCCGAGTTACCCTTAACCGAGTGTCCGCTTTCACTGAGTTATTTTATTTTGATGGACTGATGGCTTCTATTATTATGAAGCAGCCATTATAAATGAAGTGTTAGGTGAAGATGAAAGAGCATAGAAAATTTCCATAATTTAAAAAAAAAATGGCCATAATTTTTTTTTCAAAGAAAAATTATGGCAATTTTTTTCCCCATTCTGACCAGAAAATCAGAGGTCAAACTTTTTACGACAGCTCTTTCATCTTCACCTAACACTTCATTCATAATGGCTGTTTCATAATAATAGAAGCCATCAGTCCATCAAAAGAAAATGAAATAATGGAAATGTCGTGGGCGATACTAAATTCTGAAAAACCAGAATTCCTGTTCTCCAGTATATATATTTTTTTATGTTTTAAATCGAAAATTTCAATTTGGCTGTATTGACAAATTTCATTTTTTCTAAACAAACTGCTAATGACATACATATTTGTACTTGATTAAATGTTGTAAGGATCCAAAATTTCTTATATATATTAAAACAGTCCGGATATAATGGAAGATAATGGGAACTAATGCAACAAATATAACAAATGAAACTAAATTACTGTTACATAATAGCCTAATAATCTCAATATATAAATGTCACGAATAATTTTATTATTCTCAACGTTCTACAAAGTATAAAAAAATACATATTTCCCACTGTACTTTGCCTAGGATACTCGTGAAATATTCTATGAGTATAAAGGAAACACCAGGCCCTTGGAAGAGAAAGGGTGAATCCCGAAATTGGGGTGTTGGGAAATCAAGCTTAATGTTTTGCAAGTAGTTCAAGATAGCAAGAGTGAATCTTTATTTTAATCACTAATGATTCAAAAACCAGATTGAAATAGTACGTATTGAAATTGAATGTTTTATTTTTAATGTATTCCTTGTCATTATTTGATTAAATTATATTTGATAATTTTTTGGATGATTTTTGTTTTATTTCTACTTTTATTTATTTTGATTAAGTATACGTCATTATTAACCAAGTAGGTTTTTAAATCATTTATTGAGTTATTTTATTTATTTATTCTTCTTATAAGTCTGAAATTTTGTTATAATTTCAAATTTTTGACATTAATGAAAGAAAAAAAAAGACTCAGAACACTTAAAAATTTTATTTAAAAAATCGGTACCTTCCTAAGTGGCGAAACACTCGAAAAAGCTCATTAAAAAATCCCAAGAAATTTATGCAAAATGAACAAATACTATAGGTAATGAAAAACAAAATAGTTCAATCATAATGCATATTATTATAACCTTCATAAATCTCAATATTAGCGGATATTCTTGTTGTCCCGGAAGGGCTTCTTCTAATTCAGGTTTGTATGGCAGTGGTACAAAATCGAAGAGATCTTGGACGTCATTCTGTTTTTCATCAGTCAGTTTGAGTAGTGGAAGCTATGTCACAGGAAATTCTGTAGATATGAAGTTAAAAAGCCTTTGATTGTAAACTCTGCTCTTTGTTTTATATAGTTGAACGTCTTTACGTATTTTTGTGTGATAAAACTGCTGTATCTTGAATCCAACATTGTATTCATACGAAATTTCCAAAAAAATTCCATCCTTGAACTTGGCTACACTTAGTTTGTTTTTCGTTGCCATGGTCTGCAGGACATAAAAATATTTTAACATTTTCTGCTTCACTTCAACAACATGAAACTGGTCCTTACGTCTGCTTTTTTCAATGAAATGGATGTAATGTTTCTTTGAAAATACCTCAGTGTCCTTACTTTTAATTTGTACAAAATCTCGGTCACAACCCATTTCAGAATATCCTGGTATCAATAAAACATGTTTAATAATTTCAAAGCTGCCTGAATGAATGATCCGCAAGAGGGGCGGAACAATGTTTAAATTTTTGTATCGGCCGCCATAATTATCATTGAAAATTATGGCGGTCTTGACATATTCGTTAATAAAGTTTCTGAAATAATAACTGAGAAAGCTAGCGATTTCACTTGACCCTCGTTTTGCAGTTGTCTCATCCCAAACATACATAGTGGCTTTTCCGTTTTTTTTTTTATGTTGTGAATCCCAAAATTGTATGTCTACATTTTCCATTTATAATACTGGGAATTGCATGTTAGTTTTGGTGTCGGTAGGGCTTGTTGTAAATCAATACAGATAACCTCAATACTTTCGTCTGTATTGCCTTTGTAAATTTTCATGATTGGCTGAGCTACATTTTTTCTTGTTAGGTGAGCGTTAAGTTCAGCCTCCAATAGTCACATTCGAGGGGAGCTCGATTCACATATTTACTCTTGGTCTATTTCAAGCTTGAGTTTTGCACAAGTGTTACACTCATATACAGTTGGGGGTTCAACACCTATATTATAATCATCACAAATACATGGTGATAATAACTTTTCAAGACAGGCGTTTCTCCAGAATTATACTCCTGAAGCCATTATCGGTAAGTTTCATAATATCCACTAATGGAAGAACCTGGTGGCAAGTATTTTCTGAAATGACTTTTAGCTCTGAAATGTGTCTTGAAACAGTGACGAGTGATTCAATATGATCGTTAACAAATTGGCCACGATCACCTTTGATTTTATTAATGGTGGTTTATTTCCTCTTTCGTCAAACTTCACTATCCCATAATGCGTCACTTTTGCCAAAACTGTACGCACACGTTTTTCACTTACACTGTGGAATGCTTGATGACAAATATCTACTTTTTCGCCATTAGCATAAACTGAACAGTGGATAAATCGAAGTTTACGACTGGGTCTATCTATAATCAGCAAATGTAGAGGATCCATCATCCCACTCCAACGAGTTTGAAAGATAAGCATTTTGGAGATAAAAATTACCAGTTATCCGAAAATTATGGAAATTACTTTGAATATTTTCGGTACCCAACTTGTCAAAACATGTCTTTGGGCAGTTACTTGTACAAGGTGGTCCGATGTTTCGTGCATAAACTTCTTGTCTCGTATTTCTTGATACATAAGTTTTCCCAGAATTCCATTTCTTTTTACAGCTGTTAGTCCTCCACTGCTCAGTATTCTTCTGTCTCTTTCGCGAAATTTCATGTTCGTCATTCAATATATTAAACTGAACTACGCAAAACGATACACTTAAAGTTCCGACAAGCGTCTGTGAGCACGTCATCATTAAAACTGAACTGAATAAAAATTAAGAGAAGAAAAGTCAGAAGTGGGAGATGGGTCGTACGACAGGATCAAACATGCACATTCCTGTTGCTCGTTCAAACGCACAGTCACGTGAAACGAACTTCCCTCAGGAAAAAAAAGAGGAATACGGGTGATTTCTAACGATAAACATGCAGAGAAGGGATTTCAGACCCAGTGTTCTCCCTTGATCCTCTAGAAAAAACAGATCACGAGTTTATTATAGAAGATGGTTCTACTCACTTTACCTCGACACTCTGAGAATACTAAGGAAGAACCAGGGTACAACAAATTACCTACGTTTTGCCTACAACTATCTGACGTGGAAAAAAACAAAATTAATCGATTTTTCGAGTTAACCCTTTCTCTTCCAAGCTCCTGGTATATAAATCTGCATTTATAATTGTCTGGAATGTAAAGAAGTTTCTACGCTAATATTGTAAATCCAGGTTAGATGCCCCATCCGGTTTAGTTGCCATATTTACTGTATTTAGCTATTGGATGCGTCTGCAACGTTGTACTAGCCTCAGTTATTACATAAAACCGTGACGAAGGTACAGGAATTTATTTCTTGAAATAAAATAAATGCGTATATTCATTAAAGATATGTACGCTTGGTTTTATGTATGCTCTTATGAGATAGAGACAAGTAGAAGTCGAAATATAACGTACTTAAAAAAGATATTTAAGTAATATTATTGAAAAATATATGAAGCTACGTTTTGGAGTAGGGTGCATCCATATGGCTCGCTATCTCCAGAATTACTGGCTGGGGTGTTTATTCCAAATTAAAAGGTCACTCATCCCACCTTGCATACGGGATATATGATTCATTTTGTGATTCGTAATCAGACATCCCATTTGTAACTATTAGATAACATTGATACTTGATTTTTTTAATTATTATTCTTCAAGATTCTGGATTAAAAAAATGTTTTTTTTTCTTTATTTTCTTTCATTATGGCACTTCCGTGGGATAATTCCACATCAAGTCAGGGGAAGGTGTTATTTGCGATAAATTCTCCATTTAAGCAATTGATTTGTTTCATTTCAGAAATTTGGATCAAAAGGTAAGAATTCCGTAAAATTTTTAAATGAAAAATAATTAAATGTTTTTGTATTTATTGCTATCCTCAGAAATTTTTAATTCACAACTTCCAAATGCTCCACAATGGGGCAAAATCCCAAAAAGCCGGCCAAAATATGAAAATGTCATTTAAATGCCACGAAATTTCGTACACAGGTGTTTTTCAGGATGTTGATTCCGATTCTAAAATTAAAATTTCAAAAAGGAAAATGGCGGATCCAATATGGCGGACTTAAAATTAAAATGCTTTGAAGATTATTCAATTTCCATGAAATTTGGTATACAGATGCTTTTGGGGAATTGAGTTATACATAAAGGGAAGGAGACATATAGTGTACTGTCTATCAGGTGCGAGTAAAGTAACTGAGGAAGATGTTACAAGATGGCGGCTGCTTTTTTTAAAATTTGATCTACAGTTTCTGATTAACGCTGGAGAAAAATTCTCCCCAGTAAAATTGAATAGAAAATTCTGTCTTATTTAAGCGTCTTATTTATGGAAACAGTTTTTCACAAACATGGTAAAAATTTCTATTTGTCCGTATTGGTGTCAGTTTTGCTGGGTAAAACAATTAGTTTGTTTTACTGGTTGTTACAATATAGCGGAAACGCTGGGACTGACTACTGCCAAAATAAACTCCCACCAGTAAAAATGAAAATATATTTCTGCCATTATTTATGACTGGAATTTTGCATTAATAAGGAGTTTAAATAACAAAAAAAAATCTATATACATTTACTGATGGAAGTTTCAACAGGGGTTATTCAGCCCCTGCGAAAGCGATCACAGTTGAAGCTTAAATATTATAAGGCTATGTGAGTTCCATTTATTAATAGTTCCATGTTTTGAGGATTCTAAGTACGATTCAAAAATTAAATTTAAAAAAAATGGTGGATTAAAAAAATAGATTTAATTAAAATATTTCGAAATTAATAAGTTTCGAGTCTAAACGTTACAAGGTATTTTCAAGGAAATAAATTATTTTTAATCGGAATTAAACGATTAATTTTTATTTCTGAAATACATTTAAGTACATTAATGAAAAATAAAATACTACAATTAATGCTTAATTTTTATATTTTTAAATTAAAACGAAAGGATATTCTAAAATTAATCTTCTGAATTATTTACAGTACACTAAGTAAACTCTTCAGAAGGGGAGGTGTCGAAATATTTTACAGACGTTTCTGTGACTCTAGGGGCAAGGAAATTAATGGCTTCTATGTTAATTTACATAAGCTTGAAATGAAGGAATCTGATAACATTAAAATCTGTAAACAAATCTTCCATTGTTTACGTCTTACTCCATTCTAGGGAGAAAAATCTTCTAGATACCTTTTGATCAATTTTTTGTATGATTCTCGAACGTCTTCCGACATTTGCCCAACAGGCAAAAATGAAGAAGATATTATTTCTGTGCAATGATTAAGTAGTTTGTTCACTGAAGTTTGAATATAAAACTAAGAATACAGTTCTACGAATTTACAAGCTGTTTGTAAGCAATAATCCACAAAATTGATTAAATGAATGCTAATAAATTATTTGTAATGTGACGTGGAATCGTTTCATCAAATCTTCGTCTATGCTCGTTATAAAAGCAGAAATAGTTGCGTGTTCAAAGAATCGACGAGCCTTATTGTCATCCTTTGTGCTTCGAAATCAGAGCTTTGGGTTATAGACGAGAAGACCTAATTGTAAATGAAATCCTTTTTATAAATTTTGTTTTGCAATTTTATTTTATTTTTTCTCGTCAGGAGGGCGCGCTTGCAATTCTTTTATAACCCGTTTGTATGCCAAATGCAAGTTGAACTCAAAACATCTTATACAGGCATGTAACGTGGACATCCTAATTGTAAATGGTTTTTATTCACTTTTAGTTGGAAAATGTCATCAATGTTATTAAACTGTTTGGAAGTTGCTTCACATAGTTACCAACGATGAGTTGACAAATTACTAGTAATGGCATTAAAAATTTTACAATTACTCATAGTTATAGCTAGTTTGTAATTAACACCTACTTATTTTCTATTAAGGATTGTTTTAAAAGGAATAAGTTTACTCTTCTGATCTGTAATATAATCCATTATCTCACAGTAGATTCCGTATGTTCGTGGGAAAAAATGGATTCTGATGGGTCTAAAAAATCGAGGAGCTGAAGATCTCGAATTTTACCAGATAACGATTTCTGGATTATTCGCAACACTTATGAGTTCTAGTGGCACCAGAGAAGTGAAAGAAAGCTATTTAAACATTATTTCTACCACCATCATCCCTAAATTATTGTTTAAAAATATTTTGAGCAGATGTACTATCGCATCCCCACTTGCAAATCAAATTCACATTGCTAATGTTCTCGGAAGTCAGATTCTTAATAATTTCCGTTTGCATTAATAAAATACGTTCAGCAGTATGATATAGAAAATATTGCAATTGACATGATAATTCTGCTAATCACAATAGAATAAACAAAATGATTAGCTATAAAGATACGAAAAATATATATTTCTATCGTATCGATGATACAGAATTATTTTCATTTATGAACTTATTACAGAATTATTTCCATAACAAATTCATTTATGCTTATGATTATAATACTTATTTGTAATACAACACATAATAATCTATCTCAAAACTAAGTAATCTAAAAATTTAGAAAATATTTGCCAGCTAAATTACTGTGAAAAGTAATAAATGTCATAGTTTTTGAAGAGAATAAAAAAGTGACATTTTTACATGTGGTTGCAAAAACCTGCACGAAATGCAGAATGGGAGTTTTTGGCAGCTGTTTTTTCATTATTCATTAGATAATTGTTCAGGCTATTATTTCCATTGTATGTCGTTGCGGAACACTATGGAACTTATAAACTTTTTGATGTTTCAAAGAAAAAATAGTTTATTTAAAAAAATATATATAAAAAATAATCATGAAATTATTAATTTTTAAATGATCAATATAATTTTTGCAAGACGGGCAAACTATTGGGTGAGTGCAAAAGTTCTACCCGTTTTGATGATATGTAGATGTCAAGTGGAGTACGGACGTTACAGCTTATGTTTCGAGGATAGGAAAGTGACCTATACCGCGTAAAGCAGTAGAATAGGCATAGACACAACATTTGTCAGAAAAACTCATGTTGAACGGGAAACAACATGGCAAGCAATAAAGACCACACTAGATATTCTTTACTGTACGAGAATGACAAAGCCGTTACAGCAGCAGCAGCTTGCCGCAGCATTTCTCAAGTGTATGGGGAGGATGCCAAGCATGATAGCACCTGCTTCCGATGGATTAGGAAGTTCCGGGACGGAGACAGGAGCTGTCAAAATCATTCCCGTTCTGGACGCCCGTCAGTGGTTACCGACGGGGATTTGGACACATCATAACAAATTCCTCACATCCAACAGTCGAAAAATTAGCGGAAACTTCCTCGGTACACAGAATAACAGTCGAAAGAATGATGCATGTGCTTAGCTTCATCAGCAAGCTCGATCAGTGGGTACCACACCATCTTACCGTAAAGCAAGGAGAAAAAAGGATCAGCATCTGTGTTTCTTTGCTCTCCTGGAATAGTAGGAAACCATTTTTGAACCAAATTATAACGGATGATGAGAAGAGGGTACTGTACCGTAATGTGAAGCGTCGAAGAACCATGTGCCGATGTTGCAGAGGGTACTCCACTGACCTAAACAGCAGGACTTCATCCCGAAAATGTTTTACTCAGTGTATGGCGGGATACCAAAGGAATAACTAAGTAGGAGGTCCTCGCACCAAACCAAACAATTAGTGCAGACCACTACTTCCAACAATTGGACATACTGTGACCAAAATTCACGTCTAAGCGGCCAGCACTCATCAATCGCCGAGGGGTTCTCTTTCATTTCGATCCACATGTTGCTTTAAGAACTTGGCAAAAATTACTGGACCTTAGTTGAAAGTTTTACCCAGACCTTGAGCCCAGATTTATCACATTTTTTTATCGTTACACAACGCCTTCGCTCGCCAAACTTTTCAATGATGTGGATATAATGAAAACGGCATTGCAACAGTATTTTGACTCTAAAACAGAGGGGTTTTATCGGCGTGGGATTCACTTACTTGCAGGCAGATGACAAGAGGTCATACATAATTATGGTGCATGCGTGAATTCATAGGTGCTTAACTTTTTGTGTTCTCCGTCTTTCTATTTTCACTGATAAATGGGCAGAACTTTTACACTCACCCAATAATTACACACTATCATCGTGTGAATCGCTTTTAAAGCATTAAAATCGAATGATATGGAAAAATACAGCACGTGTTTAGACGAACCTTTGGTTTGCTCTTTTTGTTCACCTCAGATGATAATCCTCCAAGCGTCACTTTTGAAATGATATAAGTCGTCAAGGCAAAACGAAAACCTTTTAATAAATATAGATTCTGACACTCAAACACTATTCTGTCCATCTGTATTGTCAAAATTTCCTAAATAGTAATTTTTCACCTTTTGACCAGCGTTTTAGGATTTTGCCCCACTGTGCGTTTCTTCTATTTATATCAGAATATGAACAGAAGAACTAAATGGAAATCTAAATTCAAAATTGAAATCTAAAATTCTTTATGTATATCATTCTCACAGAATTCGGAAAGAATAATAACTGGCATAATATTAGATATATAATTCCCATGTTTATTCATTTATTTAAATAGTATTCTTGTATTTTTGGCAAATCCCCCCCCCCCCTCTTTAATTTAAATTACATAAGTTAAACGTGCTTTAGAATATAAAAAAAAAATCATTATAAAACATAAATTCATTACAAAACATAAAAATCGTACGCATTTAATTTGACAATTTTAAACATGTTTCTCGAATTAATTGGTAAATTGAATATAGTTTCGTATAATCTTTCTCAGTTTAGATTAAACAAGATTAGCATTCATAAGAATTACGCCATTTGTTTGAAATTTTGTCTACTGCGTTATTGGGGAAAGGTGTTTCCAGAATTACTTTTTAGAGTGCAATGAATGTAAGAAGTGTGGGGGTTATCCTTCTTAGTTTAGTAGGACCCTTATTTTATGTTATCCTTCCTCACAGACCGTTGCTTCTTTCCATTTTAACAGTTTAACTTGTTATTTCCTTTTTAACTACAGATACTAGTGCAATTTTGTTTTGTTTGGATCCCTAGTACTATCATTAAAGGCTTTTGAATAGGTGGATTTTAACTATGACCCTTATTTTATGTTATTCTTCCTCACAAACCATTGCCTCTTTCCATTTTACCAGTTTAACCTGTAATTTCCAGTTTAACTACAGATACTAGTGTAAATAATGTTCTGTTTGGAGCCCTAGTACCATCATTAAAGCTTTTTGAAGTGAATTTTAACTAGAAAAGTATTGCACAAAAAGTTTATTACAAGAAAAAAAAGTGTGTGTCAATCGAGCATTTTATACATTTTTCGATGGAGCGTTAGACAGACAGCTCATAATAGTTATCCGACAATTTCTGTCATAGTGCCGAACTGTTAAACAAAATTTCATCCTTCATTAGGAGTAACCGATTTCCTTAAAATTTTATATACCACCTTTTTGGGGGAAAGGCAGTGTGTCGATTATTTGGAATGGCTACAAGAAACTTGAGATACGTACAATGAATAATATCAGTTGCAATATTTCCGTAAGAAAAAGAATGTAGGAAAATGTAAGCAAAAAATAAAGTTTCGATTTAAGATTATTTAATAATAATAATACAAAAAAAAAATCTGCAATCTTATGTAACTAGGATATTAAATCGAATGCAAACCAAGTTCTTCATCTATAAATGTTAGTTATCATACTCATGCTTTCTGTTCTTTAACGAATGGGGCACCTAATCCCGATCAATAAAAGAGTGTAACCCTGAGTACCGGGTTAAAAGGTCAAAATTATTTATAATGTTTTTTTTTTATATATAAAAATCTTATTTTATGAGTAATTTATATTACAGTAGTACCTTTCATCTCGTTATAGAAATTTTTGCAGGTTACATTCGTACTGCAAAATCATTAGTATAAAAATGGAAAATTAGAGTGGATTAAGTATTGCAACTATACCAAATTTACTCTAAATATACAATTTTTGTGTCAAAACTGTTAAATGAGTAAATAAAAATTAAAAGTGGCGATTAAATAACGAATATAAATGTAACGTCATAAATATATACATATATTTATTTTGGCGCTTATATTAATTATGTCTTTAGATTTACTGTTATCGTGAAATGTGCAAAAAATATTCTTTCTTCAAAATGTTAAGATTATATAGTTATATATGTCATCCAAAAGCTGTGTACAGTGCATGAAATCAATTTTAATTAGTATTATAAATATTACAAGAAAACAATCATTAAATTTGTTATTTGCGGGGGGTTTTTAAAGTGTGTTTACAGGATATATGTCTTTTAAATAGCAATTTAACATATAAATGCAGATATGCGGTCTCTGCGACTCTGTGTTGACTAAGCCTATTGGTTCATTCCTATTAAATACACTTTTCTCAAAATGCATTCAGTGCGAAAATTTCTCTGAAAATTTCTTATTGTTCATTTTACACATATCAACAATTTCATTCTAAGTATTAAATAAAAAAAAAAAAAAGATTTATTGTAACCGTAATTAAATGCGACTTCTAAGACCGACTTTTGCAGATAGGTTTTACTTTTTTGACCTCTGCATTTACTGTTTAAAGTAGAATTTAACAAAGTAAGTATTGCTATAATTATTTGGCTTAAAAGGAAATTAAGTCATGTTGTAAATTTCAACTAGCATATATACCGGGTGACCTAAAAAGGACTGACTGATTTTAAAATTCTATAACTTGCAAACGGTGACAGATGTTTAAAATATTCTTGCCTGAAAGATATGCATAAGGTCAAAACATATTTTACAGTGATTTTCGATTTTAGTTCGAATTATAAACAATACATGGTGCTGTAAACAATATGCGCTAAATACAGGCTCGCTTTTTTGGCCTCTCTCTTCTTCCATGCGGAAAAAGGAGGTTAAAATGTATTGAGTGGGTCCCGAAGTACCAAAATTCGAGCCTGAATTTAGAGCCTATTGATCGCAAAGCCATCTATTGTTTGTAATTTGAACTAAAATCGAAAATCACTGTAAAAGAACTTTTGATCTTATGCATAACCATCTTGCAAGAACTTTTTAAATATCTGTCACCATTTGCAAGTTATTGAATTTTAAAAGCAGTCAGTCCTTTTTAGGACACCCGGTATATTCTTTAAGAATGAAAATGATGTTTAAGAAGTCGTGAGATTCAACCCGCACTGAGGAAAAAAATATTAGGCTGGAGCGCTCGCCTATGGGAATTTTTTTTTTTTTCAGCTAAATCAAAATGGGGGGTGTGGGAAAGTCGCTCTACGATATCCTCATTCTGAATATAAAATATCTTCGAAAAATTTTAATATTAAATACTGTCCCAAGATCATTGGATATTGAGAAAAAAAACCCAAAAGGTTATGCATTTCCCCATTTGTTTCCTCAAATATACAAACTATTGATATTAATTTAATTGAAATGTAAGATAATCGAATTATTATTATTATTATTATTATATATTTATAGTAAAATTATATAATATTTATAGCAAATTCGCTTTTATTATATTAACACAACTACTATACTTTTTTAAATACATGAAACTTGGGTATTGTAATCTATATATATATATAAAAGTCGTTCTCTGTGTGTATGTCCTTTATACAAATTATCAATTGTTGACCAATTTGAACGAAACTTCATGTACATACGTTTTAAAACATGGAAAACATCCCTGTCTACATTAAAAAACTATCAGACCAATATTTATGACTTTTTTTAACCACCTTCCATAATTTAACATTATAGGAATATCTGCTTTGTTAATGTTATAATTCAATCGTTTCTTTCCTGTTGCCACACATCTAAAAAACTGCTCAATAATAAAAAAAATCTATATAGATAAAAGCCGTTCTCTGTGTATATGTCCTTTATACAAATCAGGAACTGTTGACCGATTTGCACGAAACTTCATGTGCATACGTTTTAAAACATGGAAAAGATCGCTCTCTATTAAAAAAAAAAAAAAAAAAAAAAAAAACATCAGACCAATATTTATGACTTTTTTTAACCACCTTCCATAATTTAACATTATGGGAATATCTGATTTGTTAATTTTATAATTCAATCGTTTCTTTCCTGTTGCCACGCATCTAAAAAACTGCTCAATAATAAAAAGATATATAACTTGAGTATTTTGTTTTATTAGCCAATAAAAATTAAGATTGTCTCACTATACTTTTGCTGTTTTTGAAATTGACGTCATGCAAAGAAGAAAATGCGCATTTTTTAACCATTTGGAAAAACGGTTATTGTCCTCGTCAGGGTAGGAAATCAAAAGCATATCTGAAGCTTTTTTTTTGGTTTAGTCCGCATTTTATTCGTTTTCCGATTGGTCTATACGGAAATCTGTATTTCCCTTTACTTTCAACAGAGATGGATACTTCTGTTTCCACTATGACAAAAAAGTAATAAAAACTACAAAAAAAAAAAAATAAATAAATAAATAAATAAAAATAAATACCACCTCAGAAACAAATTGAGATACAGCATTCAAACAAATTGCATTTAAGAGTAATTTTTTTTTTTCTATACGACGGTGTAAAAAGAAATATCGTGGGATGTTTTATGTCTTAAATTTTAGTCTTCGAAAAAATAATTTTCCAAATGGTCGTTGTAATTTCTTAAACGGCTTTTTTTTTTCATTATTTTCTGTAAAAACTTTAAGTAAGCATGTATTAAAATGAGTAGTACCTTAGTTGTGTGTTTCGGAAGTTAAAAAATCTATTTTAATGAAGTAGTTTCAATGTCAAGAAATAAATTTCGGAAAAAGATAATAATAAAAAAATCACTTGCTAGATATGACGTCAATGTCGTCAATATGACTTCAAACTCGTCCTAAAAACCGGCTGCTACAATTTATTTCCTACTTCTTCGTGATGCTCTATCTTTAATTATATCATTTAGATAACTGTTTTAATACCTGAAATGCAGTGATAACATTCTACGATTTATATCGAATACGGTTATATAAAATACGATTTTTCTATGATTTATATTTATATTAAATAGAAATTATAACTTAGCTACTATTTTTTAGGGTAAGCTATTTTCTTAAAAAAAAAAAAAAAAAAAAAAAAAAAAAAAAAAAGACTGGCATTACGATTAAACACGGCTGCGGATTTCGATTTTATGAATAGAAATATGAGTTTCCATAAAAAAAATTATCAGCAATGAATCTTTGTATACATGTGTTAAACATGCCTGATATACTAACCGTTAATAGAACATAAATAAAAATAGTTTTTAATTTGCAACACGAATATATTTTTAACCCTTAGTATATTTGTTAGATTTCTCAACAACTGGAGGGAAAAGTATTTTTAGTATTTTCGTTTTAGCAATCAGTTTCGTTTTAGCGATCACTTAATTGGAGTGGCACATTTCTCCCGATGCGGACAAATTCTCCAAACAAATCTCGAATTAAAGGAAATTTATGGAGGAATTTGATCTTCCATTTTAAAACAATATGTATATTTATCTCAAAATTCCTTCCGTATGGCTGAAAACAATACGATCAACTCTGCGCTATTATATTTTCAGTGTCAGACAAAATTTCGGCCTAATTTTTTAGTTGATGATTTACAGTAGGATTTGGTCTAAGAATGATAGAAGAATATATAATGTATTAAAACTATTCCTTAAAATTATCTAACATTTTGAAAGGCTAATCATTCGGAATTGGTTTCGCCTTATTATATAACATTTCAGCTAATTTTATGACAAAGCGTGTTCAGCAATATGTTATATACTAAAACTATTCCAGAAATATAGAGTGCAAATTAATAGTGCAAATTTCATCAAAATCTGTCCAGTAGAACTTTTAAAAAAGGCTAATATTTTATAATCGGGATCACATGAGTATTGAACTTTCTTCTATAATTTTATAACAAAGCGACGTAAAACTATATGTAATAATTTAAAAACATCCGTGTAAAATTATCTGGCAAACAATATAAGTTCGAATGAAATCCATTCAGAATATTTAAAAAGACTAATCTTTCATAATCGCGTTCCACATCATTATGGAATTTTTCCCCTATAACTATATAACTAATCAGCGTATAACAATGTTACGCACGAAAACCTTAACTGAAAAACTGATAGTGCAAGTTGAATTAAAATTATTTCAGAAGAACCCAAGTTATAAGCAACACGAATGAGATTCCCACACGAAAACAAACAAACACTGAAATTTTCCAATTTATTTATGTAAAATTACAGAAAAACAAACAAATACTGAATTATTTGCAATGTTTTTGAGCAATTAATTTAATCTTTTGTAACTGGGTTGCGGGTATATTTAAAAATATTCAAGCTTGAAAAGTATTATAAAAAATATATAAAATCTGAAAATTGAGATAAAATTTTCAAACAAATTACGCAAAGTGTTTTTTTTTTTTTTTTTTTTTTTTTTTTTTTTTTTTTTTCTGTTAGACGTTGAAATGATCGGATGCATGATGTTTAGAGATCAAATTGCAGTAAAAGCGTAATTTATGGTACTATTAGATTGTTGCCACCAACAATATGATGCTGGGCGTTACTCATAGATATGTCTTTTCTTCATAATATTGCATTAATAGCAAACGGATATATCTTTCTTAATTGGGTTGCAGGTATATTTAAAAATATCTCCGTGATTGAAAATTAATTTAAAAAGGATAAACAATCTGTAAATTGAGATAAACTTTTCAAAGAAATATTACTGAAAGTACTTTTTGTATTCTATTAGACGTTGGAATAACCAAATGTGCGATGTTTAAAGGTCAAATTGCAGTAATAGTTAAATTTATGGTTGGGTTAGTTTGTTGCCACCAAGGATATTTTGCTAGAGTTACTCTTAGCAATGTATTTACTTTATATCAGGTTGAGCAAAAAGTTCTGGGAAAATTTTAATCTAATAGTTACCAGAATTTGTATTGTATATGATGGTCGTGCCATCAATGCCGAGCTCTATTGTCAGCAGTTGCATCGCGTCTGCGATAAATTGTTGCTGAAGTATCCAAGATTGGTCAGCCGAAAGCGCGTTTTTTTTTCAGCAGGACAAAACCAAACCGGACGTGACCCAGAGAACCAAGGACAAGTTTGCACTGTTGGACAGCGTCGAAATTTTCCCCTACCCCGCCTACAGTCGAACCGAGGCTCCACCCGATTATGGCCTCTTTCTATCAATGCAACAAGTTTTCAAGGGCCATCGATCCTTTAATGAAGTTGAAGAAGCATGTCAACAGTTTTTCGATTCCAAGGAGCCGCCATGGTACTTCCAGCAAATCCGGAATCTGGCAGAACAGTGGCAGAAAGTCGTGTACTATGATGGACTCTACTTTGAAGAATAGTCCTTGCTGCTTTTGTTGTTAATTTGCGCATACCAACGCAACTGTCAAATTTGTCCCAAAAATTTGCTCAACCTAGTAATATTACATTAAGAGCAAACAGGTATATCTTTCGTAATTGGACTGCATGTAGGGATGAGATTTCCGCGTTTTTGCACACCGGTATATTCTTAGAGAAAATTTAGACAAATTTGTAGAAAATGATCATATCTGTATTCAGGAGTTAAAAATACATACGAAACGATACCCCATTCGACCTACTTTTTAAAAAATGTATTTTTCTCTTCCCATTGTTCGAAAATTCTTTCTTCCCCCCCCCCCCCCCCAACCCAAAGTAAAACAACTTTACTTATGGGGACTCATCGTATATTCATTTCTACTGCCGAAACGAAGTTCTTCCCGAATTTTGGTGAATGGCCATCAATTGTTAAAAAAAAAAAAAAAAAAAAAAAAAAAAAAGGGGAATTTAACAAATTACAACGACCACTTGGAAAATGATTTTTCAAAGACTAACATTTAAGACATGAAAAATCGCACGGAGTTCATCATACATTACGTACGCAATGAATTAAACATTAATAGTGTTATTACACGTAAAAATTGCGAGCGACAAAAATCGGCTGCGACTCGTCAGATTTCCTGAAAGTAAATAACAATGATTACTAGTGTCGTTAAAAATTAATAGATATATGCGGCGATTAAATACATTTGTATTTAAATTTCTATGATACCTTTTTTTTCTATCATTTATTAGGTAATTCTTACTGAATTAGTTCAAATGTTTCTTTCATAAAAATTAAACATTCGTGCTATACTGCAAAGTAAAACATAACTATTGTACAATTCAGTATCAAATTGGATTACACTAATTTAAAACTTAGAAATATGTTTCTCAAACTTTAAACAAAGATTTATTTTCACTGCTTTACCGAAAATTTCGGCTAATTTTCAATTGTTTAGCAAATACATTCCATTGCAGTGAAATCCGCATACACGGATCATATATTTCTGCTTAGTCTATATGCTGTTTTCTTTTCTTTTCTTTTTTTAGAAACTTATGTATTATCCACATGAAACTTACGTATTATCCAAGCATTTAATTGGCTGTTCGGGAAAAGGCTTTTCCATCGTCCAAGAAATCTGACGACCCATTTTAAATGAAATTTCATTCTTAAAACTTCTAAACATCCCACAATATTACTTTTTACACAGTCGTATAGAGAAAAAAAATGTACTTTTAAGTGCAATTTGTTTGAAGGCTGTACCTCAATTTGTTTCCGAGGTTGTTTTTTTTTGTTGTTTTTTTTTCACTTGTAGTTTTTATTATTTTTTTTTGTCATAGTGGCAACAGAAGTATCCATCTGTGTTGAAAGTAAAGGTATATACAGGTTACTGTATAGACTAATCAGAAAACGATTAAAATGCGGATTAAACCAATAAAAAGCTTCAGATATGCTTTTGATTTCCTACCCTGACGAGGACAATAACCATTTTCCCAAATGGTTAAAAAAAAAAAAAAAAAAAAAAAAAAATCCATTCTACCTGAACCTGAATTTAAGCGAAAGGCCACCATTTGTTAAAAAAAAAAAAACCCCACTATTTTACTTGTAATATATAACTTTACTCGATATATTCCTATTAATCAATGTAGACATAACATAAATTCAACATCTCGTGTGTATACAAAAATAATCAGAAAATAATGAGTTAATGTGTTTCGGGACACAAAAATATCCAAATTTTCTAAAAAACTTTTATTGCATTAACACTTGCCCTGTGATTTTCTGCTTAAAATGACGTTTAAATCGCCCATCTTCGTCCGCAGCCCTTTATTCTTCCACTTATTCCGACTCTTTTGCGGAAGCAAGTTTCATAGGTCCCCAGCCACGTCCCGAATAAGAGACTCTCTAGCAAAAGCCAGGATTGAAAAAAAAATCAAAAATTGAAACCGGACAAATTTAAAAGGGAAATTACACAAATTAAATACACCGAAACGCGGGAAGGGTTGGGCTCGTGGCGATGAAGCTACAGAACGACTCCTAGCTACTTCGAGCCCATTATTAGTCTCACCGGTGGTTGGGGGCGGGCGAGGGGGTCAACCGCCGCGGCGAGCGGCCCATCTTCGTCCGCAGCACTTTATTCTTCTACTCTAGTCCGACTTTTTTGCGGAAGCAAGATACGCAGGTCCCCAGTGACGCCCCGAGTATAAGACTCTCTAGAGAAAGCGAAGTTGAAAAGGTGGTGGGGGGCGGGCGAGGGGGTCAACCGCCGCGGCGAGCGGCCCATCTTCGTCCGCAGCACTTTATTCTTCTACTCTAGTCCGACTCTTTTGCGGAAGCAAGATACGCAGGTCCCCAGCCAGATACCCCAGATACGCAGGTCCCGAGTATAAGACTCTCTAGCGAAAGCGAAGTTGAAAAAAAAAAATCAGAAATTGAAACTGGAAAAATTTAAAAAGGAAATTACACAAATAAAAGACACCGAAAAGCGGGAAGGGTTGGGCACGGGGCGATGAAGCTACCGAACGACTCCTAGCTACTTCTAGCTTATTATTAGTCTCGGTAGCCGGTTGGGGAGGGCGAGTGGGTCAACCGCTGCGGCGAGCGACCCATCCTCGTCCGCAGCCCTTTATTACTCCACTTATTCCGACTCCTTTGCGGAAGCAAGTTTCATAGGTCCCCAGCCACGTCCCGAGTAAGAGACACTCTAGCAAAAGCCAGGATTGAAAAAAAAATCAAAAATTGAAACCGGACAAATTTAAAAGGGAAATTACACAAATTAAATACACCGAAACGCGGGAAGGGTTGGGCTCGGGGCGATGAAGCTACCGAACGACTCCTAGCTACTTCGAGCCCATTATTAGTCTCGGTCGGTGGTCGGTGGAGGGCGGGTGGGACAACCGCCGCGGCGAGCGGCCCATCTTCGTCCGCAGCCCTTTATTCTTCCACTTATTCCGACTCTTTTGCGGAAGCAAGTTTCATAGGTCCCCAGCCACGTCCCGAGAAAGAGACTCTCTAGCAAAAGTCAGGATAAAAAAAATCAAAAATTGAAACCGGACAAATTTAAAAGGGAAATTACACAAATTAAATACACCGAAACGCGGGAAGGGTTGGGCTCGTGGCGATGAAGCTACCGAACGACTCCTAGCTACTTCGAGCCCATTATTAGTCTATCTTAATTAGAAACTAGTTGGATGTGCCAATCCCAAAACTTTCTTCTATCTTATACATCTTAATATTTCAAAACCTAGTTACACATGTTAATAGTTCAATATTATTAGTTCAATACTAGACCAATTTTGATTTTCATCTTAAATTTCTATTCAAGTCAATTAAACGGACTAAAAACGAGTTAATCTATATCATGATATTTGTTAAAATTATTAATTTTTCCTTATTCTGTCGTTATCAGCTGTTTGCGAATAGCCGGCATAGCAGGAAGCGAGTTCCCGCCGCTGCATGAGCCGCCCATGCACAATAGAACTACGAAAAATCAAGAAAAGTATACAAAAATCGCTAGCACGGAGCCCCTTTACCGCGCAATATTTCCAAATTCAAGGAGAACCTGTTGGCCAAAGCCAAAAACAAGCACAAACATTTTGGTTCAATTGTATGCATAATTTTATACGCTGTTCGATAGTACAATAATGAAAATGGCACAGCGATCGCAATTATAGTGCCCCCTTCCGGCAGAATTTTTCCAAATTCAGGGAGGACCTTCGTGACATGACCAAAAATAAACACATAAAATTTGGTTCAATTCTATCCATAACTTCATACACTTTTCGGCGGTACAATATTCAAAATGGCACACAAATTGTACAAAAATCGCTATTACAGCGCCCTCTACGAGCGATTTTTTTACAAATTAAAGGAGGACCTCCTTGCCCTAGCCAAGAACTTAAATTTTTTTTAGGTTCAATTCTATGCATAACTTCATACACTTTTCGATGGTGCAATATTCAAAATCGCACAAAAGTCGCTATTACAGCGCCCCCTACCGGCGAATTTTTTCCAAATTTAGGGAGGACCTGCTTGCCATAGCCAAAAACTTAAAATAAAAAATTGGTTCAATTCTATGCATAACTTCACAGTTTTTTTCGATGGTACAATATTCAAAATCGCACAAATTCGCTATTACAGCGCCCCCTACCGGCGAATTTTTTTCCAAATTCAGGGAGGACCTACTTGCAATAGCCAAAAACTTAAAATAAAAATTTGGTTCAATTCTATGCATAACTCCATACACTTTTGGATGGTACAATATTCAAAATCGCACACAAATTATTATATCAGCGCCCCCTACCGGCGAATTTTTTCCAAATTCCGGGAGGACCTGCTTGCCATAGCCAAAAACTTATAACATAATTTTAGTTTAATTCTATACATAACTTCATACACTTTTTGATGGTACAATGGCGACAGACAGACGGACAGACGGACGGACGGACAGACGGATAGACGGACACACAGACAGACAGACATTTTCTATAAACATGTTTTTTGGAATCTCTGACCCCTAAAACATGCAAATCCGTCGAAAACCGGAAGTCGAAAAAAATTTTGATTACAATACTTTCTTCTATTGAAGATAGAAGAAAGTAAAAAGAAATATTAAATTTTTCGTTTCAGTTTGATTTCAAAATCTAGGTTTAAAGCAATGATTGTCATGAAAACGATTTCTTGTGAAAAAGAATTTTTCCTCATGATGGCTTTTATCAACATTTTTCGCATTTATATTGTTACAACCGTTAAAGATAAATGGTTCAAACTTGAAATATGTCTTTTTCAATATTTTTACCTTAATTTTGATTCAGCAAATTAGAAAAAAAAAATTCCTTTTGAAAATATGATTTTTTTCTTAGAAAGTTACATTGTCTTTTTATTCTTCCTTTTTTTTAAATTAGTATTTTTTTAAATGCTCAATCGAAATTAAAACTTATACTTTTCTGTTTGTTTAAATGAAAAAAAAAATTGAAATCTTACAAATAATATTTCGATTTATAACGATTTTAAATTTCCCCACTTTTTTAATGAATTTTAAAATTTATTTTTTTCAATATATGAGAAGTTTTATCATGTGATTTTGTTTACAAATGACATGGTTAACCATCACAAAAAATTCAAAATTTTAACTCAATAAATAAACATTATTTTAAATTGTGTCCCGGACCCCCTTAACGCAAATACATAATAAATTAAACTAAAGTACTCTTACATTATGTACTACAATGATCTCTGTACGAATGCAATGAATAATTTATATACAACGTTCTACAAACTCCCAAAATAAAAGACATTTAATTGAATGTGCACTGCGTTTTGCAATGGATATTCATGAAATAATTATATGTATAAATTGCAAGTACATAAATGTGAATTAAGAATTGAATGAAATGTAAATAAATTTGCTACGTTGACAATTATAACATTTATTAGCAAAATTTGTTAAATGAGTAAATAAAAGTTAAAACATGCTCCTATGTAAAAAATATAAATTCACCGCCATAACAAAAAATAAATAAAAATAAAAATAAAAATAAAAAAATGCTGATCTTCTCATTTATATTAATTACGTATTTAGACAAAGAGAGTTGGACAAATATATGAAAAATATATTTTCTGAAATATGTTAAATGTATATAATATGAAAACTGAAGCAAAATCTCTATTCAGTAAATGAAATATATTTTAATCTTTAGGAGAAATAAGACAATAAAGCTTTTATTACATTTTGTCTTTATTGTTTGTGTGTTTTAAATAACAATTAAACTTATATTTTCGGACGCTCGGTCTGTGAGACTGTGTTGTCATGATTACACCTACTTATATTTTATGATGATATTTACTGTTTTGGAAATAGCATCTTTTCGAAAATTTCCCTAAAAATAGATTATTTGATTTTGTCGAAATTTAAGTTTCATTATATACATCTCTAGAATTACATTCTAATCGATACTAATATTATAAAAACGCAACGTTTGTGTGTTTGTTTATTTGCAGGGATAATTTCCGTTACTACCGAACCGATTTAAAAAGAAATTGTAGCAAATTGATGATGACTGTCCCTGTTTCAAAATAGGATTTATTTTCTTTATTTTTTGTCGGTACACAGCCCTTAAGTGGGTGCAGTATAAAAACGCATTCTGAATATGCGATTTTTGTGTTACTGAAGGCCCTAGAAAATGAAAATTTGGCACGGTAGTTACTTATAACATGTAAATGCTGTGTAAGAGCACTCCCTAAAAAATTTGAAATTTGAAAGTTGTGAAAATTCAGAAAAAGCACTAAAATTTCTATGCAATATCAGAAAATACCAAATAGTTGCAAATTCATGGTGCCAATCATTATTGCAACGTAGGATATATTTTACACCGGTGTCACTAACAGTTGTGGGTTTGCAGTAGCAAAAAACATTCTAAATTGTTATTTTTGTGATACTGAAGAGCCTAGAAACTTAAAATTTAGCGAAGTAGTTATTTATAAAATGTAAAAGCTCTAAGAATAGTAAAAAATAAATAAAAATTGGTGAAAATGCGCGAAAAGCGTTCTAAAACCGTTCCAAATTACTATTTCTATGCAATATCAGGAAATACCAAACCGATTTCAAAAATAATGTTTGCAAATTGATGGTGGCAGTATTTGCTCCAACATAGACTATATTTTATGTCTGTAGCACAACCCCCAAGCCAGTACTGGACCAAAAAAATTTCTAAAAATGCAATTTTTGTGTTACTGAAGGGCCTATAAGTTTAAACTTTTCTATGGTGGTTTCTTATAAGATGTAAATGCTGTCTAAGAGCAGTCGGTGAAAAAATCGAAATTTAATAGTGGTGTAAATGTGAGAAAAGCGTTCTAAAAACATTCTAAATTGCGATTTCTATGCAAATTTTAAAGATAGAAACTTGCACTTTCGCGTGCTAGCTATTTATAAAATATAAATGCACTCTAAAAAGGTTTCTAAAAAATTTCAAATTAAAAAGCAGTGAAAATCCGCGAAAACGCTTTAAAAAATTTCTGAATTACGATTTCTATGGTATCTCAAGAAATACCTAACCGATTTCAAAAGTTTTGGTTGTAAATTGATGGAATAGTCTCTGCTTCAACATAGGCTATCTTTTATGTCGATGCCGCTAGTACAAGGTGATTGCAGGAGCGAAAAACCTTCCACAATTGCAAGTATTGTGATACTGAAGAACCTTGAAAACTGAAACATAGCATTTTAGTTATTTAGAAGAATGTAAATGCTCTCTAAGGACAGTTTCTAAGGAACTGGAAATTTAAAAGTGTGAAATGAGCAAAAAAATGCTCCAAAAACGTACTAATTTTGATTACTATGGGATTGTAAGCGATATAAAATTGCAATATGGCATGGTAGGTATTTATAACAATAAATGCTCTCAAAGAGATGTTTAAATTAATCGAACTTTAAAGCTGAAATAAGCGAAAACCGTTCTAAAATTCTAAATTCGAATTTCTATTGAATTGTTAAAGATAGAAGCTTAAAATTTGGCATGATAGATACTTATAAGATGCTATATAAGAACAGTTTCTAAAAGATTCGAAATTCAAATCATTAAAATGAGCGAAAAGTCTTTTAAAATCTTCTTAAATTACGATTTCTATGAAATCTTAGGAAATATCAAATTGATTTCAAAATTAATATTTAGAAATTCATGGTGATAATACCTGTTCCAACATCGACTATATTTTATGTTGGTGCCATTACCACCAAGTGGGTTGTAGACCATAGACTAGACAATAGACTAGAACTTTCGAATATGGCATGATGGTTACTTTTAAGATCAAAATGCGTGCTGAAATCGGTTTGAAAAAAATCAAAATTTCCAATGAAAAGTGAAACGAGAACAAAATTACAACTTGAAAATTACAACAAAGCTTCTAAATTATCATTTATTTAGAATGAGTTGCAGTTCTTCTCATTAATTTAAATTTCCTTTTCGCCTAGGGCAGTGTAATAATGAAGTTTAATCATACTGTCACTTAATTAGTTACACTGTTAAATTTTTTGCAGCATTCTGGCAGGTCATTCGACTTTTTTTTTTTTTTTTTTTTTGAAAAAACGGTTTCATAACCATAATTTAACTATATTCTGACCATAAAATGGCCAATAATATGGTCAGACTAGTGTTACAATTAAGGTTGTGTAACCATTTTCGGAAAAAACGGTCAAATGACCTGCCAGAATGCTGCAAATTTTTAACAGTGTAAGATTATTGTAACTGTAAATAGCGCAATCCCTCAGACTGTGAGTTTTCTGAAATGTTTTACTTTTTCACCTTCTCATTTAGCATTTACTGCAGAGTTTTGTCGTGTGCGTATAAATATTTTGAATTCAGGGTAGTTATACCACATTGAAAATTTCAATTAGCAAATATACTCTTTAATAACAACAAAAAAATGCTTTAAATAAATCATGGAATGCAACCGTGGGTAACAGAAAATAATGTCCAGTGTAGAAAACATATTTGAAATTTATTAAATTTAAAACTGCAGCAGTTTTTTTTTCCTATTAACAACTTTAACATTTTATATAAAAACATATATAACGTATAGCATTAGTCCATTACGGATAAATTGGCATATGGTTCATTGTCTGCAAGAATTGAAATATCATTTAAAGTATCTCTTTGAAATGAAGTTACATTATGAAAATTGTGTTGTCTATTTCCTATTATTTTGATGAAGGAATTTCTTTTATCTATTAGATAATTTCTTCTTAAAGTGTATGGAAATCAATTTGATAATCTCTGATCTGAAACTTCTTTATATGGAGTGTAGAGAATAAAGGACCGGTTATTGTAAATGATGTACGATATTTTAACATACTAGAATAAAATAAATTATAAAAAACACTTACCAGAACAAATTTGCTTATTGCTTAAGAGATTTTTTATTGCTTAATATACATTTAATATGCATTTTTTTGTTGACTAAATGAAAACTATACTCATATCGCGGGAAATTATATAGATGTATATGTATACGGATATTATTGTGTGTATCTTTAAAATTTCTTTAAAAAAATATTGCCTTATGTATTATAGCTTTTCAAAGAAACCTAAAATTCCATTATTTCTACTTATAAGACAGATATTTTAAATTTACATAAAGACGTAACTTATCTTTTAGAGCCTTATAAATCTATTAAAATTTCTTAAATTTTTCATATTTAAAATTGTACATCTTAGGTAATATTCACCAAATCATATTCAAATTAGGTTTTATATTCATTTACGTATCGTATAAAACAACATATTCCCAAAATATTAGCATTTCACTCACATAATCTCATTGTCAATAGAATAACAGCAATGGAACGAGCTATTAAATTATATTTTGGAATGGAATTAAAATCACTTTAATATTATGAATGCATCTCAGTAAAAGGTTATTCTCTTAGACAGCTTAATGGAATGTGTAAAATTTTATTTCTCATTTGAAATGCATTGACTTTACTGAAAGATATGAAATACGCTTTGAAGTAAAATAAATTTATTGTTATTCGAAATGATCTATTCATTTGTTTTGCTTTATTTTCTGTTCAAACAACATAGGTCTAAATAATTTTAAAGATGAATTATACAAATAATATATATTATTTTATAATTTACATGTTTAAATGAGATGATTATATGTAATATTTTATAATGGTTATATATTAGCATTCAAATTAATTTGATAGTAATGCGAAAGTCATTTTTAATGCAAGCTATTAAGATGTATTATAATATATTTTAATTTTTAATTGGTATAATTCTTTTTGAATCATTAATTGTTATTAGTGGTATCTTATATATTTTTAAATATATAACAAAGTTTAGCTAAATGTTTTGGAACGTTAGCAGACTTCTTCATTTTTATACGCTAAGTTTATTGCTTGAAATGCGCATTTTCATTGTGTATCGTCAATTAGATTTCTGCTTGTGTAGTTATTTGATATCGTTCCATAAGAAATTAAATTTGCAGCTGCAAGATTTTACTCTCTGTAGGTATATTATAAAATTCAAATAATTAATATCAATAAATGTTACAGTAATTTAAAATTTATAATGTTTGAATCTTAAAACTTAATTTAAAATTTATATATTTAAAATAGATGATAATTTGTAATATATTGGTTATACATATACATACATATATATGGGGATTCTCACAATCATTTGACTTTCGGGAATAAAAATCTGGTGAAATTAAACTTGCTAAAGAAAAACATTTTAATCAGATAGACGAATACCTTAATGATTCAAAATAAAGAAAAAATGGTCGGCAGCGAAATTTTTTTTATTTAACTGAGGTTTAAGTTAAACTTGCGAGTTTAATTTTCCTGAACATTTTACCACTATAACTTTCTATTTTCTTCTAAATTTTTACTTATAATGAATTTGCATAGTACCCACAGGACATTCAAATAAGAAATAATAGCAATGTAGTATTTTTAGTCCAAATTTAGTCCAAATTTGGTATAACATTTTCGTAAAGGGGTGTTAAAGAAGGGGCGGTAAGGTAAAAGGTGACGGTATAAAAAAAAAAGGACGTAATTGGAAAAAAAGGAACGGTAAGGACGGAACAGTTAGGAAAATTACCATATATTTTAGGCAAATCATGTTAAGACTATGCTGTAGTCACAATGTTAATTGATTTTTAGAAAGAGTTATTTACATTGGATATTAAATAAAAATAATAATAATAATTTACCTCGATTGTGCAGGAATAAACCTTGGGGACGGTAAAGCTACCAATAAAGCCACGATGCTTGGAAATTATATTTAAATGCTGATTTAAATTCTGCAGTTAATTTCCTGTCAATGAATTTTAGACATTCTTTCTCTAGCATATTTCTGTATGAGAAAAAATATGAAAAAATTCTGTGGCTGCATCCGAAGTGATTTTCTGTATAATTTTAGAAGAGGGACGGTAAGGAATATAAAACCCGGGGAAAGAGTTAAAAAAAAATAATAAAAATCCTAAAAATGTGTGCATATTTTGCTACATATTTATGTAAAACAATAGTTTCAGCGTCGTAAATAAATTACATCGAATTATTTTTATGGAAACAATTTCATACAGGCAGCTCCAAACTTAAAAAAAAAACAGCATCAGGGGCACGGGACGGTATAGGGGTTGTCCTGGTATTTGGACCTCCAACATCGTCAACAACTTATTTATCTCGTTAATATTATTATGCAATCATGCAATGTATTTTCCCCAATATATGAAATAAAAAAAACCTCACAAGAATATGTACAAAAATAAAAATTATTATTCAGGAACATAAAAGTCAAAAAATTGTGAGAATGCCCCATATATATAGATGTGTGTGTGTGTGTATTGCATACATACATATACATATTATTTTTTCAATAATAAAACTTAAAAAAAAATTCTATATAATCCTTTCTTTTTATTATTCTCAAGTGCACAATCTGATTAATTATGATATTTTAAAAACACTGTCATTTAAAAATAGATACTACAGGTTATGTGAATATGAGTAATAAATAAACTTCACTTTATGGCACATTTTACGTTTATTAAATTTCACTTAAAACTTTATTTGTTTTTATGTAAGTATTCGAGGCACTCAGATTTGCACTAATTAAAAATCGATTCACACCGATAATGTAGTATTCAATAAAACTTTGCTAAATTTTAATATATAATAATAACATAAATAAGCATCTGGCCTGATTATCGTCTTATTAAGCTATAGTTGTTTAAAACAAGTCGAAACAAACGTGGCAAATGAGGTTCGTTCGTACTATAACTAGTTTTATATATAATCAAATCTTGTTGCAATCGCTGTTGCATTCAAATGCAAAAATGTATGCAAAAAAAATGTATTACAATTTTGTATAGTAAATTCAGTAATATGTATAAAATATGACCTTCTTAAATAGGAATCAATCACCATGGCAACGTAGAATGATTGCCTATCATGTGATATAATTGAATGAATTATGTATTAGTATTTAATAGAATGAAAAAACATTTGTAAATTTATTTTTAAGTTTTGATTATATTTTCATAAAATTTGAAAAGACTCAGCAAAATTCTGTAATGATTATACACATTGAATTTCAAACCATTCTGTTAGATAGTTATTGCGCTCTTATATGCGGACAGACGGACAGACGGACAGACTAAGATTATAGGTGCTAAATATTTTTATAATTACAATATTACTCCGTAGATCATAATGTAAAAAAAGTCTGTAAAAAACTTATGAACGCTACATACGTTATATTCAATACCAATCATGACATAGTAAATTTCAATAATATTTGTAAATTCCAGTGCAATATAAATATATTAACACTAGAGTTCACACAGACAGACGGACAAACAAAGAAAATTCAAAAAGTCTTTTCAACTACGGTAGAAAGTGTGTTAACAACACATAAGAGGTTGGAATTTCACTTTCAGTAATTTATACTAATAAACGGAAACATACTTGAATACAGTTGTGCAGTTCTGTATCTTACCTACAACCGTTTATATACATGCAACGATTGAACTCACACTTCCAGAGACTATCATCCATAGACGGCCATGTTTCCAATTATTTGCATGGCACTTTATATCATTTTATCTATATTCTACACACATATGTAAGTACATCAACTGATGTTCAGCGTAAAAATGCAAAACTCATTAATAAAATCCTTTAGCTATTTTTGTTCATGCTCAGTAACGCTTGCGAATATTTTTGTGTAACCCTGCATATGATCTACAGCGTTTACAGACATAACTTAATATACAAAACTCATATCACAACTAAAAATGCACTTCCTTCCATCATCGATAATATACAGTGCTTCGGATACACTATAGTATCCGAAATCTTTTGCGGTACTATGCACTGCAATTTGCGAATACTATGCACTTTATATTACGGAGGAAGTAACTTATAGCAAACTTCAGCAACATATATCAACTTCATTATATGTGAAATAAAGTAACCTAATTAAAATATGCCGCAAACAATGTTTCCCCTATACTATTATGTAACCGAATTCTTTTGTGTGGAGATGTAAATGAATTATAAATATATTTTAGGGCATTGCATAAATACATATCAATGCATATAATGTTCGAAAGCGTGCAACGTCATAAAAATGCCCTTGGAATTATTTTTTCCCATAGGCCATAATGAAACGAAATATTTTTGACTGTCCCTGTAATTGAACTATGCATCCGATTTTCATAAAATTTGCAATGACTCGACAAAATTCTGAAACGATTATATATATTGAATTTGAAACCATTCGTTAGGGTAAATTTTGCGCTGTTATTTGCGGACAGACGGACAGCAGATAGAGGGTATGACCAGATAACGACTATAGGTGCTACGTATTTATATAATTACAAACTCTCCTAAAAATGTAGGACTTGGAATCATTCTGTACTTAAAAAAATGCTAACTTTAGTGCGTTCTTCGTACAGATAAATATCTAACATTTCGAAATTTCCTACAGAACTTTTATGTTCTTCCTCTTGCACTTATAAATCATTGAGTTCATCTAAAAAATTGCGTACATGAATCATCTAATTTCGGCTAAATGGAGTACATTTACATATATCAGTAAATTATACTTTCCGTAAAGATTTGAGTGACGATGAACCGACTAAACTTGTGTCATAAGTTCACAGGTTGAACATGTGGCATAATGTGGCCTTGAATTTACAGTCTCTCTTTTTTAACATTTGAAAAAAATTTTCTATATCATAAAAATTCATATGTGGATCTCTTATAATGTTATAAATAGAAAAGCAATGAAGATAACAATCCACCGCTACGAAACAATATGAATGTTTAACTTTCATAGTTTTTGACGCTATACAACTGGGACGATTCAATCGACAGCGATTATATTGTATTGTAGAAAAAAAATATTTACTGATTTTTATCAGAATTTGGTATTTCAATAATACATAGTAAAAAGTGTTTATTTCTTTAAAAGCTAAATAATTATGTCTAGCAATATTATATTAGTTTTAAAAAATGAGGTGGATATTTGTTTTCTAAAATTAATACCTATATTTATATTAAAATATAAAAGTGTTCTTTATAATACATATTTATAATATTAAACCAACATCCTGTATATTTGTTTTATGTTCTATTGCAATTTTTGACAGATTTCGTAGCTATTAAAACCATATTAATAAACGTCATTTTTTGCAGTGCAATGGAAAAAAAAATGTTAATTGTACAGTATAAAATTGGTAGCTGGAGCGCCAGTATTACACCGTAAAATTAACAATAATAGAACATAAAATAAACAGTATTATACTGTTAAGTAATTATGTATGGTACATTACTGCATTTTCGTTTATAAGACGCTATTACTACTGTTTATTTTCGGTTTAATATTGATAATTTTGCAGTATAACACTAGCGCCCCAGCTGCAAATATTATTCTCCAAGATCAACAGTTTGTTTTATAGTGTAGGAAACAGTTTTTTAAATATTGGCTCACGTTTAAAACTAACAAAAAATCTTCCAATAAGTGTTTTATAAAGGAAATAAAATATATTTAATGTGTTTGTTGTGAAAAGTCTCTACCATTTTTCAATGGACTTTTCATATAAGAAATGCATCTATACAAATAAAAACGTGTAATTTTATAAAGTATCGATTAACATTTTGACTGTCATACACAAAGAAATTACTGATAAGAAGAAGAATAAAATATATTAGGTAAAAATCTCATTTTTAATTTATTTCCCTTTTGATTGTCAAATATTTGTATACTCTAGTAAGTTACTAATGAAGATTTCTTTTTAATAACTGTTAAAACATTTTGCTATTACGTGGTATAATTCTTTCAAATTATTGCTGTTAACCAATTTTACAAAAAATATAGCTTCAAGTTTATTATTTTAAATAAAAAATCAATGTTTATATTAAAAATAGATTTTTTGTAAATTTGTAAATATTTAAATAATTAAAATTCTATAATTCTCAAACTTATTGAGTGTTTACCTTAATCTGATGTTATAAAAATAGCTACTTTGTAGAAAAAATGTATAGCATCTAATGACTCATAAAGTTTTAAGAATGGGTCGTAAATCACAAATTTATTAACTGGAGGCTTATTTCAAAGTGCCATAGAAGGAAACCTTTTAAACCTTACAATGATTTTTTGAGATGGCAATAAAATTTTTATTTATTAACGTACAGTAAATGATAACCATTTGTTGCATTTTGCGTAGAAAGTGTTTTTTTGTTTCTTCCTTGATTTCTTTAAATTATTCTTTTAAAAATGTGAGTAGCATATGACAGTTTACGCCCTAAAGTAGGGCAGTAAAATTGGAAAAAAGATTTATTGGATAATGCCACATATAAAATCTCAAACCAATAATTAAAATACACCGCATATAAATATATTTTAGCTATCAACAATTATCATACTAATATTTTAAAGTTTTACTTCTCAGAATGCAAACATAATCTCTCTAAATTGGCTGCATTGTATTTCGAAATTTTAGATCGTAACTAAATTCCATACTATCAAAACTTCAATTAAAATGTGTAAAGCATTACCCATTTAGTAACAAAAGACATTTGTGCAAGCAAGAAGTAAAAAAGAAAATGTCTATACGGGTGAAATACTAGAAACCACTGCGAGGTATTTTTTTTTAAAACCATTGAAAATGACAGATGCCAAATTAATTATGAAATTTAAAACACTACAATTTTCCGATAAGAAAACCTAACATGTAAAGAAAATAATTTAGGAATGCTAAAAGATAAATATAAGGCATGGTAATGTTTGTTTCCATGTTTGTAATATCGTGATATATATATATATTTTTTTAATTTTAGTATAGATGTTTTATAATCTGATAAAATTACATATGCATACGTTTAGAAAAAAACAATCTTTTTTCGCTTTTGGAAGACAACCCCTGTTTATAAAAATTAAAACGTCAACATCGATGTCATATATTTTCGTCTTCACAGTCAATTGTTAATTGATCCCGTACGTACAATAACTATTTCGTTACTAAATTGATAATACTTTCCAACATTTATATTACATTTTGGTTCGTACAGTAGATCCTTTACAACATACTATTACCAACTAGGAAGCCTTGCACTGTACACTATCGTATTTTCGTAAATATTTTACTATATCGTAAATATTGTACTATAATCTAAGTACAAAGATTATAACATTAGCTATGGTGATACACCATTTATTAGGTTGAGCAAAAAGTTCTGGGAAATTTTTAATCTAATAGTTACCAGAATTTATATAGTATATAAAAGTACTAGTTGTATATTTCTAGAAGTCCAGGAACTTTGGCTCCAAAATGCCTATTGAACATTATGATATGCGTGTGTTGAACCGGTATTATTAGAGAAAAGGCTGAACGATTCTGAAAGTCATCGATCAGATTAATGAGGATGAAGGTGCTGGTAATGGCGACAAACTTAACCAGCAAATCCGTAATCTGGCAGAACGGTGCCAGAAAGTCGTGGACTATGATGGTTTCTACTTTAAAGAATAGCCCTTGTTGCTTTTGTTGTTAATTTGCGCATAACAACGCAACTTTCACAAATTTCCCAGAACTTTTTGCTCAACCTAGTATTTCATGTGAAACAGTCTCCTCATCAGTGTTGACGCACATTCTCCTCTCTATTGTGAAATATATGACATTCAAATGCACCCATATTTTTTTAAATTTCTCGTCTAAAAATTATTTTATTACCTTCTTTTTATCAGTAAGCTGCTCTTGAATTAATCGTTTTCTTTTTTCAAAATATATATCTAAATCATATATGACCCTGCGCTGTACATTATCGTGCTTTGAGTAAGGATTATTCTATAAATATATACAGTGCTCATAGCTGTAGCTAAGTTTATTCATCGTTTATTTCATGTGAAAATTGTTCTTAGTCTATGAGACCGCAAACCCTCCCCTTTATTGCGAAATATATCGGATTCGTAAAACGCATCCGTATGTTTCACATTTCTGCTCTGTTTTTTTTTTTTTTTTTTTTTTTTTTACCTTCTTTTTTCAGTATGCTGTTCTTGGAGTAATGGTTTTTTGTCTTTTTCAAAATATATCTCTAATACATATATTCAGTTTTATATTTTAATTATAAAATTTAATTGAAGTAGACAAGTTGTAAATAAGATTTTAATATTTAAAAGAAAACTATGCAGCTTAGAAAACGTTTGCAAACTAAATAAAAAGAAACCCACAAACGAAAGATACATATAAACAAAAATTATGCATTCCAAGCTCGGGGTTTAAACATTAGAGTCTCCATGCTGTCTCCATTTTGACGTTCTCCCGGAAACCTGACAAATAATAAATTAAATTTTATTTTGCATTTATTAAATCTTTTAGTCTATATTATATACCATGAAACCGTTTTTTGAAGACAGAATTATAAATGAAAAATACACAAAATAAAACTTCTGATTTCAACATAAAAACCGTCAAAAGATTTTAAGCTTCAAGAGCTTCAACTGTTATAAAAGACATCATCAGGGGAAAATTCAAATGCGTGAAAGTTCATGAATGTCCATTGCTTAAATAGCTGTAGAGGCGTCTATTTTAAAGAAAGGAACGAGGAGGAAATGGGTAGGGGCCAATTATGGGCCAAAATCACTAGACATATTTTGAATTCTTTAACAGATCCTGGATATAGTGTAGGACAGTACATCATTGTTCAAGTGATTCATACTTGAGTCAAATCATCTCCTCCATTTCTTTAAAATAGACGAGCCTACAACTATTTAAGAAATGAATATTCATGCATTTTTACGCCTCTGAAATATCGCCTGATGATGGTTGTTTAACAACAGTAGAATGCGCTTGGAATTTAACACCTTTTGACAGTTTTCATGATAAAAATGACTTTTTATGTATATTAGCATCTTTTTAGGAAAATAAATCAGAAGTTTTATTTCGTATATTTTTCATTAAATAATCAATTTTATAACAAAATTATAAGTTTATGTCAGTTCAACAATCCGGATGACCTGTTGTTAATGGATTCATCGAATCCTTTAAATTTATTTTTCATTAAATGCGTGGTTTATTTTTACTTTATATTATTAAATTTCTTTCTTTCTTTTCTTTGTGAAACTGTCTATTTTCTCAAGCAGATTAAGCTATGAGCATTTTGTTTTTTTAAAATTCAATTAGGCTTTTGTTAATAGAAAACAAATGTGCAATATATAACTTTTTATTTCTTTCTATTTTCATGTAGTTTTGCAAATTCAAAATTAGCACAAACCCTTAACCTGAAAAATCTAGAAACCATCATTTAATATTTTTTTAGTTAATTATGCACTACATTATGCACTACAGATATGCAGTTGTGCAGTTATACAGTTATGCAGTTAATTATGCACTACATAAATTATCAACTACAATGCATTATACGCCGAAACCATTGTTTTGAAATTTGCATTACTTAAACAAAAATAAATATTTATAAAAATGTTCACAGATAGTCTTTTTTAGATAAATACTAAGTAAACATTACTGTGTGTTTTTATTCTCAAACAGATCTTTTAAAAATACAAGCTATATTTTAACACAAGCAATAAAAAAATACTGTTTATTCTATGAACACGAATATAGAACACGAAACTGCATTATATTGTTATTTTTAGTTATTTCGATTAACAATGTTTCTAAACTTTTGTTTTTATAAAAAAAAATGTACCGTACAATATATAAGTATATATATATATATATATAATATGTCAATGATAAATGACTTTTTGAATGACGTGGATTCTTTTTTATCCTTCCGTGTAACGTATTTTCTGAAAGATTTTTACATAGAAAAATTTTTCTTCTTTTTCTTATAAAATGTTTTTCTTATGAAACGTTCTTTTTTCATAAAGTTGAATTTTTTAACAATATTTTTTGGCATACATGCACAGACACAACATGTGCGTGTGTGTTTTTTCAGTAGAGAGTCCACTTAAAGTTTCAGTATTAGGATGAGTAGTTTTAGGTTAAAAGTCAAACTTATCTGGTTCAAAAGGGATTTTATTTTCCTTACAATAATTTTTAACATCATTTAAAGATCTCAGTCTCGTATTTGTTATTGAGGTATAACAATATACGCCAATTCTCTTACTTTTTGTTCTAGGTTTTTCAATCCTTTTCCATTCTGAAATATTTATAGAACTTAGTTACCTTACCCCTCTTTTCCTCTTCATCTTCGTTTAAGCTCCCTCCTGGTAGTTTATGATTAAGATCTAGAGTAGCATTATTTAAACTGTTTGTTTCAGTTTGAGATTTACTAAAATTCAATATCAAATACTTATACCCCCCCCCCCAAATAATGTTTCTACACCCTTTTTGGAATCATCTATACGCACATGAATAGTCTCTACAATTCGCCTTTCTTTTGGAATAGAAATCCTATAGCCTTTTGTTTTAATGGAATAACTAACTAAAATACCTAGTAAAGCTTTCGGTTGAAACTTATTTCCTTTGACTTATGGGTAAATTGCAGTCCATTATCCGTTTGTACACCTTTTAACTTTTTACCAGTTTGTCTCTCATCTTTAACTAAAAACTTTTGAAAGCATTCAAACACTTCCGTTTTATCCTTAATTATATAAACCTCAGTCCTTCTAGAATAACAGTCAATTATTGACAAAAAGTGTTTCCCGCATCCTAACGAGTTAGCAGAGCTAGGACCCCACAAATCCATATACAATCTACTGAGGATTTAACTAGAAATGCGTTTATACAAATAATTTCTTTTAAACGATTTTCTATTAGATTTTGCAATTACACAAGATTCACACATCTTATATTTGTTTTTACAGTTAATATTTTCAATACCTTTAAAACAATTATTTTTACTCATTTTTTTTCAAGTAAAGGTAAGTTTGTATGACAAAATCTACGATGTACTTCTCTGAATTTAAACTAATAGAATAAGCAAAATTTTTACATTTTGAAGCATAACCTTTAACAATATACAATTTATCAACTCGAGGTATAGTAAAACAATATCTATTAAGTTTATCATACACAATCATTTTATTATTCCCCCATTTGTTTTTCTGCAATGTCTATATTAGACCCGCCAATTAAATTTCTTCTCATGTTAGGAGCATATAACACATTTTTTTAAAGTAATTTCTACATTACCTGTTACATCTAGTATGGTAATGTCAATATCACCAATACCCAGTATTTCTGACGATCAGTCCTTGTCTCCTATCAGCACTTGTTGCGGGGCGAGGCTCCTATATGTTACAAATAGACCCCTGTCATTCGTAAAATGAGAAGTAGCCAGTGTAGTGTAGTATTCGTAAAATGAGAAGTTCAGAAGAAATTCCACGAGCTTTCCATCTTTTGAAGACATAAGGGAGAATTCAGATTACTTTCTAGGTTCATTGTAGATAACTTGTTTTTTTTTCCTCTAGAGTTCTTTTGAAACACCTTGTGCCTGTGTGACCAGTTATCTTGCAGTAACAGCATATTAAACTCGTCCCCATAGCTGGTGAAGTATACGAGCGTTTTGTGGGATCCAGATCGCTTCCACTTCGTGAAAACCACGGTTTTTTACTACTGCCAAAATTTCCCACTTGAATGCTTGGTTTAGCGGTATCGTTTTTAAACTTAGTTGCATAAGCATCACCTACAGCGATAACCTCTTTACCTTCATATTTGCGTTTTAAACAAATTCTCCCATATTCACTAATTAACTGCTTAGATACATTTTCTAATTTGAATTCTTTATCATCTAATCTATATAACACTTAAACTAGATTATCGTACTCCTCAGGTAATCGGCGGATTATTTGAAAACATACTAACAGTTCTGTCATCTCAAATCCAGCATTTTTAATTTGAACCTTCTTTTCTTCAATTTTTTTTACAAAATAAAGCGATAGTTTCTTCTTGCGAGTTTAACTTCATATGAAAAAAAAAATTATCGACTAATCCAGCTAAGCGTGCTCGTGAAGTCGGTTTCGAAGTTTAACTTTAAAATATCCCAGGCGTCTTTGCCGCTTTCTGCCTGAGCAATTAGTATCGGAAATTTCCGTTCTATGGATTGGTAAATTGTCATATAAGCTCTTCATTTACGCCATTCAAAGTCTCACTTCTCACGATCAGAGGCATCCACTTTACATGCGATATCTAGCTTTGTAATAAACTCCCAGCAATTTCGGTCAATCAATACACATTTGACGCCAAGCTTCCAAGAAGGATAGTTATAATCCAATAATTTCGGGAACGAATAAGTTAACTCTGGAATTTGTGCCATTATACAGTGTCTATTTCATCTACATTAAACCACATTATATCTATTTGACTTTTAAATAGCATGACATGGCCCCTTAATCATGTTATAATTAGAGCAGTGTTATAAATACACAGCTTTTAAAGGTCTTTTGGTGTGGCGTTAAGTATAAATAACTTCGATGAAACAGTTCATTTGAAAATAAAAGTTCATTTATTAAATTTTACTTGCATTTTAAAACGTAAATAATAAAGACATATACATGTACCTCCAGCTTTTGCAGGAACTTTGTTATGTTGACATATTATAACTGTAGCAAGGAGTAAGTTTATACTCCAGCTCTATCGTCCTTCCATTACCTCACCTAACACCACGACAATCCATGGAGTTGTTTCACACAGGATATACTTACTGAGAACATCAAACTGGAATAAAAATATGATTACAATTACAGTTAAAAGATAGTGCCTTTACGAATGGAGGAATGAAATGGAGGAAGAAAGACTGGTTTGGAACGATATAACTTCCGATCAAACCACAGGATAAATTGAGGGGGACAAGACTTAGTCTAGATTTCCAACAATAACAATAGGTCTATTTGCGAATGTATAATGTTTACACTCTCATTCAAAATTTCCTGAAATTATATCCTACCATTACTTACAAATCATGCGCGGAATGACCAAAATCACCGATTTGAGATAGTTGACGTTAAACATTGAATTAAACATTAATAATATAAAGAAAGCGCAAACTGTATTGGACATAACTCCCATCTTATTTAGTCATATACCATATTATTTAAAAACACATACTGAAATATTAACGAATGTTTTTGTTTCCAAATTTATAAATAAATATACGCTGGTGGACAAAACTTAAAGGACACTGTTATTTTCAACGGTTACAGTTAGAACTAGATCCTCAGCAGCACATTTAAACTTGCATGAATGCGGTATGTACTCTGTGATGTGAAACTTATACAAATTTTGTACTTCCGCTTTTGTCGATCACGTGACAAAAGAGATAAGAGTTTAAGGGAATCGGCGGGCGCTATGAGTTGTCATTAGATGTAAAAATTGAAGGAGATGGAGTGAAGCTTGAACATTGAAATTTCTAACAAGTCTTCGAGGCATCATTTAGATTATATTACTCGTGGCAGAATTATCGGAAAGTTGGAAGAAGGACACAAAATCAGAGATGTTGCCCGTGAATTTAACATCGCGCACAGTATTTTTCTAGTCTATGGGCGGCATTCCAAAAGAGTGGAAAATGTACTAGGCAGACGGAAGAAGGTCGTCCTAGCAGTACGATGTCACAAGAATATCGCTATATTGTTATTTCGGCAAAAAGTAACCGACACAGCACAGCTGGTAAATTAGCATATCTACTTTGTGCTGTCACAGGAACTAAAATATCGCGGATAACTATTACAAGGCGTTTGAAAAAGGTGGACCATACGCACGAAGTCCTGTTGTATGTGTCCCACTCTGGAGACGCCAACGTAGCGCCCGTTTACAGCGGTGCGTATGCATTTCAATTGGACTGATGACGACTGGTCTACCATGCTCTTCTCAGATGAAATTAGATTCAGTTTATTTTCTGATTGTAGACGTAAACTAATATGGCGCGAGATTGGTAGTGCTTACTGTCGCAAAAATATTCTAGAAAGAGTTCGATATGTGACTCAAGTATCGTAGTGTGTGCTGCATCATGTTCAATGGCCACACGGATCTATATGTGCTTGAACAATGGTCCATGACCGGTAGACGGTACATTGAATAAGTCCTGCTTTCACATGTTCGAATTTTTCGACGTGCTGTCGGCGAAAAGTTTCGATTTATGGGCATTAACGCACCTTGTCATCGCACACAGTCCGTACAAGATTGTCAAGAGGCCGAAGATGTCTATAGCATAGACTAGCCAGTATGTTCCTAAGAACTGAATACCATTGAAAATTTGCCTTGATGCATTGTCGGGACGTATTGCTGCTCGACAGTTTCCTCCCACATACAAAGAAACCATCCTCCGTGCAGTGAAGGGGGAATGGGGCAACTTGCCTGAATAGCTACTGAATCATGTTGTTCTGGGTATGCCACGCCGTTCTGAAAGTTGTCTCGTATTACTGGGTAATCACATCCTTTTTTGATAAGGCACTGACGATTGGAAATGTGAGTATTTTGCTTTCTTTGTACAGTTATGTTTTCGGACAATATACACGTTTCATAAAAAGAACATCTGCTAATACCCTGTATATATCCTTTTAACAACATTTTTATATTAAATCCTGTGTAACGTTCTGTTAATACTATTGTTTGCTTCTTGACACACAATCTCACTTAGATTCTCATTTACGTGTTCATTTCTTCTTGGTTTTAAAGTTTCGTCCACATGTGTATGTTAATGGTCAGGATATCGAAATTCCATCTAATGCGTAAATAGCATTCATAGCAGAATATTAAAAATTTTCAAAATAAAATAAAATTTTAGTTATTTGTTAAAAAGAAGTTAATTTTAATTTATTTTTATTTACTGACTGAAAAAAGTTTTTTTTATAAATCCATTGTTTTAAATTTTTGAATGTTTAATGATAAACAAATCTTTATAATTTCAGGTTTGACAACATTCAGTGATTCAAATTTGAGAATGCGTTATTTTGTTTTGTAAATGATATCCACGATTATGATAAATTTATTTTATAATGTACATCTTAATATTTGGGAAAAAATCTAAAAAAATAAAACATAGAATATCACTTTTTACGGGAAATGCCTCTGAAACTTTTTATTTTGTGCAGAAATATTTCAAGTCATTATTTGTTTCGAGTATGCGCATATTGCTAGTCTTTAAAAAATCAACATAAGAAAAAATCTGTTGCAGTTTCCTATACAAGAATCATTTTCTATTCAGCACAAATCCTTTTATCTTGTGCTATTTTTTCACACTCGTTGAAAAATATACCTGTACATTATAAACAGCTTTCTCTTTTTATGTCTTGGTCGATTTAAAAGTCAATTTTGCTTCCTTCTTCTAATGAAGACAGGAAATGAAATGATAAATCAAAAAGTGATTTTAAATGTTATTGATGCAAAGAACATTTTTCTAATGAAAGTTTAAAAAACTTCTCCTAAGTGCTTATTAATGAGTTTTCAAATAAAGACGAAACATTGTTTATAATGTTTATTTTTTTTATAAAAAAATTAAGCTTTGATAGTAGTATTCTTATCACTTTTTTTCTTTACGCTACTAAGTTATCTGCATTATTTTACAATGAAGGGAAAGGTAAAGCGTCTTGTGAATATAAATATATTCTTCTCAGTAATAAATTCTTAAAATTTCCAAGGAAAGGTATAAAAAAATGTATAAAATAAAGTTGGGTATTGTATTTTTTCTTCTGCATTTATTTTAATTAAATTTTATAAATTTTAAATCTTTGAAAATACTAATGACATTTGTAAATGTTATTTAACACTAGAACGCCCGGAAAGAGTCGATCCGAATCTGACCGTATGATTAAATGTCAACTGTAACCATAAATTCTTTCATAAAATAAGTTAAATTTAAACTACGCAGATTTACGTTAAATAAATCAATCAAATAATTCTAAATAAAAATTCTGGTGTCAAATATTTTTAAGAAACTCGAGTAAAATTTCCGGGCGTTCTAGTGTTAATTGTAAAACTTGATTTAATATGCTTTTATATAGAATCTTATCTTTAAAGTACCGGATATTTCTGGTTTTAAGTCTATCTCTCTATAAGCAGAATATACGACTTTTCGATGAAACATTCTCCAAAACGATAAACCCGTATATAAGGCGATGTTAAAAAAAATGGCATGAAATAAATCCAGCTAGTGAAAACGCAGCACTTTAATGGGGAGTTACAATAGAAAAAAAAGAAGGCAAGTGAACTTTTTAAAACCTCTCTCACAAAGTTTTTGAGTGCAACCGGAATCAGTTTAACCCTGCTGGGCTCATTCTTTTTCTCTTCATTTATGATGATCAAACTTCTTATTTTCATGAATGGAAGAACCGTTCCCTTCTTCTTCAGGAGACTCCAAACTCTTACTTTGGCTTAATGATTGGATAAAATAGTACGGTTTATAATACGGGATTTAAATTCGGCTATTCTGTTTAACGTATATAAGTCGAAGTTCATTTTGCATCAAAATAAACTAAAATAAAGTATACAGAAATGCATTGAATTTTTTCTTTTAAATCTCCCGGTGTATCAGATGAAGGCATACTTAAAAAAAAGTACACAAGTCAAGTTTTCTAATCTAGAAAAACCTAATATGATCACGAACAAAAATACTCATTAGCATCTTCCTAGTTACTCGTGATTAAGATAATATTTCTGTACGTTTAGAAACATCGAAAAACCTATATATATATATATATATATTATATTTAAAAAAGCAGTAGTAAAAAAAAAAAAATATTTTGCTGCCACTGATTTTTAAAAATGCTTCTAAATATTTTTTATAATGTACTAAATAAATTTTCGACGGAATTTTTTCTGCGGCGGTCACAACTTTAGTAGCATTTTCAAAACCAACAATTTCGTTTACTCTCAAATGGGATAAATTAACACCATTTGTATTAATCTTTAAAATAGTATTATTATGTTTTACATGTATAATCCAGGCATGCAACATTCATGCTTAATTGGGAATCAATAAAGTATCCAGAATGATTACCGATAGAGTATCCAATTGGGTATCCAGAACAAGTTGCAAATTGCACGTCAAATGTGGCAAATGTGGTGAGTTCGTACTTGTTTTATAAATATTTTTTGCACCGCATATTTTATTGAATGCATATTTTAGTGCACTTCATAATTCCATATCCTTTCATTCTGTTCGAAATACTATAACTTCATTGAAATACACTTTAAATATTTTTTCCCCATTGGCCGTAATGTAACGGGAAACTTTTAACTGTCCCTATAATTAAACTATACATCCGATATTCGTAAAATTTGAAATGACTCGACAAAATTTTACATCAATTACATATTTAACATTTCAGACTATTCGGTTAACTTTTGCTCTGTTATATACGGATGAACGGACCGACAGACAGACAGACAAACCGAACGACAATTGTAGGTGCTACGTATTTATATAATTACGAACGCACCTAAAAAGAACATTCGTTTTTTTCGAAAATAAGTGGCCGATAAAAACTTTATTGCTATAAATACTACTTTAAACGTAGAAAAGTTGATAAATTCTGAAGCTTTTAAATTTGAACATGAAAATCTTCTCAATAAAAGAGAGTGTAGTGTATAAATTTTCCAATAATTACGTATACTTACATGTAAAAGAATACCTGAAATTTGTATCGATAACTTAAGACAGTTGTTTCTTGTTTATTCTCTGAGTAAATTATAACATAATGCATTTACATAAAAAATTTCTGTTCAAGCTAAAATTTTTCACCTGTCTAAAAAATTGCTATTAAAAACATAACCCAGTTTCTTTAATCTTCACATGGAAGTTCTGATCAAGTACATTAATAAAATATTTTCTGAAGTAAATATTAATGATATTAGTTTTTTTTATTGAATGCAATTTAAATTTACAATACTTAAAAATATAAATCAATAATAAATCTACAAAAGTACCATATATATTATTTTGATAGCAATAAATCACTCTGGACTTATCGATCCTTTACAAAAATTGGATACAAATTCAAGGCAGCAGCAAACATTATTTATTCATGCATGCATGAAACTTTTTGTGTATCCGAAAATCAATGCATATTAATGGGAAAAAATATTTTCCCAGAAATATTTGTTTGGTTTGGTAAATATCTTATAAGTTTTTATCTGATTGAATTTTTTTTAATAGTCGATATATCCATCGAAATAGTTTTGAGTAACAAACATACATTAAAACTAATTTAAAATATCACTATAGTACGGATGTTATTTATGTAAATAATATATAAAAGATAGTATGTAATATATATAACTTGTGACACAATAATGGTGGGCTAGTCAAGTTCAAACTAAAATGTTCCGAAAATTCAAGTTACACTACGTTTTATATCCTTAGCCGTTTATTTATTTATTTGTTTATTTATTTATTTAAATATTTATAAATTTTAAGTACAAATTTTTTAACAAAAAATTAAACTTGAAAATGCAGCATATGATGCCACATCATATATAAAGTAAGTCAAAAAATTATACATCATGGTCATTTAACGATTATCATGACAAAGATATCTCTGAAAAAATCACGTTTAACTCGATATTTTTCTACTATTCGCCCAAGAGACAAGTAAAAATATTTTTCATTGTCTTCTAAAAGTAACAAAACATATGAATTTTAGTTATTAGGCGCGTCCATTTTCCACTTCATCCTATGTTTTAGAAACATAAATTATAAAGATAATATCTGTTCAATCCAGTAGAAAACCATTTTTCATACTTTAAATGGCTCTGAATACTTTTGAAGCTTCGAGCGGTCTTTTAAAGGTTATATGGATCGGAGATGGGTACGATAGTACGTAGAAGAGGAAAGGTTAAATTTCTATACAATATAAGCTTAACATTAAATAATTTGACAAGGCTTCATTGTTTAATAATGGGCAAAAAATTTGTTCCATTTTGTGATCTTTCACGAAGCGCAAACGATTTTTTTCTGTTTTAACTGTAAATTCAAGTATCACTCTTTCCCTCAACTAGGAGAAGGGCAGATATGAACTTGTCAGCCTTACAATCATTAACCCTTAAATGCCTGATTTTTCAAAAATCATTGTAATAATGTTTTTCGGCTTTCATTTTTTTAAATAAATCATGGGAAAATACTTAAAAAAAAACATATTTTGTTTTAAGTATGGTTTACGGCTAAAAAACAGTTTGTTGCTAATCGGCAATGCTGGTCTTTAATTTAAAAAAAATAATATTCCTTGATAAAATTCTATAATATTAAACACGCAAGAATTTTAGGAACTATAATAAGAAATAAATTTTATTTGCTCACTACAGAACAAAATGTGGTATTTCGCAAGCTTCCAAACAAAACAAAATGAACAAGTAGCAACAATTGAAAAAGTAAATATATCTGTATTTTTAAACAGCACAAGTGTTGTCATCTATGTGTTGAAAATCGAATTAATAATATTTTCAGAGTGTATTTTATTGGCATCATTAGGCATTGCAGCTTCAATATTATTCTAATAGTATTTTAGAGCCTAAATTGGGTATGTTACCGAAAAGCAACACCCGACATTTAAGGGTTAAGTTCTTCAGTATATAATGCCTTTGCTGAGATACAAATGAATAAATGTGTGTAGCTTTTAGCTGAAGCATTCGATCTTTGCTAAATTTAATAGATATGGAATCTGCATATTCTGTACTATTGAAGAGAAAGGGAAGCTGGAAAGGGAATTACTTGATGCTTTGGTAAAATATCACTCAGTTGGGGTGTTGCAGATGATTATTTAAGTAGTACCAATTTAAGCATTTTTTGTCATATTTGGGAATAGCTTTCTACAACTAATAATCAAGTACGATAGTTTAATTATATTAAAAAGTAACTATAGTACAGCTTATAAATTGGCAATATCATCTTACTTAATTTATATTTGCTTATCTGGTGTTGTGGGAGAATTATTATAGAATCCTTTCGATTATATGTTAACTCATAATTGTTAATCGTATTAGTGGTAATAGGTTTCGGCCGCCTTTATATACATATTTTTAGTGCTCGTCTGCCATTTAAGCATAACCCACTGCCGGCGAGGCTACAACCTGTTTTTTAGCTTTGTTTTCTATGTTTTGTTGTTGGAATTTTTAACAATTTAAATGCTTATATTTCGAAATTCTTGCTTTGTGATTGGGGTGCTTGTTAACGCCAAATATATTCTTTTGCAGGTTTATGTTCAATTTGTGTGTTTTGCTGCAGCATTTTTGGCACAATTCACATAAATGTATATTTGATTTTTTGTTGATGATTTCGATACTTATTGCTTATATATATATATAACATGGATTAATTGGAATGGAGTAATAATAAATTCAAACCTATTAAAACTCTAAGTTTAAATAAAAACTCCGAATTTAAAATTAAAATTTCCACTTTCATTTACCCAACTTTTAAATATAAACGTTAAAATAAATGTGTCACTGTTATTTTTTTCGTTTCCGAAATTTATTATTGCAAGATTCAAGTTTATATTAATTTGCAAATAGAAATTGTTGAGCTTAGAGAAAATATATCTTATTTCTGATTTCTCATGCACCCAGATAATAGAAAAATCCTCATTAAATTAAACTCCCTGTAATTTTGACACATTAGCCCTCTAGACTACTTCCTAGAGTGATAAAGTTGAATTACTGGAATGAAAAAAATTTAAACGAGAAAGATGTGTCCACTTGTAAGTAAATTATTGTTAAAATTCTTTATGATACTCCCGCGCATTTGTCACATGTTTCAACATTTAGCTTAACACACAACTAAAAATATGTTCCACACAGCCAGAAATATTTATTACCTACATATACCCTTACACGAGTATGCACGTATACACACACTTGATCGCAATCACATACATATACACACCCATACACACACACACACAGACACAAACACACCCATATATATATATATTGTTCTATTGTTCCTGAAACTTTTGTCTTCTAAATTAATCTAATTTAAAATATGCACAAAATGTTTCTGTAACAAGAGGTTTGTTTTTTATTGTTTCCTAAAATAAACATGAAGTAGAATTTATTTTTCTTTATGTTCATTAGTAAATAAATATAGTTTATTAAATCAGAAGCGCATTTCACTTTACTTTATAAATAGATCAAAAATAATCTATTTATCAGAACTTTTAGAAATATAAATAATGCCATTGTTAAAGTAACTAAACATTTGGGGATTAGAAAAGTTTGTTTAAGCTTCTTATTTAAATTATTCTGCAAAAATGTTAGCTAATTAAATTAAATGTAGTCAAGCTTCTATACAGCTTCACATTTAAATTCAAGACTTAATTATGTGGTCTTGTTTCTAACAATGTACTCTTAAATTACATTTAAATCTAGATCTTACAATTTTTAAGATTCAAAAGTTTTAATATTTTTAAGTAAACAAACCAGTGTTTTGAATTCTAATATAGAAGTGTCTCACTAGACTGAGTGAGATTATGAAATTTGAATAATGTAACATTTGAAGCAAAAGCCACTGCTGTAAGCTGTAAACTTGAATAAAGATACTGTAATTAGATAAAAAATAATGATAACTTAAATATGCAACAATTCGTAATTTTTAATTAAATAATATAAACGTTTTATCCATTTATAAAGTAACTAGCAAAACCCGCGGCTTTGCTCTCATAATCGTTGAAATATGCCAAGTGATAATCTTGACTAAGACTAATTTTTATTAGAATTAATTATACTTTTAGGAATAATACTAATTAAGCCTCAGTTTCACTAAACTTCGTTATTAGACAGAATTAGAAAAAATGAGACTTATATTAATAAGAAGAACAAAAACTATTTATAAATAAAGAATCAGTTTATTTTGAAACTTTTATGCTCATTTGGTACACTCGTTTCAGTATTCATTTGAACTTTTGAATTTTTTAGAAACCGTTCTTAGTACGCATTTACACCTTAAAATTAACATAATGTCAAATTCCAAGCTTCTTGTCTAACGGTCTACCACATCTCTGTTGGTAGTGGCACTAACATAAAATATCTATGTCGAAACAGAGAGTGTCACCATTAATTTGCCTAAATTAATTTTGAAATCGGTTTAGTATTTCATAAAATTGCTTAAAAATCTTATTATAGGAAGTCTTTGGAACGCTTTTTGCACACTTCAACCTTTTAATTTTTGAATTTTCTTTCGACTGTTCTCAGAAAGCTTTTGCATCTTTTAAGTAATTAACATGCCAAATTTCAAAATGTTACACCCCACAGTATCACAAAAAAAAAACAGATTTAGAGATAATTTGTATCTTATAAGTAATTACCATGCCTAGTTTCATGTTTCTAGGACCTTCAGTAACACGAAAAGCGCACTGTTAGAACGTCCTTTGCTCCTGCACACATTTTGGGGTAGTAGCATGGACATAACATATAGCCTATGTTGGAACAGGAACAAACACCATCGATTTGGCACCGTTACTTTTGGAATCTGATTGATAGTTCCTCAGATAGCAGCGAAATCGTCATTTAGAACGTTCTTTAGAACGCCTTTTACGCATTTTCACACCTTTTAAATTTCGAGTTTTTTAGGAAATGTTCTTAGAGATAATTTATATCTGGTAAATAGCTACCATGCAAAATTTCATGTTTCTAGGCCATTCATTAACAAAAAATCGCATTGTTAGAACTTACTTTACTCCTGCACACACTTTTGGAAAGAACGGACATAAGATATAGTATATACTTGGAGCAAGTGCTGTCACCATCATTTTCACACCATTATTTTTTATCTACTAAAAAACAACTTTTTAAAAATAAAAAAAAAAAAAAAAAAAAAAAAAAAAAAAAAAAAAGAAAAAAGGTGAAAGTTGTGGCTAAAAAATAGTGTGATATCAAATTTCCAAGCTTATATTGCGGTACTTATTTAACATTTTTTGATAAAAATTTACCATATGTAAGTCGAGTACCTAAGTATGCGTTGATAGAAAGCCTTTTCTCCTTTACTAAATACATCATAACGTGTTTCTGAAAATTAATTTTTTTTAAATTATGCATGATGGGCTTGGCGGCCATCTTTCCATATTTTACACAAATTTCTAAGCACACAAGTTCATTGTTAAGATTGGAAGTTCGAAATTGTTACTAAAGCAAACATTTTATTCTTTTAATTTATGGAAATGAGTGCCTAAAAATTTGTGTCTAAAAATAAAGCTGAAGTAACTTCAGGTTTCATCTTATGATTCCCTTTTTTCGGAGGGGGGGGTAATTAATTAGTTAAAGCAGTAAAAATCAATTTGTTTTTTCAAAATAAAAAACTTTCTTAAATTATCTGTCTGTAGCTAAAACTATAAGTTCGAAATTCTTAATAATGCAAATATGTTACGAGCTTGAGTGCTTAGAAATTTGCGTAAAATATGGAAAGATGGCCGCCAAGCCCATCATGCATAATTTAAAAAAAAATTAATTTTCAGAAACACGTTATGATGTATTTAGTAAATTAGAAAAGGCTTTCTATCAACGCATACTTAGGTAATCGACTTACATATGGTAAATTTTTATCAAAAAATGTTAAATAAGTACCGCAATATAAGCTTGGAAATTTGATATCACACTATTTTTTAGCCACAACTTTCACCTTTTTTCTTTTCTTTTCTTTTTTTTTTTTTTTTTTTTTTTTTTTTTTTTTTTTTTTACTTTTGAAAAGTTGTTTTTTAGTAGATATCAGTTCTTTTTTTTAAACAAATGATATATAACTGAAATAATTCTACTAGCTCAAATTTAAATTAGTCCTTGTATAGCCTTTATAAGCAGGGAGCAAACACAATATTATACATTTTGTTTACCTATCATTCATTTTTTATAGTGATTAATAATTTAAAAGTAAGGAAAGTCAATTTCTTCTTTCAAAGTATCAGTCTTTCTCAATTTATATCTCCTTAAAATTTTCTACGAAAGATGAAAATTTAGTTAAAAACAGAGTCGAAATAAAATATATATTTACAGTTAGTCTGTCAGTTAATTGTTTTTTTAACTTTTTTTGCTGACGGTTTTGCAAAATAAATTTACCTTTACAAATACCTACGATTAATCCTAGAATGAAAACCCGCAGGCATCTAAAGAGTCGAAGATCTGTAAATCTAGCAATTCTAGACATAATAAAGGAACATTTTTGATAAAAAAAAATTTAAAAATTTAAAGATATAAACTGTACATATAACTTCATCTTCATTTAGATCGTGTTATAGAGAAGAAAGAATAAATATGTAATTTTACTCAAGTCTGTTTATCCATACCTATTTGCATAAATGTGAGGATATTAATTTACTATAAAATTTCCCCTAAATTGATTATCTTTAATAGTCTATTATTAAAGCCGCATATACATTAGAATTAAATATTTTTCGGTTAAAAATTGCCTGAAATCTATAGTCTTATCGTTCGTTAAATTTGCTTTTTTTTTATGCCCAGACTCTTTTTCTGAACTCTGACAAAAGATCACAGACATATTGAAGCTATCCAAATTCTTATATCTTTCTATCGTATTTCCTTTTTTGAGGGGGGTGTGAGGAAGAGCCTTAAGAACTTCGTTTTGTTCTCAGAATTCTGAATTATTCATTCAAAAGATCTACCTACATAAGTCTTGTTGCAGAATTTTCATTAGTTAAGTGTTGCATCAAGTTATACATCATGTGAATCGATTAAATTAATTTTGTGAAATACTAGATGGGAGCCATTGATATTTCCAGACCATTTGCCTACATTTTAAACTTGAGTCATTTACTACTATTCATTAATTTTCTATACGAATTAAAGAAGTCGTTGTTTCCATGCCAACTGTACCTTTCACTATTGCTTGCTTGTTTGTTTGTTTGATTTATTGAACACATACATCTTATCACATGCGGATCACGGCGGGATTCGTATCTGCTTCCACCTACGCTCTCAAGCGATTAGCGGCATTGTGTCTTATCCACTCGGCCACAGTGGGCCACTATTGCTTTCTCTAATGCCCAGATACTCAAATTTAACCAACTGCACTTAGAATCATGGTCATAACACAGAACATTTATATGTTAGAGCAGTGTTGCCAGTGGGCTACTTTTTTTTAATTCAGATTTCTTGATTGCCAGCACTTATTATAAACGGTAAAATTCCCATTGTTTTCGCCTTAATTAATATGTCATTAAATAAGGCACATTTTACAATTTCAAAAAAGTGGTGCCAATCAAGTATCTGAGTTAAAAAAAGTAGCCCATCTGGCAACACTGTGTTAGAGTGGTGACATATGCACAAGTCGTGTACTCATATTCAATTTTTTGTCCAAAGTACGGTAACTCAGTTTTCAGTAATAGACGAGGAAGATTTCAATTAAACTAACCAGAAAAGTTAACAAACATTGGCTTCCTGATTTGATTTTATTCAAAATTGTTTTAACCAACCAAAGTTAATGTCCGGGATCCAGATAAATTTTTCTCTGTTAGTAAAATTACATTGACCAATCAGTAGCCTTTATCCTTGCAGTCTTTTCGGTGTTTACTGCAAACATCAAAAAGTTCGGGAAAATGCAGACATCTGATTGATCAATCCCATCCCGCTAATAGCGAAATATCTATCTTAATCTCTGCCTATTCAACGCCCTTTAAATATTGGAGAAAGCCTTGACACGTGTCAGAAAAACGTCACACAAAGCAGGCAAAACAAAGAAGAAAAATCATTCATTGGCTCGTTCATATTCACGAGCCGATGAATGATTTTGTTTCTTTGCTTTGCCTGCTTTGTGTGATGTTTTCGTGACGCGAATCAAGACTTTCTCAGATATTTAGGATGCTTTGGCGTATTTCACCACCATGAAGTTATGAAAAGAGAGGAACAGACATGTCAATCTTCCCGTGTGAAAAACTAGTTACCAAAAAAAAAAACCGAGTTATTTCTCTCTCTTCTGCCCTTTTCTCTCTTGATTTTGACCGATAGCAGCCCATTTAGCAGTCTCCAGTACAAGATGCCGCTATATACGGTGGACGCAGGAGGGAGGGTGTTAGCGCGACCAATGACATAATAGGCCAGTTCATGATGTTTAAAAGTCACACGCAGTTGGATCGAGGCTAACGAAAAAGACAGGCTACCGCGGTGGGTCCGATTCTTCTTTTTTTACAAACCAATGGAGTCACGTGATGCTCTTTTCACGCACCTTCTTCGGTGCATTCGAGCATCACGTGACTCCAGCGGTCTGCAAAAAAAGAAGAATCGGACCCACCGCGGTAGTCTGTCTTTTTCGTTAATCTCAGAGTTGGATCATCTTTACACGATGATTAGTACAAAGCTGCGAGCCGATTTGTTTTGTGTCCATTGCCGTGTACAGATAATCAACTCCGTGTGACGTTATGAACTGGCCTTATATGTTGTTGGCCACAGTTTAGGAACGGCTACAAATGACTTCATCTATATCTACTCCGAGGTAAACGAAAAAGACAGGCTACCGCGGTGCTACAGCGCCTAGAATATATAGTGTGGAAATCGTCTATCCCAGTAATACTTTAAAAAGTGCTAATATATTGGATCTCTTAAATTTCAAATGATGCTGAAATCCAATGAGTCCATCACAGCGATATCTGCAGGATATTTCCTAAAACTTCATGACGATTTGGTAACAGCGTCTAGAATACCTAGTGTGGAAATATTTTATTAAACAACGCTAAAAATTTGTATCCCGTAAATGATCAACGATACTGCTAAAATTCCAAGTGTCGATCGCAGCGAAATCTGCGGGATTTTCGTATTACATTGTATAGACTAGCAATATCTTTCAGTCATAGAAAATATCCTGCAGATGTCGCTGCGATTTGTATATTTCAGCAGCATCGTTGCACATTTAAGGATACAATATTTTACCACTTTTTTAAGTATTACAGGGATAGCCAATTTCGACACTATATATTCTAGGCGCTATAATTTGGTCTAGACGCTGTAGCGGTTTTTTTACATTTTATTAACATACATCTGACCTGTGTGCTTGGCGTCAAGCCCGCTGTAATAATACGATGTTTACTTTGAAAGTTTATCACAGATGTCGCTGCGATCAGCTCCCTGGATTTCAGCGTCAGTGCACATTTAAGGGATACAACTTTTTAGCGCTGCTTGGATAGCAAAATTCCACAGTATGTATTCTAGACGCTATAGCGGTGCATTACACGTGTCTCTTTCTTATTTAAAAAATATCCTGCAGATGTCGCTGTAAATGACTGTTTGGAATTCAACATCGTTGTACATTTGAGGGATTCACTATTTTCGCGCTTTTTTAAGTATTGCTGGGATAGTCGATTTCTACAACATATAATCTAGGCCTATAACGGAGCTATAGTACAGCGCCTAGAAGATACAGTGTGGAAAACGGCTATTCCTATAATGCTTTAAAAAGTGCTAAAAACTTGTATCCCATAAATCTCCAACAATGCTCAGCGGCAATATGCTGATACAAGCGCCATCTCGTAACTCTTTTCAATATAAACACTGAGTTTTCAAAAATTATAGAATGTTAAATATCGGAAACTATAAATATAAGATATTTTGGTCTGTTATAAGCTAATTTAGTTAAGGAATGACGAGAAATAGGTTAAAGAGTCTCTTTTAGAATGACTATCGTTTTTAAATCACTACGATGGCGCTACTATCGACATCTTGTTATTCAGCATCGTTGTACATTTATGGTATTCAATTTTTTAGCACTATTTTGTAGCCGTTTTCCACACTGTATCTTCTAAGCGCTGTATATATAGTGTGGAAATTGGCTATCCCTGTAATACTTTAAAAAGTGCTAAAATTTTGTATCCCTTAACTGTGCAATGATGCTGCTGAAATATACAGATCACAGCGACATCTGCAGGATATTTTCTCAAACTGCAAGATATTGCTAGTCTATACAATGTAATACTAAATCCCGCAGATGTCGCTGTGATCGATACTTGGGATTTTAGCAGTATCTTCGCACATTTAAGGGATACAAATTTTTAGCGTTGTTTGGATAGCATATTTCCACACAAGGTATTCTAGACGCTGTAGCCATACTTTCGGCAAAAACTTGAAATGAGCATGCTTCCTGTGCATATATCACCACTCTTATGTATGAAGGCTCTCTGTTATGGTGTTGATTCTGAGCGCTCTTTGTTAAATTTCTATATTTGTGTTTTAGAGAAAGCAATACAGAAAAGTACTGTTACTATGGAGACAACAACTTCTTTAATATTGAAATGTATAGCAAAGGAGTTCAGAATCAGTGCCTTAAATAGTTTCGAATATGTATTGTTGTTATGACAATTAATACCCTACCTGGATGTGGAAATGCAAAATTGTGTTCAACATAATGGAGGATATTCCATCTACATTTTGATCACGTGGTCAAGGTAAAAACTTCTATCGTAAAGAAGGGAAGTCTCCGTAGACGTGTAATGTAAATTCCCGCTAGCCAATGAAACGGTTCATGAGGCAAAGTAGTAGTATCTTCCCTTCTTATCAGATAGAAGTTCCTCGAATAAATTACCGGTATCACGTGACTTTTTCAGCCTCGAACCCATATTTGGAATATCCTCCATTGTGCGCAATCTAGATAGATTTTTGGCTGTCAGAGAAACGATATTCATCAATCAGAAGCCTACATTTTTGTGAACTTTTCGCTGTTTGCAGAAATGCAGGCTATTGATTGGCGATTCTCGTTTCGCTAACAGCGAAAAATCTATCTGAATCCTAGCCTACATTTCTACAAACATTGCACTTCATCCACGGCACTAAAAAAATGTCTCAAAACTTTCATGACATAGGATCCACAAACAGCAAATATTCTCAAACATGCAGGCTTCTGATTGGTCAAACTCATTTCGCTAACAGCGAAAAATCTATCTGAATCTCAGCCATAGTTATCTTCGATGAAATCAATGCAAAAGGATAATATAAAAGAAAAGTATAAGATTTCTAAAATGTTTTGGCGGGTTTATCGCTATTTGGCATAATTTGTAAACTTTAGAACTAATTAACAGTTTTTCGCTAATTATGAATAGAAAATTAATGTTTTTAAAGCTGAATTTTATAAAAGCACGTAGATTGAGTAAATATCTATCCAAAAATTCAATCCTTACTTTTTTCTGTCCATTGTTTAAGTCTCTACCTCGATTTAAACATAAGTTGTGACGAAGAAAATAAATCTGTCATTTTCAGTATCTCGACGTTATTTTAAAAAATCTATATCTCTGTTTATAATTAATTTATGAGGATGCATTTGATCTCAAATTGAAGATCTTCTTTATTAGGTCCTTCTAGTGTTGGTTTTGTTTTTCTGCAATGATTGCTTCTTTTGATATGGGAAATTTTACGCTGGCATATTTCGTTCATTTAACATGGAGAAGTTGTCATCAGTATAATAAGCAGTTACGGTGTCTTGCCTTATTCTTGGCGTTTGTTTGTTTGGCGGGGTTAGCATTTTTTTTCAGCTTGGCTTGGCAGAACGACCGTCCTGCTTGATCTCGGTTGGGTACTTCCTGAGATTGTCCAGAAATCGCAATTTAGAATGCTTTTCGCGCATTTTCATCCTTTTAAATTTCATTATTGCCGGAAATGGTCTTAATCATTCATATCTAATAAGTAGTATCTCTAACCCTGGATATCGAGTCCAATTAAGAATTTAAAAAAAAAATTCTTTCACATTCTGAATGCGCATTTTTTCGACAACAATAGCCAAATTTGGCGACATTCTTGCATTTGGCGTCGAGTGTGTGTTTTGGCATTCGTAATCAGGAAAGTCGATTTTTCGGCGAAACGTTGCCAATTCTTCGCCAACATCGCGATTTTTGAACCTGACTCGCAGTGACCCAAAATGATGCACTAACCAAATCTGCTCGAACATAAGATTTAGCTCTCTTCTCTGGTAATCAGAACCATAGGATACAAAATTTAGTGGTAATCATTTTAGCCGTTTTATAAATAAAATTAGATTGACACGCGTGATTCCAAAATGACCCACTAATCTAATTTTCTAGAACATGTGACAGAGCAGCGTGGTCTTCTCGAGCCCGAAAACGATACAATACAAAATTTAATCAAAGCCGTTATCTAATTAGTTAATTTGAGCCGTTAACTAGATAAAATAAGCTTGACTCGTAGTGCCCCAAAAATGACTCACTAATCTAAATTTCTGGAACATGTGACCTAGCCCAATGATTTTCTCCTGATCTGAAATGGTACAGTACAATTTTTTTTTAAATCGTTTGAGCCGTTTTTTTTATGCAATTAACTTGACTCTGACCCCTTGTGACCCAAAATGACCCATTAATCGAATGTTCTGGAACATGCGACCTAGGCCAATGGTAATCTTGTGCCAGAAAATGATAAAATTCAAAATTTCGTCAAAATCGTTAGAGTCGTTTTCTAGATAAAATTAGCTTGATCCACACTGCCCCAAAAAGGATCCACTAATCGAATTTAGTAGACAATGTGACTTAGCCCATTTATCTTCTCGTAATCCAAAACGATAGAATACAAAATTTAGTCAAAATCGTTAGAGCCTTTTAAAAAAATGGGCTTGACCCATAGTGACCCAAATATGACCACTAATCGAAATTACTCGAACATGTGACCCAGCCCAATAGTCTTCTCGTGCAAAAAAATGGTTGGATATAAAATTTAATTAAAATAATTTGAGCCATTTTTTAGATATAGTTAGCTTGACCCTGACTCCTTATGGCCCAAAATGACAAACTGATCGAATTTCCTCGAACACGTGACCTAGCCAAATGGTTTTCTCGTGTCCGAAAATTGTAAAATGCAAAATTTCTTCAAAATCGTTGGAGCTGATTTTGAGATAAAATTTACATACCTACACACAAACACACACGTACACACACAATATTTGCTCGTATTATAGTATAAGAAAAATATAAATTTTCAACAAGAAATAAATAATAAATCATATATTTTTCTTAGGATTAAAAAGAACTTATTTAATCGAAGCCCTGTTATTCAAGGGAATTGTATACTTATAGTTTTTAATTCCTTCCAAAAGTTGTTATTTTGACACTATTATGGTGTTGTAGTTTGTATTACAAATAACTTCTTCTGGCTGGCATCGGGGTGGGGTGGGGGGGGGGGGAGTTAGGCTTTGTTATTTTCAGGAACATTTTTTTATAGTCATTTTAGCTACCGACCTCGTTGATACGTAGCTATTACACAATTGTAGGATATTTCCAGATTCTGCCTAGTTGATGCGTAGATATTTCACAAATCCTGCTGGCTTATATTATAAAAAAGAAGAAGTGCATAATTCAATGAATGTAGGTTGTTGAAAGTGGTCAGCAGCTACACATGAATGAAAGTAAAATAAAATGAATAGAATGATGGATGGAATAAACAGATCGAAGCTAAGATCATTGCTAGGTCAGGAGAGATCGAAGTAAACAGCATGTTGACATTGCCATAAAATTATACTATCATAAACAGTCCATCAGTCTATCCGAAATATGATAATATGGTTGCAGTCTCGTCGTGGCTGGTTAAGGGAATAGATCTAAACAATAGGCGTTTCTCCGTTAATTTAAACTAAAAAAGCGATTTCATGTCCAATATTTTTATTTAATATACTCCAGGAGAGCAGTTCACATCTAGTTGAAATAGTACTACCATCGCTACTGCATTTAGCTGTCACCATCTATGCTTTAAAATACATCGAACATCAGCAAATTGGCATAAATCTTTTGGTTAGGCATTTGGAACTACATGAAGAGTCAGACGTGGGGCCAGTTAATTGTTGACAGGTGAGAATCGTCTACAAATCTGAGAAAAATCATGTGTACCTGCTTTTTGTTGTCTAGCGGAGTAATACAAAGCATGACGTAGTGCACGCTCTGAACGAATGCGGGAATAAGGTATAAACCTACATCTACGTCACGACGAATGGGGCAGATGAAGCATAGAGTCAGTCACTACGAAGCAGACGGATTTTATAGTAAAAAGTAACCCGACCAGCGAAAAGAATTTCTTGCAATGAAAAAGGAAATGGCTGTTAAAGAACATTCGAATTCACGGAAAGGATCGGAGGTCATGATATAATTTAAGAATAACTAAAAGCTTCATATTTAAGTAATTCGGACAAAATAAATATTAATTTAAGGGGAATTTAAAATAATTAATGGTAGATATTATTTAAGAATAAGAAATTAGTGAATATGGTGGTAATTTAATATGAAACACGAAAAATCGCGAAGGAAGATCTAATAATGTAACATACAGATATATTGACCCTTCAAAATTTTTTTCGCAGAGCCATTTTGCCATTTTGGTTCAATATTTAAAATTCCCAATTCGTTATGAATATCACAATACGGAAACCGAAATACATACGTAATTAATTACCGTAAATTTGCCTTTAAAACGCCTTCGTCAGTTAAGAAAAATATTAATATTAAACTTTTCAAAAAATATTTGCTGAAACATACTTTTCTCTCTATATTAGTGCCTTTAAAGGTGATTTCTCTTTTCTTCTTTTTGTAGATTTTCGTTTCTGGGCATGCGCTGTTGAATGAATAGCAGATAGATTCAACAGATACTACTATCTATCTCAATTTGAAAGAAGGAAGGGGTCTTTTATATAATTTAGGTTTTCTGAGAAACTTTTTGAAATAATAGAAAATTTAATAAATTTAACCGTTAGAAATAAATTGACAATCACTAGAAACTTAGTTCGCTATCTTGATTTAAAACTGTAAAATGATTCAAATCCGAGAGTGTACGGTGCCGAAGACATTTGTGTCTTGAAAATTTGATTTGATTGAAATGACTTTCCATTAAATTCATGAATTCATTCAACGCTAATTTTAGGTTTATTTAATATTAGCATCAAGTGACGGTCCACTTCGGTCTTCAGTATAAAATTTTAAAATCCAAATTGATTGATGCGAGAGTTCAGTAGCACGTCCCGTTTATATTTCTAAGGGTGGCGTGTACCCATATATAGATTCGTTAGGATAGATTTTAATTTAAAGATATAAACTCACACAAATTTGCGGGTTATCACTGCCAATAAATAACTGTGGGAAGAAACGATAGATTCGTTTTAGAAGATTTTCTCTAGTAATGATTTTAAGTACATTTAGGGATATTTTCACTAGAAAAAAATATGTTTTTAACATAATTGAATGGAGTTAATGAGACCAGTGTATTTAAGTAAATGTTAAAATAACTGAATTCGAAGAATAAAGTTTTCAAATATATTTCTGCTTGTGCAAATGTGAAATAAAATATATTAAACTATATATCTAAATTTACACGATACGCATGAATGTCACAATACATTAAATTCAAGATGTTAAATAGTATGCGCAATTTTCGGAGTCATTTTTTATTTGTTTTTATTTTGTATTTATAAAAAAAAACCATTTTCTATTTCTTTCGAGTATGAACCCATAACTGTTTTTTAATAACTTTGATAAATTTAACACACAAGTTAATACAATTTTCATTTATTTTTATGTTATCCCATTTATTTTCCTTGGTGCAAAAGAATCTCTTTGTATTATATCCCCTCCTAGCTTTCATGCAGGGGAAATAAAATACAGAGGCACACACACACACACACACACACACACACACACACATATATATCCATATAAATACATATATATATATATATATACAGTTTCCTTTTCTTTTTAAAGAAAAAAAAATATATAGTAAATCGAAATATGATGACGAAGAATATTGTTGCTGAACCCTCGAATGCATTTCCTTTATGAAAATATCAAAAACATGTCGCATGTTTTGAATAATGACTTTTAAAACTAGTGAGGGAGCAACCATGCTTTTTCTCTTATGCGAGATTAAAAAAAAAAAAAGAAAAAAAAACATTTAAAAAGATTATTTTTTATCGTATTCTCACTTGGTGAAGCCACATCATTATTTGAAGTTCTTAATTTGATATAAGAGTATTTCTTAATAAAGCATGCTATACATCTCGATAAATGTTAACATACACATTTTATATAACATTAAATTATAAGATTTTTTACTTGTAAAAGATAATTAAAATAAATTCTGTATTTAGCTAAACATAAATAAATAGATAACCATGAAAATACAAAGTCAAATCTAAAGACCTTTATTAAACATCCTAGCTACAATAGTATGGTGGTATAACATTAACGGAATTGGAATAATTTAATCACTGTTTGGAATAGAGTACTGCATTTGATTGCATAACACGATTGTACCATAACTGGAAGGGCACCGGATTTTGGCTCCTTTAGAATGGACCCAAACCTGAAATTAATTGATTGTTTTGTTCGGGATGGATTGACTTTGAATGCTTTGTGTTTCGGTCAGTTTCAGTTTGTATTTTGATTCTTTGAGTTCACTTTGAACTTTGATCTCGTACGGCTTGACGCGATTTTTCAAAAGATATTTTCGAGTATATATAAAAAAATAAAACAATAATTTGAATATAATTGAGTTAATACGTGTTTATTCTTAAGAAAAATATAAATTGATATTGTATAAATAATTTTAGATTTCTTTTCCATAATTGCACTTATAAATTGATTTTCTTTCAGTTCTTGTTCACGTCACTTTGTTTATTTTTAAGTGTGTTGCGTTTCATGTTGACAGACTTTTTTGCTCTTGTTCAAGTCGGGTCTAGTGTCCACTTTAATCATAACTTTTGTATTTTTCTCCGTACAAACCGATACGTGCAGAAGTTGGGATTATTTTAATGGCATTGTAGTAATATGTATTCAAAGAGATTAGGATAAATAATTATTTTAGAACATCGAGAAGAAAGCATATTTTTTTGTATAACACTTTGCACTCCTTTATCGGGTCTGACGCGAAAGCATCTTTCTTTGCAAAAATTCTTTTTGGAATCAGAAATAAATGAAAATAAAATTTGCCTTATTTAATCATAGCATTTGTGAAATTGTATACTTGAAGGAAGCTTCTTTTAAAAAACGTTGTGCCGACCGAATAATATTTGTGCAAGAGACGCCGAACTCGAAAGCGTTAAGCATAATAGAGGTCAATTCCTCAAAGTAAGAAACGTGTTTGTGATGTACGTTAAATTAATTTAACATGTGACTTCACAAGAAATCAAATACCAACTAAGATAAATTTGCCCTGTATTTTTAAAAGTATTTCTGTTAAAGCATGTATTTTACATTATCCATTTCCTTCTTCCAATGTTTGTAAATTAATATGTTTTTTAAAATAGTAATAAAAAAGCAGTTTCTCTGGCAAATATCTTTACCATTAAACGTGAAACATTTTATGTACTATTTCGTAGAAAAATGTTTATTTTCTATTTAATCAGACTTTTCATGTTATATATTAAAGAAGAAATTCTAAATTCTCCTTCTTTCTGTTGGGTCATTCTCAAAAACTTTCACAATTGCTGTAACCAGAGATCTTTGCATGTAAAAAAACAAAGTTTGGTAACATTTTGCAATATTTTTACGTACAACAGCAAATTGTATTATTAGTGGTATTCATACAATGCATAATTTTATGATTTTAATGACATTGTAACTTTCTGCGATCTTTACAAGAACAAAGTGTTAGATGCGTGAAAATTTTCGACTCCCAGTTATCGGTGGAGTCATACGTTTCAGAAGATCCTAAACAAGATTTGACTATTAGTAGAAAAGGTGTGTGTGCGAGTCTGTGATTCTGTCTGTATGTGACATAATTTTTCTGGGGGCTCTATCTCATTAACTAATGTAAGGAATTTTAATAAAAATAGAAGACTCAGTTTGTCCCTGATATGAATTGGCGCCGATTAATTTTTGCTGCATATCGTCCAACAGGTGGCGCTTCTATGCTGTATTTTTCATGATTTCGCAATAGCTCTATCTCATGAACCATGCACGGGTACTCATCAAACTTCAGATTCAGTTATTCGGCGAAATAAATTCGTGGCGATTGTTTTTGGTGCAAATCGCCCAACAGATGGCGCTGCTGCCCTGGATTTTTCATAATTTTCTTAAGAGCTCTATCTCAAGTACTAATGCCCAAATTTTCATCAAATATCAGATTCGGTCAATACCTGATACAAATTAGTGCTGATAAGTCTTTGATGTAAATCGCTCCAACACGTGGCGCTCCTATGCAGAATTTTTCATGGTTTTATTAATAGTTAAAAAATAATCTGAAAAACTAATGAAACAATTTTCATCAAACTACAGATTCAGTTAGCCGTTGACATAAGTTGTTGCTGGTTAGGTTTTAGTTTTAGAGATTTTAAAGATATTTAGAGATTTAGACATTTTAGAGATAGTTATATCGCAAGAATTAACGCAAGGAATTTCACATCTTTAGAATCCTCATTTTGCTATATATTGTCATTTAATTTTGGCATTGTGAATGTTAATATTGAAGTATTAACGTGTATGATATTGAAGAAAGTTTTGAGATTAGCATATCCGTATAATTTTTAATTTAATTTGAACATCGGTAGATACCTACTATCCATTGATTGTTACCATAACAAAATTTATACATAAAGCACATTGTTTACAATACTTAGCCTTAATTTAAATATGTATATATATTTCCTTTTTACTTTGCATAGGAGAGACAGTGAACTTCTTATGAATATCGAAATATTGTTTTGTGTCAGTTTTTTAAATGTCAAATCTATGTCTGAACATGTGTAATCAGGGTGTTCTTTAAACGCCTTGTATATGTTTAAACTATCATAAAAACCCATAGGTGATAGAACTATAGCCTTTGTTTTCTGTTTAGTTGCGGACGACAGGTGTCGCATTGCTGTCTTTTTTAATAACTGGATGGTTAACTGCTGCACCTTTTATTAATTAAAAATGAAAGGTATGTTTTTATAACATGAACACCAAAACGACACTAACAATATAAATAATATAATTTAAATAAAATATAGCTTTTATTATATTTGTTAGCTGTATCCATATGTAATTTTTAAAGCCATGTGCTCATTAAGTGAATTTATTTTCAATAATACTAATAGCTTAAAATTGTTTTTTATTTTTATTATTTTTCATATAACATAAAATATGCACGCATATAACAAATTAAAATTATAAGCCTATAAATTTTCAATTTAAAATAAACTGTGTGTTTTTCAAATAAAACTACTAATAATATAAGCTGTTTAAAAAGCTATTAAGCTAATGTTATGTTACTTACCTATATAGTTACTGTTTCTTACGTTTTGGGAGTATTTTATTATAGGCAATATAATCTTTTTATTTCAGCAAAGTGAAGTTGCAATTTTGTTTTAAATTTATAATTTTAAAAATAGTGCTTTGTAAGTACAAGTTATAAAAGTACAAATTATTTATTGAAAATTTAAATAATTGTGCATTATATTTTATACTTTTCTTTATTTAATTATAAGCACAAGAAAAGAATGAAAAGTACGAAACAATTTGAAAGTAGGAATCCTACATAAAAGATAATCAAAAACTAAAAGAAGGCAGCTAATTGAAAAGGACCCTCTATTGGCTGAGGTGGTTCACATACGTATATTTGATTTTTTAATTGAAAAATAATAAAATGATACACTGTAAATCCAAGAATTTTTTATTGTAAGTGGTTACGCTAGAATGCATTTGAACTAAGCGTTATAAACTCAAAAGACATTAATTTATTTATTTCATAAAAACGGCATGAACATATCTGCTGATATTATTTTTACATTTATGAGTCTTATAGTAAATGTCATAATTTCCTGCATAAATTGGAATAACTTCTTGTTAATATATTTTTTTCATGATGTAATTGGCATAGTTTTGAAGAATTGAACTTTATCTATTTATGTCCAAAATTGAAGTGATGTTTCCAAACGTGATCTTGAAGAGTATTTTTATTTTAAAAAATCTTTAACGAAGATTTTAAAAATAAATCATATCGTTTGAATAATATTTTTTTCAAATAAATCCGAAAAATATTTTTTTTTCTTTTTTATTATCATTGTATGAAAGCTCTGACGGATGATTTATTTACAATTTTCCTCTTAGTAAATCTATAAATATATTATTATTACTATTTTCTATATGACAAATCGGTTTTGAGTAAAAAATAAATTTTAAACGAATATACTTTTTAATTCAAAAACTCTTGAAAAAATAGATATAATTTCAGAAAAATGATGATACATCTTCTTATAACATTTCTTCTACAGTAAATTTATATTTAAAAAAATATTAAGTGTGTTTTTAAAATACTTAAAATAGAGAATAGGTGTCGAAATAATTTTACTTTAATTCTGAAGAATAAAAGGAAACAGTATTTTTTTTCAGGAATAATTTACGCAATAACTTTTAGAGCAAGCAAATATAAGTTGAAAAAATAAAATTTGGACATTAAATTTTATTTTTAAAATAAATATCATAACGCATGTGAAAATTTAACTACTAAATGTAACTATTTCATTAATATTCATTGCAGTTTGCTTCAAAATCGCATTGCATTTATGTTGTAAGCATACGTTACAAAACACTTTATTTGAACTATATTTTTTATTTGCTTTGAACAAATAAGTAACTTCAAATTCATTAACATCACATTCAAATAAAATGTTTGAATTGTATTTCAAAAAGAGCTTGTAAAAGAAAAAAAGTTTTGTAAAATTTAAATTAATTAATGCAAAATCACATGTTTTGTAAATTTTTTAGTTTAGTTTCCAGTATATTCGAAATAATTAAATGTTACGCAAATAGTGTACAATAAATTCTGCAGCGTTGAAAGTATTTCATATTTATATTTATTTTTTACTTTTCAGTTTTTCATTTTAAAAGACTAAAATGTGTTTATTTTATGTAAACAAGAGGAAAACATTTGCATCACTTTTTTTTTCAAATATTTACTGTGATTTGGAAACATTATTTTGATTTTTAATTAGTTTTGTCTGTTTTAATTTGTCTATTACTACACTCCATCCTTTTTAATCTCTGAAAAGCAGAAATACCCAATAAACGAGAAATTATTTATTCTTACCATGTATTTTAGAACACGTGTATTTTAGAATTAAATTTATTTAACCTAAAGAAAATCCTATAAAAAGTGATAGTAAATCTTTATTAAGATTGACGATCGTTTCGTTGCACAAACGGCAACATTTTCAAAATCATTCAACGATAGAAAATATTTTCACATAATTTAAAAAAACAATAAACATAGTAAACAATGTCACGCGACATGATGCATAATGAAAAACATTGTAAACATAAAATTAATTTAAAAGATTAGATTAGCTATTGTTAAGCGTGGATTAATTTTCAAAACAATAACATGGTAAACAATGTCACGAGACAACATGCATAATGAAAAGCATTGCAAAATATAAATTAAAAATAAAATTATCTTGGCTTTTTGCGAGCGTGGATTAATTTCTACTATTGTTACTAAAATTACATAGCATCTCTTTCCAAATTTTAGGTAATTCTATGGACACTGAATCATTGCAAATATTCTTGTTGCGTAAAAATATCTCTATTGATTCACGGATTATGGATGGTAAATAAAATCTTGATGTATAAATTAACTTGCTATTTTTAAAATCGATCTGTAAAGGTTCTTTACAGATCTTCTGCAGAGTTCTCTCCAATGCAGAGAGTTCTCTCTGCATTGGTGTGTGGTGTATACGTATTTTTGCAAGCTCCTGCTTCATTTGCATTTAAAGTGGTAATTTTAGTTTTTCTGACCTAGTAATACATGCATAGTGTTTCTATTTTCTGTTTCTTTATTTCTATGTAATTATTTTGAATTTTATTTGCTTATTTTTGCTTTAATCGGACTTTGAAAATTTTCATTGCTCCGACAGTCCAGTATTCATTTATTTAGCCTTGTGAGTTATCTTACAGGCTATTTAAGTACTAATTTTTCATTTATTTTCTAACTTAATTACTTATATTACTTAAATATAGCTCTTACCTTGGTTTCAATGTATTTTACTTGAGTTTATTATCCTTTTTCATATGTTTTCTGTAGTGGGCGTTTTCGCGTTCTGCTACTGTTTACGTCGCCATCTTAGTTAACGTGTCAAGGTTGGGTGGTTCTGTTTCTTCGGTGGATTGTTTGTATTTTTACTGAGGTGGAGATTTGTTCTTGTGGAGTCTTCTCTATTGTACAGGTTGTTTTCCGGTGTTAGTAAGTTTTAGTTTACTTTGTTGGTTGCTAGGTTACGTTTTAGTTGTGCTTTATGAATATGTCACGTGTCCCGGGAGCTAAGAGGCTTCAAGCTATTTTGTTTTTGTTTTGATCCTTTTAAGCGGCATTTGGGTTTTGATCAGTTTAAGCGGCGCTTATTCATTTATTTGTTTAAGAGACTTTATTAGTCACCCAGTTCTTCTGTTCGTTTGTTGGATCATTTGTTTCTTTTCCTATCCAGTAGATAGTGTTCTTATATATGATGAAAGTATGTTCTGACTGTAACCAACTGCTTAGATATCGACGTAAATTGTAAGTCTTTGCCTTTGATTTTCTTTTGTGATTGTTATTTCGTATTTTTGAGATTTTTGTGTATACATTGCTGTTGTTGGTGATTGGTTATTATCTCGTTTCCTTTTTTGCGTTAGTTATGGCTAAGATGGAGAAAGCGACGAAGGAGGTGTTGGATGAGGCTGGTGTTTTGGAATTTCCTGCTGTCGTTAGTAGGATAAATTCTTATATATACGAAACGCTTGAGTCCCAGAGGAATAATAAGGGTGGTAAAGTTACTGCTGATATAATGGGCATGATGAAGAAGTGTATGGATTTTATCACCATTTGCCTTGTTAAAGCACATCGCGATTGTGTGTCAAGTGAGACTAAATTAAAGACTTTGATAACGCATAATAAGGCATATGAGGCTCTTGCTGATAAATTTTCAAGATCAAGACCAACTGGTCAGCTGGATGTTTCGCAACATGCTGCTGTTTCGACTCCAAAGGTGTCAAGAGAGTCTGATTTTTCAGTGATAGTCACTTCTTCTGGGGAGGATTCTTTGGATACTATTAAAAAGGATATTAAAGGTATTTGTCGCTCTAAATCTGATGTGCCGGTTCCTGATGATGCCGTGGTAACCAAGGCTGGTCAGCTTATTCTAAAGGTGCAGACAAGGGCAGATTCGGAGAGGTTGAAGGAGGTATTGGTGGAATCTGATAATTTAAAAGGCAGAATTAAGGTTACTGTTCCAAGAAGAAGACTCGAGAGAATTTTGATTATGAGTGTCGATCCGGAAGTTAATGAGGATTTGGTTCGGAAATCGCTGAGTAAATTGGTGAATGAGGCTAGTAGGGGTGAGCCTGGTGATTTACAGAAAGATTTGGATATGGATATAATCAGACGTATTACAACAAAGGCTGGGAAAACTAACTGGCTGATTGGAGTTAGTAAGGAGGTCTCTCAATTCGTTATTAAAAGACGCCGTATATGTATCGACTTAGAAAGGTACCGTGTGGTTGAGTTTGTTCCGATCATACGGTGTTACAATTGTCAGACTTTTGGTCATGTTGCTTCTAAGTGTGAGAACCCAGTCAAGTGTGTTAAGTGTGCTGGAGACCATACAATTAAGGATTGTAATGTGCTTACTGAGATGTGTATCAATTGTATGGGTGTTACTGACATTGATTTGGACGCTGATCATAGAGCGGACAGTCCGGACTGCCCACAGTTTAAGGCGTACCGTTCTGATCAACTTGCTAAACGGTTGTGATAGTTGTCTTGGGTTCTTCTAATTCTTTGTCTGAACTTAACTTTGTTCAGATCAATCTTCACCATTGTTCTGATGCAACCAATGCTCTTATTCACTATATGGTTAACTTTAACATCCACTTTGCTCTCTGTCAAGACCCTTATATTTTTAATAGTTCTTTCGTTGGCTTGCCTCCTGAATGGCTTTGTTTTTTGTCTTCTTCTTGTTCTGCTGCTATTGTATGTCCTTTTAAGACCTATGCATGTGTGAAGAGTCTTAGTTTGGAAAACAGTGTGTTTATAAATATTACAGTTGAGAACGGCTACTTTATTATTGGTTCGCTATATTCTGCACCTTCAGGCAATCTTGAAGCTGATTTAAGAACTTGGTGTCATCATTATTCTGATTGTAACAGAGTGCTTATCGGTGGTGATTTTAATGTGCCATTGCTTTCAATGGGCTATTCAAGAGAGTCCGACCGCGCGGAGGTCCTTCTGGAGTACTTGATGATTACTAATCTGTCAATTATGAACTCTCCTGATTCAGAACATACTTATGTACAAGATAACAGGAAGGGTCGTCCGGATTTGACCCTGGCGGGTTTGGACGTTCTCTCGTTACTTGATAATTGGACAGTTGATGATAAAAACTTTTCGTACAGTGATCATCGTTATATCCGATTTACCCTCTCTTCTACTCCGTTACAGATTAGTCATGGCAGATTTAAAACAAAAAATAAGAATATGAAGAAATTTAATAGCCTTTTTGCAGACAAATTGTCAGTTCTTTCACATTCATTAGCAAGAATTTTAAATTCTTCTTCATTAGATGTTTGGATGGAGGATTTTAATGATTTATTACAAGTACTTATGATGAAGTGTTTTAAGCGTGGTGTTATACAACATACTCCTACTGTAAACTGGTATGACAGTTCTCTTAGGAAAGAACGTAATAGGGTTAATGCCTTGTACAAACGGTATATGAAAAACATTGATAATTTACAGTATAAACAAAAGTATATAGCTGCCAGAAGAATGTATAAACAAAATCTGAGAAAAGCTAAGCGTTCTGCCTGGGTAGGTTTTTGTGAGAAGACAGACAATGTTTACGGAAGTCTATACAAATTTATTTCAAAAAAAATCTTTATCTAAGAATGATTTAATTTTTACCACTCTTGAAAACTCTCAAGTCTTTGATTCATATGATGATATTGCGGAAAATCTTATGTCAGAGCACTTTGAGGTAAATAATCCTCCTCTGAATACATTTGAATATATCTGTAATGTTAATTTTGAAGATTCTGATGATTTTGTTCCAATTACTAAAAGAGAATTATTTTTTGCTATTAGTCGACAAGGAAATAATAAGGCTCCCGGTTACGATGAGATAGATGCGCTGATTATCAAGAACCTTTGTAAAAATTTTACAGCTTTTATGATTTCTTTATTCAATACCTGTTTGAAGTTTGGTCACTTCCCGAAATGCTGGAAGAAAGGCATTATAATATTTTTTCGCAAACGTAACCGTGATTCCAAGTTACCGAAATCTTATAGACCAATAACACTTCTTCCTATCATTGCAAAGGTTTTTGAAAGAATAGTTAAGATCCGAACCGTTACAATGTTGGAATCTATGTCATATTTGGATGATGGACAGCATGGTTTTAGAGAATCACGCAGCACAATTTCAGCTCTTGCAGCTCTAAAGAAAATAATTAAGGAAACACTTTCAGAATTCAAATATTGTTCGCTCATCTCTTTTGACGTGGTTGGAGCCTTTGATGAGATGGATTGGTTTATCTTGGCTGAATTAATTGATGAACTTCCGATTTATGAGTATTTAAAAACGACTTTAAAGAATTATATCAGTCATCGTCTCATAGGATTCAAGTTTGTTAGAGGCATAAGATGGTTTAGAATCTTCCGGGGCTGCCCGCAGGGTTCCTGTTTAGGACCCCTGCTTTGGACCATTGTTGCTGATAAGATTATCAAAACTTATAAGCGACACAGTCAAAAAATTATTTCTTATGCTGATGACTCTGTTATTGTTGAAGGCAGTGATACAAGACCTGCACTTGAGAATACCATCAATGCTAGCATTTCCCACTTTGCTGCAGCCTGTAGTGGTTTACATCTGTCAATTAGTGTTGAAAAATCTGCTTCAATGCTTTTTGGAAAATATATATCAAGAAAGCGTCGACCTATTTTTAAACTCCAGGGTAGGAGCATATCTGTTAAGGATAATTTGCTGTACTTGGGATTTTATCTTGACAGTAGATTCCATTGGTTGGAACATCTCGATATGGCCCGCGATAAAATAAAAGATTTTACTTGTAATATCCAAAAGACAAGAATTCGTGATAAAGGATTACCACTTGAGTTTCTAAAAATTTGGTACAATTCAGTGCTAAAGAAACAGATTACTTACGGTTACGAAATTTGGTTTAATGATTTACGGAGCCATGGAATTAAGCGTTTATCCTCATGCCAAAGGCTATGTCTCTTATCTATCATTCGCGCATATCGGTCAATATCAACACAGGCACTTTGTGTACTTTCAGGAGTTCCTCCAATCGAAGTAGAATTAAAACAACTGGCTTTATGTTTTGAAGTTCAGAATAATGATGGTTCAGATTGGATAGAAGATGTTTATGTTTCAACAAATCGTTTGATGAAAAAAGTTTATACTTTTCACTATCCCTACTTTTATTATGATCATCATGTCAATTTCGTACGTGCTATTACTGAGAAGGTCCCTTTGTACAACCACCCAGTTTTATATACAGATGGTTCTAAGATGCCTACGGGCGTTGGAGCGGCTTTTGTGGTATTTTTGAAAGAAGATATTATCTTTGAGAAGAGAATTAGACTTAAATTATTTAATACGGTATACCAGGCTGAACTTACCGCCTTAGATTCCGCAATTGAGTGGTGTAGAGACTCCTCATACAGTGTATTCCACATTTATACAGACAGCTTGTCCTCAGTTCAAGCGCTTCAAAATCTTTTTCCAACGGACGAAATTCTTTTTAATATTTATACGAATTTACGACTATTGCATAATAAAACTATTAATATAGGCTGGATTAAATCCCACGTTGGTTTCGTCGGAAATGAGCGCGCAGACTACCTTGCCAAATCAGTCACTGAGACTGGTACATTTGATGCTGAAATAAACATTCCTATCCCTGTTTCGTTTGTGAAGCAGTTCTACAAAAGCAATATTATTAAAATTTGGCAGAACGAATGGTCTTATAGCGATAAGGGAAGAGACACGCATAGTATTATTAAAAAAGTGGATACCTCATTTTTGTGTTTCTCGCAAGTCCATGCCTATTTTATATCTGCACATGGGGCATTTCCTAGTTATCTTTATAAAAGGGGAAAACGCCAGAGTGATAAATGCCTATGTGGAAACATCGGTGATGTCAAACATTATCTGTTTGGTAAATGTCCATTGATGCCTACTTCATTTAACTTTATCCGTAACCGGACACTTAGCTGGAACATGCGTAACATACTGCTCTCGAAATCAAATTATCACAGACTCAGACTTATTTACAACGAACTAAATAAGCATTTTTCGTTTATAAAATATAAATTTTGATTTTTAATCTTTGTTTTATTTTAACCACTTTTCCTGCGCCAGGGCGCTCTTTGTAAGTTTTACTTTTTTTTTTTTTTTTTTTTTTTTTTGTCATTGTATTTCTTGGGCTATTCCCCAGCTGTGGTTTTGCAGGTCGCAGAGGGTACTTTTCTGTCAGGGGTTCATGCCTATGCCATTTTTGGTTGGCTCCCTGGCAGAGTGATCCTGATCCTGTAAAGGTTCTTCGCTGTATAATCTGGCCAAAGCTGTGGTTCCTCTGTTGTATTTGATGTCTGCTATATGTTCATATTATATGTTATATGTTTAACTTTATCTGTTTATAAGTGATTATTATACATATGTTTATAAAGAAAATCATTAAAAATTTTTATGAAAAGTTAATGACGGTAAATCATATTTCAGAAAACATTTATTTTCAAAAGGAATAGGATTAAAAATCGAACTTTTTCTAAATATTTTCAATAAAAATTTTAGGCACAAAAATAATAATAATAATATAGTAGAAAAACGTTGAGGAGAATGACGAAATATTTGCATGGAACATGGTAGAATTCTATTCGGAAAACGTAAAATGAATACTCTATTAAATATTCAATGACTTCAAGTTTTGTGATACTTTATTGTTTAAATATTAGGTCTACCGAAAAATTCTGTAGTTTAATGTTCTTTCACGACTACATTTTTTTTTTTTTTAATTCTGATTTCTTCATTCGCACCACGTTTCTGAAATAGTAAAATTCCCATAGTTTTCATATTTAACACTAAGGTGAAAACAATAGGCATTTTACCATTTTAAAAAAGTGGTGCCAATGGTATAAAATCCTTCTATATGTATAAAAAAAAAAGTTTTGATTTGGAAATGGACCAATGAAAATCTGCGTAGATATTCCTGGTATATCGGCTTCCAATTTGAATGCTTAAGCATGGCCTTTCTTCGTTAATATTTAAAAAAAAAACTGTTGCATACAAAAATATGAAAATCGGTAATACTGTAGAGACATGATTCATAAACACGCTGCTGCAGACAGTTTTTAAATCGAAGAATTATTTTAAGAGATATTTAATGCCAAAGTTGGACAAAATCGTTCCCTTAAAAAAGTTTTATAGGAGAAAAAACTGTACATAAGAATTTAATAATTTTTAGATCATTTTATGCGTCAGAATTTCCCGGTGTGCAGACTGCATTTAGTCTTTAATTTGACTCATTTTTTGAGGTTTTATTTCTATTTAAAATTCAAATTTTCAGCATTTCGAGAAATATTTTTTACATATTTTAGAAAACTCTGCGTCCTACGAGCTACGCTCGCCAACCCCCGTTCAGACACCGCAGTCTCTAAGCACGCTAATTTGATCGGCTTTAAACAGATTTTGAAAGATTGAATTATAATTTAAAAACAGTGGCGATCTCCCTATTAACGGGTTTCTATTCATTTCTCTTCGATTGGGGAATGTTAAGGAAAAATCAGCTGCTGTTAAAAGATACAACGGCTATTTTCGTCTATGATTAAATAAAATCAGTTAAACATTTCAAATTAAGCTAATATAATAAGCAAATATGCATCAAAATGCAAATATATTTCACAAATACCAATGCCTTCTTTTGACGGAAACGATGCAGAAAGTTAACGAATCTTAACTAAACCATTTAAGCAATTTCTTTATTTTCTGCTTCACGTATTTTTCTCTTTCAAACCATATTTTTTGTCGAAGACACTTTATTTTCAGCTTGTAATCTTTTTTATTTTTATTAAATTACTAAATAGTCGGTCGAAAGCAGTCTAAACGCGGTCAATAAAATTAATATTAATCTTATTAATATAATCTCAAAATATGACAATAATGTCTCGCGCAATTTTTAAATTTAAACTGTTTTGCAATATTTCTTTTTGTTCACTTTACGTAATAAGTGTAATGTGACGTAAATGTGACGTAATTTCTCCTATTCAAGACTTCTAACGCATGTTAATGAATTTATTATTTTACAATATCCTTTCTCTTTTAAATTCACGTGTAAGTATAGTTTCTATGAAGTATTTTTAATAAGTTCCTGCATTTCATACGTAATTATTTAATCCTAATTTGAAGATTTTTTTCTGTTAATAATAGTCACGTGTAAAATAAATTTTTAATTTGATGTAAACATTATTATTTGCGCTGTTTATACAGTTGGCAACAGTTTAAATCAATACCAATTTCTAAAATAGGTTAAAAATATCTCTCGAAATGCTGTAATTTTGAATTTAATATACAAATAAATCCTCAAAAAAAATGAGTCAAATTAAAAAAGTGAATGCAGTCTGCACACCGGGAAATTCTAACGTATAAAATGATCTGAAAATGAATTAATTCCCATATATAGTTTTTGCTCCTATAAAACTTATTTAATGGGACGATTTTGTCAAATTTTAGCATTAAATATCTCTTAAAAAAATTATTTGATTGGAGAACTGTATGCACCAGCGTGTTTATCAAACATTTCAAAACACACAAACAAACAAACAAACATAATGCCGATTTTCATATTTTTGCATGCAGTATTTTTCTTAATATTAGCGGAGTAAGACCTCTCTTCACAAATATTCAAAACCGGCGCGGAGGCGGTGACAGCTTAAGGTTTTTTTTTTTTTTTTTTTTTTTTTTTTTTTTTTATAAAGAGATTGTATCAATTTAAACTGTTACCAACTGTATAAACAGCGCAAATAATAATGTTTGCTTCAAATTAAAAATTAATTTTACACGCGGCTATTATAAACAGAAAATATAAAAAGCAGGACTCATTGAAAATTACGTCATAAAAACTATATTTACACGTTAATTTTGAAAAAAAAATCATTAACATGCGTTAGAAGTCTTAAATAGGAGAATTTACGTCACATTACACTTATTACGTAAAATGAACAAAACATAATATTGCAAAACAGTTTAAATTTAAAACTGCGCGAGACATTTATTTGATATTTTAAGATGATCATAATATTTCATTTCTAACAAAATTATTTTTACGTGAATGAATATTAAAAAGAGAAAGAAAAGTTTGGTGAAAATTACGTCAGATTATAATTGTCATATTCAAATTATAATTCAGTCTTCCGAAATCTTTTTAAAGCAGATCAAATTAGCGTGCTGTTAGAGTTTGCGGTGTCCGAATGGTGGCTGAAGAGCTTAGCTCGTAGAGGGCAGAGCCCCCTAGTAATAAAAAGAAAAATGTAAGCGTGAAAGAACATGAAACGACAGAATTTTCCGGTACACCTAACATAATGTCAGTGTGATTTATAGATTTATTGTCACTTCTCTGAATTTAAAAGTTTGAAATATGTTATTTTGAAGCGAAAAATCGGAGTAAATACCAATGACGGGCTTTGAACAATGTAATAAGGCTGTGATCAACAACCCTATCTGAACTCTCTTTCACTATCGTATGAACACGCACACGCACACACACATCACCTTTCCATTTTCAACTCTCCATTTAGCTTTCAAAACAAGTATTTGAACAGTAAAACCATGTATTATTGAAACAAGATGTGACATTTTGCATAAAATAAACTTAATTTATTTGTAAAGCATATTATATGAATAATTAAAAAATACAGCGGAAACTGATTTATAGTTGTGTTGCTTTTTTAATGAAAAATACTGAAATGTTTCCAAATAGATAAATAGTGTAAGATACACGAAGGCATTTGTAAAAGAAAAGAAGACTGGACTCAAAACTTTTTAATATAAACTCTGATAAATGATTAAAGCTTATAGAAATTCTTCATCTGAACATACAGAAATATTCAAATTGTGCTAATTACAAAGATGTGATCCGCATAAATATTGGAGATCATAGAGATAAAAAAAAAATCGCATAAGTTATTTATAACTTTTCTTTTGTTAGGTAATAACAAAAAAAAAAAAAAAAAAAAAAAAAAAAAAAAAAAAAAAAACATGCTATAGAAAACTAGGTGAAGTTTACTTCTGTAAATGATTATTATGCATTTCTTAACCTATAGACTCCGGCGTCTCTTACACAAAATGTATTCGATCGGCAAAAATGAACTGATTAAATAAGATAATTTTTTTGCCTTTATTACTGGTGCCAAGAACAAAATGCAAAGAAAAATGTTTTTCAGCGGAGGCAGTGGAGTGCTAAGTGTTTTCTGTAAATAGTATTAATTTAAGCTTTTTAAAAACCGATCTCAGTTCCATGGATCTGTTTGAGTAAGAAATTTCAGATAAAATAATTGTCTATTTTTTTTAAAAGCTTGAATAAATGTAATTATTTTAATACGTTTAGATTATCAACACTCGTCCATATTTAAAAAAATTAATCAGCATTTCAAGTTTCGTGCAATTTATAATTAATTTACAAACATTAAAGGGAATTTTAAATGCATGCCGTTTGCATGACACACATAGTAATTTTTAAATAACTACCTATAGCTTTTTCTACAACAATCTAGCATTTAAATAAATATACACTGTAAAAAAAAAATACGACCAGTTTTCCTGTAGGAATTGGAAAAATAGTTACCCTTATTGTACCGGAAAAATTTACGACCCAGCTCGGAATAAAATACGTAAAAAAAAGAGAAATAGTCAATAAAACGGTATTTTACGGATTTTATTCCGAGTTGAGTCGGAAATTTTTCCAGTACGATAAGGGCAACTATTTTTCTGATTCCTACAAGAAAACTGGTAGTATTTTTTTACAGTATATAATTTAAAAAAATAGCTTGATTTCCACCATATTTATTTTCAGTGAAGCTAAAAAGCTCTACGCCTCTAAACGCCATTCATGAGTCAAGTTTTTTTTCTTGTATCCTCTATTTTTGCATGTCGCTACAAAATTTCCATATTTGTCAAAAAGAAATATATGAATAATTCTTTGTTTGTTATTTGCCACTGGATTTCTTTTAATGTTATACTCATGAACAGTTTGAAATTGTGATTTTAGACTCATTAATTTAAATTAGAATTATTTTAATTTTTTAATTATTTATTTTTAATAGCTATACACTGTAAAAAATCGACCAGTTTTCCTGTAAGAATCGGAAAAATAGTTGCCCTTATCGTACCGGAAAAATTTCCGACCGAGCTCGGAATAAAATCCGTAAAAAAAAGGAAATAGTCAATAAAACGGTATTTTGCGGATTTTATTCCGATTTTACGGATTTTATTCCGAGCTGGGTTGAAAATTTTTCCAGTACGATAAGGACAACTTTTTTTCGATTCCTACAGAAAAACTGGTCGTATTTTTTTACAGTGTAGAACTTCTATATTTTTTTTTTATGAATGACCATATTGAATTCCATATAAGGATAAATTAGAAAAACGTTGATTTCAGCATGTAATATCTCCGTAAGAAGGCAGTTAAAAATTGATTTTTAATCTCTTCTTCATCATATTAAGGTGTTGCCGTATATTTAAATGTAAAGTGTTATGATAACTCACTTCAAAGATTGTTCACTTCCCATTCCATACATGCCAGCGTTTGAAGTGGTTTAATCTTACATCCATTTTGAGACAGCAAGGATTCTATTTTTCTAAGCGCTTTACCATGTATTGGACTGAATTGCTATCATTGTTGCGTTTCTTATGTTCTTTTGCAAGTCAGTCATGGAGTAATTTCAACTCAGTTACGGAATTGTTTAGACTCCTCAACGTATCAGATACATTTAATGAAATCGGCATCCTATGCGTACAGTATCTGGGAATATTAGTAACAATATTACCAATGAATTAAAAAAACAAGAAAGAAACATCATGCGGTAAGTATAGATTATGAAACTCCCTAACACATTCTGAATGCTTTAACAAAACTTCGTTATTTGGGGAAATAAGGTAAGTAAGATAACTAAGTAAACATTTTAGAAAACGCATAAAACATTTACAAAACTGATTTTAGCACTTACTGTCCGTAGCCAAATGTGTATTCCAAATCTTTTGAACAGCCCTGTATTTGATCTGTAAGTTGATATACATACTATATAATGGTAAACTTTAGATTAGCAAGAAAACGCATAAAAAGTTGAAGTTTCTCTTTCAGCAATTTATACTTAAAACCCTTTTAAAACTACTGAAATCAGATTTCCAGAAATTATCATCCATAGACGGCCATGTATCCAATTATTTGCGTGGTCCGGTATATCATTTTATCTATATTCTATGAACATTTCTTAATAAACGAAATGAAGTTCAGAGTATAAATGCATAACACCTTTAAACGCCACCTTTAAGAAATATAAGCTCATACCCAGCAAACCTTATGAATTATTTTTCGTAGCCCTGTATATGAAGCATAGCATTTATACACACTATATATTATGCATAAATAACTATTTTTTGCAACGCATAAACTACAGAATGAATATTTTAGTGCCTTTCATAAATTCATATAAATTTTATTAGTTTTGAAAGGCTGTAACACCATTAAAAATCATTTAAATTTTTTTCCCATTGGCCGCAATTTAATGAAATTCTTTTGTGTTGCCCTGTAAATGTGTAATAACTATTCTTTGCACCGCATATTCTACAGAATACATATTTCAGTGCCTTTCATAAATGTATATAAATTTTATTATGTTAGAAAGTGTGTAACACAATTGAAAATCATTCGAAACGATTTTTTTTTCTATTGGCCGTAATGTAACGCAATACTTTTGACTGTCCCTGTAAATGATCTAAACACGCTACAAACTTCATTTGAATAGGGATCGTGCTATGGTAGAGGTGAATAACATCTAAAAATTTCAGAAAAATCGGAGTGTATTTAAGAGAGTTAGTGCGCATACAGACGGACAGACAAACCGAAGTCATAAAAACTTTTCACCTTTGTTGGAAAATGTTAAAAATATCCTCAGATCATATTACTTTGATATCACTTTTATGTGATTTCTACCAAAAATGCTGCAATGCTAATAAACATTTACCCTACTCTATAGGAAATATAAATTGTAAAAAATGATCTAAAAGGAACTACGAAGACATTCTTCTTTCTGTCAAACCTCCTGACTTTCATTTTAAGCATTTTCTCAACAAAAGACGAAATATAACGAGGTTGTGTTTATAACATGTAGTATAAATGTCCACGGACGCAATGATTGAGCTATATTTTATATAATTACAACGTGGGAATTTTTTGACTACTCTATCATTTAAAAAAAAAAATGCATATTTGAATTCTATATTGCATAAGTGTACATACAGACTGACTACCTTGCTTGAATAATTGCACAACTGAAAGCGCAGATTTAGAAACCACGTCGAAAGATAACTTGTAAATTTAGTATTTTGAAATTTCTCTTCACGGACGATGCACATCGTCCCCTCATACTCTAATATCTGGCGCTCAAGATACTGAAATTTTGCTTCATTTTCTTACTTACAGTAAATCTCGATTTTATGCTAAACACCCATTTCCCCATTCAATACAAAATTTTTATACCAACATTTATGTGTTTTAAACCAAAGATATATTTTCATGTGATGCCATATATTACTGACACTCATCTGCTCCCCGATGAACAAGAGTTTAAGCATAAGCACTCACAAACATTTCTGATTTATATTATACATTACACGTCCAATTTTATATAGTTAATCATGAACAGAATTTTAAACATCTGAATGCTTGAACGTATTATTAAAATATACGTTTCCTAAGAATTTTCATAGAAACTTCCTGTGAGCCGTAGTTTCTTTTACTAATGCAATTCCTGGAATGGCATTCAAAACCTCACGCGTACTTGCTGATTCAGTGAAAAAGCTTACAATAATATGTAATAAACTTATATATGTTGCCTTTTTAGGATCTGTTAAACGCTTTTTATATTAGATTTATTTACAGTTCTTCCTACTACTTTGCCAGTTAAAGAAAAAAAATATATATATACCAGCAAACCCCGTGGCTTTGCTCGCGTAATATTTGAAATATGCCAAGTGATATTTATATGTCTAATTTTTATTAAAAGGTACTAACTAAATTTTTATTTTATTAAAAGGTAATATTTTATTTTATTAAAAGCTACCTATTACTTTTAGGAATAATTTAAAAAAAATTACTATTTAAAACACAGTTTGATTAAACATCATTGTTACAATGCATAAGGCAGCAATGGGACTTAAATTAATAAAACGAAATAAAACTAAATAAATAATAATTTAGAAAATATTTTGAAACTTTTATGCTCAATTAATACGCTCATTTCAGTATTCATTTGAAGTTTTGAATTTTTTAGAAACCATCTTCTTACATCTTAAAATTAACCATCATGTCAAATTCCAAGTCCTATCACCTCTCTCAACATAAAAGGCTATGTTGAAATAGGAACTGTCACCATCAATTTGCCAACATTAATTTTGAAATTGGTTTGTTATTTCCTAATATTCCACAGAAACTTAATTTAGAAAGCTTTTAAAGGCCTTTTTTAGAGTGTTTGTTGTTCCCGTGAACCCCAGGTGGTAGAATCATCGGCATAAAATATAGCCTGTATAGGATCAGAGACTGTTACCATTGATTCGCAACTATTACTTTTATATTTGGTTTATATCTACTGAAATTGCATAGAAATCGTAATTTAGGACTTTTTTAGAATGCTTTTCACACCTCCCCTTCACTTCACCCCTTTTTAATTCAAATTTATTTTCGACAGTCCTACGAGGGCATTTATATTTTATAAGTAACTACCATGCCATATTTCTAGCCTTTTCAGTATCACAGAAATCGCAATTTAGAACGTTTTTAGCAACTGCAACCCTCTGATGGTAGTGGCACAGACATAAAATATAGCTTATGTTGGAGCAGGTTCTATCACCAACAATTTGTCATAATTATTTTTTTAATCGGTTTTGTACTTGATAAGATTACATAAAAATTGTAATTTATAACGCTTTTCGCTCACTTCATCTTTTTAAATTTGAAATTTTCTTTCTACAGTTCTTAGAAAGCAGTTGCATCTTGTAAGTAAATACCATGCCATACTTCAAAGTGTTAGACCCTTCAGTTATGCAAAAAACGCAAATTAGAACATGTTTTGCTTTTGAAACCCTCAGATGGTAGTGACAGCACAATAAAATATAACCTATGTTATAGCAGGGTCTGTCACCATTGATTTGCAACCATTACTTTTGAAATAGCTTAGGAATTTCCTGAGATTGAGTAGAAATCGCAATTTAGAACGTTTTTAGAACGCTTTTCGCGCATTTTCACCCCTTTTTAAATTTCCAATTTTTTCGAAACTGTTCTTAAAGATCATTTATATGTAATAAATATGTACCTTGCCTAATTTTAAGTTGCTAACCCCTACCGATCACAAAAATCGAAATTTGGAACGCTTTTTTGCTCCTGCAACGTCTAGGTGTTAGTGATACCGACTTAAAATAGCATCTATGTTAGAGCAGAGGCTGTCAGCATCAATTTCTTACCAGTACTTTTGAAATCAGTTTGATTCTTCCTGAGATATTGGTGACAAATCGACATTTAGAAAGTTTTTAGAACGCTTTTCGCTCATTTTGCTCTTGCATTTCCTCTGGGGTAGTGGAAACAAATATAAAATATAGCCTATCTCGGAGCAAGATCATTTTTACACCATTATATTTGAAATCGGTTCAGTATTTCCTGAGATTGCTAGAAATCGCAATTTAGAACGTTTTTTACATCGCTTTTTGCGCATTTTCACCCCCCCCCCTTTTTAAATTTCGACTTTTTTAGGAAATGTCCTTAGAGATCATTGATATGTTATAACTAACTGCCATTCTAAATTTCACGATTCAAGGCCCTTCCGTCACGCAAAAACCGCAATTTAGAACGTTTTTTGCCCCTACAACCCTTTTGGGGGTAGTGGCACTGGCATAAAACATAGCCTGTCTTGGAGCAAACGTTGTCACTATCATTTTGACACCAATATTTTTTAAATCGGTTTGGTATTTCCTGAGACTATGTAGAAACTACCATTTAGAACGTTTTTTAGAACGCTTTTTTTGCATTTTCACCCCTTTTAAATTTCGAATTCTTTAAGAACTTTTCTTAGACATCATTTATATCTTATAAGTAACTAATATTCCAAATTCCATATTTCTAGGCCCTTCAGTAACGCGAAAATCGCATTTTTAGAACGTTTTTTGCTCCTGCACCCCCTTTGGGGTAGTGGCACCGACATAAAATATAGCCTATGTTCTAAGTTGGACTAACACCATCATTTTGATACCATTACTTTTGGAATCGGTTCGGTAATTCCAGAGCTTACCTCCTACATATAAACAATTTTTACCTCTTTATAATAGGAGTATAGATATATGTATATATACATATATATATATATATATATATATGAAAACTACTGATAGTATTGATAGCAGTAAAATTGATTGTTGCAACTTTGTATTTTCTTAGAATACGAAAAGGTCACTAAAGGAGCACTAGTCTTTTTATAAACAAATATTTTTTTCGTGAACAAATTCGTCTTTTGTACTAAGCGGGAACTGAAACAACATAGTTGTTGATTCTGTATTATTGACCAGGTGACTATTCCAAGATTTCACTATTCCATGACTACTCCACTGTATTGACTACTCCAAGTCTATGTAATGCATAATTTTTGTTAAAGTTAAACCCACCATCACTATCAAATGCACATTCTACTGCATTAATCCATTAGATATGATTACTTTATGTTTTCCTTTGTCCCAATATTCAATTACAAACATGACGAGAATTTTGTAGCATTAATGCTGACAAAAGTAGAAACAAATGTATTCTGTATTACTGTATAATGTGAATGATGAGGAAGCAAAATAGATGCACATGTGTAGAAAAAACTTTTATTACATACATAATACTCTGCATAAGTCCATGTTAAATACAATGTTTCATTAACAAAATAATCTAGCTAACGAACACATAACAAATATTTAAAAAATGCTGATTTCAACTTCAACACTTTCTTGTCACTTTGATCAGCTTTGCAAGTTTAGAAACTATCTATAATTCACAAAATATCATGAAGAATGCAGGGAATTCAATTTAATTTTTTCTATGCAGATATGTAAATTTGCTCTGTGAAAGATTAAAAAGGAAATGTAAATTGAATTGCATACTAAGAAATGAAATAAATAATTATATTTATTGCTCTTTGAATGATTAATAAAGAAATACTGAAAATAAGTAATTTTTTTCCGAGGAGATAAACATCTATGTTTTGTTTATTTAATAACAATGCTGATGTGATTGCAGTGGAATTAATTCATAATAAAGCTCATTCTATTTTCTCTGTTAAATTAGAATAAATAATTAAAAAAAAATAATAATGTCCTATGATTGTAAGCTTTCGTTGTAAAATAATAGTATATAACTTGTATACAAATTATAAATTTTAACAATATAAAATCGTAAGTTTTGCAATATATATATATATATATATATATTATTTTTTTTTTTTTTTTTGTAAATTAGTAACATCATTATAACAGTTTTAGTTATTTAATATCTCTCCTTATAAAAACATTTTTGTACATTCTAGGAAAAACATATATTTTATTAATTTAATGTTGTTTTTTCCCTGTTCAAAAACCTATTTTAAATTTTATATAATTTACTTAAAGTAAACTATTTAGTTTACAAATATTTAATTAATAGACTAAATACGGTTAGATCATAAAATAAACAATAGAAAATTCGTCCCATTTTTAAATTATAAATATATCACAAATTAATGAATATATTCGCGTTTTTTTACATAAAAAAGTGCCTTGTACAATATATCATATTTTTTGGTAAGTTTTAGACAAAAACATGTTGGCCCTTTGAAATAGTCGTTTCATTGTAATGGGGGGGGGATAATTTATAAGATAATTGTATTTCTGTTGTTATGCAGAATTTTCATAATATTATCTTTAAATATTATCCCAACAGACAGAAAAATTATGGGCAAATAGTTAAAAATAATAAAACGAAAAGAGCCCAGTTAATTTGATGGCATTCAGCTCAAAGGCTATTCACACTGATTGTATATTATATTCTTATTTTAAATAATAATGCTCCTCAAAATATAATAAAATCGACAAAAATCCATTTGGCTAAATTAAGGGGGAGGAATTAGCTCCTGCATTTCCCCCCCCCCTTATATACTTAAACAATGAACCTCCAAATCTACTCACGGAACTGCCTTATCAAAATAAACCGCTATACCAAATTTGAAGCAGATCGGATAATTCTGCATGGAAAACCCATTTGCCTAAATTAATGAGGTTATTAGCATACCGTCCTCTCCTTTATACTTAAGCGATGAGCCCCCTCCCCCCCCCCCCACACACACTATTCAGGGAAGCTCCTTATCAGAATGTACCTATTTATAAAATTTGAAGTAAATGGGATAATTCCATCAAGATTTATCGCGTTACGACATACATACGTAACTTGAGGGCACATTCACTTTCAGGCTTTGATTGCCTATGACGTAAAACTGTTTTAAATAGCATGTTTAATATTATTCTATATTGTACAACAAAACTTGTAATTATTAAGGAAGATCACTCTAATGAAGTAGTTCTATTTATTTTTTCAATAATGGGTTTATAATTAAATTTAGTAAATACAAATTCACTTAATATTTTGGATACTGAAATTGTCTCTCTCTGCATTCGATCAATACATAAACAAATAAGTGTTCAGCGTTCTGTCATCTCAAACATCTATCATAAAAACGCTTTTAAAAAGAACAGGTTTTATATAAATTAATTCGATAATATGCATAGTGTAATTCCCATTATGAATTTATTCTACGAATAATTTTAATTAGCCCCTTATGATAAGTGTATGCTATAAACTTAAGTCTTCATCAGGGTATAACTAATTAGCTAAACTGTGATATTTTACTTTTATATTACAAAAACGTTTGAGAATCTGTATTTAATAACAAAATATACTTTTTAACGAACATAAGAAAAGGATGATGAGTATAATTTTTGAATACCCTGAATTGTATAAATGAGGAAATAAAAAGGATCTGCAGCATATCTAATATGCAATAATCCTAAAAAAAATTATAATGTTAGCCTTTTATATCAAACAGAAAAAGTTCACATAAGAATAAATGTTCGATGACTTTTTTCACTGAAGTTTAATTTTCAAGTTTCGTAAAACTATTATGCCTCTAAGAACTTCTACGGTTGGCGAAATGCTGGGCAACTATCTTGAAATACGTACTTTTGTAGTGTGTTTAAGAATTCAAAATTCTATAAAATTTTATGCTTAATTATTTAATTATATCCTTGTGCTTTTTATAGAATCGAAAGTGTTCGGTACATGCATTAAATATGTCAAGATATAAATTAGCAATTAAAATAATATATATATATATATATATATATATAACCATTAATTAAACAAAACCTACCACCGTCAAATATTATGAATTAAAGCTGTAAGTATAAATAATAATAATAATAATAATAATTTATTATAAGAATTATTATGGAAGAAAAAGAAAAAAGTGGACACCGACAAAAAATGGAAAAGCTTATATATTGAATTACGTTGTCAAGGGCATAGAATTCAATGATATAAGCAAAATGGTCGTTTTCTGTGAGAAAAATAAGCTAAAGCTAAAAATTATTTTCCCCTGTGCCCAAACAACCATTAAAATCAAGTGAATTGATTAAAAATGAAAACAGAATAGAAACAAATAATATGAAATGGAAGAATCAATAAAACCTATTTAAATATTTATAGGATATAAAATATAAATAATAAACACCATACCGATTAATATTTCAGTATTTTACAAATATCCACGCGCACATATCTACCAGAATATCATAAAGATTAAGGTGAATAAAACAGTTAAGAAATCACAGTAATTGATACCAAAGGATGCAGTTAATACATTTTGAAATAAATTTTGAAATACCTTGTTAAATACATTTAATATAATATAAAATAAATAGATAGTAATTACATTATTTAAAATGCACTATTAAATTAATTAATAACTGTTTAACAATATCGTCAAAATTTAGCTAAAAATACTCCCTGGTGTAGTAAATTATAACTGAAATGGAGCTAGAAAAATTAAAATTTAGAGCTATCATAAAAAGACAAATTTTGGTGCTGCCATCTAGTATTACTTTTATTCAACTGTCACAAGATAAATATTTGTAAGCATTTGAACGTAAATAATTTTTTAAACAGCAAAACTAAACATATCCTTATATATAGATAATAATAAACCTAATATAAACCACACAATGTATATATAAGAAAAAAAAACTATTGTTAATAAAATTTAAAAGCATACAAAATATTCTATTAGCTAACTTATTTAAACTAAACTAAGAATTTAAATAATTCTAGAACATTGATAATATATAGCATATAGCTATATGCTATAAAACAAAATAAATTCAGTAATAATTAATATAAATAATTATTAAAAATAATATAAAAATTATTTTTTAAATCAATTATATATATAAGATAATTATAAAATGAACAGGAAATAAAAAAACATATGGAAGTATATAGAAGGTTAAATGATACTTAAATTCCCATTACTTAAAGACACAAATATAGAGTGTGGATTATTTTCATACATCCATAAAAATCCAAAAAGTATGAATGTGGGACATTCAAAAACATTAAACCGATAATAAATTGAAAATAGATAAATATTAAAAAGAATAGAGGAATAATAATAAAAATAATTACCCAATTTTAATACATACAGTATAACTATATTTATATTAAACATACTTATATGCATATTAATCACTATAAAAATGGCATACTATTAGTAATTAATATGATATTGTCCTTAGTAAATTAAAATTTAATAAAAAATGATTGTAAATTAGATTAATCAATAATTAAGCTAATTATAATATTAATGAAATTCTCCAATTACATATAAAATATCAAATCAACATCCATATAAAATACGTATCAAAAATATAATAATAATACAACCCCCCCCCCCACTTTTTATATAATTAACCATTGCGTATTATCCAGACAACACCACCCTCCTCCGTACTCTAACATCTACCCACCCAACCAACCTATAATAATTTTTTTATTTTATTTTACAATTTTTAATTTTTTATATATATATTTTTTATTTTATATATTTTTTTTTTTGTAATTTTGTTTACGCATGTGTTAATTTGTTTTAAAAGATCATGTAAGAAAAGTACTAATTGTATATTAATGAATATATGAATTTTTTTGGAAAACCATGATTTAATGCATCATAAATTAGTTTTTTAATATTATTGTTAATTAGAGGAGAAGAACATAAACATTTTATTCTATATAAATGATTAAGTATTCTATTGCGAAATACAGAATGATGTAGACAAGATTTAAAATTTGTAAATGTATTAACTTTGAATTTAAATTCTTTACGTTTGTCATATAAATCTGTGATTGTTTTTTTTTTTTTGTCTTTTATTGTAATTTTAAGATCTAAGAAGTTAATTGTATTGTTAGATAAAAGGTTTTCCGTTAATTCCAAATTAGTGGGATAATCAACTTGAAATCGCGTAATTGCAGATTGATCAGTATCAATTAATATTATGTCATCAATATAACGATATAACTGTAGATTATTATTAGTAAAATTACGTTCATAATGATATAAGTATAAGTCTGAGAGTAAACTAGAAGTACAACCGCCTTGTGGTATACCGACATGCTGTAAATATAAAGTGTTATCTTGCAATATATAATTATTATAGATAATGAAGTTAGTTAAAGATTTAAAATATGAAATATCTATATTAGATGGTAATTCCAGTTTTTTATAATACTTTTTAAATAATGCATTTATAATTTTATGTAAATCTAATAGGTCTATATTATTAAAAAGATCTTTGAAGTCATATGTCGTTATATTATAAACACAATGAAGATTTTTTAAAATATTGACAAGTTGATAGCTATTTTTTATACAATGTGTATTATCATTGTTTGTAGTAAGTACATATAATTGATTAAGAATTTTTAAGAGAAGTTTATTGGCTTTATTATTATATGTATTGCAACCAATAGTAACAGTCCTAAATTTAATTGGAGTTTTATGAAATTTGGGAATAAGAACTAAATATGGATAATTAAAGTTAGTAGATAAAATATTTAATAGTTTATAATAACTTCGAATTTTACGATTATTTACAATTACATTTTCATTAGTTTTTTGAAATGACTTATTAGAAGAAATACAATTTGTAAGAAGTTGGTGATAATATGATTTACATATAATAGCATAATTGTTAGGAGATTTGTCTACATATGTAATAACGTAGTTTTTTTTGTAATTTAGTAATTTGTTGGAAAAAATGCTTTGTATTAAAAGAAACCAAATCAGCAATATTATTTTTTAAAGCCATAGTTAATTTTTCAATTACTAATATTTTCCATTGATTAAAATATTCAATAGGCTTATTATAAGAGATAGAAATTTTATAAATAAAAATATCAATATCATATGTAAACTGTTTGATAATAGATTTAACATTAAATTTAGATGGAAGTCTATATTTAGTACCATAACCCACAAGTTGTTTCAATTTAAAATCATTAACAATATCAAGATTTCCAGTGATTATATGTCCATGATCATTGTTTATGTATTTTTTTTAGAGTGGGGTCATTGCAGTTACACGGAAAATTGCTTGCAGCAGATGTATTTTTTGAAAATGTATTGTAGTTAAAAATCTTTCTACCAATTGTAGTCGGATATTTAAAGGTTTTTGATATATAAAGATTATTGATAGGAAAAAAACAATTTTTATCATTAATTATAGAATTGATATTAATTTTATTAAATATGTGATTTGAAAAAGTAATTATCATTTGAGTATTCATGTTCTGAATTTTATGTTTTTTTTTGTAAATTAATATTTAAAAGATTAACCCTAGTCATAATTAGGTCAAAATAAATATCAGAGATATGTTTAGAGAAAGATTTACTGAGAAATACATTTAAATGTTGTACAATCTGTTTCTTTTTAATAGCAAAGCTGTTTTTTCGAATTAACAACCAGTTATAATTCTCTAAATAATTTCTTTGAAGATCATTAATTTGTTTAGTGATAGATTTTTGGGAAAATACAACTGATGATGAACCCTTTCCTCGTTTATTACGTGTTGTTTTACCATTTAAATTATGATTAAGAGTAGGATAAATTGGAGAATAATCAATATTGTTATTTATAGATGTGAAGACTTTGACAGCTCTGTTAAATACTTCACTGTTAAGTCCATAAGGATAAATTGTGTTATAATATTTCATATATGATGATTCCATATAAAGACGTTCTGATTTATTTTTTAGAATTTGAAGGATTTCAATTGTCGTATTTTTAAATTGATGTTTATGAAAATGTTGAATTTCAGCTGTAGATTGTATATATATATATATATATATATATATCTTTTTATATTTATACAATAATAATATGTGCATGCAAATTTGTCAGTCTAATTATATATAAATCCCATCAAAAGCGTAACAAACTGGTTCACAATCAAAAGTAATTGAAATATGGATTATGTTATAAGTATATATTTCATTGTATTGTGGAGGTTGATATGTATTACCAGTACTACTACATAATTAATGAAAATTTTTAACTTATTAAATGATTCAGAAACCGTGACTGAACTTTAATAAAAACATTATTTATTTATATTAAATATTATCATAATTTGAAATTTCAAAACATAATTTTGAGTCTGTTAAAGTAAAATCTAATTTTTTTTTTTTAAGTTTCTTAATACTTTTTTTGAATATCAAAAACAAAACAAAAAAATAAATTAAAGAATGTTGCTTTGAATGTAAATTATTTATTGACTATTTTGAAAAAAAAAATCGTTTATATTTTATCTTAACTTAAACAAATTCATTTCTCTTTTAAAACAAAATTAAGTTTGTCACATAGCTAATGTAATTCTCTGTACAAGAATCATTTACCATTCAATGCAAATCCTTTAATCTACTCTCGTTTATCTACTTTCATGCAAAAAGCGCATTTTCATTACTTGCATGCTTATTATTTAGGTATTTGAAGAATTTATTTTTTACAGATTTTCTTCCCCATTTAACGAAAAATGTAAAAATGAGAAATACAAAGATGGTCTTGAAGAATATTGATGCTCAAACTCTTCCCTATTAAAGAATAAATAATAAAAAAAAGATATTGTGTTTTATAAACATTGATTAATGGAATTTTTAAATAAAGCAAGAAACATTACTTTTTTGCATTAATAAGAGTTTAAAATTTTGACAAGAAACCTTTTTATCTCTTTCGTGTCTGGCATAGCTTAAAAATATTTTAAAATTCAGCCTGCACACACACACACAAAATAAATAAATAAAAATAAGGTATGTATATACATAACAGTTGACTTCCCATAAATCAGCATTAAAAAGTTAGACTGGATCTTGACTTACATGAATAAAACAACATTCTTAAATAAAAGTAATTGATTATATACTTAAATAATAATAAACTAGCTCTTTAACCCCTTCTACGCACACGAGTTCATGAGTTTAATTGTAAAACCAAAATTAAAAATAACTATTCAATTTAGAAAAATATTTTTCGAGTACTGTGCATTTTTTAATGAAATTTTATTTATCATGTTACTACGGCAGCAGACGATTAAACGATATCTTTTAAATAAGGGAATAAATAGAATAAAAAGTTTTGTTGATGTTTGTAATAAAATGCTTTTCTTTATTTTTAAAACAAGGTAATAATTAAGCGCAATTAAATAATCTCTAATTATTTGCATGTGAGGTAAAAGAATTATCATAATTCCCGCTAAAGCTTCTTAATATTGCAGCGTGGCGTACGTAATATGTACATCTCTAATTATTTGCATGTGAGGTAAAAGAATTATCGTAATACTCACTACAGCTTCTTAGTATTGGAGCGTGGCGTGCCTAAAATATATATCTCACATTGGTTAGATCTCGCGCGATTACGGGTTAAACATAAAAAAAATGCAAAAGCTCGTCAAAAAAAAAAAAAAAAAAAAAAAAATCTAAACAATTTTTTGAATTTTTCACCCCAATCGTTCATGGACTACTACCAGCAACTGGTGTGCCAAATTTTGTAGTCCTGTGCCAACTGGTTTCCGAGTTTTTGAGGTTTTAAGAGGGCAGATAGTGTTTTATATCTTACTTTTAATATGTTAAAAGAAAATATGCTTTTTATTGCATTTGCATATTGATTTTTGAATATTATTTTTTTTCTGTTCAGATATTTTCTGCATATGTATTACAAAAAATATTACTTTAACTTATAATTACAAATCAATTATTCTATCCATAGAATTTGGTCTCTTTTGATTTGATTCAATGTCGAAAAACATTCTATTTTTATTCTTCTTTTAAATCAAAAAGGTTCACGTAGAATGGACAACTTAACGTGAAATTAAATAGTAATTAGAGAATATGAATCAATATGAATGAATATAACATTATATACCTAAAATTTTGGAAATAATTTCTATTATTCTGTTTTAATATTATTTAATATTCTATATATATATGAAGCATCCATGTTATAAGATCTGACAATATACACACACACACACACACATATATATATATATATTTTATTCAAGTGAAAAAAATTCCTAATTTTAGCTATTTTTTAAACAATAATAATTAATCACGTGACTTTTTATGATATTTTTTTAAGTTACTTCTGAAGAATAAATGGCAACTTTGTAGTTTTGTACTATGATCATTAGCTTGGGCTGGAAAAACTTTTTTTCGCTTTTCGATGATAGGTAGTGCGGAAAAGTTGCCACTGGTGGCAATAAGTTTACAAAAAAAATTAGATTTTTAGGACATTTCCTTGAACTTTTTTAGCAAATATTTTTAAATGTTAAATTAAATTTATTTTGGCAATATTTACTTGAAAACTCGGACTTGTTTCAGAATATTTGGGTCATTTGACACCTGGTACCGGTCAGGGCGAAGAAATAGTAAAATCCTTACATGATTTTCTAAGACAGAACAAAGCTTGTTTTGACAAAAATTCAGAAGAAAGCTGCAATATTTGATGTGTATTCTTCATACGAAAGGGCTTATATTCCGACACTGTCATCTATTGCCTAAGCTAGTTATGGAACCATCTAAGACCTTTGCCGCCGAATCGGAGCTAGACTAATAAATTGCGAAAATCTACTTATCGATTTTTTCGAGGCTATTGCTGTTTCTTGGACATCGCAAATGTAAAATAAAGAAGATTTGAGCACAGATCAAAAGTATTTATTTGATATTTGTGCAGTTATTTCAACCAGACAGCTTTGCGTTCTCGAGGACTTGAAAACAGAAAGACAGGAATAATCGTGCAATCGAGATGGATAATAACTACTTGTAGAATATTACGCTTGCAAGTTAGTAATTCAAAACCTGTTGAAGTTCTTAAACATCTTGCGCAGTGCGTGATACGAGTTTACGCGCAAGTGTGGTTTTCTGTATTTAAACGCTAGGTTGTGCAGATGAACCTAGACATATGTTGCAGATTGTTCAACTATCAACGTTTCTACCAGATGAGCTAATAAGACATTGCAGTCAGTCGTTCAAACACACGGATATTATGACCATCCCGAGAATTTACTTGTAGCAAAGACAACTGACGTTAACCAAGGTGTTAGAAGTATGGAATAGAAAATAATTTTAAAATGTCGCAATGCAAAACAGGAAAAACTCAACGAAGTACAAGAGTTTTAGGCTCCTATGTTGACCTTTAAGTGAACGGAATAATATGACTGTATCGACTGGGTTTCCACCGTAATCAGCGAGCGTCCAATAACCAAAACAATTTGAATAGAAATTTGGGAAATCATAATTTCAGGATCCACCTTCGATGAGTCGTTAGTGTGCTTTCTATGTGAGCATGATGTGGAAAAAGCCATTAAATGTGTGACAGAAGCTTCATCAAAGATATATGAGGATGAGGGAAGTGATGCCTTCTACAGAGTAAAATTTCAAACAGTTTCGCATTGGTCCCGAAAGCAAAACAATCTAAAAGCTGTATATTTTTAAAGCACATAACGCTAAAATAATATGTAATCAGAGGTTATTTAAACATTTGGCTCACTAAACATGACTTTTCAAAATAATAATAATAATAATTTAATATTAAAAACATTTTGCTAAAAAAGTTCGAAAATCAACACTTTACCAAAATGTTAAGTCATTTGCAGCAAATCAAGGAATTGTCCTAAAAGCCTCAATTTTTTGTGTAAACTTAGTGCCACAAGTTGCAGCTTTTCCGCACTACCCGTCATCAAAAATTGAAAAAAAAATCGGCCCATCCTAATGAACATATTTGGGGCGTTATTCATAATTATGTCCTCCCTCAAATGTTTCTTGATGAAAGGATCGACATGGAAGCTTGAATTGAAAGAAAAGCACAACTTGGCTTGTGAAGTTTATAAGATTGGATAAGGAATAAATTTGCATTTTTTATCTACCAGGTGAAGGAACTCTGTTGAAAATAATTTAAAGGGTATTTCTATTCCCCATACTTAATTTCTTTTACGTATTGTGTGGATAAATCGCTTTGCATTCATGTTTATTTCATTTTTGAAGTTTTTTTTTTATATGTACGTAACTTTGTGTGATTTATATAACATTATTGTAATATGTTAAAATTTTGTTTACTTTTATAAATGGTTTATGTTATGAAAGAGACAACTTCTTAAAACACCATAAGAAGTTTAGTAAATGCGCAAAGCTTTTCGAAGGAACTAGTCTTTTATCATCAGGCGCAGAAAACACGTCCTACTGCTTTGAAAATAGCAGCAGCATACAAAGTAGCAGGTGTAGCAAAATAGCAGGTGTAGCAAAGTTGCAGGCAGTCCTCTGCGCCTGATAAAGAAAGACTAGTTATTACGAAAAGCTTTTCGCTTTTATTAATTTTTTTTTTTTTTTTTTTTTTTGGTGATTTAAGAATTTCTCTCTTTCTTATCATTTGACACCAGATTATTCAAATATTTAATGCGGTTTATGTTACAGTATTTATATATGATTTTCAATGTTAATTAAGTTTAAAAATTATTTTTCAAAAGTAATTATGTTTTTAAATTGTTTCTGAATGTAAGATTGGCTCGCGTTTCGAAACATACAACGTTTTTATAGTGTTTGTGGAGTTAGCTCTGTCTGCCCACTCAATGTGAAGAAAACAGACAGTCTTTTGTACGTATGTAGAATAATATTAAACTTTTTGTGGAGATCATATTCAATTGTTAACTTTTAAATATACACCGTCTTTTGGATTTTTTAATGTTTTATAATTTTCATATTTTGATGATATATATATATCTATTTTATGTTTAGTAGGAATTCCCCTAAGTGATATATTGAGAAGCGTTAACACCGAGTGGAAGAAAATTCCACACAAAAAGTCCGGAATTGGTAGCAAAAGCCAAATTTACAGTATATGCTGGATATATTGGTATATGCCAGTAGCCATAGAGACTAAGTCCAACGGGGAAAAATATTGAGAACTACATAATTAGTCAAGAATTCCATCTATAGGTGGTAAAGTTTCTGCATCATTTTTCATTATTGCATTTAATTTACGATAATCTACACAACAGCCTAGTTATCTTACCTGCCTCACGTTCCATAACTAAATTAACAGGGGCAGATTAATGACTGTTGCTTTGTTTAATAAAACCAGCAGCTAATAAAGATTGAATTTGTCTGAAATTTATTTTTTCTCTACTATGGAAGTACGACAAAGTCTGATATATATGGGTAAGTCAGAATTAGCGGAAATACGTTGCGGTTCAATATTAATTTTTCCAATATCATATTTTTTTAGACAAATTATATAAATAATCCTTTATAATATCCCTTAAAGTTTCATTTTTTATAGAATTTATTTCCCTAAGTAATTTAGAATCCTTAGCATTAAATTGAACAAAGGATTGAGGAGATATGACATTTCCATAATCGGGTTGCACTCTCTGATAATCATCGTTAACATTGAAATGAAGTAATCTTAAATTATCATTGGATATGCTCTTAGGTTGATTTAATACAAGGTCCCCTTGTATTACTTCAACCACATTCCTGTAAACCTAATATGGCATAGTTTAAATCAGTGTCACATAGTAAAAATCTAATATATTGTTGCACAATTACAATTAATTACAATATTTATCTATTACAACAGTTCCTTTAGCATGGTCAATAATAACATCTTAACAAATTTAAAGGTAAAATTGGTATCGTTGAACCAGAGTCTACAACACAAGATAATTCCCTGTTATTTGCATTTCCAGAGACAATAGAATGTCAAATATTATTGATATGTTGTTGTGGTTGACTAAGCGGAGGAGCATAAGATTGCAGATAATTAACATTTAAAACTCCTCGCCCAGTGGTTAAGCACTTTGCTTATCTTTATTGAAGCACATTAAACATGGTCGACTTTGGTATTTTCGCTGAAAATGAGCAGTATACAACCTAGGGCATGTAAATCTAGAATTTGGAGCATTAATATTGCTCTGCGAATGAAAATATGAATTTGGTACATGGGAATTTTGATTAGGGTTAACCCAATGTATAAGTATATGATTATATTGTTGAAATGATCCATGATTATAAGAGTTATTTCTACAATTACTAATGCTAACATGAGAAGTTGGGATTACAACCAGTTGTACACATATCCTGTACCAGTTTGTGGTGTTCTCTGGAGGATTAATAATCATATAATTTTGATACTCTGGTTTAGACCAACTGTTAAACCCTGTACTATTATTATTTCACATAAATGAAGTTCCCTATGTATTTCAATCATTTTTCGAAAATAATTCTCCAAATAATTAAGAAAATTTAACTTCAGAGAAGAAAAATCTGCGATTAGAGGAACATGTACCTACTTTGAACATGAAACTTTCCAGTGAGGATTTCAGCAATTTTATCGAAGGTAGTACATTCAAAATATTCATTTATAAATAACTTTAAAGCCTCTTCATTCGAAAATTTAGGAATATTTTCAATTTTTCGAATTTAAATTTTTCTTATCAGAAAGGCATGATTTATCAAAATTTGTCAGCCAAAACTGTAGATTCATACCTGTCTCATGGTCAAAAGGAGTGACATTTACTGTGCTTTCGCTCATTTTGTGATCACCAGAGGCTTTAACTAGTCCAGATCGCATTACATATAGGAGGGATAACTTATTAATATAAGACTTCCACAGTATAAACATAATAAACAAATGCAAAATACACTTCAAAATAAATAGCAAATTCACATAACTCTATCTCTAAGACATGATAATAATAATATTAATAATAATAACACAGTAAATAATAAAATCTGAGTAAAAGTAAACATATAAAAAATAAATAAATATAAAAAATAATAAATAAATTTTTTCCAAAAAAAAAAAACTTAAGTAACTTGGTTCACAAAGGTCTTATGGCTTAATCATGTATTTATTTCCTAAAGAACTGGATTTTATTTTTTATTTAAGAAAATAAAATAAATTAACTTCGGATTAGTGGTCACAATAGGGATATGCTATATTTTCTAAATTACTGGTCATATGATGTCTTCGGGAAATTAAAGGCGCCATATTTTTAAGATTCGTTCCACACAACGGCTAGTGAGAAGAAATTTCACTGGAAACGTAGGTATAGGTGTTGACACAGCCGACCAGATGAACGACTTCCCTTACGAACAAGTTATGAGATCCTGTAAATAGATGCATTAAATTCATAAAATCTTGTCGAGTTGTGAGAGGTTTGTTATTATTGCAGTCGACAAACCCAGTTGAATTGTGCGAAGTTTTTGCTAATATCTGATATCAGATAGAACATTAGAACTGTGACACCGTGGATTAGAATTCTAATTTACTTGATCGATGCAGAGAATACTTTAATACATTAAATATAATTCCAAGTGAGAACACAAGGGGTTCTTGCCAGTCGTATAACTAATACAGCTGGTCATGGCATAAGTATATCAAGACATCGGATTCAACAATCGGGTGATTTCCCTACAAGAATACGAAGTCAGTTTCTCGTTCGAAGGCGTTTATTGATCATACATGGGAATTTAAAATGTAATTTAGACCTTATGAAAGTAATTTAGACCTTAAGAAGTTATATAGAATACTACGTGACCTAAACTTATGACGCGACAGGGGAGTGGTTTAAAGCTAAAGAATACCATATCTATTAGAGTAATGTTTTTAAAGTAAAAAGCCTGGCGAGAGGAAACAAGATTCGTGGAATTAAGATCGGAAATTAAAAAAATCCCTGCCGGCTCGGGCCTACAGGTGGAGGTAGATTTCGAAGTTAAGTACTAAATTCACCAACAAAACTTAAATCAAGATTAAAGATAAACCCAGTTCCTTCGCTAAGAATGAGCTCTAGGGAGCTAAACATTTTGTGAAAATTCTAATATACACACACGCATGTATATGGAATAGGTTTAAAAATGGCTAAATCAAATTCAGAGAACCTCAAAATGTTAAAATATGTTAATATTTCCATACTCGGGTTTTTATCATGTTTTAATACGTTTCTTCAAACTCAATGACGTTACATATTCACCTGCTGTGGTCCATTATATTTTCAATATGACGCAATATTTTGTTGTTTTTTTTAATTCGTCAAACTATTTTTTTTCATTTTGAATTTTTATGCAGAAATCTTGCTCTAGAAAACATATGACGTAATATTCAATTTGTTTTCAATTCGTCAAACTATTTATTTCATTTTGAATTTTCATGCAGAAATCTTGCTCTAGGAAACTTGTGACGTAATATTCAATTTGTTTTGAATTCGTCAAACTGCATATCTAATTTAATTTTTCACGTGAAAAAACTGCATTAGAAAAGCAATTGTTGTGGTGAGAATTTTATTGCTTTTTTTTAATTGTTGGCAACAGCTATAACGAAAAATATTTATTTTTTCCTGCCATTGTTGTGTAAATGCTGGTTTTATCAGAATCATGTTAAGACGGTATTCAAAATTTTAAACCTTCCCCATTCTCATTCCCTTGGACCGATTTTGCTCATTTTCAATCCCCGCCGAGAAATTAGCTATCTTAAAGTTGTTGGCGAGTTTGAAGACGTTCCGTGCATAATTGCGACTTTTATCGTGCGGACAAAATTTAGTACATACATACATACATATATATATATATATATATAAACTTTTTAGGTGGGGGTGGTTTTGGGTTCCTGGGGTCATGTAATGAAAAGTTATGAAGGAATTTTTGAAAAGTCGCACCATGGTAACGACTGCAATAGGTAGTATTTCTTACGAAATCTACCTAAAAATGGCTTTTCAAAACACTCGAAAATAAAAACTAGCTTCTATAAAAATATTGCATATTGGATATCTGATAAAAATTTATGAATGTACTAAAAACTTTATATTAAGATTTTGAATAAGATAATTATTAATATACGCTTTTCAAATTTAAATGGAAATTAAATAGGAATAAATATTATTAAGAACTAGATAAGTAATGAATATGCTGGAAAATTAGATTAATTTTAATGAATAAACCGAAGTAAAATTGTAAAGTAAAAATGTGTATAACATATATATATATAATTAGTTAATGAGATAATGCGGTTTTATATTATGTATAAATATAAAAAAGTATATGGATTTAAACTTTTTTCTAATAAAACTAAGTATGTGCTGAAAATTATTTTGTCTTCATTGCATATGTTGAATTATATTTTCAGCGTGGCGTATATTTACATATAAGAAGTAATTGAGAGATAACTTGTAATTTTAAAAATTGATTCGGGAAGCTCTTTGTAGACCAAACTCGTTTATTTTACGTCTACAGATTGAAGTCATCTGTGCGAGTTCTATCGGAGGCCCCGTAAGACATTTATTTCGATTTCCTTAACATACATTATCATAGGTTAGGCAAGCATCTCAAATTTCCACAATCTAACCTTTATAGAGTTAGTTCTTGCTAATATTTGGTGCTTTTAGTTTTTTTCCAAAAGGCAGCAAATGTGTCAATTTGGAAGGAGCATCAAATTGTCTCTAAGTCCTTTAAAAGGCGTGGTCTTGTTGCGCGGCAACAGGCTTGACTCAAACCTGATTTCATCACCAACAGTCAAAAACAAATTTGATGGATAATTGTTATTTATGATCGAAATAATAATAACTGCCAAGTACAAATGTTACTTTGGATTCATGATATAATCTTATTTGAACATTGATTATAATTTTTGTCTTAATTGTAATCAACAAATATTTACTTTGACATTAATTTGAATTTATCTACTAACAATAATTATTTAATTTGATTTTGTACTTTGAATCCTATAACTATCAAACTTAAGGAAGTTTGAATAGAATTTATAATTTAAAAATTATCATTTGACTTATTGGGGAAAAATTATTGCTGTTTATGGCTTTGAATAAGCCTAAAATGCATTTTAAACACTAGGGGAATTTGGCCTAAAATGATCCCCTTAAGGGAAAAACTTGTGTAAAATAACATAACTGTTTTAAAAAAACTTTTGACCTTTGTTATTATGTTTTAAACTATATTTTGCATTAGAAACATACTTTAATAATATTTTAAACCCAAATTGAGTAGTGAAAAAAATAGATTTTAGAAAAAGTGTCCAAAGGATCATTTAACCCGGGCAAAATGATCCTTCGTTTAAAAATAATTGTAAATCGTTTTTTATAGGCAAATAAAGGATGTAAAATTAATTATGACAATACATAAATAAATAAAATAAGATTTACAATCAAGTAGCATACATAATTTATTTTATGCAAATTTTAAAATAAAAAAGTGTCAAATAATTTTGAAAAAAGAATAAAATGGAATATTTCAAAATTATGATCCAAAAATAATTGTCAACAATAAACGCAGAAATAAGTTAAATAATACCTATTTCCTCCCCATCCGAAAACTCCGTATATTTGAACACATATCACAAAGATACACATCATTGTCATTTTCATCTATCCCTGCGCATGCATCATGCGCCCACTTACGGCACTTGTGACACTGGATCCAACCTTCACCTGCTGCAGAAGAGGAAAATAGTTCATCGCAATAAATATACTTGTATTCATTTTCTCAATATGTTTCACTATATTCCATATATTGGATTTTAGGCACCCTTTTCTTCTTTATGGAAATACGTCTTTGCTTTGGCTTCACGCTTTTTTTTTTGCTTGTTCTGGTTATTTTGTTTTCAGCTTTAGCATTTTTTAATTGAATTTTCTTAGCTGCAGCCTGTTTTGTAATCTCTTTCTGTTCTCTGTTTTTCGTTTCCAAGCTCAGTTTATTCTTATAAGGACTGCTAGTTAAGATGGCTCTTCCCATCGATTTTCTTTTTCTCTCAAGTGCTTGATTCCGTTTTCCTTGGAAAGGGTATGATATCACGTGGACTTAAAGAGAAAGATTTGGGAAAGTCACACATTTTGAGAGCGGTTGAAGGGCTCCTATGATGGCTAGGGCCTGGTACCTTATTTTCTTCAGACGATGTAGTAGAAGCTAGCTGCAGTTCTTGAGAAATACCTCCTTGCTCAACATTTCTCTCTTGTTCTTGACAGTAACCTGGTGTGACTGAATGTGGCTTATTTGTAACTTCTGCAGGAACAAAATCGATATCAGAGAATACATCCGGGTTAAAAGGTACAATTCCGGTTTCCTTAAAACCATTGATGGCGTTTAATGGTACGCAAGAATGCAAGTAAGCTTCATCAAAAATTTTGCGATTTCATTTATTCCAACTCCCCCTTTTTTGTTACTGTTGGTCAGCCATTTTTTTAGCAATTTATCGTGCCAGGTGTTTAGTGCAAACATAACTCCCACATCCAAGGGCTGGAGTTTGTGAGTACAGTGGGGAGGTAAACATAGTATAGTGACAAAGTTCATTCTAGCTTTTTCAATTACTGCAATGTTTTTAGTATGTGATAGGTGTCCATCCAGAATCAGCAAAACTGAATCATCCTTAGTTGGCTTGGCATGGAGTAAAAAGTGTTCAAACCATTTTTCAAAGGCTTCCAACTTCATTCAACCTCAATCATTGCAAAAATATGTACAACCCGGTTGTGTTCCAGTCTTTAGCTCCGGTTTCATTCTTTTGCGTCCAAAAATTAACATAGGAGGTACAAAATAACCGGATGCTGATGCACAGATAACAGCTGTTGTTTATTTTCCTCGTTCTGCGGATACGACTTGACCAACTTGTCGCTTCCCTTTTTTAGCGACAATCTTACAGTTTCGACCAGATACATGATAGTAATACATGGTAGTAATACATGATAGTAATAGGCACGATATTTAATATGTCTAGGTTAATAACCAAAATTAACCTATTAAATATAAAATATTTGCAATTTGGAAAACACTACTTATTAAAGGATTTGTGAAATCATTTAAACATTTAATAAGGGCAAAATGATCCTCTGCGGGTAAAACGATCCATATAATGGATCATTTTGCTCGGAAACTTGGCCGACCATTTTAGGTCATATTACTGGATGACGCCGAGAAACATAACAAATTTATAAAGTGTAATTCACAGCTAACAACATACTCCATTAAGTAAACCAAGTCATATTTCTGTACATGAAAGATTATATATATAAATAAATATGAAAGTTAGTGCTTACCTTGTAACAGATGTTAGGAAAACCACTTTTTCAAAGATTTTTCTTCAGGAGCGTGATAATGCGATCTCTTGAATATCGCCATTGCTTCTCCTTGAGTTAGCAGATCTAGTTTATGTGTTACTCGGTAGATAGCGCGACCTGTCTGGCTGAAAACATATGTGGATGGTTTTCCCCGCTAGGATCATTTTAGGCTAACTTCCCATACTATAATTATTTGCTTTAAATATGCTTTTATTCTTTTACTGCTTTTTAACTTTTAAAAGTTCTCTATAAATATCATATTAATGTTTAATTGTACTTAAAAATATAAATGAAATATAATTCTGCCGATTTGTAATAAAGAAAACATTTAAAAGAAATATTTTAAGAGAAACCACTATTGTTTATTTTTATAAGCTGTATTAGATACATAAAATTTTGTTCGAATTAAATGTAACTTTCTGACTCAGAAATCATTAGGCAATATTTGGAATGTACTAATTTAACGTACCGTCGTGGAAAAAAAAGTAAACACCTCATACTAACTCTTCAACGAATTGTCGCAGAAGAAAGTTACTGGTACAGAACAATTGGAAATAAAGTCTACTTTTAATTGATGTATATAAAATTTGCTTAGGGTGTCATCTACATATTAAAACGAACGCAAACTTCATTTTTTTCAATAGCAATACCCCATTTTAACAAGATATTTTAAATCTTCGGTTCAAACTATGACCAGACACCAAATTTCAAGACATTTGAATTATAAACATTCAAAACGTAGTGCTTCTAATGTTAAATTGCATCTTCGTATTTTCATTAATATTTCCGACACAAAAAATTAGAACATTAGGAGTATAAACTCCTAATGCGCTAAATTTTTATGTCGCAATAATACTAAAATACTCAAACATAAATACGTTTGAATTTGAAATTTTTATAATTTTGTGATATAAATTATGAATTATGAAATTAATATTCGAAATAATTATGAATCACAACCTACATTTTTTTAATGGAATTATATTTATTAAGTCCTGCTTTATGGAAATCCAAAATTTCACATTTGTCTCCCAAGTAGTTTTCAAACTATACTTAAAAAACGGCAAAATGATGGTTTAAGGGTCCGTCTGTTATAGAAGTGACTAGATATTTTGAAATTTCTTATGCTATCTCCTTAATCTAGAAGTTCCCATTGACTGATTAAGGGGAGCTTAAGATGGCTTGATCAAGAAGAGTGCTATATCGGTCAACAATCTAGTACCGAACTTCAATTTGGATACATCCCTTAAAAAAAGCTCGTTTTAAAATAATTAATTTCTCTGAAACTTATCGTACGAATTGCATAAAAAATTGTTTTTACGCTAATTCAAGGGTTAAGAGTTTATTTATTATGTCAGAGTTGTGTACTGCTATTGTAAGAAAAAAACGTTGTGGTTCGTTTCAGTATGTAGATGGCCCCCTAAGCAAATTTTATATACATCATTTAAAAGTAGACTTTATTACCAATGGTGTGGTATGAGTAACTTTCTTCTAAGATAATTTTTTTGCAGAGTTAGTAAGGGGTTTTTACCTTTTTTCCCACTTTTTTGTACATTATGTTGATAATCACTGTATTAGAACATTTAAAATATATAGAATGACTTATATTTTCCAAATGTAAAGTTGAATTTACTCATGAGATTTTCCTTAATCTCTTTTAAGAGATTGGGGGTTTACTAAAAAGCAGTAAACCAACGTTTAAAATGCACAAATAATGGATGAAAAGCAGCAAACAGCTGTTTCGAATCTACAGCGAGATTCTTCTTCAGTGCAAGATAGGGAAAAAGGAACAGCGTGCTAGAAAAAGCAAGGCTGAGCAAGGCTCAGCCTTGCTTTTTCTATATCCCTATGCATTAATTTTTGCTATATCTCTTTAATACGTTTATATGCTTTATTATGTATTACGTGTACTTCAATGATTTTATTGAATTTAATTTACTAAATAGCCACTTTTACATTTATGTTTGTAATAATAATTGAAGACTACTGAATTGTAATCTTATAAAATTAGATATAGAAAATAATGGATATTCTGAAGATTTTTTTTTTCATACATTAAATCAAGCTACACTGTTAAACATTTGCAGCATTCTGCCCAGTCATTTGACCGTTTTGTCGAAAACGGTTACATAACCGTAATTTAACACTATTCTGACCATATTATTGGCCATTTTATGGTCAGATTACAGTTAAATTACGATTATGAAACCGTTTTTTTATAATTTCGGTAGAATGACACGACAGAATGATACAAATTTTTAACAGTGTACTGGAAATAATGGAAGTTCGAAATTCTTAGGATGATTTTCTACATATAAGGAAATATGCTAGTTTTTTCTTCAGAAGTCAATCTGAATTCGTAATACATTCATGAAATATAATTGTATTTAAATGTATAATTGTGTGTATTGTTGATCGTTATTACTTTACTTAATTCTTATTTTAATCAAAATTGTGTAAGAACCAAATAGACAAAATTTAACAGTCTACTATACAACTAGCATGTTATGGCCATAACAAAACTTTTTTCTATATAAATCATGTCAATTAAATCATTTTAAATAGTACAATAAATTACAACAATTTAGCACCAATTCATATCAAAGACCATCTGAATTTGAAGTTTGATGAAATAGTTCTTGAGATAGAGCAATAGCGGAAATTTTGAAAAAAGTAGCATAATAATAAATATAAACAACACTAATTGATGTCAAGGTATACCTTAATCTGAAGTTTATGAAAATACGTGCATTAATCATTGAGATAGAGCTATAGTGGAAATTCTGAAAAATACAGCATACAGAGCCACCTTTTGAGCGATTTGCACCAAAATATAAACAAAACTAATTCCTATGAAGATATACCTGAATCTGAAGTTCGTTTAAAATCCAAGCATTGTTTCTCCAGATAGAGCTATTGAGGACATTGAAAATAAAACAGCATAGCAACACCACATGATGAGCGATTTATATCAAAATGTATATAATGTCAATTCATGTAAAGGACTAACTGATTATGAAGTTTGATGAAAATTCGTTTTTGAGATACAGCTGTAGTGGAAATTCTGAAAAATAGCAGCATAGCAGGGCCAACTGTTGAGCGATTTGCACCAAAACATAAACAGCACTAATTCATATCAAGGTATACCTGAATCTGAAGTTAATCCAAGCATTAGTTATTGGGTAGAACTATTTCGAACATCGTACAAATTGCGGTATAGCAGTGCCACGTGTTGAGCTATTTACTCAAAATGTATAAAACTTCATATCACGCCAAAGACTAACTGAATCTGAAGTTTGATGAAAATCCGTGCATTGGTTCTGGAGATTGTGCTATTGCGGACATGGTGAAAATACAGCTTAACACTGCTACCCTTTCAGCGATTTACACCAAAAACTAATCAGCACCAATTTATATCAGGGACTAACTAAATATAATTTTTTATTAAATTCCTAGCATTAGTTCTTGAGATACAGCGCCCACAAAATTTGTGTCGCACACAGACAGACTCACAGACTCGAAGACAGACATTTTGTAAAAACATGTTTTTCGGAATCTCTGACCCCTATAACGTGTAAAACCGAAAGTCGCAAATTTTCATGAATCCAATACTTTCTTTTTGTAAAGATAGAAGAAAGTAAAAGTTATCAATTGAGAAAGGCCTTATGAGGGTATGTGCTTATTGACGATAAAACACAATATATAAAGAGCTAATTTACTTTTACTAGAAATATATATATGAATTAATTAAGATATTTTTATCATTATTATTATAGATTTTAATAAAATTTCAAATCGGGGCAAAACATAAATTATTTGTAACACACTTAATCATCTAAAATACACTTAACTTCTAACACACATCTTTGTAACACTTAATCAATGAAAAACTATTAATTATAATCATCTCAAAACTATATATATATATATATTTAATTTAAAATACTTTTTCGCAAAAAACAACGGACTGCAATTAGATTGGCTATATTCATTGTACCTTAACAAAAATATTTCAATTGGATCTTTTTAAATTTATGGTTTATTGATCATATAAATTTAAAATAAAACTTATTTATTATCATCATATCGCTCACCCGCAAGAAAAATGATACATCTCGGCAAAAGCAAATTTCTCAGTAGAGGCAAAAGAAAATTTGCATGATTTTATTACAAGATGATATTGTAGCACATATCTCTGCACGCAGGACTAAAAACATGCCTAAAAGCATTAATCCCTTTAGAATGAAGACGTAGGATGGGGTTTGGAGTGTTGCGTAATTTTACCTCCCCACACAATCCACCCCTCTTCTGTGGTCATAAATGGATATATAGCGTAATAAAGGAATTTTTCTGTAACAACACTTACGAAACTGTTTGTTGATCAAGACACACTTATGACAGATCTATTAGTGTAATAAAACGCAAAACGAATTTTTGCGAGATGTGTCACATTTCTTGCGGTTGAGCGATATGATAGTTTATATACCTTGAACAGATACTTTGTTTTGTTATTCATTTTTGTATCCACATTATCGTCATGATATAAATGGCATTAATCGTATGTCTTTAACTGACTAAATTCTTTCCTTCTTTTTTCTTTTTTAGTTTGTGATTTTCGAAAACATTATCCTCCAATGCAAAATTATAATTTATTATAATGTGCATACTATTAACTTTTTTTAACAATAGCCTTCGTATTGTATAGGAATTAAAATAATTTTACATAAGCTTTTCAAAATGTTGGTCGTCGTTTTCGTAATGTTTTTGAGTAAGAGCAATACTATTAAATTATAAGTTGAATATTAAACTAATTTTACATAAGCTTTTCAAAATATTGGTCGTCGTTTGCGTAATGTTTTTTGAGTAAGAGCAAATAGCATTAAATTATAAGTTGAATACATTATAAATTTTCCCAAGCATAAAAATATTAAAATTTCAAATTAAATAACGACTTCCAAAATTGTGTTTGAAGAAAAGAATATATGATCCGTGTCACTAGACATTTGTGCAAGTATTTGGAGACTTTAGATTTAAAAAATGCTGTTTTTTTTTTTTTTTTTTTTTTTTTTTTTTTTTTTTTTTTTTTTTGTAACAGAGGAACTTGTGAATGTAAATTAATTATTATAACATTATATAATTTTTATTCAAGAGAAAATAATTACGTCACACCATAATACATATATATTTTTTAAGAAAAGCTAAATTTAATTATACTTAAGCAACTGAAAGAGATTCTTTATTCATAAACATTAAATTTGCCTCACATCAATATGTACGACAAAGTAAAGGAAATAATTTGTAGCAGAAGCTTGTATATTTTGTAACAAAAATTATAAATTTAGTAACGAAACTACAAAAAAGTAGCAAAGCTTTAAATATATTTAAACATGAAATTGAAGAAACAGAATTTTCAAGCAGTAAAAAATAAATAAATAAATAAATACAAATAAAAAAAATAAATAAAATAAAAACAGATCATGATATTACATTCTGTCCGAAACATATTATGAAGAATTTTAAAAAGACGTAGATTTTTTTCCACAATGTGTTTTCTGCGGTAAGAATAACTGCTTCATAAGAGATGCTATTTAAATCATTTAATCAAATAAATGTAAGTGTTGTAGAAAAAGGTTCTTTAGGTTAAAAAAATAATTAAATAAATTTATTAACTGAATAAATAATTAGTTTACATAAAATGAAAAAAAAAAAAAATAAATAAACTATTGACTCTGTAGATGAGATAAAAATAGTAAGAAAAATAGTATTGTTCCCTGAAATACTTAAAATGTATTCTGTTTAAAATTATACTTAAAAATGTAGATTTTTTTTTTTTTTTTTTTTTTTTTTTTTTTTTTTTTTTTTTTTTGCAAAACAACCAAATAAATAAATAAAAATAAATAAAATAAAATAAATAAAATGCGATGAGAAAAATGGGGAAGCATTTCTTTTTCAAGTTTATTAATATATTTTTTTTTTTTTTTGAAAAATTATACAATATTCGTATTCACTCATTTCACACATAAAAGCAAAAGTTTACCTCTGTAGGCATTCAAAATGCTCGTATAAATATAGTTTAACTCCTAGTTTTTGCAGTTGCACGCTAAACCTTTAAAAATATTATTATTACTTACATATCTCAATCACCGATACTGACAATAATATGATTAAAATTGAATGAGGAAAAAAAAATGAATCGTTGTTTCAATTACCTTTTATTGTATCAAAACACTCTACTCAAATTCTACCAACTAACGTGGAGTACGTACACTATAAAACGAAAACTAACTACTTGAAGTAGGTATATTTCTTTTTATAAGTACGATTTCGAATGTTATTCGAACAGAGTACTTGCGGTATTTAAATAGTTACATTTTTGTTCTGCATAAATCGTTTGACATTGCGACAAAGATGTTTAATTAATGGATTTTACATATTTTATTGCATTTTATATTTTTATGAGCCTTTAAAACTTTGTGACCAAGCAATTAAGGTTTGAAAAATTCCCATTACTTTAATTGAGCATTTCAACACGTTTTAAAACATTTTAAAACGTATATTAAAACTAACATTCAATGTTTTTCTCCAGTTTAAAAATTTATAATCAGTGTTAAACTTATCAAAACATACTAAATCAAGTCAAATATATTATTATGTGAATAATCAGATTCTTTGAATTCTATAGCAGTAATAATGCTTAACTTGTCAATCTATGCATGAGTTTTTTAATTGTTTTTTGCTAAAAGTGTTGTAGTTTTTCCCAATACATTTTAAATATTTCAAAAAATTCTTAGAATTTACAATGTTAGGATTAAAACCACAAGTAACAATTATAAAAGAAACATTAGATCGTATGACATTTTGAAAGAACAAATACACACACACGGGGTGTTCCGGATTTATTAAGACAAACTTTAAGGGGAGGAAGGGACCATAACAAGGATTCAGATTTGTATAGCAACCCATATTCGGAAACATTTCCTAGTGCACTATTGACGACACAAAACACAAGAAAGAAAGGACACGAACAAAGAGAGAAAACACGTTTATTATTCTTAGTGCTGGGGAAATGCCAGGCGTTTACTGGAAATAACTGAAGAACATGTTGCACGTGTCGTGGCAGCTGCTGGGGAAGTCCGGGACACTTCCGGTGTTTTCGAGAATATTAGATCTTCCATGCGCCGGAGATACGCTTCCACGCATCAGGGCCCGGTGACGTAACTTCGAAAACTTACTTTGATGACAGTTGTTGTCTTTTTAATTTTTTTAGCTTTTTTTTTTAGTTTTTTGCTGTACTAACGATACATGTTTTCTGCTCTTATTCATGTTCTGTCTTTCTTGTGTTTTGTGTCGTCACTACCCATGGGTTGCTATGCAAATTTGAATCCTTCTGATGTCCCCTACCTCCTCTTAAAGTTTGTCCCAAAAATCCTGGGACACCCTGTATATATTGATTTATATAGATGGACATAAATTATTACGAAGCCTTCTTTACACCATAACGTTTTATTTAAAGATATGACGAAAATTTTTTGACATATTCGTAAAGCATAACTCTCATTTTTTTTTTTTTTTAAACGAACAATTTTACGTATTCTCCGTCAATTTATGCGGCTATTGCTTATATTATTATTGGATTATAATCGTTAATAGATCAATAATCTGTTGAGTGGAAAATTTACGCAAATTAACTTTGTTTGTATTATTAAATAACTTTTTAAGTTGCATATTATGAATATGTAATTGGATTTTTCATATTAATCTTATGAAGCTAGGACTCCACGACAATAATTTAAAATAACACCCTTTATATATTTTAAATACGATATGTTAAAATTAATTCTTCAAATAAAAAAATGAAATAAAACAAAATAATATTTAAAATTTTTGTAATAGATTTTGTTGAAAATAAAGATAGCATAGGAAGGGAAGTAATGCGAAACTCAAAATAGAAAAACACTTTTTTTCAAAACATTCACATATTTTTTTTTTCTCAATATCGGAACTTTTCTTTTATCAGATATCAATTATTAAACTAAAATTTATTCCTTTCTTTCTTTACTTTTAAACTGCCCCATAACAGCAAAAAAAATTGAATGAAAAATAGAAAAATGAACACTTAATTCCGCAGCATTCTTTCTAAGATCTTTTTTTTTTTTATTTTTGCCTTTTTAAAAGTCAAGAATATTTACTGCCAATCAATATTGTTTCTTGAACCGGAAGACACAGTAAAGCAAAAGATTTTTACTGTGATAAAAAATCTTTTATTATTTCCTAAAAGAACATATAAGAGTGAAATTTTTTCAATATTTGGCGATTGAACAACTTTAGCATAATAATACGTATACCGACCAAAAAAAAATCTCTGTATAAACACTAGATATAAATTAGTATATCCGTTTTTTTTTTTTCTTTTTTTGTAACATTTTGCAAATAATTGAATATTGGATGTTTTCTTTTGACTATTTTGTTTCAATTTAGAATATGAAAAACTATATTTTTAGTGTTGCTATACCATTTGTTACTCGTAACTATCAACACTAAAATACGTGTAAACGCTTCAGATATACAATAAAAGAGAAGCTTTACTTTTTCGTATTAAAAAAAAAAATTCATTATATAGGAAGTCTAAAAATTAATGAAACATGTAATGTAAAACTATATATATATGTAACAATAAATAAAACTATTCAACAATAAGAAAAACTATGCTTTACTTTTTGTCCTGTTACAGTTAATTTACCAATCTAAATTACAAAAAATACTCCAAAATAACGTAGAAAATACAGTTCTGTTAATTAAACAGTCTTGGTATTCATTTAAAAAAATCTAACAGTCTTGGTATTCATTTTAAAAAATCTACACTTAATGAACCTTGGTATGTCACCCTTAGATAAAATGAGTTTTCATAATTTCCCCAATTAGTTGCAGCAAAAGTATCTTTACACAAAATGCTACCTGTTTTTTTTTTTTTTTTTTTTTTTTTTTTTTTTTTTTGTTTGTTTGTTTTTTTAAACTGTATGACTACTCCATACTTAAAAATTGGCTATTGTGTATGGAGACATTATAAAGAATTAAAAATAAAAGGGCGTTAAATATTGCAAGAATTATAAACACTTGCGCAATTCAGATGCAGATTACTGTAAATAAGAAAAATTTTCGTATTCAACAATGTTATTTTCTGCAGCCTGCAAAATATTTGGAAAATTATTATAAGATGAAATAAATAATGTACTTCTGTTGAATTGAAACATTTTTAAAATGCTCTCGGAATTTTAGCTTCATTTCATGTTTGTAGGTTTTAAAACAAATCTGTCACGTTACACGATCTCTTCCTGTGCAATGCTTTCTTAAGATGCATTCCTGATGTGTCGTATATTCTCGGTTATAACGCACTCCTGTGTGTAACGCGAAAATATTTTTTTGTTGTTTGTTTCACTTATAATTACCAACAAAAAGTTAACAATACTATTACTTTGCACGTATTCTGATAGAAAAAACAATAAGTTAGAAATTAATAAGTTTCTCCGAAAAGAACAATGATCTCATATAAGCACAGCAGCTTATGTAATTTATCTGTTTGCCATATAATTAAAAAACTGCATTATCCTTGAATACTAGATTTGGGTATTAAATATTGAGAATAAAAGATGCACACTTTCGTTAATTAATTTACTCATGGATTTTTACAAAGACTTTAAATTTTTCAATAAAGCATAATTTTTGTATGATTGGTGCGTGCATGTGAATGACATGCTGACTATAAACATACAAGGTCACTGAGTAAATCTTCTTTAGTTTACTCCTAATACTCGTGAGTGCGGAGGACAGTAATTTTGAGGAAATCGTATGGTTTGGTGAGTCCTTTGGCTATAATAAAATATATTTCCAAGTAATGTTACAAAAATAAATTCAACTGCAGTCTTACAGTTGACTGTAAAGCATCAACAGTATCCAGAACAAACCTAATCAAAATCCATTGCTGCCAATATTTAAAAAAGTGAACACTCTATTGTTTGTGGCGCAATGTAGATGTCCAATCACTTTAACACCTGGCATACACAATTGTGTAGATGATCCTAATGAAAAAGAAAAAAAAACATTTTCCTCTTTTTGTGTGATTTAAACTCGAGCCTGCACAAAGCGAATTACGTAGATCCTCCCTTGGATTATCCTGACATCGGGTATTGTTTTAAGTATATTTTTCAATGAAATATGATCCTACTAATAAACCACAAAAAATTATCTTCTAGTAAAAGGCTGAGGATGCAATTTGACATCATTGAAATCGAAAGAAAAAAAAATATGTACATTAAATTTTTGATGCGCGTTTAATATTCAATGTTCATTTCGTGATTATTTTTATTTACTGAAGTTCCAGTTTTTTGGCAAGTATAAAAATATGTTTGATAGACTAGCTTATCTATATTTTTTTCATCGCAAAAATAATTTAAAGTACTCACAAGGACTAAAAATTTCACCAGGATATGAAAAATTATCTCTAAATATTGTGTCCAATGATGCGTGATATTTAGTTTCTCAAGATATTGATGCAGGGGCAATTTTATTCTTTTGTTATTCAGACGTTTTTTTTTTTTTTTTTTTTTTTTTTTTTTTTGAATTAAAATTCTTCTCTGAACTTACTTTATCTTGACCAGAATATTCTTTAATTTTCTTATCTTCTAACTGATCTACACTTTCAAATTTTAATACTTATTACCTACAGGAATAGTAACAAGTTCGACTGAATCATTTGTATCCAGATCAAGAATATTGAGATTTGAATAAAGAGTCTCATCTGCATTTGATAGATTGCGTGCACTTTCACATTCCAGCTCATTAGATTTTTCAATTTTTATATCTGAAAGATCCTCATTCATTAGTAAATAAATGACTCTTTCTAATGATACAAACTTCTTTTCTCGCTTTGGCAAGATAAAAAATAAAGAAAGTTTCATTTCTTAAAAAAACAAAAACAAAAGCAAATCTGATAAAAAGAAATCAAAATAGAGTTATGTTGTAACAATCTATTTAGTCCCAGTGGTGACATTTGGAATCATGTATAATTTTTATGCATTGTTACTGAATTAGAATTGAAACTCTTGAATTTTAAAAACATAAATATGTACTTCATACATATTACAACTTATATTAAGAAAATTGTAATTTAAAAAATAATTTAAAGTGTGAATAAAACTTTTTTTCACAGTCATGTTTTCAATTCACGTTTTAAAATGTAATCGTGGAATACTTTTAGGTTTCTAGAACCTCTGCTGCCATTTTTAAGAACAGAAATAATACTATTGAATTGACTGGAAAAGTGTGTTTTGAATAACAACCAAACAGAACATGCGAGACTCAGTTTTTAAATATTAAAAAAAAATCGTGAAAGTCATGATGTCTTTTGGAATCACTGGTCGCTAAATTGTTAAATTATTCCTTATTTTGAAATTTTGTCAACATATTTGTCCGATTTTTTAAAATTAGGTTTACACCGTTTGGTGGAACTTTCTAGATGTGTTCCAAAAATATAGAAATTTTTGTTTTATCAATTTACTTATTTCATATGATGCATGTTTCATTTCTTACTTTTTCTTCTTTACCGTTCCCTAGTAACAGCATTTCACAGAATATATTAAAAAAAAAAAAAAAAAAGAAAAGAAAAGAAAAGAATAGCGCCAGGGAAAACACGGCATTGAGCTCACAGGTTATTTACACTAATATGGGGAATTTCGTAAGTAATACTTGCATCAGACTGGATGTCCCCGACTCTGTATTCCGCTTCAATATTAAAAAGGTAACGAAGCTGCTTGAAGTGGAAATGCAGAAAAAATAAATAGAACGAGAAAGAATCGGACGACGGCGGATTTGTTAAAAGGAAAGGAATATTCTCGACGATATAAAATAGAAGATTTGAATGACGTATGAAAATCTTAGAAATATTCGTCGGTACTAAGTAAATGAAGCCAAAGTTGTTGCTTTTAAGCTAAATATAGATTGAGAAGAGTTCTTTTAACTATATTTATGTATTTGGTCTTCGTCTTAATAAATTTCAGTGTTCGTCTTAGAAGTGTGTTATGATTTATAAATAGAGTCTCATCCCACACTAATTGTATATTATACTCTTATTCAAAGAATAATGCCCCTCAAAAAATAAATGAAGGGGATTAGCCCCCGTTTCTCATCTTTATACTTAATCATTGAACCTCCAAGTCTAGTCAAGGAAGCTCCTTAACATAATAAACTAGTATACAAAAAATTTAAGCAAATCAGTTAATTCTGCATGAATAAATCATATCGCAAAATTAAGGGGGGGGGGGGTCTAACCCCCCTTTCTCTCCTTTATACTTAACAAATGAACCTCCAAATCTAATCAATCCCCTTATTCTAAATCTCCTTATTTTAAATTAAAGGGAGATGACTTGCCTCTTTTTCCCCCTTTAATGCTTAAACAATGAATCTCCAAATCTAATGAAGGAAGCACCATATCGGAACAAAGCCGGTATATCAAATTTGAAACAAATTGAATAATTCTGCATGAAAAACCCATTAATTTAAATTAAGGGGGGGGCTTCCCCCCCTTTATATTTAACCAATAAACCTCCAAATTTTATCAGGACAGATTCTTAACATAATAAACCGGTATATCAAATTTGGAGCAAATTGAATAATTCTGAATAAAAAACCAATTTATGTAAATTAAGGGGGGGTAGCCCCCTTTATTCTTAACTAATGAACCTCCAAATCTAATCAAGGCAGCTTCTTAACATAATCAACCAGTATACCAAATTTGGAGTAAACCGAATAATTCTGCATGAAAAACCCATTTATCTAAATTAAGGGGGTGGATAGCCCCTTTCCCCCCATTAGATTTAGCAAATGAACGTGCAAATTTAATCAGGGAAGCTCCTTAACATAATAAGCCCCACCAGTGGCCGAGAGGTTCTGCTCTCGAAGCTGGGAGACGGGAGGTGCTGGGTTCGATCCCAATCACGCCCGTCGGCCTAATCGTTCGGAGTTTTCGTGGTTTTCTTCGAACCTTGGACTTCCAAGCGTTAATACGGGTTAGGTTCCCTTAGAAAGACCCCCACGAAGGGCACTCCCCCCCATAGGGCCTATATCCCTCGTGTTGATAATTGGCCGACATAAACACAACCAACCTTAACATAATAAACCGGTATTCCAAATTTGGAGCAAGTCGACTAATTCTGCATGAAAAGCCCATTTATCTAAACTAAGGTGGGGGACTAGCCCCCTTTCCCAATTTTATGCTTAACGAATGAACCCCCAAAACGAATCAGGGATGCGCCTTATTAGAGTGAACCTAAAAAAAAAATGAAGCCAATCGGATGTTTCTATCAATAGTCTCGCTTTCAGGTACACGTACGTAGTTTGCCTTACGAACATTACATGCGTACGTACATACATACATATAGAACCGGCGGGCACATTAGCTCTTAGGCTTTGATAGCCTGTGAGCTAAAAATCGGATTATCCTTGCTACGAAATATTTAGTAGTAACTTTGGCTGAAGAAAATAAAAGGCTGTTTAAACTTTCGTAATCTGGTCTGCAACAATCTGGTTTGTGTCAAATGTGAAGGATGTTAGCCACATTAAAGTTTAAACTGAATGCGGATACTATTAAAATGTCTAACGATAAAAGAAAACTTTACTTAATAGCACCAAATCACTTTTGCGATTTATTCAATTAGCATTGGACACGGTGATGAAGGATTACGCAGTAGGTTTCAAAGTCTCCAAATATGTCTATTTTTGGGTGAATTTAGTATGCTATTTATATCAGGTAGAATAAGATGTATTTAAACTAAAGCAATATTCTGAAAGTAAAAAAATATATATACAATCAAAATCATATTAATACCTTCTATTAAACTTATCCGACAATATGGAAAAAGATACTTTACAAATAGATTTACAAAATAGATTTAATTTTGTACACAAATAATATAGCCCAGTGGTAGAAAAGCAAATAAAGGCCCAATTCGGAAATAATTACTGGAAAGCTGGAAATTGATTTAATCCCTCCAGTTTATGTCTAGAATGAATATGCTACGTTTTCCCCCTCGTACTAGTTAAGCGTTAGATATTATACATAGTAGGGTGGGCCGAAAAAACTTTTTTGTTGTTGTTTTTAGATTCGCTATATCTCGGAAAACTTGGCTTTAAGGTAGCTTAGTAAAATGCAAAAACAAATTAAATATTTTTTTTCGTTTGGCGTTTGCGCAAAGCACTTGAATATTTGAAATTTATTGAAAAAAGCAGTAGTTTTCTTTCGATTTTTTAAAGCTATAAACGAAAAAGTTAAAAAACTTCTATGGTGAAAAGGCTTTAAAAGAAATATCAAAAAGTACATTATAATTAAAAAAAGAAACAAAATTACATCATTTAGGGTAGCGCAAAGCACTTAAAATATCCTTAAATTATCCATCAGCATTCAAGCTGTATAATAGTCCTTCTACTCTGTTAGCAGTCCATCGCGACGAGCCTGCTGCGAATTGGAGCCCGTCAATACTAATTGTACTGCCGCTTCACAATGCACTGTGCGATACGTATGCGTGTGCTTTATGACACGACGTTTCCTGTCAGTTGATCACTAGAAATTTGCCAGCAATGATTAGCAGTGTCTTCTTCTCGTGCGTTTCAATCGCGTTTCTTAAAGACGGATTTAATTAATGACCGCTTAATAAGTGATTCGATTGCTATGTTAAGGCTGATTCCAAAGAAATTACTCGTAGTGACTTTAACTGCCCGTTATTTCGTCACCCAAAAGAGTTACCGGTGAATAAACTTCCAACTTATGAAGACGTTCTCAAGTGTTGCTTCCATGAAAATTACAACTTAGCCTTGAAACCAAACAACAGGTCAGTTAATTTTTCTCACGTTTCCATTATTGTCATCCCAAAAATTAAATCTGTTCTTGATAAAGCTTCAATACTGACATTAACGCCTTACAGAATTGTTCAGTTAACAAATGCATATCATGATAATTATCGTATTCTTATGGAGTCCTTTAAGCGTGGTAAGGGAAAGTAAAAGTTTAAAAAGAGAGTTGAAGATTTAAAAAAAAAAAAAATCTTTGTTACTGTTTGATGTCTCTGCGTGTAAGTGAAAATGACATTAGACTGCAATTGTAAAATGGTCCCTGAGGTTTGTGAGTGTCCTGTCTCTATTATTTGTAACTGTGAAAATGCAAAAAATACACCCGTCATTGAACTAAAATTCTTGTACTTTCAAAGAATGCATGGTATTGGTAAAATTGGAAGTGTGGACGTAAAGTAAACAAAAAAAATGTGATTGGATGTGATGGCACTGTTACTAATACGGTGTGGAAAACCGGTGCTATTCACATTGAAGAAGAAAATAAAAGACCACTACTGTGGGGAGAGGTGGTGGTGTATGCTTCTTACATTTCAACGAGTTGTCATTCCGGCATTTGTTTCAAACTTTAGATGGTGAAACGGCTGGGCCAAAACCACTAGTCTGACTGGCACGATGCTCAGAAAATGTGAGAAAATCCCGGTGGTAAATTTAACAGTGTTGAGTGTGAATCTACAGAACTGACCGATAAAATTTAAGAAAATATCAGCAGTACCTACTGGACATTATTTGTACTATAAAAGCAGGCAGCTGTCCTGAAGATTTATCTGTTCTGAGCCTGGCACACTTTCCATTCAAGGTGGGTAACGACGGAGAACAGAATTCACTAGTTTTATTTACGTACTGATAATCCAACAGACGAACACGGGATTCTTTTCTCCTAAAGTCTTATGTACCTGTATGGTTAAGTATAAAAAAAAGTAAATACTTCACAAATGGCCGGAACATGTATTGAAAGTTATAAAATCGTCAAAATTACTCTCTGAAAACTTACTGAAGGTCATTGAACCAGTAATTGAGCGAAACGCATTTTTTGCCAATCCAGAAAATTTGCTTTTATGTATGATAGTAGATAAAAGGGATCATATACGAGAGTTATGTTTCAGAAGAATTATAAAGGCTAGAAACTTAGCTTCTAAAAGAAAGTCAATCATGTGTTTTTAAACATCCAAAATCATTGTTCTAGCTACAGACTACATCGAAATGGTTCGCTGGAACTCTACTACTCTTTCAGCACCACCTTTTTCTGAGAAGAGCCACCAACGTAGAGATTTGGTCTAAGGTCGAATCAGGTAAAACAGCGACCCAGTGGAAATTTAACCAATTCCCATGTCAATCCCAAACAGTAGAACGGTGCGTGAAGCTGGTAACCGAAGCATCATAAAAAGTCTTCGGGTCCAGAGATTTTTTTATAAGAACGACACTTTTTTCGAGATCTTCAGTGCCTAGTTTTTCAAGCAAATCTTATTTCAAACTTCCAAAAGATAGTAAAGACAAGTAAAGGATTATATTTTATTACAAAGTGAAATTACACTCAGGTACAATCAGATAAAGGTAATCAGATCAGGTAATAGTACAATCAGAAAAGTAGTTTTTATTTCAACGAAAATTTGTCATTTAAATAATGCCCTTTTTTTAAACATAATCTGCTGCCAATCTGTTGCGAAATGTATTTATTTTTTCATTTATTTATCATTCCTATACTCTTTTCTACTAAAATATTTCTATAGCTGCTTGTTATATAAGTTATTTAATTTATTTCCATTTATTTGAAAAATTATCAAAATCGTGTATTTTCTCAAATTTTAAGCCCGATGCGCTACCGGCAAATGCAAAAAATTATTTATTTTGTTATTGCATTTTACTAAGCTACCCTAGACACAAGTTTTCCGCGGTATAGTGAATCAAAAAGATAAGAAAAGTTTTTTCGGCCCACCCTAATACATAGATTTATAGTAAAAAAATACGTTTTTTTTTTTTTTTTTTTTTTTCTTTTTTATACATTAACACTATATTGAAATCACTAACTTTTTCAAAAACATTGTTAACACAAATGTTGTAGAGCTTAAAATTCTGAATAAAATGAGTACCTACAGTTATTACTTTTGTTGAATATTAAGGTCACAATTCTACTTTTAAATTTTAACCCCGTGGTCAGAGGGTTGAACTCAGAATTAATTAGGGGAAAACTGGAAATCGTTTTGGTCCCTTCAGATTAGGTCTAAAATGAATATTCTATGTTTTCCCCATCGTACTAAGTGAACGTTTGAAATATGTACACATTTACATTTGAAAAACACGTTTTCCTTTAATATTTTTAACATTATCTAAAATAGCGTCCTTATTTTTGAACAAAAATATTAACGCGAGTATTCATTGTATTCAGAGTTTTAAGCTCTACACCATTTGTATTGGCAATTTTTTGATATAGTTAGCTGTTTTGAGATATTGTTAAGGTAATATGGTGTCGCCTATCTTGAAGCTCTTGATTAGTGCTTAAGGCAAAATTTTGAAATAGAATTGCGACCTTAATTTTGAACAAAAATACTAATGTGGGTGCTCATTTTATTCAGAATTTTAAGCTCTACTTCTATTTTAAGATATAGTTAAAACAATTAAGAAAAAACATGTTTTTCAAATGTAAATATGTATTTTCTATCGCTCACTTAGTACAAAAGGGGAAACATAGAATATTCATTTTAGATCTAATCTGAAGGGATTAAAACGATTTCCAGTTTCCCCCAAATTAATTCTTAGTTCAAATCTCTGATCACGGGGCTAAAACTTTAAAGTAGAATTGTGATCTTAATATTCAACAAAAGCCTTATGTGTAGGTACTCATTTTATTCACAATTTTAAGTTCTACAATATTTGTATTGACAATGTTTCTGAAAGAGTTAATGATTTCGAGATTGTGTTATGGTATTAAAAAGAAAGAAAAAAAAAAAAAAAAAAAAAAAAAAAAACGTGTTTTTGACGATAAATTTATGCATAGTTCTTAACGCTCATCTAGTACGAGAGGGATAACATAGCATATTCATTCTAGACCTAAACTGAAGGGATTAAAGCAGTTTCCAGCTTTCCCCTAATTATATCCGAATTCAATCCCCTAACCACTGAGCTAATAGTAGATAAACCAAATATTTGATATGTGATCTATTCAATTTTCTCATCAATGTTCGTACAAATGCGCAGTATTTTCCAAAAAACGGATTATTTATCTTTAAATAAGAGTTTGAAGAATAATAAATATACAACCTATATTAATTACTTACTTCTTACTATCTAAACAATTTTAATATAAGAAATCTACAATATTTTGAATAAAATTAATATTGAAACATTGGTATATCACCGGTATATAACTTTCCAACCTTGAAAAATGATTTTTTAAAATTAATTACATCATATTACTTTTTCATATACTGTCTTAAGCTATGTTTTATGAAATATGTAAAAGTACAATTTCTGCGTATTGTAAGTATCAGACATGGGTCTGTAATAATAGTTTAAATAAAAGATACAGTCAAAGTGTCATAGTAAATAGAAAAAGCAAAACTGCATTCGTCTCACGAACCAAAAAACTTCGACTTTGATGTTATATTGACGACATTTCATAATCTAATATTCCAAGAAGTAAGCTTCCCATTTTGGTAACGAAATTTAGACACAATGATTTTAGTCAATATCACAGATAAGATGCTACGGGTAGCAAAGCAGCCAGTCAAATTTCACTACAACGGGTGCTGTTCATAGCACACTGTACAAAAAAAAAAAAAATTGATTTTACAGTATAATACTGGCAGCTGGGGTACTAGTATCATTCTGTAAAATTAACAATAATAAACGTAAATAAACAGTACTTTACCTTCATATAAAAAAATTCATTAATATACCATGTTTTACTATTTAACGCTATATTACCGTTTATTTTACGGTTTATTATTGTTAATTTTATGGTATAATACTGGTGAAGCATCTGCCAATATTATACTGTAAAATAATGAGGTTTATTGTGTAAAAACACACAGCTTACTATAGCGTGTATTGAATATAAAATGGATTACGGACGTTACGAAAACTCAAATGTGCAATCTATAATCGGATTTCCCTTCATTTAATATTGCAGATGAATGGTTGATGTTGTTTTTGCAACTCCCTTCCCTTGTGCGCCAACTGTACAGAGATTTTTTTCTCTGTACCATCTGAAATATCATATATACTAAAATCATGAACGCTGAAACTGTAAAAAATGCGGCGCATTTTCGCAGACTAAAACAAGCAATTATCTTGATAGACACAAAAAACTAAAAATTGGGAAAATGATGAAATATAATGTTTATTAATTTATTTTAATTATACTATGCGGACTATGTAGGATATAAAAAATATCGATACTTCCATATTATACGGGACTTTCCGTTGTTTACTTTGCAATTAATGAAATGTTTCCCTGTTGTTACAAACAGCCATATTATCAACATTCATACAAGCAAAAGTACTTGGAGGATTATGTTTTTTATACATAATAAATAAATAAATAATTTTTATCTAAATTAGACATTTATTACCGATTGTAAACATTCATTAAATTAAGTAAATATTAATTAAATTGCTGACGTATATAAAAAAGTAAAAGCTTTTTTTAGCGTAAACGTATTCTCTTCGTTTCTATTAATAAGGGCAACTCTCTTCTTTATCTCATAATAGCAATAACACAATTTTATGCAGCGCTCCAAATCGATATACATCGACAAGAATTCATAGTTTCCTGCAATCATAGTTTTCATGCAATTTCCAAGGTATTTGTGTTAAAAGTAAATAAATGAGTATAAAGAAATAATTAAAGCAACTGGTTTGTATGGATAGTGCTTTACATTTTGAACAAAACGTTAAATACTTGCAACATTCTTTCAATAGTAATAGAGATTATGACATAATCTAGGTCTTGCGTGATGATTTATAAATCTTACTTATTAGTCTTTTCAAAATTGTCTTGAGGAAAAAAAATCATAAATCCATTAGTCACGAAACTATAATTGATTTAATTATTTTTTATTAATTTGTATGTTTATAAACTTAAAAAAATATTATTTATGACGTAAAGTTATAAAATTCGGAATTGTTGTAATATTTTAGCAGTATTTGGGAAATGTAGTTTTGCAGGTATTTCTGATGAATGTCAATAAATAATTATAAATAAGAGCAATTGTTTGTTTAGCTATTACTTTATATCGTACGAAACATGAAGTATTAACAATATTATTCTCATAGTAAATAGACAATATTACATTATCTATGCGCGATGCATTAATTATAATTCTTGTTAGTCAATTTAAAATTAATTTTCAGAAACAATTCCTTCCACAATTCCATTAATTATCAAACAATCAAATGTTATTTTTACGTTAAAATATCATTTCCATATCTCACTTTCGTTTCAAATTCAATAATTTCTCTTTCTTAGTTTTCTAAAACAATTATCTGTGTTCAAAATCGTTAGTTAAAAGTAAATGAATACGCAGATGAATAAATGAATAGACATTGATTATAATAAGCAAAGCATCATTTTCAGAAATGATAAAAGGAGATATTATAATTACCAGAAACATTAAATTGAACTCAAAGGAATTTATTGCGTTTATGAGATAGGCATTTAATGATTTGTTTCATTAATGTTTTTTCACAGAACATACTTTCTTAAGTTGTATACCAATGTAAAAATAAAAAATATATATGTAATCAAAAAGTAATGTAGCTTCAATCACATCACTATTTATTTTTTCTAAAAATAATCTTGAATTAAATTAACTTGAGCCCATAGTGTCCTTTTCAACATACACCAGTGAGGGTTACGCCCGCTTCTGTTTCGAATTGCATGACACTCTAATTATTATGGTTTTGTATCTTGACTGAGATTAAAATGAAATTTTCAGCAACGTCGTTCCCGTTGGTATTAAAAACTATATGAAATTCTTCAAATAGTAATTTTATCACGGCAGTAGCAAAATATATTGGAGAGATTTTTGTCGCCTTCAGAAAATAATTGTGTAAATATCGCCGGGAAAGGCGGCAAAATCAGGAACATCGAATAATATAATAGGAAAAAGTTTAAATATTACACAGAACATAATTTACTATATTTCGCTGAATGATTGCAACCAAACTTCTTTTAGGAATGTTACAAATTTACGACGGAACGCGAAAAATTGCTATCAATTTCTATGAAATCTTTAAAAATTCAGGACTGAGAGGACAAATATTACAATGTTGTGCTCATTGTATTGAAAGCTAATTCACTTATCAATTTCGAAAGGTTTACACAAAACAAAACCAACACTAAACAGCATGAAAAAATTGCTTAAAATTAAAAATCGCTGTTCAAACTCCCAATAATCTTTATTCAATAGAGTTAAAAAAATAATATTTTGGTATAATCCTTTAAAGCAGGATTCTTTTTACCAATGTTGAATAATTGCCAATGAACGCAAAAAAACTCTTAAAAACAACTTGCTGGCAATAAATTGATTTCAAAACCCAACTATGACATGCAGAAATTTCACCTATTATATTTTTTAATTTATAATTTAATGTATATAACTCTAGTTTTACACAAATAAACACAAATTACAAGACAAAGTAATATAGATATTCGATACAGGTAAATATTGTTATACATAATCATTTTATTTTACTGATCTCTTTTTTTACTTTTAGTCCAGGCAATAGGGAATTGTACCTAGCAAAATTAATGGTAGTACTGGAAATCGGCTTTCTAGATGTTTTTTGGGTCGCTGAATCCGAATTTGTAACTTCCCACCAAAATTTCCCCCGTCAACCTCCCCAAATTTTTGTAAAAAGCCCCACAAAAGAGGTTTTTATTAAAAAAAATCATTTTTTTATTGTTTTGGAGAAAAAGTATCTAGAAATTCAGAAAGTAGTCAAAATTTCCAACAAATCAGATATATGACATTATGACTTAGGATGAAGGGGAAGGGGGGATCTGCCTCGGAACATGCGCGCGGTGCTGCGTAAACTAAGTTGCGCAATTCCACTTAACCGCTCACACGTTTACATTCGCCCTCTCATCTCCCCTCCGAACTTTCTCTATAAGGTTCACCTTAAGATTTTTGGGTCGCTGAATAAGAATTTTTAACTGTCCCCAAAAATTTCCCCCCCGAAACCCCCCTAAATAGTTGTTTTTAACTTAAATTTCTTATAGATTTAGGTGAAAAGCATTACAAAATTCAGAAACTAGACAAAATTTGCAACAAATAGGATATATGACATTATGAATTAGGATGAACGGGGAGGGTGAGGACTGCCTCGGAACATGCACTGAGGCGCTACGTGCACTAAATGATGAAGTCAAGGCAATAGGGGATTTTATCTGGCAAAATTAATGGTAGTACTGGAAATCGGCTTTCTAGATGTTTTTTGGGTCGCTGAATCCGAATTTGTAACTTCCCACCAAAATTTCACCCGGCAACCCCCCCAAAAATTGTTTTTGAGAAAAGCACGCGGGGAATGTTCGAGGCAGCCCCCTCTCTTCGCGTTTATCCTACGTCATAATGTCATATATCCTATTTGTTGCACATTTTGTCTAGTTTCTGAATTTTGTAATGCTTTTCCCCTAAAACAATAAGAAATTTAAGTTAAAAACAACTATTTGAGGGGGTTTTCGGGGGGGACATTTTTGTGGGTAAGTTAAAAATTCGGATTCAGCGACCCAAAAACCTTATAGAGAAAGTTCGGAGGGAAGATGGGAGGTCTAATGTAAACGTGTGAGTGGTTAAGTGGAATTGCGCAACTTAGTCCACGCAGCAATGTGGCGGATGTTCCGAGGCAGATCCCCCCTTCCCCTTCATCCTAAGTCATAATGTACATTATGACTTATCCCGAATTTGTATCCAATAATCCGAATTTGTAACTCCCCACCAAAATTTCCCCCGGCAACCCCACCCCCCAAATTTTGGTAAAAAGCCCCCTAAAAAATGTTTTTATTAAAAAATACCAAAATTTGGGGGGGGGGTTGCCGAGGGAAATTTTGGTGGGAAATTACAAATTCGGATTCAGCGACTCAAAAATTATCTCGAAAGCCGATTTCCAGTACTACCATTAATCTTGCTAGTAGAGTCCCTATACGGTCTTTATTGCCTGGACTATTTCTTCTATCTTCAAAAGAAGAAAGTATTGAAATCGAAATTTTTTTCGACTTCCGGTTTTCGACGGATTTATACGTTTTAGGAGTCAGAGATCCTAAAAAACATGTTTATAGAAAATGTCTGTCTGCCCATGTGTCCGTCTGTCTGTCGCCATTGTATCATCAAAAAGTGTATGAAGTTATGCATAGAATTGAACCAAATTTTTATTTTAGATTTTTGGCTATGGCAAGCAGATCCTCCCTAAATTTGGAAAAAAAGTCGCAGGTAGGAGGCGCTGTAATAGCGATTTTTGTGCGATTTTGAACTTTGTACCATCCAAAAGTGTATGCAGCTATGCATAGAATTGAACCAAATTTTTATTTTAAGTTTTTGGATATGGCAAGTAGGTCCTCCCTGAGTTTGGAAAACATTCGTCGGTAGGGGGCGCTGTAATAGCGATTTTTGTGCGATTTTGAATACTGTACCATCCAAAAGTGTATGAAGTTATGCATAGAATTCAACCAAATTTTTATTTTAAGTTCTTTGCTATCGCAAGCAGTTACTTCCTCAATTTGGAAAAAAATCGCCTGTAGGAAGCGTTGTAATAGTGATTTTTGTGTCATTTTGAATATTGTACCATTGAAAAGTGTATGAAGTTATGCATAGAATTGAGCCAAATTTTTTTGTGTTTGTTTTTGGTCATAGCATGAAGGTCCTCAATGAATTTGGAAAAATTCCGCCGGAAGGGGGTGCTATAATTGCGTTGTCTGTACCATTTTCATTATTGTACCATCGTAAAGTGTATGAATTTATGCATAGAATTGAACTAAATTTTATTTTTATGTTTCTGGCTGTATCAAGCAAATCTTCCCTGAACTGGAAATATTCCGCCAGAAGGGGGCACTATAATTGGATCTCTGTGCCATTTTCATTATTGTACCATCGAAAAGTGTATGAATTGATACATAGAATTCAACCAAATTTTTTGTGTACGTTTCTGGCTATGGCAGACAAGGCCTCCCTGAATTTGAAAAAAATCTGCCGGAAGGGGGGTGGGCTGTAATAGCGATTTTGTGCCATTTTCTTTATTGTGCAATCGAAAAGTGTATAAAATTATGCACACAATTGAACCAAATTTTTTGTGCATGTTTTTAGCTTTGGCCAACAGGTCCTCCGTGAATTTGGAAATATAGCGCGGTAAAGGGTCTCTGTGATAGCGATTTTTGTATACTTTTCTTGATTTTTCGTAGTTCTATTGTCAATCGGCGGCTCGTGCAAAGGCGGGAACTCACTTTCTGCTATGCCGGCTATTCGCAAACATCTGATAACAACAGAATAAGGAAAAACTACTAATTTTAACAATTATCATGACATAGATTAACTCGTTTTTATTTCGTTTAATTGACTGAAGCAGAAATTTAAGATGGAAATCAAAGTTGGTATAGTATTGAACTAATAATATTGAAGTATTAACATGTGTAACTAATTTTTGAAATATTAAGATGTATAAGATAGAAGAAAGTTTTGGGATTGGCACATCCAACTAGTTAAAGAAAATAGTCGCTGGTGCACTAAAGTTCTGCTGATAAAGCCTTTGCTGATAAATATTAAAACCAGAAAATATTTCCAGAAAAATGCGTCCAGTATTTCTATACATATTCCACAAAACGTTTAAAATCTAAAATGTCCTGTGACTTTTTTTGATATAGTGTACGTCACTCTATGTAGTTTACTACTAAATCGTCAAATAAAAATAAAAATTCTTTAACAGCCTATGTTCACATAATTGTATTTCGTGTTCATAAGACGTGAAATAAGCAATATTTATTCATAATTTCATTATAACTTTTAAACCGTCCTTTTAGACTTTTTTGAAAGTGAAATAAAATTCAGTTGAAAACCTTCTATGTTACAAACAAACACATGCCCATTTAACTTTTTTTAAAGAAACATTTATGCATTCATAAACAGCAGTTCTATTTTTACGCTTATTCATGCAAAAACATTATGTCTACATTATAAATTGTAACACTAACCCATTAATAATTATTCTTTTATAATACACGGTAATAGAAAAATTTTGTTTTCAATTCTCTAATTCGCAATTTGCCTTTTGTGACGTAATTGCTCCCTTGACCAATTTTTCATTTAACATGTGTGTAGAAAAATATCCTTTATATATCAGAACATGAAGGACAATTCATAATTATTTTTATAGAAACATCATAAAAAATTCTACATCTCATACAACAATGTGTACATAAAAATTATGTAAGGTATGTTCATTTCTATATCAAACAAAACAGAATAATTAAAATCACGATGAATTTTGCGAATAATTTACCTTAACATCCCTCATATATTGAATTAAAATACAAAAGTCTTATATATTTCTAAAAGTCAAACTATATATATTTTAAAAGATAAACTATATAGTTTTCATAACAGATTATATCAATTTATTTGAAGGAAATGATATTAGAAAAAAAATTCATTTTTTGCCCGTAATATAACAAAACCATTATGATAAAAATGTGAAAACCAAAATTTAAAGAAGCCATTTATCTGCTATTCTGCTTTACCTTATTGATTCAATCAATTTCTTTAAAATGTTTTTTTTTTCTTTATGAAAAACCTTATTTAAAAAAAGTATTAATAGAATTATCTATTTCTAAATAGCCTATATAATTAATTGTTCGTTCTTTTAGAACGGAAGAATGCTGAAAACTTTTACGAAGAGAAAAATAATAAGGGCATATGACATCAATCAATAAAATTCCTTGTTAGAATTGTTCTTTAAATAATACAGACTAATGTACGAAAATCTGAATTTATGCGTACAAGAAAAATTAATATAAGAACTTTAATATTATAAATTAATGGTTCGAATGAAATATGCTTCATTAGATGGAAAAACTTTAATGAGATTTTTAGTTTTAAAATAGTCATTTTGATTTTTTTCGAAAAATAGATACAATAATTTGACGCTCTTTAAAAGTCTATTAAAACATTTATAATAATTTCTGCCTTTAAAAAAATCAAGACGATTTTTACTAGTTCTTAAAGAATAATACGTTTCAAATATTTGAAATTATACTTTATATTTTTGCCATGAAATGTATCTGTAGGCATATAATCATACAAATGTTAACTTGCGGTATGTAGTATACTATCTTTAACACTAGAACGGCGGTAGGGGTCATTTTGACACCTGAGTACTTTCGTCCGTTGATTGCTTTAGTTTGGTTGGAAGAAATCGTTTGAATTTTTTTTTTTTACTTTTCTTAAATATATAACATATTTCCCTTTAAAAAAATTCAGCTTTCTAGATTTGTTAGTTTTTGAAATATTGGTATATATTCCTAGAACGGCGGGCAAGGGTCATTTTGACCCTTTTAGTAAAATGCTCTTTGTACTCGAAGGATTGTGATCTCATGAGAAAAATTCAGTGATAAGCAATCTTCGATTGCATTCATACTATTTCCCAGAGAGATAAAAACCGGTGTGGTGACACAACATTATTGTCTGTAATTTGTATGTTATAATTCCTTTGTTTGATTTTGCCATGCTTTTGAATACAATATTTCAAAAAAAGAAAGTTTAAGGTTTTGAAGGCTTATTTTTTTTTTCAGAAATAGTATTTTCCCATTTTTTATAGTTCAGATTAATCACTGCAAGTGGTAACCATAGGGGAGGGGTTTTATAAGTAGAGTACGAATATTGTTCGTACGGCAGACAATTGAACATTTCGGAACATATAATTTGTTGAAAATTGCAAAACATGCTACCGACCAGGACAAAATATTACAGTTGATGAAATATTGTTCCCATATAAATCTAGATGTAAATTTGCGCAATATATACCAAATAAACCGGGGAAATTTGGGATAAAATGTTGGTTATCTGTTGACGTTGATACTAAATATGTACCTCTTGAATGGAATTCCATTTCTAGGTAAAGATGAAACCGCAAATCCTCAATTAAATTTATCTGATTTTTTTTCATGAAATTAGCAAATCCCCATCTAAATAAAGGGAGGAATATTATGACAGATAACTATTTTACTGGTATCAAACTAGCAGAAATGCTAAAAGCTAAAAATACAACTTTGGTTGGCACAAGGAAAAAGGTGAGAAGAGAAATTCCTATATCTTTGAAAAATATGCCTATTACTCTTTATTCATCGAAGATAGTGCAACATGACAATATGACACTTACCATCTATCAAGCCAAAAGAAACAAAAGTGTCTTTCTACTGAGCTCATTACATTCTACTGTCTAATCTGAAGACAGCCTCAAGAAGTTGCCCGATTCAATATAATATTAAAACTTAACGAAATATGGTGAGGATATTCATAATCAGATAAAATACTCCGTTATATCGGCTTCTAGACGATGGCCTGTACATATCTTTTACAATATTTTGGATCATGCAGCTTTGAATACGATAATTTATCAAAGTGTAACAGGCAAGCCCATCAGCAGAAGGATTTTCTATTAAAATTAGGAGTAATGTTAAGGATGGTTCTTGTGGCTTGAAAAGTCCCAAAGATTCTTCCTGAGTCTTCAGAAAAAACACACTAAAATAACTTAGATGTAAAGAGAAAAAAATGTCAAGTACAGAGATGCAATGGAAACAAATCTTAAGAATTTTGTGGATCGTGTTCCAAAGCTGTGTCCGGATAATACAATGGAAAAATTGTTAAAAATTATTTTGGTATCAACTGCATTAATTCCTAATCCGTGTATTTAATTTTGAGTATTTTAAGCATTCAATAAAATTCAAACGAAATGTTTTACATTCTAACCATTCATCTACACTTATAATGAAATAACGGAAACAACAGAACACGTTTCTCATTTATGGATTTAGAGAGTGAATCTTTCGGCTAGTAAGTAGATGAAAAAAAAAATTATAAAGTGTATTTTATTTTAGTTAACATTAGTTTTAATTTGTGAAAACATTTATTTTAAATCAAGTTTTATATAAAATTAATGAGTTTTTTTAGCAGTAGTAGTATGATTCAATTGATCGCCCTATAGGCATTACATATACAGTATTATACGTTTGATATTTACCCCCAAACAAAATCCAAACATGGCGGGAAGGTGAAAATAATTTTAGTCACAGAATGATGAGCACGCATTTTTCATTTATGAAAACCCATAATGTATTTCATATCAAAATTACATTAATCTTTTTAATTCAAGGTATTAAAGAAGTAAAAAAAAAGTATTAAACAACACAAAAAGATGCCTAGCATGAAAGATGATAACAACGAAAATTATTTACCCTTTTGGGAAATTTATAGCATAAAAACTTCGCATAAATGTAAAGAAAATGTGAATATTTTAAATCGTGTATAAAATGCATCAGAAATTGTGTCGAGAAATCAATACAAACTTAGCATGTGTGATTAAAACAAACTATATAATGTATTATATATATATATATAACTTCCCCCATATCTGTCGAGACCAAACTGGCCAAAGAAAACTTTAAAACTTTAAAACTGGCCATCCAAAGCAGTAACCGAATTCGAAAAGAACACTTTAAAACTGTCCATCCAAAGCAGCAACCCAATTCAAAAAGAGCGACACATCCAGACAGAGCTCCTTATAAAGCCTAAGATTATTTGGCGATGTTTTTAATCGCCAAAAGTAAAGCATCGCGATAATCTTTATCCTTGATGAAATGTATATATATATATATTGTTTTCTGTATTTAAAAATTCTATTGGGGATACATAAGATAAATTAATAAAATAGAAAACATTTCTTGTTTTTCATGGTTTAATTTAGAGAACATAAAATTTGATTGTTTTGAAATAAACCGAAATTGTGGAGTATATTTTCAAAAGTTAGCTATTATAATTAATATTTATTTCATGACAACTTAATAAAATAAAATATTTTGCAATAACATATACAGAGAACAAATGAATTAAATGAACCTTTCTACTTAAAATCAACAGCTGCACGCAACAGAATGGGTTAAAAAAGAAAATATAAAGTTAAATTTGGATAAAGAATGGAATAAAGTATTTTGCGGTAAAAGAATTTTTAACATTTAATCTTGTTAAAATGAAGTGCAAATGTGCTAATGAAACTTTAAAAGGCATTTAAAGTTAAGAAAAAGACATCTATTTTTAAAAAACGTCAACTTTATACTTGGAAAAGGTTTTATGTAAATTATGTTAATGCAGAGCGAAATGTTGTAACACAAGATTTTAAAAAAAAAGGATTCTTATAGAGATTTGTTTAACTAAATACATTTTTCACACAAAAGGATTCTTAATGCAATCGTTTTATTAACCGTGACTAGTTAATTGATTACTACTGGTAAAATTTTGAACATGATAGAAACTATTTTTTATCATTATTTCTCATATATACTTTAAAAATATATACCATATCAAATGCAAATAAATGTTGTGATTTTATTCTTTGACTTTGTTAGAAAATGTTTCAATCTTTGAAAAATTGATTAAACATATAAATTGAATAAGATATAGATTTAAAAAATGAACTTAAAAATGTTGAATACCAGTTATTGTAATGGCATAAGAAATTGAAAATAACCGATTTAAAATTATAAAAGAAATTTTCAGGAAATGAATAGGAATCATGTACACTGTAAAAAAAAAAAAAAAAAAAAAAAAAAAAAAAAAAAAAAAAAAATCCGTTTAAGTATTCTGTAGGAGACGGAAAAATAGTTGCCCTTCTCGATCCGGAATATTTTCCGACCCAGCTCGGAATAAAATCCGAAAAATACCATTTTAGTTACTGTTCCTTTTTTTTTCCGTACCAAGAAGGGAAACTCTTATTCCGTCTCCTACATGAAACTTGATCGATTTTTTTTTTTCTTTTTACAGTGCAGGAGTGGATTACATAATCAAATTGATTACATTTAATAATGGGCTCTTCAATTTCGTGTTACATATAGATAACATTTATTCAGGAAATGCATTTTTTTTCGTAAGAAATTTTTTGAACATGTGGATGTGATCTACTTAGTTTGCAATCTAATACTTTCTCACACAGTTGAAAAGCGTTTACGAAATAAGTGTGGCTGTAGTCTGTCTGACTCTGCTGTCCAATCTCTAGATCACGTAAATATATTCCGATTTGTATGAAAATGATATGTATTTTTGATGGTTACCATGACATCGTCAGTATTAATGATCGTAGCATTTATTCTTCCATTTCAAAAGGAATTGAAGGAATTCTGTTACATCAGTGGGAAGAACTAACTTCTGTGTATTTTAATTAATATAAGATATTTCAAATTTATTAAAATCGATACATATAACAAAGTTACGCTGCAAAAAATACATGTTATAGAATCTGGTGTACATAGTATTTATCGGTCTTTTACAAAGACACAAAAACTAAATCGCCCGCAGTATTGTCTATGAGCGATAATTGTTGGAATTGAGGCTTCAATTTCCGTTATGCCGTTTTTAAATCTATCCAGTTTTATCCATATTACTTGCTGTCTGTAAATTCTATAGATCATACAATGTGCAGCATAAAAATATTCGAGTAAACATACGCTTGTTTGTGGAAACTTTTGAAGGAAAATTTTCAACTGTGTTAAATTATTCAACGCTATTTAAATCCATAATGTAATTAATTGCTCTGCATGGCCCACAAAACCTTTACATATGCGAATCTATAGATCATATACAAGTTTGCACAAAATAATTCCGATGTTTTTCCGACTAAAAAAAAGGTAATTACTGAAAATGTGTTTTAAAATTTTTATGCGTTTTCCAAATAGTATACTTAAACATTATTAGATGTTGAACTTTTGTTACACGTGAATGAGTTGGAAAGAGTTTAATTAAATACGCATGTCGCATAATTTACTTTATATTTTATGCTAACGCCTCTGTAATTTTGGGATTTTTTACATTTTTTTTTAGCTATAAATTAAAGACTGTTGCAAAGTTTTCACACACACACACATTTATATATGAATATATATAATAATATATATATTCAATTTTAGCTTTTTATAGGTAAAGAAATTTTTTAAATTACTGAAAGGATCATTTTTTTAGTTTAGCACTCAAAATGCCTATTTTGGATATGCGCTGAGGAACTAGGTACGATTATCCAGAAATGTATAGAGCAGCATAGGGTGAAACCGGCTTGTAGGACAACTTTTCTACGAATAACCTTGAACTGGTCCTAAATGCCTCCAGTTATTATAGGAGATTTCATCGGGCTGGCTAGACGATTTTCCTCTGCCGGAGCTTGGACATCTGATTTTATCATGAAAATGAAATTAACTGTCAGACAACAGCGGTGCGTGATGTCCTGTTTGAAACCTACAGGTTCTTGGGTATGGTGAACATGTCAACATGTCGTCAGGTCAGATGTCCTAACTCTGTCAGATTTTTATCTCTGAGGCTTTCTTACAGACAAAGTACATAGGGCGAAACATACGTGCGTTACAGTAGTATGGTTTATGATTGCAACATTATTACCGTATTTCCCTGTGCTGTACGTTTTACAGAAATTGTTTCTTGACGGTACAACATGTGGTGCGTCGCAGTCCTTCTCATAAATCAACGTCGTATGCATTCTATTCAATCGATCCGTATACAGAATAAGACGTTTTCTACTATTCCGTTTCTTCTGATAATTGAAATTCGTTTCCCATCTCTCTCCGATTTCGAGGTAAATGTGCTAACATCCATAATTCGCTGTTAGGAGATTTGCGGACATTTGCATATGAACGGTCGTTACAACTTTACTATAGTTTCACCAATTATGATGGTTATTAGGACACTCTATTCCGATGTTATTTGAGTCTTAGAACTTTAGTGGACGACAGATACAGCTATAAAGTATGTTATTCAAAACTTGCCATCACTATAGCGTCTGAATTACTGAACCAATGTGAACCTATTCGGGACAATTCACCGTTTTTCTGGTGTCTTGGACAAATGTAAAACAAAATGCGTAGGTCTTAATTTGTTTATTCCAAAAGCCAAAAGAGAAAAAACATCCAAAATATTTCAGTAGGCTAATGTTCAGAATACTGAAACAATTTAATCCTCTTTGGACAATGTACCTTGTCACCATCTTTAATAATTTCATTTGATAAATGTGTAGATTTTATAGTTTATTTACAGCGATAGATCAAAGCAAAATATATACAAAAATTGGTATCACAATAAGATAGGAAATTCTTAACTAATTCAAATTTAATTAGGGAAATGTCTGGATTTCGAAAGTATCCTATACACGTTTCATCATGAAGTCAGTAGATCCTATAGTTTTATAGTTAGTGTTAGGTCGTACAAAAAAATTAAAAGCTGCAAAATTTGTCAGAAGAAATTTACCAAAACTAAACGTATTCTTATTTAAGTTGGACAGGATACTTAGTCCGTGTGCTACGGTTGAGAAAACTGCAAGTCGTTATAAGAATATACCGATTGGTGACTATCTACTTTATATTAATACAATGCCTTTCAGAGAGGGAGGCATCGCGTAAAGTCATGGGAATTCAAGATGGCGGCTGTTATTCAAAAAGGCGTCATTTTCTTCATTTTCTTACTATTCATCATAGAAATGCGTATTTCATGTCGATATCGATGTGTTTAACATCAAAAGTTTCGTTTTTAATACATTCCGCCATAATTGAATGATTTTATGAATTCAGTTTTCTGTTTGTTTGTCTGTCTGCCTGCTTGCCATTCCAAGCTCTAACTCGCTTAAATTCACTCAGATTGTCATGTAACTTCTATATGTTATCTCAAAAGAATTCCATCACGTTATTGTCTATAAATCCGGGTGCTACGGTTGAGAAAACTGCAAATCGTGATAAGAATATACCGATTGGTGAGTATCTACTTATATTAATACTATGCATATAAGAGGGGGAGACATCGTGTGGGACATTAAAAATATCGAAATCGACCTGGAACATACATTTATATGATGGATAGTAAGAAAGTTCAGAAAATGACGCCATTTTGAATAACATCCGCCATTTTGAATTCCCACGACTTTACGCGATGCCTCCCCCTCTGAAATGCACTGTATTAATATAAAGTAGACACTGACCAATCGGTATATTCTTATCATGATTTGAAGTTTTTACCTTATTTTGGTCGTGTAGCACTCGGACTAACTGATCTTCGAAGCATCTTGAATGACATTGTTAATCAAATATGCAACTCTTATTATTCATTTATAGGCATCAAAAAAAAAAAAAAAAAAAAAAAAAAAACCAAACAAACAAACAAACAAATAAAAAAAAACATGCAAAATTTTCGTCATATAATTTGTCGTTCAAAATAGTGAATTGGTTGTAACCTAATTTGAACGGGTTGGGTTGGCTGGATTTTTGACGGCCGATTATCTACTCGAGGGATATAGTCCCTAAAAGAAGTGATCTCCGGGGTCTTTCTAAGGGAACCTAATCCGCATTTACGCATGGAAATACAAGGTTCGAAGAAAACCACGAAAACTCCGAACAATTAGGACGACGGGCACGATTGGGTTCGAACCCAGCATTTCCCGTCTACCATCTTCGAGAGTCGAACCTCTCGTCCACCCTCATTTTGCACGGTTCAATGATTTTGCATCTATCTTAGTTTCTTTAATTACTTAAAATATTTCGAAATAATAGCTCATTTAAAGGGTTTCATAAATGTATTCAATGGTGTTCATTGTTTGTTCTCAGCTCTTATTCTTCCACATAATAATAACAATTGTATTTTTTTCGTAATTAACTAATAAAAGTTAGATTTTCCATTGTTATTCTATTAAGATTACTGAGATGATTAGATATATACACTGCTCAAAACAATTAAAGGATATTGCAGTTTTAGGTGGATTTTGTATCTGGTAAACTGTTTAGCTGATTGATACATGGTCGACAGACATAGTAGGTTATATGAGAATAAATTACACATGTTCGGCAGAAAAAAATGCATTTTATTGCGCATTTGTGTACTAAAGGAAAAAAACACAATTTGTGCATATGAGAAAAAAAGAATAAGAAAAGGTGTTTTCTTCAAAGAAAATCATTTTCAGTAGGGGGTATGGTTTCCACGGGCGGCCAGCAACGTTGAACACCTTTGAGGCATGGACTCAATGAGGCTATTAATGACGAGTTGGGGTATTCTGCCCCACTCTTCCAGAAGAGCTCTTTCCAGTTCTTGGAGAGTTTGTGGGGGTTGTTGGCGGCCAGAAACTCATCTTCCTAGAGCGTCCTAAACGTGCTCGATTGGATTCATGTCTGGAAAACACGCTGGCCATTCCATTCGAACGATTCCTTCCGCGAAAAAGAAATCCTCCACCAGGTTTGCACGATGTGGCCTGCAGTTATCGTCCATTAAAATGAAGTTATCTCCGATTGCTGCAGCGTAAGGGACTACAATAGGTCTGGGGATCTCATCCCTATATCGGCGACCAGTCAGAGCTCCATCTCGAATGATGTAGAGGTCAGTGCGCCCGTCAATGGAGATGCCACCATACACCAACACTCCTCCACCGCCAAATCTGACACTTTCGTGCACAAACGCAGGATTATTCCTACTGCCACGGTCCCTCCAGATGAAAATACGCCTATTATCTGGATGCACAGAAAAACGGGACTCGTCAGAAAACAGAATATTGCTCCATTCATTTCTCCTCCAGTTGACATGCTCGGTTGCCCACTCCCAGCGGTCGCAACGATGCCTTGATGTTAATCTAACACATACCATCGGTCGGCGAGCATACAGACCTACAGCATGGAGCCGGTTTCGGACAGTCTGAGTTGAAATCGTGGTGCCTGTAGCCGAGCGAAGTTGTTGTTGGAGAAGAGTAGCGTTCATGGTTCGGTGTCTCCGAGCTGTTAACGCTAAATACCGATCTTCATTGGGCGTTGTTGCCCATCTACGACCTTACCCTGGTCTTCGGCCTGCACATCCACTCTCCAAAAAACGGTTCCAGATCCTGGAAATGACACTTTGTGACACTCCAATGGCTTGCGCTACTTCGGCTTGAGTTTGGCCCCCTTCTAACCTACCAACAATTCTCAAAGCTTCTGAATCTGTCAAATGACTTCGCTGAGACATCGTACTCATCGAAACAAAGCAATCACTGAATGCCGATCATCCTTGTCTTCATTCTCTTTTATCCAGTTGAAAGTCAAATTTCATTCGCTGCAGCTGAAGCGACGTTTTTGACGTCGAACTCAAAATTTGCATACTCCACAGTTTAAAAACCAGAAAAATTTGCATTTGTGATTCTCTTCTTCTATTTTCGGCAAAAAAAATTTCGTTTATATCTTTATTTTATATAAAACTTCAAATATCCTTTAATTGTTTTGAGCAGTGTATATTATATCTGATGCATGGCCGTGAACTAGAAAGAAAATAAAAAAAAATCAACTTACTCTTCTCACTGAGATTCTATCTTTGGATCTTCAAAGAAGTATTTCAAAAAATTGTATTTACATAAATTAAATATAAAATTTGTTGCCAAATCACACAATTGTCAAGATGAACTATAAACAAAATATTATAATAGATTTTGATTAAGCGAAAATTATGTATGCATCAAACCTCTAATTACTACGGCCCCAAAATCAGAGATACCGTTGAAATTATATGTAAAGGCAATCAAGTATGTAATGACGCAATATCATGGAATACACCCGATGTGTAGTTAAATATATTAAAATATAATGAAAAGTTAAACAGCAAATAATATACTTTTTCTCAGCATATGTAAATTTTAAAATACAACATATATATTGATATATTATATATATTGATTTTATATATATATATATATATATATATATATATATATATATATAAATGTATTGTTTATTCAACTAAAGGATCATTCCTTTTCCTTTGAACCCTGTTATATATACATATTCTTATATATATACACATATATATGTGCGTGTGTGTGTGTAATTATATATGTAATGTATAAAGATGAAAACTGGATTGTAGGGTAATGTATATTACGCAAATTAAATATAAAAATAGATGACTTATACAGCAGATGTTAAAACCCGTTATCTGTGCAGATTCACAAGTTTTTATAATTTTATCTCTGCGACAAGCAGTTACGCATTTTTTTTTTTTTTTTTTTTTTTTTTTTTTGAAAGAAAAATATATGGCCATTTTTTCCCCATTGTGACCTGAAAATCAAAGTTCTAACGTGTTAGGACTGGTCTTTCATCTTCACCTAAAATTTCCTTTATAATAGCTGTTTCATAATAATGGAAACTATCTGTCCATAAGAAGAAAATAACTCGGTTAAGCCGGACTCTACTGTAGCACAAAACATATTTAAGTTTTAAGACTTAAAGCACACACTTTTACTTCATTCGTTTACTTCATTCTTTTGCAATATTAATAATATAGATACTTAAAATTAAATTTAGTTTATAATAGCTCCATGTTTTATCAGAAAGCAATCATTTATATATTTTTTTTCAAAGTAGCACGTATTTTAATTACTTTTTTTTCAGTTTTTATGAAAAAATGGCAACAAAAAATATAATTGCTATTTTCAACTATTTTCCCTTTACTTTCTACAGAAATGGATTACTTGAGTTGCCAAAATTAAACAAATGGTGCTAAAAACTACGAAAAAAATAATATCTCAATAAATGGAAATGCAGTTTTCAAACAAATTGTAATTAAAAGTACCTTTTGCTTCAATACGACGTTGTAAAAATTGAAAATGTGCGATGCTTAGATGTTTAAAAAATTGTAATAGAGATTATTCCATACAATGATACATCTGCTTTGTTTTACGCTGGCTTATACAAAGTAACGTTATTTTTTGGAGACGACGCATGGGGGGATTTAAAAAATAGCATACTGGGGGCTAATAGTTAAATTCGTATAGAACTAATGAGAGTTGAATTTTCCATTGTTGTTTTATTGAGACTATTTTTCAATTCCTATTATTAGTTCACACTCACCCTATATATATGTATATATATATATATATATATATATAATATATATATATCTTGTTCAAATTTTCAATCGTTAATAAAATATTTATTATTTATCCTATCAAGTTGAAATAATTTTTTTCAACATTTGGGAAAATGGTTATTGTTCTCTGTCAGTGAAGGAAATCAAAATCATATCTGAGGAGTTTTATTGGTTGAATCCGCATTTTATTCGTTTTCTGATTGGTCTATACAGTAATTTTCTATTTACTTTCAACAGAGATGGATACTTCTTTTGCCACTATGACAAAAATGTAATAAAAAATACAAAAAAAAAATTCATAACTCGGAAACAAATTGCGATACAGCTTTCAAACAAAATGCATTTAAAAGTACAGATTTTTCTCTATACTGCGGTGTAAAAAGTAATATTGAGGGATGTTTAGAAGATTAAGAACGAATTTCCGTTTAAAATTGGTCGTCAGATTTCTACGATGGAAAAGCCTTTTCCCGAACAGCCAATGAAATGCTTGGATAATACGTAAGTTTCAGGAAATCTGACGAGTCGCAGGCGATTTTTGTCGTTTGCATTTTTTACGTGTAATAACACTATAAATGTTTAATTCATGGCGTACGTAATGTATGATCAACTCTCTACGATTTTTTATGTCTTAAATTTTAGTCTTTGAAAAAATCATTTTCGAAATGGTCGTTGCAATTAGTTAAATTACACTATTTTTTAAAACTTATACTGGATGACAATTTATGTTAATACAGTTTTTTCAAATATTAATTCATTAATTAAATTTTAATTGATTAATTTTAGTTTTACATGGGAGACAAAATGGCGGTCATTGGTTATTGAAGCATTTAATGCATCTTCATGTCTATAGGGGGGGGGGTTACCATAGAGGGGACCCTGTTCTGTCGCCAAATACCGCCAAGTTTGTCGCCAAAATTGACGCCAACTTAGTGACATCTCTAATATTTCGCCAAGTTCCCATAGACTTCCATTGTAAAGCTACTTGCTTATAGAAAATCAACCAATTGAGATTTTTTAATGCAACAAAAACTAATATTAGCTTAATTGATTATATTAAATTTTTCTTTGATGACCTAGGTAGGAATTGACTTAAAAAAAAATATATATATATTACTTGTTGGTAATATGTTAGGTTAATAAGTGGTTATTATAATGGCTTAATGGACGGTTTTAACTTAATGGAATCAAAAATATTTCCGGCATATTTTATTATTGTTAGTACGACTACCAAGGGTAACACAGTCCTATATCTATACTCCTATTATAATGAGGAAAAAATTGTTTATATGTCGGAGTTAAGCTCAGGAACTACCGAACCGATTCCAAAAGTAATGGTATCAAAATGATGGTGTTTGTCCAACTTAGAACATAGGCTATATCTTATGTCGTTGCCACTACCCCAAAGGGGGTGCAGGAGCAAAAAACGTTCTAAAAATACGATTTTTGCGTTACGGAAGGTCCTAGAAATATGAAATTTGGAATATTAGTTACTTATAAGATATAAATGATATCTAAGAACAGTTCTTAAACAATTCGAAATTTAAAAGGGGTGAAAATACACAAAAAGCGTTCTAAAATACGTTCTAAATGGTAGTTTCTACATAATCTCAGGAAATACCAAACCGATTTTAAAAGTAATGGTATCAAAATGATGGTGTTAGTCCAACTTAGAACATAGGCTATATTTTATGTCGGTGTCACTACCCCAAAGAAGGTGCAGGAGCAAAAAACCTTCTAAAAATGCGATTTTTGCGTTACGGAAGGTCCTAGAAATATGAAATTTGGAATATTAGTTACTTATAAGATATAAATGATATCTAAGAACAGTTCTTAAACAATTCGAAATTTAAAAGGGGTGAAAATGCACAAAAAGTGTTCTAAAAAACGTTCTAAATGGTGATTTTTTACACAATCTCAGGAAATACCAAACCGATTTTAAAAATAATGGCGTCAAAATGATAGTGAAAACCCTCGCTCCAACATAGGCTATGTTTTATGTCGGTGCCACTACCCCAAAGGGGATGCAGGAGAAAAACGTTCTAAATTGCAGTTTTTGTGTGACGGAAGGGCCTTGAATCGTGAAATTTAGAATGGTAGTTAGTTATAAGATATCAATGATCTCTACGGACACTTCCTAAAAAAATCGAAATTTAAAAGGGGGGTAAAAATGCGCAAAAAGCGTTGTAAAAAACGTTCTAAATTGCGATTTCTATGTAGTCTCAGGAAATACTGAACCGATTTGAAATATAATGGTGTAAAAATGATGGTGACAGATCTTGCTCCAAGATAGGCTATATTTTATATCTGTTTCCAGTACCCCAGAGGAGATGCAGGAGCAAAATGAGCGAAAAGCGTTCTAAATGCCGATTTGTCACCAATATCTCAGGAAGAATAAAACTGATTTCAAAAGTAATGGTAAGAAATTGATGCTGACAGCCTCTGCTCTAACATAGACGATATTTTAAGTCGGTATCACTATCACCCAGACGTTGCAGGAGCAAAAAAGCGTTCCAAATTTCAATATTTGTGATCGGTAGGGGCTAGCAACTTAAAATTAGGCAAGGTACATATTTATTACATATAAATGATCTTTAAGAACAGTTTCGAAAAAATTGGAAATTTAAAAAGGGGTGAAAATGCGCGAAAAGCGTTTTAAAAACGTTCTAAATTGCGATTTCTACTTTATCTCAGGAAATTCCAAAGCTATTTCAAAAATAATGGTTGCAAATCAATGATGACAGTCCCTGCTATAACATATGTTATATTTTATGATGCTGTCACTACCATCTAAGGGTTGCAAAAGCAAAACATGTTCTAATTTGCGTTTTTTGCATAACTGAAGGGTCTAACACTTTGAAGTATGGCATGGTATTTACTTACAAGATGCAACTGCTTTCTAAGAACTGTCGAAAGAAAATTTCAAATTTAAAAAGATGAAGTGAGCGAAAAGCGTTATAAATTACAATTTTTATGTAATCTTATCAAATATCAAACCGATTAAAAAAATATTGATGATAAATTGTTGGTGATAGAACCTGCTCAAACATAAGCTATATTTTATGTCTGTCCCACTACCACCAGAGGGTTGCAGTAGCTAAAAACTTTCTAAATTGTTATTTCTGTGATACTGAAAAGGATAGAAACTTTAAATATGGCATGGTAGTTACTTATAAAATATAAATGCCCTCGAAGGACTGTCGGAAATAAATTCGAATTAAAAAGGGGTGAAGTGAAGATAAGGTGCGAAAAGCATTCTAAAAAAGGCCTGAAATAAATATTTCTACGCAATTTCAGGGAATATAAACCAAATATATAAGTAATAGTTGCGAATCAATGGTAACAGCCTCTGATCCTACACAGGCTATATTTTATGCCGATGATTCTACCACCTGGGGTTCACAGGAACAACAAACGTTTTAAAAAGGCCTTTAAAAGCTTCCTAATTTACATTTCTGTGGAATAGTAGGTAATAACAAACAAATTTAAAAATTAATGTTGGCAAATTAATGGTGACAGTTCCTATTTCAACATAGCCCTTTATGTTGAGAGAGGTGGTAGGGCTTGGAATTTGACATGATTGTTAATTTTAAGATGTAAGAAGATGGTTTCTAAAAAATTCAAAACTTCAAATGAATACTGAAATGAGCGTATTAATTGAGCATAAAAATTTCAAAATATTTTCTAAATTATTATATATTTAGTTTTACTTCGTTTTATTAATTTAAGTCTCATTTGTGCCTTATGCTGTGTAACAATGATGTTTAATCAAAATGTGTTTTAAATAGTAATTTTTTAAATTATTCCTAAAAGTAATAAGTACCTTTTAATAAAATAAAATATTACCTTTTAATAAAATAAAAATTTAGTTAGTACCTTTTAATAAAAATTAGACATATAAATATTACTTGGCATATTTCAAATATTACGCGAGCAAAGCCGCGGGGTTTGCTAGTAATCTATACTCCTATTATAAAGAGGAAAAAATTGTTTATTTGTAGGAGGTAATCTCTGGAACTACCGAACCGATTCCAACAGTAATGGTATCAAAATGATGGTGTTAGTCCAACTTAGAACATAGGCTATATCTTATGTCGGTGCCACTACCCCAAAGGGGGTGCAGCAGCAAAAAACGTTCTAAAAATGCGATTTTAGCGTTACTGAAGGGCCTAGAAATATGAAATTTTGAATATTAGTTACTTATAAGATATAAATGATGTCTAAGAACAGTTCTTAAACAATTCGAAATTTAAAAGGGGTGAAAATGCACAAAAAGCGTTCTAAAAACGTTCTAAATGGTAGTTTCTACACAATCTCAGGAAATACCAAACCGATTTAAAAAATATTGGCGCCAAAATGATGGTGACAACGCTTGCTCCAAGATAGGCTATGTTTTATGTCGGTGCCACTACCCCAAAGGGGGTGTAGGTGCAAAAAAGTTCTAAAAATGCGATTTTAGCGTTACTGAAGAGCCTAGAAATATGAAATTTTGAATATTAGTTACTTTTAAGATATAAATGATGTCTAAGAACAGTTCTTAAACAATTCGAAATTTAAAAGGGGTGAAAATGCACAAAAAGCGTTTTAAAAAACGTTCTAAATGGTAGTTTCTACACAATCTCAGGAAATACCAAAACGATTAAAAAAATATTGGTGTCAAAATGATGGTGACAACGCTTGCTCCAAGATAGGCTATGTTTTATGTCCGTGTCACTACCCCAAAGCGGGTGCAGGGGCAAAAAACTTTCTAAATGCGATTTATGTGTTACTGAAGGGCCTAGAAATATGAAATTTGAAATGTTAGCTACTTATTAGATTATAAAGGTTTTCTAAGAACAGTTCGAAATTTTAAAGGGGTGAAAATGCGCGAAAATCGTTCTGAAAATCGTTCTAATGGTGGTTTCTGCACAATCTCAGGAATTACCAAACCGATCTAAAAAATAATGGCGTCAAAATGATGGTGACAACCCTTGCTCCAACATTGGCGATGTTTTATGTCGGGGCCACTACCCCAAAGGGGGTGCAGGAGTAAAACGTTCTAAATTGCGGATTTTGCGTTACGGAAGGGCCTAGAATCGTGAAATTTGGAATGGTAGTTAGTTATAAGATATCAATGATCTCTAAGGACATTTACTAAAAAAATCAAAATTTAAAATGGTGTCAAAATGCGCAAAAAGCGTTGTAAAAAACTTTCTAAATTGCGATTTCTATGCAATCTCAGGAAGTACTGAACCGATTTCAAATATAATGGTGTAAAAATGATGGTGACAGATCTTGCTCCAAGATAGTCTATATTTTATATCTGTTTCCACTACCCCAGAGGAGATGCAGGAGCAAAATGCGTGAAAAGCGTTCTAAAAACGTTCTAAATGCCGATTTGTCGGCAATATCTCAGGAAGAATGAATCTGATTTCTAACGTAATGGTAGGAAATTGATGCTGACAGCCTCTGCTCTAACATAGACGCTATTTTATGTCGGTATCACTATCACCAAGAATTTTCAGGAGCAAAAATGCGTTCTAAATTTCGATTTTTTTGATCAGTAGGGGCTAGCAACTTAAAATTAGGCAAGGTACATATTCATTAGATATAAATGATTTTTAAGAATAGTTTCGAAAAAATTGGAAATTTAAAAAGGTGTGAAAATGCGCGTCCTAAAAACGTTCTAAATTGCGATTTCTACTCAATCTAAGGAAATACCAAAGCTGTTTCAAAAGTAATGGTTGCAAATCAATGGTGACAGTCCCTGCTATAACATAGGTTATATTTTATGTTGCTGTCACTACCATCTGAGGTTTGCAAAAGCAAAACATGTTCTAATTTGCCTTTTTTGCACAACTGAGGGGTCTAACACTTTGAAGTATGGCATGGTATTTACTTACAAGATGCAACTGCTTTCTAAGAACAGTCGAAAGAAAATTCCAAATTTAAAAAAATGAAGTGAGTGAAAAGTGTTATAAATTACAATTTTTAAGCAAACTTATAAATTACCAAACCGATTAAAAAAATAATGATGACAAATTTTGGTGATAGAACCTGCTCAAACATAAGCTATATTTTATGTCTGTTCCACTACCACCAGAGGGTTGCAGGAGCTAAAAACTTTCTAAATTGCGATTTCTGTGATACTGAAAAGGCTAGAAACTTTAAATATGACATGGTAGTTACTTATAAAATATAAATGCCCTCGAAGGAACGTCAAAAATAAATTCGAATTAAAAATGGGTGAAGCGAAGGGGAGGTGCGAAAAGCATTCTAAAAAAGTTCTAAATTACGATTCTATGCAATTTCAGGGATTATAAACCGATTATAAATGTAATAGTTGCGAATCAATGGTAACAGTCTCTGATCCTACACAGGCTGTATTTTATGCCTGTGATTCTACCACCTGGGGTTCACAGGAACAACAAACGTTCTAAAAAAGGGCTTTAAAAGCTTTCTAAATTACGCTTCTGTGGAATATTAGGGAATAGCAAACTGATTTCAAAATTAATGTTGGCAAATTAATGGTGACAGTTCCTGTTTCAACATAGCCCTTTATGTTGGAAGAGGACTTGGGACTTGGGAGAGGTTAGGACTTGGAATTTGACATGATGGTTAATTTTAAGATATAAGAAGATGGTTTCTAAAAAATTCAAAACTTCAAATGAATACTGAAATGAGAGTATTAATTGAACATAAAAGTTTCAAAATATTTTCTAAATTATCATTTATTTAGTTTTATTTCATTTTATTAATTTAAGTCTCATTTCTGACTAATGCAGTGTAATAATGATGTTAAATCAAACTGTGTTTTTATAGTAATTTTTGAATTATTCCTAAAAGTAATAAGTACCTTTTAATTAAAAAAACCTTTTAATAAAATAAAAATTTAGTTAGTACCTTTTAATAAAAATTAGACATATAAATATCACTTGGCATATTTCAAATATTACGCGAGCAAAGCCGCGGGGTTTGCTAGTTTTTTATAAGAATGCTATCACTATTTCCAAACTATTATATACATGATACATTTCATTAACATCTGGAATAGCTGCTAGCATCTACAAGCTACAAGGAAGATTCTATTTTTAAAGTAGTTTATGCGAACATACAAAAAATAGGAGAATGTGATTAATGACCCGTATTTTACAGAGTGTCCATAAAATAATGTTGCAGTTATACGCTTTAATAGTATCAACTGTAAGCGTTGTAGAGTGTTTGTTCAGTGTCACGAATAAAGAGTAACTCACAGTTTTAGATATGCGTATGCGCGAGTACTGCTTTGTTAGTTACTCGCTTGCAGCGCCACATAAGCAAAATGGTGACTTTTGAGCTTAAAGCGTTATTTCTGAGCTGAAGATTTCTTAGCCCAATAGAGCCATTGACCCGTATTGTATATTTTTAATATTTCGTAATCTTACTCTTGCTTTCCGATGCCCTTTTATTTAAATCATTCTAAATATTTTTGATATTTATAATGTCTGTACTTTGAATTTTTGTAGATTATACTCTGTTTTCCCTCATGTATATTTATCCCTTGTACAAAGGCATTTACTTGAAGTAACTGAACACTTGTGCTCATTTTTGTAGGTAAGTGGAAAACTGGGAGTGTTTGTCTATGCAGACGGTTTGATCCACTGCCTTTATTTAAAATAAATGTCTTTATTTAATTGTCTGTTATACTAAAAAGCAGAAAATGGAACCAAAATTTAGTTTTTTCTACTATTTATTTTTTGAGCGTTTTACAGTAATAATGGATAGAAAAAAGCGGTGTTTTCCAATTTATTACCAAAATAATAAGTTTTCATTGAACGGATGCATCTTACCATGAATATTTTAAATTAAGTTAAAGGAGATATTTTTACTTTATTGTGTACTTTTATTAGTTATCATAGTATATCTATTGTAATGTGTTTTTATACATTTGTTTTTATATATAGCAGTTGCATAATGTTTGACTCACTGAATATCATATTGTTTGACCCTCTTATAATCGTCTTATTTTATTTAGTCCAATTGAACACATTTTTATAATTTGGTTTATATATATATATATATATATATATGTGAGTGTGTGTGTGTGTGTGTGTGTGTGTGTGCATTTCATTAAAAATTAGCATTATTTATTGAAATACGTACATAAAAATAAAGTGTATTACGTAATATTTCAATTGAATCTGAATCCAAAAATACATTTTAATAAATAGTGTGAAGTATATATTTAAAGAAAAAAGTTTTCAAAGTTAAAAATATATTCAGATGACAACTATATAAATCTTAAATATGTATATTGCATGGTTATTATACTTGCATATACATCAGAACTTGTTCTAAATATAATCCGTTAATGTCTTATGGGTGTGTTTTTAAGCTACTGTGTGCGGAAAGGTGTTATAACGGTATTTTTGGAAAAGTGCTGGAAGGTATAGACGATGCATTGCACATAATATGCTTGTGATATAGCATACTTTAAACCTGTTTGAATGTATGTATTTAAGAAAAAGTACGAAATACATCTTACTGTTTTTAATGAAAAATGACGAAATATGTCTTAAATTGATTTTAATGTAAAAGTATACAAACAAGATAAAGATTTTTTTAAAATGGATCAATAATTGTATCATGTTTTTTGTATGTAACTGAAATTCTCAGATAAAGAAAAATCTCTATACTGTGCTAGCTACTATCATTACAATGCCAGAAGAGATGGTATAGGATAAGTATAGGCATAATGCGGACATTAAAAAATACACTGATTTACATCGATAAAAATTAGTTAAACACTTTGTCCATATGCAACAAATTAAAATATTATAATAATATGGTAATTTTAATTGCTAAAAGGTATGAACTATAACTTTAAAACCAGTAAAGGCTACTCAATGGTTACAAAAATGAAAGTGAATAACCAAGGAAAATAAAAAGAATGACGTGCATAATATGGAAACTTGAATGATGGCGTTTCATAGATATTTTATAGAGCAATTTTTAGAATATTTCCATTTATTTATTTTCTATTTAATTATTTATTTACTCTTCCGCTAATATAAGATAGTAATATCTGTCACGTGTTAAAAATTAAACAGTCAATCCAAAGCTAAGTCTAAGTTTCCCTTGTGAGGCATAATACGACTCAAATCCACTCATTCATTATTTCGCTCCATATTTCTAGTTAGCCGGCTGACAACCGCGACCTATTATAGATAAATACAGCACGAAATAACTGTGAAAGTCGGACGGAATCTCACTAGGGAAAATTACAGTAAATTAAAGAGTAAATGTTGCTTTCACTGACATTCGATAGACATTAAACGCTCTCACTCAAAAAACTAGATCCACTTTATATGTGTTTAGCTAATTTTTGCCGTAATGCAAGATGCCCTGAGCTTCCTAAAATCCTGCTCTCTCTTTTCTTAATAAAACTAAAATATAAACCATGTTTCTCTCTATAATTACATTTAATCTACGATTTCGTGTTTAACATGTAAATACAGTAAGGAAAAACTCTATAAAATTATAATAAAATTTTTAAAAACTTTCATAACAGGTTGCGGCTATTTCCGTAAAAATACAATTATAAGTGCTTTATATTTTAATTTATTCAAAAGATCAAAAAAGTGTATATTTTATTTCTAATAAATAACGACGATATTCCGAATATGGGTGTTACTAAGCAGCTCACCATTCATCTATCCTATTACGGCCACAGAAAAAAACAACGTTACTATGCACTGCATGAATATCTTACGAGATTTTATATTTCAGTATTTAAATGTTTAAATTACATTTAATTTAAATTTATTATTAATACTGATTTACAAAGTAAATTGACAATACTTAAGTCGTACTTCAAGTTTATGTATATACTGCTAATTCACATTATACCAAACTGTTTGGCTGTCACCGAAAATTGTCTTGCTTGACGATTTTGAAGAATTGAACCTTTAAACATTATACATTATACACTTTTTTATTTATTTAGTTACTATATTTATTATATTGGATTTGAATATGTTTCTATTTTTTAATGCTGTTCTAAACGATTCTTTATCTATATCCATAATCATATGCATTACTAAGTAGCCTGGACTAGGATTTGTCTTTTCTCTTTTTTGGATCCCTTCGTTTTTTAATTGAGCTATTTCTAGATAGGCTGCGAAGTGGGTATAAACTATGTAAGACACAAAATGTCTAAGCTGTTTAACTATTTACCAAGTTGTTTTGCATTAAATAAATTTTCTGATCAAATTATTTTTTTTTTCTTTTTTTTTGGAAAAATACTCTCTTGTACTGTGCCAATACGCTTTGTTGCTATTTTGTTTATCCATTCCATGTTTCTTTATTAAACACAGACGCTGTAAAAGTGAATAGTAACAGTACGTGGTAAACATAATTTAAGAGTGTTTTAGTATACATTTTATAAAATATATGTATTATTTTCTACATAATACAGTTTACTGAAACTAGTTTTCGCAAGCGCGGAAGAAATTGCTTCGTTCAGTATCCTTCATTTTCCCCTCTATCAAAGCCTTTGATGTCATGTGTATAGAAATTGTTTTAGAGTTTATTTTATAAATTTTTTGTTTGAATTTTTCTGCATTTCGTCAGGATGTATTCAAGGTAAAATATGCAGATCAAGTTTTCAAAATGTACTTCTATTTTGAACCAAAATGTCGGGTAGTGGTTCAATGGTAAACACGTATTTCAGTCGCGCAAAATGTTCTTAATTCAACTCCAAATTTTGTCAAGGTACACAGAAACTTTCATTTATTCAGTAGAAGGAATGAATATTAAATAACCTAGTGACATAAAACATGGAATTTCCGCGTCAGCCTGATAACTTAGCATAGTTACATAGCATCCCATTAGCTACAATTACGAAAGCAAATCGATTAGCATAGACTACGATCCTACATAGCCCAGTTGTAGAATTTGTATAGTTTTTTCATTAAAATTTAAAAGTATTTACTTTGATGAATATACCTCGATACTTTTTCAGAAAACTAACTTTAAACGTTTAAGTTAAACGAATTTTAATACTTTAAACTCTAAGTATTTTTAAGAACTTTTAGACTACAATTATAATAAATGATCTCACAATCCTCCAAAGATAAAAAATATTCATAAAATTCATTAATTAAGGTGATTCATTGGCAATGACTACCACAGTTTTTAAACACAAGAAAAACTCTGCAAATAAATTAGGCGAACACTAATTTTTGTAAAGAAACCAGGGAAGGAAATTGTAACATTTGCTACTCTGCACATTTAATTATTTTTTGTTCTGCTCTATAGCAGTAGTAGATGGTATATGACAGTGAAAATCTCACAGCATTTATTTGTTTCTAAAAACGTATCGAACGATGAAAACATTTAAAACAAATTTCCGCTATTGGTACATATTCTTTTTATAAAAATACATGTTATGCACAAATAGTTTTTAAATAACTAGTTCTTCCAAATAAACTATACTATAATAGACAATTATTCCATATTAATAACTAAAATTTTAAAAGATTCGTTTTTATCCAAGATTGTGATTTAACAAATGCAATAAATACATGTTTTTGGTGTACTTTTATGTATTAAAAACATTTTTATGAAAAACAAGAAAAAATGAAAAATATTTCATTTTGTGAAAATGTAAACTTAAATAAAAGATTTATATGCAATTGTTTTATTAAAAGATCATAAAAAAATGATTAAACAAGAAATAAATTTCTTGCGTCAATCGTGTTATCCTAAAATGTAGTTTAGTAAGAAAATTAATAACACAGTTGAAATTTCCCCATCTGCAATTTCTTCCAAAAGACAGAAACGACCTTGAATTCTTTTGTACAGTCTGTCCTGCATATTCTATTCAGTTGAAAACACGCCACATATTATGCTGAAATTTAACTCAGGTTAAAACTACTGAAATGACACTTTCAGAAATTACTTTCCTTAGGCAAAACATGTATACAATCCTTTGCACAGCCCTGCACGAGATTTCAATTTATGCGCTACAAACAACTCTTAGTATTTTAAGCTTGTATATCAAGTTGAAGTTGTGTAATCCAAATTTAAAAAACATCTTTAACACTAGATCTTTAACAAGAGGTATCAAAAGACACCTTTCGGATATTAATTTAAAATTATTCTCAAAGTTTGATAACTGGTTTGCAGTTAATTTTTTGACTTTCCGTACACTAGTTCTTAAATTAATCAAACGGTATCATTTTTCAGCAGCTCATACTAGATCAGAAAATATGCATATGGTGACCTATTTCTACCACGAGGTGTCTTTTGACGCCATTTCATAATTTCTAATTTCTAAGGATAACATAATTTCTAATTTCTAAGGATAACATAATTTCTAATTTTAAACAATTTTACATATAAATTTTAATACTGTTATACGGCATCATATATAAATTAATATTATAAAGATGTAAAGTTTGTTTATTTGTAGGAGGTAAGCTCTGGAACTACCAAACAGTTTCAAAAAGTAATGGTATAAAAGGATGGTATTAGTCCAACTTAGAATATAGACTAAATATTATATCCGTGCCTCCGGCGAAAAGGGGTGCAGGAGCAAAAACGTTCTAAAAATGCGATTTTTGTGTTATTGAAGTGCCTAGTAACATGAAATTTAGAATGGTAGTTACTTATAAGATACTAATGATCTCTAAGGACATTTCTTAAAAAAATCGAAATTAAAAATATATGAAAATGCGCTAAAAGCGTTTTAAAAAACATTCTAAATGGCGATTTTTACGCTATTTTAAAATGTATCAAACCGATTTAAAAAATAATGGTGTCACTATGATGGTGAACACCCTTGGTTAAACATAGGCTAAATTTTATGTCGGTGCCGCTACCCTAAATTGGGTGCAGCAGCAAAAAGTGTTCGAAATTGCGATTTTTGTGTTACTGAAGGGCCCAGATACATGGAATTTGACATGGTAATTACTTAATAGATATAAATGATCTCCAAAAACATTTCTTTAAAAAATTCGAAATTTAAAAGGGGTGAAAATGCACAAAAAGTGTTCTAAAAACGTTCTAAATGGCGGTTTTTACGCAATCTCAAGAAGTACCTAATCTTTATCAAATGTAACGGGTGGAAATTGATGATGACAGCCCTTGCTCAAACATAGGCTCCATTTCATGTCGGTGTCACTGCCACGTAGGTGTTGCAAAAGCAAAAACCGTTCTAAATTGCGATTTTTGCGTTACTGAAGGGCATAGAATCCTGAAATTAGGCAGGGTTATTTGTAAGATACAAATGATCTCTAAGAACATTTTCTAAATAATTCGAAATTTAAGGGGTGAAAATGAGCGAAAAGCGTTCTAAAAAATTTTCTAAGTTGCGATTTCTATGCAATCTAAGGAAGTACCGAACCGATTTTTAAAATAATGGTGCGAAAACGATGGTGACAGCCCTCCCACCAACATGGGCTGTAATTCATGTCGGTACCACTAATCCAAAGGGGGTGCAGGAGCAAAAAACGATCTAAATTGCGTTTTGTGTATTACTGCAGCGGTTAGCAACTTGAAACAAGGCACGGTAGTTACTTATAAGATATAAATGATCTCTAAGAACATTTCTTAAATAATTCGAAATTTAAGAGGTGTGAAAATGGACGAAAAATATTATAATAAACGTTCTAAATTGCGATTTCTACGCAATCTCAGAAAGTGCCTAACCGATTTCAAAAGAAATGGTTGAAAATTGATGATGACAGCCCTGCTCCAATATAGGATCTTTTTCATGTCGGCGTCGCTACCACATTGCCGTTGCATTTTAAAAAATGTTCTAAATTGTGATTTTTGTGATACTGAGGGGGCTAGCAACTTGAAATTTGGCATGGTAATTAATTACACAGGCCTACGGAATTGAAGTTTTTTAAAAATACAGGAGACGTTTTCGCGGATTCTTATGTTATTTGGTGTGCTGATTTCGAAAATGACCTTCATTTTGTCCCATCACATCAGGATTTTTTGTAAATCGATATTGATATTTTTACTAAAATCCTATTTGAAAAGGAATTATATCGAACAATTTTGAATCTACTATCTGGCAATAGTGGTTTTTATCCATGTAAATGTATGTAAAATAATCGATTTTCGGTGCGGGCAATTGATTTTTCAGTAATAGATTACTTTTTAATCGGTTTAAGGGGATGAAATCAACTGTTGCCATATCGCACGAGCCGCCTCTGGTCGAGGATAAAACAAAAAGTTCCTTCGAGTTTAAACTTTTTACATCAAATTATGGTGCAGTTTCTAGAAAAATATCATCAACATACTATTTTAATTTGTTTCTATTAAGGTAACGTACATAAATTAGACATCTGACCAAGAGGAGCAAATATTATGAATATGTACATGAAAGTTTCAAACAAATTTTAAACTGAGCAAAAAACAAAACAAAAGAAAAAAGTTTCTATTTAAGTACGTGCTCTTTTTCTATGAAACTTCTTTTTGGTGTTCTTCGTTTATGTTTAATCTCAGGCCTATCTCGTGTTCGTGTTAACATCCAACAGCAGACGGCGAGCATGATCTTATCCCATCTTCCTTTTGAGTGCTACATATATTTGATGTCCTGATGGACCCTTTCACCTTGTTCTCCGCTGACTGATCCTAAATTTGCGGGTGAAAAAGTGCACATGCAAGTGAAGGAAATGTATTTTGACACGTATGGAGCAACTCAATGCTTGAAATTTGTCCATCATATTCATTTTAATTGGTTTATAGTCAGGATTCTTGTAATTACAAAGAAATTTGCTGACGACATCGTTGAACGCAACCCAAGCTTCTTTACCCTTTGTTGTCATACTAGTCTCAAATTCTTTATCCTTCATAAGCTTGCGGATATTTGGACAACAAAGATTTCCTCTTTTAACTTGGCTTCGGATAAACCTGAAACTTTTTGTACAGTTATTTGAAACAATCGCAATCATTTGAAAAAATCTCAATCATTTGAAACAATCGAAATCATATAAAACAATACAATTTTTTGATCTGCTAAACTGTTCCCAATCCCATTCATAGTGCCTGGTTTAAGAGTTTGTCTTTTCGGCCATTCTTTTTTGACCCAAAGTTGAATCTTATCACGTCTGTCCCACTCACAAATAAAACACAGATACTTTGTGTATCCGCCTTGTTGACCAAGAAGCATTCATGTAATTTTCCAATCACCGCAAACCGCGCAACCGAGTTCGGCATACTTAATTTTGTTGAAGACGTAAGACGGGTTTTGATACCGTTCTTTTAATTGCATCGAGTATCCAACTAGTACAGATACATTGTGGCTTCCATGATGAAGAAGGGAAGCTTTATGGCTCCTTTTCGATGAATGTATAAACAGCCTCCATTCATCTTTATCGTAGGTGCTATTAAAATTGCTCATCAATCCAGGAACATCAGAGCAATAGACCAGGTTCTCCCCCACCTCAAAGTACTACTTAAAAAATTCCTTTTCTCGATTCCTGTTCTAATAAAAAGCGGTTCCTTTGGCCAATAAGTTTCATTTCTTTCGATATAGAACAGAAACAATTCTGCTACCTCTTTCAAAAGGCCCAGATCTCTAGTCTGATCATTAAGTTCAATCTGAGATATGGACTGATTTGAATCGCTTCCAGGGGGTTTATATTCATTATCGGAGCCTTGAACCTCTAGATGTTCCGAGTCTGAAAACCCTGAAAAGATGACTTTGCAATTCAATTGAAGGCAAAGGCACTGGCACATCAGGTCCATGAGGAGCGGGGCGTATGGACGATGGAATGTTCATAAAAATCCAACTAAAATTGAATTTTTCAAGAAAACGTGACGTGATATAATTTTTTTCATTATTTTTTTTTAATTAGCCCCCAAAAATACATAAAGATCAGCTATAAATTCCCTTGTATTTTTTTCATCGCAGGCCCGTGTTATGAGATGAAAATGAACGAAAAGCGAATCTCACGAAATATAAACCGATTTCAGAAGTAATGGTTTCAAATTGATGGAGTAGTTCCCGCTCCAACATGTCCTATATTTTACGTTGTTGCCAGTACCACCTGGGGTTTACAACAGCATAAAATATTCTACATTGCGTTTTTGTGTTACATAGGGGGTATAACATTTTAAATTTGGAATGGTAATTTCTTCAAAGATGCAAATGCTTTCTAAGAATTTTCGAACGAAAATTCCAAATTTAAATGGATGCAGTGAGCGAAAAGCGTTCTATAAGCGTTCTAAATTACGATTTTTATGCGATCATATGAAATACAAAACCGATTTCAATCATATTGTTTACAAATGGATGGTGATAGAACCATCCAAATATAAGCTATATTTTATGTCGGTGCCAAAACCAGTAGAGGGCTGCAGGAGCAAAAAAACATTCTAAATTGCGATTTCTACGGTACTGAAGTGGCTAAAAACTTTAAATATAGCACGATAGTTACTTATATAATATAAATGTCCTCTAAGAACATTCGCAAATAAATTCGAAATTAAAAAGGGGTGAAACGAAAGGAAGGAGGGAAAAGCATTCTAGAAGGGTTCTAAATTAAGATTTCGTTGAAATCTCAGGAAATAACAAACCGATTATAAAAGTTATTGGTTGCGAATCAAGAGTGATAGTCCCTGATCCTATACGGGCTATATTTTATGCAATTTTCACTACCACCTGGTTGGAAGAGTTAACAAAAGAGCCTTTAAAAATATCTAAATTCCGTTTCTATACAACATTAGGAAATATCAACCATTAAATATTATTCAAGAGATTTAAATATTAATGTGGCAAATCAATGGTGACAGTCTCTATTTCAACATTTTTCGAGACATTCTATTTCAACTCTGTTTCGGATTTTATGTTGGTGCCACTAACGCCAGAGAGATAGTAGACTATTAGGCTAGAACCTTGGAATTTGACGTAATGGTTAATTTAAAGATGTAAATGTGTTAAGATGGTTTCTAAAAAATTCAAAACTTCAAATGAATATTGAAATGAGCGTATGAAAAAAGCATAAAAGTAACAAAATACTTTCTAAATTATCATTTATTTGAAATTAGTTTTAGTTCTTGTTATTAATTAAAATCTCATTTCTGTCTATTGCACTTTTATAAGGAAGTTTAACCGAAACTGTGGTTTAATTTGTAATTCTTGAATTATTCAAAAAATTGTTCTTCTAATAAACAATAGTCATGTAAATATAATTTGGCATATTTCAACTATTACGTGAATAAATTCGCGGGTTTTCTCTAGTCAATTATAATCAGATTAAATAATACCGATTTCTATTGAAACTTAAAATACATGAGTTGCTGCATAACTTTTATATCAGCTTGTTTCCAGCCATGTTTTATTTTAGTGTAGATCATTGCAGTGACTAATTCTAAATAGTTGAATAACGCGTTTTGTTCTCCAATTCTGGTAGTGAGTTAAATATACAAGAATTTTGTTTTCATTCGTCTTAAAACTGTGGTATTGGATAAGGAAATTTTTTCATTACACTGTTTTTGTAATTACTGTTGTAGTTGTTGTTATTGTTATTGTTACAAAGATTGAATATTTATACATAAGACTGAATGTTTTCTAAGTTAATAATATGAAATTTCTTATTTCCTAATGAAATTTGAAAAAAAATGAAGAAAATAATATTTTTAAATTACATTTATGTATATTTATATTTTGTAGATTGTTGAATTACGCTAGAATTTATCAGATGATTAAATAATCCCTAATAAATACGCATCATTGTAATAATAAATATATTGCTCAAATTATCAATATTTTGCTGATAAGTTGAAATCCCAAAAGTTTTGGCAATTATTTGCATTCAAATGCAAATGTGTCAAAAGACACCTTTTGGTAGACATAGGAATACACAAAATCGCGGTAGAAATAATGTTAAGCAATTCACACTCACTCTCAGTAATGCTTATAACTTCTGCAATGTATCCTTGTATATGTTCTATAAATTTTAAGCTCACCATGTAACATGGAGCATGCAAAAATTGAGTAAATCTTAAAAACTCATACAGTAACTGAAATCTCACTTTCAGCAATCATACTTAATAGACAACAATTTTATGTACCACAGTAAATAAACGATAAATGCAATGCACATCATATTCTACTGGAAGTATCTTGTAGTAAATATCAGTAATGTATATCAATTTCTTTATGTTTGAAATTGTGCAACATAACTGAAATATGCTGCGAAAATTTTTTCTCCATAGACATTAAGTAATCAAACTTTTTTGCAGGACTCTTTAAATAAATGCTGAATGCTTTGCACTCCGTATTCAGGAGAAAACATATATTAGTGCATCTCAGAAATTGACATCAATTTACTTCATTGTAACAGAGTAACATCAATAAAATACGTCGGCAACATTTTTTCTACATAGACCATAAATTAAGGGGTCAGGTAACCTTTGAGCACATAAAGTAGACTAAAAAGTGACCTCTACATAAATGGCAGTAACTCTGTAACTAATTGACTTTTAATAAAAAAAAAATAAAATACATAATAAGCAAGGCGTATTTTGTCAATTGCAGTTTTTAAAAAAAGTATACAAAAATATAAAGATGTTTAATTTAATTTAAAATATAACGTAATTTTTATGAAAGAATTATTTTTACATGCATTGCGCGCATGATTTTTCACATGTGAATTGCTAAAACCATCCAATTTTTTTATGTGTACAGATATAATGTGTTCTCAAAATGACCTACAATAAAAAAAAAAAAAAAAAATGAGTAGGTCCTGAAAAAAAAAATAAGAAACTTGAAATATCGATTTTTTTTTTTACACAAAAGTAGTCATAAAATCTAAACTTCTTTCTTGAGAAACATAATAATACGTCATTTTGTGCATCTATATAGTTAGTATATTCATCTAAAATGTCGTGAAATTCTAGCCAACCGTTTTTTAGAAATCTTGCGCGCAATAACCAAAAACGTCGTTTTGAGAAAAACGACATTAAAGGTAAATGTATCCTTTAATCATATAAACTCACTTATATTTCACAATTAAAATGTTCATATTAATAAAAAACACACTTTATTACATAAAACATATCTTTTGATAAAATATTACTAAGAAATTATGGTTAATACCATTAAAAAAATCCCTGCCGTCTCGGACCTACAGGCGGAGGTAGATTTCGATGTTAAGTACTAAATTCTCCAACAAAACTTAAATCAAGATTAGAGATAAAACACAGTTTCTTCACAAAGAGCGAGCTGTAGGGAGCTAAACTTTTTGTGAAAATTGTAATATACACGAATACCACACACACATATATATGGAATAGGTTTAAAAAATGGCTACAAAAAAATCAGAGAACCTTAAAGTGTTAAAATATGTTAATATTTCCATAGTCGGGTTTTTATCATGTTTTAATATGTTTCTTCAAACTTACATAGCGTTACATATTCACCTGCTGAGGTCCATTATATTTCCAATATGACGAAATATACATATTATTTTAATTCGTCAAACTATTTATTTTGAATTTTCATACTGAAATCTTGCTCTAGGAAACTTATGACGTAATATTCAATTTGTTTTCAATTTGTCAAACTAATTAATTTTACACGTGAAAATTTTGCAAAAGAAAAGTAATTGTTGTGGTGAGAATTTTATTATTTGTTTTTTTTTTTATTGTTGGCAACTGCTATAACGAAAAACTTTTATTTTTTTCCTGCCATTGTTGTGTAAGAGCTGGTTTTATCAGAATCATGTTAAGACAGTATTCAAAATTTTGAACCCTCCCCATTTCCACCCTCTTGGGCCGATTTCGCCCATTTTCAATCCCCGCCGAGATATTAGCCATCTCAAAGTTGTTGGCGAGTTTGAAGATGATTCGTGCATAATTGCGACTTTTATCGTGCGGACAAAATTTAGTACATACATACATACACACACACACACACACACATATATATATATATATATATATATATAAACTTTTTAGGTGGGGGTGGTTTTGGGTTCCTGGAGTCCTATAATGAAAAGTTATGACGGAATTTTTCAAAAGTCGCACCATGGTAACGACTGCAATAGGTAGTATTTCTTACGAAATCTACCTAAAATGGAAAACGATGGATTTTCAGATAACGGTGTAAAAATGTGCTTTTCATTTTCACATGGGAAATTTGATATTGCAACTGATATTATTAATATAATACTTAAATAATTAAAGTAAGTAGATTTTAAATATAGTTTTATATACATAACTAAATTTAAAGAAATGAAAATTAATAAAACATGATTTAAAAACAATACATTTAACGATTTCCTTTTTTTTTTTTTAATACAAACGTGGTCATGAATTCTAAACTTCTTACTTTAGAAACATATTAATAGGTTATTTTGTGCCTCTATACAGTTAGTACATTCACCTAAAATTGCATGAAATTCTAGCTAACCGTTTTTCATATATCTTGCGCGTAATAACACAAAATCATCGTTTTGGGAAAACCGAAGTTAAAGGTAAATTTATCTTTTAATCATACAAACTCACTTATATTTCACAATTAAAATATTCATATTGATTGAAAACACACTTTATTACATAAAAAATATCCTTTGATAAAATATTACTAAGAAATTATGATTAATATCATTAAAAAATGGAAAACGATGGATTTTCAGATAACGGTGTAAAGATGAGCTTTTCATTTCCACATGGGAAATTCGATATTGCAACTGATATTATTAATATAATACTTAAATAATTAAAATAAGTGAATTTTGAATACAGTTTTATACACATAACTAAATTTAATCAAATGAAAATTAATAAAAACATGATTTAAAAACAATACATTTTACGATTTCTATTTTTTTTTAATACAAAAGTGGTCATGAATTCTAAGCTTCTCACTTTAGAAACATAATAATAGGTCATTTTGTGCCTCTATAAAGTTAGTACATTCACCTAAAATTGCATGAAATTCTAGCTAACCCTTTTCCAGAAATCTTGCGCGTAATAACACAAAATCATCGTTTTGGGAAAACCGAAGTTAAATGTAAATTTATCTTTTAATCATACAAACTCACTTATATTTCACAATTAAAATATTCATATTGATTGAAAACACACTTTATTACATAAAAAATATCATTTGATAAAATATTACTAGGAAATTATGACTAATATATAAAAAAAAAAAAAAATTAAAAACGATAGCATTTCAGAAAACGGTGAAAAAATTTGCTTTTTATTTTCACTTGGGAAATTTGATATTGCAACTGATATTATTAATATAATACTTAAATAAATAAAGTAAATGAATGTCGAATATAGTTTTATTCATACAACTAAATATAATCAAATAAAAATTTATAAAACATGATTTCACGCAATGCATTTCACGAAGACGTAAAAATGTCGAGTTTATTTTTCCGAAAATATCAAAAATTGAATTATTCCCTTCAACTCCTCAAACAGTTACTTATTTAAACATTTAGAATTTACGTTTGGGTATAAAATAACACAAAAATACTATTAAACCAAAAAATGCACATGAAATAAGTGAAAATTTAACATACCTGACTAATAATTTTCATAGTTATCCCGCAAAACTATCGAAGAACGGCATTCTACACATGACAAACGTATAATTAAAAACTACCCGCAGCATAAGTTTGTCCTTCCTTTCCCAGTAATTTCGCTGCAATAACTTTTTCATTCTTTCTTTTCATTTGACGCATTTCTTTTGCATTCTGGAAGAACCGCAAGTGACACGTCTTTACTCGTTCTTCATCTAATTTTCTAAAACAGTCTTGAGCATAATTACCCACATTTAGCCCCAATTCTTCCATCAGCTTTATTTTCCCTACATTGCCATCATTAAACAATATAATAGCTTCATTTTTAGCTATTTCAGCTATTCGCTTTCCTGTACCTAAAGATTTGGGACACAATTTCCAAATTAGTGAGTTTAAATATTCATTATTGTTTTGCGTCTTGCCACCAAGGCATCTTTGTAGCAGTTTTGGATGAGACAAATAATTAAAAATAGGTTTGATAGCATCCATCACACATGCTGGAACTGTTGCCTTATGTTTAAGATCATGTATAGTATTACTAGCAACAGCTTGCTGATAAGTGCACCATGAATCGACACCAGGTGGGCAAAAAGTATGTAACGGTTCGGAATCAGATGATCGTGTGTGAAAATAAATTGCCCATACAGATTTCCGCATATCAGACAAATTATTTTTGTTTTCTTTTATGACATTGCCATAATAAATAGTTAATTTTTTAATCGGGCTATCTGTGAGGCGGCATTTTCCTCCAATGGACTTTTTGTCACTGCATTTCACACCACTTTGTTTTAACTTTCTCAAACGAGCACACATTCGTTTCTGAATATGGCCAACACATTCAATTTTGGATACTGGGATATTTTCTCCATATAGGCATGACTCAGTTATTGCTAGAAAAGTTTTGGAATCACCATCACCAATGTATCCTACATACTTTGCATTGTTTTATTTTTCTGATCGTTTAAAAATTTGCATCATGCCACTGCTTTCCATTTTTCCAGCCGAGCCAGAATGATTATTCAAACACTCTTTTTCATCATTAATTTTCCACTCGGAATATTTTGCGGTACTTTCTTGTGACTTCCAACCGTTCCCACTAACAATAATCTTTTGAGAATTGGTAAGTTCAATTTCTTCTTTAGCTGCACATTTCATCGAATTTTGTGCAATTGTATTTGCGGATGTTAACAATATTTTAATAATTGTATTGTACGAGTTTTTGAAAATAGGTTTTGGAAGATCCATAGCACCACAGAAAGTATTCATGGCTGCATAAACTTTTCCAATGGTTCTCATAGCATACACACGCCTGCGATTAAATTCAGCAGCATTATTTTTCAATCCAGTCATTGAAGAATTTCTAAAGGTATTCATTACAGTTTTCACATTCTTTTGAAACTTGTGAAGAAAGTCCATACACAACTGCTTCTTTCAACTTCACGTCACCTCCACATTTTTTGCAGTTTAAAAAAGTTTCAATAAAATAAAACATTGAATTTAAATCAATAATTGGGTATCCTTTGAAAACATTATCTATCTCATTATTTATTTCTTCACAGCAAGCACCAAGTTTCTTTCCAGAAGCTCTATGATTGAGACCTGCTCCTGCATCAGAATTTTTAGATGAAGTAAATTTGTTTCCAGTAAATTTACGTTTTCGGCTTCTTTTCCCCGAAGCCCTTTTGGGATGCAAATCACCATCTGTATTATCCATATGAATGTAATGCAAAAAACAATTACTTTCGTAAAATAAATATTGAAAATGAAATCTAAATTGCTTTGAAAACAGCAGTTGAGAATAGCGAGCAATGTGACAATTTACCGCGTAGATCGTAGTAAACACTCTAAACACTAAACAAACCTTTGCAGATTGAAGTAGAAGTTAATATAATGCAGTGTTCACGTAAAAGTAAAAATGTAAAACCATGGGGTATATCCTTTAAGAGTTAGAATACAGGCGAAAGGAAATGAAACTGACATTACACTCACCAGCAGCTGATTCAAAAAAGGTAAACAAACAATCTCGCCCTTTAAACGCTACAAAACACGAAAAGGGCTTAAACATTTTTTAGCCATAACTTCGCTTCTAAAGGGAATATTTGCATGGGGTTTGTTTTAAAATGTTCCTAAAGAATCATATTTAATTATAAGCTATTAAAAAATCGATTTTTGAACAGGTTAAAGGTTACCTGACCCCTTAAGAGAGTAATTTTGAATTCTCCTGTACGCGTACTGTAAGTGCTACACATAAAATATTCTACAGTAACCATCTTCTTGGACACTTTAATAACGTTGTATAAATTTCATTATGTTTAAAATATTGTAAAACTATTACAATATGGCGCGAATGACTTTTCCTTATAAAACATCATGCAACATAATACTTCTGAGAGCACCTGTAAATGAACTATGAATGATACACACTTCATTTACAATACCGATCATACAATATTGAACGCCAATAACATATATCAATTGCATGGAGTTCCGAGAAAAATTACTCGAGTTAGAACACGGACAAATAAACCAATTCATAAACATTTTTTGAATTATGTTGGAAAGTGCTAAAAATAATTTTGCTGCATACTTTAATAATATGTATTTTACATTCTCAGATATGCTTTGTCAATTGCTTTCTCAGTAAAACGATATGTATCTGTGCAGGCCATAAAAGACGATTAACATTTCATATAAAAGTTTTCGAGTGCTATTGGCATTCACAAAAGCATAAATTGCATTCGCTGTTAAGAAAATTATTGTGTTCCAAGATCTTTTATATATCAGTAAAAATCATTAATTACATTTCCTGTATTTTCCTTTTTTTCTCTCTGTAAGTAATCGAGAGTATCAAAATCAATTTCATAATTTATAGATTTTTTTGTTTTATATATATATATATATACTCTTAAAGATAATTTATTGGATGAAATAGGTGGATGATTTTTCATGCAGTAATTGAGTAAATGGATTTTTTGTGACGGGACGTCTCAAACTATTTCTTAAGCAAATAGGAACAGTGATATATATTAATATTATTGATCCACATTCAGAATGATTTTAAAATTATCCATAATAAAGAATCTTTTCTATCATAAATGTATCATATTGTATAAAAATATAGAATTTGAATGGGAATCTCCGATTTCTTATGAAAACTTTGAACTAATTTAAAAAATGTATTTATTGTTATTTCGTTAATACTTCATACAGACTTCCTTATATAAAATGAAATAACATTTGATTGAATATTCGGCAAATGAAGACATAAATATGAGTCTCGCTGTTATTCTTTCATTGACAAAATTTTGAAAATATCAAAACGAAACACTATTTTATTGGGAAAATGCTCTTCGCGTTGAAAAAGCACAAATGACATTGAAAAATAAGTTTAGCGGTAGAAATGGAGGCAAAACGCAAATTTTAATAAAGACAGGGTGAAGAAAAAAAAGTCCTTCCGGCCAGTGCCGGGAGGAAGAGGTAGCTTTCATAATCCTTATTTAAAAAAAGCTAACTTATATCATGCAAACACACGAAGCTCAATTTAGTGGAAACCGAATATAGGAGATTCAATACTAATTTTTATCAATATAATGAATGAGAATTTCGCGAAATTAGTCAGCTTTATCCAAGCTGATTTTCTTTAAAGTAACTTATATTTGGCTGCCAAATTCGGCAATTTCTTAAAGTGCCTGTCATTTTAAGACAACATGCTGGATGAGGCTAACCAGTGAATTTGGTGGAGACCTTAGTAATTGCTGTGCACATGCTCACTCACATCGGAATCGGTTAATATATAGGAGTGCTGTCGCATGCAAAAAATCAGATTTTTCAAAATATCACCCACAATAGAAATTGAAACTGCTATATCTGAGCCATTTTTTAAGGTAAAGACAAACAAAAAATACTTCTGAATCCTTATATCAAGATCAAATGCTTAAGAAAGAAACCTTTTTCAATTTCTAATTTTTTTGCACCTCACTTTAAATATATATATATATTTTTTAATTTAATGGCCGCCATTTTGAAACAAGATGGCTGATGAATCTGGCCAGCGAACTTGGTCGAGGTGTTGATGTATACTATCCACATGCCTTCTTACATCAAAATAGGCGAATACGTGTGTTATCGCGTGACAAATACAAGATCGTTTCAAAATGTTAGCCATGCTAGAAATTCAAAGTGCTATAAATCAACCATTTCTTAAGATATCAACAAAAGAACAAATTTTCAGAAACAAAAACTGCTCCGGAATCTTTGTATCAAGGCCAAACACATAAAAAAAATCTTTTCCATTTTCCAATTTTTTAATACCTCATTTTGAATTTTAAATTAAATTTTTTTTTAAATGGCAACCCTTTTGAAACAAGATGGCGAATGAAGCTGGCCAACGAACTCGGTCGAGACATTGGTATGTACTATGTACAGACCAAGTTACATCCAAATAGGTTCATAAATACGCCTGTTATCGCGTGACAAAAATCAGGTCGTTTTAAAATGTCAGCCACAAGAGAAATTCAAAATGCTATTACTCAGCCATTTTTTTTAGATATAGACGAAAGAAAAACTGTTCCGGAATCTTTGTATTAAGGTCAAACACATACAAAAAAAAATCTTTTTCATTTTCCAATTTTTTGGTATCTCATTTAAATTTTTTTATTTTTTAATTTTTTTAAATGGCCGCCATTTTGAAACAAGATGGCGGATGAAGCTGGCCAACGAACTCGGTCGAGATATTTGTATGTACTATGTACACACCAAGGTACATCCAAGTCGGTTCATAAATACGCCTGTTATTACGTGAGAAAAATCAGGACGTTTCAAAATGTCAGGCACGCTAGAAATTCAAAATGCTATAACTCAGCCATTTCTTAAGATATAGACGAAACAAAAACTGCTCCCGAATCTTTTTATCAAGGTCAAACACATAAGAAGAAAATATTTTTTCAATTTTCAATTTTTGGTACCACATTTCAAATTTAAATTTTTCTTAAAAATTTAAATGGCCGCCATTTTTAAACAAGATGGCGGCTGAAGCTGGACAACGAACCCGGTCGAGACATTGGTATGTACTATGTATAAACGAAGTTACATCCAAATCGGTTCATAAATACGCCTTTTATCGCGTGACAAAATTCAGGACGTTTCAAAATGTCAGCCACGCTAGAAATTCAAAATGCTATAACTCAGCCATTTTGTAAGATATAGACGAAACAAAAACTGCTCCGAAATCTTTGTATAAAGGTCAAATACATAAGAAAAAAATATTTTTCCATTTTCAATTTTTTGGTACCACATTTCAAATTTTAAATTTTTAAAAAAATTTTAAATAGCCGCCATTTTGAAACAAAATGGCGGATAAAGCTGGCCAACGAACTCGGTCGAGAGATTGGTATGTACTATGCACACACCGAATTACATCCAAATCGGTTCATAAATACGCCTTTTATCGCGTGACAAAATTCAAGACGTTTCAAAATGTCAGCCACGCTAGAAATTCAAAATGCTATAACTCAGCCGTTTTTTAAGATATGGACGAAACAAAAACTGCTCCGGAATCTTTGTATAAAGGTCAAATACATAAGAAAAAAATATTTTTCCATTTTTAATTTTTTGGTACCACATTTCAAGTTTTAAATTTTTTTTTAAATTTTAAATGGCCGCCATTTTGAAACAAAACGGCGGATGAAGCTGGCCAACGAACTCGGTCGAGACATTGGTATGTACTATGTACACACCGAATTACATCGAAATCGGTTCATAATTACGGGAGTTACAGTGTGACATAGGTCAGATATATATATATATATATATATATATATATATATATATATATATATATATATATATATATATATATATATATATATATATATATATCAATTTTGAACGGAGGGTGGTTTCGGGGTCTGGGGGTCATGATCGATGAAAATATACCAAAATTTTTTGAAATCGCTTTCCTCCGAACGGCTGCAATAGGTAGCTTTTTTGTAAAGAAAGCTACCTAATATGGCCTCTATACAGTAAATTAGGAAAAAATATATATGTATTTTTTTAATCGAATTACAAAATTTGAAACTGGTTACATGGTTACATTCACAGAAGATAACACATCATATGCATGAGCTATGGGCAATAATAAATCGGGACTTGAAGACAAAACAAAATCTCAACATATGTTACATTTTTCGTTTAAGAATAACTCAGCAGATTTAACGTAAATAATAAGAGACAAAAAAAAAAGATTTTTGCATATTACAGCAGAACTGCGGACCATAGGAAGGCAAAATTATGGTACACGAAAATTTTATGAACTCCTTATCGCACCACACATGGAGCATTTAATGTACTGATCTGTGCTTGTTTTCTGTCGTCATTTGTACTAATCATATTTCAGAGATTTTCGCTTACTATAAATTTAAGTAACAGGCGATGATTTCTTCTTCCAATCTCCGCATCTGCACATCCTAAATAATTACTAGTAATTATGAATAAAATAGAAAATAAAAAGATTGCAAAGATTTATGAGACTTGCTACGGCACGTTTGGTAATATTTATAATATCAAATCTAATTCTTATAAAATATTATAATCAATTAACATAAAATAATATATGCATGCGTTGTTATTTAAGCCGTATCTATAGACCGCCTAAGGGAATTGCTTAATAATCAACATTGACACACGAAGCCTTAAAAGTAAGTGACATATATCCTAAATAGTTACTAGTAATTATAAATAAAATAGAAAATAAAAAGATTGCAAAGATTTATAAGACTTGCTACGGCACGTTTTGTAATATTTATAATATCAAATATAATTCTTATAAAATATTATAATCAATTAACATAAAATAATATATGAATGCGTTGTTATTTAAGTCGTATCTATAGACCGCCTAAGGGAATTGCTTAATAATCAACATTGACACACTAAGCCTTAAAAGTAAGTGACATATATCCTAAATAATTACTAGTAATTATGAATAAAATAGAAAATAAAAAGATTGCAAAGATTTATGAGACTTGCTACGGCACGTTTGGTGATATTTATAATATCAAATCTAATTCTTATAAAATATTATAATCAATCAACATAAAATAATATATGCATGCGTTGTTATTTAAGTCGTATCTATAGACCGCCTAAGGGAATTGCTTAATAATCAACATTGACACACGAAGCCTTAAAAGTAAGTGACATATATCCTAAATAATTACTAGTAATTATGAATAAAATAGAAAATAAAAAGATTGCAAAGATTTATGAGACTTGCTACGGCACGTTTGGTGATATTTATAATATCAAATCTAATTCTTATAAAATATTATAATCAATCAACATAAAATAATATATGCATGCGTTGTTATTTAAGTCGTATCTATAGACCGCCTAAGGGAATTGCTTAATAATCAACATTGACACACGAAGCCTTAAAAGTAAGTGACATATATCCTAAATAATTACTAGTAATTATGAATAAAATAGAAAATAAAAAGATTGCAAAGGTTTATGAGACTTGCTACGGCACGTTTGGTAATATATATAATATCAAATCTAATACTTATAAAATATTATAATTAATTAACATAAAATAATATATACATGCGTTGTTATTTAAGTCGTATCTATAGACCGCCTAAGGGAATTGCTTTTAATAATCAACATGGACACACGAAGCCTTAAAAGTAAGTGACATATAATGTTCGAAATAAAAATTAAAAACACATTAATTAAAAATAACATAGATTTTTATTTACATAAAAAGTAACTGTTTACGCCTTTATATATAATGTAAGAAAAAGGTAAAAAGACAAACTGATATCAAAGTAGTCGTTAATATATCGATTTTCCTTTTTTTTAGGTAGATTTTGTAAGAAATACTACCTATTGCAGTCGTTACCATGGCGCGAATTTTGAAAAATTCCTTCATAACTTTTCGTTATATGACCCCAAGAACCCAAAACCACTCCACCTAAAAAGTGTGTGTATATATACATATATATAATATATATATGCTGTTTTTCCACGTATAACCTGACCGACTTTTATTTTCGCAACCGTTGGTCCTAGATGCATACTTTCAATTACAAAAGTGGTCAAAATTAGGTGCAGAGTTAAGATTAAAAAAAAGTTTGAAGCGAAAAAACAATTTAGCGCAGAATTAGAGAATTTAAATTTTTATACGGTCCCCCGGTCCTATAAGTTATATTTAGTAAAATTTTCCTGTTACACTGACAAGTAAGGCCAAAAAAAGTCCCGTTATTCTTCGATTAAAATTGATTGAGTAATAGCTGTTTAAAGTTGGAACATATTTTTCACTACAAATTAGGGGTGATTCACAAATTTAGTAGAAATATAATTATCGTTAGATATATTAAAGAAATGGTTGAGAGTAAAATTAGCATTGCAATATAACTTTGAAATCTTTAATCATTCTGACATATTACTGTAAAATATACAATTTGTACTGAACATATAAGATGATAAAAATAACAGAATTTCTGTTAAATAAAAGGATGAAAAACATTTACCTCAATTCTTTGCAAAAAGGATACATATTTTAAAATGCTGTTAGATTACACCGTATTTCAAATTTTGGGTTGTGCCACGTATTTTAGCTTTTGAAAATTGATTCACGTGTACTTTTTAGCGCTGAATCCGTAAATGACATTAATTTTAAACCATCACGTCAGGATTTTTCTCAAATCACAAATTTCAAAGTTAAAAAGCTCAAAGTTAAAATTGAACCACCCATTCATCCCAACCTCATCGAACCCCTGAGCTGTTTAGCTGTAAGAATCCCATTATAAGTCACAAAATTGAATGAATTATTGTATTAAATAAAATTAAACTGAATAAAAATGTCTTACATCTACTTTTAGTATGAGATTTTTCGCTATTTTTGAACCTTTAAATTTACGATTTGCGAAAAATCCTGACTTGATGGTGAAAAGTGAAGGTATTTTTTTTAATTTAGTGTTAGAAAATAAAACGTAATTATAAGTTAAAAAACACAACCATCGCAGGTTTATGTTATCTAATCTAAAACCATTTCTTAAACTTGTTGACGGTAATCTATACGAATTTTTTTTATGTTATCATCTAATATAAGTATGTATAAGATGGTAAGCGATGAAAATCATAATAATATTACATTATAATCGGATTTAAGTCAGTATGTAAAATTTTAACTTCGATCGGACATTTGAATGTCAGATAAAGCTCTAGTACAAATTTTAAAATCGAAAGACGATAGTTACAAGTTAAATAAAACCTTTTGAAAATAACATAATTTTTGTTAAAAGAAATCATAGCCTCAAATCATTACAAAATACAACATATGTTAAAATACAATTATTTTAACTAATCTGAAACATAACTAATAAAGTTAACTCAATCGTAATAGTTGTACGATTTCTTTCAAACCGCAGATACCTTGAAATAAGTTTAAGTAATTTATATACGACCCCTGAAAGCATGGTCGAAATCATCTGTTTTGATATGCAAAAAAGTGATATAAGTCATGCATTTCAAAGTTTCATAATTCGGTCAATTTTAATGTTAGATGAATGGGACTTTTTCTGTCTTACTTGTTAGTGTCACAGTAAATATTTACTAAATATCACTTATAGGGCCAGGGTACCGTATAAAAATTTAAATTTCGTACTTTTTAATAAATATTCTTCTTGACCCAAATCGCTTTAAAAATAATTCGTTATCTTATTTAAACCATTTTTTGTAATTGGAAGTATGCATCTAGCACCAACGGTTGTGAAAATAAAGGTCGGTCCGGTTATACGTGGACACACTGTATATATATATATATATATATATATATATATAGTATATATGTATGTTTGTACTAAATTTTATCCGCACGACTAAAGTCGCAACTATGCATGTATCGTCTTCAAACTAACCAACAACATTGAGATGGATAATATCTCGACGGGGATTGAAAATGGGCAAAATCGGTAAAAGAGACTGGATATGGGGAGGGTTCAAAATTTTGAATACTGTCTTAACATGATTCTGATAAAACCAGCTCTTATACAACAATGACAGGAAAAAAGTAGTATGTTGTGGTCATCACAAAACTTTCTTCTATATAAATCACGTCAATTAAATCCTTTAAACAGTACAAGAAATAACAACGATTTAGCACCAATTCATATCAAAGTGTATCTGAATTTGAAGTTGGATGAAAATTCGTGCATTAGTTCTTCAGATAGAGCTATAGCGGAAATTCTGAAAAAATGTAGCATAGCAGCGCCACCAGTTGAGCGATTTACACTAAAAGTAAACAGCACTAAACTATACTAAGGTATACCTGAATCTGAAGTTTGTTGAAAATCCAAGCATTAGTTCTTGAGAAAAAGCTATTGCGGAAATCGCAAAAAATACAGCATAGCAGCGCCACCTGTGGAGCGATTTACACCAAAAATTAAACAGCACTAATTTATACGTCAATTCATGTCAAGGACTAACTAAATCTGAAGTTTGATGAAAATCCATGCAATAGTTCTTGAGATACAGCTCTTGTGGAAATCGTGAAAAATGCAGCACAGCAGCGCCACCTATTGGGCGATTTAGACCAAAAATTAAACAGCACTAATTTATATCAGGGACTAACTGAATCTGAAGTTTGATGAAAATTCGTGCATTTTTTCTTGAGTTAGACCTATTGCGATAATCATGAAAAATGCAGCATACCAGCGCCACCTGTTGGGCGATTTTCACAAAAAGTAATCAGCACCAAACTATATCTTGGACTAACTGAATCTGAAGTTTTATCAAAATCCGTGCAGTAGTTCTTGAAATATAGCTATTGCAGAAATCGTGAAAAATGCCGCATAGCAGCGCCACCTGTTGGGCGATTTTCACCAAAAACTAATCAGGTCCAGTTTATATCAAGGTCTAACTAAATATGAAGTTTTGTGAAATTCCGTGCATTATTTCTTGAGATAGAGCGCCCACAAAATTTTTGTCACATACAGACTCACAGACAGAGTGACAGAGTGACAGACAGACTCACAGACAGACATTTTCTAAAAACCATCAAATCGTGTTCTGGGCATTCTAAAACGTATAAATCCGTTGAAAACCGGAAGTCGAAATTTTTCACGAATCCGATACTTTCTTCTTGTAAAGATAGAAGAAAGTAATAAACAATTTTCGTTATAGCAGTTGCCAACAATAAAAAAGAAAAAAAACCCATAAAATTATCACCACAACAATTACTTTCCTATTGCAAGATTTTCACGAGAAAAATTAAATTCAATAAATAGTTTGACGAATTGAAAACAAAGTGAATATTACATCATAAGTTTTCTAAAGCAAAATTTCCGCATGAAAAATCAAAAGAAAATAAATAGTTTGACGAATTAAAATATATATATATATATTGCGTCATATTGGAAATATAATGGGCCTCAGCAGGTGAATATGTAATGTCATGTGAGTTTGAAGAAACTTATTAAAACATGATAAAAACCCAACTATGGAAATATTAACATATTTTAACACTTTGAGATTCTTTGAATTTGCTGTAGCCATTTTTAAACCCATTCCATGTACATGCGTGTGTGTATTCGTGTATATTAGAATTTTCACAAAAAGTTTAGCTCACTAAAGCTCATTATTAGTGAAGAAAAAATGTCAAAATATATATTTTTTTTATTTCGCTTTTAAAATTATAAAGCTTTTTTCATCATTCTGTCTTACAATTTGAGACTTAATACATGATTAATTATTCAGTATTGTACATTTTAAAGAAACGTTTTGAAGGCAGGTAGATACATTGAGGTTAGATGAACTGGGAGAAAAAGTATTCAGGAAGATTGTTTTTCATGTGAAACTAGTCGGCTTTTTAGAATGCTTGAGTAATTTTTTAAACGATTCTTCAATAATATAATGAATAAAACCTCTATTCAGTGCAATGTATTTCAAATAATTCAGCATCAAACCAAAAAATTTATACACGATACACATATATGCAAAACGCTCTCTTTGCGTTTCATAGGGTGATTTGATAAAGAAATCGAAGAATTTAGAAAGGAAAATCTCGGCTAAATTAGTGTGCTGCATCATTGAGTCGAGTTGTTCCGAATTTTCTTCTTTCAACTCCGGAGACTGTAATTTTCCTTCTCCTCTTCAGATTTACTCTAGGATGTTTCTTGCGGTTTAGGTTTAGATTTTTGCAAGTCCGGGTTGTTAATTTTTTTACAGACAAATTAATGAAGCTTTGCAGAACTATGTTTCAGATGAACTTCATATATGTTCCGATATTAAACGACAGATTAAGGGTATATAATAACTATAAATATATTATGTTGCTATTTTATTTATTTAAGGAGAAACTGCTTTCTTTAATAAAACTTAAATGAACTAATTCAACCCAAACTGGCAGGCATTTTTTAATAACTAACTTATTAGCATTAAAGCTTCAGGGCGTCTACTTTATCTGTCATTTAAAAGTGGAAAATATATTATTTTATTATGTATTTACAAATATATACGAGTAAAACAAGAATGTTAATTATAGCAAACTTGTTAAAAACTGAATACAATGTAATCAGTTCAACAGAGGTTTTATTATAGTTATATATTATACAACATAGATATGTTCATTTTTCAATGTAAAAAATCAAATTGGTATTAGATATTTTTGTAGGCTTCGTTTGATAATTGCATCAAAAGATGAATGAATTTCTTTTAATTTAGTGTTCGGGATGAAATATATATTGTTGTGCCGGGTCGGATACTATTTTATCGGGTTCGGATTGGGTTTCTGTTTCGTAAAATAAATATTTATAAACTTCGTGTGGGGGTTACAGGTTAAATTCAAATGTAATTTTTGAGTCAGATAGGATTTTACCAGATTTACGCAGGACTCTAGGCAGTATACATGAACAGACAGCTGGTCATTTTAAATTAACCTAGAATTTCAAAGGTTCTTCGAAATAAACCTAATCAAATATCTGGCGGATTGAGAAATAAATGGTAATATTCCAATTAGCCGAAAGCTGCATGGGCCTTTTTTCAAAAAGCCTTCAAAATATCAGACTAGTTGGAAAAAGGAATATAATTCTCAAATTAGTCAGACACTTTGCAAGCAGCCTAGCTCTAAAGAGCCGGATTTCTCAATTAGCTTCCGCTATATATATACTAGGGATACGATACTATACGATTTTTAACTTTTTTTTTTGTTGTTGTTTCCAAATTCCAAGTTGATAAAAAGTTGCTACTAGACACCATAACTTACCACAAAAAATTTTGGATTTTTAAAAAATTGTTTAGGTCTCCCGCACAAGACCTAAAGTTTAGAAATTTTACTTAAAAAGTAAATTTTTACAAAAAAAAAAAAAAAAAAAAAAAAACCCTAAAACACTTTTTTTTCTAAATTGCAAGTTAGAATTCCACTAACAATAAGCACAAAAAACGATAGAAAATGCATTTCAAAAACTTAGCACAACATTTAGGTCTCCCGCACAAGGCCTAAAAGTCGTAAATTTCAGCCAATTTTTGAACATTTTTCAGTGTTTTGATATTTGTCTTGTTGCTGGTTTAAAAATTAAATGTAACTAAAGCCTCGTTAGGCTTGATTGGAATTGTTGAAATAAGTGAAATAATAAATCACATTTCAATACATCAAGCGTCAACTTGAAGCGATGGGGTGGGGAAAGGCCCGACTGTCGCGCCGCCGTGACGCGTCACCTAGGAATCACCGCGACAGTCGTCTGCGCGCTCGCTCGCGGCAGACAGTCGTCTATCCGCGAGCGACCGAAAGGTATTTCGGTCATGTAACTCCCATAAATGTAACAGGAAAGGAAATAGTTACATCACTTGTAAAGTACTGTGAAGAAAAAACTGTCGATCTTAAAAAACTAAAAGCTATTGGTTGTGATAGTACGGCAGCAAATACGGGCACTTCAAATGGAGTTATCACCTTATTTGAAAATAAAATACAACAGCCATTGCAGGCAGTTGTGTATCTACTACATTTGAATGAATTACCATTTAGAAAAATTATGGTTGCTCTTGATGGGCCAACTTCTGGGCCAAACACATTTAGCGGGCCTATTGGTAAACAACTTCTAAGCTACCAAAATCTGGATATTGTCAATTTTGTTGCAATTGAAAGCGATATACCAGAAGTTGATCATAATGAGTTGAGCACAGACCAAAAGTATCTGTACGAAATATCCAAAGCCGTATCAACAGGTACATGTACAGAAGAGTTGGCCAGGCGAAACCCCGGAAACATCTCGCACGCCAGGTGGCTTACCCTGGCAAATCGAATCCCTCGTTTGTATGTAGCCATGGATGATCCGACTCCTGACCTGAGAAAGCTTGCAGAGTTCATAATGAAAGTATACATACCATCATGGTTCTCAATTAAGTGGAATCCAAAAATCCCGTAGGGTTCCATTAATTTTTTTTAAATGATTGGAAGACGAGCTAAAACATGTCGTCCATGCAACGTTACAGAGAAACACATTCATGGCTCACCCAGAGCATGTTTTAATAGCTATGTTGTTTGATGAACGAAAACATATTAGAGTCTTGGCTTATAAGAGAATCCAGAAAGCACGTCAAACAGAAAAGAAATGGGTAAGGATATTTAAACCCCCTCAGATCAATTTTAATGCTAAAGACTATATAGATATGATTGACTGGCAAACCACTTCAGTAACCGAACCCCCTCTTGTTACCGGTATGAGCCTAGAAGAGTTACAGTTAATTGCGGAAACGGGAAAATGTGGAAGGGTGGAATTTACAATTCCTTCTCCCAATCAAGCTGTGGAACGAATTGTGAAAGAAGTCACAGAAGCTTCAAAGCGAGTGTGTGGGATGATCGAAAGAGATGGTTTCATTCGTGCCAGACTGGAATACCGTAAAGAGCTACCTACGTTCCAGACCAAGAGCCAGTACAAAACCTCAGTGAAGGATTAAAATGTAAGTAAGTGTTTTTTGTACTACTTTGATTTTAATGTTTTTAAATAACATCTTTATCTTACTGTCTTCCATATAATATTTGAAATTCATTGGGGATCATTTCTATAATTTTGTAAAAATCTGTAGGCCTACGTAAATACTGTATATAACTTTCGTTTCAGGTTTTGAAGACAAGATGAAAGGACGAATATTTAAAACAAGTCAGTTAATTTGAAATAGAACAAGAAAACTGCGCTCATGTGCTATGAAAATACATCAGCAACATTTTGTACCTATATACTACATTTTATTCCGCGTTATAATATTTTATACATTTGTAATAAACAATAGTAATCACAAATAACGATAGAGTTTATTTCAACACCTTTATCAAACAATGTACATCGTTAAACTATCTTTTTTAAGGTATACAACATTTGTATATTATTTATGTAGTATATATATATATATATATATATTGTGTCATTTTATGCCTCCTGTAACAAGAATACACTTACGTCTGGTGTTTTTAACGAAAAAAAAATGGTTCATTTACACTAAAAATTACGAAAGTTTCGTCAAAATTAACAAACTTTAGGTCCTGTGCGGGAGACCTAAATGTTGTGCTAAGTTTTTGAAATACATTTTCTATCGTTTTTCATGCTTATTGTTAGAGGAATTTTAACTTGCAATTAAAAAAAAAGTGTTTTAGGTTTTTTTAAAAATTTACTTTTTAAGTGAAATTTCTAATCTTTAGGCCTTCTGCGGGAGACGTAAATATTTTTTTAAAAATCCAAAATTTTTTGTGGTAAGTTGTGGTGTCTAGTAGCAACTTTTTATCAACTTGGAATTTGGAAACAAAAAAAAAAGTTAAAAATCGATACACCCTAATATATACACTAGCAGAAATACCCGGCTTCGCCCGTGTCAATTATAAGGAGCCTTCCAGGTAAAATAAATTAAAACAAAATAATACGGCAATCGCAATAACTGAAACTTGTGCATTCATTCCTATCCACAAAACGTTAAAAAGGCAATCAGAAAGCATGACGTTATTGTCTCGCAACCATAATAAAACCCCTGAGCCTTAATAACAGAATGCGCGTTATCTTTGCCGGATGTAAGAGAAAGATGTGTGATTTTCCTCACAATACGAAAAAAAAAAATCCACCAAATCGCGCAGCATTTACTGAAATTCTCGTTTGCATGGTATATATATATAAAGTACAAACACTACGTCAGTGCCCATAAATTGTGACCCATAAATTGTAACCCATAAATTGCGCCTTTACTGCAATTTTTCTAACTTCTAAACATCACAGAATTTCATTTTTCACAATGTCGAATAGAAAAAAGTTCTTTCAAATGAAATTTGTTTTAAAATTGTATCTCAATTTTCTGATTTCAATGGATTTTAAAGTAATTTTCAAGCATGGATATTTTTAAAGGTACGTGCAACCCGATTACGAAAAATGAACCCGTTTACTCTTAATGCAATAGTATAAAGAAAAGACATGTCTATGAGTAACCTGGTATCATATTTTCTGTGGCAAAAACCTAATACTATAATTAATTTCCCTTTTACTGCAATTTAACCTCTAAACCTCGCACATTCCATTGTTTTAACCTCTTATAGAAAGCAAAAGGACATTTAGTAAGATTTGTTTATAATATTTATTTCAATTTACAGATTTATTTATGGATTTTAAAGTAATTTACAAGCATGCATATTTTTTAAATATGCTTGCAATCCAATTACAAAATATTAACTCAATTGTTCAAAAACATTGTAACCAATTTAGAGTTTGTTTGTTTTCGTGTAATATTCAATAACTAAATTGGCAAACGAAATTAAAACGCCAAAAATAGCATAAAATAAAACACTAACTTAAAAGATTATGGCTGTAGTATACAATCGAAGAAGTAAACAAAATGTAGGAGCCATTTATTTACGGTGAGTTGACTACACGTTGAAAAGGTTTGATGGAATGTGAGGTCATATCTAGCCTTTTTTTTTTCTTGTTCCTAAATTGTTTTCATGAAATTTTACTGTTTGCATTAAAGTACGTATTTTAATTTAAAAAAACAATTAAATTAAGGTGCTACGTCATTTTACCGCTCTTATAGCTGAAGTTTTTATTTCATATATAAATAATGTGCGTTTTCTGTTTAGAATGACGTCAATTTCAAAAATGCAAAAATATAGCAACGCGTTATCGTTACTTTTTTCACATTATTGTGTTATTTTTTAGAGTGTGGCAAACAGAAAGAAACGATTTAATTAGAAAATTAAAAATATACATTTCTATAATGTTAAATTAAGGAACATGGTAGAAAAAAGGGATAAATAGTGTTCTGATGATTTTTTTTAGTAGACAGTGCTCTTTTCCACGTTCTAAAGCCTATGAAAACGAAGTTTCGTGCAAATCCGTCAAAAATTGAAGATTTGTATAAAGGACATACACACAAAGAACAGGTTATATATATATACTAGCAGATCTACCCGGCTTCGCTCGTGTCAATAATAATGGTCCACCCGGGTAAAATACATTAAAATGAAATAATACGGCAGTGACAATAACTGAGATTGGTGCATTACCGTCCACGAATCGTTAAAAGACCGATAAGAAATATAAGTAAAGTAGTTTTAATTGCGTCCACTATTAACAATACCATAATAATGTATATTCCAAACAAATGTCATAACATATATTAAAGTACAATTATTTGCTTAAAAAGCGTCATTTAATTAATAAAAAACATTAAAAATATTAAAAATTTACATATTTCGACTCTTTCATTGAGTCATCTTCAGAATATATATATATATATATATAAACTACAAACACAATGCCAATGGTGACATTATACTAATGATAGCAATGACCTAAGCCATAAATTTTGCCTTTACTAAAATTTGTTTAACTTATGATCATCATACAATTTCGTTTTTCACACTGTCGAATAGAAAAAAGCTTCTGTCAAATGAAATTTATTTGAAAATTGTATCTCATTTTTTTCATGTGAATGGATTTTAAAGTAATTTTCAATCATGGATATTTTTGATTTGCATGCAGCCAGGGATAAGATTTCCGCATTTTTTCATACCAGTATTTTGTTAGAGTAAATGATATTTCTTGATTTAACAGAACAACATTTTCTTTAAGAATATACCTGTGTGCAAAAACGTGGAAATCTCATCCCTACATGCAGCCCAATTACGAAAGATATACCTGTTTGCTCTTAATGCAATATTATAAAGTAAAGACATTGATGAACTATGAGTAACTCTAGCATCATATTGTTGGTGGCAATAACCTAACCCAACCATAAATTTAACTTTTACTGCAATTTGACATTTAAACATCGCACATTTGATGATTCCAAAATCTAATAGAATACAAAAAGTACTTTCAGTAATTTTTTTTTTTTTTTTTGAAAAGCTTATCTCAATTTACGGATTGTTTAGCCATTTTAAATTAATTTTCAATCACGAATATATTTTTAAATATACCTGTAACCCAATTCAGAAAGATATATCCGTTTGCTATTAATGCAATATTATGAAGAAAAGACATATCTATGAGTAACGCCTAGCACCATATTGTTGGTGGCAACAACCTAACCGTACCATAAATTACGCTTTTACAGCAATTTGATCTCTAAGCATCATGCATCCCATTATTTCAACGTCTAACAAAAAAGTCTGTCAGTCATGAAATTTTGTTTAAAAAAGAAAAAAAAAAGCTTACCCCAAAAAATAGTAGCTATAATTTCTATTTAATATAAATCGTACAAAAATCGTATTTTATATAACCGTATTCGATACAAATCGTAGAATGTTATCGCTGCATTCCAGGTATTAAAACATTTATCTAAATGATATAATTAAAGATTACAAAGAAATAGGGAATAGATTATAGCATCCAATTTTTAGAGCCAGTTTGAAATTATATTGATGACATTGACGTCATATCTAGCAAACGATTTTTTTTTTACTATTATCATTTTCCTTATTTGATTCTTGATATTGAAACGACTTCATTAAAATAGATTTTTTAACATTCAACTAAAGTACTTCTAAGGTCATTTTAAAATATGCTTAGTTAAAGTTTTTACATAAATATATGAAAAATGTGCATATTCTGATTAGAATGACGTCGATTTCAAAAATGTAAAAATATAGCAGTCGAGTCTGAATTTTTATTGGCTAATAAGACAAAGTACTCGAGTTATCATTTTTTTTTTAATTATTGAGCAGTTTTTTAGATGTGTGGCAACAGGAAAGAAGCTATTGAATTTGAAAATTTAAAATGAGATATTTCTATAACGTTAAAATATGAAAGATGATAGAAAAAAGGGATAAATATTGCTCTGATGATTTTTTAAAGGTGACAGGGATCTATTCCACGTTCTAATGCCCACGTACAGCAAGTTTCGTGCAAACCGGTCAAAAATTAAAGATTTGTATAAAGGACATACACACAGAGAACGGCTTTTATATATGTATATATAGATATAACACTAAAGATCGAGATTTTTTGAGTAAAATCATATCTCAAGTACATATTTTTTTTGTTATTTTATCTACTTCAGATTATTTTAAATTGCTTGAAATGAAAAGTAATGAAAATGTGTAACTTTAGCTACAAACTTGTTACAATTACACTCATTTTAATTTCTTTATATTTCTTTTGTTTATTATAATTTTGTATCTAATATTAGTTATAAAAAAAAGTAAAAAAAAAATCTGAAATTTGTTTTCAACATTTTTTAAATGTAATTCCAAAGTATGTCATTAAATATTTTAAATAACAAAAAAAAAATGTGTAAAATCCTAATCCAGAAATATATCGCATATGGTTTAACGTTAGGCGTACCTATAATGTATACCAATTTTTATTGATATAAATATTTTAAATTGCAATAGGATTTAAATGAACAAAAGCTTTTTAAGTGTTAAGCGAAAGAAGAACACACACTTATCAAAGAAACACGCGTTATGTGAAAATGTCTTATTTACTCTTTTATAAAGTTTATTTTTGATTGTTGAAGAAAACAAAAAATGTTAGAAGATCGAATGAATGCTTATCGCTGACTTATTTCTATGAGGATTTTCCAAAGAGTAAATATTATCTGTAAGGTAAGTACCATATGACAGAATTTCATATCAGAATGTTATTGATATTTTTGATATCAGAATGCTTCATGCCTCTATCACAGAAATAGAAATGCAAAAAAAAAAATGAGAATGCCTCATAGATTGACCAGAAAACCTTACCTCTTATAAGTTGACAAAGCTTGTCCTTAAGTAAAAGTCAATAAAAAAAAAACCTATTTGAAAAAATAAATAAAATAAGTTTCTGTCAGAAAGACAGCATTTCGTTCTTCTGCAATTTTCTACTTTGCTGTTGACACATCTGGGGAGAACTTACAATCTACTAAAACAAAACTTTTAAATACATAAATAATTCTTCTGGGAAAACGGCGCCGAATGTTTAGAGCTACAGGAGTCTCCATATATATATACATACATACATACTTATATATATATATATATATATATATATATATATATATATAATGCATCTGAACATGATTTTCTTCACAATCACCATTGATGAGTCATCCGTCTATAGGAAGTGCTGAATAATTTGACTGGCCTCACAGAAGACATCCAACAACTTAAAAAAAAATCAAACAAATTCAAAACCAAACAAATAATGTCACGAATAAAATTTCATATTTGTTATATAAACTATTTGTGTACATTGTACAATCACTTGTACGTTTAACTTCGAATTGAATTGAAAATTTCGATAATCATTTACGGTTGGGGAGAAATGGTAAAAACCCTATATACCGGAGATGGAAAAAGTTGCAGAAGAAGTAACTATGTGTGTTATCTGTAGGTTATCCAGCTTACATGTCTTTAGTACCGATGCTAAATCCCCCACCACCACCAGTATAAAGCTGTAGATATTTATGACATTATAGGAATAATCGCATTTAGGTAAAATTCAAATAAAATGATGCATGCAATAACTTGGAAATATTGGCATAACCGTTTTCCTTTATTATGTTAATCAAAACGTTATACAGTAGAGATCCTTTTTATGTCAAAACTTGTGTAAATCAGATAAATAGTAACTTTTTGGGAATCTATTCTTTCTCTTACTAGATTGTCAGTTATTTCATTAACGTACTGTTCACCTAAATATTACGTTGAATAATAAGTTTCCCGCCATTTTTTTTTTAATTGTAAAATGATAAATTCATACGAAAACAGCAAAGCTAATGAGGATAGTAATCTCCGTTCAAATCTGCAATTGTCTGACAACGTTTTGTCAACTTTTCAATCCCTTCTGCGAGAATTTGTGCCATGCGAGAGTCCTGAAAGAAATCGACCTCATTTTGACCTCCTCATTTGAATTGAAGATTTCGCCATCAAGATGCAGCTGCAGGTGTGAAAAGAGATAGAAATCTGAAGGGGGTGAGGTCGGGGCTGTATTGTGGCTTTTGCATCAAATCCCACTCCAGCTTGTAGATAGTCCAACCAGTCACCGTACTAACATGCGGCCGGACGTTATATTCATGAAAGAGAACCAACTTTCTTTTGAACTCGCTTCTTAGTTTTTAGCGAATGGCATCATAAACTGTGATTAGCATGTTGCTGTGTATATTACTGTTGATAGTCTGTCTGCTTTTCAGGTGCTCTTTGTCCAGAATTCCGCAACAATCCCAGCAGATGCAGAGAAGCACCTTCTTGTTAGTTGGGCACATCTTGCAACTGAGCCTGCTGATTCCCCAGGTGCTGACAACCCTCCTTGAAGACTTGTATTGTTGTAGTACACCCGTTTTTCATCACAGGACACAATTCTGCCTAGCATTTTCTCTTTCCTTTGATTTCACAGCAGAGTCAAACAACGGATTTTTGTCTTGAGCTTGTCTTCAGCAGTCAATTCGTGGGGCACCCAGCAGTTGAACTTAAACGTTAGATTTGTGGGTTTCAGAGCATTAACTGTTATTTTTTGGAAAACTTTAAGCTCTAACGCAATAGTTCGTGTTGAAACATTTCTGTCTGGATCAATCATTTGCTTTAACTACTCACAATGAACTTCAATAGGCGACCAGAACGTGGCTAATGTTCAATGTCCAAATTTCCAGCTTTAAATTTCCGAAACCAAACTTTGACTATATCATAAGAAACAGAATTTGTGCCGAAACCTTCACACATGTTTCTGTGGCATTCCGTCGCACTGAGTTTGTTATGGAACACGTAGTACATAATCGTTCTGATCTGCTGACGTGATACCTCCATTTTAAACTCTTTTTTGAAGCGCAAGAAAATAAATTTTTAATAAACAAATTACACAGTTATGTAGTTTCTACACTCAGATTTCGAATGCAAAAATTTGTTTATAAGAATGCTAACAACCACATAAATGACAGCTGTTGGCGCAAAGGTATCTTTCCTTGGCGGAAAACTATTTACTCAACGTAATATGTTCTTCATAATTTAATAATGCACTTAATTATAAAGTATACAATTAACTACATATAATAACATATCATTTTAAAAAAAGGATTTGTATTAAATAAACTAATATTAACTAATTGAAATATATATTTATTTTACTTTAAATTTAAATTACTAAACTTACTATATTTCCTCATATTCTATAAATCTTATTTAATGCACAAAATAAAATGCATATTTTTGTTTCTTGCAAAAATTTTGTTCCAGGAAAAAATAATCGCAATTTTTTTTTAATTTTTTACTTAATGGTACTGATGTTTTAGTAAACATAAAATGATGAGCTTATAAAATGCTTATGTACTTTTAAAAAATATGGCTAAAGTTATCACGTTCAATATTTTCAAACTTTCTACTTTGGTATTTTGAGCATAATCAAATTTGTCAAGCCATCAAAGAAATATTACACTAAAAGAACTATAGTATATCAAAAAATCTTTCAAAGTGTTCCTTGCCGTGTTTTCAATATCGATAAAATAATTTTCTTTTTGCAATATTATTGCTTGAATGGTTGTCTTACATCTTAATATAGGATTTCACATTTTCATAGTGCTTTTCGTTGATAAGGTTATTTAAAAGTTGAAAGCACTGAAAATATAATATTCGGTATATGAGTTTTCAAGTTGTCGTTAGTATATAGAATAAAGACAAAATGGCTTTTTTTTAAATTAAAGTATAACTTTATATGACTTTAAAAATAACTAGCGGTAGCATTTATGAGAAATATTGAAATTACAATAGCCATGTAATACTCTTTGGATGTTGCTAAAAAAATTAATGCTATATTAAGGAGTCAAATGTATCACGTTGATATTTCAATTATATATTTTAAAGTTGTACGTTTTATACGAAAATAGTTTCCTTAATGTGTGAAACTAAAATAATAATAAGCATAATATATATATATATATATATATATATATATATATATATATATATATATATATTACAACTTTGAAACTATTAAGATATTAAATTTTAATTCCAATGTACATATTTCCATTTTCAGAAATATCATTATCAATAGTTTAATAAGGATAGTAAAGTTAAATTCTAATCATAATAGTATAATAAATGACATTATAAATCTCTATCAAGATGCAATGGATCAGAATTTTCCTATTGGTTGGTTAAATAGTTTGGTAAACAATTTCGTCAAGGATAAAGATTACTGCGACGCTTTACTTTTGGCGATTAAAAACATCGCCAAATAATCGTAGGCTTTATAAGGAGCTCTGTCTGGATGCGTCGTTCTTTTTGAATTGGGTTGCTGCTTTGGATGGACAGTTTTAAAGTGTTCTTTTCGAATTCGGTTGCTGCTTTGGATGGCCAGTTTTAAAGTTTTCTTTGGCCAGTATGGTCTTGACAGATATGGGGGAAGTTTCATGAGTAATTGCCGGTAAAACCCAGCATGCAAGTCTTTAGCCTTGCGGTCTGTCTCCATTGGTTGTTTTCTTTTCGTTCATGATTTAGTTAGTAAGTTTTTTCCATGGTTATTTTGTTAATTTGCTCTGTTGTTCAGTAGTTTTGGGATTGGATGTGTAGTGTGTGATTTTTGGTATTATATTAACCTTTGAAGTTCGATGGCATGGCTACGTCTTCAAGTGGTTCAGTTTGAGTATGGTTTATGTTTTTATGAATTGATCAGATATATTGATGATGTATTGTTAGTAAGGATTAACGATTCCAATAGCGATTTACATTTAGACTACTATCCCCAAGGTTTGATATTAAAAAAAACTTCATATGACGAAAAGCATGTAAATTATTTGGATCTCACTATCGACATTGAGAGGGGTGGATTACGGACTAGCATTTATGATAAGAGAAAGGATTACAACTTTGAAACTATTAAGATATTAAATTTTAATTCCAATGTACATATTTCCATTTTCAGAAATATCATTATCAATAGTTTAATAAGGATAGTAAAGTTAAATTCTAATCATAATAGTATAATAAATGACATTATAAATCTCTATCAAGATGCAATGGATCAGAATTTTCCTATTGGTTGGTTAAATAGTTTGGTAAACAATTTCGTCAAGGATAAAGATTACTGCGACGCTTTACTTTTGGCGATTAAAAACATCGCCAAATAATCGTAGGCTTTATAAGGAGCTCTGTCTGGATGCGTCGTTCTTTTTGAATTGGGTTGCTGCTTTGGATGGACAGTTTTAAAGTGTTCTTTTCGAATTCGGTTGCTGCTTTGGATGGCCAGTTTTAAAGTTTTCTTTGGCCAGTATGGTCTTGACAGATATGGGGGAAGTTTCATGAGTAATTGCCGGTAAAACCCAGCATGCAAGTCTTTAGCCTTGCGGTCTGTCTCCATTGGTTGTTTTCTTTTCGTTCATGATTTAGTTAGTAAGTTTTTTCCATGGTTATTTTGTTAATTTGCTCTGTTGTTCAGTAGTTTTGGGATTGGATGTGTAGTGTGTGATTTTTGGTATTATATATATATATATATATATATATATATGTATATATATATATATTAATTTCTGTTCACCATTTTTTATTAGCGTTAATGCAATTAATATACATTACAAATAAATTTTAAATCGTACTTTTTATATCCACCATTAATCTGCAGTCTCGTTTGATATACATTAAAGCATAAGGTCATCAAACATAAAATTATGTTGAAATAAATAAATATATATATATATATGAAACAAATTAATAGTTTATTGAATTTATTTACTTATGCCTTTAATTTTTTTCCAAACTTATTATTTATCCAAATATGAAGTATTGTATACCTAAAATAAATCAACGATTTAAATCACCCATAAATAAACGATATAATTCCAATCATTTTTATATTATTGACTCATTGTTTATCAAACAATTTTTTTTTTATTATTATATGCGAAATTTATCTTTTTGAAGCTTGGAAAAAGTAGATGAATAGAAATAAAAAAATTTAATTTAAACAATTATTTTATTTACTTGAAATGTGTTTTGCTAAAAAAAATAGTATTAATCCGCAATCTTGAAGAATATCACATACAAAAGAAGTATTTTGCAAAATAATGCTTTTGCGATTTTAATAACGTCTTTTAAATATATTATTTTTATTATCATATAGGTATAGACCTCCAATTAAAAAACTTGTTATAAATTTATTTTGTTTGTTTGAACATAAATATATCTTTAAAAATATTAAAATATTTAAAAAAGTTTAAATGCAAATATGTTTGTAAATTTAAATGATATTTGAAGGAAATAAATGCGTAAAATATAATATATATTATATCAATAAAATACGATTAAAAAAGTAGAATTTTCCACTCAGTTGTAAGATTTCTTATAGTGTAAAAAAAAAAAAAAAAAAAAAAAAAAAATCAGACTAGCTTTCCTGTAGGAATCGGAAAAATAGTTGCCCTTACCGTACCGGAAAATTTTCCTACGCAGCTTGGAATAAAATCCGTAAAATCGGAATAAAATCCAAAAAATACCGTTTTAATGAATGTTTCCTTTTTTTACGGATTTTATTCCGAGCTGGGTCGGAAAATTTTCCAGTACGATAAGGGCAACTATTTTTCGGATTCCTACAGGAAAACTCCTCAGATATTTTTTTTTTTTTTTTTTTTTTTTTTTTTTTTTTTTTTTTTTTTTTACAGTGTAGAGGATACAATGCTTTCCAAAAAATAATGAAATAAAAATGAATGAATGTTATATAATATTTTACATCCTAAACAAAAGTTAAATGTTTCTATTTGTGAGGATTATATACTATTATTATACACATAATTTGTCATTTATTAGACTGGCACATTCTCCTAAAAATTATGAGAAAACTTTCACTATAATTTATTCCTCTTTTTGTGTGTTGGATGCTCATAAATTAAAGCAATTATTATAGGAAAATTTGCATAACTACGCAAATTGTTAATTTTGATGTTCTTTTAAATATAAATATTTCGAAAATAATCCATTTGTTTAAAATGCAATACTTAAATTTATATTAAAGTTTATTACAGCATTTAAAAAATTAATTGAAATAAATCAAAGAAATTGTTCAAATTATTCTTCCGTGTTTTTATAAGGAAAAAAAAAAGTTTTACTAAATAATGTCATATTCATCTTAACCCCTTAATGGTCGCATTAAATTACGGTTTAAAAATTCAGATTGCTCATTTCACTTTTTTGAAAATCAAATATTCACCTTATTTAATGGTAAGTAAAATTTTATTAAAATAAAGCCAATTACACTATTTTATAAAAATTGTGGGAATGTTATAATCTGAATAAAACACACAGCCCGTGAATATGACGGGAGTGATAATTGAGGGTTTCTATGAATGGTTCTATCAATATAATAAAAATAAATTGAACAAAAACGGAATATTTATTTCGATAAAAAATTTAAAATGGATAACATTAATCGAATTACTTGAGTCACAAACTGTTTACAAAAAAAAGAAAAAAAAAAAAAAAAAAAAGGAAACAAAAACTGTCGGAATTGTACAAAAATATATACATTTCTTTCGACATTGATAATAATATATTTTTTTTTTTTTTTCTCACGAAAAGACAGTTGTGACAATACTTTTAACTTTGAAATTTAGACACATTGGTCTTAGTCTGTTAAGTTTTCGACCAATAATTGAGTTAATAAAAATGAAGTTTCATAGTTAAATTCTTTAATTATGAACTTCATTTTCTGATATTTAGACGAAAATAAATATTGTGTGATAAATCTGCAAATAAAAAAATTCGAAAGTAAAATATTTTCGGAATCGCAACTCTCAGCTGTAGAAAAATGAACGAATAAATTAAATTTTTACATAGGGTGAAAACTCCTAATAATTGACACCTTAATGATTCTTTCTTGTTCAAATTACTTTTATAAAGTTTGAAATGATTTAAGAAACAAATTATATGTCGGATTTGTAGGAAAATATCTACAGTTTACTCGATATTATTGGGTCATCCGGAAAGATCTAAGGGTTTTTTATGATAAAATTCAATAAAGAAGTATTAAAACGTAAGAAAATTTTATTGAATCACATAAGCGCCATTGTGCTTATGACATTTTTGCCATCTTTCTGGAAGCTAGAAAATTCCCTTTTTAAAAAAGTCATTAGATTTAGACGTGATCAAAATACTGTTTGACTGACTCCACAGAAATGAGCTCCTGGTCATTCAGAGAATTTTGAAGTGACCGGAAAATGATAGGTAACACAAAACATCACAGCCGTACTCAATGCGGCGATGCCTGACATTCATCGAATATAGTAGTCTAAGAGCTAGCAACGTAAAAAAAACACGTAATTTTATCAAGGCTCATTTTTTTTATATGTTTTTCCGATTGGTGGGGCTTGTCGTGCTCAAGCCAATTGGTAGGCCTCCCCACCCGGCCGAATCTGTTTTTTCGATTTATGGTGTAGTACGTTTGCGGGCAGACTGGCAGTCAGGGGACGTTGCGTTTACCAGCGGGAAGAGGGGTTATGCAGGTCAAAAAACTTCAAAATTACGTCATTTTATCAAGGCTCATTTTTCTATATGTTTTTTCCGATTTATGGTGTAGTACGTTTGTGGGTAGACTGGCAATCAGGAGACGTTGCGTTTACCTGTGAAAGAAGGGATTATGCAGGTCAAAAAACTTCAAAATTACGTCCTTTTAGCATGATATTTTTGTAACATCTGTTTCTGCTAACTATTTGTGATATTAATCCATCATTATTACCAGACGTTACGAATGTCGCCAAGACCCTGCCACATACACATTTATAGGTAACATATTACTCTTTGGTTAACAGACAACCTATAATTAATTTTCCAGACACAAATTCGGTTGCAAAGTTAATGCCAGACGGCTTTAAATATGGCAACAAAAGTGCCTGTTTCAGAACTGTTTTACAGTTTAAAAATTATAAGTCATCTTTACGTCATTTTATCAAGTTTAAAAATAACAAGATATTAAACTTAGTCTAGCAGAAAACCTATAATTAATTTTCCAGACACAAATTCGCTTGCAAAGTTAATGCCAGATGGCTTTAAATATGGCAACGAAAGTGCCTGCTTCAAGTGTGTTTTATAGTTTAAAAATTATAAGTCATCTTTACGTCATTTTATAAACTTGAAAATTACACGATATTACTCTTTTGCTAGCAGACAACCTATAATTAATTTATCGACACAAATTCGGTTGCAACGTTTATACCAGACGGATTTAAATATGGCAACGAAAGTGCCCGTTTCAAGAGTGTTTTATAGTTTAAAAATTACAATTACATAAATTTACATTAATTACACAAAAATAAACATTTTTTGACATACATTATATATATATATATATATTTACAAAGGGACGATTGTTGCTATGGTAACAATTAAGGGTTGACTGTCATTAAATGAAGCCAAATTCCTACAAAAGATGCCATTTCTTGAAACAGGCACTTTTGTTGCCATTTAGATTTTTGCTACCACATTTCAAATTTTATTTTTTTTTGGCCGCCATTTTGAAACAAGATGGCAGATGAAGCTGGCCAACGAACTCGGTTGAGGCATTGGTATGCACTATGTATACACGAAGTTACATTCAAATCGGTTCATAAATACGAGAGTTAGAGTGTGACAAAGATCATATATATATATATATATATATATGGATATATGTATATATATATGTAATAATAAAAAAATTCGCCCTTTTATCTTAGTAAAACTATTCAAAATTCTTAACATTTTTTCCTTTTTTACCTATCTTTAATAATATCTTAATATTTTTTTGTTTTTTATTTCATGCATTTTAAACTTGCGTATTATTTTATTATTCTAAAAACTTTAATCCATTCGCCTCATCTTATAAAACCCATTAAATTACTTTTTTATTTTATTCTAAAAATAAATTCTTTTTTCTTTCGAATGTTTTTTTTTTTTTTTTTTTTTTTAATAGAATTCTTCGATGATGTTCTTTTTTCCCACAGTTCTTTGCATCCTGCCAGCCGTTGTTTGCGCAATAATTCTGACGCCGAAACTATATAGTTCGTATCGTCGTCTCGCGCGTTTCCCCCTTCCCCCCTGAGTTAGGTCCTATCGTATTCGGCCCTCATCGCGTCCTTCCGGCTACTTTTTATGTGATTTGTCAGTTAACGTGTATAGTATTCATACGCGTGAAGTTTTTCGCAAGTGTATAACCAGTTGCATGGGCTAGGAGAGACAGAATTTTACGATTATTGAGTTGCTTAATTAAACCGTCACCTGGAGAGCTTTTTTCCTGAGTTTCCGTCAAGATGTCTAATACGTAAGATCTAGTGGTTTATTTTTTTTCGACGTAGCAACCGCCCGCTCATGGATCACATATAACTAGTGGAGTTTAGTACATTATCTAGTCGACTAATACACCTTTTGATGATTCTAACGGCTTCGATTGTACTTATTGGGGAAACATTTCAATGGATGACAGCCTGACCTTTCACTCTCCCATCACGACTTTACTACTGCAAAATACTGATTTCTCATTGAGTTAAATAACGAGGATATGATGTTGCTTAATATCGACATGTTTATATGATACGCGTAAAATCGTATCATATATATATATATATATATATATATATATATGAACTTTTGAACGGAGTGTGGTTTAGGGGTCTGGGGGTCATGATCGATGAAAATATGTTTTGAAATCGCTTTCCTCCGAACGGCTGCAATAGGTAGCTTTTTCTAATGAAAGCTACCTAAAATTAATAATTAACCCACAGTTTGACTAAATTTCATTATTATACTACATTAGGCAGAAATTAGACTTAAATTAATAAGAAGAACTAATTCAAAATAAATGGTAATTTAAAAAGCATTTTGAAAATTTCATACGCCCATTTCAGTACTCATTTGAAGTTTTGAATTTTTTAGATATCGTTGTTATTACGCATTTATATCTTAAAATTAACCATCATGTCAAATGGCACTAATATAAAATGCCTATGTTGAAACTGAGACTTTCACCATTAATTTGGCAACATTAATTTTGAAAGCGGTTTGGTATTTTGAAATATTCCATAGAAAAGATAATTTAGAAAAAAATTTAAAAGAGTTTTTTAGAACGTTTGTTGATCCAGCTAACCCCAGGTGGTGCTGGCATAGGCATAAAATATATCCTGTGTGGGATTACAGACTGTCACCATAGATTCGCAACCGTTACTTTTGTAATCGGTTTATTACTGTCTTAGATTGCATAGAAATCATAATTTAATATTTTAGTATGCTTTTCGATCCCTCCCTTCGCTTCACCTTTTTTTAATTTCGAATTTATTTTTGACAGTTCTTAGAGGGCATTTATATTTTATAAGAAGCAACCTTTACATATTTGAAGCTTCTAGCCTCTTCAGTATCACTCTTCATTATTTCGATTTTTTTAGGAAATGTTCTTAGAGATCTATTATATCTTATAAGAAAGTGTCATGCCTAATTTCAAGCTGCTAGACCTACAGTATCACAAAAATCGTAATTTAGACCTCTTTTTGCTTCTGCATAACCACCAGGTAGTAATGACACTGACATGAAATAGAGCGTACGTTACAAAAAAAGCTGTCACCATAAATTTCCAACCATTACTTTTGAAATCGGTTTGATTTTTCTCAGATTGCGTGTAATTTTTTTTTAACTCTTTTTGCGTATTTTAAACCCTTTTGAATTCCGATTTTTTTTAAAAATACTCTTAGTGATCATTTATATCTAATAAGTAACTACCATGCCAAATTTCATGCATCTAGGCCCTTCAGTAATAGAAAAATCGCAATTTTGAACGTTTTATTGCTCCTACAACCCCCAGGTTGTATTGACACTGACATAGAATAAAGCCTAGGAGCGAGGGCTGTCACCATAATTTTTGTAATCGGTTCAGTACTTCTTGAGATTGTGTAATAATCGCAATTTAGAACGTCTTTTAGAACGCTTTTCGTACATTTTCACTCCTTTTAAAATTAGATTTTTTTTTAAATGTTCTTAGAGATCAGTTATATCTAATAAGTAAGTACCATGCCAAATTTCATGTATCTAGGCCCTTCAGTGACAGAAAAATCGCAATTTAGAACGTTTATTGCTCCTTCTCCCCCTTTGTGGTAATTGCACCGACATAAAAGGTAGCCTATCTTGGAGCAAGTGCTGTCACCATCATTTTCACACAATTATTTTTTAAAACCGGTTCGGTACTTCCTGAGATTGCGCTGAAATCACAATTTAGAACGTGTTTGCTCCTGCAGGTCCCAGGTGGTAGTGGCACCAACGTCACATAGAGCATATGTTAGAGCACCGTCTGTCACCATCAATTTCCAACCATCGTTTTTGAAGTCGGTTTGGTACGTCCGTAAAAATCGCCATTTAGAACGTTTTTTAGAACTCTTTTCGCTCATTTTCACCGCTTTTAAATTTCGATTTCTTAAAGAAATGTCCTTATAGATTATTTATATCTAATAAACAACTACTATACCATACTTCAGATATCTGAGCCCTTTGGTAACACAAAAATTGCAATTTAAAACTTTTTTTTTTTTTGCCCCTGCAATCTCCAGGTTACAGTGACAAAGACATAAAATATAATCTATCTTGCAGCAAGGGCTGTCCCCATCATTTTCACACCATTATTTTTGAAATCGGTACTTCCTGTGACTGCGTAAAAATAGAAATTTAGTACGCCTTTTAGAACGCATTTCGCGCATTTTCGCCAGTTTTAAATTTCGATTTTTTAAGGAAACGTTCCTAGAGATCAGTTATATCTTATAAGTAATTACCATGTCCAATTTCATGTATCTAGGCCCTTCAGTAACACAAAAAGCGCATGTTTAGAACGTTTTTTTTTGCCCCTACACCTTCATGAGATTGCGAAAAAATCGCCATTTAGACGTATTTAAGAACACTTTTCGCTCATTTTCAACCCTTTTTAATTTCGATTTATTAAGAAATGTCATTAGAGATCATTTATATTTTATAAGTAACTACCATTCCAAAGTTCACATTTCTAGGCTCTGCAGTAACCAAAAATGGCATTTTTAGAATGTTTTTTGCTCCTGCAGCCCCTTCGGGGTAGTGGCATCGACTTAAGATATAGCCTATGTTCGAACGTTATCTAACACCGTCATTTTGACACCATTACTTTTGAAATGGGATCAGTAGTTCCAGAGATTACCTCCTACAGACAAACAAACAATTTTTACTTATTTGTAATATTAGTATAGATTACAAAACCAGAAATCCTAAATCAATTTAACATAGATTTATGGGTAATGTCATTTTTTACTCTGAACAATAGGAGTATAATTGCTATCAAAAGTATCAAATGATACCAACAAACATGTTTCTCGATATTTTCTACTGCGTTTGATTTATTCGGGATCTGTTTAAAATCTTAATATATCTAAAAGGAAAAAAAAAACTGTGTGTAAAACTTTTAATGTAAAATGTTTTATTGCGGAGTTTTCATTTTGAATTTTTTTTTTCGAAAATTAGCTGTTAATATATTTTTTAATGCAAAGAACGCGCTTTACATGCTACATAATTTAAAATTTCCTATTTAATGGATCTGTTTTAGAATATATTGTTTTATCTTCTTCGTTACTGAGTATTAATGCAGTATTATTCATAAATTACTGAATTATTTCTTCGCAACTTAGACTTCAGATCAGTTTTAGTCTACTTGAATTATTTCGAATCTTAGATATCGAAGCAAATCTTTCAAAGATAGAAACTGCAATTATGTTTGAGTATCATTAATAAAAATGAAAAGGATGCAGGTCCACATACAGTGAACCAAAAAAAAAGTTGGACAGCAACAAGATTCGATTTTGCTGCTTAATATTCTTTTAACCAATTGTGATATTGTAATCTAACAATATTAAAGTAAAATATAATGTATTCAAAGATTGAAATAGTTTTATTTAATCTTAATAAAATGTTATATTAAATGTTTAAATATTTTAAAAATAATTTGTGCGTTTTTCACGCCAAAATAAAACTTGGACACTTATTTCACTTTTACTTTGGATTGACATTATGCAAATTTTTAAGAGGGTGTTGATTTCTGGCATGAATCCAAGTCAAAGCTATGAGACTGAAATGTGCTGAAATTTCCTTTTGCTGGATTAAAAATTCTCAAAAATGAAAAAAAAGCAAACTTCTGTTGATATGAAATACTTAATTGTTAAACTATGGAAAGAGCAGAAAAGTATATGATATATTGCAGAAACTGTGAAAAAGCCACGTTCAACATTGCATTACATAATAAATACATACAAAAAGTACAGATTTTTGCAAAGACCTAGTGGAAGTGGTAGGCCCAAAAAGATTTCCTCGTCTCAAACAGAAAGACGGATTGTGAGATTTGTGAAAGAGAATCCTAGAATTTCTGCTGTAAAGATAGCCAGAGAGTTGAAGGAAGCATCTATAGTGGATGTGCATCCACAGACTATAAGAAACGTTTCACATTCCAAAGACTATAGAGCATACACACCACGAAAAAAGCCATATTTGTCTCTCCGAAATGTTAGAAAACGTCTTGAATGTGATAAACAATATGTTGGAAAGCCACGAGGATTCTGGAAGTCTGTTATTTTTACAGATCAGTCAAAATTTAATTTGTTTGGATCTGTTGGTCGGCGTTTTGTATGGCGAAGGGAAGGAACAGCGCTAAAATCAGCGAATATAAAAGCGACTGTAAAACATGGTAGCGGATGCATTATGGTATGGGGCTCAATGGCAGCTAGTGGTGTTGGAAATCTAGTGTTCAATGAACAAAATGATGTATTTGAACATTCTAAAAGAAAATTTACCAGAAACAGCTTCAAAATTTAATTTAAATGGAAATTATTATTTCGTCCAAGACAATGATCCTAAGCATAGCGCTCGGATTGTACAGGAATGGTTATTATACAAAATGAAAAAAGTGCTACCCCATCCCCCCCAAAGTCCGGATTTAAACCCTATAGAGCATTTGTGGTCTTATATGGAGAAACAATTACTAGAAAAGGAGATTAAGAATAAAAATGAACTAAAAACTGCTATTCTCTATGTATGGCAAAATGTTCCATCAGATTTAACCGAAAAACTGGCCCTTTCGATAAATAAGAGGCTACAAGCTGTAATAGCAGCAAAAGGACATCACACGAAATATTAGATGTTTTTTTTTTATTTAAAAGTGTTTTTTTTTTTTGGGGGGGGGGGACATTGTGTAAGTGTCCAAGTTTTTATCTGGTGCTGAATATTATATCATCACCACGTTTTATTAATTTATAATTTAGATATAAGTTTTATTAAAGTAAAATAAAACTGTGTAAATCATCTTAATAATTGTTATTATTTTAAATAAACTTGTACTTTTAAAGAACAACATAGAGCAAAATAATTAAACAGTGAAATCAATAGAAGCTGTTGTCCAATTTTTTTTTTTTTTGGTGCACTGTATGTGGACCTAGGGAGTGAAGAGGTTAAATTAAATTTCCATTTATCTGTAAGCAAAATGTAGTAGGTAGTACTAATTTAAATTTCTTGAAAATTATGTTGGATTTTTTTTATTAATATTTTTTTTTCTATATTACAAGTGCGTTATTATAATCCGATAAATATTCTAGTTTTATTAGATATGTGTAGAATACAGTGAAATGCCTCTAGACTTGTTTTAAAAAGAAAAATAACTAGAATTCAAATGTTTTGTAAAATCTTTAGTCTATATATCTATTTTTACTCATATTGTATTTTATTGGGAGAGTTCAAAATGTTTACCCGCTCTTTAGCGAAAACACAAAGGCGAAGAACACAAAAAGTTAAGAACCTATGAATTCACGCATGAATGAATGCATTATGAATTCACGCACCATAATTATGAATGATTTCTTGCTATCTGTCTAACAGTAAGTTAATCCCACGCCAATAAAACACCTCCGTTTTACAGTCCAAATACTGTTATAACACCGTTTATAAAGTCTCCACATCAGTGAAGGTTCGACGAGCAAAGGCGTTGTGCAACTATAAAAAAATGTAATAAATCGAACGTGCAAGGGCTATACGCCATCTGAGGTAAAAGATCTCAACTAACGCCCAGTAATTTTTCGAGTCCTTAAAACAAAATGAGAGCTGGCTTTATCGTGTTGGAAGAGAATCCTTCTGCATCTGATGAACGCTGGCGTGAGTTTTGCTCACAATTTGTCTAATTGTTGGTAGTAGATGTCTGCGGAGGGAGCTTTTAGTTGGTTATTCCCCTGGCATTAAACCATAAACTGAGCGAAACAATTTTGGAGTAGAGTCCCTCTGTTTAGGTCGATGAAGCACCCTCTTCAACATCGGCACATGGTCTTTTGACGCTTCATAATATGGTACAGTACCCTCTTCTGATCACCCGTTACAATTCGATTCAAAAATGATTCCCTACTGTTACAGGAAAGCGAAGAAACACAGGTGCTGATCCTCTCTTATCGGGTCCTTACTGTAAGCTGGTGATCCACTGATCAAATTTGGTGATGAAGCTAAGCGCCTGCATCCGTCTTTTGACTGTTGTTCTGTGTACTGAGAAAGCTGTTTCCGCTAATTCTCAGACCGTTAGATGTGGGGAATTTGGTATGGCGGCTGTGTCCAAGTCCTCGACAGAAACAAATTATATGCGTCCGAAACGGGCATGATTTTTACAGCTCCTGTCTCAGTCCCAGAATTTCCTAAACCAACAATAGCGGGTGCTATCGTACACGACATCTTCCCCATACACATGACAAATGCTGCGGCAAGCTACGGCTGCTGTAACGTCTTTGTCCCGTTCGGGACGAGCGACCGGTATTCGTGCCGGCCTCGTTTGCACTTTCATCCCGCACGACGGGTATACGTGCCGGCGGTTTTGGCACTCACATCCCGAGCGACCGGTATTCGTGCCACACAGTTGGAACGTTTTATTCCAGAAAGTTTAACACAGAAAAAAAAAATCGTAATGAAATTTGAATATACATTTGGGAAGAGCATATGTCCTTCTATCTAGGAAAGCAAATGGAATCAAGTAATATATTTTTAATCCATGTCAATTTAATTTTCTTCCAAAAATGACTGCAATGAAGAAAAAAGTGTGTTTATTTCACATGCATCTATTTATGCTTCTGAAACGTGATTTTCTTTCTATCATATATCTATGTGTCAAATGAAACTTTATTTTTTGTTTATCAGAAAATTTTCTACGACACTTGGGAAAAGGAATGGTTGAGTCAGCTGATCAACTCTAAGCTTATGACGTAAGCTTCACGTACGCATATGGCTAGGCTTCCAGTTGATTCATTTTCAATTACTTTTTTTCTACTTTTATCGCGATTGGAAAGAGTTTATTTGTACGTCGTGGTGATTAATAGTTTTGGAGTTTCGTTCATTGAGGAGGAAAGCGGGAGGCCTATTTATATTTTTTATTTTGTTTCAACAAATACTGCTACGCAGTTTAAATATTTGGGGATGCTTGTTCAAAATATTTTCGGTACCGTCAAGTCAAGAAAACTTTTGTGCGCTCTTTTTTTTTTTTTTTTTTTTTAGTTTTCCTTCAATAGTTATTCATACCATTTCAAAAAATTTCGTCTTAAATTATCTATATTTATGTATCTTATTTTACAAACTCATTAAAATGTCTAAAAACGCAGGTATTTTACTGACAATGAAATAGCTGGGATAGGGAAAACTATTTAGTAAAAAAAAAAAGAAAATGCATGAAATTAATGTATTTTCAGAAAGTAAAATTTAAGAGAGTGGTGTGATTCTAACACAGTCATTGAACTCTGACATTTTGAGAAATGTTCGCAGGTTAATAGTTTCAATTAATAGTCAGTTTGCCCCTTATAATTGAACACATTTATATGATTTCGTTAATACTTCCATTTTATAAAATACTTTTAGCATTAACAGCATTTTTTATCAGTATATTTCAAATTATTATTCAGTTTTATTTATTATTAAAAAATATTCAATACTTTGAACCTCATAAATTTATTTATATGTTTAAATATATATTATTAAAAGATGTTTATAAAGGTATTTTAACATAAACAATTTTTTTGAAGAATGTATTTTAAGTTATTCATGCCTACTTATTCTTATTAAATATTCTTTAATTGATATTTCGTTTTATTATACGTTACAATATGTATTATTTCTTTTATTTTCAAAAATATTTTTAACATCAGCAACTTTTTAGAAAGGTTTATTTTAAAGTATAATTCTATTTTACTTATTATTATTTATTATTATTCAATATTTTTTATTTGATAAATATTTTATGATTGATTATATATTTACATGTAAATTTTGAAATTTCACAAATATTTTGAATTGAATTAAAAGTTTTCAAACTATTTTTTATGTCTGCATAATAAGCATTAAAAAGTTGCATGCAGAAGTTGCTTGCAAGTTTTATTTAATTATTTTTATTAGTGAATAAATATGCTTTTAAAAAATACTTGTCTTATTTATGGAAAGTGTTAACAATTATTTAGAAACAAAACTATTATTTTTTTTAAACAAAATTATCCTTTTATTTGAGCAAAACATTTCATATGTTGCTATATTAAAGGAACGTAAGAGTTTTGTAATCATATAATATTTTTAAACTGAAAAACGTGATTAAAACATGCATTATATTTGTTTAAAAAGTCATTTTTACATTAAAATATCCGAGGAAATATTTCAATTTTTTGCGTAAATATATATAATAACAACATATTTCATGTATGTGCATTTCAAAAGGTTAGATGGAAAAATGAATCTTTTATAATTTTTTGAAGAACTCGTTACAAGAGTTAGGCTTAGTTTCGCAAAATCCTTCGGCCCAGAAGATGAAATCAAATTTTCCCGCTCCGTCCTCAGATGCCCACTTCTGAATGCGCGCGCTGTCGCGAAAAGGTTATCATACTCGTACCGTAAACAATGTCTGATGTGGTCTTGCTTGCTTGCTATGTTGTTTCCCGTTCCGCATGCATTTTTCTGACAAATGTTGTGCCTATACATATTCTACTGCTCCACAAGATATTATCCACTTTCCTGTCCGCGAAACATAAGCTGTAACGACTGTATTCTACTTGACATTTGCATATGCTCAAACGGGTACAATTTTTGCACTCACTCAATATTAGTTATTTCATTTTCATTAAAAATTAAGATAATGGATGACACTCCAGTTTATTTAAACAGATCCTTTCTTTACTGAATTTGTAGTGTGTAATTTGTAATCATTATTTTATTTAGCACAGTACTATTCACTCATGTTTTGAATGAATAGTCTCAGTACCACTTCACTCTCGTGACTGACTATCAAGAAATCTTATTTCATATTTAAAGGCTATAATTTGGATGCTGTTATTGTCTAAAACTCTATAGGTAGCAATCTATATATTGTAAATTACAAACTAACAAATCTATATATATATAACGTATTTTAATATTTTATATACCTAAAGATTATTCCAAATTTTGGCAAAGTAATTTTACTTCTTTTCATTTAAAGTTTTATAATTCATTTTTTCTTTTTACCATTTCAAAAACCTAGTTTGGGTTTACACACCTTTAGTTCATTTTAGCTTTGCGGGAAAAAAGATATATTAGAAAACAAATTCTCATTAGAGTGTTTATGCAAAGAAAGTTACAGAACAATATATTTGTTATTTTTTTAAGTCCTTTAAAATTATTTATGTAGCTTTTTTCCACATATTTGTATGGAAAAAATAAGAGAAAGATGAGAGAGATTAAAGTGGCTGCAAAAACAGTGTTTGTGTGTGTGGAAGGGGGGGGGGGGCTGCTTGTTTGTAGCATTTTGAGTGTATGCCGTAATTTTTGCTGGTTACTTGGTACTTGTTGAAGGCGGAAGCCCGATCTGGGTGTCCATCATCTCCATGCCATTTTTATCATATTATTGCCCTTTTTTATTTATTTATTTACATAGAGATATATTTCTTGTATTATTTTTGGCTTTAATTTTCAGGATGATTTTAGGCATACCATTTTGAAATAGTCTAAAAATATTCAAGAAAATACATTTTAAATTATAAAAGTAAGTATCTTCACGAAAATGCCTATTTCGTTAATAGCTATAAATTTTAAAAAGGCATATTAACAAAACTTAAAAGCTGATTTATTCATAAAACTACTTCATGGAGTATTGATTGTTTCTAAATCTGATTTATAATGGAAGTTATTTTTTGATATCGCACAACTCTTTAAACAATAAACGTTGTATTTAAAATAATAATAATAGTTTTGTAATAAATCTCTCTCTAATTCAAAAATAATTATATTCGCATATTTTGTAAATGAATTTCAGAGACAGTTTTTTTTTGCAAAATATTATTTCAGAAAACTTTTCAAAAAGTTTTAGAAAAGAAAATTATAACAAACAAGTTACTTTTTTTTATCGTGGCTGCATGATTTGCTTAATTTTTTTATTAAAAAATCATGTATTTTATACAGTAAAACCGAGATTTTTAAAATTTATAATTAATTTATACAATAGTCACTTTAGCAAGCTATGAATACATTTTCAAAAAGTTCTTAAGTCACTACAGTGTTATCAAATAGCTTCTTAGAATACTCAGCCGATTAAGGAGAGCAGGTAAGAGAAATTTGGGAAAAAATCGATTTTTACTTTTTATATCATTAAATAGTTTAAACTTTTATCTTTCCATCATGTGTCACACATGTTTATATACATATATAAACAGTGTTGTAATTATTCATTCGTTCTAAGAGTACTTCAGAGCTTCATGGCCATTTAAATCTTTAATTGACTTTTTCTCAAAACTTGGATTTTTCATGTTTGTGTTCTTTTCTTCAATATCAATCAAATTTAAGAACTCAGATTTATTTTAACACTTATATTATGTTATAGTGTATACTTTTACACAGGGATGTAATGATATTTTGCGAATTATTTACTTTAGGCAGTGAAATCTTACCAAAAATTCTAATTTAAAAATGACTTATAATAAATATTTAACAATTAATTTTGAGTTTCACTTAGAAAGAAAGTGGTGTGTTAAAATACGTAACGCATGTTATTCTAACTACTATAAAAAATCTAGAGCTCTATATTTCAACATTTCTAAAAAAAAAAAAAGGTACATAAATTTGGTGAATTTAACATGGCGGAGATAGGGCTTTATCCGGGCCCGTTAATCACTATTAGTTTTGACAACTTACTTTCCAATTCTAAAACCCTATCACGTCTCCATGCTTGATTACTACTTCCAATTTGGAAGAAAACTGTCCAGACGAGGATTCGAACCAGGGATCATTTCGCTGAGATATATATCTCAAATCATTTATTTACAAATTAGAATAATTGTGTTAAAATTAATCTAGTGCAATTACATATCCAGCGATTTCTGGAGTTCCGTTACCTGCGATTTATTCAGTTGAACTGAACCAGATTTCAGACCAGATGCTATAATCAATAAGGTTATGTGGTGAAAAAATTCCACCAGATTCGCCCGGTATAGCGCAGATACTAGAGCATTAGCGACTTCAACCAAGAAATGCCTGGTTCGGATCCTGGTCTGAACATTTTTCGCCCAGTTGGAAGTTTATATTTGATATGATTCATTTACCAATTAGAATAATTGTGTTAAAACTAGTAAATCTGCAGATCAGGATCCTCAACGTCAGCTCTGAAAGTCATTGCTTTTGAACACACTTTAGATAATATTCAACGTCCTGCAAAGCGCAATTTAAAGTTTTCAAATTACGTAATTATTTAGAAAAATAACAAATGTGAAGTTTTCTGACATTAGAAGCATTAAATTAAAAACGTTGTTATGTAAGGATATTCTGAAACATTCATGATCGACTAATTCTGTTATTTTTTTTAAATAATAATCTAGATTTCTTCAGGGGGGGGGGGGGCTCCACTCCACTGAAACCCCTAAAAGTTGCCAATTAGTTAGAAAATGAGACTGGCAAAGTTTCAGCTCAACTGAATAACATTAACGCGTGCCTCATCGAGGTTGAATTCTTCAACATTTGCAATTTTTGGCGAAAAATTGTATTTTTTTCTTTTTTTAAGAGCAAACTATTTGCCTTCGAATCCTGATTCTTGTTTTATCTCATAGAAACTGTTGTTGCCTTGAACTTGTACTCTCATCAAAACTTATATTTATTAAATATAAGTGTATTAAATACTAAATGTTTATTAAACATTTAGTATTTTTCAGGTTAGATCGTGAACCGTATCCTCAAACTTTGCATTTTTGAAATATAAGTGAAAAATGACAAATTAATAATTTTCTTACTTTTGATATTTTTTTTTTTTGTATTATTTGCGTTAATAGGCAAAAATAATTGTACAATTTTTGTAACTTAAAAAATATTTCACGAATTATAATTAATTATTAGTTTTCTATTTCTGCGTCTAGAAAGAAATAGCTTCGCGATTTGTATTGCAGTTGATGCGCGTTTCAAACGAACGTCTGGATTTCTCTTTTTATTACACGGCTGTTTTTGTTACCTATTATCTATTTTTAGAATTGATGAAACATTCCGGAAAACCCCCTCCCCCTTTCGGTATGATGGCAGAAATATAAGATTTTTTTTTTTTTTTTTTTTAATTGGTCATATAGCTCATCAAATCTTCGACAGTAAGTTTCCAAGTAATTGTCAAGTTTTACGTATTTCATTTTATAATATTCGCTAAGTGCAACTGAATGCCAGAGAAACTGCTAAACTAAGAGTGCATCCAACAATCAACCACAGACTTTAATTTAAGTGCAATACGATTCTGCAAATAACTATTTTGTAAGCAAAGAACTGAGCTAAGAAAAACCAGATTTTAAAATTCCGATTTAGGTAAAGCTGTTGTTCACTGGGATTGAAAACTGCTTCCTCATTTTTTTGAATAAAGAAAATTTAGAGTGGATAGCAGTTTTAATTAGTTGTGGAGATGAACTGTTACTACGAGTTCCTCAGTTTGATAATAGTATCGGAATAATTCAGACGAAAGCTGTATTTTCAGCAGTTGAAGAGTGGAAGGAATTTGGTAAAATCCGGGAAACGTGTTTTGATACCACTGCAGTAAACACCGATCGCCTCACAGGAACCTGCATTTTCCCATAGCAATTGTAAAAAAAAAAAAAAAAAAAAAAAAAAAAAATCTGTATTTGCCATGTCGCCACCATAATTTAGAAATTATCCTAAAAGATGTTCTTGATTGTAAAATGGGTATAATCACTGCCCCTCAGCCAGATATTTAAAAGAAAATCTGATTGGGTGGCCTAAATTAAACCAGACTAAGTATAAAAATGCTATTCAAGATTAAATACAAGATATAAATATTTAATTCAGAATAAATTTCAAGTTTTCTTTCAAAACCTTAAAAAAAAATAGCCGAAAGATGATTATAAGGAATTTATTCATCTTTAATTTTTATAGGACGTCCTCCTCCAAAAGACTTTTTTCAGAGCACCTGGTGCTTTTAGTCATGTCAGATGGATGGCTATTTATTCTCTCAAAATATGTCGTTTCAGGGATCATCTACGAATAACGAATTTAGAAAAAGAAAGGTATTAGAGACCTTTGCTTATTTCTAATCAATATTTATGTAAAAGCATGCTTCAATACTCCAACTCCCAATATGGCACCCAATGCAAGACTTTCAATTAATAAAATCACTTGTTGATTACAGAAAAATTTATAAATACGTTGCAGACAAAGCACTCGCTAAAATGATAAACCGCCTTTGGTATCTTAACTCGGATCAAGTTGAATTATCATTTTTAGATGATATTTTGGTAAGAAAAAAAGTCAATATAAGCATGGCTCTAAAATAATGTCATTTTAAAAGGAAAACGATGATGATGACAGGAATGTAAGAGCAACAAAATGTTTCAACGAAGTGTATTATTTATTGAACAAAGAAGTTGATGTTTTTGTTTCATCTCAAACTATAAATTTTTAAAAAGATTTTATATTAATATTTTTTTTAAATACTCACCCCAATGAATGGTGTGAAAATAAACCTTATTTGAAAGCAAAATAATAGTGAATGGTTTTAAAATTATCAAAGACACAGCTGAAAGGGGAATAAAATTAAGCCGAGATTTTAATTCCTGTTTAACATAAAACTAAAAACAAAAATAGTATATGCTAAAAATTTAATCTGAATGTAGAAAAACTTTTCAAGCAAAAGCTAAACTACAAAAAGCAACCTTATCTAAGCCAACATTATCTGTCGATTTTTTTTTTACTTAGGAGGGATGATAGCGAACTGCACGTTCTCTCCAGATGAAGATTTGACAAAAATCACCCTGCGTGGAGAATCTCGACTCATCACTGAAAAGAACACGCTCCAATCTTGTGATCTCCAAGACTGATGTCTTCGGCTCCCCAACAACAGGGCTCTCCTGTTTTAATGTAGGGAAAGGGACACACACGACTAGACGCCAAGCGTTAGAGATGAGGTCCTTGAGGCCTATGTGATGTTGTTCCGGGGTGCTGTAGGCCCGGACTTCATGTTTTTGGAAGATAATGCAAAGCCACAGAGAGCTCACATTGTTCACGACTTTCTTGAAGAAGACGATATTCGACGTATGATTTTTCCCTCGAGGTCTCCGGACCTGAATCATATTGAACATGTTTTGGAGGGTCCAGGAAGAGGCATTGCACAGCGTAACCACCCCCCAGGACCCGGCAGCGGTTACAAGCCGCGGTTTTGCTGCCACAAATATTTATTGACACCCTTATAAACAGTATAAGAGTTCGTTGTGAGCCTTGTATAGAATTGAACGACTATGCATTATTACGACCATATTAGACTAACTTTTCCCTAGATAAATGCTTTATCTCTGATTCATGATCTACCACTTTTTGATATATCCTATATCTTAATTCACGATTAAAATCTTTTCCATATTGTTATGTTCCTGTAATCTTTTACTCATTGTAATATACCTCTTAGCCGTATTTCGAGGCAACATAGTGAATAGTTCATCATTTTTCACAGATTTTATGTTTGTGACCTTAATTTTGGACTAGAGTGTAGATTTAAAAGAAATAAATTTATAAAAAAAAATACTTTATATTATTGGAACACATATATAAAATTCCTTCACAGGTTATACATCGAGTTTAAAAACTCTGACAAATGTATAGACAAAAATTTCAAACTAATATGAATAATGTATGATTTTATTTAGAAAATTTCATCATCCATAATTTACCATTTAAATCCTTCAATCATATGAGCCATTTCCTTTCAATAAATAAAAATTGTAAAATCGTCTGAATTGTCATAGACACATTATTTCGCATAATAAAATATTCTATATTTTCTGAAACGAATGAGTCAGATATAGCAAAAAACAATACAGCTAAATACGAGGACCTCATCAACATACCCACTTAATTTCAAATTAATCGGATGCGTTTTGCGGCAGTTATCGTAGAACAGACAGACAGTCTGAAACAAAAAAAAAAAAAAAAATCGTGTCTCCAAAGTAAACCTTCACTGACGTTTCGGTATTTAAGCTAGTGTAATTACGTATCCAGCGATTTCTGCAGTTCCATTACCTGCGATTTATTCTGTTGAGTTGAACCAGATTTCAGACCAGCTGCTACAACCATTAAGGGTAGCTGGATGAAAAAGTTCCACCAGATTCGTCCGGGTTAGTTTAGATGGTACAGCATTGGCGGTTTCATCCAAGAGATCCCTGGTTCGAATCCTGGTCCTGACATTTTTCGGCCACTTGGAAGTTTAAATCTGATATGGTTTATTTACCAATTAGAATAATTGTGTTAAAATTAATCTAAAAATTGTCAATTAAATATGTGTGGTGTGAATTCAAAATTTCCAAAAATAATCTACCAGATGCGACAACACTGGTGGGTTGTGACATACATCCGCTAACAGATCTAGAGCACAAAGAGTTAAGAGCCAGGCAATGACTCAGAATATTGTTATTTAGATGTAATTCATGTAAAAAATTTCGTGTTAAACATGCCACCCTGAATTCTACACCTCGACGTCGAAAAATATTACAAAATATCGATAATAAAAATTCATTCAAGTTTGAGAACTATGATAGTTTAGTTATTTGCTGGAATTAAAACCAGATCACCAGCATCAACAAGTTGATGAACCCATTGGTCTTATAGAAGAAACAGTCATTATTATAAAGCTCAAAATCACACGACTAATATGGAAAATGGATGTTATTTTCCAAACTCATGATGGACGTGATGATCAAACAAAAGTACATACAGTGAGAGCGCAAAAACTAGATATTATCAGAAGACCGTATAAGATTCTCAGGCGAGTTGCACTCTCAACATGGTCTACAGACGTTCTTCGCACAGTGGAAACTGTTGCGAAATGAGAAAACAATACGAAACGGCTGTAAGCTCGTCAAAACATTGACTGACAGTTTTTTTTTTTTTTTTTTTTTTTTTTTTTTTTTTTTTTTGATAGTTCTGTTAAGTCGTTGCCAAGTACATCTTTCGTCACACCAAATAAGTAAACTTTATTTATAGAAGATGTCTCCGAAGTAAATCGGGGGCTATCTCAGACAAGAAACTGGAAACAATTTGGTCACATAAAACATTTTTCTTGCCTTCTTCTTTAATTTTATGATTCCGAAAGTAAATTCTGAAAGTATGAATTCCATTCGTTCATTATGTCGGAATATTCAGGATCATTAAATTCTATTTAATGACTATTATGCATTTTAAAATTACCTTTTTTCATTTTGATGATCTTAAAATTTTATTCGCCTCTCATTTAATATGCACACTTGTTTCAATTATTTTAATTCATTTATTACGTCGTGCTGTATTTATAACATCTTTTTGAAAAAAGCGAAAACTTTTAAGAAAAAAATTGCATAATACTTTAAAATAATATATATTTTTTTCAAATTATTTGTTTGTTTCTTAATCCCGTTTGAAGGATGGAGCAGAGATTATCTTGAGATGTTATTCGTGATAAAATATTGGTTTCATGTATTATGGCTGGATTATAATCATTTAAATTTTCTTTCAAAATATTTTAATTAAAACAATAAATTAATATGAATTTATATATTCATTTTATTCCAAGCGGTAATAAAATTTATTCTTTATAACCATATAATGTAAATTATTTTTTCAAAAATATATGTTGTCTTGTGAGCATTTATTATGCTTCTAATGCTTATTTGATTTTTTATGATTAAATCGAATAATTTATAATTAGATATATAGGGAGTCCCGAAATTCCTTGACACATTTTTAAATTCAATATAAAATCAAGTAATTTTCGAACATGAATGCAGTTTGAACAAAAATGGTCCTCATGATGAAATGTTTTCTTCAAGCGAATATAAAAAATAGTTCCAAAATTTGCCAATAGATGGCGCTGTACTTTAAATTATTAGACAGAAGCATAACAAACTCAAGCGAATCAGTTACAGAACATTTTATCTTGTCAGAAGCAGTTATAGAGTAATAATTTGTGCAATCCATAAGCATGGTTCAAAGTGTGCACACTTTGTTACTCGTAACACAAAAATTTCCAATTCCAGTTCAAAATTCTCTTTCAAGATGGAGTTTTTTTTTTCTTCTTGGCACGAAAATTCTTTTGAATATTAATGATGGATTTGCTTTTGAAGTACCAACCTACCTGATTAACTTTTTTTGCTGGGAGTGGTCACCTCTTTGTCACAGAATTAAAACTAATCTGTCAATCAGAACAAAAAAACGCGTGTTTGAAACCAAACATACATCAAGTGCCGACATCTAAGATCGATATTTGGAATTAATTATTTTCATTCGCTTTAAAAAAACTTTTCATCCTGAGAAGCAGTTTAGTCTAATACGCACTTATGTACGACAAATATATTGCATTCTAAAACGTGACAGGGAATTTTGGAGCACCTGTATATATGTATATATTGGGGGGGGGGGGGATGCGAACGCTGCCAACAAGTACTATATTTTTTTCACCAAGTAAATATCAATAACTAGTAAATCTGCAGATCAGGAGCCTCAACGTCAGCACTGCAAGTCATTATTTTTAAACACACTTTTGGGTAACATTCAATTCCTTGCAAACCGCAATTTAAAGTTTTCAAATTACGTAATTATTTATAAGAATAAAAAATACGAAGTTTTCAGACATTATAAGCGTTAATTTAAAAACGTTATGTAAGGATATTCTAAAATTTTCATGAGCTGCTAATTCTGGTATTTTTTTTAGATAATAAAGTAGATTTCTTCAGGGGGGGCGGAGCCCCCCTGAACCCCCCGTGATTTCATTAAGTTTACACATAAAACATTTTATTCATTGTGTTAGCGGTTATCGTAAATCTTAGATTGATTTTTAGCCTTATTTTTTAATACCGGTGAACAGAAGAAAATTTACATTGACGCAATTATTTAAAAAGTTTAGGTTTTATGAACGAAAAAGTAATTTCCTTTTAAAAATAAAATAATTTTAATTCATATTTTCTGAAATGAGGATGCATTAGGAAGTAACACTCGTCAAAAAATATTTTTTCAGGCAATCTAGTTAATGTTTGGCTTTCAAGAATGAAAATATTTAATTCCCGATACAATGACGTCATTTTCAACAGAGATAATTTTTCGGTGCATAATTTTGACATTTACTATCTATTAGCTTTTCAAAAGTTTTTTCTTATTGAAATTTTCAATTAAAAATTAAACATTTCTCTTAGCCGTGTGCAAACGATAAGCCGTGAGATATTGGTAACATTTTTTCTTTTTTTAATTAAGAATTAATATCATAACACAAGGCCCTTTTATTTCAACCTCAAAGCATATTCGCTTTGTTTTTGATATATGAGGTAAAATTCACCTTCTTTTCGTATTTTCGTTTTATTTCCAATATGAAGACGTATATTCATGTTAACTGTTTAGGGTAAATTATTATTGCGGGATTTGATTTTCTTGGCAAGGGTAAAAAAAAAAAAAAAAAAAAAAAAAAAAAAAAGTGTTAAATTTTATAGAAAAATGTGAATTTATTCCTTATGAAAATAATGAACTTTTTAATTTAAAAGTAATGTATTTGAACAGAATAAATAGAACATAGCCTGCCTTTATTTCTGGCGTAAAATCCCTCTATATTTTGGAAAGACAAAAAAGTTTGTTTGTAAAAAAAAAAAAAAAAAATTCATCCCTTTTTGACGTTCATTTGACTTCAAACAATTACACATACTTTCACATCTGCGATATTTTTAGGCGTGGTTGCGTTGCTAGGCAACAGTTAAAAAAATTAAAACAATGAAATGTGTACATTCTAAAGAAGAAAATTTATAAAAGAAAATATTTTATGTTATTGGAACGCATATATATAATCCCTCCATAAGTTATACACCGAATTTAAAATCTCTGACAAATGCATAGAAAAAATTTCAAACTAATATGAACATTGTGTGATTCCAATTAGGAAATTTCATCATCCATAATTTACCATTTAAATCCTTCAATCATATGGGTCATTTCCTTTCAACAAATGAAAATGGAAATATCGTCTGAATTGCCATAAAAAACATTATTGTGAAAAATAAAATATCCTATATTTTCCGAACGAATGAACCAAATATAACAAAAAACTATACAGCTAATTCCGGGTACCTCACCAACATACCCACTTAATTTCAAGTTAATCGGATGCTTTTTGCGGCAGTTATCGCGGAACAGACAGACAGACTAACAGACAGACTAACAGACAGACTAACGGAAACCAAAACATTTCGTGTCTCCACAGTAAGCCTTCACTGACGTTTCGGCAATAATTTTCACACGTCTGTATCATACATATAGCCTAAATACGGAATCTAAATACGGAAATACGAAACTACTAGTAAATCTGCAGATCAAGAGCCTCAACGTCATCTCTGCAACTCATTGTTTTTATCAAACTTTGCGTAATATTAATCTTTCTACAAAAACAAAATTTAAACTATTTAAATTACACAAACATTTATAAAAGGAAAAAAATATTTCGATGGTTTCAGACATTAAAAGCGTTAAATTAAACACGTTATTATGTAAGGATATTCTGAAATTCTCACGAGCTACTTATTCTAGTAATTTTTATATAATAAAGCAAATTTCTTCAGGGGGGCTCTGCCCCCCTGAACCCCCCGTTGTGTAATTTATTTTGCATTTGTAATTTTCTACTGATTGAGTTAATGATTACCCTATATCTTAGATTTCTTTTTACACTGCGATTGATAAGGATAAGCAATAATTCGGTCAAGCATTTTACGTTATCCTAATATCCATACAGCAGTATTTACTTGCCTGCTAACCACAAATACCTGTATCTAATGGATAAAGAACTTTTGGAAATGTAAACTGAAACATCTAATTTAGAAATCTAATACCTTTATAAATTTTGTTTATAAAAAAATAATTTTGATTACAATTCTGCAATATTTATATCTAAGATCTAATCTAAATATCAAAAAATGTACTCGATAGCATTAACTTACTAAAATCACCCTAAAGTAGGGGGGCTTCTAAACCTAACAGTTAATAATTCATCATCGTTAAATAGATAAACATGATTTGGCGCCTTTAAGTATTTTTTTGTGATTTTCTTTTAATAGTATCTACATTTAATTTAAAATCGTGATGTTACAAATACCGTTGAAATTTGACGCAAACCTATGTTCAGGTCAAATTACGAAAGGTTAACTAACATTTCATTTCCCTTAGCCGGACTTTCTGTTTCATTTTTCGTAATAAGGATTATTTTAATAATTTAATTTATTTTACACTCTACAAGCTGTTACACGGACGTTGTTCACGTAGCATTAAAATAGAGATAAATGCGTTAAGTAAAACATTTCACTCCCCACCAGACATGCCAAGTCTCAAGCTTTTTGCACATCACTATTATCTTAGAGAAAATGTTCTTTTAAATCGCGCAAATGTTTCAATTAAATAAAGTAACATTTTCTGTATTAAAATACTGGTATCCAGAACGCCGGAGGCTTGGCAGCTCTGCTCCTCTTAATAAAAACATATATGATTAACCAACACTTTATCACATTTTATAGGAGACAATACGGAATTTCTTATTTGTATGGCCTTACATATATCTCAGTCATAAAAATGTAAAATATTGTGCCAATTAATGCACGCAATTGCGAAAATGAAATCGCAAAGAATGAGAAAAGGAAGGCCAAGTAAAATCGTGTAAATCGAGGAATCTTTCTTCGTAGTGCTGGGAAAATACCCTTACAAAAACTATTTTAGGTGGTATTTGGTGTGAATGTTTATATGTATTCATTCCTGTCCTATATATCCTTTTTTTTTTTTTTTTTTTTTTTTTTTTTGCTTATTCCATTTTTCTTTTGCACGTGAAAATCTTACAAATTAAAATTAACTCTTTGGGAGAAATTGTTATTCATTTTTTTTTGGCAACAATAAAGTTTATAAAATTTAACAGAATAATGTCAGTTTATTCTGTATGAAAATAACGAACTTTTTCATTTATAATCAAATAGTTGAATAAATAAATGAAAATATTATTCTATATAGTATATAAATACTATTTTCATTTCTGCGTTTAAATAAATCTATATGCAAATATCTATACAAAGGCATTCATTAATTCATTCCTTTTGCTTTGATTTGACTTCAAAAAACCGTACATACTTTCACATTTATGATATTTTTAGATGAGATGCTGTTGCTACGCAACGGTTAAAAGAAAAAATGAAATATAAGTAAATTCATAAAATAAAATGTTTTATATTATTCGAACACATGTATAAAATTCTATCATAAGTTATACACCTAATTTAAAAGCTCTGACAAATGTTTTGACAAAATTGCAAACTAATAAGAATAATTTAATACTCTTATTTAAAAATTTCAGCATCCAAAATTTACCATTTAAATCTATTATTCATACGAGCGATTTCTTTCAACAAATGAAAATTTGAAAATCGTCTGACTTCCCATAGAAAAGCATTATATCACAAAATAAAATGTTCTGTATATTCCGAACGAATGAACCAAATTTAACCCAAAACTATACAGCTAAATCCCGGGAGCTCATCAACATGCCCAGGGAATTTCAAGCCGATCGGATGCTTTTTGCGGCAGTTATCGCGGAACAGACAGACAGACTAACAGACAGACAGACTAACGGAAACCAAAACTTTTCGTGTCTCCACAGTAAGCCTTCACTGACGTTTCGGCAAATATACAAAGTGTTGTAAAAGCATCTTGGTAATTTCAGCTGTGTTTTAGGCAAAATATTTATACCGTCCTCTCAATTATTTTGAAGTGAATAAAATGTGTTTAAATCAGAAATTTTCATTTAATAAATTTTTAAAAAAATGCATTATAAATAACTACAAGCTAGAAGAAAAACACCTTTAATAAATATATATATATATATATATATATATATATTAAAAGTGAGTTTTTTTCTTAAAAAAAAAAAAGTGGGTTGTTGACGAATAAATTTCCATAAAATCAAGTAATAACAAACAGATATGCAATCTTTTAATTGATAAAATATCTTATACTTCATTTTTTTCCATTGAAAAATACCGACAAATACAGTCAATAGTTTTTACGCATTTTTTTTTTTTTCTGTATATAAAAATTCTTTCTTTCGTGAGAATTATGTTATTTTACAAAAATGTCAGCAATAAATCTATGTTATTTAATTTTTTAAATACTGTAAATCACTAAATCGTCACTGCATCGTTTAGGGTTAATTGTCGTATATTAGAAACTCCACTCTCCAAAACTAATACAGTTGATTAACAACGAAGAGCAAATTTTAGCTACGGTCTATCTGTGAAGCTCGAAAATCAAGACTCGATTAGAAATTCGTTATCTTATAATAGTAACTCTTTATTTCTAAACTACTGCATTATATAAAACATTTTTTATAAATTTAAAATGCAAATCGGAAATAACAACAATCTGAAATTTACACACACACACTCATATATATATACAGGGTGCAATATGTTATCTATCGCTGACATTTGTCGTAGACATATACACTATATTCCCATTAATGACGAGCAATTTACAATTTTAGACATTTTGTCGAATATTTAGAAATATACTTGTCAGATTCTTCTGCAATTTCAAGATTAAAAAGAACAGGTATGACCTCATAATTAGCAATGTCGGTTTAATAAAGGGATCAATTATGGGGCCAATAAAAAATCAAAGAAAAAAAATAATACTTGGGATCACCATGTAAAATAAAATGCACGAAATGATCTATCGCTACCGAATATAAATAAACAGACATTGTGCAATATGTGTATTCTCCTGTAAAAGAATAGCACGTATATTAATAGAGATATAGCGATTTATTTAAAAAAATTAAAAAATTCTTTCATGTTTTTTGCTTATAACATACAGGGTTTTCAACCAAATTTAATGCCGATTTCAGAAAAATTGGCAAAATATAGTAGAAATAATATAATGTAATTAGAATATAAATATATTAAAGATTTTAGGAAATATGAGCAGATGTATAAAATAATTTTTATTTGCGCATGCGCTCACGATACCAAGGATCATTTTACATAATTCAATAGACAACTCTATGGAGCAACTTATAAAAAAAATCTAGTCAAATATCGTAAAAATTCAGAAAGATATCGGCGTTAGAGCGAGCAAATTTTTAGTTGTTCTCTAAAAGCAGCTGAATGATAAGGGATTTTACACAAATTGCAATTTTTTATTAACTGACTTTCAGAAAAAAGTTAGTATTTAGTGACTATCAAGGAGTAGATTTGGAAAAAAATGCTTCGATTTTGATACTTCTTTTGATCATGGTATAGGCTCGTTCTGGTGGTTATCAGAGAAGAACTAAAGCATCAATAAAAAATGAAAATTAAAAAAAAAATAAATTAAAAATGACAATTTGTGTAAAATCCCTTATCATTCAGCTTCTTTTAGAGATCTACTAAAAATTTGCTCACTCTAACGCCGATATCGTTTTGAATTTTTACGATATTTAACTACATTTTTTAATAAGTTGCTCCATAGAGTTGACTATTAAATTATGTAAAATGCCCCAGTTATCGTTCGCGCATGTGCAGATAAAAATTATTTCATACAACTGCTCATATTTCCTAAATTATTTAATATATTTATATTCCAATTAGAATATATTTTGTCTACTATATTTTGTCAATTTTTCTGAAATTGGCGTTACATTTGGTTGAAAACCCTATATGTTACAAGCAAAAAACATACAAGAATTTTGTAATTTTTTTAAATCAATCGCTACATCTCTATTAATATAGGTGCTATTCTTACACAAAAGAATACATATATTGCACAATGTATGTTTATTTATATTCGTTAGCGATAGATCATTTCGTGCATTTTATTTTACAGGGTGATCCCAAGTATTATTTTTTTTCTTTGATTTTTTGTTGGCCTCCTAATTGTCCCCCTTATCAAATCGACATTGCTAAATATGAAGTCATACCTGTTCTTTTTAATCTTGAAATTCCAGAAGAATCTGAGAAGTATATTTCTAAATATTCGACAACATGTCTAAAATTGTAAATTGCCGGTCACTAAACGTAATATAGTGTAGTTCCAATTAAAAAAAAAAAAAGTTTCAAATGAGTTAAATATTCATGCTGTGGCATTATTTAAAGTAAAAAATCAATTAAAAAAAATACAAAATCTAACTTTTTATACGCTGCCCCAGTCCCTATAGTTATATTTAGTAAAAGTTTACACCTATCATAACAGATGTAACACAAAAAGTTTGAAATCTGTACTACAAAAATTGACAGAGTTACTAAATTTCAAAGTTTGAGATTTTTTCGCATGATTTTGTCTTTCAATGAGGGATCAGTTAAAGGATTAATTAAAGTAATTCGAGATCAAAATCAGGGTACAATGTCCTTTTTACGGCGAAACCACATTTAGACGGTACCGACAAATTAGGGTATCACCAAAGAGTGTTATTTCATTTAAAAATTTTAGCTGAATTTTTGGGGTCGTATACAAAGCGAAGAATGAAATATTGAAATTAAGCTGAAAAATAAATATCATTTTATTATAATATTAGAAAACGATCTGCCATAAAAAATGAATATGTCAAATAACGGAATCTACTAGAGATAATGCTCATAGTGTACATTAAAAAAATTACGAAATCTAACTTTTTATACGCTCCCCCAGTCCCTATAGTTATATTTAGTAAAGGTTTACACATATCATAACAGATATAACACAAAAAGTTTGACATCTGTACTTCAAAAATTGACAGAGTTATTAAATTTCAAAGTTTGAGATTTTTTTGCATGATTTTGTCTATCAATGAGGGATCAGTTAAAAGATTAATTAAAGTAATTCGAGATCAAAATCAGGGTACAATGTCCTTTTTACGGTGAAACCACCTTTAGCCGGTACCGCCAAATTAGGGTATCACCAAAGAGTGTTATTTCATTTAAAAATTTTAGCTGAATTTTTGGGGTCGTATACAAAGCGAAGAATGAAATATTGAAATTAAGCTGAAAAATAAATATCATTTTATTATAATATTAGAAAACGATCTACCATAAAAAATGAATATGTCAAATGACAGAATCTACTAGAGATACTGCTCATAGTGTTCCCCATATACAGCACAATATTAGAAAACGATCTACCATAAAAAATGAATATGTCAAATGACAGAATCTACTAGAGATACTGCTCATAGTGTTCCCCATATACCGCACCACACGTGTCGTACTGCGCGGGCGATGTGGAGGTTTCCCAGAGACCAGTAATTTACTTTGTGCACGTTCAGAATGCCACCCCGTATAAACAATGACTAATCTGTCACACATAATGTCACAAAGGAATGACACATTTTACTCTAAGGTGTTGAGCATGAAAATACAATAAAAAAATCGTCGTGTGTGGTCACCCAGCATCAATGATTACACCTGTGTTGGATATGGTATGGATGCTCATCAAGTGCACGTAACAAATGCCAGAGATGCTGACCACATGTGTCGCTTATTTTCGCCGAGCTCAATTGTGGAATTAAAAAGGCGAATCCCAGCATCTCCTCCGGTGTCACTCGAACATCACACCTTGCCTGTCTACTTGTTCTGGGTCGTGGTGAAACAGAGCCGGTCTCTCTCTCATATGGTGCAATGCGTTAGTTATAGTTTCATGCGTTCGATGTAGTTCCTTAGGGAAACATTCTGAATAAACACTCGCAGACTCTCTGACATTCCTTTGACATTCACTATAAATAAGTATCATTTCGGCATATTGCATGCATGAGTAGCTTGCAATCGCGATCTCAACTCTGGCTAGCATGTCCACTACTAGATGGCTCGTGTTTTATCCCGAACGTGTGGCGCTGCGCTACTATTGTAATTTTCATAATCCCAATTTTCATGCTTCCTACAGCTCGGCTGGTCGTTTTAATTCCGCTGTCTTTAGTGAGTCTTTAGCGCTTCTAGTCTTTAGTGAGTATATTTTATTTTTCGGATGTCGATTCTACCTACTTTGGCGTTTAAAGGTTGTTCGACCCATAAAAGAGTTAAACAACACTTTGAGCAGTATCTCTAGTAGATTCTGTCATTTGACATATTCATTTTTTTTATAGTAGACCGTTTTCTGATATTGTAATAAATTGATATTTATTTTTCAGTTTAATTTCAATATTTCATTCTTCGCTTTGTATACGACCCTTAAAAGTCAACTAAAATTTTTTAATGAAATAACCCTCTTTCGTGATGCCCCAATTTGGCGATACCGGATAAAGGTGGTTTCTCTGTAAAAAGGACATTGCACCCTGATTTTGATCTCGAATTACTTTAATTAATCTTTTAATTGTCCCTCATTGAAAGACAAAATCATGCGAAAATATCTCAAACTTTGAAATTTAATAAATCTGTCAATTTTTGTAGTACAGATGTCAAACTTTTGTGTTATATGTGTCATGATATGCGTAAACTTTTACTAAATATATCTATAGGGCCTGGGGGACCGTATAAAAGTTAGATTTCGTAATTTTTATAAAATTGATTTTTTACTTTAAATAATGCCACAACATGTATATTTACCTAATTTGAAACGTTTTTGTAATTGGAACTACATGTCTAAGACCAACGGTTGAGAAATTAAAGGTCGGCGATAGATAACATATTGCACTCTGTATAAAATACGTTAAGAGCAGAACAACTTTTTCTGGACCCGTATATTTATGTATTAGGCACACTATCGAATATTATGCATGTTCAGCACCATATGATTACAATCTGCAGTTTGATGTGGACATACCGTGTGTTTAATTCCTATGTCTGCCATTTTCGTGTCTCAGTTTATACAGACATGATTGGATATTTTTCGGACATTTGGATATTTTTCGTAACAAACATGATTGTGGTTTGGTTTTAATGCATCAGTGGGAATTTTTTGCACATGAAGCAACCGACCAACGTGGATTCAAAACCAGGGTCGTCAACACAAATGGAAACGTCAGTAATTTTCTAGGGAAAACACAATGCAAAAAAAGCATTTTTAGTAGGCGATTAGATCATACTGCACAAAAAATTTACTCGTAACCTTTTCACAAACTGATATTATTTTTTTAATGCCCGTACCCTTCATTAGTCTCTTTATGTAAATCATACTTATCCAAAACGAATTGCACTCTGCAACACCATTCGTATCCACCACTCAGTCTTCCATTTTTACTAAGAATCATGTCACTTCCATAATTAGGAAATTCATATTTTTAAGCAATCACACACTCTATGTCATGCATCATTGATACACACAACTCTTACCCAACACAGGCAAAAGAGAAAAATATACCTGTAGAATACTCACCCTCTTATTCCATACATTCATCGAATTTATTGCACAAATCAACAATATAAATAGCACCTTCTGGACTGTATATTATTAATTATGTACAAAAGTACAGTATGATAAGACACTCCATTTTAGTAAACAACTCGGGTAAAATATTTCACAGTAACTACCCACATAAAAATAAAGATCATTCATAAAGTTATCGCTTTGGTGCAGATATAAATAAACGGTCACGTGCGAGTATTACTAGCGCGCATAGAGTTCAGTACAATAAATATATGAATTATTAACTGTATTATTAAAAAAAATCGTTGCTAAAAGAATAATATGATTTGTTAAAAAAAAAAAAAAATAAATATATATATATATATATATATATATATATATATATACATACAACGTACGGCGGGGAAGAGATCTATATAATAGAAAGGTATGAATGTGTATACAATAAAAGTTCAAAAAGGTATGACACCTAAATAGTATCAAATATTGCAATTTTATGTAACTCTTTTTTAGGGTTTCGTTCATCTGACGAAACCCTATCCGTCTCAATCCTCTGTCTGCCCGTCCGTCTGTCTGTCTGTCTGCATGCTTATAGCTGAACACCACACATCATACGACAAATCATAAAATTTTGAAAAAGTCGTACATTTAAACCTTTGGGCTCCCACATGTGTATTTTAAACAATTCTTTCTAAGTGAGCCCCTAATTAGGTTGAAGGCGTGAAATTTTGCGTATTTATAGCTGGGCACCTCAGATCAAACGCCAAGTCATAAAATTTCGAAAAAGTCACACATTTAAGCCTTTGGGCTCCCACATATGTATTTTAAACAATTCTTTCTCTGTGAGCCTCTAATTACGTTGGAGGTGTGAAAATTTCCATACTTATAGCTGAACACCTCACATCAAACGACAAACTATAAAATTTTGGAAAAGTTGTACATTTAACGGTTTGGGCTCCCACATGTGTATTTTAAACAATTCTTTATAAGTGAGCACCTAATTAGGTTGGAGGCGTGAAATTTTGCATACTTATAGCTGAACACCTCACATCAAATGACAAACCATAAAATTTTGGAAAAGTCGTAGATTTAACCGTTTGGGCTCCCACATGTGTATTCTAAACAATTCTTTTTAAGTGAACCCCTAATTAAGTTGCAGGCGTGAAATTTTGCGTACTTATAGATGGACACCTCAGATCAAACGACAAATCATAAAATTTTGAAAAAGTCTTTCATTTAACCCTTTGGGCTCCCACATGTGTATTTTAAACAATTATTTCTATGTGAACCTCTGATTATATTGGAGGCGTGAAAATTTGCATACTTATAGCTGAATACCTGACATCAAAGGACAAATCATAAAATTTTGAAAAAGTCGTACATTTAACCCTTTGGGCTCCCACATGTGTATGTTAAACAATTCTTTCTAAGTGAACCCTAATTAGGTTGGAGGAGTGAAATTTTGCATACTTATAGCTGAATACCTCACTTCAAACGACAAATAATAAAATTCTGAAAAAGTCATACATTTAACCCTTTGGGCTCCCCCATGTGTATTTCAAACAATTCTTTCTATGTGAGCCTCTAATTAGGTTGGAGGCGTGAAATTTTACAAACTTATAGCTGAACACCTCACATCAAACGACAAACTATAAAATTTTCAAAAAGTCGTACATTTAACCCTTTGGGCTCCCGCATGCGTATCTTAAGCAATTCTTTCTAACTGAGCTCTATATTAAATTGGAGATTTGAAATTTTGCATATTTATAGCAGAACACCTGAGGCCAGGCGACAAATAATAAAATCTAGAAAAAGTTTTACGTTTAACCCTTTGAGCTACCACATATGTATTTTAAGCAATTCTTTCTAAGAGAGCCCTTAATTAAGTTGGAAACATGAATTTTTGAATACGTATAGCTCAATACATCAGATCACAAGACAAAACATAAAATTTTCAAAATGTCTTATATTATTTACTCCTCCGGCCTATACCTTGTGTATTTTATGCAATCTTCTAACCTCCGCCCTTTTCACCTTGGGAGCACTTTTCCAACTTTTTCCGACACCCCTTTGACCATTCTTTCATATTATGCACTAGAGCCTTACATATTTTAGTTCGACTTTTTACCGCTAGGAGCGCCTACTTATCTCGGGTGCTATGGGCCCAATACCCTCGACTAATATATCTACGGATAGTATGTAAAACGGAGTTTCGTTCGGATAGAGGATTGTTTAGAATAGAGTGCTCCCCTGGTTGGGAATGTGGAACTAACAGATTTTTCAAAAGTATAAAGTGTTTTGAAAGGAATATTAAACGAAATCCTCTGTGCGATTTATGATCACACTTACCCACTTGTTTAATCTTATCCTAATCTGTATATGAACTTAATTCATTATTGCCAATAAAAGTAGTGCATATTTAAACTTCATTTGGCATTTCATAAAACTAAATTCAGCTTAGTAATAATGTTTTCATTTTACAGTATAGGCCAATTCCATGAAAAATTGTCACGTCTGTCACACAGCTAAAATCCGCTATGCTTATTGGCTACCGTTATTTTTGAAAAGTTTGGTTCGCGTTATTCAATTCATGATATATCCCCGATAAATTAAGTCACATTTTTTTCGTTCTAAAATACTGGTAGTTAAAAATCGTAATGTGTGTCAGACATGACAAGTTTGCATGAAATTAGCCTATAGTTAAAACAAAACCCTTGTTAAAAGTTCACACTTGGCATTGTGTTAAGGGCACTTCAAAAGGAGTTCAAAAAGTTGCAATGCTGCCTTGGTTTGTAGTGCGTTTTTCCAGGTATGTTTTTAATTATTTTTTAAAGACACGGGAGGTGTAATGAAATATCAACGAAATCAGTCTGTTTTTAACAAATTGACCTTTATTGGTTTTATACCGCTACTGGGCATTGCATTACATAAATATATCATTAAAAATTGTTATCTAAGCTTTAAAAGCCGATGGTACATAGAGTACGCCGCCCCTGTCATTGTGTAACCCCTAAACCGCCCGTGTCTTGAAGGGATAATATCTCAGCTAATTTTCTTTTCGAAAAGCATTATCAACAGTGTTTTTATACTTCTGATACGATAGGTACCTCTAGCGCTCTTCAACATATTTGCTGAATATCCACAAATCGAAATATTTGTGTAACGAAAAAAAGTCCTTTTCTCATAAAATATGTAACCTAGGGTTGTGACTCTATAGTTTTCTTACAAGGTTTAAATTAACATCTATTACCTCTAATTGTTTCATAGTTTTAGTTTCAGTAGATTCGGAAACAGATGGGTAGGAACATATTTTTGCACTACATTTTCGACGATATCTCTGGAAATATAATTCCTAAAATTAAAAGATATGTTTTTTTTTTTTTTTTTTTTTTTTTTTTTGAGTTCGGTGTTACGAAAAATTTCACACGATATACAGAGGAAAGATCTTGTTTTTGAAGTAACTGAATTAGCCCTTCTACATTTTCCCTAAATATATTTGTGAATGTTTAATAATATGTAAAAATGTGGGAAATAGCCTTTCTTAATTACTCCAATATGTACTTTCCACGTTCCACAGTTTACGAGTAATACTGCTGTGACAGACAAAAAAACAGACACAGCAGTGATCTTATATTGATTGCGTTTTCACTTTTTAATTAAGGAACCATAACAAAGGCGAAAGTATAAGGATTTTCATTTTTATTCTAAAACAAAATTAAAAATCACATGTTTTAAATTTCATTCAACGGAGCCATGCTCTTGTGCAATGAGTACAAAAAAAAAAAAAAACTTTCCGGACACAATTACTGAATTTAACCTGTAGTCAAAATCAGAATATAATTAATAGGGACATTTTTATCTCCAAGTCAATAGATTAAAACTGCATGCGCGATAACAGAGCGTCCATCTGCTTCAAAAAAAGTTTCGATTTGAATCGCAGATTAAATGTAACAATGTTAGAGTTAATGTATGGACTGAATATATAGGTTGATAGACTTAGAGCGTTTATCGCAGCGTCAAACTGTCGACAAGCAGTCGTTAATTCTGGGGTTCAAGTTGTTTTTTAATTTGGAAAATTCTATGTTTTCTGTTTCTTTTTCTGCATCATGGTATTTTCTATACATTTCGAATCATTGAATAATTATTTACTTTATGACTTTTGAGTCATCTACTACATCAAAAATTCATATTTCAAAACAACTGAAGTTAATAGGACCCAAATTTATGTAGATATTTGCGCTGAAACAAAATATCTTTTAATAATCTAGGAATAAATATTTCAATATTTAAAAATCCGTCTACTTCTGTACTTGTGAGTGCACGTGAATTTTCTAATACGGTATATGAATGAGTTAATAGATCTTGATAATTTATCTCTTTATTACGATTTGGATATTTATTTGTATATTTCACATTTTGGAAGATTTTATTCCGAGTAAATTTCATTTCCAACATGATACATTTTCTGGAAGATGTGTGAGATGCTTGAAATATGCAAAAATAATTAAATTTTACTTGAAGCACTTGTTATAGATTCTGACACAAGGGGTTGGTGGGGGGTGGAGAAGTAATTAGCAATTCCTATTTACTTAATAAATAGAGAAATTTAAAGAAATGCTTAAACTATTTAAACGATATAAGAACCTGGAAAATGACCCCGATTCAGGTTGGTATTATCCTAGTCTTTCATAATCCAGATTCAGCTAAAACTTTTATTCTTACAAGGATTTTTAAATAAAAAATGAAAAAAATTCTATGTAATGAATCTCTTTTAGAAAAAAAAGCTATTTTTTTATGAAAGATAAAATTAAATCAAATAAGCTATAAAAATCGTTAAAAACAATTGAGCTTAACCTCACCTAAGTTTATTTTACAAATATCCGTAGCAAAAGAAACTAATTTTAAGAATTACGAGTCTAATTTTTTTTTCTTTCGCAACATAATTATTTATTTTTATGAAAAGAAGAAAATTATAAGAATCTTAAAATTAGAACAATAGTATGATATTTAAAAAAGTTTAAAAAAACTTTTGATATATATATGGTGCAATATGTTATCTATCGCCGACCTTTAATTTTGCAACCGTTGGTCGTAGACATATAGTTCCAATTACAAAAACGTTTCAAATGAGGTAGATATTCGTGTTGTGGCATTATTTAAAGTAAAAAAGCAATTAAAAAATTACGAAATCTAACTTTTTATACGCTCCCCCAGTCCCTATAGTTATATTTAGTAAAAGTTTACACATATCATAACAGATATAACACAAAAAGTTTGACATCTGTACTTCAAAAATTGACAGAGTTATTAAATTTCAAAGTTTGAGATTTTTTTGCATGATTTTGCCTTTCAATGAGAGATCAGTTAAAAGATTAATTAAAGTAATTCGAGATCAAAATCAGGGTACAATGTCCTTTTTACGGTGAAACCAACTTTAGCCGGTACCGCCAAATTAGGGTATCACCAAATAGTGTTATTTCATTTAAAAAAATTAGCTGGATTTTTGGGATCGTATACAAAGCGAAGAATGAAATATTGAAATTAAACTGAAAATAAATATCATTTTATTATAATATTAGAAAACGATCTACCATAAAAAATGAATATGTAAAATGACGGAATCTACTAGAGATACCGCTCATAGTGTTCTCCATTGGTTGCAATGCACAATTGAATGCGTGACAGTACTGAATCCTGGACGCGTTACAGCTCAGCAGGTGTGTAAACTGTGCGACAATCAAGGAAGATCCGCTGCTTCAGATAAACCAGAGAAGTGGTACAAGTCACATAGAACCATCCCTTGATGCAACCCTAGAGGAAGAAATCCATGGGTGTCAAGTCAGGTGAAAGCGGTGGCCACTCTACCGGACCACCATATCCAAGGATCTGCTGACGGAATTCGGTGGACAGATACGCCCGGACGTTTGATGTTTTGTGTGGAGAGGGCTCCATTCTGTTGAAACCACACTCGGCATGCATGTCGGAGAGGCAGATCTTCATACCAATCATGTAACCATGTTTGTAGTAGATGCAGGTGACGATCACCTGTTAAGGTCCCATGGTTGAAGATGGGTCCAACAATCTGGGTTCCCCATATACCGCACCACACGTGTCGTACTGCGCGGGCGATGTGGAGGTTTTCCAGAGACCAGTAATATACTTTGTGCACGTTCACAATGCCACCCCGTATAAACAATGACTAATCTGTCACACAGAATGTCACAAAGGAATGACGGATTTTCCTCTAAGGTGTTGAGCATGGAATTACAATAAAAAAATCGTCGTGTGGGGTCACCCAGCATCAATGCTTACACCTGTGTTGGATATGGTATGGATGCTCATCAAGTGCACATAACAAATGCCAGACATGCTGACCACATGTGTCGCTTATTTTCGCCGAGCTCAATTGTTGAATTAAAAAGGGGAATCCCAGCACCTCCTCCGGTGTCACTCGAACATTACACCTTGCCTGTCTACTTGTTTTTGGTCGTTGTGAAACAGAGCCGGTCTCTCTCACATAAGGTGCAATGCGTTAGTTATAGTTTCATGTGTTGGATGTAGATCCTTAGGGAAACCTTCTGAATAAACACTCGCAGACTCTCTGGCATTCCTTTGATATTCACCATAAATAAGTATCATTTCCGCTTATTGCATTCATGCGTAGCTTGCCATCACGATCTCAGCTCTGGCTATCATGTCCACTGCTAGATGGCTCGTGTTTTATCCCGAACGTGTGGCGCTGCGGTACTATTGTAATTTGCATAATCCCAGTTTTCATGCCTACTATATCTCGGCTGGTCGTTTTAATTCCGCTGTCTTTAGTGAGTCTTTAGCGCTTCTAGTCTTTAGTGAGTATACTTTATTTTTTGGTTGTCGATTCTACCTACTTTGACGTTTGAAGGTTGTTCGACCCATAAAAGTGTTAAACAACACTTTGAGCAGTATCTCTAGTAGATTCCGTCATTTGACATCTTCATTTTTTATAGTAGACCGTTTTCTGATATAATAAATTGATATTTATTTCTTCAGTTTAATTTCAATATTTCATTCTTTGCTTTGTATACGAACCCTAAAAGTCAGCTAAAATTTTTTAATGAAATAACCCTCTTTCGTGATGCCCGAATTTGACGATTCCGGCTAAAGGTGGTTTCGCCGTAAAAAGGGCATTGCACCCCGATTTTTATCTCGAATTACGTTATTTAATCTTTTAACTGATCCCTCATTGAAAGACAAAATCATGCGAAAAAATCTCAAACTTTGAAATTTAATAACTCTGTCGATTTTTGTAGTACATATGTCAAACTTGTTGTGTTATATCTGTTATGATATGTGTAAACTTTTACTAAATATATATATAGGGACTGGGGGACCGTATAAAAATTTAGAATTCGTAATTTTTATAAAATTGATTTTTTACTTTAAATAATGCCACAGCATGAATATTTATCTAATTTGAAACGTTTTTGTAATTGGAACTATATGTCTACGACCAACGGTTGAGAAATTAAAGGTCGGCGGTAGATAACATATTGCACCCTGTATAATATTGCAAATGCAACCTTAATATAATTTTATACATTCTGTCGTAAATATACCATATTTTGACAGAATATGTTGTTCTTTTTTTAATTAATTACTTTCATTATCTTTTTTTAAAAAATGGTATTATTTAGCTTAAAACGTTATATAATTTTTGAATTGTCAGTAAAAAAAGTTAACGTAAAAGGAATGATTTTAAAGTTTAAGCTGCATATTAATGTATTTCTCAGACAATATCATGTGTAAAGTTTCGAACACCGAACGCCGAGAAGCATTTAAATAATCAATTTATAATGGATATATTTTATTCTTTCGCATTCATATCAGTTTTAATTGCATGTTTTTGACACAGAGTACTTTGATATTTAAGTCCTAATGCGTATATATAAATCGAGAATTATTGTATGATGGAATGCAATTTTTAAGCAAATGTCCATTTTTGCATCTAATCGTTAGTGAGTAATAATATGACGTTTTGAACTTCTGCTTACGTTAATTTTACATACACTGCGTAACATATAACAATTCGTTTTAATAATGGATGACATGTAAATAATCATAAAACATGATTTTTTAAAAAAGACATGATAAAAATGTTGACCTTGTAATCAATTTTTCATTTCTTTTCCTTTATATATATATGTATCCTTCATGGTTTTGTTTTCATGAAAAATCGTTTAAGGGTCTCAGGACTCTTAAAGCTTCAAAATTTTCGAAATTTAAATTTAATTATATGTTAAACTCCTATCTTTCATGTGCATTTTGATATGATTGTTTCCTTGAAATACCCATTAGAACAGAAGTTATGGTTGATAGAATTACACTTGCTCAATAGATGAAGCGGTGTTTCAAAAACTTTGAAGTTAGTTTTATCAAAATGACATTTTTGAGCATAACGCGCGTGATATTTCATTTTTTTTTTCAATATTTTTTCTTGAAATTTTCAAAATGTATGTTTCATGTTAGTCTGTATAAGCGGGACATAAAATCTCTTTTTTATCGTTCAAAAAAATATATTTAGGTGATTACATAGTTGAAATTTCCAAAATTTTGTATTATCTAAACGTAATATTGTATTTTAGTTTCAAAATTTATTTTGTAATCCTGCGCGTAAGCTGTGATATCGATTTTCTGCTCGAGAAATGTCTTCCACTTTGAATCCCCTATAAATATTAATACTGCATCCTCTAATTTGTGAATAACATGAAATGACAGAACATACTTATATCTTTCATTGTTCTTAATTTGTGATTTATAATCCTATATGTTTTAAGATATCAAATGTTGAAAATGCTCTTTTTATAATTTTTTTACAATTTTAAGAGTCCTGAGACCCCTTAAAATACTTATAAACATGTACGACGAATAACTGAACAACGAATATTTTCATTATAGGTCTGTATCCATGAATATAGAGTCTTGTTAAATAATTCAAAATAATTGCTTTCTTTTCCGTAACAGAATTGTAAATTATTACAAGTAATGTATGACTAATGAACAATTTCATTTTACAGTGAGGTAAGGCAAAAAAAAAATATATATATATTTATTTACCTACAGCAATCTAATTGCTGCATGTAGTGTTAACATACTGTGCAGTTACAATTAGGGCCAGTATTATTTGCCATAAAGTCATCACAAGAACTTTTTAAATTTTATGTGTCTGTACCTTAAAATTATGACACAGATCGCAAAAGCAATATAAATATCATATACATTTCTAAATATACCATAATCATATCCCCGAATTCGATAATAATAAGCTCATAAATGTTACGCTTCTTCATAACATTAACTTTAGCCATTTCTTTAATGAAATACATTTATCAATATGTTTGAAAATTTAAGAAAATGAAAACGCGCAAATTTTGCGTTAAATATCAATATTGTTTCTGTAGTTTAATCTAATTATTGTTCAAAAATAATTTCAATACTGTGCATTTTTATGCACACTGAGAAGTCATAGAAAATGCTTTTTACTTTAATCTTAAATAAACATTTTTTTTTTTTTTTTTTTTTTACATTGTTTCGTAAAAAGAAATATTCAGTTAATTGGAAAAGCGAATAAAAAATAAATCTTCGATCCGTTTAAAGAAATAAATCCTCGTTAAAGTATATATCTATTAAAAAGCTCCATAAATAAATAAATTGATTTTTATACTACCGATCTATTACAGAGGAAAGAGAAAATACAATCAATGATTTTTCAGAAATACAAAAATGTCTTGGAACCTATTTATTTTCTTAGAAGAGAACTAGTGCTATTCTAGTCTTTTACGACTGCCAATAACACTCAAAACTTTTTATATGAAGTATCAATCGTCTTTTATGATCTGCACACCTACATATCGATTTACGCAGAAGAAAATGACACAGACATATCGGAAGCTATATAAAGATAAAGAATAGCAATTAAAGTCGGTATCATGATTCATTTTCGATCTCCAATACGTTTCTGCTATTGTACTTTTCGAAGAATGAATTTTAACTAAGGCTTATATATTATTTACTTACTTTATTTACATTTGAGTTTTATATATGCATATATTTTGCATGAAAGGTACTTTGATGCAAAAGTAATGCCCCAAAGTCGAAAGTTTATATCAACTGTTAAATTGAACCTTTACTAAAATGATTTTGTTGAACTTCTTGACTAATTGTATCGTAAAAATTCTGTGATTAAATAATTTAAACGGTACAGTTAGAAGATTTTGTTGGGAGCAATTATAAATTGCATGTACTTAGGTAAAAGTAAAGCTCGTATCTAATTTGTTAATGTAGATACATATACCTAATAATAAAACATAACAAGTTGCCCAAAACTGCTAAACAATTATTTACGTGACATTTTTAAGAATGAAATTAACACAAAATACATATTTCATTCAGTTTTTACACCATCATAGGTTTAAATGTTTACCGACCTGAATACCGATATTCTTTAACAAAAATATTAGCTATGTATAATTGTATATCTCTCTCATTAAACAGGATTAAAATTACTATTGAGTTATTCAAAATACGAAAACATTTATACCTATGGTCGTATGTAAAGAGAACTGGGTGTTCCTTCTTTATAATATTAAATGTCTTAAATGCTAACATTATTGCAGCTGAGTAATTTTTTACTTGCGAAAAGTATTCAGATATAAAATAATCTAGGTGCTAAAGGGTTATCCGTTTCATTTAGGTAAAAATAAACGTGATATTAGTAAATTAAATAGTATGATATTTAATAAATTATTTTTTTCAAAGGGAAATGCTACATTAAGAAGAAAGCTTTCATCATAAAATATAACAGAGTGTCATGATATAGTGAGTGATATAATATCTTGTAAAAATAATTTTTTTGTGGAAACATTATCTTGATGCGAGTATTGTGCATAGAAAAATTCACATGATCTAAATATATAAGCTGATTTCGAAGACTTCTTTAACGAGATGACTATGGCCTATGCTGCATTACCCCGTCACAGAACATTATGTAAGATAACTGGTTAAAACTTTCATTACTGGTAGTAATGAGATGGGAGGTTAAAACAGTAAAGAGATCCAAAGAAATGCTTGAAAAAATAATCTCATATGAAAAATAAAAAATCTAAGAATGAAGTTAAAGTACAGCTTTACAATAGGACACATTTTTGCAATTTACAAATTATATATATATATATATATATATATATATATATATATATATATATATATATATATATATGAGCACGTGAATTTCAAAAACCACCTTAAACAAAATTAAAAAAATCGACATTCTTTTCAATCTATTCTATTGGTGAACCTCCTTCTAAAAAGTACTACAATCTGCAGAAAAAAAAAAAAACAAATTTTATCGAGTATTTCTGGCATTGTAAAATTTTGGTTTACTATGAAAATCAACGCAGCCAGAGTTTTTTGCGATTTCGTAAAATTAGATTTTCTGAATAAAGCGAGTTTTGAAACTCACGTTCCCATATATTTTTAATAATTTATAAAGTTTTTGTTTTGAAAGTTTTGAGATTTTTTTTTATATAAATAAGAATAAATAAAACAATTACAGTGATGTGAAAAATAACAGGAGATTGAGGAAATTAGGAAAAATAAAGTGGTTCCATACTGCAGAGTTCTGTACGATCAAAAATTAGTCTACTTAAATGTAGGCTGGATACATAATGAACAAGATCTTTGTAACAAAAGGAGCTGAATAGGTCCCATCCTAGAATCAAATGTTTGTCTCAGGGGGAACGCCAGTACAATAATGACAGGTATCGGTCTGAGCTTGATCAAGCTGTTTAACCCTTATTGTCCTAGCGGTACCGTTTGGTACCAGCAATCACTACTTTGAAAATACCACTTTCCTGCTTAAAAAAACATTTTATTATGATTTTCTGCTAATAGATAGTGCCTATAGACTGCTTAAAGAAGTAAAATAATCAGTCAAATAAAACCTATAACTGCACATTCTTTGTTGTTAGTTTTAAGAAAGTTTTGCGTGTTGAAGACAGATGAAAAAAATGGCTGATTGGAAAAAGTGACCACATTTTATGGAAATTTAAAATTTATAAATGAGTTATTTAAATATGAATTATTATTTATGTGATTATTATTATGAATGTCCTTCCTATAGGCCACGTTTAAAAAAATCTCTGATATTATATAAGGAAATTTTCGATTTGAAATATTGCGGTACCATATGGTACCGCTAGGATTTTATGATAGCTATTTATAAATATGGTTGAATCTATGTGTTTGTTCTTTTCAATGACATTCTATGACTTTAATTATAAATAATATTTTTTTCTGTTTTGTGGGGACCATCTTTTAAAATCAGTTAAGACCGCATGATTAAAAATAAATGTTGCGTTGAATTTTTCCAAGCTGCTGATGATAGAAACAATTTTCCAATAACAAAAAGTATTCAAATCATTTAGAAATTTTAGATACGGTTTTAATTATTAAAAGGCCTATATGCATATTAAAATAATAAATTTAATTTTTATACTCTGACAATTATAAAAGCAAACATTTTATTCTTCTACGAATAAAACTAACCGATTTATGATGCTTTAAAATTTATGAAATTTCGGAGTTTTCCAGCAATAAAAGGAAGAAAGAGAGAGGAAGCCGAATTTTTAGTGCCGGAGAGCGCCAACATTTCGAAATTTTAAAGCATAATAACCCAGTGAGTTTTGGTCACAGAAGAATGGCATTTTTAATGTTTTATTTGTCACAGTATACATAAATTATTTTTTAAATGTAACTTATAGGACCACAGTGACTGTAGAAAAATTAATTTTCGTATTTTATTATATATAAAGGCCCTCACAAAACCAAATATCTTATCTAAAATCCGTACTTGATTTACATAATTCTTGCAAATTTATTCCTATCATCAGCAGTTTAGGATGTACTCAACATAACATTTATTTTGAGTCTTCCTGTATAGTAGATACTGTTTATTTGCCGGAAATTCTTTTCATTCTTAATTTTAATGTTATTAACGTGATCTTCATGTATTGAAACTTAGATTTCAATTTTAGCGTCATTTTATGCATATAAATATTTTTTTCTAGACATTTAACACTTGAGGAAGCACTTTGTCAGCTATTTGACAAAGTAGATTCTGATATTGATATATAAATGGGATTCACAATATACTTGAGTTCTATGCGATTTTTTGATATTTTTTCCAGCGTGTCTGATGAGTTAGGATTTGACAAAATGAACCATTTAGTACAAACTACTTCACAAAAGCGTCATTGTGCTGCTGCGTATTGCACAAGCCGCGTGCGTGCAGAATGTACAAAATGCAATGCAGGACTATGTGTTGGTTGTTTTCTAAATATATAATTTAATTTCAATTTTTAATAAGAATAGTTTTATGGAGAAATAAAAATATAATCTGTTCTTAATAAAAATATTTTTGGTACTGTAAAAAATAAAATAAAATAAAAATGTAATAATAATAATTGTGACTTTCAAAAATGGTATTGCAAAAGCCTAGCGGTACCGTATGGTACCAGCACTTTCTGACTAAAATAATTTTACGTTTTATTTAAAAAAAAAAAAAAAAAAAAAAAAAAAAAAAAAAAAAAAAAAAACGTTTAGCGCTATCCCAAGATAAGCAAGGAACATACACTAAAAGTAAAATAAAGTTTTGGGGAAAATTTAATTCAAGCTTTGCCGGGTTAATGGCGCTGAACATAGCCCAACACGGAGTCTAAGGCTGTTTCACGATATGTATGCGGTGGTATTAACATTAATAAAAATAATAAAAATGATGGGCGAAATTTTAAGACACTGCGAAAGGCCGAAATGAGCAAAATATTTCCTATAAAGTTAGTCTTTAGCTTTGATATAAAAGTTTCTTTCAAGGAAGTAATAAAAAATTAGTTTAATTACACAGGTTGGGAAATAATAATTTATGAGTTTGAATTTTAAGCCAAAAATCCAAACCTTATGAAACGTCTTTTCAATTTCAAAGAAGACTGCGGCAGTAAATTTGTTAGAAATTTTTCAAGTAGCAGTCGATTCCAGCTGTCAGTTCAATTGGTGAGGAGCAGAAACCCCTCTCCTCATTTAGCAATATATCAGCAAATACAAGGATGCCTTATATTAAAAGGGACGTTTTGGGGGAAATTTTCTAATTTCTCTTATACATTTAATTTAAAAGAGCATTTTTTACCATTCCAAACCATTTTCAATTTTATTCCTACAATTAAAAAAGAGCAGTTATGGTTACTTTAATACACAGAAAGTACCGATCAAATACGGGAAATGAGCGTAGGAATGCCTGGATAGATGTATACAATGTTTCTATGCATGGTGTCCTTACATGGTTTTACATATAAATGCTAGTAAACCTTAATTGACACTTCTAGATTATTTTTATAGAAAAGAAGCAATTTATTTTAGAAATCTTAAAATGTGATTTCTGGAAAATCAGTGTTACCCTTATTCCCATGTTCGATATACTCTATTACATAAAATGTTTTTTAAACATATTTTAGTGAAGTTTTGTCGATATGCTTTACATTTTACTCACTGTGTCCTGAACTAGAATCTAAGCTCTATGTGCTAAAGTAATTATTTTATATGTATCCGATTATTAAAAAGCGGTAGTTTTGTTATAAAAACTATGATTTTTTTAGAAATATTTTTCTTCATGTCCTCATGTCCGCAAACATGAAAAGTTTTCATTATCAGACAATTTCAAATATTCCATAACTGTTTTATAAAAATAAATGACCTACAATTTTACATTATATAGTGATATGTGAGATGAAATTATATGGCATAAATTGTATATTACAAAACTATGATTTATTATATTTTTATATGTAATTTGACGTAGAATTTTTGTGTGCATTCAATGTCATAACGAATGTTAACAAATTCAAAGAGTAGTGATAGTAAAAAAAAAAAAAAAAAAAAAAAAAAAAAAACAGTACTTATTATTGGTATTTAAGATGAAGTATTAATCACGTTTTGAAATAATTATTCTATGTTTTCAATATAATATACATTTTATTGCTTTAAATTCAGCAACAGATGTAGATAGAAATGTACGGAGCATAGGATATATCATATAGATTTTTCAAATGAAAATATGTGTACTTGGATGTCTGTTGTTATTACAACTGCTGAAGTTTCTAGATGTCAGTCTGTTTCAGCTAATTAGCTATTAATATATGACTATCTATCATTTATGACGCTTAATTCATGCATTCTAAAGAATTTTAGAAATGTTTCTTGATATGGGAGAAACGTTTATTAATTTTCAATGTAATTTTTGAAAAGTATTGAGATTCTAGACTTCTCCCATACACCACCGCCCTTGATATTCAGAAAGAACATAACGGTAACCCAAATAATATCTCACACTATGAAGTGTATTAAAATTAAGATCATTTTATTTAATTCCAGCAATTTGCTAAGACGTCATAAATAGTATTCATCATAGAAACTCTTGGAGAAATTTATCATGAGTACAATTAAAAATATTTCAAACTTTATATACATTTATTTAATTTAAATACAATTAATCGATTTTTTAAAAATTTCAGTCTTGTAAAAGGATACCCTACAGAGAGGTGAAACAAAATTTCTGTTAAAATTGCTGACGGAATCGCAGAATTTTTTGTCATTTTTAAAATAAAATTGTAATTTAACTTCATCTTTTATTATTGGTAGAAGCGTTTCTTCATTCTGCGTTTAGAGTAGCTTGTGCCATAAAAGAGGTTCATTAAAGTGGCATCAAAAGTAAACATTATGGCCATACTAACTATGAATTAAATATTACTGTTTTTGATGTACCTACGAATTAAAAGTTTATAAACATATGTTAAAGTATGTTATAGTATTGATTAATATTTTACCTACTGTAAGGTAGATGAAAAACGGATATTAGTCGATTAACGGAAATATCCTGGCATAACTGCTGCTAGGAAATTTTTGTGAATTGAAGAAAGTATTTACAATAGTGTACTACAAAAGCATGGTTAATTTTCTTTTGGCAGTAACCACGTAATGGCTTTTAAATTTCGCTACGGGGAAATTAAATATCACAGATAAGCAAGATGGTATTGATATCTAATACGTAGACTACATAAAATTATTCAAAATGTGTTAAATAAACTCGTCAATAACAGTGATTTCTTTAAAAGTCTAAATGGAAATTTTCAATCTTATTTGTTTGATTAAAAAAATCATCTCCTCGGTAAATATTGCATGCGTTATGTGGTATTTCGTTGGTCTATAAAAATTGCAGTTATTAAATAAAAAGTAAAGCTTAGATGTTTTGGTGTTATTACTAAGAAATAACCGTACCCATTCTTACTAGTGAACCTAAATGAGATGGGGGATTACCGAATTCTCGTAGTTTTATACTTCAGAAATACGTAAAAGTCTACTTAGCCTGAATTCGGAACGTGCTGTTTTGATCCCACGAATACAGACATGGAGCTTCTTTCAATTATTTCTAAAATCTTAACTATTTCGTTTAGTGGATCTTTTATAAGTTACTAAATAATTTTTATAATTAACATAAATTGTAATTACTTAAACAAGTTGTTATATCTTGAAAATTATTCGTATTTAAAATTTTAAATTGTTATCGTTATAAAACTGTTTGCATTAAATAATTACCACAAAAGGACTAGATTATTTACATAAAATGTTTCTATCTCTTCTAACAACATTCTAAATATTCTTTTATTTTATTTTTGTTTAAGATTTACAGCTTTCAAGAAAATTAAGTTATTCCAAATTATGTTTGATTAATTTCGTTACAAAGGACAAAAGTAATTTTATTTAAGTTCAATGCATGTGACCTTCTTTCAAGATTTCGTTTTCAATAATTTATTTATTATGAATATTAGAACTTTTATATTTTTCAAACAGAAATCTTGAACAAGTACCAGTGAGACGCTTAGTATTTTTCCCAAACAAGATTATTGTCGACTGCACGCATATTTAATATATCTCCTCCTTGTTCTTTTTGAGAATATCAAAACATATCCTAGTTCATTACTTTTTCATTCCCCAAACTTTGCGCAATATGAAATATTAATTTCCAATTTGATTAAAGATTGATTTAAAGTTTTAAAACAGTTTTCACGAATTTTTCAAAATTGATTTAACTTATAATTAATAACTTATAAATTATTTAATATATAAACGTTCTATATTATAATTATTAATGTACTGCCGACCAGGCCCCTGCTTGTTTATCATTATGCCTAGCATTACGGGTTGTGTACCTGACCAAAAGCTGAAATTCGCCTGTTTGCATTATGGCGGAGATCTACCTGACTAGCAGATCGTCCACTATGGTTGCAGCGCTATTTATTTACGCGCTACAAGCCTCCTACACATCCGGTCAGCATTCATACTGAAACTTGCTCTTATTCTTATTGTTTACATCAATGAGACATGTTTAAGAAAGTTGAAAACTATAAAAAATATTAAATGAAATAAATGTTTAGAAATAACAGTATTAGGTATTTAAACACTAAACGAAAGGAAGCTATGTAAATACATTTTAAATTGTTGAATTAATTGCCCAAAAGGAGGAAATGGAAAAAGCTGTAAGTACCAGAAGTATTTTATTTTTCGCCCCCTTGAAAAATTCCTCTTTTGGATTTTCAGCGTTTTCCATTTTTAGTCCTCAATTTACGAACGTTGCTTAATAGTAATATAAAATATGGTTTCTAATATACGCTAGGATATGTTAACATCTTTGTGTCGTTGCTAATTATTACATGTATTGGCTCAACCCTGAATCAGTACTCATCGTACTCATCACATTTAAAAGAATGAGCTAGCCTGTATTTAAATACTTTTTTACAGTTTCTTTAAAAAAATAATTTTGTATTTAACTTGTTGTAAAAGACATATAAAAGAAACCATTTTGTATTTAACATGTTGTAAAAGAAATATAAAAGAATTCCGCCATGAAACATTACAATTTATTAACTTAAAAAAATATTACTATTATAATACAATTAATTGTAATTTATTACATTATAATTGTAATTTTAATCAAGTTGATATTAAAAGCTATTTCGATAGGAAAATTCTAAATCTAGTAAATTACTTTAAAACAGCATTAAAAGAATATTTCATTTATATTAATTTATTATGTAATTTGGGTTTCTAAGTATGTAATTTCAGAAGTGGATTATCGGTTGTTAATTTATTTTTTAAATTTCATTCTGAAATTAAAAAAAATATATATATTATTAGTAAAACAAAAGCAATTTCAGTGTACCTAATTAGAATAATAAATGTCAAAAATGCTATTTGTTTATTAAATACTAGTAGAATCTGCTTTCTGAGACTTTTGAACTTGACTCTCTTTTATGTCACCAAATTTTAATTTCCACCAATGTTGTTTTCAAATGCTTAATGACATATTGTTAAAATGCATTTTCTCTTGCTTTATGGCTACAGAAATGAGATATACTTTCCAAATTTCTACTAAAATTATTTATTACATTTACCTTGATTTTAGAAGCATAATAAATGCGATTACTGAAACATGATTGTTGTTGGATGTCCTGTTGTTTCTATATTTGTGAAATTCAGACATTTAGATGACAGGGAACACTTTATTATATTCATGTATAATATTGATTTGTAAAGATGAAAGAGTACTGTGTAAGTAAATGAATTATAATCAGTAATAATATAATTGATTTATAATATAATCCAATAACAGAAAAATGCATATTGTACAACATTTATTCATTTCTTTGTACGTAGCTATATAAATTGTAATGATTATTTTTCTGTATAAAATGGCTTGAATTTTAGAATGGAAATCCATTTATAAAAAATGAATACATAAATCAAGAGTTCAAAAATGACAAAAATTAAGAAAATTATTTATCACACAATAAATCCTATGAAATATTTTAAAGTAAAAATAAATAGGCTCTAATAAAAATATTTTTGATTTACACACTGATTTTTTTTTCAATTAGATAAACTGTGTATTAAGTCAGTTAAATGACGAATTCTTAACTGAACTAATCTAGCACCACAGTTTAAATAGTAACAGGACCACTCACAATTTGAAGAAATAATAAAGAAAAAATATTTTTAAAATAATATTTATACATTTTTATTATTTATAACAATGTGCAATAAAAAAGTACTCATTTTACTAATAATACTATAATTCAACAGAAATCAAACAAATGAAAAAAGTTCTACTTTATTAAAAAAAAAAAAAGCCAAAACATTTTCATATAATCATTTGTTTATGAAGATTTAAAAATATGTAAATTTGAAAAAATCACTCATAGTTGTGAATTATTAAATGATTTCAAGTTTCTATAAAATATAAATATAAAAGAGCATATAAAAAAAGCACACACTTCATTTAAGCTGTATAATATAATTTAGCATTTTATCCACTTTGCGGTTATTTATTTACGTAATGAAATAAATGGATATAGCTTATGTGTGATAATATAATGTATTATTAATGGAAATTTTATTTCTTAAATATGTTTCAATACTAACATTTTTATGAATAAATCTATCTAGCATTAAATTTCTCCAAGACTTCAAAAATGCAATGCAAATCCTTTTCTCATTTGCTCCTTTGAACGTGATTTCTCCCACTTCAAAGAAACATTTTTCAAAAGTGCATTCAAGTTTTTACTTTTTCCTTTGAAGTTTTTTAAAGATTTTTCAAACTCATTGAAAAATATTAAAGCTGGATTTTTGATTTACAGATGATTGATGTTTATAGAATTATTCAACTCGTATGTCAAACGAAGTTCCATTTCTTTGGCACTGTGTTTTTGTTCTTTTGTTGTACGCTTCGAAAAATTTGACAGTTTCTCATTTCAAATATCTGCAATATTTTAAAAAAATATATACTTTTTTAAATGTTAATTTTTTGAACAATGCATAATATTGTTTTACAAAAACTAAAATATTTATCATTCAGATAATTCCTAAATCATTAATACTTTACATTTTTTATTAATATCATTAATAATTTAACATTATTATATAAACTGTTTTCAGAGTATTTAAATTTTATTTCACTATTCCAATTATGCTTATATGATTGTAGTAGAATATGGTGCGCATTTCATTTATCACTCATTTACAGGGAAACATAAAAGATTTTGGATGCAATACTGTATCTGAAGTGTTTTCTAATAGGGATGATTGCTGAATGTTCTTTCTAATGAACTAAATGTAAGCATACACCTGAAATGCAACTGAATAGAATTGAAATTCTATAGACCATTTATTGTACTACACAAAAGAATTCGTAAGCATTACTAAAAAAGAGCAAGAATTGCTTAATGTTTTTTTAAGCCTTAAATTATGCTTTTTCGAGCTCAGCTACATTTGATACATTAAAAGAAGTTCTTTTAGCGTATAAAAAATCATATGCAGTGTTATTCAAATAACCGGATACATTGTCGCCTGTAAATAGTAATTCTTGGAAGTGTGATTTTAGAAGTTTTAATCATACTTTTACAAGAAATATATCAGCTAATATGTGACGTTGATAAAAGCATGTATGTAATATACAAGGCTATACAAATAATTCAAGCACGTTTCTGTCAATTGGTAGAAACTGCAGAAGGAGAATATCAAGATTGTTATTCGTCTTTTCTCAATAAATTAAACTTTAGCATACTATGTAGAATCTGTACAAATCTATGTACCATATTCTGATCTGAGCATAACAACTGGAGTGCATTTTTGACCATAGGCAGTAACTGTTGAAATCTGGTTTTAAAATGTGTTATGCGTTTCTAAAACGTTTACTCAGGTATTTGCCTTACCTTATTAAATTATGAAGATTTGATTAAAGTATTATGGATGTGTTGGAAAGTGTTTCATAATATATGATTGACGCATAACTTATAATTGTTGTTTTTAAATATACTTTGAAAGAAAATATAACATTCTGTTAAATAGCTATTTTCGTTTTTACTGGACATTTTGGTGATTAAAATGTATTGAGTTTTGTCTGAGAGTACATATGGTTCCAGAAATTCAGAACAAAATTTGTTTATTTTTGGAATTTATTTTCAGTAATCTCATTATATTATAACTTATATTTTTTACTTGCATCCACGTACTCTTTTCTGTTATAAAACAAAGTTAAAACTCACACAATGCATAATGCATTTCCCAATACAACACTCATTTACCACCGAACAAAACTTCGTTTATCTGCTACAGTTTATTCATTTTTACACAAAAGGAGTGTTTCTATTATACACTTGCTTCCTTTTGTATGGACAGGGGACTTTTTAAAATATTTTTCTTTAAACGGAAATGATAAATCGAAAGATGTTTATGAAGGATATTGATCGAAAACACTTCTTTATTGAATACATAAAATTAAAGAGGATATTTATAAATATGCAGATTAACCATTGCTTATTTTTGTGGGGTTTTTTTCTATATGTTTATCTAGTATATATATGCATGAAAATAATTTTTCCTACTCATTTTAAATAAAGGTAAACATGTCTTTGGTGATATAATATTTTTATTTTTGTGTGTGTGTTGCAAAAGTGAAAACATATTTTTAGCTTTAATATAAGTTTACGATTTCTGAAGATACCTTACTGAATACAGAAGTTTACTATAATATGCTTGTAGTAGAATATGGTGTGCATTTCAATTATCGCTCATTTACGGTGTAGTAATACTTAAATTAATGAAATATAATTTACTAATTGACTTATTTTTATTGAAAATAATATTTTATCAGCATTTCAAAAATTTTTTAGAAAACATGCGTTTACCCAGACCTTTCTTCCTACCTATATTCAATCAAACTGTGAGCTAAGAATAAAATACTTTTTTTATTCCTTAGAGGAACTTAACTTTTGGTGTCTCATTTTATTTAATATCTTCAAAATGTAAAAGATAATGACTGTCATCCCTAAATAAGCTTCACATCAGTTATGTCAATAAAAAAAAGACAAAAATCATTTACCGAACTGTTTATTTATTCATCAAACACAAATAGAATTTCCTTTTTTTATTCCTTTAAAAATGGAATTAACAAGTTATGAAAATATAATTTTCCCAACATCATTTTAAAATAATCTTGAATAATGTTCTTTTTTGAACAATAATTATTCATACGATCATAAAATTTTCTTTTACTGGTACCTATAATATTATACAGAAAATATATACAAAAATACTTATCATTTCCGGACTCCACTCCTTGTCCTTGCAGAGAGGCAGAGCACTTTTTTTTAGATATTATGCCACACTTTTTTTTTGTTATTGTTTTGAAAGCAAGATTTGGTTATAATTGGAAATTTATCTTAAAATCCACCGTAATATGACCATAACTCATTCTTATACTTGTTCGGAACCCTCTGTTAAACTAGCTACTATACATACGATTTGCATGCCATAGCTTCCAGTATCCTAGTGGATATCATATGACATTCTGTCACTTCATACATAAAAATGTATATGCAGCTCAACTACCTTCCACGGCATGTTGAGGAACTACCCACGTATATACCATTAGACTCGAAACCAGCAACGACTTCTGACCAAAAACATTCGAATTGGAAAAAAAAAAAAAAAAAAAAAAAAAAAAAAAAAAAGTGGACTTCTGATTGACTGTCACCTGGCCAGGACGCCAACCGTGAGGTTTGTGGACCATATGTCCTGGCAGGGAAAACCCCTCAACCAACCAGCTTCTCCTTTCCAAGGAGACGGGCAAACCAACGGCATTAGATTTAACTAAATAAAAATAAACAAAATAGCATAATCCTAATATGCTGAAAAAGCGACTCGCCTTGACAAAAAAAAAAAAAAAAAAACAAGCAAGAAACTTATTGCAACTAATTGAAACACCGAGAATGTTTAAAGTTAACCTACAACTTCACAGAAAACGTCTTTAGTAAACAGCATCGAGGGTTTAAGCTAACCCACAACAACTAACGAATAATAAAAGTAAATTGTTCAAATGTTCATAATATGAAATGTTCAGAAGTTCAATAATTTGAGACACAGTTGCTGTAAACCTTGACTGCAACGTAAAAACTTTTTTTCCCTTTTTTTTCCTTTTTTTTTTTTTTTTTTTTTTACAGTTCAACATGAGCAAATGGCAAATAGCAATCATAAGCAATGATAGTAGAACTGTTCGAATGGAGGCATCAAATAACCGCTATAAACAAAATTAGAAAAACTGATCAATTGTCCACCCAGCAATGTTAGTAGCAGTAACATCTTATCTGTCAGGTAATACTCAGATTAAAGACAGTTTAGGATAATGTTCAGAACAGTTCAAGTTCATAAAGCACTATTGTGGTCACAGCAACAAAAAGGTACTTTATCATACGACAGTTTACACGTTAAAGATTGAATTATAGATAACAAGACGGTTCACATGAATTCATATGCAATACCAGGTTATGCAACATATCGTTGTTCTGTGGGTACTTGAAAAATAGAATTAAGTCACAATCCTAGTGATGTAGACGCAATTTCACCCTTGATCAATGTGCAGGCAATGAAAAATACATTGACTAAGTAAGAACCTAAAATGTGTAAGCATCAACTGCTGATTATCTGTGGATAAACTGAAGGAGAACACTTGGACTAAACAAAGTCCACAAGTTAACCCCTTCGGGACGGGAGCCTTTTACGAAATTCTTAATCTTTTCTCACCGTTTTTTAAAAACAGAAATTTATGTCTTCTTGAATCGAGAAAATGCACTGATTAAATAAGGCAAATTTTACAGTAAAATTTTACTGGTGAGGAAAAACAAGGATTTTGAGCGCTTCATGCGGCACGTATACGTGTCGCTCGTCCCCAAGGGGTTAAAGAAGTGCTCTAGGTGTAAACACAAAACATTAAAAGTCTGAAGATGAGCAGTAGAAGTACACCTTAACTAAACAATGTCTCAAATTAAAGTAAAACTCTAAGCAGGTACTGATGAGATGAGTTCGAGGGAAGTCCAGGGGTCAAGAATTCTTGAAGTACCACAATGAATAGTAGTAGCAAGTAACTAAGTTATACTTAAGAAATAATCAGATCCTATACTGATAAATGCAGACGAATTAATCTGATGTATCATAACGTCAAACAGTATATAATTAATACTATCGATGAAATGCTTGAATATTTAACTGTATAATAAAAATTAAACTGTAATCAAATGCAGAGCTTCCTATTGTTACTAACAACCGATAAGAATATTTATAATATGCCTGCTAACCACCAGGCAATTCACCTGTTATGTTAAAAGAATAGTCCTGATCTATTCTACAGATAAAATGATAGTTCCATATATCGAAAGCTTATTAAAAGTATAGTCCCGATCTATACTACCATAACAAATCTTCATATGCCAAACTATACCGAAACTTTATAAGGAAGATAACTCAAAGGCTCAAAATAAGTATCAAATACAATAACTCTTATTAAAATGTCAGTTCAAATATCAAATTAATTTTTAAAAAAATGTCCTGATCTATTCTTTAGTGCAGTACTTTGTAATCAAAATGATAGTTCGTAATTATCATCAATTACTAAAAGATTAGTCCCAATTTAATCAACAGAGCACAAATAATCTAAACATATAAAAACCAAAAACTATGAAGATCAAAATTTATATTTGATAAATGAAAAATGATCGTTAAGTGTGTTATAAATATGGCACAGCTTTTTATAGTTATCTTGATTAAATAAGACTTTTTTAATATTTGCACTAATACTAATTGAATTGTCGAAATAAAAGAAATAATGAACTAAGGGGCATCTGCCAAATAAATAGTGTTTAACGTTGCCTAATTTTCCGCAATCACAATTAGGATGATTTCTTTTACCAATCTTGTGAAGAAATATCGGGAAACTCCCATGTGAAGTGATAAAATATTGAATTACTTGTTTTGCACAGACGTATTTGACATCAACCTTTTTTATAACATCATAGGTATCCCTATCTTTTGTTGAGTTTTTCCAATAGATTTGCCAATCAGCTAAAGATTTATCCCGACAGTATCTCTTAACTAGTGATATAGGGAATTTTTGTTTGTCAATTATATCAACTTGATTATCATTAATCGCACTCTTGGCAAGTTCATCAGCTCTTTCATTACCAGGGTTTCCAACATGTGCCCTCGTCCAACCAATTGTGATGCATTTCCCAGAATATTGGATCATATTATCAAAAATATCCTTAATAATTTCATTGATTGGAAAAGTTCTTTGTAAAACCATAAAAGATGCTCTGCTATCTGTGAAAATTACTGCATTGACAAAACTTGAATTAATAAACCAGTTAACTGCGTGTTTAATTGCAAGTAATTCAGCTTGATAGATTGAGTTTTTAATATGTAGATTTATTTTAAAATCATGGATGAATGAATTCTCGTAGTAGACCGTATATGCTGCACCGACACCATTACTCATTTTAGAACCATCTGTATAGATTATTGGAGTATTCCTCGTAAGGTACTTTGCGTCACTTTCATCAGTAAAGTTTAGGTTCTTTAGATCATTATAATATGGAAAGTTTTTTGTTGTAAGGTTCTTCATAATATTAGCTTGACAAAGAACATCATCTTCCACTGTTATCCGATCATCATTATTAATAATATTGTATTTAAGACTGCTGTATTTTAACTGTATATGAAGTGGAATTATTCCTGTAATTACACATAATGCATCTGTTCAAATAGATCTGTATGTCGAAACTATTGACATTAAGCCAATTCTTTGACATGAACTGAGCTTTCTTAAGGCATGTAACTTCAAGTCATTGAACCATATCTCTGACCCATAGGTAATTTGTTTTTCTATTATGTGCGTGTACCAAATTTTTCTGAAAACTGTACTGAGTCCTCTATCCCGTCTAGTCGTCTTTTTAATATTTGAGGTGTAATTTTTTATCTTCTCTCTTATATATTCTAAGTGTTTAATCCAGTTAAATCGGCCATCTAAGTGAAATCCCAGGTATAACAACGAATCTGCGTCTGGAATGGAGGTATTATCTATTTTGAAAATTGGATGTCTATTTTCTAGGTTAAATCTACCAAACATGATACTTTGGCATTTTTGCTTGCTAATGGTTAGTTCTAGTTCATGGCAGATATTACGAAACCGGGCTATTTTATTATTCATATTTTCTTCCAATTCGTTCCTGGTATCACCATACCCGATCACAACAAAGTCGTCAGCATAGGATAGCAAATCTTCAAAGATTATTTTAAAACTCTTAATCAGATAATCTGCTATTATTAGCCAGAGCAATGGGCCGATGCAGCTCCCCTGCGGACAACCTTTAAAAATGTTGAACCATCTAATACCATTAGAGAAACTGAAACCTACTTTACGATTAGATATATAATTTTTAAGTATTGCTTTCAAATAAATTTTTATAGGCAGATCATCAATAATTCTCGCTAGAATCTCCCAACTGACTGCATCGAATGCTGCCTGGATGTCAATAGATGTCATACTTACATATTTGAACTCTCTCAGTCTTCTTCTAATTAATGATTTCAATGCTTGCAGTGCAGAAACCGTACTATGGCCCTCACGAAAACCAAGCTGAGCTTCATCCCAGAATTCTTTATTTTCTAGGTCAGGAACAATTCTGATTTTTATGATACGCTCCAATATTTTTCCGATTATAGGGAGCAGAGTGATAGGACGATATGATCGTGCAGAGAAACCATCCTTATTCCGTTTCTTAAAAAAGATAACTAATCCTTTTTTCCACTGATATGGAAAGTGACCATACTGTAAACAGCTAGTGAACAATCTTCTGACATAGGTATTGCAAGATCTGCAAAAATTTTTGACAATCAGTGCATCTATCAAATCATGTCCAGGGGCCTTTCCGTTATGCTGCATGCTTAACGCATAATTCAATTCTCTGTTAGTAACTGGATGTGGAGAATCAAGACCATGAAATATTGTATCAGAGTTGAATTCATGTATGTTATCTGGTACAGAGTCGGTAGCAAAATGTTCTCTCATCAAATTATCAGCAACTTCATTAAAGGAGTCAAATGCAGCTGAACCATCCAATCTCGTGAAAATGAGATCGTTGTGCTTGAGATTTTTCCCTGAAATATAGTTATGGAGTCTACCAAATGCATCATTAGTTCTCTCACAATATTCCAACCAATTATTTCTCTTTATCAATTTTACGCTCTTTTTGTATTCATTTCTGTAGGTCTTGTATAATTCTAACAAAGACTCGTCTTCTGGCTTTCTTCTGTGACGTTTGTAACTCGCAGCAACTTTGTTGCGTTGGCTTCTCAAGTTTTCCGTAAACCATCTCACCACTGGTTTATAAGAAAGGGTTCCTTTTCTGAAACAGTCTGTAGAAATATCGTTAAGTTTTTCCATAGTGTCAAACACATGTCTATCCAAGTCGCTAGTATTTTCGACCTTACCCAAATCTTCCAGTAGTTCTTTTTCTATATATTTTATTTTCTTCTTGAATTTGGCAAAACTTTTATTTTTCGTTTTGAATCTAATATTATATCTTACTTCTGGAACATATTCTAAGGAAAATTTGATGTATCTGTGGTCACTAAAAGAAAATGTTGAGCTGTCGACAGACCAATTCATGATTTTGTCACATATATTGACTCCAGCCAAAGTAAGATCTGGTCTGCCCTTTGATGAGCCTTGTACAAATGAGTGTTCTGCATCAGGATCGTTGACAATGTTAAGATTCTTTTCGGATAAATGCTCCAATAGGATTTCAGATCTGTCATTTTGCCCTGTATATCCAAACTGGAGAAGACGAACATTCAAGTCACCAGCTATGAGAACGTTGTCAAAATGTTGAAAATGATTTCCAAGATCGGTAATGTCCTTGTCTATATTTCCGGAGGGAGGCGAATATTGCGAACAAATATAAATTACACTGTTAAAAACGTTTAAGGAGATTGTAACACTATCGCTAAGAACCAAGTTATTTATAACTGCATAATCCTTGTTAGTAATGAAAATAATGGCATTATTGTCAGTAGAATAGAAAGATGGCCAGTCAGAAGGAATCCCCTGAGCAACACCCTCTACGATATATGGATCCTGGCAAGCAATGATATTGATATTATTTGAGAGAACATAGTTAACTAATGCATCATTAGCATCTGAGCAGTGATGGAGATTAATTTGGAGAAAATTTATACCAAGATCTGAAATGGGAACACATTGTCCGCCCTTAGCTGCGTTTTGGGACCAAGCTGTCTCTATACTTGATAAACACCGGGCATAAGGTGCTGTCAGCTCTGTGCTCTGTGCTGTCTTCTGAAGCTTCAAAGTAACAGTTGGCACAGCTTTCCTTTGTAGATTTACAATCTTTTATGTTGTGCGAGCCAGCACACTTCGAACAGTGGATCTCCTCTTCACATCTATTTGCAAGATGACCAAATTTTTGGCATTTGTAACAACGAGTTATTGAAATAAATTCTACAACTCGATATCGTTCAAAATCTATACAGATTCGTTTTTTGTCCAGAAGAAGGTTCTTACTGTCAACGTCTACATCCAATAACCAATTCACTTTTCCCTGCTTAGTGGGTATCTTCCTTATTAATCTCACCTCGCGTCCTGGTTTTTTCAATAATTTTTCTAAAATCGTTTTAGTGGTAGGATCCAAAGTTGCTGTTTCCAATTTATCATTTAGTCCAGTATAAATATCTTCAACACCTCCCTCCTCGATCTGTGCTTCAACTTCCTTCTTTACATCCTCTTCTTCTATCTCCGGATCCACACTCAACAATAAAACACGCTCCCGTCTTCTCACCGGGACACTTATCTTAGCGACGTCCTTCACCTCTTCAGCATCTTTCATTATGTCTCTTACCGTTTCCAATTCCCTTCTATTTTTATATTTCATTATTACCTGTTTGTTTTTCGTTATCATAACATCTGCAGGCGCAGGAAGATCCTCTCTTGCTTTGCATATAGTTTTAACCTTCTCCTTCAGTCGTTTATATCATAAGTATCAACGTTTGGAGTGATAACTACTGCAAAATCTTCTTTTCTCTTCACTGGGGCAGTTTTAGGCTTGTCTCTCGTATCCTCCATAGAGCTTACCGAAGTTCTTGTGATCTTTTGAGCCATATCAGTCATCATCTCGCAATACTCAGCACGATCCTCCAGTCTTGCACGCATCACTTTGTTTTCAGTATGTATCTTTGTACACTTCTTAAGAATGAAATCCATTGCCTTTTTAATATTGGATACAAGGGGTGCCGTTACTTTATCCGATCTGGATCTTTTATATTCAAGAACATCATATATATTGGACGTCATACTTTGTATCAGGTCAGCGAATTCTTTTTCCTCACAATCTTTTATCCATTTTTCCGAGTCCTCCATAGTAAGACCTAACAAATACTATCACCCAACTAGACAAATCCACAAAACTATAACCTCTATCCAAAAATACTGCAAAATCAACTAGAAAATCAAAGTCAATGACCCACTACCGACAATAAACAAATACTCCGTCGAAACACAGGGACACGGTGACAATCAGAACAGCCTTTCACTATACTAATAGGGTCTAAAGGCTCTGAAAAAAAACTCAAATGATCCAAAAAACAAGCGATTACTATGTCCAACTAATAACGACCAAAATAATAGACAGCGAACCCGCCTGATAATTGAATCACTAATCGCTTAATTGAACCACAGCACAAAACGACGCACTCCACAAAACCAGTACCCCATAGCAACAGAAATAATAAATCTAGCACCACCGCGACCATGACAACAAAAACAAACAGAAGTACCACTATACCACAGTTATGTAACCGGTGTACAAAACCAGCGACGACTGTTACCAAGACAACAAAAATAAACAAATGCACCACCACTCCCCTGTCATGTGATCACCGCAGGCTTGGAAGACCAGTAGAAACACGTGACAAAATATTAAGCTTAAAGGTTCTCCTAATCAACACTGTAGCATCATAACCAAAGCAACAGTAAATAAATAATACGTCACAAAAACAACTCAAGACAAACGATAAAGCTACTCTAAAATTCCGCAGTAAATCCACAGCAAATCAACTACATACGCAAAAAGCAAAACGCAAACACAAAAGATAATTATCATCAACAGAAAGACACAAAACTCTCAACTCCACAGGAAATCAAAATGGCGATGACAACATAACGAAGACAAAAAGTGCAACACTCGCAATAAAAATATAAAAAAGGAAGTTTAAGTAGTAAATAGATATTGTAATTGAATAAAAGTCAAATCAAATTAAAGCTTTTAAGATAGGCTATAAAATGAAGTAGGTTTTATATAGAAATAGTATTTATTTAAATAATTATAGACAAAATAAGAAAACTGAGTAATGGCGTAATCAATGTCACGCGAGAACATTAACAGGAAAAATTTCTAAGTGTTATAAATCAAATAATACTTAATTAAATTCAACAGAAATTGTACAATAGATATAACTAAACATAAGTAAAAGAATTATGCAAATTATAGAGAAACTGGCTGAATAATTACAGAAAAAAAGACTTTGGTTGAAGAGCTCTGAAAAAACGCAACATCAGAGTCAATGGCGGAGGGATCTAGGACTTCTGATTGACGAGGAAAAAAAAAAAAAAAAAAAACTTGCGAGAGAAAAAGGGGAGCCGTGCTACGGAAGGCTCGCCAAACAGACTGCGCATGAAAAAACGAACTAACACCTGATAGTGGTAAAGACTGTGGACACAGAAAAATCTAGGGCTCCCATACAAAAAATAAAGGGTGCCAACGTGAGAAATGATAGAACTTTTAAACACAACTGGCAAAGATATATTTAAACTGATTTGATACCAAAGTTCGGTGGTGTCATATAAAGACAAAATTGAAATAACCGAGCTGTGTATGAAGTAACCGGGCTAAATAAAAACGTAGAAAAATGAATAAATAAATAAATATACCGATGAATGTGCTACCAGGGAAACAAAATAACAAGAGGTACAGGAAAAGGTAGGGGAAAAAATAAATGTATTAAAATAGCTTAAGCGACCAAAAAAAGAAAATCAAAATGAAATTTGGTAAAATTACCACATACAGGGACACGTAAAAGATTTCGGATACAATACTATATTCGAAGTATCATTGATGTAATAAGAATATAAAGAATCAGCATACTGGTAAACCTTAATGATTACGTCATCTGGTCTGATAACTGAACCAGCTATACAGAATAAATATCAGATAATGGGAGATCCAAGAAGTATTAGATATGTGATTATACTCATAAATTGCTGTCAAAAGATCTCCAATAAACGCTGGACACGTAATTACAGATAGTTAATTATATCTCACGAAACTACAACAAGTGTGATTTATTTAATAAAGCGTAATTTCATATCGTGTGTTTACTAAAAGTCTATTGATTGCGCTTTCTGAGATACATAGTTCGTTTGATATTGTTATCGTAATGAACTTTATTTAAAACGTAAACATATGCGCCGGGGTAGGTTTCAAGACCAAATAACATTTGTTCTTCCAAAAAAGGAATATATTTTTTAAGACGCTTCTGACCTTCCTTATACCTTTCAGGGTGAAGGTCGATAACTGGTGGGTGACGGAATGTCATTTATTTCTTCACTAGGAAGGGGGAAAAATACCTCTTGGGACTGCATATTCCCAAGCGCGTCTTTCGATAAGTTATTTTCTACGGAATAACATACACTCAAAAATATCTTATGAAAAACTAGCATAAAAGCTTCTTGTACATATTGATAAAAGGGAATTAAAGGCAATTATTGTCAATTTTCTTAAATAATTCATGTTTTATGGAGTAAAATAAAACGTTTGCATATTTTCTTTAAAAAATTGATTTTTACTTAAACTGCTACAAAATCTGTAAATAAAAATAAAAAGTTTGGTTTTTCCCTAAAAAGAAGTAGAATTGATGCATGTTAAAATGTGCAACAGTAGATTTGCTTTTAATGTATATTTATCCAAAAAGTATAATGGGAGACAAAATGGGATGAAATTTAAAAACATTCGTGTGTTAACAGTAGAATACTATGTATGTGAGCGGTCAGGTTAAGAAAAAATCCGATTTTTCCCCAAAAATTTGAATTTTAAATGAAATAACACATTTAAAAAAACTGATATTGTACTGAAAAATAATGATGTACGAGTACTTTAATCGCTACACATGAGATATGTTGTAGATCGCTACATCAGTATTGTTGTATGTAAAAATATAAAATATATACTTATACAGTAAAATGTACAATACGGCTTAACAAATAGGAATATAATTCAGAGAAATTAAATGGAATGAATCGAGATGGCTGGGTAGCATTAATGATGAGTCAAAAATTTTAGAAAAGGATTAAGTATTTTTTGTACAAAATATCTCTGAAAACGATATCTACTGGTGCAGTATTCTGATCAACACTAAAACGAATGTAAACACTTTTAATATATATCAAATTGATAAATTGTCTTCAATGTATCAGAAATGATAATGAATGATGAATTCCGATCGACAACAAAAGTAAGGGAAATATATTATTCTAAAATTTTCTAAAAGTAATTTACAACGAAAACTTTTACAATTTGATAAAATAAAAATAATGGGAAACATTTTATTGACTAGATATAAAATTTATCATCAAGCAAAATTACAAAATATAGCTTTTTGACACTTTGCAGAAAAATCATATAGAATGTGTCTAAAATCTAGTCGTTGGGGCCACCGTAATACCAATCCATCACAGATAAGTATAATATAAAATATGAAAATAACTGTTTAATGCTGAAATCTAATAGGTTTTGTCACACTATTACATTCTAAGTACAGTCGTAGGAAAAAAAAAGAAGTAAATACCCCATACTAACTCTGCAAAAAACTGTCGTAGAAGAAAGTTACTGATACCACACGATAGTTAATAAAGTCTATTTTTAAATGATGTATACACAATTTGCTTAGGGGGCCATCTACATATTAAAACGAACCATAACTTTTTTTTATATAGCATTATACAATTCTGACAGCGTAGATTAACTCTACACTCTTCAATTAGCTCAAAAACAAATTGTTATACAATTCGTATGATAAGTTTCCGAGAAATTAATTATTTTACAACGAGCGTATTTTAGGGGCTGTATTCAAGTTGAAGTTCGGTACTCGATTGTTGACCAAGAGAGCCCTCTTCTTTATCAAGGCATCTTGAGTGATCTGCTAGATTACAGGATAGTGTAAGAAATTTCAAAATATCTAATCACTTCTATCATAGACGGCCCTTAAATCATCATTTTGCCATTTTTTAAGCATAATTTGAAAACTACTTGGAAGAAAAATGTGAAATTTTGGATTTCCTTAAAGCAGGACTTCATAAATCTAAATCCATGAAAAGAATTGTAGGTTACAATTCATAATTCTTTCTAATATTAATTTCATAATTCATATAATAAAATTATAAAAATTACAAATTCAATGAATTTATGCTTGGTTATTTTAGTATTATTGCTGCAAAAAACTTAGTACATTAGGAGTATAATTTCAGGAGATATTATTAAAAATATTGAAATTCAATTTAACACTAGAAGCACTAAATTTTGAATGTCTGTAATTCAAAAACGTATCATTCAAATGAGTTGCAATTTGGTGTCTTGGAATAGTTTGAACCCAAGATTTGAAATATCTTGTTAAAATTTGGTATTGCCATTGAAAAGAGTGAAGTTTGGGTTCGTTTTAATATATAGATGGCCCCCTAAGCAAATTTTATATGCACCATTTAAAAGTAGACTTTATTTCCAACCGTTCGGTACCAGTAAATTTCTTCTACAATAATTTGTTGAGGAGTTAGCAGGGTGTGATTTTTTTTCCACGACTGTACATACCAAATTCATATTCTCCGTCTGAATTTGTTCTGGTGATAGTGTTTAAAATCTTCGCTTGATGACGTCATAAACTTTAAATGCTGTATTACTGAAATGCGTAAAAGAAATATTCTTATAACTCCAAAAATGATAATCATATTAACTAACAATTTACTGCAACGGATTAGGCGTCTCATTTCCAATTAAAATATACAATTGAATTAAAATTTGAATGAAATACAGTGTCATGAAAAATCAAATAGTGTCGAAAATATGTTTACAAATATCTCGACAAATAATTATCCGATCGACTTCATTCTTTATGCAAAATTTAGGATTTTTATTGTATTTTATATTCGCTCCTAACAATGCCAATGCTTTTTATATACCTTTTATCAGAACGAATATTTCTAGAGTTCGAAAAAAATAGTTTTGGATAATCGAGGTTACTGAAATTCAATAGGCTTCTTCTCATTATTACATACTAAGTAGAAAACGAATTTCAGGTTTCTTACTCCATTTTTATCGAGACATAGAGTGTTTACACAGACACACACACAAGTATACCAGCGGGCTACACCCGCTGCCTTTTCCCTTTTACAAATGAACCTGAATTAAACGAATAAAGGAATTTGACCTTTTATTCCAAAGCAATATGGACTTTCCTGGAAAATCCTTCTCCATTGCTGTAAAAGTTGCGAACGTCATTCCACTGTTATATCACCTTAAAATTTTGATAATATTTATCTTATTATGAAACAACTCTTTAGTTGATCTTTTTTATACATTTCGGTAAGGAATTGAGATCGTTATGAGAAGAGAAAATAAAATGCTGCCTAGTCATCACACTGCTAAAACAGAGAGTATAACAATGATTGATCATTGAACTTAAATAACACTCAGTTGAATAAATTTTGTTTTTTATACATTGTATTTTAAAAATATATGGACTTTTGATTGGAGTATTCTTCCACATTGCTGAAAACTCTGTGAACGCAATCGGGATATTGTATTTTCTTATACGTTGCACCAAATTTCTGCCATTATGAAATAACTCTTTTATTTGAGCATTTTATAGTAATGTTTTGCATGAAATTGAAACCGTTATGAAAACATGAATTAAAAAGTTCCCTAGTCAATACACTTCTCAAATAGGGAGCGTTACAATGAGTGTCCATTGAACTTAAATAATGCTTGTGTGGTTATTTTTTATTTATTGGTACTTGAACCTTGAGCCTCTTATGTTGGCACTTCCTGTGACTCTCGTAATAATATCACTGTATGTTACGTTATGTTTCTTAATATACATCATCTTTTGGTAGGTGCACTTCGGTTTTTCATGTTTGGATTCCAAAAAGTGTTAACCTATTGAGACGTATAAAACTATAATTTTCTAATTATTATAACAAATTAAACGTAATAAACCATTAGTGCCTAGCATCCCTTTTTAGAGACGATTATAAAAATGCATCGCAATCTCGCACAATTTACTGTTTCAGCATGTATTTTACAAAAAAAAGTTTTCTTAAATGTTTATTTATTTTTATATTCAGCAGACGGCAGTATTAAACAGATATTTAGTTTATAATACAGAGCAGCAGAAACAGTGTTTTTGAAATCTCAAGAAAAAAAAAGGGAAAGTATGTTTAATTATTTATCATTGAAATGGCTTGTTATTCTGTGATATATTAGTAAATACAACTGTAAGAATATGTATTTTTGAAATTTTACAAAAAAAATTAAAAAAGAATATTTTTTTTTGAAATTTTAATTACGTCCCTAAAAAGGGGCATTGGGGATAGGAGGATATATTGTTTTACCGTTTGCTAAGGATAGATGAAACTTTTGTTCTCAAATACAACATTTCTAACAGAATTGATATATTTCTAACAGATTGTACAGATATCTATTTTATTGCACTTGATATTAAAATCATAATAAATATTGATATTTCAATACAAAAATATTGAAAATGTGAATGAGGAAGAGTTAAGGTTAGTTAAATTTACATTATAAAACAAAATATGTTTAAAGAGATTTAAAAAAAGAGAGATTATACAATTCGGGTTGTAATTTCAGTTTCATGTTCATGAATAGATTTAGAACATATTAGATTGACTTTTCATTTTTTTTTATATAATGTTTATTCATGGTGGTAACGATTTCAGTGTTGTTAAATTTAAATTAATATAGCTGTAAAAGTAAATTTTGTGTTTAATATTTGTCAATTGATGCACAAATTAAAAAAAAGTTACAGTGGAAAACAATAAAATCTTATATATAAAAAATATATATCGTGTATAATTTCTTATAAAGGCTTATTAAAATTAACAATATTTAATTAGATATTGATTCCGGAAATTGGTTTGCAAGCGATTTTAATATAGTCGATATTTTATACTTTATAGGATTACAAAATTTTTTTATTCACTACCATATATAACTTTGAATAAAAATTTCATATATTTAAGAATTATTCGAGGTCGATTAACATATTTAAAAAAATAATTACAGTTTTTTAGTTTTCAGTACAAGAAACTTTGGCAGTACTACACCAACTATCTGATGATCAATAATTCAAATAAGCTGACATTTGTATTTGTCCACCTTAGCAAGAGAATTACCTTACTGATGAAGACAGTGGACCTGGAGATACGGTAGATATCGGCAGATTAGCAAGTCAACAATTAAGATCTCCTGCTACAATAACACTTAAAATATTTTATAAATCGATGGAGCATGTTGTAGAATTCTATTCATTAAGCGATGATGAACACTTAGGGGATCCACCACCCTACAAACGTAAGGAATCAAAATGTAGGAAAATGCCTAGGGAAAGGACATGGACAGAAAATTATATTCCCAATGAAAAAAGAAAAAAGAAAATCTAAAATTGAGTGTACCAACACTACACCTCTTAGATAATCATTGGTTCGCTATTTACATCTTCGAAGAATTTATGTCAGATGTGTTATTAGACATGTTTGTTGATCACACTATCATATATGCAAAATTAAACGGAACATGTCATTCTCTATTACAAGAAATGAAATGCGGCTATTTCATGCGATTTCTTTTAACGAGTTGCTATTCCGTTTTACCACAGAGGCGTACTGACTGGTCAAATGATACTGATCAAAATAACAAAGCAATACGTTCTGCCATCAGGCGAAATATATTTCAGCAAGTTTTCCAGTATTTCTATATGGCTTTAATACCACACATAACAAAAGTACAAATTATAGAAAATGTGAATATTTGTTTGTTTGTTAAATGAGAAATTACTATTCATCAACCTCATCAGCAACAAATTTCTACAGACGAAAGTATGGTGCATATTATGGGCGGCACAGCTGCAAGCAATTTATACGTAGCATACCGATTCGCTTTGGTTACAAAATATGTTGCCTTAATACTACCTTTGGTTATTTACTACAGTTGGAACCTTAAAAAGGAGCAAGAACTGTAAATATTACTGAAAATTTGGGTATGGCAAGTTCAGTTGTTGCAGATCTCATTTCAGAACTTCCTGAACATTCGAATAGTGAGTATATTGCGAGAATGTTTTAATTTCCCCAACACTAATCGACTATTTGTCACATAAAGGATTTAATGTCACTGGTAGAGTTCGTTATAACCGTACTGATCGATACACATATCGCTGTTCTATTCACAGTAAAATGTGGTGGTGATTCCTTTTTATTTTTGGTTTGTTAGTTGCTATACAAAATGCATGGCTGTTATATCGTCTTTGTCCGTCATCAAATGTAAGCCCTATAAATTTTCTTCATTTCCGCAGACAGATAACTCTGGCGTATTTTCAAAAGTATGCAGATGATAAAAAAACTACAGTCAGATATATCTCTAGAGAGACCAAAGACATTAAAGTCAACAGTTCCTGATTTTGTGAGGTATGATGGAGATAAACATTACGGTATTGTAAATGCAACTCAGGTTCAATGCGCTCAATGTGGCAAAATGTGTACTGTAAATGCAACAAGTGTATGGTAGGTCTACATGATAAATGTTTTGTGGCATTTCATAATTTAGAATAAACAGTAAAATATTAAAGGTATATATAAATATTATACAGACATACAAACAATAAATACAATAAACCCAACTGGAGTGAAAAATTAGCCAGAGCCAGGAATCGAATACGGGACCACAGTGTACAACACTGCTGCTCTAACCACTGAGATACTCCGGCCGATGCCTGAGTCTGCAATTTGTCAATAATAAACCATGTTGGGGCAGTCACCAGCCATCTATACGACAGCCTTAGATGACCTTGGATGATTTAGTAAAATATTACTTTAATCTCAGGTTTTTGTTCTGTAGTTTAATATGTAGTTGTATGTATACATCTGTAAATCTGTACACTAATACATCTGTAGCTTTAAAATTTGTGCATTATAAATATATTCAAACATACTTAGAAAAAAAAACAGTTCACGAAAAATCATTGTACCCTCTGGTGCCTAGTGTCCCTTTTTAGGGACGTTTTAAATTTTTTAATTGAAACATGCAATTTCCAGATAGGATTTTCTTTTTACTATTTTTCCAGTTAATCTCAGGATATTTGACAACGATATACCTAATATTATTGAAAAAATGCAACTTGGGTATTAATGGGTTAATATATAATAATACTTTTTGCATTCGCCACATTTGACATTATAAAATTTTCCCATACATTACATGCATCACTTCTTTATTGGTAGAAAAACGACTGGGAATTAAAACATAGAATAGTAAATCTGATTTCTTCGTTTCCTTCATAATGAAAAACCATAAATTTAGTAATCGCTAATTACAAAATCATTCTAATCTTCTTATATCGGATTCATCGTCTAAAGTATCGTTTAAACATAAACTTAACTCCCATTAATACAGTAAATACGCCAATTAGCGGATGACCAGATTACAGGCGATTAATCCAGTGTCTTAAAAAAATGATTAATCAACGACAATAGCAGCTACAAAATGACCAATAACAAACTTTTCGTCCAGATTAACAGTGAAATATCAAATATTACTCTATAGATTCATTGTTATATCAGTATATAATACATACAAATGACGGCGGAAATATTCTCTATCCAATGGAGTAAACAGGGGAAAAACTCATTGAGTAGTTTTATAAACAATAACCGGGACATACACATATACACTTTGAAGTCCTCTTGTATTAGAAAATATATATATGAGGATATATTACTTAAATTTTGCTATTAAATTTATATATATTGATATATTATTTTATAAAAAATGCTCCATTTATGCCTTAGCTAAAAAAAAAGAATATTTATCTATTTCACCCAATAAATTCAGATTAATAGACTTTTTCTAAGATAAAGGCTCAATAAATCATTAAATCAATTTTGCTACTACCGATCACTTTCTGGGAAAATTGATAATGCATTAATGATTTTTACTGAAATAGTGAAGACATTGAAAATCATTTATTTCCTTTGAAGCGTTTGCACATCTTTTTTTCGATATAAAACTGCCTATGACAGTGGAAAACTTTGACATGAAATCTTCTTTTATGGTCAGCACATCTACATATCGATTTATTAAGTAGAAATTGACACCCAAATATTAAGTGCTATAAAAAGATAAAGGAAAATAACTAATGTCAGTATCAATATTCTTCTTCAATCTCCAAAGATGTTTTTAAACATTTTACTTTTAAAAAATGAGTCAAAAAGATGTTTCATGTATTTTTATATACCTTATTAACATGCATTTTTCCATATATTTTCTTGGGAAAAAATACACAAATAACTATTTTATTTTCATGTACTAAAATGAATTTTACTTGAAATTGTTTATAGATATTGTGCGTGTGGTTAAGATACTTAAATTTGAAGTACCTTAGTATGAAAAACAACCAATTATTTTATGGAAAATTTCCTTTCGGAATCTGGAATTTTTTTTTTTTTGGAAATTCCCAATAAGAGTCATAATATATGACACATGATTCAAGCTAACTGAATCTAACAAAATTTCCAGTTCGGTAGGTTGCTCTTTCATTATAAATATGTAAGTACATAAAATTTAGAAAGATGTACATTGTTTTAATTCTGATTATTTTTGTAAATAATACTGTTTAAAATAAATTGCTTTATAGTAATAATTAAGTGAAATTGTTTTGTTATATGGAGTTGAACACAAAGTTAATTTTAACCGATCGTAGCTCGGTCTTCACCGCTTGTGTTATAGTTAAGAAACATAAAAAAAAAGATCAACCATTACAGCTTCGTAAATGGTCCTCTTAACACAGTACTCACACATTCAAAATTTTTTATTTCATTTTCAGATCGATTATAATAATTAAAATTTAACAAGAAAACGACGTTTTCTAATTCTAATTACAACAAAATCGAGAAATATCCTGCTGCAAATAATAGTCGTTAAAGCAAACTTGAGGAAGTACACAAAAATCAGTTTTCCCGAAAAGCTTTTTTTTTTTTCTTTTTTCTTTTTTTTTTTTTTAGCTGTCTGCTTTGAAACATTCTTCTTATTTCCTGCAAACTTTATCAGAAACGTTCAGAATTGGAACCCTTCTATCTTGCAAATATTTATGTTTTGACAAAGTACTATGCTGCTCCATTGTTTTACGATAAACATTAATTAAATTAAGATACTGTTTTCATGTCTCAGTGATAATATGCACAGACTTCCAGCTGATACTGCATTTTAAGTTTAAAATTATTAACATGGACTCCAACGACTAAGTAATTATTTTTTAAGTGCAAAATTACGGAGGACTCTGTAAACACAAGCAATTGATTTTCTAAAACGTCCAAACCTATACGCTCTTATTAAAACAAACACAAATTACTAAATTATGAGTTTTTTCCAACGTTCAAACTAGTGTTTCCTCTTACCACAAACACATCAGCTGTTTAGAAATAAATTAGGTTAAGATTAAAAAAAGTGTAACCTTGTAAAATGAACCTAGAAATAAATAATTAAATTTACATTATATGGAAATATTCCTCCATTTTGTTAAGCATTGTGTTTAGGAAATCACATGTGCTTTTAAATTAGCTGTTTTTGGGTCTTCTTAAATATCCATTTCTATCATTCACTGATTAACACTAGAACCGCGGGACTTTCGGTATACCTAGAACCGTGGAGCGGGTCATTTTGACCCTAAATAGAAAAGGATATATAAATCTGCACAAACTTTTGATTTGGTTAATAAAACATTATATTTTCTTATAATTATCAATACTTCTTAATATTTACATTACATTGTATACATAAAGTCAGCATAAATTACTTACATTTCTGAAAATAATATTCAAAATTGTATTTCCTTAAGTATAATAACATATATTTTAAACAATATAAACTTAGACTTCATAAACTTTAATATAAAATAATACCATTCAAATAAGTTTAGACATAAAATCTAAGAATAATAGATATATAAAAAATACCACCTACTTACTAGTTTTGCAGATTTTTTTTAATCTAATTTATTATATGAATTCCTTGCAAAACTTGGTTATATTGTCTGTACATTTACCACAAACGTGTGGCTAGATTACATTTTGAACAAATATCTTTAATTTTATTTTCACTTTTTGAAGTGTTTTAACTGACTCGTTTACGCTTAGTTTTTGATTTTCTAATGGTTTCAATGATTGCTTTGCACTCAAATGACACAGTTTTTTTTTTTTTTTTTTTTTCAGGGAGAGAAAACACAAAGTCAGGAATTAATTAACATCTACTAATAGATTTTCCAGTTACGGCTTTGTATAAAACCCAAGCACTGACAGCAACAATATGCAAAATATTATAAATTAGGTGCACTAGTCTCCTACGCGAAGCAGACTAGACAGTATACTTCCTTGTCATCTCTATAATGAATCACATATACACTGAATTTGGTTGCCTTCTAGTAAGCGGCTGTATTAAGTAATTATTTAGAAATATCTAAAATTCCAGCAGTTGGATGTAGAATGCTGAGCAATAAAACATTTTTATCGTTTTTTTCCACGGTAAACTGGTTTTAGGCTGATTGATGTCTTTATGTGTTACTCCAATAGCCGCATGGAAATTCAATTTCGACATTTTTACGGAGACTGGTGTTTCTCTTATTGAGCGTTTTGCAGTTTCTATAAGGCTCGTTTTCTATCAACATCTACAAGCAACCAGAATTTGATACTGATTTTATCTGCTTTGTTAGGCATATACTGAGTAGGCTTACGCACAGATTTTGAAAGTAGTAACAGCTCATATACGCTTATGTTAGGCTCTGGTATATATTTAGTCTTGCATTTTTCAATGAAACGATTCCAGATATCAGAAATAGGGGAAAATTGGTTTACCTTATGATGACTTGATCGGTTTGATTTTATATCGAAGCGTAAGAATCTCATTATTTCACGAAATGTTTTTCGTGGCATTTTATTTCGAAAAAAAAAAACTGGAGGTCTACAGTTCATTGATCCAGTTCGACAGCTTTTATACAATATTTAATCCGTGCATATAAAATTCATTTAAAAGCATCAATTTCTCCAATCTAATAACCCATTCATTTTGATGAATCTGTCGATGAGCTTTATTTTCCGTAAATTACTTTATATGTTTCTATATCAATTCATTTATAAGAAGTCTCCAAGCACTTGACGAGTTGTTATTCATAATATTGCATGTAGTATGTGGCATTGGGCCACAAACGTCTTTCAAAACGCAATTTTGCAATGGTGTGCTCTATTTGTTGCTTGTTTTTATTTGTACAACGTTTCAAATTGTTCCATCTTTGCCAACGTCTTTATTTCCAAGTGTGAATTTATTTTTTAGATTGCCAGTGTAAAGTACCTTTTGTTAAAATTCTTGATTCTTCCTTTTTATCTGATAAATATGGCAAACTTCCGATTAGAACAGATAAATTATCATCTATATATCGATGAAAAAGTCCAACAATTGTGCGAGCATTAGCAGAGTTATCTTTACATTCATTTTCTTCATCAGAATTAGTTACCAAAATTGCAAAGCTGCTTCGACGGTAATATTACGACAGCGTGAAATATTATCTATACTTGCAATGAATACAGAATAAAAATAATTTCAATACAAATTCTAAATATCTGTTGTAATTTTCTACTGCATTCGACCCCCTTTCACACCAAGCATATACGATCTTGATTGAAAATATCCACTATTCCACATTCGCATTCCGCCCGTTAGAGTAATTCTGGGTGAGGCAGATGTACTTTCTCATTACTTCTGAGAAAATGCATCTCTATTTCGTCATTTATGCGTAAAAAATTATTACGGGTCAAACTGACCCGCTTCGCCGTTCTATGTATAAATGGCTATAACTGAAAATTTATTTATGTTATTCGCTTTTAAATTCGATAAACTGTTTTTTACCTTAAAATATTAAAAGTCAGAAAAGGATTTTTTTTTCCATTAATATTTTTGACGCGGTGACAAATTAAACATTAATTTCGGTCAAATTGACCCATTCCGCGGTTCTATTGTTAACATTGTACCAAATTGTATTTCAAAATTATTTTTAATTTATAAAGAAATGACAGATATAATTAATCATTTTTGCTGTTAAATGCTCCCACGCAAAGTTTAAACTTTAGTTACAACAGGAATTCAATCAGTGAAGTCAGTGAAAAAATAATAAGAAAAATATTCCAGATGCCGAGCTAACTTTGCTGCTTTTAAAGTTCGTTATATGTATTCCCTATGCAAGTATTTCTCTGGGAACCATCACAAGCAAATTGGCAGTTTATTTGTATCTTTTTATCTACATTGTCCTTTCCCATGGGGTTATTGAAATGTTTTTGCAATGTACTGTTTGGATGATATTTAGTAATTCTAAATTATGAAGATTTTAATTAAATTCAAAATTACCATTTGTTCTTATTAACGATTATCTGATGATTCATGCTTTTTCGCTAAAATTGTTATGCCAAGAAACTAAAAGAAAAATTTCCTGCTGTGATTTTTGCATCATTTACTTCTCTTACCGCCTTCCTGCAAAGACGTAGGCTCTTTATCTTTACAAGGATTAAGGCACCGCCCATATATCTATATTATCCTTGAAGTTCATCTATTTCAATGTAAAATTTTAATTCGAAAAATGTTATTATTCAAGCCGAGTGCATTCATATCACATTGCTGTGATAAAACATAGAAATGTAATTATTTTTACTAAGATGAAAAGCTTGCAGCAAACTGCAAAGCAACCCTAAAAATCACATTAAAAAAGTTCACCATATACTACGATTTTCCCAAAATATTATTGAAAATAGAACTAAATTTACAGTAGTGAGCTAAAAGATTGGAATCGGAAAACTTTTACTAACGTCGAAATAGCACCACAAAATGCAAAAACATATTAAAAATCACAAAAAATTAAAATGTCGCATCAAAATTCTCTATAAATTCAAACTTAGCATAGGACTATATTAGAAATGAAACATTGCATCCGAGATTTCCTCAAAAATTCCAAAAATTGCAGCTCAAATCTTTAAAAATTAATGGAAAATCACATGACAAATCGTCAAAAGGCATAAATCGAGAAGGACTAAATTTAGTATATTTGGCTTGAAAAAAATTTATTTTATGAATGTCAAAAAATCATCGTGAAACGTCAAATTATAAAATACATCACGGAAAAATTCGTGGGAAATTCGAAATCTATGTATTTTCGATGTATTAATCGACGTATGTGTATTTCGATGTAATTCCGAATGAATACTATTGAAGTGATAAAAAAATTTACTATATTTGTCTGAAATAAAGGAAAAGGATTCGTTTTACTAATGTGGGAAAATCATCTTATAACAAGAAGAAAACTCTAGTAATCGCATTAAAAATTAAATTACAAAAAGCAAACAAAAAATCTAAAAACTTGTTTCAAGATTCATAACTGATAAACGTACAGACTATTTCTTGCCAAAACTTGTGTTTAACAGCCTCTTGAGAAAATCATCATATAAGCGCACAGACAACTATATTTGTTATTATAAATAAGAAAGTTTGCAATTTTATCTCGCTAAGATGGCTTTTCTCATGAAACACAAGATGATTTTTTTCCGGTAAAAACTATTTACCTTTAACTATCGTATATGAAAAAAAATACATTCATCAGGAAAAAAAATAGTTGGATATGAAAAAGTAAAATTCAGCAAAATAGCTATTCGTATTTTTATTATCTTTTCTTTTGAGCATTTTGTGTTTCATATACATATGACCTGATCTTTCTTTTTTTCCTTACTGTACGTTTGACTAATACGATTCCAGTAGATGTTGTGCAGAAAAATGTAAGGATAATAATAGGTGGAGAAATAGTTCAAGCATATGTAAAATAGTACAGACACTATTGCACAAATAGGCACGTCTGCGTGTAAGCACAAATCAATTGCGTGTAAGCACAAATGCATTTTCTATGTACATTTTTGGCCTGTTATATATTTACCTAGAAAGTATAAGAATATATCTCGAGAAATGATATAAAATCCAATTTTACTTGAACGCTAAACGTTTATGTTGCTATTCAAGTCATTATAGTTTTCCTTAAAATATATTTTTTACGATTAAAGCATTTATATTAACATAATTATATAAATATTACATCTTTTAGCAATTTACACTCATGGTAAAAAGATAAAATAAAAATAAACAATATTGCTCATAATTATTATTAAACATAATTGCCTATATCTGAAGAAGAAAATGTTTTCCGATATGACTACTGATGAATTATTAGACAGTAACATTATCAATACAGAACAAGTACGTATATTTGTATACTGACAAATAACATATAATTTATAACTGTAAAAGAACAAGATAGTGTTATAAAGAAATAACTAAAATTTTAAAACTTGAAAATTTAGTGCTGAAGTGAATTAAATGTATCTTAAATAGTATCTACGTATATATAATTCATTTCCAGTCAGATGGTATGCCTACAATCCAAGTCATGACTGGAGACCTCAAAAGTAATTGTCCATTGAAATCTCATTAAAAATAAGAAATTATAACGTATTAATTTTCATTCTCTCGTCAAAGGACACAGTTTAATTATTATTCACATTGTTAAATTTAGCATTGAAACTTTTGAGAATAAATTAAAGTCATAAAAGATCCCTTCAACTGATGTAAAAGATCCTACGTTATTTTATTTTATTCATAAATCACGAATTCATTATTTACCATCTAAAAATACTTCGTTCTTGTTAATGACATTTATATCTCAAAATGAATACTAAAATTAAAATGAAAAATTGTTGCTTTAAAATAAAGTAGAAAAAAGTTTAATAAAAACTTTTTACCAGCGTTAGCAGCACCCCTTATTTCTTGCCAGTGTGGAGGGATCTTGCGTATTAACTCCCTTTTTTTTTAATTTGGTTCTGGTTCATTACGTCATTACTTTAAGATATATAAACTCGTGTTTTCGCCTTTCCAATCAGTCCACCAACCAGTACTTGGGGTTATAACAGATGGGTTCTTCTAACCCATGTTAATTCTCCTTTTTCTCTCATTCTCACTCCCACTGAGGAAGAAGAGGATCCAGGAATCCTCGAAACGATCGTAGGGGAATTTTTGTCGTGTCTGTACGTTGTTTGTGCGTTAAATCGTTGTTAAAGATTTTTAGCTTTTTTATTAAAATTCGCGCAAAGTTTGATCTATGCTTAGAAAAAAGTTTTCTTACTTGAAATAGTACCTACTTATACACACATATATATATATATATATATTTATATATGAGTTCTGCAAATTTCCATCATTCCATTTCTGTTACTCAATTTCTGCTGTATTTTACTATGTTTTTTGAATCTATGTTAAGTGAGTTGGGGGGAACTGTATTTCTTAATGTCATTCTATTCATAATTTCATAGTTTTTGTTGATGGTCTGTGATGTTTATTTAATGGTTATGCATATATACAGGGTGCCCAGCGAATAAGACCCTGATTTCAAAATTAAATATCTCAAAAACAAAGAACAATAGAATTATGCGGTAAACGGTTTATTTATTAGCTAAGCTGTAAAAATGTCATACAGAAGTCTCAAAATATAGTTGCAAAAACCGTTAACAGATGGAGCTGTAATCGCAATGCCTATAAATTGTTCTTCGAAGTTCAGAGCACTGGCGTCTCATTCCTAGACGGCTCCCGATGGAAGAACGAAAATTGGGAAAATCCCCTTTTTCGTTGGGGGGATGTGCAGAAATGGAGACATTTGGTCACAGAATTATTGCATCATCCTTAATTTTGGAGAATTTCAATTAATTGAATTTTCAATAAAAAGTTTAGAAATCATTTTATAAGAACTTATTAAAATATTTTATTTGGGTGATGTGCAGAAGCAGAGCCATGTGTTGACAGAATTGAGATTTGTTTCAAATTTTATTATAAGCTATTTCGGTCTGGATACCAGTATCTCTGTGGTATGTCTTTTCTCTTCTAATTCGTTTATCGTGGAATCGAATCCAAGCAGAGAGGAGGAGTTGAAAAAAAAATGGTAATATTTACTTTTTGATATTTATTTAAATTGTGAAAAATAGTTTGAATAAAAAATATCAAAAGTTTCTAGTCTTAAAATTTAATTAAACTAACCCCTCCCCTTTTTTTTAATCATTGAGCATTTATAATAATGATTCATAAATCATATTTTTTTTTTTTTTTTTTTTTTTTTTTGTAGAAAATAGTTTGAATGAAAAAATACAAAGTTCCTATTTTTAGAAACTTAATTAAGTTAAAAAAGTAAAAAAAAAAAAATCATTTTAATTTAAAAAACTAATATTCATTTTTTTTTTTTTATCATTCAGCACAGAAGTATGGTGCAGTTTCTAGCGATATGATCCTAAGTGTTGGAAATGTGCGCAGCCTCCAAAATACATTAGTTTCGGCGTTGATAATATGACTTATCAACAATTCCTTTTAAAAATGAAATGATTTAATGCATAATTCCTCTGCCTAAAACTTTGTTTACAAAGAAAAGAAAGATATGTGTTGTGCTAATACCAAAATATTATGCCGTGATTTAAAAATAAATGAAAAGTGCAAAATTACTTTTTTATTTATAATAATTCAGGCATAAATAATAATATCAATTTTTTATGCAGTGATTTAAAAATATAAAAAAAATAAATAAAAAGTACAAAATCCCTTTTCTAAATATATGCATTTTGATTTAAAAACTTATACGGCATTAAAAATTGAATTTAATAAAATATTTTAATAAGTTCTTATATAATGATTTCCAAACATTTTATTGAAAATTCTGTTAATTGAAATTCTCTAAAATTAAAGCTGATGCAATAACTATGTGAGCAGATGTCTCCACTTCTGCAGAACACCAGATGGAAAAAGTGGACTTTTCCACCTTTCGTTCTTCCTAAGGGAGCCATCTCGGAAAGAGATGATAGTGCTCTGGACTTCAAAGCCCAACTTATAGGCATTGCGATTACGGCGCCATGTGTTAACGTTTTTTGCAACTAAATTTTGAAACTTATGTATAACATTTTTACAGCTTAGATAATAAACAAACTGTTAACCGCATAATTCTATTGATCTTTGATTTTGAGATATTTAATTTTGAAATCAGGGTCTTATTCGCTGGACACCCTGTACATATATAATGTATTAAATAGTTACTGTTTGATAATTATGAAAAAAATGCAATCAATTTATCACAAAGTAATAGTACTGAAAATTTATCGTAGAAAAGCATTATAAGAAGATCACATATTGGGTGGATAAATATTTTAATAGATATATTTCATTAAAAAAATTAATTTAAAGGTATTTTTCGAAAATTGTTTAGCATTTAATGTTTATTTCTAAGAATTTAACTAAATCTAATCGTATTTAAAATAATTTCTGCAAAACAGCGTGGGGTATACTTTCAGTTTTTAATACAAACATTGAAATTTATATTTATGTTATACCAGCGATAAATTTATAAAAATATTTATAAAAAAAGTATAAATTTATAAAAAAAGAAGTCTTACATATAATTTAATTACATATTATTCCTACGCGCGTTAACACTTTGCATTTTTCCTCTCTCAGGGGAAAGCAATTATTTTTAAATTCAATCTCTGATATTGCGCATGAGCATTTTGCAGAGAAAATAAAGAGAATATGCATATTTTAAACTCTAGAGAATTGTAAAGTGAAATTGATCTTGACTATCTTCTGGAGTTCTCCAAAAGTAATATAAATATTTTTTTCAAATTATATACGAAATTTATCACCAATAATAACACAGGGAAAAATTCTGTGATATAGATTTCAGAGTTTACTTTTAAAAATTTTAATCGTTTACAAATTAATAGTTTGCATCATTTTGAAATTATAGTTAAAAGAACTAAATATTTTATTTACTTATTTGTTTGTTTGTTTTTTTTCAAAACATTTTGAAATTGTGGAAGCGGAAAGTAATTATCAAAGGATATATTCTACTTATTAAACTTTATTATAATAAAAAAAGTAAATCATATTCTTTTTATAGTACCATGAGTGCCTTTAAGGAAGCATAAAAAATGGTATGATTAGTTAATAAAAAATATTAGTTACTGTAGAATAGACAGAAATGGTATATTTATTTTAAAGTAAACCATAATATACAACAAATATTTTGATCTCAAAGACGCACTTCGATTTTTTCATCTCATAAAGGAAAATTGTTACACAATCTACATCTGTGATATAACTTCTGCGCTTTTTGCAATAACAATCGCAAGAAAAAAAAATCGTTTTTAGATACCAATGGATAATAAAATAATAGTTATCTCTGAGATAAATTGGCATTTCTGGAATTATATAAACATATTTATACTACTGCACATTATGCAACTGATTTTTTTTTTTGTATTGTTTGCTACGTTAACAAGGAAATAGACTTAATGAAATAAATATTTTTTTGGGGTAGTTTATTTGGATTCTAAATATTTTTAATATGTTGCGACCAAAAGTAAATGTCATAAGATGTCCCAGCCATTAATTCTTATCCTATCAGCTATAATGTATTTTTGTTGTCTTTTTTTTTTTTTTTTTTTTTTTTTTTTTTTTTACAGTATTGTGAGAATATTTTCAGAAAGAGAATAAAGACAAACTTCAAATGATTATCTAATATAAAACAATTTTTTTGTAAATGTTCCTTGATTACCATAATATAATTGTAAATCAGATATTATATAAACTGATTGTTACATTACTTCTACGTATAATCAACCTTTAACTGATGTCACGCGGTCTCACAGACCATGCGATTCCCAGCTATACACACTTCCACTCCTTAAAATAACAAACATTACTTATCCGTATCAGTACCTTCTTCTACCAGCTTGCCAAGATCACAATAAAAGAGATAATTCTTTGAGTTGATTTTAAACGTATTATCCGATACGCTGGGGTCTGTTAAACCGCATCACATCAGTTGTGCGATTATCTGAAACTCGTAATTAGTTGTACTTTTTTTTTTCATTTCTTTATGTCTTTTTTTTTTTTTTTTTTTTTTTTTTTTTTTTTTTTTTTGTTATATGATGTCGTCTCAACCTCGAAAACCTTCTACTTTCCTCAGCCAGAAGGAAATAGATGATGTTATGAACAACAGGTCAGATCAACAATTTTCCGATATTGAAAGTTCTGACGATGCAAATTTTACTGACGAAGCGATCACGATACGAATTCTGAACTTTCCGATAGTAAAAATGTAAATATTTCTGATGGAGTTAAACATAATGTTTATTACAAAAAGGACAGTTTAGAGAAAAACACCTTATGCCTTTTATACCAAAAGTCAGTATACATTGAATGCACACGAAAAATATGTATTGACTGCAATAATGATGTACTTTGACACTTGCATATTCGTAGGGTAAATATTATTATTATTATTATTTTAAATAAATACTGTATTTCAATTTTAATACTTTTTTGAAACGATAATTTGTAAAGAAAATGTTGAACACGATTAATTTTATATTTAACTAGTGAGGTCTGCCCCCTGCAAACTACGCTCGCCAAATCCTGTTCACACAAGCAGAATCTAAAAACACGCTAATCTGATGGGTTTTTAAAATATTCGAGAAGATTGAATTATACTGAAAAAAGCTGTGCAGATCTCCCTGTAAAAGGGTTTTCATTCAATTCCCTTTGATTGCCAAAATTTAAGGGTGAATCAGTTGCTGTTAAGACATCCAATGGTTGTTTTCGTATTTGATTAAAGAGGATCAGTTAAACAATTGAAAAGAAGCTAAATTAAAATGAATTAAGTACACAGGGTCTTTGTGTCCCGGTATTTTAAAACAATCTCGATAACAATAGCCTGAGTCATGTAACTATCATCAACAGTTCCGGGCGGACCACTTCGCTTTTTATACTCTAGGTGTCATTTTGGTACTTTAATGTTAGCCAGGCACAGGTGATAAGTCGACAAATATTATTCTATCGCCATCATTTCATCTATATATTATAACAGTTCAACCATCAACTGCATAAACAAATCCGGTCTGAATTCTTCGCCTTTCATATGAAAGTTTGGCGCAGAGGTCATATACGCTCCATATTGGCGCGATTTTTTTTTTTTTTGGACGCGAATTTTGGGAATGCAAGAACAGCATAAACAACAAAATCCGGCTTACCATATCAAGCAAAATAACCATACTTTGGCACCAGTTAAGTGCCCGTTCCGATTATGACATTGGCGTCAGAAAACAAAAATCGCGCCAATATGGGGCCGTAAGTTTTCCCTTTTGACTAAAAAATCAAAAAATTTTTCGAATAAAACTGCATAAAAGTTGCCATAGTCGCAGATAATTCTTGGTACTGTTACGCTAGCCGGATGCAAATCTCGCCAATAGCTTTTTTTCAACTCGCCAGTTAGGAGTTTTTCGAGTGGTAATATTTGGCCAGATGTCATATACGCACCGCTGGTTAGGCAATATATATATATATATATTTTTTTACGAAAATTTGACGAAAACCTTGTTTTTAAATACCAGTTACATAAGCATTTTTGATATTACTTAGTTATCTCGTCGACAAAAAATCTATCGCCAAACTATAAGATTAAATGCCAATAATGATTGATCGTAAGTGTCACATTCACTTGACATTAAGCAATTTATACGTGTTTACGGCATCAAGCGATTTTTATATCAACGTTTTATTTGTATACTTATTAATGTTATACTAATTTATTTGTTCTTTCGTTATTTAAAATAAAAAAATATGTCAATTTGTATCATTTTGCGAAATTGGTCGACGGAATAACTAAGTAGTACCGTATTTTTTAATTATTTTCTATTGTTTTCTAAAGGAAATAAAACTAATAATAATAATTAATAACTATAGAACAAAATAATTTATAGAGCATAAAAAAGAAATAAAAGAAAATAAACGTTTATTATTAAATAAACAACAATAGCCGTGTTACCATGTCAATCACAATAATGCCATTTTGGCACCAATTAGGAACCTCGATGCGTAGATAACATCTGTGCCTATTTTTTTTCTTTTCGTTTTGTTTTAAAAAACAAAGAAAGAAGTGAAAGCCATCAATTTTAAATGAAAATTGTGTATTTTAAATAAAATGTATGAAAGGATTATATTTTAAATGAAATTAATGAAATATAAAAAAAATGCGACGGGAAATATGTTTAGCGAATTATCACCTGCGTCTCGCTAATATAAAAATACCGTCAGAATTGTTTTCCCTATCAGATTCTTTGTATTTGGAAGAAGAATGTTCAAATAAATAAAATTATGAATAAAAGTAGCATGGTACATTTCTTAGCATTCATTTAAGGGAGGCCAAACTGGTCGCCAAATTAGTTTAAAATTAGTTTAAAACTTTTTCTGAAATATGAAAAAAAAAAAAAAAAAAAAAAAAAAAATCAGCTATGATTAAAATTTGAGTTGCCATAATTAGAAAAATGTGTTTAAAATGAGAAAAAAAAAATTATATTTCGAAAACTAATTCGAATTTAAAAAATCTAATACCAGTTATGAGATCTGTGGATAAATACTGATTTTTGGTGTTAATTTTATCGCAAAATATTTCATATTTTAGGAGAAATCGATGTGAAACCTAATCAATTGTTTAATCAGTCGTTTCAAAGAGTCGTTACATAAATTCTTTTAATTTGAGCCGTTTCATATATCCGTTTCATAAATTCGTTTCATTAGGATTTTATATATGTAGGGTTATTAATAAACTATTGTTTATTTAAAACAAAAAGTAATTGTTTTCTGTACTGAAGTTAAATAATACGAATAAAATACATGCAATTTAATTCACATGCTCCTAAGAGAAGTACCACGATCTTGTTAGGATAAAAGTTTAGAAAAATTCAACCATTTAAGTTATTTTTTTTATTCATTTTATTCGAGATGTCTGAGAGACCACATCACATCAGTTGTTTGAAAAAATTTAGTCACATCAGTTAAGGGTAAATATTGTATAAACTGGTCTATTATCTTACAACTACCAATAATATATTTAACAACATATATTTTCTGTCCTGTTGATTAAAATCGATAGCTATAAAGCTATAAAAAACAACTTAGTTAGAGTAGTAACGAGAACAAGGCAAAAGCAATCTTGAAGGAGTTTTTTTACAAAAGCATTTTACCGAAAACACTATACATATTTTATTAGCTGTTAACCATAATCATACAAAAAACCCCGATGATTTTCTATAATTTATGTGTCATGGACCATATTTATTCTTTTATGTTATTTCGAACGTTCCAGTTTAAATAGCCTTACTGCATTGAATATGTGAATTTCGTCATATGTCATTTGTCGATATTTTGAAATAGTAGAGTTACAAAATAAATGGCTGACAACAAACGATAAGTAACTTGCATCATATATATATATTTTGCCATATAGTGTCGATATAGTAACGTATGTGAATTAATCAAGCATTAGAAATTTGTAATATTGTACCTTAATATTTGTAGTGTCAGTTTTATTATGTGAATTAAAATTAATTTTATAAAGAAATCGGATTAGTTTTAAAACTCTTAAGCTACATTAAATATTTTCTTTCATCTGTTAAACCATGAAAATATACGTTAAATAAAAAAAAAAAAAAAAAAAAAAAAAAAAAAAAAAAAAAAAAAATACATATCGGTGTTTTTCATTATCTTGCTGAAAGAAGTGGAAATAAATATTAATATTTCCATTTTATTTTATTTATGGAGACTTTCTTCCATAGTATAATAGTGTGAATTGTACCAAGCAAAGTAACATGGTAACAAAGAATATGTAGAACGATGTCATATGCACCTGATTAATTTTCTTTGTACGAAGCATCTTATATTCTTTGTTTAAAAAGAATACAAAATTAATCTTATACTCCATTTCAAAGTAGGTAATTAATCTGTTAAACAATTTAATGAATAATTTTTTATATAGCTAAAAAATAATTATTTGTATCTTACAGGATTCAATAGTAAACGTGCATTGTTTTCCGTGTTTTTATCAGCGATATATTTAATTTTAGGCGAAAATCAAAAATTGAATGTTTGAAAGGAGATGTAATTTTCATATTTCAATTTTTCTGTAACGAACTTTTGAATGCATAACAAAGAGAACATTAAAACGAAAATGCTTTTTTTAATCAGATATATCGATTCTGGCAGACACATTGAGAAGGGATTATTTTTTTACATTGGTAAAGTTATTGATAATTTCTTAATACTTACGGAGAGGAATGTGTCTAAAATGTCTGTTATTTTTACAGCGTTTTTCTTTCCGAATTACATTTTAAGATAAACATACTACATTCAAAATATTTTTTATATGAGTTAATGCTATACTACTCGCAATAATTTCCATTCTTTAATTGTTCATATGAAAATAAAGATTGGAAAAATCAGAATACAGAACTGTGTAAAAAATGTTAAGCACATAAAACTTTAAAAATTCTTTTTTATAAAAGACAAAATGGAGTATCAAACGTAATAAATATAAATATATTTTGAATACTGGTTCTGGTTTTGTCTTAGAATATTATATGAAATCTCTCATAAAAAGAAAATATATCAGTCATTACTGCCAGAACAATGTTTTTTAGACTTTCGTTTTTCAGCATAGCATCCTATTAATAAATCATTAAAATAAAACTTTTCCAAAAACATTTCTAATATTTATTATTTTTTAATAACTGTCTTACATTTAAAATTGTAGAATACATTAAACTCTTAAGATATGTAGATTAAATATACAGAATTGTTCTAAATCGTGGAGATCATTTGGCAAAAGTCATTTTTGGAGTGTTGATGGTCGATAACACCACATTTTTTTAAAATATCATAAACGTTACAATTTAATCACGACTGTAATGGGATATCGTTTGTTCAATTTATTAAAACCTTATAAAATCGTATATTCAAATTATACAAAAAAGTACAGTTATACGGTTTCTTAAATATGGAGTACCACACTTTCATATGATATTAGCCAATGTTTAAGAACGTATGTACTCTAAAAAAATGTGTAAATTTTCAAATGAAATGAGGTATATTGATGATACAAAAACGATTTGTCTATATGTGTAAAGTAGTTTGCAAATTGCCAAAATACAAGCCTAACGAGTAAATTTCAAAATACACATTTAAATGTGTAATTTGATGATAACACTACTGGTGTAAAAGTTATCTTATCACTCTTGAAATACACACTTTAATATGTAAATTGCACAAGTGTTCACATATTTCTGTGTAATTGTAACACATATATATGTGTAATATTCTGCGACTACACATACTTTTGCGTATTATGCAAAATACACATATTTTTGTGTATTATTCAAAATACACATACTTTTGTGTATTATACAAAATACACACACATTTTTGTGTAATAGGGGGGAGTAGCCATATTTGGAGCCATATTTGTAACTTTCAATTCGGAACAACAGTTTCATGGAAAATTTAAAACATATCTCCTCACTCTTTTAAAAAGCAAATGCAAAAAATATACAAAAACCCTGACATAAATATAAAAAACAAAATGTTTAAAACCATTAAAAAAAAAATAAATAAATAAAAAAGAAAATATTTTCACTAACAGTTATATGTCGCGCTTTTCACTTATAACATAAACTATCGAAATAAGCTCAAAGTAACTTGAAATTACAAGAATAAAAAAAGAAATAACAATCTTACTGATAAATGAAAACATGATGTGTCTGTTGATTTTTTTAAAATATCCAAACGAATAAAAGAAAATAATGTATTAATTATTTAAAAAAAAAAAATATCTGCAGAAAGCCGTAAGTCAACAAAAACAGTGAAATGACAATCGCCAATTTTTAGCGATAGAAGTGCGAGTAATCAGCGTTCTGAATATTCCTGTAACGTTTTAAAAACTGTTTCTTGTCATGCAAATTCTTTAAAATATTCATGAGTAATACGTATAATGTTTATGCACGTAACATGTACATAAATTTCATTCCGTATATTTCATATTTATTAAAAAAAAAAAAAAAAAACAGTTAATATCTTGAAACAGGAAACTGCGGAATTACATTGTACCGCTGATTATTTTATTACTCCTCCAAAAATGTTATACAATCAACAAACAGAAAGCAACCAGGAATAAAAATGCGTATTTTTAATGAGGTTCGATTCTGATTATTAATTATTTCGACTAATTAACAAAATTTTAAATTATGAGTCTTTCATGCATGAGGAGAAACCTTGAGTTACCTTCACCCAAATTGTCAGCCTTATTGTCAGCCTTATACAAGTGGTAGCTTTTTCTAGCATTCGCATATACACACTCATAAAGCAAAACTTTTTTTCACAGTATATAAAAAAAACTATATTCATATATTTTTAACACGTTTTAATAATAAAAAAATCATAATTTTGATTTTGTATTAATAAGTGTTCCTTATTTATAGTCCCAAACTTATGTCTGATAATATCACTGAAAATTTTAATTTTACTGTATACAACGAATGTACGATAACTCAATAAATTTAAAAACACACTCTGTTTGTAAATTTCGTAAGATTCAATCAGTCTGTATCAATTGAAATACCGCACATATTTTTTCAGTATAAATATGTTTGGTATAAATATTTTTGAGAACAAGGCCTATATGTTTATGAATATTTTGTTGATTATCATTCGTTCGTCGTTTGGCTAGTTTTATCTTTCAGAAATATATCTCTGTTTTCTCAAATAATATTTGAATTCAACTTATTATATGTTCTTGTATTTTTAAGTAACATTACAGGAAATTTTGCAAACAACGCTTACATTTATATATATATATATATATATATATATATATACATTTATAAACTATATTTTTTAAGTAACATTATTTCAAACTTAAATAAATTTTCAAATAATTTATCATTTAAAATTTTCTCTCTCAATATTATTTTTATAACTTATTTTAACTATAATATTTTATAAGTAAAAAACAATTCCTTTTAAGAATTAAGTCAAATTTAGTGTTTAACGATTTATTAAAGTATTTGCTTTGAAAATTCCCTGTATAAAACTACGTTAAATTTTCCAAAGAAAACATAAAGCATTAACTGTTTATTCAATGCAGCGGAAAAATACTTGGTAAAAGTAAATGGGTATCATTAATCTTCCTTTCAGGCCGAAACAATTTATAATCCGGACACTAATGCTAATACATTTGATTCGATTGTCATCCGGCTACAATATATCACAAAGATATGAAATAAATAGACCCTGATCCAGATTAAAGAATCTACTCAAAATGTTATAGTGAGTAATATTTAAGGTGACATAGACGGTAAAAGACATACGATGAACTGAAAAGTTCAGTAATATAGTATTAATTTAAAAAATGCTTTGAAGAAATCCAGAAATAAGAGAAAAAATTATATATATATATATATATATATGCTAATTGTTTGGAAATTAACATCGAGAAATTATGAATATGCATGCTGCTTTTCAAGTAAATGGTTTTAACGGTCTTCATGAAAACCTTTGATTAGGGGTTTCCTGCGTCCCTTCTTAGGGGTTTTCTACGTTAAAGGTTCTTTTCGGGAACACACATTTCACAATAATCGACAATTTTATAGAAAAATATAAAACAGAACAACGCTTGTATCAGTATTAGTAAATAGTTACAAGGATTATTACTATCCTAACATAAGTAGTACATACATAATACTATGCATAAATAATTATTCTTATTCATTTATAAACTGAAATAAATAGAGCTATGACTTAATTAATTCATACACTCGTCTATTTGTTTTCATTTTAGACAAACTTTACAATATATATTTCACATAAATTATCGCTAACAGTCAATAACATCTACTATGTTGAACAATGATAGCCAAAAGGAAATATTGAAAAATATGAGTGAACTGCAAGTTCAAGCGTGAAAGAAAGTTAATGAAAATAAATACAATTTATCAATTAGTATATCTTTATACAAACAATGTATATCCTAATGTCCGAGAAACAGCCAAAAAAACAACAGAAATTATATACATGAATTAGATATTTTAATGTTTGTGCTGCCAAGATCTTTAAAATCTATCTGACAATCTGCAGTTTACTTCTTAATACAACAGGAACTGTTCTAACACAATAGGACTTAATTCTTAACACTACATTCTTAACACAATTCTTAACACTAAATTCTTAATGCACTAGGAAGTAAAAATGAATATCCGGAGCTGATCTCTATTACCTGATATTATCTGTCTAACTAGGGGGCTCTGCCCCCAGAGAGCAACGCTTACCAACCCCCGTTCTATCTCTTAAAAAAATAGTAAAACCCTTTTTAAAAAAAAATTACAATGTTACAGAAGATTGAATAATATTATCACTATAACGGAGACTATATTCTGTAATTCGGCTGACAAGATTTTCCGTTCGAATCGGTTATTTTTCAGTTACAATGGCCTCATCCATCGTTATCGTAACAACTAAAGGCTGTTTTCGAGATTAATAAGGAAGATCAATTACACATTTGAAAATCAGCTTGTATAAAATGGTTATATTAAAAATGTTGTTATCTTTTTACTTTCTTCTATCTTTACAAGAAGAAAGTATTGGATTCGTGAAAAATTTAGACTTCGAGTTTTCGACGGATTTATACATTTTAGAATGCCCAAAACAGGATTTGATGGTTTTTAGAAAATGTCTGTCTGTTAGTCTGTCTGTCACTCTGTCACTCTGTCAAGAACTAATGGACGGAATTTCACAAAACTTCATATTTAGTTAGACCTTGATATAAAATGGACCTGATTAGTTTTTGGTGAATACCGCCCAACAGGTGGCGCTGCTATGCGGCATTTTTCACGATTTCTGCAGTAGCTATATCTCAAGAACTACTGCACGGATTTTCATAAAACTTCAGATTCAGTTTGTCCAGGACATAGTTTTTTGCTAATTACGTTTTTGTGAAAATCGCCCAAAAGGTGGCGCTGCTTGGCTGCATTATTTATGATTATCGCAATAGCTCTAACTCAAGAAAAAATGCACGAATTTTCATCAAACTTCAGATTCAGTTAGTCCCTGATATAAATTAGTGCTGTTTAATTTTTGGTGTAAATCGCCCACCAGGTGGCGTTGCTGTGCTGCATTTTTCACGATTCCCGGAAGAGCTGTATCGCAAGAACTACTGCACGGATTTTCATCAAACTTCAGATTTAGTTAGTCCTTGACATGAATTGGCGTATAAATTAGTGCTGTTTAATTTTGGTGTAAATCGCTCAACAGGTGGCGCTGCTATGCTGCATTTTTTGCGATTTCCGCAATAGCTTTATTTCAAGAACTAATGCTGGGATTTTCAACAAACTTCAGATTCAGGTATACCTGGATATCATTTAGTGCTGCTTATTTTTGGTGTAAATCGCTCAACAGGTGGCGCTGCTAAGCTACATTTTTCAGAATTTCCGCTATAGCTCTAGCTCAAGAACTAATGCCCGAATTTCCATCCAACTTCAAATTCAGATATACTTTGATATGAATTGGTGCTAAATCATTGTTATTTCTTGTACTATTTAAATGATTTAATTGACGTGATTTATATAGAAGATAGTTTTGTGATGGCCACAACATACTAGTTTACTTTTTTTAACGACGCAATGGACAATATATTTCCTTTACTTCCTGGATATTCGGATATTAAAAAAAATCCGTCTGCTTGCGAAAAGCTTTTAAAACCACAGAATTGAGAAGAATTGTATTTTGAAAATTTTATCTTCATATTTTATGTTTTGATCGAGTTTTAGATATTTTCAGGAACAGGTGTAGCTTATTCATAATTTATTTTCTTCATTTTAATACACCATCATGCATATTACACAATGTATTTAATTTACATTAATTAATAAGAATATCCGAATTTTTAAAAGTGTATTAATAGAATATAGTAATTCGTACAAAATAAAAAGAATATATTTTGTGCGTGTAATTAGTATTTACGTTGCATCATTTGATGTAATATATAAGCAAATTCCCTTGTCGCAATATTTTTATGCCATGTGATTTTATGCCTCATTAAAATTCACCGGAATGTAAGCTGTTTTAATACATGACGTAATTTTTTCAATTAAATGCATTACTCATGTGATAATTTATTTATTTTAGACTTTTTTCTCTTTTAAGATTCACGGGCAAATACATTATTTAATTTAAAGGGGTTTGGAAATATTATTATTTGAGCTTTTTAAATATGAATATAATATTTACTATTTTAAATTTTTCATCCGTAATAATTTAATATTTCTAGTCCCTTTAAATATCACGATACTTAATGTTTAGGAATTTTACATATGAGGTAAATATTTATTAATTATCCCCTTTAAATTCATTTCGCGTGTAATAATTTCATTATTTTAAAGTTTCCGTATTTACTAATATTTACGTGTAAATATTTGTAATTAATTTTCCCTCTTTTTTGCTTTTAACACACGGTAATTTATTTCTAATTCCAGAAAATTTCTTTCTTTAAAAAAAAAAAAATCTTTTCAATTTTCATTTGAAAATAAGGACAAAAAAAAAATCATTTTTTCCCCCTGAAAAACATAATTTTATCACAATATTTTTTTCACTTTTGATTCAAATAAAAGATAATTTCAATTTCAGTTTGGACAGGATAAAAAAGAAGAAATCTAATAATCCCTATAGTTTTCCCCTGTTTTACCCTTTCTTCCTTTAAAATGGAGTAATTTAGTTGTCATCATTAGATTGCCATCATATTTAAGATCACGGATATTTAAAATAAAAAATATATGAGCGGTTATCCAATAAATGGGGAATTTGTGAACTTTGGGATTATATGCTATATTATATCATTTATATAATTTTCGTTAACATAAAATGTACTTTTGGATTTCTATCTGTAATTTCAAAAATAATTTTCAAGAAAATAGCTGTATAATTTACTCGAATATCCGCTTAAATATTCAAATATTTAAATTGCCACTTCCTACCTTTGTCCTCCATTTCAAGCACTGACCTTTCAGAAAAAATATAAGGATAATAACAAACTATTTTTAGAAATGTACTATTCAAAATAAAGATTTATATTCTAAAGTATAAAATAAAGATTTTTTCTTGTAAATTATAAATATATTTATATTTATTATGGTCAGAGAAATGTCGTCCACTAGTTTTTATTCCACTACTGTCACCTTGTATGGAAGTGCTTTGTTGACCATCCAGATATCAGATAAAATTAATAGGACAGTTACATTCCGTAGACGTAGTAGAGGAAGCATCAATCTTCATTGCTGAGAAAGTTACAAGTTCTAATTATCTGGACTTCAAGAGCAGTTGCATGTTGCAAAATAGATAGAAATATAATGATACGTTTATTACCTGTCACTACTGTCCCGTACTTAATTTTTCCATATTAATAATTTTATTTATTTATTATTTTGTCATGATGTAATATATTTTGCATTGTTGAAAATATCATACTGCAGTCTTACTAACATTATCTTACTATGAGCACATAAGCAATTTTATTAATTTTGTCACTACTATCCTTGTCAGTTCTGTAAACTTTCATAGAAATTCAATCAGATCACTACCCTATTGAAATTTTACTCAACCGTTATAAAAAACATATACACGAAATTTTTTATTTAAAACTAATCAAATTATTTATTGAACATAACTCTACGTGTCTTTAATTTAAATAACTTTATGAATAAATTTCTAGTTTGAATTGAATTCAATAAATTATGGAAACAATTAGGTTACAGGTAGGTAGGTTGTTGAAAAATGCTCTTTATACCGGAATATAGTAAATTACTCACTGGCTTATACCTTGTTTATTAAAAAAAACCGCATAAAATTTAGCTTTTATATTTCCCTAAATCAAAGATTAAACTCAGACCACTTATTTGAAAATCGCCAATATATATGTAAAAATGTATGTATAAAAAAGGTATATAACAATGTGGTTTCTGCTACACAAAAAGAAAACACAATTCGCGGGAAACGAACCCTTTTCCTTTTAAAATTTTACAATAATATCCGTATATGACTTTATTTTAAACTTTATAAAATCATATGTTACTTTAACCTTCAGATGGGGTCTGAGAAAACACATGGAGAGGGGGGGGGGATGTGTCCCGCTTAACGTGTATCATCGGACATATACTTCCCGAGCACACTTCTAAAAGATAACTTCATATACTAGTATCCGATAAGGTTAGTGGGGGTAACTGGACCCACATTGTAACTGGGCCATAGGCTATTTTATTAAAAACCGTTGATGTATTTTAAGTTTTAGCATTTGTGAACAATGCCCCTTAACCTCTACTTCCGGAAACAACGTTTGTCAACTCAATCATAACTCTCTCTTTGCTGTGATAAGTTATCGTAAATTAACGTTTCTTTTTTAAAAAAACAACGTCAATTTGGTTGAATTTCTTCGGCTTTTCATTAAAATGCTGCAAGTACTTTTATTAAACAATCATTTTTTTTTTTAAAGATTAGGCATATACCTACGTTAATATTATTAGGTATCTATGCATATTTACTTTATGTTTCAAATGTATGCCCGGTGTTTATTGTTGAAAACTGACAAGGGTTCATTGAACAAAATATTTATTTGTGTTTGCATATGTTTTGTAATTCGAGCCATTCATCTAGAGCTGCTCTCGGATTTAACCTCAGATGCTCTGATCGCCACTCTTAAGCGTTTTATGACTAGACGTGGAAAATGTTCTAAGATTTTTACGGATAATGCTAGGAATTTCGTGGTGGCAAATTTCAAACTGAAAAAGTTTTACAAAATGATAAATTTTCCAGATGAAATTTTGGAAAATTATTTAATTATGACGAGTTTGAAACTATAGTTATTAAATTATTGTATATTTTGAATTTTTTATTGTTATGTTCTGTATACCTGTTTGCTGTAGAAAAATTTATGTAAATTTCTATGTAGATTTGTTTTATTGTAAAAATTCTGAGATATTGAAATTTGTATATTTCAATCCGGGGGAGAATGTTTATTGTTGAAAACAGAGAATTTATAAGTCCCGTAAGAGGGCGTCGTGAATTCCTCTGGATTGAAAATGAGAAGTGAACGGAAGAGAGAATAATGTTGTTGTGAAGTAAGATGGCGACCAGAGTGTTCGCTCATCGTATTGTGATTTTAATAAATAGAGATACAGTCCAACAAATAGTTGTGTTTAATGAGTGAAGTCTAACATTTTGTGGTCGTACGAGCGCGAAGGAGCCCTATGGATAAATAGTTCATTTCGCCAAATATATCATGTTCATAAAAATTTAGCTTCGAACATTTTGCATCTATGTTTTGTGAATATTATTAAAAAGGAACTAAGTGTTATTAATATCGGCATTTGATACGATGAACAAGGGGTTAGTTCTGACCTCTTTATTGCTTGATTATAATTAGTATTTGTTCTGATATATTATTTAAATATGGAATCTGTTTTAAAAGAAAAAAAATTATTGAAATCCAATGTAACTAAGGCTACAAATGAACTCACGAATAAATGTGGTTTAGATAAATTTGAGTTGGAACTTTACGAGTAAAAATCGTCTGCATTCGAAAAAAAATCTGCAGAGATATTTAGGAAAATTTTTCAACTTTGTGACGATAAAGATGATGATAAATATATATCTGAACAACAATCTATTCAAGAGAACACAGACAAAATATATTTAATTGTAAAAAGAAAGTTAAGTGAGTTAGCTCCAGTTTTAAGGAAGCGCGAAGGAAATGTTAGCGAAACAATTCACTTACCTAAATTAAATTTGCCAACATTTAGTGGGCAATTACATGAGTGGTTATCATTTAGAGACATTTTCATTTCTAGTATTCATAATAATTCAGCTTTATCAGCTTCGCAAAAACTTTCTTATTTGAAATTATCGCTGCATATTGATCCTTTAAGGATCATTCAATCGATACCAATTACTGATGCTAATTATGCGATAGCATGGAATCTTTTAGAAGACAGATATTTGAATAAACGAGATCAAGTATTTGCGCATTTGAAGCGTTTTATGTCTTTTCCCTACATTCAAATTGACAATCCGTCTTCTATTTTAAAATTAGTGGACAATGTAACTGAATGCATTAGGCCATTAGAAGTTCTCGAGCAAAAAATAGAGGGGTTTTCAGAGAGAATAGAGAGTTAGAGAATAGAGAGAATTCAGAGAATAGAGATTGTTCTTGTAAGCTTTGATGGGAACGAGAATCCAAAAAAGATGAATTGCCGAAAATCTCAGAATTGATTTCTTTTCTAAAAAATCATGCTAGAACTTTGGAAGCTTCTAAAACAAACATTATCACCGTCAGTCAAAAAAGGCAAGCAAAAGAGTAGGCGGCATCGTTTTACACTAGTGCGAAGAATTCAAAATGCATTTGCTGCAAAAATGATTCACAATCATTATTTAGATGCAATGTATTTCAGAAAATGCCTGTCAACGACCGCATTGAATTCGTAAAAAGAAACAAAATATGTTTAAACTGTTTAACAAATTCAAGTCATTCTGCGAGAAACTGTACATCCAATTATTCGTGTAGGTATTGTTTTAAACGTCATTCATCTTCCTTCACATACAAGGAGAAAAAGTAAATAATTCTCCACCAATGGACATGGAATTTAGTCAGCAGTCATCAGGAGGGTCAGATATGATTGCGAATTCATCTGCTCCCAGAATGAAAAATACAGCTTAAATCCCGAAGCTAAGTGTTTTGAAAATAGAAACAGTGATTCCGTAGGCATTTCTGTAAATAATTCGTGTCAAAGGAGAAAAACCACTATTTTATCTACTGTTTTAATTAATATTGAGAATGTGTCTGGTGCATTTATACTTGCGTGTGCATTAATAGATGTCGGCTCAAATTACTCATATATTTCTGATAACTTTGCAAAATTATTAGGAATTAGAAGGGAGAAATTTAATGTTTCTGTTTCATGTTTGAATGCTTCTCAAATAAGTGTCAAATTGAAAATTAAGACCACTGTTTCGAATATGGCTGATTATAAGAGAACAATAGATTTTTTTATTATTCCAAAAATAACAAACTTTATACCAGGGCATTATTTTATATTTCCATTTTCCGAGCTGCCTAAAGATGTAAGATTGGCAGATCCAAAATTAAATGAACCTAATAAAATAGATGTTTTGTTAGGGACTGAATATTTCTATGAATTATTGCGAACTGGTCAAATTCGCGTAAGAAGTTCTAACGTCATTTTGCAGAATACCGTATTTGGGTACGTGGTGGGTGGTTGCATCTCTGATTCAAATACTGATAATAATGATAATTATTGTGGATTAATTTGCAATGTAGAAGTAGAATTAAGCAATTTTTTCGATTTAGAATCGATTGGAATTAGGGATGACCCTTACTGTAATGATGAAGATAAGGCATTGGAAATTTTTACAGAAACAGTTTCCTGTAAAGATAATCGTTACGAAGTAATCCTTCCGTGGAAAAAGGATTGGATAAATTTGAACGACAACTATGAAGTCTCTCAGAAACGATTTAAATATTTAATTAATAAAATGCGAAACGATGATAATTTGTTTTCTCAGTATAAAGAGATTTTGAAAGAATATCTGGATTGTGATATTATTGAAAAGGTGTTAGATTCAACTAGCCCAGTCAGACCCATGTTCTATTTGCCACATCGAGCAGTTTTTAGAAAAGACAGTGTCACCACGAAAACACGCATTGTATTTGATGCTAGTTCTCACGATGTTGGTCAACTTTCTTTAAACGATTGTTTGTGACCTGGCATCAATTTAAATGCTAGTATTTTTCAGTTGCTCGTTAATTTTAGATTGAATAAGATAGGAATTTTAGCGGATGCGGATAAAGCATTTCTTCAAATTTCTTTATCAGAAAAGGACAGAGACGCTGTCAGATTTCTCTTTGTGGAAGTTACCGAAGATCCGTCAGATAAAGTGTCTGATAATTTAAAAATTCAGTGCATCGTTTTAAACGTTTACTTTTTGGATTAAATGCTAGCCCATTTCTCCTAGCTGCCACAATAAAAGAGCATACACGGAAATTTAAGGATCAATATCCAGAAACTTTTGAAATTCTCGATACTCGTCTTTATGTCGATGATCTGGTGAGTGGTACCGATAATATTGAAGAAGCTTTGAAGATTTCATATGAGGCTAAGATAATCATGAATCAAGCTAGTTTCAATTTGAGGAAATTGTTAACGAATGACAAATCGTTATTAGAACGGTGGAAGAAAGAAAGGTTCGAGATTTATCCATTTTATCAAAATCATAGATTTATAAATTCATTGAAAGTATTAGGAATATCATGGGATGCTGAACTAGATTTTATTAGCATAGACATTTCGAGTTTAATAGAATTTTTGAAGAATAAGAAAAATACTAAGCGGTTTGTTTTACAGACTTCTGGAAGAATTTATGACCCTACTGGTATTCTATCTCCATTTACTATAAGACTTAAATGTCTTTTCCAAGATTTATGGATCCACAAGCTGTCTTGGGATACTGAGCTCCCCATTGACATTTGCGAAAAATGGACACAATGGTTTTCAGAACTCTCTAAATTAAATCAAATTAAAATCCCTAGGTTTGTTTTCCTGTCAACTGATACAAACAATGTTGAAATTCACTGCTTTTCTGATGCAAGTCAAAAGGCTTATGGTGTTGCTGTTTATTTGAGAGTACAAGATTACGATCAAGTTTCTGTTAGTTTCATAGCATCTAAAAACAGGGTTGCCCCAGTAATGAGAATAAATTTGCCATGCTTAGAGATAATTGGTGCTTTACTCTCAGCTCGCTTAGGATCAGAAATTAAAAAGGTAATTGATTGTAAAAATACTTCTAAAATCTATCATTGGGTAGATTCAAAAATAGCTTTATTCTGGATTAAAGGATCCAGCAGAAAATGGAAGTCCTTCGTTGCCAATCGTGTGGGTGAAATCCAAAGATTAACTCAACCAGAAACATGGTTTCATTGTGCAGGTACAGACAACACAGCAGATCGTCTTTCACGAGGAATAAGTGCGGAGTCCCTTGTGAACAATTCCAAGTGGTTTACAGGCCCCTAATTTTTGATGGATCCAGAATTTTCCTAAGGTTATTTGCAATCATCTTTTTCTGAAAGTGACTTACTAACTGAAAGTGAAAGTCAGAACTATTTAAATGAAATGAAATGTTCAGAAAAGAAAAATAACTGTGAAACGACTTTATTTCTAGCCACCGAGAATTTATCCTTTTTTGATAACATTTTTTATCTTAGTAATGACTATTATAAACTTTTACATATTTTTTCCTTTGTTCGCAGATTTATATACAATTGTAGAAATGCTGACAGAAGAAAGGGTAACTTGATTTTTGAAGAAGTCAAGGAAGCTGAAACCATTTTGACTAGAGTATCACAAAAATGTTTATGTAGTAAAAAGGCTGTGACAGGTAATCTTAATATTTTAAATCCCTTTATAGATGATAAGCGAATCTTACGTGTTGGCGGAAGGCTCAACAAAGTTTCCGTATCTTATGAGCAGAAACATCCAGCTATTTTGCCGAAAAATTCTAAATTAAGTAAGATTTATTTTATTACTATGCATAAGCGTCTTTTTCATGTTGGTCCCCAAGGACTCTTGAATGCTGTTACATTAAAATTTTGGACTCTAGGGGGTAGAAATTTGGCAAGAAAAACGGTGCATTCTTGGGTTATTTGTTTTAAGGTAAAACCAACTCCATGCTCTCAGCTAATGGGTGAATAACCTTATGAAAGAATTAAAAAGGGACCAGTATTTAATTGTACCGGTTTACATCTATGTGGTCCATTTTATGTAACCTATAAAAAATCAGCGCAAGGGTTCATTGAACAAAATATTTATTTGTGTTTGCATATGTTTTGTAATTCGAGCCATTCATCTAGAGCTGCTCTCGGATTTAACCTCAGATGCTCTGATCGCCACTCTTAAGCGTTTTATGACTAGACGTGGAAAATGTTCTAAGATTTTTACGGATAATGCTAGGAATTTCGTGGGGGCAAATTTCAAACTGAAAAAGTTTTACAAAATGATAAATTTTCCAGATGAAATTTTGGAAAATTATTTAATTATGACGAGTTTGAAACTATAGTTATTAAATTATTGTATATTTTGAATTTTTTATTGTTATGTTCTGTATACCTGTTTGCTGTAGAAAAATTTATGTAAATTTCTATGTAGATTTGTTTTATTGTAAAAATTCTGAGATATTGAAATTTGTATATTTCAATCCGGGGGAGAATGTTTATTGTTGAAAACAGAGAATTTATAAGTCCCGTAAGAGGGCGTCGTGAATTCCTCTGGATTGAAAATGAGAAGTGAACGGAAGAGAGAATAATGTTGTTGTGAAGTAAGATGGCGACCAGAGTGTTCGCTCATCGTATTGTGATTTTAATAAATAGAGATACAGTCCAACAAATAGTTGTGTTTAATGAGTGAAGTCTAACACCCGGTGTCCCTTTTATCCCATAAACCTTTCAAGAATGGAGTAACTGGGACATGTATCCGGGGTAACCAGACCATGCTGGATCCAGTTACCCTAATAATTATAAATATTTTTTTTGAGTTTCTCTTACAACGGGAAGTAAATTCCTCCATTGTTTTTTGCTCACAATAAAGAAAATTGTAGAATACCTTATTAAAATTACTTAGCAAAATATAAAAAAAGCATATTTAGTTGTATCAAACCAAATTCCTTGACCCTTTGAGAGGCGGTGATGCCGTTATGGCATCACATAATTTTAATTCCTAATTGCCACATTTGAACCGGAATTTTATAATGAAAATTTCACCTTTATTAAGTACGCGAAATTATACTTTTACTGGTTTTCAAATAGATTCTCTTGTAAATATTGGCGTCATTAAATTATTTCAACATTTTACGAATGCAAGTACCTTGCCCAAGAAAGCGAGATAACCAAACCTTCAAACTGTACGATACAGTGTCACATTCTATAGGGAAACTTTTATTGTTCTTAGCACTATTTTGAAAATTATATCTTCATCGCACCTATCTTTAGAATATGTTAAATAAAATGATCATGAAGGTAACTCATTAAGGGTTCTGGTAGGAACAATAAAATTTTCCCTATATAATGCGACCACTAGATACACATAGAGTACTTAAGTACTTACGTAGCTGTTTGTTCATAGATTTACCTAGCTATTTGTTCCCTTAAAATACCCTTGTGACTTTTAACTTATTACCTATAATAAAGTACATAAGTGCTTAACTAATTGTTTTGTTTTTGGTATAAATAAATCTAAAATTTTCACTTTTATTGCTTTTTTTGGACACATTGACAGCAAAGGTTTCCCTTACAACGCTCTTTATTCACATATAAATTACATGATCTGCCTAGTTTATTATTTGTTTTAAGTCGTTTCCGCTTTTTCAAAAAGGATCTGATATCCCATATGAAAAAAAAACAGAAACGCGTGTTCAACATAGACCCTCCTGGTTCACTTACCCCATTTTTATGGGGCAACTGGACCCATGAGGAAAGAAAGATGAGATATGCATATTTTTATATTTTTAAATATTTAAATATAATTTTGAGCATATCTGTCTGATAGAAGGAACCTAACTGAACACATTTGCAGACGTTCAGACTTTAATTCAAATGAACATTAGCTTTTTGAAGCTGAATTGCCAGAAGCTCCAGAGTCACATTGTAAAATCATGGCCCAGTTGCCCCAAGTAACCTTATACTTTTCTATATTTATCCATTTAATTTCAAGATAATACTGAATTGACTTTGTTTTCTTCTGTATGCATGCTGCCTTGAACATAGATAAAACTCAAGGGAACTTATATTTTTTCATAATGAACATTCAATATTATAAAATATTGAGAAACATAAACTAGTTCCATGAACAAGAAAAATAATTAAATACATCAAAAATTATGTAACACATTCAATTTTAGAAAACATCAATCATACCTATGAAAGATGACTAGATGACGTCAAAATTCATCCCAGTAGCCACATATCTGCGAGAATTTATGCTAAGAAGTTTCACATTTATGAACATAGAGATTTTTGAAAGGAATATTGCTGGATATGCTTTGTTACATGTGAGGTGCTTATTTTTGTTTCGTACATTAGTTATTTATTCACTTTAGACCGATGACAAATGCGAGACATTTTCTAAAAAATAAAGCGCTTGTACATTTTACTGATCATAGATTACTAGAAAAACAGCTTTCAAAAAATTATGCATCTCAACACAATATTTTATATATCACAATGAGTATGATTTAAACAATCATTTTAAATAAAATTTACTTTCATTTATACATTATATGTCAAAAATAAGAGTTTTAATAATAGATGACATACATCTTTCGCATAAGGAGATACACAGAATCTTTGCGTGCTTAAAATAAAGAATTTCTATTACAAACGCATTCAACAGTTTCATGTTATTTTGTTTCAAAAATACATAAAAAAAAACAATTTGATAAATAAACGGTAATGCATTTAAAAGGGATTATTTTCATATTTCAATCTAAAGATTTAAACAGATCTCATAAATAAATTAGTATCTAGTATTTAAATGGACATAAAAAATAATCACGCATGATGTATATAATATTTTATTTTGAAGTTACGTTTATTTCATGGGTAATATGTTGTATGAATTCCAGATTACTATAAATACAGAGAAAAAATATGTACACACATATATATATAAAGCGGTATAAAACTATATTTAGTCTGAACCAGCGCACCCCCCCCCCCCTCACAGAACAAGAAGAAGAAAAAAACTAGTTGGATGTGCCAATCCCAAAACTTTCTTCTATCTTATACATCTTAATATTTCAAAACCTAGTTACACAAACACATGTTAATACTTCCATATTATTAGTTCAATACTATACCAACTTTGATTTTCATCTTAAATTTCTACTCAAGTCAATTAAACAGACAAAAACGAGTTAATCTATATCATGATATTTGTTAAAATTATTAATTTTTCCTTATTCTGTCGTTATCAACTGTTTGCGAATAGCCGGCATAGCAGGAAGCGAGTTCCCGCCGCTGCATGAGCCGCCGATGCACAATAGAACTACGAAAAATCAAGAAAAGTATACAAAAATCGCTAGCACGGAGCCCCTTTACCGCGCAATATTTCCAAATTCAAGGAGAACCTGTTGGCCAAAGCCAAAAACAAGCACAAACATTTTGGTTCAATTGTATGCATAATTTTATACGCTGTTCGATGGTACAATAATGAAAATGGCACAGAGATCGGAATTATAGCGCCCCCTTCTATCGGAATTTTTTCAAGTTCAGGGAGGACTTGCTTGCCATAGCCAGAAACATGCACAAAAAATTTGGTTCAATTATATGGATAACTTCATACACTTTTCGATGGTACAATAATGAAAATGGTACAGACATCGCAATTATAGTGCCCCCTTCCGGCAGAATTTTTCCAAATTCAGGGAGGACCTTCGTGACATGACCAAAAATAAACACATAAAATTTGGTTCAATTCTATGCATAACTTCATACACTTTTCGGCGGTACAATATTCAAAATGGCACAAAAATCGTACAAAAATCCCTATTACTGTGCCCTCTACGAGCGATTTTTTTACAAATTAAGGGAGGACCTCCTTGCCATAGCCAAGAACTTAAAATTTTTTTTGGTTCAATTCTATGCATAACTTCATACACTTTTCGATGGTGCAATATTCAAAATCGCACAAAAATCGCTATTACAGCGCCCCCTACCGGCGAATTTTTTCCAAATTCAGGGAGGACCTGCTTGCCATAGCCAAAAACTTAAAATAAAAATTTGGTTTAATTCTATGCATAACTTCATACACTTTTGGACGGTACAATATTCAAAATCGCACAAAAATCGCTATTACAGCGCCGCCTACCGGCGAATTTTTTCCAAATTCAGGGAGGACCTGCTTGCCATAGCCAAAAACTTAAACTAAAAATTTGGCTCATTTCTATGCATAACTTCATACACTTTTCGATGGTACAATATTCAAAATCGCACAAAAAACGCATTTACAGCGCCCCCTACCGGCGAATTTTTTCCAAATTCAGGGAGGACCTGCTTGTCATATATAAAAACTTAAAATAAAAATTTGGTTCAATTCTATGCATAACTCCATACACTTTTGGATGGTACAATATTCAAAATCGCACAAAAATTGTTACATCAGCGCCCCCTACCGGCGATTTTTTTCAAAATTCCGGGAGGACCTGCTTGCCATAGCCAAAAACTTATAATAAAATTTTGGTTCAATTCTATACATAACTTCATACACTTTTTGATGGTACAATGGCGACAGACAGACGGACAGACGGACGGACGGACAGACGGACAGACGGACAGACGGACAGACGGACAGACGGACACACAGACAGACAGACATTTTCTATAAACATGTTTTTTGGAATCTCTGACCCCTAAAACATGCAAATCCGTCGAAAACCGGAAGTCGAAAAAAATTTCGATTACAATACTTTCTTCTATTGAAGATAGAAGAAAGTAATAACTGGATGTAAAAAAATAAAATTTTAACAAAACTAAGAAAAAATAGGCTGCGACCTTATCGGCAGTGGGTTTTATTTCAAAAACAGCCGAGCATTAAATAAAAATGTAGAAGAAATATGCATTAGTGGCAGTGGGTTTCGGCCAGAACAGTGATAGCAAAATCAAATGTTAAACATTCGATGGCTATTATCACATGCTCCCCCACCGGACCCTACGCCAACATTATTAAATGAATGCCTCACCTGCAACACAGTAAAATATGCTAAAAATATGTTCGTTGAAAAAAGTACACTCAACCAACTTAGCCACATAGCCACAACCCAAATATAAAACATAAAACAAAATAAACAAGGCATAATCCAACATCCAATCAACCAATTGAGATTCATTCCACATCTGTTGCCAATCGACACAGCACATCATCATAAAACTGTCCTTGAACAGGCTTTAGAAAATATGAGTCATTCACTGACGTCGAAAAGCAATTCATCAGTAATGAAGAAAATCTGCAAAATCTGAATATTTTTTTTGTAAAATTTAAAGGAATATTGTTTTTGTAATATAGATTACTTTTAAAGTGAAACAATTCATTCTTAAACATATGTTTATCTGTACAAATTCTAAAAAAAGCGAAATATTTGACTGATAACTATATTAATATATATACGTTTGTAAATATTGGAAGACCAGTGAACAAGTTGATTAACCTGAAATTGAAAAGTATTACAATTATTGTAGATTGAAATATATACTTATACTGCTTTATATTGAATTTATGTGTTTTATTCCAGCTGTTTGGCGCATTTCACATGAATAAAATTTGTTTTTTGTTGGTGATTACTATACTTTACATTTATATATATATACATATATTAATAAGATTACCCTTTTTAATATTTATTTAAAATGTACGATTTATTCTTAATATGGAAAAGCACAGTTATTCGCTTTTTCTGAAATTTAAACTTATTTTAAACTCAGATGACTTACTTTCACATGTCACTTTTACATGCCTTACTTTCAATTACGACGCAATTTTCAAAACGATTTTCAAGCTATATTGAAAATCTACTAGTATATTATTTACACTGGTAAATTCCTTTAAATAAGGCATGAATGTAAACTATCCTTAATTATCTCCGATAAGTTTAAAACGTTATAAAAATAAAAAGTTATAAAATTGTATTTCCAGCGAACTATTTTATCATGCACCTTTTTAAAATGGATTTATTTTAAGTTATTCCCGATTCTTTCTTGACTTCTCTTCAACCTCGAAATCGGGATTGTGATAATTCACTAATATAAATAATTTTACCTTTCTAACTACGAGGGCATTCGAAAAGTAAAGATACAATGGCTCACATTCCTTAAAAAAAACTTTTATTTAGAAAACGTAAGTTAAATCTTATTAACTGGATTTTTTATTATTTTTAGACATAATCACCCCCGTTATCAGAATACTTGTTAAGTCGGGCCACAAGCTTTTGTATCCCACAGTCATAGAAGGTTTCCGCCTGTTGTCGGAACCGCATTTCAACTTCATCTTTGATCTCATCGTCGTCGTGGAATGATTTTCCTCCAAGATGTGACTTCAAGTAACAGGAGACGTCTATTCGCACGAATTGCTTTCTACGTTCTCTGAAGAAGGGCATCAAAGATCACAGATGGCCGACCTGTTCTTTGTTCGTCATGAACATCGGTCCTACCTTCAGAGAAATGACGACACCATTTCGTTACTTTTTGTCGATTCATAATGTTCCCATAAACAGAAACAATTTCTTTGTGAATACCCGCTGGTCGCTCACCTTTTGCATGAAGAAAACGTATGACGGAGCGCACTTCGCAATTAGCGGGATTCTGAATCGGCGGAACCATTTTAAACACGACCTACTCCAACCAGAATCAACGTTGAAATTCCGAACGACCGCGAAGAGAAAGCTAACGGTTCAAGGTTGACACCTGTGTTGCCAACTCGCTTGCCAAAACTTTTCTTTTCTCCGGTGTGCGGTGTATCTTTACTTTTCGAAATACCCTCGTAAATTAAGATTATAGTCACATTTCATTCAGTAGGTTTTTCTTCAACAATTAGTTTTTACCGAAATATGATTAAACTTTTTTAATTATTTTTCACGAGCAAATTCTTTTAAGTTACAGCTAAATGTGTTGCGCACACAACTGTAAAAATAAGAATTGTTTTCTTCGAAGGAAGTTTCCTTCGCATATGTTAATTTTTATATTGATTCATATATATCTGCAGTTATTTATAAAAAAAGAAGTAACGTACATTTTAAAAATAATAATTCATTAAGAGACATATATTCGTAAGTTATTTCAAAAAGGATTTTTAATTTAAAAATTATGAAGGAAAATACATTATATAGTATGTTTTTAATAATCGAAATAGCTATCAAATTGACACACAACAAATTTATTTAATGGCGCCTTTTTGTCTAGTGCGCCAGATGAAATCAATCCGAGGAAGAAATATTACAAAAAAGAGCTTAAATATAAATTTTATATATAACAATTATTATATTTATTTATTATATTTTTTATATATAGATATAAATTTTATTTATTTATGTTATAGATAGCTCTTTTCACAGGAGAGGCAACCGAAGATTCACATGCTTTAAATTTAATATGAAATTATAGCACTTAACTCTGCCTGCAGCTGTGAAAACATTCATAAACAGTAAATAGTTTTAGAGTGAAAACGTATATGAGGTTTTGTGGATTGGGTAATACATCTCCACAAAATTATGTGGTCTCGAATAGACATAGAGTGTAATAAAGCGATTTTTCAGATAACTACACTTAAAGCACTTTTCCTATAGCAAGATACATTGATGACAGGCCTATAAGTGGAATAAAATGAAAAAAAAAACGACATGTAAATAACCTTGATGAGCACATAAAAACACATTAACGTTGTGATGATAATTCAGCTAAGAAATAATAAAGTTCGTAGGTCATTAGCGGACATATTCTCACTCGCAGAGTCGAAAAAGTCGGTATAAGACCCGATAATGTACAACGAATTACTATGGCAGCTAAATAACAACAAAATGAACTTGGTCATAGGACATCCAATCCGCGCAGCTTATTCGGCAGGAGCACATGGTATGAGCACTGACATGTTAATGTTAATTTGAGATTTATTCTTAAGTGGATAAAATTGATAAGATAACTCGTTTCTTGCATATTAGTACATTTTTCTTATGTAAATTTAGAACTGTTTGAAATAGTGTAAAATAATTCAAAGTTACTTCATTACTGCGTATATATTCAGTAATTTTTTAAAATTCCTTAGTGTCTCCTTTTAACTACTGATAAAAGTTTTACACAGTAAATTACAGTATATTACACTATACACAGTATCGCACTTTCGAATATTGCTTATCACATTCATCACGTCGGACTGAATATGACATCACTAAAACATAATAGAACAGGTGACACCCTTAATTCATAAATGCTTGAATTTGTTGCGTCTTCCCCTGAATGATTCATGAACACTAAATATTTACATACATATTAGAGAACATGTCAACTCTTACTTTCATAACACCATGCTCTTATATATTTATTTATTTATTTATTTATTTATTTATTGTCTTACCGTGTAATAGGGATGTTATCAAAGAAAGATTTCTTTTTTTTTTAACTATTGAAAATAAAAATAGTTTTTTCCTAGTTTCTTTATACAATAATGAATACAAAACTGTCTTATTTGTAGGGTTTTAGCATATTCATTCCAAAATATTGTCACATAACAAACATGACAGTATTTGTATTTGCAGTTGATGTTATTTATTGAAGAATCTGAGAAACAATATTTATGGATCTGTTTTTCGAAATAGTGTTATAATCACATAAAAATAATTTAACTCATAAATGCGTCTTATAAATATCTCCCGAATTCTTGATTTAACTTGATACATAAATAGCTTTGTTTACGCGTCGACAAAGACTTATTATAAACAAAGATTTGCCCATGATCATTTAGTTAAGTACATTTCTAAGATAAAAGATACATATTGTTCATGTATTTATAACTTAATAAGTAGATTAGAAATATAATCACACTGTTATTCTGCAAATGTGAAAAAAATACAAATAAATAAAACTGCGTTTACAGAAGTTTTCCTTAAATATTCAATAAGTGTATTCTTGTCTTTCTAACATCTCCAAAATATTTATTTATGGAAATGATTTTATAAACATGGTTAAATAAGCCTACTTACTTAAAATTACGCAGTAAAGGAAAATCAAACATCACATTCATTTGTTTATAATACATATTGCCAGTTTAACAGAGGCAATATAGAAAAATTCAATATTTTTCTACCTACTTTCAATAAAGGTGTTTACATAGTTAGTGTTTGTATATACATTTTGATATGTCCATTGAAAGATGTTCCGGATTTGCTAACACTTTTAGAAATTTTTATGGATGTCACATATAAATTTCATTGGGATTTAAAATTTATCCATTTCTACGTCTATTTTCTTTCTGTTTTTGCACTTTTCATACTATAACTTTTGAGAAAACTGGCCAGTTGTGAATAATTTTGAATAATTGATTATAGTATACTGTATAATTTTACTTTTCAAAATAGTGATTTTTTCTTGTAATTTTTCAATAATCACACAGCAATATATTGTTCGTTTTGTGCATGTTAAAATCGACGAAATCGACAACAATTTGATTTAAATTAAATATGATACGTAACTGAAATAAACACTTGTTTTCCCAAATAATGCACTTGTACCAAACCACTCTTTATAATTCTTCAACTAGAATAAAATGAATTAATAAATCTGAATTTTTAAGGCGTGAAAGTTATTTCACATTGCTAACCAGTCATAGAACCTACAGAGAGAAAAATTATCCTGGCCAGTGTTCGAACCTATGTCAAGTTATTTCATCTTGCGCTGCAGTTTCAGCCTTACCAACAAAAAATTGATAAATTCGAGGCTAGGTATTTTCTGGTAGCTCAGTTGGCAGAGCGTTCGCGCACAGAACCAATTAAATAGGTCGAACAATGTCCTTGATGATTTTTTACTATGTTGGTTCTACGCCTTTTTAGCAATTTGAAATAAATTTCACGAATTAAAAATTCAGATTTACAATATCTCGGGAGTAATTCATCGTTTAAAAATTGCAGTATATATAATTATTTATCTATTACGACATTTAGGATTATGCTATGCATAAAAAAGAGAACATAAATTCCATTTTACAAGTTTATTTTTCCCGTATATTATAACTGCAAATACTTTTGGCTCATTAGACTAACTCAATGAATGTAAGACAAGTTTAAATCCTTTCAGTGTCTCAGAAACATGCAGAATTATAAACATTTAGGACCATACATTCACGATTTTGTTCCACGCTTGGACCATAATGTACCAGAGCCCGTCAATTGTTTTGTAATGCCATGTAATGCCATAATGTAGAAAGAGCTCGTTTAAAAGTCCAAATAAACAATCCATAGTAAACACGTAGGAGAAATTACGTGGAATGCATTTAATTAGAATAGCCTAAAATCCTGTTTCATTTCTCTCTTTTTTTAACATAGCGATAGATTAGAGGTATGGTTGATAGCCTTCTTCTGATAAAACGTAACAAAATAAATATTATTAGCGTAAAATAATGGAATATTTTCTTCGAAAATAGATGCAAAAACATATTTCAAAGAGTAATCCGAGTTAATATTGACATGTTTTTTTCTTTTAAATTTTCCGTTAGAAGAAAATTCAGCTATAACGATAAACCATTTTGCGAAAATTCCTTGTTTTCTGTTAAACAACATTCTAGGTATTTCTCCTGCTTTTCGGTAGTAAATCGATCTTCATTTATTGAAATTAGATAAATATATCTAATCATCATCGATTGCAACTAGGAATTTCTATTTTCGCCAGCCAAATAATTTCCATTGGACAAACTGCGAAAAGCTCTTGCGATAGCCCTTTGAAGGGTTAAAATTTGTTTTAAAATATGAAAGAAGACTTTAGATATAAAAAGAGGTGAACGTACCTTAGTTGGGTAGACTTGTTTTACCTTTTCCCTCTGAAATGTAAAATTTGACGTTTGTTTCTTTTTTTTTTTTATTAATCATGTCACTTATTGCAAATATAGATATATTGAAACTGTATATTTCACACTTTTTTTTTTTTTAAATAATCGAATAATAGTATTTCACTTAGTGAAGCGAAAATACATAGCATTTCATGCATTGTTTATTTTGCAGCGACATTTTAAAGGAAGGCATATCATTAAAGATGCAGACGATAATAAAACTTTTTTCCAAGTTGCTGCCATATAGGTTTTGTTTTTCATTTAAATTTAAATCTTAGGAAAATCAAAATCAGTGTAAAAATCTTAGAAAACCCTGCTATTTAATAATTTGTGAGGTGACCATTCTATCCTATGTAACCTATAACATATATTAAAATATACAAATAAGTAGAGCTGTTCATGTTTTACCTGAATACATAATCAAACGTATTAGTATATGGATCTTTTCATATCTTATCTGACTATATAATCGAACATCCTAACACGTCTTGCATTTGAATTATCACTTTAGTTATATTATAATACACAGCGCCAAGAGTATTGGACATTGATTCCGAAATACGATAAATCTATATCATCTTTATGTTAAAACTTGTAATCTTTTACCAAGAGATGTAATTTCGAGATAGTATTTGGTAGAAATTGTAGATATCCAAAATGTTTAGTTTCATATATTTCGGTATAGCATAATGTTATTTTACATTAAATATTCAATGCTATAAATATCTTGTTTGTATTACAAGATAGATACTGAATGAGGTACGTTGGAAATATTGATTGACAAGCAGAGAAAAATTTTCTTATGAGATATTACGTACATGTTACTTATTATTAAGATATTTAACGCTGTTGAAGTGGTGAATTTGAATCCAATAGTAAAGACGGTTCTAATTGTAGGATATTAGCAAAACGTCTATGTATTGGGTATCGCTAAATAGAAAATAATTATATAATTCAGTATTCTGATAACATCTGTTTCAATTTTATCATTCTTTTCCAGATGATTACTCAAAATCCATATGAAAAGATTTGCAACCACATGAAGTATATATGTATGAGCAATTCTGTATATTCGCAATTTTCGTGTATTTTTAAAGCATTATTTAAAGAAAACCTAAAGATTCCTGAAATCTTTCAATTTATTTCTTTTTCTGTTGTAAATGTTATATTCTAAACCAAATGATTTAATCGTAATACGTATTAGAAATTTCTGAGGCTGAAATTTGATTAGTGGAAGTTTTCTTGATTGTAATTTAAAATTATCGGAAAGAGATAGCGAGACAATTATGATATCAAAATTGTTAGTGTAAAAATCAAAAGTGATTTTCCTCGATAATGATTTGAATTTGAATCAAAAGCACGCTTCCTCATCTTTCTTTTTACTGACGCAAATTAATAAAACTAACTGTGTTAGAACATAACTAAATAGGACAAAATAGGAATATTATTAAAACAAATATATTTATGAATATTCATTGAATGCCTATTTCAGATTGCGGAATAAGTGCTTACATTAAAAAGCGAAAGTAAACAGTGAAATATTCAGCTTTTTTTTTTCTTTTTTTTCAGACTTCTTATATAAAACTGACTCATGTGTTCGGATAAAAATTTCACGCTTCTATTTCATGTATGCTACAGTCATTCGTAAAAAAAATGCGTAGTGGAAGGTTTCATTCGGTTGCAAATTTCTGTGATGAATAATACAGAAAATTCTTCAGTATTTAATATTCATAATAAATGATTAAACAAATGTTTGATATTTTGAAATAAGAAATTCGGACCTTAACCATTTAAAATAATTCATAGAGGCAAATAGATATTAAAAATATTTTTTTCAATGTTCAAAAATAAACCATGCAAATAATAAAATAATGTTCATTGATGTTCAATATACAAGTCTAAAATCCAATTTAAAAGGTGATATGTTAACACAATAGTTTTTGTTGAATTTGTACGAAAGTGCTAAATGAAGTTGCGTCATATTTGCTTCCAAAGAAGGCAAAGATCTTGAAATGTCCAAAAGAAGCGAAAATATGACATACAAAACTGCAATTGGAAAATTAGAGGGTTATTAAGACATATTATTATTTTTCGGATATATTTATACAGATCGCTACCTATTGTGTTTACTATGTGAGAAAATCTAATCAGATGGTAAAAAGTGGTGATGATGGTAATAAATAAATTGAATAGATTAATTAATCTGATTTTTTTTTTAATACTGGAAATGGAGTTTCTCAGATATAATATTTTGCAACGGATACGAGAAATGGTAAATAATTTTTTATTGTTAATTTGACACCAATAGAATACCGAAATAACAATAAGAAAACAATAATTTAGAACCATTTAATGATTATTCAGATTAATTAATCTATTCAATTTATTTAATTGATAGACATGATACAGCGTAAACCTTAAACTATTTACTGAAGATATCGCTCACACATGTTAGTTACGTTCTTAAAATAACTTTCTTATAAATTTTAGCCTATACAGTATAAAGAAATTTTGGCCAAACGGCAGTCCACGGGGTAAGAGTTCCTATCTCTAAACACTACGATACTCAGGAAAAAGTTAATTACATAGTTTCAGAAAATCAATCTATTTTAATATCATCTTTCTAATCACCATATTAAATACGATGGTAAATATATGCAGGAGTGTCGAATAATAATGCTAGTGCAAATTTACCCGGGAGAATTTGCTGCATGAGATTTTTTCTCACCGTCGTACTTTTTTATGACTCTTATTTAAACCATTTTTCATTTTAATTAAAAGGAAAAATGTTATTTCAGTTATTTTACCTCTTTCGTGAATAAAAGTACTAAACCAATAATAAAAAAAAAAAATGATATTAAGTGAATGTAATGTAAAAGAAAAGCAATTGGGCACCGTGAGAGATATTCTCACTAGCGAGTTTTCCCGGGTTAAAATATGTGGTACGTGAAATCTATGTTCTGTTTTATATATCGCTCCAAACAATTAAAAAATATTGTAAGTCTTATGTAAAATAACACTATAAGCAAAACTTTTTGCAGAAACAGGAAGAAGAGAGTCACAGATGCAAATTTTTCTCATTTTCAAACTTCCAAGTAAAAACAAAAGTTTGACATAAAAAACGGCGTTTTAGCGGCAGCGAATGAAATTTGGCTTTCAACTTACTAAAAAACAAAGCGGGAAAAATATGATCCTCATTCAATGATTGCTTTGTTTCGATGAGTGCGATGTCTAAACGAAGTCATTTAACCAAATCAGAAGCTTGAAGAGTTTTTTGTTTGTAAGAGGGGGGGGGGGGGCAAACAAAATCCGAAATACCAGAAGCCACTGGAGTTTCAAAAAGAGCGATTTTAAGGATCTGGAACAGTTTTTTGGAGACTGGAGATGCAGGCTGATGACCAGAGTACGGGCGCACACGTTCAGCAACGTCCATTAAAAAACAATATTTAACGCTATCGGCTTGGAGACACCTATATATAAATGCCAACTTTCTTTAATAACACATTCGCTCGGCTTCTAGCACCACAGTTTCGACTCACACTGTCCAAAAATGTATCCACGCTGTAGGTCTGTATGCTCGCAGACCAATGGTATGCGTTACGTGAACTGCAAGTTACAGTAGCGCCCGCAGAGTGGGGACAGCAGAGCATGTGATTTTGGGGGGGAAAAGAATGCCGCAATTTTATTTTCTCTGACGAGTCCCATTTTTCTGTTCATCCAGAAAATAAAACTATTTTCATCTGGATGTAAAGTGACACTAGACACAATACTGTGTTCGTGGAAGGAAGTGTGAGATTTCGAGGTGTTGGAGTGAGGGTATATGATGGAATCTCTATTGATGGGAGCACTAACCTCCAAATCATTCCAAATGGAGCTCTGACCGGTCAGCGATATAGGGATCAGATTCTCAGACCTAATGTCGTCCCTTAAGCTGCAGTAATAGGAGATGATTTCATGTTCATGGATTACAGTTGAAGGCCACTTCGTGCTCACTTGGTGGATAATTTCCTTTTCGATTAAGAAGTCATATGACTGAATTGGCCTGTGTGCTCTCCGGGCATGAACCAAATCTAGTATGTTTGGGATATTCAAAGCAGACGAATTGCTGGTCGCCTACCACACCCACAAACTCTCCAAAAACTGGAGAGTGTTCTTCTGACGGAGTGGAACAGAATACCCCAGCTCATCATTAATAGCTTCATTGATTTCATGCCTCAAAGGTGTTCAACACTGCTCGCCTTGCGGGGAAACCACAACCCTTACTAAAATAGATTTTCTTTGTAAGAAACACCTTTTCTGTTCTTGTTTTCTCATATCCACAAATTGAGTTTTTATTTCGTTTTGCACTTAATTGTTCAATATGAAATGGTAAGCTGGAAAATATTATTAACTGTTACATGTAAAAAATTTTAAATCTTGAACCAGTAAAATCTACTAACAATGTCACGTCTCGGAGAAAATTATGTGAGAAATCTTGATGCGTTAGGAGTAAACTCAGGCTCCTACGGGCATTTATTACTACCTATATTATTAAGGTTATTACCAGAAAATTTAATACTGGATTTCCATTGAAAGTGTGAGCCTTATAATGAATCTGAAGTAACTGATTTAATAAATTTTATTACAAATGAACTGAGATGTGGTGAAGCTACGAATTTTGTATATAATTCTCCATGCAAGGTTTATGAAAATACTAAAGCCAAACGTGAAAATTCTCAAACCAAGTATCAAAATTTTTTGTATAATTTTTAGCATAGCAAAGTATAGCACTCTAAAGAAATTGTACCGGGTAACTAAATGGGTATTTAGAATTGTTTGTAATATCAGAATAAAGGTAGATAAAAGAGATTTTTCAGAGTTATCAGCAGAGGAAATGTTACATGCTAAATTTTCGGTTAAAACTAGTGCAGGAAGAAAGTTTTACTGAAGTTATACAATGCTTGAAATATAACAAGAGTACCCTTAAATAGTCGAATCTTCTGCAGTTTAATCTTATGTTGTAAGAGGAAGGTTTGATATTGGTACGAGGGTGTTTACAAAAGACTAATTCCACATTTTATGAAAAGCATCCTATTGTGATTCCTGCAAAAGGTAAATTTACTGAATTTATTGTGAAAGGTGAACATGAAAAAGTTTTTCATTCAGAATTGTCAAACTCATTAGTACAAACCGTAGAAAAGTTTTGGATTTTAAGATCTAGAAAGTGCATAAAATTACTCCTCAACAAATGTGCAATATGCAAGAAATTTAACGAACGCCCTGATCAACAAGTTATAGTACCTTTTCAAAATGACCGTATTAACGGAACTCCACCGGTTTCCGTTAAAGGCTTTGATTATGCGGGGCCGCTAAATATGAAGGGGAATAAAAATATACTTTATATTTCATTATTTACGTGTGCTATCACAAGAACACTACATATAGAATTAGTGAAAGACATATCATCAACAGAATTCCTGTTAGAATTTGGCAGGTTTATCTCACGAAGAGATATTTTATATTTATTATTTACCTGTGCTATCCCAAGAGCATTACATTTAGAATTAGTGAAAGTTATACCAACAACTGTTATTAGCATTATTCCTATATGTATAGCAGATATTTCTATTAGCATTTCGCATGTTTATCTCACAAACCGGCCTGCAGGATGTAATTTATTCAGACAATGCCAAAATTTTCAAAAGAGCTGATCTGGAACTAAAAGGAATGTGGAACGTAATTCACCTTCCTGATGTTAAGAAAAGTTATGCCAATCGCCGAACTTCCTAGAAGTATATTGTAGAACGTGCTGCCTGGTTTGTTGGTTTTTATGACGGAGTGGTTCGCACTGTGAAAACTAGCTACATTAAAGTTATCGGAAGATCTTGTTTAACACTGATCGAATTAGAAATGCTTCTAACTGAAATAGAAACTATCATAAACTCTCGCTCATTGACATATACATATTCTGGGTTAGATGAACCGTCTCCACTTACACCTGCTCATTTTTTGATCGGAAAATCTATCATGTGTTTACCAACTGTAAAATGTGAACGATTTAACCTTACATGCGACGAAAGAATCTTTAGTAAAACGCTTCGTTTACGAGAGACTATTCTAAATAATTTTTGGAAGCGCTAGAAAATGAGTATCTTCTCAATAACATTTCTGATTTCAAAATAGATGATGTGATACTTGTGCATGATGAACATTTACCAAGAACTTCGAGGACGTTGCGTAAGGTTACAAAAATGTTTGTACGCTGAGATTGAAAAAATAAGATCTTGTGAAGTACAAACAAAAAATAACGTCATTAAAAACATACAAACTTGTTGTATAACCTTGAACTGAAAACTAAAATAATTCTGATCCAAAAACTTCCAATATTCTTTTGACTTTAAAAATTCATTCTTTGCTTGATAATATTTCGTAAGTTTTTGATTTCTAAGTCAATTGTTTTGTTGACTTATTTTTCAATAATTATTGAATACATTTAAATTATTATTTCTATTTTTAGTAGCAGAAATCATAAACAAAGCTTTAAATCGTTATAAATTAGTTTTATTGAATTCCAGTCTGTAAGTATACAGGGTGATTCATAAATATCGAAACAATAGGCTATTTCCTTAAATATTGCCCCAAGACCCATACTTCCAATTGCAAAGTTTCATAAAAATAGGTGCAGAATTTAATGACATAAGTTACAACTCCATAGGGGGTCTATTTGAAAAAATACGAAAATTAAATTTTTATACGGCCCCCGTGGCGAAAAAGTTCCAATCAAAAAAAAAACTTTCCTTATCCGTTCCTGAATTAAGCACAAAAAATTGCATCTTCGTATCTGAAAAACTCACAGAGTTATGGCCATTTAAATAATTCATCAGGTTTTAAGGGGTTAGGCACAAATTGAAATGCGTGCAATCGAAGAAACAATGTTAGTTTAAGAGTTCTAGGAAACATGTGAAAAATATATTTGGTGAGCTAGATTTTTTTTTTTTTTTTTTTTTTTTTTTTTTTTTTTGTGATGGTTAACCGTATTATTTTCAAACAAAATCACATCCTAATATTTCGCATAAAGTTTTTTTTTTTTTTTAAATTTAAATGTTTAGTATTTTTTAAGCGGATTTAATTTAAAATCTTTATAACTCGAAACATTATTCATCGGATTTCATTTTTTTTCATTTAATTAAAGAGGAAAGTATAATTTTAGTTTTGTTTCAGGAATTTTTTTTTATTTTAATTTTAAAAATATTAAAAATATTTGCGTAAAAAAATATGTAACTTATTTTTAAAAAAAATCATATTTTCAAAAGTAATTTTTTTTTCAATTTGCCGAAACAAAATTAATGTAAAATAATCAAAAAAGACATGCTCCAAGTTTGTACCTTTTTAATTTACGATTAAAAATGCATCATGCAGAAAAACGCATTTAAAGTTTTAAACATTGATTGGCTCCTAATAAAATATTTAAATGCATTTTAAAAAATTGCACGTAAAAAAGTCACTTCTTTCGGTAGCTTAAACTTCCGATTCAGTTTAACTTTTGCCGTTTCCACCACCTTTTTTTACTACTTAAATGTCCATAAATAAATGTTTAATGTAGAATTTGAAACAATGCTTTTTCAAACATGCCGAATAAGAGTTTTTCATAATTTTAGCCCTTACAAATTCAGGCCCTTTATCGCCCCGGCGAGGCCGATAAAAAAGTCTGTATACAGGGGCCGGGCCAGACCCGGGATTGGCGACTTATTTCTGAAGACTCGTCCAGGCCGGGCCGATCGTATTTTTTTCATACCGAAGCGGGTGTTGGTGTGATTTATGACGGCCAATTATCTATACGAGGGATGTGGGCCCGAAACGGGAGGTGCCTTCCGTGAAGGTCATTCTAAGGGAACCTAACCCGTATTTACGCAAGGATATCCAAGGTTCGAAGAAAACCACTGAAAACTCCGAGCGATTGGGTTTAAGGACACGATTGGGTTCGAACCCAGCATGAGAGCAGTACCTCTCGGCCACTGGATATACCGAACCGGGACTGTCTTCCTTATTCCTAGGTCTCCCCTGGGCGAAATTTTCACACCCGGTCTCGAGACAACCCATATTAAAATCATATACTCTGACTGACCTAACACGTGCAAAAATAACTAAAATTTGGCTCAGCCCCAAAACCTTTACAACAATTGCATATATTTTTAAATGGCCATCATTTTACAATAAAAATTTTAAAATTCATATTTTTAAAGGATACTATATTTTAAGGCAAAAAAAAATTAAAATACAGTAAAACTAGTGGAAAAAATCTGCCTATGATGGAATCTTTTCTTAAACGGAAAAAAACTGTTGATCTATGGAAAATGAATATAATAATACCTGAGAAAAAATAGACTACATTTACAACTCCTAAGAAGGGAACTTGTCTATAACGCTTTTTTTTTTCTTTCCTATGTGATTCCATCTTAAAAGATTTTACTTTATAGCATTTTTCACTCTCTCTAACACACGGAATATGGATTAACGTTATTAAAGGAGAAGTGAATCATTTACATATAAATAGAGATTCATTAATAAAATAAATAATCACAGCTTTTGGCACTTCTTTAAAAATAATAAATATAAACATGAAAAAAGAAAAGATATAATAAGTATTTTTGGTCAGAACTCCTCCATACGAAACAACTTTTAACCATATCGATGTAAAAAATTCAGTCAGGTCGGGCCAGGCTACGATTTGAACTTGTTTCCAGGCAGGGCCGAACTTTTTTTTCCTATGGGCGTTTCGGGACCAGACCCAGATATTTCGACCCATGCAGACCTCTAGCGTAGACCACCAGCATACTTTGAAAACATGTTTAACGTAAAATCTATGCGCTGCCTATTTTATGTCCAAAGGACAGGCACTGTCTTATATCGACTTTTAATAATGTACAATTTGTGGCTGATCCCTATCTTGCATTCAAAATGAGTCAAAAACTCGTCGCTCAGAGGCATGGATAAATGGTGTAAGTCACGAATTTTGGATTTTAATATCTCTGCGAATTTTAAAGATATCGAGATGAATTTTTTTGAGTTTAATTCAGGAATAGATAAGGAAAAAATTCCTAATTGGGAATTTTACCATACGGGGCCAGTATAAAAATTTAATTTTTGTATTTTCTCATATAGAACCCCCATGGAGTTGAAATTTATCTCATCAAATTTTACACGTTTTTTTATGGAACTTTTCAATTGGAAGTATGTGCCTGGGGGTAATATTTAAGAAGATAGACTATTGTTTCGATATTTAAGAATCACCCTGTATATTTTCGATTTCTATTGTAGTTAAGCATAATTTTATTGATGTTATTCCACAATAATTTTTTTCTGCTTTTTTTTTTATTTTGAATCTCTTTTTTGATGAACAGCTGTTCATCAGGGTAGGGGAGGGGATAATTCAAATGTCTCCTTTCAGCTAGATTTAAGCAGCAAGTTGTCACATGTTATACTGGAGAATTCATATTAAATAATTGCTCTTTAGTTTTTTTTTTTTTTTTTTTTTTTTTTTTTTTTTTTTTTTTTTTTTTAACTAGATGTAAAGATTTGAACACTGCTAGCAAGATAACATTTTCTTGGTGTTCCAGAAATGGAGGAAATAAACATTATTTAAATTGAAATATTTTTTTTAAAGCATGGAAACATGTTATACAATCCTTGTCACGGCTTCTAACTAGAAGAAACGGACTGTTAAATTTTATTATTTTATTAAATGAGAGAATTCTAAATAAAGAACAAAACAACAAAAAAATATTTTATCTACGTTTGTAAATAATATAAATTATGCATATAATCGAAGTGTGAATAATAATCTTCAAAATGGTCTCTTGCTGATGATTACTCTTAATTGGAAAACACAAAAGTAAATCATTTCGATTTTATTTTGTATCAGAACAAAATATGTGAAAATATGTTGCTTTTAATTCTTGAAATATACTGAATTGTGATATTTTGAATAATTTGCTCTCCCTCAACAATTATTTTCCTGAACTATGATTTCGTTAACTATAAATTGAATCACTTGGATTAATGTTGGATTATATTAATATTTTTCATTAAATAACCTAAGACGTCTGTTGATCATGTATCAATCATCTAAACAATTCACCAGTCGCAAGATCCATTCATAACCTCAACATACTTTATTGTTTTCAGCAGTTTATAATAAGTGGGGAAAAGTACGGTATGATCAATGAGTCCATCATCGAAACGCATGTGGTGGTGAACATATGTGAAATTAGGCGCATTTCATACAAATGTGTGGCATTGAATAAAAAACGGACATTTTTAAATTAAACTAACACATGTTGTATAGAACACTTTATTATTACTATATAAAAATACAGTTATATTAAACAAATAAATATAGACAGCAATGCATCAATTACTTTCCGTGCGTGTCCGTGGTGGACACATTTATCAAACCTCATTATTTCTTCTAGAATAATGTTAGAATAAAGTTCTCCTTGATTAAAATCATTCGTCTGTATTCAAAATGTGCATATATCTTAAACTATTATATTTCTGCCTGCAGTTTGGGGTGTATTTAGGCTAGCGAAAGGATATAAAATAATTACATATCATGGGTATAAATAAAATAACTTTTATATGAAAGACATATTATTTCGTTATTGTCAACCAAATCATATATTTTCCTGATACTCGCTCACATTAATACATGCCATCTATTAAATTACTTAAAGGTTTTAAAATGGCTCTGTCTTAGAAACGTCGTTTTATTCTATTTTTTATTTTTGATAGTTCTAAAATTAAAGTAAAACTGCGAGTTTTACTAGAATTGAGCAATGATTTTAAATCGTGATTTCGCAACAATATTTTTAATATCGCATACTACTTTCAATTTGAAAAAGTATGTTGAAGATTCGAGAAAAAATAATTCACCTTTTAGTTTATGATAAAATTTAAATTTTTAATAGAATAACGGTTTTAGTTTTCATCTTTCAGTTTTCATTCCACATAAGCAAGCCTGGAAGTCATCATTTTCTCAACGAAAATAGCAACGCAGTTGCAGATTAAACTATTTTTATTATTCTCTTATTAAGAAGTACTTTGAAGTATTTTGCCAACAGAGGGAAAGGGCTGTATCTGGCAGATCGGTTTATGTGAAAAACTCTCGCAAAATTATGGATATATGTGAAACATTTGCCAAAAACATCAGATAAACGTGATATAAGGTGTATAGAATAACTGCTGAAGATTTCTTAATCCGGGTCTAGTGAAGTAGACAATCCAAGAGAAACTGAGTCGGAACTTGTATGAGCTTGCATGTTAAAAATCACAATAATTTGATCGTCTGATACTTCAGAGCAAAATAATGATCGACTGAAAAAAGTACTAATATAAATTGCTTGTGGTGTTTGATTACGATCCAAGTTATTATTACCAGTTACATTGAAACATGAATAGTGAAAAAAAAAGGAACACACTCTTTCAACAATGCCGCTAATTTTTTTTTTTTTTTTTTTTTTTGAAATCCATTCTTATACCTGTAATGCATTGAAGCTTACGACGGAAAACAGAATGTGAGTCTGATAGTGACTAAAATGCTCTAAGCAGTGTATATCGTTAAACTCCAAATATTCTTTAGCGTAATGTCCGAATATTTTAACCATATTGTGAATATCAATAAAATCATTGAATTTAAGAAACACTGCATAAAAAGCACTGCATTTTTAAAAAAGAAAATGCTCCTTAATAGATACCACAAATTAATCTGTAGTAATGTGGGCATGATATAAAAATTAAACTTGCTGAGTATAAAAATGTAATTTATTTTATCTAAAATTCGCCTTAACTTTATAAATCTGTAAATAATTTATAAATAAAATTCCTAAGTTAATAAACAAAAAAATAAAATTTTTCCATAAGATAAATTTCCATTAAAAACGTAATATTAGCACTTGAGAAACTGACACATTCTTCTGATTTAATATCATTTTAATGAAATGTACAATACATATAACGGAAAAGATAATACATAAAATTCAGACGGTTTAATTTAAATTTAAGTTTAGTATCTAATATAAAACAAATACTTCAAAAGCTCTCTATCATGTAAAGATTTAATGTCTTTTCCGAGTATTAATACGAGACGAAATATGTATGTTTTATAAGAAATCTAAAATGTGATAAACTAAAAGGTTTTATGTTAAACTCTACAATTGACTTTCACCTTTTGAAATTTTAAAATTTAACAAATATTCAGATTTAAATATTATTTTTGATAAACAGATAATCTTATAGCTTGCTATATAAATATATTGCAAGAATAAAACGAAAGTATCTTCAAATTCGTAATATTACAATTTCAATAACTTACATGTCATATCTTTGAAGATTACGCAAATAAGCAGCATACCAGAAAAGCTGATGCATGATCCGTATTAATGGAAATGGAGATAAGTAATAGGTATTTAGAAAACTTTTAAGAGAGTACATTTATTTCGGGGGAAATTTCTACAAATTCTTACAAGAAGTCATTTCAAAAAGATAATGAAATATATTGAGATGTGCCATATAAATGCTCAATAAAATAATATTTAAAATCATGTTTAAATTTTAATACACAGATTACATTGAATGAAAATAAAGTGAAATGTAATAATGAGAAATGCTGACAAAAATAAATTTATTCAATTTAATTAATTACTTAACTATGTTGAAGATCCATATAATGTATATTTTGTAAATTATACTTAATTATTCATTATTCATTAAATTTTTATGTAAGAAACATAATAGACATGAAGATTGTTATGGAAGATTTATAAAAAATCTGACGAATTTTCTTAAATGTCTTATTTCTTTTTCAATATAATGAATAAAAATTTACCATGTTTTACATAATTTGCAGATTATTAAAATTATTTAATTAAACTGGTTTGATAGAAGCATATAATGGGCAGAGAAACTGTATAGTGATTTTATGGTTTTCTTTAGGATAAAGATAAACTGGATAACTTTTCATTCGTAAGTCCTCAACGAAGTCATTCACTTCAGAGTAATTTGGCCTGATGTTTCACAAAATCTATCCTCTTATGAATTCGTGTTTGTGTGGACAAAATAAGACAGCATATTTTATTGACTATTGATTCGCACAGTAGAGCTTTAATAATTGTCTTTAAAAAAGCAAGAATATCTTAATTAATCAATTAATTCAAATAATTATAATCTGTAATTTATTTTTTTAGATTCATTTATTTAACTGTTAACGATACTTCATCGAGTTTATATTTATGTTAAGATAATTAAATTTATTTATTTTCTATTACAAATGTATATAATATACTAAAATAAAAACTAAAACAATCTGGCTATTCTGAAAACATTTACTAATGCAGAAACGGTCTCTGTCGAACTGTCTTTGAACCTATAGTGTCCTTGCTACATATTCATTTTAGCTTACAAAAACATACTACATATAAAAAAAGATTTGATTATTTATAGTTATATTAGGTGGCTCTGTCCCCTGCAGGCTACGCCCGCCAACTCCCCGTACAGACAACGCAGAATCTAAAAACACGCTATTCTGATCGCTTTTAAAAATATTACAGAAGATTGAATTATACTGAAAAAAGCTGTGCAGATCTCCCTCTAAACAGTTTTCCATTCAATACCTTTTGATTGCAAAAATTTAAGGACGAATCACTTGCTGTTAAGACACTCAATGGTTGTTTTCGTGTTTGATTAAAGTGGGTTCGTTAAACATTTGAAAAGATGCTAAAATAAAATGAATTAAGTGTACAGAGTCTTTGTTTCCCGGTATTTAAAAAAATTCTATAACAATACCCTAAGTCATGTGATTATCATCAACAGTTCCCGGCGAATCACTTCAGTCTTTATATTCCAAGTGCAACCTGATATTTTAATGTTAGCCAGGTACATGTGATAAATCGCCAAATATTATTATATCGCCATAATTTCATCTATATTATAATAGTTCAATTCATGTAACTGCCATAAATAAATACGGTCTGATAACTTTGTTTTTCATATGAAAGTTTGGTCCAGATATCATAAACATCAACAGCATAAACAACAACATCCAGCTTACCATTTCAAGCAAAATAACGATACTTTTGCGCCCGTTGAGTATATTACACTGGCGTCAGAAAAAAATTGCGCCAATAAAACGCCGTATATGACATCTGTGCCTAAAGTTTTCCATTTTGATTAAAAAATAACTTTTTTTCGAATAAAACTACCTAAAATTTGCCATGGTCGCAAATAATTCTTGGTACTATTACGCTAGCCAGCTGAAAATCTCGCCAATTGCTTTTTTTCAACTCGCCAGTTAGCATTTTTTTTTCGATTGGTAAATTAAAACATTGCTTTGAAATTGAAATTAAATGTCATTGTTTGTTGCATTAGTCAATATTTGGCCATATGTCATATACTCACCAGGTTTGGTGTTTTTTTTTTTTTTTTTTTTTTTTTTTTTTTTTTTTTTTTTTGCAAAATTTGGCAAAAACCTCGTTATTGAATACCAGTTACTTATATATTTTTGGTACTACTTAGTTATCCCGTCGACCAGAAATCTATCACCAAACTATAAGATTAAATGCCAGTAATGGCTGATCGTAAATGTTGCATTCACTTGACTTTAAGCGAGTTACACGTGTTTACGTCATCAAGTGATTTTTATTCGGACGTTTTATTTGTATATTTATTGATGTTATACAATTTTATTTGTTCTTTCGTTATTAAAAAAAATTATGTCAATTTTTATAATTTGGCGAGTGGTTTGGTGATTTACATAATTTGTCGAAATTGGTCGACGGAATAACTAAGTAGTACCGTATTTCTTTTAATTATTTTTTAATTATTTTTAAAAGAAAATAAAAAAAATAACTATAGAACATAACAATTTATATAATTAAAAAAAAAGAAGATACACGTAAATAAACATTTATTATTAAATAGACAGCCATAGCCGTGTTACCCCGTCAATCGAAATAATGCCATTTTGATGCCACTTAGTTACGCGGTGCGTTTATGACATCTGTACCTAATATTTTTCTTTTCGTTTTGTTTTGTTTAAAAAAGAAAGAAGTAAAAGCCATAAATTTTAAATGTTTCAGTTTTAAATGAAAGTTTTGTATTTTAAATAAAATGAATGAAAAGATTATATTTTAAATGAAATTAATGAAATACCAAAAAATGCGACGGGAAAAATGTTTTGCGATTTAACACCTACGTCCCACTAACATAAAAATACTGAGTTCTTGATTTCTCTGTCAAAATCTTTCGATTTGGCGAAAGATTGTTCAAGTAAATTGAATTATAAATACATGTAACATGATACATTTCTTAGCATACATTTGAGGCCAAACTGGTCGCCAAATTAGTTTAAAATAATAACCTTTTCTAAAGTATGAAAAAAATACCTGTTATGATTAATATTTGAGTTGCCATCATTAGAAAAATGTATTTAAAATTAGAAAAAAAATAATATCTCGAAAATTATGTCGAATTTAAAAATTCTAATACCAGTTTTGAAATCTGTTGATCAATACGGATTTTTTGTGATAATTTTATCGCAAAGTATTCCATATTTTAAGAGAAATAGCCGTGAAACATAATCAGTTGTTTAATCAGTCGTTTCATAAATTCGTTTCAATTCTGTCGTTTCATTTTAATATCCATTTCATAAATTCGTTTCAATTCAGTCGTTTCATAGTATCCATTTCATAAATTCGTTTCATTAGAATTATATATATATATATATATATATATATATATATATATATATATAGGGTAGATGTATGAGATATATGCAAAAGTATTAAGTTTTGGAATCATAGAATTATTTATCACTTTAAAATGTTGAAATTCGTAATATTAGCTCATTTACATTTTTTGTAGGAACAAAAATTATACATTTTTATGAAACCATCTTTTGCAAGTGTCTGCTTAACTAAATTTCTGCGCAGTATACCATGTTTTCTTCTCTTACTAAGTTTTTGAGATGTTAATTTTTAATAGAATTTGAAAACATCCATAATTTCTAATTAAATGTCTTTTATCCTTTTATTCTTCCTATTTACGCTCAAAAATGCAATGGTTGTCCGATGACTTCAGGGCACCGACCCCGACGCTTTCCGCCTTTCGATGCATTAAACTTATTGAATTTAGCATTTAAATATCTCTAGTGACGACGTTTTTATTTTGTTTATCCCTTGTCATGTGAAGTATCGGAAAGGGTATAGGGACTTCCGAGGAGCGCACAGTGGGGCAAAATCCTGAAAAGTTGGCCAAAATATGAAAAAAGTTATTTAAATTCCCCGAAATTTCGTACACAGGTGTTTTTCAGGATGCTGATCTAGATTCTAAAATTAAAATTGGAAAATACAAAATGGCGGATCCAATATGGCGGACTTAATATTAAAATGCTTTGAAAGTTATTCCATTTCCGTGAAATTTCGTATACAGGTACTTTTGAGGATGCTAAGTACGATTCAAAAAATAAATTTTAAAAAATCGCGAATTAAAAGTAAAACAATTAGATTTAAAAAAAATAATTCGAGTTTGAAATTAAAAAGTTTCGAAGCTAAATGTTTCAAGGTGTTTTCAAGGAACTAAAATCTTTTTATCGAAATTAAACGTTGAGTATTTATTTGTGAAATACAATTAACTACATTAATGAAAAATAAAATACTAAAAGGATTAATTTCTATATATTATTAAAATAAAAATGATATTCTAAAATGCATCTTCTGAATCATCTGTAGTATACTGAGTAGGCTCTTCAGAAGGGAGGTGTCGAAATATTTTAAAGAAATGTCTGTGCCTCTAGGGGCAAGCATATTAGTTTCTTCGATGTTAATTTACGTAAGCTTGAAATGAAGGGATCTGATAACATTAAAAGCTTTAAAAAATCTTCCATTCTTTACGTCCTACTGCATTTTAGGGAGAAATCTTCTCCATACCTTTTGAACTATTTTTGCACGATTCTTCAGTGTCTCCCGACATTTGCCCAACACGCAATAATGAGGAAGCTATTATTTAAGTGCCATGAATAAGTAGTGTGTGCACAGAAATTGGCATATGGAACTAGGAATACAATTCGATGAGTTTACAAGCTGTTTGTGAGCAATAATCCACGAACTTGGTCAAATGAATGTTAAGAAATTACTTGTAATATGACGTAGAATCGTTTGATCAAATCTTCGTCTACGCGCTTTATGGAAGCAGGAATAGTTGCGTTTTCAAAGAATCGACGAGCTGTATTGTAATCATTTGTGCTTCCAAATCCGAGCTTTGATTTATCGACGAGAAGTCCTAATTGTAACGAAATATTTTCTGCAAATTTTGTTTTGCAATTTTAATTTTTTCTTCTCGTCAGGAGTGCACACTTGCAATTCCTTTATATCCCGTTTGCATGCCAAATGCAAGCTACACTCAAAAGATCTTATACAGGCATATGATGTGGACATCCCAATTTGTAAATTATTTTCATTCACTTTTAGTTTTAAAATGTCATCAAGATTATTAAACTGGTTTGAAGTTGTCTGATATAGGCCTGATTTATCAACGTTGAGTTGACAAATTACTAGTAATGACAATAAAAATTTTACAATCATATCATCATTAAAGCTTGTTTGTAATGAACGTCTACTTATTTTATATCAATGATTGTTTTAATAGGAATAAGTTTACTCTTCTGATCTGTAATATAATCCATTTCACTGACAGTAGCTTCCTATTTTCGTGCAAAAAGTGGATTCTTATGAGCTTAAAAAAATCGAAGAGATGAATTTTACAGATAACAATTTCTGAATTATTCGCAATACATAAGTTCTAGTAGCACTAGAGAAGTGAAAAAGCTATTTGAACCTAATTTCTACCATCATCAACGCTAAATTTTTGTTTAAAAGTATTTTGACCAGATGTACTATCACACCCCCACTTAAAAATAAAATTCAGATTGCTAATGTTCTCGGAAGTCAGATTCTTAATAATTTCCGTTTGCATTAATGAAATACGTGCTGCAGTATGATCTAGCAAAGATTACAATTGACAAGATAATTCTTCTAATTACGATAGAATACACAAAATTATTAGCTATAAAGGTAAGAAACTGTATATCTATTGTATCGATGATAGAGAATTCTTTTCATTTTTTTGTTACTAATGTTGCTTATCAAATTCCTTTATGCTTATGATTATAATACTTATTTGTAATATTATTATCACAAAACTGAATAAGCTAAAAATTTCAAACATGTTTGCCAGCTAAATTATTGTGAAAATTAATAAATGTCATAGCTTTTGAAGCGACTAAAAAAATTATATTTTTACTTGTGGTTACAAAAACCTGCACAAAATGCAGAATGGAAGTTTTTAGCAGCTAATTTTTCGTGATTCATTAGATAATAGTTCAAGCTATTGTTTCCATTATATGTTGTTGCGGAACACTGTGGAACTTATAAACTTTTTGATGTTTGAAAGAAAAAAAATAATATATATTTTTAAAAAAATTATCAAAAATAATCACGGAATTATTAAATTTTATGTACTTAATATAATTTTTGTAACATGGGCAAAAGAGTACATACTATCATCGTGTTAATCCATTTTAAAACATTAAAATCAGATGATATGGAAAAATGTAGCACGTGTTTAGAAAAACCTTTATTTGCTCTTTTTGTTCGCCTCAGAGGATAATCCTCCAAGCATCACTTTTGAAATGATACATGTTGCCAAAGCAAAACGTAAACATTTTTATAAATATAGGTTCTGACCCTCCAAACATTATTCTAGCCATCTGTATAATCAAAATTTCCTAAATAATAATTTTATTTTTCGACTTTTGGCCAGCTTTTTGGGATTTTTCCCCATTGTGGAGCGTTCGGAACGCCGCATTCTGCGAATTTGAAGATCTTAAATATATATAACCTTGCCGTGTTTGACATGCCTGACTATAACAAAGATATTTTTTGTAAATTATCATTTTCAAGTTATTAGTTTCAGTGATGGATATAAGTTTATATTCAGTGTTTCATGGGGCATTAAATAACGTCACCATGACTTTTTAAAAGACGTATTTCTCCACTTGGTCACGTTCATGTTAAAGTTTCTCTAATGATTGGGCTGAGTTTTCTTCTTCAGCCGATTAACTTAGGTGGTCTGTTATAGAAGTCTGAAGATTTAGACACACGTATACTCCATTGCAAAAAGTTTTTAAACTTTCTCTGGCGATCTCGTGCCAGAGCATGATGAGGCGTCAACGCTACAGTACCAATTACGCGCCACCTAGTGCTGCATAGGGATGTATCAGTAGCCAGGCACGCGTTCGACACATGGGGACAAATTTTGAAAAATATGGCCGGCAGCTAAAGTGAAATAAAGCGGGTATTGAAGCATCTATTGAAGCGGTTTAAACTTTTTTCTAGCTTTAATTATATTTTGAAATAAAACATTTCTTCAATTCACACTACAAAGAACACAAAATGTGCTTTAGATATAACGACATTTACAAAATCGATTTGCCATCGAAATATCTCCGACATAAAACTCATGTTTTATGTGTTATAACACGTAGTACGTTAAAAAAAAGTGAAGACATTTTCCATGTAGTTGATTCAATGACTTATTTGGCACTGTGTAAGTAGTATATAGCAGGTCCTTTGGAACACTTTTTATATTCCACTAAACGCTATTATTTAACGATTTTTTAAGATTTTCATCAAAAAGTTTGCCTGTCTAAATATCGAGGATGTAACGATTTTACTACGATTTATCGAGCAAATAATGATAAAAATTGTATGATTTGCATAGGGTGGATATTTTTATTTTTTCTACAAAATTATGTAAAGAAGAAGTTTTAAGAAAGGGTTATAGAATAATGAATCAAATATAGATGATTATAAATAATAACGTAATAAATTTAGATTAAGTAATCATCATTTTTAAATCTTAATATTTAATTATTATAGTGATGAAAAATTTTGTCTGACGCACTTTCTTAATAGTCTACCAAATGCTAATAAACAACCTTCTTCTAAGATAATATTAATAAGAATAAATAAATCTGTATATTTATTAATTAAAATATCATCTAATCTTTGAGCACCGATTATTTAGAAGCATTTTTATAAACACTTTTATTTTTCGTCTTTATTTTAAAGCTGTCTCAATTCATTAATAAATCGTATTAAAATATTTTTTAATTCCAAAACTTCATCTACCAATCTTTCTCTGTGAGGCTCCTCCTCATCATAATAATGGCCAAATTTTTTATTTAATTCACCAAGTTGAACGGAAAGTATTTTTTCCCATCTATCGTTATAAAAATTATCTGGTAATTGATCAAACTTATATTCAATGAGATTGCAAAAATCGAGTTTATGCATATATTTTTCTAAAAACCTTTCACCAAATGTTTGAAAGCGTGCTATTAGCAGCCAATTCAAACCTTCTTCCAATGTACACATTGTGTTTTCTGAAAGTTTTTGGAACCTGGATACTTTATGTAAATCTAATTTTTCATGATAGGTTTGAATAAATTCGTCACTTAAGACTTGAAATTGAGATATAACAACCCAATTTATATAATTCGAATGTTTTAGTATAAATTCTTCAGACAGCTTTTGATTTTTAGAAACTAAATTCCAATCAAATTCATCTTTGTACTTTTCGATAAACTCTTCGGAAAGTGTTTGAAAAATGCATATAACATTCCATTCAACATAATCTATGAGTTCTTCCATAAAAGGTTCGGATAATATTGAATATCTACAAACTAACTTCCAATTGAGTTGATCCTTCAAATTTCGAAGCACATCTTCGGATAAATTTTTAGATTTAGAAAATTCGTCCCAGTTGATATCCATTTAATAATGAAATATTTTTAAAAGGGGATTTTTTCAATATGAATATAAGGTTTTAAAGTGACTGGAAAGTTTTTACTTTTGGATTTTATCCAAAATGTAATGATGTCACCGCGTTTTCCATTAACAAAACAAGTTTCAAATTTATCACTTGTTTCTCTGTATAATTTTTTTTTTATCTTCGATTTTAAGTTCTATCTCTATATCCACATTTCTTCCTATTAAATTATTATCTATTAAATATATAGTAATTTTGATATGCATATCTGTAGATAATCGCATTTCTTGATCCAGTAATTTAGAACTTATCAAGTCGAAATTTACTTTTTTAAATTCTTTTCCTGTAAAAGTCTGAAAATCCTTCACTGTAACCCAGATATCTTTATTGTCTACATATATTTTATTGACTACGTCTGTATCGTTTTCGGGTTCCGAAATATTCGTAATTATTTTATTTTTTGCATCAAATTTATCATTCTTTAATATTAACGCATTTTTTTCTAAATATCGTTTATTCACAACATTTTTATCATCTTTCGGATCTGCGACATTTCCTATTCTTTTTCCGTTAGCGTCGTAAGCTTTTCCTTCGATTAGATGTAAAGTGTTTTCATCCAATTCTTTAATTCTCTTACCCGTTTCTTCAGTGAAGGTTAAAAAATTACTATCGTAATTAGTATTATTTTTTTCTATAAAATCTCTTAATTGGAAATGATTATTCTCTATTTTATTCAAAACGAAACGTTTAGTGGTTAAATCTAAATCATCGATTGGATCTGAAGCATTTTTTAATATCTTATTTTCCATATCGTAATGACCATCGTCCGTTAATTTAAAACCTATACCGGGGGGTCCGATAGGGCCTTTTCGCACTGGATTATCATACGGTGGATAATAAACAGCCATTTATAAAGATTAAAAAATGTTATTCTCCTAACGTTTTAATCGTAGTAATTTCTTTTTTATTCATATTTAATATACATTTCTTCCTTACTTCTAAAATGTAGTAAAATACATATTCTTTGGTTGTTTCTTTTTCTAATTTCCAATTGAATTCTATTCTCAAATTTTCAAGAGTGGTGTAGTTTACATGATTTGACAAATCAAAATGAATTACAGGATATAATTTACCAAAATCTGAATAATTTACCATACAACCGGTTTCTGTATTTAGATTATTGAGACCTGATTCCAGAAAAGATTCATATAACCTATTATATTCCTTTTTACCAAAATCCACAGTATATCGCTCTGCTGGTAACGGCGATCTGTTAATCATCAACCAACATTCGATCATATCCAAATTATCAAATATCATATTATTTTTTTTAGGATTTTCATTTCTGTCGAAATATTGCGGTATTACAAATAATCTTAAAACTTCATCGGATGTAGCAGATATAGAATCGGAACCACTTTTATATTTATTAATAGGACTAGATCTGTTAATTTCATACTGATTCCAGTTTATTTCTATATCCGTATTAGATAATTTTAATTCATTATAGAGAATGTCCGCACCATTTTTAAAGTCGACGTATCTCACCCACAGCGCTATGTCTTCAATTTCTACTTTATAATCTGGATTTGCATCGTCTGTATAAATCATATTTCTACTATCGTCTCTTTGGAATTCTAGTCTTATTATAAAACCAGAAATTGCTTTTTTATATTCTGCGACGAAATCAAAAATTTCCTTTAAGGGTGTCCATGTTGTAACTGAATTGCTATTTTTCGACAATTCCCATCTTTTTTTAAATGCTTTATTGTAGTTTTCATTTTTTACAATTTTTAACCCGTTAATAGTCGCGCGTTGGTCTTTTCCCCGCCCGAAATTGGTTATCTTCCTGTAACTCATTTCCCGTTAAAGTTACGTTAGCGAAATTCCGTGTAGCTGACCTTGAGTGTTCACACTCTTGTGTAGTAAAATTGCAAGTCATTCCTGCTATTTCTTAGCATTTTATCGCATTCTTAAGTTTCAATCGGTCTAAATGACCGCGTTGCGACCACTTGCGTTAGTTGAAATTTTCCCCCTCGTGTTTATCCTTTCCCATTTCCGCGAAATCTGTGGGGGGAAGTTTCTTCGAAGTACAGACTCTCTGCCTGTTGTTATTTCGTCTCTTTCTTTCTTTTTTCTTTCTTTTCTCTCTCTTTCTTACTATTTTAACCGTTAATAGAGTACTTTTTTTACTTTTAGAATGTGACTTAAAATTGTTTTATTATATTAGTTGTGAAGTCAGTTCGCACAAAAAATTGATGGATGGTCACTTACATTTTTTTTTTTCATTGTCAAATATTGCGCGAATAAATTCTCAAATTGAGAATAATTTTAATATGGAAATAAAAGGGAAATTCATCATCATTATTTGTAAGAACTTGCTTTCCATTTATTACCGGAACATATAAATGAAAAAAAACAGACAATAACACTGCCAAACCATTAAAAAAAAAGAAGAGAATTTTGTAGGAATCAGTAAAAAAATTGCCGTATCTCCAAAATCTGAAAAGTATCGTTTTTGTACAATAAAACAAATTCGAAAGATAAAACAATTTTCTCAGAAATGTAGTATGTATATCTGCGAAGAACATCCATATAATTTATTTGTACAATAAGAAAAATAATGAGAATTTTATAATGTAGGTTAGAAATTACGCAAGTAAAAATATCTTTTGGATAATTCAATGAATATTTATACTATGATTTAAAAAAAATATTTTAAGTATTTTTCTAAAATTTATCTATTGTTAAATTTTCATACTGTAAGTAAAAACACATTTTTTTAACAATGCCGCAGAAAATGTATATTTTTATTATTATTATTGAAATCCAATAGAGGCTTGGGGACGATATCTAACAAATTTAAATTTGTTGGCCTTCATCAATTGTTCAAACCATTTTTCAGAATAATGTTTTCCAGAATATGACAGAAAATTCATTTAAATTAAATTATTGCTGCATATTTATAATTTCGGAGAAAATTTTCTTATTGTTTTTATTATTTTAATGAATGTTTTTATAAAACAATAAATTATATCATTAATACCTTATTATGAAATGTACAACTGAATATTTATTTTAATTAAATAGTTGCTCTAAAATACATCCCTATTAAAATGAACCTTTCAGTGATTCTATTAATTAAAATAATTTATCCATCTTAGGATTTAAATCTACAATTGCATATGTATTTAAATTAAATATATAATTTCAATAACTTATTTATTATTTGCTTTATATAAGCGAAGTTCGTATGCAAAATTTTTATTCAAGGGCGCTGATCCCACCCTGAAATAAGTAAAAAACTACAAATCGTGCATTTTCATTTGAAAAATGGATTTAATCACAAAATCTCGCGAGCCGATGCTAAATTTATTAATTTTATTTTATTAAATGGATAGAGAGTGCCGGAGTATCATAAAAATCTACCTGACTCTGATTTTGTCATTCCAAAAAAAAATAAAATAAAATAAAAAAATAAATAAATAAATAAATAAAAATACCCCTATCACGAATTTAGATTCATATTCGAAAATGTTTTCCTACTAATTATTGATTCATAGTAACATCAGAAATTCAATCAAATCATTTACTATTTACTTTTAAGTATTTATGCAAAACGAAGAAAGAGTTATAAAAACATTTATCTAGATGCCAACTGAATATATACTTAAGCGCAATAAATAATTGCTGTAAAAAGTTGTAAAATGAATAAGTGCTGTAATCTTTTAAAGTTCAGTCTATATTTTCACCCTACGTTATCCGTTTTCGATCATCTGATAACACCGGCAAGTTTCCCCTTCGTTTTCGGCCTGCTGGTAACGGCGGCAAATGGACCGAACGCGACTACTAACGTTTTAAAAAATGTCGCGAATACTCTCGGGTTAATTTCCTGACGACATCTGTTATAGGGGTTGTAACAATTATCGTACCATCGCTTTGCAGTAAACTTTTATTTCTATCAGCACTATCATTGGTATCCGGATAAAAACCTATATTGGTGGCTTCTGATGTTGAATAATCTCTGGTATAATCCTTGAGTCTCTTAACCTGTAGAATGTAGGAGTGATAGTCTCCGACTGATTCGATTATTTGATTACCTATCTGAAGTTTTACGCCTTTCATAGAACATACAGCAGCGACATTATCATCATTTATAGATGCACCATTGGATTTTACAATTTTCCACTTTGTCTCCAGATAACTCTCCGATAATGAAATAGGATCATTGGTATCAGTAATTTCGAAATGAAACGTAGTATTTTCTTTTTTATCATTATGGCTTGTACTAGGCAATCTTATTTTTTTTAATTCGCTACTTTTTATATCGTTATTATAATAATAATGAGTATCTCTTAGATCATAAATTTTTTCCATTTATTTAGGAAGAATTTTCAGACCTGTTCCTTTCATCTTTTTTGAAAATATTTCTTTCAATATGTCAGCATCAGTCAATCTGTCAACAACTGCTTTTTCATTCAATTCTAGTTTTTTAGCTTTAAAAAATCCTTTTCCTTGAATTCTTTTACTTTTCCTATATAATCTGTGTTTATTCATTTATTTATTGAGAAAATTTAGTTAATATCAATTGATATATTTTTTCAACATAGTCTTCTTTTCCCTCTACGACTCTAAAATTATATTCAATCAAACCTTTATTTAAGTCAATTAATTCACCATTTTGATTCGTAACTCTCATCCTTATTCTACGAATTGAATCCCTATTCACAGGATAATATATTAAATTATTGAATTCTTTCGAAATGATAACACCCGGTACATCCCTCGGTGTAAAAGAATAAATAACTTCTGAATTATTCATGTTGATTAACGATCCATTAACTACATCACAATGAATATATATAATGTCGTTTCCGTTTGTTATATCTGCTATATTTTCACCTTCTATTACAGTCACTTCATCATGACTTTCGTAAACTTTTTTTTTCAAAGCCTATTAGTTTATGAAAATCGCTTTTTGTTAAGTCGATATTCCAACCTTTAGTTAATTTAATAAGCATTCTCAGTCTAGATTGTATTCTACCAAATTTTGCCGGAGGATCGTCTGAACCAAACGCTTTCATTACATCTATATTTAAATCTTCAACATTTTTATTACCATAAGGAATAGTGATAGATTTAACATTATTCTCATCTGTGTATACGTCAAACGTATTAGTTTTATCTGTTATGTTAAACCATGAAACTGTCATAGTAAAAGACTGCAATGCTAATTTTTTTAATTTAAGAGGTTTAGGAAATTCAACAGTGAAATCCTCTGATTTTTCATGAATTTTTGGTTTCAGTTTGATCATTTATTAGGCAGAAAAAATCTTTAAAGATGAAAAACAAGCTCTTCGTTATAATCGCTAGGCTGTTGAGTAAATGAGTTAAGTACACATTCTGGACAATTACCGTTATTTCTTTCCTTTATATATTTCATACAAAATAATCCACATTTGACAGAAGTAGGTTTTTGTAAAAAACTATCATTGTGAGCTATATTGACTTTTTTATTGGACAGTTTAAGAAATTTCATAATATTTTCAGGAATATATTTTTCTTTGAGTTTAATATTTTTATTTATATATTCACCGAAAGGATCGAAATATTCTACATAGTTATATTTTGGATCATTATAGTAACAAACCCAATGTGTTCCGAAACCTGTCGAAATATCTAAATTAATAATCCCGCTTTCAAAATTTCCAATCTTTTTAGGAAGTAAATCGGAGGTAAAAATACCTCTGAATCCTTTTTCATCTTTCATATTTTCCTTAATCGTTTTATCCGATATACCCAATTTTGTTATCGGGATTTTTTTTTTTAGACAGGGATGCTGGCGTTTTTTTAAGACCAGATCCTTTGTTTTCCCAAGGTTGAAAAACGCCAGATCCTGAAATTTTATCCAGGATTTTTTTAGTTCCCCAACCCGCTGCACCACTCGCGGCACCGAGTCCTAGTGATGTTAAAATAGGAATTAAAAAAGGTAAAAATCCACCGTTTTTATCTAATTGAGTTTTGCTTATATTTATTCTTTTACCTTTACTAATCTGATTAATCTGTGTTTTAGTTAAATACATTTCATAATTGGGAGGTTTAGAATTGTCTATCTGCAGTGTCAGTTCTTCTTTTTTTCTGAGAGCAGATTTCAATTTATTAATCTGTCCGTCACTCAAATGGATCTCCTTTTTTACATAACGCATTGATTAGGCAGCAAAAAGCTGACGCTTTCAAAGAAGAAATTGATTGTATAATCGTTCTTTATCTCCGTTAGTTATTTTTTTAGTTTTAATAAGTTTGTCTATTAGCAGTTTGACTTCTTTTTTTAATTTTTTCGACTTGCTACCTTGACATCTTTTATCAATTAATTCAGATAATAAATCTAAACCTTTACCGACTTTCATTACTTCGCTACCTCGAATTGTAGTTAATCTAGCCAGATATTTTTGTAGCTCATCTTCTTTATATTTAACAACTTTTAATTCATCCTTTTTCTGACTTAATTCCTCCTCTGAAAGATTTTTAGCCCTCGTAATTGTACTTTGTAAGTTGCCTTTTTTCCTCGATAATTCTTCTTTTAACTCCTTAGCCTTTGCATACATTTCATCTAATTTTACTTTATTGTCTAGGAGTTTCGAAGGTCTGTATAATTTTTCAGTTATTAAATAATCTGTATCTAAATACTGATCAACATTATAAATAAGCGACGGTTCTTTATAATTCTTTGACATCTTCGATCGCTTCAGGAATAATTCTAGATGATTCTGCAATAGGCTGTAAAGATATATTTAATTCGTCCAATTTATCACTGATAGATTTAATATTTTCTTTTCTACTTTTATCCTGTTCTTCTAATTTTTTAGTGACAGGTTTATGAAATTCAGTTAAACTTTTGTCTATACCTAGCTTTCTATCACGCTGTGCTTCATTATTTTTTCTAATATCTGCTTGTAATTTGACAAGTTTTATTGCATTTTTTAATTCTTCTTTTTGTTTCTTATTTCGATCTTTTTCTAAATCGTTTATTTTATCCATTTATATAGTTTTAAATTAGAAGCGACAGCTTCGCCGTCTATTTTTACTGACAGCTAATTAGAAGCGATAATGTTTTTACTGACAGCTAATATGCTTTTACAGGCAGTAACATTAGAAAGCGTCAGCTTTTCGCTGTCTAATAAATGATTAAAATTAAAGATTACACAGAACCGGAAGAATTGCCTGACCCTAAACAACATCGTTTTTTACCCAGACATCCTTTCAGATTATTAATAATTGGCCCATCAGGTTGTGGAAAGACAAATTTACTAATAAATTTATTAAACGGTTTTGAGAATCCTAGTAATTTAAGATTAGATTTCGACGCTTTATATTTATGCGCAAAAGATATTTCCGAGCCAAAGTATTCTAAATTGCAAGAAAATTATACACAGTTTGAAGGTGTTGAAAGAGACGATATTATAAAATGTAAAAAAATAAGTAAAAATAAAAGAAGCGAATTATTAAAATTGTATGATAAATATAAAAAGAATGTATTATTTTCTTCAGATTTGAGTGAATTTATTACTGTCGACGATCTAGATTCCTCTGAAAAAAATCTTGTTGTGTTTGACGATTGTGTTACAGAGAAAGACCAGAAAGTTATAGAGGATTTGTTTATAAGAGGTCGAAAGAAAAATGCATCCATTATTTATTTAACGCAGTATTATTACTCAACTCCTATAAATATTAGAAAAAATTGTAATTACTTCATATTTTTTAAGCTACAGCCTAGGGAAATCAATCAGATAATCAGAGAAATAGACGGAAATCTAACGAAAAAAGAATTTCTAGAAAAATATAATTCTTGTAAGGGTAACTTCTTTATGTTAGATTTAGTAAATTCTGAAATGAGATACCGAAAAATTTTTGAACCTACATAAATGGAAGAATATTTAGAAAAGAGATTATATGTTTATCGGAAAAGTTACAATTTGTATCAAAAGATAAGTATTTCCTTAACTGTTAGCAAATTTATGCTAAGTGCTTCGGGATTATCAGCTTTTGTATTAATACCACTGGCTGCTTTGAGTTTGACTGTTGGAATTGTAGAAGTCATTGAGAAATCTTTAAATATTTTGGAACGAAAAGAAGAATACAAGCAATGTTATAATTTTTATAAACAACTGTTAAATTTGTTGAAAGCTAAAAAAATTTCAGAAGAAGAAGTGTATGTTAGAGAACAAGATTTTATAAATAATTTAGTATATTTCCCAATCGAAAAGTATGTGAAAAAAGTACAGTTGAATGGATATAAATATTCTTCTTAGAAAGCGTCAACTTTTTGCTGTCTAATAAATGAGTTGTAAAAGTAAAAAAATTGTTGTTACGTCTTTAACTAAAAAAGGTAATTTTAAAGATGGGTGTTTAAAATGTGGACAAACTGGATCGGGTTTTCTGAATAAAGTCATTAGTAATTTACCTTTTGAAATGCATTTACCTAATCACAACTTAACAGGCCCGGGTACACAATTATTATGGGGGAAAACGCGATTAAATCCAGATTTAACGTATAAAAATTCGTCTAAACCTGTTAACCGAGTGGATGAAATTGCATACTTCATTTCTACTTATTGTATCTTTATTTTCTAAATAACATTTGTCGTGCTTATATGCAATTTCATCCACTCGGTTAACAGGTTTAGACGAATTTTTATACGTTAAATCTGGATTTAATCGCGTTTTCCCCCGCGTTTTCCCCGGGCCTGTGAAGTTGTGATTAGGTAAATGCATTTCAAAAGGTAAATTACTAATGACTTTATTCAGAAAACCCGATCCAGTTTGTCCACATTTTAAACACCCATCTTTAAAATTACCTTTTTTAGTTAAAGACGTAACAACATTTTTTTTTTACTTTTACAACTCATTTATTAGACAGCAAAAAGTTGACGCTTTCTAAGAAGAATATTTATATCCATTCAACTGTACTTTTTTCACATACTTTTCGATTGGGAAATATACTAAATTATTTATAAAATCTTGTTCTCTAACATACACTTCTTCTTCTGAAATTTTTTTAGCTTTCAACAAATTTAACAGTTGTTTATAAAAATTATAACATTGCTTGTATTCTTCTTTTCGTTCCAAAATATTTAAAGATTTCTCAAAGACTTCTACAATTCCAACAGTCAAACTCAAAGCAGCCAGTGGTATTAATACAAAAGCTGATAATCCCGAAGCACTTAGCATAAATTTGCTAACAGTTAAGGAAATACTTATCTTTTGATACAAATTGTAACTTTTCCGATAAACATATAATCTCTTTTCTAAATATTCTTCCATTTATGTAGGTTCAAAATTTTTTCGGTATCTCATTTCAGAATTTACTAAATCTAACATAAAGAAGTTACCCTTACAAGAATTATATTTTTCTAGAAATTCTTTTTTCGTTAGATTTCCGTCTATTTCTCTGAATATCTGATTGATTTCCCTAGGCTGTAGCTTAAAAAATATGAAGTAATTACAATTTTTTCTAATATTTATAGGAGTTGAGTAATAATACTGCGTTAAATAAATAATGGATGCATTTATTAGGTAAATGCATTTCAAAAGGTAAATTACTAATGACTTTATTCAGAAAACCCGATCCAGTTTGTCCACATTTTAAACACCCATCTTTAAAATTACCTTTTTTAGTTAAAGACGTAACAACATTTTTTTTTACTTTTACAACTCATTTATTAGACAGCAAAAAGTTGACGCTTTCTAAGAAGAATATTTATATCCATTCAACTGTACTTTTTTCACATACTTTTCGATTGGGAAATATACTAAATTATTTATAAAATCTTGTTCTCTAACATACACTTCTTCTTCTGAAATTTTTTTAGCTTTCAACAAATTTAACAGTTGTTTATAAAAATTATAACATTGCTTGTATTCTTCTTTTCGTTCCAAAATATTTAAAGATTTCTCAAAGACTTCTACAATTCCAACAGTCAAACTCAAAGCAGCCAGTGGTATTAATACAAAAGCTGATAATCCCGAAGCACTTAGCATAAATTTGCTAACAGTTAAGGAAATACTTATCTTTTGATACAAATTGTAACTTTTCCGATAAACATATAATCTCTTTTCTAAATATTCTTCCATTTATGTAGGTTCAAAATTTTTTCGGTATCTCATTTCAGAATTTACTAAATCTAACATAAAGAAGTTACCCTTACAAGAATTATATTTTTCTAGAAATTCTTTTTTCGTTAGATTTCCGTCTATTTCTCTGATTATCTGATTGATTTCCCTAGGCTGTAGCTTAAAAAATATGAAGTAATTACAATTTTTTCTAATATTTATAGGAGTTGAGTAATAATACTGCGTTAAATAAATAATGGATGCATTTTTCTTTCGACCTCTTATAAACAAATCCTCTATAACTTTCTGGTCTTTCTCTGTAACACAATCGTCAAACACAACAAGATTTTTTTCAGAGGAATCTAGATCGTCGACAGTAATAAATTCACTCAAATCTGAAGAAAATAATACATTCTTTTTATATTTATCATACACTTTTAATAATTCGCTTCTTTTATTTTTACTTATTTTTTTACATTTTATAATATCGTCTCTTTCAACACCTTCAAACTGTGTATAATTTTCTTGCAATTTAGAATACTTTGGCTCGGAAATATCTTTTGCGCATAAATATAAAGCGTCGAAATCTAATCTTAAATTACTAGGATTCTCAAAACCGTTTAATAAATTTATTAGTAAATTTGTCTTTCCACAACCTGATGGGCCAATTATTAATAATCTGAAAGGATGTCTGGGTAAAAAACGATGTTGTTTAGTGTCAGGCAATTCTTCCGGTTCTGTGTAATCTTTAATTTTAATCATTTATTAGACAGCGAAAAGCTGACGCTTTCTAATGTTACTGCCTGTAAAAGCATATTAGCTGTCAGTAAAAACATTATCGCTTCTAATTAGCTGTCAGTAAAAATAGACGGCGAAGCTGTCGCTTCTAATTTAAAACTATATAAATGGATAAAATAAACGATTTAGAAAAAGATCGAAATAAGAAACAAAAAGAAGAATTAAAAAATGCAATAAAACTTGTCAAATTACAAGCAGATATTAGAAAAAATAATGAAACACAGCGTGATAGAAAGCTAGGTATAGACAAAAGTTTAACTGAATTTCATAAACCTGTCACTAAAAAATTAGAAGAACAGGATAAAAGTAGAAAAGAAAATATTAAATCTATCAGTGATAAATTGGACGAATTAAATATATCTTTACAGCCTATTGCAGAATCATCTAGAATTATTCCTGAAGCGATCGAAGATGTCAAAGAATTATATAAAGAACCGTCGCTTATTTATAATGTTGATCAGTATTTAGATACAGATTATTTAATAACTGAAAAATTATACAGACCTTCGAAACTCCTAGACAATAAAGTAAAATTAGATGAAATGTATGCAAAGGCTAAGGAGTTAAAAGAAGAATTATCGAGGAAAAAAGGCAACTTACAAAGTACAATTACGAGGGCTAAAAATCTTTCAGAGGAGGAATTAAGTTAGAAAAAGGATGAATTAAAAGTTGTTAAATATAAAGAAGATGAGCTACAAAAATATCTGGCTAGATTAACTACAATTCGAGGTAGCGAAGTAATGAAAGTCGGTAAAGGTTTAGATTTATTATCTGAATTAATTGATAAAAGATGTCAAGGTAGCAAGTCGAAAAAATTAAAAAATGAAGTCAAACTGCTAATAGACAAACTTATTAAAACTAAAAAAATAACTAACGGAGATAAAGAACGATTATACAATCAATTTCTTCTTTGAAAGCGTCAGCTTTTTGCTGCCTAATAAATGAGTTATGTAAAAAAGAAGATCCATTTGAGTGACGGACAGATTAATAAATTGAAATCTGCTCTCAGAAAAAAAGAAGAACTGACACTGCAGATAGACAATTCTAAACCTCCCAATTATGAAATGTATTTAACTAAAACACAGATTAATCAGATTAGTAAAGGTAAAAGAATAAATATAAGCAAAACTCAATTAGATAAAAACGGTGGATTTTTACCTTTTTTAATTCCTATTTTAACATCACTAGGACTCGGTGCCGCGAGTGGTGCAGCGGGTTGGGGAACTAAAAAAATCCTGGATAAAATTTCAGGATCTGGCGTTTTTCAACCTTGGGAAAACAAAGGATCTGGTCTTAAAAAAACGCCAGCATCCCTGTCTAAAAAAAAAAAAAAAATCCCGATAACAAAATTGGGTATATCGGATAAAACGATTAAGGAAAATATGAAAGATGAAAAAGGATTCAGAGGTATTTTTACCTCCGATTTACTTCCTAAAAAGATTGGAAATTTTGAAAGCGGGATTATTAATTTAGATATTTCGACAGGTTTCGGAACACATTGGGATTGTTACTATAATGATCCAAAATATAACTATGTAGAATATTTCGATCCTTTCGCTGAATATATATATAAAAATATTAAACTCAAAGAAAAATATATTCCTGAAAATATTATGAAATTTCTTAAACTGTCCAATAAAAAAGTCAATATAGCTCACAATGATAGTTTTTTACAAAAACCTACTTCTGTCAAATGTGGATTATTTTGTATGAAATATATAAAGGAAAGAAATAACGGTAATTGTCCAGAATGTGTACTTAACTCATTTACTCAACAGCCTAGCGATTATAACGAAGAGCTTGTTTTTCATCTTTAAAGATTTTTTCTGCCTAATAAATGATCAAACTGAAACAAATAATTCATGAAAAATCAGAGGATTTCACTGTTGAAATTCCTAAACCTCTTAAATTAAAAAAATTAGCATTGCAGTCTTTTACTATGACAGTTTCATGGTTTAACATAACAGATAAAACTAATACGTTTGACGTATACACAGATGAGAATAATGTTAAATCTATCACTATTCCTTATGGTAATAAAAATGTTGAAGATTTAAATATAGATGTAATGAAAGCGTTTGGTTCAGACGATCCTCCGGCAAAATTTGGTAGAATACAATCTAGACTGAGAATGCTTATTAAATTAACTAAAGGTTGGAATATCGACTTAACAAAAAGCGATTTTCATAAACTAATAGGCTTTGAAAAAAAAAGTTTACGAAAGTCATGATGAAGTGACTGTAATAGAAGGTGAAAATATAGCAGATATAACAAACGGAAACGACATTATATATATTCATTGTGATGTAGTTAATGGATCGTTAATCAACATGAATAATTCAGAAGTTATTTTTTCTTTTACACCGAGGGATGTACCGGGTGTTATCATTTCGAAAGAATTCAATAATTTAATATATTATCCTGTGAATAGGGATTCAATTCGTAGAATAAGGATGAGAGTTACGAATCAAAATGGTGAATTAATTGACTTAAATAAAGGTTTGATTGAATATAATTTTAGAGTCGTAGAGGGAAAATAAGACTATGTTGAAAAAATATATCAATTGATATTAACTAAATTTTCTCAATAAATAAATGAATAAACACAGATTATATAGGAAAAGTAAAAGAATTCAAGGAAAAGGATTTTTTAAAGCTAAAAAACTAGAATTGAATGAAAAAGCAGTTGTTGACAGATTGACTGATGCTGACATATTGAAAGAAATATTTTCAAAAAAGATGAAAGGAACAGGTCTGAAAATTCTTCCTAAATAAATGAAAAAAGTTTATGATCTAAGAGATACTCATTATTATTATAATAACGATATAAAAAGTAGCGAATTAAAAAAATAAGATTGCCTAGTACAAGCCATAATGATAAAAAGGAAAATACTACGTTTCATTTCGAAATTACTGATACCAATGATCCTATTTCATTATCGGAGAGTTATCTGGAGACAAAGTGGAAAATTGTAAAATCCAATGGTGCATCTATAAATGATGATAATGTCGCTGCTGTATGTTCTATGAAAGGCGTAAAACTTCAGATAGGTAAACAAATAATCGAATCAGTCGGAGACTATCACTCCTACATTCTACAGGTTAAGAGACTCAAGGATTATACCAGAGATTATTCAACATCAGAAGCCACCAATATAGGTTTTTATCCGGATACCAATGATAGTGCTGATAGAAATAAAAGTTTACTTCAAAGCGATGGTACGATAATTGTTACAACCCCTATAACAGATGTCGTGAGTAAATTAAAAATTGTAAAAAATGAAAACTACAATAAAGGATTTAAAAAAAGATGGGAATTGTCGAAAAATAGCAATTCAGTTACAACATGGACACCCTTAAAGGAAATTTTTGATTTCGTCGCAGAATATAAAAAAGCAATTTCTGGTTTTATAATAAGACTAGAATTCCAAAGAGACGATAGTAGAAATATGATTTATACAGACGATGCAAATCCAGATTATAAAGTAGAAATTGAAGACATAGCGCTGTGGGTGAGATACGTCGACTTTAAAAATGGTGCGGAAATTCTCTATAATGAATTAAAATTATCTAATACGGATATAGAAATAAACTGGAATCAGTATGAAATTAACAGATCTAGTCCTATTAATAAATATAAAAGTGGTTCCGATTCTATATCTGCTACATCCGATGAAGTTTTAAGATTATTTGTAATACCGCAATATTTCGACAGAAATGAAAATCCTAAAAAAAATAATATGATATTTGATAATTTGGATATGATCGAATGTTGGTTGATGATTAACAGATCGCCGTTACCAGCAGAGCGATATACTGTGGATTTTGGTAAAAAGGAATATAATAGGTTATATGAATCTTTTCTGGAATCAGGTCTCAATAATCTAAATACAGAAACCGGTTGTATGGTCAATTATTCAGATTTTGGTAAATTATATCCTGTAATTCATTTTGATTTGTCAAATCATGTAAACTACACCACTCTTGAAAATTTGAGAATAGAATTCAATTGGAAATTAGAAAAAGAAACAACGAAAGAATATGTATTTTACTACATTTTAGAAGTAAGGAAGAAATGTATATTAAATATGAATAAAAAAGAAATTACTACGATTAAAACGTTAGGAGAATAACATTTTTTAATCTTTATAAATGGCTGTTTATTATCCACCGTATGATAATCCAGTGCGAAAAGGCCCTATCGGACCCCCCGGTATAGGTTTTAAATTAACGGACGATGGTCATTACGATATGGAAAATAAGATATTAAAAAATGCTTCAGATCCAATCGATGATTTAGATTTAACCACTAAACGTTTCGTTTTGAATAAAATAGAGAATAATCATTTCCAATTAAGAGATTTTATAGAAAAAAATAATACTAATTACGATAGTAATTTTTTAACCTTCACTGAAGAAACGGGTAAGAGAATTAAAGAATTGGATGAAAACACTTTACATCTAATCGAAGGAAAAGCTTACGACGCTAACGGAAAAAGAATAGGAAATGTCGCAGATCCGAAAGATGATAAAAATGTTGTGAATAAACGATATTTAGAAAAAAATGCGTTAATATTAAAGAATGATAAATTTGATGCAAAAAATAAAATAATTACGAATATTTCGGAACCCGAAAACGATACAGACGTAGTCAATAAAATATATGTAGACAATAAAGATATCTGGGTTACAGTGAAGGATTTTCAGACTTTTACAGGAAAAGAATTTAAAAAAGTAAATTTCGACTTGATAAGTTCTAAATTACTGGATCAAGAAATGCGATTATCTACAGATATGCATATCAAAATTACTATATATTTAATATATAATAATTTAATAGGAAGAAATGTGGATATAGAGATAGAACTTAAAATCGAAGATAAAAAAAAATTATACAGAGAAACAAGTGATAAATTTGAAACTTGTTTTGTTAATGGAAAACGCGGTGACATCATTACATTTTGGATAAAATCCAAAAGTAAAAACTTTCCAGTCACTTTAAAACCTTATATTCATATTGAAAAAATCCCCTTTTAAAAATATTTCATTATTAAATGGATATCAACTGGGACGAATTTTCTAAATCTAAAAATTTATCCGAAGATGTGCTTCGAAATTTGAAGGATCAACTCAATTGGAAGTTAGTTTGTAGATATTCAATATTATCCGAACCTTTTATGGAAGAACTCATAGATTATGTTGAATGGAATGTTATATGCATTTTTCAAACACTTTCCGAAGAGTTTATCGAAAAGTACAAAGATGAATTTGATTGGAATTTAGTTTCTAAAAATCAAAAGCTGTCTGAAGAATTTATACTAAAACATTCGAATTATATAAATTGGGTTGTTATATCTCAATTTCAAGTCTTAAGTGACGAATTTATTCAAACCTATCATGAAAAATTAGATTTACATAAAGTATCCAGGTTCCAAAAACTTTCAGAAAACACAATGAGTACATTGGAAGAAGGTTTGAATTGGCTGCTAATAGCACGCTTTCAAACATTTGGTGAAAGGTTTTTAGAAACATATATGCATAAACTCGATTTTTGCAATCTCATTGAATATAAGTTTGATCAATTACCAGATAATTTTTATAACGATAGATGGAAAAATATACTTTCCGTTCAACTTGGTGAATTAAATAAAAAATTTGGCCATTATTATGATGAGGAGGAGCCTCACAGAGAAAGATTGGTAGATGAAGTTTTGGAATTAAAAAATATTTTAATACGATTTATTAATGAATTGAGACAGCTTTTAAATAAAGACGAAAAATAAAAGTGTTTATAAAAATGCTTCTACATAATCGGTGCTCAAAGATTAGATGATATTTTAATTAATAAATATACAGATTTATTTATTCTTATTAATATTATCTTAGAAGAAGGTTGTTTATTAGCATTTGGTAGACTATTAAGAAAGTGCGTCAGACAAAATTTTTCATCACTATAATAATTAAATATTAACATTTAAAAATGATGATTACTTAATCTAAATTGATTACGTTATTATTTATAATCATCTATATTTGATTCTTTATTCTATAACCATTTCTTAAAACTTCTTCTTTACATAATTTTGTAGAAAAAATAAAAATATCCACCCTATGCAAATCATACAATTTTTATCATTATTTGCTCGATAAATCGTACTAAAATCGTTACATCCTCGATATTTAGACAGGCAAACTTTTTGATGAAAATCTTAAAAAATCGTTAAATAATAGCGTTTAGTGGAATATAAAAAGTGTTCCAAAGGACCTGCTATATACTACTTGTGTATTATGCCATCTAGATAAGTTTGAAATCTTCTAAGCTAGATTGCTCAATTTTGCACTAAAACTGTTACAAATAAAGTAAGAGAAACATATATGTAGGATTGCGCAAAACATTAAAATGCTGCCTTTGAAAAAAATGAGAGAATCTTGAGATATTTTGATTTTTCAATGATGGTATATAATTCTATTTTGCCGTTGTTAAGTATTTTTAATGCAACAACCATACAATATGTAATTCTTTATTTCACCGATATAGTTAAATAAAAATGTCCTTACTTAAGTGGTGGAAGAGAAAAATTTAAAGCAACATTTAGCAAATAAAGGAACCGTTGCTTATGTCTTATATTAAAATCAGATGACAAAAGCTTCCTTTTGTCCAATCCATTTTTTAAACGTGTAAGGAATTTTTTTTATTATTATTCTTCATGTTAATGCATGTTAAGCTTCGATAATAATAATATTTTAAACTTTAATGAAGACATTTGTTTCATCCGGTTGCAAGACCACTTCACGACATACCCATCATACTCTAACTGATTTACTTTTGTACGCTTCGAACTTAAATATGAAACAAACGGGTTTCAGAATTATAATCAAAAGTAGTTTAAAATAATTCCGCCAAGATTAAAAAAGCCATAATCAAAAGTACTGGACAATGAACAATTCTCGATACGTAATCAAATCACGCCTCCACAGAGGAAAGCAAGAAAGATCGAACTCACATATAATATGACGTAACACAACGGACAAAAAATCCCAGCGTAAGGCAAACCAACCGCTAAAGAACACTGGGAAATTACATCTCTCCTCACGGCAAATGATGCTAGGCAGATGACAAAAAAAGTAGTCTATGACACTATTAAGCATTAGAATCACACCAAAACTCGGAACTCGGAAATGAAATTGCCGCTGAACACCATTCGAGATAAAAGGCAATGTCAGAATTCCAAAAGACAATGTGGAAATAGAAGGCAATATGAGAAAAGAAATCTCACAAATATTCCTATAATTCACTAATAAAAAAAAACTTTCTTACCATTTTTCGTCTGTTACATATCCATAGAATATGTCCATTTTATTGTATTGTAAATATATTAAGCGCACTATATATTGTGTAATATTTTTATAGATTATTTAGATTAACAAGAACATTGTTTTTTCTTTATATATCAATTATTAAAATAATAATATTTTTATACAGTCAAAAAGTAGATAGTCCTTATTATATTTTTCCGAACTCTATGCTAACAATACGTACTGCTATTTTTAACAGTGAACATATTTCTTTCCATGAAATTCGATATAAATTCTTGATAAATAAACAGCTGATTTTACTATGATGAAATAGTTTATGTCGTCTAATAACGTATTGTTTGGCATAATTAGCTATTGCATGAAACATTAAGATATTTCAAAATATCTTCCCATGGTGAAGCAAGGATTATAATCTTCATCACTTCAAGCTGTGTCTCATGTGGTGCATATTGTTCAGGCATATTGCTCTCATTCAGCCTTTACTTAAAATGCAAGGACAAATACAACAAGCAAGATTGCAAAACGTCTGTTGCGACTTCACTGCAAGTCCTGAATGTTATGCACACAATTGAAAAGCTTAGTGGAAGAACTTGTAACATTTTCTTAAAAATTAAAAATTACTTTTTCTCCTTTATTTCGCCATTTTAAACCATTGCAGATATTAACTTCATCAATTCAAGCTGTGTTTCATGTGGAGCATATTGTTTAGGCTTCCTTATTAATTAATCCTATGTAATTCTTTTTAATTTCTGCTTCAAGCTTAAAAATATTATCAGATTAATTATGTGTTTTGATTCTTTTTAAAATATTGATTCCATACTCCTTAATGGAACACGAATAGTACACGATATTTATATCCCATATAATATTGCTTTTAATATTTTAATAAAAGTATTTAAATTAACGAGAAAGAAATCACATGAAAAAGCACTTTGACACGAATGATAGTTTTATAACTAAATTGATAATGGAAGAAAAAACTTTCTGATATTTATTAACTAAAACTAATTCTTACGATTTGAATTAACAAACAACTTCTTCACCAAGTGTTTCACAGTTAAAAAAAAAAAAAAAATTCCTTAATTCTCGTGCTCATGATTTTCACGGGCAGTGCAGGCTATTTTTATTCAGATTGCTCGATTTCCAACAGTTTTTTTTTTTTTTTTAAATAGTGTGTTGTCGCCGTATTATCGTTTCATTTTATTTGCTATTAAAGAAGGTGAATATTTCAACTACAAAAAAGTGGAAGCGATCTAACAATATGAATTTAAAAAAAGAGTCACCTACACATATTTGTCGCGAAGCTTAACACGTTAACCCGGGAGAACGCGCGCTGGGCCTGCTAGACCCGGAGTGCGTATTTTTTCTACAATTGTGACTGATATATTTTAAAAGTTGATAAGTGTAAAACACCTTATTCCTATCATGACGCTGTCCAGATATATCTCCGCTACATTTCATATATTTCTTCATTTAAATATCTTTTAACACTTTTTAAATATCTTTTATTAATAATATAAAGTCAATCATTTCTTTACTTACCTTTTATCCACTCTTGTTATCCTGTTTGTAAAGTCCTTTATTTTATTTACTTCCTTTGCCGGATGTACTTTCGTATTTCAGCTATTTGCCTCCATGCAATCAGGAGCATGCATTTCGTTCGAATGACCGCCACGATAATAGATCCACGTTCGCCGCCAGATGGCGTCGGCACACCGTTTGAGTCTACGGCACATCGTCTATACGATCTTTCGTCATGGTTTCGTCTGCTGTTGCTCGTTGAATTGCGTAATGAGATGTTATTTGAATGCCCGGCTGATATAAATATAGATCCATTTTCTTTTTTCTTCACCTCTTCCTTCTTTTTCCAGTAACAGTGTTTTGTTTCTTCGGAGTTTCGATGGCGGAAGCTGTCTGTTTAGAAGTTCTGTTGGTTTTCAATAAATTGTTACTTTACTTGTTCGTGCTTTAACTTGTGTCGGCCATTTACGCGGTTACTTATAGGAGTTCAATAGTATTCAACTTCAACTCCGGTTTTAAAGTATGGACTCTGTTTAATCTCGACAACAAGTAAACGCCGAGTTGTGAATCATGAATGACGGTTGTTAAAGTGAAGCTTGAAGTTGATTTATTTATCAATAGTTTTACTGCATCCATTTTTAAGTGTTCTTTTGATACTCTTCAGTAATGTGATTTCATCTATAAAGAAATGTTTTCGTGGTGTTATTCAGCATGGATATATGTGAATCATAATAGTCAGCCTACTTCGTTGGCAGTTCATGGATATATCTAAACAACACGGAACTTGTGAGGAATGACGGTCACTCAGCGATTTCATATTTTATTTCGTTATGTGTTGTGAGACCAGTTTTCGTTTTATCATTGTTAAATATGTTTTTCTAGATATGTATAATTTGACAGTTTAATGTACTTAATAGAATTTAAAGATTTAATGACATCAAAAGTAATCTTCAACATATTTTATCGCAAAATTGTCTCCGACTAAATAAGGTGACGAATATTATTTGTATTTATTGGTGACAAAGTAAAAACCATTCAGAACCTGGTTATGCGCGCGTTCTCCCGGGCTTAGAGGAACATCAATCGCCGGTGACTGATACTGAACTTTCCGTTTAGAACGCATCCTTCACCCATGACTGACGGTCTAAAATACGATATAATATATGTATATATATATATATATATATATATATATATATACAAATAATAATGATCTAAAAATATATATACATATTGTTTTAAATAATTACTGAAAATTTATTTAAAATTTACTTACCTTTTATTAACCATTTGGAAAAATGGTTATTGTTCTTGTCAGGGTAAGAAATCAAAAGCATATCTGAGGGTTTTCATTGGTTTAATACGCATTTTATTTGTGTTCTGATTGGTCTATACAGTAATCTGTATTTCCTTTTACTTTCAACTGAGATGTATTAATTCTGTTGCCACTATGACAAAAAAGTAATAAAAACTACAAAAAAAAATTAATAACTCAGAAACAAATTGAGATACAGCTTTCAAACAAATTGCATTTAAAAGTGCATATTTTTTTTCTATACGACGGTGTAAAAAGTAATATTGTGGGATGTTTAGAAGTTTAAGAATGAAATTTTATTTAAAATTGGCCATCAGATTTCTTGGAAATCTGACGATGGAAAGCCTTTTCCCGATCAGCCAATGAAATGCTTGGATAATACATAAGTTTCAGTTAGATAATACGTACGAGCTGCAGGCGATTTCTGTCGCTCCGAATTTTTACGTGTAATAACACTATTAATGTTTAATTCCTGGCGTACTTAATGTATGATCAACTCCGTGCGATTTTTTATGTCTTAAATTTTAGTCTTTGAAAAAATCATTTTCCAAATGGTCGTTGTAATTTGTTAAATTGCATTTATTTTTTTTTTTTAATTAAAGGACTATATTTTAAAAAAATTACTTAAAACATTGTAAAATTTTCAGCTGCAGTTCCAGTCACCGTGGCACTCAACGTGTAAATATGTTTAAATATGCTAAGCACAGATTTCCCTACAGGAAAATAACTTATCATGAAGATTGTTTAAATATTTCCCTTAACAGCAAAATCGTTGGCAGCTAAAATAACATCATTATACTGATACGCCAAATACTGTGAAACATCCCATTTTAAAATATAATTTATGGTATTATATAGTCATGTACATTAAATTTCGTTTAATCTAAATTTGCATTTTATAATCTATAAAATTGTAATATATGAATTGTTTATTTTATTCTTAGGATTTATAAGTAAAAAATAATAACAGAAGTATTGTTAGAATTTAAGGATGTCCCTAATATATAATTACCTCTGGAAGAATGAAAATTTTATGTAACAGTTTTTAAAAGAGCTTTCAATGCAATAAGAACTTTTCATTCCTACGGAACTACTCAATCTGTCAAAGATGAAAATTTTCGATATCGAAAATTTATCCTATTTGCTTTAGAAATTTTTCAGAATAGTTATAAACATGCAGGGATGAGTGCGCTCCGACCTAAATGACTGCTTGCTACCACTAAATTTTAAAGGTATTTTTCACCTTATTTAATGACTCAATTTCGGAGATTTAATAAAGTAAAGAACACTATTGAAATTTAGTGGTGAAATTCAATCATTCGGGTTGGAGCTCTCTCATCCCTGAAACATGTAATTGAATTACAAATGCAAACTCTCTCAAAAATTAAACTTGAAAGTTAAATTTGTTATATCATTTTTATAAAATTTAAAATATCAAAATATCCCTACTTTTATTTTTCAATTTTTTTTATAAAGTAAGTAAATGTTGAATTTTTATAAAATTCTTAAGAACGTAAAAAGGGTAAAACTTAAGTAATACGTAAAACAAAATGCATAAAAAAATATAGAAATCTCTAGAAGAATGAACATTTAACATACTCTTTCTCCAAATAATGTTGAAATGCTGTAAAAGCTTTATAAATTCAAGACAACAACCAACCGTCTCCAATATGAAAATAGACACTAGCTATATATTTTATCGCATCAGATTTAGAAAATATTCGGAACATCTTATTGAATTACAAAGGCAGACATTCTGAAATATGAACTTTTAAAACATAATTCATGCTATGATATAGCCGATAAATTAATAGGATTTAAGTAATTATAAATATTCCAATATTTACTTTTTTATATCTGAAAATATAGCAATGTATATGGAATCTTTATTATATTTTAAATAGTTATATGTAAAATAATAAAACAATAAAGGTAGTGCTGGAATTGTATTGTGCTCCGGTAAATAGAAACCTTAGTAAAAATTAAATATGTATGCTTTTTGTTTCCAAAGAGCGTTGTGGTCAGTATAAAAAATATCATTCCCAGGGAACTACCTACTCTGACAATCATGAAAGTCACACTGCTATAGAAGATACTCGACACTATTAGAAGACTTATAAATATCTATTTCAATTTAATGCAACAATTTTATCATCAAATTATTGCTCAAAATAGAAATATACTTCTATTAAAATTTTAGGAATAAAAGTTTTTTAAGAATTTCAGTCAAATACAAAACTTTAATTTTCTTCTCCTTTGTTCATTTAAGGGGTTCTGAGGCTGAAAATTCTCTAAAAAATGGAATTTTTTTTTATTTCTCAAGGGTACATTATATACATTATGGCATGCATTTATCACAAAAACAATTATGAGAAGAAAAAAAAAGGAATTTTACGCGTTATCTTAGAAATTTTCAAAATGCCTCCTGCCCTTTCCATATCAATGAAAATCCCCAATTTTTTTTATAAAAGTTTGGTTTATATATATAAACTAGCAGACTATGCCCGCTACGCTGGTCTGTTTATCCAAAGGAACTTTGAATCAAACAAAATGTATCAGTTAATTTGACATTGTGATTTAAAGCAATATGGAACCTAACCAGGAATGTCCTTTCGCACTGCTAAAACGATATGAACGCTATTGTGCTATTATATTTTCTAATGTGCAAACAAATTTTCAGCTAATAAGATCTTAATCCTTTTAGTTGATCAATCACAGTCGGAGTTGGTAAAGAATGATAGTACAATGTGCAATATATTAACCCCTTGGGGACGAGCGGCACGTATACGTGCCGCATGAAGCGCTCAGAATCCTTCTGTTTACTCACCAGTAAAAATTTACTGTAAAATTTGCCTTATTTAATCAGCGCATTTTATCGATTCAATAAGACAAAAAATTACTGTAAAATTTGCCTTATTTAATCAGCGCATTTTATCGATTCAATAAGACACAAATTTCTGTTTTTAAAAAACGGTGACAAAAGATTAAAAATTTTGTAAAAGGCTTCCGTCCCGAAGGGGTTAAAAACAGAACCTGGAATTTTTTTTAACTAATAATGCAAACAAACTGATAAATTCCATCCAGTAAAACTTCTTTTAAAAGCTGATCTTCATATTGGGGTCCATCTGATTATAGAACTTTCCGCATCAATTCTATAACTAAGCAACGTGGAATGATACGCAATAAACTAAAACCTCCCCAAACATTGTCTAACCAACAAAGCAAATATTATCAGTATTCGCCATCTAAAACTTTTGAAAGGTCTAATCTTTCATAATTGGTTTCACATGATTTTGTAACGTTCTGCCATTACTTTATGACTAAGCAACATAGAACAATATGTGAAATATTAAAACAATATCTGTATATGTATGAAACAAAAAAAAATAGAATGCCTAGCAAAATACGTTGTGTAGAACTTTTTAAAAATGCTAAACATTCATAATCGGGTTCAACTAATTATAAAAATTTCCACCACATCTCTATTATTAAGAAATGAAGAAGGGCACAGTATATATTAAAACCCTGCCTGAAAAATTATCTAACTAACAGTGCAAGTTCAATTGAAATCCATTCGGCTGAATCTTTTAAAAAAGCTAATATTTCATAATCGGGTTCATCTGATTATATAACTTTAAAACATAATTCTATGTATAAGCAACGTAGAACGATATTTTATATACTAAACTCTTCCCTGAAAAATTATCTAAATATCATTTCGATTATTCATCAAAATCCATGCAGGTTATCTCAAGTTATATGCAGGCGGAATGAATTTTCCATTTGCATTTTTCTCTCGTATATTTAGTAGAAGCAGAAGTAGATAGATAGATAAGAATATTGGTTCTTAAAATTTATAAAACTGCAAGTGATTTCTCGTTTTCTCTGCTGAATAATTTTAAAGACTTTTCAATCGGCTAGTATTGAGATTTAGGATCATGTCTACAACAAATGTATTTCATTTTGTACCAAAACATTCTCGATAAAATGGGCCAGTTTGGTGTAAGTTCCTATATAATACTATTTTTTTTTTCAAAATCGCTATTTAAACTACGCACATGAAATTCTAAGTGTCTCTTAGCACTGTTGTAAACATTTCCATTTTTTAATGAGTGAAATATGAAGTTATAACTTTATTTTACTTAATAATAAAAAAATACTTTTAATTTAAAAGAAATAGTAATTTAATTTTTTTGCATGGTTACGATTAAATAATAACTAAAGTCAAAAGAAATTCGCGGTCAATAAATAGCAAGCCACAATGTTTGGCACAGCTTATAATAAAAATTTGGTACTTTTCAACTATAGGCACCTTGGCTTTTTTTTTTTTTTTTTTTTTTTTTTTTTTTTTTTTTTTTTTTTTTTTTTTTTTTTAAACAGCTTGGCGCTATTCGGGCATCAAAAAGTGAGATTTGTTACCAATTGATTTAAACGATTAAGAAAACAAATTAGATGATTTTTTTTGTTTTATTTATATATGTATATTATTAAAGTTTTTTATATACAAATTACTTGTTCCTTACATAAAATTAGATAAATAGCATGTTTATGTTAAATAAATTGTATAAACATAGAAAAAAATTGCTTGTGTATATGAAATGAAACACTGCATAGGTTGCCAAAAAATATGTTGCGAAATTCCCTTCTCCACCAAAGCTATTTTCCCTATTTCGACAAGATCCCTATACTGGAAAAGTACCAAACAAATCTTTGCAAGTTTAGGATTTAAATAAATGGCGCAATAGCATATATTTTGGTACGGTTTGGTATAACGTAAAAGTACCAAAAGGTCTCCAAAAAACTTTCTCCCAAATTGCGCCAATTCTGTCTAAATACGGTTATAGAATAGGACAGCTTTAAAACACAGAATCAATTTAAATCTTTTCCTAAGTTAACTGTGCTCCAACCCACGCCCGGTAACATACACCAATTGTCTGTAGACTCAATTATGTAACTTATCGGATCAAATATACCAATTGTCTGTGGACTCGATTACGTAATTTATCTCCTTAATTAATGCGTACTATAGAAAATACATCTGCTTTACAATTTTCCTGATTTTAATATCAATGGGTAGTGTTAGATTTTAAAAAGCTTGGCGCAATTCGGGCTTTAGAAATTGAGATTTGTGGCCAAATGATACGAACAGCTATGAAAACAAATAAATGAACTTTTATGCATTTTAAAATATGTATTTCTATATATAAACTTTTTATTTATGAATATTTTATTTTTATTATTTATATACAATTTACTTCTGCTTTTATATAAAAAGAGATACATTTCTTCTTTATAGTAAAAAAAAATTATATAATTATTGAACAGAAAATATGCATGGAGTCTTTTATTCTCTCGCCAAGCCCATTTCTTCTACCTTGCAAAGGCCCTATATTGGAAAATTCTAGAATTTACTCCATTGCCCTATGACTAAACAGTGTCGAACAATATATTATATACTAAAAATATCTCTGAAAAATTGCCAAAATTACAATGCAAATTCTATCAAAAACCGTTTATTATAACTTTTTTTAAAGGCTAAATTGTGATAATTGAGTTCACCAGATTACAGAATTTTCCCCAAAACTGTATGGCTGAGCAACGTCGAAGGGTATGTTGTGTACTGAAACCTTCCCTGGAAAAGTATCTAATTAAGAGTCCAAGTTCCATCGAAATACATTCGGAAGAATCTTTTAAAAACTTTTCTTCATCAGGTTCATCTAATTAAAGACCTTTAAACCATAATTCGATACCAAGCAACGTAGAACGAAGTGTTATGTATTAAAACCTTCCCAGACAAATTACCTATCTGACAGTGCAAGTTCAGTAGAACTCGAGTTCTAAGAAGCAGGAATTAAATTCCCATTTCAATTATATATATACATAAGTAGAATTAGATTTCTCTAAAAATACAGTCGCCTACTTGAAAATAACCAATATTGTGAATGTCGCTCAAAAAGACGCTACGCTTATGCATTTTTGGCTTAAAATTAAATTGTTTGGCGATAAAATGAAATCGTAAATAAACATACAACATGTAACTCACAAGTACCCTCATTTTTATAATAACATCTGCTAGTTTATTCTTCAAGCCACATAATGGATGAGTTAAGTTATAAAAAAAAAAGCAAAAAAAAGTGTTACTCAGATATTATCTTATCAAATTTTCTTATGCATTTTTATTAACCTGGCGCAAGAGATAAATTTCCAAATATAGTTTCAAACTGAAATCTTTCATATTGAATAAATTTTTAAGCATTACGAACATTCCCTTTCATGCTTAAACTCGAGATTTTCGTTTTATAATATTACCACTTGTCAAAACTGTATTTCATTTTCACCTTTTCTTTTATTTTTTTCCTTTTAAATAAAATTAATAACAGTTTTTTCCGAGATGTACAGCCATTTCAATTCATTTATAAACGAAATTGATAGCCAATTAAATAATGGTAACCCTTTCACCCAAAATAACAGAACTTTCCGTCATAATTCTATAACTAATCTACGTAAAACGATATTTTATAGCTTAAAATTTTCCCTTAAATGATAGCTATCTAACAGTGTAAGTTCCATCAAAATCTATGCAGTGGAACTCGAAATATAGATGTTCGGAACGAAATTTCCGTTTGGATTTTATATGTACAATAGACTAGCAAATCTTGCGGCTATACTCTCGTAATAGTTTAAATATGCCAAACGATATTTGCATGAGTGTTTTTATTAGATTTATTACTATTTATTTTGAGACTTTTATGATCATTTCCTACGCTCATTTCAGTATTCATTTGAAGTTTTGATTTTTTTAGAAACCATCTTAACACATCTGCATCTTTAAATTAACCATCATGTCAAATTTCAAGTTTTTTGTCTGACAGTCTACCACCTCTCTGGTGTTAGTGACAACAACATAAAATGTCAAAACAGAGTTAAAATAGAATGTCTCAAAAAATGTTGAAATAGAGACTGTCACCTAATAATTTGCCAACTTTAACCTTGAAATCGGTTGATATTTCTGAATATTCTATACAAAACAGAATTTAGATATTTTTAAAGGCTTTCTTGTTGTTCTTGACAACCAGGTGGTAGTGACATTGGCATAAAATATAGCCTGTATACGGTCAGGGAGTATCACCCTTCGTTCGCAACCAATAACTTCTGTAATCGGTTTATTATTTCCCGAGATTCCGTAGAAATCGTAATTTAGGACACTTTTGGAATGCTTTTCGATCCTTCTCTTCGGTTCACCGCTTTTTAATTTCGAATCTAATTTCGACTGTTCTAAGAGGTCATTTATATTTTATATGTAACTACCGTGCTATATTTTAAGTTTCTAGCCTCTTCAGTATTGCAGAAACCGCAATTTAGAAAGTTTTTTGCTCCTGCAACCCTCTAGGGATTGTGGCACCGACATAAAATATAGCTTGTGTTTGAGCAGATTCTATCACCATCAATTTGCAACCATTATGTTTGAAATCGGTTTAGTATTTCATACGATTGCATAAAAATTGCAATTTAGAACTCTTATAGAACGGTTTTCGCTCATTTCATCCTTTTAAATTTGGAATTTTTTTTCGACAAATCTTAGAAAGCATTTGAATCTTTGAAGTAATTATCATTCGAAGTTTAAAATGTTAGACTCCTTCAGTAACACACACCAAAAAAAAAAAAAAAAAAAAAAGAAAGAAAACGCAATTTAGAACATTTTTTTTTTTTATATGTAACCGCCAAGTAGTAGTGACAACAACGGAAAATACAGGCTATGTTGGAGCGCGGACTATCACGAACAATTTGAAACCATTACTTCTGATATAGATTTATATTTCCTGAGATTGCGTAGAAATCGCAAGTTAGAACGTTACATAAACGCGATTTTATGTAGTTAATTTTTTTTTATAGACAGTATAAAAATAAGTATATTTATATTAATTTTCGAGAATGATAATTTTATATGAAATTACAACATGTACTCCCAGAATCCAACAGAAAATATATTTAATTTTAAACTGCTTATTATAATAACAATCTTACAATGAAATCCCTATTTTTCAATAAACCATCTCATCGAAAATCATACACTTTCTTATTTCAATATGATTTATATATTTTTTCACTTCATATGCAAAAATTTAAAATTATTTCTACTTTATTTTCAATTATTTCAAATACAATTTTACAAAAAATCTATAAGACATTCATAGAGAATTAATCATAATACATTAACCTGATTGTGAGAGTTCCTTTAATGTGGAAAACATAAAGTTGAATTAACCATAACAGCATTTAATGCTGTAATAATTTTTTCTGGAAATTCCAAGACATAATTAAATAAAGGCATTTATTCTATGCTACTGGGATTTAATATTGTATCCATTCAAGTGGAATATACTCATGATTGCGATAAAAATATCTTTCTCAATCAATGCGATTTCATACTGCTATATCATGCAACAAGAACTAGTTTTTCTGGATGGTTAATTTATTCGATATAAAAGATATATATTCTTCAAGCAATCGAGATTTTATTTTTGCGATGTAGAATATAATTTTGAAATATAGAAAGATCCAAGTACGTATTTCCCGATTTATATCTTCATAAACAACTATATATCATTAACATTACTATTATTGCTAAATATCCCTAGATAATAAATTAATATTATTAAAAAACATATAATTCTTCTATTTCGTAAAATTATTAAAAATATTTATGTTTGTTATATGTTGTGAGATAATTTGATATTTTAAACGCTTTGCGTGTTAAATATTTTAATAATTAATTCATCAAGATATACAAAATAAAGGGATAATTTCATTTCCACGATATTTTGAAAAAGTAATAAAAATATTTTAGTTGGTACAGCTTAGAATTTCCTACTTTTTGTGTAATCAGAAAAGAACCGTCGAATAATGCAGACCACTCATTTATTGTGATTAGAGAAAAATATTTCTTTTTAGATATATTGCAGAATAATATTAATTTTAGATAAATGCTGTTTCAAAAATATTATAACATTAGAGGAATGGTAAAATGTCAAAACATTATGTCATGTTTGTTTTTGAAGAGTAAAAGTTTTGTGAAAAAGACTTTTCAAAAAGAAATTATAAATTAATTTACACATAATTAAATTAATATTGAAATAATATTGATGAATCTTGTTGTATCCTTTCGGTTCTTAAACAGGGGAACTGTATTTTTAATAAAAGTTATATTTACTTGTAAAAATTTCGCAATACTTACTATTATTTTTTTAATGTTTAAATCAATTTAACAAAGCCTTATAGTGTTTGATAAAATTAAAAAGCTTCCTTATAAAAGTGAAACAACTTTCAGATATGTAACACTTTCATTTAATTATACGTAAATAACTTAAAATAATGTATGTTTCCGTTGGTTAAATAGAATGCTAAAATAGTGTGTAGATGTTTGAACTTATTATATATATATATTTTTATATTAAGTACTACAGGGTTTATCGAAACATAGTTATGTAAATATTCTTGATAGATAGCTTAGAAAGACACAATTACTTGTTACACACGAAAACAAACAAATTCATATTGGTACTCTTATTTAATCAAACAAAATAAAAACAACATATATATAAATATTTGGGACAATCACACATGATAAAAGATGATTTCTTAAGATGTTTAATTTAATGAGTACTCAGCACTGTTTTTTTTTATTATTATTATCGTCGGCAATCAGTAGAAACCGTTTGTAAATGGTAGAATTGGTAATGTTCCAGTTGGAAAATGGTTGGCAAATAGTAGGAATAGGGAACACTCTAATTTGAAGAGTATCCAAACGGTATTCTGAAAAGCAAACGGTTAGATAACAGTCGGGTACTTATTAGAGTACAATGGGAAATTTTATTTAAAAATCGAATAGCTATTAAAAAAATCCCTGCCGGCCCTGTCTTCAGGCGCAGGTAGATTCCGAAAGTAAGTATACTAATTTCACCAATAAAAACTAAATCATGGTTTGAGATAAACCCGCTTTAACAATTTTATCTGGCCGCTTTTAACGAGTTTTTATTTCTTTTTTATATAATAGCTGGTTTTATCAGAATCACATTAAGCAGTATTCGAAAAAATACTTTTCCATGCTCAACAACTTGAAATTTTTTGGCACATTTTCAGATTCCTTTTTAATAATATAATAAAATATGAAACTTGCTGACGTGATTTTTGAAGAGATTTATAAGCGACATGTGCGTTTATTTTCCGTTCAATTAAATAAAACTTAATTTATACATAAAAAAAAAAAAAAAAATCTGAATAGGACAATATTTTCCTTTCTGACACTATCGCTTCAGGAAATTCTGTTCAAAATGCCCAATTTGATATAATTTTTTGAAATATATTCTGCTTCTATCAAAAAATTGATCATTACGGTACATTATATATTTTTGGAATAAGAGAATCTACAAATTGAATGCGTTTGAGAACAAAAATGAATTTAAAAATGAGTATGAAAATAAGCAGTTTGGATTTGAATACACCCTTAAAAAGATTTTTTTTTCAACCGCTATGTATTTTTAATTTTGTTTTTGCTGTAAGAAGTGGTCCTAACACAAATTTGTCTATATAAATGTTGTAGACAATATTAAGAAGATATATGATAAATTCATGGGGATTTTATATCTTGTGAATGGACGGAGGTATGGATTTTTATCTTCTTCAACCCCCCCCCCCTTTATGTTTTCTTTTTTATTTTTTATGGGTTTTTTTTTTTTTGTGGTAATAATTGGTCCTATCATAAATTTGTGAATATAAAAGTTGTACATAATATTAAGGAGATTTATAATAAAATTACTTGGATTTGATATCTTGAGGATTGACATAGTTCTGAATTTTTTTTCCCCAAAACCTTATTGTTGCGTCCCTTGAGCACATTTTTAAATTGATCAAGAATCTTTGCTACATAAATTTTCGACCGTATTTGTAGAAGTAATAAAAACTTTAAACTGATTTGATATATACAAAAATTAAGAAGTTATGGGTTTTTTCCGTTTTCACAAACCCCTCCCTATTTCCATCCCCTTGGTCCTATTTTGCCCATTAACGAACTTGACCGAGATTTTATGCCACTTGATTTTATGTATCAGATTGGATGACATTTGTGCAAGTTATCGTGTCCAGAAGAAAGTGATATATATATATATATATATATATATATATATATATATACATATATGTCATATATATATTATATTGCATTAATATATATATTATTAAAACTTTATATATATATATATATATATGTGTGTTTATATATATATGATACGATTTTACTCGCATCATATAAACATGTCGATATTAAGCAACAGCATATCTTCGTTATTTAACTCAATGGAGAAATCATAGTATTTTGCAGTCGAAAAGTCGTGATGGGAGATTGAAAGGTCAGGCTGTCGTCCATTGAAATGTTTTCCCAATAAGAACAATCGAAGCCGTTAAAATCATCAAAACATTTATTAGTCGACAAGATAATGTACCAAACTCCACTAGTTATATGTGATTCATGGGCGGGCAGTTGCTACGTCGAAAAAAAATAAACCACTGGATCTTACGTATTACATTATCTTGACGGAAACTCAGGAAAAAAGGTCTCCAGGTGCCGGTTTAATTAAGCAACTCAATAATCGTAAAATTCTGTCTCTCCTAGCCCATGCAACTGGTTATGTACTTGCGAAAACTTCACGCGTATGAATACTATACACATTAACTGACAAATCACGTACAAAGTAGCGGAAGGACGCGATGAGAGTAGAATACGATAGGACCTAGCTCTGGGGGGTAGGGGGGAAGCGCGCGTGACGATGATACGAACTATATAGTTTCGGCGTCAGAATTATTGCGCAAATAACGTCTGGCGGGATGCAAAGAACTGCGGAAAAAAAGAACATCATCGAACAATTCTATTAAAAAAACATTCGAAAGAATAAGAATTTATTTTTAGAATAAAATGAAAAAGTAATTTAATGGGTTTTATAAGATGAGGCGAATGGATTAAAGTTTTTAGACTAATAAAAGGATACACAGGTTTAAATGCATGAAATAAAAGACAAAAAATATTAAGATATTATTAAAGATAGGTAAAAAAGGAAAAATGTTAAGAATTTGGAATAGTTTTACTAAGATAAAAAGGCGAAGAGTTTTATTATTACACAAACACACACACACACACACACACAGACACACACATATATATATATATATATAGCTTTTACTGAGGGTGGTTTTAGGTTCTAGGGGTCATGATCGGTGTAGATCTGCAAACATTTTTCAGAAATTCCACCATAGGGGTGAATGCAATAGGTAGTATTTCTTACGAAATCTATCTAAAAAAGAAAAATCTTAGACTCAGCACAAATCTTTCCAAACTGATACATAAAATCAAGGACTAGAAAATTTCGGTCAAGTTCGTTAATGGACAAAATCGGACCAAGGGGGTTGAAATAAAGAGAGGGTGTGAAAACCGAATAAACCCCATAACTTCTTAAATATTATTCATATCAAGTCACTTTAAAGTTATTATTACTTCTAGAAAAATGGCCAAAAATGTATGTATCATAGATTTTTAAAAGAGTTAAATATGGGAACAATGGGCGAAAAAAATAGGATTTTAGGTACAAAAAAATTTATAACTTCGTTAATTCTCAAGATATCAAATTCATTTAAACTTATTATAAATATTCATAATATTATCTAAAATTTTTATATTGACATTTTTTTTGGTAGGACCAACTCTTGCAGAAAAAAAAATAGTAGTTGAAGTAAAAATTATCGTATTAACATGATTTTGATAAAACCATTTCTTAGAGAAAAATGAAATTAAAAACTCGTGAAAAGGGCCCAAATAAAATTATTAAACTGCGTTTATCTGTAATGTTGATTTAGCTTTTTTTGGTGAAATTAGTACTTAACTTCGGAGTCTTCTTCTGCCTGTAGGCAAGGCCAACATGGATTTTCTTTTTTTTTATTATTACATATTTCCTTTTATCTGTTGGAAAATAAAATTACTGGATATATTCAATTTACAGACTGATCTCTCTGAATTGTTTTATGAAATAATATGATATGAAATGAATTTAGATATAAGATACTTGTACCCAATATGGACAGAGCTGTCAAAATGGACACCCCTAATATCTTTCTAAGTAACAAATTTGATCGAGAGATGGCGCTATATGTCCGTGAAGAAAAGCAGTTGAGAAGATAATTAAGCCTGGAAAGTACAAAAAAGCGCCCTGTTCGCCATTTGGAAGGAAACTTGTTGTTTCGATGTGTGTAGATGGTAATTAGAGGTAAGTTGAAATTCTTATTAGATACGGTAAAATTACTATAAATATTGAAAAATTGAGTGATTTAGAAAGCTGATAAAACATATTTTCAATTGCTATTGCACATATTGCTTAAAAATGTTTTCTTTGTTTATTTATTACAAGATTTATTAAAACTATGCCCGATTCCCAATATGGACACCTTATGTCCACATTGGAAATACAGCAAGTGAATCATCAGATTCACTCAATTTGTAAAATATCTGTTTAATGTCATCTGAACAATCCTCCAAGAAACCCCCTCCAAGAAAAAAAATCCTCCAAAAAGCCCTTGCAAAAAATTCAATAGAAGCCTCCCCTCAGTAGGGTATCTGTTGGTGAAATCGCAGGTTCCAGCGGTATGACTTCCTCAACAAAGGAGAGCTGGTACTGCATCGTATGCATTATTGATGCTATTGCAGACATGCGGTAGATATGTCCATGAGGGCTGTATGGTACTTACCGCACGTGATGAAGAGGTCTTTATTTGTCCATAGCTAAGCAAAACCAACTGTATTATTTCCTAATATTTTGTAGTAACTGAGGGCTTTGCATGGGTTTTCGAGGAGCCACAACCGAAAATGACCCCCCCCTCTTTCTAAAGTGCATGTTTTTAAGATATTTACTGTGACACCCCCCTCCCCCAAATACTTTAAGATATATTTCTTCTATCCCCTCTCCTCTAAAATCCCTTGGAACAGTAGCTCTTCCATACCCCCTGTGTAGTAGGTCAATAAGGAGCCACCTGTCTCTAATATGGACGTGAATGTCCATAATAGGGACAGGTGGTTTCTTTTATAAACACTTGAAAGCATTTTTTGTTTTTATAATTAAAATTAAACCAGAATAATTACAAGGTCGCTAATTTTAATAATGGTAGTCAACAGTTCAGGGATAATGGTCATATATTTTTGGAGTCCTATGACATGTACACGGGGGTGAAAAAAATCAGTTTTCCTTAGGGTGTCCATATTGGGTACATGTACCTTATAATAATTTTGTGAAAGTTCAATGAAATTATAGGGACAAATATTAAAGTTTTTTATGCATTCATGTGTAACAATTGCTTCATTTTTGTATTTCATTAGTTCTAAATTGAAATATATATACAGTATATTCCTTTGAATAACACACACTGTAATTCACCACTATACCTTCGACCACATTCTGTAAAATAAACTTTCGCCAAAGTAGTCGCCAGACTCTACATTTGACATTTGACATTTGAAGTCCACCGAAGTGGAGAGAATGCTTTGGGGCCTATAGCTACAATGGCTGTCGCCTCGAATGATCCTTATTATACAGAAACAACAACAAGTCACAACAATTTTTATTTTCCATTACATATATATTATAAACTGCAATGGGACATTCACAATTACACCCATATCTTACCCAGGGACTCGAACCCGAGCCCTCGGGGTGACAGCAGCCTCCGCTTACTGACCCCGCCACCGCGCGACAATCGCCAGACTCAATATACAAAAAACCGAATAAATAAATTTGATAACATTGCCATTTGAATCTCCAAAAAATTAATGAAATAAAAATACAATAAATTCGGAAAAATTCACTCAATAAAGTGTTTACTATCAACAACTTTAAATAATAAATTTTACAATGTAGCAATAAAAGCAATAAGAATTAATCTTGGATATTTCTTTATTTCCATTATTTCACTGGATTATCACTCTTGTGAATGTTTGTAAATGTTTGTTAATGTTTGTAAATGTTTGCAAATGTTTGTAAATGCTTGTGAATGTTTGTAATGTCAGTTGAAACTGACAAAACATTTTACGCATTTTATATCATGTCATCACAATTTAAGAAAGTGATTGTTATAATTGTTATTTTAAGCAACGAAATAACTAATAAATCAACAAAACATCATTAACAATACAAAAATACAGATAAACGTCAAATTAAAAATCACTTCATAGTATGATAAACACGTATAACATATCTGATATCAAGTGGATGTGGCCCCACGATCATGTAATTTTGTCTTTAAATCCTACACTGTAAAACAAAACAAAACAAAACAACAACAACAACAAAAAAAAAATACGACCAATTTTCCTGTAGGAATCGAAAAAATAGTTGCCCTTATCGTACCGGGAAATTTTCCGACCCAGCTCAGAATAAAATCCGTAAAAAAAAAGAAATAGTCAATAAAACGGTATTTTGCGGATTTTATTCCGATTTAACGGATTTTATTCCGAGCTGGGTCGGAAATTTTTCCGGTACGATAAGGGCAACTATTTTTCCGATTCGTACAGGAAAACTGGTCTTTTTTTTTCTTTTTTTTTTTTTTTTTTTTACAAGTGTATAATGTGGCCTTTTTTTTTTTTTTTTTTTTTTTTTTTTTTTTTTTTTTTATGAAAGGTGTTAGACGGGGTAATAAAAAAGTACACCACGCAGTTTTAAAACAAAAAAATTATCAGATTTTACAGGATCGTGAACAAAGCTGTATATAAAAATAAAGTAAAAAAATATGGATAAGGATTGAGATTTCTATTTTAATGAATATAATAAGAAATTATGATTAATTTAATGAACGAGAGTACCATTCCAATGCCTTGTTTGGTTTCAAAAAGATGTGCTTGATAGTAGCGTTTGCCCTACCTTCATATTTGTTTATTTTATTTATGTTTGTAATTCTTACTGTACTTTTTAATGATCTTTATTGTATTTTTGTGCTAAATACCTCGTAAAGATTTCATTGCCAAAAGAAACATGTTCACTTAGTACGACAAATATGTTTAAAATTAGAGTCTTGGATGCTTTAAAAAATATATATATGTACGGTATGTATTTAAATATTCAAAATGATATTAAAAAGTTATTGTAAAAGTGAATTTCTTTTAAATGAACAATATGAGTAACAAATACATAATGCGTACTATTAATGCGTAAATATTTCGCAAAAATCTGCAACAGATACTTGAAAAATTAGTAATAAAAGCACGAAAAGTGTAAGAATTCTTAAAAATATTAGTATCAGAACGACATTCATTGCTTATTAAATATTTAATAACCTCCGATGATGTACATGAAATGTTATAAAAAGTTATAGACAAGTAGTAATTTGGATAGATCTCAGAAATGCAATAATATGTTCCTTAACTTCTGAAATACTGAAATAAAGTTTAAAAGTAACATCTCAAAATGCGAAAAACATCTTAAATTTTCCTTTAAAACTTTTGTCAGATTATAACTATAAATATTAAAAAAAAATGAAATGATTGCGAAAATGAAAAATGTAATTACTTGACGTGGAAATTTTCAAAAGTGCTGACTTGTTTATTTACAATTTTTATTCTTTTAATAAGTTATTAAAAAACTTTCTAGACAGATTTTAAAAATTTTGTTTATAACGTGTTAGTCAAATAAAACCTTTTTAATGAAACAAGGACTGAATATTTTGTAAAAACAGTAATGATGAATTCGGAAAATACATTTGAAATGTTAAGCTGTTGGGTCATTATTAGATTTTAAAAATATATCATTTCTAGTGTGGATTCTGTTATATTATCATGAGACCTTATTTACAAATATTACTCAGAACTTTTAAAAAAGATATTTAGACTGTCAAATCTGATTCGTTCATTTTTAAATAACAAGACATTTTTATGTATTCATTATTATACCAATGCACGAATAACTTATTCAGTTGATTTATCTTATTTTTAGCTGAATAATGCATTTTTAATGACACAAGTGCACTTATGTTGTCAGACGTTAACTTACTGGCTGCCCTTTCATCGACTAAAAACATGCTACTCTATTTAAACTATAATGAAAAGACATTAAAAAATCATTGCGATGTAGGAATATTATATCATTTTATCTTCATTTATAAAGTGTACATTAAACTTCATATCTTGGTCTTTTCAGTGTTTTAGATACATTTATTGCCCTTTTCAATACAAAATATTTAGTTTGTGAAAAATATTTTAAACGTGAATACAATTAAGAAGATAACATTTTTATATAATTTTTAAATATTCATTTTTTAAACAAAAATGTCAAATTGCATTTATTTGTAATTTTAAATTACTGTCATTATACATGTTTTTTATGACAATCAATCAGAAAAAACTGTTACAGATTTTTTCATTATTTGTCAGTTATAAAACTTCAGGATTTTGAGATTATCTATCTATCTATCTATCTATATATATATATATATATATATATAATATAAATTATATATATATATTTAATATTTTTTAATCCAAATTTATCTAACAAATTCAAATATCAATAATTAAACACAATTATAAATGAAGATGGCATGTAATAATATATGTAATAATGTTTTACATTAACCGTTATTATAAAACATATTGAAGTAAAGATAATTGACTTATAGAACCACTAGAAAATCTTAAAAGATTGACAAACCGTAACACTTTAATATATGAATGAAACCAAATGAAATAGACATAAAAATGAAATAATCAAAAATAGAACAACATTTAATAGCAAAATATAATGAACGGAAACAAAAACGACAAATATAGCAACACATAGTATTTAATCATCAGCTGTCAAGCAATATATATAGGGGAGAGTGGGGAGGGTTGACCAACTTTTTACAAAATGATTTATTATTTTTTTTAAATATTGAACGTAGAATAAAATTTTATATATCATTTTATCCGTTTTACAATCAGTTATCAAAATAAAATTGCTACATAAGTGTAACATATAAAAAATTTGAAAAATGATTGATTTTAATCATGAAAAAATAATGGGTCAAGGCTCCTCACCTATGGGAGGGTTGACCCACTATATGGTAGGATCGACCCACTTTGTTTTATGTTGCAATATTTGAGAAGAGAAATAAAATCAGTTTAAGAAAAGCAAAATAACTTTATGCTACATGCTTTAATTATTACAATTTTTTTTTTTTTTTTAATATCATGCTTAAACAAACCGGTTGAGGCGCAATCGCGAGTCAGAGGTGATTTTTTTTTTAAAACAACATTTTATCTGAGCAGGTATAATGGTGCAGCACGGAAAATGAAATTTTAACATTTAAGGCAATAGAGACGGGTACGGTTTTCATAGTGTTGCACTTTATTATGTCCGGATTTAGGAGCCATTGTCCCGCTTTTTTTGTCTCATTGTTTTTTTGTTTTTTTTTTTTTTTTTTTTTTTTTTTTTTTTGTAACACTCGACCTGACAACTCACACAGTTGTCACATATTTTGGCTTCATCTCACTGTATTCACCCTGGTTAAATTTGTCTACATACCTTCCTAAAGATTTTCGATCGATGCTATGTTCTTTTGCAGCCGTATGAGAACATAACTTATCATTAACATGATTTAAACCTTTAAGAGGCAAAGTACTTTCTGTACTAAAATATTGAAATAAATGACTGGCACTGGAATTTAAGAAAAAATTATATGGAAATAAGAAAAAGGCTATATTTCACATACATATTAAATGGAAAAGAATTTAACAAAATTCTGGTGCCATTTTGCCGTTTCGGAATTAAAATTAAGTGGTTTTGTAAACATACCACTGCACTTAAAAGTGTTAAAACTGCTGCTTTCATCCTTTCTATTCATTCCCACTGTTTCTATTTACCTATTGCAAGTAATATTTAAATGGAAAAAGTTCCTATTAGCTTTCCCATTTTCTAGCAATTTTTCACATCTTTTTTTAGTCAGTTTTAAACATTTTCTGTTTCATCACCCCATTTTACTGAAACTTTACATAATAAATTTACATTATTTTATCTATATAATCATTAACTTTTCATTATGCGCAGTGTATAATATTAAGATTTCAAAAACCACTTAATTAAGCTAGTCTTGAGCATCTGGTCAACCCTCCCTCACATTGACTGGGTCAAGCCTCCCTACATAGACCTTTTCTAAAGAATAGCACATTGTTATGTTAAGCCTAACTTACTGTACAATCTTTATGCCTGGAATGAAAGCTCGATATCTCTGCATTACATTAAACCTACTTTCTTAAATTTCTATGATATAATTTATTTAATAAAAGGTTACAAAATACATCTAAATAACTAAACGTTTAAGTTGAAAACGCCCCACACTTGATTTTTTCCACACCCACTTCGATTATCTGTATGATCTCTATGACTGTTGTTTTAGCATCCCAATAACTTTGGTCGACACCTATTGATAAAACTCTGAAATTCTTTTAAATATGAAAACTGATGGGTGAGTCAAACCTCTCGTATGGTCAACCGTCCTTAGTCTCCCCTATGAATATCGCATGAACTAAATAAATAATACGTACTGATGCCTTTGCTAACGAATATCTCAACTAACGATTTTTTCAGCTAAAGAAGGTTTCTTTGCAGAAGCTAAATAACTAACAAATTTTGGGCAAATTTTTGGATGATAATTGCCGAAACGTCAGTGAAGGCTTACTGTGGAGACAAGAACAATTTTGGTTTCTGTTTGTTAGTCTGTTTGTCTGTCTGTTCCGCGATAACTGCCGAAAAAAGCATCCGATCAGCTTGAAATTCAGTGGGCATATTCGTGAGATACCCGGACGTAGCTGTATTGTTTTTGGTTAAATTTGGTTCATTCATTCGGAAAATATGGAAGATTTTATTTTGCTCCATAATGCTTTTCAACGGCAAGTCAGACGATATTCAAATTTCCATTTGTTGAAAGAAAATGGCTCGTTTGATTAATGGATTTAAATACTAGTAAATCTGCAGATCAGGAGCCTCAACGTCATCTTTGCAAGTCATTGTTTTTTAACACTCATTGCATAATATTCAACTTCCTACAAATCGCTTTTTAAAGTTTTCAAACTACATAAATATTTATGAGCATACAAGATACTTCGTAAAGTTTCAGAAATTAAAAGTGTTAAACAAGTGGTTGTACATTGATGTTCTGAAATTCTGATGAGCTACTTATTCTGGTAACTTTTTAAATCAAAAATTGCATTTCTTCAGGGGGCCGAGCCCCCCTGAACCCCCTTAGTCTATTTAAATTTACATTCGTAATTTTTTATTGATTGTGCGGATGGTTATAGTATATCTTAGATTTTTTTTACGCTGTGATTTATAAGGATAAGCATAAGTTTTCTTTTATAAATTAATAAAATTTAAATTTTAAATAAAATATTCATGTTAACCGTACACAGACAATAAATCTTGAAGTGACGCCAAAAATGTAACCCTAAAATCCGCTACATTCGGCACAACACAACGACAAAAAAAAAAAAAAAAAAAAAAAAAAAAAAAAAAAATACGGATGAAGTCAAAGAATTTGGTCCCTCTTCCACGTGCTTGTTTTGTTTGGGCCGAATGAGGGCATTTAAATCTGAGCGATAACGGACATCGTATTACAAACTGTTTTTACGGCATACTGCATCTCCATCTATCTCTTTCCTCCGTGAATAATAGTTAATTTTATTTTACCCGAGATCTTTTTATTCCAGCATCTTTGTTTTCGATAAATGACGTCTAATTCACCTGCTATGCGTACTTACTCAAAACTTTTCATCTTGTTATATTAAGAAATACTCGAGAATTTTCTTTTTATTTCCAATATGCCGCCATATTAATTTTTCTATTCTTAATTTTATTTTTCATTTTCCTGTTTCAGGACAAAACATTTCAATTGAAAATTGTTTAAAAGAAAATATTATTCCGGGTTTTGATTTTCTTGGCAACAATTAAAGAAATATTGGCAAATGTTATGGGAAAATGTTACGTTATTCTGTATGAAAATAATGAATTTTTGTATTTTTAAGCAAAATATTTCAATAAAATAAGTAAAATAAAAGAAATATTGCCTATTTTTATTTCTGGGCTAAAATCCTTCTATATGCAAAGATACAAATGCATTAATTCATCTGTTTTGACGTTGGCTTTACTCAAGCATTATACACGCAATTATACTAATATTATTAGGACCAAATACGTTGCTAGGCAACAGAGAAAGAAAAGAAAAAAATGAAATATGCATTATGTCAAATTGATAAAACAAAATCCTTTATATTATTGGAAAACATGCATAAAATTCCCCCCAATATTATAAACCTAATTAAAAAAATCTCGCAAATATATTGACATAATTTATTGGAATAACTTAATAATGTTATTTAAAAATTTCAGCATCAAAAATTTACCATTTAAATCCATTTTTCATATGAGCCATTTCTTTCAACAAATGAAAATCTGAAAATCGTCTGACTTGCCATTGAAAAGCAATATAGAGCAAAATAAAATGTTCCATATTTCCCGAACGAATGAACCAAATTTAACCAAAAACTATACAGCTAAGTCCGGGAACCTCATCAACATGCCCAGTGAATTTCAAGCCGATCGGATGCTTTTTGCGGCAGTTATCGCGGAACAGACAAACAGACTAACAGACAGACAGACTAACAGAAACCAAAACTTTTCGTGTCTCCACAGTAAGCTTTCACTGACGTTTCGGCAATTAAACTGTAGATACTAAAATTTACAAATAAGGGTTTTAAATGATTCCTATTTTTCTGATTTTTTATCAATACATTTGTCAGATTTTTTAATTTACATGTATATTTTTTTGTGGAACATTATACATGTATTCCAATTATATAAAGCATTTTTTAAACTAGTAAATCTGCAGATCAGGAGCCTCAACGTCAGCTCTACAATTCATTGTGTTTAGCATCCTTTGAGTAATAATCTTTCTACAAAAAACGAAATTTAAAGTTTTGAAATTACATAAACATTTATAAAACGAAAAAATATTTCGAAGGTTTCTGACATTAGAAGCGTTAAATTAAACCCCTTGTTATGTAATGGTATTCTGAAAATCTCATGAGCTACTTATTCTGGTAATTTTTAGAAAATAAAGTAGATTTCTTCAGGGGGGCTCTGCCCCCCTGAACCCCTTCGTAGTGTAATTTAACTTACATTTGTAATTATCAATTAATTGTGTTTAATGTCCTTTAGTAAATTCTACCAATAGACGGAAATGTACATGAATTCTTTTCTACAGCCCTGTATATTACGTGAAGATTTTCACGCGTCGTCTATAACATTTAAATTTAATGCAGACAAAAAACCCTCTTAAAACTGCTCATATCACATTTCCGGGGATTAGTATGCATAGTGTGCACCATATATCCAGTTTCTGCGGAGTCCTGTATATGGTTCTATTTAAATTCTGCAAACATTTGTTAGTATACTAAATGTAATTGGGCTGGGAAATACATAACTCAAAAAAAAAAAAAAAAAAAAAAAAAAAAAAAAAAAAACACTGAAGCAATGAAGAAAAACAATTCGCGCTCATTTTCATTTATACTTACGAATTCATTTGTGTATCCCTGTACATGGTCTATACAATATTTAAGCACTACTTATTAAGCACAAATTTACTTAACGTTAAAACGCACACCGTAATCGAAAATGCTCTTCAGCAATCATCCCTAATAGACCAGAACTGTATCCGAAATATTTTATGTGACCCTATAAATGAATGATAAATACGATACAAATCATATTCAAGCTTCTTGTAGTCAACCACAGTAATGTAATTTAATTTCATAATGTTTGAATTAGTGCAACACAATTAACACACTGACGACAGGCAATTTAATTAAATCTGGGTTTAAAAACAGTAGAAGCTCCTCCCTCTTCTGAAAGTGTCTCGGAAATTGGTTTCTGAGATATGTTTTTCATGTTTATGCAGCAGTAAATATCTTTCAATGTACGGATGTAATATATAATGTCTTACAATCTATAAAAAATATGGACAACACAATATAAATGTCTTTTCTGTAAGGTAGAAGTCATTCCCTTAGCCAATGATGTATTCTGAATAAAAACGAGAATTTTCGTTTCCCGTCGCTAATGTGTTAAAATAAGCTGTGAAGAGTTTTTTTCCCCCGTAGACCACATTTTAATCGACCACTTTTGTGTGACCCTGAAAAAAACATATGCTTTGCACCCCATATACTACAAAAATGTTTCAAAAATACATATCAATTTTATTATTTTGTAACAGAGTAACATCATTAAAAAACGCCACAAAAGGATTTTCTTCAAAGATTGTAATATTATGAATACTTTTGAGTTACCTGTACGCATGCTGTAAGTGCTACACATAACATATTTTATAGTAACCAGGTTCTAGTGCACCTTAATAAAGTATATAAATTTCATTACGATTAAAATTGTGTAACATTATTAAAATACACCGCAGACGATTTTTCCCAAAGACTATAATGTAATGGAATAGTTTTGAGTGCCCTGTAATTAAGCTATGAATGCTACACTCTTCATTTTTAATACCAAACATACTTTGGCAAACCTCAATAACGTATATCAATTACATGTAATCCCGACTATATTTACGCGAGTTAGAGCACGTAGAGAAACACGGCAGGCGACAGATAGAAAAACTGAAGTCATAAATACTTTTCATCCATGTTGGAAAGTGTTAAAAAGGATTTACATGCCTTTAACTGTACTTTTTTTTCACTTATAGCATGGTTAAACATTAGTTTAAACATCCTAATCCATGCGATAGCAATAACATATTAAAAGCCCCCCAAAATAGGCATATCTGGAGATCTATACCCAGCTAGAAAATGTTTGCACTTTTTTTGCAAAATAGTATAGATTGTACACAATTTGTGCATAAAAAGTGACTATTTTTGAACACTTCGAAAAGTATGCACCTTTTGTTCAAACTGTCTGTATTTTTTATACATACAAAAAAGTGTATATCCTATGTTTTCAAAAACTGTGCACCTTTTTTGCAGAAAATAAATTAATATTCCGTGTTCGCGAAAAGTGTGCATTTTTTATGCAAAAAAAAAAAAAAAAAAACTGTAGATTCCAATTTTCCAAAAATTATATATTTTTTATGGATGTAAAAATTAGTACTTTTATTTTAAATAGTATATTTACCCCCCCCCCGCCCCCGAAAAAAAAACGAAAATTCTCAATTCCATTTTAATTTTAAGGTAAACGAAATAAATACATTTTACTATGTTTTTCAAAATAAGAAAAAAACAAATTTTAATTATTTAAATTTCAAAATCCAGGAAGAGGCAATGGGGCTCCCCCCCCTCTTTCTTTAACGGAAATTTCCTGAGCTCCCCCTTTATTTTAAGTCGCTTGAAAAAAATAAATTTTACTATGTTTTTCAAAATAATAAGCAAAAAAGAATTTTAGTTAATTAAATTTTAAAATCTGCGGTACAGATAATGGTTCACCTAAACCCTCTAACTTTACAGAAAAATATTTAATTCCTCTTTTATGTTAAGTTACTCGAAAAGAGAAAATTTTACTGTGTTTTTCAAAATCATTGAAAATAAAATTTAGAAATAATTTAGATTAAATCAAATTCGAGGGAGGGGCAATGGCTTTCATATGACCCCTTCTACCCAAGTAAAAGTTCTTAGTTCCTTTTTAATGTACTCGAAATAAATAATTTTGCTGTGCATTTCAAAATTGGTGAAAAAGACATTTTAATTAAATAAGTTTCAAAATCCAGGGAGGGGCAAAATGGACCTCTCCTCCCCCCCCCCCCCTCCTTAACAGAAAATCCACAGTTCCACTTTTATTTTAAGTTACTTGAAAGAATAAATTTTACTTTTATTTTCAAAATCGGAGAAAAATAAAATTTAGTTAGTTAAATTTTTAAATCGAGGGAGGGGAAGTGGCCCTCCTAAGCCCCCTTCCCCCAAAGGAAAATTCTTAGTTTATCTTTATTTTAAGTTACACGTAAATAATAAATTTGACTCTGTATTTCAAAATAGGAAAAAAATAAATTTTAATTAATCAAATTTTAAAATGCAGGGAGGGCAATGGCCCTCCCATGCCCTATCAGAAAATTCCTTACTTCCTCTTTTATTTTAAATTCTTCGAAAAGAATACATTTTATGAAGTTTTCAAAATTATCAAAAAAAAATTTAGCTAGTTAAATTTTAAAATCGAGGGAAGGGCAGTGGACTCCCCCCCCCCTCACACACACACACACTCACGCAAACTCTCTTCTTTTTGATGATTACTAAATGCATCTCTTATCATCGATCAAGCATAAATTCCAGTTATTATGAAAATTACTTCTGCTTTCAAAAATCAAATGAAAAACGTTTATTTCTTATTAATGTCTTTCAAATTTCTATTTAAACATTTGGGCAGAGATCCAGATACATTTTTCGATATTAGCCAAACGAGATTGACCAATCAGAAGCCTGCATATTTGCAAACAATGAAAAGGTCGCAAAAATACAGGCTTCTGATTAGTGGATCTCGTTTCGCTAACAGCGAAAATCTATCTCGATCACGGCCTTGATTTTTATTTTCGCATGTGTAGCTGCAATTCAACTCAACACTCCTTTCCTGGTGTTTACATGCATCGAGCTGTGTGGCCGGCGTGGCGGGCGTTATTAGTAGTGATAGCGAAATTTGTAAGAAATAAGAGTAAAAATTTTACTAGAATATATAAAAAATATCTGTTGCTCAGAATATGAGCTCAACTGGATCGAAACTTCGGACTTCAAAAAGGATAAAGCCTAATACTAGGAAGAAGGGATTGATATCTTCTAAAAATGAAAGTGAAGAAAATGCAATGGATTCAAATGCCCTCACTGAAAATAATGGAGAAATGAACTACAGCAAGATGGAGGATGACACCGTAGCAAACGGCGTATCTTCAGTTCAGAAAAACAACGTTTATTATTTGGATATCTCACCAAAGGAAATATTACAAGCAGGGCCCGCTTAACACTTGGAAGTAGGGGAAGCCCGACGTCACACAGGGCCCCTTATTACTCTACAAATTGCTTTTTTATTTACTAAATCCCTTTTTCGTATGCTTAAGTAATTTGAAATTTTACCATCAAAGTTTAGAGTAAATAACACTTAATATTAAACTAAAACTAACTACCTATATATATATACTATGAAAAAGTATTTTATTATATTTTTAATTGTAAATAACCAATTTATTTTGTAAATGACAAATATGGAACTACAGTTGAGGATATTTGAATTTCAAAATATCTTTTGTGATTTACAAATTGCCACATAGTAAGAACAAAAAAATTTCAAAAGAAAAAAAATGCATTTTTTACCCTGATTGAGTTTCTTTTTTCTAATAATTAGTTTTGAAAAGTAAAATTGGGGGCCCTTTCGTATCTCAGTGGGTAAGCACCGGCTTCATGGGCCTATTCCGTAAACAGGGCCTGAATACAAGTGCTGCAGAGTGATATGTACGAGGAAATTAAAATCGGTACTTTTCGGTTAGCCGGGTGCTAGTATTATGTATACATGTATATATACATATGTATAGATATACATATATGTGGATATATGTGTATATATGCAATATATGTATATACATACATGTGTATATATATATATATATGTATACATACATGTGTATATACATATATTTATGTGTACATAACACTGGCGCCTGGCTAACTGAAAAGTACCCTATAATCTTTTTGGAAGCAAATGAGGCTCACCTACTTGCCTAAAGTAATTAACCCTTTGTATCACCGTGTTGCAGATCTGCAACATACCCAAAAAGTCAATGATATTTTGACAATAAACAGCAAAACACGATTTTGTTGAATGTTATTCTACTACACTGCTAGTAGTATAATTATGTCATTAAATCCGCAACAGATAGCGAATATTTATTTATTTTTTTTTTTTTTTTACGCCAAAGTTTCATTTATCGCTTGATCAGCTAAATGTGATTTTTGCTGAATTAAGCTTTGAAATAGTGGAGTTAAAAAAGTCTGCAGACAAGTATATTGTTTACAAAGGTAAGTTTAAATTCTTTATTTAAAGACCATTTTCGAGCTAAGAAATTTATAATATGTATAAAATAAGCGTAAACTTTTGTTTGTTGCAGATCTGCAACAACGTGCCATGTCTTCTCTTGTAATGGTTGTTGATAATGTGCGGAAAAATCTCAAATTTCTTTGATTCATGGAAAAATAGTGAACTTTGTCAATCAGGAACAGGAAAAAAACGGGAATTTTGTTGAACGGATGTGGGAAAAAAGTGAATTTTGTTGAACGGGTGTAGAAAATCGTGAATTTTGTCGATTAGGAGTGGTAAAATCTCAAATTTCGTTGATTCATGGAAAAATAGCGAACTTCGTCGATCAGGCGCAGCAGAAAAGGAGAATTTTCTTGAATGGATATGGAAAAAAAGGAAATTTTGTTGAACAGGTGGAAAAATCTCAAATCTTGTTGATTCACGGAAAAATAGCGAACTTCGTCGATCAGGCGCGGCAGAAAAGGGGAATTTTCTTGAAAGGGTGTAGAAAATCGTGAATTTTGTCGATTAGGAATGGGAAAAATGTCAAAATTTCATTGAATCATGAAAAAATAGCAAACTTTGTCGTTCAGGTGCGGGGAAAATGGAGAGTTTTGTTGATCGGGTATCGAAAAATAATGAATTTTGTCAATAAGGTGTGAAAAAATAGCGAATTTCACTGGTCGGGTATGAAAAGATAGCGAAATTTGTCAATCTGGCGTAGAAAAATCGCGAATTTGTTTGATCGGGCATAGAAAAAGTGCGAGTTTTGTCGATAATGTGCGGAAATATCTCAAATTTCACTGTTTCTCTGAAAAATAGTGAACTACGTTGATCAGGCGCAGGAAAAAGGGGAATTTTCTTGAATGGATATGGAAAAAAAGGAAATTTTGTTGAACAGGTGTAGAAAATTATGAATTTTGTCGATTAGGAGTGGAAAAATCTCAAATCTCGTTGATTCACGGAAAAATAGCGAACTTCGTCGATCAGGCGCGGCAGAAAAGGGGAATTTTGTTGAACGGGTGTGGAAAAAAAGGGAATTTTGTTGAAAGGGTGTAGAAAATCATGAATTTTGTCGATTAGGAAAGGAAAAAATCTCAAAATTTCATTGAATCACGAAAAAATAGCAAACTTCGTCGAACAGGTGCGGGGAAAATGGAGAGTTTTGTTGATCAGGTGTGAAAAAAGGGAATTTTGTTGATTGGGTATCGAAAAATAGTGAATTTTGTCAATAAGGTGTGAAAAAATAGCGAATTTCACTGGTCGGGTATGAAAAGATAGCGAAATTTGTCTATCTGGCGTAGAAAAATCGCGAATTTGTTTGATCGGGCATGGAAAAAGTGTGAATTTTGTCGATAATGTACAGAAAAATCTCAAATTTCGTTGATTCACGAAAAAATAGCAAACTTCTTCAATAATGCGCGGGAAAAAAGGGGAATTTTGTTGATCATGTGTGTAAAAAAGGGAATCTTGTGGATTGGGTGTTGAAAAATAGTGAATTCTGTCAATTGGGTGTGAAAAAATAGCGAATTTCGCTGGTCGGGTATGAAAAGATTTAAAAAACACCACTTAAAAAAAGCCGGTTTTTATTTTTAAAATTTTGTTTACAGCTAATTTGTTTTAAATTTGGATCAATTCATTTATAATATACTTATAAATATTTTCTGCTAAGAAAATTATAAATTTCTATTAAATTTTGTCAAATAACTAAGTCTTTAACTGCTAGAAGGCAACTGTGAAGGCATTATGTCTGAAAAAAAAAATACATGTCTATATATATAAATATTGAAAAGAATATTAAGTTAGACTCCAAACTGGTGTTTTGAAATTTTATATTACATTATATAGCTCCACATATACTACACATTTTAAAGATCATATTTAATTAAACAATGACAAAATGTAGCACATCAAAATGGAAACATTCTTATGTGTCCATATGGAGTAGTGATGCAACGAATAGTGGTTTGGCCGAATAACCGAATACCGAATATTCGGCCAAGTTACAGCCGAATATTCGGCCGCCGAATAATGAACTCATTTTTGCCTAAAAACAAAATAAAGTATGCACTATATGCACAATTCTTGTATATTTCACAATTAAAATGCATTGTTTTCTTTTAAAAAATTATTTATATACAAATTTTTAATTTTTGAAAGCATTATTTTACTCTGAAAAAATATTCGGCTATGTTCGGCCTAAAAATTGCCGCAATAATATAATTCAGCCAAAAAAAGAAATTCTTAGAAAAGTTCCTCCTCAGGTACTGTCTAGTTACATTTTAATAGATATTATGTGTGTTATTACATTTTAAAATAATGACAAAATTTTAAAAGCACTAGGAAACATAAGTTTCAGCTTTCAGATGAAATAAAACAAAAAACAAGAAATCTTAATATCTTAAGAAAAACAACTGATAGAAAGGATGAAAGGAATATCCTCTAAAATGGTGGAAAGAGATCATTGTAGACTTTATAAAGTTCACAATTAACGAACATATTTTTATCATTATTATTATTATCATTGTTTTTTTTTCTTTGCTGTCAGCAGATAGCACTATTAAGAAGTGTATAGTGAGTGTTTTCAGATTCAGAGGAAGGAAATATCTGTAAGGAAAAGCAAATTACATTCATTGCATTTACAGTATCTGATGCTCTAACATACCAAAGATCAATAAAGGATTTCATTGTTGTAGGTAAAAAAAATCGTTTACACATTTTAATCATTTGCCATTAGCTTGTTCAAGATTAACTGATATACAAATTAATGAGTTAAAAATTCCTAAGAAGAAATTAGTTCAACGTGTGTAGTTCAAACTACTTAAAAGGTGACATAAACCTATAAAAAATATTTTTTAATGCAACCCTGAGAGCTATGAGATATGCTTATGTCCCGGTAGCAGAAAGTTCGAGACGGTAGGCGGGCGTTGCAGATTTTATAGGTAAGTGAGTGTTAATTAACGCTTCAGTTATAAAAATATTTTACCTGCAGATTATTTTTTGCCCCTGAAGTATCTGTCGCAGACACTTGGAGAAATTTCTGCTACTGGGGCTTATGTCACCTTTTAAGTAGTTATAAGTATGTTTGTATGTTATAAAGTTTATTAATAACAAGGTGAAAATTTCCTTCACGACACTAGTATTTAAAATAGTGTTTTGACTCTATTGATTAATTTTAAATTTAACAGATTATGTTAGCTTATTACAGATACTTTTTGTACTTACTGATACAGCATAAAATATTTTAACATGATTCCTAAATTAGCCTCTTATATAAAAATAGGTAGATAAAACTCATTCGAGGTATGAAAGTTAATGGGAAAAAAGTGTTTGTTAATTTCAAATAAAATTTCCATTATACATGATGAATATAAATTGTCAAATTAAAAAGTTATACTGTGTAAATATAAAAACATTTATTACAGTATTACTATTCGGCCAAGGCCGAATAATGAACTTGATATTCGGCCGAAGCCGAATATTCGGCAGACAGGCCGAATGGGCCGAATATTCGGCTTCGGCCGAATATTCGTTGCATCTCTAATATGGAGAGTTAACTTATAAATGTTAAAAGAAAAATTAGAAAGGATATAATATTTGAGGAGAGTTAGGTACATAAGTGTATAAAAAATAGAGCATTTAAACAAGAAAATAAATAAAATTTCTCTAAATAAATTTTCGACAAGCTTGTTGTTAAGCATATTCATGCATATGCTATTCATAATGTTTTTTTAATAGTGAGAAATGATGTTTTTATTATATGACTATGTATAATTTTAAATGTTTATTAGAAATAAAATAAGACTTGTATATTAATAGCTCTTAAAATTAATTAAGTAATAAAACATGTAACTAAGTAACTATTGCCCTCTTAATTAAAAACACTTTAAAATATGTAGTTTATAATTACAATGCTTCATTGTAAACCCGATTATGGCCAAAAAAGGCCTATTTTGGTCAAAAAAAGCCGTTTAAAACCAATAAAAGCTGCTGGCATGGCTTTTTTTAATTTTAGCCGGTTTTTTGCAACCCTGATTCAGGATGAATGTTTATGTGTATTTATAAACACATGCACACATAGGAGTATTACCCCTAAGCTCACATCATGTGCACATAAGTGCTTTTTTCTTGCACACAATTACTTGGTACTCACAGGAGTACTTGGTGCACTACTCGTAAAAATATTAGGTAGTTTTAGTTTAGCCGGGCGCCAGTGTTATATATACATACATATATATGTATACACACACACATATGTATATACATATATTGTCTATATCACCTATATACATATATATGTAGTATATATATTTATATAAACATGTATATAGTCTTATATATGTATCTATAACATTGGCGCCCGGCTAACCGAAATAAAGTACCAAATATTACAAGCATTTAACCTTCCTTCAGCTGTAATTAGAAATTAAAAAATTGTGAAGAATTCATCATAATGTTTTAAAATTTAAAATATAGCTTCATCGTATGTTATAAGGTTCAATTTTAGGTTATATTTATAGAAACATCTTTTTTTTTTTTTTTTTTTTTTTTCATACTATTATACGAATATTGCTCAGCTCTCTGTTGTACCACTGTTCCATTACAGGTACACCAATAAATTTATGCTTGTTTTTTGGTCTTATTATTGATTTTGCAGTGTGAATTATGTATGTGATAGCAATATGTTTAACCCTTAACCGGAAATGTGAAAAAGGGGAATTTTCTTGAATGGATATGGAAAAAAAGGAAATTTTGTTGAACAGGTGGAGAAATCTCAAATCTCGTTGATTCACGGAAAAATAGCGAACTTCGTCGATCAGGCGCGGCAGAAAAGGGGAATTTTGTTGAACGGGTGTGGAAAAAAAGGGAATTTTGTTGAAAGGGTGTAGAAAATCATGAATTTTGTCGATTAGGAAAGGAAAAAATCTCAAAATTTCATTGAATCACGAAAAAATAGCAAACTTCGTCGAACAGGTGCGGGGAAAATGGAGAGTTTTGTTGATCAGGTGTGAAAAAAAGGGAATTTTGTTGATTGGGTATCGAAAAATAGTGAATTTTGTCAATAAGGTGTGAAAAAATAGCGAATTTCACTGGTCGGGTATGAAAAGATAGCGAAATTTGTCTATCTGGCGTAGAAAAATCGCGAATTTGTTTGATCGGGCATGGAAAAAGTGTGAATTTTGTCGATAATGTACAGAAAAATCTCAAATTTCGTTGATTCACGAAAAAATAGCAAACTTCTTCAATAATGCGCGGGAAAAAAGGGGAATTTTGTTGATCATGTGTGTAAAAAAGGGAATCTTGTGGATTGGGTGTTGAAAAATAGTGAATTCTGTCAATTGGGTGTGAAAAAATAGCGAATTTCGCTGGTCGGGTATGAAAAGATTGTGAAACTTGTCAATCCGGCGTAGAAAAATTGCGAATTTGTTTGATCGGGCATAGAAGAAGTGCGAATTTTGTCGATAATGTGCGGAAAAATCTCAAATTTCGTTGATACACGGAAAAATAGCGAACTTTGTCGATCAGGCGCGGCAGAAAAGGGGAATATTGTTGAACGGGTGTGGAAAAAAAGGGAATTTTGTTGAAAGGGTGTAGAAAATCGTGAATTTTGTCGATTCGGAATGGAAAAAATGTCAAAATTTCATTGAATCACGAATAAATAGCAAACTTCGTCATTCAGGTGCGGGGAAAATGGAGAGTTTTGTTGATCAGGTGTGAAAAAAAGGGAATTTTGTTGATTGGGTGTCGAAAAATAGTGAATTTTGTCAATAAGGTGTGAAAAAATAGCGAATTTCACTGGTCGGGTATGAAAAGATAGCGAAATTTGTCAATCTGGCGCAGAAAAATCGCGAATTTGTTTGATCGGGCATAGAAAAAGTGCGAGTTTTGTCGATAATGTGCGGAAAAATCTCAAATTTCACTGTTTCTCTGAAAAATAGTGAACTACGTTGATCAGGCGCAGGAAAAAGGGGAATTTTCTTGAATGGATATGGAAAAAAAGGAAATTTTGTTGAACAGGTGTAGAAAATTATGAATTTTGTCGATTAGGAGTGGAAAAATCTCAAATCTCGTTGATTCACGGAAAAATAGCGAACTTCGTCGATCAGGCGCGGCAGAAAAGGGGAATTTTGTTGAACGGGTGTGGAAAAAAAGGGAATTTTGTTGGAAGGGTGTAGAAAATCATGAATTTTGTCGATTAGGAAAGGAAAAAATCTCAAAATTTCATTGAATCACGAAAAAATAGCAAACTTCGTCGAACAAGGTGCGGGGAAAATGGAGAGTTTTGTTGATCAGGTGTGAAAAAAAGGGAATTTTGTTGATTGGGTATCGAAAAATAGTGAATTTTGTCAATAAGGTGTGAAAAAATAGCGAATTTCACTGGTCGGGTATGAAAAGATAGCGAAATTTGTCAATCTGGCGTAGAAAAATCGCGAATTTGTTTGATCGGGCATGGAAAAAGTGTGAATTTTGTCGATAATGCACAGAAAAATCTCAAATATCGTTGATTCACGAAAAAATAGCAAACTTCTTCAATAATGCGCGGGAAAAAAGGGGAATTTTGTTGATCATGTGTGTAAAAAAGGGAATCTTGTGGATTGGGTGTTGAAAAATAGTGAATTCTGTCAATTGGGTGTGAAAAAATAGCAAATTTCGCTGGTCGGGTATGAAAAGATTGTGAAACTTGTCAATCCGGCGTAGAAAAATTGCGAATTTGTGTGATCGGGCATAGAAGAAGTGCGAATTTTGTCGATAATGAGCGGAAAAATCACAAATTTCGTTGATACACGGAAAAATAGCGAACTTTGTCGATCAGGCGCGGCAGAAAAGGGGAATATTGTTGAACGGGTGTTGAAAAAAAGGGAATTTTGTTGAAAGGGTGTAGAAAATCGTGAATTTTGTCGATTCGGAATGGAAAAAATGTCAAAATTTCATTGAATCACGAATAAATAGCAAACTTCGTCGTTCAGGTGCGGGGAAAATGGAGAGTTTTGTTGATCAGGTGTGAAAAAAAGGGAATTTTGTTGATTGGGTGTCGAAAAATAGTGAATTTTGTCAATAAGGTGTGAAAAAATAGCGAATTGCACTGGTCGGGTATGAAAAGATAGCGAAATTTGTCAATCTGGCGTAGAAAAATCGCGAATTTGTTTGATCGGGCATAGAAAAAGTGCGAGTTTTGTCGATAATGTGCGGAAAAATCTCAAATTTCGTTGTTTCACTGAAAAATAGTGAACTACGTTGATCAGACGCAGGAAAAAGGGGAATTTTGTTGAATGGATATGGAAAAAAAGGAAATTTTGTTGAACAGGTGTAGAAAATTATGAATTTTGTCGATTAGGAGTGGAAAAATCTCAAATTTCGGATCAAAAATCTGTTCAAAAGGAAATTTTGTTGAACAGGTGTAGAAAATTATGAATTTTGTCGATTAGGAGTGGAAAAATCTCAAATTTCATTGATTCACGAAAAAATAGCGAACTTCGTCGATCTGGCACGGAAAAAAGGGAATTTTGTGTTTTATCAGGTGTAGAAAAATAGTAAATTTTGTCAGTCGGGTGTGAAAAAATGGCGAATTTTGTCAATTGGGTGCGGAAAAACTGGAATTTTATCGATTGGCTTTGAAAAAATTGTGAATTTGGTCGATCAGGTGTCTAAATATCGCAAAGTTTTTTTTATAGGGCATGGAAATTTACAAAAATTGTCTTCAAAAGGTATACAGTAAATTAAACTTTGAATTGAAGTTAATTAAAAAAAAATTATATGTTCATGACATTGGGTGTCGGAAAATAGCGAATTCTGTCAATTGGGTGTGAAAAAATAGCGAATTTCGCTGGTCGGGTATGAAAAGATTGCTAAACTTGCCAGTCCGGCATAGAAAAATCGCGAATTTGTTTGATCGGGCATAGAAAAAGTGTGAATTTTGTCGATAATGTACGGAAAAATCTCAAATTTCGTTCATTCACGAGAAAATAGCAAACTTCTTCAATCAGGTGTGGGAAAAAAGGGGAATTTTCTTGATCATGTGTGTAAAAAAGGGAATTTTGTGGATTGGGTGTCGAAAAATAGTGAATTTTGTCAATTGGGTGTGAAAAAATAGCGAATTTCGCTGGTTGGGTATGAAAAGATTGCGAAACTTGTCTATCCGGCATAGAAAAATTGCGAATTTGTTTGATCGGGCATAGAAAAAGTGTGAATTTTGTCGATAATGTGCGGAAAAATCGCAAATTTCGTTGATACACGGAAAAATAGCGAACTTCGTCGATCAGGCGCGACAGAAAAGGGGAATATTGTTGAACGGGTGTAAAAAAAAAGGGAATTTTCTTGAAAGGGTGTAGAAAATCGTGAATTTTGTCGATTAGGAATGGGAAAAATGTCAAAATTTCATTGAATCATGAAAAAATAGCAAACTTTGTCGATCAGGTGCGGGGAAAATGGAGAGTTTTGTTGATTGGGTATCGAAAAATAGTGAATTTTGTCAATAAGGTGTGAAAAAATAGCGAATTTCACTGGTCGGGTATGAAAAGATAGCGAAATTTGTCAATCTGGCGTAGAAAAATCGCAAATTTGTTTGATCGGTCATAGAAAAAGTGCGAGTTTTGCCGATAATGTGCGGAAAAATCTCAAATTTCACTGTTTCTCTGAAAAATAGTGAACTACGTTGATCAGGCGCAGGAAAAAGGGGAATTTTCTTGAATGGATATGGAAAAAAAGGAAATTTTGTTGAACAGGTGGAAAAATCTCAAATCTCGTTGATTCACGGAAAAATAGCGAACTTCGTCGATCAGGCGCGGCAGAAAAGGGGAATATTGTTGAACGGGTGTGGAAAAAAAGGGAATTTTGTTGAAAGGGTGTAGAAAATCGTGAATTTTGTCGATTCGGAATAAAAAAAATGTCAAAATTTCATTGAATCACGAATAAATATCAAACTTCGTCGTTCAGGTGCAGGGAAAATGGAGAGTTTTGTTGATCAGGTGTGAAAAAAAGGGAATTTTGTTGATTGGGTGTCGAAAAATAGTGAATTTTGTCAATAAGGTGTGAAAAAATAGCGAATTTCACTGGTCGGGTATGAAAAGATAGCGAAATTTGTCAATCTGGCGTAGAAAAATCGCGAATTTGTTTGATCGGGCATAGAAAAAGTGCGAGTTTTGTCGATAATGTGCGGAAAAATCTCAAATTTCGTTGTTTCACTGAAGAATAGTGAACTACGTTGATCAGACGCAGGAAAAAGGGGAATTTTGTTGAATGGATATGGAAAAAAAGGAAATTTTGTTGAACAGGTGTAGAAAATTATGAATTTTGTCGATTAGGAGTGGAAAAATCTCAAATTTCGTTGATTCACGGAAAAATAGCGAACTTTGTCAATCAGGCACGGAAAAAAGGGAATTTTGTGTTTTATCAGGTGTAGAAAAATAGTAAATTTTGTCAGTCGGGTGTGAAAAAATGGCGAATTTTGTCAATTGGGTGCGGAAAAACTGGAATTTTATCGATTAGCTGTGAAAAAATTGTGAATTTGGTCGATCAGGTGTCTAAATATCGCAAAGTTTTTTTATAGGGCATGGAAATTTACAAAAATTGTCTTCAAAAGGTATACAGTAAATTAAACTTTGAATTGAAGTTAATTAAAAAAAATTATATGTTCATGACATTGGGTGTCGAAAAATAGCGAATTCTGTCAATTGAGTGTGAAAAAATAGCGAATTTCGCTGGTCGGGTATGAAAAGATTGCTAAACTTGCCAATCCGGCATAGAAAAATCGCGAATTTGTTTGATCGGGCATAGAAAAAGTGTGAATTTTGTCGATAATGTACGGAAAAATCTCAAATTTCGTTGATTCACGAAAAAATAGCAAACTTCTTCAATCAGGTGCGGGAAAAAAGGGGAATTTTCTTGATCATGTGTGTAAAAAAGGGAATTTTGTGGATTGGGTGTCGAAAAATAGTGAATTTTGTCAATTGGGTGTGAAAAAATAGCGACTTTCGCTGGTTGGGTATGAAAAGATTGCGAAACTTGTCAATCCGGCATAGAAAAATTGCGAATTTGTTTGATCAGGCATAGAAAAAGTGTGAATTTTGTCGATAATGTGCGGAAAAATCTCAAATTTCGTTGATACACGGAAAAATAGCGAACTTCGTCGATCAGGCGCGACAGAAAAGGGGAATATTGTTGAACGGGTGTGGAAAAAAAGGGAATTTTCTTGAAAGGGTGTAGAAAATCGTGAATTTTGTCGATTAGGAATGGGAAAAATGTCAAAATTTCATTGAATCATGAAAAAATAGCAAACTTTGTCGATCAGGTGCGGGGAAAATGGAGAGTTTTGTTGATTGGGTATCGAAAAATAGTGAATTTTGTCAATAAGGTGTGAAAAAATAGCGAATTGCACTGGTCGGGTATGAAAAGATAGCGAAATTTTTCAATCTGGCGTAGAAAAATCGCAAATTTGTTTGATCGGGCATAGAAAAAGTGCGAGTTTTGTCGATAATGTGCGGAAAAATCTCAAATTTCACTGTTTCTCTGAAAAATAGTGAACTACGTTGATCAGGTGCAGGAAAAAGGGGAATTTTCTTGAATGGATATGGAAAAAAAGGAAATTTTGTTGAACAGGTGGAGAAATCTCAAATCTCGTTGATTCACGGAAAAATAGCGAACTTCGTCGATCAGGCGCGGCAGAAAAGGGGAATTTTGTTGAACGGGTGTGGAAAAAAAGGGAATTTTGTTGAAAGGGTGTAGAAAATCATGAATTTTGTTGATTAGGAATGGAAAAAATCTCAAAATTTCATTGAATCACGAAAAAATAGCAAACTTCGTCGAACAGGTGCGGGGAAAATGGAGAGTTTTGTTGATCAGGTGTGAAAAAAAGGGAATTTTGTTGATTGGGTGTCGAAAAATAGTGAATTTTGTCAATAAGGTGTGAAAAAATAGCGAATTTCACTGGTCAGGTATGAAAAGATAGCGAAATTTGTCAATCTGGCGTAGAAAAATCGCGAATTTGTTTGATCGGGCATGGAAAAAGTGTGAATTTTGTCGATAATGTACAGAAAAATCTCAAATTTCGTTGATTCACGAAAAAATAGCAAACTTCTTCAATAATGCGCGGGAAAAAAGGGGAATTTTGTTGAACGGGTGTGGAAAAAAAGGGAATTTTGTTGAAAGGGTGTAGAAAATCGTAAATTTTGTCGATTCGGAATGGAAAAAATCTCAAAATTTCATTGAATCATGAAAAAATAGCAAACTTTGTCGATCAGGTGTGGGGAAAAAGGAGAGTTTTGTTGATCAGGTGTTAAAAAAAGGGAATTTTGTTGATTGGGTGTCGAAAAATAGAGAATTTTGTCAATAAGGTGTGAAAAAATAGCGAATTTCACTGGTCGGGTATGAAAAGATAGCAAAATTTGTCAATCTGACGTAGAAAAATCGCGAATTTGTTTGATCGGGCATAGAAAAAGTGTGAATTTTGTCGATAATGTGTGGAAAAATCTCAAATTTCGTTGATTCACGGAAAAATAGTGAACTACGTTGATCAGGCGCTGGAAAAAAAGGAAATTTTGTTGAACAGGTGTAGAAAATTATGAATTTTGTCGATTAGGAGTGGAATAATCACAAATTTCATTGATTCACGGAAAAATAGCGAAGTTCGTCGATCAGGCACGGAAAAAAGGGAATTTTGTGTTTTATCGGGTGCAGAAAAATAGTAACTTCTGTCAGTCGGGTGTGAAAAAATAGCGAATTTTGTCAATTGGGTGCGGAAATTTGGAATTTTATCGATTGGCTTTGGAAAAATTGTGAATTTTGTCGATCAGGTGTCTAAATATCCCAAAGTTTTTTTTATAGGGCATGGAAATTTACAAAAATTATCTTCAAAAGGTATACAGTAAATTAAACTTTGAATTGAAGTTAATTTAAAAAAAATATTATATGTTCATGACAGAGTTGCCCTCTTTTAGCCAGGCCAAAAAAAGCCGGCTGGCTTTTTTTGGTTTTAACCACTTAAAAAAAGCCGGTTTTTATTTTTAAAATTTTGTTTACAGCTAATTTGTTTTAAATTTGGATCAATTCATTTATAATATACTTATAAATATTTTCTGCTAAGAAAATTATAAATTTCTATTAAATTTTGTCAAATAACTAAGTCTTTAACTGCTAGAAGGCAACTGTGAAGGCATTATGTCTGAAAAAAAAAAATACATGTCTATATATATAAATATTGAAAAGAATATTAAGTTAGACTCCAAACTGGTGTTTTGAAATTTTATATTACATTATATAGCTCCACATATACTACACATTTTAAAGATCATATTTAATTAAACAATGACAAAATGTAGCACATCAAAATGGAAACATTCTTATGTGTCCATATGGAGTAGTGATGCAACGAATAGTGGTTTGGCCGAATAACCGAATACCGAATATTCGGCCAAGTTACAGCCGAATATTCGGCCGCCGAATAATGAACTCATTTTTGCCTAAAAACAAAATAAAGTATGCACTATATGCACAATTCTTGTATATTTCACAATTAAAATGCATTGTTTTCTTTTAAAAAATTATTTATATACAAATTTTTAATTTTTGAAAGCATTATTTTACTCTGAAAAAATATTCGGCTATGTTCGGCCTAAAAATTGCCGCAATAATATAATTCAGCCAAAAAAAGAAATTCTTAGAAAAGTTCCTCCTCAGGTACTGTCTAGTTACATTTTAATAGATATTATGTGTGTTATTACATTTTAAAATAATGACAAAATTTTAAAAGCACTAGGAAACATAAGTTTCAGCTTTCAGATGAAATAAAACAAAAAACAAGAAATCTTAATATCTTAAGAAAAACAACGGATAGAAAGGATGAAAGGAATATCCTCTAAAATGGTGGAAAGAGATCATTGTAGACTTTATAAAGTTCACAATTAACGAACATATTTTTATCATTATTATTATTATCATTGTTTTTTTTTCTTTGCTGTCAGCAGATAGCACTATTAAGAAGTGTATAGTGAGTGTTTTCAGATTCAGAGGAAGGAAATATCTGTAAGGAAAAGCAAATTACATTCATTGCATTTACAGTATCTGATGCTCTAACATACCAAAGATCAATAAAGGATTTCATTGTTGTAGGTAAAAAAAATCGTTTACACATTTTAATCATTTGCCATTAGCTTGTTCAAGATTAACTGATATACAAATTAATGAGTTAAAAATTCCTAAGAAGAAATTAGTTCAACGTGTGTAGTTCAAACTACTTAAAAGGTGACATAAACCTATAAAAAATATTTTTTAATGCAACCCTGAGAGCTATGAGATATGCTTATGTCCCGGTAGCAGAAAGTTCGAGACGGTAGGCGGGCGTTGCAGATTTTATAGGTAAGTGAGTGTTAATTAACGCTTCAGTTATAAAAATATTTTACCTGCAGATTATTTTTTGCCCCTGAAGTATCTGTCGCAGACACTTGGAGAAATTTCTGCTACTGGGGCTTATGTCACCTTTTAAGTAGTTATAAGTATGTTTGTATGTTATAAAGTTTATTAATAACAAGGTGAAAATTTCCTTCACGACACTAGTATTTAATATAGTGTTTTGACTCTATTGATTAATTTTAAATTTAACAGATTATGTTAGCTTATTACAGATACTTTTTGTACTTACTGATACAGCATAAAATATTTTATCATGATTCCTAAATTAGCCTCTTATATAAAAATAGGTAGATAAAACTCATTCGAGGTATGAAAGTTAATGGGAAAAAAGTGTTTGTTAATTTCAAATAAAATTTCCATTATACATGATGAATATAAATTGTCAAATTAAAAAGTTATACTGTGTAAATATAAAAACATTTATTACAGTATTACTATTCGGCCAAGGCCGAATAATGAACTTGATATTCGGCCGAAGCCGAATATTCGGCAGACAGGCCGAATGGGCCGAATATTCGGCTTCGGCCGAATATTCGTTGCATCTCTAATATGGAGAGTTAACTTATAAATGTTAAAAGAAAAATTAGAAAGGATATAATATTTGAGGAGAGTTAGGTACATAAGTGTATAAAAAATAGAGCATTTAAACAAGAAAATAAATAAAATTTCTCTAAATAAATTTTCGACAAGCTTGTTGTTAAGCATATTCATGCATATGCTATTCATAATGTTTTTTTAATAGTGAGAAATGATGTTTTTATTATATGACTATGTATAATTTTAAATGTTTATTAGAAATAAAATAAGACTTGTATATTAATAGCTCTTAAAATTAATTAAGTAATAAAACATGTAACTAAGTAACTATTGCCCTCTTAATTAAAAACACTTTAAAATATGTAGTTTATAATTACAATGCTTCATTGTAAACCCGATTATGGCCAAAAAAGGCCTATTTTGGTCAAAAAAAGCCGTTTAAAACCAATAAAAGCTGCTGGCATGGCTTTTTTTAATTTTAGCCGGTTTTTTGCAACCCTGATTCAGGATGAATGTTTATGTGTATTTATAAACACATGCACACATAGGAGTATTACCCCTAAGCTCACATCATGTGCACATAAGTGCTTTTTTCTTGCACACAATTACTTGGTACTCACAGGAGTACTTGGTGCACTACTCGTAAAAATATTAGGTAGTTTTAGTTTAGCCGGGCGCCAGTGTTATATATACATACATATATATGTATACACACACACATATGTATATACATATATTGTCTATATCACCTATATACATATATATGTAGTATATATATTTATATAAACATGTATATAGTCTTATATATGTATCTATAACATTGGCGCCCGGCTAACCGAAATAAAGTACCAAATATTACAAGCATTTAACCTTCCTTCAGCTGTAATTAGAAATTAAAAAATTGTGAAGAATTCATCATAATGTTTTAAAATTTAAAATATAGCTTCATCGTATGTTATAAGGTTCAATTTTAGGTTATATTTATAGAAACATCTTTTTTTTTTTTTTTTTTTTTTTTTTTCATACTATTATACGAATATTGCTCAGCTCTCTGTTGTGCCACTGTTCCATTACAGGTACACCAATAAATTTATGCTTGTTTTTTGGTCTTATTATTGATTTTGCAGTGTGAATTATGTATGTGATAGCAATATGTTTAACCCTTAACCGGAAATGTGAAAATCCCGTGCACAAACAGACCACTTAATAATTTATCAAATAGTGAACTTAAACATTTAATCTTTAATAGTAATGCATTAATAGGAGCAATTTTTTAATATAACAGCATAAAAATAAGTTTTGCATGCCGGAGTGCGAAAATATTAAGGGCAGATATATCGACGATACCATCTCACAGATGGTACGTTTCTGGTTAAGGGAACTGAACTGGGCTTAGATGCCTTATGTTCCCTCAGCCGTTGTTTTGAATTGTTTGGCGATTTTTTGTTGGTGTGTTGGCGGTTTTTAAAATATGGCAACCTCGATATGTGGAACCCCGTGTGACATATGTGTTCTGGCAACCACTGAGAAGTGGTGGATTTTGTGGATGGATTTTGATATTGTGTTGTATCGCTCTGTCTTTTTATTTTTATGTTAAATTTATTGGATGTATTTGACTGACTATATGGTTTCTGTAATCTGTTTAAAAGCTTTTGCTGAAGTAATTAAGAAATATGAGGAAATTTTGAGAAGAAAAGTAGGTTTGTTTATTGTGTCTCAATGCATATTCATAAGCCTATTTTGGAAAATGATGGTGGTGTTATGAGAAAGATTTCGTACTGGAGCTTTCAAGAAAACAGATATCTGTTAAGGTATGTTGATAATTTTATGTATATTCTGCTGCCTTAAGAGTTTTTATATTTTGAGATTGCTAGAAAGCGAGAACTGCTGAATTTTGAGAATTCTACACCGGAAGAACTGCTGAATTCAGTGATGGGTTTTTTTCAGTTAATGTGCACGAAGTGCTCATACAAGATTACTGATTGCCACTTTAGCGAATTTTGTTTATTATTTACATTTTATTTTCGTTAAGCGAAACATGCGTATAAACCGGTGCTTGGCGACATTTACTACTTGGCGGAAAAGGGGTTTTCACGCCAAGAAAATTCCAAGATGGCAGCCGTGGGAACTTATGACATCTGTTCCGGGAACTGCAATAATTAAGCCTTTTTGTGGTAAAATTTAGATAGGCAAAAGAAGTGTAAAAAGAAAAGTGCACAAAATCTGAGCGTATTTGGGACCTGTGATTGTGCATAAAAAGTATAAAATTTAGATAGGCAAAAAAAGTATAAAAAAAAAGTGCACAAAATCTGAGCGTATTTGGCACCACTGATTGTGTATAAAAGGTGCACAACTCAGGTATGCAAAAAATGTGTAAACAAAAAAGTGCACAAAATCCGAGCGTATTTGGCACCACTGATTGTATATAAAAAGTGCACAGTTTAGGTATGCAAAAAAAGTGTAAACAAAAAAGTGCACACAATCCGAGCGTATTTGGCACCTATGATTGTGTATAAAAAGTGAACAATTTAGGTATACACTTTTTGTGCACAATTCAGTGTGCACTCATTATGCATAAGCAGAGGTGCCAAATACGCTCGCTTTTTGTTCACTTTTTTTTTACACTTTTTTTGCAAACTTTTTCTAGCTGGGTTAACTAGCTGGGTCCTACTGGAAAATAATTCATTATCGTGCCCACTGTTAAGTGCATAAATTGCATCGATTTGGCGCGATAAAATATTTTTTGTGATAGCCTTTTAATAGTACCTGCAACAAAATTAACGTAATTTACTAACTTCATTCATATTTGACGCAATGATAGGCTACTAATAACAGTCGCTAGGCAACGAAGAAAAGGAAAAAAAAAAGGAATATGTATCATGTAAAACAAGAAAATTAATTTAAAAATTCTTTATATTATTGGAATACATGTATAAATGTCCTCAAAACATTATACACGTACATAAAAAAATCTTATAGATATATTGATAAAACTTCAATATAATAGGAATAATTTAAAACCTTTATTTGGAATTTTAGTATCCATAATTTGACATTTAAATCCATTAATCAAACGTGCCATTTTCTTTCAACAAATCGAAATTTGAAAATCGTCTGACTTGCCGTAGAAAAGCATTATAAAGAAAAATAAAATCTTCCATATTTTCCGAACGAATGAACCAAAATGAACCAAAAACTATACAGCTACGTCCGGGTATCTCACGAATATGCCCAATTAATTTCAAGCTGATCGGGTGCTTTTTGCGGCAGTTATCGCGGAACAGACGGACAGACAGACAGACAGTCAGACAGACAGACAGACAAACGGAAATCAAAACTTTTCGTGTCTCCACAGTAAGCCTTCACTGACGTTTCGGCAATTAATATTCTTATTTTACATGATACATATTTCATTTTTTTTTCTTTTCCGTTCTTCGTTGCCTAGCGACTGTTATTTGTAGCCTATCTTTGCGTCAAATATGAATGAAGTTAGTAAATTACGTTAATTTGGATGTAGGTACTATTAAAAGGCTATCACAAAAAATATTTTATAGCGCCAAATCGATGCAATTTATTCAATTAACAGTGCGCACAATAATGAATGATTTTCCAGTATATTTATAAATCTCCAGATATGCCTATTTTGGGGGGTCTTTCTGTTATTGCTATTGCATGCATTAGGATGTTTACACTAATGTTTTACCAAGCTATAAGTGAAAAAAGTGCATTTAAAGGCATATAAATCCTTTTTAACACTTTTGAACATAGATGAAAAGTATTTATGACTTCAGTTTGTCTATCTGTCGCCTGCCATGTATCTCTACGTGCTCTAACTCCCGCAGATATAGTCGGGATTACATGTAATTGATATATGTAATTGAGGTTTGCCAAAGTATGTTTGGTATTAAAAATTATTAAGCGTGTATCAATCATTCATAGCTAAAATACAGGGGCATTCAAAACTATTCCGTTACATTATAGTCTTTGGGAAAATTCACCTGCGGTGTATTTCAATAATGTTACACAATTTTAACCGTAATGAAATTTATATACATTATTAAAGTCCACTAGATCCTGGTTACTATAAAATATGTTATGTGTAGCACTTACAGCATGCGTACAGGGAACTCAAATGTATTCATAATATTACATCTTTGAAGAAAATTCCTTTGTGGCGTTTTTTAATGGTGTTACTCTGTTATATAATAATAAAATTGTTATGTATTTTTGACTCATTTATGTAGTATGGGGTGAAACAATTTTTTTTTTTTTTTTTTTTTGGGGGGGGGGGGCTGGGTCACACAAAAGTGGTCGATCAAAATATGGTCTATGGGGGAAAAAAATCTCCTCACAGCTTATTTTAACACATTAGCGACGGGAAACGAGAATTATCGTATTTATTCTGAATACATCATTGGCTAAGGGAGTGACTTCTACCTTACAGAAAAAGCATTTATCGTGTTGTCCATATTTTTTATAGATTGTAAGACATTATATATAACATCCGTACATTGAAAGATGTTTACTGCTGCATAAATATAAAAACATATCTCAGAAACAAATTTCCGAAAGATTTTCAAAAGAGGACAAGCTTCTACTGTTTTTAAACTCAGGTTTAATAAAAAAAAGTCCTTCCGGCCAGTGCCGGGAGGAAGAGGTAGCTTTCATAATCCTTATTAAAAAAAAGCCAAATTATATCATTCAAACACACGAAGCTCAATTTAGTGGAAACCGAATATAGGAGATTCAATACTAATTTTTATCAATATAATGAATGAGAATTTCGCGAAATTAGTCAGCTTTATCCAAGCTGCTTTTCTTTAAAGTAACATATATTTGGCTGCTAAATTCGGCAATTTCTTAAAGTGCCTGTTATTTTAAGACAACATGGTGGATGAGGCTAAGCAGTGAACTTGGTCGAGACCTTAGTAATTGCTGTGCACATGCTCACTCACATCGGAATCGGTTAATATATAGGAGTGCTGTCGCATGCAAAAAATCAGATTTTTCAAAATGTCACCACAATAGAAATTGAAACTGCTATATCTGAGCCATTTTTTAAGGTAAAGACAAACAAAAAATGCTCCTAAATCCTTATATCAAGGTCAAATGCTTAGGAAAGAAACCCTTTTCAATTTCTAATTTTTTTGCACCTCACTTTAAATATATATATATTTTTTTAATTTAATGGTCGCCATTTTGAAACAAGACGGCTGATGAATCTGGCCAGCGAACTTGGTCGAGGTGTTGATGTATACTATCCACATGCCTTCTTACATCGAAATAGGCGAATGCGTGTGTTATCGCGTGACAAATACAAGATCGTTTCAAAATGTTAGCCATGCTAGAAATTCAAAGTGCTATAAATCAACCATTTTTTAAGATATAAAGAAAAGAAAAAATTTTCAGAAAAAAAAAACTGCTCCGGAATCTTTGTATCAAGGCGAAACACATAAAAAAATCTTTTTCATTTTCCAGTTGTTTAATACCTCATTTTTAATTTTAAATTTAATTTTATTTTAATGGCAACCCTTTTGAAACAAGATGGCGAATGAAGCTGGCCAACGAACTCGGTCGAGACATTGGTATGTACTATGTACAGACTAAGTTACATCCAAATAGGTTCATAATTACGCCTGTTATCGCGTGACAAAAATCAGGTCGTTTTAAAATGTCAGCCACAAGAGAAATTCAAAATGCTATTACTCAGCCATTTTTTTTTAGATATAGACGAAAGAAAAACTGTTCCGGAATCTTTGTATTAAGGTCAAACACATACAAAGAAAAATCTTTTTCACTTTCCAATTTTTTGGTATCTCATTTAAATTTTTTTATTTTTTAATTTTTTTAAATGGCCGCCATTTTGAAACAAGATGGCGGATGAAGCCGGCCAACGAACTCGGTCGAGATATTTGTATGTACTATGTACACACCAAGGTACATCCAAGTCGGTTCATAAATACGCCTGTTATTACGTGAGAAAAATCAGGACGTTTCAAAATATCAGCCACGCTAGAAATTCAAAATGCTATAACTCAGCCATTTCTTAAGATATAGACGAAACAAAAACTGCTCCCGAATCTTTTTATCAAGGTCAAACACATAAGAAGAAAATATCTTTTCAATTTTTAATTTTTTGGTACCACATTTCAAATTTAAATTTTTCTTAAAAATTTAAATGGCCACCATTTTTAAACAAGATGGCTATGAAGCTGACCAACGAACCCGGTCGAGACATTGGTATGTACTATGTATAAACGAAGTTACATCCAAATCGGTTCATAAATACGCCTTTTATCGCGTGACGAAATTCAGGACGTTTCAAAATGTCAGCCACGCTAGAAATTCAAAACTCAGCCATTTTTTAAGATATAGACGAAGCAAAAACTGCTCCGAAATCTTTGTATAAAGGTAAAATACATAAGAAAAAATATTTTTCCATTTTCAATTTTTTTGTACCACATTTCAAATTTTAAATTTTTAAAAAAATTTTAAATGGCCGCCATTTTGAAACAAAATGGCGGATGAAGCTGGCCAACGAACTCGGTCGAGAGATTGGTATGTACTATGTACACACTGAATTACATCCAAATAGGTTCATAAATACGCCTTTTATCGCGTGACAAAATTAAGGACGTTTCAAAATGTCAGCCACGCTAGAAATTCAAAATGCTATAACTCAGCCATTTTTTAAGATATAGACGAAACAAAAACTGCTCCGGAATCTTTGTATATAGGTCAAATACATAAGAAAAAAATATTTTTCCATTTTTAACTTTTTGGTACCACATTTCAAGTTTTAAAATTTTTTAAAATTTTTAAATGGCCGCCATTTTGAAACAAAACGGCGGATGAAGCTGGCCAACGAACTCGGTCGAGACATTGGTATGTACTATGTACACACCGAATTACATCGAAATCGGTTCATAATTACGGGAGTTACAGTGTGACATAGGTCAGATATATATATATATATATATATATATATATATATCAATTTTGAACGGAGGGTGGTTTCGGGGTCTGGGGGTCATGATCGATGAAAATATACCAAAATTTTTTGAAATCGCTTTCCTCCGAACGGCTGCAATAGGTAGCTTTTTTGTAAAGAAAGCTACCTAAAAATTGCCTATCTTCAATGTGTTAATTGTGTTGCACTAATTCAAACATTATGAAATTAAAATACATTATTGTGGTTTACTACAAGAAGCTTGAATATGATTGCCGTTGAATATGTTTTGTATCGCATTTATCGTTCATTTATAGGGTCATACAAAAAAATTTCGGATACAGTTCTAGTCTATTAGGGATGATTGCTGAAGATCGTTTTCGATCATGGTATGCGTTTTAACGTTAAGTAAATTTTTGCTTAATATGTGGTGTTTAAGAATTATATAGACCTTATACAGAGTTACACAAATGAATTCGTAAGTATTAATGAAAATGAGCGCGAATTGTTTCAGTGTGTTTTTTTTAAATTTGCGTTATGCATTTTCAAGCTCAGCTACATTTAGTACACTAACAGATGTTTGCAAAATTTAAATAGAATCATATACAGGACTCCGCAAAAACTGGATACATTGTGCACACTATGCGTAATAATTCTCGGAATTGTGACATGAGCAGTTTTAAGAGGGTTTTTGTCTGAATTAAATTTAGATGTAATATGTGATGCGTAAAAATGTTCACGTATTATACAGGGCTGTAGGAAAGAATTCATGTTTGTTTCCGTTTATTGGTAGAAATTACTAAAGGACATTAACACAATCAATTGAAAAATATAAATGCAAATTAAATTACACTATGAAGGGGTTCAGGGTGGCTCTGCCCCCCCCCCCCCTGAAGAAATCTACTTTGTTATCTAAAAATTACCAGAATAAGTAGCTCATGAGAATTTCTGAATACCATTACACAACAACGGGTTTAATTTAAAGCTTCTAACGTCTGAAACCTAGTTATGTTATCTCTTAGTTATGATAAACCTAGATATGTTATCTCTTACGATTTTGAAGTAAATATCATATATTGAGGAAAATAAATATGTTTGATACCTACTCCTGCCTAGAGATGTCTGTGTTTGTCCTGCTGCAAGAGGCAAATAATGTTATATTGTTGCTGTGGAATTGGAAGTGGAAGTAGAACGTGCGGGCATATAAAATAAACGTTTTATGTAAGCATAACATATTTACAGGCAAATGAAAAATATTTAGTATATTTAATTTTCTGTAAAAAAAAAAAAAAATAATAATAATAATAATAGTAATCTGTAATTCTACAAATGTAAAGCTGCATGCTTACTAAACTTTCATCTGTAACTATACAAAAAAAGCTGCAAATCTGCAAAACTAGTTTTTGTAAAGCTACAGAAATCTGTAACTTTACAAATGAATCTGCTAAAATTACAGTAATCTTAAAAATTTTTATCTGTAACACTGGTTGTAATTACAGGAAAAGTTCTAAGCATCCAAGTTTACTAAAAAATTCTTAGTAACCTTACAGATTTTTTGAATTTCGGCGCAAAAGTGTGTCTGTTACATGAATTTTTGTTGTTGCCGTTACATAAAATTTTCTAGGAATCCCAATTTCCTAGAAAATCTTTAGTAACTTTTGCAGATTTTTTTAGAGTGTAGGCGAATAAACTAAAGTCTGACAGCAGAAAACCTTAAACTAGAAAACGGGAGTTCTCCTTTTTTGGAATTCAGTGCTCCTCTCGATGTAAAAAAAAGTATATGTACATAAATATAGATAGTACAAAACATATTAACCATTTGGAAAAATGGTTACTGTTCTCGTCAGGATGGGAAATTAAAAGCATATCTGAAGGTTTTCATTAGTTTAATCCGCATTTTATTCGTTTTATGATTGGTCTATACAGTAATCTATATTTCCCTTTAATTTCAACAACGATGGATACCTTCTGTTGACACTATGACAAAAAAGTAATACAAACTACAAAAAAAAAACTACAAAAAAAAACTACAAAAAAAAAAAAAAAAAAAAAAAAAAAAACTCAGAAACAAATTGAGATACAGCTTTCAAACAAATTGCATTTAAAAGTACATTTTTTTTTCTATATCCGACTGTGTAAAAAAATATTGTCGGATGTTTACAAGTTTAAGAATGAAATTTCATTTTAAATGGACCGTCAGATTTCTTGGAAATCCTTTCCCGAACAGCCAATGAAATGCTTGGATATTTACGTAAGTTTCAGGTGGATAATACTTAATTTTCATGAAATCTGACTGGTCGCAGGCGATATTTTTGGCTTGCATTTTTTACGTGTAATAACACTATTAATGTTTAATTCATGGCGTACGTTATGTATGATGAACGCCGTGCGATTTTCTATGTCTTAAATTTTAGGCTTCAAAAAAATCGTTTTCCAAATGGTCGTTGTAATTTGATAAATTGCTATTTTTTTTTTAAGTTTTAAGACTTAAAAAGCACAAGTTTATTTTATATAAAATGATGTCATTTGCATTCGCTTAAGAATTTCACATTTGTAATCCAGTCTTAAACTACATCAAGAGAAAAATATGCATATTTGCATATATCGTCACTGTCGCAGAATAATACACAATTCCAGCAAAATTCGATGTCGTAATTCAAGAAACTCGATCAAAATAAATCGACTGTCTAATTATTCGTATATCTTCACTTTTTTTGTAATATTAGTATCGATACTTAAAATTAAATATAGTTTATAATAGCTCCATGTTTTTTGAGGTTCATTTATATATTTTGTTTTCAAAATTGCACGCATTTTAATTATGTTTTTTTCATTAATTATAGGAAAATGACAACAAAAAGATATAATATTCTACTATTTTACAATTATTTTTCGTTTACTTTCTCCAGATATGGTAAACTTCAGTTGCCAACATAAAAAAAAAATCTTTAAAAACTACAAAAAAAAATAAAAAATAAAAAATAAAAAAAAAATCTCAAAAATAAATTTAGATGCAGTTTTCAAACAAATTGCATTTAAAAGTACAGTTTTTTATTCTTATAAAAATTAAAAATGTGCTATGCTTATAAGTTAAAAAAAAAAAATTGCTGTAGGCTTTATCCGATACAATTATACATCTATTTTGTTTACGGATGACTTACATAACGGAAAGTTATTTCTTAGAGACGACTCTTTAATCGTTGGCCGATAGAAATAGCTTATTGGAACTAAAAGTTGTTAAAAGTACTTTATAACGAAATATACAATGAAACACGGCAGTGCTCACCAGAAGAGGAAGAAAACAAATACCGTATATACTCGCGTATAAGTCGAGGACTTTCTGACGATTTTCGGAAAGCAAATTTGGGGGGGTCGACTTATGCGCGAGTCAGTTAAAAAAGCAAAAACAAAAACTTCGAATACTGCAAAATTATGCTTTTTATGTGTATGAATAAAAAAATAATATATGAAATATCCAAATAATAATAATTTAATATTTAAAAAATTTCAATGATTTGTTTTTGTTTACTTACTACCTTTTCGCATTGGCAAGTGAAATCTTTGGTTTGATTTTGAGCAAAATTGAAGTAAAAAGTTAGGGGGTCGACTTATAAGCGGGTTTTTGATTTTTCCAGAATTTGCATTGAAAAGTTAGGGGTCGACTTATACGCGAGTCGACCTATACGCGAGTATATACGGTAAATTATTGAAAGAAGGACTTTTGAGTGAAATTAAAAATGTCATTTTCGCATTATGGAAACTTTTAGATTTAGTAGTTAAAATACCTACCTACGTATCTAAAATAAACAAAGGTGTTCATCATTTAACCTGCAGATGACGCGCTTACACAACTGTGACTTTGGAGATCGTGCGGGGTCAGTGGGTCACCCCAATCAGTTTTATATAAAAAAATGTACAAAATTAGAACAAAATCATTTGATTATAAAGAATAAGTGTATCAATTCATTAAGAAAGTGTTTAAGAAAGAATACTTCTTTAGTTGAATAATCTTTTTCAACGTTTGAAAGCGCACACCCAACTGGGACGTTGGAGATCGCACGGGGTGTCTGCATCAGCCCAATCAATTTCATACAAAAAATGTATCATAAAATAAAAAAATATATATATAATTTGATTATAAATAATAAGTGCATTAATTCATGATAGTCTAAGAGGTAGTAACCTTTCCGTCACCTGATTTTATCAAGGCTCATTTTTCTATATGTTCTTCCGTTTTATGATGTAGTACGATTGCGGACGGTCTTACTGTCGGGAGACGTTGCGTTCACCTGCGGGAGAAGGGTTTATGCTGGTAAAAAACTTCAAAATTACGTCATTTTATCAAGGCTTATTTTTTCAAATGTTCTTCCGTTTTATGGTGTAGTACGTATGAGGACGGTTTGGCTGGCGGGATGCGTTACGTTTACCTGCCGGAGAAGGGGTTATGTAGGGGATAAAACATCAAAATTACGTCATTTTAGCTTGCTTTTTGTTTATAATATATGAATATTCTCAATTGGCTTTCTTGGCTTTCTTGGCTTTCCTGTAGGTCCCTTCGGGCCTTTTATTTATTATTATTATTTTTTTTTTGTGTGTGTGTGTGTGTGTGGTGACGGCGGTAGTAGATGGAAACCGCTGGGATGGGGCTTGTGAGTGCTTAAGCCATTTGGTAGGCCTCCCCACCTAGCTGATCCCTTGTTTATAATATATGTTTCTCTTAACTATTGGTGATATTAATCCATTTTTGCGAGATATTGTCAATGTTGCTAAGAACCTGCCACATCCACGTTTATAGGTACATATTACTCTTTGGGTATCAGACAACATATAATTAATTTGTCAGACGCAAACTCGTTTGCAAAGTTAATAATAGACGGCGTTAAATATGGCACCGAAAGTGACTGTTTCAAGAGTGGTTTTTAGTTTAAAAATTAAAAGTCATCTTTACATCATTTTATCAAGCTTAAAAATAACAACATATTACTCTTTGGCTATCAGATAAACTATAATTAGTTTTCCAGACGACAGATTAATTTGCCAGATGCCGTTAATACGCCAGATAATTTTAAATCTATTAACCACTCTTGAAACAGGCACTTTAGTTGCCACATTTAAAGCCGTCTGACATTAACTTTGCAACCGAATTTGAGTCTGGAAAATCGATTATATGTTGTATGGTAGCCAAAGAGTAATATCTTGCTATTTTTAAGCTTGATAAAATGACGTAAAGATGACTTATAATTTTTAAACTATAAAACACTCTTGAAACAGGAACTTTCGTTGTCGTTTTAAGAGTCGTATGGCATTAACTTTGCAACCGAATTTGTGCTTGGCAAATTAAATATAAGTTTACTGCTAACCAAGCAATAATATGTTACATATAAATGTGGATCTGGCAGTGTCTTAGCGACATTAGTAACGTCGGGCAATAATGGATAAATATCACGAAATGTTAGGGGAGGGAGATGTTATAAACAAAAATCATGCTAAAATGACGTAATTTAGAGTTTTTTGGTCTGGATAACTTCTTCTCCCACGGGTAAACGCAACGTCTCCCGACAGCCAGACCGCTCACAAACGTACTACACCATACGACGAAAGAACACATAGAAAAATGAGCTTTGATAAAATGACGTAATTTTGAAGTTTTTTGACCTGCATAATCCCTTCTCCCGCAGGTGAAGGGGTTATGCAGGTCAAAAAAGTTATACAATTTTCATTTAGCGTAATGAATGTCTTCTTCTGATGAAAATAATCTAATACCAAATTTAGTTGCAACCAAAAAAAATATATCAGAAAATCTTCTTTTTCCCTTACTAGGGGGCTTTGCACCCTACGAGCTACGCTCATCAACCCCCGCGCAGACACCGAACACTCTAAATGCACGCTAATTTGATCGGCTTTAAAAAGATTTCGAAAGATTGAATTATAATAAACAAAAACAGTGGCGATCTCCCTATAAACGAATTTCTATTCATCTTTGATTGAGGAATTTTAACGCAAAATTCGCTGCGGTACTACTTGATTATCCCGTCGACCAATTTCGCCAATTATTTAAATCGCCAAACCACTCTCCAAATTATACAAATTGACATAATTTTTATTTTAAATAACGAAAGAACAAATAAATTAGTACAACATTAATAAAAATACAAATTAAACGTCGAAATAAAAATTTGTTGATGAGGTAGACACGTGTAACTTACTTAAAGTCAAGTTAATGTGACATGTACGATTAACCATTAATGGCATTTAATCTTATAGCTTGGCGAATGATAGATTTTTCGTCGACGGGATAACTAAGTAGTACCAAAGATACAATCGCTGTTTTCGTCTCTGATTAAGTAAAGTAAGTTAAACATTTCAATATAAGCTAATATAAACGGAATTAAGTAAACAGAGTCTTTGTCTCCTAATATTTTCTAACAAAGCGAAAAGAAAGTTCTTTTAAATGAGACATTTTAAATGAATCGTTTTTGACCTGACGTAATTTTCAACAAGCTATTATTTCCCTTTTAAATATTCACGTGAAAATACTTTTGTTAGAAATGAAATATTATATGCGCTATCATAACAAAAATAGTTGAAAAGATCCGCTCAAAATATCAAATAAATGTCTAGTGCAATTTCTAAATTTTTAAACTGTTTTGCAATATTATTCGGTGTCCGTTTTATGTAATAACTGTAATATGACGTAAATATGACGTAATTTCTCCTATTCAAGACTTCTAACGCATGTTAATGAATTTATTATTTTCAATATCCTTTCTGTTTTAAAATTCACGTGTATAGTTTTTATGACGTAATTTTTAATAAGTTCTTCTTTTTGTACATAATTATTTAATTCTAATTCCAAATGATTTTTTCTGTTTATAATAGTCACGTGTAAATAAATTTTTAATTTGAAGCAAACATTTTTGTTTGCGCTGTTATAAATTTGGCAACAGTTTAAATTAATACCATTTTCTAAAATAATGCACAAAATATCTCTAGAAATGCTGAAAATTTGAATTTAAAATAAAAATAAAAGCTCAAAAAAATTAATCAAATTAAAAAAAAAAAGAAATACAATCTTCGCACCGGGAACTTTAAACGTATAAAATGATCTAAAAATGATTAAATTCCCATGTATAGTTTTTGCTCTTATAATTTTTTTTTAATGGAACGATTTTGTCCAAATTTAGCATTAAATATCTCTTAAAATAATTCTTCGATTTGAAAACTGTCTACATCATCGTGTTTATCAAACATTTCTGTATAATACCACCGATTTTCATATTTTTGTATGCATTATTATTTTTTTAATAATAACGAAGAAAGACCTCCGGTCACAAAAAATTCAAAACCGGCGGCGGCGGTGACAGCGGTAATTACTTTTTTTTTTAGAATAGAGAGATTATTTCATGTTACCTTTATTTTGATAAAATTGTAACTAAAATATCAATAAAAGTTAAAATATCTTTATTTTAACTGCATTTTGTAACAGTTGCATTAACAGAATCCTCTGATTGTTGATATAAAATAATAAATACATATATTTTTTAATTCATTTTTTAGATTAAAAATAATCTATTTCATACATATGCAAAATAATAATTACGTTTATTTACATTGAGTTAAATTATACTGCTGCGAATGACAAATATTAATATTGAAGTCACAATTTAAATAAACGCAATTTTTTTTTACTGCATTAACACTAGAACGCCCGGAAATTTTATTTAAGTTTCATAAAATATTTGACACCAGAATTTTTATTTAAAATTATTTGATTGATTTATTTAACGTAAGCGTGGTTTAAATTTAACTTATTTTATGAATGAATTTCTGGTTCCAATTGACATTTTGTTATATGGTCGGAGTCGGATCGACTCCTTCCAGGGGTTCTAGAGTTAAGTGAACATAACATTTGAATTACTGAGAAAATTCTCATTATAAAACATTACTTCTTCCTTTCAAAAAACACATTCATTGCATTCTTCTCGGGAATTCCATTTATAAGCTACCGTACTTTGAAATAATTTTTAAAATCTTTCCAGTTGTTTCAGACTCCGTTTACTACAAACATCAATGATTTGTTTTTTCGAGTATTTGTGTATGTTGTACGAACATTCAGAATAAGAGAGCACAAAGTCATAAATTGAAAAAAAAAATCGTGTAGTGCATTTAAACATTATTTTCGTTCTACGACAGGATAAATAATATGAGGTACTACCATACATAGTCAGCAGTGCTATTAGTTTATTATTATCATTTAAAATAATTATACCAGTTATTGATAATTGTGTTAAAAAAAGGTGTTTTTCGTGAGCATGCGTGTGTTAGATGATATTTAAGTTTTAAAGTTAAAGTTTTTTGGACAGATATATTCAGAGAAATCATAATGAAAAAATAATTGTGATCGCGTTCTCCTTTCGACTGATTTGGTATACGTATTTCTTTTATAACTTTTCATCAGGGAATTCCTACTCTAATAGGGGCCTACATGCCAAATTAAAAAAAAAAAAAAAAAAAAAAAAAAAAAAAGCTATAAAAAATTATAGCTCGATGACCTTCAAATAACCATAATGATAGAGTGATTTCTTATCGTTTTATCAATTTAATTCTTTATTATTTTAAGAAATGTTCTTAGCAACCATTTATGACTTAAACGTAAACACCGTATGAAATTTCATTTTTTTATTTTTCAAAAGAATCTGACAAATCAGAGTTTCAGAACAATTTCAGTCTTTCGCCACGTTTATGCAATTTGAAATCCTTAAATGTGTCTGTTCTCATTATTATCCTGACTTTTAGCAGGCTCATTCCGGTTCAGTTGTTCCAACGCAATTGCTATTTTTGAACGCTTTATGCTCGTGTTACCCTTTAAAATTCAACAGTTCTGAGCAACCATGTAAACTCGTGGCAAAAAAAAAGTAAACATCCCTTACTTACTCTGCACAAAAGGATCGTAACAGAAAGTTACTGGTACCACACGATTGGTAATAAAGCCAACTTTTAAATGATGTATATGAAGTTTGCTTAGAGGACAATCTACATATTAAAACGAAATATATATTTTTTTCAATAGCAGTACACACTTATGACAGCATGAATGAATTCTACACTGTTCAATCAGCCTAAAAACAAATTTTTATGCGATTCGTACGATAAGTTTCCGATAAATTAATTATTTTAAAACGAGCATATTTTAGGGGCTGTATCCAAATTGAAGTTCTGTACTCGATTGTTGACCGAGAGAGCCTCCTTCTTGATCAAGGCATCTTAATTGGAGACCACTCATTGGAGACTGCTAGCTTACAGTATAGCATCAAAAATTTCAAAATATCTAGTCACATCTATCATAGACAGTCCCTTAAACCATCATTTTGCTGTTTTTTAAGCATAATTTGATAACCACTAGGAAGAAAAATGTGAAATTTTGGATTTCGATAAAGCAGAACTTAATAAATCTAAATCCATCAAAAAAATTGTAGTCGCAATTCACCATTTTTTCGAATATTAATTTCATAATTAATAATTCATATCATAAAGTTATAGAAATTACAAATTCAACGTATTTGTGTTTGGGTATTTTAGTATTATTGCTACACAAAAAATTAGCACATTAGGAGTATAATTTTAGTAAATATTAATAAAAATATGAAAATATAATTTAACATTAGAAACACTAAATTTTGAATGTTTATATTTCAAAAGTTTATCATTCAAAAGACTTGATATTTGGTGTCTAGGCGTAATTTGAACGGAAGATTTGCAATATCTTGTTAAAATTAGGTATTGCCATTGCAAAAAATGAAGTTTGGGTTCGCTTTAATATTTAGATGGCCCCCTAAGCAAATTTTATGTACATTATTTAAAAGTAGACTTTATTTTCAATCGTTCTGTACCAGTAACGTTCTAATTCGATAACTCCTTGAGGAGTCAGTTGGGGGATTTTACATTTTTTCTCCACGACTGTGCGTCTTAAAATTTACTACTATGTGAAATTTAATGTTTGCAACCCAAAAAATTCCAAAGAAATCATAATCTAGAAGGTTTTTAGGAAATCTTTGGTTTATTTTACTTTTAAATTTCAACTTTTTAGAACCACACTTAGCGAGCATTTAATCACCATACTAAATTTCATACTTCTAGGCTCAACCAGGATTCGTACGCTTCAAGGGAATTTTACCAGATTTTCCGTAAAGTAATATTTTCCTCGTTTAATCAAAAGAATTCTGTGTTTATATTTGCGACCATTACCTTAGGAAATTTCTGGTTTTCAAACGCTTAAAATCCCCTGAATACCCCGATGCTTACGAACTCTGTCAACGTTTAGCAAGAAATCGCGATTTTTGAAAGTTCATCACTTGATGGTCCTTACACACAGTAAAAAAAAAAGTCTAGTTTTAATCAGAGACTGCTAAATTCGATTCAAGAGTTCAAAGGAATTTTTGAATTTAGAGCATTTTTCTTCTCATTTCATATTTTGAAATTACGATTGTTCAAGCATTTACGTCTTAAAACTTTGGGTCCTGTCAAATTCAAATAGATTAGACTTGACAATTACATAAAAATCTTGTATTAGTATATTTCAAAAGTTTTGGGCTCATTTAACACTATTAAAAATCGATTTTTTTTAAATCATTCTTAACGGGCATTTACAAGTTGAAAGTAACCACAGTCTCAAATGTCAAATGTATGTCTGAAATAGACCAAACCAAAATAACAAATTTGGATTTTTTTTTTTTTTTGTTACTCTAAAAACCGTTTGGTACGAGCATTTCCATCTTAAATGTACACTGTAAACTGAAATGTCTGAAATTCAGACACGTAAGTGTCTGAAACGGAGTGTTCAATTTTCAGACATTTTAAAGTGTCTAAATTTGTAAGACGCTTGTATGTGTCTAAATTTAAGACACTTCAAACGTCTGAATTGCATCCATGTTTGACCACCTTTAATTTCTCTGCAAAAGCATTTTTCCAAATTTTTTTCGGTAAGCCATAATACACAGAAAAGAAAATCCTTTAAAATATAAAAACTGTACCGCCAATCAAAACACCAGTACAATTTACGCATTTTAGTGGAAATTATCTTCAATTTCCAGAAATATTTAATTTTTTTTGGAAATTTCTATATTTATAATAATAATAATAATAATAAAATATATGCTCTTAAGGAAAGGACATTTCACCCACATTTCAGTAGAAGGTCTCAGAGATTTTGCATGATTTACTAATATAATTCATTTTACAACATTAACAATATTACACTTACCCGTCGCAGGATACGAACCCGGGACCTTATGGTCTGTAGACTAGGCGATAATCCCTCTCGACCACACCTTCACAGCTGGGAAGTTCAAATATTGTTAGTTATTTATGACTCACAATTTATTTTACGAAACAGTAAATATTTTGTCAATCTGCATAAAATTCTGAAAGATTTCACACATCTTCTCTCTAGAATTTTGAATAGTTTGCTTTTTAATTTCATGCGATGTAGAACCAGTAGAATTTTTTTTTTACTTCTATCGAAAAAATATTCAGAAAACAAATATTATTGTTTATAGAGAAGACACGTTATTTTTGAAATATTAAAATATTTAAAATGTTTTAACAGTGCGTATGTATATATATATATATATATATATTTAATTCCGGCTTGTCCCGTTTCAGTTGTGTGTGTGTGGGGGGGGAGGGCAACCTTTAAAAATAAAATCAATTTTTCATTCAAAATAAATGCATTTCTTATTGCCAAAAGCCTGTGTTTAATTTTAATGCGAAGGTATGTGTATATGAAAGTGTGTGAAGGAATACAGTGTTCTGTTTTCTTTGATTATTTCTTCTTTTTTTCTCGTTTGATCAGGTGAATATATGGCAAAATTTTTGAAATTGGACTCATTACTTCCTCCTATATGCTAAATATTCTGAACAAAATTTCTCAGTTATAAATATTGTGTATAATGTTTCTGCAAAAATAATATAAATCATTGGTTTAAGCACAAATTTTTCCCCGATCAAAATACAGAGTAAAATTTTTTGATGAAACTAATTTTCCCACGGTGAAATCATACCTGGAGTAGATCGATACTGAATCATTAGCTAAAAAGTTACATAGTAAGAATTTTCAGAAATATTCCATAAATCCAATAATAATAATAATAATAATAATAATAATAATAATACGTTCGACTTCTCAATAACACGTTCTAATAATAATATGTTCGACTAATAATAATACGTTCGAATCAAACTAGATGGCGCTACTGCTTTTGGTGTTTTCATATCAGTTTTCTCTTGGGAAATTTTCGTAATTAAACTTGACATTTTCTATTCAGGATTGCGATTTGGAGGGGCATATTTTAGAGGAGTATATGTGCTCAGATCTGGCCCGGTCTTTTTTTCATTTGATTTGATGGGACATGCCAGATCAGGTCCTGACCTTTATTTTTCTGCTGACTTGAGCAAATTCGTCAGTATTGAATTCAGACACATTTCTCCGGGAGGGATTTCTGAGGCTCCGGGGGGGGGGGGGGTCCACTTTTTGACCATTGAAAACACAAAATCTCAAATTTTCCGGAGGAATATCTCTTTGCTCCGGGGGGAAATATCTCTCCCCCGACACACCCCCTGAATTCAACACTGATAGTCGTAACCAGCCAGAGAAGCCAGAGGAAGCTCTGGAAAGTTTTAGTGGGTGTAATTCTGAATGCTTTTAAGATGTTAAATAAAGAATTACTGTACTAAAATATATATCTTAGTTTTTGCGATTTTTTTGGTGTGTTTCTGTATTTGGATAATTTTAAAGTGTGTTTGCAATCAAACAATTTAAAGTTTCAATATTAAATTAGCAAAATATTATGAAGGTTAAAGTGAACAAGCGGTTACATTGGGTCTTAAATTTATAATTAAGTAAATTTCAAACATGCTATAATTTCGAATTTCATTATAAAATTTATAAAAGAGAAAAAAATTGTGTGACAAAATTAATATATTTTCAAAAATTCCGATTTTTAAACCTATTAAAAATAATAATAATATTCTTTCATAATTAAAAAAATAATAATATCTAGTCTAGTCTGGTAGGGGATTCAGCCTTCTTAGTCCACCCCGTGGGTGCGCAATGCACTGGTTTGAATATAAATAAATAAATTATGTCTAATATACATGGGTTTAGAAAATGCTGATTGTGAAATATGTGGATTTGTTCTTGAAAGAGTATATTTTATCTTTTACATGGAAATTTTTAAATACAGAAATATGCAAAAAATGGAAAATTTTCTCGAATTTAAGGAAGAAAATTTGCTTTAAAATACGTAAATTGGCAGTATAATTTCCATATTTTGACGGATATTTTTTTACATTGTATAAAGCTTACAAAAAAAGTGAAAAATTGACTGCCTGTTACCGAACTTCCAGATTGGTCAAAAATGGATGCGATTCAGACGTTTGAAATGCCTGAAATTCAGACGCATACACGTGTCTTAAAAATTAAGACACTTTAAAATGTCTGAAAATTGAACATTCCAGTTTCAGACACTTATGTGTCTGAATTTCAGACATTTCAGATTACAGTGTTTATACCATGATCATATAGTAAGACACTTAAGTGTGTAAATTTAAGACACTATGATGTCTGAAATTCCATATTCAGACACTTAAGTGTTTGAATTACTTTTTCAGTCACAAATGTGTCTGAATTTAAGACGCCCTTATTTGCAGTGTAACAACCATATACTTATTTTCATAGTTAAGAGTCGTAAAATTAAAACTTTAAAAACCGGAAAAATAGTACAAAAGGTTTTATAAGACTGTTTACATGTTTCTGCTCCATCGAATCTATAATCAAAACAAAAAATAGTATTATAAAATTGCACGATATATGATATAACAATGTACAGAGTACAAATCTAGAATTATCTTTCTTGTTTTAATTATGTCTTTGATGAACTCCAACTGACAAACACTCTAATAAATCATTTTTTTACTGTTTTTAATGTATTTATTTTAAATCTCTTAACAATTTAAATAAGTATATTATTACAGGATGTTATAATTTGTTATATATTAGGAATAGCCATGAGAATTTCCTGTTTCTCGCTTAAACAATTTCAAGTAAATCTTAACATAGAACTTTTTTAGCATGTTTTCCGCTGATTTAACTCTTTTATTATTAATATGTTTTTAAGATTGTAGCGAACATTTACATCTTATTCGTTTTCCTAAAAATGACTTTTACCTACAAAATATTTTTCTTAGAAAATCGCAAGCGGTAGAAGTGCAAAGTTTCTGCAACGTACTTCTGGAAACAACAGATTTTGAGAGAGAGGATGAGTTTGAGAAACGGACGCATTTGCGTATTTTAAATTAAGCCACGTTTCATTTTTACATCTCTAAAATTTCCAACAATGTTGGTTGTACGTTTTATGCTCACTGTTTTAAATTAATTTTTTTAGAAACCGCTTTTAGCGAGCATTTGCGTATTAAAATTACACAGCATGACAAATTTGATACAGTTAATGCCAGCAGTGTCACAAAACCAAAATTTTAGAATATTATTTTCTCCGTCACAAAATTGTGGGTACTGGTTCCGTATTAAATATAGAGTACGTTGCAGCAGATATTTCCATTATAATGTTGCTGCTATTATGCTTATTTCTGTATTTCCATACATACACTCTACAAACAAAAACATATTGCTTCTCTTTTTACGTAATTGAATATATACAACAAAATTAAATCCCTAATAAAAATATAACTAAATTCGTAAAAGGGACATTATTGGAAACTAAAAATTGCATTTTAAAGAAATTTTGGATGAAAGTATTTAGGAATTTAGGTAATTTAAGAAATTTTGCCATATCTCAGGAGCAGATTCAGGTAGGAGAGTAAAACTCAGGATAAAAAATCTACGAAAAAAAATAATTGAATACGTATTTCATCTATTTTAGAAATACTCTCCCCCCCCCCCCCCCTTAAGTGTATTAAAAAGGTGGGTCCTAAATTTTAGGACATTTCGCCATATCTCGGCAGCAGTTTTAGCTAGGATAGGGAAATTTAGGATAAGAAATCTAAAATAACTAAACACCTTCTTCAGAGATTTTGGAAATTCCACCCTAGGGGTGGTTCTTCCCCCAGGGGGGAAGAAAATTTGATGTATTTTCTCTATATCTTATTAGCGGTGTTAGGTATTAGCATGAAATTCAGGATGACCAGTGTGCTAAAAATATAGTTAAACATAAATTTCAGCGATTTTAGAAATCCCCAATTTAAGGGAGTTAAATGGGGATCGAACATTTTAGGTTATTTCGTCATATCTCAACAGTAGTTTTATAGTTTTATGTAGAAGAGCGAAATTTAACATAAAAAATTCGAAAAAATTGTCAAACATGTACTGTAGCGACTTTAACATTCCTCCCTTAGCACTTTGAATGGGAGTTGAAAGTTTTATGCCATTTTGCTATATCTCAACAGCAGCTTTCCGTAGTAGAGTGAAATTGAGGAAAACAAATCTAGTAAAAAAAATAGTTAAAAACATATTTCAGAGACTTTAGAACCTGCCCCACTTAAGGGGGTTAAATGGGGGGTTGGAATTTTTTGGACTTTTCGCAATGTCTCTGCAGCCAGTTTCTGGTAAGACCGTGAAATTTGGGATAACAAATATACTAAAAAATAGTTTAATGCGTGCTTCATCGATTTTGAAGCTTTTTTAGGGATTTTGACTTGAACATCAGTTATGTACGGGGTAATAGAAGATCTGGCGATTAAAACAATTGTTATTGATTGTTGCTCAAATATTTTGCGTAATGCACTTTATCGAGCAAACATTTTTTTTCTTTTTTTTTTTTTTCTTTTTTCAATTTTATATCTTATAAATTGTGTTTCATTGATAGTGTAACAACACTTATACAAAATATAATAAATTAACTTTTGAATTAAATTAATTTTTTATGATGCGAAATCTTTATTTACGTGATTTTGTGATCTTTTTACTGGTTATGTACGAAATTAAAGTAAATTATTTATATCTTTCTGTATGTATGTAAAATTCGGTTTGTGGGCTCCAGCGCTTTACACTTGAGAAAAGCATCTGCTCTCTTCCCCACAAAAGCAACCGTCTACACGGGAGTAGGAGACAGTCTGGTACATATATATGTATATGTATACACCATCTATATTAAAATGTATATGCATATATACTCATATTTATACAATTATACGTAATTATATTCATTTAAAAATAATAATGATTTTTCACAATGTAATAACTTCCAGATTGCTTTTTTGCAGTTTTAAGATAGGTTAACTTCCATAAGCAATATTGAAATAGATATATTTTAAGTGAGAAATTATTTGGAAAAAATATGAATGGGTAGTATCAATCTTCCTTTTAGGCAGAAATAATTTATAATTCAGACATTACTTCTAATACACTTAACGCCACTGTCATTATGCCACTCTATATCACAAAGATGGGAAATTAATAGACACGGATCCAGATTAAGGCATTTACTGAAAATGGAGTCCCTTTTACATAACCTTCACACTTAAATTATACTTTATCTAATGGATTGACAAGTTAAATCGTGGGAAATATTTCAGGTGACAATCCTGATTACTAAAGTAAGCTGATATTAATAGATTCAAGGAATGTTTATAAAATAAACTGTTTTATACAAAAAACCGAAAAAAACATTAAAATAATTTATTACCATGTAAATATTTGAGTACTATGAAATACTGACTTTTATTTAGAATTGTAATGAAACATAAAATTTCTCATATTTTTAGACAATGACACAAATGTAGACACGAGTGGAAAAAATTTTATTCAACCAATTTAAATGTAAATTTCGAAAAATTTATTTGAAAACATTTGTTGAAAATGAGTTATGATAATATCCTATGTTGTTTATATTGAAAACATTAACAAATTGTACTAAACTTAAATAGGGTACTGCTTAATGCAATTTATAAATGTACATTATAATTTATTAAAAATTTAAATTATTATTTAAATTATTAAATATAAAAATATAATGTCTATTTTTTTAAAGAATAATAAACAATACTATACATTAACTTTACTATACGAGCATGCCATATTTTAAAATAACATCCAGCCTACAAATTAACTGTGTCTTCATTAAACATGTCATATAAAGTTTTATTTAATACGAGACATCATATATATACACAATCAGTAATTAGTCAAAATTTTGTTTTCTGATAAATTACATACTACTCTCAAAAGATAAGTACATATATTTTTCAGTTCGTAATAACTTATTAAGTCTTATCAATTAATATTTGCTTTTTTTAAAAATAGGATATTTATTCACAAAATTTGGACTTTTTATCCACAATAAAATCCACGAGAAAAACGAGAAAATAGATTTATATTCCTTTATCACAAGAGTGGGGATTTTGAGAGGAAACCTTCAGAGAGGGTAGTTTTATGAATTCATACACAATTTTTAGCGAATTTGGAAAAATTATTATGTAAACAATCATAGTAACTTTATTTCTTACATGTTCAATCTGATAAACCTTTTACGAATTATCATATTACACCTTGATCTCCAAGATAAATAAACTTTTCTTAAAAAAATCAAGGTTAAGGTGTTTGAGTTTTACCTCTCGACCACAAATTTCCAGATGCAATAAATTATTTTCAGATGCTGCTTATAAAGAGCCTCCTTTAGCAGTCCAAATGTAATCCTTAAAAAACACATCACATAACTTTGTGGGATGTATTTAAATAGAGTATATCAATTTCGGTTTCATTTCTAAATATACTGTTACATTTGTTTCCCAAAACTGTAACAGTATCCTTAGAGGTATGCCTTGTAGCACTATCCTGATGGAACTTAGCACAATGGAGGCTGTATGGAAAGAAATGGGCACATGTAATTATCGGATGTAACATATTCTCCTGATAGTACGGTGAGTTGAGTTTAATTTTTTTTTGCATTTTTTTTTTTTTTTATTTATTCATCCTAATAGAAACCTCCGACAATCATAATTCCTGTACTGAAATTTTTATTTCATTCTTGCATCTGTATCTTTTTCACATGTCTTATTTTTATGCGGATGAATTGATTGGCGGGATTTCCCTTTCATATTAATAATGTTGTTTATTTTACTTTTTGAAACATTTATACCCTCCTTTTAGCATTTTTTTTTAATTACTAAATGAGAATATACTCTTTGGGATGCCAATAACTTATCATCTGATCCACCGCTAATTTACTTACACCATTTTGAAAGAAATTCAACCTGAAAGTATTTGACGATATTTTTAATTAATGTTAGAGGATGATTTTAATAAATGCTAGACGATAATTTTGAATAGTGTTAATCAATTAAAAGTGATTGTGGTATTCAGATTATTTCATCAACGATAAAGATTGAGCAACTGATGTAACTGGAAATTCTTGAATTACCTGTTGATTTCCTTCCATGTGTACAAGTTCATAAAAATAATTAATTTTCTACAAATTGTCTGAAACATCTATCATATATGAAATATTTCTCTAGTATCCGAACTCCTCTCTATAAATGCACGAAGAACGGATAATTGCACTAGCTTCACAAAACATACATACAGAGTGCACAAATACGATATATGGAAGTGTCTGTTTCCGTAATTAGCCAGCCATGTATCTAGATTCATTTTAAAATGAAAAGAAAATCGGAATGGTGAATATACATATGATCAGTATATCATTTGAAAATATATGATTCTAAATTCCGTTCACACACATAGATTTTTGGAGAGCTTATCTTTGAAAAAGTGATTTTCAAGATCAACTAAAACAATATCTTTATTTATGTTATTAAACCAAGTTTTTTTTTTTTTTTTTTTTTTTTTTTTTACATTAAGAGCTTAGTATTTAATTTCTGATTGTTGTATTGTAAATTACAAAGCTACAGAATTGTAAAAAATATATTTTTGTTTATTGTATTTGTAAAGTACATAATGTCTTATAAAATTTGTATCTTAAAATTAATGTGTGTGTGCTTAAACCACTACAGAGCTCGCAATTCAAAGCCATTTCTGTTTAGAAAAAAGAGAAAAAAGAATTTCTATCAAAAACAACCTGCAGTTAATATTTAAAAAAAAAAAGAAGGCGATTATGTTGAATTTAGAGGTTTCGTTAGCTTCGTAAAATGCTGTATTTGTTGTAAGTCATGCACAATAGCTAATATTAGCTTGTAAAAATACCCCAGATTAAAGTAAATGGCAATTAAATAGCTATAAATACGAAGAATATAACACACAAGTTTAAAAAAAAAAACTTTATAACATTTTTTGCCTCACAAGGTGATCGATATTAAATTCTCTAAAACCTCCAGAATCATTCGATAGCTTTATTAGAGATTTTTGCATTGAAAGACTTCTTTTTTCTTTTCTACCGTAATTTCCGGCGTATAATCAGCGTATCAAATAGTCATATTTGGACCCAGAAATTTTATTTAATAAATGGAGTCAAGTATTTATCGCGATATAATTAAATACATTTTATTAAATAACCTTTCTGTGTTCACAAATGATTGTTTGATCCGTGGATTATACGCCGGAAATTTCGGTAATATATATTAAATAGCGAGTGTAACAATGTTTTCTAATAAAAGCACACTTATTTGCATTTAAATATGCACATGTATATATTGTAATTAATTCAATTCATTCCGTTTTTTTAGAAATTCATTTACGAAAAGAAATGTGTATGTGTTTGTATTTGTATAAGTCCGCCTGCAAGCGTGTGTGTAGGTATTTTATGTAAGTATTTATATATTGCAAGAGATAAGAGGATAAATAATTATCATGATAACGCGTAAACAAATCTCTCATATCTGTAAAACGTGACACAGTACAGATTTTCTTACTAAATCCTACGTAATATTAGATATGAACAAGCCAAAGTATATCCAGGCAGCTTTTTTGTATCTTAGATAAATGCAGTAGCATCCTTATCTAAAGAATATTGTTCTGTCATTTCTCAAGAAGGAAATGTTTTCTAACTTAATGTAATTTTGTTCCATCTTTTGCCGTTCATAGAGGTAAACTTCTTTTTACGAAAGTTTCGTATAGTAATTCGTTCGTTATGCGATAAAGTTAAATATAGTGGAAATTTTTTTTTATACATTTAGTTTACTTTGACGATAAAAGATATAGTGCAAAAACAAAGTTAAGTAATCTTTGGAAAATAAATTCCATTGATAAGATGATGAAAAACATTATGAGTAACAACGAGTATTAAAAAAAAAAATAAATAAAGGCTATTGGGATGTTGATTCGTTACACGGATGATAATGGAGGAGAAACCAGGTTCTGTTAAGACATGCACAAAAAAAAAAAAAAAAAAAAAAAAAAAAAAAATCTCTTCCACAGATATTCTAGGAGTGCAGGGATTTATTCAACAGGGGAACACACACTTTGTTGACTTAGATCTGGCACTTGTTTTTGGCTAATTATTGGCATCTAAATCCAAAAATGACCCCAGTTTTTTTTTCTATCACGTCAAATTTTTAAGCTACAGGATACCCCCAAATCATACTTAATGTGGATACAAAGGAAAATAAAGAAAAAATTACCAAATATATTATTCATACAACTGCTGTATATACTTAATATACACTACTGTATTCATACAAGTAGTAAAATCCTTTTACAAAACGAAAAAAATACATATTAAGGTTAAAATTTTCGCTTGTAGCTTTTCCTGGAGTGTTCAATTTGTGGACAAACTGGCTTGATTCTCATACAATAGTCAGCCATCATATGTTCATCCCATCTGTCTTGATGCCGTTCTTCCATGAGCTTCAGATCTTGGTGGAATCGCTCACCCTGTTCATCAATGACTCCACCAAGATTTTCCGAGAAGTCATCAAGATGGCTATGCAGAAAATGAAGTCTGGTACTCATGTTGCAACCAAGCCTTTTGAAGCTCTCTAAACGTTAATGGACAATTTCGGTGTAATTTTCTACTCGCGTATTTCCAAGAAAGTCTTTGCAAGGTTTTTGAATGCCAACTAAGCATTCTTTTGGAGTTCTGTCATTCCTCAGATGAAATGTTCATCTCTAATGAGCTGACGAATCTGTGGGCCGTCAAATGCACTTGCCTTTATTTTTTCAAAAGACAGGTTTGGAAATTTGGAAATGAGATACGTGAAACCGTCTCCTTCAACTGACAAAGCTTTCACGAACTGCTTCATTAGATTCAGTTTTATATGCAGATGTGAAAATATGATGTTTTTTTCTGTCGGCAAGTGGCTGAAGCAAAATATTTGGATCTTCAAGTCTGAGGTAAAATGTTGGAGGCCAATTCGACTAGAACCAATGCTTCTCACGAACTTTGCTGTCTCGCATACACAAAAAACATTGATACTTGGTATATCCACGTTGCTGGCCAAGAAGGAAGCACACCATTTTGTGGTCAACACAGACTATCCAATCGTGAATGTGATAGTGCAATAAATCAATGGCTTTCTTTATGTCCTCATATTCTTCGCGCAAATGAAATGAATGTTTCAATCGGACTTCTCCAAACAAATTTCTGTTGTGAAGGAGTACGCATTTCAACCTTCTCTTTGAGCTATCGATGAGTAATCGCCCTTCAGTTGTGGTATTGGATGAAATTCCCAACTCCTCCATTGAACCATGTACGCTATGGCAAAAAACAAATCCACCGTTATTTCGAAAGTATTGAAGAAATCCACTTTCTCTTGATCGAATGTAGGATATATTAACTCCCTTTTCAAGCAAATATTTCTTGTGCAGCCTTCATGCTAGGAGTTCTGAAGCTTTATTCTTCCTATTACTCACGCCCGTTTCAGCGTAGAGCGATCACATTAAGGTAAGCTGTAGAAAAAAAACTTGACGTGATAGAAGCAAACTAATTGCAGTTTTTAAATCAGCACGCTATTTTGACTTAAAAACAGCTGAAAAATTGAAGTCAACAGAAATTGTGTTAAACATTGTTCCCCAGGGTTATTATTACAAGAATATCGACAATTTTTATGTACTTTAGTCGTAATAAAAGAAGATGTGCAACTGAAAAAAAAATAGGTACGCAGGAGTCTTTTTGGGTAGATCCCATATACAAAACAGGAGTAATCGAAGTGATAAAAATTCCTTTACAGCATAATGCCACGTCTGAAAAATTATAAATCACAAATGTTTTGCAACTATACATAGTGGTAGAAAAACATTTGTCAATAAAATTGTTTCACTTTCAGAGGTGGTTTTCTACAGCATGTGGTTGTTTTTAGGGTTGCCCATCTATGATATTGTTGCGACAAGGAGCCGCGGTATGGAAATAGTGGCAGATGCATTTTAAATGTATGTTCCAGACTATATTAAAAATAATAGTTATATTAGATCTAAATTTCCAACTAGGCGAAAAATATCCGGACCAGGATTCGAACCATCGATCTCCTGGCAGAAACCGCCAGTGCTCTACCATCTGAAATATCCCGGACGAATCTGGTGGAACTTTTTCAACCAGCTAACCTTAATGATTAAAGCATCTGATCTGAAACCTGGTTTAGCTCAACAGAATAAATCACAGGTAATGGAACTCCAGAAATCTCTGGATGTGTAATTACACTAGATGATGGGTGAAAAAGTTCCACTAGATTCGTCCGGGATAGCTCAGATGGTAGAACACTGGCGGCTTCAGCCAGGAGATCCCTGCTTCGAATCCTGGAGCCCTACCACGAGCACATCGGATTCTCCCCTTTCTCGGAAAATCTTCTCCGTTTCCCGATGTGACGTTGCATTCCGATGACTCTGGTATAAACACTACTACTTCACAATCGAGACCGTCTTCCATCTGTTTACTGTCATCGAAATCTCCACGAAAACTTCCGACCCCATTGAAGGGAGTGAGAAAAGCATATTATTGTCGGAAGCGCGTCTTTGGGGAGAGATTTTAAAGCGGTGGATATTGTTATCTCTGTTTAATAAAAATACCATCGAGACACGCCTAATTAAGATATTTTCATAATCTTTTTTAGCGAGAGTGAAATGTACAGATTTTCAGCTGTCAAAATCTCAAAATGATATGACGGATAGTTCTTTGTAAAATGGAAAATAAAAATGAAATTTGATTTTTTAACCAAGCAAGGATTTTTCTTTGAAAATTAATAAAAAATTAACGTGTTAACCTACAAATATTTAATTAGTATCATAAGAAAGGTCTAATTTTGATTTTTTTAAAAATGGTATGAAAAGAAAAGTGATATAAGTTCTTGTTACGTAAATATGGGTATAAATGCTCGAAACTTTTAAGAAATTCTACTTAAATATAAAATAACTGGGAAAATATTATAAGCTTTGAAACTAATTTAAAAAACTAATAATAAAGTTTTTAAAATACTGCAAGCTATTTTTTTAGATTTTGATTGATTTTCCTTTGTGCTACGCTGTCTTTTCAAAATGAAATTTTAACATAAAATAACAAAAACACCAATACTAATTTTGAAAAATAATAATTGAAGTAATTATTAAAACATAGTCTAACAAATAATCATGTACAATGTTATTAATCTGCTTTAAATAAACAGTGAGCAATACCAAGAAAATTAATTGTACCACAGTTCTTGCATAAATAATTAGCAGTTTGATCAAGCGCTGCGTACCCGAAAAATAATTGACCATATATGTTTGCTGAAATTTCTGTTTACTAAATATAATATTTATGTTAATATTTAAGTCTATGTGGGCACTATCGTTATTTAATCAAATAAAATAATAATCTAAAATTTCTAAAATATTTTCTTTTTCCATTTATTAAAATTATTATTAAATGCTGTATCAATTTTAATGACGACTATTATGTGTATATATATACTTTAATAATATCCATTGACAATTTCCGATTAGTAGAAAATCAAAATATTCAATTAAATTTTTTTCGAAAAAACAAAATTTGTAAGAAAGCATTACGAGCTTTTGAAGACTTTAAGATAAGTGGGCCCCACCAGTGGCCGAGTGGTTCTGCTCTCAAAGCTGGTAGACGGGAGGTGCTGAGTTCGATCCCAATCGCGCCCGTCGGCCTATTCGTTCGGAGTTTTCGTGGTTTTCTTCGAGCCTTGGACTTCCAAACGTAAATACGGGTTAGGTTCCCTTAGAAAGACCAACACGAAGGGCACTCTCCCCCCTGGGCCTATATCCCTCGAGCAGATAATTGGCCCTCAAAAATCAACCGACCTTTAAGATAACTATATTTTTGATACGGCATATTTCATTGGATATAAAATAAATTGTATATTTTCTAATGTCATCAAAAATCAACGCATTATCTCGTAACGCATATACAATAAATTTCGAGAAATTTTGAACAAAATAAAAAATATATATTATTTGAAGATGATGTGAATCAGTCTTCTTGGCTTTTGACCCTTTTTTTCTCTATTCTTTATTTTTATATAAAACTAATTTTTCGGAATATAAAATAATTTTTGCTCAAATAAAAAAAGGAAGCTTCGATATTAAATAAAGCTTAATATCACGATCGCAACGCGTCTTTTGTGTGTGTGTGTGTGTTCTTAGCTTGAGTAACAATTAATTTATATTTTGAAAGATTAGTTTTATATAGAAATCAAGAATAGAGACAAAAGAATGAAAAGTCAAGAAGACTGATTTACATTATCTTCAAATAATGTATTTATTTTTTATTTTTTTTAATCTTTTTGAAATTTACTGTAAAGTAGCTTTTTTTTTTTTTTTTTTTTTTTTTTTTTTTTAGCAAAAATATGAAAATCCAAGAAGACTGATCCACATCATCTTCAAATAATGTATTTTATTTATTTTCGAAGTTTCAAAATTTACTGTAAAATTACTATGAAATACGGTTTTGATGTCATTAGAAACCTTACAATTTATTTTATAAACCAATGAAATATGCCGTATCAAAAATATAGTATCTAAAAGTATTAAAAAATCTGCAATACTTTCCAAAGATATGTACTTTTTTTCCCACAAAAATTTTAAATTTAATTTTTTATCTTGTACTAATAGGAAATACTTTATCAATGTTATTAAAGTATTTTGTTATATATGCAACAAATAATAAACCTTAAAACTGATACACCATTCAATAATATAAATAAATAAGCATTTCAAAATTTCGAATAATTAATTTATTTGGGTAATCAATGATAGTGCCCTTATACTTGAATATTTGCAGAAATGTTATATTTACTATAAAGAAGTTTTAGCAAAAATATCTGATAAATTATTTTTCTAGTATGCACTGCATTGTTTACTCTGCTGATTTTTTTTTTTTTTTTTTGCAAGAAGTATTGTATAATTATTTTTCTTGGAATAACACATTGTTTATTTAAAGGAAATGGATAAAATTACATGTTAAACTATATTTTAATATGTACTGCAATCATTTTTTTATTCATATTATAATTTCTTTGATTTTGCGTTAAATTTTCATTTCAAACATGCAGAGAACCTCAAATAAAAATTAATCTATATCTACAAAAAACAGCATGCAATATTTTCAAAGTACGTTTATAATTAGCCTTTAAAATTAGTTTCAAAGCTTAAAATATTTTCCCATTAATTTAATATTTAAGTAGAATTTCTTGAAATTTTTGGGTATTTATGCTAATATTTATTTAACAAAAACAGATAAAAAAATTTATTTTTATATCATTTTTAAGTTTAGAATAAGGCCTTTCTTATAATAGCTGTTAAATATGTCTAGAATTACGTGTTCATTTTTTATTAATTTTTCAAGAAAAGTTCTTCCTTATTGAAAAAAAGCAAATTTCATTTTTATTTTTCATTTTCTAAAAAACTACCGGTCATATCATTTTGAGCTTTCAACAGCTAAAAATATAAATATTTCATATACGTTAAAAAAAAAATAAAATAAAGAGTTTATCAAAATATCTTAATTAGGCGTGTGTTGATGGCATTTTTAATAAACACGGAAAGCACTACCAAGCATTTGTTTTCTGTTTTCGATAATTAGAAAAATAGAGAAGAAACGTGAGAATCGAAGTGGTCAGTCTGGATTTTACCCGACTGAAAAGAAGTGTTATGTGTTTCACGCGTATCTGTATATGTGGATTTTTTATACCCTCGAAACATCCCAACGGCTGGATGGATTTTTATGAATGAGATCTCTATCATTTTGTCTTATCGGCTCAATGTTTATAGGCAAGGTTTTGTTTTTATAAATTCAAAATGGAGGCCGTAAAATACAAAATGGAGGTAGAAACGAAAAAAAAATTACGCATCCTATTGAGAGGCATATTATTGGATAAGTCTTTCAAAATGAAGACGATGTTTCAATGACTATTTTACAGTCAGAAGCTCCGTTAAAATATTATACAACCTGGAAGTTGTATATGTAGGATCTCTAGCTTTACTGCAACTCTAACCATCATAGACATCTATAGACCTCATCAAAACAGTGTTTATAGATAGGAACTAACAATTAAGGGGTTTCAGGACTCTTAAAATTGGAAAAAATGAAAAAAAAGACCATTTTCAACATTTAATATCTTAAAATATATTTAATTTTATGACACAATTTTAATTGGAATAAAATATATAAGTATGTTCTTTCATTTCATGTATTTGAAAAATTACAAGATGCAGAATTAGGATTTACAGGGCGCTCCAAACTGTTAGACATTTTTCGAGCAAAAAATCGGCATAGCATATTACGCGCACGATTACAAAATAAGTGTTGCAACTAGAATGAAAATTTTGGTACCTACTTATACTTCAGATTATAATAATTACCTTGAACCTAAATAAATTTGTATTTAAAGCATTTTATATTTTTAATACAAAGTTGTATTTAGCTAATGCAAAATTAATAAAATTTCAACAGCATAATCACCTAAAAAAATATTGTTTTGAACAATAAAAAGGAAATTTTAGGTTCAGTTTATACAGGCTAACATGAAACATATGTTTTGAAAATTTCTTGAAAAAATATTCATAAGTTTTTGAGATATCGTGCGCGTTATGCCCAAAAACGTCATTTGGAGAAAAATGGCTTCAAAGTTTCCGAAACGATGCTTCAGCTATTGAACGTGTACAAATGTAAAAGCCATAACTTCAGTTCTAATGGGAATTTCAAGGAAACAATTATATCAAAATGTTCAGAAAAGATAGGAGTTTAAGATCTAAAAAAATTAAAATTTCGAAAATTTTAAAGCTTTAAGAGTCCTGAAACCCCTTAAACACACTTAAAAGTCATCAATACAAGTAAATAATAATAAAAAAAATAGGTAAGTAATATAAACAAGTAATATAAAAAGAAAAAATATATATATATATATTTTAAGTCAATTCCCACTTAGGTCAATAAGAGAATTTTCTTTTCTCCCATTCTTCTTTTCACTTGAGTGGCGCTTAAAATGCCTTGATCAAGAAGAGGGGTTTCTCGGTCTTATAATACCTTGATCAAGAAGAGGGCTCTCTCGATTATTGAAAATTAATTTAATTTAACTAATGAATTAATATTAAAAAAAAACTGGATTAACGTCAAGTGTCATCCACTACAAGTTTAAAAAAAAATTATTTGAGCTTGATTGAATGAATAATATGTATTTTATTAACGATTGAAAATTTCAACAAGTTATATATAGCGAGAGTGTGAGCTAATAGTAGGAATAAAAAAAAAATAGTTTCACATTGATGAGAAATAATTAATTAGTTCGCTTTTTACGCGTCGGGTTTTTTGATTTTTTAAATTTAATTGTTTATTATTTCCGATGCCTACTTGAAAATGATACTTGAAATCCGTCAGTTATTGTCTCTTGCTTCGTAGTACCGCCTTAACTGTGAATCGCATATTTATTTTCGGGAACCATGAAAATTCGGCAACGGGTTCTTCCCGTTTCGGAAGGAACTTGATGTGCTTGTGATAGGGACCCTGGTCCGGAATTTTTCGTCCAGTTGGAAATTTACATCTAATATAATTTATTTAACAAATAGAATAATTGTGTTCAATTTAATCCAGTGAAATAATAGTTATTTACAAGATTCATCTAGTGAAAAATTAGCGAGTGAAAGAAATGGCCGCTATTGAAATGGACGGAGTTTGAGGCAGCTGTAAAAAATTCTATAATATGTCTGGGAAAGAGATATCGGGAAAGCAGACGCAAACAAAATTCTTTATTTTAAATTTATACGTCGTGAGATGAGGAAGCTCGAATGTAAGAAACAGATGTAAAAATCGTCATTCATCTATACTCCTATTATAAAGAGGAAAAAACTGTTTATTTGTCGGAGGTAAGCTCTGGAACTACCGAACCGATTCCAAAAGTAATGGTATCAAAATGATGGTGTGAGTCCAACTTAGAACATAGGCTATATCTTATGTAGGTGCCACTACCCCAAAGGGGGTGTAGGAGCAAAAAACGTTCTAAAAATGCGATTTTAGTGTTACTGAAGGGCCTAGAAATATGAAATTTTGAGTATTAGTTACTTATAAGATATAAATGATTTCTAAGATCAGTTCTTAAACAATTCGAAATTTAAAAGGGGTGAAAATGCACAAAAAGCGTTCTAAAAAACGTTCTAAATGGTAGTTTCCACACAATCTCAGGAAATACCAAACCGATTTAAAAAATATTGGTGTCAAAATGATGGTGACAACGCTTGCTCCAAGATAGGATATGTTTTATGTCGGTGTCACTACCCCAAAGGGGGTGCAGGAGCAAAAAACGTTCTAAAAATGCGATTTATGCGTTACTGAAGGGCCTAGAAATGTGAAATTTGAAATATTAGCTACTTATTAGATATAAATGATGTCTAGGAACAGTTCTTAAACAATTCGAAATTTAAAAGGGGTGAAAAAGCACAAAAAGCGTTCTAAAAAAACGTTCTAAATGGTAGTTTCTATATAATCTCAGGAAATACCAAACCGATTTAAAAAATATTGGTGTCAAAATGATAGTGACACCGTTTGCTCCAAGATAGGCTATGTTTTATGTCGGCGCCACTACCCCAAAGGGGGTGTAGGAGCAAAAAACGTTCTAAAAATGCGATTTATGTGTTACTGATGGGCCTAGAAATATGAAATTTGAAGTATCAGCTACTTATTAAATATAAAAGATTTCTAAGAACAGTTCTTAAACAATTCGAAATTTAAAAGGGGTGAAAATGCGCGAAAAGCTTTTTAAAAAACGTTCTAAATGGGGGTCTCTACACAATCTCAGGAAATACCAAACGGCTTTAAAAAAAAATGGTGTCAAAATAAGGGTGTCAAAATGGCGGTGACAACCCTTGCTCCAACATAGGCTGTGTTTTATGTCGGTGCCACTACCCGAAAGGGGTGCAGAAGCAAAAAACGCTCTAAAAATGCGATTTTTGCGTTACCGAAGGGCCTAGAAATATGAAATTTGAAATATTAGCTACTTATTAGATATAAAGGATTTCTAAGAACAGTTCTTAAACAATTCGAAATTTAAAAGGGGTGAAAATGCGCGAAATGCGTTCTAAAAAACGTTCTAATGGTGGTTTCTACACAATCTCAGGAAATACCAAACCGATCTAAAAAATAATGGCGCTAAATGATGGTGACAACCTTTGCTCCAACATAGGCGATGTTTTATGTCGGTGCCGCTACCCCAAAGGGGGTGCAGGAGAAAAACGTTCTAAATTGCGGCTTTTGCGTTACGGAAGGACCTAGAATCGTGAAATTTGGAATGGTAGTTAGTTATAAGATAGCAATGATATCTAAGGACATTTCCTAAAAAAATCGAAATTTAAAAGGGGGTCAAAATGCGCAAAAAGCGTTGTAAAAAAACTTTCTAAATTGCGATTTCTATGCAATCTCAGGAAGTACTGAACCGATTTCAAATATAATGGTGTAAAAATGATGGTGACAGATCTTGCACCAAGGTAGGCTATATTTTATTTCTGTTTCCAGTACCCCAGAGGAGATGCAGGAGCAAAATGCGCGAAAAGCGTTCTAAAAACGTTCTGAATGCCGATTTGTCGGCAATATCTCAGGAAGAATGAATCTGATTTCAAACGTAATAGTAGGAAATTTATTCTGACAGCCTCTGCTCTAACATATACACTATTTTATGTCGTTATCACTATCCCCAAGACGTTGCAGGAGCAAAAAAGCGTTCTAAATTTCGATTTTTGTGATCGGTAGGGGCTAGCAACTTAAAAGTAAGCAATGTACATATTTATTAGATATAAATGATCTTTAAGAACAGTTTCGAAAAAATTGGAAATTTAAAAAGGGGTGAAAATGCGCGAAAAGCGTCCTAAAAACGTTCTAAATTGCGATTTCTACTCAATCTAAGGAAATACCAAAGCTATTTCAAAAGTAAAGGTTGCAAATAAATGGTGACAGTCCCTGCTATAACATACGTTATATTTTATGTTGCTGTCACTACCATCTGAGGCTGAGGGTTGCAAAAGAAAAACATGTTCTAATTTGTGTTTTTTGCACAACTGAGAGGTCTAACATTTTGAAGTATGGCATGGTATTTACTTACAAGATGCAACTGCTTTCTAAGAACAGTCGAAAGAAAATTCCAAATTTAAAAAAATGAAGTGAGTGAAAAGCGTCATAAATTACAATTTTTAATCAAACTTATAAATTACCAAACCGATTAAAAAAATAATGATGACAAATTGTTGGTGATAGAACCTGCTCAAACATAAGCTATATTTTATGTCTGTGCGACTACCACCAGGGGGTTGCAGGAGCTAAAAACTTTCTAAATTTCGATTTATGTGATACTGAAAAGGCTAGAAACTTTAAATATGGCATGGTAGTTACTTATAAAATATAAATGCCCTCGAAGGACTGTCAAAAATAAATTCGAATTAAAAAGGGGTGACGTGAAGGGGAGGTGCGAAAAGCGTTCTAAAATGTCCTAAATTACGATTTCTACGCTATTTCAGGAAATATAAACCGATTATAAAAGTAATAGTTGCGAATCAATGGTAACAGTCTCTGATCCTACACAGGCTATATTTTATGCCGGTGATTCTACCACCTGGGGTTCACAGGAACAACAAACGTTCTAAAAAAGGGCTTTAAAAGCTTTTTAAATTACGTTTCTGTGGAGTATTAGAAAATAACAGACCGATTTAAAAATTAATGTTGGCAAATTAATGGTGACAGTTCCTATTTCAACATAGCCCTTTATGTTGAGAGAGGTGGTAGGACTTGGAATTTGACATGATGGTTAATTTTAAGATGTAAGAAGATGGTTTTAAAAAAATTCAAAACTTCAAATGAATACTGAAATGAGTGTATTAATTGAGCATAAAAGTTTCAAAATATTTTCTAAATTATCATTTATTTAGTTTTACATCATTTTATTAATTTAAGTCTCATTTTTGCCTAATGCAGTGTAACAATGATGTTTAATCAAACAGTGCTTTAAATAGTATTTTTTTTAAATTATTCCTAAAAGTAATAAGTACCTTTTAATAAAATAAAATATTACCTTTTAATAAAATAAAAATTTAGTTAGTACCTTTTAATAAAAATTAGACATATAAATATCACTTGGCATATTTCAAATATTACGCGAGCAAAGCCGCGGGGTTTGCTAGTGTGTTATATGTGGGTAGCTGTTAAGAGATAAATTGTTTTGTTTACATTTTTATTTTCTTTTTAATGGAAATATTTTAAAAGTTCAACAAAAAGGCATGTGATATTTAATTTAATATTTCAGAAGCTAGGTTGATTTAGTGATCGCTATCTTTAACTGATACATATATAAACATATTAATTTGTTTTTTATTGTGTGGGTAAACCACGTAAATAGTAAAATTTTAAGTATTAACAACAAATTTTTTACAACTTTGTAAATAGCTAGGGGGCTCTACCCCTATGGGCTAGGGGGCTCCCTGTACAAGCTACGATTATCAACCCCGTTCAGACACCACAGACTCTAAAAGCACTCTAATTCAATGGACTTAAAAAATATTTTTGAAAATTGAATTATAATTAAAAAAAAAAAAAAAAAAAAAAACAGTGGCGATCTCCCTATAAACGGGTTTCTATTCATTTTTCTTTGATTGGGGAATTTTAAGACCAAATCAGCTGCTGTTCAAAGATACCATGGTTGTTTTCATCTTTGATTAAATAAAATCAGTTAAACATTTCAAAATAAGCTAATATAAAATGAATTAAGTAAACAGAGTCTTTGTCTCCCGGTATTTCTTAAAAAAGCGAAAAGAAATTTCTTTGAAATAAGAGATTTTAAATGTATCGTTTTTAATCTGATGTAATTTTCACCAAACTTTTCTTTCCTTTTTTTAATATTCACGTGAAAATACATTTGATAGAAATGAAATATTATTTGTGCTGCCCTAACAAAAATAGTTGAAAAGATCATGTCAAGTGAATGATGTATCATATGAGAAGTATCAAAAAACTAGATTTTCATGCTATATTTTATCAATTTGTTATTTAAGACAGTGAAAGTATACTTTTTTATGATTTCAATTTCATCTACCATTACAATTTAATCCTTCACTTTTTGCTATTATTATAAAAGTGTTTCTCGGAAAAATGGTACGTATTGGAGTAATTTGGATAACATATTTAGAATTAGGAAAATTAAATCTGTAAACTTTATATATTTAGTTTGCAGGGAGGAAGTTGTTTTATTTTATTTTATTTATTTATTTATTTATTTTTTGTCGACCAGTGGTATTCGAAACCCTTCTGTGGTTTCAAACTAAAATTTTCTATTACAGTTAAGTCTGTATCTTTTAATGAGCACGTAGAAAGAATACTCAGTGTTTAGTCATATATGCATTTCTTGCTTTAGAGTTTGCATTCAAGTCATATTTTTTCCTGTTAGTGTTTAACTATTTTAAATAACTATTTTTTTTAAAAAATTCTACTTCTTTCAGACTTTTTAAATACTAGGGGGCTCAGCCCCCTACGAGCTACGCTCGCCAACCCCCGTCCAGACACCGTAGACTCTAAATGCACGCTAATTTGATCGGCTTTAAAAAGATTTCGAAAGATTGAATTATAATTTAAAAAACAGTGGCGATCTCTCTATAAACGGATTTCTATTCATTTCTCTTTGATTGGGGAATTTTAAGGAAAAATCCGTTGCGGTACTACTTGATTATCCCGTCGACCCATTTCGCCAAATTATATAAATCGCCAAACCACTCGCCAAATTATACAAATTGACAGAATTTTTATTTTAAATAACGAAAAAACCAATAAATTAGTACAACATTAATAAAAATACAAATAAAACGTCGAAATAAAAATAACTTGATGACGTAGACACGTGTAACAACATTTCAAAATAAGCTAATATAAAAGGAATTAAGTAAACAGAGTCTTTGTCTCCCGGTATTTTTTAACAAAGCGGAAAGAAAGTTCTTTTAAATAAGACATTTTAAATTAATCGTTTTTAATCTGACGTAATTTTGACCAAACTATTCTTTCTCTTTTTAATATTCACGTGAAAATTCTTGTGTTAGAAATGAAATATTATTTGCGCTTTCCTAACAAAAATAGTTGAAAAGTATCCTCTTAAAATATCAAATAAATGTCTAGCGCAATTTCTAAATTTAAACCGATTTGCAATATTATTTTGTGTTCATTTTATGTAATAACTGTAATGTGACGTAAACATGACGTAATTTCTCCTATTTAAGACTTCTAACGCATGTTAATAAATTTATTGTTTTACAAATTCCTTTCTCTCTTAAAATTCACGTGTAATTATAGTTTTTATGACGTAATTTTTAATAAGTTCCTGCTTTTTGTACATAATTATTTAATTCTAATTCCAAATGTTTTTTTCTGTTTATAATAGTCACGTGTAAATAAATTTTTAATTTATTTACACGTATAAATATTTTTAATTTGAAGCGAACATTATTGTTTCCGCTGTTGTTGGCAACAGTTTAAATTAATATCACTTTCTAAAATCTGTTAAAAATATCTCTAGAAATGCTGAAAATCTGAATTTAAAATAGAAATAAAACCCCCAAAAATTAGTCAAAATAAAAAAATTAATGCAATCTGCACTCCGGCAAATTCTAATGCATAAAATGATCTAAAAATGATTATTTTTCTATGAACAGTTTTTGCTCCTATAAAACTTTTTTAGTGGAACGATTTTGTCCAACTTTAGCATTAAATATCTCTTAAAATAATTGTTCGATCTGAAAACTGTCTGTATCAGCGTGTTTGTCAAACATTTCTGTATAATACTACCGATTTTCATATTTTTGTATGCATTATTTTTCTTAATATTAACGAAGAAAGATCTACGGTCACAAAAAATTCAAAACCGGCGGCGGCGGCGGTGACAGCGGAAGTTACTTTTTTTTAGAATAGAGAGATTCTTTCTCATTTAAAATTCACGTGTAACTATAGTTTTTATGGCGTAATTTTCAATGAGTTCCTGCTTTTTATATTTTTTGTTTATAATAGTCACGTGTAAAATAAATTTTTAATTTGAAGCAAACATTAGTGTTTGCGCTGTTTATACTGTTGGCAACAGTTTAAATTAATACAATTTTCTAAAATTTGTAAAAAATATCTCTCGAAATGCTGAAAATTTGAATTTAAAATAGAAATAAAACCTCGAAAAATTATTCAAATTATAAAACTATCTGCAATCTTCACACCGGGAAATTCTGACGCATAAAATTATCTAAAAATGATTAAATTCCTATGTACAGTTTTTGCTCCTATAAAACTTTTTTAATGGAACGATTTTGTCCAACTTTGGCATTAAATATCTCTTAAAATAATTCTTCGATTTGAAAACTGTCTGCATCAGCGTGTTTATCAAACATTTCTCTATAATACTACCGATTTTCATATTTTTGTATGCAACAGTTTTTTTAATATTAACGAAGAAAGACCTCCGGTCACAAAAAATTCAAAACCGGCGGCGGCGGCGGTGACAGCGGTAGTTACTTTTTTTTAGAATAGAGACAAAATTAGTATTTTCCGAAAAAATATGAATACAAATTTTATACAAAACCCATGATATAATTATCCGTATTTCAAATTCGTGTTTTAGAGATATGACTTTAAAAAAAGTTATTTTACAAATTGTTTTATTCTACAGAAAGTGAATATGAAAAAAATGACAGATTGACAATGAAATTTTTTTTTTATCCTGTATACTCTCTTTTCATTTATTAAGAAGATACGTATTTATTTATTACGTGTAAAACAAACTTTACTTTAAAAAAAAAGAAAGAAAAAAGGCAGGTGTTTCTTTCAAATAGAAAATTTTCATTACAGATACTCTTAAATAAGATAAAATTATTGCGCATTTAAACTCTCTGTTGTGTACAAATAATAATAATAATAATAATAATAATAATAATAATACAGTAGGAGCAGCTGCTTGCTTCAATATCGTCTGCGCTCGATTAAACCGCAGAATAAAATAAGAATCAGAGAACTACTGACACGGGAAGTTAGTTTTTTAAGCTAACAGAAATAAGCCTGACAATTTAGGATAAAATACGGACATTATTAAAATATTTATGGAACTTAAAATGTATGTCTTATTTAATTTAAATTTTTTGTTCCTGTTTGATAGATTATTAACATGAGTTAAATAGTTGTATGTTATATACAATGAGACTGAGCTGGGATTCTTTTCAGCAGCAATATTCCGATGGAAAGATTTTTAGAAATTGTTAAATGCATTTAATTCATCTATTATAGTTTGTTGTTGTTTAATAGTACAATTATAAATACTAATTATTTAGTGTTTTTCAAATTGTTATAATTATTTTTTTTAATTGTATTTAAGCATTTTTTTTGGCTGTTTGTGATTTTAATCAAACATTTAATTGTAGATATTCAGAATCAGTTATTAAATTTCCTTTGATTGTAAACTCATTTTCTACATTTTCGATACATTTATTTTATTGGCATTAAAAAATAAAAATAATATTTAAGCATTGAAATAAAGTGTTTTTCATGCCCGATAAAGTTGAAAAGTGTTTATGACTTCGGTTTGTCTGGCCGTCTGTCCGCGCTCTAACTAGCGTAAATATACTCGGATTGACCTGAAATTTTTGGATGTTATTGACGTTTACCATAGCAAGGTCCCTATTTGTAATGAAGTTTGTAGCATGTTTAGTTCATTTACAGGGACAGTCAATTTTATTCCATTACATCACGGCCTGTGGGAAAAAAATCGTTTCAAATGATTTTTAATGATTTTACACGCTTTCAAACAGAATAAAATTGATATGCATTTATGAAGCGCACTAAAATGTGCATTTTGTAGAATATGCAATGCAAAAGAATAGTTTTTTTTTTCATTTACAGCGCTAAAAAGGAATTCCAATACATAATGATATAGGGATGGAGGGAATTGTTTGCGGCGTGCTTTATTTATGTTACTCTATTTGATATGTAATGAAATTGATATACGACGTTGAGATTTACATACTATGAATTATTTCATGTATAATACGAAGTGTATATAGCATTTACAGGGACACACAAAATATTTCAGATACTATATTGTATCCGAAGTACTGTTCATTAGCGATGATTGCTGGATATGCATTTTTAATTATTTTTCACTCCATTTATGCATAGCATATGGTGTATATATATATGCTATAATTCATATACAAGACAATACAAAAGTATTCGTAAGGGTTACTGGGTATTGCTTAAAGGAGGCTTTTAAATAAGTTATGCATTTTTACGCTACACTGTATTTAATTTACTAAGAAATGTTTGTAGTATACAGATAAAATGATATACAGGGTCACGCAAAGAATTGGATACGTTGCCGTCTATAAATTATAATTTCTGGAAATGTGATTTCAGCAGTTTTAAGAGTGTTTTCGTTTGAATTAAATTTTAACTAAATAGTGTCGTGTAATAAAGGTTTTAGGTAAACTACGGGGTTGTACAAAATTATTTAAGTATGTTTCCATATATTAGTATAAATTGCTGAAAGAGAATGTCAACCTGTTATGCGTTTCCTTGATAAACTAAATTTTTCCATTATATAGTATATATATATCAATCTACAGATCAAACACAGGACTGTTTAAAAGAATTAGAAAACATATTTGGCTGTGGATGGTAACTGCGTAAATCAGTTTTTCAAATGTTTTACGCGTTTTCGTGTTTACTTAGTTATCTTATTTACGTTATTTCCCCCGATGTCTTGTTAAAACATTTAGGAAGAGTTGGAAAGTGTTTTATAATCTATTCTTAACGCATGATATATCTTACTTGTTGTTTCTATTTCCCAGATCAGTCTTTTCCTATAAAACATACCAAATCTAATTAGCTCATATTCACAAAATGCAATATATACGGGGATAAAAAAAATTAAATAAATAGGGCTTATCCTGTCGTTCCATAAATAACAGTTGTATTAATGCCCGTAAGACTCCATGTTCGTATTTAATAAAGCAATGAGAAATCACATCACATTAAAAGTTTACACATTCTCAATATTAAGCTTGAATTCAAGATCAAGCTTAGAACTTATTTAAAAAAGATGTCAGTTGATAAGCATTGTTTTTTAAATGGAAAATTAAAAATATTTTAGAAGAATAGGACTCCAAAATAGCGATATCTTGCTAAAAAGTACGGTAAAAAGATAAGATTTTATATTTCAAACAAAACTTTACTTTAAAATTATCTTAGTGTTTATGACAAGAATCATCACAGTATTAATACTTGGAAATTTTTCCAGAGAGAAACATTCGCCTTGCATACAATATTTCAAATGAAAATCAAATTTCAAATAAATTGCTTAAAAGGCACAAAGGCCAACACAGTGAAAAATATCCACGCCGGGACTCGATCCCGGGTCATCAGTATAGCGCACTGACATTCTACCTGCTAAACCATATGGAACGATACCCAGCCTGGAAAATTTCTCCCTATTACATGTTGGCAAGGCTACAAACGCAGCACAAGATGGAATATTTATCGTGAGCCACCGACATGGGGTAAACACGAAACTTAATTAAATCCAGCATCTATTGAAACTATTTTAATAATTGGAAATTTTTCCAGAGAGAAACATTCGCCTTGCATACAGTATTTCAAATGAAAATCAAATTTCAAATTAAAATTGCCTTTTAAGTAATTAATTTGAAATTTGATTTTCATTTGAAATACTGTATGCAAGGCGAATGTTTCTCTCTGGAAAAAATTCCAATTATTAATATAGTTTCAATCGATGCTGGATTTAATTAAGTTTCGTGTTTGTCCCATGTCGGTGGCTCACGATAAATATTCCATCTTGTGCTGCGTTTGTAGCCTTTCCAACATGTAACAGTGAGAAATTTTCCAGGCTGGGTATCGTTCCATGTGGTTTAGTCGGTAGAATGTCAGTGCGCTATACTGATGGCCCGGGTTCCAGTTCCAGCATGGAATCTTTTTCACTAGCTCGCCTTTGCGCCTTTTAAGCAATTAATTTGAAATTTGATTTTCATTTGAAATCATCACAGAATTTATGACAAGTTCGTCACAAATGACACATATTTCACAAATTGGTCACAGTGTGACTTCAAAGCATTCTCACTTTCGCCACAGGTTCGTCACAAAGTTAATGCCAAAATAGTCACAAATGACACGCTTTTCACAAATTTGTCACACCGTGACTTCACAGAGTGGTCACAATATGACGTCACAAACGACCTCTAAAACGGCCATAACGACCTCGCATTTTATTCACTATGAAGTCACATCCACGTCACGTGACGTCACATCGACGGTCACAAAATCACAGTGTGACTTCACAACGACGTCGCCGTGACGTCACCATGCCTTACGGGCAGGTACCTGCTGATTATGCTATCCTGGTTAAACTATAACCTTAACAGTTTTTCGATTGCTGTGGCTCTTGCATGTTGTGCGACTCTGTTCGTGTAGTTATGAAGGATATGGAAATAGCTAAAACATTTACTTTTAATTATATTTTAATAGTTTTTAATATTTTTGTCTTTGTATGACTATAGTCATGTAATATATGTTAATATGTTATCCAGACGTAATTATGCATGTATTTTTAAAATTAAAGAAATATTTGAAATATTTTTGTGAAAATGTCCCATTCACCCCCCATCTCCTCTAAATTCTAATAAAAATGAAATATTATAAAGATTGAGAAAAAAAAAAATAAATCTCCAATACCCACACTCACGCTATATATTTTATTATTCCATTATTTGCTCACAATATATATGCAATATGTTAAATATACATATAAATAAACCTATAATAACAATGAAATATGAAAGTTTATTCATTTTAATAACACGAAAAAATAACATTTTCTGTAATGCAGAAAAAAACAATCTTATGTTCACCTCATCATAGTTAATACTAAAGTACACATTAACGAGTACCGAACAAGACGATTTCTCATATGCAAGTTTTATATTTTTTTATGCTTTAAGGAAAATGTTAAGTCGCGGAAAAATAGCTCTATCAATACATTTCCGCAAATCTATAGTAATGTTTTAAAGAAGTGAAGTTCTTTTAAATATTTGTTCGAGGAACTACCGAACCGATTTCAAAATCAATGGTATCAAAATGTTGGTGTTAGACCCTGCTCCAACGTAGGCTATGTCTTATGTCCATTCCCCTAGCTTTTTAAAATACTATTTTTGTGTTACTGAAGAGTCTAGAAATATGAAATTTTAAATGGTAGTTAGTTATAAGATAAATAATCTCTAAGAACATTTCTTAAAGCATTTGAATTTTTGAAAGAAGCGAAAACGGGCAAAATAATTTTAAAAGGCATTTTCTACGCAATCTCAGGAAGTACTGGACCGATTTTAAATATCATGGTGTAAACATGATGCTGATAGCCGTTGCTCCAACATTGGCTACATTTTATGTCGATGCCACTAAACCAAAGTGGGTGCAGGATCAAGAAACTTCTAGAAATGCGCTTTTTGTGTTACTGAAAGGCCTAGAAATATGAAAATTGGCATGGTATTTACTTATTAGATATAAATGATCTCCCTGAACATTTATTAAAAAAATTCGAAAAAAAAAAGGTGTGATAATGTTCGAAAAGCTTTCTCGGAAACGTTGTAAATGGCAATTTATACGCAATCTCAGAAAGTATCAAACCGATTTTCAAGTAATGTATGGAAATTAGCGGTGACAGATCTTGATCTAATATAGGCTCTATTTTATATCGGCGGCACAACCGCTTGGTGGTTGCAGGAGCAAAAAACTTTCTAAATTGTACTTTTGTGTTACTGCAAGGCCCTGAAACATGAAATTTGGCATGTTAGTTAATTATAAGGTATAAATCATCTCTAAAACATTTCTTAGAACATTCGAAATTTAAAAGGTGTGAAAATGCGGAAACAGCGTTCTAAAAAACGTTCTAAATGGCGATTTCCACAAAAATTTCTGGAAGTATCGTACCTATTAAAAAAATAATAGTGTGAAAATGATGATGATAGCCTTTGCTCCAACATCGGCTATATTTTATGTCTGTGCCACTACCCCAAAGGGGATGCAGGAGCAAAACACTTTCTAAAAATGCGACTTTTGTCTTACAGAAGGAACTAAAAGCATGAAATTTGGCATGATAGTTACTTACTAAATATAAATGATTTCTAAGAACATTTCTTAAAAAATTCTAAATTTTAAATGGGTTCGAAAGACAGGTTTGAAAATTTCGAAATGAGATACTTGAAACTGTCTTCTTCAATTGACAAAGCTTTCACGAACTGCCTTATTGGATCCAGTTTTATATGCAGAGGTGGAAATATCATGTTCTTTCTTTCGGCAAGTGGCTGATGCAAAATGTTTGAATCACCAGTTTTGAGGTTAGATCTTGGAGGCCAATTCGACTGAAACCAATGCTTCTCATGAGTTCTGCTTCCCCACATGCACAAGAAACAGGGTTACTTGGTATATACACGTTGCTGGCCAAGAAGGAAGCACAACATTTTAAGGTCAACACAGATGATCCATTCGTGAATGCGATATTGCAATAAATCAATGGCTCTCTTTATGTCCTCATATTCTTCGAGCAAATAAACTGAATAGCTTATTGCTCCAAATAAATTTCCATTGTGAAGGAGCACGCACTTCAAGCTCCTCTTTTAGCTATAGATGAACAGCCGCCATTTAGTTGCGGCGGTGGAATTCCCAATTCCTCTATTAAGGGGTCTCAAGACTCTTAAAATTGGAAAAAATGAAAAAAAAAAACCTTTTTCAACATTTAATATCGTAAATTGTATTTGATTCTAAGACACAGTTTCAATTGGACTGAAGTATATAAGTATGATCTTTCATTTCATGTATTAAAAAAATCATAAGATTGAGAATTAGCATTTACAGGGGGCTCCGAACTGTTAGACATTTGACGAGCAAAAAATCGGCATAACAGCTTACGCGCACGATTACGAAATAAGTATTGCAACTAGAATGAAAATTTTGGTGCCTACTTATACTTCATATTGTAATAATTTCCCTGAACCTAAATAAATTTCTATTTAGAGCTTTTTTAAATTTTTAATACAAAGTTGTATTTAGCTAATGCAAATTTAAGAAAATTTCAACAGTATAATCACCTAAAAAAATATTGTTTTGAACAGTAAAAGAAAATTTTAGGTTCAGTTTATACAGACTAACATGAAACATATTTTTTGAAAATTTCATGAAAAAATATTCATAAGTTTTTGAGATATCGTGGACGTTATGCCCAAAAACGTCCTTTGGAGAAAAATGGCTTCAAAGTTTCCGAAACGATGCTTCAGCTTTTAAACGTGTATAAATGTAAAAGTCATAACTTCAGTTCTAATAGGAATTTCAATGAAACAATTATATCAAAATGTTAAGAAAAGATAGGAGTTTAACATCTAAAAAAATTAAAATTTTGAAAATTTTAAAGCTTTAAGAGTCCTGAGACACCTTAAAACATGTACGTTATTTAAAAAAAAATAAACCGTTACTTCGAAAGCATTGAAGAAATTCACTTTATCTTGATCGAAAGTAGGATACATCAGCTCCCTTTTCAAGCAAATTTTTCTCGTGCAGTCTTCATGCTAAGAGTTCTAAAGTTTGCTTCTTCCTATGACTCACGCCCGAATCAGCGTAGAGTGGTAACATTAATGTAAGATGTAGAGAATGATCTGCACGTGATAGAAGAAAACTAACTGCAGTTTTGAAATCACCCTTTTTTTTTTACTTAAAAACAGCTGAAAAATCGAAATCAACAGAAATTGAGTTAAACAATTTTCCCCAGTGTGATAGGTGAAAATTAATAATACAATATAATTATGTAATAATATATATTTAAATAAATAATATAATAATAATTAAATAAACTTAAATTTAGTTAAATAATTAAAAATCTAACATAATATTAATTAAAAAATAGGCAAATTAATATGTGATAAACTCTGTTTCAACATAGGCATTTTATGTTAGTGCTACTACCACGAGGGAGGTGGGAGACCGTTACATAAGAAAATTAGAATTTGGCATGATTTTTAATTTAAGATTTAAATGCGTACAAAGACAGTTACTAAAGAAATCAAAACTTCAAATGAATACTGAAATGAGTGGATGAAATGAACATAAAAGCTTCAAAATATTTTGTAAATTATAATTTATTTACAATTAGTTTTAATTCTTCTTATGCATTTTACTCTCGTTTCAGCCTAATCCAGTGTAATAATGAAGTTTAATCAAACTGTAGCTTAATTAGTAATTTTTGAATTATTCCAAAAAGTACAATTTCTTCTAATAAAATGTAGGCATACAAATATCACCTGGTATATATCAACTGTTACGCGAGCAAAGCCACGGATTTTGCTAGTATTAATATAAATGTAATAAAAGTTACAATCGATTTATAAGAAATTTTACTACTGATATAAAAAATAGCCCTATCAATACTTTTCCGTAAATAATAATATAGATTTAATAAAAGTTCCAATCGATTGATACGAAATTTTACTACTGATATAAAAAATAGCCCTATCAATACTTTTTCGGAAATAATAATATAAATCTAATAAAAATTCCAATCGATTGATGTGAAGTTTCACTGTTAAGTTTTATTTACGTATTCAGGTTTTGATGGCCGTCTGTGTTTTTATTTTAATTTTCAATGTTAAATAGCAACACACATTTTTGTGGAATATTTTAAATCCTATTTATAGATACAGCGCATGAATGCATTTTGACAAATGTTACTGAAGTTAAAAATTTACAATTTTTTAAAAATTTATAATATAAAATTAATTTTACATGTTTTGATTTATATGCATAAAAGTAATATCTTTACCGCACTGAATCATTGCATAAGAATATTATGTATAAAAACTTATTATTATATTTATATTTTAATTCCCATAAATTGATAATATGAAACGTGAATCACGACGTTAAAGTTTGAGTTAGTTAAGAATTTCCAAAAATAAGTAATTGCACATAAATTTACAGCTACATACTTGTATAAATTTAAACGCTGTTACAAATGAATAAATTAAAAAAAATAATTGATGAAAATGAACTGAATTTTCTCTTGATTATTATAATAAAATTTCTATTGATGCTGAAACTTATAGTTACGGATTTTTCCTTTTGAACGACATCCATAATTTATCCAACATTAAATATTTCTTATCTTCATAACAAACGACAAAGCTTTCAGAAAACTTTTAACCGGTTAAATTGAATGTGTAAATTTCTGTTTTGGTGTAATATTATGTGATAATAGTAGACGACTTACAATTTACATTTAATTTAATAAAGAAATAGTTCGCTCAATTTGAGTATCAATAACAATACTCAATTAAAAATCACAAATTTCATTTTTGTATTATTATTAAGTAGGAATAAGTATGAGCGTCGTTTTCCTTTCTGCTGCATTACTTATAATTTTTCTTACTGTGCTCATTTTTTCATGCAACACTTTTCATTTTAAATATTTAAATTATATCCCTTTCACAGTAATACTAAAAATTTTATAATTAAAAAAAATATTATAATAAAGGCTTACAAAGATACAGATCCCCCCAAAAATATTGCATAAGCGTTCAAGACTGATAGATTTCCACAATCGTTTAATATATCTTCCGCATTAATAGATTCATAGAATCGTTGCGTGCTTAGAATAAATGAATTCTTTTGAAAGCTAAGCAACTTCATGCATCTTTTTTTCTCCTAAATCATACAAAGAATTTTCTTTCAAACTAAAGTCGATTCTTCTTTAAAGGAAAATTTATTTCAAAAATTAACAGGCTTTTATGTATATATATATATATATATATATATAATTTACATATTTATTTACTGTAGCGAAAATTAACAGATCATTTCAAAGACCAATTTTTTTTTTCATCTCAGCAGTCTCAGATTTCCAACCCAAAATTAGCGAAGAAAATCCTATATTCATGTACATATGTTATCTAAAGCCGACCTTTAATATCTCAACCGCTGGTAGTAGACATATAGTTCTAATGACAAAAACGTTTAAAATCAGGTAAATATTCATGTTGTGGCATTATTAAAAGTAATAACCAATTTGATAAAAATCACGAAATCCAACTTTTTATACGGTCCCACAGTCACTATTTATTATATACTTAGCAAAATTTTACACATATCATAACAAATATAACACAAAAAGTTTGATATCTGTACTACAAAAATTGACACAGTTATTAAATTTCAAAGTTTGACATTTTTTCACATGATTTTGTCTTTCATTGAGGGATCAGTTAAAAGATGAATTAAAGTAATTCGAGATAAAAATCAGGGTGCAGTGTCAATATAACTGTGAAACCACCTTTAGCTGGTATAGCCAAATCGGGGAATCACCAAAAAGAGTTATTTTATCTAAAAATTTCAGCTAATATTTATAGGCCGAACAACATTCAAACGTCAAATTAGGTACAATCGACAACTGAAAAAAGAGACATGCTCACTAAAGACTAGATAAATGGCATCGGAATGCAAATGACCAGCCGAGTTATAACGAGCATGAAAATTGGGATTGTGCAAATTACAATAGTACATCAGCTCCACACGTTCGGGATAAAACACGAGCCATCTATTAGTGGACATCCTAGAATGGTAGAAAGGCAGCGAGTGTTTATTCAGACCGTTTCGCTAAGGATCTACATCCAACGCATGAAACTATAACTGATGCATTGAACCATCTTAGAGAGACCGGCTCAGTTTCACCGCGACCAGTTAGAACACCTAGACAGGCAAGGTGTAATGTTCGAGTGACACACGAGGAGGGGCTGGCATTGGCCTTTTAAATTCCACAACTGAGCACGGCGAAAATAAGCGAGGCATGTGGTCAGCATGTCTGGCATTTGTTACATGCACATGATGCGCATTCATAACATCCGACACTGGTAGAAGCATTGATGCTGGGTGACCACGCACGAAGATTTGATTTTTGTATTTTCATACTCAACACCTCAGATGAAAATCCGTAGTTCCTTTGTGGCATTTTGCGGACAGATGAGTCAATATTTACTCAGATTGGCATTATGAACGTGCACAATGTGCATTACTGGTCTCTAGAAGACCTCCACATCGGCCGCACAGTACGACACGTGTGGTGCGCTATATGGGGAACTCAGATTACTGGACCGATCATCTACGATGGGACCTTAACGGGATATCGTTACCTGCAGCTTCTACAAAATACGGTACGTTTTTGGTATCAAGAGCTGCCTCTCCGAACGGCATGCCGGATGTGGTTTCAACATGATTGGGCCCTGTCCGCAAAAAAAATATCAAACGTCCGGTCGTATCCGGCCACCGAACTCGATCAACGAGTCCTTGGATATGGTGGTACGGTAGAGTGGCCACCGCGTTCTCCGTATGTGACTCCCATTGACTTATATCTCTAGAGTTAAATCAAGGTATAGGTCTATGTAACCGAGACAATTTCTCTAGTTTATCCGAAGCAGCGCATCATCCATGATTGTCGCAACGTTTGCACACATACCATGAACGTGTCTATGACTCAGTACTGTCATGCATTCAGTTGTGCATTCCCACCAATGGAGAACACTTTGAGCAGTATCTCTAGTAGATTCCGGCGTTTGATGTATTCATTTTTTTATAGTAGACCGTTTTCTGATATTATAATAAATTGATATTTATTTTCTGTTTAGATTCAACATTGTATTCTTCGCTCTGTATACGGCTTCTAAAAGTTAGCTCAAATTTTAAAATGTAATAACCCTCTTTGGTGATTGCCCGGTTTGGCGATAACGGCTTAAAGTTGTTTCACCGTAAAAAGGACATTGCACCCTAATTTTGATCTCGAAGTACTTGAATTCATCTCTTAACTGATCCCTTAATGAAAGGAAAAATCATGCGCTAAAATCTCAAACTTTGAAATTTAATAACTGTGTCAATTTTCGTAGTACAGATGTCAAACTTTTTGTGTTATATCTGTTATGATATGTGTAAACTTTTACTAAATATAACTATATGGACAGGGGGACATTATAAAAAGTTAAATTTCGTAATTTTTATAAAATAGGTTTTTTTACTTTAAATAATGCAACAACATAAATATTTACCTTATTTAAAACTTTTTTTTTAAATAGAACTATATGCTACGACCAACGGTTGAGAAATTACAGATCGGCGATAGATAACATATTGCACCCTGTATATTTCATGTTATGTTTCTTTATGATTCACACAATTTATATTTTAATATTACTGATTTCAATATTCTAAATCTTTAGATGATTCTGCGATGTGAAACCAAAAATTCATATTTATTATTCTCTTTTCGTTATTTTTCAATTAAAAACTTCAATTTGCCATATTTTCCAAAATAAAATAATGTTTTGAGAAAATTATTCTTTTCAAATATAATTCTTTCCCATCTAGGTAAGTAGCTTTTTAATAAGATTCCAAAAGCATATATGCGTATACATTAGCACGGAAATTTGAAAGGGTGTTAAGTCTGTAGTTTAGCTCATTCCAAAATTTCATAAATTGAGCTTCCGCGACACAGTGTTATTGAAATCAATATACATACAGGATGGTTACAATTAAACTTCCCTATAAACAGCATCCTACACGTGGTTTCACAAACGGATGAACGGATTGCAATGAAATTTGGTATATAGATTAGATGCGCTCACGAAATTTCGAAAAAAGTTTTTAGTTCCAAAATCTCCACCAGAGAGAGCCTTTTCGGAAAAACATTAAATTTGATGCAAGAAACGGCTAAAACAGCCGGTTTTAAACTTTATTACTCATATTTCTTGTTATAGATTGTTAATATTGTTTCTGTATTCCGTTTTGTTCGTTTATTGTGTTAAATTCAATGTTTTCTTTTTTCGGAAAAGGGGCGTTCTAGTGGATATTTTGGAATTATTTTTTTTTTCGAAATTCCGTGAGCTTGTGTATAGTCTATATACCAAATTTCATTGCATTTCGTTTACCCGTTTGCGCTGTAAGATACAGTTTATAGGGGAAGTTTAATTATAACCACCTTGTATATATAAATATATATTTATACCAGCGGGCATGACTGAGCTAAGATTGGCCAAAATCAGCCTTGTGTTCAATTCCATATTTCATTCTCACTGTAAAATTCTTGCTGTTTAGATAAAATTGGCATGCTCCTAAGCCATAGATACCCACTAACCGAAATTTTTCGAACGCACGACCTAACCAAGGTTCTTCTCGAACCCGAAAATGATAGAGTACAAAATGTAGTGAAAATCACTAAAGTCATTTTATAGATAAAATTAGCTGGACCCACGGTAACCCAAAAAGTACATACTAATCTAAATTTATCGAACATCTGTCCCAATTGTCTTCACTTGCTAGGAAACGGTGTAATAAGAAACTTTGTCAAAATCGTTTGAACCCTTTTTTAGATAAAATTAGCTAAACCTTAACCCATAGTGACACAAAATGACTATTTAATCGAATTTTCTTGAGCCTGCGACCTAGACCAATGGTCTTCTCGAACCCGAAAACGATAGAAAACAAAATTTAACCAAAATCATTAAACCTGTTTTCTACCTAAAATTAACTACACCCACAGTGACCCCAAAATGAACATTAATCGAATTTTCTCGAAAATGTCACCTAACCCAATGATCTTGTCTTTCCGGAAACGACATAATACAAAATTTTGTCAAAATCGTTTGATCCATTTTTAAGATACAATTAACTTGACCCACAGTGACTGAAAAATGACCCACTAATCGAATTTTCCCGAACATGTGACTTAGCTCAATGGTATTCTCGTGCTCAGAAACGATATAATACAAAATTTTGCCCTAATATTTTGAGCCGTTATTTTATATACACTTAGCTGGACCCACAGTGACCCAAAAATGACCCACTAATTGATTTTTCTCGAACATGTGACTTAGCCAGATGGTTATCACATGCCCTGAAACGGTATATTACAGAATTTTGTCAAAAAGTTTTGGACCTTTATTAAGATTCAATTAGCTTGAACCAGACCCATTGTGACCCAAAATGACCCAGTAATAAAATTTTCTTGAACATGCGACCAAGCCCAGTTGTATGCTCGCGCCCGAAAACGATGAAATACAAAGTTTCGTGAAAATCGTTAGAGCCGTTTTCTAGATAAAATTTGTTTGACCCACAGTGATCGAGAAATGACCCACAACTCGAATTTTCTGTAATATGTGACTTAGCCCATTGATCTTCTCGTAATCCAAAACAACAGAATATAAAATTTAATCAAGATCGTTAGAGCCGTTTTTAGATAAAATCGGCTTGACCCATAGGGACCCAACAATGACATGCTAATCGAAATTTCTCGAATATGAGACCTAGCCAATAGTTTTCTCGTGCCAAAAAACAATTGGATATAAAATTTAGTCAAAATCGATTGACCTTTTTTTAGATATAATTAGCTTGACCTTGACCCATTTGATCCAAAATGACTCACTAATCGATTTTTCTCGAACATGTGACTTAGTCCAATGGTCATCTCATGCCCAGAAACGGTGTATTACAAAAGTTTGACGAAATGTTTTGGGCATTTTTTTATTCAATTAGCTTTACTCTGACCAATTGTGACCCAAAATGACTCACTAATCGAATTTTCTTGGACTTGCGATTAATCCCAATTGTATTCTCGTGTCTGAAAACGATAGAATACAAAATTTCGTCAAAATCGTTAGAGGCGTTTTCTAGATAAACTATGCTTCACCCAGAGTGACCCCAAAATGACCTTCTAATCGAATTTTCTCTAATATGTGACTTATCCCATAGTCTTCTCGTAATCGAAAACGACAATATACAAAATTTAGTCAAAATCGTTAGCGCCGTTTTTTAGATAAAATTGGCTTGACCCATGGTCACCCAAAATGACCCACTAATCGAAATTCCTCGAACATGGGACCTAACCCAATAGTTTTCTCGTGCCGAAAAACGGTTGGATATAAAATTGAGTGAAAATCGATTGAGCCGTTTCTTAGATATGATTAGCTTGACCTTGACCCATTATGACCCAAAATGACCCACTAATCAAATTTTCTCAATCATGTGACCTTGCCCAATGGTATTCTCGTGCCCGAAAGTGGTAAAATACAAACTTTCGTCAAAATCGTTAGAGCCGTTTTCTAGATAAACTTTGTTTGACCCACAGTGACCCAAAAATGACACACTAATCGAATTTTCTCTAATATGTGAATTATCCCATTGGTCTTCTGGTAATCGAAAACGACAAAATACAAAATTTAGTCAGAATCGTTAGAGCCGTTTTTAGATATTATTAGCTTGACCCGAAGTGACCCAAAAATGACCCACTAATCAAAATTTCTCGAACATTTGACCTAGCCAATAGTTTTCTTGTGCTAAAAAACGGTTGGATAAAAAAAAAAAATTGTAAAAATCGATTGAGCCGTTTTTTACATATAATTAGCTTTGCCTTGACCCATTATGACCCAAAATTACCCACTAATCAAATTTTCTCCAACACGTGACCTAGCCCATTGGTTTGCTCGTGCCTGAAATTGGTAAAATACAAAATTTAGTCAAAATCGTTTGAGCCGTTTTTAAGATAAAATTTACATACACATACACAATTTTTGCTCGCATTATAGTATAAGATATACATATATGAGTGCATAAAATTGGTTGCAAGAAGCAGCGATAATAAAGTAAATATAGTGGAGGGAATATTTTCCTCAGTGTGTAAACATATGGCACTACATGTCTAACAGAGGTCGTGCGAGTAGGTGTTGTAAGTTCGCAGATGCATCTAAGAGATTGAAATGACCAGAGGCTTAGAAAAGTGATTTCACTGGCAGGTATGAACTGTGATTTGTTTCTTCAGGGCAAATAATGTTTTCGCACCTTCAATTCACAATTAAATCGTGGATGTGTAAAACCTAAATAGGGAAGCAAGAGGCCGTCTAAGTTTTTCAAATACAGAAATCAACACTGTACATGATGAAATGATTTAAACGGATCAACGGCTAACTGTGCAAGCAATCGCGTCAGAACTTGGACTGAGCTATTGCACCGTGCAGTGCATCGTTTTTGATGAATTGAGGCATTCAAAATTGGAAACAAGCTAGATCACCAACAGAAAAGAAGTTTAAAGTTTCACTGTTTTCCGGTAAAGGAATGGAACCATTGTCTATTTTTCATGAAGTGTTATTTTGAATCATTACGGACGATCATTACTGTGCCTTTGTGTCACTTTGGCTACATTACTTGAAGCCATTAGTTGCAAACACCCTGCCATACTAAGTAAAAAGGGCCATCCTCCTGAACTGCAATGCAAAGATCCTTACTGATCGCCAAACTCAAGAATTGATGCAAACGTTTAAGTGGGTTGTCTTTAGCCGTATCCTATATTGCTCAGATTCGGCAACCACTGGCTATTTCCTTTTATTCCGAAAGAGAAGGAACACTTATTTGGAACAAGGATAGCCATACAGTGATTTGAAAATAGCTTCAGAGATCTGGGGATGGGCATAAATTTCTACCAAACAGGGTTAAACGAGTTAGTTTAGATTTAAGATAAATGCCTAAATGGGTCTGGCGATTATATAGAAAAGTGATCGGAAAGAATGCCTCTTAATGCCCTTTCGCAATTCTTGTTTATTTTTAATAAATATTTTCCTATTATTGTTGTAACTTTTTTTTTGGATTATCCATGCATGTATATTTTACTTGCATATGTACTTAAAGATTTTGCATTATTATAGACCGAAGAACATTATATTTCGCCGCATGAATTTACCTAAAGTATATTTTTCTGTGTTTTAGGTTTTATAAGATAGTACTCCAGCCGTCTTTATTTCAAACGTCTCATATTGCTTAATGACTAACTTAAAATTCCACCTCGTGTAAACGCATATGCTTTCATGCCAAAATGCTAAGTCCTATATTTTCGATAAAAACTTGCGTATCATTTTTTGTATTCTTTAACACAATTGTTCTTTGAAAATGATATAGGTCATTCATAACACTACATGTGTTATCGGTGCGCTTCGCCTTTTTACTCATTACGTGCGTTCTTTCTAATTTTAAAACAAACAATATTGTTTGTTTAATTTCTTTTCTAAAAGTTTCAAATCATTTTCTGTGAATCTTTGAGTCACTGCATATCACCACTAACGATAATGAAAGTAATAAAATATCTACACAGCTTCTCCTTTCCAGATTCTTTGATAAATGTGTAAAAATTATATAATTATATAAGAATAAAACAGTTATTTTCATGAAAGTAAAAATATAGGGGAGACAAGGGAGGGTTGACCATACGGGAGGCTTGACCCACCCATCAGTTTTCATATTTAAAATAATTTCAGAGTTTTACCAAGAGGTGTCAACCAAAGCTATTGGAATGCTCAAACAACAGTCTTTGTTTCATAGAGCTAATCGAAATAGGTGTGGAAAAATCAAAAGAGGAGCGTTTTCAACCTAAAAAGTGCGTTTTTTAGAAATAATATGTAAGCTTTTTTCAGATAAAATATATCATACAAATTTAAGTATGTAGGTTAAAAGTAATGCAGAAATAACAAGCTTTCATTCCAGGTATAAAGATTGTACCGAAAGTTAGGCTTAACATAACAATATGCTATTATTTAGAAAAGTGGTATGTGGGGAGGTTTGACCCAGTCAATTTGAGCGTGGGTTGACCAGATGCTCAAGGCTCCCTTAATTAAGTGGTTTTGGCAATCTGTTTATTATACACTGTGCATAATGAAAAGGGTTATATATAAAAAAGAATATATATTTATCCTGTAAAGCTACTGTAAAATGGGGTGATGGAAAAGAAAGTGTTTGAAACTGCTTAAAGAAAGATGTAAAAAATTGCTGCGGTATCCACTGCAAGAAAATACTTAATGAAATATAAATGGGAAAGTTGATAGGAACCTTTCTACATCTAAATATTACTTATAGAAACAGTGGAAAAAAATATAAAGTATGAAAACAGCAGTCTTAACCATTTCAGGGACAGTGACATGTTTAAGAAACCACTTAATTTTAATTCCCAAACGCCAGAATGATACTAGAATTTTACTAAAATTATTTCCATTTAATATGTATGGGAAATATAGCATTTTTCTTATTTCCAAATAAATTTGTTCGCAAGTTCCGGTGCCAGTCATTTATTTCAACATTTTAGTACTGAAAGTACTTTGCTCCCGAAAGGCCTAAACGATGTTAATAATAAGTTAAGTGCCCAATGCGATTGCAAAAGAAAATAGCATTGATCGAAAAACTTCAGGAAGGCATGTAGACAAATTTCACAAGAATGAATAAAGTTAGATGAAGCCAAACTACGTGACAACTATGTTGTTAGGTCGAGTGTCACAAAAAGTAGGACAAGGAGACAAAAAAAAAGGCGGAACAGTGTTTCCTAAATCCAGACATATTCATACATGAAACCCTATGAAAACGGAACCTGTCTCTATCGGAATATTGTCTTAAATGTTAAAATTTCATTTTCCCTGCTGTACAATTATATATGCTCAGACAAAATCATGTTTAAAATAAATGTTTTCTCCTATGACTTGCGATTGCGTCAAAATAGGTTTTTTTAAGCGTCATGTTTTCAAAAATATTTTTTAATAATTAAAGCATGTAGCATAAAGTTATTCTGTTTTTTTTTTTTTAATTTAACTGATTTTATTCTCTTCTCAAATATTTCAATATAACACAAAGTGGGTCAAGCCTCCCATATAGTGGGTCAACCCTCCCGTATGTGGGGAGCCTTGACCCATTATTTTGTCATGAATAAAATCATTCATTTTTCCAATTTCTTATATATTACACTTATGTAGCAATTTTATTTTGATAACTGATTGTATAACGAATAAAATGATACATAAAACTTTATTCTACGTTCAATATTTAAAAAATAAAAAATCATTTTGTAAAAAGTGGGTCAATCCTCCCTAGTCTCCCCTACATGTAAAAAGTCTTTACAAAAATCATAAGGATTATGCACATTTTAATACACAGACCTACTAGTTTCATACACACAAACAGTCACATTCTCAATGTCCGTAACGATCAATAAACTATTTTCCCTAAAAACTTAAATGTGTAACTTGTTAAACAAACATCACGATATATTAGGTATGACATTTGAGGACGTGAGTTTCAAAACTCGCCTTATCCAAAATTTAAAAAATCGACTTTTCTCTACCAATCTATTCTATTGGTAAAACTGCACAGAAAAAAAAAAATATATATATATAATCTGTAAAAAAAAAAATATTTTTATCCTTTATTTTTGGGTTCTTAAAATATGGTTTCAAAACTCACCTTACCCACTGGGGAGTTGACAACAAAACTTGCTTTATCCCTGTGCATGCGTAAACTAACGGACGACTAGCTTATCAGCTACTATCACATTTTCCTTCATTTCTCTGCGACCTATTGCTATTTTCGTTTAAAGTTTTTTACCTGTTCTATTCATACAAACTAATTAAATACGTTTTAGACATATCTTATGTATAACGGACAGTGAATAAACTCTTGCATTTTGTGGGGGAAGGGGGAAGAAGAGAAAAAGAAATACGAACACATGGGCTAGTAAAAAATACATGCAAAAGAAGATTAAAATATAAGTTCAAAATGGAGAATCACTTTCTATATTTCTTACTGTCAGAAGGTGTTAAAAGATTTAATTTTTATTCTCAGGCATAAGCCTAAGGAAATTCCGTCTTCTCAAAGTGCACTCACCAGAAAGAGAACCTCGAGTATCCAACTCTCTCAATGAAAGATGTATGACGCTTCCACCAAGCTTTTTGTTTCAAGCAAAGACAAAATTGCATAAGATAACTTTATTTTGAAGTTTACATCTCAAACATCTTCTTCAAGAAACCATCCAGGTTTCTTTCCTTCCATGAAACATCCAGAAAAGTAAAATTTTCACCTTTAAAGATTTTTTTTAATAGCATCTCAGTGCGCTTCCAAAGGCATTACCATATGGTAACATATAAAGATTAAGAATCATGGACATCTCGATTTCGCGATTTCCCAAAATTTGATTTTTTGAATAAGGAGAGTTTTGAAACCCAGGTCCTCATTTATTATTCACAAAAGAAGATCACAGTAAAAAGTGATTTTAACATTATAATTATTAATAACTATTTTACATTTCACAGTAGAATTTATATAGAAATAAATGGGTCGTAGATAGGTTCCGATGTCAGGAGTATTTGCGTAATTTATATAATGTCCTCTGGAATGAAATATTTATAATATATTTGATTATATTCCACAATATATTGTTCAGATACTTGGAAGATTTCTTCACCATATGACAAATTATATATGTGTTACTTAATGACATCATTTCTCACATTAATTATCTTAGTTTTAAAATTCAGTTAACTTTTGATAGTTAACAGAATGGAAAATGCCTATATGTATATAATAATAGTCAAAACCCTCTTCTATAGAATGTATTGTTTCTAAAATAAAAATAGCCAATGAATACGCTATACCTAAATATAATCAAATTCCTTTTTCTACAAACTTTCTGCACTAGGCTATATTTCTTAAAGAGCGTTTGCAATCTATTCCTCTGATCAGTTAACTGCTGAACTAAATAAAATACTTTATATCGCAAGAAATAAGAAATAAAGGATATAAAGACATCATTATAACTGTTTTCGTCTCGTGTTAATTTCATACGAAGATTTATCTTGTTATGATATTAACTTTTATAATAAATATGAAAATATATTTTTCTGTTTATTTCAGAAGGTAATACCAAACGGTAATAAAATAAATGCTTTAATTTCATTTAAAAAATAATGATTTAATCAAGTATGTTGTAAATATAATAATATGGCATATCTATGCCCTATTATCTTTATAATCGTAAAAATCGTAAAAATCGTATATCGTAAAAATATCTTTCAAGTTAAAACATGTCATAATTACATGAGCTTAGATGAACTTAATAAAGGAAGAAATATCACAAAATAAAATAACCAAAGCAGTAACGTTTTTCCTATTTTATTATTTTCACATTTTAATGCCATATATTGTTTATGTATTTGTAACTAGTATAAAGTACGATAAAACGTGAGAAATAATATTCATTGTTCAAAATTAATGCTGTGATTACATTAAGTGAAATTAGCGATTCGCCTTATAAATATTTACTGAAGTACTTAGATTAACATGTTTCAGCGATAAATTCTACTATGTGTCCAGAAAATGTTTAATGAACAAAGGTTTGAGGTAGGTAATTTTGCATAATGCATTTCTATGATAAAAAAAATGGCGTGTTCTTCCGCTATTTTCAAGTTGTACATTATTTGCATGACGCATATAGTTTTAGTGTATGCATAACACTTTTCTCGCCATTACATAAAATTATTTTAATTTATTATTAAATAAATATATTTTTTAAATTATTTAAAAAGACTGATTGTTGAGGCTTATTTTAAAAAATGTTCACAAATTACCCATTTGAAACATAAAAGACATTTTATAAATATTGGTTAATAAAAAAATTTTAAATCTAAAATACGGATTTCTATTCGCCCTTAATCCGTTTCGCATGTTTCAAATAAGGAATAAAATAATAATCGTTGCATTTGCGTTTTTATAAGTACCATATAAATAATATTATAAAATGCATCACCTGTTCGGTGCTTAAAATAGCATTTTTCAGTCAAAAATATTATTTTTAATAAAATTTCCCGATATAAAAATATCTTTCAAGTTAAAAAATGTCATAATTACATGAGCTTAGATAGACTTAATAAAGAAAAAAATATCCATTTAAAATTAAAATTGGAAATTTATTTATGTAAAATTTTGAAAGTTTATTATTTCCCTATTTTTTTTTAATGTATTCATTGATAAATGCAAGAACTAAATTTGAAATAATTTTTTAATGTAATTTCGGAATTTTTTTTTTTTTTTGTAATCTCTAAGTTAGCCCATTAACCACTGATATTGCGTTCAAGCAACGGTCAAAATAAATTCGTATAAAAAATTGCTATCAGATGAATTTCATATTAACAGTAATTTTTAAGTAGGAAATAATATAGTTAATAATTCAATAGAAAAATATTTTCTTTCACCGGTTTTTTTTATATTTTATATGGAGTTCCAATCATAAAATTTTTTTAAATGAAAAGTTTCCCATTGTCGTTTTCGCTGAAAAAATATAGTTAGAAAATCCTAAGCTTTAGAGGTGATCTATTTTTAGACAAGGACAAAATACATAAAAACTTCCGACGCATAATTTGCTTTTATTTTAGTGGGTGAGGAAGAGAAAACAGGTGTTGCGTTTGCGCATCACCAGCGATAAAGGGATAGTTCCCTTATTAACTCGTGTAGTTCAATTCCTTGGAATGTTTTCTCATTATAGACTCATAGATGTACCTAATCCTTTAGAGGAAGCTCTTGAAAGATTTGTTGATGAAAATTCAGATAAATATGATTGGACCAAGACTGATATTATTGTTATTTCATCGGAAAAAGCAGAAATTATCGATGAAGAAGGAAATGATAATATATTCGGAAAAAAAGAACAATGATAGAATACCATGTTATATTGCTTGCAAAATTGATAGATGAGTAAAAGAAGAAGTTTGGGCCATCTAAATGTAGTACTAGTGGAGACTTGCAATTAATAAAGAAGGAAGCATTGAATTTGACTCGGCCAAAAAAAGAAGAAAAAATAAAATATTGACAAATGCTGCAAGATATCAAGATCATGTTCGAAAATGAAAAGTCTTACTTCGATTTCAGACGTGGAGTTGCATTTCAAAATGTGTTTGAAAAAACAAATGCCTTTTGAAAGTAAAGTGTCAGATAGATACAAATCAGCAATAATAAGGCCTAGTTAGTTCAGCATTCAAAAGCCATTACAGACAGAACGCGTATATTTAATCCTGAAATCCGATGACGGCAGAAGACCGCAGCAAATGTAATGTAAACAATTGCAAACAATGCCAAAACTAGAATGCTTATCGATGCAATAAATTTGTGATGTTGCTTTGTAATTTAAGCGTAGTGAAAATTTTGATGCTTGAAACTGTTTTCTGGATATAATCAGTAAATTGTAAATGAAAATTAAATAAAAATGTAATAATAAATCAATTAACATTAAAGTGATTGTTTGCTTTCTAAATTGTAACAACGCTAAAAAAAAATCTTTCAGCATCCAAATCTAAGAAAACCCAGCAGTTGTTCAGTTGAACTCACTTAGCCACAATACTCTTATTCCGCTGACGTTGCGTCAACACAACACTCGATTTTTCGTAACCTAAGTCAAGTTATTTTATTTTCACTATAAATTGATGTTATAATATATGTCCAAATGAATGACCAATATCATCTGTATAAACAAATTAACCCTTTATAGTTTTGGCTGTTAATAGTTTAATAAGGATTGCTTTCCATATTTTTAAATGTTTTTATACTTCGTGAATTTTTAGTCGTAATATTGTTTTCCTGCTGTATTAGGTACATCATGATATGATTACGGAAATAATAACAGAGCATAATGCTAATTTCAGCAATGGTTTCTTACAAGGTAAGCTACTACAAAATATTTATCTTTAGATGGCATCTTTTGATACAGATCTGGTCCAAACGCACATTTGAGTTAGAGCATAACAATATACGATATCATTATGTACAAAAATTTTATACACAAAGTATACAGGGCATCCCAAATTTATCTCTGCAACCTTAATCCTCCGTAAAACTTAAGGGGTCTGGTACCTTTTAAACGCGTCGAAAATTAACGAAAATCTTCAAAGTTTGAATTAGTCTATCTTCAAAGCCTTTTTATGTATAAACATGAAATTTTGGATATTGATTAAACGGATTGTGCTTTGTAATATGCTACCATTAGAAATTTATTAACCCTTTACAGAATTTGTGTATTGTTGGAATCAAAATAGCTCTTTTTTTACCCCATAAGTCATTGCGCGCATGATATCTTGAGAAAGTATGAATGGATTGGCATGAAATTCGGTAAAGATACTAAAACTATATGTGTGTTTAAAATGACCTATTCTTAGGCTAAATTTATTTCATTAACTATATAAAAAAAATATTTTCGTAAAAAAAAAATAAAAATTTTGTATTTTTAATGATTAAAAATAATCATAACTAAAAATATTACCATTGAAAATACTTAAAAGTAGATCATTTTAAACACACATATTTGTTTAGTATATTTACCAAATTTCATGACAATCCATACATACTTTCTCAAGATATGCTGGCAATGACTTATGGGGTAAAAAAAGAGCTATTTGGTTTCAACAATACATAAATTCTGTAAAGGGTTAATACATGTCTGTTGGTTGTATATTACAAAGCACAATTTATTGAATCAATATCCAAAATTTCATGTTTATACATAAAAAGGTTTTGAAGATAGACGAATTCAAACTTTGAAGATTTTTGTTAATTTTCGACGCGTTTAAAAGGTACAAGACCCCTTAAACGTAATTATATAACAAACATATGCTTTAGTGCATAATGGACAGAAAGGTGTAAAGTTATATGTGATGCTATAAGAGTTCCACATGCGTACGTTTGATTGCCTTCAATATTCCCGCCGGTCTCCATAAACGTCTAGTGCCATGCGCGTATTGAGGGCATGGATTGTCAGTAACGTCCGTATTTCGTTCAGAAGTTCCTTTGAACTTGTGTACCTCACTTCATCTCCATGAACCAGGCCACGCACTGCAGTTTCCTGTGGTGTAGCTACCAACAGTTACGGATATTACTGGGTCGTACCTGGAATCAAACAAGAAAGAAAAATCATGCGTTAAACATATATTATGAAACTCTTTCCAACCCTTCCTGAAATCTTTAACAAAACTTCGTTATTAGGGAAATAAGGTAAATAAGATAACTCAGAAAATATTTTAGAAAACAGATAAAACCCTTAAAAATCGGATTTCAGCAGTTACCTTCCATAGCCAAATATGTATTCCAATTCTTTTGAACAGCCCTGTATTCGATCCATAGGGTGATATATGTACTACATAATGGGGAAATTTTGTTTAGCAGGGAAACACATAAGAGGTTGATATTTATCTTTCAGCAATCTATACTTATAACAATTTAAATAATTTGTTCAGCCCTGTTGTTTACATAGTATTTTTATTACAAGCCACTATTTAGCAAAAATTTAATTCAAACTAAAACACTCTTAAAACTACTGAAATCACATTTTCAGAAATTATCATCCGTAGACGGCTTGTATCCAATTCTTTTGGCCCTGTATATCATTTTATCTATATTCGAAAAACATATCTTAGTAAACTAAATGCCGTTCAACGTAAAAATGCATAACACATTTCAAAACCACTTTTAAACATTTTACGCTCATACTCAGTAACCTTTCTGAGTTCATTTGTGTAGCCCTGCATATACAACTATAGTATCTATACACACCGTATAGTATGCATATATATAGTGAAACTTAAAATCATATATCCTAATTACAAATGAATTTCTTGCCATCACCGCTATTATACAGTACTAGGATATAAAATACTATCTGAAATATTTTGCGTGGTCCTGTAAATGCTACGCACTTCATATTATACATGAAATAACTTATAGTAAGCCTCACCGATGTATAACAATTTCATTTTATATGAAATAGTTTCACATTATAAAAATAATCCACAAACAACTTCCTCCTATACCATTATGTGACAGAAAAGTTTTGTGTTACCCTGTAAATGAATAATAACAGTTCTTTGCATCGCATATTCTACAGAATGCATATTTCAGTGCATTTTGTAAATGCATATCAACTTTATTATGTTTGAAAGGTTGTAACGCCATTAAAATTCATATGGAACGACTTTTCCCATTGGCCGTAATGTAACGGAAAACTTTCGACGGCCCCTGTAAATAAACTAAACATGCTACAAACTTCATTTCAAATAGGGTCCGTGGTAGGGTAAACGTAAATAACATCCAAAAATTTCAGTGCAATCCAAGTATATTTACGAGAGTTCGATTGCGTACAGACGGAGAGACAAACCGAAGACATAAACACTTTTCAAATTTGTTGGAAATTAATAAACATTATTTTTAGTACAAATAAGACTTTATGAGTTGCTGTTATACACGCTCAAAACAGGACATCGCTAATTGATTTCATTCAAGTTTTATGGAGGATCATAGTTATAAAGTTAAATATACGACACCTTGTATATTCGTAAATGTAAGCAATTAAAACTCATTTAGATATTAAGTTCCATTAGTAATATCATTATGAAGTCAAAAGTAATTATAGTTATTTTTCAAAAGTTTATAAAAGTCAGAAAGTACACTGCTGGCCATCGAAAATGCAACACCAAAGAGAGAAGAGATATCAAAGCAAAATTTATTTTAGAGATTACACATAGTGTCAGTGTTAATTGATTCCAAAGTTAAACTTCTTTGAAATGAGGTAGACGGGAAAAACAGTAAGAGCTGTTACCATCCACATCTGTCAATAACCTCTGCTAAGGTCTGCGGCATGGAGTAAATAGACTTTGTATGTTTGGTGGGAATGGCATCCCACGCTGCCTCAACTCGTAGCTAAAGATCAATGGTCTACTCGCGGATGCGGCATTGCGTGCTAGGCGTTCTGAAAGAATTCACCAAGCATACTATGGGTGATAGATCTCGAGAATAGGCAGGCCTGTTTAACAATGGAATATGGTGAACAAAGAAGATAGCTCGAATATTGCGTGCTACATGTTTTCGCGCATTGTCCTATTGAAACGTGGCCACAGGCAATCCCTGAATGTAAGGGAGTAGAATAGGACGCAAAACTTCACAGATATAGCACTGGCTGGTACGTGTACCGTTAATGCGTAATTGTGGGTTGCGGGAGTCGAATACAATACCATCCCGACCATAACACCGGGTTCAGGACCAGTATGACGATGCATAATACAACACTTGAGCAGCCTCTCACTACAGTGTCTCCAAACTGTAATTCGACCATCGTGATACAACCATCGTGATTCGATCATCGTGATTCGATCATCGTGAAAACGCAACGTTTTGCCATTCGGATGTCCATCCGTTTAGTGCAACATGTTAACACAAACGCCTGCAGTATAATGTCAAAGGTATGCGAAGCAATGGACGGCTATCGGACATTCCACTGTACTGCAAACGACGCCGAACTATTTGTGCGATTACCGATTGTTGTGTTTGAAACTGCATTCGTTGTGTTTTGTTGCGGGTGTCACAGTGCGCTTCATCGGAGTCATGCGCACTACCCGTGGGGTGGTGTGACGAGGCGGTTGCAATTGCTCTTGTCGGTCTGTCGTTCCTTCCTGCATCTACCGATTCCATATTCTCATGACTGTTGCTTGACTACGTCCGATAAGATGACCAATTTCTCGGAAGGATAGATCCGTAATATATGTATGCAACGATTCTACTGCGGTTGAAATCAGAAACGTGCTCGACTGGTGCTCGTGTTTTTCTACAAGGCATACTGAATCTATAAACACGAAAAATTGCAATAGAAAACAATTCAAGTTCTTCAAAATGGCAATCTTTCTTACCTTTATATACAGATTGTAAGGGACTCCGCAGTCGACCATGATGTGCGCATATCGTACCGAGGTTTATGCATGCATGGTGTAAATTTCATGCTGTTTAGTTGATCCCTTCATTGTGTTGCATTTCTGGATGACCAGCAGTGTATTTAAGGAATTTTGTATAAATAATGGTTGTTAAAGCACATATGGAGCACTCTCACAACCTTTTGACTTTTATGAACCTCAATAATAATTTTTATTTTAGTACATATTCTTGTGTTTTTTTTTCTATTTATTTTATATACTGGGGAACATCCCATTGCATGATTTCATAACAATATTAACGAGCTAAATAAGTCTTGGACGATGTTGTGTGTCTAAATACCAGGAAAACCCCTATACCGTCCCGTGCCCCTGTTGCTCATTTTTTAATTTGGCGCTGTCTGTATAAAATTGTTTTAATAAAAGTAATTCGGTGTATATTTTTTCCGAAACTAGGACAATTGGTTTATATAAATATGTAGTAAAAAATTAACCCTGCATACATTTTTATGGTTGATATTATTTTTTGAATTCTGTTCTAGGGTTTTAGATTCTTTACCATCCCTTTTGCTAAAATTATACAGAAAATCACTTCAGATGCAGCCACATTTTTTTTTCAATTTTTTTTTCTCATGAAGATGTATAGAAAAAGAATGGCTAAAATTCTTTGAAAAGAAATTTACTGCAGATTTTAAATCAGCATTTAAATATTAACTTCAAGCATCGTTGTTTTATTGGTAAGTTTACTCGTCCCGGAGGTTTATTCCTGCACTTTTCGAGGTAAATTAATTTTTTTTTTATTTAATCGAATGTAAATAACTGTTTGTAATAATCAATGGACATTGTGGTTATCACTTAGTCTTAAAATGATTTGCCTATAAAAGAGGTAATTTTCCTTAACGCCCCATCCTTACCATCCTTTTTTTCCATTACCGTCCTTTTTTGCTATACCATGCCCCTTTTTTTTTCCTTCCGTCCCTTTTTTAACACCCCTGACAATGTTATACCAAAATTTTATACTAAAAAAACTACGTTGCTATTATTTCTTTTTTGAATGTCCTGTTGGTACTATGCAAATTAATTATAAATAAAATTTTTGAAGAAAATAAAAAGTTATAGTTGTAAAATGGTAAGGAAAATTAAACTCGCAAGTTTACCTTAAATTTCAGTTAAATAAAAAACTTTTCGCTGCCGACCATTTTTCCTTCATTTTGAATCATTAAAGTATTTCTATATCAGATTAAAATGTTAATTTAGCCAGTTTAATTTCACAAGATATTTATTCCCGCAACTCAAAAGATTGTGAGAATGCCCCATATATTTCTCTTAATTGCATCCAGTGAAAACAATACAAAATATAATCAATAAGGTATTTTAAAAAATACTTTAAACAGGTAGTAAACTCATTTTAAAATTATTAAGAAAATAGGAAAATTATATAGAAAAAATGGGATTTATTCTAAAATGTTTTATATCCAAAAATACAATTTTAATCTTTATACCGAACAATAAATAACTTTAATTGGCGCATGCGGTCCTAAGAATAATTTCGGCAACACATGACTCTATACCCTGTTCATTCATGTTCACAACGTTCCGCAAGATTTTTTATTAGCGCATAAGGGTGATTTTCCACCCCAAAGTATATGTTGCTTTTTATTGTTCGAAATTCATTTATCGTCTGCCAAGGTCAGTGCGAGCATTTTTGTCTAAGTTTAATTTCAATAAATAGGCAACTTTTTTTTATTATTGACATGTAATTTATTGTATTCTGAAAGAGTTGTGAAACCAAGAGGGTTTAAAATTAAAAGCGTGATAGAGTTCACTTTTTGTTTATTTAATGTGTTTTTTGAGTTATTCACGAGTTCGTGATTATTCAATTTCAACCAGCGCTCTACAATAATTTTTGGTTACATCTTTCGGAGCTTTGATATACATATATTTTTTGTGGAATTGAGTGATAGAACGAACTATAATAGGTGTTTCGTTTTCAAGCGTAATCATGTCATCGTTCCAATGTTGTGAAGCAATACATAAATAGAAAAGCGGCGTCCTTTAATCATCTATACTATTTGGTAAGTCTTTTTCTTAATAATTTTACTCATTATGACGGAATTTAAAGATATTTTAGTTAGAAAAAGAGTATTAAAAGCGACTGTTACTAAACTAGAAAAGAACATTATTAGTTCAATAGATGATGCTGATCCGAGTCAGCTTGCTTTATTTGAAAATAAAATCGAATAATTAAATGAGGAATTACAAGAAATTTTTAATGCAATTTTTTCTGAATATAAAGAAGAAGACATAGATAATTCTGTTGATGAGCAACAAACCGTAAATTATAAACTTGATAATCTTTGGCAAAAAATCAAAATTTAATTTAAACGAATCGAAACCAAATACTAGTCTTTAAAAATCCCAAATACCAGAAGTAAAGTTCCCAAAACTGACACTTCCTATGTTCAGTGATAATTTAGAAGAATGGTTATCATTTCATTATTTATTTAAAGCTTGAGGGGATAGCAATGAGAATTTATCAGGCAGTCAAAAATTGCTGTATTATAAATCGACTGCGCTTAAATTTATTCAGAGTCTTCCAATATCTGATTCAAACTATAAGACAGCTTTAGAATTATTGAAAGAGCGATATTCAAATAAACGTGAGATAATTAATACATTAATTATTAGGTTGAGCAAAAAGTTTTGGGAAATTTGAAATCTAATAGTTACCAGAAATTTTATCGTATATAGGAGTACTAGTGGTATATCTATAGGAGTTGAGGAATTTCGTCTCCAAATTACCTATTGAACACTACGATTTGCATGTTTTGATCCGACATTATTGGAGGAAAAGACTAACGATGCTGAAGGCCGTCGATGAGATTAATGAGGGTGAAGGTGCTGGTACGGCGACAAAATCTACTGTGGGCAGGTGGTTTAAGCGATTAGAAGAAGGAAATTTTAATCTCAATGACATGCCTTGTTTGTCATGTCACTTTGAAGAATAGTCCTTATTGCTTTATTTGTTAATTTGCGCATAAAAACGCAACTTTCAGAAATTTCCCAGAACTTTTTGCTCAGCCTAGTATGAATTTAATTGGAATGCCTTGTATTTCGGATAATGCACATTCTATTTTGAGTGTGTAGTTGTTATAAATGAATGTGTACATTTGTTAAGAGTACCTAAACAAGATGTTAGTGGAATTTCGGAAGTAATGATAGTTTATGTAATTACAGATAAATTAGATAAAAATACGAGACATTGGGTGGAAAGAACATTAAAAGGTGGGAAATCTTGATAATTTATTATCTTTCTTGAAAGATCACGATAGAACCCTTCAAATCAGCAAATCCCCAGTAAAGTAAATAAAGAAAGGTAAATTAACGACATTGTTGTCTGCTAGTAATAGTTGTTGCGTATGCAAGGAATCACATCCGTTGTATAAATGTCCTAAGTTCTTGCAGTTAAGTGTAAATAAAAGAATAGAATTGATTAGAAGAAAAAACTTATGTTACATTTATCTTTTAGATGAACACCATTCAAAAATCTGTAACAGTTTAAGTAAATGTAAAGTGTGCCATAAGCCTCACCATACAATTACTTCTTCCGAGAGACCCGAGATCTTATTCAGATAGTGTAAATGAAACGCCGATTGACCCTCTATCCCCGAACGCATCAATATCTCTGCCGAGACCAGCGGAGTCAATAATTCAAACTTCTTGTACTAGCATCTTTGAATTTCTAAACAACTCTGTGTCGAGATAACATTCACTGCAAAATAAGAAACTCTACTTTGTTCAGCAATGAGTAAGGTTCGTGACTCACTGAATAATTTTGTAAACTGTCTCGCTTGGCTGGATAGTTTCAGTGAGGCCTCTTTCATAAGTGAAAACTGTATGCGCAATTAAGTTTACCAAGGCAATCTACTAAAGTACAGGTTACATGTTTAGGTCCTTATAATGCTGAATCTAATGAAGAGATAAATTTAAATTTTACTCCCCATTTTAATTCTGAAGCGAGACTTGCCACTAGAGCCCTTGTGATAAAAAGAATCACATCAAATGTGCCGTATTATGACTATTACTTCAAATAATGTGAATAATTTTTATGATTTAGTTCTAGCAGACCCATTCTTTGAATCAAGACCAGTAGATATCTTATAAGGAGTTAATGTTTTATTTATATTGCTTAAAGGGGAAGTGATGAAAAGAGAGGTAACTCTTCCCTTTGCTATATGTTCTAAACTTGGTTGGATAATTACGGGAACTACCTCATTTGATACAGGTTAACGTATATTTTGTGTTAATAATATTAAATTACAACTAGATGATTTAGTTCAAAGGTTTTGGTCTTTATATTCAATTCCAGAGCTAGTTCGAATTTCTAAGGAAGAACATGAACGTGAAGACCATTTTAAGTGTAATTATTTTCGAAATAGTTTTGGATGACTTGTTGTGAAACTTCCATTAAAAGATTCTCCGTACAATTAGGTGATACTAAGGAATTGGCCATGCAGCGATTTCGTTCTTTGGAACACAGGCTTTCAAAAGTCTGTTTACGAAAACTATCGAGAGTTTATGAAGGAATATTTGGACTTGGGTCATATTGAATGTATATCGAAATCGGAAAGGGTCCCTGCATTTATTTTATAGTTACCTCATTATGCGGTAATTCGTGAAGATATATGACGACAAAATTAAGAGTTGATTTTGTGCCTCTGTTAAATCTACCTCAGGTGTGTCTTTGAATGATATTCTAATGTTATGACCTCGTACATAACGGGGACTTTTTTTATTATTTTAAGATTTAGAACTTTGCCTATTGTTGTACTCGCAGACATAGAGAAAATGTTTCGACAAATCTTAATTTATCCAGAATATAGATATTTTTTAAGGATTTTTTGGAGAGAGAATTCCCATGATCCTTTTGAGGAATATCGTTTAACATCATCAGCTTGACTCAGAGGAGAAAAATGATTTTCCTTTGGCATCTGCAGCCGTGTTGAAAGATTTTTATGTAGATGATTTTCTCTCTGGCAGGCCAGAATGAGTAAAAAGTTGTAGAACAAATTAGTCAATTAATATTTTTAATGGTGGCTTCGAGGTGGCTTTAATTTACAAATATGGATTTCAAATGTACCTGGAGTACTGTGGAATATTTCTGAAGAATGTAAGAAAAGTACTGAGTCATTGCTCTTGACTAATGATGGTGGGATAAAAGTTTTAGGAATTCAATGGAATTTAAAGGTTGATTTCTTGTGTTTCACTGCTTTAAATCATGAGAAATAGGACAGATATTCTAAAAGAGATATTTTGTCAGAAGTTGCAGAGGTGTTTGATCCGCTAGGCTTGCTTTCTCCTGTGTCCTTTTTGTGAAGGTACTCTGCAAGATTTATAGAAGTTTTCACTTACCTGGGACGAGCGAATTAGTGAAGAACATAGTAAACGTTAAACATCTTTTCGGAATGATTTAAAATTAATTTCTAAATTGAAAATTCCTCTATTTGTATTAGCTGCAGTTAAGATAAAACTTCAAATTCACGCCTTTTGTGATGCGTCGGTAAAAGCATATTGTGCAGCAATATATATGCGTTCAGTTTCTCAGAATGAGAAAATCACCGTAAATATTTTGACATCTAAAACTAAGGTCGCACCCATTAAGACTCAATCAATCCCAAGACTTTTACTTTGTTCAGTTCTTCTTTTGACAAATTTGCTACAGGTTGTTTTGGATCACTTAAGTCTCAAAGAGAGTGAAGTATTTGCGTAGACCGATTCTAAAGTTGCGTTGGCATGGCTTTCTTCAGAGCCTCATAGATAGCAAACATTTGTAGCAAACCGTGTTGCTAAAATCCAAGAAACACTTCCTAATATTTCGTGGAATCATGTTCGCGGGCTTGAAAATCCAGCTGATTGCGCAACAAGAGGTATGCAACCATCGGAATTAGTTAATTGTGAGCTATGGTTTCATGGTCCTAAATGGTTAAGAGAGCCATGGGATAAATCGTCTAATGAATCATTTGAAGGCAAGGATGTAAAGGAAATTATACTAAAGGAAGAAAGAAGGAATTGTGTTGTAAATATTTCTATACTTAATGATGATCATCTGATTTTCAAATATTCTTCTTGGAATAGACTAGTACGAATCGTCGCTTGGTGCTTACGATTTGCAAAAATGAAGGAAAGATGTTATCAAATCGAGTAAATGGTTTGCTCTTAGTCTTAGAGCTGTCCAATTCCACAACGAAAATTCTTAAAATAGCACAACACCAGTGATTCTGTGGCGAAATATTTAAGTCCTCACAAATCTTTTAAATCTTCAAGTAAACTTTTGTCTTTAAACCCATTCCTGGATCATAATTGTATTTTGCAAGATTGAGACAAGCTAATGTCTCAGAAGATCAGAAACACCTAATACTATTGCCTAAGACACATCATATAACTGCATCAATTATCAAACATTATCACATAACTTACTTGCATGCTGGTCCACAGCTTCTTTTAGCTGTTCTTCGAACTAATTTCTGTATTTTAAGTGGTCGAGATGCAGTAAGGAATACAATGAGGAGTTGCTTAAAATGTTTTCATGCTTCACCATCTGTTGGCACACAAATAATGGGGGTTCTTCCAGCCATGCTTTTTACGCCAAGTCGTCCATTCTGAACGACAGGAGTTGATTATGCCGGCCCATTTATGTGTAAGGAAAGAAATCATAGAAATAGCAAGTCGTTTAAGAGTTATATTGCTATTTTTATTTGTTTTCAACTCGTGCTATTCATCTTTAATTGGTTTCGGATTTGACAGCTTCCACATTTTTCGCTGCTCTGAAAATATTTGTTGTCCGTAGAGGTAAACCAGCTGAGTTGGGCAGTGATTGCGCAGGAAATTTTAAGGGTGCAAGTAGAGAATTGCATGAGTTGTGCAATTCCGTATCCTCCATTATTAAGGATCAAACATTACAGAATTATGTGGCTAATGAAGGTATCATCTGGAACTTTAATCTCCATTCTGCTGCACATTTTGGTGGACTGTGGGAGACTAACATAAAATATGTGAAGTATCATCTACGTAGAACAATGGGAAATTCACTATTTACAATTGATGAATTCTCTACAATATTGTCACAAATTGAAGCCTATTTGAACTCAAGAGATCATTGTTTGACTGGTTCTGCCTTGACAGCTATTCCAGAGCTTGATGTTTCTGAAATTCCCCCTAATAGATTTCGCCGTTAGCAATTAACCCAGAGAGGAGTGGAGTGGAGTGGTGAGTATTTGTCTCAAATCCAGCAGTGTTCCAAATGGCTGCGTTCGACAGCAAATTTAAATTTTGGTGACTTAGTGCTAATTAAAAATGAACTTCTTCCCTCTCTTCAGTGGAAGTTACGAAGAATTATTCAAACATTTCCCGGCCATGTCGGCCGTGTGAGAGTCGCCATAGTAAAAACTGCTGCCGAAAATTTTAATCCAGGCGTTGATAAACTATGTCCTCTGACCTTTCAGTAACAGTAAGACATATATAACTCTTTTATATGTACCCTTTGAAGATTTCAAGGCGAGGGGTGTAAGTTCGAAATTTATTTATCGCCTGCCAAGGCTCAGTGCGAGCATTTTTGTGTAAGCTTAATTTCTAAAAAGTGGCAACTTTTTTTTTTGACATGTAATTTATTCTATTCTGAGAGAGTTGTGAAAACAAGAGGGTTTTTAATTAAAAGCATGATACAGTTCACTTTTTGTTTATTTAATGTGTTTTTGAGTTATTGACAAGTTCGTGTTTATTTAATTTTAACCATCGGACCGTCACTTATAACATTTAAACATTTATCCGTCATTTTTGTCGCTCATTCTAAAATATGCCTGAATTAAAGCCTTAATATTATTTATATGACAACACCAACTACTATATCTTACACTGTGTCAAAAATAAAATAAATCAATATCATCTTTATGTTAAACAATTCAATACTTTTCCAATAGATGTGATGTAAAGTAGTATTTGAATAGAAATTAATGCTATTCAAATGTTTAATGTATTTTGGTAATTGCTAATTGGATTCATCCAAGCTAAAGCTATTTTGCGTGTAATTTATATATGAAATATAGATTTAGAAAACAGCTTTGTTTACATCAAATGATTCAAGTTCATATTTTAATGTATGCATTATAAGCATATTTCAATACAAAAAACTTATACATGTCTATTTGCAATATATGTATTAAGTTTAAAATATCTCCATGAAATTAAACTATTACATGACATACTGACTAAATGTGAACTAAAAACAACTTGTAAAATAACTTAAAAAAAGGACTTCGAAACATGCATACATTCTTTCAATCTTTATTGCAATTGTTTTGCAAGGATTAAAAATAGTATAATTCCAAAAAGTTTCCTCAGTTAACTTCCTATTATGTATCCAAAATTATAATTTTCTGAAGAATCCAAACATGATTTAAAAATTTGGAGTACGTAATGAAAATTTCAATTTTCGTATGATTGCAAAAGCTAAGCTTATTTTTTCATATGAATACAGCGATGACAGCGATGACCACCTCGGGAACTAAGTTTTCGCTTTAGAGTGTTAGTGCAATCCCGAGGGGTAGACCACATCCTCTCCTCCCGACTCTCAACCAGAGTCTGAGAGGGAGTAAACTTAGATTCCGAACTGAATGTCTATTTGCGTTTGATATGCAGCGATTTGTAAATGTATTTGGTGTATCTTTATTATGCGACGGACTGTATATTAACAATCGCATACAAAAGAGCAGCCTGAATCTTTTTTCTCACATGTTCGTTACTTGCTTTCTTTATGATTTTAATTGCGGTTTTTCTCAAGATTAGAAGTGTTTTCCCACCCTTTTTTGTTGAGTAAGTATAATATTATGAGTCAAATGAAGCTATCATAATACACGCTTAAACATTTTGAAGAGAAAACTCTATTTTTGATACGTTTATGTGGCGAAATGTAACTTAAAAATAAATTTATATGTATCAAGACGAATACTTTTTTCTAAATCGCAAGCATGTAAACTGGGCTTCAACAGTGAAGGCACCGAAAAGTATTCTGAGTATTTTTTAAGAAAATAATTAAAAAATATATAAATTGTATTGGGAATACAAAGAACCTTAGAATCCGAATTGAATGTCTATTTGTGTTTAATATGCAGTGATTTGTAAATGTATTTGGTGTATCGTTATTATACGACGGACTGTATATTAATATGCGCATGCAAAAGAACAGCATGTAACTTTTACTCACATGTTCGTTACTTACATTCTTTATGAATTTAATTTCGGATTTTCTCAAGATTAAAAGTGTTTCCCAACCATTGTTTTGTTGAGTAAGTATAATAATATGAGTCAAATTAATCTATCATAATAGACGTTCAAACATTTTTAAGAGAAAACTCTATTTTTGAAATGTTTATGTGTCGAAATGTAATTTAAAAGGAAATTTATAAGTATCAAGACACATATTTTTTTTTTTTTTCTAAATCTAAAGCATATAAACTGAGCTTCAACAGTGAAGGTACCTAAAAGTATTATGTGTAACTTTTAAGGAAATAATTAAGAAAATGTAAATTGTATTAGGACAGAGCCCCATAGTATTATAATATTGAAATATAAATATATAAACGAAAGTAAATTTTTTTAATGTACACACTAGATAAGAAATGATTGCATCATACCCTAGAGGCATACAATTTATGCAGTGAGGTCACCCTAGACACTTACATTGTTTTGAAATGATAAGTTTTGTTATCAGTCATGGTGTTTTTTACAAAATATGGAAGGATGTCTCATTCACCTCAAAGCGAACATGAATTTGAAACCTTGATATTGTACTTATTTGTTCATTTATACGGGCAATACCCACGACCGTAGAAAAAACATATATATATATTGCGGAGATTATAATAAGGAGCTCGAAGCCGTTGCGCACCCAAGACAGTTGCATTGTTTTCACAGATAAGCTTTGTTATCAATCATGGTGTTGATTATACATTATGGCAAGACATCTCTTTCACCTAAAAGCGACATATGCAGATGAAATCTTCATATTGTACTTCCTTGTTCATATATATGTGCAATACCTACGACCGTAGTCAAAACGTACATATATCGCCGAGATTATATCTACGCTTGGTCGAAGCCGCTGCGGTCGTACTCGCTGAACGCCGCATTCCACGAATTCTGCGGCGGAGCTCTATTTCGCAATGGAACATAATGTATATTAAATGTCTGAAATGGAGCAAACTGTGATGACGCTTTTATTTATTTATTTATTTATTTTTGCCGACATTTTCCCAATTAGATGTTTGAAAGTTTAATATGCCTAGTATGTACGAGTATTTTCTTCCCGTACGATCAGTTAGTTTCATTTAAAATACCGAAATATTGTAACTAATTTATTTTTTCGAATTATATACAAACATTGTTTTATTTTTTGATAATACAATTTGTGTTATAAGCATGTTTTTTTTAACGTTGTAAGTTCCTGAAATGCGTAGAGAAGAGTAATTTGTAGAATATTTTGCTTATATACCGAAAGACGAAAACAAATAAAATTATAAAAATACTAATAAAATTAAAAATATACTTATTAAAACTATACTAATTAAAATTAAACTAATTAAAACTAGTTGGATGTGCCAATCCCAAAACTTTCTTCTATCTTATACATCTTAATATTTCAAAACCTAGTTACACATGTTAATACTTCAATATTATTAGTTCAATACTATACCAACTTTGATTTTCATCTTAAATTTCTGCTCAAGTCAATTAAACGGACTAAAAAACGAGTTAATCTATATCATGATATTTGTTAAAATTATTAATTTTTCCTTATTCTGTCGTTATCAGCTGTTTGCGAATAGCCGTCATAGCAGGAAGCGAGTTCCCGCCGCTGCATGAGCCGCCGATGCACAATAGAACTACGAAAAATCAAGAAAAGTATACAAAAATCGCTAGCACGGAGCCCCTTTACCGCGGAATATTTCCAAATTCAAGGAGAACCTGTTGGCCAAAGCCAAAAACAAGCACAAACATTTTGGTTCAATCGTATGCATAATTTTATACGCTGTTCGATGGTACAATAATGAAAATGGCACAGAGATCGGAATTATAGCCCACCCTTCTTTCGGAATTTTTTCAAGTTCAGGGAAGACTTGTTTGCCATAGCCAGAAACATGCACAAAAAATTTGGTCCAATTATATGGATAACTTCATACACTTTTCGATGGTACAATAATGGAGATGGTACAGACATCGCAATTATAGTGCCCCCTTCCGGCAGAATTTTTCTAAATTCAGGGAGGACCTTCGTGACATGACCAAAAATAAACACATAAAATTTGGTTCAATTCTATGCATAACTTCATACACTTTTCGGCGGTACAATATTCAAAATGGCACAAAAATTGTACAAAAATCGCTATTACAGCGCCCTCTACGAGCGATTTTTTTACAAATTAAGGGAGGACCTCCTTGCCATAGCCAAGAACTTAAAATTTTTTTTTGGTTTAATTCTATGCATAACTTCATACACTTTTAGACGGTACAATATTCAAAATCGCACAAAAATCGCTATTACAGCGCCCCCTACCGGCGAATTTTTCCAAATTTAGGGAGGACCTGCTTGCCATAGCCAAAAACTTAAAATAAAAATTTGGTTTAATTCTATGCATAACTTCATACACTTTTGGACGGTACAATATTCAAAATCGCACAAAAATCGCTATTACAGCGCCCCCTACCGGCGAATTTTTACCAAATTTAGGGAGGACCTGCTTGCCATAGCCAAAAACTTAAACTAAAAATTTGGTTCAATTCTATGCATAACTTCATACACTTTTCGATGGTACAATATTCAAAATCGAACAAAAAACGCATTTACAGCGCCCCCTACCGGCGAATGTTTTCCAAATTCAGGGAGGACCTGCTTGCCATAGCCAAAAACTTAAACTAAAAATTTGGTTCAATTCTATGCATAACTCCATACACTTTTGGATGGTACAATATTCAAAATCGCACAAAAATTGTTATATCAGCGCCCCCTACCGGCGAATTTCTTCCAAATTCCGGGAGGACCTGCTTGCCATAGCCAAAAACTTATAATAAAATTTTGGTTTAATTCTATACATAACTTCATATACTTTTTGATGGTACAATGGCGACAGACAGACGGACAGACGGACAGACGGACAGACGGACGGACGGACAGACGGACAGACGGACAGACGGACAGACGGACAGACAGACATTTTCTATAAACATGTTTTTTGGAATCTCTGACCCCTAAAACATCCAAATCCGTCGAAAACCGGAAGTCGAAAAAAATTTCGATTACAATACTTTCTTCTATTGAAGATAGAAGAAAGTAAATATACAAAATTAAAATAAACTAATAAAATTATTACAAGACGAATACTAATCAAATTATAAAAATTTAAACTACTTGGATGTGCCAATCTCAAAACTTTCTTCTATCTCATATATTTTAATATTTCAAACTGTTGTTGCAGATGACCATATTTAATTTTTATTAGTTCAATACTATATCAATTTCACTTTCATCTTACATTTCTGCTTCAGACAGTTAATCGGAGTAAAAACGAATTAATCTCGATCATGATATTCATTAAAATCGCGAATAGCCGGCTTATCAGGACGAGAACATCCCGTTGACTCACGAGCCACTGGTGTACAATAGAACTACAAAAGATTAAGAAAATTACACAAATATCGCTATTACAGAGCTGACTTTCGGCGAAATTTTTCCACCTTCAGGGAGGACCTTTTGCCATGGCCAAAAACATACACAAACGATTTGGTTCAATTCTATGCATAATTGCATACACTTTTCGAAGGGATATATTGAAAATTGCACAAAAATCGCTATTACAGCGACCACTTCGGGCAAAATTTTTTTCATATTCAGAGAGGAACTTCTTGCCATGGCCAAAAATACAAAAAAATGGTTCAATTCTGTACATAACGTTGTACATTTTTCAAAGGTACAATATTGAAAATGGCACAGAAATCGCTTTTACAGTGCCCCATTTTGCCGGAATATTTCTAAATTGAAAGAGACATACTTGCCACAGCCAAAAATATACTCAAAAATTTTCGTTCGATTCTATGCAAAACTTCATACACTTTTCGATGCTACAATGGCGACACAGGAACAGACGGATGCATGGACACACAGACATTTTGTATAAACATGCTTTTGGTTACACTATTCAAGATGGCACAAAAAGCGCTATTACAGCGCCTCTTTCCGACGGAATTTTTCCAAATTTAGGGAGGACCTTCTTGCCATGACCAAAAACATACACCAAAAACTTGTTTTAATTCTATGCGTTACTTCATACACTTTTCGAACGAAAATTATTGAAAATGGCAAAAAAAAAATTCTATTACAGCGCCCCCTATCGGTGGATTTTTTCCAAAATAAGGAACGACCTGCTTGCTAAAGCTAAAAACTTAAAAAAATAGTTCAATTCTATGCGTAACTTCATACACTTTTCTATGCTACAATATTCAAAACCCCACAAAAATTGAACTTACAACGCCCCTTCAGGCAGATTTTTTCCAAATTGAAGGGAGGACCTGCTTGCTAAAGCCAAATACTTAAAAAAAATTGGTTCAATTCTATGCATAACTTCGTACACTTTTTGATGGTACAATGGCGACAGACAGACGGACAGACAGACATTTTCTATAAACATGTTTTTGGGGATCTCTGACCCCTAAAACATGTAAATCCGTCGCAAACCGGAAGTCGAAATTTTTTTCGATTACAATACTTTCACCTATTCAAGATAGAAGAAAGTATAAACATACATGAATATAAAACACAAGGTATTATAAATAACAAGTTTCAGAATAATGCTCATAACACGAAAAAAAACTTATAACAATGCATAAAGTTAGATTTGCATATTTTGTTTTCGCCAGTTTCTCATTTTTTATTTTCACCTGTTCTTCACTGTTTTACAGAAAACCCTTTAAATAATACTCTTTAAAAACGCTGCTAGACAGCATGAATGGGATAAAACATATGCTTAAAGGTATATATAAATATTCTACAGACATACAAACAATAAATACAATAAATACAATAAACCCAACTGGAAGGAAAAATTAGCCAGAGTCAGTAATCGAACCCGGGACCACAGTATACAAGACTTTTGTTCTAACCACTGAGCTACTCCGGCCGATATCTAAGTCTGCAATTTCTCACTAATAAACTATGTTGGGCGAGTCACCAGCCATCTATACGACAGCCTTGGATGACCGGACATAGAATAGATTTTACTATTGCATCGATCTACGATAATTATAATAAAACACTCATACTACAATATATTTTAAAACACACATACACACATAAATAACGCCTGCATTCAACAGTTAAAGGTATATATAAATATTATACAGACATACAAACAATAAATACAATAAACCCAACTGTGTTATCTAATCTAAAACTTTTTCTTAAACTTCTTGACTGTAATCTATCCGAAATTTTTTGTGTTATCCTGTAAATTAAGTATAACGGGTAACCACCGAAAATCATAATATTAGATTGTCATCGGATTTAAGTCAATATCTAATATTTTATCTCGATCGGATATTTGAAAGTGATTTAAAGTTCGAGTACAAATTATGAATTGGGAAAATATACATATGATCGTTGAAGTTAAATACAAACTTATAAAATTAACATAATTTTTGTTAAAATTATCATGAAAAGAAACAGTCTCATATCTTTAGAAAATAAAACATATGTTGAAATACAATTATTTTAGTCAATCTGAAACTTAATAAAAGTTTCCGTAAGTAACCGCTAAAAGTAAAGGCTTAATACCGCTTACGGATTAAGCGGTAAAAAATACGTAAAAAAAAAAAAAAATAAATAAATTTTCGTTAATAAAATTTTCGTAAATATCGTAATAAATCAAATTTTCGTTATTTTCTCATTTTTAACTTTAAAATTTACTATTTGCAAAAAACCTTTACGTGATGGTAAAAAATGAATTTAAATTTCGGATTCAGTGGTATAGAATACATAGCAATAAATTATCAAAAGCTAAAACCGTTAATTTTTCTCATTTTATTTAACAATAACTCTGGGATTTTTCTTCGTATATATTTATTGCAAATAGTGTATTTTGCATTAATATGTCAGAATGATTAAAGATATCAAATTTATATTGCACTGTTGATTTTACTCTCAACCATCTTTTTAATCCATATGATGCAATTATATTTCTACTAAATTTGTGAATGACCCCTAATTTACTGAAAAAATATGATTCAACTTTAAACAGTTATTAGTCGATTAATTTTAAGCGTAAAAATAATGGGACTTTTTTTGTCTTACTTGTCAGTGTAACAAGATTTACTAAATATATCTTATAGGACCGGGGTACCGTATAAAAATTTAAATCTCGTAATTTTTTAATAAATATTTTTCTTGACGCAAATCGCTTTAAAATTAATTATTTACCTTATTTAAACAATTTTTATAATTTGAAGCATGCATCTAGGACCAACAGTTGCGAAAATAATGGTCGGTCAGTTTATACGTGGACACTCTGTATATAGAGAGAGCGTGTGTGTTTTATTTTAATGTAGATCACGACTTGTAATTTAGAACTAGAGTGTTACGCTTTATTCGTGAATGTCACGAAAAGTGTTGATAATGAAAAATTTAATAACAATAAACTCATTAGTGCCATGCACAAGAAGTTGTTTTATACATAACAACATTAAACACAGCATTCTCAAGACAGCAGCTATGTAAAAATAATCATAATTCCTCATATTATGATTAACGTTGAGGTGGGTCATAACCCATCACTGGATGATGTAAATGTTGCGTAAAATTTAGTAAAACATAAATGTGTTGTGGAGCGCAAAATTTAATTTATAAAAACATGTTGTGCACAGACATTAATTTATAATCTAAGAGTACGGTTGGTGTTCTGTTGGCACTATATTTGAGGAATCACTTACTTTGACTGTTTTAATATTAAAAAAAATATTCATTATTATAACCTCACTATCGAATGTTTGTTTATTCGCAAAGTGATTATGCAAGAATCACTCTGTACACTGTAAAAGAAATTCGATCAGTTTTCCTATAGGAATCTGAAAAATAGTTGCCCTTATCGTAACGGAAAATTTTCCGACCCATCTCGGAATAAAATCCGTAAAAAAGGAAATAGTCAATAAAACACTATTTTACGGATATTCTTCAGATTTTACGGATTTTATTCCGAGCTGGGTCGGAAATGTTTCCGGTACGATAAGGATAACTATCTTTCCGATTCCTACAGGAAAACTGGTCGTATTTTATTTACAGCGTATGTTTTGCAATGGGAAAAATTTGCAGGCAAGATGACATTACCCGCTGCCGCTTAATTAAACACGAATAATCAATGGGTGGTGTGTCAAATTACTTCCACCAATTATTTGTCACGTGGCTGTCAGGACTAGTTGAAACCAGCTCCTTTTCTCTCTGAATTTCACTAAGTATGTGGATCTCATTAGAAAAATTCCGTGTAATGATTTTTTTATGGTTTTCAATGGAAAGGACTGTTTATAAATCATAGCAAAATGTTTTCCTGTTCATTTTTTTCAACAATATGTAAATTTGAGCATGTAATATATTATTTCGGAAATGACTGCGTAGTTGAAAATCGTCAACTGCATCGTCATATAAAATGCGAAAGGTAAAGTAATTTTAAAATATAACCTGTAAATAACATATGTTTCTTTATTTATATTCGGTAGCCATAGATCATTTCGTGCATTTTATTTTACAGGGTGATCCCAAGTATTATTTTTTTCTTTGATTTTTTGTTGGCCCCCAAATTGGCCCCCTATTGGTCCCCTTATCAAATCGACATTGCTATATATGAGGTCATACCTGTTCTTTTTAATCGTAAAAATCCAGAAGAATCTGTCTACTATAAATCTAAATATTCGACAAAATGTCTAAAATTGAAAGTTGCCGGTTATTAATGGACATATAGTGTATATATGTATATATATTATGGTGTCCCAAAAAAATGAAAGTTGTTTTATTTTTTGGCATACCTTCTCATTTTTTTTTCCTTTTATGTCAAAACAATTGTAAATAAAGTTTCATGTAATTTGGACCACGGGAATCCGTGCCGACTTGCATCTAAATGTCTCAGTCAATACTTGTCTACTTAGCGAGCAAACGCTGACATATGTCACCCTGTCACGTGTCTGTACCGGAGCACCCAGCAGCCGAAAATGAAAAAGATAAAACAAAACAAAAAAAAGAAAGATTTTGGATTGCGTGTGACAATGCGCAACCTGTGAAGAAACAGTGTGAAACCTGTCAGTACCAATTTACACAGGACAGCGCACGTCTATGTGTCAATGTGCTTATAATTCCAAGTTAGTCTTTTTTTATTAAATGTCTGGATAGTTTTTAAACTGTGAACAGAACATGGCAGTGGAATTGTATAGTTCTAAAAAAGTGATATTTTTAATAGGGAAAATTAAACATCAAATAACGGGTTCAAAACATCTCTCTAATAAACAAGTTCTCGCAGTTCTGTTTTACAATATTCGAGAAGTGAATTTAACTGTTAATGAAAATGGAAATATCACTATTCGTGAAACTATTATCATTTGTTAAAAGGCACACATGCCTAAGAAATCGATGTCAAATGGTGTGAGGAAACTTGTTAATATGCATCAAGTTTGTAGAGACTTACCAAAAAATGCAAAGAAATTACAAGACATATTCAAGCGGCGACAGCAAGAATGTGTAAGTGCTTTAGACAATTTGTTCGGCATTGCACATGCTGATGCATTTCAAATAATGAAAATAGAAGAAGATAGGATAGTCTTGCAGCATTAAAAAGAACCGAGCCGAGCCGGTCAGATAGGTAGAGTGGAAAAAAATGGCCAAAAAGAGGAAAGCGTTCGACTTCGAGTTGTCAAAGAAGAAAATTAGCGAATCAAATATGGTTCTGCTTCAACATCCTCAGCATCATACGAACCATTGCAAGAATATTCTTCTTCGAATCCTAATGAAAATGTGGATAAAGAAGATTTTCCAACACTGATCAAAAGCTCAGAACCTGGGACAAGTAAATCAGTAAAGAGGAAAGATTTTATTATTAAAGTTTGTTGCTGCATTAGACAGGTTTCAATTATGTATGTGAGATTATGTGTTTATTGTCGAAGGGGGGGGGGGGGCACTTGGACTTAGCATTGGCAAATTTTCGTTAAGTAAATCTTCAATTCAAAGAATCCGAACAGAAACGCGGAAGGCACGCACAGAAAATATAAAAATCGAGTTCCGAAACAAGATACCAGATGTAGTGCCCTTACATCGGGATGGCAAACGGTTGCCTGTTTTTAGTGCTCGAAAATCGAAAGAAGAACGCTTGATTATAGTTTTTTGATATGAACTTAAAGAACACATCATTGCTGCGTCGATACTTTATAATTATGCAGGCAAAGAACAGACGCAGGGTATTTGGAAGGCTATCTTAGATTGGAATCTCAAAAACAAATTCCAGATTCTCTGTTGTGATACTTTGGCTTCGAATACAGGTTGTTTTAATGGTGCCTGTGCGCTCCTCAAAAAATAAATGATAGGGAAATGCTTTTCTTTGTTTGCTGCCATCATGTATACGAACAGGTATTAAAGGCTGTATTCGAAGTGAACATTAAACAAGTGAAAAAAGTCCCGATATTACACCCTTTAAAAAGCACAAAGAGAATTGGAAGAAATTTATCCCACTAAAATACAGTACTATAGAGCAACAGTGGAATTCTTCTAACCCGTATCTCAACTTGGCAATTTGCTTGGATTTTACCGCTCTGAACTTTAAAATGTTATGATCAGAGTGGACTATCAAGAGTTGATCAAAATTTCTGTCATGTGTTTAGGTGGAGATGCAGAAAAAAAATTAAAACAAACATCTGGGTGCTATGTACCAAGCTATGAATGGCCCGAGCAGTTTACTCCCTAAAACGCTTGTTATTTAGTTCTCATCTGAAATGAAACACCAAGGATAAGAAATCATTGCTAAATGTCTGCTTGTTTATCATGACAATCTATGTTAAACATGCCTTCAATACATTTTAGCAGTTAAAGAACTCTAAAAATATTTGTGCTTTTCTAAATCTTTGAAAATCTATGAAAATATGAATGAAAATGTCTCGAACGCCGCTTTACAGAAATTTCTTTAGCATTTATGGTATTTGACTGATGAAATAGTAGTATTAGCACTTTTTGATGGTGATGATGTTGACAAAGAAACAAAATTAAAAATGATGACAAATTTACATAGAGAAAATTTCTCGACCCATGAGAAAACATGCATTCCTTTGAAGAAAGAAAGTGGTGTAATGCATGGCGAGTTTCATATATTGATTTTGTAATATTTTATTTAGTTCTTCATTTATTTCAGGCGATTGTTTCCTGTTATTTTATTATTTTTTTTACAGTGATAATCATCGGTGATCTCATATCTCTCAAAAGCCATTCATTGTTTTCTAGACTCAAAATTTATGATAGTTTTAAAGAGTCCCTCTTCATGGGATAATAATGCTTCGTTTCCCGACGAGAAAAAGACGATCTTAATGCTCAAAGCAATGAACAATACAGCTGAAAAAGTGGTAAAATTCATGCAAACTTTCATGATTTAATAACGGTGACGGAGGAAACATAACAACAAAAACAATTTTTGTTATGTTGTTTACAAGAATACACGAAGATCTATCCCGACTGCAAAAAGAAAACATTGAAATGAAAATAAGTTCAGTAATGTTTAATTTACCGTAATATGTTAATAAATATCATCTTTGGATAACATTCTGTTTTATGTACCAAAGGAACATACATTTTGAATCTTTCCATAGTATTCCCCATACAAGATTTCATGTTTAAGTTTGACCTAAAGTCGGCACGGTTTACTGTTAAAATAGAGGGTATGCGTACTTGATTTAGCAAAAAAAAAAAAAATTACCTTGTATCCTGGGGCACCCTAATATATATATATATATATATATATTAATACAAATCTAATTCAATTAAAAAAGATAGACAAAAATCCACATACATTGATTACAATTCAACAAATTGCATTTTATTACAGACTTTATAATTGAATTTTTGTTTAACTTAAGAGTTACAATGCAAAAATTATTTTTAAATTTATATAAATAAAAAATATCTGGTCAAGTACGAGTATCACTCGCACGAAGACCATTCAGTGCAATAAATATATGAATTAGTAACTGGGCATTGAATTACAAAAACATATCTTTAAATGTTGTTATCTAGTCTTCAAATGTCGATGGCGCATAGATTACGCCGCCCGTATCCAAACCGTCCGTGTATTTACGGTTTAATATTTCCGATAATTACAATTTTTCCCCCCAAAATCATTACTAACTATACTTTTATACTTCTCGACGATAGATACCTCCCGTGTTCCTCAACTCCTTCTTGAATACCAGCAAATCTAAATTTGTATTAACGTAAAAATGCGATTTTCTCAAAAACTATGTGACTTAGGGTAATCTCTATTGCTTTCATGCAAGGACTGAATTAACCTCTATTACCAATATATATATATATATTTAATTTTTATTTATGTATATTCGAAAATAGAGACGGGGGGATATATTTTTGCATTACATTGTGAAGATATCTCTGAAAATATACGTCCAAAAATTTAAAGAAATGTATTTTTGAATAGAGTTGTGAACGATTTCCCACGATACTCCACATGATATAAAAAGGATTTTTTTTTTTTTTTCAATTAAGGGGACAAGGGACCTTAAAATCCTTAAATATATATATATATATACACTCATTGCCATAAAAATTTGCGCACCAAGAAAAAGACGTCCAAATGAAACGAAATTTTACACGTGTAAGTACTACTGTGATATAAGTAAGTGATTAGAAAACCAAAGAAAAGGGATCATTTATTGCAGAAAAAAGTACAAATGAACGGAAATTTTAGTACTCTGTTGGATCTCCTCTAGCGCGAATGCACGATGCGATACGAGCGGGCATAGAGGCATACAAGTTCCGTATGATGTCCTGAGACATCTCGTTCCACAGTTGCTGTAAACGCGCCTCGAGTTCAACCAAACTCGTAGGGTGTCCAGCTTGCCGCCCAAATGATCCCAGATATGCTCGATTGGTGACAAATCTGGGGATCGAGCAGGCCAGGGAAGGGTGGTAATGGGGCGGGGGCAGACTTGTGACATCCTTGCTGTGTGTGGCCGAGCATTGTCTTGCTGAAACATGGCTCCTGGGAGACCGGGCACGAATGGTAACACATGTGGCTGAAGGATGTCCTGGACGTACCGCTGGGCTGTCATTGTGCCATGGATCAATATTAGGGGTGACCGTCTATCGTAAGCAATGGCACCCCATACCATCACACCAGCTGTAAGAGCGGTGTGTCGCTGTAAAGCGAAGGCAGGATTGAGGCGTTTACCACGGGGCCTCCAAACACGAACAAGATTGTCATCGCTGCTCAAATTGAATCTAGACTCGTCGCTGAAGACGACCTGGTTCCATTCCGTTGCAGCCCAATCCCGTCGTGCGCCACACCACTCCAAACAAAGGCGTCAGTGGGTGGGTGTCATTGGCAGCACACGTAATGGGCGCCGTGATACCAGATGTCCTTCAGTCAAGCGCCTTGCGATGGTTCGGGAAGACACAGGGGTCCGTAGTGAAGGTGCTGCCTGTGTCTGGATAGCGGCCAATGAGGCAGTTGGTTCTACGCCTGCGTTTCGTATGTTGTGACGGTCTTCTCGACGACTGGCCTGTCGAGGGCGTCCCGAGCCTGGTCTCCGTGTAAATGATATCTCTTGAGTCCACTGGTCCAAACACCTCCTCACAGTAAAATCTGAACGGCCTATTTGACGAGCTACTCGCCGAGCTGATCACCCAGCTTCCATCATCCCGTTGATTTTCCCCCTCTCGAACTCTGACAGCTGCTCATATTGTCTTCGATGGCTACGTAACGGCATGTCTACCTCAGCGTTTCCTTTGCAAAAGAAAAGGTACACTCAGACAAGTTCTGCTTACCAGTTTTATACTCCAAGGTGGACGAAGTTCAACGCCCTCTAGTGGTATTATGCAATGCGCTATCACGCTGCATTTCTAATCATTTGCATATCTGCCTGATATGTACCTTCATGCCAAGTTTCGTTACGATCCCACAATTATTTCTTGGTGCGCAAATTTTTATGGCAATGAGTATATATATATATATATATATTTTTTTTTTTTTTTTTTTTTTTGTAAATTTCACCTAATTATAATTCAGGGGTACATTATATGCATTATGGCATGCATTTATCACAGAAAAAAAAAATAAAAATTTATTTTTATGAAAAAAATGGAATTATACGCGTTGTCTTAGAAATCTTCGAAATGCCCCCTGCGTGCTCCATATCAAATGAAAATCCCCAATATTTTTTATATAAGTTTGGTTTATATATATAAATGAAATACAGAATTGGATTTTATATATTTGAATTTAAACGTTAAAAAATAATTAAAATTTTGGAAATTTTTTCGAAAAAATTTCATATTTTTTCAAATTTTTTTAACCTTTAAATTCAATTATATAAAATTAGATGCTCTGTTTTATTTATATATATAAACCAAACTTATATAAAATATATTGGGGATTTTCATTGATATGGAACGCGCAGGGGGCATTTCGAAGATTTCTAAGACAACGCATAAAATTCCATTTTTTTTCATAAAAATTAAAGCATTTTTTACATTTGATTTGAGATAAATGCATGCCATAGTGCATATAATGCACCCTTCAATATTATTTAAGATAAAATTTAGAAAAAAAAATGAAAAATTTATAAAATTTTTTCGAAAAAATTTCAAAAATTTTAATTTAATTTTTTTTACTTTAAAATTAAATATATAAAATTTGATGCTCTATTTTATTTATATATATAAATCAAACTCTTATAAAAAATATTGGGGATTTTCATTGAAATGGAATGCGAGGGGGCATTTCGAAGATTTCTAAGACGATGCGTAAAATTCCATTTTTTCCTCAAAAATTATTTTTTTTTATATTTTTTTGTGATAAATGCATACCATAATACATATAATGTACCCTTGAATAATATTTAAGATAAAATTTATAAAAAAATAAAAAAAAAATTAAAAAATTTGGAAATTTGGAAATTTTTTCGAAAAAATTTCCAAATTTTTCAAGTTTTTTTTTTTTTTTTTTTTTTTTTTTTTTTTTTTTTTTTTTTTTTTTTTTTAACATTTAAATTCAAATATATAAAATTCGATGCTCTATTTTATTTATATATATGAACAAAACTTAAAAAAAAAAATTGGGGATTTTCATTGATATGGAGAACGCAGTGGGCATTTCGAAGATTTCTCGAACGACGCGTTAAAATTCCATTTTTTTTCTCAAAAATAATATATATATTTTTTTTTGTGATAATGCATGTCATAATGCATATAATGTACCCTTGCATAATATTTAAGGTGAAATTTACAAAAAAAAAAAAAAAATAAATAAATAAAAAAAAAATATTTTAAGGTCCCTTGTCCCCTTAACTTAAATAGCCGTTTACATTTTTTTTTCTAAATATATTTGTGAATGGTTAATAATCTATAAATACCTGGTTTTTTTCTTCAGCCAATTTGAGCTTCCCTCTTTCCATAGTTTATGAGTAAAATGGCTGTGACCGACAGGCAGACACAGCTGTTATCTTATAATGGTTCCGTTATTATTTTTTAAATACGGAACCCTTAAAAGGAAAGAAACATTATCTGTCTTATAAAACGGAAAATATTGTAAAATACAGAAGATACTGTGCTAACTTACAATTTAAGTTTATTCTAATATATATTATATTACAGAACTCATTCTTTATCCTGTCGACTAAATGTAGCATTAATACTATTTTTGGATCATATCTATAGTTGAAAATGAAGTTACTGGCTGTCTCGATAGCAGTAGTGAATTACATCCAGCTGTAATTGCGTAATAAAAGTTGTCAGAACAGGTAATTCGATCCTGTTGTATTAGTATAACGAAGATTGGATGATGATCGGAAGCTGTAGCAGTCGACGAGCGAAGGCTATGGAATACATTTTTCTGTGAAAGTTTCCCCAGAAATAATTGAGACAAAACGTAATATCAGCTCAGCAATTGATTAGAACATCTTTCGGCGACGCAGTTTCCAGAGAGATTATTAGCCACATATTCTTAGTAGTCACTAGGGCAAAACAAAGTTGTAGATAGTCGAATGAATGAACGGTGACCAGGGGGTGGTATGAAAACTATAAAATACGACTCAAATCTGATGAAACACAGCGAGCATCAGCTTTTTGTTCGTCAAGTGTAGGAATACAAATATGACGTAGATCGCGCTCTCAACCATTGAATAGTTAAGTAAACCACGCCATGGAAAGAGTGCTTACAGAGCGAGCGGATGAAATTAAAGGAAAAAAAGATAACCTCGGAAATGCACGGGAAAGTAAAATTCGGAAGGGAAAATAAAATGGTTGTCAAAAGAACATTCTAGAAAGTTCGCGGAAAAAGCGCGGAAACGGAACATTTAATTTAAGAATACTAAAAGCGTAATATTTAAGTAATTTTGATAAGCGAGACATTAAATTAAAGGGAATTTAACAGAGTTAACGATAGAGATTATTTAAGAATAAGGATTTAGTGAATATAAAGTAGTAATTTAGAATAAATTAAGGAAATCGCGGAATTAGATCTAATAATGTAACATATATATATATATATACACATTGTAAGAAAACATGTTTGTTTTCTTTTTAAAATCTTTAATTATTGTTCGCGTGCCATCCAGACTTTATTAAGTACATACAACATAATTCGAAAACGTCATTTATAATCACTAACTTAAGATATCTTTCCGCTTGGATGATATGATATTCACTTTAATATGATGTATGTCTTTAAATAGGCTGACGCCATAAAGTAGAAATTTGGAGATATCAGAAGCACATCTTTATTTATCATCAACATCTATTTTGAATATGTTACATTTTGCAGTTTTCAAATGCATATTTTATTACAGTTTGATAGATATATTGCACGGGTTGTTTTTCAGACATGCATGAAAATTGCATTGTATCTAGCACAAAAAAGCAATGTTTTTAGGCATCCTTATGATTTTTTCCTTCTTTCTTGTCAAAGATATTTTCATTACAATTTATCTCAAAATTATAAGACACAAAAGCTTCTAAAGAATACTCGTGTAGTGAAACCATGGCAGTGCGATTATTTATATGTATATAGGTCGTATACTCATTTGAAATTAGTATTTGTTCTTCTATGATTTTCTGCTAGGCACGTGAGACTTCAGCTTTCACCATAACTTAGAACTATATTGAGGAATTCCCTTTTGAAAGTTACAAACCCATACCAAAACGGGAAAAACTGCATCAGATAGTTTTGTTGCCTTCGAAAATATTCAACATGATGTCTCATAATTAGTATTTATTAAGACAACCCCAAATCCATTAAAGTTCATCGGACAGCTATATCGTTAACTAGATTCATTACGTTAAGGAGATGGTTTACAATTTCCTCAGTCCAAGGACGACAAGCATTGAATCTTTGCGTAGTTTTTCACATCTGTGTACCACTGAATTATTTAGAAGTATCTACTTAGCAAAAAAATATATTTGCATTTGATTTCTGTAACTGCAGCATCGCCCTCTCTAATTACTCGATTCATTTGATATAGTTTTATGATTAAAATCTCAAAATAACACGTGAAATGAATGAATTATTAGCGAATGAGTAAATCGATTATATTTCGCTAAAACACCAAATGTACGATATGTCTATATAACGTTAATGAAAACTTTATTTTAGCCATTTTCTCCAAAAAATACAGAAAATTCTTTCTTGAATCTTACGTGTACATGACATGAAATCTTCCGTTCTAAATCTGCAGTTTCGTCACATCACTGAAGAATCACGACAACTGTACTGCTCAGTACATTTTGGTGTTAGAAATTGGATTTTAAGTTATGTTCCAACCGCCCCCCCCCCCCACACACACACACACACCGCAAAAAATAATCGGAGGAAACTCTCCAAAAACCTATGTTATCAAGCACAAGAAAATAAAAAAAAAACATGTATTTTATGGAAAAGTAGAAGTAGGGGAATCTAATGATCCATGTCTGACAGACGTGAGGTGGTGCATAAGCCAAAAATTAATACCACCAGTGGTTCACGCGTATGTTTATCACTGTCTTTGTCCTACAAACAAAGGTACCAAAACATGGACGATAGTTGTAGGACAAACACAATTATAAACCTACGAGTCAACCACTGGTGTTATTAATTTTTGGCTTATGCACCACTTCACTTTCGGCAGAGACGGATCATTAGATTCCCCTACTTCTACTCTCCCAAAAAATAAAGTTTTTTTTCTGTGCTTTATAACATATGTTTCTCTGCTGTCGGCTCTTGGACTATAACGTATACATTATATGAGATCCTGCATTTTTACACTGCAGTTTTGTGAAATAATAGAAGAGTCCTGTCAACTGTTCTACTTAGTAAATTTCTGTATTAGAAACAAGATTTTTATGGTTATGTCCTGTTTTTTTTGAAAATTTGAAAGCTTCACAAATTTGAGTTCAAAATTTCGGGAATAGACAAAATACGAAAATGTATGTATTGAAAAAGAAAAAAAAAAAAATCTGCCAATCTCAGATGTTTATCTGCTACTTTTTGCAGGGTATGTTTTACGTTTTTTGACGAAATTGTTTTAACAATGTAATAAATTGATGGCAAATCATTATTAGTAAAAATGTATATCCTTGTAAGATTTCAATATACTCAACTTGTTTCTTGTTTTAGGATGCCTGCAATATTGTGATTTCAAATAATACCAGTGTATTTAAAGTACAAAGTACCCTTATAGCAAATATTTTACTTTATAAAATGTTCTCACTGTACTACGTACTTATAAAAATCTGTGGATTGATTGAATTAGTCTGCTAATTATATTTCAGTAGAACATTGAAATGATAGCTTCGCGTTGCACATTTTCCACGAAATACAAAAAAATCCCCAATCTTAGCTATGAATTACTAGAAATCTTCCGCTTTAAAGCTGCATTTTATTTAAATCGTAGAAGTGTCCACGCAAGTGTGTTGTCTACATTTTTGTATTAGAAAAGGAAGCTTTATTATGTTCTCATTGCATTAAAATACAGAAAAAGTTTCAAATCTGAAGTCAAAATGTCTTGAAATTATGCGTATAAAGCGGACATTTCTTTCTTAGATATTACAAGTTTCTTAGCTGTTAGCAAATGAGGATTTGCATGCATAATGTTCTTAATTGATATGGATATGCACATTTTTTGTTTCTTTTGGAAGAGACCATATTGTGACCCACCATAATTCCAGAGTATTTAAAACAGAAAATGCACTTACAGCAAATATTTTATTTTTGTCAATTAATGTTAAACATTTTTACTTCCTTGTTGATTATAATAAAAAAGAATAATTTTGAGAAGTGTTCTTTTAAAAAAAAGCATATAGTTTAATGATTTGACCAAATTTATAATTTTCTTGTTTTTATATCTTCTATTGGACAGAAAATTCTGAGTATTTTATTGTGCATAATAACAATATATCTCCTTGACAGAGCTGCGTTATGCATCTTAATATTACGCTAAATAAATGCCTTTTATACAAAAAACTATGAAATAAACCATACACACATTTTAAATATTAAATTTAAACTTAAATATAATGCGAAATCATAAAACGAAATTTTGAGAAAAAAAATCAATTTTAATAAGATGTATTTTCGAAATGTCAATACGAGAAGAAATAAATAAGCAGTAACATAAAACGTAACTTGTTAAACAACCCAATTGACTTTCACATTTTGAAGTTCCAAATTTTAACAAGACTTCAGCTTAAACGAATTCTTTGAAAAACAAATTATCTGATTTCTTGTTATCTAAAATTATTGATAAAAATGAAATAAAGTATATTCACTTAAGTTTCCAAATTCAATAACTGAAATACAATTACTCTATAGATATCACTTATAACAAGCACATCAGAACTACTTATGTACAATCCAAATAAATTGAAAAGCAGACGGCTACTAAATATTCAGTTATTTATAAAATTCCTTCGAATAGAAAGTACGAAAAAGTCTTTCAAGAAACATTTATAAAAGGTAATGAAAAAAATCGAGCAGTTGAGTATGGAAATTTAAAACAATATATATAGGATATTGTGTAAATTTTAAGGGTTAAATGTATTCAAAGAAAATGAAATAAAATATTACCTGAGGTTAAATATTTTGATAAAAAATATGTTTAATAATAGCTTTATAAAAGTTTCATTTTACGTCATTAGAGATGTTGTCAGTATGTAGAATAATTTCTATTAAATGTTACATTAAAAATTGAATGCAAAATTGAAGTAAAAAGATGGGCAGATAAAATTTAAGAATAGTTTGAAAAATTATTATTGAAAATATGTTAAATAAATAGTTAAATATGTTGGAAGTAATACAGTATAACCTCGATATCTCGAATATGTGGGGAAGAGAAAAAAATTCGAGATATAGAGGTTTCGATATATCAAGGTTTTGAAAAAAATTAAAAACCTAATCTCACAAACTGCTTTTTGCTATAAAAAAAATAAGATTCATCAAAAAGTACACGTAATCTACTAATAATTAACAAATTACACTTCTCAAGGTTTTAATAATTGCAAAATTGTGTTACACACATACTTGTTTTGATTAAATAATGTCCAATTCGTCATTAAGAAATGCATTCAGTTGTTTCGGAAGAAAAAGTTCTTAACTAAAGTTTGCCGTCTCGCAGATTTTTTTTTTTTTTTTTTTTTTTTTTTTTCAATGAACTTTACCCAGGAATCGCAAAAGCCACGCCTCTGTAGGTATATAGCCTCCGAAAATGACTGTTTATTGGACGAAGGGGAAGCAGCGTTAAAAAACTCTGCAGGCTTATTGGTGTTTTCCTTTTATATACCTACTTTGACGTCACATAGGTAAAGTCCATTGGACAATTTTTCTCTATTATAGCAAAAGTACCAAATGCTTCAGTTCTAATATTTTCATTTGATTCAAGAAATTTCCGCAACATGTCAACTGCCTTCTCAACTTCTTTCACTGTAATTTTTTCATGCTCTTGTAGATCTCTAATTTCTTCATGAGAAATTTTTGCATTAATGCAATGTATGTCAAAACTAAGTGTAAATGATCGTTTTCGAGAAATATTTTAGTAAAAGATAAGCAATTAATTAAGATAATAATGGAAATGAAAAAAAAAACAGAGAACAATCATAAATAGTACTAAATTGTAGATCTCGGAGTTTTAGACAGCTAGACACATCACATGAATATCCAAATGCTTACATATATATTAGAAAACATTAAGATCATTTGCATATTGTAGTTTGTATGCTTTAATGTGAAAGCTTTGTAATTTTTAGAGTGCATGAAACTTAAAAGAGACAACGAAATCATGAATGTGCACATACACTGTAAAAAAAAAAAAATCTGTAGTTCTACAGATGTAAAGTTACATGATTACTAAACTGTCATCTGTAACTGTACAAAAAAAGCTGCAAATCTACAAAACTAGTTTTTGTAAAGCTACATAAATCTGTAACTTTACAAATCAAGATTCTAAAATTACAGAAATCTTACTAAAATTTTATCTGTAACCCTGGTTGCAGTTACATGAAAAGTTCTAGGCATCCCAGTTTCCTAAAAAATTCTTAGTAACCTTACAGATTTTTTGATTTTCGGCGCAAAAGTGTCTGTTACATGAATTTTTGTTGTTGCCGTTACATAAAAAGTTCTAGGAATCCAAGTTTCCTAGAAAAAATTTAGTAACTTTACAGATTTTTTTTTTTTACAGTGTAGTGAAAACTGTCAAAAATATTTATTACACTGGGGAACAATTTATAACTCAGTTTCGATTTTGCAGCTGTTTTTAAATGAAAAAACGTGCTGATTTTAAAACTGCAATTAGTTTTCTTATATCATGTGAAGTTTTTTTCTCTACAGCTTACAGTAATGTGATTACTCTACGCTGAATCGAGCATGAGTAATGGTAAGTAAAAAGTTCCAGAACTCTTAGCATCAAGACTGCACAAGAAAATTTTGCTTGAAAAGGAAGCTAATGTATCCTACTTTCGATCAAGAGAAAATGAATTTCTTTAATACTTTCGAAATAACGGTGGATTTGTATTTTTGCCATAGGGTACATTGTTTAATGGAAGAGGTGGGAATTTTTATCCTATACCGCAGCTGAAAGGCGACTGTTCATCGATAGCTCAAAGAGGATCTTAAAATGCGTAATCCTTCACAACGGAAATTTATTTGGAGCAGTCCCAATAAGTCATTCAGTTTATTTGCGCGAAGAATATGAGGACAAAAAGAGAGCCACTGGTTTATTGCACTATCATATTCACGAGTGGATCATCCATGTTTACCGCAAACTTGTGTGCTTCATTCTTGGCCAGCAACGTGGATATACCAAGAATCCATATTTTATGTGTATGTGATACAGCAGAACTGGTGAGAAGCATTGGTTCCCGTCGAATTGGCCCCCAAGATCTCCCCTCAGACACAGAGATCCAAATATTTTGCATCAGTCACTTGCCAATAGAAAGAACATCATATTTCCACCTTTGTATATAAAACTGGATTTAATGAAGCATTTCGTGAAAGCTTTGTCAAGTGATGAACACTTTTCGCTTATCTCATTTCAAAATTTTCAAACCATTCTTTGGAAAAAATAAAGGCAAATGTGTTTGATGCCCACAGATTCGTCAGCTCATTAGAGATGAACATTTCATCGGAGCAATGACAGAACTCCAAAAAAATGCTTAGTTGTCATTCAAAATCCTTGTCAAAGACTTTCTTGGAAATACGCGAGTAAAAAATTACACCGAAATTATCCAGCACCTTTTACAGGGCTTCAAAAGGCTTGGTTGCAACATGAGCATCAGACTTAATTTTCTGCATAGCCATCTTGATGACTTTCCGGAAAATCTTGATGCAGTCAGTGATGCGCAAGGTGAGCGATTCAACCAAGATTTGAAGCTCATGGATGAACGGTATCAATGAAGATGGGATGAACATATGATGACAGACTATTGTTCTAGCATCAAAAGAGATTGTCCACAAATTGAACACTACAGTAAATGCTACAATGGAAAATTTTTACTTTAATATGTACTTTTTTTGTTTTGTAAAATGATTTTACTACTTGTATGAACACAATGTACTGTATAGTAAGCATATACAGCCGTTGTATGAATAATATATTTGGTAATTCTTTCTTTATTTTCCTTTGTATCCACATTAAGTATGATTTTGGAGGTATCCGGTAGATTAAAATGTTGACGTGATAGAAAAATGAACTGGGGTCATTTTTGGATTTAGATGCCAATAATTATCCAAAAATAAGTGCCGGATCTAAGTCAACAAAATGCGTGTTCTCCAGTGTTATATACGATTTAAAATATCGTCATTATTGTAAAGTTCTTTCCGTGTTAATCATAAGAAATATATAAAAATAGCGAATAAAGCCTTTGTGCAACAATATGAAAAAGCAGAAAAAAACGGTATATAAGGCAGCGCGTCTCTGCCTATCATTTTTGCTCAGCCTTGCTTTTTCTAGCACGCTGTTCCTTTTTCCCTATCTTGCACTGAAGAAGAATCTCGCAAGTAGATCCGAAACAGCTGTTTGCTGCTTTTCATGTATTATTTGTGCATTTTTAAACGTTGGTTTTTTTCTCCTTTTTTTCATAAGAAATATGTCATAATTAACTATAAGTTTTTTGGGAATAGTTAATTAGACATGTTATTAATTACTTAAGCATAAAATATAAAAGAAAAATCGAATTAATAAGGAAGAGATTAAAACAATTAAGAAAAGTAAGAGTTCAGATTTTTAGATAAGTAGGCGAATTATTTGAATAAGCAATACTTTTGAATTTTTTGGATCGTATTAAGAAGATCCATACAGTGCAGTTTTGTAAATTTTGGTTATAATTATAATATTCCGAATGTGCAAAGAGAAAATTAATTTGTATGTGTGCATAGAAAAGGAGAAATCTGTTAAAAATGTATTCAGTGCATAATATGCCAAACTAATATCCAGTACGTATAAATAAATGCATGTACCATGTTCTTCATACAAGTCATGAGAAAGCCATACTCTATCTCACATTCTCTCGCTCTCTTCCATTCTGTTTATCACTCATTCTTTTTCTCATTATCTCTCACTTTTGATCATTTGTCTGCAGAATCTCTTCTGACCATTTCGTAAATCTGAATTTTTTATAAATGCATTATCACAGTAAGTAACTACATATTCTTCGCTATTTTTTTTTTTTTAATTCTGTAAGTAATTTTATGCATATATGTTCCTAATATATTTTACTGCAGATGCATTTAAGAGAGTATTTTGTAAACACATTCATTGCATTAATTATAAAACATTATTTTAATTTTTGTTATTAGAATGTGTGTTATATCTCGTATATATGTTATAAATTTTCTGCTTGATAATACAATAATAGATAAATCAACGTGCATAACTTAAAATAATAGCATTTCTAATAATATTTGGTAATGATGAACTAATCGTAATATAATAAGATAATCATGTAAAAAAAGAAATATAGTAACAACAATATCTAAAAATCATAAAATCTTAATAAAAGAAAATTTTTATACAGCAAACGATTTTTTTTTTTAAGAATAAAATTACATAGTAGATGAATATATAAACTGATATGCATCTTTTATGACTGCATGCAAGTAATTCGTTCCACTTTATAATGGTACATATTGTTATTTATTATTTCCATTATTTCCGGTCCGATATGAGATAGAACAAAAATTAATAGTAATCAAATTCAAATCAATAGCTTTCTATGAAACAGGTTTTAATATTTTTAAACATAAACTTGAAAAAAAAAATCATTTACACACACACACACACACACACACACACATATATATATATATATATACATATTACTTTTTTGAGTGATGTATCTATGCATTAACTTAAGATTCATTTTACTTATAGGAATGTTAAAATATCCCAAAAAGAATAACATTCTTCAAAAAGAAATCGCAGATGCTACATCAAAAATACATTTTGAAAATGCAGAAATTTACACAGAAAATCGAAAATGCTGAATTTTAAATACTTTTTATTCAGAAGAGATAATATATTTCAAAAGAGGAACAAAGAATACTCAAAGTATTTCTGTATTTTCCATTTTAAAGTGCATTTTTGAAAAAGTACATATCTAAAACATTTTTATACGATGGAATACATTGTTTTTCCATTTGAGATAAAGCAGTTTGTAAAACGTTTAATATTTTTCTGAAAGCCGAAAATATTATTTATTAAAGATATTTAAAATTTTAAACTTAATAATGAAATTGAAAGCATAACATGAAGAGATGCGTGTAATAAACAAACGAAAATATTTATTTGAAAACAATTTGATATATACTCTAATCTTATGTTCGGTGACATATCATAATGCTAATAAATATACAATATAATAAATATACAATATTTAGAAATAAAGGAGTAAAAATATAGTGAATTTGATAAAAAATAAACAAAAATTATTTTGCATTGTCTATTATCTTAATTTTTCTATGATTATCTGTTGAAATAAAATTTCACAATAAAGATAAGATATGACAGACATCATAAAACATACCTTAATGTACATTTTTATGTCTTAATGATACCATTAACTTCAGCTGCATTCGAAAAATGTAGAATGTAAGAAGATTTCTCTCACATCACATCTTACGTCTCATGTGCCTTTACTCTAATAAACAGAAAAATCTCGCAACCACGCTAGCAATGTCATGTTGGTATCCAACATATTCGAAACTGGTTGAATGTAAGAGTGTGATGAATGGGAGATGTTGTTTTGACATACTTCGTTCATTGTGTAATCTTCTATTATTCTATAAATAAAATGAAATAAAGATAAATTAAAAAATTAAAATTGTACATCAAGAAAAGGGAGTACAGGCAAAGGAAACAAAGTTAAAAATAAAGAAAAATAAACCGAAGTAAAGATACATTAAATAATAAAAAAATATATATAATTGGCCCTTTGCGAGGGTAGATTTTGATTTACGGAGAACGGATTGTTTTATATTTAAATTTTACATAGAGTGGTTATTTATATTAACAGTTTAATATGCTGGTGCTTTTGTGTAATTATGTATATTATATTAATCACGTACGTTAATATTTTACTTGAATATATATAATTAATTTCTGACAAATACACTATATATATCCTTAGTATCAACCATTATTTTTATTTGTATATGAATTTAACTTCTGAATTAGTTATAAATGTCTTCTATTAGTATGGATTTTTTTTAATACTCTTTACTTCAATTCCAACCTTATCTTGACTTCTATTCTATCTACCCTATATATATAAAATCCTAATGAAACGAATTTATGAAACGGATATATGAAACGGATTTATTAAACGGATAAATGAATCGACTGATTAAACAACTGATTATATTTCAAGCGATTTCTCCTAAAATATGGAATACTTTGCGATGAAATTAACACCAAAAATCAACATTGATCCGCAGGTCTCAAAACTGGTATTAGAATTTTTAAATTCAAATTAGTTTTTGAAATATTCTTTTTTTCTAATTTTATATACATTTTTCTAATAATTGCAACTCAAATTTTAATCAAACATATATATATATTTTTTTCACATTTCAGAAAAGGTTGACATGGTAACCCGGATATTGTTGTTTATTTGATAATAAATGTTTATTTACTTTTATTTCTTTTTATAAATTATATAAATTATTTTGTTCTATAATTATTAATTTTTTTCCTTTAGAAAATAATAGAAAATAATTAAAAAATACGGTACTGCGCCAAATTATATAAATCGCCAAAACACTCGCCTAATAATACAAATTGACATAATTTTTATTTTAAATAACGAAAGAACAAATAAATTAGTATTAATAAATTTAATAAATATACAAATTAAAAGTCGAAATAAAAATCACTTGATGACGTAAACACGTGTACCTTGCTTAAAGTCAAGTGAATGTGACATTTACGATCAACCATTATTGGCATTTAATCTTATAGTTTGGTGATAGATTTTTGGTGGACAGGATAACTGAGTAATACCAAAAATGCATATGTAACTGGTATTTGAAAACGTGGCTTTTAACAAATTTTCGTAAAAAATAAATAAATAAATAAATAAAATAAAATAAATAAATAAATAAATAAATCACGCCAAACCTGCTGTGCGTATATGACATCTGGCCAAATATTACCACTCGAAAAAAAAATGTGGCAACTGGCGAGTTGAAAAAAAAAAAAAAAAAACTATTTGCGAAATTTGCATCCGGCTAGCGTAACAGTACCAATAGTTCTTCGCAACCATGGTAAATTTTATGCAGTTTTATTCGAAAAAAATTTTGATTTTTTAATCAAAATGGAAAACTCACGGTCCCATATTGGCGCGATTTTTTTCTAAGGCTAATGTCATATACGGAACGGGCACTTAACTGTCGCCAAAGTATCGTTATTTTGCTTGATATGGTAAGCTGGATGTTGTTGTTTATGCTGTTGATGCGTTCGCCAAATTAACGTCGTTAAAAAATCGCGCCAATATGGGACGTATATGAGATCAATACAAAAACCCTTAACGGGTTAAAAGTTTGTGACGCAGCGCTTTATCTTATGCTCTAAGAATTTTAAATATGGAACTTAAAAATAATGATATCAAATTTTGAGTGACACTATGCTATTAATTATAATATCTATATACATTTATTTCATTATTTTATTTTTTTATAATTGCATGTGCAAAAATTATGTTCATTTTAAAAAGATGTATAAAAGTTTATTCATTGATGCATTATCATCCGTATCTCTCATAAATTCAAAATATGAGTTTTAAAAGATATGATATCAAAATTTAAGTGACGCCTTGATGTTGCTTAAAACGATTAGTTTTAAAATTCAATTTAAATTTTCTTTTGGCTAAATACATTTACACATCTAAACAATACTTTTCATTTTCCAATGCACTGTTGAATATATTACTTTCACTGAATCTATATAATGCACTGAAATGTATTCATTTGAATAAATTGATTTATCTTTTGTGCCACGCTATCCAAAAATCAAAAGTAAAATTTATGTAAATAGTTTTTTCGTCATATTATCCATTTGCATACATTTAACTTAGTTTGGATACAATGACGCAAAAACTATTTACATAAATTTTACTTTTGATTTTTGGATAGCGTGGCACAAAAGATAAATCAATTTATTCAAATGAATACATTTCAGTGCATTATATAGATTCAGTGAAAGTAATATATTCAACAGTGCATTGGAAAATGAAAAGTATTGTTTAGATGTGTAAATGTATTTAGCCAAAAGAAAATTTAAATTGAATTTTAAAACTAATCGTTTTAAGCAACATCAAGGCGTCACTTAAATTTTGATATCATATCTTTTAAAACTCATATTTTGAATTTATGAGAGATACGGATGATAATGCATCAATGAATAAACTTTTATACATCTTTTTAAAATGAACATAATTTTTGCACATGCAATTATAAAAAAATAAAATAATGAAATAAATGTATATAGATATTATAATTAATAGCATAGTGTCACTCAAAATTTGATATCATTATTTTTAAGTTCCATATTTAAAATTCTTAGAGCATAAGATAAAGCGCTGCGTCACAAACTTTTAACCCGTTAAGGGTTTTTGTATTGATATCAGTACTTTTTTTAAGTTAATGATAAAAAAAAATAAAACAACAACAACAAAAATTAAAGACCAGAGAAAGAATTCATAGTCAGGATTTCTATTCACCTTCAATCTCTCCCCCTCCCTCCCCGCAAAAAAAGATGCCTCATATTTCAATTTTAAAGAGCACTGTGCAATGAGATTTTTTTAAACCACTCATTGGTAAATATGGAAGTAATTCACAACATGCATGTTTAGATGGTATTTCTGTTGGTTTGTTTCAGAGATATAAAAAGCTATGTTAAATTTTACTAAATAAAAAATTTACTGTCTTAAGAAAAATAGCAAGAAATATTGCTCTTTAAACATACATATATATATATATATATAAATTTCCACCATCCTTCTTTAAAGCTCTTTATTGGCAACAATAGTAAATCATATAAAATAATCTCCTGAGCCCCAAAAATTTCACTTCTCCCTTCTCACCCATCTCTCCAGCTTACCTAAATAATTGAAATCTTTCAAACTTTAGTTTGAAAAAAAAAAAAAATCTGCAATATTTGTTGCTCACTAACATAAATAAATAAAGCCCTAACTCCCCAAATGTACATTTCTCCTCTCCTCTCCCCTCCCCCCCCCCCTACTGCACAGCATAAAAAAAAAAAAAAGCACTCGCAGATATTAAATCTTTAGGGTTTTTGGTGAGTGAATTACATATGAAGATAAATACGATAGATCTTTATAACACACCTTGGGATGAGAAGTTCTGCATATTACAGAATTTTGCATTATATAGATCATATTTCATTCATCATTAAATTTACCTTGTAAACGTGCTTTAAATTACATTCCTTGGAACTAGAAATAGTGAAAATTATAAAATTTTACATAATAGTATAGGTGCAGATTCCCAATATCTGGAAGGAGAAAGTGGCTCCTAAACCCAAAAAGTCCAGTGGTCTCATTATGAAACAAACACATAAAAAGAATTTAGTGTTTGTAAGGGACTGAATTCAAAGTGGAAAATAATTTATTTTATATATCATATGTCTATGTACAAGAAAACACAGACTAATTACATCAAATGGGTTTGTTTAATTTAATCACAAAATTCTTTAATTATTAAGTCTAATACAAATCTTAAACTATGTTCATTCAGAAGATATAGTTGGACAAGATACATTTTTAAAAAATGTAAAGCTAAGCAATCATGGTAGTGGGAAATATTAGGATAACAATATTTCTAATTTTGATTTTATCGTATAACATTACATTAAAAAATTTGTGAATGTGAAAAATTATTTAGCGCTATAAAAATCAAAACACACTTCAGACGTTTGTTTTTCTATGTAATACAATAGTTTTCTGTGTTAAACAGATCATTCAGGACTGTAGGAAGGAAAATACACTGATTTCATCTTTTTAAAAAGGTAGAAATCCACCATTAGCAGAAAAGGAGCATCCCTGTATAGCGTATGGCGACTGAGACAATGAAAGTTAGCAGCCGAAGCAAAAAATTTAGTCGTCACATGGCGACTGTGAATCTGCACCTATACATAATAGGATCACAGGGCCAAAACTAGCCTTTTTTGTACCCGGGGCAAACATGGATTTTGGCGCTTCCCCCCCCTCTTCTGTAAAGTATATTTACAAAGATAATTTTATTAATTTTCTAATAGCCGACTTATTTTAAAATTTAAAGTGTGTAATCATAAGACATGTTATTCTGAACTACGTAATCTACAATGGTGGGTCCAAAGGGGAGGTCACAGGGGTCATGATTCTCCTCTGAACACCAACAAAAATTTTCTAAAGAGCATTTTAAAATGAAATATACAGTAGAGTCCCGATTATCGAAGTCCTGCTTAACTGAGTTATTTTCTTCTGATGGATTGATGGCTTCCATTTTTATGAAACAGCCATTATAAATGAAGTATTAGGTAAAGATGAAAAAGCAGCCGTAAAAAAAAAAGCTATTTCCCTTGCCCCCCCCCCCCCCCCATTCTGACCAGAAAATCAGAGTTCTAACTTTTTATGACTGCTCTTTCATCTTCCCCTAACACTTCATTTATAATGACTGTTTCATAATAATGGAAGCCATCAATCCATCAGAAGAAAATGATCCATTCCAAAAGTATAATCCTTCATTTGGCGCCGGGGCACAAGCCCCCTTAGTTTTGGCCCTGATAGATCATGTCACACATTATTAAATTACCTTTAGCTCGTGACTGACAGTTTGGGTGCACTAAATGCATGGCTGGCAAATTTATTCCTTTTTCACTATTTTTAATAATGAAATCTTTGCCTTATTTTTGGCAGAAGTTTCTTATATTAAATAAGGCAAAAATTTCTTTTAAAAAAAATATTACTTTTGGAAGGCATGAATTTAGTGCCTAAAAAAAAAAAAAAAAGACCCCGTCAAGAGCTGCCACCGATTATAACACTCATTTACAAAAAAATTTAATATATTGTTTTCATTGCTCCAAAATAATGCGTTAAAAGAAGACAATGTATCAAATTTAGTGTTTCAAGAAATTAGCAATATTTGTGAAACACATGTGCTTTTTAACTGCAAAATTTATTGTTTACATCTGAGAAAAACATTATATGCATCTTCTGTATTAAAATTTTTTAGTGGCAGGCTTTTGTGATTGAACAAGGACTGCTTGCAGAATACTTTAATAATTTTACAATATAAAAATATAGCTCTCGAACTACTATTGATGAAATACAGTAATAGGGAGGAAAAAAAAAATCATTAAATAAATAAGTTTATTTTTAAAAAATTAATTGAATTTTCATCAGATATACTGATTATTACTACCATACATTATATGTAACATATTTATTAGAAAAATTACAACTATTTAGGTGAAGTTTTAAAATGTAAACAAAATGATGCCTTATAAACACATCAAAAATACAGTTCATTTTCGAAAGCTGTGCCTGACACTCTGAGACAATTTTAAGATCCAAAGGGGTAATGCTGAGATGGGTATTTGCCGAAGTTCCAGTTGTATGTTGTCACTCAGCTAAACAGCCTCCGATCATCCTTATTTTGATAAAATCAAAACAGATCTGATGCATGCACAAAAGCACAGAAGGTTTCGCTTTACGAAAACAAACAGTACCTCTGAACAAAATCATTATACAGTAGACGCCCTCAAATCCACTCAACTTGGGACCAGAGGTTGTGCAGATTTTAGAATTTCGCAGATTTCTGGTCCTTGCTTTGTTTACAGTTTTTAAACAGTCATTTGAATGTATTTATGCAATCAAAGTTATAAAATATCCTTGCAATATAGTAAAATATTAAAATAATTAATTACAGTAATAAACTAAAATGATAAGAAGTAAGATAATTTAAAAAATGATTAAATTATTAAAGATAAATATCAAGTAAATAATAATGTATAATTAAATCTGCATTATAAAGATAAGAATCATTTTCCTTGAATTATTGAATGAAACTTACCTCCTTCCTAATGGTACCTATTAATTTGCATCAAAATTATAAAGTAAGGAAGTTTTATTTCAGGTTTAGCCAGTCTTAATAGTCAAAAAATCTGGATTAAAATACATAAAAAGATTTGATAAAAAGATTGTGATTAGCAATTTTTTTTTTTTTTTTTTTTAATCAGAAATAAATTGTACTTCCTTCCTAAAAAATCATGAGTTCAGTCATATTATAGAGAATTAATTACATACTGAAATACAAACGGAATGATATAAAATTAAAAAAATCTGAAATTTTGCCCTTACATCTGAACTGAAAGTTTCATTGTTTACATCTGTGATGATGTGCAGATTTAACGCTGGTAGCTGGTTGGGTACCCGGGCAGATACCCACTACAACCCTGAAAATTATTGCTTGTTTTTAACACAACATATATTTGTTTTAAATGCTTTCTCGTCACTTCTTTATATGAAAAACAAATACAGGAATAAACATAAACATCGAATCTGATTTATGCCTAAAACTAAGATTGAATCAGATATGAGGAAGATGTGTTTGGTAAAGCAAGCATCACCCTTATCATTAGCAATACAACAGAATTAATAGTCATCCTTGTGCATATGTATCAATCTACACCAATATGCCATTAAGTATTGTAGCTTTTTTTTAAATCAAAACACTATATTTTGATAATGTACATATTAATAATATAGTAATAATGATACTAGTACTTTTTATTTGAATGTTAATATAAAGCAGTCAATCTAAGTATACCAATTTAATAAAGTAATATCCAATTAAATACAGTAAAATCTGCTTAGACGGAGCACAAAAGACTGCACAAATACCTTGTTTTAGACATATTCCATTTACACAGGTCTTTCTGTAATAGCATGGAGTTTGTAACTTGGTGGTATGCGGAAGTATGAACTTCTATTCAGTGGTACGTCGACCTAAAAGTTTGGGAACCCCTGCTCTAGAGGGTAGCAATATTTCTACAAAATGGATTGCAGGCTCTTTTTAAGAGTAAAATTCATTGTTTACATTAAAGAAGCTGTCTGTTATACAGAGAATTGCATTAAAAAGATCTTTTACTGCAACAATGCTTTTACTACAATGCGGTCCTTTGACGAAATTCACATTTATCTCGTGATCCTTTGATGAAATTCGTGTTTTTTTACAATCCTTTAACGAAGTTAGTGTTTTATCTGCGATCTTGTGTCAAAATTTGTGCTTTTTTCAACATGCTGTGACAAAATTTGTGTTTTTTCGCAATTATCTGACAAAATTTGTGTTATTTCCGCAATCCATTGATGAAATTCCAGTTTTTTGCGGCCTTTGGCTAAATTTGCATTTTTTTCCGTGTTTTTAATCAATCCTTTGGCGAAATTCACGTTTTTAACCAATGCATTGACAAAATTCCTGTTTTTCAGCATTCCTTTGACAAAATTCGTGTTTTTCAGCGATCCTGTGATGAAATTTGCATTTATTTCGTGATCCTTTGGCGAAATTCGCATTTTTTTATGATCCTTTGGTGAAATTATTGTTTTATCCACGATCTTGAGGGTAAAATACGCACTTTTTCTGCAATAGTGTGACAAAAAGCGTTTTTTCCGCCATCCTGTGACAAGCGTTTTTTCGCGATCCTTTGATGAAATTAGTGTTTATTTCGTCATCCTTTGGCGAATTTTGCATTTTTAACGACATTAGTGTTTTATCCTCGATTCTGTGGTGAAATTCGCGCTTTTTCCTCGATCTTGTGACAAAATTCGCATTTTTTCACAATAATCTGACAAAATTTATGTTTTTTCTTGATCATTTGACGAAATTCATGTTTTCTTTTGTATCTTTTGGCGAAATTCGCGTTTTACACGACCCTTTAACGAAATTCATTTTTTTCTGTGATTCTTTGATGAAATTCGCGTGTTTTCCACGATGCAGTGACTAAATTCATGTTTTTTTCTGAGTCCTTTGACGAACTCCGTGTTTTTTCGTTATCCTTCGTTGAAATTCACGTTTTTCCAATATATATATTTATTTGGTGGGCAGGATGATCGGGGCCGTTTGCCCCCCCCCCCCCCCCCCCCGGGTTTCCGTTTGTTTGTATTTTCCGCAAAAACTGCCATAAAAAAATTGGATTTATATTTTTTTTGGACGGTGGGGGGGGGGGGGATCAGCGTGATTATCCCCCCCCCCCCTGCACCTACCATAGGGACCTGCTGGATTCGCACCAGCCATATGGACACTAAATGGTAAAAAGTGACTATTAAGAAATTGTCAGCGGCTACCTTCCTACAAGGACAAAATATTTTTTTTCAAGAGAAAAACAAAAACTGCCTAATATTCATAAAATATTGGTTGACGGTTTTTCGGGTGCGAGGCCCTTTGCGGCTGCACCTGTCGCACACTTGTAGGGACGCCTCTGTCGGTATGAGGTAAAGGAGAATGCAATAACTTTGAAACGAAAGATGTTTGTACTTTCACTGAAAAAAAAAATTAACAACATGTAAATATACATTTTTTCAGGGGTGCAGAAAATGTTTCTACTCCCAACATTTCCCCCAATCCACATGAAAATTTCCCGAAAATTTTACAGTATGTTGTAGGTAAATGCTGTTATTATCGTAGGTTCCAATATTTCTCAACTTATGCGCGAGTATATAAAGCAGAGGTGATTTTGAGTGAAAAGCAAAAGTTCTGAAATTAACAGCAAATTTTCTGAAAGGTTACAGCACAGTGGAGGAAAATGGGGGGGGGGGGGAATCCACTCCCAGCACTATGTTTTTTTCGCGGCCCTTTGACGAAAGTTGCGTTTTGTAGCGATCTTTTGACGAAATTGGCGGTTGTTTGGCCATCTTTTGACGAAATTCGCGGTTGTTTTGCAATCGTTTGACAAAATTGCAGTTGTTTCACGATCTTTTGACAAAATTGCGGTTGTTTTGCGATCTTTCGTCAAAATTTGTGGTTTTTCCGCGATCTTTTGACGAAATCTGTGTTTTTTTCGACGAGTTTTGTGGTTATTTCACCCCTTTTGACGAAATAAATGGTTGTTTTGATGAAATATGCGAGTTTTTTCACATTCTTTTGACGAAATTCGCGATTATTTAGCTATGTTTTGACAAAAATCATGGTTATTTTGTCCCTTTTGACAAAATTTGCAGTTTTTTTGCGATCTTTTGACGAAATATGCGTTTATTTCGCCTTCCTTTTAACGAGTTTAGCAGTTATTTCGCCCTCTTCTGACAAAATTTGCGCTTATTTCGCCCTGCTACGAAATACGTGGTTGTTTCGCGATCTTTTGACGAAATTTGCGTTCATTTCGTGCACTTTGACGAAATTCGCAGTTGTTTTGTGATTGTTTGACGAAATTTGCTCTTCTTTCGTGATCTTTTGACCAAATATGCGTTTTTTTTGGCAATCTTTTGATGAAATTTGCGTTCATTTTCCGAACATTTGACAAAATTTCCTAGTTTTTTCACGTTCCTTTGACGAAAATCGTGGTAATTTTGTCCTTTTAGACGAAATTCGCAGTTGTTTCACGATCTTTTGACGAAACTCAATTGTTTTGCGATCGTTTGACGAAATTTCCGTTCCCTTCGCGCTCTTTTGACGAAATTCGCGGTTTCTTTGCGATTTTTTGGTGAAATTTGCTCTTTCACGATCTTTTGACGAAATTCGCTGTTATTTCGCCACGTTTTGACGAAAATCGTGGTCATTTCTCCCCTTTAGACGAAATTTGTGGTTGTTTCACGCTCTTTTGACGAAACTCGGTTGTTTTGCGATCGTTTGACGAAATTTGTGGTTATTTCACGATCTTTTGACAAAATATGCGGTTATTTTGCGATCTTATGACAAAATTTGCGTTGTTTTCGTAATTCTTGGACAAAATTCGCGGTATTTTTATGTCCGAATTTTCAGATTGATGAAAGATTTTTTAAATTTTCGGAACCGAATGCCTTAATTTTTTGGAAAATTGGGAACAGAATCACCCGATATACGGTACATATTATTCTGAGATTGATTTTGTGAAGGTCACCATACGGATCTTTTTATTTATAGTGAAATTTTTCTATCTCAGGAAATTATGGAATTTGTTGTTAAAACCGAAATCAATTGTATATGTTTCTGCAAAATTTCCCCCGATCCTAGATCGCCGGATCGGACATATTCTGCACCCCTGCATTTTTTTTTTTTTTTTTAAGGAAGAAAAAGACGAGGTTTGTAGTATAAATTTGGCGCCCCCTCCGTGCCTGCACCATTCGTACAGCCCTGCTGAGACATATGTAAATCTGACAGCATAGCAAATTGGATTAAGCTTTCAACCTGGTCAAGTTATGCTAATATATTATCATGATGCAAGAAGTTCATCCAAGCGAAGACTGACAAAATTTCTGAGCATTAGGAATAACCAAATGTAAATAAGGAAATGTAAATAATTAATTTCAAATCCATCTCCTCGCAAGAAGTACACAAATAAATATAGATTATCTATCACTTGAAAGTGACAGCACTTCGCACTCAGGAATTCACGTTTGTAATCAAAGATAGGTGGCGCTTTTAGACCTGCTAATGTTTGTAAACAGTTTACATGAACGCGGTTATCACTGCTGGCTTTCGCTTGTGTCTTGTTTTTGCCTCATGTGAATTGGTTACTTGTGGAATAAATTTTTAGCTTTTTAAAGTCTCTTAATGGAAAATCAGCTTACTTTAGTATGTTTGTAATGTAGTGTGTAAAAAAACAAGTATTTTTATTATAATTATTAAAAATGGATTTTTATGATTGTTTTTCTGTGTTAACCTTTTTTGTGCCGACGATATTTTAAAGTACCACTGAAATTACTTTTCATAAAATTCATTTAATACATCAATTAGTAGTAATACAGTTTAGAATCAGCTATAGATACATTATTTTATCTTGTTTCAAAATCATTATTGGTTGCACAAAACAAAAATATTTAAAAAAAAAATGATTTCTTTTGCCTTTGCATCTTTTCAGTTTTCTTGACGTTAAAAGATTAGGGAGGGGGGGGGGGTAGTTTCAGTTCGGAAATATTTCTATTGTAAGAACATTATATTTGTACATTTCCTAATTCTACAAAATACTAAAAAATATTTTTTAAATAAAAGATTTGAATGGAAATATTGCACAAAATCTCAATAAATTCAAATTTAATTAATTTTATTTGGCAAAATCCTTTTAAAATTTATTATATGATTATGTAAATCTTCTAATATAGTTTAAAAAATTCACGAAAAATACTTTAGAAGATGAAATTTTCATGAATTCATAATTTGGGACATAAAGGGTTAATCACCGTCAAAATTGTAGGTTTTTAAAACAACCAAACCGGTAATTAGGATATTAAAGAATATTTTTATCGTTAATTATTAAAATAATAGATGGTAATTGGATAAATAATAAAAACGATAAATAAATAACTTCATTAGGTAATTTAATGCATGAAATTAATAGAATTCTTAGAATATAACAAATAAAAGAAATTTCATGGCAGTTCTTTATGTATTTGTAAAATTATTGCAGTTGCATAATTCTAAGCTGATGCAGATATATGTGCATTAACAACAAAAATAATAATAATATCTGTTAATTCATACATATACAGAGACTAAATATAATCATATTAATGGTTAGTCATACATTCTATCAACATTAACTACCCAAAATATTAAAGAAAAAAAGAAGAAGAAAGACAGAATATATTAGTTTTCATGCTAAGTGCATTATGTTTCAATTTCTAATTTGTAGGGACTCCGAAAATATTTATAATCATCGATATGTTGACCATTTTGAAATTATTGTGATATTTATTAACTTTGATTGGAACGTAGCTCTTCCAATTAAAAAGCAAAAAAATTTTGTTACTTTTCATCTTTTATCAATTGCTTTCTTTGATATGTTGTGCTAATCCAAAAGTAGAAAATATTTTATAACCTTTTACTGAAGTAGTTCTTCCTAAACATTTTTATACTAATTAGATTTTTTTTTTACTTTTTTCCATTCTCTTACTATAACTGTATAACAGATGTTATCATTCTGAAATTTTCTTTTACGTACCTGAAATTTATTATGCATTTATTTATAAAAAACAAATAAGAATCTTTTATTTATTTATTTTATTTAATCTAGAAAAAATTATTTTATTTGTTGTGCTTATTTTCGATAAAAGAGTGAATAATTTGATTATTCAAAGAAAGTTTTTATGACGATGACCAGATTTAATTAAAGCTTTAAATGAAATGCTTTTTAAACCTGGTAACATCTATTTTAATATACTTTCACATCATTAAAAAAATATTTTAATCCATTATTTTTTTTTAATAATCTGATTTAAATCACGATTAAATTTGAACAAACTGTCAGCCTCAACGAGACATCGGATTTTCTGCTGATCAAAGTTTTGTTGCCGTTTTTAGAGACGACAGCTATTTTATTTTTTTCATTTGGAAATGAATGAAAGCTTAAATCGGGATTTTTCGATTATCTAGAGTTGCATTGGGGCACATAGCAGCATGTATTATCTTTTTTTTGCGGTTTTATTCATATTTATTAAGAATTAAAAATCCCAAATGATATTTGACTCACGGTAAGTAATGCCGGTAATGCTAACGCGATGAAAGAAGCAGTGGTACCCTTTAGATCGCTAGAGGGCGAGTTTTTTGTTACAAACGCGAATAACTAAATGTAAATAAGGAAATATAAAATAATTAACTTCAAATCCGAGAGGAAACAACGACTTAAAACACTAAATCCATCGTTATACCGTAATTTGTAATTTCTGCTCGGTACATAAATAAACATGGATTATGGATTATCTTTATCTATCTTCTGAAAGTCACAGCCCTTCGCGCTCATTGGCGCGATGTGATGACGTCAAACCTACTCATTACGAGGCTAATGTTAGCCTCGCACTCACTAATCACAGACGAGAAAATTACCAGAGATTAATGGTTGACTGGGCATTAACGGAAACGAAAATGTCAAAAATAAAATGAGTTTTCCCAGATAAAAGATATATCTTATTCACCTCGCCTTAATCACATTTGTATTATGTATCAATTTAAAGATAATCGTAAGAACCGTTTTCGAGATTTTCAAATTAGGAACTTCCTCGATATTATACCAACGTTTTCACTTTTAAAATGGCTATTTAGATCTCAAAATATACTGCACGTAGAAATGTAAAAATTTCAGTATACGATTAGACTGCAGATATAAGATTGTTCTAGAAAATTCAGAACAATAGGACCTATATCTGCTGAGTTATTAAAAGGCGGCTTTTCGCGTTTTCTTTGATGTCGAGTTAGCTGTATATATGAGTTCCGCCATCTACGAATTCTACGATACGATACGATACGATTTTAACGATACGATACGATACAATTTTAGGCTTAAGGCTGCGTCACTCGGAATACTACCGTCTTCCATGATCTGTGCCAAACTTTCATAGGAACGGAGAAGGGATCAGACAGTATTTGTTTATGGCAGTTGATGACTTGAACTATTATAATATAGATGAAATGATGGAGATATAATAATATTTGGCGACTTATCACCTGTTCCTGGCTAACATTAATATAAAACTACCTGGCTAACTTATAACTTGAGTTCTGCTAAATAGATTTTGAGGAGACTTGAAGGGTTAATTAGATAATTTTTAATGAAAGGTTTTAGTATATAATATAATGTTCTAAGCTACTTAGTTATAGTATTATGGGATAAAGTTATGTAATCAAAACTACCTAATTCTGAATGATTGCCCTTAAAAAATCTGCTTAATGAATTTCAATGGGATTTGCACAAATAGTTACATAATTTTCACAGAATAATTTTATATCTAACTCATCATTATGTTTTTCTTTTCTCTTCTGTAAACAGGCTCACCTTGTTAGTAAGGGACAGTCCCCCTTCAACCGGTCAAAAATGCTAGAAAACTTTTTAGTTTCCATACGTTTTGACAAACTAACTAATACTGCGAATTCTTTTGGATTGTTAAGTATAGTATTACTTATTTACTAACTAAAATATTGACGAAAAATATTTATATTAATTAGGAAAACTTAATTGAGGAATCGACTGTTTTTTTCTGTTTTCGTAATTACTATATATCCCTGCGCGCATTTTTTCTCATAAACTATTAAGCATAATGGGTTAAAATTTTCTCAGAGCGTTAACATTATACTTCTGCATAAAATGAACTAAAATCTTTGACGTATCATAAATAATAAATAAATTATTTAAAGAAATATGCGAGAAATTTTGCATATATTCCTTTTTTTAATTTATTATTAATTATAAATATTATTAATGAAGATAATTAAAAGATTTTAGTTCATCATGTTACGCAAAGTGCTATCTTTAAATTAAAATATATTTAAACTTCATAAATTGAAATGAACCAGAGATATCATGTACGCAGTGATATATAGTAATTACGAAAAAAACAGTAGGTTACTTTATTGAGTTTTCCTAATTAATATCTGGGAGCACGGCAGTGCGTCCCCCAAGTTCGCACAAGCCATAAGCTACCTTTTTCTGAACCATTTCGGCATACTTTTCACCCCCTCATAACGTCGTTTTAGGGAGAGATATAGAAATTTTTCTTTTATACACATGTTCGTATGACCAAACTGAACTAGGTTCTATGATTTCATGTTTCTGTATTTATTAGTTTTCGAAATCGGTAAAAAGCTCTTTTTTGTCACTGACTCACTTCCCATCATCATATAACTAAGGTACTTCTAAAAGTCGTAAAATCATGACATTTCAAAGGTAAGTCGGGTTTGTAGCACAATTAACTAGAAATATGTGAAAACACAGAATTTTTGCTTCTAAACACTTCAAATAGGGGTGTTGATTTGGCCGTAAACATTTAATTAACACATTCAATTGGGCAAATGTTGGTCGCCAAAACTCGATTACAGAGTTTTGAAAGAGTTACGTAATTTCAAGCAGAATAAAATTTTATATGCTTATCCAAAAATGTTCGTTAAATAGAAAAAATAAATATACCTGGAAATTTTAATTAGTATAGGTTATGATTTAATCACGATATTAAAACATTTAACAAAATATAATCGCAATTCGGTACTTGTTTATGGCAGTTACATGACTTGGACTATTATAATATAAGTGAAATGATGGCGGTAGAATAATATTTGGCGACTTCTCGAATGTGGCTGGCTAACATTAAAGTACCAAAATGGCTGCCTGGAATATAAAAATCGAAAGGATCCGCCCGGAAGTGTTGATAATAGTTAAATGACTAAGGCTATTATTATAGAGACTATTTTCAATTCTAAAAACAGCGCAAATAAAAATATTTCCTAATGAATAAAAATTTATTTACGCGTGACTATTAAAAACCGAAAAGTGTTAAAAGCGTGAGTAAGTGTTAAAAGCAGGGAAATATTGAAAATTATGTCTTGAAAACTGTATTTACACGTGAATATTAAAAGAGAAAGGAAACATTAAAATGACATTAAAAAACATTAAATACATTAATATGCATTTAAACCTTTCAGGAGCAATATGATACTATTCGTAAAATGTTGAAATCAGTGAACGGCACCAGAATTTACAAACAAGTTTCGAAATACGAAAATGCTTTTGTTCGCTTACTTGATCAGGGACTTGATCACCCAACCGGAGCGCCCACCAAATTTGGCATAGGCTAAATGCTCCGGAGGATAATCCCCTCCACCAAACGAAACCTCCGCCAAGCCAACAGGTCCGGAAAAACCAGAAAAACGGCAGTTATTCAAAGAAAGATCAACATACCGAAGTGAAATCACTTGAGATAGATACAGAAAAAAAAATTACAAGACAAGTTAACAGACGAACTTCACAATTAAAGTTTCGGCTTGACGACATTCTATATATCACAGAAAAAAAAGTTATTGATTCTAGTAAAGTCCACAAGTTTGTAAAGCGTAATAACGAAATAAAAAAGTCAGTTACTTTAACTGTGAACTAACACGTACATGGCAAAACAACAAATGTGCACCCCCTGAGACAGAAAAGAGTCATCCTTTAGAAACATCTACCACCGTATGTCAGGGCTACAAACTATAAATGTATATTTTAAGAAACAAAATCCTAGTCTATTGAATCCAAACTGTTAATCCAATTGACTAACCAAAATAAATAGTCAAATTCTCTACCAGAACCAATAATCTGTTGAACATCAATCCAGAAAACTTGAAGAAACTTGATGAGGATTAAAAACACAAGTCCATAAGAGAGAAATGTCCATAAAAGAAATTACCCGTGAAAACAAAAGTTTATTAAAAAAGTCTCTAAAATTGATTGTCAATTAAAAGAGAAATGTCCAGTTTTAACATTGTTCATGATAGGATTCAATAGTTTTGTTAAGGCGTCTTGTACCTTTTAAAAGCGTCGAAAATTAACGAAAAACTTCAAAGTTTGAATTAGTCTTTCTTCAAAACCTTTTTATGTATAAACATGAAATTTTAGATATTGATTAAACAGATTGTGCTTTGTAATATACTAGCAACAGAAATTTATTAACCTTTTACAGAATTTGTGTATTGTTCAAATCAAAATAGCTCTTTTTTTACCCCATAAGTCATTGCGCGCATGATATCTTGAGAAAGTATGCATGGATTGTTATGAAATTTGGTAAATATACTAAACAAATATGTGTGTTTAAAATGATTTACTTTTAAGTATTTACAATGGTAATATTTTTAGTTATGACTATTTTTATTCATTAAAAATACAAAATTTTTATTTTTTTTTACGTAAATATTTTTTTATATACTTAATGAAATAATTTTAGCCTAAGAGTAGATCATTTTAAACACACATATATGATTAGTATCTTTACCGAATTTCATGCGAATCCATACATACTTTCTTAAGATATCATGCACACAATGACTTATGGGGTAAAAAAAGAGCTATTTTGATTTCAACAATACACAAATTATGTAAAGTGTTAATAAATTTCTAATGGTATCATATTACAAAGCACAATCTCTTTAATCAATACCCAAAATTTCATGTTTATACATAAAAAGGCTTTGAAGATAGACTAATTCAAACTTTGAAGTTTTTCGTTCATTTTCAACGCGTTTAAAAGGTACAAGACCCCTTAAACACAGTAGTTTAGAGAATACTAAACTTAAGCACCCAAGCTTGAGCACTAATTAAAAAAAAACATAGCCACAAATCAAGCTATAACCAGAGGAACAACACTTAAAAAAATATAAAAATAAATGAGCTGTAAATCAAAAAGAATACTTTATGAATGAAAATGCCTTGTATAAGCTGTTGTAAATCTTTTTAAGTTTACCATAATTGGATCTCGAATTGAGGATGTTGCAATTTTTCCATTCCACCGATCTGTTTCGATGGAAATAAGAAATGAGTATCTGAGACCTGGCAACTATCAAAAAGATGATGTACATCACCCCTTCTATGACAAAGACATCTCTCTGTATCCCTACGTCCTATCTTATATAAATATGTTGGGAATGCACCGTGGGAAGAATAAAAGTATGCACAGATTTGTGAATAACAAAGATAATCTGTATTTACATATCTTAATTAACTGAAGGTGTCCCTACCCTTGTTACTATTATTCCAATGATGCTGCCAGTCAGAAATAATATTCCTTGTCAAAGCCGAATTAAGGTAACTTATAGGTATATGTATGTCTTCTTCTTTATCAAAAATTCCTTCCAGAATCACAGATTTTGCCAGGTAGTCTGCTCTTTCATTCCCCTGTATACCAACATGGGCCTTCACCCAGCCTATATGGATAACATTTTTATTCAATAAACGTAAGTTGGTAAAAAATTTCAACAACAAGGAATCTGTAGAAAATAATCTCTGAAGAGCGCTGTAAGATAATAAGCTATCAGTGTATAGATGGAAAACTTTAAAAGCTGTAGATCTGCACCAGTCAATTGCTTCTGAAATTGCCACCAATTCGGCTTGATAAACTGAATTAAATGACCGAAGTTTAACTCTGAAATCAAATATAAAAGCTTCGTGATAATAAACTGTAAAGGCAGCCGCAACACCCTCATTCATCTTTGATCCATCAGTGAAAATTACTGGATGGTTATAGATAGTAACCGAGTCAACCACTGGTCTTACAAAGTTGATATGATGTGAATAACAAAAATACGGATAATCATATGACTTAATTTTGTTCATCAACTTACTAGAATTCACCAAGATATCATTAATTTCAAAGGAAGAATTACCATGTATCACATTATATTTTAGTGAGGAAGCCGAGAGTTCCAACTGCAAAGGAGGCGCGCCTGCTAACAGCATCCGTTGATGTTGTACGATAAGATCTTATTATTGAAAGTAAACACATTCGTTGGCAAGATGATAACCTTTGTAGACCATGACACTTCAAATCATTATACCAGACTTCGTGGCCATAACTAATTTGTTTCTTAAGAACGTTCAAGTACCAAATCTTGGTAAATTCAATAGAGAGACCTTGATCCTTTATCCGATTCTTTCTTACATTACATGCAAATCCTGTAATTTTTGTTCTGACCATATCCAAATTTTCTAACCAGTTAAATGTACTGTCTAACATAAAACCGAGTTACATAATGTTATCCTTTTCAGGAATACTTCTATTCATTAGTTTAAAAATCGGTCTTCTTTTCTTTAGTGTCTTTGTACCAAAAAGCATGGCCACAGTTTTATCTGGATTAATTGAAAGATTCAAACGAGCACAGGCAGTAACAAAATTTGCCACATGGTCTATTCATCTTGTACTCCAATGACGCTCTTGTATTTGCACCGTCTGTAACAATTGAATCGTCTGCGTATGAAATCATATCCATTAAATTATATCTACTCTGCTTCAATATTTCATCTGCTACAATTGCCCAGATCAATGGCCCTAAACAAGAGCCCTGCGGGAAGCCAAAGAAAATCCTGAACCATCGGACATCCCGGAGAAATCGAAACCCAATCTGCCTTGAAGAAATATAATTTTTAAAAATGCTCTTCAAATAAACAAAGATTGGTAACTTATCAATAATCTCCGAGGCGATCGACCAGTCGAGGACGTCAAAGGCCCCCAAGATATCGGAGGAAACGGAAGCACAGTACTTGTATGTTGCCAACTTTTCGCTTATCAAATTCCTTAAAGAAGCCATTGCCGTCAATTTACTCTTTGCTTCGCGAAACCCATGTTGGTTATCATCAAGATAGTTTGTATTTTCCAGCATCGAAATTATTCTAGTTTTCAACAGTCTTTCATAAACCTTTCCCAACACAGGTAGCAATGTTATAGGCCTATAGGTGCGCGGTAAAGCAGGAGGTCTGTTTCTCTTCCTGAAAAATACTATCAGACCCCTTTTCCAACATGTTGGAAAATGAGTGAGCCTTAGGCAGGTATTAAATATGCTGAGCATCAAAAATCTAAAATTTTTGCAGAGATTTTTCACAACTAAGGCATCTATATTATCCTCACCTGGAGCCTTATTATTTCTTTGCTTTTTTAAAGCAAAATTTAATTCACGGGTTGTAAACAACACCATATCTGGATGATCTGTATAATCAACATCATTTATAAAATTATGAATGGAAGGCGGTATATCATTAATGTTAAAGTGCTCTTGCATCAATGTAGCTGCAACCTCATCATAACTATCAAAAAATGAAGAATTTTCAAGAGTTGTAAAAGCCAAATCGGCATATTTAATAGATTTGCCAGAGACATATTGTTCGCTTACTTAATAAAAGGAAAATTTTCATTCCAATATTCTGGTTCCAATGTGGCATTTAAGAATTAAAATTAAGTGGTCCAAAAATGAACCACCGCCCTTGAAGGGGTTAAAGCGGTAAATTGCAGTAATTGTAGTAACTTGTATTATGTCAATCATTTTATAACGCTGTTAAAAAATACCGGGAGGCAAAGACCTTTTTTTACATAATTCATCTTATTTTACCTTCCTTTCAAGTGTTTAACTGGTCTTCTTTAATCAAACACGAAAAAACCATTGGCTGTCTTAACAGCAACTGATTCGGCCTTAAATTTTTGCAATTAAAGGGAATTGAATGGAAACCCGTTTACAGGGAGATTGCTATAGGTTTTTTTCTTTATAATTCAATCTTCTCTAATCTTTTTAAAACCGATCAAATTAGCGTGCTTTTAGATTCTGCGGTGTCTGGACGGGGGTTGGCGAGCGTAGCTTGCAGGGAGCAGAGCCCCCAGTTTATATATATTATCTTAAATGAGAATAAAATGCATAATGAGCGTATTTGTTATAAATAATGCTATGACAATATGAATTTTAATTTGGTAATTTATTTTATTTTATTTTCCTCTATCCTTTTTAATCTTTAACAATGATTTTGGCGTTCTGTACGTTATTTGTGCGTAAAAATCGTTGTTAAAGATTTTAGATTTTTTTATTACTATTCGCACAAAGTTTTATTTATGCTTTCTTATCTTGTTTCATTTTGAACTTAATTGGTGTTCAATGGCTTATTTTTCGGTTTTCTGTGAGTGGTAGTCCCAAATTCATATTATTTAGCTAATTTACGGCTAATATGAAGATGAAACCACACAATTTATTTGTTTAACATAATGCATTTGGGACCCGAATTTTCTGACTAAGTTCTACAAATTTCCATCATTCCATTTATGTATTCAATTTCTGCTGTTTTTTACTCTTTTTTGGAATCTATGTTATGTGTGTTAGGGGGAACTGTGTTTATTAATGTCATATTATTCATATTTTCACAGTTTTTGTTGGCAGTCGTTAATGTTTATTTAATATTTTTATGTATGTATATATATATATGTATATATATATATATATATATATATATATATATATATATATATATATATATATATATATATATATATATATATATATATATATATATATATATATATTAGGGCGTATCGTAAAAATCGAAATTTCTTAAATATTTTTTGGTAATGCGGAAAAGTTGTGAACTCCCTTCATTAAAAAGTTTGCGAAATCTTAAAACAGAGGGTTAATATCATATGTCGCCTCAATGGGCCAAAAGTTCCGGAAATTGGACAGAAAATGATTAAAAAAACAATAAAATAATAAATGATCTAAGATTTGGTTGATCGGTTTGGGGTAGTGTTTAAAAGTGACTATGTTTCAACAACAATAACCAAAATGTTTTTTAGAATTATAGGTTACTATCTTCTGCCGCCTCGCTGGCATCGAATTTTGAAAATTTTGACGCATTTTGGTACTTTTATGCATAAATATTCACTGCTTGCACAATGCATAATCCAGACAGACCCGATTTGGTGCAAAAAAAGTGGAACACCCATATTTTTGAAAGTTATTGTGTATCCATCTGAGCCACGGCTGCTATTGCAACGAGTGTTATGCAGATTTGGGTTTAATATCGGAATCAGATACCAGCCTTGTCACAGACAAAAATAAAATATGGAGGGAGAAATCGAGAATTTACAAAAAAATACTCTCAAAATCAAATGAGAATCGTCCCACTCTATCTGGCCTTTATTCGGATGGACGCCACGAGAAAACTGTAACATCAAAAACACTGGAGGACAATCAGTTCCAAAGAACAATTGTAGAAGCTCATTGCTGTATTGCATGGTAACCTGTTTCTAAGTACATGGGACATGTTACACCAAAATGTTGATCTAGTCTTGATATATCTAATAGCATTTACGAATATGTTACATGTTATTTATTGGATGATTTTAGCAGCCTTATTGTTTTCGGGTGTGTGACAGAACTGTAGTAAACACAGGAGTGTCAAGTGGTGTAATTAGCAGGCTTGAATTGATACTTTAGAGGCCAGTGCAATGGATTATTTGATTACTTCTTTTATATGAGTTGTCATTATGACACATATTTGAGTTCATAGACGGCAAGTCATCTGTCCCCACATCATACACCGGAAGAAACCTCAAAGAATTAAAAAAAACCTTTCAGTTGTATTGAATGCGAGTTGCTAGATATTGATCCTACCACCCTCAATTCAAATCAGAAATGCTTATTAGACATTTGCACTGCTCTTTCTGGCGTTTGTTGTTCAGATCTAGCTATCCGGGAGCGAGGAGCGTTGAATTTCGCTCGATGACTAACAACTGCCAATCGAATACTGAGCTTTCATATATCTATGTCAGACATATCAAATAAGTTGCTAACATTGGTTGTATTTATACAAAGTGGATACGCATCCTCATGGTCCCGAATTACGATTCATCATTCCATAAAGGGCGGTGCTAGAAACCTGTGGTATTTCATCAGCTCATCTCGGTACTTTCCTAAAGAGTATCCTGACGTAATCGATCCAGTTATGTCTCGCAACGTTTACTTTGCGGCTTCAGAAAACATGCTATTGGCCATGTTAAATGATGAGAGGTGCCATATTAATACTCTTGCATCTCATTGGATTATCAAGGCAAATAGTCAAGGAAATTAGGCAAGGAAAATCAGTCTCCTGATGGAAATTGTATTCGCAGTTTCGTTATCCCCGCCGTTAACTTTGAAGTTACATACTATGTAGATCTCATTGACTGTCAAGCTTGTTATGTGACATCTCCCCCAGTTCTCAAAGACATCAGTTTTCAAAAACTTCTGAAGATGATACAGGACGGTATGCCAATGGACTGATGCGACTTCATTAAATTTCCTTCACACACACAAGCAGTTGAGCAGATTGTGAAACTAGTCACTGCAAACTCCGGAAAAAGTTAGGTCACAGAACAGCCTAGCTGCCAACATTTACGCTTTCTTTCTACCGCTAAAACTTTATAGTATATATTGTCTTATTTAATCGTCGAAATCTCTCGATTAAACAAGGCGAAAATCTCCATTAAATTTTAGTGGTACCAAAAAAGCGTACAAGTTGGCAGCTATGCAGAACAGAGATATATTTATTAGAGCGACTCTAGAATCCAAAAAAACACATGTCAAAATTTGAGAGAAATAATGATTACAAGTTGATAATGATTACAATGCTTTTGTTATTTGTATGTTCGAAAGGTAAAATAAAGTTTCTGTTCGCATTAAATTGTGATAAGTGTCACTTGTATTTATTTAAAATTTTTCCTTCATTTTCCAAAATTTGGTGTTGATGAAGCGGCTGAAGATATTAAGCTATAATTGTATTTTTTTTGTTGTTGTTATTGTTGTTAAAATTTAGTATGTTTTAAGAACTACCCTAAACCCATCAACGAAATCTGTGATCAGTTATTAACTTTTGTATTTTTATCTTTTTTTTGTTCAATTTTTGTAACTTTCGGCCCACAGAGTCGACAGTATATATCAACCCACTGAGGCGACAGTAGATATCAACCCACTGTTTTAAGATTCCGCAAACATTTTAATGCAGGGAGTTCACAACTTTTCCGCAGTACCGCAAAAAGATTTAAGAAATTTCGATTTTTTATAGGCCCTATGTTAAATATAGATTTGTCTTGATTATAATTTCCCTAAAATAAGCGCTAATTGTCAAATTCAACATTATTTCTTTCCAAAGATGCTTTTTTAATGCAAAAAATAGAATATTTTTAAGTTCCTTGGAATCAGATAAGATTCCATGCAACTTATATGTATTTAGATATAATAGTATTTACTTATTTGGAAGTAAAAATAATGTCGCTGAATGAAAACAACTTATTAATCCCAACAAAAAGTTTTCGGTAAAAAAAAAAAAAAGCGCCAAGTTCTCCTTAATGTTTCGGCCAGAAAAAGTAGTGATATCTGAAGTTCGCACAAGGGCACAAGTTAAAAGCCAAACATCCCAAATCTTTCATTGAAAATGGCTTCCTGCGACTTGGCCGTTAATGCCTTCTACATCATTTCAAAATTAATGATTGGAAATTTCGCATTTATGAATTATTTAAATATTAAAATTAATATTAGTATGCAAAGAGGCAAATTCACATAAAGACATTATAAGTAAAAGATTTCTGATAAATACCATCAATTTCAACAAACAATAGTTTTGATTACAGATCATTTAGTCCACATGTGGTTTAATTTTTCATTTCGTACGGTCTAAAGCTAAAGTCATTAACGTAAAACCTAAGAAATAAAAGAAAATTTACTTTCTTCAAATCTCACAATATGTTACATTATATTTTATTGTATAATATTGAAATCTTGTGCATTGACGAAAGAGATTTTTTTCGTTTGAACATTTATTATAGTTTGTTTGCATACATTAAGAGGTATTCGATTTATAAACTGTTAAAAGCTGATACTAATTATGTTTTAGCAATTAATGATATTACCTTCTGAATACAAGTATTTTGTTATATTTAACTTCTAAGCATTTAAATAGACTGAAGTGGTTTAAATACTTTTTTTAAATGTGTATTTTACTTCTGTACTTTGTGCCACAAAATGCCTAAAATAATCAAAAAATGTAGTTGTCATGTAGCTCATTTGTACATACTTTAAAATTTGAAAAACCCTCTCGAAGACATTAACGGCCAAGTCGCAGGAAGCCATTTTCAATGAAAGATTTGGGATGTTTGGCTTTTAACTTGTGCCCTTGTGCGAACTTCAGATATCACTACTTTTTCTGGCCGAAACATTAAGGAGAACTTGGCGCTTTTTTTTTTTTTTTACCGAAAACTTTTTGTTGGGATATCACTACTTTTTGTATGTTTTTTCTAGTTTTTTCTAAGCTATATTAATATAAAAAAACTTAAATTTCAGTACTTTTATGTTAGCCGGGAGCAAATCTCCTAATTAGCATTTAGTTTTTTCGCCAAAAGAAGTTTTTATTTTTCACATGTGTAAATTAGAAACAATGCTTTGATTTTCAAATAAAATATTTTGGTTTATGTTATTATTTGTTATTTATTTATTTATTTCTATGTTAAAATTCTATTAAATAAAATGAGGGAAATGCATCTATTTTAAATGAGATGACTGAAAAATTTATATTTTTAAATGAAATAAATGCAATATGAGCAATAGAGTTAGGGACAGTATTTGGCGATTTGCCATTTCGCGCCCAGCTAGCATAAAAATACCTAAATTTATTTTATTGAGCTTTATAAACTCATACTTTATTTCTTTTTATATTAAAGTACTAGCCGACTCTAGCAAGCAGTATATACTCTATTAATTGCATATTAAACGTTGCATCATGTTACTGTTATTCATAATTTAATTTACTTGTCCATTCTTTCGAAAAGTCGGAAGATTTTGATAGAGAAATCAAGAACTCTTTACCATCATGGAAGCACAACATATATTTTGTGTTGTTATGTATTTCATTCTTTCATGACAAATATCTCTTAACTCACTTATGCATGTTTCCTTATCAGTTACGATTCGTTCACTAATGCAGAAATTTTTAATCTCATTAAGTAATCTTTTCTAATTGTATTTTATTACTGTATTTTAACTGATACGATTAGGTACAAGTGAAATTATTCTTATTAAATCCTTTGATAATATCTGCATTTAATAATAATATTGATAATATATGCAACCATATTGATGCTAATATCTTTTTGTTTCATGCTAACCTTTTCAATAGACTCGATTACGGAAGAATAGAAGGTCTACGGGCTCACTGCTATGATCCATTTGAAAATCTATCATTCTTCTCATCTAATCGTGTTGAAGAACTAGCCAATTTGCCATGGTTTTAAGTTTTTAGCTAATTTTATTCGAAACCTGAAAACTAAAATGCGAGGAACCGGATTATAGAAGATTCCTTTTAACGGTACATATCGATTAACAGGTTACATATTATAAAATTATAATAATCATAAAGAGAATTGTCAGTTTCGGTGCTTTAATAGTTTCCGTAAATTCTATTTATATAATACAGAAGTTTCAGCAGAGTAAAGCTTAACAACATAGTCACAGTAAGTATAATAACAGTAAAATATATTAACAATAGCAGAGGTTTTGTGCAGTGACGAAACTACTGGCACTTTGGAAATATTCGTACGTTATATTATTTAACTATTCAGATGATATGCGGAAAAATATAAATAGATGGCTCGCATTAATAATTAACTCATTGAAAAATAGCCACAAACGTCAAATACTCACCAAGCTTGGCGACATTTAGCGAAGTGTCACCAAATTTGGTAATATATCATGTCAATTCTCAAATTTGGCGACAAAAAATGTTTTGCTTGTTCTGACGTCATAATGATGCATATGTATTATTTATTATACACATACCTATAATATGTATAATGCAAATGTATTACGTATTATATGCATATGTATAATATGTATGATGCATATGTATAAAGTTCTTTAACATTACTAAAACGCACTTAAAGGAATAGTGTTCCATAAATAGTAGGGATACTTGCCAGATTGACCAGAGTGCTATTGAGATTAGAATTCCGACATTTATAACAGACCGGGAGGTGTCTGCACACACCATCACCCATCGAGTTTACAGCTGAAATTTTAGGATTAGTTAAAACTAGATTAGTACATTAAAATGCAACTGGTCTGTTAAATCATATATTGGTAGAAACAACCTGAAGACCTAATTTTAGTGGGTGACTGATAGGTTTACTATTGTATTTTCCTGCATCCAAAAGTATGGAAACATGGAGGAATGGGTGCAGGAAAACACAATGGAAAATCGACCAATTAACCGGTAAAATCGGGTCTGTGGGTGGTTTCCACAAAGATAGGACTTGGCAGACCAGTTACATTTTAATACGCTAATCGATTTTTAACTAGTCCTAAAATTTCAGCCGTCAATTCGATGAGGTGATGATCCGTGCAGACGCCTCCCGGTCTTTAATAAAATTTGTTTTAAGGAAGTAAAAGATAGAAATATGGACAGATAAACTGAAATATTTGCCTTATTAAGATTTTTGTAAAAGCATATAAAATTTCATTCAGCTTGAAATCATGTAACACCTTTATAACTCAGGCTAATTTTCTGTAATCGAGTTTTGGCAACCAACATATCTGATCTATAACTATAATCTTTTTTTTTACAGATTTAAAATTAACAATAAATTAATAGTAAGTAGGCTAATAATACAATATAATAACATTAGCAGCGGACTTCGGACACCGCATCTGTCGCACATCGTTAAAGACAGTTTATTAGTTACACATTTCATTTAATTAAAAGCAGATTTTTAAACTTTCATATGAGAATTAGGATATTTTTCCACTATAGGGACCTTGGCGTTTTTAAAAAATCTTGGCGCAATTCGGACTTCAGAAACTGAGATATGTTGCCAAATGATATAAACAACTATGAAAACAAACCTGATGAACTTTTATGTTATTTATATATGTACTATTTATATACATATAAACATTTTATTTATACACGTATAAAATATTGTTTTTTATATACAAATTATTTATGTTGGTATATAAAAATAAATAAACGGGTTCCTTACATTAAATAAATTGTATACATATGGAAAAAATTGCTTGTGTATATGACACAGTAGATAGGTTGCCAGAAAATACGTTATTATCAAATTTCTTTTCTCGTCAAGGCTATTTTCTCTATTTCGCCAAGGCTACTACATCGGAAACATACCGAATTGAGATTATATTTTGTTAAATGTTTTATTGTTTTAATATCGTGAATATATCATAACCTATACTGATTAAAATTTTTAGGTATATTCATTTTTTCTATTTAACAAACATCTTTGGAAAAGCATGTATATAAAGTTTTATTCTGCTTGAAATTACGTGACCCCTTCAAAACTCTGTAATCGAGTATTGGCGACCAACACTGGCGCAATTGAATGTGAAGGAACTGTTTACGGCCAAATCAACACCCCCTGTTTTAAGGGTTTAGAGGCGGAAATTTTATGTTTTCAGATTTTTCTGGTTAATTGTGCTACAAACCCGACTTACTTGTGAAATTTCATGATTCTACGACTTTTAGAAGTACCTTAGTTATTTGATGATGCGAAGTGAGTCAGTGACAAAAAAGCGCTTTTTCGGAATTTAATATTTCGAAAACTACTAAATACAGAAACATGAAATCGTGGAACCTTAGTTCAGTTTGATCATACGAACATGTGTATAAAAGAAAAAATTCTATATCTCTCCCTAAAACGACGTTATGAGGGGGTGAAAAGCATGCCAAAATGGTTCAGGAAAAGGTAGCTTACGGCTTGTGCGAACTTGGCGGACGCACTGCCGTGCTCCCAGATATAACTATAAAAGCTTTCACATGTCAATAAATATGCTACTTTATTACTACAGAAAACTTTAATATTTTGACTGGTAGTGAATTTTTCGATTTCTTGTGTGACACTGTTACGTTACCTCTAATATATCACTCCCTAACGAAAGATTAAAGAAAAATATTAGTTAATAATAAAACAATGATAATGCAAAAATACCATTTTTAAAAAGCTTATATAGATTAAAATAAGAGTCTTAAGAGCTGAAATATACAAAATTTGAAGAAGAAACGTTGAAATGTAGTATGTTCTGCATTGTGAACTAAATCAGTTAAGCTATTGAAATAATCCATATATAACAATGGGGACTAATTTTATTATCTCACAGTAAATAATCTACCCTATATACATAAAGTCCTAATGAAACGAATTTATGAAACGGATATCATGAAACGATTGAAATGTAACGAATTTATGAAACGATTCTATGAAAAGACTGATTAAACGACTGATTATGTTTCACGGCGATTTCTCGTAAAATACAGGATACTTTGCGATGAAATTAACACCAAAATTCTGTATTAATACGCAGATCTCAAAACTGATATTAGAATTTTTAAATTCGAATTAGTTTTCAAAATATTAATTTTTTTTCTACTTTTATATACTTTTCTCTAATGATGGCAACTCAAATTTTAATCATACCAGATTATTTTTTTTTCCTTATTTTAGAAAAGGTTATTATTTTAAACTAATTTTGCGACCAGTTTGGCCTCCCTTAAATGTATCAGGTTACTTTTATTCATAATTCAATTTGTATTTCATTATCACTTTATTTAATACAAAACTTAAAGCTGAAACATTTAAAATAAATGGCATTCACTAGTTTCAGTTTTTTAAACGAAACGAAAAGAAAAAAAAAATAGGCACAGGTGTCATATACGCAACGCTGTACCTAATTGGCGCCAAAATGGCGTTATTTTGCCTGACATGGTAAACTGGCTATTGTTGCTTATTTATTAATAAATGTGTATTTGAATTTATTTTCTTTTTATTTACAAACAATGTTATAAATTGTTTTGTTCTATAGTTATTAATTAAACATTTTTTTATTTATTGTTATTTCATTTTAAAAACAACAGAATTATTTACAAATACATATGTAACAGGAATACAAAAACGAGGCTTTCGCCAAATTGTCGCAAAAAAAAAAAAAAAAAAAAAAAAAAAAAAAAAAAAAAAAAAAAAAATGCACGCCAAACCCGGTGCGTATATGAAAATACAACAAATAATGACATTTAATTTCAGCTTCAAAGCAATATTCTAATGTTACTACTTCTCCCGTCAACCAATTTCGCTAAATTATATAAATCGCCTAACCACTCGCCAAATTATACAAATTGAAATAATTTTTATTTTAAATAACGAAAGAACAAATAAATTAGTATAACATTAATAAAAATACATATAAAACGTCGAAATCAAAATCACTTGATGGACTAAACACGTGTAACTTCCTTAAATTCAAGTGAATGTGACATTTACGATCCACCATTATTGGCATTTATTTTTTTAGTTTGGCGACAGATTTTAGATATAACAGGGAACATATTGTGAATGAAATACGAAAACAACCATTGGATGTCTTAACAGCAACTAATTCTGGATTAAATTTTTGCAATCAAAGGGAACTGAATGGCAACCCATTTACAGGAAGATCGCTACATGTTTTTTCAGTATAATTCAATCTTCTCTAATCTTTTTAAAGCGATCAGATTAGCGTGCTTTTAAATTCCGCAATGTCTGCAGAAGGGTTGAACAAGGGAACTGGGTTGGCAAGGGCTTAGATGTTATATATTCCCGCGGCCGCCATCTTGGATTACTTGGCGTCTTTTTGTTGGCATTTATCGATAAGGCAACCCCGACGAGTGACGTGTTCTGGCAACCCCGTGAAGCCTAACATGTGCATAATTCGCTGCTTGCTGCAAAAGGGGTTTGTTGTGAAATGACTGTTTTCCTTATAACTATTGCCTGAAGATGGCAGCACCAAAACTGATTTAGACTATATTTACAGTTTGCAGTTCTTTTAATTTTGAGTTTGTCTTATATCTTTCTTTATATTTTTCTTTATATCTTTTGTATATGTGTGCAAATTGTATCATTAATCTTTCTTAATTTTTGTTTTCAGTGTAGATTTAATAATTATTAATATTCTGTTAAATTATTCCTTGATATGTGATAATTGTGTATTATTTAAGATATTATTTTGATTCTTGCCGGTAGATGGCCTGGTGAGCCCAGAAATCATGTTTTAGAAATGTACGTGTTCTTTTTCTGCTAGCTCGCAGAATGTAGTAGTAAGATGGCTGTTCGGAGAAGTTTGTTTAGAGAATGTAGACAGTTAAAAATGTGAATGTGAAAATATACATGGGGCGAAGTCATGTGTAAGTCCCCTCAGTGTAAATAGTAAATACAAAATGTTTGAATATGTGATCGTTTGTGCATTTATTTGTGACTGTTCGTGTTTATTTCTTCTGAAGTACGAGGCCGGCTACCCACGTAAGACGTAAGTACTATTTTCATTGTCTGATTAATTTTCTTTATGTACAAGTGGAAGAAGTGATGGAATATTTAAAGTGATATAAAATAGAGAGTTGGCCCATTTTCCCTCAATATAAAACTGGTAGTTTTATCTAGTTTAAATAAAATGTTTAGAACAGTAGCCTTAGTATAATTTTAAGTTTCGTTTTTCGCTATTGTTCTATTATTAGTGGCGCCCGATTACAGGGTCTGGTTTATTCTATTATTGTTATTAAGTGTTCTTAGGCTCTCTATGTATTTTTAAGGTACTTTATTTACTGAATTTATTTGTTTATTTGTGATATTTTTTATAAAAGATTTTTTGAAGAGTATTATTTTTTGTATTATTATTATGGAAGCTTTAAAACTCAAAAGAACCGGCGTTCGCTCGTCTTTCACACGCACAGCAAATATTCTGAAAACAGAACTTGTAAAGGATGATTGTGACGTAAATTTAATTAAAGATAAATATGCAAAATTACAAAACATACAAGCGGAATTAAATGATTTAGATAATAGAATTTTAGATTTGATAACCGCTGATGGGACGGCCGCGGGACAAATTGTTTCTAATGAAATAGAAAACAGAGAAGCTTATTCGGATGATTTCATCACGCTGACTCGTCAGTTTAATGAAAAATTTATAATCACAGAGGCGAGGCCAGACGGTGAGTTCAGCGTTACGGGCAATAAGATGAAATCTTATAAGCTTCCGAAAATAGAATTAAAGAAATTCGACGGAGAATTAATTAATTGGCTGCCGTTCTGGTCCCAGTTTCAAAAAATTCACGAAGACCCAGATTTGCATGACAGTGATAAATTTTCCTATTTAGTACAAAGTATGAAAATAGGGTCACGCGCTAAGGAATTTATCGATAGTTACCCGATTACTTCTGATAATTATAAAAATGCAGTTGCGGCGCTGACAGAACGTTTTGGGAAGCCCGATTTATTGATCGAAGTTTATGTAAGGGAGTTGATTAAATTAATTATTTCGAATGTAAAAGCTGACAATAGAAATAAATTGCCCCTTGATAAGCTGTACGATAAAATTGAAGCCCAGTTGAGGGCTCTAGATTCATTAGACCTAAAATCGAGTGAAAACACATCGTGGTTATATCCGATGGTTGAGTCTAGCCTAACAGAGGATGTCCTGAAAGCTTGGCAGAGAAGTCCATTTTTCATTCAACCCGAGGGAACAGATCTCTCTCGCCTCAATAATTTAATGAAATTCTTAAAAGCGGAAGTTGAGGGTGAAGAGCGATTAAAACTAGCACGCAGCGGTTTTGAAAATAACAATCGTAGGGAAATATATCATGAAAAAGTAAGAGGTGAGGTAAGGGATAAATTTAAAAAACCTAATATTCCTACGGCATCAAATTTCCTAACGATCAAAGAGCGTTCGTGCATTTTTGTGATAAAAACCATGAGAGCAAAAATTGTTACGAAGCCCGTTTATTAACTTTAGAGGAAAAAATCGCTAAAGTTAAAGAGAAGAGGTGTTGTCTAAAATGTTTAGAACCTAATCATGTTGCCAAATTTTGTAAGCAATTTGTACGTTGCTATTTGTGTGGCAGACCTCATTTGATTTTACTTTGCCCTGAAATGCATAAAGGGGAACCACCGAAAGAAAAGACGGTAACAGAGCATGCACAAATGACCGCTGCCAGGCAAACTTGCACCGCGGAAGTAGCATTAATGACTTTGCAGGTAAAAGTCGCGGGTGCGAATAAAGTGAAAAAAGTCAGAGTACTTCTTGATTGCGGTTCGCAAAAGTCATATATTTTAGAGTCTTTGGCAGTCGAGTTGGGTTTACCAATTATTTCTAAAGAAAGCATAGCTCATACTTTATTCGGGGGTGCTAGAACTGCTCCGAAGTTGCATAACAAATATCGGGTAAAGGTATGCTCACTAAATCAAAGGAAATATCCAGATTTAGAGTTTGATTTTTTGGACCAAGACGTAATCTACGGTGACATTCCGCGTTTACCTAGAGGACCAATTTTAAGGGAATTGAAACTTAATAAAATTTGGTTATCTGATATGGGTGCAGATCATCCTAAAATTGAGATGCTTATAGGTAGTGATATATATGGGAAAATTCTCACGGGTCTAGTTAAGCAATTAAAAGGAGGATTGACCGCAGTTTGTACAAAGTTGGGTTGGGCCGTTTGTGGTGCATTGGATGATTTTTCTCCTCCTAAAGAGCAAGGGGCTACAACTTTGTGTACGAATTTGGCTATCAGAGATTTGAAATTTTCCGATCTTTGGGATTTAGAAACAATTGGAATTTTAGATACGCCACAAAATTTGACTAAGGCTACGGAAGAAGAAATGGCCCGGGAACAATTCTTAGATTCTCTTTCTCGAAACGAAGAGGGTCGTTACTGTGTAGGTTTACCATGGTTGGGAACCAATGTAGAGTTACCATCAAATCGTCATGTGGCCGAAAAGAGGCTTTTCAGTGTTTCCCGAAAACTTAAATCTTTGAATAAATTTGAGGAATATAATAGGGTTTTTGACGAATGGATGGAAGAGGGTGTAATTGAGGTAGTACCAGATGCAGAACTATAGAGGAAAGGGCATTATCTTCCCCACCACCCAGTGTTTAAACCAGATAGTGCCACAACTAAGATAAGACCTGTTTTCGATGCGTCATGCAAAGTGGGTAGAGCTCCTTCTCTCAATGACTGTTTATTTAAGGGACCAAATTTAATTTTGTTGAGATTTAGGGAAAAATGCATTGGGGTAACTTCCGATGTTAGACGTGCATTTTTGCAAATAGAATTAAGAAAAGAAGATAGGGAATTTTTGAGATTTTTATGGTGGGAGAGAGAAAATGTTATAAAAGTACTCCGCCATACTAGGGTAGTTTTTGGGGTTACCTCCAGCCCATTTTTATTAGGAGCGGTTATAAGACACCATTTGTCACAGGTGCCACCCGAAAAGAGGTTTTTGGCTCAGAAACTAGATAAATCTTTATACATAGATAATTGCGTAACATCCGTTGATAATCAGCAAGAACTCGAAGACTTTATAAAATATTCTACTCAGGTTCTCGCCGAAGCGAAGATGGAGCTACGCATGTGGACCTATAATTCAGTAGGGACAGATATCGGTGCAATGTCACATGTTTTGGGTACAGAATCCGTGTTAGAGGATCCGGTATCAGTTTTAGGAATTATGTGGGACAGGAACGAAGATAACCTGCGTATTAGTATTAAGACTTCACCGATTTCAGAGAATTTGTCAAAAAGAGAGATTTTGTCCCTAACGCAGACTATTTTTGACCCATTAGGTTTCCTGACACCTGTTTTGTTGACGGCAAAGTTATTGCTTCAGGAAATTTGGACTATAAAAGTAGATTGGGATACCCCTTTACCTGAAGAAATTAAAGTTAAATTCTTAAAGTGGTATAATAATTTGGTTATACTCACGGATTTGAAATTGCCGCGGCGCATAGGTTTTGGAGATAGGAGTTCCTGGTCACTCCATGTTTTTTGTGACGCAAGCCAACACGCCTATGCGACCGTTATTTTTTTGAGATGTGAACATAAAGGGGAAATAGTCGTAAGTTTAGTTACGGCTAAAGCGAGAGTCGCACCATTAAAAAAGGTTACAATCCCGAGACTCGAACTTATGGCGTGTGTTTTAGGGGTGCGTCTTTCTAAATATGCTACAGAAGCTCTTTCTCTACAGGACTGCCCAAAATATTTTTGGACCGATTCCACCACCGCGTTATCCTGGATTAAAAGAAATGATAGTTGGGGAACTTTCGTGGGCAATCGGGTGAAGGAAATTTGCGCTGTCACAGAAGTAAATCAGTGGTCTTACGTTCCGAGCCAATTTAATCCGGCAGATTTGCCTTCTCGCGGCTGCTCCCCTCGTCGGTTTATGGAATGTAAATGGTGGTATGGGCCTAACTGGCTAAAAGAGCATAGCGACAACTGGCCAAAGCTAGAAATAGAGCCAGATGAGACTTTAGTTTTTTCTGAACGCAAGAAAGGAGTAACCGTAAATTTAAGTTTAAATATTATAAAGGATCCTAAAGAAATTAAATGGTATGAGAGATTCTCTAAATTTTCAAAGATGATAAGGGTTTTAAGTTGGGTAAAAAGGTTTATCAGTAATTCTTTAAAACGTAACATTAATAAAGAACCATTTCTATCTGCTTATGAAATTCAAGAAGCTAAAAACACACTTCTTTCACTTGTACAGACGGAGAGTTTCTCAGAGACTGGAGATTCAGTTCATGGTCTCCTGACGGAGAGAGATCAGAGGGGCCTACTTAGAGTAAAGACAAAAATTATAGAACGTGATGATCATTACGCTTTTAGATATCCTGTTTTGCTACCTTCCAAACATTATAGGGTTTTCACGTCAAGAAAAAAACGCAAGATGTCGGCCGCGGGAATATATAACGTCTGTTCCGTTGGCGAGCGTAGCTTGCAGGGGGCAGAGCCCCCTAGTTTTAATATAAAGGTTTTAAACCGTTCAAATGTAGTGAATGGAAATGCAAGGAAAAAAACTGTTTCACATTTTATAATTTTTTTTTTTTTTTTTTTTTTTTTTTTTTTTTTTTTTTTATATTTCACATTTTAAAACTCATAATGCTTAGACTCAGCTAAAAAAAAAAAAAAAAAATATTTCAAATTTATATCGAACTTTAAGTGCTCGTATACTGAATGCTATTTTCACGAAAATAAAGAACAGACAAAAAGTTTCCTATATATCATAAAGATGTGTTTAGTTATACAGGAAAAGTGGAAAAAATCGTTAAATATTGGCCTAATTAAATGTAGGGTATTATTATTGCATCCATCATTTAGATATATGTAAAGCAAATAATAAACCATCGTTTATTCATTTCATCTTAGTTATACAAATAGTTTTGCATTTGAATATTTATTTATAGTTATTCATAAAAAATAACTATAATATAATACACATATTCACTAAACATAGAAAATTATATTTAAATCAGAAATTAGTGCTCAGAGGAAAAAGAAAAATATATCCAATTGAGCTTGAACTTATTACGAGAAGATGCGGCATGTTTAACAAAACGTTGGACATTCACCGAAATACGTAGACCCACAATACTTTTTTTTTTCTCTTAAAATAACAACAACAATAATGAATTACATTTACTAAACATAAATCCCCAGTAGCACAAAAACACAGACAGCAAAATATAAAGAAATTTTTTTTTCTAATAAATGCGGCTTTTCGAACATTTAAAAAAAAAGTCATCTTGCAATAATGTCTCATTAGTCAATGAACATATTTTCTATGAAAATAAATTATCGAAAACACCTGTGGTTAGCAAATTAATGACCTTGATTGTAGGTACTGCGACATAAGAATTTTTTTCACCAAGGTATTAATTTTCTGCATTATATTTTTATAGCCTTAGGACTCGACAGGACTGAAGCGTATCGTCTCGTGTTAAAGCATTACTTTATTTTCAGTCTTTAAGTTAAAAATCACACTTAAACTCATTTGTAAAGTGTAACTCAATGTTGTGCCTTAAAAAACATAGATAAGAAGCTATATTGATTTCGATTTTTAGGTCCAGATGAGTGTCGATGTAATCTTTTATTTGATTCTGTCGGGTTATGGGTCAACGGAATTTTCTTTTTCGGTTTAGGGTCATATTACGTGTTCACATGAATTATAAAGGAAAGATTAAAGTCGCGTGTAACCACCGGACTCGTACTACATGATACATGTTCCATACCGGCACGTGTCGTGTCAATATGTTATAAAAACTAGTTTCTCGGTCATCTGCAGTATTTTCTTCAGAAGTAGAAGGCGAAAAAAGTAGAAAAAAATAAAACCTATCCGTGTTAGATCGTTTACGCAAAAAAGTTGTCCATTCGACACTAAATTCAAACATTAATTCTAGCGAAAGAAATGTCGATCTCAACATTTCGCATTCGATTTCGATGAAATGTGATCACCTGACTGAACAATCGTCAGAAATGTCGAAAACCAGTGGAAAAATAACAAAAAAAATATTCTCATCCCAAATTTTCAGATTGGAATCGGGTAAAATCTTGTCACAAATCCTATGCAGAATCATCAATAAATATCACAAACATACACCAAAACGAAAAGTATACCGCTACGATTTTTCTGGATTTGATTCTGGTAAAATGTAGTTACCCGACCTGATCCCGAGTCTCACAAACTTGAAAAACCTGTAGAAAAAAAATCGTTAAAAAAAATCTATCCGGATCAAATTGGAGTATTATTTGGTCACCCGACAATATGCATTATCGTCATAAATGTCACATTTTCCACAATGAAGCCGCATGATTACTTCACAATGTGATCATTGCATGCCATAATAGAAAGTCTAATAAACGAATTCACATTCTCTTCACAATGACTACACATCTACGTCACACCAACTGTCATAAAATCACAGTGTGATATCAATGTAAAGTTTCATTGACGTCATAATTTTTTACTGCATATAATATACCTTTTTCCCGGTTTATAACGAGGTATGATTGCGTAACACGAACCTGGACATTCAGACTTCAATTTCCTACTTTTAGTATATTAGCTGTATAACACGCACCGCCTTTTGTAAAAAGAAACCTCCCTGAAATCAATAAAAAACTATACATAATATATAATGCATCTAAACATATTTCATGTAACCAGATAACAAAAAATATTTTTTAATAGAAAAAGCAGATTCCTTAATTTAAAAATTTTACTCGTTTCATTCTTTTTCTTAGTATTTAAATGCATATTTTATAACCTGTGTATGAAGTTCGCTTGTAAATGTCCATTATTTCCTGGTTTCAAAATATGCGTTACAAAATGAAACTGAAAGTTCCTTTTATGTTTTACTCATAGTATAATATTTAATAACCATTAAACAATGTATTATGTATAAGATTATAGTATGCATGAACTTAGAAAGTTGTCCCTGCCTACTATTAAATTCATCATTAAAATTCTTTTTCTCAGTATATTATTATTAGCTCAAAGGTTTTTCTTAAGCAATCTTTGCAACCAATTTTTAATCGAAATAAACGTATTTTTTGATAAAAGAACATAATTTTATTAAATTTGCATGTTAATAGATTTTTGGATTAATGTAAGGCCCTTTTATGCCAACATTTTAAAACACGTGAATGGAGATTTATTGAAGTTACGCAAAACTTTAAGATACTAAAAACTCTGAAAAAAGGCGAACATTTTGCAGGTGCGTGTATTAGGGAAAACAAATTGAGAAAAACTTCATTCAAACACATTATTATTTGATATTTTATGTTTTATCTTTATATTTTAACTTTAAAAATTATAAAAACATAAGTCCAAACATATTGCAATATCTGATTATATTTTTAATTATGTAAATATGAATTACACATAAACGAAAATTCTATTGGTGTAGCGGATTTTTGCACATTTAAACGTTGTCTGCCCCATAAAAAACTGCAATTATGATAAAGTTAATATTCAGCAATAAGCAGGAATTAAAACAAACTTAATTTTTGTTATTGAACAAGCTTCCAGTTAATTAAAATTCATTGAATATTAAACAAAAAAGCATAACTGGATAGCTAAGAAAAATTTATTTTACACTCGGTAGTTAAAGAACTTTTGCTTTAGAAAAACAAAATATTTTCATACTGTTTTAGACACATTCCATTACAAAAAGTAAAAAGCTACATATTGCAGCCTTCCAGAGGAAAACATTTTCGAAAGATGTTTGTATATTTTGACCGATTATGACCCCTAGACCCCAAAACCAACCTCCGTTGAAATTTTGTCTTATCATTGTCACGCTGTAACTCTCGTATTTACGAACCAATCTGAATGAGATTTATTGTGTGCATAGTGCATACGAATGACTCGATCGAGTTCATTGGCCAATTTCATCCTCCGTATTGTTTCAAATTTGCGACCATTTAAATATTTAAAAAAAAAAAAGTAATTTAACAAATTAAAACGACCATTTGGAAACTGATATTATCAAAGACTGAAATTTAAGATAAAAAATCGCACAGAGTTGATCATATACTATGTACGCCATGAATTAAACATTAATAGTGTTATTACACATAAAAATTGCGAGATTTCCTGAAACTTACGTATTATCTACCTAAAACTTAAGTATTATCCAAGCATTTCATTGCCTGTTCGGGAAAAGGCTTTTCCATCTTAGAAATCTGACGACCAATTTTAAATGAAATTTCATTCTTAAACTTCTAAACATCCCACAATATTACTTTTTACACCGTCGTATGAAGAAAAAAATGTACTGAGTTATTAATTTTTTTGTAGTTTTTATTACTTTTTTGTCATAGTGGCAACAGAAGTATGCATCTCTGTTGAAAGTAAAGGGAAATACAGATTACTGATTAGACCAACCAGAAAACGAATAAAATGCGGATTCAGCCAATAAAAAGCTTCAGATATGCTTTTGATTTCCTGCTCTGAGAAGGACAATAACAATTTTTCAAAATGGTTAATAAATAAATAAATAAATAAAAAGAAATCCAATTTTATTTTATGTTTAAGTGCCTTGATACGAGGATTCCGGAGAATTTTTTCTTTTGTCTCTAACTTAAAAAATGGTTCAGTTTGAAATTCTAGGATACGAAATTCTTCTTGTACGAAAGAACTCCCCATAATAATGACTTCCTAAGCACATGAAACTTTTAGCTCTGTACCATATGCGCTGTTAGGGATTTTTTATAAAGGAAGATCCTTGCTTTTATTTTACATTTTACAGTTTGTTGCGATAGAAAATAGCATCTTTATGTCAGTAAATAATGTATAATAATTGAATAATGATCACGTTATTAAAAAATAATAATAATACAATGTTTATTTCTATTTGATCAGTTTGAAACACAAGTTGACGATCCATGTTACACATGATCCAGATAGATAGCGCATGCATAACGGAGAATGCAATAATAAGACAGGGCAGAAGCAGGGAACTTCAAAAGTTTGTTTAATCAAGATAACAACTGTTTGCTGAAATAGAACAGTTGAATTTTCAAATTTTATTTGTAGGAAATGTTTTTTTTTTTTTTTTGTTTTTGTTTTTGTTTTTGTTTAGTCGTTGAAAACCTGTTTTAAGAAAAATGCAACATTAAGACTAATAAAATACGTTATTTAAAAGTTTTTTTATTACTGATTTAATTTCCGAATTGTTTAGTCAAAAAATTTTCAAAAAGAGGTGTATTATCAACAAAAATATAGCAATGAAACAGAATTTTAAAAGTTTTGACTTATTATTAGGAAGGCCACTGCCGTAGTGTTCAGCGCATCCCTCTGCCGCGCTGCAGGCCAAGGGTTCGACACCCAGCTGGCCAAGGTTCACTCAACCTTCATTCCTTTCGGATCGATAAAATGGGTACCAAGCTATTTTGGGAACTAAAAACCCAGGGTCTCGCGTTAGTCTGACCACCTGATCGCGACATATGGCTACTCGGGGACTAAGATCAAGAAAATAGTGATGCGCACTGTAAGTCCACGTCCTTCATGGAACAAATAGTCACCGAGTTTAGATTAATTAGTTTAGATTTATGATTAACCATATCACATCGTATTGTACTACCTAGAAACGTACATAAAAATTTTGAAAGCTCACTGAAATAGAGATTACTTGATAAATAATTATAAGTTTGGATTAAGTGTTAGACGATAGTATTAAAATGTAAACAGGTTAATTCTTTGTATACATTTCTAATTTAAAATTTATATTTAAATAATTTAAAAAAAAAAGAAATTTTGTTTTGTCAACTTTGCTTCCAGTCGTCTCATTGCCAGCGTTATAAATTTTGTAAAACATTCTGAAACATTTCTTGTTTAATTTTGTCCATTTTATCGTGATGTCTGTGGCTTTTAATCTGCAAAATACAGTATCATATATATATATATATATTTTTTTTTTTTAAATCCGATGATCTATTGCCAAAACGTTACTTCTTATTTGTATTTTTTCTTTTGTATTTTTTCTTTACTTTATGCATTATATCTTTTTTTTTTTCAATATGTGTGCTTTAATTTTAGTATAAAGTAAAAAAAAAAAAAAAAAAAAAAAAAAAAATAGCTTAGGAAACATAAGATTTTAGATAAAATGTATAAACTATAACTGAGACTTCCATTTTTTTTTCAACACCAGCGTTTCTACTACGATTAGGAATAATTAAAAATTTAGCGGTTATTGCTGATCATAACCGAAAACAAAGCGTACTTTTTTTAATTAAAATTTCTACAAACAAGACACACATAATAAAACGTTTAAATGAACAAATTTAGATTTCAATAAGAAAATAAAATGAAAATTATAAATAACTCATTAATAAACAATTTTAAACACATGTATCTTAATTCTTTAAAAGCTAAACGATAAATATCCATAACTATATTTATTAAAGTATATACTTAAGTGTATTTTACATTACTGTATACTTATGTACATTGCATGACATATTATATATTTACAATCGCTTTTTTCGTAGATTTTATAAATAAACTTAAATAGAATTTAAATTGTTTGTACTACTAAGGAAATATATAAGTACATAAAATAGAATACAAATTTGAAACATAGATTAATAATAATTGGTAAACCAAAAAAATTTATTAACTCACTTTTTAATTTACTAGTCAAAATTGCTTACATGTGAACATGCACATACAAAGAGATTAATAAATATCTGCTTTCTGCGAACGTTTTTCTAAAATTTATTTAATTGTTAAAAATTTTACTAAATATATTTAAGATCTGAAATTATATATAATTTTAGACTAAAGGGATTTGGATCATTATGAAATTACAAAATTATATTTATGATCGGATTAAAATTAAGTTTATGAAACTTCAGACAAATCTTTTATCAGAGGATCAAATAAATTTTAATTATCCTTTAGAAATTTCGGAACTCCATTTCAAGCTCTTCTTATTGACTTAAAGGTTGGAATTCATATTATAATCTCATTAATAACAAATTTATTAAACATGATAGTAACGGTAAAATTAAAATTTTGTATATTTTCGCTTTATTTAGGTTGATGCTTTTATTTAGCTAAAGGAATGTAATTTATTTATTTCTAAATGAATGATCAAAAATACATTAGTCTCACTATCTCCAAACTAAGGGGAAAAAATATGAAATTCAATTGATGATTTCAAAATTTAAATTTTCAATTTATACTAATTTTAGTTATACTTCAGTATTTATTTATTGAAACTATTCATAAGGACTGGTATATTTACTTTTATTGTAGTATTTGCAAAATGATAATAATAATAATAATAATAATAATAATAATAATAACAATAATAATTATAATAATATAGAATACTAGGGGGATCTGCTCCCTGCAAGCTACGCTCGCCAACCCCCGTTCAGACACCGCAGAATCTAAAAACACGCTAATCTGAGGAGTTTTAAAAATATTAGAGAAGATTGAATTATACTGAAAAAAGCGGGGCAGATCTCCCTGTAAACGGGTTTCCATTCAATTCCCTTTGATTGCAAAAATTTAAGGGCGAATCAGGTTGCTGTTAAGACATCCAATGGTTGTTTTCGTTTTTGATTAAAGAGGATCAGTTAAAGATTTGAAAAGAAACTAAAATAAAATAAATTAAGTATACAGACACTTTGTCTCCCGGTATTTCAAAACAATCTCTATAACAATAGCCTAAGTCATGTGACTATCATCAACAGTTCCAGGCGGACCACTTCGCTTTTTATACTCTAGGTGCCATTTTGGTACATTAATGTTAGCCAGGCACAGGTGATAAGTCACCAAATATTATTATATTGCCATCATTTTATCTATATTATAATAGTTCAAGTCATCAAATGCCATAAACAAATACGGTCTGATCCCTTCGTCGTTCATATGAAAGTTTGGCACAGATGATGACACAGATGTCATGTTGGCGCGATTATTTAACGACGACAATTTGGGGAACGCATCAACAGCATAAACAACAACATCCAGCTTACCATATCAAGCAAAATGACGATACTTTGGCACCAGTTAAGTGCTCGTTCCGTATATGACATTGGCGTTAGAAGAAAATCGCGCCAATATGGGACCGTAAGTTTTCCATTTTGATTAAAAAAAAAACATTCGAATAAAACTACATAAAATTTGCCATGGTTGCAAAGAATTCTTGTTACTGTTAAGCTAGCCGGATGCAAATATCGTCAATAGCTTTTTTTCAGCTCGCCAGTTAGCATTTTTTTTTTTTTTTTTTTTTTTTTTTTTTTTTTTTTTTTTTACGAAAATTTGGCGAAAACCTTGTTTTTAAATACCGGTTACATATGCATTTTTGGTATTACTTAGTTATCCCATCGACCAAAAATCTATTGCCAAACTATTAGATTAAATGCCAATAATGGTTGATCGTAAATGTCGCATTCACTTGACTTTAAGCAAGTTACACGTGTTTACGTCATCAAGTGATTTTTATTTCGACTTTTCATTTGTATATTTATTAATGTTATACTAATTTATTTCTTCTTTCGTTATTTAAAATAAAAATTATGTCAATTTGTATAATTTGGCGAGATTGGTCGACGGAATAACTAAGTAGTACCGTATTTTTTTAATTATATTCTATTATTTTCTAAAGGAAATATAAAAAAAAATTATTAATAATTATAGAACAAAATAATTTATATAATTTATAAAAATAAATAAAAGTAATTAAATATTTATTATCAAATAAACAACAATATGTGGGTTACCATGTTAACCTTTTCTGAAATATGGAAAATAAAAAGAATTGCCATCATTAGAAAAATGTATATAAAATTAGAAAAAAATTAACATTTCGAAAACGAATTCGAATTTTAAAATTCTAATACCAGTTTTGAGATCTGTGGATCACTGCTGATTTGTGGTGTTAATTTCATCGCTAAATATTCTATATTTTAGGAGAAATCGCGTAAAACATAATCAGTTTTTTAATCAGTCGATTCATATATCCGTTTCATAAATTCGTTTCGTATATTCGTTTGAGAAATTCGTTTCATTAGGATTTTATATAGAGAGAGTAGATATCATTCAATATATCTTATTGAATATATCTTTATTTTCTCTCTAACAACAACAAAAAATAATGCATATATATAGGTAAATATATTTAAAATCCTTGAAACTTTAAACAAAAATCTAATAATACTAATTTCTGTAAAATATATAGTATATAAATAATGACAAATCTTGTAGAAACTTCTAAACACTCAATTTTTAAGATGTTTCTATTTGTACAAACAAACAATAATTTAACACAATCTAACAACAATCTATAACAACAATCTATAGTAGACTGTGAATGAAAAATTAGAGAAACTTTGTTAAACATTTAAAAAAAATGAGAATTAGTATTTGCTTTTAATGCTTTATGTAGAAATCTGACGTTTCCATCAGATGAATATAACGTCATCTACATCAACAAAATTTACAAGTAAAGTGAACGCGGGAGACAGTACAGATAAGTGGTAACGAATGTGACTTTGATTCCAAGAAGCCGCACAGTAGGTCCTGAACATTGCGACCATTTACGCGAACACTGGATTCACAGCGCTGTTACATTGACCGCTGAACATTTTCAAAAACGCCTGGCAAATTTAAACAAGAAGTTTTGAGGCGTCAGATAATGAAGGTTACAGGTCATTAGGGGGTCATACAGGTCATTAACGAGATTTTTGGAGTTTTTAAAGATGTAAAAGGCTTCGTAGAATTCCAAATTAGAAGTGGAAATAGGAGAATTAATACTAGCTTTAAGAAAGTCAAAACAATGCTTGATACGCAATTAAAGGTTGGGTACACACAGTGCCCTCTAGATAAGCATGCGCACATTTCCGAACATACTTTTCTATGTAACATCGGTTTCCTGACGGATTCCCTACCTCTCAAATTAATTTGAACGATAAGTTTTGAATCACCCTGTATATATTTGTCTTATATCTTCAGAAATCTTGAAGAATTCTTCCAGAACTTCGGAAATATTAAATCATGTTTGACCTCATATTTTGCGATCAACTTTTGATCACAAGGCAATTTATAGGATCAAAACCATATTGAAGAACTTATCTGAAAGAGGATATCTTGTGGAATAAAATACCTGAATTAATCAGCACATAACTATTTGGAGATTTTACAACGGTTGAGTATTATTAATACGTTTTAAATATATGATGATTCGAAAGAAATAAGATATTGCATGTTTTTCTTTTAAGACATACTGGATATTCAACCAAATTTTTCCCGAGTTTCATAAAACTGTATAAAGAAAGTTAGATGCAACATATGGTTAGATTATTAATATTATCAGTATTGAATATAATAATAACAGTTAAAGGAAATAAAATTTTACCTGTTCGTGCGTGAAACATTCAGAGATATGGAATGATTTGGACGGTAACTCTAAAAAGTACTAATATAAAAAGACCAGTTGAATATCTTCAATATGATACAGTGAGCTGAATTTCGGAGCGTTCGAAAAGTAGCCATGTGATAAGTCTATTTTCATAAGTTGTCATTTTTTATTCATTTACTTCCACAAAGGAGTTAGTTTTTCAGAATATAAACAACTAAGTTTGATAAATATTCTTTTGTAAGAAAAGCCTCTTTCTGGTGGTTATTCCAGATGAACTAAAGTAGGGGAAGGTAGCCTAAAATGATCCTGTTAAGGGGTAAATTTGTGTAAAATAACATAACTGTTTAAATGAAACTTTGCCCCTATTCTAATATGTTTTACACTACATTTTGCATTATAAACATATTCTAATAATATTTTAACACATTAGTGCCTGAATTTTTTTCAACTGAATATTGTGCTTAATTGTAGTAAATGGTGTAAAATGAAAGTAAAAAATAATAAAAAAATTATCTTTGAGAGAATATTTATCTACCCTATATATATATATATAATCCTAATGAATCGAATTGAGACGAATTTATGTAACGATTCTATGAAACGACTGATTAAACAACTGATTAAGTTTCACGGCGATTTCTCCTAAAATATGAAATACTTTGCGATGAAATTAACACCAAAAATCCGCATTGATCCACAGATCTCAAAACTGGTATTAGAATTAGATTTCGAAATATTAATTTTTTTCTAATTTTAAATACCTTTTTTCTAATGATAGCAACTCAAATTTTAATCATAACAGATATATTTTTTTTTCATATTTTAGAAAAGGTGATTTTAAATTAATTTGGCGACGAGTTTGGCCACCCTTAAATGTATGCTAAGAAATGCATCCTGTTACTTTTATTCAGAATTCAATTTGTAATTCATTATCATTTTAATTAATACAAAAATTTCATTTAAAATTGAAACCTTTAAAATAAATGGCTTTTACTTCATTCTTTTTTTTTAAACGAAACAAAAAGAAAAATATTAGACACAGATTTCACATACGCAACGGGGTACCTAATTGGCGCCAAAATGGCGTTTTTTTGCCTGACATTGTAACCCGGCTATTGTTGCTTATTTATTAATAAATGTTTATTTGAATTTATTTTCTTTTTATTTACAAAAAATATTATAAATTGTTTTGTTCTATAGCTATTAATTAATTTTTATTTATTTATTGTTATTTCATTTTAAAAATAACAGAAAATAATTTAAAAATACATATGTAACAGGCATTTAAAAACGAGGTTTTCGCCAAATTGTCGTAAAAAAAAAAATCACGCCAAACCCGGTGCGTATGTGACAATGCAACAAATCATGGGATTTAATTTCCACTTCAAAGCAACGTTTTAATGTTATTACTTCTCCCGTCGACCAATTTCGCCAAATTATATAAATAGCCAAAATTATACAAATTGACATTTTTTTTTTTTTTTTTTTTTTAAATAAGAAAAGAACAAATAAATTAGTATAACATTATAAAAAATACAAATAAAACGCCGAAATAAAAATCACTTGATGGCGTAAACAAGTGTAACTTGCTTAAAGTCAAGTGAATGTGACATTTACGATCAACCATTATTGGCATTTAATCTTATAGTTTGGCGACAGATTTTTTGTCGATGGGATAACCAAGTAGCACCGTTTTAATTTACCGCTCGAAAAAAAAAAAAAAAAATGCTAACTGGCGAGTTAAAAAAAGCTATTGGCGAGATTTTCACCCGGCTAACATAAAAGTACCAGGAATTCTTTGTGATCATGGCTACTTTTATGTAGTTTTATTCGAAAAAATAATTTTGATTCTTTAATCAAAATGGAATCCTTTCTATGAAAAGCGAAGGAATCAGCCCGTTGTTTATGGCAGTTACATGACTTGGACTATTATAATATAAACGAAATAATGGGGATAGAATAATATTCGGCGACTTATCACACCTGTGGCTGGCTAACATTAAAGTACTAAAATGGCCGCCTGGAATATAAAAAGCGAAAGGATCCCCCTGGAATTGTTGATGATAGTCACATGACTTAGGTTATTATTATAGAGATTGTTTTCAATTTTAAAAACAGCGCAAAGAATAATATTTCCTAACGATTAAAAATTTATTTTCACGTGACTATTAGAAACAGAAAAAAAAACCTTTAAAATTACTATTAAATGAGTACGTGTTAAAGGCAGGAAAATATTGAAAATTATGTCCTGAAAATTGTATTTACACGTGAATATTAAAAGGGAAAGGACACTTTAAAATAATAAATACATTAATATGCGTTTAACCCTTTCACGGACAAGGCACTTCTATTCGTAAAATCTTGAAATCGGTGAATGGCACCAGAATTTACAAACAAATTTCGAAGTACGAAAATGCTTTTGTTCACTTACTTAATAAAAGGAAAATTTTCATTCCAATATTCTGGTGCCAATGTAGCATTTAAGAATTAAAATTAAGAGGTCCAAAAATGAACCACCACCCTTGAAGGGGTTAAAGCAGTAAATTGTAGTAATTGTAGTAAATTATATTATAACAACCGTTTTATAACGCTTTTAAAAAATACTGGGAGTCAAAAACTCGGTTTACATTATTTATTTTATTTTAGCTTCTTTTCAAATGTTTAACTGATCTTCTTTTACCAAACACAAAAACAACCATCGGATGTCTTAACAGCAACTGATTCTACCTTAAATTTTTGCAATAAAAGGGAATTGAATGGAAACCAGTTTACAGGGAGATCGCTACAGGTTTTTTCAGTATAATTCAGTCTTCTCTAATCTTTTTAAAACCGATCAGATTAGCGTGCTTTTAGATTCTACAGTGTCTGAACCGGGGTTGACGAGCGTAGCTTGCAGGGGGAGCCCCCTAGTTTAACATATAAAAATCTAAACATCCCAATTTTTGGACACTAGGCACGAAATGGTGGGGGGTTTCTTCGTTACTGTCAAAGCATTAATCTATGTTTTATGCCATTTCATTTCGTTCAAAAAGATTATATATTATTCGGGCTATTATTTGACTGTAGACATTTCTTTATTTTTACTATAAGGGGGTGTGCAGGGCTGGGCTTGGCTGAACAATAAGGCCCCTTCCTCCTCTTCATTAGCTATTGGCATAGTAAAAATTTATTTAGTAAAAATTTATAATAATCAATAATTACTAATAGAGTATATATACCGTATATATTCGCATATACGCTGACCCACAAACTTTTGAATACAAATTGTGCAAAAAATCAAAAACTCGTGTATGTCGACCCCTAACTTTTTACTTCAATAACTTTTTACTTCACTGCACAAAATCAAACCAAAGATTTCACTTACTAATGCGAAAAATTAGTAAGTAAATAAAAACAAATCACTCAATTTTTTTTTAAAATAAATTATTATTATTTGTATATTTTATATATTATTTTAATATTTATACACATATAAAATCAGACATTTGCAGTATTCGAAGATTTTTTTTTTTTTTTTGCTTTTGTAATTTTGTAATTGACTCGCGTATAAGTCTACACCCCCCCCCCCCCAATTTACTTGTGAAAATTTGTCAAAAATTCTTCATTTTACACACGAGTATATATGGTACACTAGAACTTCGATTATCAGAACCTCATTTAACCGGAACTCTCCATAAACCGATGTCAATATCCTGAATTTTTCCAACGTTTTATTTTATTTTTTTTCTTTACTTTCACATTGCTTGTGTATGCAAGCGTTCCTTTCCAAACCACGAGTACAGATAAGCATTTTGGTTCCCCTTTCTTTAAATTCTGTAATGCCGGCGCCGCTCCTCTGACCATCCCACGTGGTGTATAACTTGTTAAAAATAGCACTCCTTTTTTAAATCAAAGATTATTGAGTTTATTTAAAACAAACATGAAGACACTACAAGACGACACAATGATGATGATTTTTTACAATGAATGAATGGTTTCACAAGATGCACGACACTTTTGTGTTTCACTTCACGAACTACACTTCACAATATTATTAACTTGTATTACAAATTACTCAAATTATAATCCTTTGGTGCTCCTAACACCCGATATACTTCCGTTTTCACAAATCCAAAAAACACGCCGGCCAACATGCACGGCTCGGCTACTCTTCTCAAAAATCACTTTTTCTCTGAAAAGAAAAATATCCACCCTTCTCTCCGCGCGCGCCCGCATACCACGTGACGTATGGCGTTGGCGCCAAAAGAATCCAAAGAGAAATTAATCTAAACGTCTCCAGACATCACACCCACCACCCAAGATTGAAAATGGGGGAGGAGTCCCTCAATTTTCTATCTGAAATTTAGTCTGGAGACGTCCTTATACTCCATTTTTTTTTAAACAAATTACCCAAATAAAAGTAAAAGTTAACAAATACATATAAAAAAAATATACAAACTACATGTCTGAAGAATCTGGGCACTCTGCCTAAAACTCGTCTTACCTACTAATACAAAACAGAATTAATACTTAATAATGACAATAATAAATGCAATAACAAATAAAACATATAAAAGGAAACAAAAGTTGTAGTAACACACTAAATAAATTTTGAATCAAAACTTTAAAGTAAACAGTCACTTATCAAATAGTTCATGAAAGTTTTTCACAGTTTGTTTTCTTATTCAACAGTTTCAAGTCTAGATAGTGCGTCTGCATTTATCAACTTGGCACCTGGTCTATGCGAAATCACAATGTCATATTTTTGCAGTGCTAATGCCCATCGTTGCAGTTTGGAAGATTGGGGTGCATTTTTGGTGATGAAAGTTAGTGGGTTGTTGTCGGTGATAAGTTCGACAGGTGAACCAAAAATCCACGTTTCGAACTTCTTGAGACTCCAGATGACCGCATAGGCCTCTCTTTCGATCGTCGGCCAAGCCTGTTGAGTTTTGGTGAGCTTTTGACTGGCATAGCTAACCGGGTACAGTACTCCGTCTTTTCGCTGCGATAAACACGCGCCGATGCCGATTGCAGATGCGTCGCACTCGATGACAAATGATACTCCTATAACGGGAGTATGTAGACTAGGTGCTTCGATAAGACCTCTTTTCAACTCATTAAACGCCCGATCGTGGTCTTCTGACCAACACAACTGTTCTGGACTCTTCTTTTTCGTCAGTTCTGTTAGAGGATATGCTACTTCAGCATATTTAGGAATGTAATCTCTATAATAATTACAGAGACCGAGAATACTTTTCAACTGTTTTTTCGTTTGAGGCACAGCTAGCCTTCGAATAGCCTCCACTTTTCCGGGATCGGTCCGATGGCTGCCGGACCCGATGAGATGAAAAAGTACTTGATCTGCGGTTTTGCGAATTCACATTTTTTCAAGTTGACTGAAAATCTCAAGTCTGATAACTTAGAAAATATCTTTTCCAAATGCACCAGATGTTCAGCAAATGTTTCAGAAAAGACGGCTATGTCGTCTATATATGCTCTGGGGAACTCCTTGTAATCGGACAGTGCTCTGTTCATTTCTCGTTGAAAAGTCGCAGCTGCGTTTTTGAGCCCGAACGCCATTACTTTAAAGCGATACTGAGCCCTGTGAGTTTTAAAACATACTAAATTTTGACTCTCTTCATCTAGCGGTATGGCCCAATACCCTTTGAGTAAGTCTATTGTGGTTATCACATTGGCCCTGCCAATACTAAACAATAGATCGGTGGCATTTTCCATTGGGAAATCATCAGTCACTGTAACAGCATTAAGCACTCGAAAATCTACGCATAGGCGCAAGGCTCCATCTTTCTTCATTACGCAAACTACTGGTTGTGGCGCCTCTGCCTCACTTTCTTCATTCAGACCTAGTTCCAATAGCTCCTCAATTTGTTTATCTACTTGAGGTTTCAAGGCCTCTGGGATTGTGTAAACATACGGCTTTTTCTTTTCTGCGTCACTTATTCTTATTTTATGCTCTCCTACCTTAGCTATTTGCACTTTTCTAGAAAATAATTCTTTATATTTATACAATAAATCTAACATTTTTTCTTTCTCCACCTTTCCTAAATGACTTAGATCAACTTCTTCTATATTGAATAGGTCGGAGTTATCTTTCGTACTGGGGGTGGGATGGACCTCCCCTAATTCTTCCTCATTTTCGAAGATCACACCCACCGCCTGTACCCTAGGATTAAATTTTCTGATCTTATTTACGTGGACATTTCTAACATTCCCGTTCATTAATTTCACTTTGTAAGAATCAGGGTTACATCGCGCCACTATTTCGGCTGGCCCTGTCCACCTCGCGTAAAGTTTGTTCGTGGAGTCCGGAATTAAGAAATATACCTGGTCCCCCGGTCTAAATTCCTTGTAAATCGCTCTTCGATTAGCGTACTTCGCATACGAGCTTTGCTTAACCTCCGATACTATTGCCGCTTGTTCCGCCGCCCTTTCTAAATTAATTTTTAACTCCTGGAGGTATTCGGTCGCGCTCTTTCCTAGATTTATAGGTAGTGGGATTTCGCCTGCCCATGTAGATTTTAATACCGCCAGTGGCCCTCTGGCCTCCCTTCCGTACATTAATTTGAATGGCGATACGCCCGTAGCGCTATTCGGAATTTCTCTATACGCAAATAATAGATAGGGGATGTGTTTATCCCAATTTTTAGGGTCACTACGAATTATATGATGTAACATACGTTTCAATGCCTGATTGTATCGTTCAACAAGTCCCGAGCTCTGAGGGTGCCCCGGCGTAGCAAATCTAGGAGCCGCCCCCAGCCTAGCATGAAACTCCTGTATTAACCCTGATATAAAATTTCTGCCCTGATCCCTCGCTATTACACGGGGTATTCCTATCCGCATAAATATATCTAACAATGCATCGCACGTAGCTTTAGCCGTAATTGTCCGTAACGGAACTGCCTCTGGCCATCGCGAATGTTGATCTACCAAAGTAAGTACGTATTGATGCCTACGCGCTGACGGAGGTTCAATTTTTCCAATTATGTCAATATTTACAACGTCGAACGGAAGTTCCGGCCTCTCAATAGGGACGATGGGTATCTGATCGCTGACCCTCTCCCTGCTCCGTAATTGGAAATCCTTGCATGACGCACAATATTCTTCCACATCCCGCGACATACCTGGCCAAAAAAATGAATAACGAATTCTCTCTTTTGTTTTTTTCATGCCGAGATGATTAGCGAAAATCGACTCGTGCGCAATTTTTAAAATTTCCCCCTTCCTCACCTTTGGTACCACTAATTGCATAACTTGGTTTCCTGAAACTCTTTCCCTATGATAAAGCAAATTGTCTACCATAACAAACCCATTTTTCTCTTTTTCTGCATCTTTGAAAGTTCCCTGTAACGATTCGCAACTTTTCTGTTGCGCCCTGTAAATACTCGCATCTGATTGATGACCCACATTTAAACCTTCGCTATTATTTTTCCTTTCAATGCAACTAATCATTAACTCTTTTCCTGCAGTTTCATTTTGACTTAATAAACATAAATTCTCATCACTGATACTTTGTTGTTCCATTTCACTACACCCTTCTTTTTCACATTTAATTTCTCCCCCCCTTTCTGACTGCAACTCCTCCGTAGACACACCATCTAATCTATTTTCTTCCCCTCCACTCTGAGCTGATCGTAATAATTCATAAATCGTTGGCGTGATAATACATGACCCATATAATTTATCTGTTGCTGCGAACAAAACATCTACGCTATTAACTACACTATTCGACATTCCGGAATCTAAAGCTATAGGTAAAGTTATAAGGTCAGCGGTTATTTTTTCTCCAAATGCAGATATCAACTGAATTTTTGAATTTTCATTATTTCTAAATGAATCTGGTATTTGATTTGAATTAACGACTGGAATTTCGGCCGCGTTATCAATCAATGTATTCACTTTCCGCCCGCCTAACAACACATCCTGATACTGCAAAGCTTGCGTATTTATTGCCTCATTCTCAGAACATAAAGCTGTCACTTTAGCAACTAATTTATAAACATGTTTATTTTTCTCAATACCCGATTCCTTTTTCGTTTGATTTCGAAAATTCCCCATTTTATTTTTATCTTTATTATTCGGGCAGAAACGTAAATGAGTTGTTTGTTTGCATAGCCTACAAATGTCATTAGTTTTTCTTTCGCGAGAAAGAACATTATTTCTTATATGAGTTGGGATATATTTCCCATGATTCACACTTCCGGTTTCATCATAGTTGCGAAAGGATTTTATCGGTCTATCATATAATTCCGAAAAAGTTCTACCTTTTGAAGTAAACCAAGTATCGCATAATTCCGCGATTTGGCGTGGTTTCAGCCAGTCATCCATTTGCTTTAATTTAACATAACTCCGCGTTTCTGAATCTAATGAACTCATTAATCTATCGGTAACAATTAATTCATTAAGCGTATCGAAATCATTTACTTTCCTAAGCTGACAATAAAAATCCCAATTCGCTCGGATTCTGCTCGCAAATTGTAATTGGTTTTCATTTTTCATTCTTTTTGCCGTAAGGAAATTTTCTAGACAAGCTTCCGGGGTAGGTTGAAATTCCTTTAAAATTAAAGCCTTAACCTTCGAATAACTCTTCATTTCATTTGTATTTACATAAACTAATAAATGTGCCGCACATTCACCCACTAAATTTAGTAAAATTTCAACTTTTAACTCCTCCGAAACATTTTTCATTTCGAATGCCTTTTCGAGCGAACTAAAAAATAAATTCCACGCTTCCGGTTTAGTCGGGACTGGCATACTCAGAGTTTTAACACTTTTAATTAAAGATTCTAACGAATTAGTATGGGATTTTTGTCCATCCCCCCACCCCGAATCCAAATTCTTATCATCTGTTATCTTCGCCATTTCTAATTGGACTTTATGACTTCTAATTTTGTTCGTTCTAATTCTAGTGCATTGTTCTGTTCCGATTTGACATTTTCTTTTTCGATTTTGAGCAACTCGGCTTCACGTTTTTCTTTTTCTATCCTATCTGATACAGTAGTAATTAAAAATTCCTTTACAAATTCAGCATCCTTAGCAAATTGGTCGCTTCTCTCAATGAGTGTTTTCAAATCTACAATTCTATGTTATAATTCTACCTTTAATCCTAATTCAGTCGCGACGACAACTAAATCTTCTTTTTTCAGCCCTTTAATGCTAAACATTTTTCTTTTCCAATTTCAAACACTTTTATAGTAAACTCTACTTATAACCGATACTATCATCTTAAATAAATAAATCAAGCAATAAATGTCATACTTTCTTCTGACATGCTTAAATCAATCATAATAATAAATTATATACTTTTCTCTTTATCTATTTAAAATATCTTCAAACACTATCTTCAATTAAAAATACTTAAACATGCATCTTACTTTTATAATATCTCTTGTTCTTCGAAATGGAGCGTGTACTACCGGCGCTGCTCCTCTGACCATCCCACGTGGTATATAACTTGTTAAAAATAGCACTCCTTTTTTAAATCAAAGATTATTGAGTTTATTTAAAACGAACATGAAGACACTACAAGACGACACAATGATGATGATTTTTTACAATAAATGAATGGTTTCACAAGATGCACGACACTTTTGTGTTTCACTTCACGAACTACACTTCACAATATTATTAACTTGTATTACAAACTACTCAAATTATAATCCTTTGGTGCTCCTAACACCCGATATACTTCCGTTTTCACAAATCCAAAAAACACGCCGGCCAACATGCATGGCTCGGCTACTCTTCTCAAAAATCACTTTTTCTCTGAAAAAAAAAAAAAAAAAAAAAAAAAAAAAAAAAAAAAAAAACACCTCCACCCCTCTCTCCGCGCGCGCCCGCATACCACATGACGTATGGCGTTGGCGCCAAAAGAATCCAAAGAGAAATTAATCTAAACGTCTCCAGACATCACAAATTCCATTGAAATTAGCTTGAGCTCCTGCAAGATCCGATCCCGGTATAATTGTTCTCCCCTGCCCCCTCCCGCTTCCCCCTGTGTACACGTCCCTGTTCTAAACAAATAAAATTATTTTCATCTGTAATTTAAATTTAGATATTTATTAAGCAGTTTAAATAGTCCTAATAGCAGTTCGATGGCGATGTTACACACTAAACTAGACGATTATTGTTAATTTTCAATTATCGGGAAATTTCAATTATCGGTTCGTTCCAATTTACGTCGGATAATCAAGATTCTACTGTACATATTTTAGTAACCTCAGGATTTCAAATACTGAACTAATACAAAACATAACGGTATGATATAAATTTTTACTAAGCCAACAGTTAAGGGTGGGGAGAGGTGGGTGTCTTGTCCTTGAACCGAGCCCAGCCCCTATAGTAATAACAAAGAATATTCAAATAATAATCCGAATAATAATTTCATAGCTAAATAATATTTCGAATGGCATGTAACCATTTTGTAACAAAATAAATGATAAAAAATAATCCATAGACAGTAATTTAGAAAACCCATACCCATTCGTGCCTAGCATCCCAAAATTAGGACAATATATAAAGGTTCAAATTTGAACAGAAAAGAGAAATCTGAAAAAATACAAAAATACTTATTCTAAAATAACATTTCGTCTTATAAATAATACCATTTATAAAATGTTTGATAATAAAATAAAAGAAATAGCTTACCTTATCTTACGCGCTATTTTATTTCAAGAGAATCCAACTTTGCGCTACAACAAATATTTATTTCACCTTTTTATTCTTAAAAATGCACTGCCATTTATAGATAAATATTGAAAACAAATACTACACTGTTAAAAATAATCTATTTAAAAATGAGAACTTCTATGTACTCGTTTTTTTTTTTTTTTTTTTTTTTTTTTTTTTTAAGTAAAATTGCTTTAGAAATGAGTACATGATGTTTTCAAATATAAGTAAAAATACGGACTGAAAAATAAGCTTGTAAATAAATATTAATACAATCTCTTGTTACTCTATTCCCATATTAAATATATCAATAGAACTTATTTAGTGAACGTGTATGCTATAATGAACGTTATAGAGCGAAGCATATTTAAGTTACGCCCTTCATATTTAAGAACTACATCTTGAAGAAAAGTTGTTACGTAGCACGGAAGAATACATCGTCAAATTGAGTACACAAGTAGGGGAGAGCGGAGGAATGGCGCCACTCGGGGTTATCCCGCCACCCCGTCTAGTTTAAAAACTAACGGCAGTTTGAGATAGTGATTCCGCCTGCACTGTAGCGGCCAACAGTAGAAACACTGCCTAGAGTTAGAATGGCTTTGTTTTACGTCGTTCGCTTGTTCTAGTGAAAAATTTAGTTTTCATCTTGTTGCTTCTTATTTTGGAGCTTCAAATGAGTAGAGGTAAACACCTTTTATTGAAACATTAGGTACTTAAGATAATATTACCCGTAATCTGCATGCATTCGCCGACATTTTGATGCAATTTGTTGAACAAGTTCGGTTCTTCCTTCGGTTTTGCTGGGGGTTTTCCACTATATTGTTATCTCGGGGTAATGCCGTCACCATGGCAAACGGTGACTTTTCCAATTTGAGTTAAATTGTAAGCTTAGCACATTAATAAATCAAGCTTAAGGAACATTGTAATTATTCATTATTTTGATAAAGTATCGCTTTCTAAACATTTTTAGTAGGTTATGTGTTTCCCAGTATACATTTTATGTATTTACTAGGTCATTATAGAGTGGCGTCATTACCCCGATACAGTTGCGGATTTTTTTTTTTTTTTTTTTTTTTTTTTTTTTTTTTTTTTTTTTTTTTTTAATGTGTGCTTACGGTTATGATTACGGTTAAATTTATACAGATACTAAAGATAATGATTCAGCTTTAGAATTTTTACTATTAAAAAATAAGCATTTTTTTAGGTGAAAAAAATTAAATTCCCTTAAGGTGTCTCCATTCCCCCGGTCTCCCCTACTCATTCACACCAACCAAAATATTATATTCGACTCTTCACGCAGAAAACTGTTGCAAGTGTCTGTATTTTGTAGTATATTTTTCTCCAGAATTATTATTTTCGTATAACAGTTTCATTTCTTGAATAACATTTGAATTTTAGTAATTCTGATGAAATCAATAACATTAAAGCAGGGTTTGTACGGTTCTTCTCAAAAGTGCTTACAGTTTTCAAAAGGTATTTTTGGTGCTTAAATGTAGTACTTATTTTCATGCAAAATCTGCAAAAAGTCCTTAAAAGTGCTTAATTTTAATGTCATATTATTTCTTAAACAAGGGTGAAACTCTTCTACATTTCTTTTAATTTCTGATTAAAAAAAATAAATAAATAAAAAACCCTTGCATCCCTTTTTGCTTCTTTCTCCACATTATCAAAGTTTAAAATGTTTGAAACTTATTTTTTCTACTCTATTTGTTACTTTATAGTGAATAAATAATCTATCCTAAAATTCCCTAAAAATTCATTCCATTACATTCATTTGATCTGATTTTCACCCTCAAATTTTCGCTTCCCTGTTCCCCCCCCCCCCAAAAAAAAAAGAAAAGAGAAAAGAAAAGAAAGTTTAATTGAAAGTTTAAAAACTCTTTAAGAAACTTCATAAGAAAAAAAAAACTCCTCCATGTGCCATTTTATTGTCACAATAAATAATCAATCAAGATTTTTCTTCCCACCCGAAATTGGCATTTTCCTTTTGCCCCCCCCCCCCCAACTTAAAGAGCATATTGAATTTTAAAGTCTTTAAAACCCTTTATAGCCCAGTGGTAGAGGAGGAAAGGCAGTCCGGATTAATTACGGGAAAGCTGGAAATTGTTTTATTCCCTTTAGTTTAGGTTTAGAATGAATCTACTAAGTTCACACCCCCCCCCCCTCCATTACTAAATGAGCGTTAGAAAATATGTACAGATTTATAGTCGAAAAACACCTTTTAATTACCATAACAATATTTTAAAAAAAACTAACTCTTTCAAAAAACACTGTAAATACAAATGTGATAGAGCTCAAAATTCTGAATGAGTACCAACACTTAATATTTTTGTTGAATTTTCATAATTTTGCGACATAGTTGTGACTAAATCGCTACCAAGAGCTTGAAACCAGAACAGACGATCTTATCAGTTCACTCTGCTTCTAATTTTTACATGAATGTATTTTTTAATTTATAGAGGTATTATTTGAATTTTTTGTATCTATTTTTTATAGTTTGAAAATTGTGATTTAACCACTTGATTACGGGTTATAGACCAGTGATAGGGAATGAAAAAAAGACAGATTTCGGAATTAATTACGGGAAAGCTGGAAATTGTTTTAATCCCTTCGACAAAGGTCAGAAATGAACGTGCTAAGTTTCTCCCGTAAGCTAGGTGAGCTTTTGCCGCTACGAACAAATTAATAACGTAAAGTGCATTTTTTAATGATTTCTAGTATATTTCTAAAATAATTCGGAAGTGATGGGAAATATTGTTTATTATTTCCGATACTGTATTAGAAATATGTGTAGTATTTAATCTTTAACTGATGTCACATAAATCGTCACATAAATCGTCACTAGTGTGAAGCGGTCTGTGAGATCGCTCCATCAGAAGATGAATAAATGCCGCGGTTAACTCATAGGATGTTGTTGTTGTACTAAACCTTTTGTACAGGGGTGTTATAAATAAAATTCGCCTATTCAAGAGTCTCTGGTGTTAGTGCTATAGTTCCAAACGAAACAAAATTTCAATAGTGTTTGTAGATAAATCGAAATTTGAAAGTTAAACTATGAAAATTGAAAAAAGCACAGGTCTGTGAGACCGGTAACATCAGTTAAAGGTTAATATGACGTATATAGGGTGAATAACAGTGCGTATGTATTAGAATTAAGGAGGTTGAAAATAAAGTGCGATGACTGGTGGGGGGGGGGGAGGAGCGAACAAGTGAGTGTGCAGGAGCCTTTTAGCTAGAGGAATTCAAGGTCAATTAATAGCACGATTATAAACTTCGATTTTTTACGAAAAGGACTAAGATGGTTTTAATAACTGATTTTTGACTGGTATAAGTTTAAAACCTTCGTAATATTGAAAAATGTATTATAATCTTTACTTAAAAAGCTACTTCTTTTAAAACTAATGTTTTAAGGTTGGCGGTATCAGTTACAAAATGACATGTAAAACAGCTATTATTCATGTACCTCTTTATCGATAACTACTAAATTATAATCTTCAAAATAAAGCCCTAACATAATTACAAAAACATCGTGAAGGCCTCAACAACTTAAAAAAAATTAATGTATGTAACAAATGGAGACAGAGCGGATTGATAACTTGGTCTCTCCTGGCTTCAAGCGAGTAAGGCAAAGTTTTGAAACAGAATTCCAACCTCAATGTTCAACAAAAATAGTAATATGGCTACTCATTTTAATCAGAATTTCAAACTATACGTCATTTGTATTGGCAATGTTTTTGATATAAATTTTTGTTTTGAGATATTGTTTAGATTATTTTTTTTCGACTTTAACCCTTCACTGCACGGTGTGCCATATCTGGCACATACCAATAAAATCCTTCTATTTTCCTATGGATCCTAAATATAGGTTATCTGAGCTTTGTGTCATATATAGAACATTTAAGAAAAGAGTTTTGTACCTGTTTTTTTTTCACTGGATTACAGTACTAGATAGCTATCTATTAGATTTTCTTTAAAAATATATCAGTCTGCATCGTAAACAACAGTAGAATTTGTTTCAACTTTTTGACCAAAAAATCTTAAAAGTATCCAAAGATAAAATTTTAGACATTCAAGTATATCACATATTAGTTATATAGGCTGCTTAAAACTAAAATATTTCAGTACTTCAGCTTGAAATCTTGTTTTTGTGTTTGTGCCAGATATGAAACATAGAGCATAAAGCTCATAGTACATTCGAATGAAAAGTGGCGCGCAAAGGGCTAGCGTAAGATGAAATCAATGCATTATTATTTGCATCTGATACTGATGATGAATCTGTTGGACTTTCTGATGATAATTGGGAAGATTCAACATATAACCCAGCAAAAAACAAAACTAAAAATGATATTTTTTTCATCTGAATCAGACATTGACTTGCACGATAACAACAAATGTGACCCAATAAATTTATTCAACTGCAACAGGAAGTAAGTTTATATATTTAATATTAAAGTAATTTTAAATGCTTCTAAAAGTACTGTATAAAAGTTTAAAACAACAAATACAATTCAACAGCATTGAATTTCTGCAGGAGGGACATTTTTATGCGCCGAGTGTGTGTGTGTGTGTGAGGTTGGGGGTGGGGGGGGGGTAGAATTGATACAAATTTTCAAATTATCTAGGGAGTACATCTAAATGTTCCTGTCGTATGTCTGCCCCTGTGCACCCCTGAATTCAACGCTGAATGTATAGTTTGAGAAGCATCAATTTAGAGAAAGATTGTTTTATTCTTTCTGATGCTGCAGATACTCCTGATGAACCCGGCACTGATAGGAAAAAGTCAAAAAATAAAGACGAATATAAAAAACTAATTTGGAAGAATAAATATCTGAAAATTTCTCAATCACAAATAAAATATAGAGGAAGTCACACCTTAAGTGCTGAAATTATGGCTCTGGAGACTCCCTATCAATTTTTCTCCTTTTTTAAAAAACATGAACTTTTGAATATTATTTCAGAAAAGGCACATAGATACAGCATACAAAAGGATCCTTCTAAACCTTCACAAGTTTTCATTATGGGAATTTGTCATCTAATGTAACTTATACATTTACCATCTGCAAGAGATAACTGGAGTGATATTTTAAGTAACCAAACAATAAAGAGAAAATGTGTGTCAAAGAATTTGAAAAAAATCCGACAATTTTTACTTTTTAATGACAATACTAAAGAAATTGCTTGAGGCATGTAGGGCCTTGATAGACAATTCAAAGTAAGACCTCTAATAGAGTATATCAGAAAACGCTTTATGCAAGTTGCTATGGAAGAGTGTTTGTCAATAGATGAACAAATTTGAGCAACAAAGTCTCGAGGCATTTTGAATCCGTATTTTCCCAATAAACCACATAAATAGGGCTTTAAATTCTTCGTTTTGTGTGGTATAAATGGTTTTTTCAATTATTTTGAATTATATAGTGGCAGGAAAATGTTGACATACGATCGCCAAATGAGCCAGTTTTAGGGTCTACATCAAATGTTGCTGTGCGTCTCAGTAGGTTAATTCCGCGAAATCAAAACCAAAAGTTGTTTTTTGATAATTACTTCAATTCATTACCATTACTTGAATTTTATCACAGAATAGAATGCTTTCATTGGCCACAGTGAGACGCAATAGAATTCCTAATTGTAAGTTTCCTTTGGAATCTGAGATAAAGAAAAAGAAAAAAATAGGATATAGTTTAGAATAAGTAGCATGCATTAACAGTACACAAATATCACGTGTTACATGATTGAATAATAAGACAGTTAATTTCTTGTCAACATTTGCTGCGAGTCTCTCTATAGAAAATATTTCACGATTCGATACAAAGGTGAATCATAAGAGTGATATAGCTCGTCCTTTTGTGGTAAAACAATACTATAAACACATGGGTGGGGTAGACTTACTAGACAACCATTTAGGAAGATATAAAAATAAAATGCGATCTAAAATGTTTGAGTTTTCTACCATCTACTGGATGTGGTTATGATAAATTCATGGATCTTATATAAAAAAGTGAACTAAAATAATTCCTTAATAAAAATGACTTTGGTTAAATTCTGGGAAAAGGTTGCAATCTGCCTTTATAAGATTGGAAGCGAAACACCAAATGCTAAAAGAGGACGCCCAAGAACGTCTGAAGTAGAAAGGGGAATCATAGCTAAGAAACATAAAGGTCCTATGTCTGCAATGCCTGTCAAAGATATAAGATTAGATGGAGTAAGGCCATTGGCCGGATTACATGAAATTCCAAACTGCACTCGCAAAACTTTCATAAAGTGTTCAAAATGTGGAGTAGCCTTATGTATAAATCGAAATCGAAACTGTTATTCTGAGTTTCATCTGAAATGAACATTTGGAACTTTTTTGCTCTTAACCCTTTCCGTCACAGTGTGCCCGGGGCGGGATACCTAATTTTAATTCCAAATTTACGAACGGCACCAAGAATACTTTAGTAAAATTTTGCTTTTACAATCAACAGGTAAAGTAACGGGTTTTTAATATCTAAAAAAGTCGTTTTAAAATTCCGGTGTCAGTCAATCATTTCATCATTTTATAACAAAAATTGCCAGTGCCGGAAAGGGTTAAAGCTCCTTTTTACACTCATTTTTTTATTTGCTTTCTGATGATACTGTATTCTATTGTAAAATAATTCTCTATACATTTTTTTCCTTTCATGTCTTTTTACAATCTGTATTTTGAAATTTGTAACATTAATTTTTACTGTTTTGCGCATTTTAACCCCTTGATGGGCGGCGGGATACATTATATCGCACTAATTTTAACCAAGATTCACAGAAGAAAATTTTAATTAAATTTTATTTTTCTAACTTTAAAAAAAAGTTGCAAAATTGCTTTTCCTTATTTTAAAATAAATTTTTTCGAATATTCCGGTGTGAATTCAACATTACAGATATAAAATTGCTTGCTCCTCAAAGGGTTAAATATCTGCTATAAAATTTTAATACATATTATACTCTTTTTGTATATCTAATACACAAGTATTGTGGTTTTTCTGCAACATTTAGTACAAAACACTAAATGTCTAATTGTGTGCTTTGGGACACATATGGCACATACCACAAAAATCCATATTTAAAAAATACATATCAAATATTGATTTTTTAATTATTTTTCCTGTATTTGCGACTACCTAAAGTAGTCAAATTATTTTTTTCATAAAGAAAAGAAAAATCGTGCAGTGAAGGAATAATTATGTACATACTTTCAAACGTTCAGCTAGTGCGAGGGGACTATGAATAGACAGAAACATACTTGGATTCTTATCACAGCCCTGTATGTTACCTGCAGAGTTTTATACACGTAACAAATTATACTGAAATGTAATTCAGACTGATTGTTTTTTTAAATACTGAAACCACTTTTCCAGAAATTATAATCCGTAGGGTGTCTTAAATGTAGTCCCTATTATGCGCTTGAATATGGTTTCATTTATAGTCTATAGACATACATTTGTGTACTAAATATAGTTGAGATTGTAAAAGCATAAGTAAAATAAAAAAAAAAGAAACTATGCAATTCAACCTCATATTGGTTAATGCTTATGAATTATTTTGTGTAGCGCTGTATATTAGGGTTTACTGAAAAACTCGGAAACCGGAAATTCAAAATGTAATACCGCGCAAAAGCTGTGTATGATCCTCAGTAATAAATCTGCACAGTTTTTCGATATCAAGTTTTATCTTCAGGTCCCCCCTCCCCCCGAATTTTTGCGAAATTTGTGAAAAATGCCTTGTACAACTTATAAATCGAAAGAAACATAAAGTTCAAGTGTAAAAATGTTATACTGGGGAAAGGTTGTGTATAGTACATTGTAATATGCCGCACAGTTTTTTCGAAATCCAGTTTTATATTGCGGTGCCCCCGGCACCCCGTTTATGCGAAATTCGTCAAAAATGAAAGTCTCGTATAACTTATATATCGAAAAAAAAACATAAATTTTGAAAATAAAAATTTCATGCAGCGGAAAAGTTGCGTATGGTATGTAGTAATATGCCAGCACGGTGTTTTCGAAATCTAGTAATATCTTCAAGACCCCGGTAATTCGAACTTTTCAAAGAATTTCCGTAAATACATCTGTTCTACATGTATAATAGAATGCATCACACAAGAAGCAAGAGAACAATAGAAACATTTTATCTGTGAAAAGTACACAAACAATTAACGTTCAAGAATGAAAACAAACACCTAAATCTGTTAAAAGTGTTCAAAAAATTTAACGTTCAATTATATCAGTTCGTGCTGTTCAAAACAAAAATGTAAAATATCGACATTTTTCGGCTTGGTGGTTATTGTTTCTCCTATTGGAGTTTTATAACATTAAAATATGACTTAGTCTCAAAATATGACATAATGTCTCTTGATTGTAATCGAGATCTTATAAATCCATTCCTGTTGCTTGCACCACAAAAGGTAACGGCAGCTTCAGTGACCACTTTGATACACCTTTCTTCACTTTGAATGTGACATAGAAATTCAGCAAACGAAATTATATCTTCATGATCACGTTTGTCAGTGTACATATTATCCTAATATGAAAGATTATTCAAAATAGGTGGTTCCGCAAGTTCTAACTATCCCACTGAATTAGATCAATACAATCTGTTGCGCTAATATTGATTGCAGAAACTTGGATCCACTAGTGTTTGCTTTTCGCGCTTCAAGGATTCTTCTAAATCGTAGCTCACGGAAGTGTTTCCAATCATCAGTTATCATGGTAATCTGCAGATTTTCCAGATGGTCAAAAATGGCGTTGCTCTAGATTACTGGGCGAATGAAAACTTCAACTGAATGGTTTAAATCCCTTGAAAAATAAACAATTTCCCAAATATGGATTTCACCGTCTTTACAGGATGGCTTATACTTAATTTCAAACCATACACGTGCGTATACCTTGACTACAAATTTCGTCAATATCTTCAGATTTCATGTTGGATCCGGAGTTGATACATAGTGTCTCAAAATATTTTTGACGGTAGTAACCCATCTGCTGTGCGGGAGTCTACCAGGAAATCTATTTGCAATGTCTTCCGAACAACTTCCTTTCTTAGTATATATGAGCATTTCCTTCAGGTACTTCCTATCGGCAATGGGATCGTCAATAAATGTTTCGATTTTATAATTAATGTCGATAGTCTGGAAAGATACGATGGGTAGGGATTCACACTTTTCCAACATTTTCTAACCGGTCTACTGTAACTGTATAGTTCCCCACTGCATCTTTCTGGCTGTTAAGGCAAATGTCACAATGACAGCTAATTTACACGCTACAAAGAAGAGCCACTATGCCACATTTTAACAATAAGTCTGATTATAAGGTTACAAAACTATAACACGTCAAACAATAACACCAATCCGAAACATTTCGAATATTTAGATATTTGTTTTAAAGAGCAGGATCTGAATTAATTGACCTTTAAAATTTTTGAACACTTTTAACAGATTTAAATATTTGTTTTTCAATCTTGAACATTAAGTTTTTGTGTAGTTATCACTTATGTAATGTTTGCACTCTTGCTTCTTGTGCGATGCATTTTATTGTAAATGTATAACAGATAAAATGGAATTTACGCAATTTTTTCGAAATTTCGAATGACCGGAGCTCTTGAAAATATTATGTGATTTCGAAAAATCTGTGCGAACATATTATTAGGTACCATTCGTAGCTTTCCGCATTATGCTATATTTATTTTCCAACTTTATGTTTATTTCGATTTATAAGTTGTACAACGCATTTTTGTCCAGTTTCTCAAAAATTGGGGGGGGGGGGGCAGAAACAGCGGAAGATAAAACTTAATTTCGAAAAAACTGTGCAGACATATTACTACGTACCATTCAAAACTTTTTCACGGTATGACATTTATTTTCTAACTTAAAGTTTGTTTCGATATATAATTTTTGCAAGGCATTTTTGAATAATTTCGCGAAAATTGAGGGGATCGGTTGTACCGGAAGATAAAACTTGATTTCGAAAAAACTGTACAATTTTGTTACTGAGGACCATACCCAATTTTTGCGCGGTATTACATTTTGATTTTCCGATTTTCGTTTTTTTTTTCTCTCTCTCCTACTGTATATAGTACATAATATTTATACACATGACGCAGTATGAACGCATTAGCTAAACTTACCAAACGAATACCAAACGCACTTCCAGCAATTATCAATAACAGACTGTGCATCGGATACATTACTGTACGCGAAATTTATTGTGCATCCATGGCAACGAGTGATAATTTCTATGCACATCATTTTTTACAGCGAGCATTTTGTAGTAAACCTAATTAATCTGTTTAAATCTACTTAGATTTGAAATAGAGTAACATAATTTATTCTACGCTGAGAGATTTTTTTCCCCGCAGGCCATAATCTATCGGAACTATTTTGCGTGGCCCTGTTAGTGAGTAATAAAGGCTTTACACCTCATTGTCTAAAGAATGGAATGGATGTTTTAGTGTACTTCAAAAACTCATATCGATTTCATTATATTTGAAATGATGTGGCATCATTAAAATGCATTTGTAATGATTTTTCCCATTCACTGTAATGTAACAGAATATTTTTGACTGCCCATGTAAACGAAGTATAAATGCTACACATTTTATTTTGAGCACGACCGTACTACAATAAATAACAGTGACATATATAAATTACATTTCATTTCGCCTATATTTACGAGAATTAGAGCATAGACAGACAGACAGTCAAACCAACGTCATAAACACATTTCAACTGTGCTTGAAAATGTCAAAAAATGCACTTTTTGGATTTCACACGTTCAATTATATGACGATAGTTTGAAGTTGAAAGAAATTCACGTTTGAGTATTACTTGTAATTTAAAACATGCTATATTACTGTAACACATGTAGGACTATACTTTTCAATGTGCTTACAAATTATGTAATTTAGTATGAAAAAGCCACGAGATTTGTTTTAATACTTTTATGAATGATTTTTCTCTTTTTTTTCCCCTTTTTGATAGATTTTTATGTTGATTGTATTAAAAAAATTATATATATATATATCTGTATGCATATATATACGCATATATATATATATATATATATGTAATTTATAATGATATATACATTGTGATATATTATAAGACATATTTGATAACAAAGATGGAGATTTTCAAACATGCTTTAATTTTTTTAATATAAATACTTCTTTAAAAAAGAAATGGCACACATAAACACACTAATAAATTAATATAACAGTATAAGGGATCATTGAAAGTTTCTGAATAACAGGAAATATTCTAATTTTAATAAAAAAGCACAATAAAATATTTTTTTTTGTTATTATGAAACACATTCTATAAATTAAATCTTAAGCTTTATTGCTTGTCCGTTTAGACGGATGAAAGAGAAATTCTCTTATTCAATGGAAGTCAATCAGATGCACATGACATCACAAAAAAACCTTTTGTTATCATTATTTTTCACTTAACAGACTTTGCATTGTTAAACATGAAAAAAAAAATAGTTATATAAAGAATTTAGCAATCGTAGTAAAATACTTAGGTGATGTTGTTGGTGTCTCCTTTCACTCTTTTGTATAGTTGTTGATATTCTTTCATTCATTCTTTTGTGTCAGACTCCAGAAGGATATTGTTTATTTTAGAAATATATGCTTACTTAAGAAAAACTAAAAGCAGTATTGTTATATTTCGTTAAAATGTTAAAAATTATTTTACACATTTTTTGCTTGTTTTAAAAAAATAAATAAAAGTTGAATTTTTACAGAGTGTTTTAATTCTTTATGTAACCATGGAATTCATATAGGGCCTCCATGTGAGCAGATTTTTTTTATTCCTTCTAAAATATATATTTTTTTTCAAATATAATACAGTATAATAATATTATTATTATTAATCATGTAACAATAATCGCTGTTTTAATGGCTGCATGTGCTTGTTTGAATGATGCACGTACTTCATCCAAACTTAAATTATACACACAAGTTTTGCTCTTGATATTGTTCAAGCATATATTCACAATGTGGTTAATCGTATATTATCAAAACTAAATGTTACGATATTTTAAATTTTTAAATGTGTTTAAAATATGTTTAATGTCTACAATCGTAATATTTATAGACACTTTAACTCATGCTTTCTTATATAGATATTTTTTTCTGTAAGATTATATATCTATCTCAAAACTATCAAAATGCATAAAACATAAATAGCGCACTTGAATATTAGACAGTATCGGAACATTTTGATTTTCGAAAGCATAAAAATACACTATAAAAAAATTTATCTGCGAAAATGCACAATAATCACTAATGCTGCTCTACAGACGTGGCCCCCACGTCTGAGCAGTTCCCCTTAGGCAGTCAAAAAAAATAATCACTAATGCAAATATATAACAATCTCTTCCGAGTTCCCCAGGATTTCTAAAAGTGTTCCTTTATCTTTAGATTCATCAGAAGACTATTTATTTTCGAAATTTAAAGAAGAATTTATAAAAATAAATTTTTATTAGCTACTCGCAATTTTCGGAAACATTTTCCAGTAGCCTTTACAATGCATTAATCAGGTCTATGTACTCGGAAAATCGGCTTTTCGGATACTATGAATTCTCAAGTAAACGTTTTCAGCTGAATAGCTGAATGTGTGTATACAATTGTAACAAAAGAATTTCAATTTTTATAATAATGTTAATGCTGTTAATTTTGTACACTTCTCGGTTAAACATGTTTTCTGAATACCAAAATATTTACATGAGAATTGATAGCATTAGAAAAAGTGATGTTCCGATTTGAATAAATTGATAAATGCACTATAAAAACTACTCGGAAACGATTCCGAAAATAACTGGCAGCTAATGAAAATTTATTTTTAAAAATTCTTTAAGTTTCGTAAATAAATAGTTTTCTCGGGTTTTTAAAGGCGAAGAAAAGCTTTTCGGAATATTCGGTGTCTCGGAAGAGGTTATTGTATATTTTCGTTCTTGATTATTGTGCATTTATTGTAGATTAAGAAGAATCTTAAGAAGTCTTTTTCTATAGTGCACTAAATTTATGTACATTTCGTATGTCCTTCAGTTTCTTTAAGTGAAGTTATTGTATAATGCTTCATAAGATTTGTTTTGTACGGCTATTGTGAAGAATTTAAAAAATAAATAAATAAAAAATAAATTGAAATATTGTGTGCTAGGTTCATTATACATTACATCTTCCACACATTGACTTATTGTTTAATTATTTATAGTCCAGGCAATAGGGGGTTTTACCTGGCAAATTTAAGAGGTCTCAGGACTCTTAAAGCTCTAAACATTTCGAAATTTTAATTTTTTTAGATGTTAAACTTCTATGTTTTCTGAACATTTTGATATAATTGGTATCTTGAAATTCCCATTAGAACAGAAGTTATGGTATTTATGGTATGGTATAAGATTTGTTTTGTACGGCTATTGTGAAGAATTTAAAAAATAAATAAATAAAAAATAAATTGAAATATTGTGTGCTAGGTTCATTATACATTACATCTTCCACACATTGACTTATTGTTTAATTATTTATAGTCCAGGCAATAGGGGGTTTTACCTGGCAAATTTAAGAGGTCTCAGGACTCTTAAAGCTCTAAACATTTCGAAATTTTAATTTTTTTAGATGTTAAACTTCTATGTTTTCTGAACATTTTGATATAATTGGTATCTTGAAATTCCCATTAGAACAGAAGTTATGGTATTTAGAATTACACTCGCACAATAGCTGAAGCCGTGTTTCCAAAACTTTGAAGTCATTTTTCACCAAATTTCGTTTTTCGGCATAACGCGCACGTTATCTCAAAAACTTCTGAATATTTTTTCATAAAATTCTCAAAACACATGTTTCGTATTAGTCTGCTTAAACTGAACCTAAAATTTCCTTTTTATTGTAAAAAGAAAATATTTTTTTAGGGGTTTATATTGTTGAAATTTTCTAAATTTTGCATTAGCTAAATACAACTTTGTATTAAAAATATAAAAATGCTTTAAATACAAATTTATTTAGGTTCAGTGTAATTATTATAATCTGAGGTACAAGTAGAAACTAAAATTGACATTTTACGTGCAAAATTTATTTTGCAATCGTGTGCATAAGCTGTTATGCCGATTTTCTGCTAGTGAAATGTCTGACAGTTTTGAGCCCCCTGTAAATGCTAATTCTGCATCTTGCAGTTTTTCAAATATTTGAAATAAAAGAACATACTTGTATCTTTCATTCCCATTTAAAATTGTCTCTTAATATCAAATACATTTTAAAATATTAAATGTTGAAAATGGTCCCTTTTTTTTCATTTTTCCCAATTTTAAGAGTCCTGAGACCCCTTAATGGTAGTTCTGGAAATTGGCTTACTTTATGATTTTTGGGTCGCTGAAAACAAATTTGTAAACAAATTTGTTGGAAGAAGGAAGTGCAATTTTGGATTTCCATAAAGCAGACTTAATAAATCCAAATCCCTAAAAAAAATAGGTTGCAATTCATAATTTTTTCAAATATTAATTTCATAATTCATATCATAAAATTATAATAATTGTAAATTCAACGTATTTATGTTGAGGTATTTTAGTATTATTGCTATACACAAATTAGCACATTAGGAGTATAGTTTCAGGAGCTATTAATAAAAATATGAAAAGGTAATCCAACATTAGAAGCATTACATTTTGAATGTTTATAATTGAAAAACGTATCATTGAAATGACTTGAAATTTGGTCTCTGGGCATAGTTTGAACCGAAGATTTTAAATATCTTGTTAAAATTTGGTATTGATTTTGAAAAAAATGAAGTTTCTGTTTGTTTTAGTACGTAGATGGCCCCTATACAAATTTTATATACATCATTTAAAAGTAGACGTTATTTCCAATCGTTCGGTACAAGTAACTTTCTTCTACGATAATTTCTTGAGGAGTTAGTAGGGGGTGTTTCTTTTTTTTTCCACGACTGTACCTTTAAAATAAAAATGAAGTATTCTCCAACCTTAGATTATCAGTTGCGTTACTGAAATCTGCGAATAGAAAAATTTTATGTATGCGTTTTATAACAATTTTATTTTCATACTTTTTTTAAACATAAAATTATGTATAATCATTTACTATCTTCAACTTATTACTATAAGACTGGATGTTTGAACAAACAATTTGTCTGGTTTTATTTAATTTAAAATTGCAAAATCTCATTGCAACAAGCCTGAAAAAATAAGGCTAACTGAGAAACAAATGATCGTATTTCATTTAGCATAAAGTTTCTTATACTCTTTAAAAATTCTTGAAAAATATCAGCCTGTTTGGAAAAGGGAGATTCTTCTCCAATAACAACATAGACTCTTTGTAAAGAGCAGGATTTCTAAAGCAGCTTACGTCATATACATTGAGTGACCAAAATATCGAGACCACACCTCACTGAAACTTCGAATCTGAAACTTTAGAATTTGTTATGATGTAATAAACTAGTTTTCCTGATATTTGACAGCACCATGCAAAATAAAATTCTCGAAATAATCTGTAAATATAACACATGGCTATGGGGATCCTGCACAATACTTGTGTTCATGTGTATAAGAATAGCACGTATATTCAAGTATGGTAAATGTGTCTAAAAAAGGTCAAGGAATTTCAGCCCTTCTTTTTTATAGCATGCATAGTTTTCAGTCAAATTTATTCTCAGTTTCTTCAGTCTTGTTAAGATATAACAGAAATAACAAACAATAATTAAATACACTGAATGGTCAAGATTTTCTGACTACTCCTCACTAAATCTTTACTTATCTGTATTAGCATGTACTCTAATGGAATGTACTGGATTTTCGAATAAAAGTTTGCTCTTTGTCAGATAAACAAATAAACTTTCTATTTTGCCTATTCATGGGAAATTATATATGTTAGTGAGATTGAATGAAACAATGATTGTTGGGAATCAGAAGTGCTAGTTCTGACAATCAGAAATAATTAACTTTCTTGTTTTTTTTTTCCTCGTCGAAGAATGTCTCGAGTTTTCATAGAATTGCATCTAAAACAAAATATTTCTAGCAAAAGTTTGAACTGTGAACAAAAATTGCTTGTGAACATCAGTGGGGCCTGGTGACTAGCACACATTTATTGTTGCAGCAAAAGATCTATAAGACGACGAATTATAGCAAAATGCAACTCAGAATCTTCGCAAAGCATATCTACTTGTCGGAAAAATTTCCCTTTTTTTAACATTTGAATATTGGTTTTAATGTTTAAAACCTTTTAATTGTTTTTTAGCATCTATTTTAGTAATAAAACCTGAGAATCATTTAATGTACTCATGTTTTAATTTAAAGTATTAAGGTGAATTTATCGTTCTGTTGCATATAGTTTTCTATATATTTAATTAGTTCATCGATTCTGGATTTATGATGGAACGCAGTATCTTAATGAAGAAGTTTAAGACTGAGAGAATGAGACTGGATATAGAAATTATCAATGTAAGATTTTTACAGTTGTGTAAAGGAAATAATATCATTCCAACATTTGTGAAGAATCAGAATAAATTAGTCAATGATGAAATTCAAAATATTAGGCATAAATTAGAAAGTATAGTTTTAAAGGCAGGGAAATTTTAATATCTGAATATTGGTTTTAATGTTTTAAACATTTTAATTATTTTTAGCACCTATTTTAGTAATAAAAACTGAGAATCATTCAATGTATTCATGTTTTAATTTAAAGTATTAACGTGAATTTGTCGTTCTGTTGCATATAGTTTTCTATATATTTCATTTTTCTTATTCAATTGTCTTATACTGCATTTTTATGTGGCTAGTAACGTCCGATTGGTTTAATCTACTACGCAATGATTGTGCCTTTTCGCGGTTATATATCCAGCTATTATCTGCAGCACAAAGCAACTCATCATCATCGCAAAGCATATCTGCATGTTCTAGTATCCTAAAATTGTTTTAGAAATATACGTTTCAATGTGGAGTAGTTGTAATATTTCGGCCATTCAGTATGTGCCTATTTAATCTAATACTGTCAAAAAATACATCAATACAGTTCTATGTGCGGAATATACATAAATATTATTGTACATACACAGTATATTAGTATAGATTATAATTAATTTTTCTTAGTCAGTTATATTTTACTGTATTTTTTTTACGTTCGTTTGGTTCAATCTACTACACAATGATTGTGCATTTTCGCGGTTATATATCCATCTATTATCAGCAGTGTTCATTCGAATGATCATGAAAAAATAGATTCTAAGACATGTTTTCCCCTTTGTGTAATATAATTTTTATTTACTTCCTTTCAATATGATAAGTAAAAATTTCCATTATTAAATTAACGAGTGATCTCTCAGTTTTTGCGAGTCATTAAATATGTGTTTCTTCTGGCCTTTTCATGATGGTAATCAAAGTCATTAAATTCGTTAAATTATGGACAAATTACCTGAATTAGAAACATTAATCGCACCAGTAGTTGCAATAGGGGGTATATAATAGATCATCTTGCTAAAACTGCTACGTTGGAGCAGCGCATGATTCCACCAATCACAGCAAACACAAGGCATTATTTCATGCGGTTTCAATTCTGGTTTTGCCAGATTTTTTTTAGTTTGGATAGCGGTCTTTTTCTGAATTTACTGCCGTATGTAAACCACCTTTAATAAATCTCTTCAAACAGTGCTCGATTTCTTTTCGTTTCTGCAGCGATTCTCAGAGAAAATTTCCCACAATTAAAGTTTTCACTGTTAATTCGTATGGTGCCCATATCTCGAGATTCTTTTTGTAACAAAACTTTTTGAAATGGTTCAAAACTGCTTTTTGTTCAATGTACAGCTCAGCAATGTCCTAAGATAGAAGTTGATTGTCTTCCTAAATTTGTTGGGGAATTTCGTCGACTTTTTCAGCGATTGGTCGACCAGGGTGGGGCGCGTCTTTAACATCGACATTCCGAGAACGGAAATGAACACATTATTTGCATGCTTCTGATTTTGTTAAAGAAACTTTACCATAAACATTCCAATTATTTTACAAGCCTGCGAAGCCACTAAAGCCACTATCGTCTTCGATCATTTTTAAAACGCAATAAACTTTCTCTAAATAAACAAATGTCTCAATGTGTCTTTTTAGTGATCTACGAAGTCACCTGTCAAACCCGGTATTGTATGTGTTATTGTTATCAAATGTATGCGACTCTAAAGAACTGTTGGGAAAAAAGCCACGAACTTTTACCTTGTCCAAATATTTTGGTCAAGGATACGTTAGTCATTTGTATTTCGTGACAATATATCCAATTTCATAAAAGATGAGGATCACAGTCACAAAAGGAACAGACCCGATCTTTCTTCATGGACGACTATTAGAAAAATGAACCCAATCACGGAAGAAACCCACGAAAAAAGAACATAAAAAAAATCAAATCATGTTCGCTTAATTTAAGACCCCGACAATCTGGTTCAGGAGGCTTGTGCGTTTAATACACTGGAAGACACAGGAACGTAAAAATTAGCTTACTGCTGTTTCTAGTTTTGATATGTAAAGATAAAGATCATCAGAGAGATACAGGAAAAGTGGAGATCATTCCTGTCTAGAAAGTCATTTTTCACCATATCTTTTGTTTTATTTTGTTTTTTAAACTGGGTTACTCAAAACGGCTTTTGCTTTGTTTTGAAGTACAAATATTTAAATTTATATATATATTTTTTAGAAAACAAACATTTATAGTTATTTTTTACATTTTAATCTAGTTTTTTTCCCCTTACAATTTTCAGACTTTTTTTTCATTAATTGAAATGAGATAATTTGAATTTTATCATTTAATACAAATTTCGTATTTTATTACGTAACTTTAAATAAAGATTTCTCTATTTTTTCTGAATTTAAAATTTTCCTAGTCATAAATTATTTAAATTAAATGTGCTGCTTTTTCAATATCCATATATTCAATATTTTTGGCTTTGAAAAAACATATTAAATCGCAAAAAGTTTAATAGCACTTTTCAATTAAAAAGACTATTATTGGACTATTTGACTTATAAATATTAGGAGGGTCTCTTGTATTTTTAACACTTTTACTACATTCTTGTATGGTGCTTATGATTTCGGCTCGACTGTGAGAACATCTGAACATCTATCCGTACTCTAACTTACATAAATATACACTAATGCTATAATATTGTTAAATATTATTGAGTTTAACTGTAGAATGTTTTGAAAAGGTAAAACATTTATAGTCCGTTTACAGATGCAGAAAAATTTGTTATATTAAATTTTACGGCAGTCATAAGCTACATTTTATTGCAGATTTTTTAATAGTTCTTTGCGATAAAAGAAAAAAACTACAAAAAAAACCACATTTATTTGTTTTTGGTAAACTTGGAAATTACTACACATGATAATGTTATTTTTACCGAAGAATATATAAAGCCAGTTATTAGAAAATAGAAACTGTACTTCCCATAGTTTGAATATTCCGCTAAATAATGCTGTACATTAAAACATTTGTTCTAATTATTGTAATATTGATAAAAAAAAATAATAATTAATAGATTTCTTTTGTGTTTTTCATATATTTTAGTAATGGTTGATTAAAATACAATTTTTCTTTTCTTAATGTTTTTATTGTCTCCAAAAACTAGGATGTTTCTTTACATAAGAAAAAACTTTATCCCTGATTTTTGTCATAAACGTATTAAGATCGCATGTTACTAAAGGAAAATTTTATTTATTATTTCAAAAATATCTTAATAAATTTAAAGATAGATATCACATAAAGTACAAAAGGATTCAGTTCAAATTTAAATTTAATGTACATAGAGCAAATATTCGACAAAATCCATCCTTTGTAAATTGAGATTTAATGGTACATATTTCAGAACATATTCAAATAAAAAATAGTTATGCATTTGATAATAGAAAACTTTTTATGTTAAGCTCTTAAATTAGATATCCACTTTTGGAATGTGAAAGTTTAAGATGAATTTAACTTAAAATACATTTTCGATGCAAACAAAAATCGTCACATAGCTTGTTATCGAAATAGATTGAAGGAATAAGTAAATAACTTAAGTAATAAGTAAGAACCTGAGTTTTCAAATTCAATAAATAAAATATTATAACTTTGAAATTTTGAAAACAAGAAGTGTGTTTAAACTGCTATTGCACTGTCTTTTCTAATGAAACAAGAAAACTTATGAATATTTAGTTATTTTTAAAAAGAATATATTAAAGTACTCAGATATATAAAAGAGATAGATCAAATGTTCTAATTTTTTTCTTGAAAATGTTCAATTGTACAAAAATAAAATGAATTACAAAACCAAAAACAATAAAATCATGTGTCTGGCACAGATTAAGAAACACTTTACAAAAAACACGTATCTCTTTTTATATTAATCTGCCCTGTGTTTTCAACTGAAACGATTTAGTTAATGATCTATGTTTAATTAAATTTGTTCATTAGTAGATATGCCTGAAATTGCTATTTTAAAATATATTTTTGTTTTTATATTTTAATTTTAATTTTAATTTTAATGTTAAATGTTTTTTATCAAATGTCTACAAATGGCGGCGATCGGATTGCTTCTATAGTTTCAGATAAAATATGAATAATGAAAAATATTCAGATACGTGATTTTTTTATGCATTTTTACATTTGCAATTTTTTTTTTTGGTTTAAAAAAATGCACATGTACTTTATTTTTATATCCGAGTAAAAATTCATATTTATTGTGCATCGCAAGAATATTTTCTATTAAGATTATTATTACTTTATGATTTATGGTCTTTATGCGCTGTTAGATTTTTTTCATTTCAAATATATAGGAAATATATATTTATTTCAATGTATTCTGGTTATGCAAAGAACCACGTATACAGAATACATTTAAAAAGTTTGCGCCTTCGATGCTATGCTTAGTTTGTAATTCATTTTTGACATTAATAAAATTAAAGAGAAAAATTTATATGTTTGTACCAATATAACGTGATTTTAACCGATTTTCTTATTTCTTAAATATAAACTTTGGAATCGGACCATTTACTCATTGTTGAACTATTTAAGAAATTGAATATTGACTATAAAATATATCCTCATCATTTTTATTTTTGGAACTCATTTGTCATTTTTTATGTACATTTCCACATCACAAACCTTTCAATAATAAAATATTCATGTTGTGTGTTTGCATGAAGTATTTTGAAATTGGAACGCAAATGAAAATGCAGTCATTTTTTAACCGAGTTTTGCGCTAGTAATATATATAAAACTTGTTATAGTGCATCAAGGTGATCCTTTAATTTCAATTTTTTAAAGTACCATAGAATCAATAAAATGCAAATTATTAATAAAATCCAAAGATTTTTAAGACAATAATGGAAATGTAGTGGAACATTTTTGTGTGTCCGTGTAAACGAACTATAAATGATGCAGATGCCATACTCCTGAGAACGCATGGCGTAATCCATATAACTGCTTCATATGAATGACATTATGTTTGAAATTTATTATAGCAACTTTTTTACATAAACAACATTTATGCTTGAAAGTTAATGTAAAAAAATTCCTTTCTAAATCTATGTAAACGAACAGTAAATGCTATACACTTCATTTCCAAACACTGTGTTGTTGTCCGTAATAATACATAAAAATTTTATGGAATGCGAATATTATTACGATAGTTTGAAGACAGACAGACGGACAGATGTTCAAACAGACGAACTGAATTCATAAGCGCTTTTGAACTGTGTTGGAAAGTTTTTAAAAAGACAAAAGACGAACCTTTTGAGACCCAATAATTAGAATATTACAATAATTAGAACAAATGTTTTAATGTACAGCATTATTTAGTGGAATATTCAAACTATGGGAAGTACAGTTTCTATTTTCTAATAACTGGCTTTATATATTCTTCGGTAAAAATAACATTATCATATGTAGTAATTCAAATGTAAGCTTCTCTTTTTCTATGCAAATACAAAAAGCACAATGATCAACGAGGTTTCGTTTGAAATGTTTTTGAGCATTCTTTTCAATACTATAATCACATTTGTGAAAACCTATTGCTTGATTGCAAATTGTAGTAAAAAATAAAAAAAGTGTATTTGAAAATAATCTCAAAGATCGAAGTTCAAGAATCTGAAACAGATCCACTGGTATAATTTTAAATTCGAACTTCATAAAATATTTTGGAAATGAATTTGATTTTTGTCATTTATAAGAATATTATAATTTGAATATTAAGTATTATTTTTTCTAATAAATTAAAAAAGGATATTGTCTGAGAATATTCTAGAAACGTTTAAAAATAGTTAAATAACTGTTTACTTTGAATATTTTTTTTGTTTTTCAATTAACCGTTTTTTGCCCCAAAACAATATCATTCATACATATGTTGTAATAAAATATATTAAAAAAAAATACTAATCTTTTTTCCATATGTTAGATTACCATAACATTTAATTAGATTTAATTTTAACATAAAATGTTTGGATAGTTTTTTAAAAGACGAAATTTCTGAAAAAAAGTCTCTTTTAAAGAAGACTAAGCATTATTTCAAAAGAAAGTTTATTCTTTGTGTGCATTTGTAAAAAAAAAAAAAAAAAAAAGAAAAGACATCAAGTTGCTGCTTAGCTGACAAAATAAGTCCTTTATTCTAAGCACGCAACGATTCTATGTATATCTTAATGGTAAAGATATATTTCAACGATTCTTGAAATCTGTACTCTTTGCATTGCTGACGTAATGTTTCTTTCAAGAAATATGTCTTATGTAAGTTTTCGTTTTAAATCGTATTATATTTGTTATTTATGTATGGAGATTTTAATATTATTTTAAGATGATAATATTTCAAAATAATTTAAATCCTTTAATTTTGGAGAAACGCATTAACTTCAAATAAAATAAGAGATTAATTTTTTATAGATATATACAGATGTCTAAAAAAATCATAAATATCATATAAATTCCTCCCTAAATAATAATAGAAAAAATAATATTGTACCATAAAATTGAGAATAACCTTATTTTTTAATTCGATATTTGTTTCCTAGCAGGTAATCACTATATTAAAGCGAATACAAATATTAAATTTCAGGCAAAATTGATACTAGAATACAAACTCATCTTTCTTAAATTAGCATAGGTGTTCATGATGTTTTTGTGGCTAGTTCCTAAAATATATAAAAAATTTGGACAATTTTGCAGGACGTGTCAAAATGTAACTTCATTGCAACAAGGTACACATTCGTTTAATTTCAGGAGAAATTATTATTTGTGTTAGAAAAAAAAAACAACTAAATCAATCAAATAAACATTCTGTCAAATATTATAAACTGATTTTACATAAATTAATAGTTATTTTTACGAATTATTTATCCAAATAAAGAACAGATAGTGAAGTTGCTGCGCTGATGGTTGTCAAAGTATTTTTTTTTAAGTTACTAGACACTCTGTATTTTCCCTTAACCGCTGGTGTTGCGTTCACGCAAAGGTAAAAATAAATTCGTATAAAATTTAGCTATCAGGTGAATTTTATATTAACAGTAATTTTTAAGTAGGGAATATTATAGTTAATAATTAAATAGAAAAATGTTTTCTTTCATCAGTTTTTTTTTTTTTTTATATTTAATAACGAGTTCCTAACTTGAAGCCTTTTTAAACGACAACTTTCACGTTGTCGTTTTCACAGAAGAAACATAGTTAGACAAAACCTAAGCTTTAGAGGTAATCTATTTTTAGACAAGGTAAAACTAGATAAAACCATTCCACGATTCAGTTCTTTTTGTTTTAGTGGGAGATGAATAGAAAACAGGTGTTGCGTTTGCGCAACGTAAGCGGGAAACGGATAGTTCCCCTTTTCACTCGTGTCATTAGACTCTTTGGGACTTTTTCTCATTCTGTGCTCATAAAGATTCCTAAACCGGTAGAAGAAGCTCTTCAAAGACGTTTTGATGAAGATTTAGATAAAGATGATTGGAACGAAACTGATATTATTATTTCACAAAAATGGCAGAAATTATTGATGGAGAAGGAAATGATAATATATCAAGATAAAACAATGATATTTCATCATGCGATATTAATGACGAAAATGATATGTGCATAAAAAGAGAAGTTTCTGCTCTCTAAAATTTATACAATTCATACATTTAATAGAATATAGGAGACCTGGAGTGGATAAAGATGGAAACATTGACTTGGAGTCACCCCAAAAATGAAGGAAAAATAAAATTTTGACAAATGCGGGAAGAAATCAAGATTATGTTCGAAAGTAAAAAGTCTTACTTAGATTTCAGACGTGAAGTTTCAATGCAAAGGGTTAAGTGGAAACAAATCAGCAACAAGAAGCCCTAGTAAGATCAGCATGCAAAAGCCATTACAGACAGAAAGCGGACATTTAATTGTCAAGTCCGATGACAGCAGAAGACTGCATTGCAAACAATGCCATAACCAGAATGTTTATCGTTGCACTGAAATTGGGATGTTGCTTTCTTACATAAGTGTAGCGAATATTTTGATGCTTGAAATTGTTTTCTGTATATAATCAGTAATTTCTAACGAGAAAAATTAATTAAAATTCAATAATAAATTAATTACCTTTAAAGTGATTGTTTGTTTTCTAAATTGTAACAACTGCAAAAAAATCTTCCAGTTCCCGAATCCAAGGAAACACTGCAGATGTTCAGTTGAACTCACTGAACATCAATACTCCTATTCCACTGACGTTGCGTGAACGCAACACTCACTTTTTCGTAATCTAAGACAAGTTTTGTTATTTTCACTATAAATTGTTGTTATGTATGTTCAAATGAATAACCAATATCATTTGTATAAATTTTTTTAACCCCTTATAGTTTTGGCGGTTAATGGGTTAAAAGGTATATCAATTCTATTATGTTTAAAATAGCATAGATTTTTTTAAATGGTTTACAAACTGTTTTCCACTTATAGAACATAGTAGAATTACTTAGTATTTTACCCTAACCGCACTGTAAAAACTACATATTCCATTATATTCCATTTTAAATTACAATAATATATAGAATGTTCACGGTAATCTAATTATATACACTGGTGGACGAAACTTAAGAACCAAGAAGAAATCTACACGTAAATGAGATTCTACGTGAGATTGTGGGTCAAGAAGCAATCAATAGTATTAACAAGATGTTACACAGGATTTAATATAAACATTTTGTTGAAAGAATATATACTAGGGCGGAGCGTAAAAATATTTTTTTTTCGAAATTCATTTCCCGCTAGCGCGGAATAGTGGAATGGTCTCAGAAATATACTCACAAAATTTTAAAATAATCAATAAATATCTTCCGGTTCCAGTTTAGGGTCTAAATATGCAAATTTAGCCGAAAATGTTGTAAATTTTCACATTTCAGTAATATTTTTAACTTCCAACTTTTTCTTCGCGCTAGCACGGAAAAGTTGAAAAAATATATAAGGAACATAAGTCCAACATTTTAGAGCAATTAATAAATATCTTCCAGTTCCAGTTTGGGGTCCAAATATGGTAAATTAGACGAAAATGATGTAAATTTTCACATTTTAGTGATTTTTCTCATTTTCCATTTTCTATTCCCGCTAGCACGTAAAAGTTGGAAAAATATACAGGAAAGGTAAGTGCACAATTTTAGAATAATTAATATATATCTTCTGGTTCCCCTTTGGGGTCTAAATATGAGAAATAATGCAAAAGTGAAGAAAATTTAGGGGTCAAGATATAGGAAAAATGGAAAACTTTTACATAAAAATTTATTTATGGAAGCTTTAAATATTTCTTTTTACAAAGTTAGACATTCGTAAATAATAATTAGGAATATTAAACAACAAATCTTATTATTCACGCAATACACAGACTTTGTATAACTAAGTGTATTTGGGGTTCCAGAATAAAAGTTGCAAATATGCATTAAATGCATTTCATTCACTTGTTTGTATATTTTTCCCTTTATACAGGCTTTTGGTTTTAAATGACGGTATGGCACGCCTTGACTTCATTCTGGATATGATGTAGCCATCACGCTTTTTCTCCCAGATGACTGCAAGTGAAGATTCTGCTGTCAGTTTTACTCCCCTTTCAACACATTGAGTGTGGCACGGAAAGTTTATGTTTCCCAATGGCGATACCGGATATTTGCCAGATTTTATCAGTGTCATTACGTGTTCGTTCGACAAGTGAGTCGTATTTGGAGGTTCCGGTAGTTGGCAATTTTGCCAGTCTATGAGATCCACGTAACATTTAACTTTAATGTTAAGTGCAGGAATTTGGAACATACGATTTCCTGCTCTCGATTTTCCCCTTGCTTTCAAAATCCTAAGTTTCGCACATTCTGGTTTGGGTCAACAAGCATTGCAAGGATTATTGCTTCAGGATGACCAAATAACCATTCCTCTAGATGGCGCGATCCACAACTAGCTTCAGATCATCTGTAAGATAACGTGAATTTTGAATTGTTTTCCAAAAATTTCGTGCTCCATCTGTGGAATTGGTGATTTGATTGTGAACCAAGCAGGTGCATAAACTTTTATGATAAACTCAGTCAATGATAAACTCACAATCAAATCGCATGCCAATTGCACAGATGAAGCACGAAAGCTTTGGAAAATAATTCAAGCATCACGTTATCTTGCAGATGATCTGGGTCTAGTTGTGGATCGCGTCATCCAGAGAAATGGTTCATTTTTTCATCCTGAATCAATAATAATCTTTGGAATGCTTATCAACCCAAACCAGAATGTGTGAGAAGCTACCGACGTAGGATTTTGAAAGCAAGAGAAAAAACGAGAGCAGGAGTTCGTGTGTTCCAAATTCATGCCCGTAACTTTAAAGCTAAATCTTACATGGATTTCACAGACTGCCAGTATTACCAACTAACGGAACCTCCGACTACCACTCACTTGTCGAACGAACACATGAAGAAAGGTTTAAATCTTCCATAAATAAATTTGTATGCAAATGTTTTCCATTTTTTTCTATATTTCGACCCCTAAATTTTCTTTTTTTTCGCATATTTGTTTCCAATTTAGACCCCCAAAGGGGAACCGGAAGATATTTATTGAATATTCTAAAATGTTGCACTTATCATTCTTGTATTTTTCCCAACTTTTCCGTGCTAGCGGGAATAGCAAATCAAAAAATTAAAAAATCACTAAAATGTGAAAATTTACATCATTTTCGGCTACTTTTCCATATTAAATCCCAAAGTGGAACTGGAAGATATTTATTAATTGCTCTAAAATTCTGGTTCCTTACATATTCTTTCAACTTTTCCGCGCTAGCGCGAAGAAAAAGCGGAAGTTAAAAATATTACCGAAATCTGAAAATATACAACATTTTTGGCTAAAATTACATATTTAGACCCTAAACTGGAGCCGTATGCTATTTATTGATTATTTTGAAATTTTGTGAGTATGCTTCTGACGTCATTCCACAACTTTTTCCCGTTAGCGGGATATTTCGTAAAAACGATTTTTACGCTCCGGCCTAATATATACATGGTATTACCTGAATTTCTTTTTTATGAAACTTGAATATTGTTCGAAAACATTACTGTACAAACAAAGCAAAGTACTCACAATTAACAATCGTTAGTGCCATATCAATAAGGGATGTGGTCCTCGTGTAATGCAAGACAGCTTTCTTTACGGCGTGGCATACTCAGAAAAACATGATTCAGTAGCTGTTGAGGAAAGAACCCCATTCATGCTTTAAAGCAAGATTGAGTGTTTCCTTGTTTGTGGGAGGAAATTGTCGAGCAGCAATACGTCTCCACAAGGCATCCCATACATTTTCAATAGGATTTGAGTCATAGAAACGTGCTGACCAGCCTATGCGATGGATATATTCGGCCTCAAGACAATCTTGTATAGACAGTGTGCGATGACAAGGTGCGTAATCTTCCATAAAATGAAACTTTTTGCCGAAAGCACCTCGAAAATGTCGAACATGTGTTAGCAGGACATCTTTAATGTACCGTCTACCGGTCATGGACCTTTGGTGAAGCACATAGAGATCCGATCGGCCATTGAACATGATGCCTGCCCACACCATGATACTTGAAGTCACATATCGATCTCTTTCTAGAATATTTTTGCAATAATAAGCATTACAACCTCGCGCCATATCAGTTTACGTCTACAACCAGACGATAGACTGAATCTACTCTCATCTGGGAAGAGCACGGTAGATCAGTCGTCACCAGTCCAATTGCGATGCATACATCACTACTATAAACTGACGCTACGTGGGCTTCTCCAGAGTGGAACACACACAGCAGGCCTTCGAGCGTATAGCTCACCCTTTTTGAAACGTCTTACAACAGTTTTACCGGATATTTAATTTCCTATGTCAGAACTAAATTGATTTGCTAATTGACCTGAGCTGCGTCGGTTCATTTTTGCCGAAATAACAATATAGCGACCTTCTTCGGACGTCGTACTGCTTGGACGACCTCCCTTGTACGCAAGTACATATGCCACGTTGTTGTAATGCAACCCATAACCTAGAAACAATACTGGTCGCGATGTTAAGTACACGGTTAACCTCTCTCATTTTGCGTCCTTCTTCTAACTTTCCGATTATTCTACCACGAGTAATATAATCTAAATAATGCGTCAAGACATGTTGAAAATTTCTATGTTCAAGCTTCACTCCCATCTGCTTCAATTTTTATATCTAATGACAACTCAGAGCACCCGCCGATTGCCTAAAATCTCTTGTCTCTGCTGCCACGTGATCGACTAAAGTGGAAATACAAAATTTCCATATTTTTCACAAAACAGAGTACTTTCCGCATTCAAGCAAATTTACGCGTGCTGCTGCGGATCTATTTCTAACTGTAAGCCTTGTAAATAACGCTGGTCCTTAAGTTTCGTCCACCAGTGTATATATGCAAGGGCGAGCGCTGATAGACAAACGACATGGCATTTAAAGTAATATACGACCACATAAATTATATATAAGAGATTTTTTAATGCAGTGAAATATGTAGAGATGCGGATTTTAAATACACTTTTAGATTCTCACGAACCTTGTTATTATTATTATTATTATTATTATCATTAATAAGAACATTATTTTTAAAAACGTGTATCATGGTAATCCAATCACATATCATAATATGTTTTTGGAAAAACCTAAATAAAAAGATTTAGAAGTTCTTTTTTTTATTAATAACACTACAGAAAATATAGAGTATTTGTATAAAATAGTTTCTATTGGTGATTATATATGCTATAGCGGAAATAACACACAGTTTAGATTATTTTAAAGACGATAATTCTCCAGCTACTAGATTGTATAAAGGCATGATAGGAAATAAATAAAATTTCAAAATATAAATCATTATAGAAAGCAAATAGCGGAAATTTTTTTAGTTAAAACAAATTATTTTAAATATTGTGTGTACGTATATCAGCATTTTAGCAAAAAAAAAATATTAATAGTATTAATAAAGAAAAATTTGTTTATTACATCAATATATATTTTTTAAATAGGTTTATTGCATACATCTAACTTATTTATATTTCATTTAAACAAAACTTATAAATGGAAAACATGACTTGCTTTTTCTTTTTAAAAAAATCATTCTAAGACGTAATTCATAATTTTATTTTATGTAACCTAAGAAATCATCATTACCATGCAAAACCCAAGAAAATTTAATAAAATAGGAACATTCTTTCGATAACATATTTCATTTTGCATAAGAAACTCAATACTTTATACGAAAAGGAACATAAATTAGATGATGAAACATAATCTAAAATATTAAAATACTTCAAGAATGTTACTTAATTCATGGCATTCAATATTTTCGAAATATCTACTTTGAGCGTATTAAAATCTGACTAACCATCAATGAAATTTTACTCTAAATCAGATGAAATGCACCGCAAAATATCTTGAAGTGTTATTTGCCCAGTTCTCGATAATTGATTTATAACATCGATAACTGACTTCTGCCATATTAGTAGTGTGGGAGCATGACCGGTCGCTATAAATCGTAACAATGTGTTTGACTCTTCTATAACAGTTTTAATTTGATCAGTCTCCTTAAAAGTTATAAAAAGTAGCTCTAATTTTAAATAGTTAATCGATATCGAAAATTTTCTATGTGTTATTACTATGTGGATTACAGAAATTAACAATTCAAAAAAAGAAATGATTTTACCAGAAAATTTTATAGGTATGTGAATTGGTGGTAATGGCTTTATGAAGAATAATAAATAAAACTAGAATTGAACTAGAATGTTTTTGATAAATTTTTAATAGTTAATTTTTTTTAAATACTGCAACTATTAAAATTATTTACTAGCTTGCATTACAAATTGTCAGAAAATCCACACAGAAGTTAATGTCTCACAGATAAGTTGTCACTAAATTTATAATAGGTTTATACAAAAACTCGTTAACAACTCCTATTGGTCAACGCAATTTTTTTTATTAATGTAATAAATCATTTATTATAATATTAATACAATCATAGAATACAAATTAAAGGAAAATTTTATAAGCGTCTTCTGTCCTTCGATAACCCTCTGTTAAATATTAATATTGTACCTCCTATAATCCGAAACTATTATTTCAAAGAGCGCTAATTTTCTGTTAAATTTTCAACACGTGAATGACGATACATTCACGTGACATCACATTTCTTTCACTGTCTTCGATGGTGATATATTTTCGTTTACAATTTTGCTCACATTTTCTGGCGACAAAGAACTTAGTAATTTCAAGAAAAAAACAAATTAACTGGAAATTAAAAACGTAATTTAATGTGAAAAATTTATTCAAAAATGATTGAACAATATGCTAGGTAAAACGCTATTATGACGAGTGAGAAAAATTTTAAATATTTTTATAGAAAGTTTCCAAATATATTTAGAGAAACTCTTCGGCAATAGGTTATTATAGTAAAACCAATGTAATATATCTATATGTAATACAAGATTATTCACTTGAGGTCCATTTCGCAGTTATCTATTATTAAAAAAATGTAATGTTTTTAATTATAAAAATAGGTAAAAGAACTCCCCTTTTTTCATGTAAAGTCCAGCATATGCGCATATTCCATTAGAAAATATATACATTTTATACTTTTTGTAAAATAATTAATAGTAGTAACTTCAAGAATTAACTGTAGTATTAAAATTTTTATCTACACAAACACCACTTGTTAATGTAAATAATATACAAATACTTATATACAATTTTTTTAGGAATTTTTGGTTTATGTATATTGAAATTTTGTGTGATATTCTGGCTGCCCAAATTTGTACAGTAAACTATATTGTGTTTTCAAAAAAGCATTACCTTTATAATATGCCAAATAGTGCGCAATATGAAAGAAGTTATATGGTTAACATAAATATATCTTTGTAGTTGTAATCAAGTTGGGAACTAAGAAATAATCAGTTAAAGTTACTTCATTATTTCTGTCTTTAATTTTTTTTGTTATGAACATTAGGATGTTTTCTTCTGTAGAGCATATGAGGAAATTTTATTGTTTAGAATTGTTAACACTGAATAAGGAAATCTAAAATCTGATTCATAAACATATTAAAACTGTAAAAACGTAAATTGATTTCAGTATTATTATATTTCATAATTTTTAGATTCAATTTTTAACGTTTCATGACTATTTTATATTGAATTACATAAAATTTGTCAACTCGGAAATATTAGAAAAACATGTATTGATTTTTTTAATTCAGTGAAATCTGTCGAGCTGTAGTTTTAACCTTTAACTAATGTAACAAAAATTTGTTATACAACTGATATAATGTGGTCTCTCAGACCGCGTGAATAAAATTAATAAATAAATAACTTAAATGGTTGAATTTACTTAAATTTTGTCCTATCAAGATCCTTGTATTTCTTTTAAGAGTATGTGAATTATATTGCATGAAAAAATTATTTTATTCATATTATTTAATTTATGTACAGAAAAAAAAAATACTTATTTTTTTTTCAAAATAAACGATAGTTTGTTTATTTTGTTAGTTAAATATAAAAATTAATCGAGTACAACATTTTTTACAAATTATCGTTGCAACAAAGTATGAAAATTGAAATGCAGTATTTATTAAATATATATATATATATATATATATATATATTTAATCTACAATTATGTAAGAATCAAAGTACATCATTATTGGAGTGAATACACTTTTTCGTGTACATTCAATGTATACTGAGTTTTGGCATAAAATGCACTTATAAGATGTTTTTCTCTAAACTATTCTTTCGGTAATAAAAAGTATGTTTAAATCCATCAGAAATATTTACATTTTCATAATCGGAAAGTTCAGAATTCGTATCGTGATCTCTTCTGTCAGTAAAATCTGCATCGTCAGAACTTTCAATATCGGAAAATCCTTGATCTGACCAGTTGTTGATAATACATTCTATTTCCTTCTCTCTGAGGTAAGTAGAACGTTTTCGAGGTTGCCATCATATAACAAAAAATAAATAAATAAATAAATAAACTACAACTAATCACAAGTATTGTTCTACAGTTTCAAATAGTCGCACAGCTGATCTGATGCGGTCTGACAGACTCCAACGTAACGAATAACACGTTTAAAATCATCCCACAGAATTATCGCTTTGTGTGTGGCCGTGATAAGCTGGTAGAAAAAGTTACTGGTACGGGCATGTAATATTTTCACTTTTAGGGGGAGGAAGTGTGTATAGCTAGGAGTCGCAGGGTCTGTGATACCGCGTGACATTAGTTAAAGGTTAAAATGCACTTTTAGTTTTCTTATTTTTTTTCAATGAACCTTATGTGTTGTTGTTTTTTTTTTTCGTTATTATTATTATAACAAACGCGCATCATGGTAAATCTAAATATCATAATGTATATTTCGACAGGCCTAAATAAGAAAGTTTCTGAAAACAGTGTTTTATTAACAACACTAAAGGAAATGTAGATTTTTTCGCATAAAACAGTTTCTATTGTTGATGATATCAATTATATTGTAAGTAGTGCACAATTTAAATTATTCTATAAGACGATAAGTCTCCAAATAATAGATTGGATTAAGACATGATAGGAAATATATAAAACTTCAAATATGAATAATTATAGAAAATAAATAGCGGATATTCTTATAGTTTTATCAAATTATTTTAAATATAGTGTTTCCGAATGAGGGTATTTTATCAAAAAAGGATCTTAATTTCTGAAATAGTTTCTTTACGTCTCAATGATATAGGATATAAAGAAGCATGCTTAAATCCGATTAACCTTATATTTTATTTTTTCTACTTGGGATTCTATATGCGAAGTATCGTATACATCCGTGGTAATAAAATATTTATTATATCATTAGGAACTTTCTAATCGACATCGACTATTTTCAATATTGAGACTATATAGATAATTTTTCATGGTATTTAACTACGTCCTAGAAGAAAGATCTTTATCTCATTAATATAAATGAAGATGCTTGTAATAATAAGACGAAAAGACTGTTTCTTGGAGAAGAATTTGCCAAATATATTTATTTCAAATTAGATAGATATTAATTTCAAACAAAAAAAAAAAAAATACTTTTTCGCACAAAAAAAAAAAAAAAAAAAAAAAAAAATATATTATTAATAAATTTAATTTTTTACGCAATTAAATGTTGTTCTTAATTATGTATTTTAAAGAAAATGCACCGCAAACGATTTTTTCCGTAGACTATATTGTGAATGAATTATTTGGTGTGTCCCTGTAAAAGAACTACTTACGATATATACTTCGTTTTCAGTACAAAACATTCTATAGTAAAATTCATTAACATATAAAAACTGTATGACATTGTGGGCATACAAATGCAAGTTATGACTCCAACAGACAAACCGACATACCTAATTCATAAAAGCTGTTTTACTATGATAGAAAGTGTAGTAAGCATTTATTTATTTATTTATTTTGTAAAACCGAACTGTCAAAGATTATATTATTCTTTTCATTTAAGAATAATTGTTATATTCTAGAAAAAAATAACCTTCAAACTGTTAAATGTTAACACATTTATGTTTATATAACCATAAATTTGGGATTTTTTCTAAATTAGATACCTAAACATTTTTCTATAAGTGAAATCATCGTATAACGTATTAAAAATAATGAGAAGTAGAAAGCTATATAAATAATTTTTATTTTCGAAAACAGATATATTTTTCATATTCGGAAAGAAAATGTTTATAACTAAAATATTTTAAATTATGATTACTTTATTTTTTGCTTGAACACTTTATAAAATTGCAAGTTAATTTATTTTATAAATTTAAAAAATGTAATCTCGCAAGAAATTTATTTTTTTTCAATTTTTGGATAATATCCGAAACTAATAATTTCTTGTGAATCACATCTCAGAAAATTTCAAGAAGAATAAAAGCATTTAAAAATAATTGACTCCATATTTCAAAGTGGAGTAAAAAAATGAAAATAAATCCTTCGAACGAAACTTTCGTGAATCAATTCCAGTTAGTAAATTTAGAGATTTCGATTTTGCAAGATCATAAATTTAGCATGGAGTAAAAAAAGAAAAATAGTTGAAAAGGAAATCTATAGCTTTTTAGTGAACAAATTTATAATAATATGAGTTTTGTATAATTATATATATTTATAAATATGTTCTCTTTTATATATAAGTGTGTATGTATGTCCATATTGATGAGTTCGTATTTTCAAAAAATACTTTTTTCATGCATGAACAAAAATAATATTTTAGCGTTTCTGAAAAGTTCTTGTGATTGAAAAAGGTCAACATTTTCTCATTATCTTGCTATAATGAATTACCAGTACCAATTGCTAGTAAATACATATATTAATTAATATAACGGTAGTAGGATCGTTTACCTAACTATACTAAATTACTATTAACAATTACTAATTACAATAAGTTATTAATATTATTTATGGTAGTTTTTAACTATTCTTCCAACATAATAAAATAACCAGTTACAAAATTCACTTAAAAGAATTTATGGTCTAATAAAAGTCATATTTAATTTATAAATGTAACAAAAATTGCATCATCTATTTATTTATTTATTTAATATTATTTTGTTATATGTAAGTATATATTCTAAAATCGTACTTTTAAAGAATTTAAATTTAAATTTTAAGAAAAGAAGATATCTAGAAATATGCACTTTTGAGAACTTCTGATGAAATGTACAGTCTAAAATTTATATGATACTTTATCTTTTCCTTTTTTAGTGCGCAGTAATAGTTTACTTTATTTCTATTAGTATAAAAACTATTCTTTGTAGTTATTATTGTTCTTTTGAGTTCGCACCCATTATCCTTCATTTGAGTCATTCAAACCTTAAAATACAATTTATGTTTTTAAAATCCTCATACTGCTGCTCGCCCCATTTCAACATGTTTTTTTTTAGGCTTAAATGACCCAGGACTCATCACGTGGTGGTGCTGCATGTCGAGTTGCGCCCACACCCTACCCAAACAACCAACCAATTTGGGTGAGGTTACTTACACTGAATCTGACCCCTTTAAACTCTGACTTCGTATGAAATTTTGGCATAAAAAAACCTTGATTTTAAAGTTGTCCTAATAAAACCTTCTCGGTTTCCGTGCCCACAGCCTTTTCCAGTGGCCTCTGTAACAAGTTTCATATTTCTCTCTACCGACTGAGTGTGGCAATGGAATTTCAAACACTCAAATTGTAGCAGGGCTTTGTCTTTCAATAAAGTTGAAATGTGTTCTGTTGCCATATTTAACAAAATTGGAGGTAGTGTCAGCTTACATTTTGTCCAATCAATAAGTTCAGTATTGTCTGTGGCTTGAAAATTAATTAAAGAAAGCTTGAAGACTCTAACGGGACCCACTACTGGCGGTACATTTCTGGCTTTCAGGATCCTCGTATCCTCTTGCAGCGTAATTCTTGTAGCCTAAAGTGTTATCTCTCGTCCAGTATCATCACCAAGTTTCTCTGAATAACATGAACGATGATTTTTTAGAACAATGATTAGAAGATACGGCTAATCTTTACTGAGGTCCGTTTTATTTTTTGTGATGCCAAATTCAGATTACATCGGCAGAAAATCAACAACAATATTTTTCTCACAGCTAGGCAGTCGCTTCCCAATTGGATCACTGAATGGCGCTGGCCCATTTGTTGTTCCGTCTTGGTGCTCAAACAAAAGTTTATAAGGCAGTTCATTAAAGTGTAGCAAGCAAATAAACCACTGCAGTGGTTCCTAACACCTAACTTCAATGTTAGGTACAACACCACTCTTTCAAACTTTGTTTCTGACTGCCCATTATATCCGATGGCTACCACTGCACTCATGTCAAAATCTTCCTTTTTCATTTAGTCGAAAGTACTTTCAGCAATATCATTAGCGGTTCCTTTTTTTGGTATGACATAGCCAATGTATTGGCCAACAGGCTCACTAATTACTCTAACATGTCTTTCTTTTCTTACTCTGAGGTACAATTTAGCTCCTATTTTTTCTTGTTTTAATGTACTATCTTTTCTATCATCGAAATCGATTCTTTTTACTACTTTCAGGTGGTGCTCTTTTCCCTTTATTGCTTTTCGAATCTTCAATTTTTCCTTTTGAATCTTACTTTTGTCATCACTCGTGACATATCTGAATCAGAGATTATTCAAAGATCCCGCAGGACAGCAGTATTTATTGTTGCTTTAGCCCGGTGAGAAACACCGTACCTGTCGTTTAATAAGGAAGTATACGACACTTTTGGACGCATTTTTGATGTAGAAGGCAATGCGAAACTCTTGTCACTGCCTGTTCTTATGGAAGTGTTTTGATTAATTTACTCTTACTTATATCAGGAAGTAATAGATTGTTGCATCGAAAGCTGCTCTCTTCTTTATTCTCTTTTAATCAGTTAAGCACTTTCAGTTTGCTGCAGAACATATAGTAGGTTCGTAAAAACTTGAAACGGATGTTTAATGGTGTATTTTTTTAGCTTTATACTCGCGTGCGAATTTTTGAAATAATGCAAGTTTCACTAAAAAAAATAGTATTTTAAAGCTTTTTGCTCGAATTCAAATGAACGGCAATGTATCCAAAAGTATTTTGCACACATTTAGGTAACTACAAAGGGTAGTTTTTTCACTATTAGAAATAAAATAAACTATTATATTTTTTAATATTATTTTTGATAAGTGTATTTTTTTCCTAAAATTTAAAGTTCTTGTGCGATTTCAAAACCAATTTATATTTTTTAATAATATTTTTCCCGTTATTCGGATTCCAATGTGCCAGTTTTCCGCACTATTAAAATTTTATTATAAAAAAAAAAAAAATCTCCCCACCCTACTGTATACATTAAAATTTATATATCTAATTTTCTTTAAATGTGTTTAAATTAAAAAAATTACAAATTTTAATAAAATAAAATCATAGTGAAATTAAAAAAATATATATCGTCGCTATTTTTTTACAATCCGTGGAAAAACATAGTAATAACATTTCATTTATGCTTATAATATATCTGCACCTATAGTATGTGCCAGTAGTGACCCACTAATTTTTTTAAAGTTTAAAAACAATTCACCAACGCACCTCTGGAAAACGACTGAAGAAATCTAATTGTTTTAAATCATTCACCGTTAACTGTCAGTAACTTGTTTGGAACAATTGTTTTTTTTTTTTCTTTTGATGGAGATTATTATTTTCTCGTTTGCCTTAAAAAAAGAGATTTTTTTCTCTATTTTTCACATGTTTCTTTAAGAGAAAAGTTTTTATTTAAAATATTCATTCCTTTGTTTTATGTTTTTGTTTGCATTAGATCGCCGTTAATATACAAAATAATATTCTAAATAATTGTTTACATAAACTGAAAAAAATAATAAATGAGTGTTTTATAAATTTAGAGCAGTGATTAGCTCTGGGATATATTATATATATATATATATTTTTAATGCAGCAATAGTGGGCACGGGAAAACACTACTGTAGCATATTCCAAGTTTTAATTTTATCTTTAAATTATTTGATTTAAGTGTTTAATGATTGTCTGTGATTCCAAGTTTTTTTAAATAATTATTATTTTTTTTCACGAGCACTGCACTGCACTGTGCCCCTATGCTACAGCAGTGAAAGTGTAGTTACACTAACTTATCAGGCATATGATTCTACAAAGAAGTTAATAAATAATACAATTTGTACTTCAAACTTGTTCATTTGCCTTCTTGCTTAAGTATTATACTGAAATGGCTATACCTATTAATTTGTAATAGTGTTTCTCTTCGCTAAAATATTTTTCACAGTAAAATTTTAAAATTGATTTTTTTTTTTTTTTTTTTTTTGCTATACAAAACAAAAATAAAATTATTAAATAGTTAATTATTTTTCTATTTGCTGTTGAACATAAATGAAATCAAATACATTAATTTGAGTTAATTGTAACTGATTTTATTGTACATATACACGCATATCCAAATGAACTCAAGTGGTAAACAAAAATATCGACATTCTTTAGCATAAAAATGGAATTGTTTTGTAAGAAACTTTATATTTGTTTAACCCTTTACATCACTAATTATAAATCTGAAATTTGCTCTTTTCAATAATTATCTTCGTTAATGTATGAAGATATCCAAAACGAGGTACGTATATAATAACAATATTATTTTAAGATATATTTTCAAATAAAATTGACTTAATATATTGGTAACTAGAGTTTTCTTTTGTAAAATATTTATAATAATAATTAGGTTAATTTATCTTATTAGATTAAAATACACTTATGTAAACCTTACAATTTTCACATGAATAATGTAAATACTTCTATTGTGATCCTATTTGTAACTGGAAAGTGTTTTGGAGTTTCAAATTTTTCGTAAAACAATTTTTAATAAGGGAAAAGTTAAATTCTTGCAAATGGTTGATCAAATAACCACATTAATACAAATATTTATCTTCGACTGTTTCGCTGTGCTTTCTAAATACGATCCAACTAAGTATTTTGGATAAAAAGTTCCATATGTTTATTAGTAGAAGTATTAAATACATTTTTACTGCATTTTCATTATTGGGACATCAAAATCACGTCGGGTTTAAAAGGTTGATAATAAAAATAATTTTAAAATTTCGGAAACCATTTTAAATAGTTATAAAGGTAGATTGCAACATTCATAAAGAATGTGGTAGAAATTTATAATGACTTCAACGAAAAAAATCATTAACACTAAAATATTTCCGCAGGAGTAATCGCATAAATAAAAAGAAAGAGATTTGTTTTTGCTTTAACTCCCCACCCCTCCCTTCATCCACATAATTAGACGATTGACAGCCTAAATGACAGCCTGATTATAATTTCTGCAATCTAAGTAGTATGACAGGATTTTTTTTTATGTCATAGAATTTTAAAGAATGTTCAAAGACAATAAAGATAAACAAAAATTTTGGTAAGGAGGAATTGGTTATATAGTTTTTTTTTTTTTTTTTTTTTTTTTTTTTTTTTTTTGTCACCGCAAAAAACAATATATATGAAAATGTAGTATGTTTAAAAAAAAATAAACTATGTATTATGGAGAAAGAAAGTGGGTAACGGAAATTTTAGGAAGTTTAGATCTTGAGAGATTGAAAGAATTTTTTGAACTTGCCAAAATGGAACTTTCTTCTCCTCAAAGTTTGAAGTTGTGAATTGGTAAAATCAAAGATTACTTAGAGGGAAAAAATGCCCTTCAACGAAAAAGCTTTTTCTAACGCCCGTTATTATGGTTGATAGAAATAGTTAAAACCCATGGGACTTTTTATTCCCGATATTTATGCCATTCTAGAATTAAAAACTGAAAAACCCTCAAAACTTAATTTATTATAATTTAATTATACTGCAGCTCTGTAATTTATAGTCTTATAGGATGAGACATTTTATTGTTTAACAGTCGTTGCTATTGGTCAACGACCAGAAGGGATTATCTCTATATAACCTATAAAAAACAATTCAGATTATACGATATTAGATGTAAAGATATTTTAAATACACTTTTATGATAGATCTTACTTTTATATTAAATTGATTTTTTTTATAATAAAGATAAACAGTTATTTTTCTAATTCAAAATTGATATGTATGTGAATATTTGTTTAATTTAATGTTTAATAACATTCGACTTAACGTGAAAGAAAATTTCTTATCATTGTGTATAGATTTTCTATTTGTATATTGCAATTTATACTTATCCCTGTATGTGTGTGTGCGTATGAGAAAAACAAAATACGCAATCATTTACACATCCTTTCGGCGCACGTGCCACTGCTGCAAATATACGACATAGATTCCAAATTTCAACCATTTAGAATATTAACGTGTTATAAAAGAATTATTCGCCTTATTTAATATGAGGAATTCTTCTGTATAATATTGTAAATATCATTATTAAAAAAAACGGTATTGATTTTTTTTTAAGTTATCATCTATTCAGCAAATACTGTGGCACTTCCAGCAAAGTATTTAGTAGTTTAAGTAGTATAGTTCCCAAATACAAAGTAAATCGATCTAATATCTGATATACATACTGAAAACGTAGCAAGACGAACTTTTAAAAACAATGGCTACTTATAAAGCAGAAAAATGGACCTCCTGTTTTTTGTGGCAGTACGCATATATTATGCAGGAATCGATATGTTACGGTTAATTTGATAATTTCGGTTATTATTAATAATAACCGCGTCTTTTGGTTAATTTGATAAACATTGCATATTAATCATATTTACCGATTATTATTAATAATTCCCAATGATGTTCGCTCAATATGATTATTTAAGCATAGTAACGAATATGTCTGTTACTGGAACATGTACTATTTTTACTGTATGAAGCTAGGATCAAAAATAATTGTTAAAATACATTAATACTCAATCAAAAGATGTGTCCTACTAATTGGACGCCAGAGTTTAAAAGGCTAAAAATAATTCTTTTTATAATTACGGAAACTATTAGGTAAAAATTTTAAAGAATGGAAAAATGAAAGAATAAATAATTCAGATTTAAAATGCATATGTTTAGCAATGAATATAAAGAAAACGTAGTATATTTAGACAGTTTTAAATTTAGATTTCTATTAAATTAATTTCATCATATAGCAAATATATTAAGAGAATTTACTGTCGAAATGAGACAATTCTTACATCAATCTAATAGAAGAAAAAGAGTAGGTCATTATGTCACCCCCCCCCCTCCCCCAGAAGTGCCAAATTTCATGGCTATACAAGAGTCGAAGAAAGAACATTTTGTCAGTACGAAAGCTGGATTGAGGGTGCCATATGTAGTATTATTTTGTATATTTCTAACAAATTATTTATTTTGACAGGAAGTGATCTTGTGGCATTTAGAGTTACAAAGTATTTTTCATTTTTTATTACATGTTTAACAAATTATTCATTTTGACAAGAATAAGTATTGTGGCAGTTGGAATTAAAAAAGATTTTTTTTTAGATTTGCATTCAATCGCCTTTACAATTGCAATATTGCAATCCATGAATACCTAAGTTGATATTCTTACGAGCATATTCTCTTCTTTAACTAGACATTTTTCATTAACTAGAAATTCATTAACTGAAATTAAAGTTTTCTTGCAGACAGTAAAATCATTCCTTCTGTACAGTCGATTTAAAATTCCATGTTTTGTACAATGTTGATAAAGTTTGTATTTTCCTTAGAAATTAAAACAACTGTAATATTTCGGTTATCTTCTTCACACATATCTACATCTGGTATTCTTATTCAAAGGGTTTTTTCCTACATTTCACTTTATAAATTTTAACCTCGAAAACAGTAAAATTTTTTCCACTTTCTTATTTAGTTGATTGTCCATTTGGGCGTCGAGCTTCTTGAATATTTTTGAAGATTTCATCTAGTAAAAAGAAAAGTCTATTTTTTTTTTTTTTTGAAAATATTCCATTACAATACGCCGAACTGTTTTTCTCTTTTGTATTTCAGAATTTTGTTGTTTCCTTCTAACTACCGTATAACTCTTATTACCGCTTTGAACATGGAACAGTTCCCTCAAAGTCTTCGTTCGAATTATTCAGTTCCATTTTGTCATCATTCATTGCACCAACATCCACGTATTTGGTTAATATTAACGTCTGACGTTAGATATCATTTTTAGGCTGATTTCTTGTACAAGATCTTCTTCACTGGTAATCCATGACAATGTATCGATTGGCAAATAGGTTATTAAACCTACATTCGCTTTATAGACAAAGAAATGGGACTTTTCCATACTGTACTTTTCCATAAATTAAAAAAAAAATGGATTCCTTCTGGCCACATTTTTGTATTGTTTGCTTAAAGCCAGTGGATAACACGTTTTCAATGTCTTGGATTGCTCTATTAACTGAGTCCTGAGATTGACTGTGTATTGGTTTTCCATGAAACATTTTGAGTAGATTCCACATTCCACAAACTTCTTCAATCATTTTCTTACCCAATTCTCGTTCATTGTCGCTTTGCAAGGCGCACAGTGCTCCAAATATTCTGAACACTGAAAAAAAAATGTTATTTTTCCTACATTTTATTGTATTTTTTCAAGCAACGATGTTCTAAAATCGAATTCAAGCACCGATGCTGTGAAATGGAATTCAAAAAAAGGGAAAAAAAAATCTAATTATTTTTTGACATGCAAAACGCGACGTGACTTTCTTCTGACTAGAGAAATTTTACAGCACTCTTAAATAAAGCAGCTTGTTAATTTTACAGCAACTGTGCTGGAAGCAGAGGAGGGGGGGGGCAAACCCCTTTTGTTGTAAAACAAAGTATTTTTTAGGCACTTTATGTTGTAATTTACAGCACCTATGCTGTGAAATTGAACTCAAGCACCGATGCTGTGACAGCGAATTCAAGCAATAAGGTAAGTAAAAATTGATTTATTTCTGTCACTTGCACAACGAAGCCAATAGCAAAGCTAATTTCCCCAGATTTGGAAATTTTAAAGCACTCTTAACACTAGAACTACTGTGAACCGTCATTTTGTCGGCTACCATATGAATATTTTTCGGCTCAAACAAAAAATTTGATTATGAAAAAAGTTTAAAAGATACAACGAAGGAAATCGTTAAATAATGAAGTTAAACTTTTTTAAATCAAACTCCTGGTGTGAAATATTTTCATAAAACTTGACTTAAATTTCCGGTAGTTCTAGTGTTAAATACCGCATCTTTTAAATTTTACAGCAACTGTGTTGGCATGTTGTAAAAACGGATTTTTATTTTTATTATTTTTTTTTTTTACAGTCAAAGCATCCATTAGGTGTTAACCAACTTTTCGTCTCGTTTTGTTTTTAATGCTTTTAATTGGATAAAGATTTTTCAAACTAAAAACAAAAAGTAACATCAAATTGACACTACTTGACACTCAAAACAATCGAAACTGGCGAAAAATAAATGTTAGGGAGTATTCCGAAAGATACCAGCAATTATACGAAAATTATCAACAACGCATCGAAAATAAACAATCAAATGATATTGACAATTTGTTGCTGAAGGATAAAAACTTGCGTGTTCACAAAATCTATTATACGATTACACAATAGCAAGGCGTTGGCCAGGAATACATATATGCATAGTTAATGAAAATCTCAAGCTAAACGAGTTGAAATTTATTATATTGACCTAACTTGATTAGTAATTATGAATAATAACCTGTTAGTTTGAAAAATTCTCATACATTAATCATATTAACGGGGTGTATTTGGATGTTATTTGGTAATTATTAATAATAACCGATTAATTATATTGACCGTAACATATATAATATTAATAATTTGTAGAAAACTGTTAAGTCTTTCGACAGTTCATTTAAAGCTCTACACCACCGTAATTCAACTTTACAATAACTATAATATGATCAATAATATATGGAATTATAATACGATCAAGTGACAGTTATCATAACAAAAAAGTCAAATGTCTGAACACTTTGCTACAGATTTTTTAACAGCGTATTACACAATCTGTACTATTTCTATTATACAATCTTTATGATTTCTATTAGAAAATCTTTATAATTTCTAGTATACAATCTATAATATTTTTAATAAAGAATGAAGTTATGTTTAGAAGTTATCTGCAATTGTGCATGTTGCGATTTATTCAGAGGAAACACTATTGTTAACTGATTTTTAAAGGAAAATATTGCATTACTAAAATCATCAAAACACGACACATAAATAAATATTTTTTGTTACATAACTTTGAATTTGCCTTATAAATGAATATTATCAAAATGAAGTAAATTAAAATATTTCATATTTAGATAATTTTGCATTTTTTTTACTTATTAAAGCATGTGTTATAATCCTCTTTGATACACCATGAAAATTTTAAGCCTGGTATATTATAAAAGATTTTTAAACTAAGTATAGTTATTAAATTTTACTCCAACGATTTATAACTTTGGTATGATTAAATACAGTTATTTCGTGAAGGTTTGAGTTATTATTTTTATTATCCACATGATTTCTGCTTTTAGAATAATTTTCAATATAAAATAATTGTTAAAAAATAAAATACAACTGTTATTTCTGCCGCAAAAATAAACAGTTATAATCTGATTAAATTCCAAAAGCGTGATTTTTGTCATGCGCTTAACATTCAGTTTCTAATAAATTATTAACGAAGAGAAGTAGATATTTCATATTTCGAAAACAAAACTTTTGGACACGTATCAGTCCGCTTTATTTGTTATCTGCTCGTAAACTGCATTTTTCAACTCTAGATATGAATAATAAAATATATTTTCGTTATATCTTTTAGTTATATATTTCGTTCATGTTGATTCGTTTTAGACATCCGAAGAGAATCAACCATAAATTAACTTTATTCCTTCTAAAACTATTTGTTGGCACTAAATTTTAATTACGGAAACAGGAAGTCTGTAAAATTTGTAAGCTAGTTCAATATATTCTCCTACAAAACGCAATAGAGATATAAACTTTTTGAAGTTATGTTAATAAATTAAAAGTTGCGTAAATTAGAACTGAACATAGCATGAAAGTTTATAATATTCGGTTTCCGATATTAAGACTCACATTTAAAGTTTAATTTTCATTTTTTTAATTCTAAATTAGGTATATGATGACTCTAAATTCTAATTTCAAATGCATGATTCTCGTTATCTTATAAACAATAGTTTTGTAATGAAATATTTAAGAACAAAATTGTAAATTTCATGTTTTCGAAATATAATTTTTGAAAACATGCCGGCACACCACACTGCTAATTTGTTTCTCCTATTAACGTTATGTGTTCTAAATATGAATAAAATATATTAATTGTGTATTCGTAGCGTAATTTTTAGTTAATTTATGACAATGCGAGGAGATTTAACTATTTAAATCATTATATGATTCCCCTAAAACTTTTAGCAGGACATAGTTTTAATTTGTAATATGTGAAGCCGGTAAAACATGGGAAGCTCTTTAAAGAAGGTGTCCTGAAATTAAACAGGTTTTCAATTAAGACTTTTTTAAATTTATTTTAAATATTGTTAACAGAGTTTTAATTTGCTTCTCTTGCTAATTCCATCTGTCATAAAGTTTTAGTACAAACGGTACTCCACATTTTGTAAGGATTAAATGAAATATGGAACTTTCAGCAATCAATATTAAATTTATTGGTTTATGAAGCCATTAAATTAAAAAAATATATTTTTGTAACATATTACTTTATATTAAAATCTTTATAATATCGATTTTGCCCTCCCACGAAACGTCTATTATCATTGTTCTCCTGTGAACTTTGCAGGTGTTGTATCTTTTAAACATCCAGAAGTATTCTTTAATGATTCTTTTGCTCCATTTTTTATTAATATATGATAAATTATATAAAATAAGTCAAAACTTGTTCCTTTCTTTATATTTTGTCGATATCTTTCACCTTGCTCCTTGCTAACTGCGTTTTAATGTCAGGAAAATTTTCAAGCACGAATGGAGAAAATCAAGTTTAAATTCGACTTTAAATCCTAAAACCATGACTTTTTTTTTGCATGTATAAGATATTAGATTTGTATTTTGTGTCAAACTTGTTTCAAATAAAATATAGTCCAACTAGTTTAAAAACTTTTCAAGCTTTCTTTTATTTTTTTATTTCATTACAGAATGTTCATTTTTCCTTACTTTTCATCATACAAACATATACTTTCGCTGAATAAACCTTAGAAATAGTCTCAAATGTATTTGGAACATTTTTTCTCACTCAGTAATACATTCAAAAGGTATTTCATAAGCACAAATTTCATATGAAGCAAATAAATTAACACTTATTTTCGATCAACCTTTTCAGGATTTTTGACTTCAAAATCCAATATTTTTTTTGGATTTGCAATTCCTTCTTAAAGTACGGTTTTTCTCTGTTTCATCAGACGAGAAATTCCTATGCCCGCTCTCTGAACCATTGAATTCATTTCCGTCGCAAACTATCCATTACCGATCTCTATTCGAAAGGTTATTGAGAATAAAATGAGATAAAATTTATTGCGATCTTGAAAATTTATTGAATACCAAATATGTACTGCAGCATGCCCATTTTCGGTTATTACCAAGCAACGTTTACAGATTTCCTTTTAATTAATCGCTTAAAAGTCTCAATTATTCTTGTTTGTATTGATTTTTAAAACCTGCATTGAATCATTTGAATATTGCTACAGTAAACAAGTTTATGATCGCGCAATATTACCAATTCAGAGGAATAACCTGCATCTGTAATAGTTTCTACTTTATCTACTAATTTTTCATGAACTAATGTAGCATTTGAAGTCCAAGAAAGTATAAATAACGCATTATTTAACACATTATTGTAAATTAGTAAAAATTAGATTGTGGGCATTGAGGAATTTGATGATACTATCTTTTGCAAGTAATCAGCAATGATGAAACTCTAAAAAATAAACTAATTTTACGGCCGATTTTTCATTGCATCTGTGCTGTTAATGATAAATAATTTCTTTTAGAATTTAAGGTAATAAATTATTATTATTATTTTTTTTTTTTTAAGTGAGAAAAAAATTTGAGAGAAGCGGAACTGTATATAATTATATATATTTTGTACATTGTCAGAGTTATAAATTGTAGCTAAATTTATTAATTTAATTTTAGTAACTGAAATAGATGATGATTTGTAATTATATAATGGTTATATATATATATATATATATATATATAATATATATATATAATATTATATATAATATATATATATAATATATATATTGTATATATATATATAATATTATATATATATATATATATATATATATATATATATAATAAAAATTTTCGCCCTTTTATCTTAGTAAAACTATTCCAAATTCTTAATATTTATCCTTTTTTACCTACCTTTAGCAATATCTTAATATCTTTTGTCTTTTATTCCATGAATTTAAACATGCGTATTCTTTTATTATTCTAAAAACCTAAATCCATTCGTCTAATCTTATAAAACGGATTAAATTACTTTTTTTGTTTTATTCTATTCTAAAACAAAATCCTTTTTGTTTCGAATGTTTTTAATAGCATTTGTTCTCTGATATTCTATTTCCCATAATTCCATGGACAGCCTCCCGTCAATATTTGTTTGCGTAATGATTTAGACGCAGAGGCTAAAGAGTTTACATCGCCGTCACGCGTGCTTTCTCCCCTTCCCCCCGGAGCTAAATCCTATCGCATTCTGCATCTCATCGCGTACTTCCGGCTACATTGACCGGATGTGTTCATTCGCTATCAATGTATCCGTCCGCGATCTGTTTCTTTGAGTATTTATACTTTTACCTATGCGAGGAACGAGAGATTTTTACGTTTTTCGGTTGTTTAATAAATCCACGTCACTTGGGGTGAATGACTTCTCATGTGTAGATTTATGCCTTTTATCATCATACGTTTTTTTATGAGGTGGAGCAGCATTTATTCGAGAGCTGATGGATCTTCTACAGGAAATCTGACGGTATGGTCAGCCAAATAAACCACGTTTAAACATTGAAAGCTAAATTTTTTATCAGATCCAAAAGTCAAAACATACTGTATCTATTAAATATATGACACATAATGAACTATCCTTTTTTAATGTTAAATATATTTTAAGGGGCCGGCACACAGTGGATCAAAGTAGAGGGGATGTCGATCATAGAATTATCACGATAGTATAAGCCTATATATATGATGTTTTTTGTAATATTTAGATTTAAATGAGTAAAATAAATGATACTGAAAGCATCTGCATGGTTTTTACGAACAATTTCGCGCTTTTTCGTTTCAAACAGGAAGTTTAGGAAAATGATGAATTACTAAAATAAACTGGAAAAACAAAGCATGCAGTTTTTACTTTAGTTATGCAGTATATCCAAATGACATTTGTAGAATATTTAAAATAATTGTTTAATTTTTAAATGGAAACCTATACATGGCTCTTTAAAATCGTTCTACAAAACTGCAACATTCCACTGCAACATTTTAAAACTTATTTCAGTGCATATTTGTTATTATTGGGTTTGAGTTTTTAAAAATTATCTTGTTGTAATATTAAGTTTAGCATATTTCTTTTTTATTTGAAACAAGATTATTTCATTTTGTCTTATAATGTTTTGAAAAATGATAACAAACATAGATTTATTTTTGTTTCTGAAAAATTTAAATAATGGCTTCAGTTATGAAAAACCAATGCTCAGTTTTGTAAGCGAACAGTGTGGAAAATTGCCTCAGAAATTGATGGAGAAATTTTAAAAGATCGTTTACGTCTGTTTTTGTGTAAATGCAAAAGATAGCTGGCTGAAATCTGAACGAAAATTAGATTGTTTCAATAATAAAAACTATTCTTCACTTCAGTTTTCCTTTAAAGTTCGCGATGAACTTAAACCATTTGCAATTGAAAATTTGCAGAAATCAACAACATGAAACTATTTTTTAGACGCAACCGAAACTCATGAAAGAAGACTAACTCAATGTTTCAGACAGGAAACTTTTGGAGAAGCTAAATTAAGAAGAATCAAATAGTAAAATTCAGCACGAATTTAGAAAAGAATTTTATTTGCTAATAGATGTTGTTAAATGGGAAATGGTTTGACACATGATGGAAAGACTGCAAGGACATTTTTTGTCTAGTTTGAAAAGACAGATGACATCACTGGATTGGATAAACAACTTATTAAGCGTTTTACAATTATAATTATGATCGCCTGTGATGAAGTAATTAATGCCGAAAAATTTGGCAATTTCGCATTGGGAATAGCTACACAATGTGCCTCAGAGTACGGTTGTTATTATATTCCAGCTTCTGTACATAATTACTAATTCATGAAAAGAATATGATTACACATTTTGCTGTTCCAATTGGATAATTATCAAAAGAAGCTAGCGAAGCTCGAAATAAAGAGTTTCGAAGGTACCGGGAGTCACATAAGAGAAAAGTAAGTCGAAGAGCATGTAACGAAGAGTTATTGCACCAACTGCTAATAACATCTGACGGTTTGATTTCCAGTTTCAGACACAATATTTCTTGAGGAACAGAAAATTTCTAGAAGCATTGGGACTTTTGCTTTAAAATATAACACTTCATCAGTGACATAGCAGTGGATCCATTTATTAGAGTGCATTTAACCCTCTGAGAGCCTTTGCGCTTTTCAGCATTTTTATGTAAACGTTTATATAACCCGAGATACGAGTATATTAAATTTAATTTTGCAGCTTAATGTTAAATTAGTTTTTTACACCATTTCATCCTAGAAATTTCTTAAAGTATAATCTTCTTTAAAAAATATTTTTGTGTACAGCCAATTTAACATGTTTTCTGGAAACGAAAAATTACGTGATAGCCGCTTCAAGCCCATTTATTTCAAAAACGCGCAGTTTGCGCAAAAAATCCTCTATACCACATTAAAATATAGGCTTTAAGGAATACCAGCATGTGTTTAAAATTTCAAACAACTTTAAACAATTTAAGTTACGTAATTTTGAAAATTATGAATCCGTTAATTCTATATGTGTTGTTCATAATGTAGAATGAGATATAAAATTCAATCAAAATGTAGTCAGTAGTGGTTTAAAATGTGTTTTAAGAAAGTAATAATGATATTTTAAATGAGTTATTAGTACAGGTTTCTTAGGTTTTATTTCTGAGCTCAGCAAAAAGACACTAAAATTCGCCGAAAAAAATCCTCTGCTGAAATGTGTATATTCCGAGCTATACAAATACGATATAATTTTGTATAATTAAAAAAAAAAATAAACATATATTCGTATTTTGTAGGTATTCTTTTAAAATATTTCATTGAAAAAAAAAGTTATTCAATGATTATTTTTTGGCTCTATGTTCGTATTTTCTTAAGGATTGATCCAGTGTGTGGCATGTAAATCCTTAGGATAGGGATCTTTAGGAAGATATAACCAAAAATGTCACCGCGGCATATTTGTTTGCCAATAAACCCATAGTCTTATCACTCTAGATTTTAGAATAATGATGAATGAAATATTAACGAAATTTCAATAGAATTGAAAATCTGTGAGATGAAAGAAAGTAAAAAAATTCTGTATTACATTTAAGATTTTACGGATAGATTGTAATAATATATTAATCAGTATGTATTCTGATAAACTACAATTGATTTTTGTATACAATCGGGTATTTTTTCAATTTGCTTTATTATTCTTTTATTTTTCTCGAAACATACCTTATTTTATTTAATGTTCATATATTTAATCTTATTGTAACAATTTTACCATATTTCTAAAGAATTTTTTTATTCCAAAAATTACTATTACTAATGCGTATACAGGTTTGCTATTAAAAAAAATAACCTAATTCCTTATGTATTCCGTTAAAAAGAATACTTACTCATAGTGTACAATAAAAACACATGGAACAAAAAAATAGGGTGTTTATAAATTAAAGAAAAAAGAAAAAATAACTATATAATTAAATATTATATCAAAAGAATGTAATTGCAATCGTTTTATATGTAATTTTTATATAACACATTTTACATATGAATATTTTAATTAAATTTTTCCTGATAATTCTTGATTAGTTTATAAAGATATTCTTTCTGAGGTAATTGAGATTAGGCGTAAAATCAATATCCTGAAATTGTATAGCTCTGCAGAGAAAATTTAGGATATATTTTCTCAGTATACCAAACGCAATCGTGACCTGATAATTTAAGAAAAAGGGATATTCCATTTTTTTCAATTTATTTCTTCTTTTTAAAAACTGGGAATTTAAGTTCTACTTTTAACTTTATAAAAAAAGAAGAAATTTAATACATACATTTATAGAGACGTAGCATTTTCCTCTATTAGAGAACATTATTTTTTCTGTACTATATTTTTAACTAATGTCAACTAAATTGCATTATTTAGTAGAAAGTGACTATAAAGATGTAATAAGATATAAACTCACATTTTATTAACGTGCTGAATTCAAAATGCTAATAAACAAAAATGAAAAATCATTCCATAAGGAATACATTATAAAACATTTTTAAACACTATTATAATATTACTAGCTGACCAACCCGGCTATGCCCGGTGTCCTTTCTGATAACCTTAAACAAAACTCAAGTTAGTATGATTTTATAACTTTTGAAAATTCTGTAAATAAACCTAGTTTCGGGGGGCCCATTAACTTCTGCAGTGTCTAGTGTGTTCCCAACAAACCTCTTTCCGAACCAGCCTGGGGTCTGCACTTCCTACAACATAGCATACATAGGAAGTGCTCCACACGTGTTGGAGACAATCAAAAAAGAATTTGAGAGAGCCAAATCTCGAACCAATCAAGTCCATGGAAGCCGAATAAAATTGCAGCATTAATATTCGGAAATGTTGGTAACTGAAGCCTAAGATAAAATTTCGTAATACAGAAAGTAGCCAAATTGTCGTTTAAGTTGAATGAATTAAATCCCATTGAAATTTTGCCCTTAGAACCCAAGCAAAGAATACGCCCCAAGCGGTGGAAGGTGCTACTTCCTGTAAATTTCAAGAATTACTTTTAACATTAACACGATATTGATTAAACGGATGAAATCCGTTATCTAAAGTTACCTTTAAAGTAACGCGATTTTCAATTATCGGCTGTAATGAGTAAACGTAAGTTTTTGCCGAAAAAGTATACACATTTTCTGAAAAGGCGGAAGTTGAGTAAAAAAGAAGGACAGGGTCCTGGTGGCCAGGATCTTAACTAGAATATAGTTGGTAGTTTTAAATTAGCTGGAGGTCGCTAAAATTATGTTATACTAGCAGAACTACCCGGTTTTGCCCGTGTCAATTATAAGAAGCCTTCCAGGTAAAATATATTAAAACGAAATAATACGGCAATCACAATAACTGAAATTTGTGCATTCCCATCCACAAATCGTTATAAAGACAATCAAAAAACATGGCGTTATCAGTGCTTGATTTACGGCAGGGCATTCGGGGCACGGTCCCAGGGCCCCCTGATTTTCAGGGGCCCCCAAATGCTGCTGAAGTTTATTCAATTATTGTCCAAAATCTGATGTAGTTTTAATATCTAATGGAATTTTACATTTCATGCTACATTCTATTGTGTTCATATGGTATTTTTATAATGTTGTATATTTTGTCTGGAACATCCATTTATAATTACTTTATTATAGTGAATATTTTCTTTTATCTTTATCACCTTAAAAATACATATATTGTATTTTTAATTCTTATTTAATCCCTTTCCTGTTCTCGTCAGATTATTTGGAGGTTGGTGAGCGTAGCTTGCAAGCAGTAGAGCTCCCTAATATTTTAAATATTTGTAGCTTGGTGTTGTCGAAAATTTATTATTAGTTGTTGCATTCCAGATATATAGACTTGTAAGATAAGTATTTTTATGATAAGTAATTATTAAAGTCAATAATGGTTATTTTATTAAGTACCTTTTTTCATTTTTTTTTCTCAATTCCCCTGTAAGTATCGGTGCAAGCCCCACCCCCCCGTAAGTATCTATGCCCAGGGCCCCCAAATTTCTAAATCGGTCCCTGCGCGTTATTGTCTTGCAACCATAGTAAAATCCCTGAGCTTTAATAACAAAATGCACGTTTTCCTTGGCGAGTGTAAGAGAAAAATATGTGATTTTCCTGACAATACGGAAAAAAAAATTACACCAAATCATGCAGCACTTAGTGCAATTCTCGTTTGTATGGTATTATCTACACTATAAAGTAAAAACACTATGTCAGTGCCCATAAAATGTGCCCCATAAATTGTAACCCATAAAATGTGCCTTTACTGCAATTTTTCTAACTTTTAAACATCACACAATTTCATTTTTTACAATGTCGAACTGAAAAAAGTCCTCTCAAATGAAATTTGATTGAAAATTGTACCTCAGTTTTCTGATTTTAATGGATTTTAAAGTAATTTTTAAACATGGATATTTTTAAAGTTGAGTGCAATCCGATTGCGAAAGATGAACCTGTTTATACTTAATGCAATAGTATAAAGAAAAGACATGTCTACGAGTGAGGCTAATATCATATTTTCGGTGGCAACAACCTAACACAACAAATTTCCCTTTTACTGCATTTTAACGTCTAAATATTGAACATTCGATTGCTCCAACGTATTATAGAAAACAAAAGTACTTTCAGTAATATTTGTTTGTAATGCTTATCTCAATTTACGAATTTTTTATGGGTTTTAAAATAATTTTTAAGCATTCATAATTTTTAAATATGCCTGCAACCCAAATACAAAATATTGACTCAACTGTTCAAAAACATTGTAAATAATTTAGAATTAGTTTGTTTTCGCGTAATATTCAATAACTAAATTGGCAAACGAAATTAAAACGCCAAAAATAAAATAAAACACGAATTTAACAGATATCAAATCAAACTACTCAAAATAACCTGATAAGTATATGAAATTCAAATGCGAATTTTGTTCCGGGTGCATATAACTTGAATTCTTCAGAACGGATTTCCATCCGACTTGCAGTATTAGCTTTTTAGGGAATATTTTAGTGCGCAACATATTGTTTTCCGTTGCTTAGTCATAGAATTATAGGGGAAAGTTATATAATCATGTGAACCCAACTATGAAGGATTAGTCTTATTAGCTGAATGAAAAATGCAGAACTATTTTTATCTCTAAATATATTGGCGGGTTTATCTTCAGTAATGGGGCTGTGCGTTAGGGTATCCTTATTTTAATGAGTGTGCCTGACACCTATTATGGCATGGACCTATGTTTAAAACAATATAGAGTGACTTATGTTTTAAGCGACTATCTGGCATGCAACTTGATTACAAAATACTAACCTGCAATAACGCTTAAGATGCTTCTCCAGTTCACTGCTCAACAACGCGAAACTTTCTGACTCATTAAATGTAAAGGCTTAAAATTTGTTGGCCTGACTATTAAAGCAATTTGGAATTGAGATGAGTTTTTCCTTTTTTCATAAATAAATTACTTATCGAGTTATGAGCAATTGTGGTTGCGTGACGGCCGGTTTTTATCCTTTGTTGAACTGTTGCGTCCAAAATTCAGCTCAAAATACCAACTGAAAGATCTTACACCTTTACCAACATATGGAAAGTATCTTTCGATTACATAGTTTCTAAATAAGAACTCCTGTCAATTTCATGCGTTTCCGAACAAAAATTAATTAAAATATATGTCAGAAAATAGCTCCTTTGCATTTGAGAACAGCCTTAACTTGACGTTTATGAAAAAACTCACATTTTTTGTTTTAATTTGGAACTCGCGAAATTTAAATTCAGAAAAAGGATTCTCTTTTGACACATTGTGGTAATTTTTTTAGCTTTTAAAATTAAAATACATGTTTTCTTTGGCGCGCGTAACAGAAGTATACAATATCTCCCACGATACGGGGGAAAAGGCAAAAAAGTACATCCAAATGAGGTAGTAGTTACTAAAATTTTATTTGGAAAATTTAATATTTTATTGAAATTAAATCTACAATGATTAGATGAAATGATGGTTTTTTTTTTTCATAAATTTTAAATCAAGACATCTGTCAAGATTTTTTTGGAAAATGTAAATAACCACTCTCTTTTTGCTATAAATCACAGAAAATGTTAGCACTGAATCTAAACCAATACAACACTTAGCGATAACGTATAGCTATAAGTTATGGCTGTAGTATACAATCGAAGTAGTAAGCAAAACATAGGAGCCAAATGTTTATAATGAGTTTGATTACACGTTAAAAAGATTTGATAGAATGTGACGTCATATCTAGCCTTTTTTTTTTTCCTTAAATTGTTTTCATGAAATTTGACTGTTTGTATTAAAATTGTGGCAGCCGCAGAGAGGCAAGGGAGAAAATTCTTCGTTCGGAATGGCAGGTGGCCAGAGCCGTTGTCATAGCAGCGCAGACGAAAATGTTTTTACATTGCGTTTTTGTGGGTTCGAATACGAAGAGTGTCAGAATCGACGTTTATCAATGTTCTACGAATAAAGGTAGTAAAGTGTTTTTAAGTGAGTGATTATATTATACGAGCGACTCACCACAATGGTGACCGTGGACTGTTCTTATATAGAGCATCAGCCTTCCTAGATGAGTTGGAATGTTATCCGATCATCTTCATCTTTCAAAGAATACATCGTTCTACAGCGGCTCGATGGAAAGCAGATAAGTTCTTCTGAGTCATTTTCCTGATATTTTTTCTGTTATTTTATTAGAAAAATTTAACTCGCGAATTTATTTTGGTTTGATTGTACTATTTTATATATTTATTACCATAAATCATGTCTAGTGTCGATGCTGTTCAAATTCCATTATATAACAGATCAGATCCTGCGCTATGGTTTGTGATGTGCGAAAGCACATTTGCTTTAGCTACCCCCAAAGCAATATCAGAATCTGTTACAAAATATAATTATATAGTTTCGCATCTTCCACCCGATGTTGCATCAATCATTCGTGATATTTTAATGCAACCAGATGCTACTGACCCTTATGGTGTCTTAAAAAAGGAATTAATTGCGCGCTCAGGCGAATCATCCCAGCAAGAGATACGACAGCTCTTGTCTGGAGAAGAACTAGGAAATCGGAAACCTTCAGATTTATTACGTAGTATGAAACGTCGCGCGGAATCCCTAAATGTTCCAGACAATTTAATGTTAGAATTGTTTTTGCAACGATTACCAAATTCTGTTCAGACAATTTTAGCGGCTGTTTCTGAATTAACCCTTGATAAAGCAGCGGAAATTTCAGATCGTATTTCAGAAGTTACCCCTTCCCCAGCTTCTGCAATTGCCGTGTCCTGCTCAAATGAACAGGCGATAAAGGGTAAATTATTGAAAGAAATCGAAAAATTAAATAAGCGCATCGATCAGCTTGCTGTTTCACGTGGTCGGTCCCCATACCGCAGAAACTGGAGTAAACCTCGAGGGCGAAGTAATAGTGATAATCGGGATTCAAGTATCTGTTGGTATCATAGACGATTTGCAAAAAAATGTAGGGAAGAAAAATGCATAAAGCCGTGTTCTTGGGCGGAAAACGAAACCAGCAAAGAGTAGAGGCGACTTATTCTTTGCCTCAACAGTCACGTCGCCTGTTCATTAGAGACCGGACTACAAATGTTTCTTTTCTGGTCGACACCGGTTCGGACGTGTCAATCCTTCCTGCCAACAATGTACAAAAACGGAAACCACCCGTACAAACGCTTTTGGCTCCTAATTCTTCCCCTATAAATGTTTATGGTCAACAAACCCTTTCTCTAGATTTTAAGTTAAGACGAAAATTTAATTGGACTTTTCTAGTGGCAAATGTTAGTACACCAATTTTGGGAGCAGATTTTCTCCATAATTTCGAATTGGTTCCCGATCTCCGCCACAAATGTCTAAGAGATTTAAAAACAAAATTTGAAACAACAGGTCACATGAAATGTGCATTAATTCATTCAGTAAAAACAATCAATATTGATAATATATATAATGAACTTCTTAAACAATTCCCATCTATTACAAAATTACCAGATCCCAATCAGCCTGTCAAACACAACACAATGCATTTTATTTCAACAAAAGGACCTCCAGTTGTGGCAAAACCCCGCAGGTTGGCTCCGGATCGCCTGAAAATTGCTAAAACAGAATTTCAAAATATGATACAACTCGGACATTTAAGACCTTCACGTAGCAACTATGCATCACCTTTGCACATGGTTCCAAAAAAGGGAACTTTGGAATGGAGACATGTAGGTGATTATCGTGCCTTGAATGCGTAAACCAAAAAAGACAGATACCCGATACCATGTATAGCTGATTTTACTGCTAATTTACGTGACACTAAAATTTTTAGTCGACTTGACCTCATCAAAGCATATCATCAAATACCAATCAATCCTGATGATATTCCCAAAACAGCGATATGCACACCTTTTGGATTGTTCGAAAGCACACGCATGCAATTTGGCTTATGCAATGCGTCTGCAACATTTCAGAGATTCATAGATGAGGTAATACGTGATTTACCAGGCGTCTATGCTTTCGTCGATGATATACTCATAGCCTCTAAAAATGCCGAGGAGCATTATCATCATTTAAAAGCACTATTTTCCAAATTAGCAGAATATGGTTTGTGCATAAATGTATCCAAGTGCACATTTGGTAAACCTACCATTGATTTCTTAGGATTTCGAATATCTGAACATGGTATTCAACCACTTCCAGATAAAGTTAAATGCATAATCGATTTTCCGCAGCCCACAACCTTATCTCAACTTCGAAGATTTTTGGGTATGTTTAATTTTTATAGGTCTTTCATATATCAAGCTGCACACATACTTGCGCCTTTAGTGAAATTGTTAGAAGGCCATACAAACAAAAAGAAATCTCGTTCCCGTGTTCCTAAAACAGAACCCCTTAATTGGAACGAAGATGCTGAAAAAGCTTTCGTAGCTGCCAAAAATGCAATATCTCAGGCTGCTCTTTTACGGCACCCTATTCCAGGCGCTCAGTTGAGTATATGGGTTGACGCCTCAGATGTCGCGATCGGCGGCACCCTTATGCAGTTTTATCAGGAACGTTATGAACCTTTAGCATTTTTTTCCATGAAATTAAACAACAGTCAGCGGAATTGGTCAACATATGACCGGGAATTATTTTCTATTTATTCGGCAATAAAAAAATTTCGGCACATGCTAGAGGGGAGAATTTTTCAAATTTATACTGATCAAAAACCGCTAATTTATGCATTTAAGCAAAATCCCCATAAATGTTCGCCGCGGCAATCACGCCATTTAGATTACATTTCCCAATATTCCACTGACATTAGACATGTACCAGGTTCCGAAAACATTGTTGCAGATTGCCTCTCAAGAATTGAAATTGATTCTATTTCAAAATCTCCAATCTTAAATTTTGAGGAATTCGCAAAAGCTCAGGAAAATGATTCAGAGCTACAGAACCTGCATAATAGTACATTGCTCAAATTGGAATTGAAACCTTGCCTCATTTCTGATTGTAGCCTACTATGTGATACTTCAACAGGTACGCCTCGACCCTTAGTTCCTAGTTTCTTTCGTCGGCTGATATATGAACATTTGCACAACCTAGCCCATCCAGGCATAGCAGCTACCACAAAACTAATTTGTTCCAGATACGTATGGCCAAATATGAAACGAGACATCAAAAACTGGGTTCGTGGCTGTGAGAAGTGTCAAAGATCAAAAATACAGAGGCACACCAAAGCACCTCTTGGCACGTTCTCTCTTCCTGATGCACGTTTTTCCCAAATACATATAGATATCGTAGGTCCCTTGCCTCCATCTGACGGTTTCAGCTATCTTTTAACGATGATTGACCGATTTAGCAGATGGCCAGAAGCCGTACCTATATCTGATACACAAGCTAAAACAATTTGTAGCGCCATATTAAAGCATTGGATATCAAGATTTGGTTGCCCTTCGCTCATAACCACGGATCAAGGCCCACAAATGCGATCAGCAATATTTGATGAATTCACAAAAATGATGGGAACACAGAAGATCCGCACAACGGCATATCATCCGATATCGAATGGCATTATCGAAAGATTTCATCGACATTTAAAGTCATCCATCAAAGCTCACGAAACCAGTAGGTGGACTGAAATATTACCGATAGTTTTACTAGGCATTCGCACAGCAGTGAAGGAAGATATACAAGCTTCTTGCGCTGAGCTTGTCTACGGCACTACGTTGAGATTGCCCTGTGATATGCTGGATGAATACAAGATCCGACCTTTCAACGATAACTTCGTCACGCAACTACGAAACACCATGCGGCAGTTAAGTCCAGTTGCTACATCATCTCACTGCCAAGAGAAGTTCTATATACACCCTTCCTTGACATCTTGTTCACACATCTTTCTAAGAGTGGATCATGTACAACCTCCATTGTGTCAACCATATACTGGTCCTCACAAAGTCCTAAGTAGAACTGGGAAAACTATAACAATCGAGCTTAATGGTCGTAAGTCTACGGTATCAATAGATCGAGTGAAGCCAGCTCATTTGATTTCTACTTCAGACTTGTCCACGAAAACTGTTCCAGAGAACTCTAAATTAAAACTCTCTCTTAAAGCGGACAGTAACCCTGACCAAACAAAAACTGTCACACGTTCGGGCAGACATGTCCATTTTCCTAAAAAACTGGCATCTTATATTACTTACTGAAATTGTTGATAAATTGTTCATTTTGCATACTACACATTATGCCTATATTTTGTTATATATTGCAATTTTATTTCATGTGAATATCCCTGTAATTTTTCTCCACAAGCGTGGATTCTGACACAGATAGTCAAAAAAAAAAAAAAAAAAAATAGTATACACTTGTATATCGTTTCTTCGGTACCCTACGTCACTGGGGGGTACTCTGTGGCAGCCGCAGAGAGGCAAGGGAGAAAATTCTTCGTTCGGAATGGCAGGTGGCCAGAGCCGTTGTCATAGCAGCGCAGACGAAAATGTTTTTACATTGCGTTTTTGTGGGTTCGAATACGAAGAGTGTCAGAATCGACGTTTATCAATGTTCTACGAATAAAGGTAGTAAAGTGTTTTTAAGTGAGTGATTATATTATACGAGCGACTCACCACAAAATAGATGTTTTAATTAAACAAAAAAAAAAAAAAAAAAAAAAAAAACATTCAAATTGAGGTGCTACGTTATTTTCCCGCTCTTATAGTTAAAGTTTTTATTTTATATACAAAAAAATGTAAATTTTCTGTTTAGAATGACGTCAATTTCAAACACGCAAAACTATAGCAAGAAAATCTGAATTTTTATTGGCAAATAGAAACAAAATACACGCATTATCCTTATTATTTTCACATTATTGTGTCATTTTTTAGGGTGTGGCAACAGGAAAGAAACTTTTCAATTAAAAATGATTTCAAAAGACATATTTCTATAATGTTAAATTATGGAAGTGGTAGAAAAAAGGGATAAATAGTGGTCTGATAATTTTTTTAAGTAGACAGTGATCTTTTCCACGTTCCAAAACGTATGTACATGAAGTTTTGTGCAAATCGGTCAAAAATTGAAGATTTGTATAAAGGACATACACACAGAGAACGGCTTTTATATACATAGATGTATAAAGGACATACACACAGAGAACGTCTTTTATATATACGAGGTGAATCCCGTCGAATTTCGACGAAAGAAAAATTTTTACAAAGGAACTGTTGCATCAAATTTATAATATATCGACAGTAATAATTACAATAAAAAATCCATCTTACACTTGTTAGTTTAACTGTACAAAAACATATTTTAACCTAAGATTAACAAAATACTTTTTTCATAAACTTCAACTGTTAAAATTATTGAAAAAATAAACTTTATTCATATGCGTAATCAGTAACATATAATCAATATAAGTAATTTTGTTTAAGTTATCCATTAACGCTTTGTATTACGGAATGAAAAATAAGCAAAATGATTTCATCTTGACATAATCATAGAATTCCCTCCCCCTCCCCTTTAAATCTAAACCGAATCAAATCATTTTCCACGTTTCACATCAATAATAACCATTAAAAAAAATACCGCGCAATAGGTTATTAATAAATATATTTCCAAGCTTGAAGTCAGCTATTACAGCTTTCCATGGGAAAATTCTCACTCGTGATTTCAGATCTTAGTATAATCTCTGTACCTTCGCGTAAAAATTCCGGAAATTTATAAATTTTAGGCGTATTAAAGGAGAAACATCTCGTTTTGTGAAATAAAATTATCCTTTTTTTTTTAACTATGACGGCATTTTCAGTCGCTGAAATATTTTGCCTATTGTCTCAAACTCAATATCAGTGGAATGAAACAATAGTGAAATATAACAGCATCATCAGGAAAATTGTGTCTTTTTTAAAGCGTAACGTCATTTTCTGTTCAATTTTTTTTAAGATATTTTTAATTATAATGAGAAAATGGCATATGTAAGAATATAATGAATAAATATAACTAAATCACTTTTAATAGAAATGAAGTACTTCAGTTGCCACAATTAGAAAATTGGTATTAAAAGCTATAAAAAAAATAATATCTCAAAAATTAATTGAGATACAGCTTTCAAACAAATTGCATTAAAAAAAAAAAAAAAAAAAAAAAAAAAAACATTTTTTCTGTATAAGATGGCGTAAACATTTAAAATGTGGGATGTTTAGAAGTTTAAAAATTTGCAGTAGCGAAAATTGCAAAACCGAAATTTTATTTCAAATTTTAAAGTGATGCCATTCGCAGAATGACGTATGCGTTACGCACAGATATGTTTGTCCTTTATAATATAGATAGATATTAAATTGTTATATATGCTAAATTGTTATATAATATCGGATAGTTATTCAATAAGCTGCAGCAAAAGTTCCCAAGAAGAAGATTAATATTCAAAATTGGTGTCTGAGAATTATTTGCTGTCCATGTCGTAGCTGGATGACCAAAGAAATTGTTAGGAAAAAAAAAAAAAAATGTAGTGAATCGGATCATTTTTAAGGGAACTAGAAAAGAGGATCCTAAGGGGTTCAAATGATAGTTAAGAATAGGGTAACAAAATGGATACATGTTAAATGATCTTAGTTCTACGCACTTAATTCTTCAATTAATCAAAATTAAGCATAAATATCAATTAATCATTAGAATGAAATTTTAATGATGTGAGCAAAAACATGATGGGAAATGCTTAGAACAGGTTCCTAGGGACCCAGTAAAAATTTAAGGGTGTTGGTCAGGGAAGAGGAATCCAAAACTCAACTTTAAAAATTTTGCATTCTGAATGCGAGAAAATTAAGAGATGAAAAATTCATTCCGATCAAAAAGTTTAAGGGGCCTCGGGTCCATGCAGGACCATAGGGGCCACAACGTCTTAAATGAAATGTAGGAACGTGAGAATAACTAAATTGAAAAAAGGATTCCAAAAATGAAGATCGGATTAAGAGTGGCGCAATTTATTAACAAATTTTGGTGCAAAAGCTTCACGGGACCGCTCAAAGGTGCCAGGGACTTAACTGGCAAGTAGTTGGGTATAAATATATTTTTTATTAATTTTTAAAATAATTGGTGGATGCTGGAACTATGTTTAACAACACTGCATGCAATTCAGATCATTTTTAAAAAAGCTGCCCCAATGGCCTAAAAATATTCTAAGAAAGCTATTAATATTCAAAATTGATGATAGCTGAAATCTGAGATTTTTTTGTTGTTGTTCATGTAGTTGTTGGAGGACCTAAGAAGTTGTCTAAAAAAAAAAAAAAAAAAAAAACTAATGTATCGGGACATAATAGGCCATAAGGACCATAAGGGAACTATAATAGGCAGCCCAAAAGGGGCCAACTGGCAGTTAAAGAGTTAAAGACAGTGCCCTAACATGAAAACATATTAAAATGTCTTAGTACTTAGCGCTTTAGATCTTCAATTAGTCAAAATTAAGCATAGGGTGTGAATTATTCGTTAGAATAATATTATAAAGAAATTCACAAAAGAGTAGGTAAATGTTTAAAAAGAGGCACTAGGGCCCAAATAAAAATATGAGGGTGTTTGTCCAGGAAGAAGAGTCCAAAACGCAACTTTAAAATTATGCAATGAGAAGGTGAGATAATTAAGGGGCGGAAAATGCTTGGCACACAAAATGTTCAAGGATCTACGGATCCCAACGGTACCCCAGGGGCCCCAGTGTCTTATATGGAATGTAGAAACGTGAGAATAAATAAATTGAAAAGGGATTTTAAAAATGAAGATCGGATTAAAAGAAAGCAATTTATTAAAAATTATCTCTAGAAAAATTTCAAAGGACCCTTCAACAGTCTCCAAGGTTCCAGGGTCATAACTGGAAAGTGGAAAGAATGAAAAAATAAATGGAGAAAGGTCCTCTAAAACGAAAAATATTAAATCAAAATGGGGCAATTATTAGCAATTTAGTGCATAAACCTTAATGGTGCCCAGGGGCCCCGACTAGAGTCCTGCATCGGGTCGGGTTACCCGCTTTTATCCGAACCCGACCCGACCCGCGGTTCGGGTTGGGTCGGGTTGGCGCTATATTTTCCCGTTGCGGGTCGGGTTGACTTTAAAAATTTTTGGTGCGGGTCGGGTTGCTCTTGTTGTTTCGGGTTCGGGTCGGTTTCGGGTTGGCTTTTTTACTCTTGCAGGTCGGGTTCGTGTTGACCCGCTTTTTTGAAAGAATATGGAAAATATTTTTTTTCCTGTTAAAAGTAGGTCTGAGCGATACATTGATAAAACCGATAAAATCGATATAAATTATAAATCGCGATGACGATTTTAAAAATCCTATACAACGGTACATCACGATTCTCGTAATCGTGATGTAAACCGCGATTATCGTAATCGTAATGTAACCCACGATTATTATAATCGTGGTGTAAACCGCGATTATCATAATCGTGATGCAAACCACGATTATCATAATCGTGATGCAAACCACAATTATCATAATCGTGATGCAAACCACGATTATCATACTTTTTCATTAAACTGCAATCGGCGCTTTTTCAACTTCGAGTACTCAAAATTCTACCATTCTAAACCGCAGGTTATTACGATGACTATGATACTAATGGAGTATTTTATCCCTGCCTAAACCATGATGACATTAAATACCGAATAATCGGTTTCGATCATCATGATACGTCTCACCCTAAACCATGATCACTCCTCAAGATTCTAACAGCTTCAACCGTGATATTAACCGAACTCTCAGTTTTCGATAAGCATGATAGTATCATGGTATTATCATGGTATTACCATGGTATTATCATGGTATTACGCTGTGATTTCTCTCAGCGTAAACGGTTTTTCAAAAGGGGAAAAAGTGATAGTTTCGGTGTTCAGGTTCAGATGACGGGCGATAAATATGATACAGCTGGTTTTTCTCATGTAGTTGCCGACAGCAAATTATATTGTTTGTTTTGTTTTATCTTCAATCTGGTTCAGCGGTTTTGAATGAATATTTGTTCGTTGTTAATGAACAATATGTGAATCAGGGAGATAAATAAATGAAATATTACATTTTATTTGCAACAGTGGATTTAATTGGACAAATGAAATAATACTTCCATAGCAATATATATTAATGTTTATTCCAGGTTCTTTTTTATGCAGATATTTTTACTTCTCTGAAGCTCGTTTTTTTTTCTCCTGGTAGTTTCTTTTAAAAATTGACATATGTGAGTACTTGGTATTTACTGCCTCTGTCATTGTTTGTTTGTGGGGTGTGGGGGAGAATATTTAGATGTCAATATTTATTTAATGTCACTAGAATTCAAAATAACAAACAGGGCAGAAAAATTAAGCAGTTAAAGTTTGTGTACTGACAATCAAAAGAGGAAAGACGTAAATTGTTCGGTGTGTGTGTGTGTGGGGGGGGGGGGGAGGTTAGTTTTTTTTCTTCATTTAGCGGACATTGGTCGAAACGCAGGAGATCCTCATCCAATTTCCCCGATAGAACAAGCATAAGAGAGAGTCTTAAAGGTTAAGAAAAAAAATATTTTTTAATTCAGAATTTTTAAGTTTAAACTCTTAGGGCTGTTCTCAAAAAAATATTATTTCACGCAAAAATTTCTAGCACATTCACGGATTTTTTAAATGTAATAGCAAGAAATTAGTTGAAAGTGAGAGTAACTCATTAAAATCCTTATCCGCTATTGCATAAAGTTATATAACTCTTTGCACTCCGTTGTCACCGCTGTCGCGACACCATCTTTCCTTTCAAAATTTGTTTTTGGCACCTGTAATAAAGGATAATAAAATTTCCTTACTTAATCTTAGCATTTTTGAAATTGTGTACTTGAAGGAAATTTCTTTTATAAAAGTGGTGCCGACCGAATAAAATTTGTGTAAGAGACGCCGGAGTCCAAAAAGTTGATTATTGCGGTTCATGTACACAGCATACATGGACGATGGAAAAACGATATTAAGGAGAAGATAAATTTGGAAACACATTTGATTATGATTCGCAGATCACGCAGAGTTCTATTTTTCTTTAAAAAAAATGGAGAATATAAAAATGAAATAAAATAAACTAAGAACTTTTGTCGGGGACGCCGACGCATAGTAAGACAATTTTAAACATAACAGCACAACAGCAATATAAATATTATTTAACAATTATAAAATATAAACAATTCAAAAATTGACTTTAACCAAACTATTATTTTTCTCTCTCTGTTAAAGATTTTTTTTTTTTTTTAGTTCTTTTACTTTCTACTATCTTTACAAGAAGAAAGTATTGGATTCATGAAAATTTTGTCATCCGGGTTTCGACCAATTTATATGTTTAGAAAGTCTTGAACACGATTTGACTATTTTTAAAAAGCTTTGTCTGCCTCTTTGTAACACAAATTTTGTAGGCGCTCTATCTCAAGAACTAATGCACGGAATTTAACAAAATTTTAGATTATTTTATATCTCGTTATAAATTAGTGTAAATTACTTGACAAGTAGGTGCATTTTTTACAATATCCGCAATAACTTTATCTCAAAAACTAATGCACGGATTTTTGTCAGATTTCAAATTCAGTTATACCTTGTAAATTGGTGCTGATTAGTTCTTGGTGTAAATGGCCCAACAGGCGGAGCTACTATGCTGAGTTTTCACGATTTTCGCAATAGCTCTGTCTGAAGAACTAATGCGCTGATATTTATCAAACTTCAGATTCAGTTAGACTTAGACGTAGACATAAATTTTACTGTTGTTTATAGTCCATAAGTGGCGCTGTTATGCTGTATTTTTCAAAATTTCCGCTATAGCTTTTTCTTAAGAATTATCGCACGTATTGTCATAACATTTCAAATTCAGACAGACGTTGACATAACTTGTTGCTGATTAAGTGTTAGTGTTAATCGTCCAATAGGTGGCGCTGCTATGCTGCATTTTCCACAATTTTAGCGATATCTGTATCTCAAAAACTATAATGCACGAATTTTAATCAAACACCTTATTCTGTTACGGTTTCACATAAGTAGATTCTTCTTAGGCTTGGGTGTATACTGTCCAACAGGTATTGCTTTTATGATTTTTAGATTAGGAATTTTTGATACAGACATCTAATAAGGTTGGTGCTGAAATTCAATGATTTGTTTGAAAGATGCGATGCTTATATTTCCTTTTAACTGCATACAATTTAGTGCACCTATATCTTTAGAATATTCATGATGGGCATAGATTGTTATTTAATTTTTCCTCTGTGATAGCGAATTTTGAAGTAATAACACGTAGAAATAGAAGACATTTTTGCCATTAACACATCCTACTAGTTTCTTTTAGCATTTATTTATTTAGATTTGCTTATTTATACATAGTTTTTTATTAATCTATTTGAGAATGATACATATATATATATTTTTTTAATTTTAATCCTTAATAAAATATATAATGTATATTGAAGTTATACATATATTATAAATGTACATATATTATTTTGTTCATATGTCGCAATATCGATATATCGGAATATCGTGATATAAAGCTGCCGATTTATCACGATATTTCATTTTAGACATCGCCCAGCCCTAGTTAAAAGCCTATATAAACCGCAGATCAAAGTTTCACAAAAGCAAAATGTGTGCCTGTCTGTTTTGTCTTCAGTCAACCTTTCATGAGTCTTCGAAATAACAAACTGTATTATATTTTTATCGTATTTTAAAAATTCAATACGCAGCAAAACGCTAAATTGTCTTTCCTGTCAAATGTATCAAGTGAATAATTTAATTGTGGTGATACGCGATGCACTATGTTAGACGGGAATTTTTCAAAATAACAACTGCAGATAAACTAAAGGCAGATGGCCACTTGTGTAAAACAAGGTATATCGTTATAAGTGGAACTTTGAAACCGCAACTAATTTTAAAGCATATTTAAAGATTAGGATTTTAGTTTTATACCATTTAGAGTTCTGCATCCGGTCGGGTCAGAGGTTTTACTATAGTTGAATATTAAAGAATATAGATTTGTTCATTCTTCTATGTAAAACATAAAAATGGTATTAGAGAATTAGAGGTCTGCACGGTTCGGAATTTCCAGGGCCGGTTATCGGCCCGGCCTGGCAAGGCCGTTCAATTTTTTGCCGGCCCGGCCCGTTGAAAAAAAAAACTGTTCTAATAAAGCGACCTGGCCAGTTTGAAATTTTGCTGCCCCACCGTGGCCCGCGGGCCAGACCGGTGCAGCTCTCTATTAGAAGTACAATTGTAGATTATTTTTCATAATGGTATTAAAACATGATTTGCTTTCTTTACATCGCAGGTTCGGTTCGGGTGGCGGGTTGATATACCTCCGGTTCGGGTCGGGTTGCGGGTTGCCTGAAATTATTTTTGCGGGTTCGGGTCGGGTTGCGGGTTGCCAAAAATTATTTTTGCGGGTTCTGGTCGGGTTGCGAGTTGACTTAAAATTGAATTTGCGGGTTCGGGTCGGGTAGAACCCGACCCGCGCAGGACTCTATCCTCGACCCTTAAAAATAAAAAAAATATGAGCCTCCGGTGCATGAGTACCTGTCTTGGACTACCCTCACCTAAATTTTCAGACTTCTACATGTGATAGAATTCGGTAGTAATCGCAGAAACCTACACACCGACAGACAGAGCGATTTGTTATTTAATTAGTATAGATATTTTATTAGTATATTTAAAAGATTAATTGTAGAGAAAAGAATAAACTTAGAGAATAATTTTAAGTTAAAATTCGAAAGGTGTCTTTAGACACATCTTGGTAGAAATAGAGTTAATGTAAGTTCAATTAACACTATTTCTACCAAGAGGGGTCCAAAGACACCTTTCGAATTTTAACTTAAAATTATTCTATAAGTTTAATCTTTTCTCTACAATTAACCTTTTAACTTTGCATACGATTCTTGTTAAATTAATTCAGCGATATCATTTTCCTCCAGCTCATCCTGGATCTAACAATATGCATATTGTATACCTATTTATCCCATGAGGTGTCATTTGACACCTTAAGGATTTCATAATTACAAATTTATAGGGAATTTCATAATTTCCATTGTTAATACAATTTTACATATAAATATCCAGATATTTTTACTGCACCGTATCAATTTTAATCAGATTAACCCTTCACGGCACGATTTTTTTCTATTTTTATTTAAAAAAATATTTTGAAATCTATATATCAGTCTAATAATCGGAAAAATAGTAAAAAAAAAATAATAATAATTTCAAATTTTCAGCTAAACTTTGATATTTTATGGTGTGTTATCTCTGTACATAATTAAGGTTTTCAAATATTATATTGATATATTTTACAACTAAATGAGCTTAAATTAATTAATTTTATCTGCTTAACACTTTGCAACATTTTTATATTAATATTTTTAAGTATTCAGTAAAGATAATGAAAGCAAATTTTACCTTAATAGCTTGATCGAAATTTGTTTTGTTTCCTAAGAAGAAATTCTAATTTTTTGTCATTAGCAGCCATCTGACATGGAAAAAATAAGTGTTATTCCATTCTTTGGACTGTTCTTGATGAGGAATAGGCCAAATTCATGGCACAAAATAAGAATTACAGTATCTTTAGGTATGTGTCAGATGTGGCACGTGGTGTAGTGAAGGGTTAAATAATACCAATTTCAGTAGTAATGAAAACCGCAGGAGTTGCTGCATAACTATGATATTTGCTTGTTTTTCGCCATGTTGCATTTTAGTGTAGCTCATGGCAGTGACTAGTTCTAAAAAGTGTAATAACGCGTTTTGTTCTCCAATTCTGGTAGTGAGTTAATTACATATGGATTTTGTTTCATTCGTGTAAATACTGTGGTATTGAATAAGAAAATAATTTTATTACACTGCTGTTTTTATGATTACTGTTGTTGTTGTTGTTGTTGTTGTTGTTGTTACAAAGATAAAATTTTTATGCATGAGACTGAAAGTTTGTTGAGTTAATAATATAAAATTTTCGATTTTCTAATAAAAATTAAAAATGAAGAAGGTAATATTTTTTAAAAGGAAGAAAATTTTATTTTTTAATCGTTGTTCCTATCGACGTAAAACACTTCATAAAACATGTTTTATTACATTTATATATATTTATATTTTGCAGCTTGTAGAATTAAGCTAGAATTTATAACCTGATTAAATAATTAATAAATATGCATCAATGCGTTCTTTACATATTGGTCAAATTAACTGTATTTAAGTGATAATATGAAAATTCAAAAGTTTTGGATATTATTTGCATTCAAACGTAAAGTTGTCAAAAGACACATTTTGATTGAAATAGGTATAGACAAAATCCTGGTAGAAATAGTGTTAAAATCTATTCAGCAGAATTCAAATACTAGGCGGCCGGAATGAAATATCTGTTTGCTTTTCATATATATCATTGACAGTTAAATTAAAATACATCTTTCATAATCGCGTTAACCAGGTTATAGAACTCTCAGAGATGTAGCGGTAGGTCTACGTCACATATCCCCTGGATCTCTCATAGCTATAGCATATGTATTCTCTAGTGTATACTATCTGCGGATACAGCGTTCATCCTCTAGTTTTTTTAACACACCACTCAGAAGTTTCCTGCATAGCATCAAAATACATTCAGTATAAGTTTAAATAAAAGGTAATCTTTCATAATCGGGTTCACCTAATTTTAAAACTCCCATAGCTAAGCAACGCAGAAATATATATATATATATATATATATATATTTTTTTTTTTTTGCATTAAAACACTTTTAAAATAAATTCCCTAACTAACAGTGTAAGTTCTACAAAATTCCGTTCAGTAGAACCTGAGTTATAGACAATCGGAATGAAATAAGAATTTGCGTTTTATATATATAGTACACTGTAAAAAAAAAAAAAAAAAAAAAAAAAAAAAAAAAAAAAAACCAGTTTTCCTGCAGGAATCGGAAAAATAATTGCCCTTATCGTACCGAAAAATTTCCGACCCAGCTCGGAATAAAATCCGTAAAATACCATTTTATTGACTATTTCCTTTTTTTTTTTTTTTTACGGATTTTATTTGGAGCTGGGTAGGAAAAGTTTCCCATACGATAAGGGCAACTATTTTTCCGATTCCTACAGGAAAACTGGTTGTTTATGAGTAAAAATACAAGTGCTAGTTTTTGCGATTAAAAAAATGCTATTGGCGAGATTTGTGCACGGCTAACATAAAAGTGCCCATATTTTTTTTTAGCCATGAGCAAATATCAAACTGAAAAAAAAAATAAATAAAAAAAAAATAAAATAAATAAAACTTTGAAAAGGAAAACTTTTTTAAGCAAAACAAACATTTCCGCACTGTAAAAAAAATACGACCAGTTTTCCTGTAGGAATCGGAAAAATAGTTGTCCTTATCGTACCGGAAAATTTTCATACCCAGCTCGCAATAAAATCCGTAAAAAAAGGAAATAGTCAATAAAACGGTATTTTACAGAATTTATTCCGAGCTGGGTCGGAATTTTTTCTGGTACGATAAGGGCAACTATTTTTCCGATTCCTACAGGAAAACTGGTCGTATTTTTTTACAGTGCGTTTTACAACATTTATTTCTTATTAAACCCTTTTTCTTTGTATTTTAAATAAAATCTGTAACTGTTTTGGTATTTTTCAGTTATACTAACACCGTTGTCGCCAAGCATAATAATTAGCGGAAAATAAAATGAAATATTTGAAAAAAAAATAATTTTGTTGATACAATAATGAGCATTTTAAATGTATAACTTTTGAAAATTAGTGACTTTCACACACTATTTTTTTTAAATCAATACATAAAATAAAAGAACAAATAAAAAATTTACAGTAAAATAATAAAATAAAGTCAATTTAAACTGCAGGTCTAAAATTGTAAATATCCAGGTTTAGTATTGCAGCGTGGCGTACGTAATATAATTACAAAATAAATACAAAATTCTTATTCCTTATTTTTTTCAAACATACCGATACCAAACAACATAAATATATGTTTTCATATACACATTATAGTATTTATTAATTTAAATATACTGTTATTTGAAGTATTTTTTTTCATTTTGATTTTATGTATTATTTAATTACTAAAGAATTATCTTTCAGTCAATTAAATTATTTTTGAATATAATGGGATCGTGCAAAAATATGTTTAATTAGTTAAATTGACTACAAGCCATGTTGTATAATTTTCTATACAACAATATTGAATAGAACTAAGTAATAATACAGTAGTTAAAATATAGTCTTAAGCGTTTCAATATCTCCTTAGAAGCCGAACCATCTTCAAAATTAAAAAATATTATTTGCACTAAAACGGACCCAATTAATTTTGAGACTTATTCAGGAGTTTATGAAATACCATTTATTAAAGCAGACTTATCAATAGAATTGCTATATTGGTATGACAAGCAGGAAATCTAAGTATTGAAATAAAGATCATGTGGCTGATATTTAATGTAATATAAAAACCACAGCATAAGCAAGATAATATCAAGAAGAAATGAACCAATTAAATTTCAATGAACGTAAGATCATTATTCATTCCTGTCTATGATGTCTATCCATTACAAGAAAAAACATAGATATTCTAACACGTGAAAATTCAATGCGTAACGAAGAAGCATCATTTAAGTTACCGAAATTATGGCTCGAGCTATCAAGGGTTACGAAATTAAAAATAAACAACCAAGTTAAATAATAAAATAAAAAATACCGTGTTTTAAATGGAGGAGTACGTGAAAAAAATGAATGAGGCTTTTCAAAATATTGCATCATACATCGTGAAATTATTGAATATTTGTATTTATATATTTTGAAAATGACTCGGATAAAGTGGAATCATGTAAACAGCCAAATACAACTATTTTCATTAGCTTTAATGATTTATTCTTATTTATTTTAGCAATTATAAATAGTATATCATTGCAAGGTTATTTAATATATATCTACATAAAATGCCCCAAAGTGCTGTTGCCCTGTATATTAGACTCTGTTTCGATCAGACAATTATGTTTAGTTATTTCCTATTACTTGGGGATTAACAAACAGGTTTAAGTTCTCATTATCAAGCATTTCAATTCTATCTATTTATTTATTTATTTAAGTTCGAGAAAAAAATTCCTTATCAGTAAAAATCATCCCACCGAACAGCACAAAAAATATCTGGAAATTATTTGTTAAAAAATGAGTAATGATTTAGCGTATAAGGCCAAGTATTTCTGACAGTGCAGTGTAGAGAGCAGAATCTGTTGGCAAAAATGCAACCTCTATTGTACAGTAGGTTTCGCACGCTCACATTTAGATAAAAAAAGAATGGATACTCTAGCCAATATCTTAAAATATCAAACTATAAATATAATAGGTAAGTTAAAGCTCTTACCTGTTTATTTCCACCGCAGTAATTCCTCTGTTGCATGGCCGTTTTAAATCCAAGTTGGTGTCTCTGTGTAATCCTTTTATTTTCTGCCAACGCTAAATTGCGAGAATAAAAGATCGTGTGAAAATAATTTCAGACCTGAAGAATTCACTTATGAGGCTGATTTGTGATTATTGAATTATATTGAGATTAAATAATTGTATAATAAGTGTTAAATTTTATAGTGCTTAAGGTTTTGTATATTATAACATGTTACGCTGCACTTTTCGGCAGCGATTTATTTTTACATATTTTTCACATAAACAGCAGACAGCATAATAAAAATGATTCAGTATTGTTTTTAGCTTGGTTAAGTCAGTCACGTGGTATTGCTTGCATAATATCTGGGGGAAAACAGTCTTCTTTGATTTATTGTTAATTACCGTTCACATTTGGATAAACAGAATTTAGATTCGATGTTGCAACACTGGAAAATTATGAGTTCGTATTAATTTATAATCTAATTTTATTTGGATGAGAATTTGAAAATGTTATTATACGGAATAATTAATATCACTATTCACTGATTGCGTGATTTATATATCATCTGAAGGTGGTAATATTTTCATCAGAGCCGTGTACCGCTAAAGTAGAACGAACAGTTTATATCTACTAGCGACGGTGATAAAGATAAATAAAACATTACTCCGCTAAAAACTTATGTTCACCAACAATACTAATCAAAATAATATGTAGTAGTACATGAGTGTCACAAACCAGAAAAATAGTGCATTAACCAGATTACTTCTTTAACTGTCGAAAAAAGGGTGATAGATTAAATTAATAAAAGTAAAATTATGTTAGTACAGGAACGTATTTATATATTTTTTCTGTAGCGTCATCAGTTTGCTTTTTTACTAAAATTACTAATTTTTTTTTTTTAAACTTAAAGTTGTTAACTATTTTCTGTCAAAAGATGAATTCGTTTTGTTCAACACAAAGGAATATTTTACTGCACGAAAATGCTTCTTTAATTCGTTTAATGAGGCATCGTTGAATAACAAAATTTGATCTCTCTTGAAAGACCAGATTGTCTTCTTGAGAACCTCTGACAATCCTATTGAACATTTATTTTTCTTTTTTATTTATTATTTAATTTATGTTGAAACTATCAAACTCTTACTGAGCATTATATTAAACAATTTAGTAATATAATATATAATAATAAAAAGAAAAGTACCCAGTTAAACTGATTGCATAGAGCTCTCAGACTTTTTACAGTAATTGTACATTATACTCTTATTTATGTCTACTATTTATAAAATAGAACTCACTCTTTTGGAGGAAAACGGTAAATAATTTAAGGGGGATTAACCCTTTACATCCTTTATACATAACTAATGAATCTTCAACTTTAATCAGGGAAGCACCTTATCAGAATAAGCCGGTATACCAAGTTTGAAGCAAATCGTATAATTCTGCATAAAAAACTTATTTATCTAAATTAAGTGGGGGATTAGCCCCCCTTACCCCCATTTATACTACACCAATGAACACCAAAACTAATCAGGGAAGCCCCCTATCACAATGAACCAATTTACAAAATTTAAAGTAAATCGGATAGTTATATCAAGCATTATGGCTTTACGTACATACATACGTACATACAGAATCTGCGGACACATTAGCTGTCAGGCATTGATAGCCTGTGAACTGAAAAAAAGAAGAAAGACCTGTATCTTCATCATTTAAAAATGGCCGAGAACAAGAGAATGACTATTAAAGATAATAACACAATTTTAACTCCATATTCTTATATTTTCGAAAGTAATTTGGTATTAATGCAACACAGCGGAAGTTCACAGTGGATTTAAAAATAAAGGACTATTATAAACGATTTATCTTCCAAGGTACTTCAGCAGAAATAATGGATAAATTTCAAGACTGCGTTAAGCCGAGTAACATTGCCTATAGGCATATGATAATTCTCATCTCAGTACAGAAATTCAATTATGACTTAATAGATTCAGAAGAGAAAATATCCCTTTCAAGACCTAATTCTACTCCTTCACAGCGATGAAATTACGTGATCTCATGTATGAGAAGAAGTCATGTAGTCTATGAAATTATGAGGAAGTATTTCTCGGCCATGTTACATTTAATTAATATCAACTCGATTATATTATTAAATTCTGTAAAATGAGATTAAATAGAAATACTAGAAATAAGTATTACATGCCATTCTTAATTTTAAAGAAATATATTAATAAATCACGTGAAACACATGCATTATGAAATAATTTTCCATCATTTTCGAGAAAAAAAAAAAAAAAAAAAAAAAAAAAAAAAAAAAACGAAATCCTTTATAAGTTCAAACTGTGTATGATCCAATATATTGTACGCATTATTCACATATATGTAAATAAATAAATAAATAAATAAATAAATATATATATATATATATATGTATGTATGTATATGTATGCATATATATATATATATTCACATATATGTAAATATATATATATGTAAGTTCGGGGAAGACATTTGTGAAAATTTTGTTTTATGCGATTCTTACAACCGCGCCTTATATATGTACAACGTAGTACACAAAATTTTTTGCTGCTGGAAAACACGCTTTAAAAACGAATTTAAAATTATACTAGTATAAATATTCAATATTATAAAATTGTTATTCGCATGTTCACTTATCTATAAATTAATCTATAAATTGTTTTAAAATATTCGGATCTTATTCGTAGTTGAGAACAGTAAAAATCAAAACGAATACATAATATGTAGATTTTACTTTCGATTTTAAAATTATATAGAATAGTATAAAATAGTCGAATCTTATAAAACAAGGTAAATTTGTATACTATGAAAAATATTTTCTGTATTATTCTTTAAATGTTTTCATTAAATAGAAATAAATATTTACCATACATGGATAAAAGTAACTAAATAATAAATTTTCAGCGTACTATTTATTTGAACTGAATGAGTTATAGAGGTAACTGACTCGGAAAATGAACAGTTTGCTTTCTTTTTTAATTATTAAATACACCCATTCTCCAATGAATGGAATTGTTTTGGCGAAACGCCAGTTTGTTTATTTTTGTCGATTAAGTCTTTCTGGGTCGTTATCTTGGTGATGTTTCATTTATAGATTAACACAGACAGATAAAAAATTTACTTGTTTTGCAAATATCGAGACTGTTTATCTATCTATATCTATATCTATATATCTATATATCTCTCTCTCTATATATATATATATATAACTTAAAATAATTTTATTTCAAGAAATAAAATTAATGATATTACTTCATAATACATTTATATGCTTTATTATAATCATCATAATATTTTTTTGTATAAAACAAAAATAAAACTATACTTAAACATAAATTAAAAAAAAAAAAAAAAAAAAAAAAAAAAACAAGAAATATATTTTCAATACCTTCGTAATCAAACATATTATATAGATATGAACATGCAAAATGTATTTTCTGATGCCAATGAAGAAAAACAATTAGTTATATTTTTTAGCAAATAATGTTATTTTTTTACGAAAAAAATATTATTCAAGTATTGTTGCAAGTGTGATGTAAATTGTACTATCATACATATAACTGAAAATTATACAAAGACACGTAAATGATTTTGTTTTCTGATGTGTTAATAATAGCCATTACAGAACTATGTACTTGTGATATTTGGAGATAAAACCGGAAAAATGGTGTATGTAGATACATTACATTACACATATCTCTCTTGAAAGAATAACTTTAATAGCTGCCACCTTTTTCTTGTTTTTGGATTTTAAATTATTTAACTTGTTTCTTTAATAACATGCACATTTATAAAGGAAGACTTTTAATTAACCTACACCTTTAAACTGAAATTAATTTTAAGAGCTCACTCGATGGTGTCACAAATGTGTGTAGTGAGAGATGGCATAAAAAGAATTTGTTTAATGTCAGTTCCACGCCATTTTGAAAATATCTCCGAAAACGTTTTGGTCAGCTGATGATCTTATTTTTATTGTTAAAAATCGGTATTTATGTGGAGTTCATGCAACACGATTCCTACGGAAGTGACCTTCAACATCTAGACTCCGAACTAAGCCATCTAGAGCAATGGTAAGAGATCTCACATGAAAATTTGAAAGATTTGAGGTAATGCTGAGTCACTTTTCCCCAAAATTCGTAATCTAGGTATGAGCATCAATGAATATTGGTTCATGAAGGATGGTGCTCCTCCTCATAAATCAGGCAATGTATTTGACACCAATAACAGTTCGTTTGGAACCCAAGTTTTCGCCTATAAATATTCAAAATGTCATTCTGGTGCATTGCATTAGCCACATTATAAACCTGATAGGAATCCACGTGCTTTCGATCTTTGGGGTCATATGAAGGATTTAGTTTACTAGAAAAAGCCAACAGACCTTATTCGCCTCAAAAAATCAATAGCTGATTTATTTTCAAGCATATGAAAAAAAAAATCGTGATTTTGTTACTGGCAATTTTGTGACTAAGTTGCGCTATTGTATCACCTCTGAAAGTTTCTCTTTTAATACGCTATACATTAAAATCATTTTTTTCAGGTTCTGTTTTATATATATATATATATATATATTTGTAGTGCTATTTACAACGACACAAGAGTTATTTCAGTTAAATGTTTTAGGTTAATTAAAAGTCACTCTGTATATATATGTATATATACCTAGCAGACATTGATTATTGGAAGAGTATGTAGGGCAGTTGCCCCCAGCAAAATGAGCTATAAATGGAAATATCAATTTTTTATGTGAATAAATTGTGCAGTTAAAAGCATGTTACTACATACACTAACATAATTATTACACCAGGATCCCATCTGGAGTTAGTTGAGCCTTGATGCCTAGACATTAATTCGGTGTATAAACTGTTAAAAAAGTTAAATGAATAATTGCCTGACGTTTCGATAATACTTGACATTTCCTATAACATGAAATTAAATGTCAGGGTTTGTTGCATCATTGGGAAGAGTTCCGTATTGTGTGCTGGTTGGCGAGATTGGCGAAGGAATCCAAAATGGCGAAAAAAGACATTTTAGCATCTTATTAAATTTTTCATGATGGCGGAAAAACATGGTCTTTAAATATTTGTAAACACACACATATATATATTTAATAAATTTTATATATGTCACATGTTAAAAAAATACGATGTATACACAGATAGTTTAATATGTATTACGTATAGAGATATACCTTATACATACAAAATACTCTGTAAAAAAAAAAAAAAAAAAAAAAAAAAAAAATGTAAATTTACGGTATATTTCCGTGAATTAATCCACTAAATTTACGGAAAATGTCACCTTTTCCAGATACACGGTCAACTACCGTAAATTTTATGTTTTCCGGGCAAAATCCTTTTATCTAAGGGCAAAGTCCATTAATCTAGGAACAAAGCCCGTTTTTTATGTGCCTGTGCCCGGAATCTCTGCTGCAGTAAAATGACTGCAGAAATTTTTTACAGTGTATATATACACCTATAAATAAATATTATGTACTTATGTATAATTTTATGTATTTATTATATTTATTATACATGCCAAATTAAAACAAAAGGTATATATTTTTCCGAAAAATATAGGATAAATGCAAAAAATTACGCAAAAAACTTATGAATAAAGTCTATTCCAGAAAAAGCAACCCCCAATGGCTCAAGATCGCAATCACACCGATTCATTTAATGTCAAAAAAAAAAAAAAAAAAAAAAAAAAAAAGCTGGCCAAAAAAAAAAAAAAAAAAAAAAAAAAAAAAACAGCACACAATATGGAACTCTTCCCGCATTATTTAACATTTGGCCAGATATCATATACGCACCGCAGGTTTATCGTGACTTTTTTTTAAGAAAATTTGGCAATAATCTCGTTTTCGAATACCAGTTACATATGTATTTTTGGTATTACTTAGTTATCCCGTCGGCCAAAAATATATCGCCAAATTATAAGACTAAATGTCAATAATGGTTGATCGTAAATGTCACATTTACTTGACTTTAAGTAAGTTACACATGTTTACGTCATCAAGTGATTTTTATTTCGACGTTTCATTTGTATATTTAGTATTGTTGCACTAATTTATTTGTTCTTTCGTTCTTTAAAATAAAAATTATGTCAATTTGTATAATTTGGCGAAATTGTTCGACGGAATAACTAAGTAGTACCTCATTTTTAAATTATTTTCTATTATTTTCAAAAGGAAATAACAAAAAAAGCTATAGAACAAAATAATTTATATAATTTAAAAAAAGAAATAAAAGTAAATAAACATTTATTATTAAACAAACAAGAATAGCCGGGTTGCCATGTCAATCAAAATAATGCCATTTTGGCGCCAATCAGAATCTTTCGATTTTGCGAAAGATTATTCAAGTAAATTGAATTATGAATAAAAGTAGCATGATACATTTCTTAGCATATATTTAAGCGGAAAATATCTGTTCTGATTAATATTTCAGTTGCAATCATCAGAAAAATGTATTTAAAATGAGAAAAAAAAAATAATATTTAGAAAACTAATTCGAATTTAAAAATTCTAATACCAGTTTTGAGATCTGCAGATCAATACGGATTTTTGTTGTTAATTTCATCGCAAAGTATTCCATATTTTAGGAGAAATCGCCGTGAAACATACTCAAATGTTTAATCAGTCGTTTCATAAATTCGTTACATTTCAGCCGTTTCATTAGGATTTTATATATACTATGGGATCGTACCCGGGCATCCCGGGTTAAAGAATATAGGTGAAATCAATTTTTTTAATTGAAAACTAATGTTTTTTTTATATGCAATAATTTTTTTTTAAATTGGCCATTTACATTAAAAAAGCATTTCTCATATGGAAAATGCGAATTATATAATCAAATAAATTTTTGAAATTTATCAAAAGCGATATTTTCTTATTAGCCGCATGCTAAGAGTTATTTGCCAAGATTTTGCTACTTATGGCATCCTTTTATATTCTGATAATTTCAGAGCTTATACATGTCTGATAAATTTGTGTTTTATTCTATTATTCTACTATTTCTATTATTTTATGTATTTATTCATAGGGAAGTTTTTTTTAATGAATATTAGCCGTGAGAAAATGATGAACTCTTTATTTTGTTTTAAGGGTAAACGGATTAATCTTTCGTAATCGAGCTCAAAGCGATATACATAAATTAAAAAATATTTCATGCTTTAAAATTGTTTTTAAGACCATAGACAATCAGTAAACTAAGATGAACTTTGCAAACAAATTCCATTTGAAAAAAAAATCCTATTTGGTGATCTAAAAATTTAAATTGTACGATTACAAATATGTTAGATTTGTGTTTTTTCAATATTATTCTTTTATTTGTTTATAAAGGAAGTATCAATTTCGTTAATTTGTCTTTCACAAATATGTTAGATTGGTGGGGTTTTTTTTTATATTTATTCTTTTATTTGTTTATAAAGGAAGTATTAATTTCGTTATGCAAAAATAGTCAGTAACAAATGCTGAAAAATGTTTGTTGCTTTATGTGCAAAATGTTTATTATGTATTGAAACCGGCACTTGATAAGATAAACTTAAAAAAACCATGCTTAAAAATTATTTAAAAAATATAATACATCAGTCAACGAATACAGTTTTTAAACAAATTGCATTTGAAAGTAAATTTTTTTCCCTATGCGACTAAAATTGAAAATGTACGATGGTCAGAACATTAAAAATTTGCAGTAGCGAAAATTGACATTCGCAAATGACGTCAGCGTTACGAACAGATACGTTTGTTCTTTATAATATGGATACTCAATCAGTAAAATATAATAAAGATCAGTTATTAGGATGTGGTTATCAATTGAGGCTTTTATGCTTGGATTTCCGGAATGAAAACAGCAATTTTCACCTTCTCAAAATTTGCATACGCACTTCTGATATCCATATTCATCATTTATAAAAAAAAAAATGTACTTTCTTCGATCATTTTTAAATCATTTTAACTCAAAACTTGAAGTCACGATTGTCAGCAACAGCTTTTATGTGAACAGACGCGCTCTTTACTTGAGATTCTAATCCCAATTCCGGAGAGTAAAAATTTCCGTAATTTATATTTATTAGACGCATTTGTATTAAAATGTTTAATTTTATCTAAGAAATCATCGTTTTCTTTTAAATATGACTTCATTTTCACTTAAATAAGCATTTCGCTTAGTGTCTGAAACTTTGTATCAGTACACATGCAGAAGGAAAAACGATATAGAAAATTCATGAGGAAAAATGCGTGTTTTCAAAAGCAGTATGTCATTTTCCGTTATTATGCCCCTAATATAATATTCTGCTCCTAATGGGATTTTGTGCCACTAAACCCTATACAACAATTTTTATCAAAAATTTTGATTTTTTATCAGAGAATAGCATGAATAAAGTTTAAAATACCTCATTATTTCTCTCTTGTCTGTAATAATAAAAGCTGTCTAATTTTCATCATTTTGAAGAAAGTTTTATAAAATGCTTTTAAAATTAAAATTTAAAAGTTGGGATATTTATAAAAAAAAAAGCAGATAGTGGGATCACATCTACAAATGAAGAGCTTTCAGTTTAAAAAAAAAATATATTAGTAAAATTGGTTCAGCACAAAGATCAGGGCAGATGACTCAAAAACGCAGATGTCTTTTAAATATATAGATTATATAAAATTAGGAAAAATTAAATTATGCAAATTATGTTATTTTGTTAAAATTATAATATAATGTCCTAAAGAATAGCATTAAAATTTTATTATTCGAGAGAATTTTGGACAAAAATTTCAGGAACATAATATTTTAAACAATGGATTATTTGTTTGCTTGTCTAACTCGGCGAAGCAAATCGATCCAGGCGAGAATCATCAATTTATGTAATATAAATCGCTATTATTTGCATGTCACCTCTCTTTTATAAAGATACTCTAAATTTTTGTAAAACATTGCGTTTTATCAGTGTGTTATTTCGATTATATTATTTTTAAAAGTGAAGCATTTTCACATGTGAAGAATTTCAAAGCAAGTGGGCTGTGAAAATGACGCACTTCTACAAAACATAATTCAGATTTAAGAATTAAAGTACACGCTTTTTTTATAAAATGACGTCATTTGCATCCGCTGAAGCAGTCCACTTTTACAATACAGTCTTAAACTTCGTCTATAAAAAAGTATGCATATGACGTCATTGTCACGGAATAACAGACAATATTCTTGACATAGCCCATATTTTAATTTCAACTTTTTTTTCAGGTTTTATGATAAAATGGCAACAAAAGCTACAGTATGTCTTATTTTCGATTATTTTTTATTTACTTTCAATGACTTTCAATAGAAATGGGATACTTTTGTTGCCAAGAGAAGAAAAATGGTATTGAAAACTACAAAAAAATTAATATCTCAAAAATAAATTGAGATACAGCTTTCAAACAAATTGCATTTAAAAGAGCATATTTTTCCTTATACGACGGTGTGCAAATTTAAAATGTGCGATATTTAGAAGTTTAAAAATTTGCAGTAGAGGAAATTGCAAAACCAAAATTTTATTTCAAATTTCAAAGTGTTGCCATCCGCAAAATGACGTATGCGTTACGCACAGATATGTTTGTCCTTTATAATATAGATTGATAGGGTAGATATATATATATCTATGTTCAATATGTTCAACTCGATTAAAAATGTTTAACCAGTTTGTTTATGAAACAATTGATATTTGTTTCTGGGTAATATTCCATCATTACTAAATAAATAAAAAAAAAATACTAGTAAAAAAAATATATTAACAAAAAAATTAAAATTTAATAGACATGTATTCGAATTACTGGCTTACTGAAATCATAAGAGTGAAAATATTATGTACTCGTGGAAAAAAAAGTAAACACCCCCTACTAACCCCTTAACAGATTATCGTAGAAGAAAGTTACTGGTACCGAACGAATGGAAATAAAATCTACTTTTAAATGGTGTACATAAAATTTGCTTGGGGGACCATCTACATATTAAAACGAACCCAAACTTCATGTTTATTCAATGGCAATAGACAATTTTAACAAGATATTTCAAATCTTCGGTTCAAACTATGCCTAGACAAAATATTTCAAGTCATTTGAATGATACGTTTTTGAATTATAAACATTCAAAGTTTAGTGTTTTTAATGCTAAATTACATTTTCATATTTTTATTAATAACTTTTGAAATTATACTCCTAATTTGCTAATTTTTTGTATAACAATAATACTAAAATACCCAAACATAAATACGTTTAATTTTCAATTTTTATAATTTTATGACATGAATTATGAAATTAATGTTCGAAAAAATTATAAATTGTAACATAGATTTTTTTTTTTTTTTTTTTTTTTTTTTTTTTTTTTTTTTTTTTTTTGATGGATTTAGATTTCTTAAGTCCTGATTTTTAGAAATCCAAAATTTCACATTTTCCTACTAAATAGTTTTCAAACTATGCTTAAAAAACGGCAAAATGATGGTTTAAGGTGTCGTCTGTGATAGAAGTGACTAGATATTTTGAAATTTCTTATGCTATCCCGTAATCTAGCAGTCTTCTATAGCTGCTTGAACGGCACTTAAAATGCCTTGATAAAGAAGTGGACTCTGTCGGTTAGCAATCGAGTACCGAACTTCAATTTGGATACAGCCCCTAAAATACACTTGTTTTAGAATAATTAATTTCTCGGAAACTTATCATACGAACTGCATAATTTTTTTAGGCTAATTGCAGGGTGTTGTAGATTATTTATATTGTTGTAGATTATTAGATCATTTATGCTCTCAGAATTGTGTACTGCTATTGAAAAAAAGTTATGGTTCGTTTTATTATGCAAATGGACCCTAAGCCAATTTTATAAAGATCATTTAAATGTAGACTGAATTATCAATTGTGTGGTACCAGTAAATTTCTTCTACGATAATTTTTTGCGGAGTTAGTATGGGGTGCTAGCTTTATATTTCCACGACTGTACGTTTGGCCATTTCTTTAATTATTATCTCATGACATGTGGCTAATACGAAAGTATCGTTTTATACATAAAATAAAAAAACTTTATTTGAATACATAATTTATATTTTTTATATAACTAGGGGGATCTGCCCCCTACGAGCTACGCTCGTCAACCCACGTTCAGACACCGCATGCTTTAACAGCACGCTAATTTGATCGGCTTTAAAAAGATTTCGGAAAATTGAATTATAATTTGAATCTGACAATTATAATCTGGTGTAATTTTCACCAAACATTTCTTTCTCTTTTTAATATTCACCTAAAAATACTTTTGTTTGAAATGAAATATTATGATCATCTTAAAATATCAAATAAATGTCTCGCGCAATTTTTAAATTTAAACTGTTTTGCAATATTATTTTATGTTCATTTTACGTAATAAGTGTAATGTGACGTAAATTCTCCTATTTAAGAATTCTAACGCATGCTAATGAATTTATTATTTTGCAATATTCTTTCTCTTTTAAAATTCATGGTTTTTATGACGTAATTTTCATTGTGTTCCTGCTTTTTATATTTTCTGTTTATAATAGTCACGTGTAAAATAAATTTTTAATTTGAAGCAAATATTATTGGTTGCGCTGTTTATACAGTTGGCAACAGTTTAAATTAATACAATTTTCTAAAATATTAAAAAATATCTCTCGAAATGCTGAAAATTTGAATTTAAGATAGAAATAAAACCTAAAAAAAAATGACTCAAATTAAAAACTAAACGCAGTTCATACACCGGGAAATTCTAAAAATTATTAAATTCCTATGTACAGTTTTTGCTCCTATAAAATTTTTTTAATGGAACTATTTTGTCCAAATTTGGCATTAAATTTCTCTTAAAATAATTCTTCTATTTCAAAACTGTCTGCATCAGCGCGTTTATCAAACGTTCCTCTATAATACTACCAATTTTCATATTTTTGTATGCAACAGTTTTTTTTTTGTTTTTTTTTTTATATTAACGAAGAAATGCCATGCTTAAGCATTCAAATTGGATGCCGAACTACCGGGAATATCTACGCAGATTTTCATTGGTCCATTTCCAAATCAAAACTTATATATATATATATAGAAGGAAAATGCTTTTATTTTGTTTTGGGGCATTTAAACAAATATATCAAACTAGGGCGCTCGGACCTCTGCGATCTACGACCACTAACCCCATTCAGACTTCGCAGCCTCTGAAAACATAGTAATGTGCACTGTTTAAAGAATTTTACCGGATTATGGATGACTGAATAAAATTATCAATTTAACGAAGGCTATCTTCTGTAATCGGTTTGCCATGCTTTTCAGTTTGAAAGTTGCATTTTTACGTTACGATGGCGTCATCTGTCGCTGTCTTGGCAACTGTTGATTGTTTTGGGACTAAAAAGTAAGATTACACATTTGAAAAAAACAGCTTGTTCAGGTCAGGTGAAGACTATTGCTATCTGTCTGACATATAACGATGCTATGGACATTATTCTCCCTTTAGTTTCGGATTTTAAAAAGTGCGCGTTCATGGGAATAACTTTCAGAACCATGTTACGCTTACATATTATATTTTGATCGAGTTTTAAATATTTTCAAGAACAGGTATAGCTTATTCACGAATTCTTTTACCTATTTTAATACATCATCATGCATATTTTCATGTTATTTTTGCAATGTGTGTAGTTTATGTTAATTAATAGGAATATCAGAATTGTCTAATATGTATTTATCAAATACTATTTTCTACAAAATAAACTGAAAGCGTTTTGCACTTGCATTTACCTGTATTTGTGCAGAATCAATGGATGTCATCTAGAAACAAATCTGCTAATTTCACTACTTTTATACCAAATGACGTGACATTAAAATTCTCGGGAATGAAAACGTTTTAACTGTATCTTTTTAATACATGACGTAATTTTCAATATTAAATGCATTTTTCATGTAATAATTTATTTATTTTAAAAGTTTTTCTCTCTTTTAAGATTAAAGGGTACATATCGGGTGTCCTAAAAAGGACTGACTGATTTTAAAATTCAATAACTTGTAAACGATGACAGGTATTTAAAAAATTCTTGCAGGAGGGCTATGCATAAGGTCAAAAGTTTTTTACAGTGATTTTCGATTTTAGTTTGAATTAAAAACAATAGATGGTGCTGCGATCAATAGGCGGTAAATTCAGGCTGGATTTTTGGTACTTCGTGGCCCGCTCAATACATTTTCATCTCCTTTTTCCGCATGGAACAACAGAAAAGACCAAAAATCGAGCATGTATTTAGCGACTATTGATTACAGCGCCATCTATTGTTTGTAATTCGAACTAAAATCGAAAATCACTGTAATAAAACTTTTGACTTTATGCATAACCCTCCTGCAAGAATTTTTTTTAATATATGTCACCGTTTGCAAGTTATTGAATTTTAAAATCAGTCAGTCCTTTTTAGGACACCCGGTAGCTTTTTCAGGAAGGCTCACGTTTTCAGCACCAGTCTTGGCGAGTTGGCGAAAGCGAGAACGTACAGCCAGCTCTAACGCCAATCGTCGTCTTGTATTTTGTTTTGAACCGAAATGGCAGAAGAAGAACTAGCATATTTTAGAATAACAGCCCTTCCAAAATTAAAGAAATATTTTCAATTATGTGTTCTAGATGAAAAGAAATCTTCGAAAGAAATTGTATTACGAACTCTTATACTCTGTTTTATCAAAGTCCTTTATTACTTTTGATGATATAGACTACAGTTTTGATTATTTGATCCCCTCAAAAATCTACATTTTCATTCAATTGAGTATTAATAATTCCATACCTTTATTAAAAAGCCTTTATTATTTTTATATAATTCCATACCTGTTAAACAAAAACTCATTACCTTCATAAATCTAGATATTTGATTACATATAAAGATGGATTTATGAGATAATGAATTAATGCAGTTTCAGTGCATTTTGATGTATATAAACACAGATTAAAAAAAAAAAATACGGGACAGAAAATTACTAAATTTTCTGCGATGAACTTATATAATTAATTTAATACCAAATCATTCTGCAGAAACAGTACCCAAAGTCAAGTGAAAATAGGCTAAACCAGGAAAAAAAAAAAAAAAAACCCTATCACACCCCCAACCAGGATGTTTAGAAATTGCTTTTTTAATGTGAGATGAAATTCTTAGGGCTATTCTCAACTGCTTTGCTCAACAAGCGCGAAACGTTTTCACACATTTACAAATTCATTTTTTAACGGAACGATATAAAATTGGAAAGCCTGGCCATGGAAGCGATTTGGAATCGAACTGTGTTTTCCATTCTTGGATCCATCCATTACCTATTGAGTTAGAAGCGATTTGGATCACGTGACACGGCATTTTTCTCCCATTACTGACTGGATTTTCTTCTTTCGTTCGAAAGCTTAGTTCAAAATGCCCACTTTGACAGTATTTTCTGAAAGATCTATTTATTGCGTTTACAAGAAAACGGAAAAAGCAGTTCGATAACATAAGTTTCTGAATAACACCTTCTAGTTTCACGAGTTTCCGAACAAAAATGAATTAAAACTTAAGTCAGAAAGTTGACCCTTTGGATTTGAGAACAGCCTTAAGGGGAGGTGGGGGAGAAGGAATATTGAATGACTATCTCTTGCTACTTCAAAGTAACAAATAAAATCACTAGAGAAATTTTTTAAACTATGTATGATAGTGAGGGGCTGTAGATTTAAATAGTTAAATTTATCAATTAACAAATGGAAAAAATAAACCAAAAAATTAAAAACTTGGAATATTTAATTTTTTTGAGGGGGGGGGGGGGGGTGAAAGAAAAACAAGCTTTTTTTCGGGGGTGGGGGCAGAATTTGAATAATGGGTCCTTTACTTATAGCTACTTCAAAGTAATAAATAGGACGGAAAATTTAAAAAAATTTAGAGAATTAAAAAAAATGAAAACGTGTGCACAAAAGGTTAATCCTGATTTTTTTTTTTTTTTTTTTTATCTTTCATTCTATTTCTTTCCTTTTCTTTTTTTATGGTAAATTATTTATTTGTTATTTAAAAATCAACAGATAGAGCAAAACACAATTTTAACTAATCTTTGCTGCAAGGCAACAATGAATTTTAAATGGTCAAAAAATAGTGTGCTGGAGGAGAGGTGGGGGGGGGGGAGAAGAGAAAATTCGAAATGGGAGGTTGCCTCAGACGATTGATCATTATTTTATTGCCACTTCAACTTAATAAATAGTGCAATATATGTGCAGAATGACGAAAAATGGAGTGTGTGTGTAAGGGAGGGGGGGGGGGGGATTTCATCCGAGAGAATTTAGATGATTTATTCAAATATGACGAATGACCATTTTAAAATAACAAATAAAATAAAACAACTAGGACGAAATAATATTTAAAAATATGGCAAAAATTTTAAAATAAAAAACTGAAGAATTTTAAAGATTTTTAATTTTGTGCACTAGGGGCAGACCAATGTTTTTTTCATAAAACTCAAATAATGATAAAGATTTAACAGTATTAAAATGTAATAGTAATTGATTTAATTGGCATGCATCAACTTGCAATTATTTTAACTGATTGATTTAATTGCAGGATACAGCTAAATAATTTATGATTTATCGTTCAATCTAATTATAATCGAATTGATTTTAGTTTCAACTTCCTATTAACGTCTAATCACAATTAAATTAAGAACAATTAAATTTTAATGAATTATTTCAGTGAAAATATGTTTTATTAATGCAATCACACAATGCGTCACACAATTATGCCGTTTAATAATGATAAAAAAAAACTAAATTAATTCAATAGTAATGCTAATAAAACTACGTTCAAATGAGTCATAAAAAATGATCAATAGAATTATATATATTACAAAATAATCTTTACACCTGTTTTTATTTTTCCTAAAAAATAAAATACGTTCTTAATTTCTTCGAATATAGCGAATTAATGAAATAAATGAATACTATTGATCTGAAAAAACGTAACTTATGTTTGAATTATATATATTGTGCAATTAAAAGCATTTTAATGCGAAAAGCTCTCAGCAAAGGAATGGGGTTGCTCTTCGCTACGCGTAAGACGTCAGGAACAAGAAAGGGTGCGTAGCATTGAATTCATCCCCACGCCAACCGTTACTCTGGCGATAAAGTGCTCAAAACGTGAGCCTTCTTGAAAAAGCCACCCGGTATATTATTTCATTTAAAAGTGCATGGCAATTTTTTTTTTTTTTTTTTACTTTTCTAAATATGACCTAATATTTACCATTAAAAGTTTTCACGTGTAATTGTCTGAGCGAAGCGAAGGCTAATACTCAGCGAAATATTACTGTCCGGACACTTTACTACTACGATGGATATTAACGCCATGTCCTACTAAAAAAAAAGCCTAATAAAAACCTTTCGTCAAGCATAACTCAAAAAATATTTGTCGGATTTCGTTTCTGATTGCACCAGAAGGTACCTATGAGGGTCGCCTACTGAATGCACCTACTATGAAAAATAAGTTCCATACCGTTTAAAAATTATATAGAAAAAAACTCTTAAAAAAGTACAATTTATCTGCATACGTCACAGAAATTTGGTGTGCGTCACTTTTACCGGTTGATGTTTTCGTAGACAACTGGTTTGAACACATGGAGCAAAAAAAAAAAAAAAAAAAAAAAAATACGCACGCAGCAATATTGAATAGATCAGTTTCAACCACGTGATCACAAACCTTGCAACAACCCGTGGCAACCAGTTTTGGTGGGCAAACAAATAACAATACAGTATTCCGTACCACGATGACCGTTTTTAGCCTGTTGTATAAAATCTGGCATGTTGTACGACATACAATTGTGGATGATTAAAACAAAAGACATGAGTGTTTATTGATCCGGAGGTTATCTTTCTCTGGATGTCTGTCTGTCTATCATACAGCATGCAATTTTCTTGTAAAGGATGATATTATTATGCAGTAAAACCTCCATAACGGACACACCCGATTAGTGGACACATCTATTTAGCGGGCATTTTTTCGATTACCAACCCTTAAATAACTGTACATTTTTTACTCTCAGTAGCGAACACCTCCAAATAGAGGACAAATTCTGCCCTCCCGAGACGTTCGCTATTCAGAAGTTTTACTGGTAAAACCTCCATAGCGGACACACCCGATTAGTGGATACCTATATTTAGCGGACATTTTTTCGATTACCAACTCTTAAATAACTGTACATGTTTTACTCTCAGTAGCGGTCACCTCTAAATAGAGGACAAATTCTGCATTGTCGGGGTGTCCACTATTCAGAGGTTTTACTGTATATAATATTGATAATTATTTTACCGGACCGCACAAAAGAATAAGAATATATGAAACGAATGTAAACTAAATTCGGGATTGGTAGATCGCTGATGGTAATGCAATTTTAGGATGTTGTTACAGTCATCCGCAGCATGTTTTTAGTTTCGTCCATCTAACGAAACCCTACCTGTCTCACTCCTTTGTCTGTCTGTTTGTCCGTCTGTCACAGAGCCCGTTCTCAGAAACTATATATGTCGGAGACTTGAAAATTTGCATACTTATAGCTGAACACCACACATCAAACGGCAAATAATAAAATTTTGAAAAAGTCTAATATTTAACCCTCTGGGCTCTAACTTGAGTATTTTAAGCAATTTTTCTAACTCAGCCCCTAATTTAATTAAGTTGGAGACATGCAATTTTGCATACTTATAGCTGAACATCTCACATCAAACGACAAATAATAAAATTTTGAAAAAGCTTAATATTTAACCCTTTGGGCTCTAACTTGTGTATTTAAAGCAATTTTTCAAACTCAGCCCCTAATTAAGTTGGAGACATGAAAGTTTGCATATTTATAGCTGAACACTTGCGATAACAGGATAAATCATAAAATTTTGAAAAAGTCATATTTAACCCTCCGGTCTGTAACTTCTGTATTTTAAGCAATTTTTCTAACTCAGCCCCTAATTAAGTTGGAGACATGACATTTTGCATACTTATAGCTGAACACCTCACATCAAACGACAAATAATAAAATTTTTAAAAAGTCTATTATTGAACCCTCTGGGCTCTAACTTGTGTATTTTAAGCAATTTTTCTAACTCAGCCCCTAATTAAGTTGGAGACATGAAATTTTGCATACTTATAGCTGAACACCTCACATCAAACGACAAATAATAAAATTTTGAAAAAGGTCTAATATTTAACCCTCTGGGCTCTAACTTGTGTATTTTAAGCAATTTTTCTAACTCATCCCCTAATTAAGTTGGAGACATGAAAGTTTGCATACTTATAGCTGAACACTTGCGATAACACGACAAATCATAAAATTTTGAAAAAGTAATATTTAACCGTCCGGTCTCTAACTTCTGTATTTTAAGCAATTTTTCTAACTCAGCCCCTAATTAAGTTGGAGACATGACATTTTGAATACTTATAGCTGAACACCTCACATCTAACGACAAATAATAAGATTTTGAAAAAGTCTATTACTTAATCCTCTGGGATCTAACTTGTGTATTTTAAGCAATTTTTCTAACTCAGCCCCTAATTAAGTTGGAGACGTGACATTTTGCATACATATAGCTGAACACCTCACATCAAACGACAAATAATAAAATTTTGAAAAAGTCTATTATTTAACCCTCTGGGCTCTAACTTGTGTATTTTAAGCAATTTTTCTAACTCAGCCCCTAATAAAGTTGGAGATATGAAATTTTGCATACTTATAGCTGAACACCTCACATCAAACAGCAAATAATAAAATTTTGCAAAAGTCTAATATTTACCCTCTGGGCTCTAACTTGTGTATTTAAAGCAATTTTTCTAACTCAGCCCCTAATTATGTTGAAACATAAAAATTTGCATACTTATAGCTGAATACCTCACATCAAACGACAAATAATAAAATTTTGAAAAATCTAATATTTAACCTCTAATATTTTGTCTCGCGCAATTTTTAAATTTAAACTGTTTTGCAATACTATTTTTTGTTCATTTTGCATAATAAGTGTAATGTGACGTAATTTGTTCTATTTCAGATTTCTAACGCATGTTAATGAATTTATTTTACAATATCCTTTCTCTTTTAAAATTCACATGTAAATATAGTTTTTATGGCGTAATTTCCAATAAGTGCCTGCTTTTTATACCTAATTATTTAATTGTAATTTGTAGGTTTTTTTCTGTTTATAATAGTAACGTGTAAATATTTTTTTTATTTGAAGCAAACATTATTGTTTGCGCTGTTTATAGAGTTGGCAACAGTTTAAATTAATACCATTTTCTAAAATATGTAAAACATATCTGTCAAAATGCTGAATATTTGAATTTAAAATAGAAATAAAACCTCAAAAAATGAGTCAAATTAAATAAAAATAATGAAATCTGCAGACCGGGATCTTCTATTGAATAAAATGATCTAAAAATGATTAGATTCCCATGTATAGCTTTTGCTCTTATAATTTTTTTTTAATGGAACGATTCTGTCCAACTTTAGCATTAAATATCTCTTAAAATAATTCTTCGATTTGAAAACTGTATGCATTAGTGTGTTGAACAAACATTTCGCTATAATACCACCAATTTTCATATATTTGTATGCAATAGTTTTCTTAATATTAACGAAGAAAGACCTCCGGTCACAAAAAATTCAAAACCGGCGGCGGCGGCGGCGGTGACAGCGTTAGTTACTTTTCATAGAATAGAGAGATAATAAAAATGAAAACTTGTCTATATGTCTGTTTGTAATTCTATAAAAAATCGACAATTTGGAAGCCAAAATTGTGAAGAGATACGTACATGCGTATTAAAATATGGCCGAGACAACTAAAGTAATCCGGAATCGAAATAACTTATAGTTAATTTTTAATTAAAAAAAAAAACCATCAATTTAACAGCAATTTCTTATCAAATTTAAACCTTTTTCGTTATAGCAGTTGCCAACAATTAAAAAACACAATAAAATTATTACTACAATAATTAATTTTCTACTGCAAGATTTCCACGTGAAAAATGAAAATGAAATAAATAGTTTGCCGCATTTAAAAAAAAGTTGAATATTACGTCATAACTTTTCTATTGCAAGATATTCACGTGAAATATGAAAATGAAATAAATGGTTTGACGAATTTAAATGAAAGTGAATATAACTTCACAACTTTTCTATTTCAAGGTTTCCACGTGAAAGAAGAAAATATTACGTCATATTGGAAATATAAAGGACGTGGTGGATATAGTATAACGTCATATGAGTGTGAAAAATGTATTGAAGCATAATAAAAACCCGATTAGGGAAATATTGGCGTATTTTAACATTATTGCTCCAATTATAAATTGAAATAAGTTCATTTATAAGCTGTATTCTTTTGCGTCTGTTATATACATTTATACATTTTTATACAGCGTTTTCATATGATTCATTCAACAACATTTCGACTACTTTTTTTAATGTTTGTTTTGTGTTGTATGTTAAATTTTGAAATTGATTTTTCAGAACAAACATCCTTCAAATTCTGGGCAACGCCGGACACTTTAGTTTGTAACACATAAATGACTTTTGTATCTGTATATCTAATACTAATATTATAAAGCGTTATAATATTATAAAGTACATAATATTATTAATGCTTATACGTTTGTGTGGTGTTATCTCTGAAACTACGTAGCCAACTTAAAAAAATGTTGGTGGCCATCTCTGCTCCGAAAAAAAGACTATTTTATGTCAGTGCAAGAACCTACATCGCTGCAGGAGCAAAAAAGTTCTAAAATTGTGATTTCTGCGATATTGATTGGGTTAGAAACTTTAAATTTGGTGCTGTAGTTACTTTTAAGATGTAAATACTCGTAATGAACGCTCTCTAAAAGGTTCAATTTGACGGATAAACGTAAAAATTTCTAGAAAGGTTCTAAACTATGATTTATTTGGAATACTGAAATTTTTGGGATACTGTTGGGGTTAGAAACTAGAACTTTGGCATGGTAGTAATTAATAAGATGTAAATGCTCGTTGTAGAACGAATTCTAAAAAGTAGAAAGACTAAACAAAGCGAAAAAAGATCTAAAGATGATCTAAGTAACGAAGAACATGGAACTGTTTGGAATATAAACATGAAAATTGACATGGCTGTATTTATCATGACGTAAATTTTCGCAATAGAACAATTTCTAAAAATGTCGCTATAAAAAACAGTGCAAAAACAAAAAACTTTCAAAAATTTTCTATTTCTCTGTTACTGCTGAGCCCAAAATCTTGAAATTTTGCTTCGGGTTAGTTTTAAAATACACAATTGTCTCTATGAATGGTTTCTAAAAAAATTAAAATTTAAAAAGATGAAATTAACGGAAAGCGATCTCAATTACCATTAATTTGGAATTATTAGGTACAGCAACTTTAAATATTTCATAATGCTGCATTTCCTCCGCAAAACATGCGATTTAAATGCAACAAAACTGATAGATACCCACCTAGCATTAAATAAATTGTGTAAATATTGAATAAAGATCTGTATGAAACAGAGAGTAGGTTGCCCGAAAGTACTTGTTAAAGTGTTACTTCTCTAGGCTTTTCTCTCTCTCGCCAAGGCCACTAACAGAGGGAAGTGCCGTTTTAAATGTGATATGAATTTTTTATCCGATTCATTTTTCTAGACATTTTATCATAAGGTCATATTCTCAATTATCATTAGTAGATTTTTTATATATTAACTTATTCTGGTGAAATTTTGTAATCAAGTTCATATTGGCGTATGTTAGCGTGCATGATTTGCTGAATAAATATGTATGGATTTGTAAATTACTTCAAATGACACTTTGACAGCTCAAACGTTATGCAGACGATATATTCAGATCTTGTGTCATACTTTATGTTGTAATCATTGCCAATTTCTTTTATTTAATACATGCTAAATACAGCTCAACTTGTGCAGAATATGTTTGAAAACAAAACAATACAGCGTATGTAGTGGCCAGCATACACTCATCATTTAAATCCGATCGAGCATATCTAAAACACACTCTAACGAAGCATTGCATGCCACTTTTGATGTATTCGGTACTTTGATACTATATTAGATTTTGAGAAGATAATTCCTTAAATGTTATCGACAACCTCATTGCATCACAACCTCATTGCAATATTAACTATTCCGGGGGAGCACACACCATATAAAGTATAGTCCATTCTTTTTAAACATCATATATTTGTCATTTAAAGTTGCTCAAATTGGTGCGGAGCGTCTGATTACGCTCTTGACATCATTTTATACAGTTAAAATTCCGATATAAGTAAATTAGTGTTTCATTTTCTATTTTACTTTTAATATATTGCGTACTTTCAATTTTATATCCATGCATGGCTGTCTTGAATGATTTGATTTCCCATTTTTTTAAACAGTGTATACGATTTTATATATAAGACTTTGTAATTCTACGATTCGTTTATTTTCATCATTTCAATTTTTCGCAGTATCTGGGCAATTAAACATAACATCTCATTTTCTTTGCTTCCACATGTTATTATTAAATCTATGTTCTCAGTAATATCGCTCAGACTAATCCCTCTGAGGGAAGTCCTAGTAATTTAATTATTTCAGACAATTTAAATATGACGATATTTAATATTAAGGCATTTTATTTGACGTAATTATCACCTTTAAATGCATTTTGCGTGCAGTAATTATATTATTTTAATGTTTTTGTAGTTTTTTTCATATTTGCATGTAAATATTTTGACGCAATTTTGCGTATTTTCCGCTTTCAACACGTGATCATTTAATTCTTATTTTAAAGTTTACCTTCTGTTTCTAATCATTTCACTTTCCAATTTCACTATGACAACAAAAAAGAAATACAACAACTTTCCTCCCCCCCCCCACAAAAATGTTTTGACTTTCTTCTATCTTTACAAGAAGAAAGTATTGGATTCGTAAAAATTTTCGACTTCCTGTTTTCGACGGATTTATACGTTTTAGAATGCCCAGAACACGATTTGATGGTTTTTAGAAAATGTCTGTCTGTGAGTCTGTCTGTCACTCTATCAATCTGTGAGTCTGTATGTGACAAAAATTTTGTGGTTGCTCTATCTCAAGAACTAATGCACGGGATTTCACAAAACTTTATATTTAGTTAGACCTTGATATAAACTGGACATGATTAGTTTTTGGTGAAAATCGCCCAACAGGTGGCGCTGGCATTTTCACGATTCCTGCAATAGGTATAACTCAAGAACTACTGCACGGATTTGCATAAAACTTCAGATTCGGTTAGTCCAGGATATAGTTTGGTGCTGATTACTTTTTTGTGAAAATCGCCCAATAGGTGACGCTGCTATGCTGCATTATTCATGATTATCGCAATAGCTCTAACTCAAGAAAAATTGCACGAATTTTCATCAAACATCAGATTTAGTTAGTCCCTGATATAAGTTAGTGCTGTTTAAGTTTTGGTGTAAATCGCCCAACAGGTGGCGCTGCTGTGCTACATTTTCACGATTTTCGCAAGACCTGTATCTCAAGAACTATTGCACAGATTTTCATCAAACTTCAGATTTAGTTAGTTCTTGACATGAATTGACGTTTAAATTAGTGCTGTTAAATTTTTGGTGTAAATCGCTCAACAGGTAGTGCTATACTGTGTTTTCTGCGATTACCGCAATAGCTTTATATCAAGCACTAACGCTTAGATTTTCAACAAACTTCAGATTCAGGTATACCTTGATATCATTTAGTGCTGTTTATTTTTGGTGTAAATCGCTCAACAGGTGGCGCTGCTATGCTACATTTTTCAGAATTTCCGCTATAGCTGTATCTCAAGAACTAATGCACGAATTTTCATCAAACTTCAAATTCACATATACTTTGATATGAATTGGTTGCTAAATTCATGTAATTTCTTGTACTATTTAAATGATTTAATTGACGTGATTTATATAGAAGAAAGTTTTGCGATAGCCACAACATACTAGTTTTTTTTATGCCAGTAGAAATTATGTATACTGTAAGATGACAACTATCTTTGATTTTTAAAAGAAACTGATTTCTGACGGTCAAAATGTGAATAAAGATTTTATTTCATCAAATTTTCCCAAAAAACATAATTTAATTGTAATATTGTCTTCCCTACCGATTGAAATAAAAAGTAATTTCAATTTTAATTTGAAAATGGCGAAAAAGAAGAAATTTAATAATCCCTATCGTTATATGTTTTCTCCTCTTTTCCGCAAAAACGGAGTAATCTCGTTGCCATCATTAGATAAATTAAATTCAAATTAGAAAAAAATATATATATATATCTCGAAAACTAATTCAAATTTTGAATTTATAATGCCAGTTTTCAGATCTACGTATCAGTACGTATTTTTAGTGTGACTCTTACCGCATAATATTCCATATTTTACGAAAAATCGCCGTGAAACATAAACAGTCGTTTCAGCAGCCGTTTCACAAAATCGTTTTAGAAAATCGTTTCATTAGGATTTTATGTATATAGGGTAGATGTAAATACTTTATTGCAGAATTTAAAAAATTACTTTCACATATGTTGTGTAACCCAGCTGGCATTATTGAATCCTGCAGTAACAATCATGATATTAACAAGAATAAATAATAATAATAATAACAACAATAATAATAATGATGATGAGCGTTTTGTGAAGGAATAGTTGCTGATGTAATAAGAATGATAAACCATACTCCAAAGGGAAATAATTTATTATACGTAATAAAATAATAAATACTAATGTACTTTAGGATTGTTTTAATATATAAAACAACATTAAATATATTTTCTTTAATCAAACACAAATGATAACAAAGCAAAAGGTGAATTAAAAAAAATAATAATAAACACATTCATACCATGCTAAATAAATTAAATCTGATTATATTTCTATATGAAAATCGTCAACTTCAAAATATTTTTAATTTCAATATCAATATTAAAAACATATGAAATATTTAATTATTAAATGTAATTAAGCCTACATACTAAGCTACTTAATGTATAATTTTCATCCTTTTCAAAATATCTACTTTGTGTGTAATAAAATTAATCTAATGATCAGAGATATAATAAGCTGAAAGAATTAAAACATTCTTAAGATAATATCTAGAAGTCATGAAAATGTAACAGAAAAAAAAAGTGTTTGAGTAACATATTTCAAAAGCAATGTTTTGTTATAAAAGGAACAAAAATTGGATTATAAAATATAATTTACCTTAAATATGTATCTACTTAAATAATGTGATTTAGTTCATCCCAAAGAATATATCTTCAAAATGTAAAATATATTTTTTGTTCGCAACAAAAAATAGTTCTAAAGGTCAAAAAGACATTCCACTAAAAGCACTTAAAGCAATATAAAATAGATTTAAGCCTCACTTGCCGTATTTTCTTTCATCGAAATTGTTTTTAAGTTTTATCAATATTATTATGATAGGATCATGACCAGTTGCTATGCATCTAAATTCTGTCTTTGCCTCTTCTATCACGATTTCAGTTCCATAAGATAAAGACTCATAAAGAAGGGGACATATAAAATATAAATTTGAAATTATTAATGATCTTATACCAGTTGGATTGCGTATTAAAAAATAAATATTTCGACATACTAGAGAATCCAAGTGCAAAATTTTATCTACATATAAATGGCTACCTTATGGCAAATGAATGAATATAAATATCAAAACAGACCTTTTATATTTGTTCGTAATATGTTGAATTGCAATAGACTTTAAGGGCATCCGGGACACATTTTAAAATAGTTTTTATTTATTGAGCTAAAATTCTGATTTTTTTGTGATGGTTAACCTTATCATTTGTTAACAAAAGCACATGATAAAACTTCTCATATATATTTTTATTTAAATTTAAAATTTATTGAAAAGGTAGGATAATTTAAAATCGCTATATCTCGAAATATTATTTATAGAATTTACTTTTTTTTTTTCATTTAAGTAAACAGAAATATATAAGTTTTAATTTTGAATCAGCATTTTTAAAAATATTAATTCATAAAAAAATTAAAAAATAACAGCGAAAAAATACCCACCAAATGAGTTGAATTCTAATATATATAATCGTTTCCGAATTCTATCGAGTCATTTAAAATTTTATGATACTAGAACCAAGACTTAAAAATATTTTAATAAAATTTTTCTCCATTCTGTTAAATCCTATAATACGTAATTAATTCACTGGTATCCCATGATAAGTAATGATTGCAGGTTGTCATGGTGATTAAGTCATATTTACGATGGAGTCATATTATTTCCGTATTAATTAATTTAATATATGTAATCGTAATAAATTTTCTATTCATGCAGTTTTGCATAAGGGTGCAACAGCACCAAGATCTGAATAAAACTAGTTATAGTACGACCGCAATCATTTGCGATGTTTGACGCACAATTTCAGGCTTGTTAATAAATGATGAAATCTTTTTTGTTATATTACTGATGAAACCACAAAATACAAAAATACAGTCACATTTATTTAAAATTAATCTGTTACTCAGTGACACGCTTTTAATTTTACTATTATTGCAACTCCTGAAGACTGAACATTAATATCTAAATAAACGATAAATATTTGCCCCTTTATCAGTTAGTGAAAGCACATTGCAGGATCTCCTCAGATGAAAACACGCATCAGATTTGTTATTTTTTCTTCTTTGACAAACATTCTTTCATACAATTATTGATGCCATATATATGATGGTACTGAAATTAGTCGCAAAAAGATTGTATCTAATTTTTAAAAAGGTATTGCAGCGTTAAAACATAAGTAATTGAAGTATTAAAGAAAAATCCACTACATAGGCTAAATATTAGCAACTATCAACAGTGGAAATGATTAAGTAATTTAAAAAAGAAATTTTTTCCAATTCCTTATTTTGAAAGATTTCTTTATAACCTTTGATAGTAAACGCTCTCGGAAATAGCCCGCGGAGTTTTATTGGTTAATTACTTCTATTCAGAATCCTGCGTATAAAAGAAAACAAAATAAATGTAAAAATATAAAAAAAAATAATATAAAACATGGTGTGATATGATTGTGGCAATACTAAATTATAATTAGACCGAGCAATGTAGGCAACAAATGCTTAGATTGTTTGACAAAATTTCCTAAAATTTTGGAAAGTATATCTATTTTAATCTACTAATATATATTTTAAGGATTACGAAAAATGCAACTGAACAAGTAATATCACTTTAAATCTTTTAAATTGTCTATTGTATATTTGGAATTTTTTTTTTTCAATTAGATTAAATTCTGTATTATGATCCTAAATTCTAAGTTTAAATAAGTGATTCTCCATATCTTATTAAAATTATTATTCCAATAAAATATGAACGAATCACAGTAAAGAATTAGTATTTTCAAAAAAATTCAAAATTCCTTCAATCTTTCAAAACAACGACGTTTGTTATTTTTCTGTTATCTTATTATTACTTACTCGAAACATTAATATATATAATATACACCGAAAAGCAATTACATTATGACCACCCTCCATCTATAAAAATGAACTCGCCCAGAAACAAAACCACTGCGCGTGCGCGGTTGATATTGGTGTACATAAAGCGCCCATGCATTGTATTTCAAAACATAGGGTGATTAGTGACTTAATGGGAAAAGCAGCAGATTTATCAGACTTTGATACAGGTCAAATCGTTATGGCTCGGCGGCTGGAAACGTCGATATCGGGAATGGCTCGTTTGGTGGACTGTATATGTGCAGTCATTGTGAGCACATACTGAAAGTGGTGTACGGATGGTGAAACGACAAGTCTCCGGCGAGCGGTGGGTCGCCCGCGGCTCATTGATTCCAGATTAGAGCGGAGATTATTACGCATTATTTGTCGTGACCGAAGAGTTGCAACAGCCGAAATCACTAACAGCTACAACAGTAGGGACACAGAAAGTGTTTCTCGACACACAGTGCCACGTGCATTGTTGTGCATGGACCTACGTAGCCGACTGCCTAAGCACGTCCCTGTGCTGACTGCACGTCTTCGCCAGCAGCGCCTACAACGGGCCCATGAACATAGTAATTGGGCCAAAGAATAATGGAAGAAAGTTGGATGGTCCATCGAATCACGTTTTCTGGTCCATCATATCGACGGACGCATGCAAATACGCCAATTTCCAATGGTAACTCTGACTCCTGGATGCACAGTTATTCGGAGACACGGATGTGGCGCTATATTATCGTGTGGGCGATGTTTTTATGGAGCACATTAGGACCCATAATCCCAATAGAACAATCCTGACGTTTGTTATACTCTAAAGCGAAAGCTGGGTTCCCGGAGCGGTCATCCTTGTCATCCCTGAACATCGTTTCACACAAGGTGCGCCCATTAATGAAAACAATGTTTCCGGTGTGTTATTGCATTCACCAACAGGATAATACACCATGTCATACTGATCGAATTGTCGTGAGTTTCAAGTAATGTGATGGCCTCGAAATTCACCTGACATGAATCCAAAAGAACATTTGTGTTTCCACCTGGAAATCTCAATTCATGCTGCCATGCTACCACCTCACAATATGCGAGAATGTCAGGACCAGTTGGTGAGCGCTTGGTACCAGATACTTCAGACTACCTATAACAACTTTGTCGAGTTGATAACAGGTCGGGTGTTTGCGGTTTTGAGGGCGAAAATTTGTCCTACGTTGTATTAAACTGGTGGTCATAATGTAATGGCTCTTCGGTGTATTTCCCTTTGGTGTTTGCCAATAATTACGATTTAATTTTCATAATAAAACAAGCATAAACAAATTTGTCTTTTTTGCTGGGTCTTTAATTTCAAGATTTTTGCTAAATATTAGTTAGAGAAGCGATAATACAAGGTAACACTGAAATATTTCACCCAAGACAGATGACATGTGGTAAAAATGTTAGATGTTTAAATTCAATTATTTTATATTCGGTGACAATTTATAGCAACGGTAGCAATTTAGCTATAGTAGAATACATTTTTAAGGAAGACAAAATTAAGTTTGATGAAAGATCATCATCGAGCTAAGATTTACATGAGTCATCAGGTATTTCACATTATAAATCAGGAATAAATGGCGAAGAATGCCTTGAACATATATAATTAGCAATTGGATATGAAACTCCATCTCGTAATAGTGTATTCAAATTACCTGTAGAATTTATGGGAAGTCTGAATTCTCGGAAAGAACACGCTGAGAGATCATTTTCATCTTGAGTGTCAAACCAGTAAATAAACATTTATATTACTTAGTGAAGGTCCGCAATGCATTATTTCTCAAATCCGTAATAGAGATGCGATGTACATGCATTTTTGTGATATTCCAACACGTCAAGAAAGTAAAAAATATGTGTTTGAAAATTATCCCAAACCAACAATGTTGAAAAAGCAACCAGCAATGAAAAAAAAGGGATGTAACTTGTTCTTTTGCAATACAAGGCTTGTTAAAGATGTAAATCTTGAGTGAAGGTAGACAGCTACAGCTAAATTGTACACCACAAAGTAAATCGATTTCAGAATTAATTTTAAAATGAGTACTTTGACATATTACAACAATTAAAAAAAATTTAATTTAAAAATAGCTTTTCTTTGACATATTAATTAGGAAATTTACGAACTAACAACTAGGTGTGCGTAGGAGAATATCGGACATTCATGCATAATAAGCATTTTTTTAATTAATCAATTAGTCACAATAACTTTGTCTTTAACCGTTTTGTTGAGTTACATGGAGTTATTATGATACTTTCCCTAACTCCGAAATTTAGCACAAGGTGACACCACAAAGTACATCAAGCTGTTGTACAAATCCGTTTTAATATACAGGGGCACCAAGTTTATGTTTGTAGCTATCTTAATTAATCAATCACTTCAATCCAAACAGACATAAGGAATATTTCTTTGAAAACGAGGTATAACATACAAGGTGTTTCAAAATTATGCCTCAGAAATGTAAAGGCAGGTTTGAGGGGACATAAATAAGCAGATTTCGTATAAGAATGCGATTGCGGAACTACAGCGTTAACGCAGTAGAAGGCGATATTGAGTGCGTAGCATGAATTCTCTTTGCTGGCATGAATCGGCATTTCCCGACTGGATTTTGAACAAGCAACATAGTGAAGTGTACGTTTGCCAGCAATCTAACTAAAGATTTTTTCATACAAACAAATGCTAGGTGTCACTGAAATTTCACCAATGTAATATATATCTATATGGAAAATTAAAGGATACATATATCAATAACGCAAATATAATTTTAAGTGAAATTTGGTAATTCACTTATATATAGGAGAGGCTGGAGAGTGTCAACGATATTGGAGGCTTAGCCCACATTTGAATTTTCATATATAAGAGAATTTCAGAGTTTTGCCAATTGGTAGCAATCAGAGCTAAGAAAATGCTCAAATAATGGTATTTGTTTCAAGCAGATAATTTAAACAGGCATGGAAAAATTATCTGTGAAGAGTTTTCAGCCTAAAAATAGTATTTTTTCCCTTATTTAAGTAGTTTTAGAAATCTTTTTTACTATACACTGTACATAATGTAAGGTTAATAGTTATATTTCTAAAAAAATGTAGATTCATTCTTTAAAGTTACAGTAAAATGGGATGAGAGAAAGAAAAATGTTTAAAACTGGTTAAAAGATGATGGGAAAATTTGCTATATAAGCAAAAAAATAATAATGAAATATAAATTGGAAAAATGATTGGAACTTTTATTTCGTTAAAATACTACCCATAGTAGGTAAGTAGAAAGAATGTAAAAGACTGGAAAGGGTGAAAGCGGCAGCCTGGATGAAATGTCAAAAGTGTTCATACCTCTGCTAAAGAACATAATATTGATCAAAACACTTTTTAGTACTAGTAACACTTTTGTATGCTGAAAAATTTCACCAAGATGATGATAATCAGATGAAGACAAACTATGTGGCAACTAGTTTTGCAAGGTCGAGTGTCAAAAAAAGTAGGTATTTAAAAAGGAATTTTTCTCCATTGTCTTGAATTCCATCTAAGCCAGTTTTTTGACACATCATATTTTCCCAAATAAGTTTTAATAATAATTAAACCGTGTAGCATATAGTTATTCTGACTTTTATTAAACTGATTTTATTTCTGTTAACAAATATTTCAATACAAAATTATATGTGTCAAGCCTCCCATATGTTGGAAGTATTGACCCAATATTTTCTCATGATTAAAATCAATCATTTTTTCAAGTTTGTTATGTATTACACTTATGTCACGATTTTATTTTGATAATTGATTGTATAAGGAATAAAATGAAATATGAAACTTTATTATAGGTTCAATATTTAAAAAATAAAATATCCAATTTTAAAAAATGGGTCAAACCCCCGAGTCGCCCTTGTGTTTTTTACAGAAATGGTTTACTTTTTTCACTTTGTTTCACGACATACAATAGAAAAAATGTCGGGCTATACTCTAGTTTTTATTAAATCATTGTTTTATTATCATTTAATGAATTTGCTTCATTTTCAAATAGCTGACGCAAGTACTGGTCCAGTGAATACTAAGAGATTGAGTTCTGAATTCTAACTTTAGTACGTCAGTCAGATCTTTTCTGTCATTTTTATGCTTTTCTTTAAGTATGTCTGAAATTATGGGAATCATATTCTCAAGCTAGTATTTGCAATGATGTAATAATTAGGTGTGCGTGGTTGTGTAGTTGATGTACAAAGAGCAGTTGCAGTTAGAAATGATGGATTTGCACAACGCAAATAAGAGGAGTTGGGAGTTGCATGGCCCTATACCTACCTTGTTGAATTAATGTATTTTTTCTCAGAAACTAAGAAATATATCCACTTGAAATATTTTATATGCATAATATAAATAATTCCTAATAAAAAGTAGTAATATTTATAAAATAATTGCATATTGAATACATTTATAAAATATATTCAATAGTTATTTTTTTATCTGTAAAAAATCCACGTTTAAATTGCATAAAAGTTTCCAAAAGTTTTTTCCAAGGAAAAACATTTTTATAAAATTTTTCAACATATTTTGTTAACAAAAGTTCACTTCAGCTTGATTAGAGATCTGTGTAAAATATTCAAGCAAGATTACAGACAATAATATATAGTAGTTTGTATAAAAAGTACATCAAAGTGTTTTTTTTTTTTTTTTTTTTTTTTTTTTTTAAACAACATTTTGAGAAAATTGTTTTATTTTATTTGTAAATATTACTTATTGTATTACTGTATAAACGTTTCTGAATTACTTATTAAAAATCAACTTCTCGTTGTCGTAGAAACAGTAATAATATTTCATTCGAAATATGAAAAATTAAGGAATCGAAATAGTAATAATAATAATAATAATAAAACTATTTTTCTCACAAATTTGCTTTTCAACTGTCCTTAAAGTAAGTCCGTTCTGGATCTTTATACACATCCTGCTTTCTTGTTATTCAAACACTGCAAATATTCAGTTCAAGAAGGCTTTTTCGTTGACTGTTTTGGATAAAATCAGTGGTTGTGAGATTCGTCAGCGTAATATTGTATAAGCTTCGTATTATCTAACGAATGGTTATTTGAAGCCACGTATTTCTACGTTAAGGTGATATTACAGTTTTTATAGGGAAATTTTAAAGTAAAATGTGTTTTTTTCTTTCTTACTGCTGAAACGAACAGTGAAGACATTTTAGATTTCAATTTAGTTTTTTGTATTTAAAGCATTTTGGGAAGGAATTCAATTATCCCAATCGTCGTTAGCGGAATCGATCTTGACTTAGATCTCCTATACGTTTATGTCTAAGTCTCTGTCAACTAATCTTGTATATCGTTTTAAATAATTTATTGTATTTTTGTTAGGATCTTTGTCTTAGTTTTTTGTCAGATATTTTTCAGGTTTCTGATCTGGTTTTAATATGTGTAGTAAAGGCCACAATCAAGTATGGTTGAAAGTGACAACCGAATATTAGTTCAAGCAACTTTATCGTACATTGTCTTGCATTATAAAATCTGTAATCTTCTTTTCATCACTTCTTTTATTTTTTTCCTACCGCTATACATCCAATGACGGAAAACCTTGTGTTAAAAACGTATGACATCCTTTTAAAGATCTATCGTGTAATAGGATTCAGACAAAAAAAAAAAATGCATTTTTTAGTATGAATAAACTAGTAGAGAGGTCTCTGGTTTATGTTATTAAGTAGCTGGCTCTCTAGAATTATGTTAAACAAAGACAGTTGGGGAGTTTTCAAAAGGTGGGCACTGAACATACATCATAACATTAAGCTCTTCAATAAATAAATCTAATTATGATTTTTTTTTTATTTATTTATTTTTTTTTTTTTTATTTATTTTTTTTTTTTTACACTGAGTTATTAATTCTGTCCGGAGACAGAAACTGACATAATTTACTGTAAAAGTTTTGTATAAATATCTTAAAATTTTATAATTTTATTCTAAAGGGGCCTATTTTGGACATTCATGGCGTTAACTGTTCCAATGTACCACCAAGAAAAAGGGTATTAACTTGTTTCCAGGTGTTTCTAATGGTAAACAACGAGTGCATAAAGGAAACGGATAATTTTTTGATAATTGCATTAACAGATTGGCAGTCTGATTTATTACTTTTTGAAGATAGAAGGACTTTTCTAGAAAGAATTTTTTCAAAATTTTCTTATGAACAAAAGTAACGATCCTAACAAAGCTGTCAATTCCACAAAAAATACATCAAGTAAATACATTAAACTCTTTTTTCTAACTTTAAAATCATTTAAATCTTTTTAAAGCATATGTATATGTTTTTGTAAGATTTTTTTGGAATAAATGCACTTTTCTCTAATAAGAAACTAGAATGTCCGAATCGCGTAACGATCGAAACGCCGAATTTTTTTTCGGTAAATTTATTTTTAAAGATCACTCGATGTCCTGAAACGTATAAAAAGATATTTATTGAAATGTTTTATCGTAAATAATTACCGTTTTTTGAATAAATAAAGCGTATTTGGTACGCGTAGTAAAAAAATTTGAATAGAAGCATGTCTTACTTACGTGTATACGATCGATACAAAATGGCGGTCGCAGCGATCGTTACGAAATTTCGGACATGCTTATTTAAAAGTATGATTTAAAGTTAATAATAAAACTTCTTTATGTATTTCAACAGTAATTATTCAGTGATGTTACACGTTGTTATGTATTTCGCAAAGTTTTCTTTGCAGCAAATGTACCCAAAAAATATAATTTAATAAACATGTCCAAATCGTGGAACGATCTAAACACTAATAATTTTATTTTTTTAAATACATAAATAAATATATCATAACAGAGTTCATTGTTCTAACATACATCTTATATATACAGGGTGTCCAGCAAATAAGACCCTGATTTCAAAATTAAATATCTCAAAAACAAAGATCAATAGAATTATGCGGTAAACGGTTTGTTTATTAGCTAAGCAGTAAAAATGTTATACAGAAGTTTCAAAAGTTAGTTGCAAAAACCGCTAACAGATGGCGCTGTAATCGCAATACTTGTAAACGGTACTTCGTAGTCCAGAGCACTAACGTCTCATTCCTAGATGACTCCCTCAGTAGAACGAATATTGGGAAAGTCCACTTTTCCATTGGGGTGATGTGCAGAAGTGGAGACATATGGTCACATAATTATTGCATCAGCTTTAATTTTAGAAAATTTCAATTAATAGAATTTTCAATAAAAAGTTTAGAAATCATTATATAAGAACTTATTAAAATATTTTATTAAATTCAATTTTTAATGCCATATATTTATAAAAATAATTTTGTACTTTTTATTTATTTTTTATATTTTTAAATAATGACATAATATTTTGGTAATATTGTTTATACCTAAATTATAATAAATAGAAAAGTAATTTTGCACTTTTCATTTATTTTTAAATTACGGCATAATACTTTGGTTTTAGTACAACACTTATATTTCTTTTCTATGTAAACGAAGTTTTAGAGACAGAAATTATGTATTAAATTATTTCTTTTTAAAAGGAATTGATGATAAGTCATATCATCAACGTCAAAGCAAAAGTATTTTGGATGCTGCATTCCTTTCCAACACTTCGGATCCTATCGCTAGAAGCTGCACCATATTTCTGTGTTCAATGATAAAAAAAAAAAAAAAAAAAAAAAAAAAAAAAAAAAAAAGAACGAGTTTTTAAAATTATTATTTTTTTAACTTAATTAAGTTTTGAAAAGTAGAAACTTTGTATTTTTTCATTCAAACTATTCTGTACAATTTAAAAAAAAATGACTTATGAATCATTATTATAAATGCTCAATGATTTTTTAAAAAGGGGCTTCTTTTAGCTTAAATAAATTTTAAAACCAGAAACTTTTGGATTTTTTTATTCAAACTTTTTCGACAGTTTAAATAAATATTAAAAAGTAAAGACCGATCTACCAATTAGGAGAGAAAAGACATACCACAGAGATACTGGTATCCGGACCGAAGTAGCTTATAACAAAATTTGAAACAAATCTCAATTCTGTCAACACAGGGCTCCGCTTATGCACATTACCAAAGTAAAATATTTTAATAAGTTCTTATATAATGATTGCTAAACTTTTTATTGAAAGTTATATCAATTGAAATTCTCTAAAATTGAAGCTTATGCAATAATTCTGTGACCAGATGTCTCCACTTCTGTACATCGCCCCAACGAAAAGGTGGTATTTCCCAATTTCAGTTCTTCCATAGGAAGCCATCTAGGAATGAGACGCTAGTGCTCGGGGCTTCAAATCACAATTTATAGTCATTGCGATTACAACGCCATCTGTTAGCGGTTTTTGCAACTAATTTTTGAAACTTTTGTATAACATTTTTACAGCTTAGCTAATAAACACACCGTTTACAGCATAATTCTATTGATCTTTGTTTTTAAGATATTTAATTTTGAAATCAGGGTCTTATTCGCTAGACACACTGTATACAGTGCGTGTAAGAATTTTAAGGACAGCAAAAAATTGTTAAAATTTTGATACATTGAAAATGCAACAAGTGAAATGGTAATATAATGTTGATCATAAAGTGGAAATACTAATATAAAAGTCAAAAGAATTCATCTGTGTCCTTTTCATTGCGAAAAAATCATAATTATTCATAAAAACACTATTTTTGACTGTGTAAAAACTATAAGGACACCAGTATTTTTTTACAGAAAAGTTATATAGAATTATTATTAAGGATCAACCGAAACATGTTTTTAAGGCCGAAACCGAAACGAAACCGAATTTCGACGACCTTCCTGTATTCGGCTGAAAACGAAAACGCATATATAAAAAAAAATTAAGTAATTAAATTGTATGTATTAAGTAATTAATACATACATAAATATATTATTAATTAATTATGCGTGTTTATTAAATATGAGTATTTATTTAATATACATAATTATTAATTAAAAATACGTGTGGCCTAAAATGTCTCTCTGTGCCTTAGATCCAAAACTTTTTTTTTTTTTTTTTTTTTTTTTAAATAAATGTAATCAATTCATCAACGACACAGAAAGGTTTCTAATGATACGAATTTCATTTAATTAAAAAAAAATATTTTTATGTATATACAGTGTGTATACATAAAAATAACTTTTAATAATCGAGGTGTGTATTATACACCTCGATTTAGCTTTTATAATTATTTCTGTAAATGATCATCTGTTATACTAGAACTTTCTCAAAGAGTATTCGAAACACATCTGCGGTTTCAAACTGAAAATTTTCTATTACTGTTATGACTGCAGTTTTTAATGAGCACGTGAAAAATTTAGTTATATATGCATTGCTCGCTTTATAATCTGCATTCAAGTCAGTCATGACTGATAAATACAAACAGCGAATTTGATAGCAATAAATTTCCAAAGGAAGGAACGAGATTTCGGGAACACTGATAGTTTTTGCCGAAAACGAATTAACGGCGAAACTCAGATTTTGGACAGAAACTCGACCGAAACGATGTTTTCCAAAAATCTCATCTCTTCCTTCGGACATTTTCAACACTTGTCATCGATTTTGAGACCATTTATTGCTATGAACTTCGTTGTTAACGCATAATTAATTAATTTTTATACATATTTAATAAATACGCATAATTAATTAATAATATATTTATATATGTATTAATTACTTTAATACATACAATTTAATAACTTAAAAATTTTTTTTGGACATATTAGTTTTCATTTTTGGCTGAAAATAGGAAGATCGCCGAAATTCGGTTTCGGTTTCGCCCTTAACAACATGTTTCAGCCGATCCTTAATAATAATTCTATATAACATTTCTATAAAAAAATACTGTTGACCTTATAATTTTTACAGAGCCAAAAATAACGTTTTTCTGCATAATTATGACTTTTTTCGCAATAAAAAGAACAAAGATTCATTCTGTTGACTTTTATATTAGTATTTCCACTTTATGATCCACATTAAATTACCATTTCACTTGTCGCATTTTCAATTTATCAAAATGTTTACAATTTGTTGCTGTCCTGAAAGTTTTTACACGCACTGTATGTATATATATATATATATATATATATATATATACTAGGGGGCTCTGGCCCCTGCAAGCTACGCTCGCCAACCCCCGTTCAGACACCGCAGAATCTAAAAACAGGCTAATCTGATCGGTTTTAAAAATATTATAGAAGATTGAATTATACTGAAAAAAGCTGTGCAGATCTCCCTATAAACGGGTTTCCATTCAATTTCCTTTGATTTCAAAAAGTTAAGGCCGAATCAGTTGCTGTTAAGACATCCAAGGGTTGTTTTCGTGTTTGATTATAGAGGATCGGTTAAACGTTTGAAAAAAAGCTAAAAATAAAAGGAAATAAAAGGTGTACAGAGTCTTTGTCTCCCGGTATTTTAAAATAATTTCTATAACAATAGCCTAAGTCATGTGACTATCATCAAGAGTTCCGGGCGAACCACCTCGCTTTTTATATTCCTGGTGCCATTTTGGTACTTTAATATTAGCCAGGTACAGGTGATAAGTCGCCAAATATTATTCTATCACCATCATTTCATCTATATCATAATAGTCCAAGTCATGTAACTGCCATAAATAAATACGCTCTGATCCCTTCGCTTTTCACATGAAAGTTTTGCCCAGATATCATATACGGCCCCATATTGGCGCGATTTTTTTCAGACGGTAATTTGGGGAAAAGATCAACAGTTTAAACAACAACATCCGGCTTATCAAATCAAGCAAAATAACGATACTATGGCGCCAGTTAAGTACCCGTTCAGTATATGACATTGGCGTCAGAAAAAAATAGCGCCAGTATGGGGCCGTATGTGGCATCTGTGCCGAAAGTTTTCCATTTCGATTAAAAAAATCATTTTTTTTTTCGAATAATACTACATAAAAGCATTGTCGCAAAGAATTCTTGGTACTGTTACGCTAGCTGGGTGCAAATCTCGCCAATAACTATTTTTCAACTCGCCAATTAGCATTTTTTTTTATTTTTCGAGTGGTAAATTAAAACATTGGTTTGAAGTTGAAATTAAATGTCATCGTTTGTTATATCATTTAATATTTGCCAGATGCCATATACGCACCCGGTTTGGCGTGATTTTTTTTTAACGAAAATTTGGAGAAATCCTCGTTTTCGAATACCAGTTACATATGTATTTTTGGTACTACTTAGTTATCCCTTCGAACAAAAATCTATCACCAAACTATAATATTAAATGCCAATAATAGTTGATAAATGTCGCATTCACTTGACTTTAAGCAAGTTACACGTCTTTACGTCATCAAGTTATTTCTATTTCGACGTTTTATTTGTATATTTATTAATGTTATACTATTTTCTTTGTTCTTTCGTTATTTAAAATAGAAATTATGTCAATTTGTATAATTTGGCGAGTGGTTTGGCGATTTATATAATTTGGCAAAATGGGTCGATGGAATAACTAACTAGTACCGTATTTTTTAATTATGTTCTATTATTTTTTTTATTTTTAAAGGAAAATAACAAAAAAAATAATTAACTATAGAACAAAACAATTTATGTAATTTAAAAAAAGAAAATAAAGTAAACACTTATTATTAAATAAACAACAATAGCCGGGTTACCATGTCAACCAAAATAATGCCATTTTGGCGCCAATTAGGTACCCCGGTGCATATATGACAACTGTGCCTAATATTTTTCTTTTCATTTCGTTTAAAAAAAATAAAGAAGTGAAAGCCATTTATTTTAAATGTTTCTGTTTGTATTAAATAAGAAGGTAATGAAATAAAAAATTGAATTATGAATAAAAGTAACATGGTACATTTCTTAGCATACATTTATGGGAGGCCAAATTTCTCGCCAAATTAGTTTAAAATAGTAACCTTTTCTAAAATCTGAAAAAAAAAATACCTGTTTGATTAAAATTTGAGTTGCTATCATTAGAAAATTGTATATAAAATTAGAAAAAAATTAATATTTCGAAAACTAATTCGAATTTAAAAATTCTAATACCAGTTTTGAAATCTGCGAATCAATATTGATTTTTGGTATTAATTTCATCGCAAAGTGTTCCATATTTTATGAGAAATCGCCGTGAAACATAATCAGTTGTTTAATCTGTCGATTCAAAGAATCGTTACATTTCAGGCGTTTCATATATTCGTTTCATAAATTCGTTTCATAAGGATTATATATATGTTAAATTATTGTATTTGAGCTGATTTTTTATTTCATGATTTAAGAATCCCCTCTCCTTAAGCTTTCATCCTTCATCTTTGCACACCCACGAAAATGCAAGACAAATAAAAAGTTTATGCCACTGTGTGCTGTAATTTTGGTTAAAAAAAAAAAAAAAAAAAAAAAAAAAACAGAAATTGACAGTGCTCGTAGTATAGTAAGACAGCCAGCGAAAACTATTAAAGATACTCAAAAGATTCACTCCGTACAAACAATAAACAAATTTGGTACTATTCAAATAAAAATAGATCTTGTTTTTGCAGTCTCTGTAGAAACAATCAAGAATGTATTATAATGAAGCTGAGGAAAAAAAGATCATTTCTATAATTGACACTTGACACTTTGAAATAGATTGGCATTGGTAACTGCTGCTTTGTAATTTTTGATGAAACTTATAGCCAGGTATTATTGAAAAGAGCAGTATTGGTAATGGTGAACAAATATTTTCTATATATTTTTTTTAACCCTTAGGGAGACATTGATTTTAACAGGTTTCGTTAACCATCTAAAACAGACAAGAAAGAAAGAAAGACAGTTATCCAATTTAAAATATGAAGATATTTTGTTGAAATCGCCTTCCCCACCTCACCCATTGGCAGCAAGATGAGGCTTTTTTTATAAAGAAATTACAGATATGTGCATTAAAAAATGGCAGCGTAACTTGTTTTCTGAGAAAATAAAAATAATAAATTATATGTTGGATATTTCTAATATTGTGTAAATGTATGTTATTTACATAATGTGCGATTCCTATAAAATTAAGATATTACTTCTGAAAAAGTAGTAAATATTTTAATATCAGAGTTTAACATATGATTTTATTATTATTATTACTGGACAACAAAAAGTTTATTATACATATATGTATACGCATACAATTATAGAACAAATTTATTACATTTTTAGTCTTAAGAATTTTTAAATACTAAGCTTAACTTATTTTTGGAAAGGTCAAAACTGTGTAACCTACATGTCACCAATGTCCAAAATCTGTAACCTACATGCCAGAAATGTCCGAAATTTGTAACCTACAGAACTACTAATTAAATGATTTAATAATTAATTTTTTAGAATACTTGCTGTCTTTTAATGTTTGTGCATAATTTTGCAGATTTATATAGGGTAACTCCGGAAGAGTCGCCGCAAACGGGATAGATGCCGCACCCCTTGCATTTCTTGTAATTATCGATAGATGGTCGTCAAACTCATAGTATAGGTGCGCAATGAGATTATTTTATCCAGTGTATAGCGTGAATCCCATTTCGTTGTTTACTAGTAGAAGTACAATCCTTAATTTAACGTAAGTGCATGATTTCACTGTCGAAACTTTTAAACACGATATGTCTGAATACTTTTCATACACTGATTACTAAATGCATGCATGATTTCAAAGTCAAAACTAAATGTAGCGTTTGTATAGAGTACTGTGGTTACGACATTCCCCTTAGCGATGACAGGTAACTGTGATGGCCAACGTGTGCACCATGCAAAATGGGATACATGCCGCACTGCTATTCCGGTATACATGCCGCAGTTTCTTTTGTACGGGATGATTAAGTGTTCTTAACTTATCCTTTTCTTTTTGCACAGACTAACCATGTTAGGCATGTTATCATGTTTACTAAAACCAAAGGAGAAAAAGAAGAAAATAAAATGTAAGAAGGGCAAGAAAGATACAAGTCAAGATGATAATAATGGAAAACTGGATTACGCGTAACGCAGACGTTCTTTGCAAACTACTCCGAAAAAGAGGATGTATAATTGGCTTCGTTTCATCATGTGTTTAAATGCAGTTACATAAAGACTTTACTTTTTCGACACTTTTTCTGTAGACTGTAGTAAAAAAAAAAAAAAAAAAAAAAAAAAAAAAAAAAAAAAAACAGTTCTCTTAACCCATTCGGGACCATAGGTGCATATAAGCACCTTCAAAAAGAGCTTACAAAATTTGTTTCTGGCACCAGTAAAAAAGAAATGTAATATTTGCTTTATTTAATTAGAGCATTTTCATGATTATTTAAGTAAAGGTAACTTCTTTTAAAAAAAGTGGTACCAACCGAATAAAATTTGTGTAAATGCCACAAGTCCCAAAAGGGTTAACACATAATTTATGTAACCACAATTTTACTTTCTCCCCCCCCCCCTTTCTAATGCATTGATGTTACGTTGTTGCTGAAATAACAATTAAAATTTAATGTAAAAAAAGTCGATAAATTTTATTGTGAAAGTAGGCAACAATTATTAATTTGAATCTACTAATACGTTACATTGTACTCATTTAGTATCATTTTGTTCTTACATCGTTAATTATAGTCCAGATATGAATATTTTTTTGAATATTTTTATTTACAGTTTCATTCTGTTCTTATTATAAGCGCGGGAACAACTACCTCACACGTGCGGCGTCTCAGCCTGAATGTACGGGTGACGCGCCGCAGTGTAATGTTTTAGAAAAAAAATTATTACAAAATATTAATAATTTGTTTTGAAATTTTTTGTCGCAGTACATGCGATGTATATTTAAGATCAAATAGCACAACATGATTTTTTTTTTATGTCCCTCATGGGACTTTATATACAAATTTAAAAAAAAATGTGCGGCATAAATTCCGGAATTACTGTACTACTATTAAAAAAAATGGCCTTAAATTTGAAAATTTAAAAAAAATGCTTATAGATAACATTTAATTATCCCACCTTTTGATAATCTCCCAGTCAGCAATAATGGTGGGATTTTTTGTGTTGCTTGAAACGTACTGGACAAGATCACGTCATCGGAACAGAATGTCTAAATTTGGCACACAATGTGTATCAATTTTGAAATATTTTATACAAAAAATACTTTAATAAGAAGAAAGGAAACTAATTTGTGTCATGCACTTGCCTAATGAAACATACTATTCGTAAGTAGATGTTGCGCTATTTGTAAGTAGGTGTTGCGGATCGAAGTAAGATACGCCCTCTCACCCCAAGCGATGAGAGGCAATTTTTTCTTCTTTTTTTGTATCATTTAACTATTTGACCTTAAATTCTGACCAAAATAGCTTGAGACAGTCTAAAAAAATTATACGCCTCCCACTTATATCAAAGGCGAAACTATATCACCCAGTGAATTGCTATTTGATAATATACACGTACAGATTTCTCGGAAATGCTTCGAGGTGCAGACCTCTCCGAAAATGGTCAGAAGAACATTTATCTTAAAAAGTAAACGATGTCTTAAAAATAACTGAAAGAAAAAATAACTCTTGCAAATCAGTGGAATGACTTCGGGAAAATAATTTATTTGAAATAATATTATTATTAATTTTGAAACTAAAGGCATCTTTAGAACCATGAAATAAATAGATAAAAAGTGGATATTTTTTATTTATTATTTTTTTAATCCAGGAAAAGACATTTTAAATAGGAATAATATCCGAAAAAAGTAATGACGAAAGCGAATCGATCTCCGAGAAATTGTTTTTAGAAAAAGTAAATAATAATATTATTGGAAAGCAAACTTACCTCTTTAATCGAAAAAGTAATCTAAATAAGGGGTGTTTTTCGTGTTCCTACATTTTCTTCAGGGAAGCTGATGACGAACGTTTATTATGTAAAATAAATAGAAATTTGAAAAAAAATATGAAAAACAAAAATCCTCTTTAGAATTTTTTATAATTTGAAACTATAAATATATCTATATACTTTTATCAAGTACACCATGAAAAAGTAAAATTTATTCCAAAAAAGTTGCTATGTTTTCTTGTTTTCTATATGCGTCCTGGATAATTCTGCGGTTGTTTAAAAATAGGAAAATTAGAAAACATAAATACTGACGCGAATCGAAATTTAATATTTCTTTTTTTTTATATATTTTAACTGAAAATACAGATGAAAATGAAAGGTGCGGTAAAACCCGTTGCGTTTTTATTATTTTATAAGAATGTGCTGACAGACCTGGCGACTACAATAGACAAAGCAATAGCGATTTGAAAATGCAGAAAAAACTGAATGCTTCGCTTTCGTCTGCATGAAGGTCCAAAGAAATTCTGGGAATGAGAATGAATAATCTGGCATAAGAAAATCAGTTCGCCATTTTGATTGTTCTTTTCTTTTATCCCTCGGCTACATAAATAAATATGAAAAATTTGAGCCTCATATGCATTAGGACAAGTGTTCATCCATCATCATTCAAATTACGTACTACTAATTCTACGTAAGGTGTATTATGTGATCCATCGTAAACAAGCTCACAGACTCACAAAAAAACTTTTCTTTTATTAATGTAGATATTTTCATAATACGCATTTTAATGAAATTATACAATTCATACTCAATGAAACGGTACAGGATATAGACGATGACTATAATAATGCCATACTGACAACTGTGTTCGTAGTTGCTATATTCCAGTTGTACACAAAAGATTTAGATTACGTTTTGTCAGATACATTGTACAGCTCATATTCAAAATATTAGAATAATTACTTTTTTTTTTACAAATGAAAATATCGTTTGGCAAATTTAATGTGTTTTTATGCAAATATGCAAACGATATTTAAGAACTTATTGTTGATTAAGCTTATTTATTATCTTAAAATTAATATCATTTTTGAAAAGATTAATTGAAAAAAAAATTATTTCGAAAAGTCAAAATATTAGAATATTAATTCAAGTGATTCAAAATATAAGAATATTTCACATTGATTCTCATTTAATTATCACCATTTCATAACTGGTGGCATCATGGATTAAATTAAGATGATTTTATGTAAAATCAATATTATCTTTACAGTTTGTTTACTTTTTCGTCTTAAAATGGGCCGTGTGAGTGATAGTCCTTAATCTATTAAACTTAGGATGGCTGATTTGTGTTGGCACGGTAAAAATCAATGTTATATAGCGAATTTTTTACACTGTTCGCAATCAAGCGTTAATAAAATACTAACACAATATGAAAAAATGAAAAATTCCAAAATAATCGCCAAAATGGTGACCGAAAACTAAAAACATCTGCTACAGATGGCAGGAAATTGAAGCGTATAGTTAAGGAAAACCGTTTTAAAAGGGTGGGATTCATGCACCGAAAAATGAAATAAGAAAGATTTGAAGTTTCTACATCGAGAACATTAAGACATCTCCATAAATTTAAGTTTGAATCTAGTGTACCGAAAACAAAACCTCTCATGACTGCAAAACAAAAGCCTATAAGATTAAATTGGTGGAAATCAAGACGTTTATGGAGCGAAGAAGATTGGAAAAATATATTATTTAGTGATGAAATTATGTTGTATAGATACAAAACATACTTTCATCACTAAATAATATATTTTCTCAATCTTCTTCGCTCCATAAATGTCTTGATTTACACCAATTGAATCTTATACGTTTTTGTTTTGCAGTCATGAGAGATTTAGTTTTCGGTATACGAGATTCAAACTTAAATTTATGGAGACGTCTTAATGTGCTCGATAAAGAAACTTTAACTCCTTCTTCTTTCCATTTTCGGTGCAAGAATTGCGCACTTTTAAAACGGTTTTTCTTAACTATACGCTTCAATTTCCAGTCAGCTCTAGCAGATGCGTTTGGTTTTCGGCCGCCATTTCGGCGATTATTCTGAAAATTTCAATTTTTTAAATATTGTGTTAGTATTTTACTAACGCTTGATTGCGAACAATGTAAATAATTCCCTATATAACATTGATTTTTACTGTGCCGATACAAATCAACCATACGAAGTTTAATAGATCCAGGAATATCACACACACGACCCATTTTAAGACGAAAAAGCAAATAAACTGTAAAAAGAACACTGATTTTAAATAAAATCGTCTGAATTTAATCAATGATGCCACCAGTTATGAATTGGTGATAATTAAATGAGAATTAATGCGAAATATTCTAATATTTTGAACCACTTGAATAAATATTCTAACATTTTGACTTTTCAAAATAATTTTTTTTCAATTAATTTTTTCACAAATGATATTAATTTGAAGATAATAAATAAGTTTAATCAATAATAAGTTCTTAATAAAAATATCGTTTACATATTTGCATTAAATATGTTAAATTACCAAACGATATTTCCAGTTTGTGGAAAAAGAGTAATTATTCTAATGCTTTGAATATGAGATGTAGTTAGTTTTAACCGTGTTGAAGTATATCAAATAGATTGAAACGGGCATGATGACATGGGCATGATTGTCCACTAAGAAAACGTAGCTTAAAAAAAAAAAAAAAAAAAAAAAAAAAAAAAAAAAAAAAAACTTTTCTTGACTTAACAAATTCGATTTGGAAAATATTTACTGAGATGTTAGAATACATTATTTTAAGTAAGTAAAAAAAAAAAAAAAAAAAAAAAAAAAAAAAAAAAAAAATAGGACATGAAAATACAGTGACAAAAATGTACTTTTTCTCACATCTGTCATAAATTGAAAATTACATGCTTTGTAAATATTGTCAATTTTGTAATACATAATTATAAACCATACTAATTATTTTTGTGAAAACAACTCTATTTTGGTATTGTCCATCATTTTTAAGCAACAAAAAAATTTCGAAGTTCATTTTAGCAATAACGATACAAAACTGTTCAAATGAGAAATAAAGCTTTGGTATAAAAAAATAACTCAGTATCGCTGTCTATTGTGATGTCCTTGAATATTTTATATTTACTGTTGTTTTGTGTGATCTCAGGAATGAATAAAATCGTCTTTTCAAACCATCTTTATAAGTAGCATGACAGTATGGAACACGGTGATACAAAAGGTTAAAAGATTTTTAGAAAATTTATTGAATTCATAAAGTAACGCTCTAGGGAGAAATATATGTATTAGAAAGTGATATTTTTTTTTAACTATTTTATAATATTGCTAGACAAGAAACATAGATAGATGTAACTGGCTGTATTTAGATATAAGATTCAGCTAAACAGTTTGGAATCGAAAGTATTGTTTCCAATAAGTTATAATGAACTATAATCTTCATTCTAGAAATACATTTTTTTTTTTTAAACAAAAGAAGAATTTATCTGTACCTTCACACGAGAGTGCGGTATATAAATACCAGATGAAATATCTAAATGTAGCATATCGTTCAAAATATTTACTGTTTCCTTTTATTAAATCGCAGTTTCACATTTTTTAATGATAATTAATTTCTTAAAAATCCCTAAAAATAGAAGAAATTATATATATTAACCATTTTAGTAACAAAGTGTTTTAGAGCCAATTTTATTTACTTATGTGTAGGTCATTAAAAAGCATAATTGAACAACAATTCTTTATGTATGGGAAGAGGTCTGGTTCGTTTGTTTACATTGTTTCCTATACTTTTTTATATGAATTGCAAATATTCTTTTCTATTTATAAACAAAGTTAAAAGTTAAACAAAGGATTATGCAATTATTCATCCAGGTGTCATTTGCCATCCGATAAAACTTCCTTAATCTACTACAGACTACTTATTTTCTCACAATAAAGTGTCTTTTATTCTGCCCAAGTTTTCTTTTGTTTACATTGGAAGAAAAAAAAACTAGTCTCCTTTAAGTTTTCTACATGCAGTACAGAAAATAAGGAATGTTTACTCAAAACGCGTTCTTAGCGAATATTTTACGTTACAATTCATTTCTTAATTTATGATATAAGAATAAAACCATAGAATTATAAATATATATGTTAATGGGATTTTTTGATTAATGTAATTTTCAAGAGTATCTTGTTAAGATTTATGTCAATCTATATGAAATAAAGATTCCCTTCAAAATGAATATTGTATTCGAGTCATTTTAATTACATATGAAAATATACGTTTTAATAAATATAATTATTAAAATGGTTTATCATCATTTACATATAAAAATTTATGTATTACACCCATGCATACACTATATCTACCGCATATATATAAAATCCTAATGAAACAAATTTATGAAACGGATATATGAATCGACTGAATAAACAACTGATTATGTTTCAAGCGATTTCTCCTAAAATATGGAATACTTTGCGATGAAAGTAACACCAAAAATCAGCATTGATCCGCAGATCTCAAAACTGGTATTAGAATTGTCTATTTCGAATTAGTTTTCGAAACATTATTTTTTTTTCTAATTTTATATACATTTTTTTAAAGATGACAACTCAAATTTTAATTAAACAGATGTTTTTTTGTCATATTTCAGAAAAGGTTGACATGGTAACCCGGCTATTGTTGTTATTTTGATAATAAATGTTTATTTACTTTTATTTCTTTTTATAAATTATATAAAATATTTAGTCTATAATTATTAATTATTTTTTTTATCTTTCCTTTAGAAAATAATAGAAAATAATTAAAAAATACGGTACTACTTAGTTATTCCGTCGACCAATTTCACCAAATTATACAAATTGACGTAATTTTTATTTTAAATAACGAAAGAACAAATAAATTAGTATAACATTAATAAATATACAAATAAAAAGTCGAAATAAAAATCATTTGATGAAGTAAACACGTGTAACTGGTTTAAAGTCAAGTGAATGTGACATTTACGATCAAACATTAATGGCATTTAATCTTATAGTTTAGCGGTTTAGCGATAGATTTTTGGTCGATAGGATAACTAAAAAATACCAAAAATATTTAACTGGTATTTGAAAACGAGGTTTTCGCCAAATTTTAGTAAAAGAAAAAAAAAAAGAAAAAAAAAAACGCCAAACCTGCTGTGCTTATATCACATCTGGCCAAATATTAGCACTCGAAAAAAAAAAAAAAAAAATGCTATCTGGCGAGTTCAAAAAAAAGCTATTGGCGAGATTTGCATCCGGATAGCGTAACAGTACCAAGAATTCTTTGCAACCATGGCATATTTTATCTAGTTTTATTCGAAAAAAAAAAAATGACTTTTTTTTAATCAAAATGAAAATCTTACGGTCCCAGATTGGCGCGATTTTTTTTCTGACGCCAATGTCATATACGAAACGGGCACTTATCTGGCACCAAAGTATCGTTATTTTGCTTGATATGGTAAGCCGGATGTTGTTGTTTATGCTGTTGATGCGTTCCCCAATTTGGCGCCGTTAAAAAATCGAGCCAATATGGGACGTATATGACATCTGTGCCAAAGTTTCATATGAACGGCGAAGGGATCAGACCGTATTTGTTTATGGCAGTTGATGACTTGAACTATTATATTATAGATTGAATGATGGCGATAGAATAATATTTGGCTACTTATCACCTATGTCTGGCTAACATTAATGTACCAAAATGACACATAGACTTTAAAAAGCGAAGTTGTCCGCTTGGAACAGTTGAAGATAGTCACATAACTTAGGCTATTGTTATAGAGATTGTTTTAAAATACCGGGAGACAAAGACTCTGTATACTTAATTTATTTTATTTAGCTTCTTTTCAAATGTTTAACTGATCCTCTTTAATCAAAAACGAAAACAACCATTGGATGTCTTAACAGCAACTGATTTGCCTTGAAATTTTTGCAATCAAATGAAATTGAATGGAAACCCGTTTAAAGGGAGATCTGAACAGCTTTTTTCAGTATAATTCAATCTTTTCTAATATTTTTAAAACCCATCAGATTAGCGTGTTTTTAGATTCTGCGGTGCCTAAACGGGGTTGGCGAGAGTAGCGTGCAGGGGGCAGAGCCCCCTAGTATATATATATATGTGTGTGTGTGTGTGTGTGTGTGTGTGTGTTTCTGTAATGTTCATTTTAAAAAAAACAGACTGCATGAGGGAAAATATACTTTTTTCGAATTTATGAAGTTAATAATCACAGCTCTCAAATCTTCAGACTTTTTTTTGAAGAACAGAAAGCTAGAGAATTAATTAAAGTAAGGTCCTCGAAAAAAATTGTCTATGTAGTAATACTTAGATTACGGCAAGCAGCAAACATAGAAGAATAATGTAGGTGGAGACCTTTGGTATTTCGATATATATATATATATATATATATATATACATATCGAATATATAATTATGTAAGAACTTACAAGAACAGAAGTGAATTGATGCCTTTACTCGAAGCGTGTGGTTTACGGAATGTAGTGGAAACAGATCGCTTTTGATATGGATTGATTTCGGTCGGTCGGTTTCATTTAGCTTTAATCTTGTTTCATTTGTTTTTTCAATATGGTCTCGACAGGTAAATCTGGGGAATGTTGCATGCTTAAAAACAGTTTTAACAATGCATTAGCGTGTCATAAGCCACGCAGACCTGTCTCCATGTTTAATTAGTTATTTGCCTTGTTTCTTATGGTTGTTTTGTTTAAGTTAAAGTTGGTTATGTTGTCTTTCTTTAAGTTTGTTTATTAAGTTAAATTATAGTTCTTATTTGGTTTGGTTAAGTTAATTTTGTGCTTCAATTAAAGTTTACAGTTTGTGGTAATGCTTGAAATAACTATTGGAATTTTTGATATATATATATATATATATATAAGTAAAAAAATTATTCATTCTCATATTGTTGATTCTTTTTAAAGAAATAAGATACTTTTTTCAAGGTAGTATTCTTAAATTAAATGTTTCTATCATAATTAAGCATCATATTACTAATGTATAACACAATCAAAATAAATATAATCTACTAATTTATTTAATTAATATATTAGTGCTTAATTAGGCATGTAAAAATTAAAACTATCTTTGTAGAAATTAATGCGATGCTATTAGGAATATTTTAAAGAAGTAAAGTTGATTTTATAAAAGATCAATTGTGGTAAACCAACGGATGTGGAATAGTAACAATTGTGCAATAAAACTCCTAAACGCTGAAAATTCGAGTAAGGTTCCTGTACCGAATATGGACACCCTAATTAAAATTGATTTTTTTCGCCCCCGTGTACACGTCATAGGACTCCAAAAATATAGGACCACTATCACTGGAATGTTGACTATCATTATTAAAATTAGCGACCTTGTAAGTATTCTGGTTTAATTTTAATGATAAAAGCAAAAAATGTTTACAAGTGTTCATATAAGGAACCACCTGTCCCTATTATGGGCATGCATGTCCATATTAGGGACAGGTGGCTCCTTATTGACCTACTACACAAGGCATATGGAAGAGCCCCACTTCGAAGGGATTTTAGAGGAGAGGGGATAGAAGAAATATATATTTAAATATTTCAGGGGAGGGGGAAACAGTAAATATCTTCAGAACATGCATTTTAGAAGGGGATTGGATCATTTTCGGTTGTTACTCTTCGAAAGCCCATGCAAAGCACCCCAGTTACTAAGAATTATTATGAAATAATATAGTTGGTTTAGCTTAACTTTATTGCATCTGTCTCCAGAATTTTCATCTGTTATTACTCGGTCGTCCTCACAGGATGGACAAATAAAAACTTCTTCATAATGGGCGGTAAGTCCCACACAGTCCTCATGGACATATTTGCCGCATGTGATGCATAGCTGCATGTCTGCAACAGCATCAATACTGAATAAGAAGCAGTACCTGCTCCACATAGTTGAGGAAGTCATACCGCTGGCAGCTGCGATTTCGCCAACAGAAACCCTACTGAGTGGAGGCTTCTTTTTATTTTTCTGCCAGGGCTTTTTGGAGGATTTTTTTTTTTTCATGGAGGAGGTTTCTTCGCGGATTGGAGATACAGCAATTGAATCTGAAGATTCACTTGCTGTATTTCCAATGTGGACATAATGTGCCCAATTTGTTAATCGGGCATAGTTTTAATAAATCTTGTAATAAATAAACAAAGAAAACTTTTTAAAGCAATATATGCAATAGCAATCGAAAATATGTTTTATAAGATTTCTAAAACACTCCACTTTTCTATATTTAAAGAAATTTTACCATATCTGATGAGAATATAAACTTATCTGTAATTACGATCAGCACTCCACAAAACAACAAGTTTCCTTCCAAATGGCGAACATCGCGCTTTTTTGCACTTTCTGGGCTTAATTATCTTTTCAACTACTTTTCTTAACAGTCATGTAGCGCCATCGCTCGTTTAAAATTGTCACTTTTAAAGATATAAGGGATGTCCATATTCAGACCACTATCCATATTGGGTACAAGCACCTTATTAAAAATTATGAGATAATATGATATTGGTGAGATTTCTTCCAATAATGGAAAGTAAGAATTTACAGTCACTGAAATTATTTAAGTTCTGCAAATCATTCTCTTGCTTGTGTCTTTTAATAGGAGAATGCTATTTTGTCAAGAATCCCTTTTTAAAATGCAGCGATAGTTGTTATAGATTTTATATTTTCATATCAAAAATGTTATTCGGATATTGAACTTTAATATTTGCAATTTTAAATCTTATTTAAAAGCTATTCGATTTCAGGTAAATATTTACAATCAGCAATAATTTTATTTATAAAATTAAATATGCAAATATTTATTTTTGTGCTTATTTTTATTGGAAGAAACAATACAGCTACGGATAATTCAAAAACTACTAATTAAGCCCCAGCCTGTCTAAAAATCATTATTACTCTGCATTAGGCTCAAATGAGACTTAAATTAATGAGCATAGCTAAAACTATTTCTAAATAAATTATAAGTTAGAATGCATTTTAAAGTTTTTACTATCATTTCAGATTTCCTTTGCAGTTTTGTAATTTACAGAAACCAATCTTACCAAGCATTTAAATATTAAAAGTAACCATCACGCCATATACCAAGCTTCTAATTTAACAGTCTACCAGAACACGAGTGGTTATTTCAGCAATATAAAATATAGCCTATGATAGAACAGAGACTGTCATCATCAATTTGCCGAAATTAATTTTGGAATATGTTTGGCATTTTCTGAGATTTCATAGAAATCGTAATTTAGAAAGGTTTTAGATCTTTTTTTTTTTCATTTCAGGCATTTAAATTTGTATTTTTTAGAAAATTTTCCGACTGAGCATTTACATATCCAAAAGTTTAGTATTATTTTTTTCAAATGTTTCTACGTAAACCTAATCCACGAAGTGCAGATATTTTTATTATTTGTGTATACTGAAGATTAATTAATTTTTATTTCGTATATGTTAAACCAATTAATATAATAGTAAATATATAGAATTAATTTTGACAATTAAAAAAATAAACTTTGTTATGATTATTCCGGCACCAAATGCCACGGTCCAAACCTGCCCGCTTTTACACGTATTAAGCTTATATAATTTAGTTAATGTTTTTTTTTTTTTCTGGTGGCATCATTCATGATCGGCTCTACAAGCTATCGTTCCTGCAGTGTGTTGAAAGGCTAAAGGGCGCGAGACCATCTTTTCCGGGAAGTCTTTGGCATTTGTGGAAACCCAGGACGTCAGTAGGCGCCACATACTGTAAACATTGTTTTTATTTTATTTTTTATTTTATTTTATTTATTTATTTTTTTAAAGGAAATTTAAGTAAAAATTTAAGGAACTTCTAGAAAAGGAAACAGTTATCGTGAGAAAATTTATCAAAACTCTGCTTTACTGAAATAATGCTGTAAGTCATTATATACCTAATTTTTTTAATATTATAAGTAAATGTAAAGAAACTTCGAGGTTAAAAAAAAAAATTACCTATGAAATATCCAAATTAATTGTATATATGTAATTACTATTATATTAATTCTTTTAAAATATGTGAAATAAAAATTTATTTTTGAAACAATAAGTCTACTGCAAAATTTATACATTGCAATGAGTCAATAAATGCATTCAAAAGCAATAAACTATCAAACAATATCCTTTGTTTATTAAACATTTAATAAACTTCGATAAAATGCAAGAGTTACTGAGTGAAAACTTATGAAAACTCCGGCTTATTAACATTCCACGTATAACACAATTTATTATTGAAATCCTTTAATATTAAAACGAAAATTCTTAAGTAACACATCGAAAGAAAAATGTTTTAAAGATTATTACTTTTTTCAAACTTTTTCCTGATTATGAAATTGAAAGTTAAAATGAATTTAAGATAAAAGTTTTGACGAAGTGAAAGTACAATAAATTAAAGTTCTGCAGTTTTGATTGTTATAAATATTAAGATATGTTTTTCTTAAGCTTCGTTCTTTTTTTTTAATATACATTTAAAGAAAGTAAATTGATTTTAAATTGTTCGATAAATAATGAATTTTTCATGACATTTGAATGTTATGTAATGGTCATTTAAATTATTATGTTTAAAATGAAAACCTGGGAAGAGTGGCGTTAATGCACTGAAAAGTTTTACATTCTTCGAAATTCATTATTAGCTCTGTTTTCGTAGTTGGGAAAATATTTGCAAGAATAAATTATACTATCTATATATCTATATCTATATCTATATATATATTTAAAATAATATATTATTCGTTAGAATATTTTTAATATAATTTGTTTTCAACGAAAAATTCTTGTATTCTTCTTGAACGAAAGATTGAAATTTCACTGAAATAATTACAACTCTTTAACAAAACATTTCACTCTTTAACTATATTGAAGTGTTAATGGAAGAAGAAAATAAATGGTTATGATGATTTTGTGATCTAAATTTAATAGTATATTTTTTAAGGACTAGATGTAGTAATAGAATAATTAAAATGCTGAAAATATTGATAAATACAAACTAAAATAACACCGGACTCTATGGCTCAACCGCAATAACAGTGACACAACGCACTAAGTATCATTGCTATTTTATCCCACTAATCGGTCTGTCCTAGGTGTATCTTGCTACAGAAAAAGTTTCATAATTGTAGTCCATTTGTGACAATGGATGCGGACAAATTCGTTCGGGAAAATAAAAGAGGCTGGTTATTTCGTGATCCAAATATAATAGTATATTGTTAAAGAAATGAAAGTAGCAATCGAATAATCAAAATGATGAAAATATTGATAAATGCAAACTAAATGACTCTATTGCTCAGCCACAATAACAGTAACACAACACACTAAAAATCATTTCCATTTTATTCCACTAATCGGTCTCGTCTTAAGTGTGTCTTTCTACAGGAAAATTTTCATAATTGTAATCCATCTGTGACCAATGGATGCGGACAAATTGGGTCGGGAAAATAAAAGTGGTTGGTTATTTCGTGATCCAAACATAGTAGTATATTTTTAAAGAACTGAAAGTAGCAATCGAATAATTAAAATGATCTAAGTATTGATAAATGCAAACTAAATGAATTTATCACTCAACTTCAAGAAGAATGGCACAACTCACGATAATTCTTTTTGCGTTTTATTCCGCCATTAATTCTGCCAAAAATTGCTTCATGAAAAGTTTCATAATTGAGGTCCATTTGTGACCAATGAAGGTGATCAAATTGTGTTGGGGAGGATAAATGAGAAGGTTATTTTACGATCGAAATATAGTAGTATATTTTTAAAGAACAGAATGTAGCAATCGAATAATTAAAATGATGAAAGTATTGATAAATTCAAACTAAAAGGCAAACAGACTCTATCGCTCACCTGCAAGAAGAGTGGCACGTGTCACAAAAAGTCATTTTGCGTCTTGTACCACTAATAGGTCTTTCATATTTTGCTACAGGAAAAGTTTCATACGTGTAGTGATAATTCAGCATTGAAGGAGAGCAAATTGTCTTGGGAAAATGAAAAGGTATTTTGTGATCATAAAATAGTGGTACATTTTTTTAAGAACTGAATATAGTAATCGAATAATTAAAATGCGTAAATTATTGACAAATGAAAAACTAAAATATCACCAGACACTATGGCTCACCTCTAGTAAAAGTGACATTTTGATGACAAACCATGACAACATAACAAACAATTTTGCGTTTCATTCCATTAATAGTTCTTCCATAAATTGCTTCATGAAAAGTTTCATAAATGTAGTCCATTTGTGACCAATGAAGGTGGTCAAATTGTGTTGGCAGGATAAAAGGGGAAGGTTATTTTGCAATCCAAATATAGTAGTATATTTTTAAAGAACTGATTGTGGTAATCGGATAATTAAAAAGCTGAAAGTATTGATAAATGCCAACTAAAACAATACTAGACTTTATGGCTCATTTGCAAGAAAAGTGGCACATATCTCGAAAAGTCATTTTGCGTTTTGTACCACTAATAGATCTTTCATATTTTGCTACAAGAAAAGGTTCATATGTGTAGTGATAATTCACCACTGAAGGAGAACAAATAGTGTTGGGAAAATGAAAAGGTATTTTGTGATCATAAAATAGTAGTACATTTTTTTAAGAACGGAATATAGTAACCGAATAATTAAAATGAGTAAATTATTGACAAATGAAAAACTAAAATATCTCCAGACATTATCGTTCACCTGTAGTAAAAGTGACACAACTCATGAAAATTCATTATGCGTTCTACTGCACTAAAAAGTCAGTCATACGTGCGCCTTTCTCCGGAAAAAGTCTTATAAGTCCATCCATGACCAGTGAAGGTGGGCAAATTGTGTGGGGAGGAAAAATTTCTCAATCCTCCAAACGTCAACTACGTTTTCATTCATAGCGGTTTGACGCTTTTATGTACGTTTTTACTGCTTCATGCAGAATTTATTTGCACTAAGTTACACATGTTACACTAAAGGTATGCAAATCGTCTATTGTTTCTCCTGTTAAATTTAATTTTGTTGTTTTTATTGAAGGCAGCAATCTATTCAAAAATGAAATAAAGATGACATTAAGAAATTATTATTTATGCTTTAGTTTCCATTTGAAATGTTATTTAAAAAAAATTCATCAGCTAGCTACTTTTTGAATTTAATCAAAAAACCATTTTTAAAACATTTAATTGTAAATAATATTTCTTTAATAGTAAATTATAACATTTTATCATACATAATAATATATAATAATTGAAAATAAATGATAACTTCGTTAACACACTTTACTAACTCCAAAATCTTGAAAACTAGTGTTTTGATTCGTCATTCTTTCTATTTATCCATAAATAAACATCTAAAACAACAAAATCAATATTTATTATTAAGGTTTTAAATAGTAAGTCCTTCATAAAAATTATTCCATTTCATCTAAGCCAAAAATGGGTAACACTAAAGACTATGAAGAGGACTCACAATTCTGCGACACTAAACAAAATATACGACATAAGATCATTTTGGTTGCTATACTACGACATATATTTAAACGTTTTGTCAACCATAACTAAAAAATATTTGACTGTTCGCTTTAATTGTAACATGAGAGGGCTATATTGAATAACTGTTGTTACCAAGAATATATTTAAAATGCTTATGAATGAAAAAAGTAGATATAAAAATTATTTTAAATATTATAACTAGCCGTCTTTTAAACATATGCGAATTAAGTTTCGAAATCATTTTCGGGGGTGAAGCTATTTGTAAACATCCTGATTGAAGCACATGCAGCAAAACACGTTAGTACACATTGCAAATAGAGTGCAGAGAAACAAATTTTCATTAAATGCAACTGAAAAATAGAGTTGCATTGATCCTATTTGCAAGAAAAAGATAAAAATGGTAACTGAGTGAAATTAAATTAAAATTTATTTAGAGTTAAACCCCGTGTAACTTACACTTTAAGGAATATTCCTTTACCGAATTATTATTACAAAGCTTAAAATCTATTTTATACTTATCCTCGATTTTTGAAAGTATAATATAGATATATTACAAAATATTTTTGAATAAATTTGGAAAAACTCTACATTTTATTAATAAAAAATATTTATCTTTCATAAATAATTTATATAACTCATGTAAGTGACGTCATCCTGTTCTTGAAAAACAATAAATGGCGCATGAATATAACAGTTAAGACAAATAACTTACTACTAGATGACAACATTTTGTAAAAGTTTACATGTAAATGCTTATTTGAATTAAAGTTTTGCTAAAGTATCACAGTTTAGGTGTCAATAACTGGGGGGGGGGGGGGTTACCTATTTAAAATTCCCACAATTATTAATCAAAAAGAAGAACTTTCATAAAATACATAAATTTATAAATAATATTTAAATTTTCAAAATTTTATAATTGACTAATTTTGATTATTTTAATTTGTTGTGTTATTTAATTGCCTGAAGATCGTATTGCATTCCCATCACTTTTCCGGAAGTGTTACGCCGCGGCCAGCGGTTCCTTTTCGTCCACAACCCTTATTCTTCTACTTATTCCGTTCCTTTTGCGGAAGCAATGTTCGTGGGTCCTTAGCCAATTCCCGACTAAAAAAACTACCGAATAACCACTGCTACTTCGAGCTTATTATTACTCTCGGTCGGCGATTGGGGGTGGATGGGTGAGTCAACCGCCGCGATGATATATTATGATATAACGGTATACATGAGCATCCGCCCATGGCGATTGAGACATTAAAAGTTAGTGACCAAAGTAAAAAATTTAGTCGTCACATGGCATTTATGCTATCAGCAATATCGCTCAGAGTAATTCCTTTACCGTAAGCCCTTATAGAGACATTATTTTAATGCCGGCACACCAGTTCAAATATAATGAAGCTGATATACTTAATTGATATAGTTAATAAAAAGTACTGTAGACCTAAAAAAGGCACTTTCAATATATTTCTTTGAGTATTATATCTGTGTCTTGTTTGATATTTTCGCTATTAGATTTCATTATCACATTACAAACATTTTATCGCTAACAAGATTAACCAACTAAATAATTTAACTATTTGTAATGTAGCTTTTGTACGACTTTAATATAACGTATCTCTTTATTGTTTTATTCTGATAAAATACTCCAATTATATTTATGTGCCTTTTAACATTTTCCTTTTAATTTAAATGTCAGTTCCGTACTATAAATAAATAATACTTAACTTTAGTATTCGAAATCCTTCTTATAACTGATAAGGAATAATTCCATTAAATAAAATTAATAAATTGTCATTGTTTAATTAAAATAATCTAGAATAAAATGATGAAAAGTCAAATACAGCGGGCACCAATTTTTTTTTTCTTGCAGGTCTATTTCAAAACGTAGTAGATTTGACTGTTTGAAATTAATTATTTGTATCACAGTTTGCATTTTATTATGAAGTCTCTGGTTCCGACAGCAATATAACAAACTTTGATAAATGATGCAGCGGGAGGATATTAGATTTCCATAGCATTTGGATGACTCTTAAATCTTTACTACATCAAAGCCATGCCAGTGCTCCATCTGTTGTTACCAATATATGGTTTCTACGTGCAAACCTGCTCGGTTGAAATACTCTGTAACAGCTTTTTACAAATCCTCTCCTGAAGTATTTTCCTGACAGAAGCAAAATAGTCAGTAATTATTCAAAAACCAATTGTCTAATTATTACTTCAGCAAAATCAATTATTATAGCGAAATATTGAAAGTATTCTATATAAGTATGTATAAATTTAAAGGTGAATATTACATACAATTTAGTTTATCAATAAAACATCTATAATTCAAATTCTTATCAGTTGCAGATCGAACAAACCCTCTGTTAATTGGTAATATGAAAGAGTCCTATAATGATACACTTTTTAAGTTTACAATAGAACTACCATTACAATGCGAACAATGTAGATTTAATAAAATTTAATATTATACATACATTTAAACTAGACCAATTTATCGAACTTTTGTAATGTTTTTAAAATTATTAGAAACTCTTGAATAAATATCTTTACAGTAATCTTTCTTACCATTCAGGCAAAATCACAGTTTTACTCTGATCTAATTTCCTGCATAATTTTGAATAAGTAAAGAAACATAATAATATAATGAGAAAATTAAATTATTTATAATGCAAGATACTGCCTTCTTACATATTAAATTCAATCGTCTGGGATGTGATTCAAATTGTACTTTAAAACTCAATTTAAAATTCAGTAACGTTTATCATGAAACTGTGACTTAATGCAAATCAGGATGCATAGCAGGATTTCTCAATATTTTAAAATGATATTATTAAAATATATGTATTATTAGTATGAAAATCCAATTGTAAAGGAAATATTATTTATTTTATGGGGAAGAAGATCTATAAATAAACACTCAAATTTAAGTATGATTAAAGTGAAATGATTATATTTAGAAAAATATACGCGTTTTCGATTTATCAAGGAAAAAATATTTTAAAAAACAATGTTGCCATATTTTTTGAAATATATATATAAAGCAAAGTTCTGATTTTTCAAAATGTACTGCTATAACTACGCGTTTTCGTTGGAAGAAAAAATAATGTTGTGTAAATAAACGGTGGGCATAAATATTTTTAGGTAGCACATCAAAATGTATCCAAAGTTAGAAAAAAAAAAAGATGTGCCGCAACATATTGATTTTTTTTAAGTTTATAAGGAAGTATCTAACAATCTTAAGAACCCAAAATCTGTATTTCTTATTTAAATAACACTTTATCTACAAACGGTACTTATAAGTACCACAAAAATAACTTGTTATAAGATTCATTTAATACATTGATTAGTTGTAATACAGTTTAGAATGAGTTATAGATATATTACTTTATCTTGTTCCAAAAGCATTATTGATTACATGAAACAATAAATAAATAAATAAATAAATAAATAAATAAAGGATGATATTATTTGCCTATGCATCTTTTCAGCTTTCTTGGCGGTGAGAGGGGGGGGGGGGGATTTTTCTGTTCGGAAATATTTCTGTATTTATATTATAAGAATCTTACAACGATCTTACAATTCCGAGAGTTCAAGGAGCTACAATATAATAACACATCAACAAATAACAACACAGGTTCAGCGCACAAATCATTTTAACATGAAATATTTAAAAAAAATCAAAATGCTTAGAATATAGGATGTTGAATGAATATTATCACAGTTAAACGAACAGAGTAATAGAAAACACTATTCTGAAAACACTTAAAGCAATTTAGTAAACATTTTAACATCTACGATTTCAAAAATGTATTATATTAAATCCAGAATGATTTAATTTAACAAAAATACATTATGGTTAACAGGATGTTTCTGAAATTCAGTTATTCCTGATAATTTAATATAAGCAACCAGTTACTTATAATAGCACAAAAATTGAACTTTCTAGTAAAACATAATTCGAAATTATGTAGTAATTTAGTGCGCTATATAGCTATATTATAAATTGCAGAATTATTAAGAATTTCGATTTATGAAATTAAAATTATGTTTTATATAATCATTATTGTTGTTTTTATATTATTGTTTCTAATAATATCAAACTCTCACTAAAAAATTTATATTTCTTATTTTTTTTATAATAACCGTATTAGGTATATTAATAATAATTTCGGTATGTATTGCACTTTTTAGGAGCAACATTGATAGACATTTTAAGTGTATGTTTTATATTTAAAATTCAATATGCATTTTTATTTTTAATCAATTATGTTTATCCTTTCATCTTCTTTCTATCTAAAAACATTTTTATAAGGTATAATGGGTATTCTTTAAATATTTCAACCCAATAAAAGGGGTTTATAGTTCTCATAAATAGAGGATTTTTATATTTAAATGGGCTCGGATTACATTTATTCAGTAAAGAATAATATGTGTCACCACAAATAAAACACTGTGTTTTCTTTTTGAGCAATATAGACCATGAAATAATAATTTAGCAAACAATATATTCATTGTGTGAAAAGTGATGCAATTACAAGAAGTTCTGTTAATATTTAGTATTTACGTAATAAAACATTTTCCTAGTCACTCTATAATATCCTAGCATTCATTATTCACCCGACACTATATAAGATGTCATTGGAAAATTTACATAGCACTGTCAATACATAAAGTGATATTGCCATGTTTCATACAAACTAAAGTTAGTGTGAAATAAATAGTCTCTCTATTCTAAAAAAAAGTAACTACCGCTGTCACCGCCGCAGATTTTGAATTTTTTGTGACAGGAGGAATTTCTTCGTTAATATTAAGAAAAATAATGCATACAAAAATATGAAAATCAGTAGTATGATACAGAAATAGTTGATAAACACGCTGAGGCAGACAGTTTTCAAATCGAAGAATCATTTTAAGAGATATTTAATGCTAAAGTTGGACAAAATCGTTCCACTAAAAAAGTTTTATAGGAGCAAAAACTATTCATAGGAATTTAATCATTTTTAGATCATTTTATACGTTTGAAGTTCCCGGGGTGCAGACGGTTTTTCTTTTTTTAATTTGGCTAATTTTTTGAGGTTTTATTTCTATTTTAAATTCAAATTTTCAGCATTTCTAGAGATATTTTTTTTACAGATTTTAGAAAGTGATATTAATTTAAAATGTTGCCAACTGTATAAACAGTGTAAGCAATAATGTTTCTCTCTATTCAAAAAAAAAAGTAACTACCGCTGTCACCGCCGCCGCCGGTTTTGATTTTTTTGTGACAGGAGGCTTTTCTTCGTTAATATTAACAAAAATAATGCATACAAAAATATGAAAATCGGTGGTTTTATACAGAAATGTTTGATAAACACGCTGATGCAGACATTTTTCAAATCGAAGAAATATTTTAAGAGTTATTTAATGCTAAAGTTGGACAAAATCGTTCCACTAAAAAAGTTTTATAGCAGCAAAAACTATACATGGCAGTGTAATCATTTTTAGATCATTTTATGCGTTAGAATTTGCCGGAGTGCAGGTTGCATTAATTTTTTTATTTTGACTCATTTTTTCAGGTTTTATTTCTATTTTAAATTCAAATTTTCAGCATTTCTAGAGATATTTTTTACAGATTTCAGAAAATTGTACTAATTTAAACTGTTGCCAACTGTATAAAAAGCGCAAGCAATAATGTTTGCTTCAAATTAAAAATTTATTTACACGTGACTATTATAAACAGGAAAAAAACTTTCAAATTAGAATTAAATAATTACGTATAAAAAGCAAGAACTTATTAAAAATTACGTCATAAAAAGTATACACGTGAGTTTTAAAAGAGAAAGGATATTGTAAAATAATAAATTCATTAACATGCTTTAGAAGTCTTAGGAGAAATTACGTCATATTTACGTCACATTATAGTTATTACATAAAATAAACACAAAATAATATTGCAAAAAAGTTTAAATTTAGAAATTGCGCTAGACATTTATTTGATATTTTGAGAATTAATTTAAAATGTCTCATTTAAAAGAACTTTCTTTTCGCTTTGTTAAAAAATACCAGGAGACAAAGACTCTCTTTACTTAATTCCTTTTATATTAGCTTATTTTGGAATGTTGTTACACGTGTATACGTCATCAAGTTATTTTTATTTCGACATTTTATTGGTGTTTTTATTAATGTTGTACGAATTTATTTGTTCTTTCGTTATTTAAAATAAAAATTATATCAATTTGTATAATTTGGCGAGTGGTTTGGCGGTTTATATAATTTGGCGAAATTGGTCGACAGGATAATCAAGTAGTACCGCAGCGGATTTGGCGTTAAAATTCCCCAATCAAAGAGAATTGAATAGAAATTCGTTTATAGGGAGATCGCCACTGTTTTTTAAATTACTAGGGGGCTCGGCCTCCTACGAGCTACGCTCGCCAACCCCCGTCCAGACACCGCAGACTCTAAATGCACGCTAATTTGATCGGCTTTAAAAAGATTTCGAAAGATTGAATTATAATTTAAAAAACAGTGGCGATCTCCCTATAAACGAATTTCTATTCATTTCTCTTTGATTGGGGAATTTTAACGCCAAATCCGCTGCGGTACTACTTGATTATCCTGTCGACCAATTTCGTCAAATTATATAAATCGCCAAACCACTCGCCAAATTATACAAATTGATATAATTTTTATTTTAAATAACGAAAGAACAAATAAATTCGTACAACATTAATAAAACACAAATAAAACGCCAAAATAAAAATAACTTGATGACGTATACACGTGTAACAACATTTCAAAATAAGCTAATATAAAAGGAATTAAGTAAAGAGAGTCTTTGTCTCCTGGTATTTTTTAACAAAGCGAAAACAAAGCTCTTTTAAATGAGACATTTAAATTAATTCTCAAAATATCAAATAAATGTCTAGCGCAATTTCTAAATTTAAACTTTTTTGCAATATTATTTTGTGTTCATTTTATGTAATAACTATAATGTGACGTAAATATGACGTAATTTCTCCTAAGACTTCTAACGCATGTTAATGAATTTATTATTTTACAATATCCTTTCTCTTTTAAAATTCACGTGTATACTTTTTATGACGTAATTTTTAATAAGTTCCTGCTTTTTATACGTAATTATTTAATTCTAATTTGAAAGTTTTTTTCCTGTTTATAATAGTCACGTGTAAATAAATTTTTAATTTGAAGCAAACATTATTGCTTGCGCTTTTTATACAGTTGGCAACAGTTTAAATTAGTACAATTTTCTGAAATCAGTAAAAAATATCTCTAGAAATGCTGAAAATTTGAATTTAAAATAGAAATAAAACCTGAAAAAATGAGTCAAAATAAAAAAATTAATGCACTCTGCACTCCGGTAAATTCTAACGCATAAAATGATCTAAAAATGATTACACTGCCATGTATAGTTTTTGCTGCTATAAAACTTTTTTAGTGGAACGATTTTGTCCAACTTTAACATTAAATAACTCTTAAAATGATTCTTCGATTTGAAAACTGTCTGCATCAGCGTTTTTATCAAACATTTCTGTATAAAACCACTGATTTTCATATTTTTGTATGCATTATTTTTGTTAATATTAACGAAGAAAGGCCTCCGGTCACAAAAAAATCAAAATCGACGGCGGCGGCGGCGGTGACAGCGGTAGTTACTTTTTTTTTAGAATAGAGAGATAATTCAATCTTTCGAAATCTTTTTAAAGCCGATCAAATTAGCGTGCATTTAGAGTCTGCGGTGCCTGGACGGGGGTTGGCGAGCGTAGCTCGTAGGGAGCCGAGCCCCCTAGTGCTTCAAAAAAAAATATTTATACTTGTAAATAAATTAAAAATTTATTTACACGTGACTATTATAAACAGAAAAAAACATTTGGAATTAGAAGTAAATAATTATGTACAAAAAGCAGGAACTTATTAAAAATTACGTCATAAAAACTATAATTACACGTGAATTTTAAGAGAGAAAAGAATTTGTAAAATAATAAATTTATTAACATGCGTTAGAAGTCTTAAATAGGAGAAATTACGTCATATTTACGTCACATTACAGTTATTACATAAAATGAATGCAAAATAATATTGCAAAAAGGTTTAAATTCAGAAATTGCGCTAGCATTTATTTGATATTTTGAGCGGATAATTTTCAGCTATTTTTGTTAGGAAAGCGCAAATAATATTTCATTTCTAACACGAGCATTTTCACGTGAATATTAAAAAGAGAAAGATTAGTTTGGTCAAAATTACGTCAGATTAAAAACGATTAATTTAAAAAGTCTTATTTAAAAGAACTTTCTTTTCGCTTTGTTAAAAAATACCGGGAGACAAAGACTGTTTACTTAATTCCTTTTATATAAGCTTATTTTGAAATGTTGTTACACGTGTCTACGTCAAAGACGAAAACAGCGATTGACATATGTATTTTTGGTACTACTTAGTTATCCCGTCGACCAAAAATCTAACATTCGCCAAACTATAAGATTAAATGCCAATAATGATTGATCGTAAATGTCATATTAACTTGACTTTAAGCAAGTTACATGTGTCTACGTCATCAAGTTATTTTTATTTCGACGTTTTATTTATATTTTTATTAATGTTGCACTAATTTATTTGTACTTTCGTTATTTAAAATAAAAATTATGTGAATTTATATAATTGGCGAGTGCTTTGGCGATTTATATAATTTGGCGAAATTGGTCGACGGGTTCATCACCGCAGCGGATTTGGCCTTAAAATTCCCCATTCAAAGAGAAATGAATAGAAATCCGTTTATAGGGAGATCGCCACTGTTTTTTAAATTATAATTTAATCTTCCGAAATCTTTTTAAAGCCGATCAAATTATCGTGCAGTTAGAGTCTACGGTGTCTGAACGGGGGTTGACGAGCGTAGCTCGGAGGGGCAGAGCCCCCTAGTTTATAAAATATTAATTGTTGAAAACTTAGACACCGGGAGTTTGACTGGGAGCATTATACTTTGTACTTAGTATGCGATTCTAATATCGTATGCAAAAATTGTTTCTTTAAAAAAAGTAATATCCTAATAGCTTTTATTTTTAAACATTTTATGTTTAACATGATAGATATTTGGAATTCATGTGAAATGTGTAAAAACAAGATATATAAAAAACTTTTGAAGATCACTTATTTATATAACACAACAACTTTCGCGTACATTTTGTAAAAGGAAATTGAAGTTTAATATATTTGAATATTTTATAATAAATCAATTCTTTGTCATGTAAATTCTTTTAATACGTTATTTATACTCCACAACGTCCTGACATTTTTAAATCCATAGTATTCATATAACATGTTTACAACCATTTGCTTGAGGAGACATAAACATTTTACTGGCGACTTTTTCATACCTTTCAAATCAATGCATTTCTTGCTTTACAGAAAAATACTGTAGGTATAAAGTGTCTGTATTTTAAAATGGAAGTTTTTGTTTATCCTTTAAAATGAGATTTATGCTTATAGTTTGTAATAAAAATTCATGTATTTGGAAAGAACGATTTATTTTTTAGAGCTCGTTACCTGTATATATTTTATATTTTATTTTGTTTTTATTATAATTTCATATATCAAGAATTATGTTACTGTTTTAAAAAATGTATCTACACAAAAGAAAAATAAGGAATACAAATTAGTTTTATTTTCATAGTTAAGCACCAGGAAATCACAAATGAATTACTGCAGGACAATACATCGCATTTTTTTAATACAAAATATTCAGTGTATGGTAAATAAGTTGAGTAGCAACAATATGAGTAGGAAAAAGTCTTCTTAAGGGTCTCAGGAGTCTTACTTTTTACGCATTGAGGTTTTATAGGGACTGAGAAAAAAATTAAATGTGACATGTTGCTGAATTGCACAGCCAGGTAAAAAGTAAGACTCCTGAGATATTAACTGAAAGCTGTCTGTAAATAGTAGCCAAGTTAGAAAACGAATTAATTTTACTTTTAACACTCCTTTTTTACACTAATGTAAAAAAAAAAAAAAAAAATCATTAAAAAATATATAAATAAATATAGACTGAATAAATTATTATAGATATCTAAGATGTTGGAAAACATATCTATAAAATTACGTTTATATAAACACTTACTTAATAACTTAATATGGTATATTGATGTATCAATTCTCCCGCCTTGTAAATGCACAAAAATATCGATTATGACGTCATAATATATATATTTTTTTATTAGCAGCAAATTGTGCAAATGAAAATCTTTCCGGTGATATGCTACTTCTGCTTTTTTTTTTTTTTTTTTTGCAGAGACACACTTGAATTTAGAACCAACAATCGTTCAAAACCAATTTGTAAAGGTCTATATAAATATCTAAATTTCAATGCATCTGCGAAGCCTTCTCTAGTCCTTGGTGAGAGATTTTTTTCAAATTAATATTATAGAAAAACAAATGCTACTGTGACGTAAAAATTAAATTAATAAAAATTATTTTTCACTTCATTTACCTCTTTCTATTCTTTTATCACGGAATTTATCGCTATATATAATAATATTTTCTGCAGCTAAACAGTGTTTTTTTTTTGTTGTTGTTGTTTGTTTGTTTTTTTGTTTTGTTTTTTATTAACTCAATGACCTTAGCGAGAATCAAACTAAAATTTTTAATTTATAAAATACTCACGGCAATGAATATCATTTTTACAGTTTGCAAGCAAACAATATAATATACGGTCCAGTGCGAGTATTACTCGCGCACAGAGGGTTCCGTACAATAGCATATCAATTAGTAATTGTATTATTAAAAAAATGCCGTTGCTAAAAGAACACTAAGACTTTCTAAAAACTATAAAACGTAGGGTTAGGTATAGCTGTATAGTATACAGGGTGCAAAGGAAAGTCCCTTTAACCTGAAAATACTTGCGAACGAGAGAGCTACAGCTATACAAGTGGGGTAACGGTACAGTAAAGCGACAACGGCCGACCTAATGTAAACGACAGCATCAACCCTAGCGGCGAATTTGGATGATAGCCATTGCAAATCGAAAACGAAAAGAGATAGAGCAAATTTTCCAGTTAGAAAGTTTTAGAGCATCAATTCATTAGTACGAAACGACATTTGGTTCACACGGATAAGATAAATCGTCACCTGCATACCCAAAAATGTCCGAAATCGATGAGCGACGATTCTACTTTGCCTATTCGCAATCCAGAAATGTAGCAGTGAGTAACTGCAGATTGTGACGTTGTACTTTGCTGTAATGTCTGTAAAGATTCAATTTCCAATGCATTTAAAATTTTAAAATAACCTTTCAGGGCCTGAATAATTCTGTTGGTAAACTGATGAAATAATTGACTAACACCAGAATATTCAAACGAATTTCTCTGAAAATGAAAACCCGCAAATTTGCATTTTCATTCCAAAACAAAATTTTATTAAAATATTCTTGGTGCCATTTGTCAGTTTTGGAATTAAAATTAGGTGGCTAGACCGTCTAGCCACCGCACGTGAAAGGGTTAAATCTATGTCGTCGTATTGAAGAGGCTTGCAATAGACGTTCCATGCTGAGAAATGTGCACGCAGCATTCTCTCACGAATACAAAAGTGTATCATGAGCAATGGCAAACTTTTCGAACATACTGAATATTAACTTTTTATCACTGTGAGACAGTTTGTCTTTTTTTTGTGTCTGTGATGTTATCAAAATGTATTGGTATAAGTACGTATTTACGGCATATATTGTGCGTATTTCTTCATACATCTGACTATTCAATTCAAGCGTTTACACAAAATGGAGTGCATCAATTTCGGACATTTTTGGGTAAACAGGCGAAGATTTATCTTATCCATGTAAACCAAATGTCGTATTCGATTAATTAATTGATGCTATAAAACTTTCTAACTGGAATTTTGCGCTATCTCTTTTCGTTTTCGTTTTGCAGTGGCTATCTTCCAGATTTCGCCAATAGGGGGCGCTGCTGTTGTTTTCATTAAATTGGGCTTAGTCGCTTTACTATACCGTTACCTCACTTGCATAGCTGTAGCTCTCTCCGTTCACAAGTATTTTCAGGTTAAAGGGACTTTCTTTTGCACCCTGTCTACTAGAAAAGCATAAATGGATATACCATGAAAGTTCAAAGATATATGGAACCTAAATAATAGCAAATATAGCTTTTCTGTATCTTTGTTATTCCATATAATTTTTTAGTTAACCTTTAAAGACATAGTAGGTGTATTGAGAGAGCCACTCAATGGAAACTAATCGCGAATCCCATAGTATTTATGTGATTAATTCTCATTAAATTAGTCTGTTTTTAAAATTTGACGTTTATTGCTTTTATACAGCTACTGAGCATTGCATTACATAAATATATCCTTAAAATTTATTATATCAGCTTTAAAAGCCGATGGAGCATAGAGTACGCCGTCCCTGTCTTTATGTATGTCCAAACCGCCCGTGTCTTTATGGGTTAATATCTCGGCTGATTACCAACGATTTTTTCCGAATTTCATGATCAACAAGGCTTTTATACTTCTGCTACGATAGGTGCCTCCAGCTCTTCTCAACGCTTTTGCTGAAGCCCGTAAATCAAAATTTGAGTGTAACGGAAAAAATGCGATTTTCTCAAAAACTATGTGACCTAGGGTAATCGCTATAAATTTCCTGCAAGGTTTAAATTAATGTCTACTACCTGTAATCTTTTCATAATTTTAGTTTCAATATATTTGGAATTAGAGGGGGGGGGGAGATATTTTTGCACTACATTTTCCATCATAACTTTGAAAATATAATACCTAAAATTAAATGAAACATATTTTTGATTTCAGCGTTACGAAAGCTTCCATACGATACACCACACGATATACAAAGAAAATAGTTTTTTTCAAGTAACTTAATTAACCCCTCTACATTTTTCCTAAATATATTTATTAATATTTATTATTCTGTAAATATGTGGGTCAATAGTCTTTGTTACTTCCCCAGATTTGAACTTTCCACGTTGCATATTTTATGGGTAAAAGGGCTGTGACAGATAGACAGACAGACACAGGAGTGATCTTATAATGGTTCCGTTTTTACTTTTTAAGTACGGAACCCTAAAAAAGGCGCTTCATTTGAAAATCAACTTCCATTTTCCTCAGAGGTACGACAACTCTAGCGCAGATTTAGTCAGGACATATTTATACCTTCATTCTACTCAAAGATCTTTTAAAAAAGTCAGCTGCTAACGTCACGTTGTCATGATAACTTGAATTATTATTAAAACTAACTATGAGACTTTAGACAGATTTTAATACATTTAAAAGCAACTAAATTAAATATATATACGTAAAAACATTTAATTAAAAACAAAAACATACAATGTAAAAGTTTCGATATGTCATCGTATAGCCGCATCAGTACTAACCACTAAATATGGGGTATGGTCCGTGTCAAAAGTATGTTGTACTAATCTGGAATTTAAATTGTCATTTTTAAATTCGCGAATATGTTCCTTAAGTCGTATCTCCAAAGTTTTTCCATTCTCATCTATATATATGTCCTTGCAATCACAGCATGGAATCGTATACACAACATCGGTTGATTTTGTTTTGTCATATTAAAACGTGTGGCTATTTAAACTTATTTACTGACATTATTGTTTCAAAATATACAAACAGGTATAACAAAAAAAATAATAATAATGAACTCTAAGATTATATAAGTCCTTAATTATATGAATACGGTACATTCTTTATCATAGTACAGTTGGTGTTTTACACTTAAAACATCAATATCTCCTATTTGAGAAAATAAATATACGCAAAATAGACAAAATATATATATTTACCTATATAATCACTATCTTTGACATGTAAAATGACATTTATTAATAAATTTTATAGATTTATGTAACGAGCACTGCAATAATTATACCCACTGGTACATAAAAAAAAAAGCAAAGATCAATAACTTATCTTTATGCGCCGAAGAAGTTGTTTTTTCTGACACGGTGAAAAACTCAGAAAAAAAAAAAAAATATTATGACAATTTGATCTATGTTGTGTTATGTGAACCAGCTGTAGAATATTATAACGAAACTAGGGGCTCTTCCCCCTGCATGCTACGCTCGCCAATCCCCGTTCAGACACCGCAGAATCTAAAAATCTAAATCATGCTAATCTAATGGGTTTTAAAAATATTAGAGAAGATTAAATTATACTGAAAAAGCTGTGGAGATCTCCCTGTAAACGGGTTTCCATTCAACTCCCTTTGATTTCAAAAATTTAACGGAGAATCAGTTTCTGTTAAGACATCCAATGGTTGTTTTCGTTTTTGATTAAAGAGGATCAGTTAAACATTTGAAAAGAAACTAAAATAAAATGAATTAAGTATTCAGAGTCATTGTCAACCGATATTTTAAAACAATCTCTATGACAATAGCCTAAATCATATGACTATCATCAACAGTTCCGGGCGGAAGACTTTGCTTTTTATACTCTAGGTGCCATTTTGATACTTTAATGTTATCCAGGCACAGGTGATAATTCGGCAAATATTATTCTATCCCCATAATTTCATCTATATTATAATAGTTGAAGTCATCAAATGCCATAAACAAATACGATCTGATCCCTTCGCCTTTCATATGAAGGTTTGGAACAAATGTCAGATACGGCGCGATTTTTTTCCAAAGCCAATTTGGGGAACGTATCAACAGCATAAACAACAACATCCGGCTTACCATATCAATCAAAATAACGATACTTTGGCGCCAGTTAAGTACCCGTTGCGCATATGACATTGGCGTCAGAAAAAAATCGCGCCAATATGGGGCCGTATATAACATCTGTGCCGAAAGAAAAAAAAAAAAGCCGGGTGCAAATCTCGCCAATATCTTTTTTTCAACTCGCCAGTTAGCATTTTTTTTACTGTTTGAGTGGTAAATTAAAACATTGATTTGAAGTTGAAATTAAATGTCATGATTTGTTACATAATTTAATATTTCGCCAGATGTCATATACATGCATGTTTAGCATGACTTTTTTTTTAATTATTATTTATTTATTTAATTTATTTATTTTTTTATTTTTTATTTATTATTTTTTTATTTATTTATTTATTTATTTATTTATTTATTTATTTATTTTTTTTTTTTTGACGAAAATTTGGCCAAAACCTCGTTTTCGAATACCAGTTACATATGTATTTTTGGTACTACTTAGTTATCCCGTCGACAAAAAATCTATGGCGAACTATAAGATTAAATGTCAATAATGCTTGATCGTAAATGTCACATTCACTTGAATTTTAGCAAGTTACACGTGTTTACGTCATCAAGTTATTTTTATTTCGACGTTTTATTTTTATATTTATTATTGTTATACTAATTTATTTGTACTTTCGTTATTTAAAATAAAAATTTTGTCAATCTGTACAATTTGGCGATTTATATAATTTGCAAAATTGGGGGACGGAATAACTACTACATTGTACCGTATTTTTTAATTATTTTCTATTATTTTCAAAAGGAAATAACAAAAACAGTAATTGATAACTATAGAACAAAATAATTTATATAAATTTAAAAAATAAATAAAAGTAAATAAACGTATATTATTAAATAAACAACAATAGCCGGGTTACCATGTCTATCAAAATAATGCCATTTGTGCGCCAAATAGGTACCCCGGTGCGTATATGACATCTGTGCCTAATATTTTTCTTTTCTTTTTTTTTTTTTTTTTTTTTTTTTTTTTTTTAAGAAGTGAAAGCCATCAATTTAAATGTTTCATTTTTAAATTAAAGTTTTGTATTTAATAAAATGATAACGAAATACAAAAAAAGCATTGTTCTTAGCATAGATTTAAAGGAGGCTAAACTGTCGCCAAATTAATTTAGAAATAGTAACCTTTTCTGAATTATGAAAAAAAAATCATTTATGATTAAAATTTGAGTTGCCATTATTAGAAAAAATGTAGTTAAAATTGGAAAAAAAATTAATATTTCAAAAACTAATTCGAATTTAAAAATTCTAATACCAGTTTTGAGATCTGTGGATCAACACGGATTTTTGGTGTTAATTTCATCGCAAAGTATTCCATATTTTAGGAGAAATCACCGTGAAACAAAATCAGTTGTTTAATCAGTCTATTCAAAGAATCGATACATTTCAGGTGTTTCATATATTCGTTTCATAAAGTCGTTTCATTAGGATTTTATATATACTAGGGGATCGTACCCGGGCTTCCCGGGCTAAAGAATATAGGAGTTTTTATTATTATTATTATTATTATTATTATTATTATTGAAAACTAATATTTTTTTTTATTTTTTTTATATGCAATAAAATTTTTAGATTGCCCACTTACATTAAAAAAGCATTTTTCATATAGAAAATACGTATTATACAATCAAATAAATTTGTGAAATTTATCAAAAGTGATATTTTCTTATTAGCTGCATGCCAATAGTTATTTGACCAAGATTTTGCTACTTATGGCATCCTTTTATATTCTGATAATTTCAGAGCTTATACATGTCTGTTAAATTTGTGCTTTATTTATATTATTTTATTTATTTATACATAGAGAAGTTTTTTTTTTTTTTTTTAAATAGATATTAGCCGTAAGAAAATGATGAACTCTTTATTTTGTTTTAAGGGCAAGCGGATTAATCTTTCGTAATCGAGCTCCACGCCATATAGATAAATTAAAACATATTTCATGCTTTAAAATTGTTTTTAAAACGATAGATAATCAGTAAACTGAGATGAACTTTGCAAACAAATTCCATTAAAAAAAATAAAAATCCTATTTGGTGATCTAAAAATTTAAATTATACGATTACAAATATGTTAGATTTGTGTTTTTACAATATTATTCTTTTATTTGTTTATAAAAGAAGTATTAATTTCGTTAATTTGTCTTTCACAAATACGGTAGATTGGTGGTTTTTTTAATATTATTATTTTATTTGTTTATAAAGGAAGTATTAATTTTGTTATGCAAAAATAGTCAGAAACAAATGCTGAAAAATGTTTGTTGCTTTATGAGCAAAATATTTATTATTATTATGTATTGAAACCGGCACGTGATAAGATAAACTTAAAAAAAAAAAAAAAAAACATGCTTAAAAATTATTTTAGAAAATATAATGCATTACAGTTTTTAAACAAATTTCATTTGAAAGTAATTTTTTTCCCTATGCGACGAAAATTGAAAATGTACAATGGACAGAAGTTTAAAAAATTGAAGTAGCGAAAATTTCAAGACCGAAATTTGATCGTGAAGTGTTGCCATCCTCAAAATGCCGTCAGCGTTACGCACAGATACATTTGTTCTTTATTATATAGATACTTAATCAGTAAAATATAATAAAGATCAGTTATTAGGATGTGTTTATCAACTGAGGCTCTTATGCTTGACATTCCGGAATGAAAAACAGCAGCAATTTTCACCTTCTCAAAATTTGCATACGCACTTCTCATATCCATATTCATCATTTACAAAAAAATCGTTTTTTTTTTAATCATTTAAAAATCATTTTAACTCAAAACTTGAAGTCACGATTGTCAGTAACATCTTTTATGTGAACAGACGCACTCTTTACTTGAGATTCTAATCTCAATTCTGGAGAGTAAAAAATTCCGTAATTTATGTTTTTTAGACGCATTTGTGTTAAAATGAGTAGTTTTAACTAAGAAAAGGATAGTCTTCGTTTAAATATGACTTAATTTTCACTTAAATAAACATTTCGCCTAGTGTCTGAAACTTAGTATCAGTACACATGCAAAAGGAAAAATAATATAGAAAATTTATGAGGAAAAAATGCGTGTTTTCAAAAGCCGTATGTCATTTTCCGTTATTATGCCCCTAATATAATATTCTACTCTTAATGGGATTTTACGACACTAAAAAATATACAACAATTTTTATCTACAATTTTGAATTTTATCAGAAAATAGCATGAATAAACATAAAAATACCTTGTTATTTCATACTCTCTCTTACCTGCCATAATGAAAGCTATAATTTTCACTATTTAGAAGAAATTTCATAAAATGCTTTAAAAATTAAAATATAAAAGTGGGACTGTTAAAAAAAAAATAGATAGTGTGATCACATCTACAAAAGAAGAGCTTTCAGTTTAAAAAATATATATATATTAGTAAAATTGGTTCAGCAGAAAGATCAGGGCAGATGACTAAAAAACACACTTGTGTTTTAAATATATAGATTATATAAAATTAGGAAAAATTAAATTAAGCACATTATACTTTAATTTTATCAAAATAACATAATGTCCTAAAGTATAGCATTAAAATTTCATTATTCGAGAGATTTTTGTACGAAAACTTCAGGAACATGATACTATTTTAAACCACGAATTATTTGTTAGAATATAAATCGCTATTATTTGCATGTCACCTCTCTTCTATAAAGACACTCTAAATTTTTGTAAAACATTGCGTTTTATCAGTGTGTGATTTCGATTAAATTTTTTTCAAAAGTGAAGCATTTTCACCTGTGAAGAATTTCAAAGCTGCTGGGCTGTGAAAATGACGCACTTCTATAAAACATAATTCAGGCTTAAGAATTAAAATAGATGCTTTTTTTTATAAAATGACGTTATTTGCATCCGCTAAAGCAATCCACATTTACAATCCAGTCTTAAATTTCGTCTATAGAAAAGTATGCATATTACGTCATTATCACTCAATAACAGACACTATTCTTGACATAGACCATATTTTAATTTAAACTTTTTTTTTCAGTTTTTATGAAAAAATGCCAACAAAAAAGATACAGTATCTTTTGTATTCGACTATTTTCCGTTTACTTTCAATGATTTTCAATAAAAAAGGGGCACTTTTGTTGCCACGTTAAGAAAAATCGTATTAAAAACTACAAAAAAATTAATATCTCAAAAATAAATTGAGATACAGCTTTCAAACAAATTGCATTTAAAGGAGCATTTTTTTCCTTATATGACGGTGCAAAAATTTTAAATGTGTGATGTTTAGAAGTTTGAAAATTTGCAATAGAGAAAATTGCAAAACCAAAATTTTATTTCAAATTTCAAAGTGTTGCCTTTCGCAAAATGACGTATGCGTTAGGCACAGATATGTTTGTCCTTTATAATATAGGAGATATGTTTGTCCTTTTTAATATAGATAGGGTAGATATGTGTATAAGATCCTTTATGTAAATATCAACTCGCATTCAGTTAAAACAATTTGGTTAATTTACAAATTCTATTAATTGATAAATTATTAAACCTACTTATCAGCAAATGTTGATCTCAAGAACTGAATAATAAAAAATTGCAAACCTGACCACTTGTTGTTTCGTACAGGAGATGAAGGAGGAACCTTGTGTATCACTTTCTAAAATGATTGAATATACTTTTTTTTATTCTAAAAAAATAAAATACAAAGCGAGAAAGACATTTGTATTTTGCTATAAAAACTACAGCTTATCAGTAGACAAAGAGAAAGTGCTAAAAGATAAAATACTATTTCATGCGTCATTCAGAGACAAACATTTGTACATAAATATCACAATTAATATACCATTCTTTATATTTGTGTGATAAAAGATCTTTAATTTCTCTACCGTGGCATGTAGCCAAATCTAACTAATAAAACATTATAAAATTAGGCAAGACACTTTAATTTTATCTTCGGAAAGTTTCAGCGATGTTGTGTTCACGATTACAATTTATTAAGTTTTCCAGAATATACTGCATTATTCATTCATTTATTTATGTGTGGGTAATAACGCTGCCTTATGTTATAAGATATTTTAAGAATGATTTATAATACCTATTAAAAGGATTTGCAATAATATTTAACAAAGAATACTCCAATAACAGTCTAAAATATTGAATAAAGGGTATGAATACAAAAAACATTTGGTGTAACAGTTGTACGTGGAAGAATAGTTTGCTCTGATCAAATGCTAATACGTGAAGTTAAATTTTAAAATGTCCAAAAATCGATTTTTGAAAAATAGCTCAAAATTAAAGGATTCTTTAGGAACATTAAAAAAAAACGTCATCCATAAATTCGTATTACATGAAAAGTTAGGGTAAAACACTTTGACCTTTTTCCATATCATCAATATTCATACATCGAACAAGTCACTGATTTGTGGATACTCCTGTTGAATGCTTTTCCCCCAAAACTAATAAGGGTAAGTTCAAATAGTGACAGAACTTCTTATTAAATCGCCTAATATTCTACGGATCTATTCGTCAGTTAGCCCTCCTGCAAAATTGTGTCACATACAGACATACACATACTCACGTTAAGACATTTTCTAAAATCTGAATTTTCTGAAACATACATGTACGTGAAAAACCGGAAGTCTAGAATTTCCTCGAAACTAATATTTTCATCTTGTAGAGATGAATGTAAAAATGCTACATAGCAGAGAAACTTGATAGGCAATATACACCCAAATATAAATAGTACTAATTTATGTCAAGGTTAAAGATAATCTCATGTTTAGTTAATTTTCAACATTAATTCGTGAAGTAGAGCGCCCACAAGTACTATGAGAAAACGACTGCATAAAAAAAAAATATATATATATATATCTTGACGTTTAACGGTGTCCAGGACACAAAAATCTTCAAATTAAAAAAAAAATAATAATAATAAATCATTTATTGGATTAAAACATTCTTTGTTTGTTTTTTTATTATTAAAATGACGTTTAAATCATATTTCTGTCTTAATTGGAACAGGAAACAGTAATTGTTTCATTATGGTTTATTTTAAAAATCCACCTCTCAAGCATTGGATGTGGTGGGAACTACTTCTTGTGAAAACGCGTTTTTCTTCATTATGTTTTTTTTTCACCATTTCTCCTGTTTAAATTGTTATAAGTGAAGAACTGTTAAAGATAAATGGTTAAAACTAGGAACATGTCTAATTTAAATTGTTTTAATTTAATTTTGATTCAGTAAATTTCAAGAAAATATTTACTTTTGAAAATATGATTTTTTTTTTTTTTTTTTTTTTTTTTTTTTACTTTAAAAATTCTTTTTATTTAAATAAAAAAAAAAAATTAAAAATGCTGAATCAAAATTAAAGCTTATATATATGTGTGTGTGTGTTTATTTAAATTTAAAAAATTGAAAGTCTACAAATAATATTTCGAGTTAAGTGCCTTCTTACATCGAAATAGGCGAATACGTGTGTTATCGCGTGGCAAATACAAGATCGTTTCAAAATGTTAGCCAGGCTAGAAATTCAAAGAGCTATAATTCAACCATTTTTTAAGATATAAACAAAAGAACAAATTTTCAGAAACAAAAACTGCTCCGGAATCTTTGTATCAAGGCCAAACACATAAAAAAAAATGTTTTTCATTTTACAATTTTTTAATACTTCATTTTAAATTTTAAATTTAATTTTTTAAATGGCAACCCTTTTAAAACAAGATGGCGAATGAAGCTGGCCAACGAACTCGGTCGAGACATTGGCATGTACTATGTACAGACCAAGTTACATCCAAATCGGTTCATAAATACGCCTGTTATCGCGTGACAAAAATCAGGACGTTTCAAAATGTCAGCCACGCTAGAAATTCAAAATGCTATAACTCAGCCACTTTTTTAGATATAGACAAAACAAAAAATGTTCCGGAATCTTTGTATTAAGATCAAACACATACGAAAAAAATCTTTTTTCATTTTCCAATTTTTTTGGTATCTTATTTTAAATTTTAATTTTTTTTAAATTTTTTAAATGGCCGCCATTTTGGAACAAGATGGCGGATGAAGCTGGCCAACGAACTCGGTCAAGATATTTGTATGTACTATGTATACACCAAGGTACATCCAAATCGTTTCATAAATACGCCTGTTATGACGTGACAAAAATCAGGACGTTTCAAAATGTCAGACACGCTAGAAATTCGAAATGCTATAACTCAGCCATTTTTTAAGATATAGACGAAACAAAAACTGCTCCCGAATCTTTTTATCAAGGCCAAACACATAAGAAAAAATATTTTTTTCAATTTTAAATTTTTTGGTACCACATTTCAAATTTAAATTTTTCTTAAAATTTTAAATGGCCGCCATTTTTAAACAAGATGGCGGATGAAGCTGGCAAACGAACTCAGTCGAGACATTGGTATGTACTATGTATAAACGAAGTTACATCCAAATCGGTTCATAAATACGCCTTTTATCGCATGACAAATTTCAGGACGTTTCAAAATTTTAGCCACGCTAGAAATTCAAAATGCTATAAATAAGATATAGACAAAACAAAAACTGCTCCAGAATCTTTGTATAAAGGTCAAATACATAAGAAAAAAAATATTTTTCCATTTCCAATTTTTTGGTACCACACTGTAAAAAAAAAAATCTATAAAGTTACTAAAGTTTTTCTAGGAAACTGGGATTCCTAGAACTTTTTATGTAACGACAACAACAAAAATTCATGTAACAGACACACTTTTGCGCCGAAAATAAAAAAAATCTGTAAGGTTACTATGAGTTTTTTAGGAAACTGGGATGCCTAGAACTTTTCATGTAACTGCAACCAGGGTTACAGGTAAAATTTTAGTAAGATTACTGTAATTTTAACAGATTCATTTGTAAAGTTACAGATTTCTGAAGCTTTACAAAAACTAGTTTTGTAGATTTGCAGCTTTTTTTGTACAGTTACAGATGGAAGATTATTAAGCATGTAAATTTACATCTGTAGAACTACAGATTTTTTTTTACAGTGCACATTTCAAGATTTAATTTTTTTTAAATATTTTAAATGGCCATCATTTTGAAACAAAACGGCGGATGAAGCTGGCCAACGAACTCGGTTGAGACATTGGCATGTACTATGTACACACCGAATTTCATCGAAATCGGTTCATAAATACGAGAGTTACAGTGTGACAAATGTCAGATATATATATATATATATATATATATATATATATTATATATATATATATCAATTTTGAACGGCGGGTGGTTTCGGGGTCTGGGGGTGATGACCGATGAAGATATACCAAAATTTTTTGAAATATCTTTCCTCCGAACGGCTGCAATAGGTAGCTTTTTGTAATGAAAGCTACCTAAAATAGTAACTGTAAGGTAAATGTTACTTTCAGTGTAAAAGACTTTAAAAAAAGTCCTTCCAGCCAGTGCCGGGAGGAAGAGGTAGCTTTCATATTCCTTATTTTTAAAAAGCTAGATTATGTTATTCAAACACACAAAGCTCAATTTAGTGGAAACCGATTCTAGAAGATTCAATACTAATTTTTATCAATACTTAGTCATTATGAATGAGAATTTCGCGAAATTAGTCAGCTTTATCTAAGCTGATTTTATTTAAAGTAACTTATATTTGGTTGCCAAATTTGGTGATATCTTGAAGTGCCTGACATTTTAAGACAACATGGTGGATGAGGCTAACCAATGAACTTGGTCGAGACCTTAGTAATTCCTGTGCACATGCTCACTCACATCGGAATCGGTTGATATATACGAGTGCTTTCGCAGGCAAAAATCAGATTTTTCAAAATGTCACCCCCATAAAGAAAATCAAACTATTATACCTGAGCCATTTTTTAAGATAAAGTAAAATAAAAAGTACTCCGGAATCCTTATATCAAGGTCAAATACTTAAGAAAGAAACCTTTTTCAGGTTCTAATTTTTTTGAAAATCACTTTAAATATATATATTTTTTTTTTTAATGGCCGCCATTTTGAAACAAGTTGGCGGATGAGGCTGTCCAGCGAACTTGGTCGAGACATTGCTATATACGATCCACATGCCTTCTTACATCCAAATAGGTTAATAAATACGTGTGTTATAGCGTGACAAATATCAGATCATTTCAAAATGTCAGCCATGCTAGAAATTCAAAGTGCTATAACTCAACCATTTTGTAAGATAGAGACGAAACAAAAACTGCTCCGGAATCTTTGTATCAAGGTCAAAAGAATAAAAAAAATCTTTTTAATTTTCCAATTTTTTGATACCACATTTTAAATTTTAAATTAAAAAAAATTAAATGTTCCCTTTTGAAACAAGATGACGAATGAAGCTGGCCAACGAAATCGGTCGAGACATTGGTATGTAATATGTACACACCAAGTTACATCCAAATCGGTTCATAAATACGCCTGTTATCGCCTGACAAAAATCAGGTCATTTCAAAATGTCAGCCACAATAGAAATTCAAAATGCTATAACTCAGCCATTTTTTTAGATATGGAGGAAACAAAAACTGTTCCGGAATCTTTGTATTAAGGCCAAACACATAAGGAAAAAATCTTTTTCATTTTCCAATTTTTTGGTACCACATTTCAGATTTTAAATTAAAAAAAAAATTAAATGGCCGCCATTTTGAGACAAGATGGCGGATTAAGTTGGCCAACGAACTCGGTCGAGACATTGGTATGTACTATGTACACACGAAGTTACATTCATATCGGTTCATAAATATGCCGGTTATCGCGTGACAAAAATTAGGACGTTTCAAAATGTCAGCTACACTAGAAATTCAAAGTGCTATAACTCAGCCATTTTTTAAGATATAGACGAAACAAAAACTGCTCCGGAATCTTTGTATCAAGGTCAAACACATAAGAAATAATATTTTTCCATTTTGAAATTTTTGGTACCACATTTCAAATTTAAAATTTTTAAAAAAAATTTAAATGGCCGCCATTTTGAAACAAAATGGCGGATGAAGCTGGCCAACGGACTCGTTCGAGACATTGGTCTGTACTTTGTACACACCGAATTACATCCAAATCGGTTCATAAATACGAGAGTTACAGTGTGACATAGGTCAGATATATATATATATATATATATATCAATTCTGAACGGAGGGTGGTTTCGGGGTCTGGGGGTCATGATAGATGAAAATATACCAAAATTTTTTGAAATAGCTTTCCTCCGAACGGCTGCAATAGGTAGCTTTTTGTAATGAAATCTACCTAAAACAATCCGTAATCCGTCAAAAATTTCATAAACTTAATGGAAAATATGCTACGGTCATTTTTTATGGTTTTTAGTTATTTGTGAGTTCACATCACATATGCAAATAAAAATACCTATTTGAGGGGTATTCTGTGAATTAAAACTTCATTAGTTACAAAGTTATAAGTATCAAATACTGAAAATATAGTTTTAACTGGACTACTTAAATTCACAAATATATTGGTTTATCTCTCTAGGAATGGATATTATATTTTAAAAGTTTTTTTACACTTGTTAGCATGATGTTCATTTCTTTAATGATGTATTTTCTCGTGAATAAGACCAAAGAGTACTTTCACTCGCATACTATTGCATGAATCAAAGCAAGGAGAGGCTTTATAAATCAGCTATATTATCTCTATCGTACTTTGTAAAAGCACTTTGTTCTTTAAGGCATATCAATTTTAAGTATATTGATTTATCTTTCAACAGTTTACTTTATATTTTGTGTTACAGTACCAATAACCGATACTTTCCATTCATTGCAAATTTCAACAGACTTTCAGTATTTAAAGTATGGGCATTCCTTTTCTTCGATACTTAAATACGACCATTATACAGTCGGACCTCTATTTAACGAACCTCTATTTTGCGAATTTCTCTATTTTACGAACTTTTCCTTGGAACCAAGAACATTTTGCAATTTTCTTCGTAAAATAACCTCCAAATAGCAAAATGCATTCTCTATTTAACGAACTTTTTCTTGTGATCTAATTTTTTTTTCTCCCTTTTTCTCAAAATACTTCTGGACATTTCAAACTTATTCTTTCTTTAAACACATTTTATGATGCTCAATGGCCTTGAACTGGTTTTACGAGGCGCCTTCCTTGTCAGCAATGAGAATTCGGTAAGTACGGAGGACGAAGAAGATAATCCCTTAGAGTAACTTAAAAAAATGTGGATACAGATGAGAAAAAAAGAAGAAATTAACCATGATGTGCTGATTGATAATTGTATTTCACCTAATTCTGAAATTGAGACCTCGGAAACACTATCCGAATTGGATATTTCCGACAGTGTGAAAAATAAAAACAATACAGCTATGAATTGCGACGAAGACGAATATGATGATGATGAAATGATCATTATGCAGGAATTAACAAAACTTCGTATGATGAAATGCTAAAATCATTTGAAACAATCCGACGCGGATTATAGTTAGAAGAAAATACGCATGGAGTGGTTTTTGGTGCATTGTAAAAATGCGAGACGTATTATGAGAGAAAGCACTTTTTTAAATAAAAAACTCAGGCACAATTAACAGAGTTTTTCAAAAATTAAATTTAAAGACGCATATGTTAATGTACGGTAAAAATTATTTTTTATAATAATTATAAATAAGATAATGTCATTAAAATTCGCTAATTTTAATGTATAACTATTTGCTTTAAACAGAAAATACAGTGTATTCCCGGACAATGTTTTGTTTTCCTTGCAGATTTCAAAGATTTAAACACATAGAAAAAATGAATTTACGATGGATATTGGTGGGTAAAATAAATAAAAGAAATCGATATAATTTATTAAAAATATGTGATTAATTACTTTTAGTAAAAATATTTAGTGTTTAGGAATTTAAAATCTGTTTTATGTTGTTTAAAGTATTTTAAAAGGTGAATCTCTATTTAACGAATTTTCCATATAACGAACTTTTTACTGGGATTTAGCGACTTCGTTAAATGGAGGTTCGACTGTAATTCAAAACAAATGCACATCGTATTTTCGTTGAAAACTGAAGTATTTATTTTCAATTAACGTATTTATTCACACTGGTAGAGAGAGTTAACATAATTTTTATAAATCGTACAAAATATGTGAGATGGAATTAATAACTTAAATGCAATAAAAAATAATTGATGTAACACATTTCAGATGTTTTTAACATTCATTTTAGAAAATGCAATCAAAATTATCTATGATATGTATTTTCGGCCAAAAAAGGGGAGTTTCTGCCTGGTTGATTAATTATAAAGTTTTTGTTAAAGAGAAGACTTTTCCAGTTATATAAATATGTATTTAATTATAAAAATACCTTGCAAAAATTAAAGTGTTATCAGACTACGGATGGTTGCTGTGTAGAACGGGGGCGTAATGAATCTGCAAAACGAAAAGTTCTTTACAGGTTTCTATGAGAAGATACATTTATTAACATCTATGGCAAACTTAAATCTATAACTTTACACCCAAATAAACGAGTTTGGCAGCGAAACGTCGGATTTTACTTATTTAAATTAAATGTACTAAAATATTTTTTTTAATAAATAATTCATTTTTCTTTCGTTCTGATTATTTATATTTCTTCCAATAATCTACTTAGTTGAAAAGAAATGCTGAGTTTCTATATGCTTATACTAATCGCTATATTTCCATATATTTGTCTATCTAAAAGCACGAATAATATATGTTCTTGGAATATGTATCGTGGGGCAACATACTTACGGTCGTGAGTGAAATGGGGCCGACGTAATCGTGTTCGACATGCCTTTCTTATGTAGTACAAATGAAGCTAAACAGAGAAATTTTATGTAGTACAACAGAGCGTATATCTTTCATATAAAAACATTTATCTATTAGAAAGACATTTTGATACAATATTTCCTAATAAACATTTAAAAAAACCTTAAGAAATATCTTACACAAAGACAAATGTGGAAAACTAAACGTTTACGTATAAATGAACGTATACGTTTGCTTTGAACAAACTGATATAAACATTAAGTGTAAAAAATACTGATGCGACAATACAAAAAGACGAAAGGCAAAAATTCTGACAAAGATAAAAATGTTTTGAAGAAAAATGAATAAATGATATTAAATATTTAAAGCTTTAGTGTAACAGATGTTAGTTTTTACGTGCTTTCTTACAATTATGCTTGTGCGTGGCAGTGGAATCTTGTGATTCATTTTCCACCCAATTCCTGTTGACATAGATATTTAAAATTTGGAATATATATGTATTCCTGAGGGAAATGCATGAATTGGACATTGATGTTTTAAAATTCGATCCCTAATTGTGCAACGGGGTTTGGGGTCAAATTTACTTATTGGTTACGTTTGATTTTTTTATAAAGAAATTAGCATCAGCTTCAACAATGTGTATTTCTTGAAAAGTACTAATGATAGGGTTACTACAATAGCACAAAATTTTAGCCAACTTGGCGAGATTTTGCCAAATTTTGGACAAGTAGGCGGAGTATTACCAGATTTGACGAGAAAAATAAGTTCCCATATAGGAATCAACTTGGTGATAGCTGGCTAATTGGACAAAATTCCCATTAAAATCCATTAATCTTCCATAATCGAGCTCACCGCAAATTAATTTAAACTCCGTGCATTTAAGGTTTCTTTTCAAGACATTTCTACTTTTAAGTGCATTAGAAAAATACATATTTTCTTTATTTTTTGAATTTTAATGAACGAATTTTACATTTATATTTATTACTTTAATATTGCACTAAAACTAAAATGCAGCGTTAATAGATTTGATTAAAATCGACTTTATTTGTATCTAATAAAAAAAAATTAACCTATAGATAGATTTTTCATTTAAAAAAATCCATGCCACATGTAAATACAAATATTAAAAATGGCACATTCAAATATTAATCATAACTAAATGGTTACTCTTATTGTATTCCATTATTATTATTTTTTAATGTAAAAAGCTCAGTTAAGTTGACTGCAAAATTTCAAAATAATATACTGTTTTCCTACCAGCAAGTTTGACTCTCAAATCTGAATAAATATTTAATATATCAGTTTCTAATTACATTATAATGATTCTCATGCACTTTATTAAGATTTCTCAGTTTGGAAATAAATGTGGTTAAAAGTATGTTATAAACAAACGTATATATTTTATCTTAAAACAAATATTTCTTTTCCGTATAATGAATGGACATGCCTTTTTTATGCTAGTGTTTAGAAACACAGTTCGTGGAATATATAATCATTTATTACAGCTACAGAAAATTAGACGTTTTATGATGCAAGGTGATGGTAAATACTATTAGTTTTATTCAGTATGTAGTTGGTAAATTCATTCCACTGATGACTAACTCTTTAATGACAAATATATTTTCTAACAATATTTTTACATTCTCAAATTTCAAGAACATTTCTTCACGTATTTTTGTAAATATATGTCATAAATTCTAATATAAAAAGCGTACTATGGCTATTGAAATTACATTAGATAGCTACATTTATAATATAGTTATATAAATATTTTATTATTTCATAAAATGCGGTAATTTTTTATAGGTAACCATTTTAGTATATCTCATAAATAACTCATTCCAAATGTTTTTTTTTCTTTTGGTTGTTTGTTAAAAATACGGAAAAATAACTAGGTTTCGAAATTAAACCTCTAAGGCTAGATTACAAAATGCATTAAAGATTTTACTTGTCCATTTTAATGTATTTAATTTTTGTGTTATATATATATAATTATAATATTTAATTGTAAAACTATTTACTTAAAATAATATATCTTACAGCTTAAAAGATTCTATATTAACAGTTTGAGAAAGTATTTCTAGTTTGACTCGATATTATATTTTCGATAATATTTTCAATATATTTTCAGTATTTTTAACCCGGGAGAACACGCGAGTGAGAATTTTTCTCACGGTGCCCAATTGCTTTTCTTTTACTTTGCATTCACTTAATATCAACTTTTTTTCTTGGCTTAGTACTTTTACTCACGAAAGAGGTAAAATAACTGGAATAACATTTTCCATTTTAATTAAAATGAAAAATGGTTTAAATAATCGTCTTAAAAACAGTACGACGGTGAGATAAAATCTCATGCAGCAAGTTCTTCCGGGTTAAATATTTTATGTTTCGTTTTATGTTTCATGTTAAATTCTATGAAAATACACTAGTATAAAGAGAAAGTATGATAGTAAGTATTCATATATAGATTTTTAGACTACAGAATTATAAACTAATAAGCAAATAAATTAAGACTTCTTTAATAACCCCCCCCCCCCCCCCCCAAAAAAAAAGAAAAAAAAGAAAACCTTTAATTAAAAATGTTAGACGTATAAAATTTTGTTTTTGTTCAACTCTATATGGTCTAATTTACTAAACGCAATTCACTTTTACAAAATACCTTGCAATTGCTACAAATATTAAAGGAATAAATATAAATGACTACGGTCTGAAAGAGTTATAGGAAAAACTAATAATATAACAAACGTTACGTGCTGTAATTTTGATAAGCATTTTTTGGACAATTTACGGAACTATATTTACGTGATCGTAAGTCTAAACAATCTAGAGTAATTTTTTGAAAGTTTTTCTTTTACCTTGGACCAATTTTGATATAATTTTTTTTCGCCGAGTCTCATTTCAGCATTCCCAACGTAAAGTTCTTCTATGAGTTAAGAGGATTTGCTTTCATGGCTTTGTGTCATAAAAGTAATTTTATTTTTACTTCCGTTTTAGGTAATGTATTAATAATGAAGTACAATAAACATTGGAACATGTAACGTTTCTTAAAATTTCTTCTGTTTGGTTGATAAAAGCGCTAAGCTTCAATGCTGAATCTGATCTATTAAAAGTTGTCTTCATATAATGATTTAAAATATGTGACATTTTCGCAATGTGCATATTTTGTTTTAAATATTAAAGTAATTATTTCAGTTTGAATGGAAAATTTACCGCGAATGTTTACTTTTAAAATCACAAAATTTTACATCAATAACACAGCGATGATTTCAGATCACTTAATCAAATGTGCTGTGAACGCTGTAAATTAAAGAATAAAAAATCCATTTTTTCATTAAAGATTACACTGAGGAAATATATATATATATATCTATATAGTTCCTGCAACTGGAATCTAAATTCTGCCTATAGAAAAAAATAGTTCCATTTCATACCTATAAATTGTAGTTTCCTTTTCTAAAGAGTTCTAGAATCTCCTACTAGAATTCAATAGCGTTTCCGTGTATTCTCCTGGGCAAACATATTTAACAATCTCTTCAAATAGATGCGAACTGAAGAGATTAATTTTAGTAACCATAATTCTAGTATATGAAACCATTCCAGAAATCAAGCGATAAATTCTCGCTACCGAAACTGTTCATTATATTATCCTCACTGAGAAAACAAGACACTAGAAATTCTAGATCATTTCGTCTATTCAGTTTAGTTGTTTAACCTATTCAAATAGCTCTGAAAGCTATATTTCTAGTTTAGGGATCCAGAAAATGACTACATATTCTTTCTAGGTAAGGCGGTATTTTTTTTTCTCTGTGTAATGTCATAATCAGTTATAATGGAGTATAACGTTTGATGCCAGATCTAAATAACTGCTGTATTTGGCGAACTTATGCCATATATGTATGATATTCAAAATTGAAAACAATCGAATGCAGAATCATCCTATTTCAATATTTTTAGTTTTGTTTTTCGACAGATATTTCACGCTCTATGCTCGGCATATTATTGCGTCAGTCAATTTTAACAAGTACAATAAAAGTAAATGAAATTCTCTCCCAGAAGATAACAAACTAAAAAAAAAAAAAAAAAAAAAAGCTGTAAGGTAACATGCATAATTTTTATTTTTAATTAAGTATACGTTATAGAAATGATACTATGTATACATAGTTCTTCACTGGAGTTTCGGACACATATATAATACCTCCATGACTAAGTACATAGTGTCAAGTAGGTCAATTCATATTTTATTAACAAAAAAGTAATAATAAAGCTAAGAGTGACTTTTAAAAAGTAATTCTTTTTCCAGGATTACTATTAATATATATATATATATATATATATATATATACGGATACCACCGTTCAAATTAGAAATGAAGAGTAGTGTTTTTTTTTTTTTTTTTCAAAATGTAACTCGGCATTTTTCGCTGGATTTGAACACATTAACCAAGTTGGGAAAATGCATAAAACAGTCTTTCAAAAAACATATTTTTCAATAAAACAAATATCTAATATGAAGATATTTTTTTCGAGTACTAATTCATATTATTGGATTTAGGGATTTAATATTTACAACGCATTTACATTTCATGTAAATGCAACGAGATTCTTTTTAGGGTTCCGTTCTTAAAAAGTAAAAACGGAACCATTATAAGATCACTTCTGTGTCTGTCTGTCCGTCTGTCACAGCCATTTTACTCGTAAACTATGGAACGTGGAAAGTTCAAATTGGGGGAGTAATAAATACTATTGACCCACAAAGATTATTAAACATTTACAAATATTTTTAGGAAAACTGTAGAGGGGCTAATTAAGTTACTTGAAAAAATAATATATTTGTATATCGTGCGAATGCTTTCGTAACGGTGAACACAAAAATACATTATATCTAATTTTATGTATTATATTTTCAGAGATATGTACGAAAATGTAGTGCAAAAAACCGGTATCGTGCCAATACCGCCGATAGTGGCAAGCGGCTGTCAGCCGATTGCTTACCGATAGCTCTGTGTTTTCTGGGTTATAAGCAATTAGAAGCTGTCTATTCAGGGCTTAGATGCCGTATATTCTCCTGGCCACCACCTTGGATGTTTTGAGATTTCTTGGCGATTTTATGTTGGCGATCTTCATCGAAATGGTACCCGTGTGACGTGTGTGTGTTCTGGCGTGACGTATTCGGGCAACCCCGTTTTTCAGCGAAATTGTGATTGAGAAGGTTTTCGCTTGGGATTTTGTGCATTTGCTTTGATATCTTGTTGTATATTTCTGTCTTTTTATTTTTATGTTAAATTTATTGGAATTATTTGATTGACTATGGGTTCTGTAGTCCGTTTAAATGCTTTTGCTGATCTAATTAAGGGGGTCCGGGACACATTTAAAATAATTTTTATTTATTATGTTAAAATTTTGAAATTTTTTGTGATGGTTAACCCTATTATTTGTAAACAAAATCACATGATAAATCTTCTCACAATTAAAAAAAACTAAAATTAAAAATTTATTAAAAAAGTTGGGTAATTTAAAATCGTTATAACTCGAAATATTATTTGTAGAATTTCAATTTGTTTTCATTTAAATAAAGAGAAATATATAAGTTTTAATTTTGATTCAGCATTTTTCAAAATATAAATTTAATTAAAAATTAAAAATATTTAAAGTAAAAATTTTAAAAAAAATTATGCAACCTTTTTTTAAAGGAAATCATATTTTCAAAAGTAAATATTTTTCTCAAATTAGCTGAATCAGAATTTAAGTAAACCGATTGAAAAAGACATGCTCTAAGTATGAATCGTTTATCTTTAACAGTTCTGGATTTAACAATTTAAATTCGAGAAAGGCTGAAAAAAACCATCATGAAGAAAAACGCATTTTCACAAAAAGTCGTTTTCTCGACAACCATTGCTTGAAAGCTAGATCTTGAAAGCAAACCAAAACGAAAAAAATAATATTTCATATTCTAATTAAGATAGAAACATAATTTATACGTCATTTTAAGCAGGGAAAAAAAAATGAAGTTTTTTGTGTCCCGGACCGCCTTAAGAAATATGAGAAAATTTTGAATGATAAAGGAGATTTTTTTACAATACGTAGTCATAAGCCTATTTTGGGAAATGAAGGTAATGCTAGGACGTATTTCGTGCTCGAGATTTCAAGAAAGATGTCTGTTAAGGTATTTTTATAATTTTATGTACATTTTATTGTTTTACTTGGTAGTAAAGTTTTCTATTAGTCGTTTATTCTATATTTCTCATGAATTTCGGAGATTGGTACACAGTATACGTGCATTTAGTAACTGCGGCATTGACTACTTCTGTGCTTTTTTCTGATTGCTGCAGAAGGAGTTTGCTGAATCCAGTGATTTTTTTCGGTTAATGAACGCGTAGCAGTCAAACGACGTTCAGGGATTGCCGCTTTAACAAGTTTCGTGCATTTTCCAGAGTGCTGCAGAAGGAGTTTGCTGAATCCATTGATGATTATTTTTCGGTTAAGGAAAGCGTAGCGTTCATACGACGGTTAGTGATTGCCACTTTAACGAGTTTTGTTTATCATTTACATTTCATTTTCGTTAAGCCTAGCATCTATAAATCGGTGCATCGGTGCTTTGCAACGTTTACTACTGGAAGAAAAGGAATTTTCATACCAAGAAAAATTCCAAGATGGCGGCCACGAGAATTTATGACATCTGTTCCCTATTCAGATAAGTATAAGATTCTTTTAATAACAAATCTGGACATAGATGGCAGCACGATAAAATTTTCTTTGTTTTTTCACACTTTATGGATGTAACTTATTCAGCTTTGATTTTATTTGCATTTTTATTGATAAAATACATTTATTTTAACCTTTTAAATATTTTTTTTTGTTTTTATTTTAATTTTAACTTTCTATCTTTATTTTCGAACACCAAAGTAATTGCCAATTTAGCATGGTGACCTATGCAAACTCGGTAATTCTGTTCATTTTTTCCAGCAAGAGAATTTCAGTCTAAGTCCACACGCATACGCAGTTTCTTATTTTAGATATAACGGTTGGGATCGACAAACATACGAGCGGAGACAGTGAATTAGAAGGGCATGACATTTTAAATGCCTCTATAAAGAATATTGATGTAAACGAAACATCACAATAAAATTATATGTTTTAGTTAGAGAATGGTGCGCAATGTCGAATAACTTAAAGTATGTCATTTTCTCCTGGGTGAATATCCGTAAGCTGATAGTTAATATGATCCTGTACGTAATAAAAAAAAATCAGCTAGCAATATGTCGAGAGAAAACTCGTCAGCTGGTACATTTAAATAAGAGATAGGTGATCCTGCCTGGATCCTGCGTTACACACTACAGGACATCAACTGACAATAGTTCCACTGAGATATAGCCAACTGACATGTTTATTTATTTAAATAGCACATATAATGTCATTTGGTAAATTTTCAATTGAGAGAAAATTACTGAATATATATCTATTTTCTTTTTTATGTTCATGCGACCAGCTGTCGTATTAACCACCACTTTATAATCAGCTGGCTTTTTTTTTCATCAAGATTTTGGGTTCGCTGTAATTTGATAAATTTTCAATCGCGATGAAGTGAGTAAAATATCTTTTTACACGTGCGTGGTAGGATATCACTGCTCAACCCACTCACAGAACCGCAGCTGACATCACGGAGGCATTTTACAAGTTATCAGCCGAGAGGAAAAAATTGAAAAAATTCGTACCTGGCTCGCAGACTAATAACTTTATTTTGTTTTGTTTCTATGCGTATGTTTTATCGCCAGTCATAATCTTTTCCCCCTTGAATATGAGCGCGTATTCGTCTCGAAAGATCGCGTGGTATATTATGTAAACGCAACATCTTTACATATGTTTTTAATATTTTATAGCTTTTTAAGTAAATAAATATGTCTTTTAAACTTTTATGATATTCAAAGAGAAAGATCCTTCACGGCGCATTTAGTGTAGTATTTTGATTTTATTGGGTAAAATAAGTAAATAGAATATTTTTAATATATATATATTACTGCTCAATAAAGGAAAAAAATAATATTAATTAAATTCACTTAACGAAACATTCATAAAAAAGATAAATTTATAGACGAAATGTTAAAGTTTGTTTATTTTTAAGAATTAAAGAAAAATTCACTGGAAGCTTGCATTAAATTCGTTCACAAATACAGGATGTTAACAACAGATCAAATATTCACAGTTTACGTGGAAAGCATATTTCATTCTGAGACCTTATCATGAAATAACAGAGAAAAGTTAGTTTTCGTAAAATGATTGCCTTCTTTTCCACCTATATTTTAAATATTTTAATCTATACGCAAACTATTTAATAAAACTTATGATTTATGTCACTGCTTAGTATTGAAAGTAAGTTATAAAAAATAGTTATAAAAATGGTATCGAAATATGTACATTTAATTTAACATGTTTTCTAGCATTAGGTTCCTTAAGATCTATTTTTTTTATCATTATTGATAATTTTTTAATGTAACATGATAATTAGACATGATAAGTATATTTGTGGTGTATATTAATTTTTGGTCCAAGATCTAGGGCAATGCCGATAAATGCTTGCCGATAAAAAACGGTTATTGTACGTGAACTCAGTTATACAGTAGGTTGGTCCTTATATGGTCTATTTTAATTTGTTTTTTTATTATGTCTTACCCTCAAAATTTGTTCCAATACAGTAAAGGACAAAGTAGAAAAGTTTGAATGAAAAAGAAATATATTCAGAGGTAGCTCAAGCTTGCTGAAGTTTGGCGATTGCACTAAAACACGTAATGATATCGACACAAAGAAACTAAGCCAAAATGATAATTTTTATTATGATAGTAAAATAATTTTACTTTTGTATAACACAAAAACACAATATTAAGCATATAAAAAGTTGAAAGTATCAGTAATTTGCTTAATTTGTAAAGTCCATTTTTCTGCAGTGAGGATACACTTTTCGGTGTTCCTCCACAACTTTCGTCAATAGCTGCAACTGAGGTTCATTTCTTGTAAGGATTCCATTGTACTGTTTGATCAAGGCAATACCTCTCTCAGCATGATCCTTTACCACTTTAATAGATTGCATCATTTCTAATGCAATCATATAATCAGAATTAGTGTTTCAATGTGTTGGGTCTATTTGAAAGAATCTTTGCGGTAAATTCATTTCTTTAATCAACTTCAAAGATTCTTTGTAACAAAATCTTCAAACTTATTTTCATGAAAATGTTTAAGGGAAACAGTTATCATCTTATCAGGATTCTTTGTACCTTTTTTATTTTGCAGGACTTAAACCATCTTTCTTTTTGTTGAAACAGGCACGTGGCTATCGAAAAAGAACAATCCAGAAAGATCTTCTAACAAATACCTTTGTTTGTAGCTGTTCTTTTAATTTCTGTGATTGTTTAATTCTACTAACAATTCTTTTTCTATGAATTGTACTTCTGTTCAAACTGACTTCTTTAATATCACATCCTAAACTCTTTGCTGTTTCTGCAGCTACAAATACTGCTTTTCTGTCTGATAATTTTGTCCTGTCTACAGTTGTTGATAATTCTGGAGTTATGATATCCACTATCTCTTTGCTTTAGATGTCTCAGGATCTGATGCTGCATCTTCAAGCAGTTTAATATTGTGATCCGGTTGGTCAGTTTCATTTCCATCTTCCCAATTTGAGATATCTGTAGAAGACTCAAGTACTGCTACTGCCATTTCTTTCTCCTGTGAACATTTCATTTTTTTTTTCTAATCTTTTATTTAGAAAAATCTTCTTTTTATCAGAAATCATTTTTTTTTCGCAAGAGATTTTTGTCATCACCAGCCATTGATCCTCATCTGCCATCATCTCGCTGTGCTACCAAGAAATATCTATCTTCAGCTATTTCTATTATGTTTAATCCATTGGCATGAGCAAATCAAATTTTGAAGAAAATGCATGTTCTTTAGCTTTCTGATTAGGTGTTTTATGTCCTTTGTTCTTCTTTAACAGTCTCCATTCTTCAAATAATTCTTCTAATTTCTTCTGACAGTTCTGTGGATCCCACATAGGGATTCTGGCCTTTACCCAAAATTTTGTTAATTCTGCTATTGTATCTTACAAGGAGAGGGCCAACCTTGTTAATCACAGATTTTGATTATTTTAATATATGTTGTAGGGTAGAGACCCCTTAGTGTCAGGTTCAACGGATTTTGTACAACGCTCCTTAGTTCTTGAGAAACTTGGGGGTCTAATAGTCGTACACAACTTAAATACTTACTTTGGTGTCAAAATGATCGGTTAGTCGTAGCTCAGTTGGTAGGGAGTTTGCTGGCTGATCCGTAGGTTCCGGGTTCGATACCTGAATGCGCTGCGCTTTTTTTCTCATTTTTTGTTTTATAAATATACTTGTAAGTATAACATAATAATCTGATTGCCAATTAAAATTTATAACATTACATATCAATTGTAATTTTAACCTATTTAATTTTTTACTTTTAACTAATTAGTTGTAATAAAACATCATAAAACTGTTAATTTTTTTAAAATAACATTTAAAATGTATTTCATATATCTTTTATCGATGCAATGATATTGAGCAATTGTGTCAATCCGTGAGTTTAAAGAAACATCATTTACGCATTTCTTTAACAAAGGAAGTCAGTTCAGTTATTACTATTATTCAGTTTTTAAAGTAACAAGCATTATATTAAAAATTAGCATTAGAGTTAAATTACAACCGATTTTCTGCATATTAAAGATTTTTAAATTTGTAATACGTATGCTAGCGCTTTCAATTATTTTGCTTCCTCCTTTATCTTCTTCCGGCTTTTATTTTTATTTTATTTGAATATTCTTTTATTTTATCATACCTAGATGACGTCACTACTGATTTTTTCACGATTTTCGAGTTTTTATCATTCAATAATACATCCAATTACTTTTTTAACCTCTTTAAAGGATGAAAAATAATAGTTTAAAAATAAAATAAAAAAGATTAATTTAAGTTTGTTAACATTATAATTAATCTATGATAATAAAATTTTTAATTGAAATTATTAAATTATAATTACAAATATATTTATAAAACAAAAAATGAGAAAAAAAACGCAGGGCATTCATGTATCGAACTCGGAACCCACGGATCAGCCGGCCAACGCCATACCAACTGAGCTACGACCAACCTATCATTTTGGCACCAAAGTAAGTATTTATGTTGTGTACGACTATTAGACCCCCTGGTTTCTCAAGAACTAAGGAGCGTTGGATAAAATCCGTTGAACCTGACACTAAGGGATCTCTACCCTACAACATATATTAAAATAATCAAAATCTGTGATTAACAAGGTTGGCCCTCTCCTTGTTAGACGCTTCCTGCACAGTCACTTTCAAGTCATTATAGTGATAAAGAAAAAAAATCTCAATTCCATGCCTATCGGAGGTTATTTGTTACCAGTCATTTTAGTAATTACTGTATCAACAAGGTACACATTGGTTTCATTTTATTCAATTTTTGAACAAAAAACTTAATTTTTTAAAGATTGATTAATCCAATTAATACATTACGAAACAAATAGCAAATTTAAAAATGCGTTGATAGTAGTTAGAGTTAAATAAGGATATAGAATAAAGAAATTGACTTCTGCTGGCTTCAGTTAGAACTAAAATGATAGCTATAAACAAACTAATTCAATAAAAGTTTAAAACTCGCAGTAAAATAGTACCATTTAAAAATCAAAATTTCTTAAACTTATTACCGTATACGGCAAAAGATTTAGACTGATTAATCAAATTTAAAAAATATTCATCTATAAAAAAAAACAAAGCACAAACCAAAACCAAATGTAAGATCACAGCAGTTGCAGTTAAGTCTAAAATAGCTGCAACTAATTTAACTCAATAAAAGTTAAAAACTCCCAATAAAATAATCCAATTTAAAATTTATTTAACACGTATTTGCTTATCTAATAAGGCAAAACAATTAGAAAATAATAAACAAATAAATAATTCTTAGATGAATCTCTGTTGCTAGTGATGTCATCTATGAGAGGTGAGACATTTGTTCTTCTTCATATCAATGTAATTATCTGTAGATAATTATTTAATAATTGCATTTATAAATGCTTTTATGGATTTTATAGTACAGATAATTGACATTTTAATATATTGAAATAATTTATCAATGTTAGGATCAGAATTCTTTTTGCAAGTAAAAGGAGAAAAAAACAGCAAAATGTCCCCGATTTATGAAACTTGTGTTTCTTTGAACTACCTCTAAAAATTATTTTTTAGTGATTAAATTTTACAAGAATTATTTTTATGTATAATGGAACTTATTTAGATGGTAAGAGCAATAAATTTTAAAACTTCGAAAATAAGGACCACCCTAGTATACAGTTTATTAATTCATTCAAAAATACATAATTTCTCAACTCATGCCAAACACTGATTTTTTTTTTATACTGCAACAATAAGAATGATAATTTAGCATCAACTCAAATAAAAAACAGTTTGCTTAATGTTAATTTTTATGACAATAAATAATTTGACAGCAATTCTGTGAGTGACAAACGCATATTTTCAGTATAATACTGTTGAAAATCTGCAGCATTTGCTGCATAGTCACTCCACCGCTTTTATAGAAAACGGTTACTTGACTATATTATTGAGCATTTTCGTTGGTCAGACTAGATGTACTCTAAAATAGTGGCGGAGTGACTATGCAGCAAATGCTGCAGATTTTTAACAGTGTAGCTAAATTTCTGAAGAACCTTGCTCATTGTTGCATAAAAGTGATACTAGGCAAGTCTAGTATCTCTTATTATTGTATAATAATTCATATAAGGAATTTTTTGTTCTTTTATCTTCCTTACTGCTACAGTTATAAATAAAATTCTCAGTTGCGCCTTTTTGTAAAGTCATAACATTTGACAAATCGTAAGATAAGTGTGTTGAAAGTTTCGTTTGGATTTATTTTTTTATTGTTGCTGTCGTTGAACGGACAAATCGAAAAATAGCACGAAACGCTAAAAAACTCTAAAAATCACAATAAAAATCACAACAAATTTAATACTGCTACACGAGTTTAGAATAAACATCATGGAGATTGAAAAGAGTACAGAATTTACTATAATAGTAGGTAAAAAATTCGAATGCCAGCAAACAGAAGCAAAAATCGCATTTAAAATCGAGAAAAATTCCAGAATCAAGAAAGACAAAATTTATTATATTTAAATTAACGTTTGAAACATTAACGAATGTCAAAACATTACCGTGAAACACGGAAAAACCATAAATATCGCAATAAAAAATTGTTACAAAATTGCACAGGAGAAAATTTAGGCTAAAAGTTTCATGCCGAATCCCTTTTTCGTATATCAAAAGCACCAGCGCAGAACTAAAAAAAAAAGAAATCCGCTAAACATTGCATTGAATATAGCATTAAAAATCGGTAAAATAATAAAAAAAAAATTGCAGAAGATAAAGTTTACTATAATAGGCTAAAAGTTTTAAACCAAATACCCATTAGACTAAAACTTTGAAACATAATTATTTTTGCAAATGTCAAAAAATTACCCCCGAAAGATAGAAAAAAAATCGAATTGAAAATACCATTAAAATCTCTAAAAAGGCAAAAATTGAGGAGGAGAAAATTTACTAACTTAAGCAAAAAGTTTGAAATCCAATTCCGTTTTCCAAATGTCGAAAAATCGCCTCAGAACTCGCAATTTTCATCCACAAAAATAATCCAAGCATAACATATAATCATTAAAAATTGTATTGCAAATCACATTAAAAATTTCTAAAATTCAAAAATCGCGAAATTTAGTACTCCAGATTAAAAGTTTGAAAAAATTGCTTTTTCCGAATGACAAAAAATTACCATGGGACTTGAAAATTGCTTAAAATCGCACAGAACTTTAAGAAAAAATCGTTAAATATTCAAAACTCATAAGGGAGAATATTCAGTATAATGGGGTAAAATATTGTAATCGGTATTATTTCATGAATAACAAAAAATCGAAACAAAAGCTTGAAAAAACGTATAGAAAATCGCATGAAATAATTCTCTAAAATTCGAAAATCGTAGAAGAAAAGTTTACCATACCATGATAAAAATAGAAACCAAATTCATTTTGCAAATGTCAAATAATCCTCGCGAGTCACGATAAAACATTAAATTTCTCATTGAAGCTCGCATTAAAAATGTTACTTAAAATCCCTTCTAGATATTCAAAAGTTGCAGGGATGATAATTTACTATAATGGAGCAAAATATTCTGTCGGAAATTTTTAACGAAAAACCGAAAATACACACAAGACGCGAGAAATTTTGAAAATTTGATAAAATGGGTTCATTTTAATATGTAGATGACCCCTATGAAAATTTTTTATACATCATTTAAAAGTAGACTTTATTTCCAATCGTTCGGTACCAGTAACTTTCATCTACGATGATTTGTTGAGGAGTTAGTAGGGGGTGTTTACTTTTTTTTTCCCACGACCGTACATAGATGTATATTGCTTCCACATTTTGTACCTCATTCACTCAAACACACACAAACTTCTCTACTTATTATTATATAGATATTATGATCAAAACACATTTCGTTCAATAGTAAAACACCCAATATTTTTTAAAGAAAATTTGTAATGAATGACATTGCTTTTGAATACGAAAGTAGTTTTTCTTCAAATGTGTTAACACTCCTGAATATTTTTTTTAACTTCCAGTTAACATACACAATGTATAAATTATATCGAGTATGAATTTTAGGAATTCATTACACTGTTAAAAATTTTGTTCTGTGATGAACTCATTTTCAGGGCATTTATAGGCATTAGGGCTGCAATCATAAAGTGGTGGAATTCCATCCGACATTAAGAGCTAAGGTTGAACAATAGCTATAAATGTTGGAACAGAATTTCGCAATCTTTTGTTTGAATCTACTGCAGCAAAGACGTTAGTTCATAACAGTACAACAGTTTTAACTCTATATTCAATGCTTCTTGAAATGCATCTGTTGCGTCGAAATGTAGTAATTTGAAAAAATCATGTCGAATTGCGATATATATTCTGAAAAATGAAAGTAAAACAGAACAAAACAAAGAACCTGCAAAATTCATAATTGTTTTATATTTTATCTTTAAATCTGCGTTCACTTTTTACGAAATCATAGAAATTTTCAACAAAATTATGGGTAAAACAAAGGCAATTATTTCTATGTAAATGTCTCTTTTTTATACAAAAACTAAAACATCAATCGATTGACAAATAGGAATTATTAAGGTGAAGCAGTTAATTATTTTTTAGTCTTTTTCAAAAAATAAAATTACTAATCCTTCAACCGAAAGATAAATTAATTTTAGAAAACTGTTTTGCACCGAATAATTATACTGGTATTCATTACTAATCACATAAACATTTTACATTCGCAAAAAACCTCACTGTTATTATCAGTGTTAATGGAATAAATGACTAACGCCTCAAAAAGCAATATAAAAAGTGAAAATGTAATAAACGTGACACACTGCAATTTTGAAAAGCACACTTCAGACATCTTTCGTAGCCATACTTACGTGATGTTTAATATAAAGTAGGTTATAACGTTTTCGACTTTTTTTCGATTAACCTTGGGCCAATTTTTATGGGTTATTTGTTCGCTGGATTTAGTTCCAGTGTTTCCTAAGATGAAGTTGTTTCTAAGTTAAGGTATTATGTTTGAGGTTTTCAGACATAAAAGTAGTTTATCCTTTTACTGTGTTGTGAGTAAGCTTTTAATTCTAAAGAAACAGCAAATATTAAATATTGCGTTATTTCTTAAACATATTTTGGTGCGATCGCAGTTTACTCTCCTTCTTGGCGCGATTTTCAAAAATCGCCAAATCGGCGCATTTTCGCGTACTAACTCCCGGAGCTGCAACATCCGGGAGAGAGTACGCAAAATTATTATTTGTTTTCTCTTCTCGTACATTTTGAAACAAGTACCTATCTAGACAGATGCTTAAAATGTAAAAATAGATATTCGATCAGTTATTTTTCTCTTATTTTAACCTGTATTTTTGAGTAAAAATAAAAATACATAAAATTACAAATTTTTTCGAAATACATTTTTTAAAAATACATTTCATATATTTTAGAATACATTTTATCAAATATACCAAAAAACAAAACTTTCACTTACCCAAATCATTAAAAAAGAACGTGTGTTAACATTAAGGGGAGCAAAACAATGTTGTGTTTTTTTTAATCAGAGGGGCCCTTTTTTTAATCAGGGGGGTTACACCCCTTTTTTATTCGTAGTTTTACCGTGTACTCTAGGATGTCATTCAAAAGCATCACTCAATCTCTCATTTTTAGTCATTCATAGCTTGGAACAATCAGCCTCTAGTTCGTACATAGTTCAATCAAAGCTAAAAAAAAAAACAGGTAAAAATAAAAGAAAAATAACTGATCGAATATTTATTCTCACCTGTCAAGCATTTGTCCAGATAGGTACATGTTTCAAAATATACGAGATTGAGAAAACAAATAATCAAAATACGCGGCTGCAACACACAGAACTTTTCAAAGCGAAATCCATTGCAGCAATAACAATAACGTTTTTCAAAAAAAAAAAAAAAAAAAAAAAATTCAAAATGTTCCCTGATTCTCCTCTTTGTCCAATAAGAAAGCCTTTAACAAAAAAATAAGCATTCAATTCGGTCCAATTAGAAAGCAGCTTACAAAACAAGCAGTTTAAACCATCAACTCTCTCAAGAGAAATCTTAGGGTTGCCATATTTGGTGGCGTCGCAGGAGCAGCCCGATAAACAGGGGTTGCCACATTGGCACAATTATCGAAGGAGATTGTCGAAGGAGAGTAAACTGCGATTTAAGCCATATTTTTATAATAAGATACCCCGAGTGAAGGGATATTGTTTCTAAATTAGAGAATATTTTGCATAGTTTTGTTTTATCAAAGGTACCTTTCAACGACACTTCTGACACTGTAAGGATCATTTTACAATAAAAATGTGCCTGTTGACATATCCCCCACATCCCCCACTAAGACTATGAAAGCTCCGATTCAGTGTTGCCAGATTGGGGATTTTTATGTCCCCAAATTGTTGATTGTCACCGCTTTTTTGAAATAGAAATATTCGGCTTATTTAAGTATAGATTAAAAATTCTGAAAAATAAGACGAATTATACTCATTTTAAAAAAGTGGTGGCTAAATAATTTGAATTTAAAAAGTCCTCAATCTAGCAACACTGTTCCGATTATTATACTTCATTCTTGAGTTCATACTTTGAAATACCTACATTTAGGCGGTGTGAATAAATTGTAAACACAATTTTCGATTCCCTATAGTAGGTAAAAGTTGTTTATAGCTTTGATAAAAGAGAAAAAAAAATATATTTAGAAATCGAATGACATTTTCCGAAAGCGAAAAATTTTGAAAAAAATGACCAGTTTGAAGGTTGTGTTGCATTTAAAAAGAGTGAAATCAAGTAATATATCCACACGGTATATCGTTGAAAACTTTTTACATGGATAAAGATATTTATGAAATCGGATTATGTCTTCTATGGGTAACTCACATTGACGTAGATTAAGATTTCCTTAAAGAATTTATGAAAAGTTAATTAAAAGAATTTAAAGGATTAATACGTAGTAAATTCTGTCTAAGGCGGATTTTGTGAAAGCCGGAAATCTGTCTACCGCGTAAAAATTTCCAAGTCCCGGCGAACCCATAGAAAATAACATTAATTCTTGTTGCATAAGACGGAATCTGTCTAACGCGGAAACGGAAATGTTTTTAAGGTCCCACCAAAACCAAAATTTTGCATAAGGCGGAAAAAGGGATATTTTAATCATGAAAAGTATTCCGTTTACGAAACTTTAAAACATACGTTACACACTCAATGCTGAGAATTTTAAGTAAATTCAGTAATAGTTTAAAAAAGTCAATTTAAATAACTAGAAACTGTTTAAATTTTAAGGAATTCTTGCATTTAAAAAATGAAATAATCAATTTTCCTATATAAATTTGCATGCAAATTTATAAAAATGTAAAAATTATTATTATTAGAAGGATGTACATTTATGAAAATAAGTATTTTCTAAAGTACAATATATTATGCTTTAAGGTTGTATTCAAATTCCAAGTGATAGCTTACTGTCTCATTCCCGAAGTTATTTTGTCTGTGTGTGTGTGTTTGAGTGTAAACTTCAAATTTGCAGGTTACAGCAGTACTAAGAAATTGAGCAGCATTTCTTATTTATCTGTAAAGACTTTCAGAATTTCAGTTTTCAACCGATTTTCAAGTCAGGACAATCAATAAAAGATCGTTATAACGTCAAGCAGTTTCTGACAACTCAATATCCAACCTTTTTATCGAAAACATAAAGCGCTATTCGATTGACGTATGCTTGATTCTCAATAAATGTCGTGTTCAGAAAAATCGATCATTGCACGGATTATTTGTTCTTCGACGTTTTATTTTGTCTAAGAATATTAGTAAGTGCATCGTAAAAGTGGCTTCAAAATCTAAACTCAATACTCCATCGCTGCAGGATAAAGTCGAAGTTACCAAAGTAAAAGAAAAATAATTACTCTGTGGGAGATCTTTGTATTAGGTTTAATTATGGATAAACTCAAATTTATGATGTTTAAAAGAAAGAGTTGAAAACATCCAATAGAAAGAGGAAATGTGCTGTGAAAGATGAAGACATTAATGCATTAACTTGTGAATGTTTTTTGATTGCTGGAGTGAAAATTTTGCTCACATCATGATCATCACTATATTGCGAAAAAATAGGTAAAATATATTTTAAAGCTTCCAGTGAATGGTTGACGAGTTTCCATAATCTACATAACATTGCCATGAAGCATGCTTGTTGACACCCGAAAGATCTCCCACAGCATGAAATTTGGGAATGGAAAAGGAAATTTTCATCTACTGATTGAAAGATATCAAGAGAAGGAAATATATCATTGCGATGAGACTACAATTTTATCACGTGTGCCAAATAAGCCCCTTGTAAAAAGATGAAGCTAATGCCGCTGAGGTAAAACCTCCAACGAGCGTGTCACTGTTTTGCTTTTTGCGAATTTGTAGGGCAGTTTATAAAAAAAGTTAGTGATTGGGAAATTGAAAACGACGTTATGTTCCAAGAATGTAAATATTGTTAAACTGCCTGTGACTTGGAGATCTCAGAAAAAATACTGGTTGTCGATTGTTTTAATGGAGGGGTGGCTAAAGGGGTTCAACAGACGAATGATTGAGGAAACTAAAAAATAAAATTTGTTCCTCGATAATGCATCTTGTCATGCCGACGTCAAACTGTTGAATATAAATTTACAATTTCTTCCGGCAGATACTACAGCAGCGACACAACCAATGGATCAATGAGTTATTAAAATGCTGAAACCTACTACAAAAGATATCTGTTGCGGTCGATTGCTGCGTCTTTTGATGATTGTTCTTCAGCCACCGACCTGACAAAAAAACATCAGTGTTTTCGATGCTGTTAAATGGATTGCCAAACTTTGCTCAGAAATGCCGCCTGAAAAGACTAACCGTTGTCTTAGGAAAACAAAGGAGGATGACCAAGCTTCTGAAAACTTTGAAGACAGCGATGCAATTCAAACAGGACGGTTTGAGAAGAATTAGGTACTTCGAAATTATTTTTCTTGTTCAGAGAAATAATAATAATAATAATAATAATAATAATAATTAAAAACAATACCGATAATAACAGTCTTACGCGTTAGTGCAGAAAGCATGGAAACCGAAAGAAAAACAAACATCGATAAAGGATTATTATTTTTATTTTTTTAACTACCATGCGAAATATAAAAAATGTAATTGTATTGATTAAATTAATTAATTTTCATTAACTTTCAGAATTAGAGCAATTTCGTATTTGTAATATACAGTTTTGTGTTCAAATAATGTGTTCCAAAATTATTAAAAACAATAAATTTAATAGCAATCTAATTTCATTAAAAATTTCATTTAAAGAATATTACTAAAAGTTACGAACGTAAACAAATATACGATTTGTGCATTTTTTGGAGGGGGAGGAAGCTTTTTTTCATAAGCCGGAATATTGTCTACCACGGAAAATTTTCTCAGTCCCGACCGATTCCGCCTTAGACAGAGTTTACTGTAGTTATAATTTGTCATCAGAATATTTGAAACTGAATTATATTAACGCTGCATATTTCAGTTATACGTGGTTGATGTTTATAGAATTTCATATAATTGACATGTAAAATGAGTATTTATTTATTTTTGCTGGGATACCTTTATTTATTTCTTGCGCATTTCCCAAAGAAAAATAAATATTAAAAGCAATAAATGCAGTTGTTTGATGATTTTTTTTATTATTATTTATTATCATCTTTTATGAAACAATTAAATATTATTAATAGTTTTTTTTTCTTTAGATAATTATGTGTTTATTTATGAATACAAAAAAATAATTTTTAGGAAAATGTAAATATATATATATATATATATATATTTAATTTTCTTCTTTCAAAAAGAGAAATTATTGTAATCGGATTTTTTTTTCGACATTCGGTTTCCAACGGATTTAAGAGTTTTGGATGTGAGAGATCCCGAAAAACATGTGTATACAAAATGTCTGTCTACCCGTCCGTATGTCCCTATGTTCACTTTGTATAATCGAAAACAGTATAAAATTATCCATAGTATTGAACCAAATTTTTTTTATGTGTTTTTTGCTATAGCCAGCAGGTCCCACGTGAATTTGAAAACATTCCGCAGAAAGGGGGCGCTCTAATACCATTTTTGTGCAGTTTTGAATATTGAATCATTGAAAAGTACATAAAGTTATGAACAGAATTGAAACAAATTGCAGAGATATGTTTTTTACTGTGGAGTCAGGTCGCAATTGAATATGGAGATTTTCCACGCAAGGTGATTCTCCGACAGTAATTTTTCTGGATTTTGCGTAGTTCTGTTGTACATTGGTTGTTCATACAGTAGAATAAGAAAAATACTGATTTTATTAAATGATAACCGTCCCGCCCAATAAATATAGCTAAAATTCCAAATCTGTAAGTTTCAACTTCCGCCCACAGTGTATGCACTCTGTTTTAAATAAGCCTATATAAGAAAGAAACTCCGATATTAAACCTACATCGAGATTAGTTTTTGAGAGAGTGGCGACTCAGATAAAAGAAAAATCACATGGGAAGCAAATGGGGGGAGTGGAGAGAAGTTGCTACTGCTTCTTGACAAATGATTAATTAAGAGTCGTTGATCGAAAATTCTGACTTCTACCTGAACTAGGAACTTAATTTGATATTTTTCTAAAATTACTATACGGGAATAGCGGTTACGATTATTCATAAGTTAACTTTAAGAACTTTGAGAGGCGATAATTAAGATATTAATGTAATTTGAAACTTGTTTCGAAGACCTACGAGTAATAGGAGTTGAGAGTTAAGAAAGGGCTCAGTTAAACAAAAATCGATGAAAAGGAGGGGAAGGGAGGGCGCTTCGACAAATGACTAATTAAGAATACTTAAATTCCATGATTAATTCTTATTTAAAAAAACTGTTACATGAGCTAGGAACATATTTTAAGATATTTACTGCAATCCCTATTTAGAAATAGTGGTAACCACTAATCATAAATTAACTTTCAGATTTATTAGTTGCGATGTAATTTGGAATTAGTTTAAAAGAGATGTGAGTAATAAGAGTTGAGGTAGGGCTCAGATAAGTATAAATCAATAGAGATAAGGGAGATGCATGTACACTTCGACAGAGGACTAATTAAGACTACTGGAGTCCTTGGTCAAAAATTTAGACAAGTACCTGAGCCAGGAACATTATTTAAGGGGTCTCAGGACTCTTAAAATTCGAAAAAAAAAAAAAAAAGACCATTTTCAACATTTAATATCTTAAAATGTATTTGATTTTAAGATACAAATTTAATTGCGAATGAAAGATATAAGTATGTTCTTTCATTTTAAATATTTAAAAAATGGAAGATGCAGAATTAGCATTTAAATTGGGCTTCAAACTATCAGACATTTGACGAGAAGAAAATCCGCATAGCAGCTTACGTGCACGATTACAAAATAAATTTTGCAACTAGAATGAAAATTTTGGCGCATACTTATACTTCAGATACCAATAATTACGCTGAATCAAAGTAATATTTCATTTAAAGCATTTTTATATTTTTAATACAATGTTGTAATTAGCTAATGCAAAATTTTGAAAATTTCAACAATAAAATCACCTACAAAAGTATTTTATTTTTACAATAAAAATGGAATTTTAGTTTCAGTTTATACAGACGAATATGAAACATGAGTTTTGAAAATTTTATGAAAAAATATTCAGAAGTTTTTGAGATATTGTGCGCGTTATGCCTAAAAACGTCTTTTGGAGAACAATTATTTCAAAGTTCCGGAAACACCGCGTCAGCTATTGAGGGGGTATAATTTTAAAAGCTATAACTTCTGTTCTAATTGGAATTTCAAGATAATAGTTATATCAAATTGTTCAGCAAAGATAGAAGTTTAACATCTAAAAGAATTAACTTTTTGAAAATTTTAAAGTTTTAAGAGTCTTGACACCCCTTAAGTAAGTACTGAAATTGTTTTTCTGAAATAGAGGTAAAAATTCTAATAATTAAACTTTCAGGGTGTAAAAGGTAATAATTAAGATATTAATGTGATTCGAAATTAGTTTCGAAAAGATGTGAATAATAGGAGTTGACATACTAAGATAGGGCTTAGTTTAGCAAAAATGATCAAAAAACAAGTTGAATTAGCCAAACCGTGTTGAAATTGGACCCATAGAGCTCGTGATAATAAAACCCTTGTAATAGGATGGTGACACAAAAATCTAAGCTCTAACTAGAACTCTAATCTAAGTTGAATGAATATTTTCCTGTTGTAATGCGACCCATAGAATCCGAGAAAAGATTCATTAATGTGTGGAAATGATGGTAACTGAGTGTAGATTTCGAATACTCTTATCTCGTATCGAGGGACTCTTGCAATAGAACACTCTATTAATCTTTGATTAATTTAATAAAATCATTTTAGATTATGCTTTTAGAATTTGACAGTATCTAACAATTAATATTCTTTCATATCCAACTAATTTAGATTGGTGTTCGGCCTGTCTGCTGAAACGGATCTCTTGTTAATTTATTTTTTAATGAATACTTGTGTCTGTCAGGCTCTGCCAGTTTTTTTTCAAAAATAAAAAACAATTACAGACCGATTTTTTTTTTAAATTGGCTATTCGTCTGCAAAATTATTTTCTGCAATTGCTCTGATATTTTCAAATCAATATCTGTATTAGTTTTCTTAATTGTAGACGATTAGTGAAAAGTGTCATTTTCTAATCATAGTCGCTTAGAAATCAAGTGTAGTATATACGCCATTTTGTTGCCGTTTCGGAAAAAATCTGTTTTAAAGAGATTTTAATTAATGTCTGAATTAATTACGTGTTAATTTTTAACGAAATATGGGCGCTCCGTAACAACTGAGAGTAAATTCATAAAAAATCAATAAATATATTTACATAACAAAATACATCATTCTTCTTCAAAACAACTTCTCTCAGATAATATACAACGGTCCCATCGTTCAACACACTTTTCAGAATAAGTAGACAAGCCGTTTTCTGGAAGCTGCTTCAAAGAACCCTACACTGCTAAAATAACTTCAGAATATGTTGCTGAATCTGTCAGAATCACGCGTGTAATAACTTTTTGAAATATTAACATGCATGAGAATGAAGAAAATTTTGCGATTGGTACATCCGATTAGTTTTACAATTGTATTTGAATAAATGCAATTTCTAAACTAGTAGTTTTTGGATAACTAAAATGAATATTTTTTTATAGCCATTATATATGGAAATATTTCTATATTTAAATCAAATGAGTTGTAAACATGGATTTCAAATAATAAAACTTTGGATTATTGGCATTATGCACATTAGGCATAACTTATGAATGACGTGTAAAAATAAAGTTTCGTAATAATGTCTCATGTCGATTTCGAACAGAATAAAATTGCAAAAGAAAACTTTGACAACTTTTGTTTAACACTGTTAGTTCAAAAGAAGAAGGTAAAAAACATCCTATAATAATATATTTATCACAACAAATCCATAATAAATCTGGACAAACCCAGCTTCATGTGATTCAGATATATTTCTTTAAAAAACATTAAATAATAACGTTAAAAAATGTTTTATTGATTCAGAAATAAAGCCTTTTGAATATGATTCTGTCTTTTAATTATCGTTCATTAAAATTATTTTGTAATGGGAAGAGCTCTTAAGCATCCATCGCTTTAAATTATTTCTTACACTCTTTTTCAAGCTTGCAAGTATTCTTTTCTGTTTAAAATATTGATAAACCGCGAACAAAAGATAATGCTTTTTCTCAGAGTGTCATTTCCATTCCAATAAAAATTCTTTTATCTACTACATATTATTTACTTTCATAGAAAAAAGTCTCTTTCATTACACCAAGCTAACTGTTTTATGAGCTGAAATATTTTGAAAACTTATTTTCTTTGCATTTCAAAAATGTAATGGCAAAACCAGATAAATATAAATTTGAAATATGTTCTTGAAGAATATTGGATGTAAAAAGATAATTATTAACAAATGATACAAAAAATAAAGCAGATAATTATAAATATAAATGTTAACGAAAATGTTATGAATATTTTAAATTATCTTAAAAGGCATAAGTATTTCGCTCTTATTTATGCAATATGTCGTACATAAATCATTTTACTTATGGATTAAGATAAAATATATGTATCATAATTAATACCATTAAAGAAGGAATTTAAACACAATACATTTTTAATTGTAGACAATATTTGTTTAACAATATTTCCTTATAATAGTTTTATGTGTAAGTGAACAGTTTTAGTGTGGTGAGTAGTTTTATGTTCATGTAAGAATTAATAAATTGCACTCATTTTTTTTTTCCTTTTCGAGAAAGGAGTCGTATGTTTAAAGTGATACGGTGTTCTTTAGTATTATTTCACATTAAGGGGTCTCAGGAGTCTTAATTTTTCACTGAAGGTGCATTTTAGCATCATGTCACATATAATTTTATTTCTGATTCCATATGAAACATAAATGCATAAGATGTTTACCACTGATAGCTAAAAATATGTTCTATACAACATACTTATTTCAATATTCTACAACCGATATTTCACTATTTTTTTAATGTTTATTTTTGATTAAAAAAATTTAAAATTGCTTTTTTACCTGCATCTACTGCGCGCAAGATTGTAGCGAAACTATTGCTTCTTGAGCCACAAATAGTATTGATAATGATGTAAAACTAATGTCCTTTGAACTTATACTTCAATTTTAAGCAATTAAAATATTATTTTCTTTAAATAAAAATTTTAATTATAGAATTTTGAAAAAAAAAATTGTTGAAAAAATACTAATTTTATATATTCAATACAATTATAATAATAAATTTGAGGTATAAGTTATTCCTTACATCAAAGTGAATAAATATTTCAGGTTTTGTACAAATTTCTTTATTCTTTCTTGAGAAATGCTGCGTGCAATGAATGCAAGTAAAAAAAAAAAAAAAAAAAAAAAAAAAATAAAATAAATAAATAAATAAAAATAAAACTTTTCTCCAAATTAAACATTTTAAAAAGTATAAAATAATAGTTATAGAACATTGAAATAACTATGCTACACAGAACAGATATGAGGCTGTCAGTTGCATAAATTTTATGTATTTTTGTTTTATATGGAATGAGAAGTAAAATTAAATATGACACGATGCTAAATCGCACCATCAATAAACAAGTCGGATATGCCGATCCCAAAACATTCTTCTATATTATACATGTTAATTCTTCAAAATTCGCTATGATACAGTAAAAAGTATAGGGCAATATATGCACTCATGGGGATTCTAAAGATATGAAATTCCGTGCATTAGTTATTGAGATTTGACTATCGCTGAAAGCTTATAAATCCAGCAAAATACAGCCTAGCAGCTAAACCTGTTGGGTGCCTAATCATCAACCTAATCATCAGCATCTTATGTCAACGTCTGACTGAATCTGAAGTTTGGAGAAAATACGTGCATTTCTTTTTGAGATAGAGCTATTGCGGAAATTATAAAAAATTCCACATAGCAGCGCCACGTATAGAGCGTTTTACACCAAAAACTAATTAGGATCAATTTATACAAGGGATTAACTGAATCTGAAGCTTGGTGAAAATTCATGCATTAGTTCTTGAGATAGAGCTATTGCGGAAATCATATAAAATACAGCACAGCAACGCCACCTGTTGGGCGATTTACACCAAAAACTAAACAGCACTAATTTATATCAGGGACTAACTGAATTTGAAGTTTGATGAAAATTCGTGCATTAGTTCTTGAGATAGAGCTATTGCAATAAACATAAATAATGCAGCATAGCAGCGCCACCTGTTGGGAGATTTTCACCAAAAAGTAATTAACAACAAACTATATCAAGGGCTAACAGAATCTGAAGTTTTAAGAAATTCCGTGCATTAGTTCTTGAGATATAACTATTGCGGAAATCGTTAAAAATGCAGCACAGCTGCGCCACGTGTTGTGCAATTTATACCAAAAACTAATCAGAACCAGTTTATATCAAGGTCTAACGTAATCAAAAGTTTTGTGAAATTCCGTACATTAGTTCTTGAGATAGAGCGCCCACAAAATTTTTGTCATATACAGACTCACAGAGTGACAGAGTGACGGACAGAGTGACGGACAGAGTGACAGACAGAGTGACGGACAGGGTGATAGACAGAGTGACAGACAGAGTGACAGGCAGACATTTTCTAAAAACCATCAAATCGTGTTCAGGACCTTCTAAAACTTATAAATCCATCGAAAACCAGAAGTCGAAATTTTTCACGAATCCTATACTTTCTTCTTGTAAATGTACACGAAAGTAAAAACTAAGACTCCTGAGACCCCTTAAACTCACAAGCTTCGTCTTGAAAATTTAAGGAAACAAAACTCTCTCTCTCTCTCTCTATATATATATATATATATATATATATATATAATATTTTGTTTTCATCTTAAAACGATTTTTTGGTCGTATTAGTCGTTTGAGTACAGGAGAAAAAAAAATTCAGCTTTTAGCTTTTTTTCACACAGAAAAGGACTATTTTGCTTATATAATTGAATTCTGTACTGTTGATAACGAAATTCAATATATAAGTTTTTCAATTATTTTTATCGATATCCATATTTTAATTTTCTTTTCTTCCATATTAATCCTCGCAATATAGTACAGGGGACTATAATTTATCAATAGCAGCTTGTATATCCTATGTTTTTGGTATCCATGTTAAGTGTGTTGGGGGAAACTGTATTATTGTCATTTCATTCATAATCTCAATTTTTGATGGTGGTGGGTAATATTTATTTATTCACATTCAAATTATTATGCTGCATTTGCGCATGTAATTATGAATGTAAGCTATTTATGACGTTTTTAGTTATTTCTTTCCATTTTGAATGTCAACAATTCATTTTGAATTATTTTTCCTTATTAATTGGTATCTTTTATATATTTTTTTAAATATATACCACAGTAGCTAAATGTTTTTAGCAATCATTTAAATATTATACGCTTAGATCTCTGCTACAATAGCGCATAATCTTTGTGTATTATCTACAAGGAAAAAAGTGAAGAGAACAGTGGAAGACAGACATGTATGGGAAAAATGGATAGTACACGCGTGTCAATGTGAAATACAGAAAAAAAGAAGCAAAAAAAATTGTAAGGGAGCTTTTATTCTTTAAAAAGATAGAAAGAACATGAAAAGATGGTTTGGAACAACAATTTGGTTTCATGTAAATGATAAAATAAAAGTATTGTTTAGAAATGATGCAAATTTTTTAATATGGCGTGTGGTCTCCTCGAACACCTAAGACTGCTGCACACCTGTTTTACATGGATGCGATGAGGTTATCGATAAGACTTTGTGGAATACTGTTCCACTGCACATGGATTGCAATCTCCAAGTCCCAGACAGTAAAAGCAGGCCTCCTTCTCGCAGCAATGCATCGTGTGAGTATGTCCCAAATATGCTCGATAGGATTTAATTAAGAGAAGCATTCTGGTCATTCCATACGCTGTATTGTTTTAGCTTCAAGCATGCTTTTCACAAGACGAGCTGTATGAAGTCTGGTATTATCATGTATGGAAAAAAAGAAATCACTTATTTCTGCAACATAAAATACGAAATGAGGTCTCAGTATCTCTTCTGTATAACTTCGGATCGTCAAAGTGCTATTCCGAATGATATGCAGGCCCCTATGTCCACCTATGCTGATTCCAGCCAGTAGCATCAACCCACCTCATCTGTAATGTGATCTTTCACGAACGAATGTGGGATTATTTTGAGTGCCTCTTTCTCTCCATGCCAAAACACATCAGATGTCACATCCAGACTGAATCGGAACTCGTCTGAAAACAGAATTTGACTCCAAAACTTTGCCTCCAAACTCAATGTTCAGTTCCCTATATTCTTTGGGCCGCACAGTGGCTTGAAGTCAACGTAATACAGACCATTGACTTACGTGCATAGAGACCACCTTGATGAAGCCTATTTTGGGCTGTTTGCATGGACACCTTTCGTCCTGTGGCCAAGAACGACTGTGTTTGCAGCTGAGTAGCATTGTCCGTTCCATCTAGACGAGCTGTTAACAGAATATATCGGTCATCAGTTTCTGTGTTAGCACATTTTCGACCTTGCACTTGTCGATGTATACCATTCCATGTGTCTTGTAATCGATTCCACAGCCTTTCATGGACACTTCTTGCGATTCCAACAGCGTCCACTACACTTCATTGTGTTTCCCCAAATTCAACTGTCCCGATAACACGCCAAGTCATGGATTGTGGTAAATCATATTGTTTTGACATTTTCAAGCCACCTTTTCTCAAAACACAAGCAGAGCAATTGAATTTTACAACTGAGGCAATGAAACAGACGTTTCTGCAAAATCCCGTTTTCTGCAATTATCTCATTTTTCTAGTTTTTGACGTCATAAACTTTAATTTACATGTGAAGTTTTCCTTAGCTGTTTTCTACAACACTTTAAATTATAGATGTTTTATTTTACATTACATATCGGTGTAAATATCTTCGTAATTTCGTTAAAAACATGTGCTCTCCTAAATGTTTTGAGCAGTGTATATGATTTCTTCTGTGTAGCTATCTGATACCTCTCTTAGGAAATCCCATTAACATTTTCATTCTTTTCATCGCAAAGATTCATTTAATGAATTTTACCAATCTAGTTATGTATGTTATATGTATTTTCTTGTTGTTATTGTATAGTATTGTCCTATATCTACTTATTTTTATTTATTTACTTTTTGCTATTTCTTTTCATAATTTTATTCTGTAGAGCTATTCTTTATTTATATATCAATATGGTAGCATTAATAATTTCTAATAACAGTTTAAATGGCCATAATGCTGTAGTCATCTATATGTATATTACTCTGGTCTGATAAGTCAATTTGGATAGCGTTATGGTAGTCTTTGTATGGTTATTGTCATTCTTGGTTTTGGATTTTAGACACGGTTATTTATGACTTTTTTGTACTAAATATTCCATTGGTTTCTTGCTTTTGTAGTTTTTGCATTCTGGGATATCATTTCTTTGGTTATGGAAATATTAAAGGAAGTTTTTGAGTACTGCTTCTCTGATTTGTACATATGGTATATAATTTCATAGTTCATACTCAAGACATTTAATATTATTAAATGAATTATGTTAATCAAGGTTACTTAATTTAATTTTATTATACTTATATAATTTTTGAAATTATTGCATTTTCTAGAAAAAAAAAAAAAAATGTATGGCAGTTCTTAGTAAAAGTCGCGATCCTGGTAAGATACACTCAGCATCTATGCAGTGTAGTACCCGGTACAGGAATAAAATTGGGGTTGTTCCTGGATCGTCATCAAGTGACCATTTACGCTCTCCTCCTCATCCTTTATTTTTTCGGACGTGTTTAGATGCTCGGTGCAAGACATGTCCATACGCTTCGCAGTCACAAATTGTCTCAGATCCTTATTTTTCATATTTCTGTAAAGCCTTTAATGTTATTTATTGCATAAAGTGCAGCTTATGTAACTTGAAATATATAGGTGAAACTTCAGATCCTATTCATAAACGTATCAATCAACATCGTTCAGACTGTAATAAAAACAAAACAAAAAATGTACAGTCTACAGCTGAAATTCACCATTTTCATAAACATCAATTTAAAAATACGACAATTTTAAGCTTACAAATTCTAAAAAATAAATCAGAACGTCTTTATATGGAGTCATCATATATGAAATATTACAACACCATTTATCCATATGGAATTAATAGTGAAATATTTAATAGAACTGTTAATGTATTTACATCTATAAATAATACTGTTGATTATTCTCAAATTTATCCTACACTTAATCATAATTTAAATTGTAAAACAACACGAAACAAGCGTGGAAAGGTTTCATCAGCAATAGTAGTTTCATAAAATTTATCAATAAACAAATAAATAAACTTCAAAGTAACTATTTAACCGTTTATCTACGGCATTATGATCTACTGCAATTTTTTCCATGTAATATTTTTTTTCAGTTACTACAATGGAAGTTAAAGGATAAACATAAAAAAATACTCAACCGTGAGCAATATAATTATTTGCAGGTAATTAATTAAAGTGGTACTTTAAAGTACCGTCAGTGCACTATGACTAAAATAGCGTAACAGTAAATCCAGAAGGAATTTCAACTGGCACCAGAAAATATTTTCGATTTAATAAGTATGTGAAGTATAGGCTTTTTCTTATTTAAAAATAAATCGTTTGGCGAATTCCGGGGCCAATCATTTATTTCAACACTTTAGAATTGAAAATGCTTTGTTCCTGAAAGGGTTAAAACAAACTATTTTATTTAGATTTCGATCTTTTTAGCAGTCCTTTAGTTGTCAATATTCCAGGGACAACATATTCTCTCGCATCTCCACATATGCAATGTATGAATTTACATATGCCATTTCTAGCATAGCAAAAACGAGCCGGTGCTACAACTTTTTCGAATTCCTATAAAAAATAACAATGAAACAGAGAAGAAATACCAGGGAAATCATTATTACACTACATTTTAGTAATTACATTTTAAAGCAGATGAAAATGATCGATAACTATACAGACGAACAGTAAACAAGAAGTCTTCTCCAACATCTTTCTCCAACACCCAGTGTACTGACTGTACTTATAAGTACCACCGAGTAATTCAACTGTTAAATAAAATATGTACATGGTTTACCTAAAATAGCTAGTCATATTGTATTCTAAGATCATAATGAACACAGAAAAAAAATCCAACACTTATCTTATATCCTTTACTGTGTTAGCAGCAATGAAAAGGCGTGCGCGGCAATCTGTACAAAATATCGGCAAAAACACATCGACAGCTTTAAAGACAGCTTCGTTTCTCTCTAAAATAACAAACCTAGAACTACTGTTGCCATGTATTCGGATAAACGGTGTTAAAAGAGCGTTTTTTGCAAAGTACCATTAGAATATTAGTAATATTCACTATGGTATAAAAATTTAAAGTGAGTGGTACTTATAAGTACCGTCAGTAGATAAAGGGTTAAAGAATTATAACTGGTTATTAATTCGAAAATACATATTTGCTATTAAGAAGAAAACGATTGTACAACATTTAAATGTATTTCTAAGTAAATCTTTCTCTAAACATTTCTCTGATATATATATATATAGATATATTTTTTTTTTTTTTGATCTCATAATGACTAGAGTTAATCTTTTAAATATTAATTTTCAAAAGAAAAAAACATAAAATTCAAAACACGCATACTCAAATGATAATAACTTTTTCAAATCAAATATTTATTAAAATAAATATTAATTCTATAATTAATGATAAAACTGTAATTTTCCTATTATAATAATCTTCATATATCAAAAATCTTTAAATATCCAAATACAATTGGTAGAAAGATTTTTATCTACAATACATTTTCAAAAAATACATCTGCTGCAAGTAATTTTCCGTGTAAATGCAATGACCCCACTCTAAAAAAATACATAAACAATAATCATAGTCATATAATCACTGGAAATCTTAATATTGTTAATGATTTTAAATTGAAAAAACTAATGGGTTATGGTACTAAATATAGACTTCCATCTAAATTTAATGTTAAATCTATTATCAAACAGTTTACATATATGATATTTTTATATATAAAATTTCAATCTCTTACAATAAAGCTATTGCATATTTTAATCAATGGATTATATTAGTTATTGAAAAATTAACTCTGTCTTTAGAATATAATATTTCTGATTTGGTTACTATTAACACAAAGCATTTTTTCCAACAAGTTACTAAATTACAAAAAAAAAAAAAAAAAAAACTACGTTATTACATATGTAGACAAATCTCCTAATAATTATGCAATCATATGTAAATCTTATTACCACCAACTTTTTACATCCTGTATTTCTTCTAATAAATCTTTTCAAAAAACTAATGCAAATGTAATTGTAAATAATCGTAAAATTCAAAGTTATTATAAACTATTAAATATTCTCTCTATTAACTTTAATTATCCTTTTTTAGTTCTTATTCCCAAATTTCATAAGACTCCAATTAAATTTAGGACTGTAACTGTTGGTTGCAATACATGTAATAATAAAGCCAATAAACTTCTATTAAAAATTCTTAATCAAATATATATACTGACTACAAACAATGATAATGCACACTGTATAAAAAATAGCTATCAACTGGTCAATATTATGACAAATCTTAATTGTGTATATAATATAACGACATATGACTTCAAAGATCTTTATAATAATATAGATTTATTAGATTTACATAATATTATAAATGCATTATTTAAAAAGTATCATCAAAAACTGGATTTACCATTGAATATAGATATCGCTTAATTTAAATCTTTAACAAATTTCATTATCTATAACAATTATATCATGCAAGATAACACATTATATTTACAGAACGTCGGTATACCCCAAGGTGGTTGGAAATCCAGTTTATTATCAGACTTATACTTATATCACTATGAACGTACTTTTACTAATAATAATCTACATTGATATCGTTATATTGATGACATAATTTTAATTGCCTCTGATCAAACTAACATTTCTCAATTTCCAGTAGATTATCCCACTAATTTGGAATTAACTGAAAACCTCTTATCTAACAATACAATTAACTTCTTAGATCTTAAACTTACAATAAAAGACAACAAAGCAATAACAGATCTATATGATAAACGTAAAGAATTTAAATTCAAAGTTAATACATTTACAAATTTTAAATGTTGTCTTCATCGTTCTGTCTATCGAAATATAATACTTAATCATTTTTATAGAATGAAATGTTTATGTTCTTCTCATCTAATTAACAATAATATTACAAATCTAATTTATGATGCATTAAATCATGGTTTTCCAAAAAAATTCATATATTCTTTAATATATAATTAGTACTTCAATTATCATTAAAAAACAAATTAACAGATGCGTAAACAGAATTACAAAAAAAAAAAAACATGTATATATATAAAATAAGAATATAACTATAAAAAATTAAAAATTGTAAAATAATTATAAAAAATTATTATAGGACGATTGGATGGGTAGATGTTAGAGTACGGAGGAGGGTGATGTTGTCTGGATAATACGGAATGGTTAATTTATTATAAAAAAATTGGGCATTTGAATTATAACTACATTGCTTATACACATTTTATAATAGATGTTGATTCGATATTTTAAGTGTATATGGTGAAGTTATATGTTTATTTCAATTCATATTAAATTTATTTAGCTTCATTAATATTTAATCATGTTAACAATTAACTTGTTTTTAATTTTTAGTCTACTCAGGACAATATCATATTAATTTCTAATATACCATCTATATAGACAATAATATGCATAATACGTTTATTTGATATAACTACTGCTATTACAGTTTGTTTTAAAGTTGGGTTATTAGTTTTTTATTATTCCTCTGTCATTTTTAATCATGTTTAATTTTGAACTTAGTGTTCAACGATTAATTATCGATTTTTGTGTCTGTTAGTCCCAAATTCATATTTGTTAGCTTTTTTATGGCTGGTATGAATATAGTCCACACATTGTTTATGATCTTTGGCCATTTGGGCACTGAAGATTCTGACAAAGTTCTATAAACATCCATTTTTCTTTTCCTGTTCATTTTATAAATTAATTATTTTTTATATTTAATAGTAATTCTTAAAGTTTTTTATAATTTTATTATATATAATTTATTTTATGTTATAGCATATAGCTATATAATATTATCAATGTTATAAAATTATTGAAATTCTCTGTATAGATTAATTGGGTGTGGTAATAGAATATATTGTATGCATTATATTAACATTTGTATTTATTTAATATATTTGTGAATATTGATATATAATATGGTATTATTTATTTATTTAGGATTTGTGGATTAAAGCAGTTGCTAAAATTTCAAAGCATTAGTTTCAGTTTGGTTACTCTTATGACATTTGTTCATAATAGTTTTAATTTATTATAGTAGATGGCAGCACCAAAATTTAATTTGCATTTTGTCTGTAGCTTCTATTTAAGTAAAATTTTCTATTAATTTGCTATAAATGATCGCGATTTTTTGGGGGACATCATGTAACATTTATCCCGATATGCTGGTCTTGAAAAAAACAAATGAAAATAATAGTGCTGCTGATTATCTTGATTTGAAAATAAGTATTTCAAATGGTATACACATTTCAATCTACAATAAACGGGATAACTTTAATTTTGAAGTTAACCAATTAGTTAATTGGAGTCCAAATATCCATAAACGAGTTTACGTAAATAAGTCAGATTTTTCGCTATTATAAACGCTGTTCGAATAAAAATTTACTTTTTAAAGAACTTTTTAATTTAACCAGCATTTTGTATTACAAAAATAACATACCTTTGAATTTCAATAATAGATATACTAGTTTTACAGACAGTCTTCATTTTTGAGTAGTTGCTATGCGATTGACAGTTAATGATTTGTATTACTTAAAGCCTTTTTTGGACGGTTTTACAAGGATGTCTGCAATTGTGTGGCAACAGACATGGAACGAGTATGGACAGATTTTGGATCACTGGAAGTAGGTTTTTGTTTTTGTGGCTGTGTGGCTCGGATTTGGGTAAAATAATTTTATTGCTGTTTCAGTGTATATTACACATACGTTTTTTAGTCAGTTGTATCTTCGAGATGTACTGTTTATTGTGGCGTTGCGTCCGGGGGGGGGGAGTGTTCGCGATATGCTTTCAATTGTTTTTATGCATTTGATTTATGCTTTGCGACACTCTGGCCGAAACCCACCGCCACTACTGAATAATAGTTGTTGTGAATTATAATTAGTCTGAAACACTGCTGTGCTTTTTTAAAATGACCACTGCTGACGAGGCCACAGCTTTTGTTTTTTGCTTGCTCAGGTTATATTTGTCTAGATTTCTTAGATGTTTGTTGGTTATTCTTATTTTAATTATGGTGCAAGATTCTGAGTCTGATGAATGAATTTAATACATAATGTTCTAGTGCTATATATATATATATATATATATATATATAGCTCTATCAAAAGTAAATGATTTATAAAATCCATGAAAAAGAGGGTGCAAAACAATAGAAATCAATGAATATTTATAACTAATAAAACAAACAAACAACTCCTTGCTCTTCGGAAAGTGGGAGGATTTGAAAAACAGGTACCAAAAAATAGAAATTGAATCCTCACAGGTTTCGCACAATATGGCCATCCCCCATACTCAAAAAGTTTTAAAAAATCATCAAATAAAGTTAAACTTTCAAAAATTTAACGAAACAAAACTGCTTTGAAAACATAAACAACCAACCAATTCAAAATCAGTAGAACTAATTTAAAAAAATAAACAAATTAAAAATTCTTGTATAACTGAATGATTAACTAATTAAAAACATTGAACATGTGAGAAGGCCATACCCCGACCTTGACCCGTGAAGACTTGAAAAAACTTGATACCTTTAAAATATCCACTACGCCCACACATCTCTCCATCTGGAGAGATGGGGTGCAATGGGGTGCATTCTTTTCTCTTGTTCTATGGGCCGACTCCAACAATGTTTGTCTCATTCAAGTTGGTTTTGAATAGGTTTCGGCCAAACTAAGAACTAACTTAATAATTTCGTAAAACTCATATCTTTTCGAAATTAATTGCAAATTACATTAATCAATTAATTACATCTCGATAATTACCTGTCAAAGTATTAAAGTTAATGTATTAGACTTCATCTCCGCTATTTTCGAAAAATAGTTTCACGAAATTTCTAAAATTAGATTCCTGGCTCAGGTACTATTCCAAATTTTTGACCAAGGACTCCACTACTCTTATTCATTTGCCTAACAAGTGGGTGAAATGAAACCGACATGTACATTTAAATTGATTTTACCCATAAAAAAAAAAAAAAAAAAAAAAAAAAAAAAAACAGAAAATTATTATACTTTGGAATTTGAAATATTTTACATATTATGAATATATAGTATATTTATAGTCTGGCAGGAGTAAATTAATATTATAGAGTTTTTAATGTATATAGAGTCTAATTTCTGGTGTGAAAATATACTGATATATGTCTGTTAAGTGGAGGGTAAATTAATCATTTGACAAAAAAGCACTTGCAATTCCCCTCCCCTTCATCCCACTCTCGAAGCTGGTAGACGGGAGATGCTGGGTTCGATCCCAATCGCGCCCGTCGGCCTAATCGTTCGGAGTTTTCGTGGTTTTCTTCGAGCCATGGATTTCCATGCGCAAATACGGATTAGGTTCCCTTAAAAAGACCCCCACGAAGGGCACTCCCCCCTCCGGCCTATATCCCTAGTGTAGATAATCGGCCGTCAAAAATCAACCAACCAACCAACCTTCATCCCACATTAGCCTGGCAGGGAATTTCCTTTTAATTGAGTCCCAACATCCTCAACTAACATGTCTCTAGTTAAGTAGAATAACGGAGTTTCGTACCGATAGAGGTTCATATAGAACAGATTGCGGATCTCTGCCGGTAAAAAAAAAAAAAAAAAAAAAAAAAAAAAAAAACAGATTTTGAATTTTAGTTATATTTAAAGTTATTATCACGGGTCGGGTTCCGCTAGCCTTAAAAAAAATAATTACTGTAAAGATTGAAAATGTGACCCTTCCCTGAAACTAGTGCAGTAGAACTAGGTAAAACGCCCAGTGCAGGTACTACGCCTTTTCTTTATAATTATTAAATGAAGCAAAGAGATGGCACCGTTGTTCAGAGTACTAATTCGTAGAATGAGATATTTTATGCTGCGCAGTAGTTTTAGGCGATCACCTTTTCTTAGTTATTGGAAACCTGCCTATGTTTTTTCAAGCAGCTAAAAAAAAAAAAAAAAAAAAAAAAAAAAAAAAAAAAAAAACTGGACGTGAATTCATCGATTATTGTGGACCCATAAGTAAGTATATTTTAATTATTTTTATATATATATGTAATCAAATTGTACAGAAATATTTCGTTTTGAGGATAAAATTAGTATCATGTTGAATGGTTAATTGGGAAATAATATGGTTGTATGAATATGCTGGAAAAAGAGTAAAATGCCTGCCAAAGTAAGGGTAAAAAGACCTAGTGGGCATTTTACCCTAAACATTTTTAATTGTATAAGTGAACTGTAAAATTTTTGTCTTATGCGTTTTTTCCCAATAATTTCATTTTCTACACATTAAACAGTTATTGAAATAAAATGTATACTAATTGTAATGCTAAGCCAGTTTAAGCTATTTTTAAAAATACAGGGTAACTCCGGGAGAGTCACCGCATACGGGATAGATGACGCATCCCTTCTATTTATTGTAATTACCGATAGATGGTCGTCAAACGCACAGTACAGGTGCGCAATGAGATTATTTTAACCAGTGTATAGCGTGAATCTCATTTCGATGTTTACTTGTAAAATACAATCCTTAATTTGACTCAAGTGCATGATTTCACTGTCCAAACTTTTAACACGTTATGTTTAAATACTTTTCATACACTAATTACTAAATGCATTCATGATTTCGAAGTCAAAACTAAGTAAATTTTGTATAGAGTACAGTGTGTATGGTTACGCCAATCCCCTTAGCGATGACAGATAACTGTGATGGCCGACGTCTGCACCATGCAAAATGGGATACATGCCGCAAAGCTATTCCGGTATACATGCCGCAGTTTCTTTTGTACGGGATGATTAAGTGTTATTAACTTTTCCTTTTCTTTTTGCACATACTAAACATGTTAGGCATGTTATCATGTTTACTAAAACCAATGGAGAAAAAGGGGAAAATAAAATGTAAGAAGGGCAAGAAAGATGCAAGTCAAGATGATAATAATGAAAAACTGGATTACGCGTAACGCAGACGTTCTGTGCAAACTATTCCAAAAAAGAGAAAGCGTAATTGGCTTCATTGCATCATGTGTTTAAATGTAGTTACATAATGACTGTACTTTTTTGACACTTTTTCTGTAGATTGTAGTCGAAAAAAACAGGTCTCTTAACCCATTCGGGTCCATAGGTGCGTATAAGCACCTTCATAAAGAGCTTACAAAATTTGTTTTTGGCACCAGTAAAAAAGAAAAGTAATATTTGCTTTGTTTAATTAGAGCATTTTTATGATTATTTAAGTAAAGTTAACTTCTTTTAAAAAAGTGGTTCCAACCGAATAAAATTTGTGTAAAAGCCACCGGTCCCGAAAGGGTTAACAAATAATTTATGTAAACACAATTTTACTTTTTTGTCTTTTCCCTTTCTAATACATTGATGTTACATTGTTGCTAAAATAACAATTAAAATTTAATGTAAAAAAAAAAAGAAAGAAAAGTCGATAATTTTAATAGTGAAAGTAGGCAACAATTATTAATTTGAATCTACTAATACGTTTCATTGTACTCATTTCGTTTCATTTTTTATTACATCGTTAATTATAGTTCAGATATGAATATTTTTTTTTAAATATTTTTATTTACAATTTCATTCTCTTCTTATTACAAGTGCGGCATAATTACCGCACAAGTGCGGCGTCTCAGCCTGAATGTACGGGTGACATGCCGCAGTGTAATGTTTAGAAAAAAAAAAATGTTACAAAATATTAATAATTTGTTTTGAATTTTTTGTCTCAGTACACGCGTTGTATATTTAACATTAAATAGCGCAGCATGATTTTTTTTTTTTTTTTTATGTCCACCATCGGACTTTCTACACAAATTAAAAAAAAAATGTGCGGCATAAATCGCGGAATTACCCTACTCAGTGGTCATACGCTTCAGTGAATTTTTCAGGAAAAATATCAGTATATTTATTTATAGAGTAATAAATATACGTTAAGCGGGCGAAATTGCGCATTATTTAAGGATAGATTTTGTATTAAAAAATGCTGGTACCAAAGAATTTCCCGTTCTTGAAATTTCAGGACAAGTACAATCCCTGTATGCTTTAAATCACTCATTTCATTTAACCCGTAGAAGGAGGGTGGTAAATAATATATCTCACTCAATTTTTTATTCCAAAATGCCATATTCACACTAAAATTTTGATATGAAATTTTGATTTTATAGTGTAAGTAAAGAAAAGTTTTAGTTATTTAAAAATAAATTTATTTGTAAATCCTGGTGTGAAACAAGTATTTCAAAAATTTAGTAAGAAAAGTACTTTGAAACGCCAGAAAAGGTTAAATAATTTCATCAACTACGTTTTTCCTCTCAGTGTAAATTCTTTCATAATTTGCTCTCGTTCTCTCAAAAAAAAAAAAAAAAATAAAATATGCATGTGTATAAAATTCGCAATAAATACATCATGCTTCACTTTTATAAATTTTGCGCAACATGAAACGACAGCTCATATTGAATGTTTTTTACGAACTACGAATATTTTTTACTCTTTTAACAATGGCTACGAAACACTTAGACTTCCTACTTTGGATAATGTGCTCGAATAAGGATCAGGCCTTCCGAAGAGGCCTACACAACTGCTTTAGCTCTCCAAGCCCCGACCAGATTGTACTAGGATAATGTGCAATTGGATAATGTGCTTGAAATTTTGTTGTTTTTCTTTTCTATTACAACTTGTATGACGTTTTAAAAATCTAATAAAAAATATTAGGATTTCACTTATACAGTTTTTTTGCAATGGGAGAATAGAAGGCACATGGGAAGTCATTATACCCGAATGTTGCGGTCAAAACCCCTAAATGTATTATTTTCGAAATAAATACAGTGGTTAAAAACTGCGAAAACTTGGCACTGCTAAGATATACAGAATTGAAAATAAAAATATCTTCTACATATAGGTTTTTTTTATCTTTTGCTTATTTTCGATAAACTGTGTGGAAATTGTGACATATTCTATTTTGCACTGGATATTCTACCCCGTTCTACTCTACGTAGCTCGCAAAAGTGATGATTTATTTACTATTAACAAAAGTTTATTAATTGTTTTTTCATCGAACCTTGACAATAGCTTTTTTTTCTAAACTTAGGCTAACATAAGTAAACAAATTTATTTTTTTATCTTTATTATATTAAGGAAGTTTAGATTTTTTTTTTTTTTTAATCGAAGACTGAATGTGTAGCAGAACAAAGTAAAGTAGACTAGTTAACACCACAATGTGTAATCTAAAATATTAATTGTCAATAGTTTCAATATCCACATTGTTGATGAAGCACTTCTTAATTTTGAAAAACACTTGGTGTAAAAATTAAATATGTACGTTGCTAACTAAGCTAGATGTTGTTGAATATTCACGGAACAGTTAAGCTATTTCATGTCAAATAATTTACTCAAATAGAATTCTGAAAATAAAATTTTAAATGAGAAAAGTCTTTAGACAGAATAAGTATAATTTACAAATGCTATGAAACTAAAAATATTGTTTCTTATTTTTTTTCCAATGTGCGACCAAAAAATATTTATTATTTAATTGAATTTTAATAGATGTCATAGATTTTAACAATTGATATTTAAATTTATATAGTATTGTACACGAACAAAAAATAAATATTAACCTCTAAATTAATAATTACAATTTATAAGAGTACTTTTCATTTAAAAGAATTGTTATCAGTAAACTGTTTACCTTTTTATTTCATGAGCAGTTTCATCTTATGAAATATCCGTAAAAATGGGAAAATAATTTTTGAGAATTTTCTTTAAACATTTTTAGATACTTTAAGAGTGAAGACATCAGAAATAATATAATTTGGAAAAAAAAGGGGAAAAAAATATTATTAATTTGTGCAAACACATATTCAAATAATTCAGAACTTTTTATATTCAAAAATCATTAAATGATAGTTTCAAAAAATGTTTTACTGATTAAGTAAGCGAATTTTGAATAGCTTTTTGTTTATTAAGTATTTTTCAATAAAATTATTAAATAATATGAAGTGTTTTGTGTAATTTATTTATGTTATCTCTAAAACTCTTCTATCGGCGTTCCGCTAAACATTTCTCTTTGTGTATTTATTTTTTTACGTTCTATGATTAAACAAAATATAATCTTATTAGTCCTTATATAAGTGTCATTTTCATTCGTATGAAAATCCTTTATCTGTAATACGATAGTTACGTTTATGTATAAAAAAAATTTAATAAACCAAGCTGAATTCTAGAAGATATTGCTTCTTTGCTTTTTTTTTAATCGAACAGATAAAAAGAGATATATGCTAACTACAAATACCTTTCTGAATAACATTGCTTGTAAAAAGGTAATTCATTATGATAAAATAAATGAAACACATAATTATAAAATATGAACAGAATTCAGAATGATATAGATATGTGCGTCAGATATTTTCTTTTCTCGGAAGTGTGTCGTCAACAAATTGAAATTAATAATTTAAAAAAGAAATAGTTTAACACTTTAATTCTTGGTCCCGGTCTGGGTCTTTAATTCAGATAGATTCCACCATATTATAAAATAGTGTAACGGGCTATATTATGGTATTATTTCACCTGTCCATTAAATAAGGTGAATATATATATATATATATATATATGTGTGTGTGTGTGTGTGTGCATATATATATATGTATGCAATTTTTATAGTAAGCAGAGTTATATAGATGAGAGTTCGATAGATGATTGTTTAGTAATGAAGAAAAATTTTGAACTGTGTTATAAGTTAAATAAGGACAAGGGTGTTTATAGAGATACAGAAGTTGTTAGGTATCGGACAAGATATGTTTATAATACAAATTTAATGAATAAACATAAGAAAAACATAGATTGCATCGATATAGTAAAAAGGTATAAAACAAGATTGTTTTATAATAGGGGTCTAAATATTGGAAAATATATCAATGGAATAAACTTAATAAAATGTAGTGACAAAAGATGTAGAGTTTGTATTTGTGCCGATACGGATAATGGAGACAAAGTGATTGAAGAAAAATCTTTAAAAAATTTTGTAAGGTATATAATTGTGTGTATTGTTTAAGATTTAATGTGTGCAATCAAATGTACATAGGAGAGACTTCTACTCCTTTAAATAAGAGATTCAATAATCATAAATCAGACATTAGAAATCTTAAGTATAAAAAAGAGGATCAAGAAATAGAAATTTCACATTTTTCAGAACATGGCATAGATAACATTAGGATTTCTATATTGTGTATTATACCTAATAAAATGGAAAGAAAGATTCGTGAAAAGGATATGATGATAAAGTTTGGTACGGTATATCCATATGGACTTAATGTTATGTTTAACCACAGTAATATAATTAAAAACTTTAAAACTAACAATTTAGATGATAAAATTTATGACAAAATTAATCATGACATTGGAAATGAGTTGATTAGAAATAGTAATCAATATACTAAGTTGAATAATTTTAAAAAATTAAATACTTGTACAGGCATAGTAAATGAAATAATTAATTATAAAGGTGAACGAAGAGTTAATGCGATTAAAGGTTTGATTTTCAACATTAAGAAGAAATTAATTCCCGTAACTTTAAGAACTTTACAGTCTGGGGTAGAAAATGGGAATGTTGACCTAGGTTTAGATTTGTTGAGATATAGAATCAAGACACAAAAATTACAAATGTATTGTAACATTGATTATGGCCATGTTAGTGCAATAAATAAAATCTATTTTATAATGGATTATTTGGGTGATAGCCATAGGGGTGTAAATTACAATAAAATGTTGAATAAATACAATGAATTACTACCAGTCGGTAAAATAAAAATAGTTAAGGCTTTTAAATATGACAAGCCTTTGAGGAGAACTATTTTTAATTATAATTTATTTGCTAAAGATCTAAAGAAAAGTATTGCAGGTGGTATCTGCCATTGCAATGATTCTGAATTTGTTAATTATAAAGACAAGTATTATGGACATGTTATTACTGGAGATCTAAAGATAGTAAAGGATGAGGAGTTGAGAAGGATAATGGAGTACGGAACTAAATATTGTGTGAAACGTACTCTCACTAAAAGTGTTGCAATTAAGCGTTTTACTATTAATATAGATATATTTATAAATAAACTAATGTATAGATACAATTTGCCATCCAGTGTTTTTGACGAGTGGAAGTACTATATATTAAGAGATTTTAAACGAGAATTTTCCAGAGATTTTGACGGAGTTAATAGAGAGAAATACAACAAACTTACACATTCAATTAAAGAAAATCAGGAAAATTTTATAATCACCTATGCGGATAAAGAAAATACAAGTTATGCACTGATATGTAAGGTACTTTACGGTAAACTTTTGAATGATTGCTACAATAATAAAAATAGCTATTTACCATTGAATTCGAAAGCTGCAGTAATAGAAAATAGGATTAAAGCCTTCTATATAAAAGTTAAGCTGAAACAAATGAGTCAAAGTTTCCCTTATCTCATACTAGTGCCTAAATTCCATAAAACCCCTATCAAATTCAGGAGTGTGACTTGTGGATTTGGTTCATATATTGGTGCTGCTAGCAAGGCTTTGCTGGGGGTGCTGGAGGGGGTGTTTGAAGGAGTGATGGGGGGAGAGACGGCTTTTATTATCAAAAATAGCTATACACTATTAGATAATAAAAAAAATAAATAATAAAAATAATAATAAATAATAATAAAAAATAAAAAAAATATTACTGGTTTATTCGCTTACGATTTTGCAGACCTCTATAACACAATTGATTTGACAGATTTAAAAGATAAAATAGTAGATTTTTATAATACAAATAGTACTTTGGATGTTCATTATGATTTTTTCATAAATTTATTTCAGTTAGTAGTACAAGAAAACTACCTTTACGAAGGCAATACAATATTTAAACAGATTCGGGGTATTCCAATGGGGGGGAGTTGCAGTTCCATTTTGGCAAACATTTACTTACATATATATGAAAGAAATAATAATTTAAACAGTAACACCTTATCCTACAGATATATAGATGATGTTTTGATAGTCAAATTAAACAATGATATTGAAAATATTGATTTTACATATTATCCTACGTCTCTGAGTCTGGAACCCTCATCCCAGAATTGTAAAAATATTAATTTTCTATATGTGAACCTAAGCATAGAAAGTGAAAATTTGATATCTAAGTTATTTGACAAGCAAAATGATTTCAACTTTAATACCTTAAAGATGATATATTTTGATTCCAACGTGCATGTTTCGATTAAAAGAAATGTACTTAGAAATGGATTAATACGAATCGAAAGACTGAGTACTAGAGTTAAAGATATGTTCAGTGATATTTTAGAGTGGTGCCGCTTGGGATTCAAGCATGGTTATCCTCGCAATTTCATCAGGAGAATAACTAGTGATTTTATTAAGAGTAGTAGGTACGGAACTGAACTGAACTCAGTGATGGATGAGAATGGAGGTTTTGATGAGTTGATTGATCTAATGAGTTAGAGATATATTTTGGTGGATGTTGTAGTTCTGTTTAGTTTTTCATAGTTTTTCCTTTTTTCAATTTTGGTCTTGGCGCGTGAAGGGGGACGTAGCATGCGTAAAGTCTGACTTAACCCTGCAGTGTATGTCGTTAGCCATACCGCTCGCCTTCTGTTCTGTTCTGTTATGTCTTGCAATTATATATATTTTCTTTAGTTTGGTTATTCAGTTTGATTTTAAGAGTTAAGTTTATGTTGGTTATTGTAATATTTTCGATGTGAGTTTCAATGCAGCTATGGTGAGTGATGGATTTTGATATTTTGTTTGTGGTTTTAAATAAATATATATATATATATATATATATATATATATATATATACTTCTTCCAAAAAGTGGAGCCAATAAGAAATTTTAATTTTTAAAACGTAATTTAATGCAACCGTTAAGGGTTTAAGGAAGTGAGATTTTTTTAGCGACAAATCTGACAAACAGTACGTTTAAAACAACAGCTGCAATTAAAATGATAATACAGTAATTTCGTAATGATAATTCAATAATTTGGAATTCTGGGAAGAGTTTTTGTAAACATGATTATATATGTAAATTCGTTCCTAAAATTTGGAGGATTTTAGTTTAAACATCGGATTTTGTATATTTAAAATATATATGTTTTTGCGAAACGTAACTAGCTTTTTTTCGAATCACTGTAGATTTTTTATGCTTTTATTATTTGTTTTTTCATATCACTTATCCGAAGCATGCTTTTTTCAAAATTTTGGTATAACTGCATTTGGAATGAATTTTTAAAAAAATCATGTTATTTTACATTTTTTAAGAAGAAGCATTTTCAGGGGGACTGCTGTGATATACAAATTGTGATTTTGAAATTGGAAATAATTTTTTGAGTTCTGTGTTGAAAGAATTTTTTCAAATTCATTCCAGAATGATTTACCAGCTCCAATTTCTAGTTTCATAGTCTTTACATGAATATTGCAAGACTATTACTATCTAAAAGTTCATTCATTTATAAATTTCACAAAATTTCCAACAAATTGAAGATTTTGCCAACATTTTGCTTTTAAATATTTTTAATGGTTTACTGATGTCGCGTAATATAGAATATTTTTTCAAAGATACTTTCCTCATTAGATAAAATAATTCTCATTAACTACTTCAACTTTTAAAATCCCATTTTTCAATAAAAACAGTGCAAGATTTGTACACAGTTAATCAATTCTAAATTTTAAACGAATTAATTAAAAAAAAAATAAATAAAATAAAATAAAATAAATAAATAAATGCTCTATAAATGAACATAAGTTCATTTAACAAGATACATATAAAACATTGAAAATGGAAATAAATATTTAATGTACCTTCAAAGTATGCATTTATTTAGTGCATAGAGAAGTAACAATATTTAGAAGTATTATGTAACGAAAAATTCTACTGCAATACCATATGAAGCAGATATCAGTCACAAAACATTTAAAACAGGAATAAAAATTACAAGTTTATCCTTTCTGTATTAAAACTTTAATAAACTTGTCTGATGTATATGAAATATTCATCTTAATTAATATAATTTTGTAAAAAAAAATAGTTTATAAATAACTCGTGAAAGCAATAATACATTTACTAATTTCTAAAATATTTAAATAAAAATTGAAAACGTAATATCCCTGCAAACATTAATAAGCATTTTTATTATAATTCCTTCTTTAAAACTACTTCTCGATTCTATGTCAGTGCAATAAATGAAAGAAAATTATCAAAAGAGGTAGCAAATGAAAAACATAACTATTAACAATAAATTTCCCGATTTAAATAAGTATAAGTACACATTCCTTTATGCTTTATTTTTCTTTGTATCATTTTAAAAAGTAAATTCACGTAAAGATTTTTAGTTTAATTACTATTCATTTTCTATATGAATAATTCCCTTTTAATGAAAAAGCTTAATGAATGTTGTAAAAATGATTTATAGTGGAAGCTTTAAATAATAATTAAGTAATGAGGAACTATCAGAGGATTAGTACATAAACAAGTTATTATTTTCGAGAAATCTGTGTAGCAGAAATCAGTAATAATTTGATACGTAGAAGAATTTTTTTCTTAAAAAGAACATACGAATTTTCAAATTAAATATATTGACTAATAGAAATTGATTTTAAGTAATAATTATTTAACGGAAACGCTCTAAATTGCAGGTTTAGTTTGAAATCGGTCCACATATGTATCTATCTAATCAAAAACAACTCGTTGTAAATGATCCCGCCAAGCCACAAACCTAAAACGTCAGTCATAAAAAAGAAGTGATATCACATAAAAAGAAGCGATATAGAAGTGCCTACTACGAGTGCCGTGTAAAAATCTATCACTACTCATAATGTTTCCAAAGGACTCGGAGTGAAGTACAGTATGTGAAAACTGCTTGGCGACCTGCAGGCTTTTATAATGTTTGTTCTTCCTGCACTTACATATGACTACTTGTTTAACAAGTTTCTTCTTTAATTACTGATACCATTGAACTGTGAAAAGTTGAAGCTTTTGGTGTTTACATGCCCAGTCTTATTTAACATCATAGGATCGATTTGTTGATTTTATTTACCATCATTTGAACAAGGAAGACCACTTTTATGCGGAGGATTTTCTAAGTAAAAATTTAATAAACATTTTGAGTTTCTGAAATAATAATAAAAAATAATGATCATATGAATATTACTAACAATGCACCTAATAATGGACGTTAACTAAACTAAGATATATTGCAGTAAAGCCTACGTTAACGGAATTGCACATGACAGGGAGAAAATCTGTTCTAGTAGTAAGGCTTTGTTACAATAGTATTATATAATATTCCTTATGTCGGAAACATGACATTTTACGTTTAAGAAATAATTCTGTCATAAACAGGATTCATTTTACCAGTTTTCCCTTTAATTTTGAAACAGTGTATTATTAAACGTATTTATGTAATTAAACATTATGTTTAAAATATTGAAAAGTATAATCGTAAAAATCGATGATAACCGCAATTACATACTTTTTTCTGCTTGCCTTACAAATTTTTCTGATTTAATACAGATCTTCCTTCTACAAATATTTATAAGACTTATATAATGAGAATTCAAAATTAATTTCTTCGAATTTCACAATTTTTCGAAATTGATGTAGGTACTGCATATATTAAATATACGCCTGCAGGTCGCCAAGCAGTTTTCACATACTGTACCTCACTCCGAATCCTTTGGAAACATTATGAGTAGTGATAGATTTTTACACGGCATGCGTAGTAGGCACTTCTATATCGCTTCTTTTTATGTGATATCACTTCTTTTTATGACTGACGTTTTAGGTTTGTGGCTTGACGGGATCATTCACAACGAGTTGTTTTTGATTAGATATCACTTCTTTTTGTAAGGTATTTCATTTGCATTATACATATTTCATTTTAATTCAGAAAAGAAAAGATACAAAAGATTATAGAAGTAAAAACAATAATAAAATAGTGATGCTATAAACATTTCAAAAGTGTAATATATCTAGTAAGACATAATGATGGACTTTTTAAAAATAATTCAGAACCATTTTATCGATTCTTACAAATCTTAGAAGAAATCATTTATTTTTTAGAGATGATAAAATGTGCGAACTAACAAGCAATATTTTTTGCTTGTTCCCTTTCTGAAGTCCAATGTTTGAAACTTTAAAAAAAGATTTCCATTTTACAATTGAAGAGAACATTAAAGGCCAAATAAAATATTATAAAAACTTTCTATTTGTTTTATCCTTTGATAATTATATGAAGTTTAAAACAATCCGTTTAGTAAAATGGAAATTATTTCTCTTCAAACGGATAACATTTTAATTCAAAACCATTATGGAGCATCTGGTGATAGTATAAAATCTATGATTGATTGAAATTTGTTGTCAATGAATCGCGATGCGGAAACCGGATCAAATGCAACTAACTCACTTGTACTATTTTTATGTATATTTTTCACTAAAGGATTCATTTCTATAATAAAAGTAGCAAGATAATTCCAGTTCCATTCACTCGGACTTGTTGTTAAAAACCAAGTAGCTGGTCCGTAATGGTAAGTCATACATCTTACATCATTTCTTGGCTGATATAGCAGTGTAAAATTGGCAAACAGAACGGTCCTGCGTCGCCCGCGATAAACGATTCAAACTTGATGGATCTGTTGCAAAGTATGAATATTGAAATGTGATGTGTTTAATTATAATTTATTTAAGATTATGCATCGCAGTTAATGTTTTTTGATTTAAATTGGTATTAAATAAAATTTATTTAGTAGTTCAATAATAAGTTATTTATCTTTCAATTTTATGTATTTCAACTCTTTATTAACTCTTAACTGCTGTTACCGATCTCGCAGACCACTATATTTTTCAATTTTCACAGTTAAACTTGTAATTTCCAGTTAAGCTATGAATACTGGTGAAATTTTCTTTTATTCTGAGCTCTAGAACTATTGCTAGACATTCTGAATGTTTGAAGTTTAATTATAATAGTCCTGGAAACAGTATACTTGTGAGTTAATAGAGCCTTTCATTCATCTATTACTTAAACGGTCTCGGAGAACACACGCAGTAGTTATGCGACAATTCCTGTCACAGCAGTTAATGGTTAAGTAATTCCAAAAAATAATTGCAACTAACCCTCATCTGCTGTTAGCGCTGCTGCTTTTTTTTTTTTTTTTTCACAGTTTAACTTCTAATTTCCAGTTAACTATCAATACAGTAAAATTTTGCTTCATTTGCAGTCCAAGTACAATTGTTTGAAATGTTTGAAAAAGCAAGATTTTATTAGAAATATTACTCTACAAACAGTTTAGTGCAAAAACAGTATTTTATGATTAATTGCAACTTTTATTCATCTTTCAATCGAATGGTTTCGCAAACCTTTCTGAATTGTTATGTGGCAATTTTCTGCAACAGCAGTTAAGAGTTAAATGAACTTTTTCAGATGAATTCTCATGTGTAAAATGAATTATTGCATTTAGGACTATGGACATCTCATTCAAGTTTTATCTGCCGTAAATGCGACAAAAATTACATAAATGCGACCGACAATCGTATATTGTGGTGCATAGGCGTAACCAGCCTTTTGAACGGGGAGGGGGTGGGGGTGCCCAGACTTTTTAACCTGAACATGATACAAACAATATCTTATATAGTAAAACCTGCTAAAACGAATCCCATAAAACCGATCACATTTCCGTTTTAGATAGTTTTCCATCTTAGAAGGTATAATTGTGTGGTATTTTTTTTTTTAAAAGGGCTCAAGCGCAACTTTTGTTTGCGTGAGGAGGGTTGAAAAAGGGTTCAAAACATTAAAACTAAATCTAATGGTAAAAAAAAAAAGATATGTAAATGTCCTTGCAGCATTGATATAAGGCAGTGACTAAGTGTGGTCACAATTGTAAAACCTATTGGCACCCTAACTTCTTATAAAGATTAAAAAAGGCCTTTAATAATGCTGCATACTTCTATAGGGACAGGGGAACACTGCATGAGATCTAAAATTATCTCAGTCTTGTAGATAAAATTTTGCCTTATGATAAATCTCAGAGATAATACATGCGGTACATCAGTACATGAGTACGAAATTTTTTCAGAATGTGACTCCATGACTTCTTAGGGATCACCGGAGGGACCCAAGGAATTCCTGCCTATAATCCGTGACTCAAACAATCATGTTTCGACCCAGAAATTTTATTTCATTATTTATGTTAAATATTTATCGCGATTTAATAAGTTACGTTTTATGAAACAAGATTTCTGGGTCTTAACCTAATTGTTTGATCCGCAGATTATAGGCCGGAAATTACGGTAATTCAGGTTTTAACTCAGAGTGTGTCGAATATATTAGGTAAAGCAGGTCATGATAATATACACTAAATTTTATCAAGAAGATAAAAATTATACTATCATGATGCGACTGTAAATAATAAACATAGGCTCTTGTCTGTCTCTGCGTGTGTGTAAACGCGCGCGCGCGCGCTGAGCTCTGAAAATACAATGCAGCCTGCACCCGTAAGATTTGACAAGACCTGTATGCCTGTACTTATGCATATGGAAAACAATTTCTGAAAGTTTTCAATTAATTTTTTATGCGATTTTTTTCGCATTTTGCGGTAATTTTTTCAAATAAGTAAAAAAGAATCTGATTTCAATATTTTACCCAGCAAACTTTGTCTTCTTTTCAATAACGTGTTTTCGAGATTCTTGCAGCGATTTTTAAATTTTTAACAATTTTTTAATGTTATATTTAGAGAGGGTTTTTTTTTTCGCATTTCCCAATGATTTTTTTTTTTTTTTTTTTTTTTTTTGTGATATTCCTAAAACGAATCCTGTTTAAATCTTTTACCCAATTAGTTAATTTCGTTCCCTGTGGTTTTTTAATCTTTTCCGAATTTTTAATGCGCTTTATAGCGGGTGTTTTCCGTGCTTTGTGCGATTTTTTGACATTTTTTGAAACAGAAAAAACTCTCTGGTAATTTTTGCAATTGCCGTGATTAAATTGGAATTGAAATAATGTCAAATCAGCTCTTATAAGAAAGCTGAAAATTTAATTTTGCTCGAAATATTTTTCTCGCAATAATTCAAGATTAGCTTGTTTCGAGACAGAAGAGGTCGTAGCTTGCTCGGGAGTACGTTGCCGAAGGCAGTCACCCCCCCCCCCCCCCCCCCCAAAAAAAAAGGAAATTCTCTCATAATAAAAAAATGCTGTGCAGTATTTCCCCCTTCAAATTCTTTCACAGACATGTGATTCTTCAGTGAGTATTTAAAAAAAAAATAGGTCCGCGATTTTTATTTCTTTTATGGAATTTCTCAAAATCAATTCGTGAATCAGTCACGGAAAAAATTGAGAATTTCATCAAACGATCGTGGAAATATATCAGGAATTTCGATAAAAAGAGTGCAGAAAGTAATCGCCAATTTCGTTTAAAGATTGCGCAAAAGAATTACGAATTTCGATAAAGGATTTTTTTTTTTCAAATTTCGTCAAAATGTTGCAGAAAAGAGTAGATAATGTTGTTAATTGTTACGGAAAGATATCGAGAATTTTTCCGAACGGTCGCGCAATACTATCCCGAATTTCGACATATGATCTCCCTGTAAAAATATCAGTTTCGTCAATCGGTCGCAACAGAAAATAAAAAAGTGATTTAACAAATTTCAACGACCATTCGGAAAATGATTTTTTTCAAAGACTAAAATTTAAGACATAAAAAATCGCACGAAGTTGATCATACATTACGCACGCCATGGATTAAGCATTAACATTCCTGGACCCATCATGAACAAATTTTAAAAGAAATTTCAGTTTTACAATTTTCAGTATTGTAAATTTTTAAACTTCTACGGAGCTGATCATGCATTACGTACGCCATGGATTAAACATTAGTATTCCTGGACCAATTTTAAATGAAACTTCATTTTTAAATTTCTAAACATCCCGCAATATTACTTTTTACATCGTCGTATAGAGAAAAAAAAAATGTGCTTTTAAATGCAATTTGTTTGAAAGCTGTATCTCAATTTGTTTCTGAGTTATTATTATTATTTTTTTTTGTAGTTTTTATTACTTTTTTGTCATAGTGGCAACAGAAGTATTTATCTCTGTTGAAAGTAAAGGGAAAATACAGATTACTGTATAGACCAGTCAGAAAACGAATAAAATGCGGGATTCAAGTAATAAAACTCTTCAGCTATGTTTTTGCTTTCCTACCCTGACTGAGGACAATAACCATTTTTCCAAATGGTTAGTAAATTTCGTCAAAAGATCGCGGTAAAAACGAGAATTTCGTCAAAGGATCGCAGAAAGAAAGCGCGAATTTCGTCAAAAGATTACGAAAAGAAAAAGCGAATTTCATCAAAATATCATGGAAAGAAATCGCGAATTTTATCGAAGGATCGCGTGCTAAAGAAATGCCAATTTCGTCAAAGTATTGCGGTAAAAAATGCGAATTTTGTCAAAGGATTGCGGTAAAAAATACGAATTTTGTCAAAGGTAAGTGGTGAAAAGTGCGGATTTCGACAAAAATTCGCGTTGTAAGATGTGAATTTCGTCACACGATTTTGGGGGGAAATTGTAACTATCATGAAATGATCACAGAATAAAATCGCGAATTTGTCAAAATTTACTACACTGGGCTAAAAGGTTGAAACGGGGCTCCTTTTCCTACTTTCAAAAGAACGCCGCGAAACGAGAAAAAACTCTAAAAATCGAATACAAATTTTCAGAGGAAAAAAAATTACTATATTGACTTGAAAGACTGCAAACATATTCCTTTCAAGAATGTCAAAAAAATGGCCATGAAATACTAAATTCAACCAACCAACCAACCAACCAGCAGATTAATTTGAATTTTTTGTGCTATTATTTTTCATTTTCAAAAAGGCAGGGTATGTGACCCCCCGCCCCCCTTTACCTCGGCTAATCGAAATTTGGAATTATCGTTTCCCATTTGCATCCCCCTTCAATTTTTTTTTGCTTCTTTCTTTACTTTAACCCAGCTAGAAAATGTTTGCACTTTTTTTGCAAAATAGTATAGATTATACACAATTTGTGCATAAAAAGTGACTATTTTTGAACACTTCGAAAAGTATGCACCTTTTGTGCAAACTGTCTGTATTTTTTATACATACAAAAAAGTGTATATCCTATGTTGTCAAAAACTGTGCACATTTTTTGCATAAAATAAATTAATATTCCGTGTTCGCGAAAAGTGTGCATTTTTTATGCAAAAAAAAAAAAAAAAAAAAAAAAAAAAAAACTGTAGATTCCAATTTTCCAAAAATTATATATTTTTTATGGATGTAAAAATTAGTACTTTTATTTTAAATAGTATATTTACCCCCCCCCTCCGAAAAAAAAACGAAAATTCTCAATTCTATTTTAATTTTAAGGTAAACGAAATAAATACATTTTACTATGTTTTTCAAAATAAGAAAAAAACAAATTTTAATTATTTAAATTTCAAAATCCAGGAAGAGACAATGGGGCTCCTCCCCCCCCCCCCCCCTCTTTCTTTAACGGAAATTTCCTGAGTTCCCCTTTATTTTAAGTCGCTTGAAAAAATTAATTTTACTATGTTTTTCAAAATAAGGAAAAAAGAATTTTAATTAATTAAATTTTATAATCTGCGGTACGGGTAATGGTTCACCTAAACCCTCTAACTTTACAGAAAAATATTTAATTCCTCTTTTATGCTAAGTTATTCGAAAAGAGAAAATTTTACTGTGTTTTTCAAAATCATTGCAAATAAAATTTAGAAATAATTTAGATTAAATCAAATTCGAGGGAGGGGCAATAGCTCTCATATGACCCCTTCTACCCAAGCAAAAGTTCTTAGTTCCTCTTTAATGTACTCGAAATAAATAATTTTGCTGTGCATTTCAAAATTGGTGAAAAAGACATTTTAATTAAATAAGTTTCAAAATCCAGGGAGGGGCAAAATGGACCTCTCCCCCCCCCCCTCCTTAACAGAAAATCCACAGTTCCACTTTTATTTTAAGTTACTTGAAAGAATAAATTTTACTTTTTTTTTTTCAAAATCGGAGAAAAATAAAATTTAGTTAGTTAAATTTTTAAATCGAGGGAGGGGAAATGGCCCTTCTAAGCCCCCTTCCCCCAAAGGAAATTTCTTAGTTTATGTTTATTTTAAGTTACACGTAAATAATAAATTTGACTCTGTATTTCAAAATAGGAAAAAAATAAATTTTAATTAATCAAATTTTAAAATGCAGGGAGGGGCAATGGCCCTCCCATGCCCTATCAGAAAATTCCTTACTTCCTCTTTTATTTTAAATTCTTCGAAAAGAATAAATTTTATGAAGTTTTCAAAATTATCAAAAAGAAAATTAGCTCGTTAAATTTTAAAATCGGGGGAAGGGCAGTGGACTCCCCCCCCCCCCCCACACACACACACACTCACGCAAACTCTCTCTTTTTGATGATTACTAAATGCATCCCTTATCATCGATCAAGCATAAATTCCAGTTATTATGAAAATTACTTCTGCTTTCAAAAATCAAATGAAAAACGTTTATTTCTTATTAATTTCTTTCAAATTTCTATTTAAACATTTGGGCAGAGATCCAGATACATTTTTCGATATCAGCCAAACGAGATTGACCAATCAGAAGCCTGCATATTTGCAAACAATGAAAAGGTCGCAAAAATACGGGCTTCTGATTAGTGGATTTCGTTTCGCTAACAGCGAAAATCTATCTCGATCACGGCCTTGATTTTAATTTTCGCATGTGTAGCTGAAATTCAACTCAACACTCCTTTCCTTGTGTTTACATGCATCGAGCCACAGCCGGCGTGGCGGGCGTTATTAGTAGCGAAATTTGTAAGAAATAAGAGAAACTTTTACTAGAATATGAGCTCAACTGGATCGAAACTTCGGACTTCAAAAAGGATACAGCCTAATACTAGGAAAAAGGGATTGATATCTTCTAAAAATGAAAGTGAAGAAAGTGCAATGGATTCAAATGCCCTCACAGAATAATGGAGAAGTGAACGACAGCAAGATGGAGGATGACACCGTAGCAAACGGCGTATCTTCAGTTCAGGAAAACAACGTTTATTATTTGGATATCTCACCAAAGGAAATAATACAAGCAGGGCCCGTTTAACACTTGGAAGTAGGGGAAGCCTGACGTCACACAGGGCCCCCTATTACTCTACAAATTGCTTTTTTATTTACTAAATCCCTTTTTCGTATGCTTAAATAATTTGAAATTTTACCCTCAAAGTTTAGAGTAAATAACACTTAATATTAAACTAAAACTAACTACCTATATATACATACTATGAAAAAGTATTTTATTATATTTTTAATTGTAAATAACCAATTTATTTTGTAAATGACAAATATGGAACTACAGTTGAGGATATTTCAAAATATCATTTGTGATTTACAAATTGCCACATAGTAAGAACAAAAAAATTTCAAAAGAAAAAAAATGCATTTTTACCCTGATTGAGTTTCTTTTTTCTAATAATTAGTTTTGAAAAGTAAAATTGGGGGCCCTTTCGTATCTCAGTGGGTAAGCACGGGCTTCATGGGCCTATTCCGTAAAGAGGGCCTGAATACAAGTGCTGCAGAGTGATATGTACGAGGAAATTAAAATCGGTACTTTTCGGTTAGCCGGGTGCTAGTATTATGTATACATGTATATATACATACGTATAGATATACATATATGTGGATATATGTGTATATATACAATATATGTATATACATACATGTGTATATATATAATATGTGTATACATACATGTGTATATACATATATTTATGTGTACATAACACTGGCACCCGGCTAACTGAAAAGTACCCTATAATCTTTTTGGAAGCAAATGGGGCTCTCCCAAGCTACACCCGCGTCGTCTAAAGAACGGAATTCAAGGAAATATTCAGTCATGACCAAATTAATGAATTGAAACTAACCTGGCGAGGGAAACTTAGCAACGACAAGCTCTCTAGAAACAGCGCAACAAATCTTAGACATCCAAGAATTGGAAGAAATACCGGTATCACCTGTTCTCCAACAAGAAAGCATTACCACGTGGTTCCTGCTGCATGGCATCCCCACAGATGTATCGTGTGAAGAAATAACGAAAGACCTGCAAGATGCTACTACACTGCTAGTAGTATAATTATGTCATTAAATCCGCAACAGATGGCGAATAATTATTTTTTTTTCACGCCAAAGTTTCATTTATCGTTCAGGGATCTGTTTAGGAAAAAATTGGGTCCTTTAAAGGACCCTTCACAAATTTTTTCATCTCAAAACAGGACCCTTCACAAAACTTTTTGCCTTAAAAAAGGACCCTTCACAAAATTCCTTGTCTTAAAAATAGGCCTTTTACAAAAATTTTCCAGCTCTTAATTAAACCTTTCACAAATTTAATCATTTAAAAGTAAAATCTGACCTATCACTTTTACATATATAAAGAAAATATATGTATTTTACATACATATATCTTCTTAAAAATATATAAAAAGAACCTGAGTATAACGTTCATTTCAAATTCACAAAATTAGGACTAGATTTTTCACAAATGTAAAAAAACTCTTCACAATTTCACAAAAACAGGACCCTGACAGGAAAGTCTGGACAGACCCCTGTCGTTTGATCAGCTAAATGTGATTTTTGCTGAATTAAGCTTTGAAATAGTGGAGTTAAAAAAGTCTGCAGACAAGTATATTGTTTACAAAGGTAAGTTTAAATTCTTTATTTAAAGACCATTATCGAGCTAAGAAATTTATATGTATAAAATAAGCGTAAACTTTTGTTTGTTGCAGATCTGCAACAACGTGCCATGTCTTCTCTTGTAATGGTTGTTGATAATGTGCGGAAAAATCTCAAATTTCTTTGATTCATGGAAAAATAGTGAACTTTGTCGATCAGGAACGGGAAAAAAAGGGGAATTTTGTTGAACTGATGTGGGAAAAAAGTGAATTTTGTTGAACGGGTGTAGAAAATCGGGAATTTTGTCGATTAGGAGTGGTAAAATCTCAAATTTCGTTGATTCATGGAAAAATAGCAAACTTCTTCAATCATGCGCGGGAAAAAAGGGAATTTTGTTGATCATGTGTGTAAAAAAGGAAATTTTGTGGATTGGGTGTCGAAAAATAGTGAATTTTGTCAATTGGGTGTGAAAAAATAGCGAATTTCGCTGGTCGGGTATGAAAAGATTGCGAAACTTGTCAATCCGGCATAGAAAAATTTCGAATTTGTTTGATCGGGCATAGAAAAAGTGTGAATTTTGTTGATAATGTGCGGAAAAATCTCAAATTTCGTTGACTCGCGGAAAAATAGCGAACTTCGTCGATCAGGCGCGGCAGAAAAGGGGAATTTTGTTGAACTAGTGTGGGAAAAAAGGGAATTTTGTTGAAAGGGTGTAGAAAATCGTGAATTTTGTCGATTCGGAATGGAAAAAATCTCAAAATTTCATTGAATCACGAAAAAATAGCAAACTTCGTCGATCAGGTGTGGGGAAAAAGGAGAGTTTTGTTGATCAGGTGTGAAAAAAAGGGAATTTTGTTGATTGGGTGTCAAAAAATAGTAAATTTTGTCAATAAGGTGTGAAAAAATTGCGAATTTCACTGGTCGGGTATGAAAAGATAGCGAAATTTGTCAATCTGGCGTAGAAAAATCGCGAATTTGTGTGATCGGGCATAGAAAAAGTGTGAATTTTGTCGATAATGTACAGAAAAATCTAAAATTTCGTTGATTCACGAAAAAATTGCAAACTTCTTCAATCATGCGCGGGAAAAAAGGGAATTTTGTTGATCATGTGTGTAAAAAAGGAAATTTTGTGGATTGGGTGTCGAAAAATAGTGAATTTTGTCAATTGGGTGTGAAAAAATAGCGAATTTCGCTGGTCGGGTATGAAAAGATTGCGAAACTTGTCAATCCGGCATAGAAAAATTTCGAATTTGTTTGATCGGGCATAGAAAAAGTGTGAATTTTGTCGATAATGTGCGGAAAAATCTCAAATTTCCTTGATTCACGGAAAAATAGCAAACTTCGTCGATCAGGCGCGGCAGAAAAAGAGAATTTTGTTGAACGGGTGTGGAAAAAAAGGGAATTTTGTTGAAAGGGTGTAGAAAATCATGAATTTTGTCGATTAGGAATGGAAAAAATCTCAATTTCATTGAATCACGAAAAAATAGCAAACTTCATCGATCAGGTGCGGGGAAAATGGAGAGTTTTGTTGATCAGGTGTGAAAAAAAGGGAATTTTGTTGATTTTGTGTCGAAAAATAGTGAATTTTGTCAATTGGGTGTGAAAAAATAGCGAATTTCGCTGGTCGGGTATGAAAAGATTGCGAAACTTGTCAATCCGGCGTAGAAAAATTGCGAATTTGTTTGATCGGGCATAGAAAAAGCGTGAATTTTGTCGATAATGTGCGGAAAAATCTCAAATTTCCTTGACTTACGGAAAAATAGCGAACTTCGTTGATCAGGCGCGGCAGAAAAGGGGAATTTTGTTGAACGGGTGTGGAAAAAAAGGGAATTTTGTTGAAAGGGTGTAGAAAATCGTGAATTTTGTCGATTAGGAATGGAAAAAATGTCAAAATTTCATTGAATCATGAAAAAATAGCAAACTTCGTCAAACATGTGCAGGGAAAATGGAGAGTTTTGTTGATCAGGTGTGAAAAAAAGGGAATTTTGTTGATTGGGTGTCGAAAAATAGTTTATTTTGTCAATAAGGTGTGAAAAGATAGCGAATTTCACTGGTCGGGTATGAAAAGATAGCAAAATTTGTCAATTTCGCGTAGAAAAATCGCGAATTTGTTTGATCGGGCATAGAAAAAGTGCGAATTTTGTCAATAATGTGCGGAAAAATCTCAAATTTCGTTGTTTCATTGAAAAATAGTGAACTACATTGATCAGACGCAGGAAAAAGGGGAATTTTCTTGAATGGATATGGAAAAAAAGAAAATTTTGTTGAACAGGTGTAGAAAATTATGAATTTTGTCGATTAGGAGTGGAAAAATCTCAAATTTCGTTGATTCACGGAAAAATAGCGAACTTCGTCGATCAGGCATGGAAAAAAGGGAATTTTGTGTTTTATCAGGTGTAGAAAAATAGTAAATTTTGTCAGTCTGGTGTGAAAAAATGGCAAATTTTGTCAATTGGGTGCGGAAAAATTGGAATTTTATCGATTGGCTTTGAAAAAATTGTGAATTTGGTCGATCAGGTGTCTAAATATCGCAAAGTTTTTTTATAGGGCATGGAAATTTACAAAAATTTATACAGTAAATTAAACTTTGAAATGAAGTTAATTAAAAAAAAATATTATATGTTCATGACATTGGGTGTCGAAAAATAGCGAATTCTGTCAATTGGGTGTGAAAAAATAGCGAATCTTGCTGGTCGGGTATGAAAAGATTGCTAAACTTGCCAATCCGGCATAGAAAAATCGCGAATTTGTTTGATCGGGCATAGAAAAAGTGTGAATTTTGTCGATAATGTACGGAAAAATCTCAAATTTCGTTGATTCACGAAAAAAAATAGCAAACTTCTTCAATCAGGTGCGGGAAAAAAGGGGAATTTTGTTGATCATGTGTGTAAAAAAGGGAATTTTGTGGATTGGGTGTCGAAAAATAGTGAATTTTGTCAATTGGGTGTGAAAAAATAGCGAATTTTGCTAGTCGGGTATGAAAAGATTGCGAAACTTGTCAATCCGGCGTAGAAAAATTGCGAATTTGTTTGATCGGGCATAGAAAAAGTGTGAATTTTGTTGATAATGTGCAGAAAAATCTCAAATTTCGTTCACTCACGGAAAAATAGCGAACTTCGTCGATCAGGCGCGGCAGAAAAGGGGAATTTTGTTGAACTGGTGTGGGGAAAAAGGGAATTTTGTTGAAAGGGTGTAGAAAATCGTGAATTTTGTCGATTCGGAATGGAAAAAATCTCAAAATTTCATTGAATCACGAAAAAATAGCAAACTTCGTCGATCAGGTGTGGGGAAAAAGGAGAGTTTTGTTGATCAGGTGTGAAAAAAAGGGAATTTTGTTGATTGGGTGTCAAAAAATAGTGAATTTTGTCAATAAGGTGTGAAAAAATTGCGAATTTCACTGGTCGGGTATGAAAAGATAGCGAAATTTGTCAATCTGGCATAGAAAAATCACGAATTTGTTTGATCGGGCATAGAAAAAGTGTGAATTTTGTCGATAATGTACAGAAAAATCTAAAATTTCGTTGATTCACGAAAAAATTGCAAACTTCTTCAATCATGCGCGGGAAAAAATCGAATTTTGTTGATCATGTGTGTAAAAAAGGAAATTTTGTGGATTGGGTGTCGAAAAATAGTGAATTTTGTCAATTGGGTGTGAAAAAATAGCGAATTTCGCTGGTCGGGTATGAAAAGATTGCGAAACTTGTCAATCCGGCATAGAAAAATTGCGAATTTGTTTGATCGGGCATAGAAAAAGTGTGAATTTTGTCGATAATGTGCGGAAAAATCTCAAATTTCCTTGATTCACGGAAAAATAGCAAACTTCGTCGATCAGGCGCGGCAGAAAAGGAGAATTCTGTTGAACGGGTGTGGAAAAAAAGGGAATTTTGTTGAAAGGGTGTAGAAAATCGTGAATTTTGTCTATTCAGAATGGAAAAAATCTCAAAATTTCATTTTATCACGAAAAAATAGCAAACTTCGTCAATCAGGTGTGGGGAAAAAGAAGAGTTTTGTTGATCAGGTGTGAAAAAAAGGGAATTTTGTTGATTGGGTGTCGAAAAATAGTGAATTTTGTCAATAAGGTGTGAAAAAATAGCGAATTTCACTGGTCGGGTATGAAAAGATAGCGAGATTTGTCAATCTGTTGTAGAAAAATCGCAAATTTGTTTGATCGGGCATGGAAAAAGTGCGAATTTTGTCGATAATGTGCGGAAAAATCTCAAATTTCGTTGATTCATGGAAAAATAGTGAACTACGGTGATCAGGCGCTGGAAAAAAAGGAAATTTTGTTGAACAGGTGTAGAAAATCATGAATTTTGTCGATTAGGAGTGGAATAATCACAAATTTCGTTGATTCACGGAAAAATAGCGAAATTCGTCGATCAGGCACGAACAAAGGGAATTTTGTGTTTTATCGGGTGTAGAAAAATAGTAAATTCTGTCAGTCAGGTGTGAAAAAATAGCGAATTCTGTCAGTCGGGTGTGAAAAAATAGCGAATTCTGTCAGTCGGGTTTGAAAAAATAGCGAACTTTGTCAATTGGGTGTGGGAAAAATTGGAATTTTAACGATTGGCTTTGGAAAAATTGTGAATTTTGTCGATCAGGTGTCTAAATATCCCAAAGTTTTTTTTATAGGGCATGGAAATTTACAAAAATTATCTTCAAAAGTTATACAGTAAATTAAACTTTGAATTGACGTTAATTAAAAAAAATATTATATGTTCATGACAGGGTTGCCCTCTTTTAGCCAGGCCAAAAAAAGCCGGCTGGCTTTTTTTGGTTTTAACCACTTAAAAAAAGCCGGTTTTTATTTTTAAAAGTTTGTTTACAGCTAATTTGTTTTAAATTTGGATCAATTAATTTATAATACACATATAAATATTTTCTACTAAGAAAATTATAAATTTCTATTAAATTTTGTCAAATAACTGTCTTTAACTGCTAGAAGGCAACTGTGAAGGCATTATGTCTGAAAATAAAAAAAAAATATATATATATAAATATTGAAAAGAATATTAAGTTAGACTCCAAACTGGTGTTTTGAAATTTTATATTACATTATATAGCTCCACATATACTACACATTTTAAAGATCATATTTAATTAAACAATGACAAAATGTAGCACATCAAAATGGAAACATTCTTATGTGTCCATATGGAGAGTTAACTTATAAATGTTAAAAGAAAAATTAGAAAGGATATAATATTTGAGGAGAGTTAGGTACATAAGTGTATAAAAAATAGAGCATTTAAACAAGAAAATAAATAAATAAATAAAATTTCTCTAAATAAATTTTCGAAAAGCTTGTTGTTAAGCATATTCATGCATATGCTATTCATAATGTTTTTTTAATAGTGAGAAATGATGTTTTTATTATATGACTATGTATAATTTTAAATGTTTATTAGAAATAAAATAAGTTTTGTATATTAATAGCTCTTAAAATTAATTAAGTAATAAAACATGTAACTAAGTAACTATTGTCCTCTTAATTAAAAACACTTTAAAATATGTAGTTTATAATTACAATGCTTCATTGTAAAGCCGATTATGGCCAATTTTGGCCAAAAAAAAGCCGTTTAAAACCAATAAAAGCTGCCAGCGTGGCTTTTTTTAATTTTAGCCGACTTTTTTGCAACCCTGGTTCATGATGAATGTTTATGTGTATTTATAAACGCATGCACACATAGGAGTATTACCCCTAAGCTCACATCATGTGCACATGAGTGCTTTTTTCTTGCACACAGTTACTTGGTACTCACAGGAGTACTTGATGCACCACTCGTAAAAATATTAGGTAGTTTTAGTTTAGCCGGGCGCCAGTGTTATATATACATACATATATATGTATACACACACACATATGTATATACATATATTGTCTATATCACCTATATACATATATATGTAGTATATATATTTATATAAACATGTATATAGACTTATATATGTATCTATAACATTGGCGCCCGGCTAACCGAAATAAAGTACCAAATATTACAAGCATTTAACCTTCCTTCAGCTGTAATTAGAAATTAAAAAATTGTGAAGAATTCATCATAATGTTTTAAAATTTAAAATATAGCTTCACCGTATGTTGTAAGGTTCAATTTTAGGTTATATTTATAGAAACATCTTTTTTTTTTTTTTTTAAATTTCATACTATTATAAGAATATTGCTCAGCTTTCTGTTGTGCCACTGTTCCATTACAGGTACACCAATAAATTTATGCTTGTTTTTTGGTCTTATTATTGATTTTGCAGTATTGATATTGCAGTGTGAATTATGTATGTGATAGCAATATGTTTAACCCTTAACCGGAAATGTGAAAATCCCGTGCACAAACAGACCAATTAATAATTTATCAAATAGTGAACTTAAACATTTAATCTTTAATAGTAATGCATTAATAGGAGCAATTTTTTAATATAACAGCCTAAAAATAAGTTTTGAATGCCGGAGTGCGAAAATATTAAGGGCAGATATATCGACAAAACCATCTCACAGATGGTACGTTTCTGGTTAAGGGAACTGGGCTTAGATGCCTTATATTCCCTCAGCCGTTGTTTTGAATTGTTTGGCGATTTTTTTATGGTGTGTTGGCGGTGTTTAAAATATGGTAACCTCGATATGTGGAACCCTGTGTGACATATGTATTCTGACGTGTTGTGTTCTGGCAACCACTGAGAAGTGGTGGATTTTGTGGATGGATTTTGATATTGTGTTGTATCGCTCTGTCTTTTTATTTTTATGTTAAATTTATTGGATGTATTTGACTGACTATATGGTTTCTGTAATCTGTTTAAAAGCTTTTGCTGAAGTAATTAAGAAATATGAGGAAATTTTGAGAAGTAAAGTAGGTTTGTTTATTGTGTCTCAATGCATATTCATAAGCCTATTTTGGAAAATGATGGTGGTGTTATGAGAAAGATTTCGTACTGGAGCTTTCAAGAGAGCAGATATCTGTTAAGGTATGTTGATAATCTTATGTATATTTTGCTGCTTTAAGAGTTTTTTACATTTTGAGATTGCTAGAAAGCGAGAACTTCGGAATCTTAAGAATGCTACACCGTGAGAACTGCTGAATGCAGTGATTTTTTTTTTTTCCGTTACTGTGTGCGAAGCGCTCATACAAGATTACTGATTGCCTAGCGAGTTTAATTTTTTATGTATATTTTGCTGCCTTAAGAGTTTTTATATTTTGAGATTGCTAGAAAGCGAGAACTGCTGAATTTTGAGAATGCTACACCGGAAGAACTGCTGAATGCAGTGATGGTTTTTTTCGGTTAATGTGCACGAAGCGCTCATACAAGATTACTGATTGCCACTTTAGCGAATTTTGTTTATTATTTACATTTTATTTTCGTTAAGCGAAACATGCGTATGAACCGGTGCTTGGTGACATTTACTACTTGGCGGAAAAGGGGTTTTCACGCCAAGAAAATTCCAAGATGGCAGCCGTGTGAACTTATGACATCTGTTCCGGGAACTGCAATAATTAAGCCTTTTTGTGGTAAAATTTAGATAGGCAAAAAAAGTGTAAAAAAAAAAGTGCACAAAATCTGAGCGTATTTGGCACCACTGATTGTGTATAAAAGGTGCACAACTCAGGTATGCAAAAAATGTGTAAACAAAAAAGTGCACAAAATCCGAGCGTATTTGGCACCACTGATTGTGTATAAAAAGTGCACAATTTAGGTATGCAAAAAAAGTGTAAACAAAAAAGTGCACACAATCCGAGCGTATTTGGCACCTCTGATTGTGTATAAAAAGTGAACAATTTAGGTATACACTTTTTGTGCACAATTCAGTGTGCACTCATTATGCATAAGCAGAGGTGCCAAATACGCTCGCTTTTTGTGCACTTTTTTTTTACACTTTTTTTGCAAACTTTTTCTAGCTGGGAAACTACCAAAGCAAAGAGACAAATAGTTTCTACCCTCGTCAAGAGCTTGCGTTAATTTCTCATGAAATTGCAGAAACATGCAATAGAAAGAACGGCGTAAAAAACATCTCCCACAGACAAAGGACGTCAAAGTGGGATTACAAAGCCACCTTTTTGAATTACTATGACTAATACAGATTCTTGCAAATATTCTAGTTTTTAAAAAAAATAAACAGCATAATTAAAAAAAAAAAAAAAAAAAAAAGTGGGTTTTTTTTTTATCACATTTCAAAACTTAGCCGTTTAGTTTTCTGAACTAAACTGATTGAACCCTGCTTTCACTTCTTTTTTCTTTTGTAAATTTCGATTTTTTTTTAAATAATTGTGCTCGAGTATGCGGAAACGGGGGGGGGGCGTGCCCGGGCACCCAGGGCACCCCCCTGGTTACGCCTATGTGGTGACTACAGATAATTATTAAATTTATGCAAAACAAGTTAGTTTTGAACTATAGCTGCAGTATTCACTAATTTGCTGCTTAATAAAATGTATGTTTATATAATAAAATTCCAAATACAGTAAAACCTCCCTAAAGAGACCACGTTCTCTTAATGGAGGTCATGTTTAAATATAGATTTTAACTGTTGAAAAAAGGTAACAACTAATGTTACTAAAATTTATTTTTCACAGTAGCAGGGCTCCGAAATGGTCCGCCAACTGAATATCAATAAATTTTAACAGAAAATTTTAGGGTAGGTTTGAGCTAGAATTAACTTTCGAATGTGATTTCGGGGCGGTTTGTAAGAAAAATCTAAAAAGAAAAATTTTTTAAAAAAATATTGGTATTCAGTTGGCGGACCATTAGGGAAAAATATGCAAAATTAAGTATAAGAACAAATGTTAATTAGATAAATTAACTACTGCAGAGTTTAAAAATGAATACATTTGCTTTGATTTTACCGTTTTATCTTTTATAACTTTTATTACCAAGTCCTTTCAAATTTCCGTAAATAAATGCTTTTTTTTTTTTTTTTTTTTTTTTTTTTTTTTTTTTTTTTTGAACGGGAACAAATAATGACAATTTCATTAATTTATCTATTTCTTTGAGAGTTTCCTGACAGAATAGGGCAGGGGAGTTTATTGACCTTCATTCTTAATTTGTCATCAGAGTTAAATTCATTGCCTAAAAAGGCACAAAGGTGCTTAAACACTTAAATGTTATTGTAATAAAAAAAAAAAAAAATCTAAACTTAGTTTAGAAGTTTGATGAATAATACGCTTTCCGGAATTATTTTTCTAATAAAGCCTTCTTCAAGCGACCAGGAAAAAGAGGAATTTGTTTTATTTTCTTCAAAGAAATGGGTCGCACATGGAGGGAGTTCTACTGGGATGGTCTCTCAATGGAGGTAAAATTAGTATTGAGCCTATGGGGATAAATTTCGTTCCATGAAAAAATGGTCGTTCAGGGAGGTGGTCGCTTAATGGAGGTGGTCGCACAGAGAGGTTTCACTGTATACCCTAAATGCGACAAAACTATGGGGAATCGCGTCTCATTTAGGCACAAAGACCTTACATATTACGTACGCCACGCTGAGCTCACATGGAAATATAAGTAGTGATATTATTACGTACGCCACGCTAAAATATAGGAGTAAATTACTTTAAACTAGTATAAATCAAAAACTAATTAATATTTTTACACGAAACTTTCAAAGGTGTGAACTACTCATAAAAGCAGTTCAAATGCCGTAAAGCGCGTAAAAATCCGATAATTACACATTGCTGTAGCCCTGTCAACAGATTTGGTCGGAACAAGAATTTAAAAAGTGCAAAAAACAGCACTTTTAAAATCGCATTTACTAAAAACCTATTCGCCGGATTCAACTTTACTTTCGTTTTCTGAGTCACGTGGCACGCCCCATTCCATAGGAACAAGAATTTTGTTTCTATCATAAATAGTTCTCGAGCTATAGATGTGCCAAAATCCCGTTTTGGTCAGTCCGGAAAATATAAACTAGACAGAGTACTAAAAAAATTTTACAAAATCGTTTGGCATTAACTGGCGGAAATTCCTTTCATTTACGTTCATTGCACTGTTGTTTCTTTTGCTTGGCGAGATACTCTGTCGAGTTTCTATGATAAAACTATTTAAAAAGGTTACATTCTAATAGACGAAGAACATAAAAGTGAGAATTTATTTTTTTATTTTCTGTGTTTCTATTTTTATTCGAGTTATGTCTGACTTTAATTTAATTCAAAAGTATATGTTATAAATTTAAGTCTATAAAAATAGAGAGATCTATTTTTTATAATATTTTATGTTAATTTTTAAAAACACTCTTAGATATTTGATACCAATTAATTTGGAAATGATGACTAATTTTCCGAAAGAGCCCTCACCTCTCATATTACATGACTATACCAGAAAACTCCTACGTATATTCACAGCTATTATTACTTAACATGAACATATTTTTTACATTAATCTACAAGTAACGATACAGATATTATATTATTTTATGTGAATAATATATCCTTTTACATGTCTAATTTAAGATTCTAACATTGTTAAAATCTCCTCTTATGCATTCAAATACTTAGAGAAAATCATGCAAGTGAAATTATATGTATATGACTAGCGGCGTTATAATTTAAAATTGATGAATTCAAATTTTTACTTTCATTAGTAGTAGACAAAGATAATTAAATTAAACTTTTTGAAAAACTAACTAGAATTTAAAAAAAAAACCCACAAACACAAACAAAATATCTATTTAAATTCATGGAGAAGAATTACAAGATGGAACTAATTAAATTTGGCTACATAATTCTGAATAAGTAATGAAGCACAAAATAATAATCAGAAAAATGGAACTTTTGATAAATCATAAATATTCATTCTTACATATAAAAAAATGTAGCCGTCTGTGATGTGATTCAAAATGCCCTTCAAATTTCAATTTTGAATTTTACGTTCTTAGCGTATATTATACAATTGTTACTAGAGCAATTCATGATATATAACACAATTCCTATATAAGGTAGAATTGCATTATTAAATACTTTTATTTTAATAATAAGTGAAATTAATTGGAAAAAAATCTTTGTGTCTTTTTGGTTAAATACTGTATATTTATTTTAATAGCGACTGAAATTATATGTATGACGGTAGCGGAAAAAAAAAATTAAGTGGTTTAGGTGTGCACCTACATTATTAAATTTGGTTTTAATGTCCATATATTATATTATCGAAATTTTTTGCCACATCTGAAAGTTTTTAGAAGTTTATTTAAATCAATTAGATCCGTCCGGCTATTATTCAATATGTTATTAAAAAAAAAAGAAAGAAAAACCTTAATTTTGTCTTCTTTCAAAAATGCTTATAAAAAAAAAATAATAACATTCACATATATATATATATATATTAGGGATCCATCATTGTCGTAACAACTGATGACTGTGGGGTTGATAAGTAAGATCAATTACACATTTGAAAATCAGCTTGTATAAAATGGTACATTAAAAATGTCGCTATCTTTCTGATTTTTATAAAGATGCTATGGACAATATTCTTCCTTTTGGCTCGAGGTTAAAAAACTCCATATGCTTGGGAATAGCTTTTAAGAACCACGATATTGAAAACCATTGGGTTTGCGCTGATATTCTATGTTTCGATCCAGTTTTGAATATTTTGAGGAACAGGTATAGCTTATTCATGAATTCTTTTGTCTATTTTGATACACCATCATACAGATTTTTCTGTTTATTTTACATTGCATATTGTTTATATTAATTAAAAAGAATATCCGAATTTTCTAATATGTATTTATCAAATTTTAATTTAAAATAGCATTTTGCGAATACATTTACCTGTATTTATGCTGCATAAAGAGATGTAATATACAAATAAATTTGCTAGCCGCATTTCTTTTATACCATGTGACGTCACATTAAAATTATCCGGAATGAAAATAATTTTAAATATATCATTTTCAAATATGAAGTAATTTTCGCTATTAAATGCATTTCTCAAGAAATAATTTATTTATATTTAACTTTTTTTCTCTTTTAAGATTGATGGGTACATACATTATTTAATTTATAAGTGTATAACCTCTATGAACTTGTAAAAACTCCTTATTATATTTATAGAGATATAATTCATCTTGTTGTTATGGGAACACAAACACACTAAAAAAGAACAATATCGTTGGAATTGAAGTCTCGCTTAGATATATTTATAATTTTTAACTGTTCGTCAATATTACCATTTGTCCATTTTAAATACGACATAATTACTCCCATTTGCTGATTTTAACGAATACTAATGAATTCATCATTTTAAAGTTTTTTTTTCACTTATTAATATTCATGTGAAACTACTTTTGTTGTTAGAAAGGAAGTATTATTATTTGCGCGGCCTTAGAATTGACAACAAACGTTAAAAAATACATCTCATACATCTCGAAATATGAAATAAAAGTCTCGTAAATATATTTTTAATTCTAAACTGTTTGGCAAAATTATTACTCGGTCATTTTTAATATGACGTAATTTCCCGCATTTACTGCTTTTAATACCGAAAGTCTGAATGAATTTTTTATTTTAAAGTTTTCTTTCTCTTTTAATAGTCATAGTAAATATAATTTTTATGGCGTCATTTTCAATATTTTCTTGCTTTTAACATGTAATCATTTAATTCTGAAGTTTTTCGGTTTTAAATAGTCACGTGTAAATAAATTTTAATCGCAAGGAAATATTATTCTTTGCACTTTTTTTACGATTGACAACAATTTAAAATAATAACCTTTCTAAAATATGCAAAAAATGTCTCTTGATATGATGAAAATTTAATTAAACTAAAAATGAAATTATCAATTATTTATTTATTTATTTATTTATTATTTAATGAATCAATTTGTCAAATTTTCCTGAAAAACATAATTTAATCGCAATATTGTCTTCGCCACCGATTGAAATAAAAGATAATTTCAAATTTAATTTGAAAATGGCGAAAAAGAAGAAATCTGATAATTCCTATCGTTATCCTTTTTCTCACTTTTTTTCACAAAAATGCAGTAATTTGGTTGCCATCATTAGAATAATTAAATTCAAATAAGAAAAAAAAATATTTCGCAAACTAATTCAAATTTTGAAATTCTAATACCAGTTTTGAGATCTGCGGATCAATACGGATTTTTGGTGTTAATTTCACCGCAAAATATTCAATATTTTAGGAGAAATAGCCATGAAACATAATCATTCATTTAATCAGTCGTTTCATAGAATCGTTTCATAAAGTCGTTTCATAAAATCCTTTCATAAATTCGTTTTATAACTTCGTTTCATTAGGATTTTATGTATATAGAGCATATATATATTTGGGTGGGGTAGTTTGATATCACATTTAGTGCTGTTCTATTGACAATATGTCGTAGTGGCGCGCGCGAAGCATGAGGATGTATAAATTTATAAAAGTTGAAGTTACATTGTGGATTACGAAATCTTAACCGCCATCAGATAAAGGTCGTTATTCAGTTCTCAATAAAAAAATAAAATAAATAATAAACAATTTTGGACTATTACACAATAGGTAATTCAAATATAAATAAGTGAAATGTAAATAAACTACAAATCATTTGCTAAAATGGTGTATGAACATTTAATACATATTAAAACATCAAAAACACTAAAATATCTATTCTACAGTTTCAGCATACCTCCGTGGACTTCTTCAGGAATCTAAATGAACTAAGATGTCAGCTATGTCAAAACTCCGACCGACAGAAAATCGTGCACATGGGGGAAATTAACCTATGACCGGGGATTAAGAATATACTGGTGCCATCTGTTGGGATATTATAAATACTCTGTCGCCATCTGTTGAGGTATAATGATAATATAAATACTCTGTCGCCATCTATGTGTGAAAATAGTTTTTAAACTGTTCTACTCAAAATCAAGCGTTTCTAAGGATATGTAACCAAAGTTTTGGAATATTATATGATATATCGTCATTACATTCTTCCTCTGACATAGCTGACATCTTGGTTCATTTAGATTCTTGAGAAGGCCACGGAGGTGTGCTGAAACTGTAGAATATATATTTTTGTGTTTTTAATGTTTTAATATGTATTAAATGTTCATACACTATTTTAACAAATGATTTGTAGTTTATTTACATTTCACTTATTTATATTTGAAAAAAAAAATAAAACTTTTAAGTTATGTTGAGAGTATCATGGTTTGAAAAGTGGTAGCAGGGATTGTTTCGCATTCTAATAAATCAGCTTGTTTTCAATACGTTTATTCGAGTTGAAACATGTAAAATTTATTTAAGTAAAGGCTCTCAGTATTTAATGATGTACTGACTTCAGAAAAGCTTAGATTTCCTCTTATCAGGAAACATAAACAAATCCATTTTAAAGTTTTAGTTTTCCATTAGGATATTCCAAAATATCAGGCAAGGTATAAAAAAATCTGTTATTTGAAAAATATTTACAAAACATAAATATCGAACAAAACGCAAAAAATCAATAATTTGCATATGTAATTATCATATTTCCCAATAATATAATACAAGACCCTATTCCAAGTTAAAAAGTCTAGTGTTACGAAAGTGCTGAAATGTTTTCTATATCACTGGTGAACATACTTGCAGATTGAAAAATTCATAGCAAAAAACGTAATTTCTTTATTAAAAATGATCTAATTCAACAGAGAAAATCGTACTTATAAGTTATTTATGAAGCCTTGTGGAGACTAGATTTCTCAGAATTCATTATCGAAGTAACTGAAGACGAGTGCAGAAAAAACAATGATAGATTTAAATAAACGAGTTGGAACCCGTTGAAATTCGACGAACTAAATGTTAGAAAGGAGCTGTCAGATCGAATTTATAATAAACCTACAAAAATAATTATAATAAAAAATTCATCTTACATTGGTTGTCTAACTCTTAAAACAAATAATATTTTTAACCTAAACTTACCAAAATATTATTTCCACAGATTTCAACTGCTGAAATTATTGAAAAATTAAACTGTAATAGAATACATAATCAAAATAAGTAATTATGATGATATTATCGATTGAGGATCTTATGTTTGTTTTTACGGAATGAAAAATCAGTAATTCCGCTTTGTCACATCTTTACTACATAAGATCTAAACTGTACGTTATTTTCAAATTCTCATAATTTACATACGCACCACTCAAATTCACAATTTGAAAGTATTTTAACGCGTAATAGATTATTAATGAATGTATTTCTAAACTTAAAGTTACGTTTGTCCGATATAATAACTTTTCATGTGAACATTCGCACAAACTTTAAGTTCTAATCTCAGTACCCGCGAAAAAAAAAAAAAAAAAAAAAAAAAAAAAAAAAAAAAAAAATCAGAAATTTGCCTTCAGTTTTCATAGTATTGGTCAAATGTTTAGTTTTATCAAGAAAAAAAAAAAAAAAAAAAGATCGTTTTCTTCTTAAATATGACATAATTTTTACTCGCTGAATCATATTGCCTATCGGCTCAAACTCGGTATCAGCATAATGTAAAAATATTGAAATGTAACTGATTTATGAAGAATAATGCGTGTTTTGTTTAATGTCTAACCTCATTTTCTATTAAAAAATATAAAAAAAGTTACTGTTATTTGTAATGGGAAAATGTCATAAACAAGGATATAATCAATAAAAATAATAAACCATGGTTATTTTTCCTTTACTTTCAGTATAAATGTAGTACTTCAGTTACCACGATTACAAAATTTGTATTGAAAACTATAAAAAAATTAATCCTTCTATATATAAAAAAAAGTTTTGATTTGGAAATGGACCAATGAAAATCTGCGTAGATATTACTGGTAGATCGGCATCCAATTTGAATGCATGGCCTTTCTTCGTTAATTAAAAAAAAAACTGTTGCATACAAAAATATGAAAATCGGTGGTATTATAGAGAAATTTTTGATAAACACGGTGATGCAGACAGTTTTCAAATCGAAGAATTATTTTAAGAGATATTTAATGCTAAAGTTAGACAAAATCGTTCCATTAAAAAAGTTTTATTGGAGCTAAATCTATACATGAGAATTTAATCATTTTTAGATCATTTTATACGATATAAGTTCCCGGTGTGCAGATTGCATTTTTTTTTTTTTTTTTTTTATTTGACTCATTTTTTGAGGTTTTATTTCTATTTTAAATTCAAATTTTCAGCATTTCGAGAGATATTTTTTATATATTTTAGAAAATGTTATTAATTTAAGCTGTTGCCATTTATATAAACAGCGCAAACAGTAATGTGTACTTCAAATTAAAAATTTATTTACACGTGACTATTATAAACAGAAAAAAAACTTTAAAATTAGAATTAAATGATTACATGTTAAAAGCAGGAAAATTACGTCAAAAGAACCATATTTACACTTGAATTTGAAATGAGAAACGAAATGTTAAAAAAAAAAAAAAAAAAGAAAAAGAAAAAAAAAATATATTACACAGGCCTACAAAAAAAAATTTTTTTTTTTTGGTGCCTATGATTTTACAGATTATTTTAGATATTTTTGGGACACTGAATCTAAATATGAAATCAGTTTTTCTCTATCAGCTCCACTTTTTTAGATATGCGAAGAGAACTAAAGATTTTTTAGAACTGAAGTGACCTTCAACGCTTAAACTGGACTTTGACACAAGGGCCTGTCGCAACGCTCAAAGCGATTTGAGAGGCACTGAAATTTCAGAAGACCTTGAAAAAACAGATGTGCAAGTAAAACCGAGGTTCTGCGCATGCTTATGATTTCGCGCCGCTCATCCAGAAAGCGAAATGGAAAAGCCGCAAAGAGATAAGGTTAGTTTGTGTGTTTTCTCCGTGGAGCGTAGACGTTGTTGACCTTTTGCGATATTTGTGTTTAGTATAGAATTCTTATAAAGTTAATTTAAAACGTACTGTATTGTTGATTGTTGTTGAATATAATTTAAATGAGTTCAAGTAGAAGAAGTTGTGTAAATCATCCTGATGTGTTTTGCTATATATGCGGAGAATACATGTTAAAAGAGAACAGAAAAAATGTTACTGACTTTGTAAAGAGAGCTTATCTTGGATACTTTGGTGTTAAACTTGGTGATCAGGATAAAACCTGGGCACCGCATCAGGTTTGTAAAACTTGTACAGAACACTACGACAGTGGACTAACGGGAAAAGAAAAAGTCTCAAATTTGGTTTACCGATGGTTTGGAGAGAACCCCCAAACCACTTCGATGACTGTTATTTCTGCCTAGTAAATATTAATGGAATTAATCGAAAGAACCATAGTAAGTGGACTTATCGTGATTTAGTCTCTGCAAGATGCCCGGGTCCTCACTCAGAGGAAGTGCCGATCCCAACATTTTACCAGCTACCAGAGCTCTGTGAGGATGAATATTGTCCCTCTGATCATCCTTCGGATACTTATGAAGGTGGCAGTGATTATGAGGAGATGTCATCAATGCCTCAACGTTTCAACCAGGATGAGTTAAATGATCTCAGCAGAGATCTCAACCTGTCAAAAGAAGCTTCTGAATTACTGGCTTCAAGATTGAAGGACAAAAATTTACTGGAACAAGAAACCAAAATTACCTTTTACCACACAAGAGAAAATGGTCTACTACTTTTCTTCTAACAAGAAGACAATCTTGTATTTTTTCACGAAATTAGAGGACTCTTAAAAAAAAATGTGTCTTCCTGAATATTTTCCAGATCATTGGCGCTTATTTGTAGACAGCTCAAAGCGGAGTTTAAAATGTGTCTTTTTACACAATGGGAACAAATATGGTTCAATACCAATTGCTCATTCAACGAAAATGAAAGAAGAATATAACACAATAGCTTTGGTTTTTGACAAGATAAAGTATCATGAACATCAATGGGTGATTTGTGTGGATTTAAAAATGGTATACTTTTCCTTGGACAGCAAAGCGGCTACACCAAATATCCTTGCTTCTTGTGTCTTTGGGATAGCAGGGATAAAACACACCACTGGGTTATAATAGAGTGGCCTAAGAGAGAAAACATGGATGTTGGGGAAAGGAATATCATTAATAACCCCTTAGTTGGGCGAGACAAAATCATTCTTCCTCCACTGCATATTAAGCTTGGCCTTATGAAGCAGTTTGTAAAGGCTCTTGATGAAAACGGGTCATGCTTTGCATATATAGGAGAGAAAATGCCCCAATTGAGTTATGAAAAAATAAAGCAGGAATACTTTGCGGGCCACAAATAAGACAACTGATTAAGGATCCTGCCTTCGTAAATTCGATGAATGAGACTGAGCGAAAAGCCTGGACTTCTTTTGTTGCAGTTTTCGAAAACTTTCTGGGCAAACACAAAGCAGAAAACTATGTAGAGCTGGTAAACGAAATGCTTGATAGTTTTAAATCTCTTGGGTATAATATGAGCATTAAGGTGCACTATTTACACAGCCACTTAGAGCATTTTCCTGAAAATTTAGGAGACACCAGTGAGGAACAGGGTGAAAGATTTCACCAGGATATTAAGACTATGGAAGATCACTACCAAGAAAGATGGGATACGCACATGATGGCAGATTACTGTTGGAGTTTGAAAAGGGATTGTTCAAAAATACATTCAAGAATGTCACGGAAAAGAAGCTTCCGAAATGTTCAGTGAGAATTGGTCTCATCGATGACTTTTTCCCCTATCTTCGTGAGTAAATATATTTGTATAATATAATTTTTTTAAATATTATTTGAATATATGTATATTATAATAATTAAAAATAACATTTGTATATTATAAAAAAAAAATTCTGAGTTTATTTATTTTATTTTTACTTTTGTTTAATTCATGGATTTAACTTAAAATAGTGTAACATATATTTCACAAAAAGTTCTATATCTTAAATATTTGAGCTCCTAGGCAAAATTTAATGCCATATTTGAATTCAGGACATCGAATTCATATAAAATCATTTCCAAAAACCTAGGCACCAAAACAGCTGTTGGCTTGTGTTATGCATTAAAACTTCTAAATGGAGGAAATTACGTCATATGTAAAATTGCCAAAAAATATTGCAAAACAATTTAAATTAAAAAATATATTTGCGCGAGGTATTTTGAGATAATCTTTTCAACTATTATCGTGAATTCGAAGACAGCGCAAATAATATTTCCTTCTAACAAGAAATGTATTTTCACCTGAATATTAATAAGCGAAATAAAATTTTTGTGTAAATTACGTCAGATTTAAAACGATACATTTAAAACGAATTATTTAAAAGAACTATCTTATAGCGCTGTTAAAAAATACCGGATGACAATGATACTGTTAACTTAATTCATTTTACATTAGCTTATTTTCAAATGTTTAACTAATTTTTTAATTAAATTTGAAAACAGCCATTGTATCTTTTAACAGCAGCAGATTTGGTCTTAAAAATCCCCAATCCAAGGAAAACGAATGGAAACCCGTTTACAGAGAGATCGCTATTGTTTTTTCTTTTCTTTTTTTTTTTTTTAATTATACTTCAATATTTTTAAAACCGATCAAATTACCGTGCTTTTTGATTTTGGTGAGCCTGAACGGGGTTTGGCGAGCGTAGCTCGTAAGTGGCAGAGCCCCTATTATCTCAAAAATAAATTGAGATACATCTTTCAAAAAAAATGCATTTTAAAGCATATTTTTTCCCTGTACGATGGGGTAAAAATTGAAAATGTGCGATGTTTAGAAGTTTAAAAATTTACAGTAGTGAAAATTGCAACACGAAATTCCGTTTCAAATTTCAATATATTGCCATTGGCAAAATGACGTCTGCGTTATGCACAGATATGTTTGTCCTTTATAATATAGATAGATAGATAGATAGATAGATTAGAGAATCAGTTATGGATAGCAATCATACAGCCAGTTGTAAAAAGATATGTTGTTCAAGGAGCACTCATTCTCGATTTTTAAAATAAATTCTCAACATTCTTGGCCACTTAGAGTACATAATTACTGAAAAGTGGTGGAACTATTCCTGAATTCCTAAAAAACTGATATCTGAGCCAATTACTATTTACAATTGAAGACAATAAGACTAATAGACCGGACGGCGGCGACACGAATGACTGCGTCATCGAGTTACGGGATTAAATCATGATGCAGGACAAGGTTTTTAGGAGTAGATTAAGTAATGACTGGTCTGCCTTCACATTTCTTGGTACGATAGACGCAGCTGCTGGCGCTAACTCATTATTTTGGCGTCACTATCACGTCATCGAGTTACGGGATGAAACCGGCGCCAAATTAAAGGTAAAATAAAGTGTTTTAAGAATATTTTGGTCTGCCTGCGCATATCCTGGTAGAAACACCCGGCGGACTAAAATCTATAACAAAAAAATACGTCATAATGTACAATTGAAACCCTATAAACATATTTTACACTACATTGCCATATATATTACTTCGAATCGACTTTCAAGATGAATTAAAGGTTTTGGAAAAGTTTATTAAAAGTACGTCAGAAAATGACTGATTCGGCATAACTTGGTAAAAAGCGAGAAGAAATTATCGCCAATTCCCTATTCTGACAGTACTATTACGTACAACCGTTGGTACCCACTTGGTACCAACCAAATTACCATGAACCCCCGGCAGACTAAAACATATAACCAAAAAAAAAACTTCATAATGTACAATTAAAACTCCATAAACATAATATTTTATATTACATTGCCTTATATATTACTTCGAATCGGCTTTTAAGATAAATCAAGGGTTTGGGAAAAGTTACTAACAGTACATGAGAAAATGACTGATTTGGCATAACTTGGTACAAAGCGAGAAGAACGGGGCGCTAATTACCTATTTTGACAATATTATTACGTCATTAAGTTACGGGTTGAAATTTTGGCACATTAAACATACCGACTAGTACAATACAAATATTTCAGTCTGCTTCGTCATATCTTGGAAGGAGATGAGCAGAGCGGGGCGCCAATTCTTAATTTTAGCGGTATAATCACGTCATCGAGTTACGGTTTGAAAATTTTGCACATTAAAGGAACATATCAGTACAAAAAGAATATTCCAGGCTGCCTCGTCTTATCTTGGCACGAGACGAGCAGAGCGGGGCGCCAATTCTTAAATTTGGTGGTTTTGACTAACCATCGTGTTACAACATGAAATCTTCATGTAGGACAAGGTTATTAGGAGAAGATTAAGGAATGATTGGTCTACCTCGGCTTATCTTGGTAAGATATAAACAGCAGCCGGCGCCAAGTCTTCATTTTGGCGGTTTTAACACGTCATTGAGTTACGACATGAAATCTTCATCTAAGGCAAGATTATTAGGAGTAGATTAAAGAATTATTGGTCTACCTCTTCATTTCTTGGTAAGATATAAGCAGAAGCGGGCGGCAAGTCGTCATTTGAGCGTCACTATAACATCATCGAGTTACGGGATAAAACCGGTGTCATATTAAAGGTGAAATAAAGTATTTTAAGAACATTTTGGTCTGTCTGCGCATATCATGGTAGAAACACCCGGCAGACTAAAATCCATAACAAAAAATACGTCATAATGTACAATTGAAACCCTATAAACATAATATTTTACATTACGTTCTCATATATATTACTTCGAATCGACTTACAAGATGAATTAAGTGTTATGGAAAAGCTTACTAACTGTACGTGAGAAAAAGAGTGCTTCATCATAGCTTGTTTTTTTTTTTTTGGTATGGATTTTAGTCTGCAGGAGGTTTCTACCAGTTTATGCGCAGACAGACTGAAATATACGTAAAAGACTTTATTTTACCTTTAATTTGGCACCGGTTTTATCCCGTAACCCAATGGCGTGATAGTGACGCAAAAATGACGAGTTAGCGACCGCTGCTGCTCATATCGTAAGAAGAAATGTCGAGGCAGACCAGTCTTTATTTTATCTACTCCTAATAATCTTCTGGTACATGAAGATTTCATGTCATAATTCGTTGACGTGTTAAAACCGTCAAAATTAAGAATTGGCGCACAGCTCAGGTCGTCTCGTATCAAGATATCACGAGGCAGACTGAAATATTTTTATTGTACTGATATGTACCTGTAATGTGCCAAATTTTCAAGCCGTAACACGTTGATGTGTTTATACCGCAAAAATTAAGAATTGCCACCCCGCTCTACTCATCCCATACCAAGATATTACGAGGCAGACTGAAATATTCGTATTGTGCTAATCGGTATATTAAATGTGCCGAAATTCCAAGCCGTAAGTCGATAACGTAATAGTACTGTCAAAATAGTGAATGGTTGCAAATTTCTTCTCGCTTTCTACCAAGTTATGTCGAATCAGTTTTTTTTTCACGTACATTTAATAAACTTTTCCTAAACCTTTAATTCATCTTGAAAGTCGATTCGAAGTAATATATATGGCAATGCAATCTAAAATATTATGTTTATGGGGTTTCAATTGTACATTATGACCTTTTTTTTTTTTTTGTTATAGATTTGAGTCTGTGGGATGTTTCCACCTGAATATGCACAGGCAGACCAAGATATTCTTAAAACACTTTATTTTCCCTTTAATTTGGCGCCTATTTCATCTCGTAACTCGATGACTTGATGCTGATGCCAAAATGACGAGTTGGTGCCCGCTGCTCATATCGTACCAGGAAATGTCGAGGTAGACCAGTCATTCCTTAATCTACTCCTAAAAATCTTGTCCTGCATCATGATTTCATTCCGTAACTCGATGATGTAGTTATTTGTGTCGCCGCAGCCCGCTCTATAATGTTACCCATATCTTTTTTTTTTTTTTTTTTTTTTTTTTTTTTTTTTTTTTTTTTTTTTTTTTCTGAAAAAAAAAATAAGTGGAGGAAAGCTGTAGCACACGAACTGCCAAAAGAAAAGATCACTGAGGAATTGAAATGAGGAGATTTTTCATTAAGGGACACAAAGTAAATTTAATGTTGATGTCAGAGTTTTGTTGTTGGATCAGTTAAGAGATCAACTAAAATTTCAAGAAAGCAACTGCAAATCACTCGAAACGAAAAAGAGTGGAGCGACTTCAATAGGTGCTATTACCACTTGCAGATCTTTGTCTTACAACAGACAAGATTTATTTAACTTTGAAGGTATCTTGGAAATGAATATCTAATTTCATACCATGTATTATACTTTAAAAAGCCATTGCGTTATTATTATACAGGACATGATATTTAATATTGCCCAACTAGGTTTGCGTTGCCTACAAAACATCATACTTCACCATCAATTTTGCAGAGATATAAATATTGTGGAGAATTAAAAAACTAAGTTTAACTGTAAATCAATTATGTACGACCAATAGTTGCCGAAATATTGAAGATGCACTGAAAAGTCCTAACACGTTCGTCTGATTTAATTCCGTAAATTCTACTTAACATGCTATCGGTATAATGACGAAAAAATGTATTTTCCTAACCTTTCGCACACAATAAATATCAATGCGAATAGAAGCTCAAGAGTTCATTTTTTATATTCACAAAGTCCTCTCAAATTCCTTTCAAATTGTGTCGTGGTATCCCTAAATAATTGTGGATTAGATTCGCAATTAAATTAAACATTCTTCGTTTATTCTTGTTTTCAGATGTGTCTGCTAAATAAAATTAAATGTTAAAACATGTATTTTTCACTGTTATTTTAGGAAACAAAATATCGTAGAGAATTTTTCAAATTCTTTCATCCCCCTCAAGTGGTTTTTCTAGCGATACGCCGCAAGTTTTCCTCTTTTATTTTAAATTTAAAAAAATGATTTTCCCTAACTTGAGTTCGAAAAATAATTTATTTTCAGCATACAAAGTTCCCTTAACTGTATTGAATACGTATTAGTTTTATTTGATAACCTAAGATGGACTGCTCAGACCATAGTCTGTAGAGCATAGTATCCCTCCCAATCATCTTTATTAAGTTTTTAAAAATATATACAAGGAATATTTAATTTAATTGTGAATCTAATCCACAATTATTTAGGGATACCACGACACAATTTGAAAGGAATTACAGAGGACTTGTGTATATAAAAAATGAGCTCTTGAGCTTCTCTTCGCATTGATATTTATTGTGTTCAAAAGAATAGGAAAATACATTTTTTCGTCATTATACCGATAGCAAGTTAAGTGGAATTTAGGGAATTAAATCAGACGAACGTGTTAGGACTTCTCAGTGCATCGTCAATATTTTGGCAACTATTGTTCGTACATAATTGATTTACTGTTAAACTTAGTTTTTTAATTCTCCACAATATCTATATCTCTGCAAAATGGATGGTGAAATATGAAATTTTATAAACAACGCAAACCTAGTTGGGCAATATTAAATATCATGTCCTGTATAATAATAACGCAATGGCTTTTTTTTTTTTTAATATAAAACATTATATGAAATTAGATATTCATTTCCAAGATAGCTTCGAAGTTAAAAAAAATTGTCTATGGTAAGACAAAGATAAGTGGTAAAAGCACTTGTTGAAGCCGCTCTTCTTTTTCGTTTCGAGTGATTTGCAGTTGCTTTCTTGACATTTTAGTTGATCTCTTAACTTTTCCAACAACAAAACTCTGGTATCAACATTAAATTTACTTTGTGTTCCTTAATGAAAAATCTCCTCATTTTAATTATGCAGTAATCTTTTCTTTTGGCAGTTCGTGTACTAAAGCTTTACTCCACTTAAAAAAAAATAAAAAAAAGATATTGGTAACATTAAAGAGCGGGCTGCGGCGACACAAATGACTACGTCATCAAGTTACCGGATGAAATCATGATGCGGGACAAGGTTTTTAGGAGTAGATTAAGGAATGACTGGCCTACCTCCACATTTCTTGGCACGATATGAGCAGCAGCGGGCGCCAACTCGTCATTTTGGTGTCAGTATCACGTCATCTAGTTACGAGTTGAAACAGGCGCCAAATTAAAGGCGAAATAAAGTGTTTTAAGAATATTTTTGTGTGCCTGCGCATATCCTGTATAAACACCCGGTAGACTAAAATCTATAACAAAAAAATAAGTCATAATGTACAATTGAAACACTATAAATATAATATTTTACATTACATTTCCATATATATTACTTCAAATCGACTTTCAAGATGAATTAAAGGTTTAGGAAATGTTTATTAAAAGTATGTGAGAAAATGAATGATTTGGCATAACTTGGTACAAAGCGAAAAGAAATTGGTGCCAATTCCCTATTTTGACAGTACTATTACATACAACCGTTGGTACCCATTCGGTACCAACCAAATTACCATGTATATATTTCTTTCATTTTTTCCTGAGAAATTAGTTTAAATTGCAACATAATTAATTGATTTAAATAATTTAATAAGAATATGATTATTTTCTTAAACATACGGTATCTGTTAACAGTTATCTATTCACACTTACGACATGACGGATTTTTGCCAGAAATAGCTATTTTTGAAATATTAAGAAATAAAGAAAATTTCATAATGCTATTTTAAACATTAATTCCATGAAAACATTTAATTTTTCTTAGTGTATAATAAGTTATTTCTACGCTATTTTTCAAGCTATGAATACAAAACGTTCATAACTATACCTCCGTGTTAAATGTGATGCATTCAATATCTGATGTTGATGATGAAGCAGAGAACGAAGCATGTATAAATTAACTGATGTGAAACGGTCAAAAGGATTAAAATAACATAAAATCAACAATTGGTTAAGAAAATATATGAAAAAAAAAACTAAAGATATTAGAGCCTTAGTGAGCTATGATTTATATGACAAGGTAAAAATTATCAAATTTTAAATATATAAAACTTTCAGAGATCATTAAAGTAAATAATAATATTAATAACATTACTATTGGTTAAAACATGATTTTCTAATACCAACAACTCTATCTATCGATTCTATTAACCACGAAATCCTCTTGGACACAGCTTTTACTGACTGAACGAGACGAAAATATCTTCCCTTGCATACATAGATATATGAAGTGCATAAAGCCATATCGCAATTTTAAACTTTTTTGCTATTATGTAATATATGATATATCTTCAACAGCTTTCAATCTGTTCAAGATAATTCCTTTAATTCGAGAAATTATTGGTTGGACTTCTTTCGATGTAACATTTTCTTCTCCCCTGTTTTAGCAGCATTACCTCTACTAGCTGAACATCTGAAGTGTCCATTTTGATTGCAAATAGTGAAATGAGAGTTTCAACGTTTAATTTCAAAAGGAGTTCAATTTATTTTTCTTTGTTATGCCCTGTTCTATTATCTATTATTTTTTTTTATATTTTTTGTAAGGAGTTCAATTTCTTTTTCTTTCTTATGCCCTGTTCTATAATCTATTATTTTTTTATATATTCTTTGTATTTTGTCAGTATTGTATCTTTTAAGAGAATTGTTCTCGTTATTGATATTTTCCCCTATCTGAGAAAAAAAAATCTTCATGGGATAAAACTGGTTAGACGGAATGCTTTTATCTTATTTTGAACCATTTTGAAGGGCTAGCTAAATAGGTGATAGCAACTATATTTTATAAACTTTGAAAAAAAAAAAACACACCAGTGATGCGATTTGTAGAAATCACCGCTCTTTTTCGACAGGATTAATGCTAGAATGGACTACGTATACATTTTATTGTAAAAATGTATGTTTCATAGCTCTTCACGCCAAACAAAGACGGGTAGATTTTTTTATATAATTAAAATTTAAAGCAACAGTATAGAGTAATGGTAAATTGTAGTGTACAGGAAATAATAATATGAAAACGAAGATAGCAGAAAATATTTCGTTAGCGAAATATGTCACTTACTACTTTACGTTTGGTTTACAATTTTTTCGGAATTCGTCAGAATAACGTTGTCAAATATGTCTTTGTCAAATTTAGCGTTGTCATATTGAGCTATGCTAAATTTAGAAACAGGTAGATTAGAAACATCACTTCTTGTTGAAAATATGATTCAATTTTATTTAGCTCATTTTTTATCTAAATATTCGGACAGGCGCTATTATCATTTATTTACGATTAATTTATTTTACATCAATAATAGTTTTCTTAATAAATCCATTTACATCTCATAATTAAGTACAGTGTACGTGTAAATTCAAGAAAATTATTAGAAGCATTCCCAATTCTTTCATTTAAATTTTATGATTGCTTTATTTCAAGAACAATGTTCAAAATAAAAATTTATCCTAATATGAAGAGCTATCATCTACTGAGAGTCTTCTTTACAACTTTGATACTAATAGAATGAATTCTAGCTTATCTATTGCTAGTAGCGTATTTTTTTTTTGCCTCCGCTTTTTTTGTATTTATTTCAACTTCATTTATTCGCATTCTTGTACTGCTTTCTTTATACTCAGTTTTATCTTGTCTTTATTCCATATATGTCTTTGATCTATCATTTTCACATCATTTCCTTTCAATTGAAACCTGGTCTCACTTACCAGCAACCCATCTTTTTTCCTGTATACTTCGCCTTCAGCATTAGCCTTATAACCAACCATGTGTAGAATTTTTTTAAAGATCAAATATCTTTTACAAGAATCTACGCTGTCGAAGGTATTTTTTAATTTTTAGTGGTGATCGCATCATGGGCTTCCTGCGACATATATTCCAAGAAGTAGCGAAATTGAGAAATATATAACTATTTTGTTAAGAACCTAAAATGGAGTCTCAAAATTATTTTTCTGAAAAGGAAGATTCAAAGCGTTATTTCAAGGTAACGGTTAATGATAGTGATACATACTGTGTTTATGCCTTTCCTTAACATTAGCTTTTTTTACTTTATATATATATATATATATATATTGCAGTATCACTAAAATTATATCAACAATGATTGCAATATGGCTAAACTCCCAGTAACTGACAGCTTAAGGATTTTTTTTCTTGTTTAACCCTTTCTATCCTGACGGTACTTTTAAGTACCATTAAAAAAATTCTAGGGAAAATTTATCACTAATGAAAGTAGATTGCACTTTCCATACAAAATAATTTGCTCATAATATTTAGAAAGCACGGAGAATCATCGAAACTGCATATTTTTAATGTGGTTATTTTCTCAAATATGAACCTATGTGTAGTTTTACCCTATTAGAAAAAGTTGTACGAAGAATTTGCCACTTCAAAACATTTCTCCGTTACAGATAGCATCACAATACATTTATTTAAACTGATCTTATAAGAAGTGTGAGATTTCTATAACAGTGGGTTTTTTATATAATTAACCTAATTATTCTTCTAAATATTTTGCAAAAACAGCTCTATCTACCGATTTATTAAATAATTTTTAATTTACAAAATTTTTTTTATTATATATGTTGTAGACATTAACTTAAATAATTATTCAGGTGAACATATTTTTTAATTCAACATTGTGGATATAAAGGTTTAAATCGCTATTACATACTTTTAAATCAATTTTATATTTATTTTTCTTTTTGAAAGGATCACTGTAAAACAAATCGGACTAAAAAACGGAAATACTACTGGCAATCTAGACGCCAGTACTATTTCCGTTTTTTTAACGCGAATTTTTACCCATAAATTACAGAAAAGTTTCCGTTTTTCTGATTAAAACTTGAAATTTTTCTGTAATTTATGGGTAAAAATTCCCGTAAAAAAACGGAAATAGTACTGGCGTCTAGATTGCCAGTAGTATTTCCGTTTTTTTTTTTTTTTTTTTTTTTTTTTTTTTTACAATGATGTTAAAGATACATTAAAAAATTATTGTCCACAAAATGTTGAGAAATTATGGATTATATTATTAATTTTATTTTTCATAAATATGATCTTTAAAACCAGGAACTGGCAAAAAATCTATTTTGAAAAAATCAATAACTGACACAAAGTGAACCAGTGTCTTACACTTTATTAATAAAGAATTTTAAAAAAGGTTCCTTTATATTTCAAGAAATTTACGCATTAAAAATACCATAATATTCATAAGAAAACAAAATATTTAAACCATATTTATTTATAATAACATACAACAGATGCATGTGTTTTCTTGTTTTCATGTTTAAAATTATTATTATTACATTTATCCAATGACTGACATTTATGAACCAAAACAATTGGTGTCATATGCTACTAATTAAATTGAAATTCTAATTTAGATTACTACAAGATAAATTTAAATTAGAAGTATACATACATACGTACTTATATATGTATATATATAGATATTAAAATTCAGATAAAATATTTGAATTTAATTTAATATAACGAATATCATACTCCTGTGTCAGAGACTGGAAAAATCAAATTCTCGGAAACAATAACTGGCATCTCCAATTAAATTAAATTAAATAGCTTTTAACTATAACTTATGACTCTAATGTATCATAGGCATATTTTAACTAATTTCTGTAAGTATAACTTTAAGAAAAAGTTTAGTACGACTGCATTGCAAATACATTTTTAAAATATCTTATTTTACGAAATAACATGGTTGACTCAGCATGGCACTTTTTGTTTTCTCAATAGTTCCTTCCTTATTTAAATATGCTCTTGAGCTACTAGGGGTTAATACATTGACTCCAAAATAAAATTAAGTGTCTACGTTACCACTAGATGACATTAAGTTTCAGAATTTTACATAAAAATATTTATTTTAGTTAGTTTTTGTTCAGACGTGTCGTGTTCCTTATTAGGTATAAGTAACTGTGCGTTTCACCCCGTGTTGTTGATTTTGAACTGTAAAAATGAAAGAATTTCTCTAATTTAATTTCTATACATAGTAGTGTTTAATTTAGGTTCAGATTTAGTTAAACTTGCATATATTTATTTATATAGCTATTGAGAGACAACCACTGTTTTATCACAAACTTTAACACATATATGCATTTTATGTTATTCTAGAGCATGTAAATACAATAAAAAATATTATAGATATGTTTTCAATAAACTTCTATTTTAGTACTTTTGTAGCGCATCTTTCATTTACATAATGTAAAAGGAAATTTACAGATACGAATATTTTATAATAAAGCAATTCATTCTCATGTACATCCTTGAATATCCTATTTATATTCGACAGCTTCGAAAGCAAGTGAATTTGAATTTTAAATCCGCAGTATTCATGTATTGTTTTTACTACCATTTGTTTGATTGAATATAAACATTTTATGGCTGAATTTTGCATACATTTTGCCTCAACGTTTTTCTCGCTTTTCAAAAAAAAATATCACAGCTATTAAGGGCAGTTTATTTTCGAATGGATGTTGCTATTGCATCTGTAAAATCCAATTTATATTTAGAGAATAAAACGGATATATATATATATATATATATATATTTTTTTTTTTTTTTTTTTTTTTTTTTTTTTTTTTACACCAACTTATGTTTAAAACATGAGAAAATAAAAACTACATTGATTGATTTGAATTAACATATATAACAATGCAAAGCTAATGTGATAAAAACTTAATGATAGATATATAATCTAGATTAAATACTATTGTTTTTATAAAAAATTCGTTATACCAAATCGTAGTTTATTAGTTCATCAATTGGTTTTTTAATCATATGGAAAACATTTTTAAAAAAAATTCATTGGTAGATATAAAACACACATTTTATTTTCTATTTCGTGATCGAAAATCATTCTTTCCTACTGCCACTTTTTTATATATTCTCAGCGTTATACATCATATATTTTTTTTTTGGTATATAAATGAATATTAGATATATTAATGTGCTTGAAAAAATGTTCGATATAAAAAGAAGTTTTGATTTTCAGACTTAAACAGTAAAAGATTTTAATTTTAAATTTGGGAAATTAATTAAAAATTTATAAAAATAATAATCAACAATATCATCTAGAAAGAAACAAATATTAATTATATGAAGGAAAAATACTACGCATAAACTAATCTGCATTCAAACCTTCAAAAATACATTCATTTTAATTACTGAAAACACAATATTATAATTAAAATTTACAATCGTAATTCCTTATTTTTTATCTGATGTTCTTTAAACGATTTATTTTGATGGCTTCTTATTATAGATTTCTTTTCTTTGTACCAAAAGGAAAAATGTAAGTGTTTTAATTCAAAAGTTTTTAATAAACTAACTTATTTAGAAATTAAAATTACTCCATATCCATTGTTTAGGTGCATTCGTAATTATATAAATACGTAGCACCTATAGTCGTCGTTCAGTCCGTCCGTCTGTCTGTCCATCTGTCCGTCCGCATATAACAGAGCAAAAACTATCCAACCGAATCATCTAAAATTTTAAATATATAATTTTGGAAATATCTTGTCGAGTCTTTTTTAAATTTTATAAAATTCGGATGTATAGTTCAATTACAGGGACAGTAAATTTTTTTCCGTTACATTAAGGCCAATGGGAAAAAATTATTTCAAGTGCATTTTAATGATGTTATACCCATTCGAAGAGAATGAACTTGATATGCACTTATGAAGCGCATTAGAATATACATTCATTACAATATGTGGTGCAGAAAATCTTTAGAAAACTAGTTATTGTACGAACGCACCTCATTTGCCACGTTTGACGAGCAATTTCTAACTTGTTTTCGAGCGCATAAGATATTCAAATACAAATCATCATAGAGTTGCCTCAGCTTTTTATCTCGAATTTTTATGGAAACATTACTAAGATACCCCTAAACACTGCCATAATTTAAAATGACTGCAATTAAAAAAATAAATAAATAAATAAATAAAATAAAATAAAAAAATGTAGATACCAGAAAATTTCTTTTAAAACAAGTACATTTTTGCCGTATTAGCAACGCTACTGCGAAAGTAGGTAAATTAATAGGGAAAAATTGTATCATATGTCTATATTTTTGAAAAAAGGTAGATTTCTTTCTTGCAATTATTGCCTAAATTATGCATTTTAATCTGATAATTTTCTTATCAACGTCTTCATAACAACATCCAATTATTTTTCGTAACAGTGGGGAGAAATAATTAAAAGTATTCAATATATATATATATATATATATATATATATATTTCTGAAATTTCGTTTGCCATTTTTACAGAAAATAATTTTCAGTTACACTCAAGAGGGTGGGATATTTTTTTTTCAAAAAAAAAAAAAAAAAAAAAAAAACAGACATTTTGCAAGCATTGTCAATCCTTTCTAAAATACTTCTTTCTGTCAGTGATATTTTTTATTTATATTTCACATCCGAAATTACATTTATCATATAATAGTTTTCATCAATAAATTTAAAATAAAAATATAATAAAAATACGTAATGTTTCTGTTTTCTGTTGTACATGATGATGTGATTTTAATACGACATTAATTGAAGAGCTTAGTTTTATGAACACGTTATTTTACATTTTCTCAAAACAATTTTAATTTTATTGATGAAAGCGTTGTTAGGTCATATGCTGAAACTAAACTAAACTAAACATAGTTATACATACTAAATTTCTAGTTGGTATCGAAGATATGAGGCAGTATCTTTTAATAATTCATACTTTAATATTTGATAATTTAAATGATGAAAATATTTTTAAATATTTAATAATTAAATGTAAATATTCTTTTCTAGGAGTGTTTAGTATCACCTATAAACATTCAAACATATGCTGCTAAGAAGGAGTTAAATAAATATCTAATTTATATCAAAAGACTTTCACTAAAATTTTCTACAATTCTAATTTCTGTTACATAACAACTTATTCCACCAGGCCTTCACTTATGAAGATGCAAATAAAAGATATAAACCATTTTGTATTGTCAAATATCTGAGAGTGCATCTTTGGAATATTTGGGTATCAGAGTTTTTAGAAAGCACGCCAGCATTATACACGAACTATTTTTTAATCCTTTCGATCTGCCTCGACAATAATGGAGAAAATATAGTTTCAAAACTCGATGTTTTATGTTTTATATTTTAAGAATATTACACAAATTATTAAAAGAAAACCAATCATAATAATCAAATGAAGCCGTTTACAAGATATCAGACCGCTACATTTTTTTTTTAACAATATTTCAGTTCTATTAGGTTTAAAAATAATTAAATCCATTTATATTGACCATCTTTATACTTATTTAAAAAAATTTTAAAGCAAATGTAATACGAAACTATTCAATGTCTTCAATCATATGTTTTTTTTTTTTTATGTGATATTGGTTAAACTTTTTTATGTTAATTAATTTTTAGGGTTTCGTACTTAAAAAGTAAAAAACGGAACCATTATAAGATCACTCCTGAGTCTGTCTGTCTATCTGTCACAGCCGTTTTACTGGTAAATTATGGAACGTGCAAAGTTTAAATCGGGGGAAGTAATAAATATTATTAACACACATATTTACAGATTATTAAACATTCACAAATATATTTAGTAAAAATGTAAAGGGGCTAATTAAGTTACATGTAAAAAAAAAAAAAAAAAAAAAAAAAAAAAAAAAAAAAAAAAAAAAAAAAAAATTCTTTGTACATCGTGTGAGGATTTGTGTGAAAGTATTCGTAACGCTGAACTCAAAAATACATTTCCTTCAATTTTACGTATTATATTTTCAGAGATATCACAGAAAATTTAGTGCAAAAATATGTCCCACCGCTTTTATTTCCGAATCTACTGAAACTGAAGTTATGGGAAAATTAGAAGTAGTAAACATTAATTTAAATTTTGCAGGAAAATAATAGCGATTACCCTAGATCACATAGTTTTTGAGAAAATCGCATTTTCCCGTTATACAAAAATTTCGATTTTCGGGCATTCAGCAAAGGTGTTCAGAAGCGCTGGAGGTACCTATCGTAGCAGAAGTATAAAGGCATAGCTGATAATTATTTTCGAAAAAAAATCGTCGGTAATTAGTATTAACACTTAAAGACACGAACGGTTTGGACAAACATAATGTCAGGGGTAGCGTACTCTATGCACCATCAGCTTTTAAAGCCTAGATAAAACCTTTTGATCATATATTTGGGTAATGCAATGCCCAGTAAAAATACAACAGAAATAAGCGTCAAATCACTAAAAACAGACTAATGTAATTAGAATTAATCACATAAATACTGCGGCATTCGCAACTACTTTGCATTGAGTGAATTTCTCAATACGCACCCCGTGTCTTTAAAGGTTAATTAAAAATCTATCTCACTAAAACGCGGCACGGAGCAAGGCGGCATTGCAACTTTGCGACCTCCTTTCAAAGCGTGCTTAGCACAATGCCAATTTTAAACTTATGAACAAGGCTTTTTGTTTCAGCTACACTGTAAATAGAAAATATTATTACTACGCTGATTTTAGATTTATGAAATCCCAAATGGAATTTAAATATGCACTACTTTTATTGTCAGTACCTAATTAGGTTCATCATAAACAGATTAGGGTGAGATAAAAAAAAAAAAAAAATGTTATACAGAATAGCAATATTTGATATTATTTATGCCTCCTATCTCTTTGATTTTTTATGGTATAGCCATTCATACTGTGCTAGTATATACAGCTATACCCAGCACTGCGTTATATAGGTTTTTACAAAGTCTTATTATGCTTTTAGCAACGCTTATTTTTAATAATGCATTTAATAATTCATATATTTATCGAACGGAACTCTCTGAGTGAAACTAATACTTGCACTTGACCGATTATTTTTATTATGCAAACTTTCATACAATATTTATAATTTTTAAGAAACATTTACCAAACGACAGACTACTCTATATGTATACGAATTTAGAACTTTTATGATTTATAGATTTCGAAGTAAAACACATTTCTTCATATTTAAATATTAAATTAAATTATTAAAAAATATATACTACTTTCTGAAATCTTGAGATGTGATATCAGGTATTACATTTTTTTTTTTTTTAATTTAAACTCAAAACTTATTCTGAAAGATCTCAGAACATTAACATATTTAATAAATATTTATAACATTATTTAATTATTCACTGTAAAATTATTATGATAATTAAATTATTCTTACAAAGTTTATCATAAATTACAATTCATTAAATTTAAAAAACTAAACAAATAAATCAATTTTTCATTCTGCTAAATTTTGAATAATTATGTCTTACTCTCCTTTGTGTATTATCTTGGATAAACAAGGGACACTTCAACCTCCATATTAATTATTTTATAAATTTGTTATCTTTCCAAAGTGAGTGCGTTGTCCAATGTTGTGTATTTCATGTAAGTGTGATAATTGTACTTATATTATGATTTATGAAAATATAATTCGATTCAGGTAAATACATATTATTTTCCCAAGATGAATCTTCAGAACTGTATAATAGTAACATATAGATCATTAATCTCTGGTATTTCAATAGTTGTTTATAAACTTGTTTATAATTAAGCGTTTCCTAAGCAACAAAAAGTATATGGAAATGGATACTTAAATAAATTGTTCTCTAACTGATCGTATATTTTTGTTTTTATAAAGTTAACGATGAGCGATATATTCGGACAAAATAAGTTCTTAATAATATAGTGGTTGCCTTTGGAATATCAAATTTGAAGTAAAACTGAAAAAAATAATTATTAATTATGAGAATGGATACTTCTCCGATGTAATTAGTTTCCTAACTAATCTTATACTGCTTACTTTATAAAGTGAAAAATAAAAGTTATATGTGGATACAGAAATATGTTATTATTAATCATATACTGGAGGCTTCCTTTGGATTATTAAATTTATAGTCAAATTGTCTCATTTACATATACACTGTTGATGATTTGAATTGCTTTAAATTTTGTATTTCGTTGTTTTCTTTATCAATTAGACATTTCTCGTCATTTTTTATGTGAAAATTTAAGAAAAAATCTAAATATATATACATATATTTTTTTAAGAAAAAGCAGGTATAAAATATACAAACGTATAATGTATTAACATCTGTAGTTAGTTTACAAATATTTGAGATATCTCAGATAAATCATCGTAAAATTCGACAATAGTTAGAATTTCATAACTTCAGATTTCATTTTGCTATCTATTATAGACATTTAGTACAGTGTATATAATTTTGACAAAGAATAATCTTTGGAAGTGTATGATAGTGGAATATTGATAATTCATCTCTAGTGTTTTACGAATTTGTTTATGTATAAACGTATCCTATGCACCAAACATTACATGGAAATGGTTACTGTTGTGAATTAATTTGTTCACTAACTAATCGTATAATTTTGTTTTTATAAAGTTAAAGAAAAATTATGTATCCGAACAAAATAATTTATTAATCATTTAGTGGGGGTAGCATTTAGAATATCAAATTGATAGAAAAATTGAAAAAAAAACAGAAATTATTAAATATGGCAATACATTTTTGAATTAAATTGTTCTCTAACTAATCATATATGTTTGTTTTTATAAAACTAATGACAAGCGATATATTTGGACAAAATAAGTTCTTAATAATATATTGGTTGTTGCTTTTGGCATATCAAATTTGTAGAAAAACTGAAAAAAGTAATTATTAATTATGACAATAGATACTTTTGCGAAGTAATTAGTTTTCAAACTAAATGTATATTTTTGACTTTATAAAGTGAAAAATAAAAGTTATATTTGAAAAAAAATATGATATTATTAATTATGTACTGGATGTTAACTTTGGAATACCAGATTTATAGCCAAATGTCACACACATACTTTTGATATTGTGAATTGCTTTAAACTTTTGTTTTCGTTTATTTCGACACAAAACAGACATTACCTCTCATTTTTTATGAGTACATTTATGAATAAATGTCAAAGATACATATTCATTTAAAAATAAAGTAGGTATAAAATATACAAATGAATAATGGGTAAACATTTGTAGATATTTTACAAATATTTGAGATATTCCAGATAAATCATCCTAAAATGGGACAGTAGATGCATTTTCATAATTCCAGATTTCATATTATTGTCTATTATAGACATATAGCACATTTTTGATGCTTTAAATTGTTTTAAGCTTTTTCTTATATTGTTTTCTTCAGCAGACATTTCTTCTCGTGTTATTTTCTTCTCTTCTCTCTTTCTTCCATATGTAGGTTAAAAATAAAGAATAAATCTCAAAGTATTTTATATATATATTAATATATAGAAGAGTTTATGCTGTAAGACTCATAGTCAACGTTGAGCCTCAACTATTGCACCTAAGACAATCAAATTTGGATGACCTGTTCCTTAATCTGTGTAGGCACTCACAAAAAAGATTTATTTACTCCCTACGCAGTTAAAGGGTGGGGAGGAGAGTAATAAAAATGTTAGGATATTTTGTCCTATTTCAGTAGCAGCTTTAAGTAGGAGCGATAATTTAAGGATAAGAAATCTACTAAAAAAAAAAGAATTAACACGTTTTTCAGCGATTTTAGAAATAACCCCATGGTGGTAAAATGGTTGTCAAAAGTTTTACATAATTTCGCCATATGTGAGCAATAATATAACGGTTTTCCCGTTATATATTCATTTTAAACTATCCCCCCCCCTCAAATAAAATATTTAGTTTAAATTTGATATTTAACACATAATTTTATACTTCTGTATTCATTTACTCCCCCCCCCCTCCCCTCACACTACTGGAAGTTATATTAATACTTCAAAAATTCGATTTAAATGCATGCATCATTTTGTCAGCCATTTTCTTTTTCTTTTAATTTCACACAGACATGCGTATAGAAATATATCTTAACGTTCAATGATTTTCCGTTGAGATAAAAAGAATAAAATAGAAAGGATTTCCCTTGACCTCTCAGCCGACAAAATTAATGCATATTTTATGAGTAACACAGAACTGCGCTTTAAATGTTTCTCATACTTGTTGCTTGCATTCCTATTAATTCTCACTCTTTATTTTGTCAGATAACTAACATGCTGACTAATACAGACAGTTGTCGTTAAATTTGTAGCGTACATATAATATCACGTGTATAGCTATTTTTCAGTTACCCCACGTAACCACAAGAATTTCATTATCTTACAATCCTATAAGCCCGACATGGCGTATAACTTAATTCAATGTAAAGCTTCCTGATTTTTACTGATGCTTTGTCTTCCCGATTCGTGTTTATCGTCAATATCTTACACGTGGTTATCTTATGTTCGCCAATGCGTGAGTAAATGTAGCAAAATCATTATCACTATTGCTTCTGATCTTGAGCGCTGCAGACGTCAACCGCTCCCCCTTGTGGGGCCTGCCCTTGGGCAGCTTACGAACTTCTCCCCTTTCTCTATATGTTCACGGCCGCCCCTTTTATAACTCGTAATGAAAAAAGTAATTCCTCCAAAAATTCTTGTGTTGGAGTTTTTCATATGTTTGCGAACCATGGGTACACAAAACTCCATAATAAATCTTGGTGCGTGCCCAGTTTTCTCCAACATTTAGTTTAAAAAAGAAGGAGAAAAACATACGGGAAGAAGTTTACGTCTCTCAGCAGCTTTACGGTCCCACCGACGAGGACCGCACTTTTCTCCGCCGAGACGAAGCCAAGACGACCGCATGGATTCTGAGATCAACCGTTAGTCATCAGGTGTGCCCGAATCATTTCTACGATATTCAACTGCATCGGACTTTATCGTAACTAATGGACTGCGCGCCTCTCTTTGCTAACTTTACACTGGTTTAAGGAGAAGCAAGGCTTAGCCCGTGGTGACCGGGGGAACTAATGTTGATTACCCCCTGCATGAAGTTCTTTTTTCTCCATATTCCTGCTCCATTCTATCGGGAACATCTTTCAGTACTCAGCGAGCGCATGACCCCTAAACGAAAATCACCGTCGACGAAGAATCTTTGTGTCACAGTTTTGTTTGTGACAATATTTTTGTATGCTGCGCGTCGGCGAGAATCCCATTGGTGTTGTCATACGGGAAAACATGCAACGTGCATTCCGTTCGTCATCAGTGTTTCGCTCCTGCAAAGATCGAAAACCTTTCTGCTCGCATAGTCCCCCACCCTTCTCAAAAAAGTGCCATCTGAACTTTCATCTGCTACACCTGCTTTTTTTTTACGCTGTTTTCAACTTCAAAGAAGCAGGTTCGTGCTATCAACCAGTGTTTGTGAAATTGAGTTTGTTTAGAAAAGTTCGTGCGGTGATCACACGCATTTAAAAAAAAATCCTACCCCACAACTTCAACATTGCATCTCTGTTTGTGTTTTTCTGTTATAAAAAAAAATCTACATTGGAAATAAAAATTTTCAAGCACTCATCAAATGATAATAATGTGAACAACTTTTAAAGTGAATATGCCAGCAAATTTTTTTCAGTGCTCTGTGATTTTGTGAATGTTGGGGTTTGTCATATACAATGCGCCAATAACATTTTTGAAAATAATAATAAGAGTTGTTGTGCTATTTTCATTAAAAAAAAATCATAGCAACAGTGCGTGTACAACCAAATACAGAAGATATTAATAGTTACAGTGCCTTCAAAAAATTCAATACAAGCCCTTAAAAAAAAAAAAAAAAAAAAAAAAAAAAAAAAAAAAAAAAAACATAAGACGATACAAAAAAATTAGATATTCATGACAGAATAGTGAGAGGATGAAAACCCAGCATTATTATGATTTTCTTTTTCAATTTTTTTTCCCTTTCAGTTAGTCACTCAAATCATAATTTTATAATAAAAAAAAAGCGTTGACTTTGCATTTTGCTCTGTTTTCATGCTCAAAATGTGTGCTTTCTACAGAAAAGTGACAAGTCCTGATTGAATACATTGAAAATAATTCTGTCACTGGACTTTAAGAAAAAAAAAATGTGAACGGGGAAATCTTTTTTATTAAATTAATAACTCTAAATTGTTTGTTTATATTTTTTCCCTTTTCGATCTCAGTAAATTACCAGTGTCTTTTACATGTTGTTTTTTCCTGTTCATACTTGTATTTTGATATCGCTTGCTTTTTTCATAAGTTACAGTTTGTTTTGATTTGTCAGCATGAGCGGAGAAATTACTTCTGATCTAATTTTAAAAGTAATTATTAGATATAGCAATCTAGTTTCGATTCTTCTCCTTCCAAGCTGTTTTTGAATTTAAAAAAAAGTGAATTTTTCCATATTTAAAAAAGGTAAACTTATAGTAGTAATTTTATTAATATTTTATTTAATATTATGGGTTTTTTTTTTTGTTTATATCATGATATACCTCTCATATTATTTTTCTCCTCCGTGAATTTGTCATGTGCATGCTCTGCTTCTTTTCGTTACAGTAATTTCATGTATTTAAAAATTTAGAATTTAACCTTTTAGCACCACTGGTGCATTTTGAAGGTATACCAATTCTGCCAATAAACAACAAAAAGTTGTTCTCTGCTCGAAGTTTTCCAGTATTTAATTTTTTATATAAATATGTGCAAATTATGCTTACATCGATTGCACATTTGCACTTGTGTGTGATATTTTCACACTTATTCTCACGATGTGCAGGTCTACTCTGACATAATTCGATTTTTTTGTGTGTGTTTTAAACCAGAAATACAATTTAATTATCTTTTTTTTTTTTTTTTTTTTTTTTTTTTGTACATTTTTTGATCTAGTTGAATTTTAACAGAAATTGACATTAAAAAAAATCTTGTGGATGAAACATTTCTTTTTGCATCCCCACCTTCATTTTTTCTTTTGTGCATATTTTAAATATTCAATTTATAGTGTTTTCATATTTTTTTATACATGCATTCATTTCATTTCTGATATTAATCGTTCAGGCATACTTACCCTTTTTCTACATTATTTTTATTTCTGCACTATTTGTTCCCCCCCCCCCCCCCCCCCCACATTTTTAAAATTTTTTGCTCTATTCAGAAAGGAAAACAACAGAAAGGAATCGTGCAGGAGGTAAAAAGAATGCATTTAGGTGATAAAAGAAATTTCACAAGTTCACTTTTACAAAATGGCATCACACGATAAAAAAACGATTGTTGATTTAAATCACCCCACTTCTATATATCCATGGATGGATTTCTTTGAGGAAATTCTATTAAAATATTCAGATTACATTACTAAGGAGGCCACAACAATTTAAAATTTAAGTAACACGGAGAATACTACAACATTGTCTGAAAATTTTACTGATTTCTTTCAGGTAATTAAATTCAATTTTGAAGTTCTTACAAAACACTTTGAAATTCTAAAAAATGATTATTCCAAATTGCAACATGAAAAAGATAATTTATTTTTAGTAAATCAGAAAGTGTTAGAGAGATTACATGAAATTACAGTGCAACACAAAGGCAAAACAAAACGTAGTAAAACTCGGGTTAATCAAGTGGTAAATAACAACAAATTCCCTGTATCTGTTCTAAATAAAACAACACATATACCTTTTATAATTGTAAACATGAGAAATTACCACAACTGCAAAATGATAAAAAATGACTCAGATCTTAGCTCCGAACAACACACTGAATGTAAACACAATCAAAAATTTTCAGAAATTTGCAATTATTCTCTAAATTCGTTATCCCCTGCAAAACTTACTGTAAGAAAGCCTATACGTGTCATCATTTGTAACCTTCCTGAAAATTTAAATATTCCTGATATCTTGTTCGGTATTTCCGATTTAATCCAGATATCCGAACCTGATATACACTTTGTTAGAAAGTACAAACTCCTACATGTTAATTCCTGCAATTGGTTTTTTGAGCTAGCACCACAAGAAGCTAGGTAATTACTAATGCATAAAGAAATTCTGATACAATCAAAACTGTACCCTGTTAGAGAATACGTAACTATTAAACGATGTTTCATATTCATATGTACAATGATAATCTTGCAATTTCGTGTCATAATAACATCAGGTTTTCTGCCCGTGATTTGCCACACAGTGACCCTCAGAGTAGAAATCCTCCAAAATGCATTAATTGCATTAGGAATAATGAAAGAAACAACACCGCCTTTGACATTTTCCACACAGTGTTTGCAAACTCCTGTCGATCATTAAAAAAATTCATCAGACAAAAGCGAGAAAAAGTGTACAACTGCAGCACATTCCCATAAACATCTCATGTAAAGTATAAATAAATAAATAAATAAATAAATAAATAAAAAATATAAGACATATTTTACATTTTTAAATAACACACATTACTGTGGAGGAGTTATTATCTACACCAGTTTTTTTTTTTTTTTTCTAAATATTTTCATTTTCTTATACATTTACACAAATATGTCATCATTTGACATTGTTATTAATACTTAATTGAAGTTTGAAGCTAGCTTAAATTTTTTGTTCAAGATTTTTTGTAGACACAAGTGTACAGTGAGTTGCTTGTTCATTTGATTGTTTAGCCGGCAAGTAGTTAAATGAATGTCGAAATTTTTTTCTGATACGGGTCATCAGACATTTTGATTTTAACATTTTGGAAGATTGTAGCTGAACTTGTACACATTAATACAACTTTAATCATTCCCTATTACACTAGTTACATTTTTTATCTATTTTAGAAGTTTGGATGAAAAATTTCACTCGTTCATGTTGCTTAAGTTTATTAAGTTACATTTTATCACATATGTAGCATTTCCTGATTTCACTTGTCTTTTTCGCTTTTCTTTACTTAAAAATACAGATATAGTCCGGGTGCTACGGTTGAGAAAACTGCAAATCGTGATAAGAATATACCGATTTGTGGGTATCCACTTTATATTAATACAGTGCCTTTCAGAGGGGGAGGCAGCGCGTAAAGTCGTGGGAATTCAAGATGGCGGCTGTTATTCAAAATTGCGTCATTTTCTGAATTTTCTTACTATTCATGATATAAATGTATGTTTTAGGTCAATTTCGATATTTTTAACGTCAAAAATTTCGTTTTTAATACTTTCCGGCATAGTTTAATAAGTTTATGAATTCAGTTTGTCTGTCTGTTTCTCTGCTTGCCTGCTCGCCATTCTATGCTCTAACTCGAGGAAATATCGCTACTCGCTTAAATTCATTCAGATTGTCATTTAATTTATATATGTTATTGAAGTTTAAAATAATATGTTCCGAATAAAAATGAAGTGTATATGTTTTATAGTTTTATAGTCCGTTTACAGGGCCCTCAAAAGAATTCCATTACGTTATTGTATATTAATCCGCGTCCTACGGTTAAGAAAACTAAAAATCGAGAGAAGAATATGCCGATTGGTAAGTATCTACTTTATATTAATACAATCCATATAAGGGGGGAGGCATCACGTAAAGTCGTAGGAATTCAAGATGGTGGCTGTTATTCGAAATGGTGTCATTTTCTGAATTTTCTTACAATCCATCATATAACCGTGTTTTTCAGGTCGATTTGGATGTTTTTAACGTCAAAACTTTCGTTTTTAATACATTCCGCCATGGTTGAATGGGTTTATGAATTCAGTTTGTCTGTCTGTCCGCTGGCCATTCCGTGCTCTAACTCGCTTAAATATCGCTACTCGCTTAAATCCACTGAGATTGTCATGTAATTTATATATGTTATTGAAGTTTACAATAACATGTTCTGAATAAAAATTCAAGTGTATAGGTTTTATAGTCGGTTTACAGGGCCCTCGAAAGAATTCCATTACGTTATTGTCTTTGGAAGGAAATCGTTTGAAATGTGTTTTAATTATGTTATACTCTCTGAAACACATTCAAACTGACATACATTAGTGAGGTTGCACTACCAAGATACTTAATATAGGTGTGCATAGTATTTATCGTTTATTTACAGTGACAAACCAAAAAAAAGAATATGTGCGTTTGTAACTCGTGCATGAATTCTATAAAAAAACATCAGTTAAATCAGCTGTTGTTAGTTGAGCTGCTAGGTATAAAAAACTGCATTTTGTTTTAAAGATATCCCGAATGGCCAGTATCTACTTCATATTAATACAATGCATATTAAAAGTTGAGGCTTCGTGCAAATTCATAGGAATTCAAGATTGCGGCTGTTATTCAAAATTATTTGCATTTTTATTCCTATACATCATATAAAAGTGTCTATGATATCAATTTCGACATTTTTAAAATGAAAAACCATTATACCATCATATTTTTCCTGAAGACGGCTGTCGAAACAGCTCGAAACGTAGAATTTAACTTTTAGCTTATTAAAGTTCGTGTTTGTGTTTTGTGTACCATTAAGCAAGGTTGTGTGTCTTTATTTATTATATTTTATGCTGCAATTGTCCAGTATGTGTTAATGAAAAATTCCCTTTTTTATATCTGAAATACGCCTAAAATGAAATTAGGACAACTATTAAAGTATTTTTGCATTTTATAGTCAGGAAAATGAAAGGAATAAATAACAAAAATGCGCTTTTACCAATACCTTAATTTATCAAGATATTAAAAAAATTGCATGTTACACCAAAAGTTAGAGAATATAAAAACTTCGCTTTGTATCATTGTATTTCTCGCATTCGTTTTTGCAGTTGCACAATAATGCGCAAGAAAGTCCAACCTTTCTACAGCATCACTTATTCTTACTTATTATTCTGTAAAAAGTATACATTTTTAATATTTTAAACATAAATTTATTAATGATCTTAAAGCTATTTTTTTTCTAATTATGTGTTCAATTCAAAATCTTAAATTTCCTTTTTTAAATTTATTCTCATTCCCAATTCCTGTTTTATAAATTCCTTTTATGTATGCATCTATTATAATTAGTAGCAAAGTGTCACCAAAACACACATTTTGTTACAAAGATATAAAGAAGACCTTTTGGTATAGAAATATTCAGTCTATTTCGTATGATTTGAGTAGTTTTAAAGAAAATATGTGGTTGAAACTGGCATTCCCGGGTTATGGAATACAGGTAAAAAGCATTTTCTTTAAAGAAAAGTCTTTTTTTTTTTTTACATTTAATATATATATATTTTTTTAGATTCCCCACTAACAAAACGAAAAATAATTTGTATATAAGAAATATCAATAATGTATTGAAATAAAATTTTAAAATGTATTAAAAACGTTTTTTTTTTTTGTGTGCGTGTGTGTTAACTGCATTCCTGGAGTCAATAGCGAAACAAAAATTTCGTTACAAACAGGTGAGCTGTTCACCGTGATCATTTGAGTGGTTTAACCAAGTTTTCCTAGTAGATGTCAATTAAATATGTGTTATATATCTGTTATTTTATTTAATTGTTGATGAAGTATTAATTTCGTAATGAATTAATTACTGGAAACAAATGCTGAACTATTTATATTTTTTAAACAATAGCGGATAACACTTTCATAATCAGGCTGAACACAATATAGTTTTGAAATAATGTCACACCTAGCAACTCTTTTAAAAATATAAAAAAAAACAACAAATTGAGACAAAATTTTCAAACAGATTTTTTTTTTTTTTTAAACTTTTGTTTCTCCTGTTCGACGATGAAATAAATAATAATGTGCCAGGTGATGCTACAGGCATTATGATGTCATCGTTAAGCGTAAACTTTTTTTTTTCCTTTATGATATAAATTAGTAGCAGTGTTTCCTAAAAAAAAAAAAAAAAAAAAAAAAAAAAAAAAAAAAAAAAAAAAAAAACATATTTTTTACAGAAATAACTATTTATATATTTAAAGAAAAGCGGGTCAATCTTTTGTAATTAGACTGCATACAATAGAGATAGGTTAGATTTAAAATCATGCTTGGCAACTATTTTTTAAAACATTAAAATCAGTAAATTGAGAAACATTTTTGAAACAGATTGTTTATGTAAAAACATAGTTTTTCTTGATTGTTTTTATAAGAACACAGTTTTCTTGTTCGACGATGAAAAAGTGAAAATTGTGCAATGACTAATTGATAATAACTGAAAATAAATAAAACAAGTAGGAAATTGCTCGTCAAACGTGGCAAATGAGGTGCGTTCTTACTATAACTAGTTTTATAACTATTTTTTGCACCCCATATTGTACTGAATGTATATTTTTTTGCACTTCATAAGTGCACAGTCTGTAACATCATTAAAATGCACTTGCAATAATTTTTTCCCATTGCCCGTAATGTAATGGAAAACTTTTGACTGTCCCTGTAATTAAACTATACACCCAATTTTAATAAAATCTGAAATGGCTCGACAAAAATTTGCAACAATCATATAGTTAAAATTTCAGACCATTCGGTTGGGTAGTTTTTGCTCTGTTATATGCGGACGGACGGACAGACGGACAGACGGACAGACGGACTGAACGACGACTATAGGTGCTACGTATTTATATAATTACGAACGCACCTAAAAACGGAACATAATGTGTCAGGTGATGTTTCCGATAATATGACGTCATCGTTATTCGCGGACATTTTTTTGCTTTATGATATATATATTTGTAGCAGTTTCTCATAAAAACACATATTTTAACAGAAATATAAAGCATATATTTTAAGCATGTAATTATCGAGTCTATTAAGTACTATTTGTGCAGTGTAAGAAAATAGTAAGTTTCTTTCTCGCAAGGAAATTTAAATTCAACAGAGTCTTATGCTTCGAAAAATTTAATTTAATCTTTCCTGCACTGACGCTCATCACCATTTCTCCAGTAAGACTATGACATATCTGACAGAACAATATCCGTAAAGCTTGTTCTCCAAAACATTATGTCTTAGAAGTTTTTCTGCGTTGGTAACAATATATGAATTCCATGTTGACATAAAGTGAATTAGTTATTTCTGCTTTTAAAATACATTATAAAATATCTTTATTACAAAAGCATACAATTTAAGGATACAAATAATTTTTTTTAAAGTAAACAGGGTTAAGATTTAAAAATTTTCAGTACATAAATTCGTATTTCTTTTCATTAACATGATTTTATATCTTTACAAGTTGTTAAAATTAATAAAGTATGTTAAGTGCAGTGCATTTTTCCAGGATTTTGTATTATCTTAAATTAGGAATTTACGGAGATACATGTAGATAAACTATATTTTGTTTATTAGTTCGAAATAAAAGATGATGAAAAATCATTAATTTTATTGTAAGAATTATAAGTAAATGCATAATATCGCAGTTAAATATAATGTTATATAATACTATTAATTTGGATTTGTATTTATCTTCTTTTATGAAAACAGCTTTTTGAATGGATACACTGCAATATCTGCAAATTTGGGAAAAAAAGGATCTCAATTAGAAAATGTTCTAAATAACTTTTTTATATAAATGTATATTTTCGTTTCATTAGTTGTAATATAAACTTAAAAATAAAAATTTAGTATATCCTTATTTTTAGCATATTTTCGTTATAGTAGAATAGCATTTCCGTATGGATTAAATATGTTTATTCTCTTTTCTTCAAATAACCAATATATGTTTTAGCACAGTAACCAACATATGAACAGAAAGGCTGTTCGGATGTTTCAACACACACAAGATAATCACCCAGGCGTTCACTCGGCTCTCTGGGACATTCTTATCTTTATTTCTCGACAAAATTCTTTAGATGGAAAATCTGTCACTGAGAGAGAACATTCTAAAAGCTATATCAACATCTTTTAACCCCTGGATCAGCTCACTTCTACCTTTGCAGACGGAAATTTAATTTTAAATTGTGTAACAAATATAAGCATTAGTCTAACCCTTTGAGGGCGGTGATGCCGTCACGGAATCACCTAATTTTAATCCCTAATTGCCACATTGGCACCAGATTTTTTTAACGAAATCTGCACTTTTATTAAAGAAGTTAAAATATACATTTAATTCTTTACCAATAAATTTTCCTGTAAATACTGATGTTATTCAATTATTTCAACAGTTTACAAATACAATTACCGTGCCCCTGAAAGGGTTAAGCAAACATTTTTTTTTTTTTTTTTTTTTTTTTTTTTTTTTTCAGAAGATCACAAAAATAGGATCCAAGCAAGATCCTGTTAGAACGTGATCTGTACATTAGAATTTAAACGCATTTAAATACAACGCTATTTTTCCAAAAAACTTACCTCATATATTCTACAATAATAGCTTATCAACAATTTGAGATTTAGTAAAAATATACTTTTCTTCTATATATAAATAATCAAGGTCTTTTAATTCACCTAATGAAATTTCGTCCTCCCGTGCCTTTGAAACAAAATATTTTTGAAGACAGCAATACCGGTATTTGCTAATGGATTCCGATAACATACGTATGTGTCGATTCCGTTAATGTGTGGATCTATACAAGTTTAGTGCGCTGTAATCAATTAGTAAAGTAATTACTATTGTTTTATTAATAATACAGTTAAAAAGTTAGGTTATTTAGAAGAATTTCTGATCATAAAATATTATATTAAGTGTAATTATGAAGCAATAAAATGCTTTAAGGAATAAATACAAAAAATGGAAACTATACCGAATCGGCCACTGGTTTGTAAATAAGGCACGTATATAATTTTCTCCTACATTAAATTTCTGACTTAAAGATGGACTGCCAAAATTAGACAATTTATTGATATGACGGTTGAGAGTGATAGAAGATTCATAGTTTAAAGGAAAACTAAAAGGTTCATTGAATATGGAAAAAAATTTTGTTCAGACTTAACATTTATTAATTTCCATACCTTCTTACATGTTATCGAATTTACATGTAAAATTTTATCAGATTTTTTAGACCACTGTATTACATCTTTCAGTTTTATTTATAAATTTAAACAAAATAAAGAGTTTGGCCTAGATGTTATATATTTCCGCGGCCGCCATCTGGGATTTTTTGGCGATTTTTTGTTGGCGTTTATCGATAAGGCAACGAGGGCGAGTGACATGTTTTGGAAAAACCGTGAAGCCTAACATGGGCATAAATCGCTGCTTGGCGACATTTACTACTTGGCGCAAAAGGAGTTTTCAAGCCAAGAAAAAATCCAAAATGGCGGCCGTGGGAATATATAACATCTGCTCCAAGAGTTTTTTAATTAAATAAACATTTCTGTTTTAAAATGTAATTAAAATAATTTTATTAAACTGTTTTGTATATGTAATTGATATGAGCTTCACGAAGAAACCCTTTAAAATTATTTAAACATACATAAAATGGTAGAAACATAATTAGGATAAAGATATAAGTGTATCTGCCTTTCCAAGTCAAAGGAAATTCTATTGCCGCTAACACTAATATATACACTGAATTCGATTGCTACGATGCTACTATGCGAAACAAATAAACGAATTTAATAGTGTCTGACTTAATTTAAGGCTTTTGCTGAATTCATAATACAATATGTTCAGATATACAAATGACAAACTTAGGGGTTTGTTAGGAATTTAAAAAGAAGAAACAATTCTAATGGAACAAACTGTATTGTTTGAAACAATTTTAAACATATTTATGTAACAATTTTACACAATGCGCACTGAAGCAATTTTATAAAATTGTTTTCGTTCTCTCTTATTTTCATTGTATATTACGGGTAAGAACTTGTACAGAGATTTGTTAAAAAATTTTCGGCATTAGTGATCGCGAAAAGAATTTTGCTCTAACACACTCTATTATCAGGACCACATTGTTTTTCAGAAATATAAGTCACAAACTTAACACATTTTTCAACTGCTTGTGTGTGGTATGGATGTATCTTTATGGTTTTCAGTTCAAATATTTAGAGAGCTTTTGCGTTAATGACAGATAAATTGCTATTCTGGCTGTTTCCTTGAAACTTAGGTGGTGAAGAAACCTTACAGGTTTACCAATCATTATTTCCTAAGTATTCTTGGGTACTGAATTTTAACTTGGGTATCACAAAATCTTGCATATTTCTAACTCATTATTTGACAGGTTGTATTGCTATCTAAATCGGTCTGACTTTCACCTCCCTTATATTTTATTTGAGTTCATTGCTTAGAGTATGTTTTCGGAATGAGAAAAGAAGGCGTTACACCCGATGCCAGAGTTTTTCACGTCCTGCAATTTATTTGGTAAATAACGTGACGTTATTATCTTCGACACTGGCTAACTGCTCTCGAGATAACCCTTATTTGTAAAGAAAGTATACACATTACACTGGGCATCAAAATATACCACTTTAACCATAAATTCTTTACTTATATATATATGTCAAATGACAGTTTAATTTATTACAAAGAAGATAATCTTTTTTAACTCTGGTATACGAGTTTGAGATAATTGGCGTTAATATTTTTGTAAAATTGCGCACTTTGGCTATAAATTTCAAAAATGGCAAACATATATTTTAAGAAACTAAAAAAATCTTATATACTTATATTTCCAAGAAGTTTAAAAAAGTTGGTGAAATTTTCAATAAATAAAAACATGTGTTGATATTTAATTATGCAAACAGTTTTATTTAATATATTATTTCTTGTTCAGAAATATATATTTTAAATAATATTCAATATATATATATGTATATATATATATATATATATATACATATATTATTTTACTAGAGGTTATTAAGTATTGAAAAATAGATCTTTTACAAAATTAAACTGATTTCTTGCGTTGTGTCATTCTGGACGTCTTCAAGAAACTGAAACATACAGAGTAGTAACATTAATAATATAACTATTTCATGTTTTATATTCATATGTTAGAAAAAAATCCCACCATAAAAGTTAGAATTTTTAGTATTTTATAAAAGTTATTAAAATAAAGATAATTTCTAATGCATTAATATTCTTGCTGCTGGAATATTCAGAGGGACGTTGATTTTGACATTTTATCATTGTTTTTACTATTAATATTATTATTAACTGGTTTTGAATCTAGTTTATTAAGGTACTAGCAAACCCCGCGGCTTTGCTCGCGTAATATTTGAAATATGCCAAGTGCTTTTTATATGTCTAATTTTTATTAAAAGGTACTAACTAAATTTTTATTTTATTAAAAGGTAATATTTTATTTTATTACAAGTTTTTTTTTATTAAAAGGTACTTATTACTTTTAGGAATAATTAAAAAATTACTATTTAAAACACAGTTTGACTAAACATCATTATTACACTGCATTATGCAGAAATGAGACTCAAATTAATAAAACGAAATAAAACTAAAAAAAATTATAATTTTGAAAATATTTTGAAACTTTTATGCTCAATTAATACGGTCATTTCAGTATTCATTTGAAGTTTTGAATTTTTTAGAAACCATCTTCTTACATCTTAAAATTAACTATCATGTCAAATTCCAAGTCTTACCACCTCTCTCAACATAAAGGGCTATGTTGAAATAGGAACTGCCACCATTATTTTGCCAACATTAATTTTGAAATCGGTTTGTTATTTCCTAATATTCCACAGAAACGTAATTTAGAAAGCTTTTAAAGGCCTTTTTTAGAACATTTGTTGTTCCTGTGAACCCCAGATGGTAGAATCATCGGCATAAAATATAGCCTGTGTAGGATCAGAGACTGTTACAATTGATTCGCAACTATTACTTTTATAATCGGCTTATATTCCCTGAAATTGCATAGAAATCGTAATTTAGGACTGTTTTAGAATGCTTTTTAACCTCCCCTTTGCGTCACTCCTTTTTATTTTGAATTTATTTTCGGCAGTCCTTTGAGGGCATTTACATTTTATAAGTAACTACCATGCCATATTTAAAGTTTCTAGCCTTTTCGGTATCACAGAAATAGCAATTTCGAAAGTTTTTTGCTCCTGCAACACTCTGGTGATAGTGGCACAGACATAAAATATAGCTTATGTTTGAGCAAGTTCCATCACCAACAATTTGTCACAATTATTTTTTAAATCGGTTTGGTATTTGATAAGATTGCATAAAAATTGTAATTTAGAAGGCTTTTCGCTCACTTCATCTCTTTAAATTTGGAATTTACTTTCGACTGTACTTAGAAAGCAGTTGCATTTTGTAAGTAAATACCATGCCATAAATCAAAGTGTTAGACCCCTCAGTTGTGAAAAAAGCGCAAATTAGAATAGATTTTGCTCTTGCAACCCTCAGATGGTACTGACAGCAACATAAAATATAACCTACGTTATAGCAGGGACTGTCACCATTGATTTGCAACCATTACTTTTGAAAAATTGCTTTGGTATTTCCTGAGATTGAGTAGAAATCGCAATTTAGAACGTTTTTAGAGCGCTTTTCGCATATTTTCACCCCCTTTTTAAATTTCCAATTTTTTTGAAACTGATCTTAAAGATCATTTATATCTAATAAATATGTACCTTGTCTAATTTTATGTTGCTAGACCCTACCGATCACAAAAATCGAAATTTAGAACGCTTTTTTGCTCCTGCAATGTCTAGGTGTTAGTGATACCCACATAAAATAGCGTCTATGTTGGAGCAGAGGCTGCCAGCGTCAATTTCCTACCATTACTTTTGAAATCAGTTTGATTCTTCCTGAGATATTGCTGACAAATCGGCATTTAGAACGTTTTAAAACGCTTTTCGCGCATTTTGCTCCTGCATCTCCTCTGGGGTAGTGGAAACAGATATAGAATATAGCCTATCTTGTAGCAAAATCTGTCACCATCATTTTGACACCATTATGTTTTAAATCGGTTTGGTATTTCCTGAGATTGTGTAGAAACCACCATGTAGAACGTTTTTTAGAATGCTTTTCGCGCATTTTGCTCCTGCATATCCTCTGGGGTTGTGGAAACAGGTATAAAATATAGCCTATCTTGGAGCAAGCGTTGTCACCATCATTTTGACACCAATATTTTTTAAATCGGTTTGGTATATCCTGAGATTATGTAGAAACTACCATTTAGAACGTTTTTTAGAACGCTTTTCGCGCATTTTCACCCCTTTTAAATTTCGAATTTTTTAAGAACTGTTCTTAGACATCATTTATATCTTATAAGTAACTAATATTCCAAATTTGATATTTCTAGGCACTTCAGTAACGCATAAATCGCATTTTTAGAACATTTTTTGCTCCAGAACCCCCTTTGGGGTAATGCCACCGGCAAAATATATAGCCTATCTTTTAGCAAGCGCTGTCACCATCATTTTGACACCAATATTTTTTAAATCGGTTTGGTATTTCCTGAGATTATGTAGAAACAACCATTTAGAACGTTTTTTAGAACGCTTTTCGCGCATTTTCACCCCTTTTAAATTTCGAATTTTTTAAGAACTGTTCTTAGACATCATTTATATCTTATAAGTAACTAATATTCCAAATTTCATATTTCTAGGCCCATCAGTAACGCAAAAATCGCATTTTTAGAACGTTTTTTGCACCTGCACCCCCTTTGGGGTAGTGGCACCGACATAAAATATAGCCTATCTTGGAGCAAGCGCTGTCACCATCATTTTGACACCAATATTTTTTTAAATCGGTTTGGTATTTCCTGAGATTATGTAGAAACTACCATTTAGAACGTTTCTTAGGACGCTTTTCGCGCATTTTCACACCTTTTAAATTTCGAATTGTTTAAGAACTGTTCTTAGAAATCCTTTATATCTAATAAGTAGCTAATATTTCAAATTTCATATTTCTAGGCCCTTCAGTAACACATAAATCGCATTTTTAGAACGTTTTTTGCTCCTGCACCCCCTTTGGGGTAGTGTCACCGACATAAAACATAACCTATCTTGGAGCAAGCGTTGTCACCATCATTTTGACTCCAATATTTTTTTAATCGGTTTGGTATTTCCTGAGATTGTGTAGAAACTACCATTTAGAACGCTTTTTGTGCATTTTCACCCCTTTTTAATTTCGAATTTTTTAAGAACTGTCTTAGACATAATTTTTATCATATAAGTAACTAATATTCCAAATTTGATATTTCTAGGCCCTTCAGTAACGTAAAAATTGCGCTTTTAGAACGCTTTTTGCTTCTGCACCCCCTCTGGGGTAGTGGCACCGACATAAAATATAGCCTGTGTTCTAAGTTGGATTAACACCATCATTTTTATACCATTACTTTTGGAATCGGTTCGGTAGTTCCAGAGCTTGCCTCCGACAAATAAACAATTTTTTCCTCTTTATAATAGGAGTATAGATTAATTTGTTATTTTTCTTTGAAGCATAATATTTTTTCCTTAGAATCTAAAATTTAAAAATTCTAAAGCCGTGCAACTACGTTTTATAACTTAATCTTTATTGAACTGAAGTTTATTGTTAAATTTTACCGTTTACTGAATATATATATATATATATATATATATATATATATATAATTATGCGTTTCTATAAATTATATCCATATGCATATTTTTTGAAAGAAAAAGAAAAACTGAATTTTTATGAATTCAAAACCATGAATTACATTATCCTTCGAAAAATAAGCATCCAAAATGGGTGTGATTTCGTGGGATTGGCAGGTGTTTTTAGAAAATATGAAATCGAATAGTTTTTTCATTTTTAGTTAAATATATATAATATAACCTTTCAGAGATTGCTGTTAATGCTGGCGTTGAATTTGCAGAAGTAATAGTTTCATAGCGATCGTAGTGAAGCAAGAATCGCTTTATAATTCAGGTTGTAATTAGCTTATCGACAACTGAAAATCGTTATTCGATTACAAATCAATTTAATACTCATGTATGAAAGTGTCATGTGTTTACTTTTCAAAATGCGTCAGTAAATGTGTCAGACAATTTTTCGTGAAAATATTTTTTGAGAATGGAAATATGTTGGTGTTCGAAAAAACGAATGGAAACATTCATCTAAAAGTTAAAAAAAAAAAAAAAAAAAAAAAAAAAAAAAAAAAAAAAAAAAACTGTTGTTCAAATCTGGGAAAGTGGGCTGGGGGACTTCACCAACTGTGCTCCCTAAATTATGTTCTCCTTTAGAGAAAATCTGACCTGTAATTTCATGCGCAAATTTCCTACCACTTAACAGCTTAATTACATACTCAAATTTTCAATTTTATAAATGACGAAAGTTTTGACAAATATTATCCTAGGTGTTTTATGCTTTTCTTACTTCATTTCGTCCTTTCCTTTTTAAAGAAAAAGAAATATTTCAATTATTACCACTTATAAAATTTATATCTCTTAATACAACTTATGATGCATATAATATCAATCCATGAAAGTGATAATCTGGAATAGCAGTTTAATTTTAAGACTTTAGTACTAAATTTTAATTTTGCCAAGATAAAGAAAAGAATAAATGAAGATAACCTAGTACATTGGTAAAATATTATTTGTGTCTATTTATATTATTTCTTGATATTTAAAAGTTTTTACCTTTTCAAGCATATATGGCTCTCGAACGCAGATCACGCGCTTTTAAATATTATAACTATTGCCGCAAAGGTTTGATATTTTTAAAATTGCAACAATAAGACTTTTTGAATAAACATTTTAACGATAAATGATGGATTACATTATGAATTTGCTTATCACAACCCCTTGCTTGCAGTTCGAACAGGTGGGGAACGACACTTTAAGTGCCGTTTATGATTTTCTTCTATCTGTGAGTGCAGTTGATATTTACACATTATGGAGGTCTTTGACTCATGCTTTCCTTCGACAGTAGAATGATTCATCTTCATGCGAAACCACACAAACACATATGGGTCATTCCATGTCAAGTCAACCAAATTTTTTATGGTTTGTAACCCGACCCCCAGGGATTTGGATGAAACTCGGTGTATATACTAATTCTATCATGTTATGAATACATCAGAAAATTTTCCTTCCAAGACCTCATAGTTTGTGAGATATGGGGGGTCCAATTTTTGGATTTTTCTCAAATCGCACATTTCTGAGTCTGTATTTTTAGACTGCAGTTCCATTTTCAAAAAATTGTTTCTCTGGATCTAAAATGCGAATCATCTTTAAAATATCACAGTAAGTACATCAAAAGGCGCAGATTTTAATAAAAAAATATTTAAAAAATTAATTTTAAATATTTAGGGCCAAAAAACTAAACCAAAGTTGAAAGTTATGGTTATTTTTCCAAATTTTTGTGATTTTACGAAAAAGGCTCTACACAAAAAGGCAAATGAAATTTCCAATTTCTTTTTGTTCTAAATAAAAGTTTACACATTGGGCTTTCTAGTTATGAAATAAAAATGATATCTTTCTCATGACTTATGCAAAATTGTGCCTTGTTTTGGGAAACTGCACCAATCAAGAAAAAAAAAATCTCTGTCTAATTTTAGCTGAGGTGCCTAACTACTGTGGTTCCTATGACTTGTTGAATATATTATTCAATGTTTCTTTCTTCCTTTCTTATGCAAAGTAATTTTTTTGTTTGTTTTTTTCTTTCTTCTAAGTAAAAGGGGGGGGAGTCTATGACTGCAGTCTATCCTCCCTCCATTAAATTTTGTGCATAATCCTTATGTTTCCATTATTTATTCATTCATATATTTTCTTTTATTATTAGCATTTTTTTTTTTTTTAAATTTAAACAATCCCTTAATTTTGTGCTTACAAGATAACTGTAAACAAAAAATATAGATGATATAGAATAAGAAAATGCAATAATAACATTTTACCCATAAAATTTTCAATATGTTTTTTCCTGTGTGTGCATGTGTGTTTGAAGTAAAATATTTTATTTATATTTAACATTCTTTTAAAACTTCTTATTATCTTGGATAATTTTAATCATTTTAAATATGTTTTTTATAGTTTAAATACCTTATATTTAACAAAGCCTAGTTCATTTCTACAGTATGAAACATATTTTTACACCTGCCTTGTATAAGCAAATTCTGAGAAAGGCAGGATAAAATTATTTAGTTAAGGCAGGTGTTTTCGAATCTGTTAATCAAATTATTATTAGTCTGCTGTTTATCATAATAGAAGGTGATCTATTTTTCCTAGTGCTGCAAATAAAAATAATAAATGAATTTGAAGTGACTAATTATGCTGCAAGACCGTCATGACAACTTCTGAGAGAAAATATAATCTTGTCTATGCCAGAAATAAGAAAAATTAAAGCCACAGCTACAGGTCCAGAAACAATTGAACTAATGGAAAAGTTTTATAATTGTAATGAATGTTGAAGAATCATGACTGGAAAAAATTTAGTTAGAATTGCTAAGAATGTACTATGCACAAAAGCGATTGATATTACGTGTATCTATATGAGTTGTATTCTTTTTTAAACAGGAATTTCCAAAAAACTTGAGAATTATAACTCTAGGTATTCAATCCAGTATTAGCAGCACTGTTCATTTAATTGAATTTGTGACAAGCTAAGTAAAATATTTGGAAAATGTTATTCCACTCTTTTATAACGAAAGCTAAATCTAATTTCCTAAAAGAAACTAAAGCAAACTTTGGTCCTCGAAAAGCTATCGTTTTGTAGGATTTCAGCAAAAATTTTACTTTTCTTATTCAAGATGAGGCTTAAAGTTACCATTGGACCAAAGAAGCTGCACTCTTGATCCAACTGTTATATACACTCTATCTCTCAGTATTAGATTATCAGCAAGCAATATACACATTTTATCTTATGATATGCAACATGATTTCACTCTCATGTGTTTAACACAGAAGGAAGTGATATCATTTGTAAAAGAGATATTTCCTGATGTAAAGAAAGTCCTTGACTTTTGTGATGGGTGGTCTGGCAATATAATAATTGCATATTTTCATAAACCTTTACCAAAATGAAGAGAATTTCCACTTAAGGTATTTAAATTCTTTTCTGGAGGGTGGGGGGAAGGAGGGGAGATAGCCACCAATTTAATGTTTTAGATACTAAATCAAGAAGATCTTCTAATATACCGATGTTTTGTTGTGTTATTATGTTTGGAGTTACAGTAAGATAGGAAAATTGACATATATATTAGAAGGTTCTCAATGTTGCTTATTCATAATAATTATAAATTTTAAATTGCACAATAAAATAATGCTGCAAAATAAGTCTAAGTGATACTGCAAAAGTACGTCATTTATTTCTATATTTATATTTAGCTCAGTTATATTTTTGAATTTCAATCTTTTAAATATAATGTTTATTCTGATTTTTTAGCTTTAAAAATTTGCATATAATTTAACAAATTCTTTATTTGTTACATAAAAAATACAACAATCTATATCTTTAAAATATTTATAAGCAATTTTATTTAATGTATTAGATTTAATTAATGATTATTTCAATTTTAATAAAAATGAAGTTTTTCTCCTAGCTTATGTAAAAATTTTGCCCTGTTTTGGGAAATTGCCCCATTCAAGAAAAAAAAAAGATATATCTCTAATATGTCTAATTTAAACTGTGGTACCTAAATAATTACTGTGGTTCCTATGAATTGTTGAATTTATTTTTAATATAAGTGCTTCTTTTTTTTATTTAAAAAGTAAAGTTTATGCTTTGTTTTTTCTGAGTAAAATGAGAAAAAAATCTATGATTTCAATATCTACATCCCCTCCATTAAATATTGTACATATTCTTTACGTACTACCTTTGTGAAAGTATTAACAAAAATGCTATACCACTGAATCCAATGATAGATGTACATTTATGTGACAAACATATGTGATAGGATTGAGAACAACACAATTTCAGATAATGTGTGATATGTACCAATAAGATACAAATTTTCTACTATTATAAAAATAAATAAATCAGTCTGATTTTAAGGGTTCATTTTAGGAAATAAATCAAAATGATTAATAAATTTATATTTAAAATGTGCAGCAATTATTTAGGTACCATAAGCAAAGTTAAATGTATTTATCTCTTGATAGGTACAGCATCCCAAAATAAGTGAAAAATTTTGCATAAGCCATGAGAAAGAGATCATTTTTATTTCATAAATTGAAACCCAAAGTGTAAACTTTTATTTAAAACAAAAAGAAATTGGAAATTTCATTTGCCTTTTTGTGTAGAGCCTTTTTCATAAAGTCACAAAAATTTGGAGAAATAGCCATAACTTTCAACTTCGGTTTAATTTTTTGGCCCTAAAAATTTAAAATTAATTTTTTAGATATTTTTTTTTATTAAAATCTGCGTCTTTTGATGTACTTAAGGTGATATTTTTAAGATGATTCGCATTTTAGATCCAGAGAAACAATTTTTTGAAAATGGAACTGCAGTCTAAAAATACAGACTCAGAAATGTGCGATTTGAGAAAAATCTAAAAATTGGACCCCTCATATCTCACAAACTATGACGTCTAGGAAGGAAAAATTTCTGATGCATTCATATCATGATAGAATTAGTATATACACCGAGTTTCATCCAAATCCCTGGGGGTCGGGTTACAAGGTCTGGTTGAATTGACGTGGAATGACTCATATGTATTTATGTTGAAAAAACTAATTGTTTCAATTCAAGCGTACATTTTTCTGTGGATAATTAAATAGATCGTGTTTTGTTTGTTTTTGTTAGGGATCGGTAATCAAAAATCGAATGTGAATCACGGACAGGAAGTTCAGCAAGATAGAAATTCGATCACACAGAGTTAGATAATACAAGAGGATATATATATTTTTAAACCTTTATTGAATTCATTCAGGATTTTAATAGCCACTCTTAGGATATTGCAAATTATGAATGGAAATATGAAACAGATAGATTTTTTAACAGCAGATTGATGCTTACCTATAGAACTAGAAAATAATGCAGTAGAGTGATTTTTCCTGCAATATATTTTTAAAAAGTGCCTAAAACTCAATTCAATGAATGAAATGGGCAATTATACCACAATAAAGCCCTCCCCATCGTCATTTCTAAAATTTAAATAATCATCAAACTACAGCGGCATCTGTGCTTCTCAGATAGATGTAAAACAACTCTTTTAAGAATAACTCTTCCGGTTCTACTTGTATGAGTAACATGACCAATATTTTTTAACCAGTCTCCTGATTTACAAAAATGTGCCCTTTTTTATTGCATTTTCAAATAGTTATTATATCATTTATAAACAATTTTTGCGTTATTCTTCTACATACAAAAAGTGACTTTCACGCACTTTTAGAAGTAGTATGGATATTTTTTTAATTTCATCACTGATTTAAAAAAATGTCCATTTTGATAACATTTTCAAAATTTCAAGTGAGATGCGCGATCCAATGATATTAACCGGCATTTAAAAAAAATATTGTCTTATTCTTCTAATTCCAAAAATGTAACTTTTTTGAACTATTAGAAATTGATACGAAAAGCTCCATTTTTTTACCCCAAAACACACAAACATATACACGCACACATACACACATACACACATACATAAATATATATAGATAGAGATAGAGAGATGGACAGATAGATTAATTGATAGGTAGGTAGATTGATAGATATAAAGATAGATAAATAGATAGATAGATATATAAATAGATAGAAGATAATCTAAATGTCATTAATTATAAGTTTAAAAAAAATACAGAGGTAGTAATACGACCGCACGAAAGGCAGATGTGTTGACAAGGTGGATAAAATTCTTCAGCCAGCACATGAAGTCAACATGATATAAAATATTTAAAATTTCTCTCAAAAAGAAAATTTTCTTTGACACTATCCATAAAATAAAATAGAAACAATGATTTTTGTAACTTGGTCGCTTTTCGGTCCTTCTTCTAAATTTTAAGTATTTTATCACGTATCTAAAGTATTTTGTAAATATAAGATTTTCTATCACAGTTTTTAATTTATAAAATGAAAATAAATAGATAATGTGGCAATATTAAAAAAAAAAAAAATCTTTATTTCTATCTTTAGATGATTTAATAGGTACATTTTATCGATATTTTATAAAAGAATATTTTAAAATTTAAGTAAAAAATAATTATATGGACGATGTACCTAATTCCATAGAACCTGTAAACAAAGATAAAACACCTAAGAAAAACTATTTTTGTATAGGTTAAATATATCTAATTCAGTCGAAAATGCATCATGTCGTAAATCAAATAAAAACCACATCTTTAAAATGTTGTAGCAAATTGTCCGGGCATTCGATCGTTTTTATATAAAACGATTACATAACCTTAATTTCCCTCTATTCTAAACATAATATGGTGAATATTATGGTCAGTTAAGCGTGAAAATATTGTGAAGAAATTTAAATCTATTCTGACCATAATATGGTCTATAATATAGTCAGATAAGTTCATAATATGAGAATAAACTCTTCCAGAGGCAATGCACTTTTATTCCTAAAGTGATGAGATAACTGAATGACACCAGTATTTAAACGGAAATTTATTTGTAAATAAGTAAAAGTATATTTTTGCGTACTTAATAAAAGTGAAATTTATATTGACAAATATCGAAAAATTTCTGTGGTCAGTGTGGTAATAGGGATTAAAATTAGTCGATGCCATAACTGCATCACTGCCTTTCAAAGGTTTAACCGTATTATTATGAAACGGTCAAGTGTTCGCACAGTTTGCAGAAGAATTTTAACAGTGTAAGAATCACGTTCATGTTTCTAAAACTATTTAAGATATTTTAAGGAAATCACTACCAGAATAACTTTTCTTTAAATGGAAGTCAGAACTAAAAGTAAAGTGCTAGAATTGCGCAGTTCAGTAATTGGATTATTAACAAGCATGCACTTTAATTTACATTTCTAATTTGGAAGTGTCTAGCTCAACGTTGTGTGGGCGTGTATGATGAAAATGTTTCGTACAAGTTACTGACATTTCACCAAGTATTTAATATATTTATAATGTAGAATATTTATAGTCTGTGACGTGTTTCATTCTGTACATTTTGAATTTTGCGGAAATTGACATTATATTTCGTTGAATAGAAAACTTTCTGAAATGTCATATTTTTTAAAAATATTTTTTTTTTATATTAATATGCATTTACTAAATATATCCAAGTAAATAGAAAGTTTTTCAACTTGTTTATATCCATGCAGCTAAAAAGTTTTTCAGCATGTTGTTTGCACCATAACTGCTTTGCGTATCATACTTTCGCTGTAAATTAGGAGATCAAACGTGTTCTTTGCATTTCAGAAGTTTTAGAAGAGTTCGTAAACTATTTCTTTAGTCATTCGACATACAACTTTATAATGTGAATCATTCTTTTCCGATTTCTCCTACCTTATGCGTATGAATGACGAAAAGTCTGTGAAACAAAACTTTCAATTAAGCATTTCGCCGCAAAAAGTGGAGATTGGGGAGTTATTTTTGTGCAAAATTACTAAAAAGCATGAGGATTATATATGAACTAAATTTTATAACTAAATGAACTAAATTGATTAAGATTGTAATTATGCTTTAATGTTTTCGTTGTTTTCCTATGAATATGAAGGCACAATGTATTATAAAAAGATTTAGGACAGGAAGAGCGAGCTTCATCCCGAAAAGTAGAATAGGGATGATAGCTTTATTGCCCCATATTTATCGCATGACAAAAGGAACCCTGTCATTAATAGTCTTTTATGAAGGGACAAGGCTATATTAACTATATTAAGGGTGTAATGTAATAATTACATCATTTCTAGGAACTTACGGCTGACCAGGTAAATGGGTTTTATCCAACTCGTTTTTAAGCGTATTCAAAAAAGGAGGAGGTTATTAATTAAAAAAAAAGTAAAGTCTTAAGTCAAAGAATGTAAAACTACATGTACAATTGAATGTGACTGATTTGTGATGCATAGCCTCGTCTCCTTTATGCAGTAATGCTTTAAAGCTGTAAAAATGAGCAAAGCTGAATATACTTTACAGAAAATTGCATTTCTTCCTTAATTCGAAATTGCAATACTAATCTAAATGTAGAATTTTATGTTAGGAAATCTGTCAAATAGTTTTAATACCAGTGATTGCTTTTGGCCAATACACTTATATGTTTTAATCATAAATATCATTTTTATATTAAACTTTTCAATTCAGATCTCTGTAGCAACTTTCATAATAATTAAATAATATAAAGAATAAATATTGAATATTGTAAAACATTGTAATTTAAAATATGGTTAAGAAAGAACTTGTACTTGGTGTCATACAAAAAGTGCAATTACGTACATTAATACTGAAATTTATTTTTCCATTTACACACCAATAATCTATGTTTCATATTAACATTGATCTGTTATTTTTTCGATTTCTATATCACCAATAACTTTTTTTTTCAAAATTTATACGCATTTTTATTTCCACGTATTTTTATATGGGAAAATAAAACGTGTAATTAATTTCGGTAGCCTTCTAATTTTAGAGTAAATTTTATTACGTATTTGGCAGGTAAATTAAGATGTTGCTGTCGAATTTCTTTTGATATTAATCAAAATACTAATATGTAAATTTTAACTAAATTATGGTGTTGCTATTGACCGTTTAAACATTATGTTCAGTTTCAATATGTAGATATTTATGAAATTACAGCATTGCCATTGACCCTTCAAAATTTAATTCAAACTTCAACATGCAATGGTATGCTTTACGTGAATTAGTTTTAACAAATCACGGTAGGTTATTATGCTTACCATTTCCTATTATTGTATTTCTGGCTGTATAAATACCCTTTTGCTTAATTACCTATTATTCCAAAATAATATTGCGAAGTATTTTTACATTTCTTTCTTTCTTTTTTTTTTTTTTTTTTTTCTTTTTTAACCATTTGGAAATTTTGGTTATTGTCCTCGTCAGGGTAGGAAATCAAAATCATATCTGAACGTTTTTATTGGTTTAATCCGCATTTTATTCGTTTTGTGATTAGTCTATACAGTAATATGTATTTCCCTTTACATTCAATAGAGAACTTTTGCCACTATGACAAAAAAGTAATAAAAACTACAAAAAAATTAATAACTCAGAAACAAATTGCGATACAGCTTTCAAACAAATTGCATTTAAAAGTACATTTTTTTTCTATATACGACGGTGTAAAAAGCAATATTGTGGGATGTTTAGAAGTTTAAGAATGAAATTTCATTTAAAATGGGTTGTCAAATTTCTTGGAAATCTGACGATGGAAAAGCCCTTTTCCGAACAGCCAATGAAATGCTTGGATAATACAAAGTTTCAGGTGGATAAAACATACGAGTCGCAGGCGATTTCCGTCGCTTGCAATTTTTACGTGTAATAACAGTATTAATGTTTAACTCATGGCTTACGTAATGTATGATCAACTCCGTGCTATTTTTTATGTCTAAATTTTAGTCTTTGAAAAAATCATTTTCCAAATGGTCGTTGTAATTTGTTAAATTGCATTTTTTTTTTTTTTTTTTTTTAATAACTTAATTTAAGATATAAGCACGTAATGTTATTTGTCATTCTCATCTGATCAATTCTGTTTATCAATTTTGGAAGTTTTAATAACACAAACATATATACACCAATCAGTAAGTCTTAATGATGTATTACTTTAATATTAATGATACATGGAAATACCTAATAAATTATTGAATAAGAAACATCTGTCTTTATTTTATATGATATATATGTATGAATAATGATGGGAAAAAATCTAAATATGAAATATTTTTCCAAATATGCCCTTAGAGCTCTAACAGATTTTTATGCTAGTTTACTAACAATTAGAATAAATTTAAGTGATTTATTAACATTTTAAAATAATGTTTTATATATTCAATCAAATTTTAGTTTAACATTATATATATTTAACATTTGTGGTATTACAATTTTTCTTATAAATTCATTTGTAAAAGAAAAACTATCTGAAACATTGTGTTTCTCAAATGAATGTAGATTTCGATATTTTATCTGAAAATATAATCCTACGACAGGGCATGTTCTCGTATTGAATACTCCACTTTAGTTACACGACACTACACCTTGTTTTAGAGAGAGTCTATTGAGGATTGATTCAAAAGAAACGATAAATCAATATCGTCTTTCAGTTAAAACACTTATACCGTTTTATGTAGATGTATTGTTCACACGGCAGTTGAGGAGGGAATAAAATTACATAGCAGTGCATTTGTTCAGAGCCATACTTTCGATGAAACCTTGCTTGGTAGTTAAATTATTCTCTAACAATATAAATAATGTGTATGCATAATTAATGTGATACATATGAACTTTCGTTTGAGGCAATTATGTTTTGTCCCTCTATGAAAATTATTGAACTACGAAAATATAATAACAGAAATATCATTGTATATGTACAAATTAATAAAGCCCGAATATTTAAGATATAAATACAATCTCATGCGATAAAATATTTTGATATGGTGATAATTTGGCTAAACACAGATGTTAATTCATACAGACTATTTTTGAAGTAAAAATGTTTTCCTGCGAATATACAATTCTGTATGCTGAAAATTTTTCAAAATGTATTATAAGTTTTTCGTGGATTATTTGAAAACCATTTTCTTAATATATATTCATTTATATCCTTTTCATATAATTTGCAAAATGGTAATACAAAAGCTCAGTTACTTTAGAAATTAATTTACAATTCAAAATGGTCCGTTCTCTAGGATGTATTGTAAGTGAGAATTACAAAGAATTTTTTTTTTTAATATGCTAATTATTACAGATTTTCCATTTGTGTCTTAAGCTTCCTACATGGTAATATAAATGACCACTAGCAAAGGTTTATTAAAGCAAATAAAGCAAAAGTTTAGTTTTTAAAACAAAATACAGTTTAACTCAAAGCTCAGTTTAAGCTGTATAAATAAATATATTATTTTATCTTTTTTTTTGACAAATGTTAAATTGCAAATAAAGCCTTTGTGCAACGATATTAAAAAGCAGAAAAACCAACAACTTTGTGCATTTTAAACGTTGGTTTTTCTGCTTTTTAAATGTTAAATTATTAAAAGTATATCGTTTTCTTACATATCATTCTTAAAGACTACAGAGTCAAATTCCAACGAAACATTTTAAGGATAGAATTAGGGGCGATGATTCTAATTCCGTTGCTGCAAGTTATTGAAAATAAATATTCGTTTAAGAAGTAGTGATAATTAGACGAATTATCTCAGGAGTTTTACTTTTTACCTGGCAGAGCAAGCTACATGTCACATTTAATTTTTTTCTCAGTCTCTATAAAACATAAAAGCATAAAATTTTTAATATAGACAACCTAACATCTTTTCTACACTGGCCTCTAAAAGTTAAGGTACAGAGACTGGATGCTTTCGATTGCACACGTTTTGTCGAATATCTACCAACGTTATTGGCGAATTGTTCTTGAACTTCTAGGATATAAAGAATATGTTTGATTTTATATTTCTCGGTGAAAATTTATCGGGGGTTACAATTAGGGGATAATAATAAATTTAATAATAAAATAATATTTGCAATCACCTATGTAACAGAAAAGGCTGGAATTGGTTTCTCATTGTGGTAAATGACTATTTGGGTCCTGTTCAACGTTTGTATGCATTTGTGTAAGCATAGCACTCATATTCGTGAAGATATTAACGATTTTGTGAAAAATTCAAATGTTTTTTGTTTATAGCATACTCAGTTTTCAACAAAATTTAACACAACTTTCCGAAAACTGGCCAAAGAATAGTAGCAACAGTATACTGCAATTAAAACATGAATATATTGAATATTTGATGAGATATGGGCACTTTTATGAGATAATTTTTAACTGCGCATGCGCGGAAGATTTCAAAATTTTTATTTCATAAGTTGGCAGTCAGTATTTTGGGGCAAATTCTATAAAAAGTTCAGTCAAATGTTGTAAAAAGTTAAAAAGATGTAGTGAGCTGATTGAAAAGTTGTGGAAAATCCCTTATAATAAAGCTATTTTTAGGAAGCAACTCACTATATCGACCCTTTCTTTGTGAATTGGCCAGTGTATTTAAAATATATATATATTTTTGTTTTATATTCTATATCGATTTTTTTTTTGTTTAATTTTGATAAAAAAATTTAAATTGCTTTTTGACTTGCATGCACTACGCGCAAGACTGTAGCAAAACTGTTGGTTCCAAAGCCCCCCCAAATATTGATAATGATGTAAAACTAATGTACCTTGAACGTATACTTCATTTGTATGCAATTTATTTATTTATTTTATTTGAAATTTAAATTTAAATTATAAAATTTTGAAAAAAAGTCATTCTTTTATTGAAAAAATGATAATTTTAAATAATCAGTGCAATTATAATACTAAATTTAAAGTATAAGTTATTCTTTACCTTAAAATGAATATATTTATCAAGTTTCACGAAAATTGCTTTATTAGTTTGTAAAAAATGTTGCGCGCAAGCATTAAATTTAAGAAAAAATGTAATTTTTTTTTAATCAAAATTAATTAAAATAAAAAAAACAAAATAAAAAAATAAATAAAATAAAATATCAATATAGAATATAAAAAATTAAATACTTTAAATAGAAGATATATTAGGTTGTCTATATTAAAAAAAAATATGCATTTATGTTTTATAGAAACTGAGAAAAAAAATTAAATGTCACATGTTGCAAATTTGTACCACCAGGTAAAAGGTAAGACTCCTGAGACCACTTAATCGGTATTTAAAATTTAAAATTATTCAAATATATTTTAGACTCTATATATTAGTAAACATTTTGATAAAGAAGGGCATTGTTCCTAAAAATTTCTTTTGAATAATTCTACAAAAGTTTCAGTGATATACATTTTGTAACAGAATTCATGGTCATTGAATTCTTGAACATAAATGTCTTAAAAATTAAATTATATATCAGTATTTTAAAATATTGTTAATTAAAAAAAATTTCAAAATTTAATGCTGTATAAATATAAGTATATTTAATGTATTTAACTTATATTTTCAGAAGCTGTTCAATGGAATCTGAATTTATTTTTTAAATTTTCCTGTACACTACATAAGAATGATTCCTTCAAATATCTTTATTTTTAATAATATATGATAATAAATTATTACTTTTTTTGTAAATATTTTAAATTTTATGACGATAGTATGATTTCAGAGAGAGCATAAATTCTTTATGATAAGAATATTTTATTCGAATTGCTACAGGCCAATGTTTTGAATAATTAACGTTTTCAATGTTTGTAATGTTAAACAATCCTATACTACATGCTTCTTTCGTATGATTCATATAATAATATTAAGATAAATATTTCTCAGAAACAAATTACAATTATATGGTTATTAGATTTGTAGATGCAAATAAATATTTTATTCCTTACTAAACTAGTAAAAAAAAGCTCTATTATTATTTTTTTAAGAATCTAAAATATTCCAATGAGATTATTGCTAAAATACCGGGATACAATGTCTTCAACCCCATCAATAGGAAAATGCAACTTTATTCGTTATTCATTGAATATAATACCTGATTTCTTTCTGCTGTTTTTCTTTTGTTCTTTTTTTAGCATACATTTATTTTATACTTTTAACATATGTTTATTTCATATAAAATATACAAATATACATATATATATATAATAAAGATGAAATCACAAATATATGAACAAATGGTAAAATTTAATGGATGGACAAAATATGAACATATGAAACCAGTATGTAAAATGAAAAACTATGAATAACCCACAGAATATATATATATATGTGTCTGTGTGTGTGTGTGTGTGTGTGTGTGTGTGTGTGTGTTTACTTTATTTTTCAGTTTCATGCCGATACTGTTAGTACAAACGACCAAAAAAAATGTATGGGAACATTGAAAAAGAATCTACCGTCTTTTTTCGTCCTGGTCTCGACTGGCTCGAGCAATTGACTTCATAATTTTACCTTTTTCATCCATTTTTAATTATATTTACTATATTTGTCTTTTAAATTTAAGAATATTTTTCATATTTAATCCTAAACTAAACGTTTATCTATCTTTATTTTTATTTATACTCGATATTATATATTTTAGACTACATCCAGAAATCTCATATCTAACGGATACCAAAGTTTTAGAAATGCTGCTACACGTACTCAGGGCAGAATGTAGGCGTCCACTAATAAAATCAAGAAAAGCCTAAACTATTTGACTCTCCAAAAATGTGGAAATAATAATATAAAAATGTACGTATAAATGTCCCAAAAAAAAAGAAAAAATATATTATCACATTCCAAAAAATAAACGGATTTATTAAATTACAGATTCAGTCAATTACAGAAAGTCACAAACGTCATGAAATGAGAAGAAACAAAAAAAATAAAATAATATAACATTCCAAAAAGTAAACGGATTTATTAAATTACAGATTGAGTCAATTACAGAAAGTCACAAACATCATGAAATGAGAAAAAACAAAAAAATATAATTTAACATTCCTAAAAGTAAACGGATTTATTAAATTACAGATTGAGTCAATTACAGAAAGTCACAAATGTCATGAAATGAGAAGAGACAAAAATAATATAATATAACATATCTCTTACACTTATAAAGATAACGACGAACACTAGACTCAAAGCCGCTGCGGCCGTCCAGGGGATTCACGGCCCTGAGCCCAATTCTTCCCGCTTTTCGATGTCTTTAGTTGAATCAGTTTCTCTTTTAAGATTTTCCTTTTCAGGGACATAGCTAGGGACCCTCGGAATCGCCGTGCTACTCGAATTCTGCGGCGGTAAGCCAGGTCTTCACTGACCGCCGTCGAGGTGATCAATAAGCTCGAAGCCACCGCGGCCTTCCGATGAATTCAGAGCCCCCAGCACACTTCCCACTTTTCGATGGCTTTGATTTCTTTTGATGTCTTAAACTATCGAATAGCCTTTGCGGCTTTCATATTAATGTTTGCTACGGTTTGTGTAACGGTCGGTGGTGGGTGTGCTGGGAGACCGCCGCAGAATTCAAGGAGAGCGTGGTTTCCGAGCGTCCACACATGTGCAAAGAATCTATTGGAAGCCAGGAAGAAAAAAAAAAAATTAAAACTGTAAACTGACAAAGGAGGTGGGTTGATAAGGGCAATTTGTCGCCAATCAGCCCTTGATGTGACATACATTTTTTCATTAGTATACCTAATAACAAATAAGAAAAAAAATATTTTGAATGAAATTTATATAATTGATGGAGAAAATACAGGGTAAGTCAAAATGAATGTAGCAATTACAAACTGCTATAACTATTTAATGGAAAAGAATTTATCAATAAGATTAACACAGAATGTGGACGGAACTTCAAAATCTCTTTACGTAAGGCGCAGGTGCAGTGAAGCGGAAGCCTACGCATGCGCGATTTGAAACTCTGCAACGACACGAAACCTGTTCATTGCGGCCGTCTCATTAGCAAAAATGGCCAATTATGATGGTAAAAATGCCCGATGTTTTTCTACGGGGTTATGTGAAAGACATGTTGGCCTCCCATGCCCAAAATAATTGAAGAACGCAAAGTATGCATTTGTAATGCGCTTGCTTCAGTGACTGAACAAATGATTCAGAATGCATGGCGTGAAATGGACTGCCGCCTGGATGTTGTCCGTGTGACCAAGGGAAGTCACATAGAACATCTATGACGTATGCATACAAAAATATAAAGTTCACTACTACACTCTGTGTTAATCTTATTGATAAATTCTTTTCCATTAAATAATTATAGCCGTTTGTAATCACCATATTCATTTTGACACTGTATAATATATATAATTAAGTAAATATTATGCACCTTAATGAATATAAACACTATTGTCATTAGTTTTAATCCATATGCTCAAAAGTAAACACAACACTAAATGCAAAATTAAGATGAATGGAGCTTATTATGACTATTATTTCAATATATGAAATATCGGAAATAATCAATAACGGAAAATAGTTGTGTTTAACGCACTTTCGGCAATGTGTTTTAGATTAGACTTTCTCCTTGCTTTCTTCACCCAAATCACAACTGGATCATCCAGCGTCGGCGTCTTGCACTGTATGTGCAATGTGCATATTCAAGACTTGGTTTCTTTTAACTTCGGTTGTGACGGCAGTAAGTCAGCAACCATTATACAAAAGCAACACGCTCACAGCACTCTATGACCCTTGCGCCTGCTTTACATTGACAGTACCATTTTGTGATGTTGCTTAACTCTGCATTTATATTATAATTTTTAGCATTTGTGTGTCGTGATCGTAAAAGAACTCGAAGGACAGAATCATCTTCACAATATATGTAAAGAAAACAAATATCTTCTTGATTTAAGTGCTCTTGGGTGTAAGATTGGATTTGTTTATGCTGGTATATTCCAAGAGTTAATTGGCGCAGCTCACCCCATGTTAGGCGTGGAAAATCTTGTAGATGTGATCCAGAGAGATTTAATCCATATTTTCTTTTGCGTGCACATTGCACAGAAGGTGCTATTAATATTTTTCTTACATTGAATTATGTGGACAGAACACTATTAGAAAGACCAGTTTTACTAGTTCAAAAATATAGTTAAAATCACATATGGAAATATCTATGAGAGTATAATAACGGACTCGGAAAGCTGTACCGGTGTGCCAAAATCGAGAACTCTCTTATTTGCTTCTACTCTGATATTGTTTAAAAGACTTTCAATACATTTTTCATACATTGATGGATTCTCACTTACAGGGCGTACATCTTCCAGAGCCAACTCACTGAATACCAATCCCATAATATGAGTTTCACAGCATCGTTTTTCCGACGAAATATAGATTCCAGTTCCTATAAACGCTTGAGTTTGAACTGCTTTTGGTACAGTCATTAAGAAGTTCTTAAGCTTACGTGTTATACCAGATGTGTTAGAGTTCTGGCAACGAGGTAGTATTCATTTTATAGGTTTCTTATTTGTGGAGTCGTCGGCAACAGTCGTTGACGCACGATCTCTTATTGTTACCATAGAAGAAGAAATAGGAGTATTTCGAGCCAGAAGCCCACAAAATGTACATGATCTGCATTTAGAGCACAACTTATAACCACTCTGTGGATCACAGATTTTTATAATTTTTAAGTATCGATATAACTTTTATCCTAGAAAAGATACAAAAATCCCTATTTGTTTTTCGCCACGTTTTACAACAGTCACCCTGGCTTCCAGGAGTTATTTTATTTTAATTCTTCAATAAATATTTACAACAACAATTTTAGAACATAACATTGACATCTGAACTACGTATATACTTTTTGCGTGCTGCAAAAGAAAACTGATCGCGCTTCAATAGCAGTAAAACTGATACTCGCCTTGAGAAATCTGTGATACTCGCACGATTATATAATTGCACGAAAAATAATATATTTTTCTCTAATAGGTAGAAGCGCACACTGAACCAAAATAAAATAATGGTCATATGAAAGCTTATAAAGGTTACTATCATTGCAAGTCAAAATTAATTTGGTTCACGGAACGCTTCTTAAAGAAAAAATAATTCAAAGATGAAGCAAATTACAAAAAGTAGGAAAAAGCAGAAACACTCTATTTTCGGGCAATAATTTCTGACTTACTATTTTATTTAGCACGTAAATCTTATATTATAAAAAAATACATATCTTTAAGTACACAAAAACATTAAAAACAATTCGGAAATCGAAATTTTTTTTCGCGTGTATGATTGGCGAAAAATAGCCCTTATAAACGCACCTCCTAAAAAAAAAAAAAAAAAAAAAAAAAAAAAAAAAAAAAAAAAAAAAAAAAAAAAAAAAAAAAAAAAAAAATTGATTAAATTATACACATCGAAAAGCGGGAAAGGTTGGCTCTAGGTTCTGAAGCTATTGAACGATTGGGCGGTTTCTAACTTAATGGCCGCAATTTTTGTTTTATAATTATCAAATATATTATTAATTTCCATCCAAATCTGTTCGAACGGAGTTAGAATAGGTTTTAACTTCTTGATCCGTTCGAATACGTACTTCAAATATGTTCACTGTCTCAGAATCTGAATATTTGTCATAGTTAAAAAAAGAAGAATTATATGTATGTTTAGAGGTATGTTAACAATTCTATATTTTTAGAGGGTGTTCCAAAAACGTTAAAAAATCGTGTTTTTTTATTTCATATAAATAGTTAATATAAATATCGAAATTGTGCAAAATAATATAGAAAGTAAATTATGTCAATAAAACTGTCTTACTATTATTTTTGACAAAATTACATTAAAAAAAATTCTATACGTCCCTTCATGAACCATTTGCTTAATTGGAAAAAAACTTTCTATTTATCATCTTAACATCCTAAAAACAGATATTCCACTTTGAGATAAACGAGTAATACACTGTAAAGACTACTTTGAAACGTTTCCGAATATCAGAGGCAGCCATATAATATTTTTTTAAAGTACTTACTTTAATCGAAAAAAAAATAGTTTTCTCTTTTTCTTAAGATAATAAACGTTTTTCTGAATCTTGGATATACGTAAAACTTTATTAACACACATAAAATAAATGAATGAAAAAATATACTACAGTGGACTCCAACAGTTAAGGTACAATCGGATTTTTTGCGTCGATTTGCAAATGAATGTATGTACAGACAACAAATTAAAAGGAATTGAGCACTAAAGAGTTATTTATGGAATGATACAAAGAAATTTACATAAGTTAAACTCAAAAATTATTGACAACTGAAAAAAAAAACACTCTTGGTGGAAAATACACTCTTAGAAAAAACTGCATGTCACAGTTTTATGTGCTGAAATGTCACAGAAACTTTAAAAAATGGCTTCTGTAAGGAATGTGTCCACCCTTGTCTTAGATGTATTGACGGCAAAGACTTTCCATGCTGTCAATTAAGTTGTCGGACACCAAAATGGGAAGAAAGGACCAGGCACAGAGTAAGCCATGTTCCAGCTCATCTAACGACCTTGGATGATGATTTAAATCAGCAATTTCTCTGCCAAGATAGTCCAAAGATGTTCTATCGGATACAGACCAGAAGACTGAGTTGGCCATTCCATTAGCTATAATCGTGACCCTCAAGATAGTCCTCAACAACCACAGCTTGGTAAAGTCGTGCATTATCATCCATCATGGTTAAATCGTTACCAATAACACCAGCATATGGTCGGACATATGGATCAAGAATGCCATACCGATATATCACACCTGTCAGTGTTCATCCATTGAACACAGCAGGTCAGTGACCACCGAATGAGATCCTTGCCCAAACGATGATTCCACCACTTCTGTTCCTTTGTGTTTCAAAATTATTGAATTGATGCTATCTAGTGCGTTGTTCCCTGCAGATCAGAAGACGTCCTGGTTCGCTCGCCAATGTGAATCTGACTCGTCTGCGAAGAGTACAGAAGCCCATTGCTGTCTGGTCGAGGAAACGTGGTCTTATGTCCAACGTAATCAGGCCTTTCTCTGTCATCTGCCGAGTTGTGGCACACAACTGGTCGTCTTGCATAGAGACCTGCATTGTGAAGTCTCCTTTGCACCGTAGTAGTGGAGATGCTTCTCCCTGATGCTACAATGTGGTGTGCAATGAGCTTCGGTACAGTAGTGCATATTCGCCTTCACGCTGAAAGACCTAGAAAACGGCCTTTTGCAGGTGTTGAAATTCGTTGTTGGTCAGGAACATTTCCTCTGGATACAGAATCTTCGAATTTATAATCCTCCTACAGTCGCTGGACCTCACTGCGAGACTCATTAAGACATCTAGCAGCATCAGCCTGTGACAACGCAATTTCCTACCATCCGACAGCCCGCGACCTTAAGGAATCGGGCAAATGACTTCTCTTGGTCATTGCTGAACTCTACTGGCTATTATTCATGGTTGCCAAGATGGCCTCTTTTTTCCATTCAAAATATCGAATTCACACCAGAAATTACCTATTATATTTTACTATTTATTTAATGACAGGCGTTTCATATAATGTAAAGTAAAAATTCTTCTTTAACACTTAAATGCGCTATTTTTTAATATTTTTTAATTTAGTTTCGAAAAAATTATATATGATTCTCTCAAAAGTTTATTACACAGGAAAATTAATGAAAAAAATCAGAGATACATTTTCCTAGAATATGTCAATTTTTCTTCTGTTGCACATCTGCAATACAAGTAAAAACTATTATTATGAGACTGTTTTTCGCTAAAATATTGCAAATTATTAATATTTTAATAAGTATTTCTCCAAAAACCCCATTTTATATAGTTATTTAACTTATGAAACATGAACTTTAACCGTTTAATTCCCATGATAAAATACATTCTAGAAATTACGTAGTTCAGAGAATCTGTCTTTACACCAGAAAGTTTCAATGGTTAATTTCGCTTTATTTAAGTACGGAATGTCTGTTTTAATTAAAGCAAATACTGCTATGTTAATTTTCTATTGTGAATTATTTATAAATGCACAAAAAATTCTATTAAATTCAAAACACTGTAGTTTGCATATATGCAAAGCTGCGCATGAAAGGGTTAAGAATTTCCTCTGTGAATTCAAAGATCTTTTCATTAAAGTAGAGGCGAAACTGTCAACCATGTGGCTATTGTCAACAAAACTGCCAACAACATTTGAAAATCAACAAAACGTACACACGAAATTACGAAAGCTTGATATTTGCACATTTTTCTCCCATTCATATATACTTGTTCTTTTGCATAAAATAAAATTGGTAGCTATCGTTTTTGCATACTTTTTTTTTTAAATTTCATTATTATCATTCATATGAACTATGAAGTTTATTGTTACTACTCCTTTTTTATGGTGAGTTTCGAAAAACTTGTTGTACCTTAACTTTTGGAGGTAATTTTTGGTTAACCCTCTGTCTACCAGAAGGGTCCAATGGACCCGACATGTACATTCAAAATATTTATTCAAACCAGAAATTTCTTCAAAACAAACTAAATGTATAAATCAGACAATAATAAGTTAAATAAACAAATTAAATAGTTTGAAGTAAAAATTCTGGTGTAGAATGTTTTTATAAAACTTGAGTAAAATTTCCGGTAGTTCTAGGGTTAAAAAAACACATTCAAAGTAAAAACATAAAAATATATGTTAGCATCAGTTTCATATATATTTTCGTTTTAACACGTTTTACAGCAAAATGGTGCATAAATGTCGTTTATATTCTCACTATATTTTATAGGTATAGAAAAACAATTTATAAAGGAATTGAATTTTCGAATAACTTCAATATAAACCATTTTACCAACAAAGGGGCTTTTTCTCTTAAGATTAAATGATTGTGTTTTTAAGAGGGTAATTTGTTAAAGGTTTGACAAACAACATCAAATTCAACTCTTATATTTATTACATTTCCGCATATATTTTACATTTATTATTTAGCCTCTTGAAAATAAAAGTATTATTTTTATTTTTGGTAATTTATATCAGCAAAATGTCTGCTGTGAAAAAGAAGTTATTTATTCTATGCTGCAAAAACTTCTGTTTCTTTATTTGCTAATAGGCTAGTTAGCGTTCCATATATTATAGCATTGTTATAGGTTGCGAGATTAATTTTGGGAAAGAGTTATCAGTGAAAATTGGATTGTTTCTATTGTTATTTTTAGACAAATCTCTAGAAAAGTTTTCATGCAATTAATGTAGTAATAGCAATTTAAAAACATTTTTTGCTAGTCGATATGGAATAAATACTAGATAATTAAAACAAGAATAGGAAAATAAATTTATTTAAACAAAGTTTTTTATGTACTATAGTTCTACGAAATAAATTGCAACTTCATGATTACAATTCCTAAAAATATATCAGGTCAGTCGAATATGTTTAATTATACAATCTAGCAAGCTCCATTTAAAATTTAACCAAAGAATATTTTGCTTATTTAAATCTCATTTGTTTTTTTAGCGTATTTCACAGGATAAATCTGTAATAGCTACGGTTGTGTTCAACTTGTACAACTAAATATATATCCTAACGTATTTTTGTATAAAAATAATTACAAATACAATGAAGCATTAGGATGGTCACAAGCAACATGGGAATAAAATTAACGTTTTCTTCGAGGTGACCCTCCTAAAAGTTACCAATTAGTTAGAAAATGAGATTGGCAAATTTCAACTGAAATGAATAACATTAAACCGTGCCTCATCGAGGTTGCAATCTTGAAAATTTGCAATTTTTGGCAAAAAATTGTCGTTTTTCTTTCTTTAGGTGAAAACTATTTGTCTTAGAAACCTGATTCTTGTTTTATTTCATAGAAACAGTTGTTGCCTTAAACTTTTACTCTCATCAAAACGTATATTTAATGAACATTAGTATTTTTCAGATCAGCTCGTGAACTATACCCTCAAACTCTGCATTTTTGAAACATAAGTGAAAAATGACAAATTAATAATTTTATTACTTTTGATAATTTTTTTTTTGCATTATTTTCATTAATAGGCAAAATTAAATGAACAATTTTTGCAACTTTAAAAATATTTCACGAGTTATAATTGATTATTAGTTATCTAGTTCTGTGTCTAGTAAGAAAGAGCTTCTCGATTTGTATTGCAGTTGAACCTCTGAATTTCTCTTTTTATTACAAGGCTGTTTTTGTTACATGTTATCGTTATCTATTTTTAGAATTGACGGAACATTCCGTAAATCCCCCTCCCCCTTTTGATATGATGGCAGAAATGTGAGATTTTTTAAATTGTCCACTTGTCTCATCAAATCATCGACAGTAAGCTACCAAGTAATCGACAAGATTTATGTATTTTATTTTATAATATTCGCAAAATTGAACAGAACGCCAGAGAAGCCGCTAGATTTAGAGAACATCCACCGGTTAACCAAAGACTTTAATTTTAAGTAGAAGTGCAATCGACTCCGCAAATAACTATTTCGTAAACAAAGAACAGAGATTATCAAAAACAGATTTAAAAATCCCGGTTTAGAGAGAACTGTTATTCACTGGGATGGAAAACTACTTCACCATTTTTTGAATAAAGAAAATGTAGAGAGGATAGAAGTTTTAATTAGTTGAGGGGATGAAGAGCAGTTACTACGAGTTCTACAGCTTGAAAATAGTATCGGAATAATTCAGGCGAAAGCTGTATTTTCAGCAGTTGAAGAGTGGAGGAAGTTGGTAAAATCCAGGCAATATGTTTTGATACAATTGCAGTAAACAACGGTCACCTCAGAGGAACCTGCATTTTTCTACAGCAATTCTTAAAGGAAAAGTCTTCTTTATTTACCATGTTACCACCATAATCTAGAAAATATCCTAAAAGCTGGTTTTGATTGTAAAGTGCCCCTCAGCCAGATATTTAAAAAAACAATTCTGATTGGATGGTCTAAATTAAAACAGCGTAAATATAAAAATGCTATTGAAGAAAAAATACTAGATATAAATAGATAATTCAGAAGAAATTTCAAGTTTTCTTGCAGGACCCTCTAAAAATTAACAGCTCAGGGATGATTATAAAGAGCTTATCCAACTTTGTTTAATTTTTATGGGACTCCTTCCTACAAAAGACTTATTTCAGAGAACCTGGTGCTTTTAATCATGTCAGTTGGATAGCACAGGCAATTTATTCTCTCAAAATATATTGTCATTGATAATCTCTCAATAACAAATTTAGAAAAAGAAGCTATTAGAGACCTTTGCTTATTTCTTATCAATATTTATGTAAAATCATGCTTCAATATTCCCACTCCCACTTTGGACCCCAATCCAAGACCTGCAAATAATAAAATCACTTGTTCACTACAGAAAAATTCATAAGTAGGTTGCAGATAAAGCACTCGTTAAAATGATAAACCGTCTTTGGTATCTGAACTCGGATCAAGTTTCATTTTCATTTTTAGATGATACTTTGGAAAAAAAAAAAAAAGTCAACATAAGCATGGCTGTAAAATTAATGTCATTTGAAGAAGAAATGATGATGGTGATAAGAATTTAAAAACAACAAAAGTTTTCAACGAAATGGATTTATTGAACAAAGAAGTCAATGTATTTGTTTCATCTCAAACTATAAATTTTTTTAAGAGATTTTATTTTAATAAGCATTTTTTAAATACTGATCCCAATGTATGGTGTGAAAATAAACCTTATTTGAAAGGAAGAAAACAGTGAATGGTTTTAAAGTTGTCAATGACACAGCTGAAAGGGAAAGAAAATTAACCAGAGATTTCAATTCCTGTTTAACAAAAAAGGAAAAATAAAAACAGTATATGCTAAAAGTTGAATGTGAATGTAGAAAAACTTTTCAAGATTCTTCAAAAGCCACCTTATCTAAGCCATTTACCACCTTAATCCTTTCTGGCGTAGTGGTCCCATGTCGAGACTACCTAATTTTAATTCCAAACTTACTTGTTTGTATAAATTTAGGTGTAGTCAACCATTTCATTATGTTACGAACATAATTTTTCTGTACTGGAAAGGGTTAATGTGACAATTGTAAAGGATAATAATTTATTTTCTTTATTATGCTTCCTTTCTTGTAACACAACTTTAATAATAAAATGCATTTGAGCATTATTTGATCTCATTTTTATACTTTCTTTCCCCCCCTTTTTAAAATTCTTTCAGTTTAATATACGATTTTTTTTTTCATTTTCATTGGATTTTTTTTCTTTTAATAAACCATAATAAACCCTTACATAATAAACCCTTTATTATGTACAAAATGAAAAAAAAAAAGAAAAACAAAACGTGGAAAGCAGATGAAATAGAATGTTACAATTTTTTAGGATTCGGGTGAAGCCTGGTCCTGAAAAATGCGCATATTTTTAAATCTATACATTTTTAGAAAAAAATGGTGTGTGGTTCTTCAAAACGAAGCTTTTTTTATGAAATGAAACTTGAATTATGTTTCTAGGTTCAATTGCATTTATTTCATGAACGAAAAACATCATTTTTTTGAGAAAAATCACGTTTTTTTTCAAAATTTAACCTCAATGAGGCACGAGTTAATATTATCCAAATGAACTAAAACTTTGCCAATCTCATTTTCTAGTCTATTAGCAACTTTTTGGGGGGGTCCCCCGGAAAAAAATTTTAAAACTGATTTCTTGTGACCACCCTAATGAAGCATATTTTCACAAAATATAATTTAAGAATTTGTAACACGACTGTAGCATTTAATTCTTTCGAATACCGGCATAGTAATAAGATGGAAGGTATTTCATTAAAATAATAATTCATTATTTCCCATGTGTAATTTATTGTATAATGCGGATATTATATCACAATTGGATAATTACAATGCAGTAAATAAATATATTTGTATTTTACATGTTTTTCGTACTGATTAATGTAATATTAGTTAAATCTAAAGAGAATAGTAACGCTGGATGGACATTATCAAATATATATATTAAAAGTTAGAACAACGTAGATATTCAATGTTGTTAGTTTTTTAAAATGTATGAAGTACCATGACAAAAATTTTGGAAGTAAATTTCAGCAATTTTCATAAAACAGAAGGGTTAATTTTTGAAAAAAACTGCTTTTTTATAAACTAAACTAAACTAAAACTAATCTAATATTTATAGTTTTATTCCAAATAGTTCAAATAAAATTGTTGACAAAAATGTCTGCCATAAAGGTGAAATGAAATTAAATAATTCTGCTGAGAGTTTTAAATTTCTAAAATATATTGTAAAGTATCTGTATAATGCGAGTTTTAATAAGTAAAAACATGTGTGCGATTAAATAAACAATACGATATGGAAAACAGATTCGAAACAATTTTAATTGTTTTACATTTAATTTTATTTATGCTTACATAGTTTATTTGTAATTTAGCAGAAAAACAGATTACTTTGAAGTTTCTTATCCGGACGTAACTCATTTTTGAAACTGATCTAAATAAGTCTTGTTCTGCTGTTTTTAATATATAATTATGCTATATAAAAATATTTTTTTAATACTTTTAACCATAAAATTTATGAAATTTTAATAATGGGTAATTTAGGTAGTCTTGGGTGTTAAAACTTACAGATTAACCATCTTATCATTGGTGAAATATTGATATTTTTGATCGGTGAATTTCATGCAAGGCGTTCAGTTTTAAGTTGTGCTCTAGTCGTATTTTGCTTAGTACTGATATCCCCAGTATGTAGTTTGATTATAAAAAACTTTGCAAATGTGTTTGACTACCAACTTGTTTTTATGGGAAATATTACAAGAATTTCAGTAATATAATTAATTTTTGGGTATTGACATTTTTTTTATTGGTTACATTAATTTTGAAAACATATTTTCACATCAGTACATTGAGGAGAAAAATATTAAACAATATTTAAATCCATCTCCAATACTATTTACATGACTATAAATCTGTACTCTGTTGGTGTTTTCTTAAATTTTAATTATTTGATAATAAATTTGAGAAAATGCCTAAAACGATTTTGAATATTTTCAAATTTAAATAAAAAGACAGTAATGAGTATTCAAATATTTTAAACAGTTATGAAATTAGAAATGAATTAATCCACAATGACGTACGTTAACCAAAGTTTTTATTTTTTGAATATTTTACAATGACATTCCTATTACTGGGGTTAAAAAGTGTTACTATAAAAATTGTCGATTTAATTGTGGATGTTACTGACTTAGAAACTTATTTTTTAAAACAAAATATGTAATTTATTTTTGTAAAATAACTATGCACATACAGGTTCAAATATCTATTTTCAAAATAATAATATAGGCATGGGAACAAGTTATTCTTAAAAAGCGGCTAAACTTTTTATATTTTTTTGTGAATGTGAATTTCAAAATTGGAGTATCAATATTATTTAGAGATATTACGTGAAATATATCCTGGCATGCGATTCTTGAAAAAAAAAAAAAAAAAAAAAAAAAAAAAAAAAAAAAACTAATGAAAACAATAATGCAGCTGATTATCTTGCTTAAAAATACATATATGTCTTGGTATACATATTTCAAGCTACAATAAATGTAATAATTTTAGATTTTAGTTTAATAAAAATGCTAACTGTAGTTCAAATATACATTGATGTATTTACACCAATATTATCATATGTCAGATGTTTTGCTACTTTTAACTCATCTCGAGTAAACCTTTTTCCATTTTTTGGTATTTTGTGCTATAAAAAAAACACGCCCCTTAATCTATATTATAAAGGACAAACGTATTTGTGCGTAACGCATACGTCATTTTGCGAATGACAACACTTTGAAATTTCAAATAAAATTTTGGTTTTGCAATTTTTGCTACTGCAAATTTTTAAACTTCTAAACATCGCACATTTAAAATTTTTACACCGTCGTATAAGGAAAACAATGCTCTTTTAAATGCAATTTGTTTGAAAGCTGTATCTAGATTTATTTTAGAGATATTAATATTTTTGTATATTTTAATACCATTTTTCTTATCGTGGCAACAAAAGTACCCCATTTCTATTGAAAGCCATTGAAAGTAAACGAAAAATAGTCGAAAATAGGAAATATCTATATTATAAAGGACAAACGTATCTGTTCGTAACGCATACGTCATTTTGCAAATGGAAACACATTGAAATTTGAAATAAAATTTTGGTTTTGCAATTTTCGCTACTGCAAATTTTTAAACTTCTAAACATCGCACATTTTAAATTTTTACACCGTCGTATAAGGAAAAAAATACTCTTTTAAACGCAATTTGTTTGAAAGCTGTATCTCAATTTATTTTTGAGACATTATTTTTTTGTAGTTTTTAATACCATTTTTCTTATCTTGGCAACAAAAGTACCCCATTTCTATTGAAAGTCATTGAAAGTAAACGGAAAATAGTCAAAAATAGGAGATACTGTATCTTTTTGTCGCCTCTTTGTCATAAAACCTGAAAAAAAAAGTTGAAATTAAAATATGGGTAACGTCAGGAATATTGTCTCTTATTCCGTGATAATAACGTCATATGCATACTTTTCTATAGACGAAGTTTAAGATTGGATAATAAAAGTGGATTGCTTTAGCGGATGCAAATGACGTCATTTTATGAAAAAGCGGGTATTTTAATTCTTAAACGCGAATTATGTTTTGTAGAAGTGCGTCATTTTCACAGCCCAGCTGCTTTGAAATTCTTCACAGGTTAAAATGCTTCAATTTTTTAAATAATGTAATCGAAATCACACACTGATAAACCGCAATGGTTTACAAAAATTTAGAGAGTCTTTATAGAAGAGAGGTGGCATGCAAATAATAGCGATTTATGTTACAGAAATTGATGATTCTCGCCTGGATGGATTTGCTTCGCCGAGTTAGACAAGCAAACAAATAATTAGTGGTTTAAAATAATATCATGTCCCTGAAGTTTTGGTCCAAAATTTTCTCTAACAGTAAAAATTTAATGCTATTCTTTAGGACATTCTACTATAATTTTATCAAAATAACATAATTTGCTTAATTTAATTTTTCCTAATTTTATATAATCCATATATTTAAAACACAAGTGTGGGTTTTTTAGTTATCAGCCCTGATCTTTTTGCTGAACCAATTTTACTAATGTATATATATATATATTTTTTTTTAAACTGAAAGCTCTTCATTTGTAGATGCGCTATCTGTTCATTTCGCTCTATCTATTTTTTCCCCACTTTTATATTTTAATTTTAAGCATTTTATGAAATTTCTTCAAAATGGTGGAAAATTAGATATCTAATTAATTATTAATTAATTGGATTGATTTTGTTGCAGACAAGAGAGAAATAATGAGGTATTTTTATCTTTATTCACGCTATTTTCTGATAAAAATTCAAAATTGTTGATAAGAATTGTTGTATAGGGTTTTGTGTCGCAAAATCCAATTAGGAGCAGAATATTATATTAGGGGCATAATAACGGAAAATGACATACTGCTTTTGAAAACACGCATTTTTCCTCATAAATTTTCTATATTGTTTCTCCTTCTGCCTGTGTACTGATACTAAGTTTCAGACACTAGGCGAAATGCTTATTTAAGTGAAAATGAAGTCATATTTAAAAGAAAACGATCATTTTCTTAGATAAAACTAAACATTTTAACAAAAATGCGTCTAAAAAACATAAATTACGGAAATTTTTACTCTCCCGAATTGAGTTTACAATTTTAAGTAAAGGCTGCGTTTGTTCACATAAAGATGTTGCTGACAATCGTGACTTCAAGTTTTGAGTTAAAATGATTTTTAAATGATCAAATAAAATAATTTTTTTTAATGATGAATATGGATATGAGAAGTGCGTATGCAAATTTTGAGAAGGTGAAAATTGCTTTTTTTCATTCCGGAATACCAAGCATAAGAGCCTCGATTGATAACCACATCCTAATAACTGATCTTTATTATATTTTACTGATTAAGTATCTATATTATAAAGAACAAACATATCTGTGCGTAACGCTGACGTCATTTTGCGAATGACAACACTTCACCATCAAATTTAGGTCTTGAAATTTTCGCTACTGCAATTTTTTAAACTTCTGACCATCGTAAATTTTCAGTTTTCGTCGCATAGGGAAAAAATACATTCACATGCAATTTGTTTAAAAACTGTATCTCAATTGAATAATGTATTATATTTTCTAAAATAATTTATAAACATGATTTTTTGTAAAGTTTATCTCATCACGTGCCGGTTTTAATACATAATAATAATAAACATTTTGCACATAAAGCAACATACATTTTTCAGCATTTGTTTCTGACTATTTTTGCATAACGAAATTAATACTTCCTTAATAAACAAATAAAATAATAATATTAAAGGAACCACTAATCTAACATATTTTTGAAAGACAAATTAACGAAATTAATACTTCTTTTATAAACAAATAAAAGAATAATATTGTAAAAACACAAATATAACATACTTGTAATCGTAAAATTTAAATTTTTAGATCACCAGATAGGATTTTGTTTTTCGTTTTTTTTATGGAATTTGCTTGCAAAGTTCATATCAGTTTACTGATTTTCTATGATTTTAAAAACAATTTTAAAGCATGAAATATTTTTTAATTTATCTATATCGCGCGGAGCTCAATTATGAAAGATTAATCCGTTTGCCCATAAAACAAAATAAAGAGTTCATCATTTTCTTACGGCTAATATCTGTTAAAATAAATCTTCCCTATGAATAAATAAATAAAATAATATAGATAAAACACAAATTTAACAGACATGTGTAATACGGTGAAACTAAAAAACGAAGTTTCGAATTTTATATTCTAATTGTTATTATTTTTTTCCCCTTTTTAACTCCGCAAAAAGAAAATATTTTTCTTTTAAATTTAAAATGATATTTTCCGGTTCCTCAAAGTATCTGATTTTTTATAAAAAATTAATAAAAGCCAATAATTGCATGAAATTTTTTTAAGTTTAATGTTAAATTTATATTTTGCAAAATTAAAATAATGAAGTGTTGATGTCCTGTAATAAAGAGAATAATTTAGTTTTAGTGCCATGGAAAAGATGGTGCCACTTTATTTGACTTCTGTAGAAATCAGTGCAACGGGCGGCGTAGTTCATTGTCTGTGAATTATTTGTCTGCGACTCATAACAATTCAGTCCGATTTAGCGTGGGTTAACAGTTTCTTCGGTTATTTTTCAATAAACAGCCGGTGTCAAATGTGACAATGTCTGCTAACGTAACTAAATCTAGAAAATTGTTGAAGTGTCTTGTATTTTGCAAATCAAAATAATTAACATTAGACTGTCATCTCTGGCGAATATATGAAGATGTTATGAAACATTAATTATGGGTTCAATTTAACTTAAAATCTGTCATATGGAATCTGGAACACACTGTGTCTGAGATATCTAAAGCTGTTGCTGATACAATTAAAATTGTATTGCTGAGACTTTTAATTCCAACGGTTTCTGATACACAAATTATAAAAAATGATTAGACTATCGTGAGAAATGTCAAAATATGAAGAAAAAATATTAAGATTAGAAAGAATAATCACACATCCAATATAAAATTTTAAAATGTTAGATAGTCGTGCAAAAAACTTTTCTTTGTGTAAATGCACTAAATATTATCGTGTCTCAGAACAAGGACGTTACTTTTTGAAAGAAAAAAAAGAGAGATGGGTTGCTGGCAATAGGATCGATCAGCAGATATAAAAACTACAAAAAATGCGTATCAAGACTGGAAAAAGAAATATCAAGGAAAGAAAAAGTTATTTTAAAACAAAAAAGTGATGTTTTCATTGAATGATCGTCAAGTGAAAAAAATACTTCAGAAGGAAAGGGTTGAATCGGTTGTTCTTCTAAACCTGAATTTGTTAATCAACAAGGTGAAAGAACCGGAGTATTAGATAGAGCTACAAATATTATTGCAAATGGCATCCTAAACGAAATGGGTATTTCTAATGATAATAAAGAAAAGGTAACTGAAAGAAGTGCTTGAAGACGACAAAGAGAAAAGAAAAGGAAGAATTTGAAAGAACAAGAAAAACGAAATGAGTTAATTTTAGAGGTTTGTATTTTGATGGCAGAAAGGATAGCACTATGATAACTGATGCAAATGAAAAAAAAAAATACAACTAAGAATCATTAAAGAAGAACACATGGTCTTAGTTCATAAACCAGGAGCAAAATATATTGGTCATATTACATTGACATCTTCTTTTTATATTAATAAAGCCACCGCAAGTTTGGTGTATTTCCAAAGTAATAACGCAGACATTTCAAGTTTGAAATTTATTGGGTGAAACAGAAACGCCGTCAATGCAGGACGCAAATTTGGAGTTGTCAAAACATCGGAAGCAAGACTCTAAAAATTTTACAATGGATAATTTGCTTATTACATTCAAATGAACTTTTTTTAGATACTTATTTCAAAATCTTGCTGGAAAAACTTCGGGTACAAAATGATTATCTTGACCAATAGGAAAGTAACTTGAAAAAATGCGAACATATTGAAATTATAGACTATAAAAACATGGATGCTGTCTTGACGGACTGATCGGATGAAGGACTTTAAAAAAAGTACAAACAGGGGATACACCTAGATTTTAGATTTTCCTTGTCATACTCAAACAGTGGAAACGTCTGTCAAAATTGTCCTTAGAGCTGCGTCAACCGTCTTTATATATTGAGTAAGAGATGGCTTTATCTTGGGAAAGTTGAATTCCCGCAATGTAATGACAAAGTTTACATAAGCAGCCAGTACCTTGAATATACAAATGAATTAATCCATAACAAAGGGAGGTAAGGAGGGTGGAAGTCGATATTTAGCAATCTCCTCGTGGTGACTTCTGGGTAGTATTTGCTTAATATAAGCAGATATGAGCTAACCGCTACGTTGTTTACTTTAAGTTGCTTTATACTGAAATTTTAAAATGTTGACATCCTTGAGGAACCGGAAAACAAATTAATTTTAAAAAACTTTTTCAGCCAAAAGTTTAGTCATACAAAAAGGAAAAAAAAAAAATTCGCTATTACATATTAAAACATTTTTTTTTTTTTTTTTTTTTTTTTTACCCTATACTTAAGTTTCACCCTAATGTATAAGCTCAGAAATTATCAGAATATAAAAGGACGCCATAAGTATCAAAATCTTGGTCAAATAACTCTTAGCATGCGGCTAATAAGAAAATATCGCTTTTGATAAATTTCAAAAATTTATTTGATTGTATAATTCGTATTTTTCATTTGAAAAATGCTTTCTTAATGTAAGTGGGCAATCGAAAAAATTTATTGCGTACAAAAAATATATTAATTTTCAATTAAAAATAAATAGTTTTCACTTATATTCTTTAACCCGCGAAGCCCGGGTACGATACCATAGTTTTATTAATAGAAATACAGGTTTTGAAAATAGTTTTGATTTTTTATTAAAATCTGATTGACATGTAATGATTTGTATCATTTACAGCCTTTTGGAGTGTTTTACAGTGATGTCTGTCGTTGTGTGGAGACGGACACTGAATGCATATGAATAGATTTTAGAACATTGGATATTGGTTGTTTTTATGGTGGTGTGACTCAGGATTGAGAACAAATGATTTTCGTTATTTTTCTGCATATTATATATTTCTTTTACTCCAGGTTTAGCGTTAGATTGGAAACGTATACTGTTTAATATGGCTTCGCCTACGATGGGGGAAAGTTTGTGAAATGCAGTCAAAAGTTTTTGTTCATTTGATTTATGCTAGCCAAAGAAACCGCGACTATTTCACAAATGTATTATATGGAATCTTTATTCAGAATCATGACTGTTTTTTGCTAAATAACCACGGACGATGAGGCCATACCTTTCTTTTTTAGTTTAATTTCTTGTTCACGTTGAATTTATTAGAATACATTTCGTGTTCTGCTGTTTAAATTTAGTTTAATTGCAATTAAGATGTGAGAGATTATGTGTGTGCCAAATATTTACAAAACATAACGTAATATATATATATATACATAATCACAATTACGTATAAGTAAACTTTAACTGAAATTAAGTAAAAACTTCGTCTTGGTAACTTTAGTTAAAAAAAAAAATAGCATTATTCATACGCAAATGTCGAGAAATTGCATGGTTATTTTATATGTTATATGCACAATATTAAGAGCAATCTAGTTAAAAAAAATCAATTTGTGTATGTATCAAAAGAGAATCTAGTATGCATACTAAAGTTATTTAAAAAAAACAACATTCGAATAAATAAAATACTATAAATTTTCATCTATATATAACTGATTGGGAAAAAAAATTCTCCCCTGAAATATAAAAATTATTAACGATAATCGTAACATATTATTCAAAATATTTCATAGACTTCATGTTAAAAACTATATAAATATATTCGGGACTGAAACACATCTATTGAAATTGATATTGAATATCTATTGATTTCAGGAAAACACAAAAAGTAACAAAAAAAAAAATGATTTATTAATCTAATATAATCTAAAAATATTTAATTAATATATTTATATTTATTTCTAAAATAACTCCTTCAAAGATCCGATACGTCTTTGAAATTACATGATTATTCATATAATTAGGATTTCAAAACTGTTATAATGAGATACTCAAGGACAAAAATAAAATAATATCAATTTTTTTTATATGTGCATAATACAGATAATAACGGCTGAAATTTTACTATATTAAAAAAAAAACAATAATAATAATTTGTTAGAGGGTGCATTTCTTTTGATAATCTCATTAAATATCGTCTTCGTAAGACGATAAAGTTCGATAAGCTAAAGATAAAATAAAGTTCTTCATTACTAAATTCTTGTTTGAAATTAAATCATTTTTTTCTTGTTTAAATTTGAAATATAAAATTGCTTATATTTCTATTATCGTCATCATAATAAGATTAATTAGCTTTATTCGCCATTTAACATACATGTATACATATACATTTAGTGTGATTCATAAATATCGAAACAATAGGCTATCTCCTTAGATATTGCTCCTAGGCACATACTTCATAAAAATGGTTCAAAATTTGTTGCGATAAGTTCCAACTCCATGGGGAGTCTATTTGAGAAAATATAAAAATTGATTTTTATACGGCCCTCGAGGGATAAAATTTACAATTGGGAAAATTTCCGTTATCCATTACTGAATAAAAAAAAATACATCTTGATTTCTGCAAAACTCAGAGAGATATGTCTGTTTTAATAATTCGTGAGGCTTCAACACATCAGGCACAAATTGAAATGCGTGTAATTAAAGAAACAATGTTACTGTAAGTGTCCGGGAAACATTTTTTTTTTCATTTATATATAGAGTAAGAGTTTTGAATTTTTTGAGATGTTTAACCATAGAATTTGTAAACAACATAAGACTTCTTAGTCACTTCATTAGTCACATCATAAGATTTCTTACAAAATTTAAAATAATATTTTTTTTTCAAATAATTCAGAGTAATTTAAAATTGATATAACTCAAAATAGTAATTGTCGAATTGATTTTTTTTCTTTTAATTAAATAGAAATATATAAGTTTTAATTTTGATTCAGCATTTAAAAAAATAGTAATTTAAATATATTCAAAATAGCAATTAAAAAAAAAGATGAAAATTGTTTTAAATAAATTGTATTTTCAAATGTGAATATATGTTTCTAATTTGCCGAATTAAAAGTCCAGTAATACATTTGAAAACGTCCAAGTTTGAACTATTTATCTTTAACGGTTATTCATTTATATCAATTTAATGATGAGAAATGCTGAAAAAAAACTATGATGCAGAAAAATGCATTTAAAGTTTTAAACAAAGATTGACTCCTAATAGAACGTTTAAATGCTATTTAAACGTATTAAAGCTGGGTCAAATAAACACACTTATAACGGAAGATTAGTGAGAGCTTTATATCTATTCAAAAAATGCCCAATAGCAATGTTAATGATTATTTATACACTTGTACTATTACATTCGAATAAGGATTTATTTTTTAAAAACTATGTCATTTGGAATAAATGAAAAATGAGTTTAAAAACATTACTTTTGAAGCTGTATAACAAAAAGTAGATTTTTGAAATTATTTCTGCGTAATTTATTAAAATATACTGCCGATGTTTCCGTTAACAGAAGTTTCGTTATCGCTATTACTTTTTTTTTTTTTCTTTGCCCGATAGAAAAGAAGGGTTATGTGTTTCACGCGTATCTGTGTATGTGGATTTCTTTACACTCTAGAAACATCCAAACGGCTTGGTGGATTTTAATGAATGAGGTCTCTATCAATTCGTTTTAACTGCCCGATGTTTGTAGGCTAGGATTTGTTTTTATACATTCAAAATAACGGCCGTAAAATAAAAAATGGCGGAAGAAACAAAAAAAAAAAATACGCACCCTATCGAATTGCACATCATTGGATAGGTCTTTCAAAATAAAGACGATATTTCATTGACTATTTTACAGTCAGAAGCTCCGTTAAAATATTATACAACCTGGAAGTTGCGTCTGTAGGATCTCTAGCTTTACTGCAACTCTAACCATCAGAGACATCTATAGACCTCATCAAAACAGTGTTTATAGATAGGAACTAACAATTAAACACAACTCAAAAGTCATCAATACAAGTAAATATAAAAAATAGGTAAGTAATATAAACAAGTAATATGAAAAAAATATTTTTAGTCAATTCCTACTTAGTTCAATAAGAGATTTTTTTTCTCCCATTCTTCTTTCCTCTTGAGTGGCGATTAAAATGCCTTGATGAAGAAGAGGGTTCTCTCGGTCTCGAAATTCCTTGATCAAGAAGAGTGCTCCCTAGATTATTGAAAATTAATTAATTTAATTTAATTAATGAATTAATGTTTGAAAAAACTGGTTTAACATGAAATGTCATCCACTACAAGTTAAAAAAAATTATTTGAGCTTGATTGGATGAATGATAAGTATTTTATTAACGATTGAAAATTTGAACACGATATATATAGCGAGAGTGTGAGCTAATAGTAGGAATCGAAAAAAAAATATAGTTTCACATTGATTAGAAATATTGGGTGTAGTAAAACGTTTTAAAGCGTTTTTCAGAGAAATGAATATACAACTAAGAGCTGAGAATAATATTTTTATTCATCAAAATAATATGCATCATTATGTAACACCTTCCGCCATCGGTCGGGTAACTGACGGATGCAAGCAGAGTAGAACGATTCGTCTTTTGTCTATGAAGTCGTCGACCCAGTTTCGCACATCGTCCACTGTCCGGAAGTCTACAGAAGACAAGGCATTCTGCATCGACCGAAACAAATGATATTCTGAAGGGGCTATGCCGATTCTTTACGCCGGTAGTTCTAAAACTTCCCAGCCAAGAGTTACTGAGGTGTCCTTGTCTGGTTTTGTAACATGACGCCTGTCGTTGTCATGGAGCAATTTCACGGGAAGCAAACTTTTGCCAGTAAATGGACGTTTTCAACCGATTTCTTGGTTCAGTTGAAGCAGTTGTTGCTTGTAGTGTTCAGCAGTTACACTTACACCAGGTTCCAACAGTTCGTAATAGAGCACACCCTTCATATCCTACCAGATGCAGAGAAGAACTTTTTTCATTGAATGTCTCATTTCGGCGTTGATGTTGTTGCTCCGCCGGGATTCAGCAAATATATTTTTGCGTTTCGGATTGTCATAACATATACATTTTTCATCTTCCGTGACGATTTTCCCAATAAAGTTTTTTTTTTTTCTGTTGCTTGTTCAGCAGGTTCACGCACTTCGAGACACCCTCATCCTTGTTCCTTTGGCTCAATGCATGTGGCACCGATCTTCCTGCCTTCTGAAGCTTTCCCACTGCGTGTAAACGATTACAAATCGTTTTTTTTTATACTCCTAATTGTTCGGCAAGTGCTTTCTGCGTGAGAGAGACATCTTCATCAAGCAGTGCTTGCAAATCCTCATGACTAGCTTTCAGTGGAATGCCGCTACGTTCTCGATCGCTAACATCAAAATCGCCATCTTTAAAACGTCGAAACCGAAATTAGCATGTGCTTTTCGATACGATTCCCTCTCTAAGAACAGAACAGATTAATTGATATGCTTTTGCAGCACTTTTTCCTGGGCGAAATTCATAACGAATGCAGTGACGAATAAATGACTTATGGTATGACATCTTTCACCTTTGAAATTTCAACTTTACTTTCACTTTTCTTCCAACTTCTGCTTCGATTTGAAAACGCTGAACTGTGTCTTATAACATGACACAAACTGGGTTTACTGATTGGTGTGCTATTTCGCAGTAAACGTCAGAGAAAATTTCTTACTACACCAAATAATTAATTAGTTCGATTTTTACGCAGTCGGGGCTTTTGATTTTTTTAAAATTTAATTGTTTATTTACAAAATATATTGCCTACCCCTCACGTCCTAAGAACAGTAAAGACGCGGAATGCTGGGCATGTCGGTTACGGGCCTGGCGTCAGCTCAATCTTATCCAGACATCTAACATATTTCTCAAGCAAGTTTAACGAAAAATCTGTATGCTGTTCTTTTATACCCAAAAGTTAAGACATTGTCTTAGATCGACTTTTAATAATGTGTAAATATATGGTCGATCCCTAAGTTCCATTTCAAATGAACTGATATCACGTCCCTCTGAGGTGTGATTAAGTGGTGTAAGTCACGAATTTTGGTTTTTAATATCTCTGTTAGTTTTGCAGATATCAAGACAGAATTGATTTCGTTTAATTCAGGAAGATAAGGAAATTTTTTCTAATTGGAATATTTATCCTCCGTGGACCATATGAAAATTTTATTTTGGTTAATTAGAGCCTCCATGGAGTTGCATCTTATCTCATCAAATTTTACATACTTTTTTATGAAACTTTGCAATTGGAAGTATGTGCCTAGAAGCAATATTTAAGGAGATAGGCTATTGTTTCAGTATTTATGAATCACACTTTATATGTTACACTTAAAATTTTATGGGCATACAAAAAGAACAGCGATAAAAATAATTATCATTGTGATGTTTTTTGAAGCTTTAGACACAGTACACGATCATTTCGCTAAAACAAGCCAGATAATTTTTTTGTGTAAATTAAACTGTAAGAGTCGAAATTGAATTAGATCAAGTACAGTTAGTGCGATCAAATTGCTCAACAGACTGGTGATTGAATTATCAACCAAAGATATAAAATGGCTCTATCAATTAATTTCTAAAAATCTGTATAAGTGTATTGTAATAGAAAAAAAAAACATACATTATGTTTTTATCCTGCTAAAAAGTGTAACTGTTTACTATATATTAAAAATTTCTTTATTAAAGTAACCAATAATTGTTGTAGCACAGCTTCTGGTTCCAGTGAAAATTTAAAGTTTTGTTAACAGAATAGCAGCCAAAATCTCGCAGGGGATTAAAAATCAAAAATTTTCTTCAAACCTAGCGCCGCAAATGTTTTCGCCAAAAGCGGTTGCTTGAATTATTATTTTTTATCATTTCTAATTGAAAGAATTTATTCTGTCACATATATTTCTAAATCTTGGAAATTAAAAATGTATCATACTCAGAAACGGATTTGCCTTTAACAGTTTCATACGCTGTTACCATAAGCAAATTCCCGTATTTAAATTTGTCAAAAATTGCTGTGGACATTATTCTAAAGGCATTAGCACTTGGATCAACTTATCTCAATTTTAGTAGAGTTCGTCATTTACAGGATGTGCTCTTTTTAGTGTCTTTCGCAAAGGATAGATTCAAACAAATTAAAAGACTGGGGCGCTTGCTGATGGATTAGCATTTTAGTATTATCTAAAGCAATTGGCGAGTGAATAAACCTTTGAATATAAACATGCAACAGCTGATTTTTTAAAGCGTACATTTATGCTATTAAAGAGTAATGAAAAAAACATTATTATTTTTAAAGTTATATGTCATGCTAATAGGACTGAACCTCCGACATTCCGGCTTGACATACTTTAGTTAAAACTTTCATGCATATTTTATATTGTTATTGACACACATAAGAAAGAATATGAGCATATAGAAAAACTGTTTTTACATATTTTTATGTTTTATTATAGGGCTTTAAAATGCAATTCCGATGTCATTTTTATTGATAAAACGTGCATAATTGATTTAAATAATAAATTTACAAGTAACTTTAAGTTAATAACACTTAAGGGGTAAGATACCTTTAAACTTGCAAAATTTTCGAAAAAAATTTAATGCATATTTTGATTCCGTAATCATTTCTGAACAATATGCAAAAAGCCGCATTAAAAAATTCCAATTAGTTTACTAATTATGGCAGATTTATTAAGAATACATATTAAGACTACATAGGATAATTAAACTTTGCATTGCGATTATTCTAAACGATCAATTTTGATACTGCGCGCAGAGTTACGAATAAACTATGCATGGCAAAAACTTTTCACCACATATTCATTACTATATTATCTACAACCTAAAACCAGAAAAAAGCAAGATTTTATTTTATTTTTTTGTTTTTTACATTGAAAATATTTTTTTAAAAGTTAAAATTTTTACTTTTTTGTTAATTTTTTTAATTTAGTCAATATTTTTTACAAATATTCTGGTTTTAGAATAAAAGTAACAGTATTATGTATTTATATTCACCAAAATTTCCTTCTTATATACATAATTTCTGATTTTATCATGCGCGCAAGATTTTTTTCTCTTATTATCATATATATTTAAACTTATCATTTCAATATTTATTTATGAATTTACAAATATATATATATATATATAAATATATATATAAGCTTTATATTTAAATAAAGTTTGATTTTTATTTTTGATATATTACACAAGTTTTGAAGCTTGGAACATGGTGGTATTTTTTTCCGTTTTCAACGTGTTTAAAGGTATCCTACCCCCTTAAGATCGCTACGACAGCTTTGAATTCAATTTATTTTGCAAAAGTACGAGCTTTTTCTACAATGCCTTACATAAAGTATACGTCTGAAAGCCGATTGTAATACTGTTACTGCGATCTTTGTTAAATGAAAACTGAGTATGCTCGAATTCATTTAATATAATTATAATATTTATTATTTCTGATACCAACATCTCTTTTTTATAAACATGGAAAATGAACAAATATGAATGTGGTGTCATTCAAAGATTCATTTCCTTTTCTCATCTATTTTCCTATTCGCTGTTACTTGTCATTCTCTGTTTTCCTATTTGTAAATAATCCTTTTACTTGAATCCTCATCTCTTCTATATATGTGAGTCAATTTCCGACATCCCTAGCATTGAGGATGGTACGCTATACGCTACCGAAACCGGTATGCTTATAATTTGAAATTATTGGGGCTTTTAACGTTGATATTTCTACATTTCTATTACATTTCTAATGAATATCGGTTAAAATTTTAGAAATTTTGACATAAGAAAATTGCGCTATTTTGAAGAAAAAAAATTATTTTTCGTTAAAAATTTTGACTTTTGGAAGAATTAATTGTTATTGAAATTAAAAGTCATTAATAATTAGATTAAGTAAAAGTTATTGGAAAAATATATATGTTTTTTTTTTTTCTAAAAATGGCTTGATGATAAAAAATCATGCTGCAAATATTAAAAATTGTAGTTTCCCGAAAATCGAGCATAAATTCAAAAGTATTTTTGGCCATAATTATACACTCTATAAAGATTTAATTTCCATCAAAAATGAAGAAAAAAAAATATTTTTCAAAGCTTTTTTAATTATGACCACTTTTTACATTTTCAACATTGTTATTTTTATTTATTTATTTATTTATTTATTTATTTATTTGCTTATTTCTATTTAGAAAAGTGGTGTTTTTACTACATAGGAAGTAACTTTGATCCTTTATGAACACCTTTTAAAAGTTTTAATCCTGATATCTGTTTTTTTTTTAAGTTAAAAGGGTGATTATAATTAACCCATGAAAAACTCACAATCACATAAGTTTGGGGTAATTAAGACCAATAGTGGGGAAATTATGACCACTATATATTCTCTTTATGCTTGCCAATACACAATTGTTTGGGGTAATTGTGACCACTTTAAACTCCAAAGTAAAAAATCCCTTTATCAAAAATTTTATAGACTTAGTTTCAAATTGCTATTCGGATCTCAAAAATGCTTCATACTAGTAATAAGGAATACCTAAGATAAAATATACCTTACGAGGTTAATATCTAAGCTTGAAACAAAATTTTACCATACGCAATTTTCTCCAATATGACGGCAGTCATAATTACCCCATGGTCCTAATTACCCCCTGGTCATAATTACCCCTGGTCATAATTACCCCCCCCCCCCCCACTCTGACTCTGTTAAAATTTAAGTTATAAAAGCGAACTGTCCTTTTTCTCAAAAAAAAAAATATAATATCTAACTAAAACCTTTACTCATCTTTTGCATATATTTACCACTAAAATGGAAAGGATGAATCATTTTTTAATATTGAAATCGGTACTGAAATTACTGTTCATATACTTCATTTAAATTTCCAATGACCCACCAGAAAGAAAAGCAACTGCATTTGAAACTTTATTCCACTTTTTTTCTGGATTTTCCTAAAATTAATCATTATGTTGAGATTGCATTCATTTTTTTAATTTAATATTTACATCAAAACTAACTAATCCCCTAATTTATGAAGGTTAGTGCTTTTTTCCTATCTTATTTACTTAATTATTTTTGTTAAATATAAGTATTTTATGATCGATATAAAAAATAGTGTGAGTTTGTCTAAAGTATTTCCTAGATTTTTTTTTTTTTTTTTTTTTTTTTTTTTTTTTTTTTTTATCTCATTGAACTTTTGATTTGGTGTCGTTATTAATAGACTTTTAATTTTTATATGAAGTAATAACGTATTATACGTTCCGTTAATTTGAATCAATTTATTAATTGGTATAAAAAAGTCTCTGTCTGGTTTTAATGTAATTTTATAAAATATTTAATAAGTGTTAATATTGAGATTATACAAAATAAAACGACGCAAATAAATTTTTTAATTTAATATATATAACATAAAGGAATTCTTTCGAAATTAACTCTTATTAACAGTTTAGTGAGGAGTAGAGTGACAACGCTTTTTTTGTTATGTGCCAAAATTGAGAAAAGCGCGATAGCGCTCCTCTTGTTATGTGCCAAAATTGCGGGAAGGGCGGTAGCGCTCATCTTGTTTTATGCTAATATTGCGGAGACTGTGATAGCGCACCAGTTTGTTGTCTCAGTTTGGTGTACATTTAAGATATTTGCACTTGCAAAGAATACGATTTCTGTGTATATCGTCTGCTTACAAGTAATTTATATACAGTACAGATTATCCGATTTTCCGAACACGTCGGGACCGACCCTAGTTCGGATAAGTAAAAGTTCGGATAAACGGACAGACAATTTAAGGGATGTTCCTGAGTATATTAAAATCTTCACACATTATCCAGGCTTAGGACTGGCAGCTCCAGTTAGTGGTGCTGCCAGTGGTAGTTTTTTTTTTGTCTTTTTTTTATCATTTAAAATTTCCTTTTTCTCTTTTTATCATTTTCTGAACTCCAGCGATTATAATTTAAGCAAAAAAGCTTTCGATTGTTGCTTGCTTCAAAGAAGACATTCTTTTCAATGCTGCATACCTCGAATTCTTCTTAAATATAATAGTTTAATAGGATCAGTGTTCTTCTACTGTTCGAACCATTTAATAGCTGTTTCCAAACATTCAAAGGCTTCGTTATGTGAAGGACCTGGGTCATTTTCAGAACATTCGTTTTCAGTTTCTTCAATTTCAACCCCTTTACCCAAGGCCTTTTATCCTCTTGTTACTGCTCCCAGAACAGATGTCATAAGTTCCCACGGCCGCCATCTTGGAATTTTCTTGGCGTGAGAACCCCTTTTCCGCCAAGTAGTAAATGTCGCCAAGCACCGGTTTATACGCATGTTTCGTTTAACGAAAATAAAATGTAAATAACAAACAAAATTCGCTAATGTGGCAATCAGTAATCTTGTATGAGCGCTTCGCGCACATTAACCAAAAGAAAAAAAAAGCATCACTGCATTCAGCAGTTCTCCCAATGTAGCATTCTCAAAATTCAGCAGTTCTCTCTTTCTAGCAATCTCAAATGCACAAAAAAAAAACTCTTAAAGCAGCAATATATACATAAAAAACGAAACTCGCTAAAGTGGCTATCAGTAAACTTATATGAGTGTTTCGCGCACATTAACCGAAAAAAAACGTTAATGCATTCAGCAGTTCTCCCGGTGTAGCATTCTTAAAATTCAACAGTTCTCGCTTTCTAGCAATCTCAAAATGTAAAAAAAACTCTTAAAGCAGCAAAATATAAATAAAATTATCAACATACCTTAACTTTTTTTTTTAACTAGCGTTCTTGAAAGTTCCAGCACGAAATCTCTCTTATAACACCACCGTCATTTTCCAAAATAGGCTTATCAATACGCATTGAGACACAATAAAAAAACCTACTTTTCTTCTCAAAATTTCCTCATATTTCTTAATTACTTCAGCAAAAGCATTTAAACGGATTAGAGAAACCATAGTCAGTCAAATACATCCAATAAATTTAATATAAAAATAAAAAGAGAGAAAGATACAACATGATATCAAAATACATCCACAAAATCCACCACTTCTCAGGGGTTGGCAGAACACAACACGTCAGAATACACACGTAACACGGGGTTCCACATATCGAGTTTGACATATCTATAAACACTACCAACACGCCAACAAAAAATCGCCAAGCAATTCAAAACAACGGCTGAGGGAACATAAGGCATCTATGCCCTGCTCCCAACTATACACCAACTCCGATTTCGGGATCTAAATCTGAAAAGAAAAATATGAAAAGAATAGCGTGTTTGTATAATTGGAAGATCGGTTTTTAATATGTTTTTGAGAGAAATATAGGCTGTTCGGATAATTCGAAGTTCGGTTAATTGAAGTTCCGATAATCGGTGCTCTATTGTATTTACATATACATATACCCAAAAGCATTTAATTTTTGGCATATATCCACAAGATTTCTTCTGTACTCAAACGGTTACGGCATTTTTTTTACTTTCAGGTTTATAATAAAATTACTTTTTAAGTATTAAGAAAATGCGTAACCTAAATTAATATATAGAGAGGCGTACCCATTTACATTCTCGTTTTCATACGGTTTTGTATTTAACGAAACTCGCATTTCAACGAACAGATGATTTAATAGATTTCATACAGGCAAATTTTCAAAATGAAATTAAAATATCTTTTCCCATTTAAATGTGTCAAAGGAAAAAGAAAATAAAATCCAGGTTACAACAGAAAAAATCATACAAATAAATATACCTTGATAATATTGTTATGAAGAAAGAAATATGAACTTGAAACAAAAATTAATATAGATTATAACTGGTTTGGAATTAAAAAACATATATACCTCATTAAAAAATATATATAAATCAGTATTTAAAAATATTTAAAAAGCATCAATATTCATCACATTTTAGTGATATTTATTTTGCTAACCATTTAAATTTTTCAAATAATTTCACTTGTTGTTTTAATAACCCACAGTATAAATAGCATGTGAACAACAAAAATCGGCACAATATTACTGGTGATCTTAATATCATAGAGGAAAATAATGGAAAAAAAAAATAAATAAAAAAAAAGTTACATTATGGTACTAAATTCCACCTTCCATATAATCATAATATTAAATAATTTTATTCCAGTTTTTTAATATTTAGAATTATTTTACATAAAATTGTTATAGATTATAATATATCAAACGAGTTTTTTTAATGAATGTAAATTTAAATAAAAGATTGATCAACTAATAAATGAACTATTAAAAAATATACAACATGTTAAAAATACAAATACAAAAAGTATAAATAAAAACACAGAGAATCTGCAAAGTAAATTTTTAATCACTCATGTAGATAAATCATCAAACCATTATGGAATTACATAATACTGTACCATTACAGAATACTGTAAAGAATTACTCCTGAACGCTATTAACACGAGTAATATCTTCAAGAAAACGTCATTACAATTTGAAATTAATAACAGAGGATTATTAAATTATCATAAACTATTGAAACATAAATGTAAATGATTAAAAAATTTACGATACTCATCAGCGTACAACATAAATAAAAACTATGTTAAAAACACATTAAAATTAATCCCAAAGTTTCATGCTCTTTCAAATGAGCCATCATCACGGGAGAGGGTTCTCGAACTCCAAGCAAAGTTACGTATAGCACAGTCACTTTAACAATATGAAACTGAAAACATTTCAGTAACTGATCATTAGACATCAAAATCAATATTGCATCGGATATGGCGCCATCTGTTGGTAGGCTATAGCACTATTATCAGAAACCAGCTAATTAGTCTGAGAAAAAGCGAAATATGTAATGACAATATCGCATATCAGATTTCTAATGTTTGGTTAAATATTTTAAAAGAAGTACATTTGTAGTATTAATTTCGGTTTTTGCAGGTTTCTGATAATAGGGCTATAGCCTACCAACAGATGGCGCCATATCCGATGCAATATTGATTTTGATGTTTAATGATCAGTTACTGAAATGTTTTCAGTTTGATGTTGTGAAAGTGACTGTGCTGTACGTAACTTTGCTTCGTGGAGGTCAAGAACCTTCTCCCCTAATGATGGCTCATTAGAAAGAGCATGAAACTTTGGGATTAATTTTCATGAGTTTTTAATATAGTTTTTTTTATGTTGTACGCTGATATGTATCATAAGAGTTTTTAATCATTAAATTTGACAGCGTAAGTCCATTTTTTTTAAATCATGAATGTAAATTTTTTTAATTTCAATTTCCTATTATCGGCCCAAAATTTCATAAAAATCTGATAAAATTGCGTACTGCAACTATTGGTTGTAACGCCTATAATAATTCTGCTCGTAATTTATTGTTGAATATTGTTAATCAAATATACAATATAACAATTAAAAACGATAATGAACACAGCTTAAAAAACTCCAACTTAGAAATAAATTAGAAAACATTAATACTGCAAACTACAAAAACTTATTTAGTAATATAAGCATTAAAGATTTACACAAATCTATGTGTTTGCTTAAACTAAATTGAATTTGAAATATTATATTTCTGTTAGATTCTTTAAAACTTTATTGAATTTTACATTTTGTCATAATTATATCATCTGTAGCAATGCAATTTATAAACAATGTAAAGGAAATAAATTCACCAGCAATATTTTGCTTAATTAGCTGCTTGTTATGTGGAATAATGCATTTTTTAGCTACACGTGGTATTCTACCCAACTGTAGTTTAAATACTACGTGTTGCTCTTTTTTCATCTTTATTTTCCTTCATTATATTTTCTAGTATATATTGTTCCATTTGTTATTAATACCTTATTATTTCAATTTGGTTTGGTATCATCATAATATTAAATTGTTAAGGACTGCCAATATTTTGAGTATTCCTAGTGAATTCTAATTGCCAATAAACACCTTAATTTAATGTAAGATTTTGCATAAAAATTATTGTATAATATTATTACGTGAAATCTTCACTTATAAATTTGTGTAATACTGCTATAACAAGACAGAGAAATTTTGATTCAACGGTATTATGTACAAGGTGTTCCAAAAATCATTGATACATTTTACAGTTCAATAGAAAATCAAGTAGTTGTCGCACAGGAGTGCTGTTTGGACTAAAATGCCTCTCATGATGAAAAAATTTCTTCAAGCGAATGAAAAAATTAGTTCCAAAGTTCGATCATTGATGGAGCCACATGCGTATGTTTGGTTTCAAACATGCGTTTTTTTCTGCTTTTCAGATTATTTTCGATTTGGTTTCGAAGTACCAGCCTACGCAATTGGCTTTTTTACTGGAAGACTGTTTTTTTTCTGTCACAACATCAGAACTAAACTGAAATTCTGAAAAAAATCCGCATATTTGAATTCAAACGTACAGACAAGTGACGCCGTCTATAATCAAAGTTTGGAACTAAATATTTTCATGCATTTGAAAGAAACTTATTACCATGAAGAAGCATTTTAGTTCAAACCGCACTCCTGTGCAACAATTACTTCATTTCCTATTGAGTTTTAAAATGTGTCAGGGACTTTGGGCACATCCTGTATATGTAACTTTTTAGATCATAAAATTACAATAAAAGAAAACAAAACAATAACTGATCTGTATGATAAACGTAAAGAATTTAAATTCAAAGTTAATACATTTACTAATTTTAGAAATTGTCTTCATAATTATGTATATCGTAGTATAATCCTTAATCATTTATATAAAATAAAGTGGTTATGTTCTTCTCATCTAATTATCAATAGTATTAAATATCTAATTTATGATACATTAAATCATGTTTTTCCGAAAAAAAAATTCATATATTCTTTAATGTATAATTAGTACTTAAATGATCTTAATAAACAAATCAACAAATGCGTAAATAAAATTACATAAAAATATATAAAATAAGAAAATAATTATAAAAAATAAAAATTGTAAAATAATAAAAAGAAATATTGTTGGATGGTTGGGTGGGTAGATGTTAGAGTAAGGTGGAGGGTGGCGTTTTCTGGATAATACGCAATGGCTATTTTTTTTTTTTTAAGTTGGTGGGGGGCATTTCATTTATAACTACGTTACTAATACACATTTTATAATAGATGTTGATTCGACACTTTTATATGTATAATGGTGTAGTTATAATCATATATATATATATATATATATTTCATAATAAATTTATTCTATACTTCTTCTATATATTTCATATTAAATTTATTCTGATTCAATAATATTTAATAAAGTTAACGATTAACTTGTATTTAAATGTTAGCCTATTCAGAACAGTATCATATTAATTTCTAATAGTGTACTATCTTAAATGAGAATAAAATGCATAATGAGTGTATTTGTTGAACATAATGTTATGACAATATGGATTTTATTTTGGTATTTTTTTTTTACCTCTATCCTTTTTAATCTTGTTTGATTTTGAAGTTAATCGGTGTTCAATGGATTAATTCTCGGTTTTATGCGTGTAGTAGGCCCAAATTCATATTCTTTAGCTAATTTATAGGTAATTTTGTTGAAAATAATCACAGCATTACATTAAATTCTTATTAATTTCTTTTTGTACAACTATGTTTGTTGTGATTGGTTGTTTAATGTAGCTTTCTTTCACGGCCGCCAATTCTCTGCCATGGGCCTTGCAAAATCTATAAATACCTGTAAATTTTCTGTTTTCTTTCAGTATGTTTGTGTAATTGTTCTTGTTAATATCAAATATACTCACTTCGATCCACGTCTTTATGTCTGCCTTTTTATTTATTTTAACAGCAGAGCGTTGGTTCTAACAAGTGTTGAAATGAGCTGCGAGACATACTGACGCCGTTATCTTTCTGTTTTTCATTTCTGCTGGGATTTTGAGTGAAAAAGATTTTATCTTACTTTTTATATATTTTATCGAGCAGAATGGATTCTTCAAAGGATGTTTACGGCATCTCTCTTTTTGAAGGTGATGGAAAAGTTTTTTCGGTATGGAAACGAAGAGTAATGGCAATTTTTGCTGCTAAAGAATTGGAAAAATTCCTGGAAAATGAAGCAGCTCTAGACAATGCCGCCGATGTCGTGAAAGCAAAAAAGGCTTACGCTTTATTATTATCATTATTAAGTGATAATGTTCTTGCGTCACTTCAAGATGAAAATACAGCTCATAAAATATGGAATAAATTAGATCGCACTTATGATACAAAGCGTGCAGTGAATCAAATTTTAATTCGGAAGAGATTGGCAACGATTAAGAAAGATCGTACAGTTTCTATGAGAAATCACATTGATGAAATAAATAAATTAATTTCGGATCTTAAGCTGTCTGGGGCAGAAGTTAATGAAACGGATACTATTGTTTATATTTTGATGTCATTGCCTCAGGAATTTGAAAATGTTAAGATTGCTTTAGAAAACCAACCGAATTCTGTTTTGACATTAGATTTCGTGACACAAAGATTATTAGATGCTGAAGCACTTCTTTTGGATTCAAAGAAAGAAAAAGTATATACTAAGGCTGCTCATGATAATACTGCATTTGTGTCGACTCGCAAAGAATTCTTTTGTAAAATTTGCAACTCTAAAGGGCATACAGCGAAATATTGTAGAAAGAAAATTACTTGCCATTCTTGTGGAAAATTCGGACACATAAAACGTAACTGTAAAGCTGTTAAAAATTCAAATGAAGAAAAATTTGCCTCTTCAGCTGTTTCTTTCGTTGCTGGAAATGCTTCCAGGAAAAGGAATGAATTTATAGTAGATTCCGGAGCAACTTCCCATATGTTTTCTAATGAGAATTATTTCGCATCCTTAGTACCTTCTTCAGGAACTATTAAATGCGCATCAAAAACAACGAATCTAGAAATCAAAGGTATTGGAAATATTAATGGAAAACTGTCAAATGGAATGGAAATTACTTTAAAGGATGTCCTTTATGTTCCACACCTAAACGGGCAACTCATTTCCGTTAGGAAAATTGAAAGTGCAAATTATACAGTTATTTTCAAGAACCAAAAAGTATTTATCGAAAAAGGAAGAAACCGTTTTTACTTCGGTGAACGGGATTTGAATGGACAATACGTAAGTGACTTTGTCCCTGTTTACGAAACCGTTCTTACTTCAAAGAAAAATCATTGTGATATCTGGCATCGCAGACTTGGTCATCCGAGTGACAAAGTATTGAAAGATATGAAGCTTCCGGTACCTGATTCTTTTTGTGATATTTGTGCTCGGGCAAAACAGAGTGCAACACCAATGGGAAGAGGACCAAGAAAAAGAGAAACCAAGCCAATGACTTTGATTCATAGTGACATTTGTGGACCTATTTTTCCGACAACCTTTTCTGGCGAGTGCTATTTTATGACTCTTATCGATGATTTTTCTCGTTTTACTGAAGTACGTTTACTGAAACATAAAAGTGAAGTCTCAGAAGAATTAAAAATGTTCTTAAAATCCAACCCTACAGTAAAGAAAATTAGATGTGATAACGGGAAGGAATATTTTTCTAATGATTTAGTGAATTTTACTAGAGATCTTGGTATAGTGATAGATCCCGATCCTCCATACACGCAATCTTTGAATGGAGTAGCTGAACGCTGCAATAGGTCGCTTCTGAATATAGGACGTGCTTTGATTGCTGAATCAAATTTACCAAAGACTTTTTGGGGTCAAGCTATCCTTTCAGCAGCTTACTTGAAAAACCGAATGCCAAGCAGCACTATTGAGAACAAAACTCCGTACTTCCTGAAATATGGAGAAGAAGCCGATTTCAAGCACATACGTGTTTTTGGATGCAGTGCTTACATGTTAGTTCCTTCCGTTCATCGAAAGAAGCTTGACGATAGGTCTAAACAAATGATCTTCATTGGTTATTCTTCAATGGGATATAGATTACTAGATCCTGAAACGAAACGCATAACTGTATCAAGAAATGTGAAATTCGACGAAGAGAAAAAGGAAAATGTTCAGTCGAAACAATACATTCTAGAAAATTCAGAACCAGTCGATAATGAAATTGATCCAGATGTTCTAGAAAATACGAGTGATGAATTAGATGATCCTGAAGAGAAAGAAGACAAAACAAGAAAATCTGAAAGATTTAAAAAGCAACCTGTACGGTATCCAGATCCTGAAGTTTACGAAGCATTACTTTGCCAACAAGAAACATTAACGTTTGATGATATCAAATCCCTCCCTAGTGATGAACAACGCTTGTGGAAAGAAGCTATGGACGCGGAGATTGAAAGTATGAAAATCAACGATGTCTGGGATCTTGAAATATTACCACCTGACAAACGACCTATTTCCTGCAAATGGGTATTTACCATCAAAAGAGATGGTCGACATAAGGCGAGACTCGTAGATCGTGAATTTATGCAAAAAGAAGGGTTAGACTATAGTGAAACCTTTTCCCCTGTAATAAGTATGCCAGCTTTACGTTTGGTTCTTATTTTGATTTTAAATGAAGACTTATATGCATCTGTGTTAGATGTTAAAACAGCGTTCCTGAATGGTAAGTTAAATGAACTTGTTTTTATGGATCAGCCGCAAGGCTATGATGATAAAAGTGGGCGAAAGTGTAAAATTAAAAGAAGTTTATATGGTTTAAAACAAGCCCCACGACAATGGTTTGAAAGGTTTCATGAATTTATTTCAAAGTTAAATTTTAAATCTTGTGATAATGAACCTTGTATTTTTATTCGGTATAATAATGATCATAAAATAATTATTGCTTTGTATGTAGATGATATGTTAATTGCAGGTTCAGATGTAAATGAAACTAATGTAGTTATTTCCCTATTACATAACGAGTTTCACATGTCAAAATCGCAAAGTGTTTCAGAATTTCTAGGTATTCAAATTAAATTCAATTCTGATAGTTTAATAATGGATCAAGAGCCTTACATAATTAAATTGTTAAGTAAGTTTAATATGCTAGATTGTAAACCCAGTGACATTCCTATTTCTCCTAAGTCCACCCCATCTGATTTCAAAAATGGTAAACCTTTTAATGGCCCATATCGTGAACTTGTAGGTTGTTTATTATATTTAGCTTATATTTCTCGACCTGATATTTTGTATGCTATTAACTGTTTAAGTCAATTGCAAGAAAATCCTACTGAAATTGCATGGAAAGCACTTAAGAAAATCTTAAGATATTTAAAAGAATCATTGTCTTTAAAACTTGTGTATAAAAAGCAAAATTCTGATCCTAAATTATCCATGTATGTTGATGCTGATTGGGGGGCTAACACAAATGATCGCAAATCAGTAACAGGTTATATTTTAATGTTTTGTAACATGCCTGTTCTGTGGTGTTGTAATAAACAAAAATCAGTTGCCTTATAGTCAACTGAAGCTGAAGTCATTGCTTTAACTAAAAGTTTGCAAGACTTGTTATGGTTTAAAAATATTGCTAATGAAATTGTAAATATTAAGGATTTAGTAATTTTTGAGGATAATCAATCATGTATAAAATGTATCAGTAATGAGAGTAATTATGGTAGAATGAAACACATTGATATCAAATTGAAATTTGTTCGCAATATTATAAAAGAAAATAACATCAAAATTGAATATGTTCCTACGAATATGCAAATTGCTGATTTATTTACAAAGGCATTACCTAAAGTTAAATTTTATGAACTATTATTTCTTTGTTGTTTGTACAAGTAATGTTTAAATTGTGTCATATTATTATTAATGATTGATTTCAAGAAATTTCTTTGTTTTCTGATGTAATGCTAGATTATGGGCGGGTGTTGAAAATAATCACAGCATTACATTAAATTCTTATTAATTTCTTTTTGTACAACTATGTTTCTTGTGATTGGTTGTTTAATGTAGCTTTCTTTCACGGCCGCCAATTCTCTGCCATGGGCCTTGCAAAATCTATAAATACCTGTAAATTTTCTGTTTTCTTTCAGTATGTTTGTGTAATTGTTCTTGTTAATATCAAATATACTCACTTCGATCCACGTCTTTATGTCTGCCTTTTTATTTATTTTAACAAATTTGAAGCCACACATTTTTTCTTTTTTTTTTTTTTTTTTTTTTTTTTTTTTCGTAGAACGAAGGCAACCCTATGATTTTTTCTAAGTTCCACAAATTTCCATCATTCCATTTCTGTTATTCAATTTCCGCTGTTTTTACTTTCTTCTACCTTTACAAGAAGAAAGTATTGGATTGGTGAAAATTTTCGACTTCCTGTTTTCGGCGGATTTATACGTTTTAGAATGTCCTGAACACGATTTCATAGTTTTTAGAAAATGTTTGTCTGTCACTTGTCAGTCTGTATGTGACAGAATTTTTATGGGCGCTCTATCACAAGAACTAACGCACGGAATCTGTCAAAACTTCAGATTCAGTTAGACTTTGATATAAATGGTCTTGATTAGTTTTGGTGTAAATCGCTCAACAGGTGACGCTGCTATGCAGTATTTTTCATGATTTCCGATTTAGCTCAATCTGCAGAACCAATTCACTGATTTTCACCACTCTGCAGATTCCGTTATTCCTTGACAGGAATTAAAGTTTTGTACATTTTGGTGTAAATCGCTCAACAGGTGACGCTGCTATACTGCATTATTTACGATTTCCGCAATTGTTCTATCTCGAGAACTAATGCTTGGATTTTCAACAAAATTCAGATTCCGGTATACCTTAATATGTATTAGAGTTGTTTATGTTTTGGTGCACATCGCTCAACAGGTGGCGCTGCTATGCTGCATTTTTCAGAATTTCAACTATAGCTGTATCTCAAGAACTAACGCACGAATTTTCATAAAACTTCAGAATTAGTTAGTCCTTGACATAAATTGGCATTTTATAGGTTTTGGTGTAAGCCGCTGAACAGGTGGCGTACTATACGGCATCTTTCAGAATATCCACTATAGCTGTATCTCAAGAACTAATTCACGAATTTCCATCAAACTTCAGAATCTGTTAGTCCTTGACATGAATTGACATTTTATACATTTTAGTGTAATTCTCTTACCAGGTGGCGCTGCTATGCTGTTTTTTTTTCGATTTCCGCAATAGCTCTATCTCAAGAACTAATGCTTGGATTTTCAACGAACTTCAGATACAGGTATACCTTGATATGGTTTAATGCTGTTTGTGTTTTGGTGCAAATCACTGAACAGGTGGCACTGCTATGCTGCATTTTTCAGACTTTTCACTATAACTCTATCTCGATAACTAATGCACGAATTTTCATCAAACTTCAGATTCTGTTATGCTTTAATATCAAACGGTGCTGTTTATGTTTTGGTGTAAATCGCTCAACAGGTCGCGCTGCTTTGCTACATTTTTCAGTATTTCCGCTATAGCACTGTCTCAAGAACTAATGCACGAATTTTTATCAAACTTCAAATTCAGGTATACTTTCATATGAATTGTTGCTAAATTGATGTAATTTGTTGTACAATTTAATGATTTAATTGACGTGATTTATATAATAGAAAGTTTTGTGATGGCCACAATATACTAGCTTACTGTGGTTTTGGAATTTTTTTAATGTGTGTTCGGGGGAACTGTATTTGTTAATATCATTTTATTTATAATTTCACAGTTTATGTAAGTGGTCGGTAATGTTTATTTATTGGTTATATACGGGGTGTCCAGTCTCAACGGTGTTCAATGGCTAACTCCTAAACCGTTAGACATAGACATATAGTTCCAATTACAAAAATGTTTTAAATCGGGTAAAGAAATATTTTAAAAGCGATTTGGGTCAATAAAAATATTTCTTAAAAAATTACGAAATTTAAATTTTTATACGGTCCCACGGTCCTATAAGTTATACTTAATAAATTTTTCCTCTTACACTGACAAGTAAGATAAAAAAAGTCCCATTCATATAACCCTAAAATTGAGCGAGTTACGAAACTTTAAAAATGCATGATTTATGCCACTTCTCTGCTCTAAAACAAATGAGTTCGGCTTGGCTTTGAGGGGTCACATAACAAGTGCTTAAAGTATTCGAAGATCTTATTTCATGCGTATCTGCGCTTTGAAAAAAATCGTACAAGTATTACGATTAAGTTAACATTTATTAAGTTTCAGATTGGCTAAAATAGCATATGTTTTATTTTGTCAGGATTTGAGACTGTTTCTTTTGTGATTTCTTTTAACACAAATTATGTTATTTTTATAAGTTTTTATGTTACATCAACATGTATATTTACACCAACATGTACTACATGTATGTATATTTTTCCAGTTCAAAATTTGTACTCGTACAAAATTTGTTCAAAACTTTAACTCACTTTCAAATATCCGATCGAGATTCCATTTTACATACTGGCGCAAATCCGATAACAATGTAATATTATTATGATTTTCGGTGGTTACCATTTATACTTATTTTATAGGATAACACAAACAATTTCGGGTAGATTAACGCCAAGAAGTTTAAGAAAAAGTTTTAGATTAGGTAATACACGACTGCGATTGTTGGGTTTTTGGACTTTTATGTATTTTTTAGCACTGAATCTGAAAATTACCTTAATTTTTAACCATCATGTCAGGCTCTTTCGCAAATCATAATTTGTCAAATATAAATAATAACAAAAATTGGGTACTATAAAGTAGAGGAGATGGTTGTGTTTTTTAACTTTTGATAATTGATTTTTACGTACTTTTTAGCACTGAATCTGAAAATGACCTACATTTTTAACCATCACGTTAGAATTTTTTTGCAAATCGTAAATATGTAAGTTAAACTATAGCGAAAATCTCATACTATAAAACATATGTAAAACATGTTTTTTTTTTAAATTTTATTTCATTTAATTTTATTTTATATTATTTTATTCAGTAATTTATTCGATATTTTTGCTTACGCTGGGATTATTACAGGTAAACAGCAGAGTGGTCCGATGAGATGGGGGAGGAGGTTCAGATTTAACTTCGAACTTCTTAACTTTGAAATTTGCAATTTGCGAAAACTCCTGATGTGATGGTTAACATAGAAGGTCAATTTTGGATTCAGCGGTACAGAATACATTAGAATCAATTATTAAAAGCTAAAATACATCACATAACCAAACTTTTGCAGACTAGTGTATTCTAATAATATTTTAAAATACGTATCATTTTGTAAAGAATTGAAGCTGTTAATTTAGCATAATTTTATTTATCAAAAATTCTGTTTTTCTTTCTTAAATGTTTATTATAAATTGCATATTTTGCATTAATATGTCAGAAGGATTAAAGACTTTAAATTTATATTGCAATGTTAATTTTACTCTCAACCATTTTTTAATATATCTGACGAAATTATATTTCGACTAAATTTGTGAATGACCCCCAAATTGCAGCAAAAAATATGCTCCAACTTTAAACAGCTATTACTCGGTCAATTTTAATCGTAGAATAACAGGACTTTTTTGTATTACTTGTCAGAGTTAAAGGAAAATTTTACTAAATATAACTTATAGGACCGGGGGACAGTATAAAAATTTAAATTTCGTAATTTTTTAAGAAATGTTTTTATTGACCCAAATCGCATTTAAAATATTTCTTTACCTGATTTAAAACATTTTTGTAATTGAAACTATATGTCTAAGACTAACGGTTTAGGAATTAGCCATTGGACACCGTTGAGACCGGACACCCTGTATATATATATATATATATATGTATAAAAAATAAACGTTATACTAAATTTCATACATTAAGAGTCCATTTTAACTATTCGTGAACAACTTTAATAAGCAAAATATTAGAACTGATGAAAAATATAAATAAAAACTTCAAACTATTGTCAATATTCTTTCAGATATTTTATATGGTTTTATTTCTCCTCGCTAAGTGTCAGGTTACATTTACCGTCAACAATAAATTTTCGTTCATGATGTAGAAATCAAATTGGAATACAGGAGAATTATTTTTAACAAAATACTAGAGCTACAGTTTATTTCCGGGATTACACTGCTAGAATAAATTTTCTAAAATTAAAAAATAAAACATTTTTTATTTATAAATAAACGAGAGAAATGATTTTTTAAAGGAATCAGAAAAAAGAAAATTGTGTATATTAGATCATGGGGTTTAAAAACTATTTATTTGTAAAATACTTTGTTAAACAATTTCATTTTTTGCGTAATTTTTCGAAGTGACAACAATTTTCCTGAATATTTTCAACGTGTTGAATTTAATATAAACATCAAAGCCGTTTAATAATAAAAAAGTAAGAAAAAATCATGCGTCATGCATAGATTATGAAACACTTTCGAACACATTCAGAATAATGTAACAAAACTGCGCCGTTAAAAAAAAAAAAAAAAAAAAAAAAAAAAAAAAAAAAAAAAAAAAAAAAAAATACGTCTAATTCAAACATATGGAAACGCATAATACACTACAAAATCAAATTTCAGCTCTTCCCATCCACAATCGGAAATTATGCGAATTTTTTTCAGCAGCCCTGTATATTATATATAGATTTGAATCTATTAACTACATGCATGCCAAAATTTAGTTCACTTAGCAGATACATGTACATCGATTGAAAATTTACCTTCAGCAATTTCCTCTAATGAGGAGAACGGTAGGTGAATACTTTTCTGCAGCTCAGTATTTTAGGTATAACATTTAAATATAACGATCAAGATGCAAAAAAATAATTAAATTTAAAAGAACATACTGAATATTGAACCGTACACTCCAGCAATTATTACTCAAAGACAGTACTGTACTGTAATCTATTTCTCTTGTGTGTCCCTGTAAATGAATACAAAAATGCTATGAATGCCCTGTTCTAACTTGATCATAGTGAAATTCAGTGATTTATATCAGTTTCAATACATTTGAAATAGAATGTCATTAAAATACTCTGCAAACGATTTTTCTCCACATACCATAATGTAATTGAATACTTTTGAGTGCCCCTATAAATGAACAATTAATCCCACATACTTCATATACAATACCAAACATGCTTTTGTGATCCTAAATAATCTTTTTCAGTTTCATGAAAATCAGAGTATATTTACAGGAGGTAGAGCGTGGACACACGGGCAGACAAACGAATGCATAAACACTTTTCAACTTTGTTGGAAAGTGTTAAAAATGTGCATGTAAAACAAGCATATATATATATATATATATATATATATATATATTTTTTCAGGAATCCAATCAGGTCTTCCCACGACACAGAACATAAATGAAAGCCTTTTCTTCTAACTCTAATAGAATTTTAACTTTTAAGATATTTTTATACATTGCACATTAACAATACCAACAAGCATTTTCTCTCTATTCTAAAAAAAAAAAAAAAAAAAAAAAAAACCTAACGCTGTCACTGACGCCGCCGGTTTTGAATTTTTTGTGACATGAGGTCTTTCTTTGTTAATATTAAGAAAACTATTGAATACAAAATAGGTGATATTATAGATAAAAGTTTCATAAAAACACTAATGTGGACAGTTTTCAAATCGAAGAATTATTTTAAGTGATATTTAATGCTAAATTTGGACAAAATCGTTCCATTAAGAAAGTTTTACAGGAGCAAAAACTATACATGGAATTTAATAATTTTTAGATCATTTTATTCGATAGAAGTTCCCGGTGTGAAGACTGCATTTATTTTTTTAATTGGACTCATTTTTGAGGTTTTATTTCAATTTTAATTTGAAATAAACTCAAATTTGAAAATTCAAATTCAAATTCAAAAAATTGAAATTAACTCATTCATTTCTATTTTAAATTCAAATTTTCAGCATTTCGAAAGATATTTTTTACATATTTTAGAAAATGGTATTAATTTAAACTGTTGTCAATTGTATAAACCGCGCAAACAATAACGTTTGCTTCAAAAAAATATTTACATGTGACTATTATAAACAGAAAAAACCCACAAATTCGAATTAAATAATTAGGTATAAAAAGCAGGAACTTATTTGAAATTACGTCATAAAAACTATATTTACACGTGAATTTTAAAAGAGACAGGAGATTGTAAAATAATAAAATCATTAACATGGGTTCGAAGTCTTAAAAAGGAGGAATTACGTCACATTACACTTATTGCGCAGAATGTACAAAAAATAATATTGCAATACAGTTTAAATTTTAAAAATTGCGCGAGATATTTGTTTGATACTAGAAATCTCAGCCCCCTGCTCGCCAACCCCTGTGAATTTCTACGCAATTCACATTGGGATCGCTACGTGATCTCAGCTCGTTTCGCTCGCTCGCCACTATTTCTGTCAACACTAGCCACAATGAATGCTATCATAAATAATTATAATATATTAAATTTACAATAGTATAAAAAAAATAATAATAATGGAAAACTTTGCTAAAAATCTGAATAAAAATGTATTTAGATGGTGCTGCTAATTGTTATAAATCACTTTAACATTATGAAATTAAAAAATTTTGCAATGCGAATAATAAACTAAAAAATTACCGTTGAAATAGAATTAATTTAAAACCTCGGTGAAAATACAATTAATAATTCATAAAGAAAGTAATTGGAAATTTTGTTGAAAATGTAAATAAAAATGCATTTATCAAAAGTTTGGCTCTGTGACTGGAAATTGAGACCGTTGATATTTAAATGGCATGTTAGTGTCAGATGAAGTCCTTCTCCGTTCATTTTGTCTATAGTATTGAACAGCACGGCTTAAATTCATTTAAAACTATAATAAGACGCTATAAAAGTTGCTACGTATCCCGCTAACAAGCTGTAAACAAAACGTTTTCGTCTGTGTCTAAATACAATCTTGAACACAAAGCTGAATCGCTGAATTCACCACGTCACCGTAAAACGGACCAATAGCAATTATTATTCATGCATCGCTTAAACGGTTTTTGTTAATAGACAGAATTGAATTCAACTGGATTTTTATTTTCTGAATGGGTCCGGACATGTGACCGTAAATTAACCACTGAGAATCATCGCTGTGGTTATTGCCAAATAGCCAGTTACAAATACAGCTTTTTTTTAGTGCTACGTAAGAGAAATTTATATATAGATTTTGAGATGATCTTTTCAACTATTTCAGCGCAAAAAATATTTCATTTCTATCAAAAGTATTTTCACGTGAATATTAAAAAGAGAAAGAAAACTTTTGTGAAAATTACGTCAGATTAAAAACGATGCATTTAAAATGTCTTATTTAAAAGAACTTTCTTTTCGCTTTGTTAAAAAATACCGGGAGAGAAAGACTCTGTTCACTTAATTCATTTTATATTAGGTCATTTTGAAATGTTTAACTGATTTTATTTAATCAAAGACGAAGACAGTCATTGTATCTTTTAACAGCAGCTGACTAGGTCTTAAAATCTCGCTATCAAAGATAAAATGAATAGATATCATACGGAGATCACCACTGTCTTTTAAATTATAAATCAATCTTCCGAAATATTTTTTAAAGCCAATCAAATTAGCGTGCTTTTAGAGTTTAAGGTGTCTGAACGGGAGTTTGCGAGCGTAGCTCATAGGGGGAAGAACACCCTAGTTCTAACAAAAGTAACAATAATGAATTTAAATAAAATTTTCAAGTTTATTAAAATCAATAATTATTTTCATGCAAATTTAAATATATATATATATATATATATATATATATATATATATATATATATATATCATAAAATATCATTTTCGGAAAGGAATTATAGGTATTAATAAACAAAATTGAATTTTACTAATATTTTCGAGCCAATACATATATTAAAGTGGAGTAAAAAAAAACGAAAATCGGAAAATCAAAATGTAATACCGTGCAAAAGTTGTGTATGGTCCTCAGTAATAAAATTGCGCAGTTTTTCGAAATCAAATTTTATCTTCCGCTGATCCCGGGCCCACCAATTTTCGCCAAACTTGTCAAAAACATCCTGTAGAAGTTACAAATAAAAATAAAGATAAAACTGAAAAAAAAAAATGTCATACCGCGGAACACTCGTGTATGATTCGTAGCCTGCACAGTGCTGTCGAAGTTAAATTTTATCTTCCAGTGGTTCGGGTCGCCCCCCCCCCCCCCCATTTTTGCAAAGTTCGCCAAAAATGCCTTGTACATGTTATAAATCGAAATAACTAAAACGTTGGAAAATAAAAATATCATATCACGGTAATGTTGCTTATGTTATGTTAGTAATATATGCCTGAACAGTTTTTCCGAAAACGCATATCTTCCTTGGACCATGTCAGTCGATATTTTGAATAACTTGCCATAAATTCCTTTTTATCTGTTGTACATATAAAATAGAATGCATCATACAAGAAGCAAGAGTAGAATAAAAATATTTTATCTGTGAAAAGTACACAAAAATTTAAAGTTCAAGAACGAAAAATAAATATTTAAATCTCTTAAAAGTGTTCAAAAATGTAAAGTTCAATTAAATCAGTTCGTGCCCTTCAAAACAAAAATCTGAATATTCGAAACGTATCGGCTTGGAGTTTATCGTTGATCCTGTTGGAGTTTTGTAACCTTAAAAATTGACTTAGTCTCAAAATATGGCATAATGGATCTTATGAATAAATCCATGTTGCTTGCATTACAAACTACAGCGGCGGCTTTAATGACCTAACTAACACACCTCTCTACACTTTGTATGTTGCATGGAAACTCAAAAAACGAAATGATATCTTCATGATCAAGTTTGTCTATGTACAGTCGTGGGGGAAAAAAGTAAACACCCCCCACTAACTCCTCAACAAATTATCGTAAAAGAAAGTGACTGGCACCGAACGATTGGAAATAAAGCCTACTTTTAAATGATGTATATAAAAATTGCCCAGGGGGCCATCTACATATTAAAACGAATCCAAACTTCATTTTTTTCAATAGCAATACCCAATTTTAACGAGATATTTCAAATCTTCGGTTCAAACTATGCCTAGACACAAAACTTCAAGTCATTTGAATAATAAGTTTTTGAATTATAAACATTCAAAATTGAGTGCTTCTAATGTTAAATTACATTTCCATATTTTTATTTATATTTCCTGAAATTATGCCCCTAATGTGCTAATTTTTTGTGTAGCTATAATAATAATATACCCAAACATAAATACGTTGCATTTGCAATTTTTACAATTTTATGATATGAATTATGAAAATAATATTCGAAAAAAATATGAATTGCAACCTACGAATTTTTTGATGGATTTAGATTTATTAAGTCCTGCTTTATGGACATTCAAAATTTCACATTTTTCTTCCGAGTAGTTTTCAAATTAGGCTTAAAAAACGGCAAAATGTAGGTTTAAGGGGCCGTGTATGATATAACTGTCTAGATATTTTGAAATCTCTTATGCTGTCCTGTAATCTAGCAGATTTCATTGACTGCTTGCGTGACGCTTAAGGTGCCTTGATCAAGAAGGTGGCTCTCTGGGTTAACAATCGGGTACCGAACTTCAATTTGGATACAGTCCTTAAAATACGCTCATTTTAAAATAATTAATTTCTCGGAAACCCATGGTACAAATTGCATAAAAAATTATTTTTAGCCTAATTAAATGGTGTAGAATTCATTTATGCTGTCAGTATTGTGTACTGCTATTGACAAAAAACAAAGTTATGGTTCGTTTTAATAAGTAGATGGTCCCCTAAGCAAATTTTATAAACATCATTTAAAAGTAGACTTTATTTCCAATCGTTCGGTACTAGTAACTTACTTCTACGGTAATTTGTTGAGGAGGTGGTAGGGGGTGTTTACTTTTTTTTCCACGACTGTACATGTTTAAATCATCGCATGAGAGATTAGTAAAAATAGGTTGTTCTGTAACTTCCGCCTTATCCCACTGAATCAGATTAATATAATCGGCTGCGCTAAAATTGATTGCCGGAACTTGGAACTGCCTAACTTCTCCACTTGTGTTCACGCTTTAACGATTCTACGAAATCCTAGTTCGCGAATGCGTTTCTGATCATCAGTTAGCGAGCCATGCCACTCAGAATGTTTTCCGAATAGGAAAAATAGGTATTGAGATGGATTACTGTGTAAATTATAACTTTAACTGCATGGGGTATATCCATGGAAAAATAAACAATTTCCGAAAGATGGCTTACACTTCATTTCAAACAGTACACGTGCACATATTTAGACTAAAAGCTTCGTCAACATCTGCAGCTATAACGTTGTATCCGGAGTTTCCACATACAGTCTCAAAATTCTGTTGGCAATGATAACTCATCTGCTATGTGAAAGTCTACCGGGAAATCTATTTGCAAGGTATTTCGAACAACTTCCTTTCTTATTAGATATGATCAATTTCTTCAGGTATTTTTGATCGGTTGTGAGATCGTCTGTAACTGTTTCGAGTTTGTAATTAATCTCGAATAGTCTATAAAGAAATGATGGGAAGAAATTCACACTTGTCCAACATTTTTCTAATCGGCCCACTATAACTGTTCGGTCTCGTGCTGCATCCGTCTAGCATGAACTTATTTAATGGAACTTTAAATTTTTAGAATACTTTTAACAATATTAAATGTACATTTCATTCTTGAACTTTAATTGTTTGTATACTTTTCACATATAAAATGTTTGTGTGGCGCTCTTGCTTCTTGTGTGACGCATTCTATTATACAGGGTGTCCGGTCTCAACGGTGTCCAATGGCTAATTCCTAAACCGTTAGACATAGACATATAATTCCAATTACAAAAATGTTTTAAATCAGGTAAAGAAATATTTTAAAAGTGATTTGGGTCAATAAAAACATTTCTTAAAAAATTACGAAATTTAAATTTTTATACGGTCCCCCGGTCCTGTAAGTTATACTTAGTAAATTTTTCCTCTTACACTGACAAGTAAGATAAAAAAAGTCCCATTCATATAACCCTAAAATTGAGCGAGTTACGAAACTTTAAAAATGCATGACTATGCCACTTGTCTGCTCTAAAAACAAATGAGTTCGGCTTGGCTTTGAGGGGTCACATAACAAGTGCTTAAAGTATTCGAAGATCTTATTTCATGCGTATCTGCGCTTTGAAAAAAATCGTACAAGTATTACGATTAAGTTAACATTTATTAAGTTTCAGATTGGCTAAAATAACATATGTTTTATTTTGACAGGATTTGAGACTGTTTCTTTTGTGATTTCTTTTAACACAAATTATGTTATTTTTATAAGTTTTTATGTTACATCAACGATTGTATGTATATTTTTCCAGTTCAAAATTTGTACTCGTACAAAATTTGTTCAAAACTTTAACTCACTTTCAAATATCCGATCGAGATTCCATTTTACATACTGGCGCAAATCCGATAACAATGTAATATTATTATGATTTTCGGTGGTTACCATTTATACTTATTTTATAGGATAACACAAACAATTTCGGGTAGATTAACGCCAAGAAGTTTAAGAAAAAGTTTTAGATTAGGTAATACACGACTGCGATTGTTGGGTTTTTGGACTTTTATGTATTTTTTAGCACTGAATCTGAAAATTACCTTAATTTTTAACCATCATGTCAGGATATTTCGCAAATCAAAATTTGTCAAATATAAATAATAAAAAAAATTGGATACTATAAAGTAGAGGAGATGGGTGTGTTTTTTAACTTTTGATAATTGATTTTTACGTACTTTTTAGCACTGAATCTGAAAATGACCTACATTTTTAACCATCACGTTAGAATTTTTTTGCAAATCGTAAATATGTAAGTTAAACTATAGCGAAAATCTCATACTATTAAACATATGTAAAACATGTTTTTTTTTTTTTTTTATTTCATTTAATTTAATTTTATATTATTTTATTCAGTAATTTATTCGATATTTTTGCTTATCCTGGGATTATTACAGGTAAACAGCAGAGTGGTCCGATGAGATGGGGGAGGAGGTTCAGTTTTAACTTCGAACTTCTTAACTTTGGAATTTGCAATTTGCGAAAACTCCTGATGTGATGGTTAACATAGAAGGTCAATTTTGGATTCAGCGGTACAGAATACATTAGAATCAATTATTAAAAGCTAAAATACATCACATAACCAAACGTTTGCAGACTAGTGTAATCTAATAATGTTTTAAAATGCGTATCATTTTGTAAAGAATTAGACCATGGGACGAGTGGCGAAATTGTTCAAGTCCGTTTACCAACTCCGGGAACTAAGAAATTTTGCATGCAATACAATTATACAATACTTATTAACTAAAAAACGCAAAGTTCACCAAAAAATATTTGCACATTAATTTTTTATACCAATTTAAAGTGGTACCATAAAGCCGACATTATAAAGGTAATGTTCAGTGTTTTGGTTAGTATTTTCATTTTTAAATAAGAATGAAGATAAAATTTATTAAATTGTCATCATTTACTAATAAATATTAAATACTGACAATAAAATATTATCTTTAATATTAGTATTGTATTTAATATTTGCTGTTTAAGAAGTTGAATATTTTTTAATATATTTTACACGAATGTAGCTTAAATAATAGATTAAATGAAACTTGAAAGTTAAAATAATAGAATTAAAATACTCTATACATTCAGAATGTATATTTTAACTCTAATAAAGTAATAAATATAAAATTTAAGGATTTGTCCTCATATGTCGACACCTATATCAATTGTTGAAAAGAGCAATTTTGGCTCTTAAACTTGACATTCCCTTTAACTATTAAATTTTTGATGTAAAAACATTTCTAATACAACTAACAATTTTTTTTAGTACTTCTAATAAAACAATAAAAGGTTTAAGTAACACAAGGCTCTTTTTAACATAAAATTAAATATTCAAAAATTGCTCAACTAAAGCTGCTACCTTTTTTGATACTAACAGGCAGCTTAATCCAAAAACTAAATTGGAAACTGGGATCTTGAAAGATACAAGCAACATTCTTGCTCATATAGTTGTAATGGGGCAAACATCATAACCTGATATAAAAAATGTCATGTCATATAATTTAACTGCCTATCCCCCACCTATAGCAAACCCTGATTGTTCTATCGTAAAAACAAATAACGCAGCATTGACTCATTCTGTGCTGAAATCAGTGGATCAGTATCAAATTCCAAGTGAGATCCCTGAAAGTAATGCCTTGATTTTGGACGGTATGGGAGTTTTGCAACAAATGCAGAATATTCCAAATACTTTTGGAGATCTTGCTTTACAAGTACTGGAATATATTATTGGTATGGGTGTTAGCTACAAATCTAAAGTAATTCACTTTGTAACTGACACATATCCTATTTTCAACATTTAGTGCAGCGAGTGACAAAGGAGGGCTACAGGAGGTGAAACTGTTATTAAAATAGGAAGTTCAGCGAAAAGAAAAAAAAAAACACTCATCAGTTAAAATTTCTAGCAAATGGGTCAAATAAGGCAGCTTTGGTTGAATTTCTTTTTAAAAAATGGTCCTCAGTAGATCCCCCCCAATTCTGAAAAGTGTATTGTTGATTGTTGCACATGGGGTAAAGTGTCATATCATAAGCGGTGAAAATAGTCATCTGATAGTAAGGGATATGCCCGAACCGCATTCTGATCACGAGGAAGCAGATACAAGAATGCTGTTGCATGTAGAAAATACTTCGATATGTTTCATACATGTTATTATTAAAAGTTCGGACACATGTTTTCATCATCTCACTTTGTATGAGTAGATTTTTAACAACATAATTATATTTGCTTCTGGGTACTGCGAGTAATTTAGAATTCCATAATGTTTTATCTATCGCTACTATTTTAGGTCCAGACATTTGTGATAGTTTAATAGGCCTTCGCAGTTTTACAGGTTGCCACAGTTGTAGTGCCTTTAAAGACAAGGGCAAAATTAAAGCATTGGCTATAATGAAAAGTAAAATTGACTATAATGAAAAGCAAAATTGTTTATATTGATGCATTTAAAGGGTTTGGAACTTCTTGGACTTTATCAAGTGCTCTTACTCAAACTCTTGAACTATTTGTTTGCGAACTTTATGGCCAACCTACTAAAACCTCAGTAAATGATTCAAGATACACATTGTTCAAACTGAAGTTTAAAATTGATGATGCTTTACCACCAAATTATGATGCTTTAGTATACCATATTAAAAGGGCAAACTATCAAGCATATATTCATCGTCGGTGTTTCCAGAACATAATGAGTGTCCATAATCCTGCTGAACATGGATGGATCATTAATGGGATAAATATAAGGATTTGTTGGAACACAATTCTTTGTATTCCATATAAGTTTACTAAAAAACATTTTGTGCAAGTGCCAGAAGACCGTTTGTTTATCAAGTAAATGCTCATGCAAATCAAATGGAATTACTTGCTACGAATTATGTTCATGTACTAATTGGAAAATTCCAATGAACAAAATGAATTTTTCAGTGATACTTTTGAAGTTGATTCAGACATATGAAGATATTGATAGTTTGCATAATGTAGATGATATTTTCTAAAAAATGTACCAAAATAAATAATATTATACATAAAACATGCCAAAGTAAAGCTTTTATTTAAGACAAGTATTTAAGCATGAAACAATGTGATCTTGTTGATGGACTTCCTAGTTGCGTGGCAACTTAACATCCAGTTGGGAGGTGATGCAAGGGCATTAGGGAGACTTAAAAAAATTAATGTTTAAACGTGGCTGGTAGCCACAATGAGAGAAATCACTAGAAAAGTTAAGAAAAGAATAACTTAAAGTAAGAACTTGAAGTACTAAAAGTTTAACAATGTAAGAGAAAAAAGAAAATTTAGATAAAAAAAAGAAAGAAATTCCATTAGTTCCAAAAAGGACAGGCGAAAAAGCTACCGGGGGATATCCCATCTAAAAAAAAGGACTCTTTTCAGTGACCATACATTAAGTTTAAGTTGGTTAAAAATGCTATTTATATAGCAGATAAGCAGTATTATATTTAAGCATTACCAATTTTCTAAAATCATTTAGATATTGTGTGTCTAATTTTTCCTGTAACTTCTTAAGCATTTTATTAAGAGGCAAGTACATTATATCAAAGTCTCTTTACTGTTATTATGTTGCTTAATGTTATGTTAAAAAGAGCCTTGCATTACTTAAACCTTTTATTTATTAATTAGAAGTATTCGAAAAAAATTGTTAGTTGTATTAGAAATGTTTTTACCTCAAAAGTTTAATAGTTAAAGGGAATGTCAAGTTTAAGATTCAAAATTGCTCTTTTCAACAGATGATATAGGTGTCGAAATATGAGGGCAAATCCTTAAATTTTATATTTATTACTTCATTAGGTGTTAAAACATACGTTCTGAAAGTATAGAGTAATTTTATTTTATTATTTTAACTTTCAAGTTTCATTTAATCTATTATTTAAGAGACATTCGTGTAAAATATATTAAAAAATATTCAACTTCTTAAACAGCAAATATTAAATACAATACTAATATTAAAGATAATATTTTATTGTCAGTATTTAATATTTATTAGTAAATGATGACAATTCAATAAATTTTATCTTCATTCTTATTTAAAAGTGAAAATACTAACCAAAACACTGAACATTACCTTTATAATGTCAGCTTTAGGGTACCACTTTAAATTGGTATAAAAAATTAATGTGCACATATTTTTTGGTGAACTTTGCGTTTTTTAGTTAATAAGTATTGTATAATTGTATTGCATGCAAAATTTCTTAGTTCCCGAAGTTGGTAAACGAAAACTGGTTTTTAGCCACTTTTGATGCTTCGTCCCATGGCCTAAATTGAGGCTGTTAATTTAGCATCATTTTATTTATCAAAAATTCTGTTTTTCTTTCTTAAATGTTTATTATAAATTGTATATTTTGCATTAATATGTCAGAAGGATTAAATACTTTAAATTTATATTGCAATGTTAATTTTACTCTCAACCATTTTTTAATATATCTGACGAAATTATATTTCGAGTAAATTTGTGAATGACCCCCAAATTGCAGCAAAAACTATGCTCCAACTTTAAAGTTGGTTCATTAGTAGCACACATTATTACACAGCTATTACTCGGTCAATTGTAATCGTAGAATAACAGGACTTTTTTTGTATTACTTGTCAGAGTAAAAGGAAAATTTTACTAAATATAACTTATAGGACCGGGGGACAGTATAAAAATTTAAATTTCGTAATTTTTTAAGAAATGTTTTTATTGACCCAAAATTTTTGACGGATTTCGCAAAAATTGGGGGGACCTGGACTACAGGAAGATAAAATTTAATTTCGAAAAAACTGTGGAGGCATATTACTACGTACCATACACAAGTTTTCCGTGGTATGACATTTTTATTTTCCAGCGTAATCTCTATTTTTATTTATAACGTCTACGAGGTGTTTTTGACGAGTTTGGAAAAAATTGAGAAGATAAAAGTTCATTTCGAAAAATCTGCGCAGTTTTATTACTGACGACCATACACAACTTTTGCGCGGTATTACATCTTGATTTTCCGATTTTCGTTTTTTTCACTCCAACCTAATATATATTAAACATACGTTTACAGTAGGTAAGTGTAATTTATTAATGATGAAAATAATGTTTTTATATAAAAAAAAATTATAAAGCAATTTAATTTAAGAATACTAAAATAAGAAAATATATTATAAAAAAATATGTATAGATTTTTTTTTTCAAAATAATAAACCAATTTAATCTTCTACGTCCACCGAAATCTTTTTTAATGTCAGGAAGACTTTTTTATGTCAGAAATATTTCTTTCCATATCTATAATTTTTCCGTTTTTATTTTCTGCCATATTCTATATAAAACAATTCAGTAGATTTATTTTTACGATTTACCCTTTTTTTTTCAATATATGATTATGGATTTTCAACACACAACTATTGATTTATTTAGCTATTTATTTTTCATTCGCAAAAAATTCCTTTTGCAAAAACCTGGAAATTTGTGATGTTTTACTTTTGATCATTTTAATCAAAATAATTACTCAAGATAACACATATTAATTACATTATAATACAGATATATCATTATAATGCGGATAAAAAAAAATATTTATCTATATATATTTATCTGCATTGGAAATCAGAGAATTTGTTTTCGAGAAAAATGATAAATTTATAAATAGAAATGACAATTAATTAAATTCGATGTCTCCGTTTACATCTATTTTAGATATATCTGAAGATATTAATACTGTAAAAATTTAATAAGTACGCACTCTGAAAGATTAAACATGTTTGATACTAAAATCATTATGCAATACTATGTGATAATCATTTTTTTTTTTCACTTTTTCTATTTATTAGTACAATTATTTACAATTGACAGAAATGTTCTTTTTTCAGAGGAACGTTAATTAGTATGATGGATAAGAAGGATCACCAGTGTACCTGGTGTCCAAAATGAAAGACCAGTCACAAAATTCAAATTTTTAAGTAAGTGAAAACTCAAAAGGAAATAATATAATTTATATAATTATTAACCTTACATCACAGCTAGTCCATATAGCATCTCATTCATGTCACACATGGTCACAAGTGTCACAGTCACTACGGTGAAATAAAAGATAGCAAATTCCACACGTCTCATTATAACTCTCAAATGATCACAATATGTGACACCACTGATACGTCAATCTGACTGCTGCTTTGTGACGAGTCACCAGGGGACTTTACAATGTAGTTACATTCTGACTCTCATGTGACTGTCATTTTTAGACTCAATGTCAAAGTTATCATGGACATTGCATTATGATAAGTCACCAAATAATATCACATTTTAGTCACATGGTGACTTTTCACCAAAGAGCGCGATGGTGACTTCACAATAATCTCTCTGTCACCTGAAAGTCATCATTCATTAAATACGTGTGCATAATACTTTTGCTGGTTCCTTGATATGGTGGCTCGACCGATTGAATTCCATAAAAAGACCCTAGATTAGAATAAGCCCAGCCGATGCCAGCCGAGCCTATGATGTCTGACCAGCACCGTCTCCGGTACGCACCTGCCCCAAATGCTCTGGTACTGCCAGACCCTAAGATGCAAGTAGAAGAACAGTGAAGGAATCATGTTTTCCTCCTCTAAGAAGAACTACGGATTAAAGATCACACGGACAATCTCTTTTTTTTCCACCAACAAGAAACAAAGATCGAAAAACTGATTAAAATTTGACCTATATTTTGGCATGAAGAAGCAGCGTAACAGAAAGGAAAAAAGAGAAGAGAGGAGGAATGAGAAATTGGAATGTGCTATCTTCCAGTAGACGCAGAAAAGCGATCGCTATTTATTTTCTTTCTTCCTGCCATGATAACACACAGATTGAAAGCGAGGGAGTACTAAGAATTGTTATTTTTCCCCAGTCCTACTTGTTGAATTAATCATGTACTTAGAAGATATCCCATCAGTTAAAGTCTGGGCTCAAACTGGTGAAAGCTGACAAAATTAAATTATTGAATCAATTAATTTTTGACAAAGATGAAGCAAGTCCAATCGTCAAAATTTACGTAAATTTGAAGGTTTTCCGTGTGATGCAGGCAGTGACGAGTTTACATCTAAATTACAGAACATAACTAGCAAATTTTCGAAGTTAGAATTAATCGCTATAGGAAATTTAATTGCAATTGAAATTGATGGCACAGACGATGAACTCACTAAACGTATTTTAACTGTATTAACGGACTTAGAAACGTTCGCGTATTCCATTAAGATCGCGACGGATTCAGAATTAAAAGATTTTACACAACATCCGGCCCGCAACCATTCCCGATACAAATATTAACTCAGTAGCTGCAAGAAATACAGACCCGATTCCCTCAAAGTGAATAATTTCGTTTACGGACTTTGAGAATTAATTCCACCCTTTCGTGGATCAAACACAGATAATATCATTAATTGGTTCACACTTTCTGAAAAATTAGCGCAATCATTCCTACCGACAAAAACACAGAAATTTATCTTTGTTGAAAGTGCTTTAAAAGATTTAGCACTATTATTTGTGCAAAGCAGACTCCACATTACATCGTACGATAAGCTCAAAAAAGCATTGCTTTTGAAATTTTCCTGTTATTCGACTCCAACACACATACATAAATTATTATCCTCCCGCATGTGTAGTCACAGAGAAAATTTAATACAAAATTTTTTGCGCATGCAAGAGATTGCGAATAATGGTTATATTGACGACAGCTCCCTAATGCATTATGTGATACAAGGAATAGGTGACGCACTTAAAAATAAAGCAATATTGTTCGGATGATCCGATTTAGCGCAATTTAAAGGAAAACTTTTGATATACGATGAAATTTGCCAGTCCGACGCGAGTCACGCTCCCGTACTCAGTGTTTTACGCCCAGTACAGCAAGAGCGCCACCGATCTGACCCCAAAAACAAAATTAATTGTCAGAAATGTGGATCTAATCATCTTTTCATTAATTGTCCCAATAAAAATAGAGACCCTAAGGGTTTTAAATGTTCGGTTTTTGGTCGTAAATCATTTGATTGAGGAGAGCGAACCACGGAACGCAAGACGTTCACTCAAGCTCCCCCCTCCATTCTCCCAAAATTCAAACAGTAGAGCGCGGCTAACTGCATAAGAATATGAAAAAATTTGTGAAAATCGCAGACATTGCAGTAGAAGCCCTCTTTGATACCGGAAGTGAGATTTCAGCAATGAGACATGATTTTTACCAACTAATTGGTTCATTCCCCGTAAAAGAAGAAGGTACACATTGAGAAAGTTTCGGAAAATCCAGTATAACACCACTAGGATTTTATTAAAAGAAAATCCAGATAGACAATACCCCATTTTTGACCAAAATCTCTGTGATGAATTCGTCACACATGTCCATCCCTCTTATCATTGGAAGAGATGTCCTGGCACTAGGTACAGTCGTGGAAAAAAAAAAGTAAACACCCCCTACTAACTCCTCAACAAATTATCGTAGAAGAAAGTTACTGGTACCGAACGATTGGAAATAAAGTCTACTTTTAAATGATGTATATAAAATTTGTTTAGGGGGCCACCTACATATTAAAACGAACCATAACTTTGTTTTTTTTCATTAGCAGTACCCAATTCTGACAGCATAAATGAACTCTACACCCTTCAATTAGCCTAAAAACGAATTTTTATGAAATTCGTACCATAAGTTTCCGAGAAATTAATTATTTTAAAACGAGTGTATTTTAAGGGCTGTATCCAAATTGAAGTTCCGTACTGGATTGTTAACCGAGAGAGCCGCTTCCTTGATCAAGGAACCTCAAGCGCCACTCAAGGAGTTAATGAAGCGTGTTAGATGACAGTACGGCAGAATAAATTTCAAAATGTCTACTCACTTCCATCATAGACGGCCCCTTAAACCATCATTTTGCCGTTTTTTAAGCATAATTTGAAAAGTACTTGGAAGAAAAATGTGAAATTTTTAATTTCCATTAAGCAGGACTTAATAAATCTAAATCCATCAAAAAAACTGTAGGTTCCAATTCATAATTTTTTCGAATATTAATTTCATAATTCATATCATAAAATTAGAAAAATTGCAAATTCAGCTTATTTATGTTTGGGTATATTAGTATTATTACCACAAAAAAATTAGCACATTAGGAGCATAATTTCGGGAGATATAAATAAAAATATGAAAATATAATTTAACGTTAGAAGCACTCAATTTTGAATGTTTATAATTCAAAAACTTATCATTCAAATGACTTGAAATTTGGTGTCTAGGCATAGTTTGAACCGAAGATTTGAAATATCTCGTTAAAATTGGGTATTGCCATTGAAAAAATGAAGTTTGGATTCGTTTTAATATGTAGATGACCCCCTAAGAAAATTTTATATACATCATTTAAAAGTAGACTTTATTTCCAATCGTTCGGTACCAGTCACTTTCTTCTATGATGATTTTTTGAGGAGTTAGTAGGGGGTGTTTACATTATTTTTCCACTTCTGTACCTGAATCTGTAATGAACAAGGAATTTCCCTTGAAAAAACCCCCAAGCAACTATAAATTACATTGGCTTGAGCCACAAGCAAAATCCCCTTGATACAGACACCATTAGTTTAATGTTAAACCAAAAGAATATAAATGTCCCTAAGCATAATGAAACGCCTCCAGCAGTCGCCAAATCCTCAGCTGAAAGTGAATCTAAGTTAAAAAATATCCCCCCCCCCTAAATCTGCCGAAATGAAGAAGCTGACATTTCGTTATCATAGGTTCCAGTCGAAATACTCGAAGCGGTAAAAACACCTAAATTAGAATTTCCCCCCTTAGATGAACTCTTTCCTGCAGAACCGAAAAGAAATATCCACAATAATAGCACATATCTTTTTGAATTGCAGGATTTATAGGTGTATTCATAATAATCGCCTATACGCTTTCACTCACCCGCTGCTCTGCACATCAAACACGCAAGTTACAATCCTTCAACAGCGTGTCCCACTTCCCGATATACTAGTATGTGCTCTAACGTTGACGATCTGTATGGCGACTCTCGCTTAACCTGACGTTGTTCCAGTGCCGATAAAAAGGCGAAAGAGAAGAAAAAAGAAATAAAACAGGCAGCGAATTTGTAGCTGTCAAAATGTACTAAGTGTTCAGCAGTCGTATGTAGCCTAATTGGACAATTTTCTCCCTCACCTCCTTTTTCCCAACAACTGCGAGATATTACCGTGTCACAGTGATTTTTTTTCATAAAGTATTATAAGAAGAGAAAATATGATAGCCAAAGCTTGATGGTAATACCTTTTAGTGTTACAAAAGATAACGTTGTAAATTAGTAATTCCATTAGTAAATTCCATATTTAATTTATGTTTTATCGTGCTTCGTCTAAAAGCGCGAAAAAAAAAAAAAAAAAGAGAAACCTTCCCAGCTATTCAAGTGTGTTCTGTTACCGGGTGAGCAAAAAGTCCGTATAAACTTTAAAAAATTATAAAAACCGAAAAAAAATAACCAAAATGAAAAACTGTTTGCAGGATTAGCATCTATAGGTTTCGGGAATTTTTTAAAGACAGAAATAAAAATTAACTCAAAAAACAGCCGACAGATGGCGCTGGTTCGTCCGATTTTGGTGGAAATATGCAAATGAAATGGTTTTAAGAATTTGCGCTCCTAATCCAGAACTAGTTCACCATTGTGAACCGTGTACTTGATCAAGGATGCAGAGTATGAAGGATAAAGCTTTGTTGGTGAGGTATTTTAAGTGAAGAAGTTCTGGATTAGGAGCGTAAGATCTTATAATCGTTTCATTTGCATATTTCCACCAAAATAGCACGAACCAGCGCCATCTGTCCGCTGTTTTTTGAGTTATTTTTTTATTCCTGTCTTTAAAAAAATCCTGTGACCTATAGATGCTAATCCTGCAAACAGTTTTTCATTTCGGTTATTTTTTCAGTTTTTATGATTTTTTAAAGTTTATACGGGCTTTTTGCTCTCCCGGTATTATGTATAGTGTGGATTTTTTGTTCTCTTCAAGTGCCACTTTATATTAAGATTTTGTGTGTATATATATTACTTCTCATCTTCTAAGTGACCGCCCTCCAGGTTGTCCGAAACCGACCCCTTGAGGAGGGGAAGAGACTTAGAGCCTGCCGAGTTCGTTGTACACGAATGCGAGGTCGCCGGATTTGGACGATTCACTACCTCCTAGAGTGGCTCGCGGTCGACAGGCCTGGAGTCCGATGGCCACGGATAACGGGCGTTGTGCATGGGGCGTGGGTCTTCGGGCCTGTAACAAGTACGTTCCCCCGGCACCCGGGATCTCTGGGAAAGCCGGTTAGCGACGTTCCATAGGTCGATCTCAGTGCTGGTCTATGGGCCGGACGGTATCGCTGAACAAAGACTAGCTAAAGTGATAGGACCCCATCCACCAATTGACGAAGAGGGAGCCTAAGGTGAGAGAGCGGGGTTTGTAGAGGAAAGGTCTCGGTGACCCACAGTGATGACGGGGCTCGCGGGATCGTCATGCAGAATCTCCCGGAGCAACCGAAGTGTGAGGGTTTCGGACAGCGTCCGATGTACTATTTGCGTCGGGTGGCTCATCCCGCCGAGATCCGTAGCTGGAGCAGTTGTGAGCCGACCCTAAGATGGGTAGGGTTTGGTGGTGTCCTCGTCAACCAGGTAGCGGTCGCAGATGGAAGCCAGTATGGCTCTGGTTGTCCGATGTCGTGCCGTAAACCCTGGGAGAGGCTCGGCCGGCAGGTTCGCCATTGAACACTATCTCCAATGGGAACCAGGTCGGAAGCTTGACGGCTAACGCAGCGGAGCTTCGAACCTTTGCACTACTGGAGGTTGCCGCACCAAGTGGTGATTATCTAGTGGTGTCTAAAACTAACTTTCGAACGCAACTAACAGGTAGCTGTAGGACATTGCAGGGGGTCAGGAGCATTCTTGCTTGGGTACCCTCGACGGCCGTAAGGTAAGGTAGTGGGGGCCGGGCTTTTGCCGGTCTCCCGGGGCTTCTCCACCGTCAGGTGGAGTCGAGTTGAGGGGGACCGGCGGGAATCCGAACCCTCCAACCCCCTAGCAAGGCGAGGTCTATCCCGTTTAGGTGAAGCTTTCCGTGCCCGCCAGCGGTCGCTAATGGCACCTAGTCTGCTCTCTCTTGACTCCCGGCGTTGAGCCGCGAAGTATTCCGCAGGTAATGGCAGAGATTGGGCGAAAAGATTGGGCTGTTCGGGCATACCGGGTCGGAAAACAAGAGAAGGGACCATTTGGCTCTTCTAGCTGGGTGTTCAGGATTGTTGTATGCGACCAATTCATCTCTCTTTAGGAAATAACCGGCGTGACGTGCGCTGTGCAGTGTACCGGTCTGACCGGAACTTTCCTGAGGGCTGTCTTGATGGGGCATGCCTGGCAGAGACCTTCGGGACGGGTCGAGGGGTTTGTCTCTCGAGTATTTCCGAACGGGGCAAATGGGCTTGTGAGATCCTAGGTCCGGGGCATGGGATACCCATGTTCTCATCTTCCAATGTATTTTTTGGATAAAATCAAGACTTTTTATCTACTAATCCGATATATCAGGACTTTACAGTGAAAAAACTTTCGGTTACTTTTTTTCTTCAAGTTCGGACTTTAGGCAGAACGATGTTATTTTCTCAACCCAAAACTGATCAGTGGTGCCGTCAGCTCAAAGGCACTAGCTTTTTCCGTGTGTCCCACACTTTTTTTTTTGTTTATTGACAATGCTCAGAGATAGTGTATTTTTTTTTTATCTCAAATGTTAGGAAAAGGCTCCTTCCTATTTACAAAAACTGTAAGGAACAAACTTTATGACAATGTCATTTACCTTCCCATTTTAAGAAAAAAAGAAAAGAGAAAACAGACTATTTTTTTTTTCTTCAGACTATTTGATTCGTCTAGTGATCGACATTTTCAAAGATGTTACCGAAACCCAGTTTGTGTATTACTATTCATATTATTATATGTGTTATTTAGACAAGAGGTAAGTGTTTTCAGATGACTATCAATGTTTATGTGTAAGGGTATTTTCCAATGAAAAGAAGGATTAATTTTTTTTCTTTTGCTTACCGGATGAAAGTCATATTTTTTCCATTTAATTAGCCTTTCATTTATGAGGTAAAGAAATAAATTTTTGGAAGAGAAAAAGACTGACAGAATTTATTTTTTAGTGTAAAGAAATTTAACGTTCGAGAAGACATATTTAAAAAGAAAGAAAGTAAACTTTAGAAACTAGGAAAAATTAGTTTTTTTTTTCCTCCTATTAAGACTTTTTTTTTTAATTGTTAAGTAAGGCCGCTCGTAAGAAGTATATTAGATTTTAGTTATTGTTTTTTAAGGTGGTTAAACGGAGATATAGTTTCTTTTGTTGTGTTTTAAAGATGATGAAAAAAGATGTATTAATGATGTTAGATGTTAATTTTTAAAGACATAAGAATAAATTTAAGTTCACTTAAATTTAAGGAAGACGAAAATTTTTGAAACATTTGACAAAACATCAGGATGTGAAATATTTTTTTTTTAATTTTAAATTTTTTGAAGATAGTAAATGTGACTATGGTAAAGCTTAATGATGTTTTAATACACTTATTTTTAATTTTTTTTTACTTAATGTTTTGATGAGAAATTTTTAAAAAAAATGTTAGACAACTCAAAAATATGACGAATTAAGCGGTATCATTTTAGTTTTTATTTATGTAGCATATTTTAAATTCCCTATTAGTATTTACTGTTTTATATATTGCTTTATATTGTGTGTATTGTTTTGAACTTTTTATGTAGTGTTAGTGCTGTCATGCGTTGCTGTTATTACTTTAATTCTGGCAGTCAGAGGTCTAACAGCGTCGAATGGCAGAGTGTCGAGTCAGAGACAGGATGGGTCGCTGACCGATAGTAGTGATGCATCAGGAGTCATCCAGAAACAGCTCACGCCTAACAGCAAGAAAGCTCATCAGTTTATGGCGTTGAGTCTGGAGAAGATGTCTCTCAAGTGAAAGCATAATGTCAGCACTTTTCAGAACGCCACATGATTACCCACGTTGCACACTTCCCTTGTGAGAAAGTACCTTGCTCAGCAGATATTTCTGGTTAAATACTGTCCCAAATCCTTTGTGAGGACAGATGCTTTTAAATTACCCACGGTTAAGGTCGCGCGCTTTGCCGACCGCGTCTGTGAAACTAACAATCAGTCTGTAACTAATCTTGTACATATTAAACTTCATTAAATAAGTGTGCATAATACGTTTGCTGGTTCCTTGACATATATATTTAAATAAAATCAAAATGAACTTGTAATGGAATGTGAAAACCTGTTTTTTAACATTTCTTTTTCCCAAACAGTGTTGTAAAATATATTTCAATCATTTTTTAATAATAACAATGCGTTAGGTTTACATTTTAAGCAGTTGAAAATTTGAATTAATTAAATATAAAGAACAAATATGCATACATACATACACACACACACATATATATATATATATAAAATTTGCAACAAATTAGATACACGGCATTATGACATAGGATGAAGGGGAAGGGGGATCTGCCTCAGAGCATACTCGCGGTGCTGCGTGGACTAAGTTGTGCAATTCCACTTAACCACTCACATATTTACATTCGCCCACCCATCTCTCCTCAGAACTTTCCTTATAAGGTTTAGATTAAGTTTCTTGTGTCGGTGAATCCGAATTTTTAACTTACCACCAAAATCCCCCCCCCCCAGAAAACCCCCCAAAATAGTTGTTATTAACTTAAATTTCTTATTGTTTTAGGGGAAAAGCATTACGAAATTCAGAAACTAGACAAAATTTGCAACAAACAGGATATATGACATTTTCCATATGACACCAAATTCGGAGCAAATTGAATGATTCTGCATGAAAAACCATTTATCTGAATTAAGGGGGTGGACTAACTCCCCTTTTCCTCCTTTATCCTTAACCAATGAACCCCCCAAACTAATCAGGGAAGTTCCTTAACATAATAAACCGGTATATCAAATTCGGAGCAAATCGAATGATTCTGCAGGAAAAAACCATTTATCTGAATTAAGGGGTTGGACTAACCCCGTTTTCCCCCTTTATCCTTAACCAATGAACTCCCAAAACTAATCAGGGAAGCGACTTATCACAATGAACCTAGAAAAAAATTTTGAAGCAAATCGGATGTTTCTGTGAAGAGTTATCGCTTTACGTACATACATACATACATACATACATACGTACATACATACAGAACGGGCGGGCACATTAGCTCTCAGGCTTTGATAGCCTGTGAGCTAAAAAGCAATTTAAGTCTTTTATCAACGTTATTCTAACATTTAAGACATAATTCTGTACCAAATCAAGACGTTCTGCTACTTTTCACTTAACTTTCTTTCAAGTATCTTGTATCATATTCCATATAAGTATAATATTTCTAGAGTTTACCATTTGACGTTATTCATTGACGTGATTGACGTTAATTAGCAATTCTATTGCCTAACAATTTAGCTTTTAAACACAGAATGTCATTGAGCGTGACAAATATTTTAACATTGTTGGTAACTCTACCGCTATAAATATTGGCAGTGTAAAAGGGCGATTCTCAAAAGGTGGACACTAAACACACGTCATAACTTTAAGCCTTTCAAACATAACCTTAATTATCATTGACTTTATTTTATTTTATTTTTTTTTTTACACAGAGTTTTTAATTCTATTCAGAGACAGAAAATGATATAATTTATTGTAAAAGCTTTGTATAAATATCTTAAAATGTTGTTATTTTATGCTAAAGAGGCCAATTTCGGACATTCATAACGTAAACTGCTCCAGTGTACCACCAAGAAAAAGAGTTTTAACTTTTTTCCAGGTGGTTCTAATGGTAAACAACGAATGCATAAAAGAAACGGATGATTTTTTGATAATTTCGTTAAGAGATGGCAGGCTGATTTATTGCTTTTTTGAAGATAGGACTTTTCTATACAGAATTTTTTTGTATTTTGTTATGTCCGAATGTAACGTACGTAACAAATCATTTGATTTTATTATTATTATTACTGGATAACAAAACGTTAATTATACATATATATATGTATACACATACAATTATAGGACACATTTACTACATTCTTAGTCATAAGAATTTTTTTAAATACTAAGAGCAACGTCCAAAATCTGTAACGTACGTGCGAAAAAATGTCCAAAATTTGTAACGTACACAACTGATAATTAAATGCTTTAATAATTAATTTTCCAGAATAGTTGCTGTCTTTTAATGTTTGTGTATAATTTTGTAGACATACTATTAAAATATTTATATATTATATTTATAGACAAAATACTATACTATTAAAAAAAATCAGGGAAGTTCCTTAACATAATAAACCGGTATATCAAATTCGGAGCAAATCGAATGATTCTGCAGGAAAAAACCATTTATCTGAATTAAGGGGTTGGACTAACCCCGTTTTCCCCCTTTATCCTTAACCAATGAACTCCCTAAACTAATCAGGGAAGCGCCTTATCACAATGAACCTAGAAAAAATTTTTGAAGCAAATCGGATGTTTCTGTCAAGAGTTATCGCTTTACGTACATACATACATACATACATACATACGTACATACATACAGAACGGGCGGGCACATTAGCTCTCAGGCTTTGATAGCCTGTGAGCTAAAAAGCAATTTAAGTCTTTTATCAACGTTATTCTAACATTTAAGACATAATTCTGTTCCAAATCAAGGACGTTCTGCTACTTTTCACTTAACTTTCTTTCAAGTATCTTGTATCATATTCCATATAAGTATAATATTTCTAGAGTTTACCATTTCATGAATATGTTTGTGATTTTATTTCGTAGGGTATGGGAATTTTCGAATCCTTAAAAGACGCATTTTGAACTGTATATGTAACCTTTCATAATTTAATATGTGGTAACGCCCCGCATAGGAAACCTTATGTTTGTCATTACTGAAAAGGTTATATCGAAACATGTAGTATTTCTACTCATATCTGAGCATTTTATAAAGTATAAATCTCAAAAAACGGAAAATCCCAAATATCGCGACATTTTTTTGGGGCACTTTTTCAACAATAAACACTTAAATATTTGTACATCTAAATAGTGGTGGGTTTTTTCACTGATTGACGTTAAATAGCAATTCTATTGCCTAACAATTTAGCTTTTAAACACAGAATGTCATTGAGCGTGACAAATATTTTAACATTGTTGGTAACTCTACCGCTCTAAATATTGGCAGTGTAAAAGGGCGATTCTCAAAAGGTGGGCACTAAACACACGTCATAACTTTAAACCTTTCAAACATAACCTTAATTATCATTGACTTTATTATTTTTTTTTTTTACACAGAGTTTTTAATTCTATTCAGAGACAGAAAATGACATAATTTATTGTAAAAGCTTTGTATAAATATCTTAAAATGTTGTTATTTTATGCTAAAGAGGCCAATTTCGGACATTCATAACGTTAACTGCTCCAATGTACCACCAAGAAAAAGAGTTTTAACTTTTTTCCAGGTGGTTCTAATGGTAAACAACGAATGCATAAAAGAAACGGATGATTTTTTGATAATTTCGTTAAGAGATGGCAGGCTGATTTATTGCTTTTTTGAAGATAGGACTTTTCTATACAGAATTTTTCTGTATTTTGTTATGTCCGAATGTAACGTACGTAACAAATCATTTGATTTTATTATTATTATTACTGGATAACAAAACGTTAATTATACATATATATATGTATACACATACAATTATAGGACACATTTACTACATTCTTAGTCATAAGAATTTTTTTAAATACTAAGAGCAACGTCCAAAATCTGTAACGTACGTGCGAAAAAATGTCCAAAATTTGTAACGTACACAACTGATAATTAAATGCTTTAATAATTAATTTTCCAGAATAGTTGCTGTCTTTTAATGTTTGTGTATAATTTTGTAGACATACTATTAAAATATTTATATATTATATTTATAGACAAAATACTATACTATTAAAAAAAATTGGCCTTAAATTTGAAAATTTGAAAAATTACATATAGTTAACGTTTAATGATCCCACCTTTTGAGAATCTCCCAAAAGATAAATGCATAAATATACAGCAGTTAAAGACATTCCTGTTTTTTATGATTTATGCTTCACTACATTTTAAATTTCTTTTTAAATAACATATAATTGCTGTTTTGACCAAAATGTGACGCATTAAAAAAATCATAACGTTTCTTTTCTTTTTTTTTCTTTCACTAACTAGCTCAGTTGAGTCATCTAAAAGTGTCGATTAACTTAGAAATTTTCTCAAAAATAGTTTCACTTCAGTATAAACATCACTTTAAACAATATTCTTTGATGAAAATGTAGAAAAAATTGTAGAAATGTCCATACCGACGTATACAATAAATACAAAATTGCATTAATAGTATAATTACACAAAATAGCAAGAAATTAAATTTACTCAAGATACGTAATACTAGAATAAGCGTATGAAATTCCAAGCACATCAAAGAACTGTAAACAATCTTATGCGTAAACATAAATATGTGAAATGAAATTATCCAAAGTACCCGTAAGGCACGGTTACATCACGCCGACGGCGTTGTGAAGTCACACTGTGACATTGTGGTCGTCAATGTGATACCACGTGACGTCGATCTGAAGTCACGGTAACAAGAATGGGAACTCATTATGGTCGTTTAAGTGCACGTTTGTGACGTCACAGTGTGGCCACTTTGTGAAGTCACGGTGTTAAAAATTGTGAAAAGTGTGTCATTTATGATTATTTTGGCATTAACTTTGTGTCGAACCTGTGACGAAAGCGACAATGCTTTAAAGTCACATTGTGACCAATTTACGAAATATGTGTCATTTGTGACGAAATTTTCATTGGCTCTGTGACGATTTAGCTTCTCTTGGCGATTCTCTAACAATTTAAAAGAAACAGGATCGTCTGAAATTATAATTACTTCATGCCATGTTTCTGATAGAATTCGTTTGGAGTTTTAAACACGATTACTCACAATTTATGAACAAAAACTGTATAATATGTATGAGTAGTCAGATATAGTATAGAGACTTTATTTTAAATTAAAGTTAAAAATACAATTTAACCTCAGATGCCTTACAACTGTAACGGATTATGATGATTTCAATATTTAAAGAATATTCCCTTTCAAAAATGCTTATACATATTTCCTTTGCATGCTGAAGATTGCACAGCGTTAATTTTATTTATAACTGACACACAAGGACAATTTTCTGTTGCTGTGGTGGGCCAGGTGAAAATAAAAAAAACTTATTTTATTTATCTCATTTTGTAATAGGTTATTGAAACTTTTTTGTCTTTAAATATTTTTGCGCTCTCTTTAAAAGCTTTTACTCACTTTGACATCCAAATATATTAGCACAAATGTAAAACTGTACAGCTTGCCAATATTTCTGAGGAATAACGCTGAAGTCCAAGGAAAATTATCTTTTTCTGTAATTTTTCCAACTGAATGAAAAAAGTGTCCAGGTCAGGATTGTAACCAGGAACCATTGACGCAAGCTACCAATGCTCTGTCAAGTGAGCTATCCTGGATAAATCTGACTTACACAATTCACACATTGAATATAAATCTATACTTATCATTATTATACAACTTTGTTTAATAATATTTCAATTATTTTTCATACAACCCGTAAGAATAACACATACTACTCCTATGAGTATATGATAATAGTCCTCTGGGTGTATTTTGTCAACTAAATTTGACTGGGATAGCTCAGTTAGCAGAGTCTGAAACAGCTCAGTTAGCAAGAAATTGGCAGCATACGTCAAGAGTCTCAGATTCGAATCCTGACCAAAACACCTTTTCACTCAGTTAGGAAATTTGTAACTCGTTTGATTAATTTACCAATTAAAATAATTTTGTTAAAGTTAATAAAAAATTATCTTTTGATAAAACTACGTGAAATTTATTCGCATATTTGCAACATACAGATTTCAGCTGAAAATCTTCAGTATAAATAAAGACATCTGGCATTATGCTTTGGTAATTCCTTATTTTAGTGGCATATGCATATATGATTACACCAAGATTTCAGTTGCGATTTTGTCAAAGTCGTAGTTAAACTTATATACGTATATATTATATATATATATATTACAAAATTTAATTTTTTGCGCCAAGTTTAAAGTATTTTATGTAAATTTTCTTTTTTCAGTAATATTCCGTATATTATACCGACTTATTAAATTAAAAACCCTATTCTATTAAACTATTATTCTATTAAGATCTCAATTCATATATTAATATTTATTCCAAATTGCGCAAATCAAAAAAATGGCTCAATCTATTCATCTTTCTTTAATAAAACTTTTATTATTTAAATTCCTATTAAATTCCGCTATTAAATCCCGGTATATCATATTCCCCTTAAATCTTTATTTAACTGCTGAAATATTATTCCGTCTTAAAGGAAAAAAAAACCCTACTTATTTCAATTTATTCTTTTATTTAAAATATCCAGGTGTAATTAAAATATTTCAAAGATTAAAACTTTCGCAGACATAAATTCATTTCTTTTATCGTCTGAAGCGGGAAAAAAGGGTTATTTTTGCATAATCTCGACTACAGATTTTAACATTTGTTTATGCTTTAGATATCTGGGGCCAGGATTTAAGATTATTCTAGAACAATCTTTTGAGGAGAGTATAAATACGGATGGCGGCAAACAGAAACAGGCTTTTCGCTTTTTAGTTTTTTAGCATGTAGAGGTGAACGCTATGTCATGTCATGTCATGTAGAAGTGTAAAGAGAGAGAGAAGGGTAGCGGATTGCAGTCGTGGCAGACTGGATATACAATGTGACTGCTCGATGGAGAAAGTAATACAGTGGAAGAATACTGTTTTATATGTGAGTAGAATGAGGAAGAAACGGTATCGTAATAGGTACGGAGATGTTAGTTGTTTACGGATTTATGTATAGAACGCAGTCAAGAGATGGAATGCTTTTAAAACTAATTGTGTGATGAGAATAGACTTTATTCGTTTTACCATTGAAGGAATGATCATCTTCCCTACATTCAATCCTGAGTGTGGAAATAAAGTGAATAGTGTTTCAAGCGACTGCCTTGTGTGAATTCTTCATTTTTCTTTATTATCTTAAACCAATCGTCTGCCGCCTGTGCTGTGTACGAATGGAAGCCCCCATTATTTTCGACAATACCAACTACTTGCCGTCAAAACGTCAAAGGGAAAAGAAAAAGTCGACAGGATGTTGAAGTGACTGCAATAACAGCGATTATGTCTCCAAATTACAAATAAATAGAAGTACTGATGCACGATCGTTTATGATATTTACTAAAGATCATTGCCGGAAATTTAAAAATCTACAAAATGTGAATGGCAAAGTATAGTGCTGGTGATTGTGAGACAAGATGACTGGAGTGAGCTCTTTTCTCAATATTTTTGCACTTCTTATGTTATTATTTGTGTTATTGTTAGTTATTTATTGAGATTTATTTATTATGAAGTCATGATAATTATTTATTTATTTATTTATTATTAAAGTCTGAAATAGTACTTAATCTATTATGAAAAATAGAACTCTATTAGTTTAAATGTTGTTAAGATCAGGACGTATTAAAGAGAATAGAAGTGCTTCTTTTATTTTAATGAATACTAATATGATGGCTGAAACCAAAATTAGTCAATTTTGATCCTAGTACTGGAATGAAAATCCAGGCTTGGTTAAATTATTATGATGATATGAGTACTGGTGAAAATAAAGATTTAGTGTGGAAATTTAAATCTATTCCACAGTATTTAAAGGGTGAAGCACTAAAAGTCTATATCAATGATATTGGTAATTACACTAGTTATGAACAGATATCAAAAATCTTGATAGAAAAATTCATTGAACGAAATGTTCCAAATTTTTCTGATTTCTCAACTCTAAAATTAGATAAATTAGATAATTTAGAAAATTATTTCACTAAAAAGTAGGAATTGGGAGGAAACTCCATCTTTGCGAGACTCTTCTAATACAAGGGTTGACAGATGGATTAAAACCAGAGTATAGAAATAATATTAATGTAAACCCTCCAAATAGTACCACTGAATGGTACCGGATTGTTAAGCAATTTGTTGAAGTTTCCACTCCTCAAATTTCAAGCCAAACAGTAAATCAACAACCAGTTAGACAACATTTTCAACAATTTCAATCACCTAGGCCTGGGACTCAACCAAGTAGACCTAATTTTCAGCCAAATAGGCCCAATAATGAAGTAATGTGCAACCGGATTATGAAAAGTTCGTAATTCCCCAAAATGTTTTTGCAATATTTTTAATTCTAATTCTTTAGATTTTTTTTCCATCAATAGTTTTCAACATTACCAGGTATGTCCTTGGTGCGCACGGGGGTATTACTTGTGTTTGGAAGTTTTTGGGATTAGGTAGACACTATGCAGGCATAGGATGTGTATTTGATTTTGGGAATTTTCAGATTGATGTTGAAAAATGAAAATAAATATTTTAATTTTATATCAAGTTTATATCAAAATAAACTATATTTTATTTTATTCCATTTTTTACCAATTGTTTACAAAAATAGTAAGAATTGATAATATTATTATAATTGTATAAACCTAGAAAATTGATAATTGTGATGAGATTTTGTAGTGATTGTGTAGCAATAGAAATTAAGTACATAAACAAATTATATTTTATTCCTATTTATTTTCTTTATTTTACCATTCTAAGTTTATCAAATGCACGTCTATTCATCAAGAGTATCAGATAGATAAATTATTGTAAGGAAATACTGGTTGAGAGTCCACTTTCTAAATATTTACAGTTAAATTTGTTTGGACTTTGGAATTATTATTATTATTATTATTAATGTTTCGACTGGCAAAAATACTTTCTTATATAAGTAAAAAATAAGGAAATTATTAATTGCTATGTATTATTTTTATCCTCAACCATTATTTTCCGTGTCAATAAGTAAACAATCTGTGATATTTTCTTAGAATATAATATTGTTATTAAGTATTATTATTGTTATTATTCAAGTATACTGTTGAGAATTTTATTATTATGACTATCAATTGAAAATATTATATTATTTATTTATTATTGAAAGAGTTATTTTTTATTAAAGAAAAAAGAACATAACTTATAAGTGAAAAATTATGATATTTACTAGGACAAGTGAGAAGGTTTAAAAGATGGTGAGTCCCAATTAGAATGGGAAAAGGAGCTAAAAAAAGTAGTTGATAAACAAATGTTAAAAGGTAGTTTAATAACTACTAAAAATTTGTTTATTAAAATAAAACTACTATTGTGATGACAAATAGTATTTAAACATAATGTAAAGAGTTTAACAGGCAGAGTAGTCAAACAAATTTAGTAAAAATATTTATTGCAGCTGAACTTTTTACTTAAGGTCTGTACCACTATTTTTGCTAAAGGACTGTTATGACCTACGAACTGATTAAGCCAATTTAACTTAAAATTCTACTTGGAGTAAATAAAGTGTTAAACATTAATTTATTGGAAATATGTTTGTGATAAGAGAAATGGAAATACACTAAATTTCCATAAGATAAAAGAATGTGTTGTTATTTATTAATATAGTTTTATTATTTCTTTTTATTTATTTCTTATTGTATTTATACTTATTCTTTATTTATTATTGTGTTTATATTTTCCCATGCACTTACAAATGGTAAGTGATGTTGTAACCATTATTTGTATTCTTTTACAGGGGAAATGTTCTCAGCTAAATTTAAATGCTCTTAGTATTTTTTTTTTCTCTTGCATTGCTAAATTTTACTTTTCCATCTCTTCGCTGACGTCTCTAAAATTTTCAATATTCAAAAATCAAATCCCAAATTTATTACAAGTCTGTTGTCTGAAATAGTAGTTAATTAACCACAAATTTTATACAAAATCCTTGGGGAGGGGGGATAATATTACAAAATTTAAATTTTTGCGTCAAGTTTAAAGCATTTTATGTAAATTTTCCTTTTTCAGTAATATTCCGTATATTATACCGGCTTATTAAATTAAAAACCTTATTCTATTATACCCTATAAGATCTTAATTCATATATTAATATTTATTCCAAATTGCATAAATCAAAAAATGGCTCAATCTATTCAAAATTCTTTAATAGAACTTTTATTATTTAAATTCCTATTAAATTCCGCTATTAAATCCCGGTATATCACATTCCCCTTAAATCTTTATTTAACTGCTAAAATATTATTCCGTCTTAAAGGAAAAAAAACCCTACTTATTTCAATTTATTCTTTTATTTAAAATATTCAGGTGTAATTAAAATATTTAAAGATTAAAACTTTCGCAGACATAAATTCATTTCTTTTATCGTCTGAAGAGGGAAAAAAGGGTTATTTTTGCATAATCTCGACTACAGATTTTAACATTTGTTTATGCTTTAGACATCTGGGGCCAGGATTTAAAATTATTCTAGAACAATCTTTTGAAAGGAGTATAAATACGGATGGCGGGAACCAGAGACAGGCTTTTCGCTTTCTAGTTTTTTTAGCATGTAGAGGTGAACGCGATGTCATGTCATGTAGAAGTGTAAAGATAAAGAGAAGGGTAGAGGATTGCAGTCGTGGCAGACTGTATATACAATGTGACTGCTCGATGGAGGTAGTAATACAGTGGAAGAATACTGTTTTATATGTGAGTAGAATGAGGAAGAAACGGTATCGTAATGGGTACGGAGATGTTAGTTGTTTACGGATTTATGTATAGAACGCAGTCAAGAATGGAATCCGTTTAAAACTAATTGTGTGATGAGAATAGACTTTATTTGTTTTACCATTGAAGGAATGAGCATCTTCCCTAGATTCAATCGTGAGTGTGGAAATAAAGTGAATAGTGTTTCAAGCGACTGCCTTGTGTGAATTCTTCATTTTTCTTTATTATCTTAAACCAATCGGCTGCCGCCTGTGCTGTTTACGAATGGAAATCCCCATTATTTTCGACAATACCAACTACTTTCCGTCAAAACGTCACACACACACACATATTATATATATATATATATATATATATACATATATAAGTTTAACTACGACTATTCAATTATCTTTCTCGAAATCCATATTCTTCTCTTTTTCTTCTTTAATAATTCTTATTATATAGTACAAGGGACTTTATTTGATACTTCGCAGCATGTTTATTTTGTCTTTAGTATCCATTCAGTGTGTTTGGGGACACTGTATTGTTGTAAATTCATTCATGCTATCACAATTATAGATGATGGTTGGTAATGTTTAATTAATGGTTATATTATATATATATATATATATATATATATATATAATGTATAGGTCTTATATATATATATTGCCTGTGTCATATATTTTAGACCTGCCGGTAACGGGCATCCTTAAAGAATTTCTTTAAAAATTATTTTTAATTAATTATTATACTTATTATATTCCAGTATTTTTTTTTCATTTTTATATAAATCTATGAATAATATTTAACTATTATCATATTATATATATATATATATATATATAATGTATAGGTCTTATATATATATATATATATATTGCCTGTGTCATATATTTTAGACCTGCCGGTAACGGGATTCCTTAAAGAATTTCTTTAAAATCTATTTTTTAATTAATTATTATACTTATTATATTCCAGTATTTTTTTCATTTTTATATAAATCTATGAATAATATTTAACTATTATTATAGTCTTATTTCCAAATATTAATCAAAATTGTATTGTAAATAACAGAAATATATCAAAACACCCAAAATGCAAATAATGGACATCCCCTGTTTGAGTATGAGTAATGGACAGTCTCTATTTCAGTAACGGACACCTCACAAAAAGTGGAACATATAATTGTGACTGTATTAAGAACCAGAATTTAATGTACCCATACTAATGAAACAAAATAGTTAGCTTCAAATAAATTTAACAGTTAGGATATCAATACTTATTAAAATATACGCGAGACTTATTCACTGTTAAAATCAATATTTGTGATTATCACAAGATCAATATTTTAGTAATTTTGGATACATGGTTTAAAATATAAATGTCAGGGAATTACAGTTATCTAATTACTGAGACAGTGGGGGATTTTGAAAGGTAATACAAAAATATGAATAAAAAGTTTTGGAATATTAGTGCATACATTTTCATATTTACCACCATTTTTAACAGTTAAACACACCGCATTTAATTCATATATTACTTGTAGTAATTAGTATTACAAATATGAAAGAAATAATACCGTAGGTTGAAAGTTTTAAATATTAAATAAAATAATTTCAAAATAAAGTTGTAGAACATATGTTTGAGGTACCTGATCTGCAGATTTAATAGTTTCTCTAGCTAGCGCACCGGCACAAACATGCGCTCGTCGATGCATTTAACTTATTGAATTAAGTTTACAATTTTTTATGGTGACATTATTCATACATCCGTACCGGACAAGTGCTGGAAAGAATAAAGGGACTTCCGACGGATTCTCGGAGGACTTTTGATAAAATAGCGGCGGATTTTAATGATCTCGAAGCAGTTGTTGTCGTCCGAAACTCGCAGCGCTGCCTTGGATACATTTACAGAATTTCAGCTTTTAAACTTATCCGGTGACATCTACCGTGTCTGCTGTTTTTGTTCCGTGGTGATGTTAAAAAAGTGTACTGGAAAATTACAAAAAAAATTTCTAATTGTCAGAAAATAATACGTACATGTTTTTGTTAAAATATACGAGAATAAAATTATGATATAATTTACTTCATCAATTATTCTGATATAAATGTCTTTCTAGCTTAAAAAAAAAACGTCAAAATATGTTAAAAAACCCGAGGGCTTTCAACTGCATTATAACAGCCGTCATCAGGAGGAAATATCAGGGGACTCCTCTGATCTTATCCTGAAGATGATGAATATTCAGCAGATCAGGCTGTTTCATGTCCAATGTACACTCTCAGAAATAAAACTCTAAATTTTGACGATTCAGCAATCCTCGAGCTATATTTTCGTTGTTTTTGACGATCATTGCTGAAGTACAGGTAGCTATTGTTTCTGCATTAGTTATTTTTTTAGCTCCTAAAGTTTTTAAGAATGTTTATTATTATTATGATTATTTTACTTTGCTCGCTATGGTTTAATTCGAAAAGAATAAATTTCCTGTGTTTTACAAAATTGTTTAAAAAGAAAATTTGGTCAATAAAGTTTTAAAGTTCGAAGATCCCTTTTTCATTAAAGAAATATATTCATATAACTATCAAATTAAATATGCATAATAGATCCCTCTCCCTTCTCTTCTGTAAACAGTAAAGTATTAAAATCTCAACAACATACTCAAATTGATAAAATCTCCCCACATGCACTTTAAAATTCGTTATTTCTGAGCAACAAATTAACCAGACCATATTTTAATCATTCATCGAGCAAAGAAAATTTCCCTAACAAATTATATTAATCAAGCCATATAATTATTCACATTAACCATAGGAAATAATAATAATAAATTAGCCTTACTAATTAAAACTTGCAAGAATTATAAGTATAACAACATCGATAAAATTACAATCAACCTTATAAAAATATAAATATACAGTAGAATACATTACATGCATCTAAAATCATATCCCTTCGAGGACTCAATAGCGTAATAGCTAGAGCGTCCGTCTCCCACACCGGAGGTCGTGAGTTCGAATCACCCCGAAGCTATTACTTTTTCTCCTGTCGATACAAGAGCTTCTAAACTCTTCAATAGGTGGCACCACCAGCCCACTGATTGCGCTTTTCAAACAAGCACTTTTGACGAAACTGTTATCATCAAACAAGTGAAGAAAGTAATTTTCTCAATTTGACGAAATATTCGCTCGGAGCATATCCCAGGAAATGGTTTCGTCAAAAACGAAGAAAATTTCGTGAAATCTGAGAATCCATTTCTGAGAGTGTAGTAGCGCCATTTAATGAAAAATCGTGTAAGATAACGAATGGGAAATATGACGAATTCTGTATTCCTCACATTAAATCACAAATTGGAACACGTCAGGGGAAATCATCAGAATCCAGTTGTGGCGATGCATGCGCATCACTAGGATAAACACGTTCATGCCCATTTTGAGGGAAATTGTGAGCATTACTTTATTTTTAGTGAGTTTCAAAGAAATATTTTGCCATCACAACATTAGGAATCACCTTACTACGGTAAGTCTATCAACTTCCTCAATAAATATTTTGAAATTAGACCTGTAAATTTATAGATCAAATTATTTTTTGTATAGTATTGTTTAGTGATAAATTTTGGTTTGATAAAATGGCACAACGGGAAATATGACGAATTTTCAATAGGGAAAAATACGATGACGAATAATCATCAGTTCTTCATTTTATCCGTGTTCTTTATTTTATTCATGTTCTTTTTTTAAATAGTTAAATTCCGTTTTAAAAAAAAATATTATATTATTAGTAATTAAATTCGTACGGTCTATATAACAAATTGTCAGGTTTCTTAATCTATATATATAAAAGAAAGTCTGGATTTTGTATTAATCAACGCGCAGCCAAACCTACTGAACCTAAAATCTTGAAAATCTGGGTAAAAATACTTCTTATGATATAGAGTGCCGCTAAGAAAGGAATTTCCAAAATTCCACCCCTAAGGGGGGTAAAAAAGAGAAAGAACTTTAAAAACATTCCTTAAAAATCTGATTTTATAGTTATTTTTTAACTGATAACATATTTTGCTGTATTTTTGTATGCTGAATCGAATGGTACTAACTAAATTCTTTTAAGCCCAATAGTTCGAGAGATATTACATATTTTTCTAATTTGGCACTATCTTTGGCGCCAAAACCTGAAATTTTCAAGTCATAATTTCTAAAAACTCATTCTCTTCATTCTGTTACTATAGCAAGGGAAGAAATTCAAATTGAATAATTTTTTAATCAATTCTTTTGCTTAAATATTTAAAACAACTATGTCAGTTAGGAAAAAATTATAAACGCCTCAAAAACTAAAAGTAAATAATAATAATAATAAAACTGTTGTACTTTTTCGTTCTAATTTTCGTCGCGATACCATGCCAAAATGCATGGTATCGCGCCATTTAATTCAACCCTAATCGTGCAAACGATTTTTATTGCAAACCGTGCCACACATTAACATTTGCTAATTATTGAACGTGAATAATTTTATGCAGGAATTTTTAATGATGGAATTTGTTTTATTCCATCATAAATCTCGAAAAACTTTTTAATTTGTTATGTTTTAAATAGAAAATATTTATTACTGATACTGATATAAATTTTACCATTTCGCAGTTATCTGATGATGAGGAAGCTACAATAAAATTATTTCAGAAGTTAGGAATTGTACATATAAAAATGTTTTGTTCAACAAATCATGAATGTATTCATTGAAAGAATGAAATGGTTTTGTTCAAAAAACCATGAATGTATTCATTGAAAGAATGAAATTTTTACTGCAATGTGAGACATACGTATTACGTACGCCATGCTTCAGTAGTAAAAGACATTTACAATTTCAAGACTGCCGTTTAAATTGACTATATTTTAGTACTTGCAAGATATTTATTTATTCTTACTTTTTAAGTATTTATTTTGGTACCCGTCGACCGATTTATCCAAATTATATAAATCGCCAAACCACTCGCCAAATTATACAAATTGACATAATTTTTATTTTAAAAAACGAAAGAACACATAAATTAGTATAACATTAATAAAAATACATTTTTTTAAAACGTCCAAATAAAAATCACCTGATGTGACGTAAGTACATGTAACTTGCTTAAAGTGAAGTAAATGTGACATTTACGATCAACCATTATTAATATTTAATCTTATAGTTTGGCAATAGATTTTTGGTCGACGGGATAACCAAGTAGTACCATTATTTTTATTGATTTAAAAAAAATGGTAGGTCAAAGTCTGTAATTTTCAAAAGTTATATTTTTGAAATGCTCATTTTTTTTTAATCAACAAAATTATTATTTTTTTTTCAAATGTATCATTTCATTTTTGTGCCAACTATTACGCTTGGTGACAATGGTGTTGGCATAACAGGGAAATACCAAAACAGTTACTGATTTTATTTCAAATGTAAAGAAAAATGTTTGATGAGCAATAAATATTGTAACTATGACTATAACTCAGATTCTACTGAACAGAATTTTGTAGAACTTACACTGTTAAATAGTAAATTTGGTTTATAAATGGTTTAATGTAAAAACCATCATTCTAAGTTGCTACGGGAGCTCTAAAATTAGGTGAACTCAACTATGAAAGATTTCAAGTCAGCTAATTAAATGCACAGTAAGTTAGATAATATTTCAGGGATTTTTTCAATATTTATCATATCATTCTGTGTTGTTTAGTTACGGAGCTATGCGGAAAAAGTTCTCAGTGGTACAGTAAAGAAAATTTTAAGATATACGCTACAGAGATAGGGTATACTAGAGAGTATATATGCTATAGTTATGGAAGTTGAGCTGAGTTCCTTAAAAAATTCAGAAGTGATGCAGTATATACCTACCCCTACCTCCCAGAGAGTTCTATAATCAGATTAACGCGATTATGAAAGTTATATTTAACTATCTCAATATATATATATATAATGCAAAGAGAAATTTCATTCCGGCCGCTTATATATCTTGAGTTCTGTAGTATAGATTTCGACGGGACTTGCATTGTTAGTTAGATATTTTTTCAGAAAAGATGTTAATATAAAACACAACGTTCTACGTTGCTTATATAAATAATTATGGGAAAGTTCTAAATCAGATGAACCCAATTTTGAAAGATTTGCTTTTTTTAAAGGTTCCATTGAATGAATTTTTATGGTATTTAAACTGTTAATTAGATCATTTTTAGGGAAGGTTTCGGTATATTTTCCAGTTTAAAAGATTCTGCTAAGTGGATTTCGATGCAACTTGATCGGTTAGTTATTTTTTCAGTGAATGTTTTAGTATAAAGCACATATAATTTGCTGTTGCTTGGTTGTTAGGTTGCTTGATTGTAGAATTATAGATGAAAGTTCTAGAATCAGGCGAACGCAATTATTATGAACGATCAGCCTTTTCAATAAGTCCAATTAACAGATTCTGATGAGATTTGCATTGATAATTTTTCATGAACGCTTTTAGTATATTACATATTGTTCTATTGTTCATTACCGAATCCTACACTAACAGATCAACTAAAGAAATTTGTCCTTAACAGTCTAAATTTTGTATGGCTAAATAAAAGATATAATAGTGTAATGACATTCATATTGCTTTCAGCAATTCGGTTGGATACACCAGGTAAATTTTGGATAAAGGACCAGGGATACACCAGGCCCATATTGCTTTAAAACGCATGATCAAATTCTCAGATATATTTTGTTTCATTTAAGATTTCTTTAGACAAACCGACCAGCGTAGCGGGCGAAGGCGGCTAGTTCAATATAAAGCGCATAATACACCCCACCTCCATCCCCAATAAATGATCTCTAACAAAATCTTTTTTAACAATGTGGTACTTTCTCTCTCATTTCAAAAACCCAAGACCACGGATCTTATTTTTTCTAGTTCTATTCGTGAACAAGATAATTTACATTATTCATTTTTTCTTTAAAAATAATGCATTCGACGAATGTAATAATTGCTATTGATTTGTTTATATTCGTCGATTGTATAAATGTAAACGTTAAGAATATTTTAAAGACTAATCTAATATTTATTTTATGAAATTAAGAGATACAGAAGGAGTTATAAATATCCCGAAGATGTTTTTAAAAGGAGAGTACAATATGTGTCGCCACAGTTTATCAGTTAATGCTATGGAGTAAATAGTTTCAAATTTATAGTTCAAAAAATATTTTTTTGCAAAACAATTGACAGTCTATTTAAAGAACAAAGAAATACGTTATCCTTTTATTTCCATGCTGTCGTCATAAAACATTTTTCAAGTTAATTTAGATTAAGTAACGAATTATAAACAAGGCATTGCTAATTTACGGATTATATTCTCACCAGAAAGAATATTATTGTATGCGAAATGAAATTATATATGTATACTATAGGATAAATAAGATAATATTATCTTATATTAATTCTTCTATTTTTGTATCTATAATACTACCACTATGTATGATTCCATGTGCAAAACGAAGCGAATTAACTTATTATTTTTATACAAAATTATATTTTTTATCAGTAAACGGATTATTATTTCCCCGCTATGATATTTTTATTAATATCATCTGCATAACATTATTTCCCAGTTGCCGAACATAAAGTTACATTTTGAATAAATGTTATAAAGTCTGTTTATTGAAAAATTACTATTTAAACTCTTTATTGTGAATATTGCTTTCAATAAATAAAACTACAAAAGAAGGAATCTTAGCTTAATATGAAAAAAAAAAAAATTCAAAATGTCTAATTTTTCTCCTCAGAGGCTATAAACGCATTCCATTTTATACTTCTCATTTCATGTACAAAATATAGCCTGTTCAATAATAAAGATATATTTTTACCCCATTGAGAAAAAAATGAAGACTTTCAGTTTCGTTCTTTTAGGTATTTTTTCAATATTAACACACACATACATATATATATATAATATATATGAGTGTTTAATTGACTTAAGGAATCTAATATTACTTTTATTAATCTTTCATCAAGCAAGCTAAAATATTGTTGTAGTATATATTTAATCTTCTACTTCTACTAGGGCTTTTCGACAAAGAATGATTTTATTTTTTATTAGCACACTTTATTGCACATATATTTACAGTTATCCCCATTGTTATCTTAATATGTAATGAATACGAGGTACTTTATTTGTTCATGTATTTCCATTAATACATCCGTGGCAGCCATGAAAGTTCAGATACTTTGAGTATCGCCTAGGAGAACGATGGATTAAAAACACAATGAGCAAGTATGCTTTTGCCTGATGGAAGTTTTGCTTTCGGCTTAAGAAATCGTCAGTCGAAGCCAATTTTTACATTAGGAATTTCATCTAATGTTCATGTAACATCACCTTCAATTTCAAACAATCTCCAAAACCAATGCCCTGTTGTTCGTATATGACGAGTCTCGGAATTCAAGGCGCACAAACACGTCTCATGTTTACTTTTCTGATACGAACGAGTAGCAGACCATTATAACTGTGATATTTGTAACATTTCTCATATCTAACGTTCTTCTCTGGCAATAACAGCAACGATATTATTTTGATTTCTGTAAGCTCATTTAGAAGGACTCTGGGCTCATCTTTCTTTATATATGATTGTATTTCTTTGGAACAGATGTTATATATTTCCGCAGCCGACATCTTGTATTTTTTTGGCGTGAAAACCCCTTTTCTGCCAAGTAAATGTCGCCAAGCAGATCTATGCGTATGATAGGCTTAACGGGATTGCAGAACATGTCACTCGTCGGGGTTGCCTTATTGATAAATATCAACAAAACATCGCCGAGAAATCCAAGATGGTGGCCGCGGTAATACATAACATCTAACCCACTTCTTTTACTTAAACATCTCATTTGGGTGAGCGAAGCGAATCCTCTACTTCTCTACAAAAATTACATTTTGTCGTACACATTACAAAAAAACTATTCAGTATTTTGATTTGAAACTCAGCATAAAATAAATTATAATCTGTAGATTTGCACAATATATATATATATATATATATATTTATTTTTTTTTTTTTTACAGAATAATCTTAAAAAATTATTAATTTCATTAATTTATTTTACATGCTTTTCCATTACGGACGCATTTTTGCAAATAAAAAAAAATAAACACGTATATTTTCAGAAGAAAAAAATAAATCATGGAATATGTCATTAAAGATAGAATCATGATTAATTAAATAGTCTCACGATTTATTTTATAAAATTTTAAAATACCCCATTTTTATGAATATTATAGCACATTTTTAATGAATTAAAATTTGTGAAAATTCAATTATTTACATTCAATTATAAAATTATTTTGTAGTGTTAAGAAACGAATTTATTCTTATTATGTGAAATCATTTATACACACGTATATTTTCTGAAGCAAAAATAAATCACGCAGTTTGTCATTAAAAATAGAATCATGATTAATTAAATAGTCTCACGATTTCTTTTATGAAATTTTAAAATACCCCTTTTTTACGAAAATTATAGCACATTTTTAATAAATTAAAATTTGTGAAAATTCAATTATTTACATTCAATTATAATAGTATTCTGTAGTGTTAAGAAACACAATTTATTCTTATTATGTGAAATCATTTACGCAGACGATACTTGCGCATTTTAAAAGTATTATATTAAGATTTTTTTTTTTTTTTGTAAAGTGGCAACAAAAGAATTGTAAACAAATAAAACTAACTGTTAAATTCGTTATACCATAAATGAAATATTCCGAGGAAATTCTCAGTTATTTGGCTTGCTTTACATTTCTAAAATTAAAATTCGTCAAACCATAAAATAAGGTTTTTGCTTAATAAAGATGCAAAAATAATATTACAAAAAATATTGTTACTTTCAAATATTTATCGTATTAAATAATTATTCGTGAATCCAAACAAAGCATGGCTTCTGCTAGTATTTCTCCAACTTAAACAACATATCAAACTATCATTTAACTTTGCTACAGGGAAGAAGAAACTCTCCATAAATCTCCTGTAGCATACCCTTCGACTGACGACTTTTTCTGGCGAAAGCAAAATTTCCAGCAGGCAAGATCATAATTGCTCATTGCGTGTTGCCTTTATCGTTCCCGTAGACAATACTGAAAATATTTGAACTTCCATGGTTGCCACTGACGTGCTAGTGTAAATAAATGAATAAAAAATTACCACGCATTCATTAACAATGACGCTGACAATGGAACAGAAAAATCAATTTAAATCTGTACTAAAAATACTACTAAAAATATATTTCGTGCTAAATCGTAAGGAAAGAAGAAATTAATTAAAAGTGGTAAACAATACAATATTTCCCATCTGGATTTATACATGAAGCTAACAATGAAACAGAAATTTCAATTTAAATATGTAATAAAAATACTACTAAAAATATATTTCGAGCTAAATCATAAGAAAAAAGACAAAATTAATTAAAAGTGGTAAACAATATAGCATTTTCCATCTAGATTTTTGATAATTATTTTCACAGTATCGTATGTCCAATTATGGCATATTACATCTTCGAAAATAAGTAACTTTTTTATAATCCAATTCCCATCTTTGGAAATTATATCCTGATTATTATATAATAAAAGAAACACTGTATTCTATTCTTTCATTTTCCAAGAAGTACATTTTTCCCATGTAAAGAATACTATTTTGTGGCTAACCAAGAATTAATTGCTATGTATTAAGTAATATTCAAGAGTATGTTTAAAAAAATGAATTGTACAAAAATTCATAGACTACATTTTTTTAAATATTATTTGTGTCTTATTAAAGAGTAATGGATTTAAATAACGGAATTTTAGATAAAAGCATACCTGTTTTTTTAAATAAAAGTAATATATTTCGAACTAAGTAGTTTCATAATTAAAATTTGTTTTTTTCTGAAATAGTTGTCCCTTACCAACTCGTTTGGTTCATTTTTTAATTAATATATATATATATGGTTTTAAGTATGTTTATGCGGTTTTAATAAACCTGAATTTTGACAGTTTTATGAAATAATATTTCATTATCAGTTTAATTAAAAAATATATTTACCTCAATTCGATATGGAATATCCCTCAGCGCTACTCAGAAAAATATTTTTAATTTCCTCCCATATCGTCCTCCACACGCGCGAGTACATTCTACTTATTAATCACAGATTCTTGTAAAACTACATTTACAGCAATTGCACGTATGTAGAAAGACTGAACTAAAAAAATAACTCCATGCTCGAAGGACATATATATTTTAGCATGTAGTCACATAAATATTGTTATTATTTCCTATTCCTAATAATCATTCCAAATATATATATATATATTTATCCTTATACATTTATAAGAGATTTGGGTGTTTAAAAAAAAAAAAAAAAAAAAAAAAAAAAAAAAAAAAAAAAAAAAAAGCGTATTGGCTGAAGGGCGGCTGTGAACACAGATTTAATGAAACGCTATTCTGCAACATGTTTGCTAAGGGAAAAAAAGAAAGAAAAGTAATAAAATAAATAAATATGTATTTTCTGCATTCCAGTACGTAGAACTTTATAAAATCGTCTGGCCGTAAAAAAGGTCGGGTAATTCTGCTTTTTGAATCTGATGTATACGTTGATATTGTAATAGAAGTCCCAATTATTTGTCCATATCTGCATGAGCCACCATCCTGAAAAAGAAAAACGAAAAATAAGTGGCTTTTTGAAGACTTTGTTCTTCAATAACTTCTTATAAACTTCAACGTCTTCAATAACGTCTAATAAATATAAACACATTTCAGCTAAAAACATATATTATAAAGCTTGAAGATGATAAAATGTACGATAAATATTTTACTATTTTTTCTGAGCCTCTAAATAAAAAAGCATATAGTTCCGAAGTTTATCTAAAATAAGGAAAATTGTGTAATAGCGGAATTTTTAATGTTCTTATAACGATAATATTTCTAATACAGTTTCACGAAAGAAAGAAATTAAAAATCTTAAGGACACTACAATTTACAAACATTTTATACGTTCAGTTTGTAACCGTATCAATAAATCACTTTTTTACATCACCGAAACATTCGTGTAAAACAGGAATAACCATATAATCAACAAAATTTTCACAGTTTCTTAAATAACACAGTTTCTTGCCTGTCACACAATGCCTCATACAAAGGCATTATCAATTTTATACATGATTTCATGTGAATCGCATTTCAAGCCAGAGAATTTATTTTAGGCCCATCACTGACGTAACTGCACTGCACGTCACAGTTTCTTAGATTAAAAGCTTCTTGCCTGTAAAACAATGCCTCAAGTAAAGGCATTATCAATCTTATACATGATTCCATGTTAATCACATTTCAAGCCAGAACATTTATTTTAGGGCCAAAACTCACGTAACTGCACTGCACCTTTCGCCGTGTAAAACGCAGTAAACAGAAAAACATCGAATATTTCACAGTCAACTTTCATGCATGAAATTTTATTTTAAGACGCAAATAACAAAACTACTTCGTTCCAAAGTTTGAGTAAAAAAAACAGTAAAATGAATTTATTATATGAGAAATTTTACGCCTGAAATAGTCGGTTAGTTCTGACTTTATGTTGTATAAGTTTATATATATATAAAAAAAAAAAAAAAAAAAAAAAAAATCCAACATCCAACGCCACTTTTTTTGAGGACCTCCATCTAGCAAAAACAATAAAAGTTCATTATCCGTATTTAAATAAGTTTTAAGCAATAACTTAGTGTTAATGACCGAAACAAAACTAATACTAAAGTTACAAAGGATAAAATCTGTAGCAAGTACATAAACGAATTTTGTATGACTGATAAATAGCGTAAATACAATAGAAATCGTAAAACTGAAAAAAATTTCCTGAAAATTTGTTGTTTTTGTTTCTATAATTATAATGCAAATTTTATTACATTTTATTATTAAGACAATCTGTAGATCCTTTTCTGGTGAGCGTCATGGGACAACAGTTGGCTCAAAATACAATATCTGACAGCAATTTAGGGAAAATAAATACTCGATCTTTATTTTAATCTGAAACGTTATTGTTAAAGAACCGTTTTGCAATAGATCTTCGGGTATTATAAGCCTAAAAAAATCTTGATAGAAAATGAGCTTATGAACTTACTCTGAACATATTATGAGACACATGAACTTCATAAATTTCATCCTAGATTGTTAATTGCATTCCTTGCTGAACTGAACTTGTGTAAACTTTTGAAGATAAATTTTGGAAATGTAATACTTTTAATGTGATATAAAGCGGATAATTTGTAATGTGTTAAATGTACGTTTTTTTTATTAGCCCATTAAACTGTATATATTTTTCAAAATTGTGAACTGCATAACCTTTTGAAAAGTAAAGCTACAATTGAAAGGTATAGCTCCTAAAAATATTTTGTCGATGAATTTAAAAACTTTTTATGATCCATAAGTTTATGAGTAGATTTTTTTTTTTGCTAACATTCATTGATAATAACCTACGAATTATAACATTTTGCAAACACTCGGTATTTTTGCGTATACCTTTTCAATTTTACCAAATATTTCAGCGAAGTAGTTCTAAATTCATAATGAAAAGAACGAATTTTTTTTTCAACTGGATTAAAACTTATTTAAGGCTGGAGCAGCACTGTCGAGTTTATTCAACAGAGCGAAAAATGTCCAAAAAAGGAATAGAACATAGATGCTTGGCGTACCGTGTCAATGCTTTACCTGTTAAGCTATCCGGACGATACGCGGATGACAGAAAATAAGAGTGAATTATATCAGCCAGGTATTGTCCGTATAGCTTAACAGACAAAGGTTTTTCATGGCTCACCAAGTATCCAGGTTCGATTCCTGGTCTGGACATTTTTCGCTCTGTTGGAATAAACGTCAACTGTGCTACTCCAGCTTAAAATATAGTTCCAAAGTTTCCGGTGCAGAAAGAAGCTTTATGAACACAATTTGCTCTAGATATTATGCTATTGAATTTTGCTATCACACTGAAGAAATATATTTTTCACGAAAGTACTTAAGTTGGATTGACATTGGGACAACAGAACTATTTCTGTGTTATATCGATATTTGTTTTCCAAAAAATCTAGGGAAAGTTCCTTTTTTCACAATCTTATACCTAATGGTTGTCATACGAAAAACTGCCCCAGTAATTAGTAATTGGTAAGAACTGAAATAAAAGCCTAAAATTATTCCAATTCTTTCTAATTTAATTTTAAATTTTGCGTGGTGTGGCTCTGTTCTTCAAAGCCCTAAAAAATTTCCATGCCTGACATTTTTTGCAACATTTATCAATACAAAATTGGTAACAGCTTTATTTTACTTAAAAAAATGGTAAGTTGTTACTAATAAGGAAGCTTTGAATAAATGTATGTTTTGCATGTTCTTCCTATATTACGGAAATGCTGGCAAAATGCAGATAATTTTTTTCGCCTTAGTTGAAAAAAGTCCTTCCGGCCAGTGCCGGGAGGAAGAGGTAGCTTTCATAATCCTTATTTAAAAAAAGCCAACTTATATCATGCAAACACACGAAGCTCAATTTAGTGGAAACCGAATATAGGAGATTCAATACTAATTTTTATCAATATAATGAATGAGAATTTCGCGAAATAAGTCAGCTTTATCCAAGCTGTTTTTCTTTAAAGTAACTTATATTTGGCTGCCAAATTCGGCAATTTCTTAAAGTGCCTGTCATTTTAAGACAACATGGTGGATGAGGCTAAGCAGTGAACTTGGTCGAGACCTTAGTAATTGCTGTGCATATGCTCACTCACATCGGAATCGGTTAATATATAGGAGTGCTGTCGCATGCAAAAAATCAGATTTTTCAAAATGTCACCCACAATAGAAATTGAAACTGATATATCTGAGCCATTTTTTAAGGTAAAGAAAAACAAAAGATGCTCCTGAATCTTTATATCAAGATCAAATACTTAAGAAAGAAACCTTTTTCAATTTCTAATTTTTTTGCACCTCACTTTAAATATATATATATTTTTTAATTTAATGACCGCCATTTTGAAACAAGATGGCTGATGAATCTGGCCAGCGAACTTGGTCGAGGTGTTGATGTATACTATCCACATGCCTTCTTACATCGAAATAGGCGAATACGTGTGTTATCGCATGACAAATACAAGATCGTTTCAAAATGTTAGCCATGCTAGAAATTCAAAGTGCTATAAATCAACCATTTTTTAAGATATCAATAAAAGAACAAATTTTCAGAAACAAAAACTGCTCCGGAATCTTTGTATCAAGGCCAAACCCATAAAAAAATCTTTTTCATTTTCCAATTTTTTAATACCTCATTTTGAATTTTAAATTTAATTTTTTTTAAATGGCAACCCTTTTGAAACAAGATGGCGAATGAAGCTGACCAACGAACTCGGTCGAGACATTGGTATGTACTATGTACAGACCAAGTTACATCCAAATAGGTTCATAAATACGCCTGTTATCGCGTGACAAAAATCAGGTCGTTTTAAAATGTCAGCCACAAGAGAAATTCAAAATGCTATTACTCAGCCATTTTTTTAGATATAGACGAAAGAAAAACTGTTCCGGAATCTTTGTATTAAGGTCAAACACATACAAAAAAAATCTTTATCATTTTCCAATTTTTTGGTATCTCATTTAATTTTTTTTATTTTTTAATTTTTTTAAATGGCCGCCATTTTGAAACAAGATGGCGGATGAAGCTGGCCAACGAACTCGGTCGAGATATTTGTATGTACTATGTACACACCAAGGTACATCCAAGTCGGTTCATAAATACGCCTGTTATTACGTGAGAAAAATCAGGATGTTTCAAAATGTCAGCCACGCTAGAAATTCAAAATGCTATAACTCAGCCATTTCTTAAGATATAGACGAAACAAAAACTGCTCCCGAATCTTTTTATCAAGGTCAAACACATAAGAAGAAAATATTTTTTCAATTTTCAATTTTTGGTACCACATTTCAAATTTAAATTTTTCTTAAAAATTTAAATGGCCGCCATTTTTAAACAAGATGGCGGGTGAAGCTGGCCAACGAACCCGGTCGAGACATTGGTATGTACTATGTATAAACGAAGTTACATCAAAATCGGTTCATAAATACGCCTTTTATCGCGTGACAAAATTCAGGACGTTTCAAAATGTTAGCCACGCTAGAAATTCAAAATGCTATAACTCAGCCATTGTTTAAGATATAGACGAAACAAAAACTGCTCCGAAATCTTTGTATAAAGGTCAAATACATAAGAAAAAAATATTTTTCCATTTTCAATTTTTTGGTACCACATTTCAAATTTTATATTTTTAACAAAATTTTAAATGGCCGCCATTTTGAAACAAAATGGCGGATGAAGCTGGACAACGAACTTGGTCGAGAGATTGGTATGTACTATATACACACCGAATTACATCCAAATCGGTTCATAAATACGCCTTTTATCGCGTGACAAAATTCAGGACGTTTCAAAATGTCAGCCACGCTAGAAATTCAAAATGCTATAACTCAGTCATTTTTTAAGATATAGACGAAACAAAAACTGCTCCGGAATCTTTGTATTAAGGTCAAATACATAAAAAAAAATATTTTTCCATTTTTAATTTTTTGGTACCACATTTCAAGTTTTAAATTTTTTTAAAAATTTTAAATGGCCGCCATTTTTAAACAAAACGGCGGATGAAGCTGGCCAACGAACTCGGTCGAGACATTGGTATGTACTATGTACACACCGAATTACATCGAAATCGGTTCATAATTACGGGAGTTACAGTGTGACATAGGTCATATATATATATATATATATATATATATATATATATCAATTTTGAACGGAGGGTGGTTTCGGGGTCTGGGGGTCATGATCGATGAAAATATACCAAAATTTTTTGAAATCGCTTTCCTCCGAACGGCTGCAATAGGTAGCTTTTTTGTAAAGAAAGCTACCTAAAAATATCCTGACATTTGTTGCATATTTTGTCAACAAGAGATCGGGAACTTTAATTTCCCCTTACATGATCAACCTACTCAATACAGAAAAAAGGTAAGGAAAATCCTGCGTTAAGCATAGATTATGAAACACTTTCCAACAGTTCCCGGATGCTTTAACATAACTTCGTTATTTAGAGAAATAAGGTATATAAGGGAACTAAGAAACATTTTAGAAAACGTGTGAAATATTTGAAAAACTGATTTCTGCAGTTACCGTCTATAGCCAAATATGTATTCCAATTCTTTTGAACAGCCCTGTATTTGATCTGTAGGTTGATATATATGTACTATATAATGGGAAAATTTAGTTTAGCAAGAAAACGCATAACAGGTTGAAATTTCTCTTTCAGCAGTTTATACTAATAGATCAAAACATACAGCCATACATACATTTGTACAGCCCTGTAGTTAAGCTAGTACCTTTAATACACGTCACTATTTAGCTAAAGTTAAAACTACTGAAGTCACATTTCCAGAAATTATCATTTATAGACGGCTATGTATCCAATTCTTTGCGTGACCCTGTATATCCTTTTATCTATGTTCTACAAACATTTCTTAGTAAACCAAATGCAGTTCCGCGTAAAAATGTATAACTCATTTAAGAATCACCTTTAAGCAATTTGCAATCATACCCCGTAACTATTAAGAATTATTTTGTGTAGAACCTGTATATGAATTACAACATTTATGCAGATCATATACTATGCATAAATATAGTGAAACATAAAAGCACATAACCTAATTAAATATGCATTTCCAGCAATCATCGCTACTATACAGTACTCGGATACAATATAGTATCTGAAATCGCTTGTGTGTCCCTGTAAATGCTATGCACTTCGTATTATACATGAAATAAGTTATAGTAAACCTCAGCGACGCATATCAATTTCATTATACATGAAATAATTTAACATAATTAAAATACGCCGCAAACGATTCCATCCAGCACTATATCGTTCTGTAACGGAATTATTTTGTGTGGCCCTGCAAATGATTAATAACTATTCTTTGCACCGTATACTCTACAGAATACATATTTTAGTACACTTGATAAATTAATATCAAATTTATTACGTTTGAAAGTATGTAAATCATTAAAAACCATTTTAAACGATTTTTTCCTATAGGCCGCAATGTAACGGAAAAATTTTGTCTGTCCCTATAAATGAACTAATCATGCTAGAAACTTTATTTGAAATAGGGATCGTGCTATTGTAGAGGTCACTAACATCCAAAAATTTCAGATCTATCCGAGTACAATTACGAGAGTTAGAGCGCGGATAGACGGACAGACAAACCGAAGTCATAAACACTTTTGAACTTTGTTGAAAAGTGTTAAAAAGGAACCCGAACTTTCGCAAGATAAAACTGCTTTATTTACAGAACCGTTAAAAGAAATATAATTTTTTACTTGCAACTCTTTTTCATGATAATGTTTAAATATAAAATGTAAAATACGTATATTGTGTCTACTTTTTAAAATAGCTATGTAACTTCCAGATAAATGGAAAAAGTAGTTTAAAAATGGTAACACATAATAACATATGTTGCACGGGTGCTACTAATCAATAAATTTGAATTTAATATTCAGAATTTTTTTTTAAATGTTTAAAAATATTTTTCATCAAATGCTGTTATTTCTATCTACACGTATTAAGAATAAGAAATTTTAATAAAACTGCTTACGAATAATTTTTAAGTCTGATTATTTTTTTCTAAATTGAGAAAGAATCTGTAAAAATATTTTTACTAATTTCAAGAAAATTCCTATATCATATCCTATTCTATCTTAAAGCGTATGTTCTTTTTACACATATCGTAATTTAATTATTTTCTATCGTTTTGCCTTTCATCTAAGTCAATGTTTTCAAAGTTTTCTTTCTTCCAATACTCGTAATATTTACATAGCTTACTAAAGTTGATGTTTAAAATTTCCGATCACACTATTTAACATTTTATTGGTAATAACTTAATTTATTGAGAGATATAAATGGAAAACCAAACATAAAGCTAGTTATTTATCCATCTTAATCAATATAAAAATCATCAATTTATCAAAATGCTAGTATTCTGTTAACAAAAAACACAATTCACTTAGAGAATGACTAAAGTTTTTATTGCTTTTGAATTATTAAGTACAATCATTCGCTGATAAATGGAATTGTTTTGGCGAACTTCCATTTAGATCAATCTAATTTTATTGATTAAGCTTATCAGACACATTTTGTTGTTACGTTTCAGTTATACATTAAAAAACATCAAAGAAGACTCAGTTCATATTTCAAACTTTTTTTGAAATATATAATTAAGTCATTTTAAATTGAAGTTTGATAATTTTCAACAATTTTATCAAAAATCGATAAATAAATATCAGTTAAAAAATATTTAAGTTCTGCATTACAACTTTCTACTTTGGGTAAAATGAAATAATATTTAAATGCTTAAAATATTATCCTAATGACTAGATAACAAATGTGATTGAACTGGCAGAATAATTCAAATTATAGCAAACGGAACAAATTAAAAAAAAAAAAAAACACACAAAATGATTATTATATTTTTTTCGTTGAATTATTAAAATTATATTTTCTTCAAAATTTTAGAAAAAGTGTACATTAAAATATTCAGATTTTAAATAAATGAAACATATATAAAATATTTCTGATAATTTGTCTGATTTATCAATGAAAAATAGCCATTCTAATACTCCAGATATAATATTTAAAATGTACAAGATGTCTCTAACATAACGCCTGAAATCTAAAATTTAACAAAGTATTACTTGTGATAAATATAAAGTAAGTTATATTTTTATAAGTTTATACAGGGTGCATCTGAAAAAGTTGGCAAAACATTACGGTGTGATAGAACGCAGCTATATGAGCAAATTTCGTCATAGAATGTATGGACGGAATGCAAGCGATGAAAAGTTAAAAGGTAGTTTTCCACTGTCCCAGGGCGATTGTTTGTCGAATCGGTCCCATAGCTTGGCCACCAAGGTCGCTGGATCTCTCGTGTTTGGGCTTTCTGTGTGCCTATGTGAAAAGCCTAATCTACGAATGCACCATTGAAACCGATATGGATCTAGTCGCCAGGACTGCCATTGTTGCTGGCTATATTCGGGAAATGAATGGTGTCTAAGCAAATGTGCGTCAGTCCACAACCCGCAGGCGTGAATCTTGCATTATAGCTGGCGAAAGATCTTTTGAGCAATTTCTGTGAGCATGTACATTAATTACATTTCTTTTCTAAAATGTTTTCTGAAGTATCTCCTCTCATTATTCTGTTAAATCTTTAACTGCGACAGTGCAAACTACCTATTAAATTTTCTCCGCTTGGGTTCCGATCATACACTCGTTGACGAAATTTGCTCGTATAGCTGCGGTCTGTCACCTCGTAAAGTTTTGCCCTCTGTTTCAGCTACAGCCTGTATATTGGTATGCTAAATATTTTAAACGGCATTTAAACTTTCGTCCATTGATGGCGCTTTGTTATTCCTCATATTTTAAGAATTTGCAAAGTGTCTTATCTGATATAGAAAATTTTAAACAAGTTTACCTTTTGGAGTATTAAAGTTATTTAAGAAATATTTCAAGTTGCGTGCGTTCTGTGTTATATTCTGTCTACTAATTTAACAACTAACCTTACGCCTTTTGCTAACTAACCGTACGCCAGTTGCATCGGCTAGAGTAAATTGGGATATTTTTCAATAATGCTTGCTATTTTTAATTACTGATAGCTTTAATAAGCACATTGCCCGTGTAAAACATCATAAAACTGTCATAAAGCTACTGATTCACTAATATACTTCAATTACAATTAGCTGTTAGTGCTGTGACATGTTGATTAAACGCCTGAAAATGCCTTGCCGTAGTCAACAATTGCCCGAGATGTTCATAATCAGACCAAAGACTTTTGTGTTCGGATGATATAATTAAAAAAAACATACATATCAAGTTCATACACAGTATGTTTTTCAAAAATAAATATATATACGCATTACTCTTCCACTAGCTCATCTGCCCGGCATTGCCATAGCCTGTGATAATATAATTAGTAATACAAAAAAAAAAATAATAATCAGTATTCAATGCCTTTATATTTCAAAAAAAAAAAAAAAAAAAAAATCCAAATGAACCAAATGTTTCTAGTTCTCCTGTAATCGCTAGAGTTCACTCTCTAATGCGTTTGATTTTATAGTTTTACATCTTGATCTATCCAAACGAATCTAGAATTTAAATCCTCTTTTGCTCATTACCTCTAACAGCATGCACCGGAGGTGCTAAGCACATCCCGCTCTAAAATATATCCGTATTTTTCTAAGCGAATCTTTCTAAGCGAAACTCATGATGGTGACACCTCTGCCTTATAACATATGAAGAATTTCTATCCTAATGAACTAAGGGATCCCAATAATGATTTTTGAAAATTTACTTTCTACTATTTCGATAAATCAAACTTTCTATAAAAAGACTCTTCTTAATTAATCCATACCACAAAAACATTGAAGTAAATATGAAAATTTTTCTTATATGTCCGTGAAAATTATTTTTGCAAAAATTTAGTGATAATGATTTAGAGTAATTATAGCTTAGCAATAACTGATTTAGAATAATAATTTACATATACTGTTAAAAATAGTTGTTTCTGTACAGTAGTTTGCTGTCTACTTTGCTGTCTACTTTGCGGTAAATTACTGTATTCCCGTAAATATTGCGCTTATCTGCTAAATATCAGTCATTGGCAATAATAATCTGCTATTAAGTGCAACACCATTTTTCCAATATTATCCTCGCTCCAACAGTCGTATACGGCCTTATGAAATGTCTTTTATAGCCCTTAATAGCAAATCAAAGTCCATTTTAGTAAATGGCATTTATTCTCTACCGCAAACTGTGATCGTAAGGTGAATTAGAGTGGCGCAGCACTGAGCGCAGTACTAACACACAGGCTTTCTTTTCAGAGATAACAATATCGTCAATTTTCCACCGAAGAAGATTTGTATTTTTGGTAGCGAATTGTTTTCTGGGTTTAATTGTGGGTACTTTCTTGAATAGGCAAAACAAAATTGTATTGCTTTTGCTCGCGGAAGGGTTTGATACAGACGTATCCACTGAGAGTAAAAAAGTGCAATTATACAGGCAATTCAGAATGCATCTGATTATGATGAGCAAATGGTAAAAGATATGTTAGAAAGAATTTTAAAAGAGAGGAAAAAATTAGCAGAACAGGAAAAATTAGACAATTTAGTGGAACAGGAAATATTATATAGATTAAAGCAAGAAGAGCGGGAAATTGGAATTGGAGAAGGTGAGATTACAATACAGCGTAGATAATAGCTGTTTAGTTTCCACGGTTTGAGTAACGGCTGAAAATAAACATAAAAAAGTGAGTTTAAAGGACTTAGTCCCCAAATCTGACGCTAAATCGATTTTGAATTCCTAGTATTTTATGACTTTTGAGAGTCAGGCCTAAAATAGAATTTATAAGAATCAAAATATGTATCTGAAATTATACCTTTGTTACCTGTAGATGAAGCTGTAATTATTGTAAAAGAACCAGTAGAAAAAAAGGCTTGTTTATCGGCAAATCAAAAGTGTTTTGTTGTAAAGGTTTAGACTTCTGAAAACAAAATTTGAGACTCAAAGAAAGGCGAGTGCATTTTTTCGGAGCTTGTTTATGAGTTGAGAGAGTGTTTAGAATATTTGTTAGAAACAGCTGAGGTAAATGATTTTGAATCGCTCAATGAAGTTATGCTCACAGTGTAGGGGGAACCCAGAGTTCCTTTTGAAATTAAGGATAAATTCTTAGATGAATGGGACGGTATTAAGCTATCGTCGTATTTAGCACTAAAATGTGGTAAATACGAAAGTATGGGATGAAATGTTAGGAACTTGCATAACAAACTCTGGAATAAAAGCCATATTTTATGGTCAGAAGTGTCCAGAATAGTGCTAAAGTAAAGGTAAAGAGTTAGTGGAATCACGTGGGGCTGATAAAAGAGATCACGTGCGTAGGAATTCTGAGACTAAGGTTAAATTTGATTGAAAAAACCTATTTGATTTCAGTGCAATTTAGAAGGATAAATCACATTAGATTATCCGGATTTAAAACGTAAGGGTTCTGGAAATGTCATTAATGACCTGTATGTAGATGTGAGTTCTGGCGAGTATTTTCCACCATATTTTAAAAAGGTAGAAATTAATGGAATAGAACGAAATTATTTCCCGGATACTGTTTCTGGATTTGACATTTGCGACCGTAGTTGGATTGATAATAAGGATTTAATTGATGAAATTACGTGGTTAAAACTTCCACTGGATAATGATCGTAAATGTTTACCTTTGGCAAGTGTTACATTTAAAGGATGTTTTGGAAGGGTGGTTACTAAGGCAGCTATGATACCTACTGTGGTAGAACAAGGTTATTATAGGTTAGGAAACAAAACAGCTAAAATTATTGAAAATGAAAAGGTAATCCTGTATATGTGAATGCTGTAGTAACGTGTAGTCAGAAGCAGGAACATGAAAGGGAGATATCATGCCATTCAAGGTGAGAGTGATTTTGTTTCGCAGGATGGAGATCAGGATCAAATGCTATTGAGTTACGAAGCGAAATATATATTTATATCGGAGGGTTTGGAGATGTAATCAGGTTTTTTTAAGGTATCTGTGGAGAGATTTATGGAAGAAATGGAAAATTGCTCTTCAATTAAGCTGAGAAAGACGAAAACTCTAATGATAACGAATTTTGTATTAGAGATGTTAAGCTTTTGGCGGTGTCGCAGCCAAGCAGAAGGTGATAAGAAAGTACAGTCATGTGTGTCGGAAATTTATCGCATTTTTTAAGATAACATTTTGTCATAACCAGGTGTCAGGACATGTATGCACCACTAAGTTAAATAATAGAGTCCTTAGGCATTACTTTTTGCAAACGTTATAAATATGTAGAAAATAATTGAAAAACATGCGATCCATATAAAAAGGTGGGTAGTACTCGGGATAAGTGCAAGGCTCCTTTAATATTGGTACCCATGATTTCGGAATGCTTTTCCAAGATAAATCTGGGTGCGACAGATCACTTATAAACTATCAATATAAATAATAAGTAATTAATTACATCCATTCATCCTCCTCTAAGTATCCTGATGCTATTCCGGTGTAAAACATCACTTCCTCATCTGTTATTGATGCTATGTTGCTGATTTTCGCTAAAATGCGTTATCCGAGAGAGGTGCAATCTGATTTAGGAATATTATTTACCAGCGAGTTAACGACCGAATATTTTAATAGATTTGGTATAAAGTTTATGTCCCGTAGCTCAGTTTGCCATGCGGAATCGATTAGTACTGAAAGATTGAAATATACATTAAAGAAAGTAATTGAAGTCTTGTGTCTGGAATAAAGTCGTGACTAGAAAGAGTTGTTGCTTATGGCACTGTTTGCTCTAAGAACAGTAGCACATGAAAGCACAGGGTTCAGTCCAGCAAATCTGGTCCATGGAAAGAACTGGCTTATACCACATTTTGGTGAAAATTGATGATTGAAAATTGGATGGGTTAAGAGAATGCAGATCAAAATTTGTAGATTGCATTTTGAACTTCACAAATAGGTTGAGCAAATGGTCGGTATTTGGCAGTCCGGCGCATGGAGGAATGCTAGGATAAGAGGAATGTATAGTATGACCGAAATGCTGCGACCAAAAATTTTAAAGTCTGTTACCAGGTCTAGTTCTTGCAACATCTAAGTCTCACAAGATGGCCGTAAATTGGATCGAGTTATTAACTGTCACGGGAGTGATTTCGGAAAAACATTACGCCATTGACTTGCCAGAGAAAAGCAATAAGGCGACAATATACCATGTTAATATACTGAAACTTCATTACAAGCGGCATGAATTTGTTAATCTGGTGATTGGTATGGATACGGAAGAGGTTGAAGAAGTTACCGAGATCCTTGTTCCCATGCGAAACTCTTCACAAATGTAATTCTTGGAGATTATGAACAACAGCGAACTACAGAAAAGAGCGACATGAAGCCAGATAAATTAATATAAAGAAGTTATCAAGAGAAATAGGAAAGTATTTTTTTCAGACCCAGGACACATCCATTTAGTAGAGAAGGATATATAATTGTTAAATGGGACGCCAGGGAAGGCCAAGCCTTATAGAATGTCACCTAGGCAGAGAGAAATTTTGAGGTAGGAGATTACAAAATTATTAGATTTGAGATTAATTAAGATAGGACTGTCCTATTTTACGTCCCCATAGTTTTGGTACAGGTTCTGAGAAAGGATCCCCGTCCTTGCACGAATTACAAGATATTTAATTCGGAGACTCAAACAGACTTTTTTTCCATTCTCCAATATAGAAGAGGTCGTAGAAAAAGTGAGTTCGGCGACTTTTATCACGGTAACAAGTTTAACCAAACGTTATTTCCAAATACTAGTGACCAAAAGGGCCCAAAGGTACGCTGCATATGATACATCTTTTTTTTTTTTTTTTTTGGGGGGGGTGGGGTGCATAAAGTCGTTATCTTTGGTCTTCAGAACATGCCTTTCTACATGTGTTAATTAATTGCCATAGTACTAGCTGGTCTAGAATTTTTTGTCTTGACATATGTTGATGATATTGCGGTATTTTCACTTACATTGGAGAGTCGCATGAAGGATATCGCCGAGGTTTTGAAATGTTTATTAGAAGTCAGTTTAACACTGAAACCTACAAGGTATTATATAAATTTGCACAAGATAGTGTGAAGTTTTTATATCATGAGTTAGGTTCAGGAAAGTGGCCCCACTGACGTAAAAGTAAAAATAATTCTGGATTTCCAAACGCCTGTACTGAGATACAAATAATACCATTTCTGAGAATGACGGGATACTTTTTCTTTATAAAAAGGATTATGCAGTAGGGTGGGTCGAAAATTCCGAAATATCTACAATCAAAATGTAACGGCTCGGAAAAGTTAGTTTTTGTAATAAAGAATAAATTCGTAAAATATTACACTGATCGGTCAATATCTTTTACTGTCGCAATGGGGCCAAATTTTCAAAAAATTGCAAAAAACTTGTATTCTTTAGTTTTTTTTTAATTATCCAAATGCACAAATACAATTTCTAATGGGACGCAATAATGAGAAATGTCCCGGTAAATGGATAAAATAATATCAATTACTACCGCAAAAGGACCATACTTAAAAAAATTGCTAAAATGTCAATTTTTATTTTTTTCTAATCTCAGTAATATGTCTAGAAATAAATAAATTTGCTTTATATCTATTTATATGCCATAAATTTTATTAACTTTTTGTAATAGACTGCAAAATATAAAAGGTGATTATAAATTTTTCTTGACGATTGCTTCATCTACTGCTGTTGTGTTGCATATCAGAAGTTCATCCACAACAAAACACAAAATGAAACAAAGAGATTTAATATTTTATTAATTTAAATACAGAGATTTTTTTACCAAAAAGGCTTAAATAAAATTCAAATAAGAAGTATTTAACATAAATAAATTGTGTAATATGATTTGCTTTCAAATGAAGCACTATTCTTCGAGAGGCCGAAATTGATCAAATGTTTATCCTCTGTCTGTTTTGGTCCACAAACTTTATCAGTACTTCTGTGAGTAATTTCACGCTTTTTTCTACTGATTGAGTGGGACAAAGAAAGTTATAATAGCTGGTATTTTTAATCGAACATTCTAATCTCACCAGAGTTTTTAGGTCGTCAGTAGATAGCGAAACCGTAACATGTGGTTCCTTTAGTTTACACTTTTGCCAGTCGACTAAATCCATACAATTTTAAGTTTCAAAGTTCAAGTCTGGAATGACGAATCGGCGGATGGCACTATTCGAGCCCACAGAACTTCGTGCTTTCGCATGTTACTTCATAGCTGGGGTCCTAATAGTCTCTGATTCAAACGTTATTATTCCATTGAGGATAATTTTATAATTTGAGATTTAGGCATTTCGTGAAATTACAGGAACTATAAACTTTCGTATATGATCTTGAAAGTAATGGAGGTTACTACCTGTAGTGCACAGATTCTGGAAAGCATGATGGCTTCATTTTAATTGTGAACCAAGTCATGTAGTACACTTTCAGGATGTAGTCAGTCAGTTTGACAAGGTAGGAAGAGCAGTTGTCTGTTCCAACGTAGAATCTCAAAATTCGATTAGCAGTAGTGATACATCTTGTGTGAAATATTAGTCCAGGGACTCTGCATAAAAGTTCAATTGAACACACGCTCGCTGAAAGAGCTTTCAGTATTTTAGAAAAATACTTCTGGTAAGTTCACAAATCTTCTTTACCAACAGGTAGGTCATCAGATTAAATTGACTTAAAATTTGCAATTGGTAATGATTCGCAAACCGTAAGATATCAACAAGTTGGGCCACAATATGTCAGAGGATCTGTCTTTTGTCATCAATATGTTCGTAAAGATGTCTCAGCGGGAAGCTCTTTCGCAAGGAAGCCACTAAAGTGAGCTTGTTCTTGTCCACTTTATTCTTCAATTTTGACATTGTGGGTAAGTCGCAATTTTTTAATTTGTTCTCAAGTAATTATATAACTGTACCTTCGCACTCCGTGTTAAGAACTGTTCCACCACATCCGGTTGCAATTGTTTTTACAGTTTACATTTAATTTTTCTTCAAAAAATCTATAATGTAATTGAATATAAAGTCGCCTTGCCAGACGATGGGAGTCAAATGATCAAAATAATAGAGATCTGGTTCAAGTATCAAAGAAATAGGCTCTTTCTTGACTTCTAGAAGATGAAAGATGGCCCACTCTTTAATCTTCCAGAGATTTCTATCTTTAGGCCCATCAAAGTATTGAGCAAAAGGAGTATATTAAAAAGAAAACGAACCAAGTAAAACATGTCCATGATAATTATGTATAATATATGATAATTATTTTCTATTAGCTACTAATTAGCGAGAAAATAATTTTATTTCCACGCATCTGCGTGTGCTTCTATCGTTGCGTAGATTTTTTTGATAGAATTCCACTGATCATAGATAACAATCTGCATTAACAACAGAAAATGACTTTCCCACCATATTAGAAATCCAAAAATTCTGGAAATATTATATGAAAATCGGGAAAATTTTAAAAACGAAAAATTTAATTTTTTAACATTTTTTAGAAACTTTAGTTCTGTTGCGAGAATAATAAAAAAAAAAATGATTTCACAAAAATGAAATTTCACTGTTACATTTCTAATATCTTGGTGTGGCTATTGCGTTCTATTAGAAATTGAAATGATATGTTGGGATAATTTTTAAAAGCAGAAACTATGATTTTTGTTTTTCCGAGCATTTGAGCCCTTGCGGAAATAAAAGATATTAACCAATCGGTGTAATATTTTACGTATTTATTCTTTTGTTCAAAAGGCAATTTTCCCACGCTACTACGTTTCGGTTATAAATATTTTGGTTTTTTCTACCCACCGTATTATGCAGTATTTGCGGTTCCTCTAACTAATATCTTTAAGAAAAGTTAAAAAGGGAAAGATAGAGTGGAGTGGAAAAGGCTTTTCAGGAATTAAAAAGGAAGTTGACCAATAGTCCGGATTTGTATGCCCCTGATTATAGCCAGGAGTTCATTGTGCAACCGATGCAAGTTTATATGAAGCTTGCTAGTTCTATCACAGGTTTCAGATGGGGAAGAGTATCCCATTTTATATTAAAGTAAGAAGTTTTCTAGGGTAGGGCAGAACTACAGCACTTATGAACTTGAATTAGCGGCGATTGCGTGGGTCTTAAAAAACTGAATCATTATCTGGATGGGTAGCGATTTGTGGTACAAAAAGATCACCACCATTTGATGTAAATCAATGATGGTGAAAAATGTCAGATTCACTAGGTGGCATTATATCCACAGGCATGGAACATTGAGGTCAAGCACAGACGGGGAAAGCTTCATTGGAATGCTGATTGGTTCAGTTGAACTCAGTTGAGGTATTCTGGAAATATTAATTTTCAGTCAATGGTTTCAATCATTGACATTTCTTTTTACGTATATTGTGGGGGTTTTCTGTATATATTTTGTGTATCATTCAGTATTGTATAGGAATCCCTTCGTATCACCTGTTCAAGGATCGCACTGCGCGATTTGTTGAGCTTAAATGATCTCGTCCCATTTGGTGAATTTAATCATAAGAATATTTTCATTGTTTGAATTTAGAATTTAAAGGAAACATGTAAGATGATGATGAGTATTTCAAATATGTGTACGCGTTCGTGGGTCTGAACCTTGTATAGAAATTTTAAGTGCATAAGGGCATTGTATTAGATTTTCATGTGAATTTACAAATAGTCCTTAGGTGTTGTGACCTCTCAGATTTAGTTAGTCAAGAGTGAAGTGCCGAGCTTTAAGGCTATATTTATATGTGTATTGCTGTATAAAAGTTCTTTAGGGGAAATGAACTGTAATATTTTCGGGCGTTCTTTTGAGAGAGAACAATATCGTCGATTTTCCGCAAAAGAATCGTGCATCGAATATTCACTTGAAAATGAGTCGCCACTAGAAGGATCACGAGCCCACAGATAGAGATGAGATGAAAGAAGTTGAGGAGTCCTTCCACGGGACAACTACGGGCGGGTCGTTTGCTTAAAAGCTCTTTGTGAGCCTACATAGTTTTGTTTTTGTTATAAATACGTCGCGACATCGAATATGTGAATAAGTCAGGAGTGTGGCTTGTGAGTGGAGAGAGCTGCTATTTTTACTTGCTTTGTACATTTTTCATGTTGTGTTGTTTTAGTAAATTTGTTATGTTTTTATATTGAATTTCGTGTTAATTCAATGGTTTTACTAGCTATAGTGTGTTTTATTGGTGTAAAGATATCGCAGCGCATTCTACAATCTGAACAATCAAGAAAGGTTATGTTTTCACCATGATTTTCGTAGTCGTACTTCATAGTTACAATCTACATATTACTGGGATTAACGGTCAGATACGTCATTGAATTTTACTGTGATTTACGATCAGATATGTTTTTGAATGTTACTGCCATTTACAGCCTAATATTGTGTAAATAGATAGCATTATGCACTGTAATATTACAGGACAATTGGGGATTCTGTGCTCCCAAGCTTTTCTGTAATCAAACGGTAAAATTTTAATAATTTATATTTTATCGATAGAAACGAAGTATATCCACTAACACTATAAAACTGTTTATAACGTGAAACTGTTTAGGTTAATAAATTCATTAAGAGCTAGAAGAGTACAAACCTTGTATCAGAAACAGCGGTAATGCCTTCATCATGTCAAGAGGACTGATCTTTGATTTCTACTTCAATTTTCTGTGAAATATTCTCAGACAAGCATTAGTGACGCTTGTTTTGAATTGCAATATGTTTGCAGTTATTCGAATAGACGCTACTGTATGAACATCTCACTTATTTCATCCGTATATTTAAAAAATATTAATGGAGTATTGAACCTATAAGTTCGAGCTTCTTGCCTGAGACAAGGAACAAATTTAACCCTCCATTTGAAATTCTGCAAAAATATTCATATAAAAGTTATAATGATTTTAAAGAATTGATAAAAACTTTTACCATTTATGTTATAATTAAAGCAGTGTTCACCGACCATCTACATATTGAAAATTCAACAATTCTTTTGAAAGTTTTACTAGCAACAACGCCTTTTGACATAACACTTTTATCATGTTTAAATTTACTTTCAAATACAATGTTTAAAATAATTTGATAATAATATTTATAATTAAATATATTTATGTTTTTGAATTTCTAAGATTTATTAAAATATATGCATTTTTATTTATATCACGTAGATTAATAATCACATTTGCATAAATATTTACATTTGCATAAATTTTCTACTTTAAAAAAATAAACATATAAGTTATAAGTCTTGAAAATTTCAAAATTTTGTGAATAAAAATAAAAATAAATATAAGACATTTAAATGAATCCTAATAAAACTATAAATTACAAACCATAAACATTTTAACACATATTTAAATTGTTATAAATATTGTAAAGGCTTAGGCTATAACCTCAATGCACTTGAAGGCGTTAAAACACACTTCTAAATGATGTATTAACTATAAAATATTAAAATAGCATTAAAAATATAATATAAATATACAAAACAACGGGTTCGGCCTCTTCTGGACAATAATCAGGATCTAAAAGTAAAATCAATCACATTTAAATGTTTATCACTTGACAATTTCACATAATTCAAAACACGAACATCGAAAAAATAGCATAAAAATAATTTTGGAGTGATTGGGACATGCAGCAACAACTACTAGTATAAACTATTACTTCAATATATTTACCCAATTCCTTAAAAACGTGTACGTCATAAATCATTACAAATTCCATCCTCTCTGATTAACATTTCAATGGATTATCTTATTAAACTTATTTGGATTGTATTACACGGGCGATAATCTTTGCATTTCCAAAAACAATTATGGAGCCAGTATTATTCATATGATACCTAGATAGACTGCTTATAATATTTATGTCAATGCGATGCCCTTTAAGACATTCTGCAAACTTTCTCTTTATCATACCTATATAAAATTTTATGGATTGGTTGATGAGATGGATAAGAATCTCATATATTCCTAAAGCTGATCTGAGGAAATTGGTACTAAATCAGTTGCTAGCCAGTTAAGTGCATTAAAATCAAGTATTTTTATATGTGTAAAAGAAAAATGTGATCTTATACCGTTAAATATATTTTCGGTTGCGCAGAATAATTAACATTATAATAAATCTGCAATGCTATTTGAAATAACGTATATTCATTGGCAAAATATCGAATCACGTGAAAACAATTACTGAATGCAATAGCGCTTTCAATTTTTCACGGCATTATTAAATTGGTTTATTTAACATTTTTATAACACTAATAATATGTTCTATTAAAGGCCTTCAAAACAATGTATACTTTATCTTTAAATTTACTGTAACGGATTTCATTTTTGAGACTTTAGAAAATTAGAACACATTGTAAATCTTAAAATAAAGTTCATTTTTTTGTCACAACGTCACTCAATTGTCCAAAGATTATTTAAAAATTAATGTTATTTCCCAGAGAAAAAATCCCTTTATTAAACTAAAACTTGTATAGGGGTAAGTTCATAATTACCAAACATGCGATGTTTTTTGTGAAGGTTTAAATATCACTGAGTCTCGGTAGACAAACAGCGGTGTAGCAGTGGTGTACCCGAGGTGCTAGTTGCCGGTTTTGATAAGAGTAGTATGGTTTGATATGTCTTGTTCTAATAAATAAAAAAAAAAACAATAGAACTAAAAACCCGAACGAAATAATTATCGCAGGAGCTGCAAGACAATTTGCACAATCATTCCACAAACGGATAAATAAATAAATAAATAAACATTCTTGAAAATGTTTAAGCACATTTACAATGACGCTCACTTTGACCAGAATCCAAGTAAATAGCCAAATATCATAAATGGACATACTGCCATAAGGTGTACAATGTCTTTGCTAATCGCAACATTTGTGGCGTAGCGACCTTCTTCTGTTTTGATAAGTTTATATTCATAAAATTCCATGTAAAACATTACATTTATTTGATTGCACTATACAGCAACACATTGTCTATATTAACAACATTACAAATGCATGACAATTGATCACTGACACATTTGTAAAATGATTATTTATTTATATATCCGTTGATAAAATGCTTGTGAAATTGCCTTGCAGCTCCTGCACTGTTCATTTCGGACAGGTGCTTCCGTTAGAGTTTTAGTTTCTCACGACAAGACCTTCCCAGCTTTACTTTCACTAGAAACTCAGGTAGTTCTCTTTTTAGACCCGACTTCATTTTACAATTGTGATGTCTTTCATTTAAATATTATTTCTTGATCTAGAATCTATAATTTATTCAAAACATCTGTAATATGATACAGAGTTAACAGTAAAATTTAATATTGCGCCACTTTCAATTTATGCATTGTTGTAATTAATCGTATAAACGTTATCGAAAACATTGATGTAAGCATTTTGTAAAAATTTAGTGATCAGTTGTCGTAATCCATTCTTGTAGCTAGGTTAAGGAAATATTTCCAGTGCAGAAACAAAAAACTTGTTACCGGGTGCGTTAGGGATATGTATTCAAATATATGATTAAAAAAGCTCTTCCAAATAGAATACGAAATAAAAATATTTTTAAAATATAGAATGTAAAAATACAATGCGATTTTTCAACACTTGAACTAAAAATACCTAAATCCTAATTATTACGTGATTTCTTTGAATGATTTCTAATACAGTTATACTGCTAACTCCAGAGAACGTTAATCATACATTTTTATGAAAATGAAACATCATAAGTCTTATTTTGTAATAATGGATATGAAAATTTTTTTCTCCTATTTTGCCAACTTTAAAACCATTAATTCAAATGAAATTTCATTTGAATTATTGTATGCAAGGCGAATGTTTCTCTCTGGATTGGTTTCCATGTATAAATATAAAGCAAAATTTGACGTACTTACGCATTCAGGATGAATTAGCAACATAAGAAGGATATATTATTGATCGGAACAAACATATAAATATTCTGCAACATATAACACGATGAATAATTAATGCCGATTATGTCGATTACATTATATGAAAACATGAACCGTTGTATTTGCCGATAGGTTAAAATTTAGAATAATTTTAGCTTAAGAATTATTTTCTTCAATCAAAATTAATAGATTTTTTTCTACATTTCATAAATATAGTAAGAAAAAAAATGTTTGAAAGTATTTTAATACATAATCTACAGTAAAAAGAATAAACGTGTCTGTGCAAATGCTGACGTCATTTTGACGGTGGCAACACCAAACGATTAAATTCATCTTTTACTGCAATTATTTAAAACTTCTAAACATCGAACATTCTAAGTTCCGTCGAATAGGGAAAACACGGTTTATCAATTGAAAGTGAATGTTTGAAAACTGTATCGCAGATGTTTTTTAAATGTATCGCTATTTACTAAATTTTTATTCTTAAAAATAATTTTCAGAAATGATTTATTAAAAATTTATATTTTTATCGTGCAGACGTTTACGTAAGATAAATACGTTTGTACTTAAATAAATATAAATAGCTCAGCATTTGCTTCAAGCTTGTATGAAAATACTAATTTTAAATATTCATCAATCTTTAAGTAAAACAATAAAACATAAATAAAATACAAATTTAGCACATTGGATCAAACTGACACTTAAACCACTAAAATGATCAGAATTAAAAAAAAAAAAATGCTGAATTTATGTAATTTTTTTTTTTAAATTACTTATTTGGAAAAATGGTTATTGTCCTCGTCAGGGTAGGAAATCAAAAGCATATCTAAAGCTTTTGATTGGTTTAATCTGCATTTTATTAGTTTTATGATTGGTATATACAGTAATCTGTATTTCTCTTTAATTTCAGCAGAGAGGGATACCTTCTGTTGCCACTATAACAAAAAAGTAATAAAAACTACAAAAAAAATTAATAACTCAGAAACAAATTGAGATACAGCTTTCAAACAAAATGCATTAAGTACATTTTTTTTCTCTATACGACGGTAAAAAGTAATATTGTGGGATGTTTAGAAGTTTAAGAATGAAATTTCATTTAAAATTGGACGATGGAAAAACCTTTTACCGAACAGGCAATGAAATTCTAGTATAATACGTAAGTTTCAGGTGGATAATTCATACGAGTCGCAGGCGATTTTTCTCGCTTGGAATTTTTACGTGTAATAAGACCATTAATGTTTAATTCATGGCGTACGTAATGTATGATCAACTCCGTGCGGTTTTTTAATGTCTTAAATTTTAGTCTTTGAAAAAAATCATTTTCCAAATGGTCGTTGTAATTTGTTAAATTGCACTTTAACCATTTGGAAAAATGGTTATTGTTCTCGTCAGGATGGGAAATCAAAAGCATATCTGAAGGTTTTCATTGGTTTAATCTGCAATCTATTCGTTTTCTGATTGGTCTATACAGTAATCTGTATTTCCATTTAATTTCAACAACGATGGATACTTTCTGTTGCCACTATGACAAAAAAGTAATAAAAACTACAAAAAAATTAATAACTCAGAAACAAATTGAGATACAGCTTTCAAACAAATTGCATTTAAAAGTATATTTTTTTCTCCATCCGACGGTGTAAAAAGTAATATTGTCGGATGTTTAGAAGTTTAAGAATGAAATTTCATTTAAAATTGGCCGTCAGATTTCTTGGAAATCTGACGATGGAAAAGCCTTTTCCCGAACTCAGCCAATGAAATGCTTGGATATTTACGTAAGTTTCAGGTGGATAATACTTAAGTTTCATGAAATCTGACGGGTCGCAGGCGATATTTTTGGCTTGCAATTTTTACGTGTAATAACACTATTAATTTTTAATTCATGGCGTACGGAATATATAATCAACTCCGTGCGATATTTTATGTCTTAAATTTTAGTCTTCAAAAAATCGTTTTCCAAATGGTCGTTGTAATGTGGTAAATTGCTTTTTTTTTTTTTTTCTTGTTAAGTCTTTTTGCGAGTTCAGTACAGAACTCTCTCTTTTAATAAATTTTTAATGTATATTTAAACTAATGAATTTTTTCATATGAATATGATTTTTGGCGTTGTTAATGCGTATTAATGTATATATATATATATTGAATGTGAAATAATCTAATATATTTATCAATTAAAAATGGTTTTCATCTGTACTTTGTAACCAAGGAAGCCCGGATACATCCCCTTGCATTTATAATAATAATATTATCAGCATTGTATTATATATTCGACGAATAGTTTATGTTGTGTCATTCTCAATAACATAATAGCTAGCTGTGATGACAAGGAAATTATTAAGCTTGTGTATGAAACAATTAGATTTGGTATTATAGCTTTCGTGATCTATGGTAAAGAATTACTGGAAATCCGCTTTCCCTCTCATCTATATTTTAGCCTTTCTACGCATAATGACTAACATTGTTAGTAATAAATTTCGCAGAATTTTGAACTGAATCAGTTGGCTGAATACTTTATGAAAAAAATTAGACATATCAATGAAAAATATTTTTCAGCAATTTTATTTAGAATATATAATAACTGAAAACATAAATTAGATTCTTAAATTTAATTTTAAATTTTTGTTGTATTTTTTTCTTGAAAAATGTTATTACGACAATCTGCATTTATGTTTTAAAACGATATTAACCCCCTGCCCCGCAACCAGAAAAAAATCTACATAGCATAATTACATAAAACTTATTCATGCTCTGGTTGTAAAAAATATATATATATATATATATATATATATATATATATATATATTATATATATATATATATATATATATTATATTTGTTTTACTTATTTATTAGCCCCGATACGTTAAGATATTTCTTTCTCCCAGCTTATTTTGTGTCGCCTCCAAAATAACGTTACCTTACAGAAGTCAGCCGTAAAACAAAGCAGTACGATTAAATAATCTATAGCATTTTTTTTAATTCTAAGCACATTTTCAATTTTCATACCGTCGTTTTGAAAAAAAAAAAAGTACTTTTAAATGCAATTTGTTTGAAAATTGCATGTCTATTTATTTTTGAAAGATACATTTTTTTGTAGTTTTTTGAGCCATTTGCTTAATATTGGCAACGGAATTACTCCATTTCTGTACAAAAACAAATGAATTCGTATGTATCGTTAGACAGCAGTTTTTTTTTTTTTTTTTTAGTTTCTTTAATGATGAATTTTTTTTTTTTGCTGCATTTGTGTATTATTTCACGATAATGACGTCCTATGCATACTTTACTGTAGATGTTTAAGAATGGATCGTAAATGTGGAGTTTTAAGTGGATGTGAATGACGTCATTTTACATAAAATAACAGCGTGTGCTGTAAGTCTTAAAATTGAAATATGTTTTTTACACTTTATATATACATATTTTTTTTTCATCGAGGGATACACTAAATTCCGAAAAAGGAGAATTCCTGTTTCCTAGTGTTCTTACTTACTTTATTTAATTATTTATATTTGGCAACCATAAATGGCAACCATATTACAAGTTAAAGTTATGGAACACAGATTAAAGAAAATTTCCCTTTTGCGTTTATAGCGACACTAAGGAGGCAATAAAGTAATTGTATTGATAGATTTTTTTTAACACTTTCCAACAAAGTTGAAAAGTGTTTATGCATTCGGTTTGTCTGCCCGTCTGTTTGTCTGTTCGTTTTGCCGTTTGGCCTTCTGGACGTATGTCCACGCTCTAACTCCTGTAAATATACTCCGATTTTCATGAAATTTATAAAGGTTATTTAGGGTCACTAAAGCATGTTTGTTATTTTACATGAAATATGTAGGATTAATCTTTCATTTACAGGGGCACTCAAAAGTATTCCTTTACATAATGGTATATGGGGAAAAATCATTTGCAGAGTATCTTAATGACATTATGCTATTTCAAATGCATTGAAACTGATATAAATCACTGAATTTCACCATGAGCACGTTAAAACAGGGCATTCATGGCATTTTTATTCATTTACAGGGACACACAAAAGAAATCGGTTTCAGTACAGTACTGTCTTTGAGTAATAATTGCTGGATTGTACGGTTTAAAATTAGGTATGGCATTTTAAATTTAAGGCTGTTATTAACTGCTCTGTTCAACAAGCGTAAAATGTTTTGACACATTTACAAATTCCTTTTTTAACGGAAAGATATAAAATTGGAAAGCCTGGCTATGGAAGCTATTCTGAATTTAACTGTTTTTTCCATTTTTGGATCCATCAATTATCTATTGAGTTATAAGCGTTATTGATCACGCGACAAACACGGTTTTCGCCCGCTCATGGGTGCTTATTCTCCGTTCGTGCAGAAAATCCGTTCAAAACGTCAACTTTGACACTATTTTCTAAAAGATCTATTGCGTTTGCAAAAAAAAAATGGGAAAAACAGCTCGATGGCATAGTTTCTGATCAACAACAACAGCTAGTTTCATGCATTTCCGAACAAAAATAAATTAAAACTTATGTCAGAAAGTTGCCCTTTCCGATTTGAGGTCACCTTTAATTAATTTTTTGCATCTTACTCGTTATATATAAATTCTATACCTCAAACACAGGGCTGCACAAAAGTATTCACTTACCGTTCTTCTTGTTAGAGGAAATTACTGAAGGTAAAATTTCAACTGAAGTATATGGATCTCTTAATTGTACTAAATTTTGGCATGCATGTAGTTAATAGATTCAAATCTATATATCATATACAGGGCTGCAGAAAAAATTCGCATAATTTTCCGATTGTGGATGGGAACAGCTGAAATTTGGTTTTGAAATATATTATGCGTTTCCAAGGCGTTGAATTAGACGTAATATTTTACTTTTTTAAACGGTGCAGTTTTGTTACATTATTTTGAACATATGTGTTGGAAAGTGTTTCATAATATATGCTTGACGCATGATTTTTCCTTACTTGTTTATTTATATAGTACATTCTAAAATAAGTAAAATGGGTTTATCAATTCAGTTTGTCTGTCTGCAGTCTGGTCGTTCTCGAACTCTAGCAAATATACTGGGATTTCCATGAATTTATTATATTTTGTCAAGATTTACCATAGAATGATTGGTGTTAAAACTTATTTGTGTAACGCTTATAATTTATTTACAGGGACACACAAATTTATTCCCTTAGATTATATTTGTATGGAGAATAATATTTTGCTGTCATGTTATTGATGTTAGAACATTTAAATCATATTGACCTTGATATACATCATTGAGATGTACTACAAAATGCTTTATAAGGAGTGTTAAATAAGTATCATTTAGGCCAATGTCAGACGGACGTCTTTTTGCACCCTTTTTTACTTACGTATTATCCTTTCACAATGCTATAGCATTGTGAAGGGATAATACGTAAGCAAAAAAGCGTGCAAAAAGACGTTCGTCTGACATTGGCCTTACACTTCGTTTAGAGGTGCGCAGAAAATGATAACATTTCATTATGATCTACTGGACAAAATCGTCTGCGGTGCATTCTAATGATATTATGATGTTTCTTATATAACTAAATCACTCAAGTAAAATTCTTGAATTCTATTGATATAAGATCCATATAATTTATCTTTCATTTACACAGACACACAAAATAATTCCCACGTGAAAGACTTAATACACATTACATTTAGGGATATATATTGCGTAAAATGGATTTTTACTGACAAGGGAACTTCTTTTGGTGTTGCTCGTAACCTATCATTGAGGCCTGGTGCATTGTAAAACCTTATTTCCGACCTTTCAGTCGATGTATTTTTTTCTGTTAAAATCATATTTCTTGATTTTACAGCCGCTTAACTTTCTGAAAATGGAATTTTTAAAGCCACTTATCGGATTATGAGCAAAGGTTTCTTTTAAGAAACAAAACGGTCTAGTGCGAGTATTACTCGAGCTCAGAACGTTCCGTACAATAAATATATGATTTATAAAATGTATTTTAAAGAAATCGTTGCTATAAGAATAATAAGACTGTAAAAAAAACTATATAACGTAGTATTAAATATAGCTGTATATACATGAAAAGTATGAATGGGGATATCATAAAATTTCAAAGAGATATAAAGCCAAAATAATACCAAATATTGCTTTTCTGTATAACTCTTTTTTTTTAAATCTTATCCTACTTTCTTTATGATGAACTTAATTCGATACTGACAATAAAAGTAGTGCGTATTTAAACTTCATTTGGCACATTCAGCGTAGAAATCATCTTTTTTTACAGTGTAGCTAAAAAAAACTTGTTCAAAGTTTAAACTAGGCATAGTGCAACGCACGCTTCGAAAGGAGGTTGCAAAGTTGCAACGCTGCCTTGGTTCTTTGAACGCCACCTTAGTTGGTGTCACGTTTTACTAGATATGTTTGTAATTAACTTTAAAAGACACACTGAGAGATCCATTCAATGCAAACTAGTCGAGAATGCCATAGTATTTATGTGATTAATTCTAATTAAATTAGTCTGTTTTTAACACTTTTACATTAATTGCGTTTATACTGCTACTAGGCATTTTATTACGCAATAGAGCATTAAAAATTGTTATTTAGGCTTTATAAGCCTATGGTACATAGAGTACACTGCCCCTGTCATTATACATGTTCAAACCTTCCATGTTATTAAGGCTTAATATCGCGGATAATTACTGACGATATTTTTCAAAAATCGTTGTCAATAATGCATTTAAACTTCTGGTACAATAAGTACTTCCAGCTCTTCTCAACACCTTTGCTGAATGCCCGCAAATTGTAATTTGTGTATAACGGAAAAATCTGCTTTTCTCAAAAAGTATGTGACCTAGGGTAATCGTTATAATTTTAAAGCAATGTTTAAATTAATGTATGCTACCTCTAATTGTTTCTGAATTTTAGATTCAGTAGATTTGGAAATAGAGGCGAGGGGCATATTTTTGCACGACATTTTCGACGATATCTCTGAAAATATAATACCTAAAATTAAATGAAATGTATATTTGAGTTCAGCGTTACGAAAACTTTCACACGATACTCCACACGATTTAAAAAGAAAAGATTTGTTTTTCAAGTAACTTAATCAGACCCTCTACATTTTTCCTAAATATATTTGGGAATCTTTAATACTCTGTAAATATGTGGATCTTTATTACTCCCCTAATTTTAACTTTCCATGTGCCATAGTTTACGCGTAAAATGGCTGACAGACGTACAGGCATACACAGGAGTGACCTTATAATGGTTTTGTTTTTAATTTTTAAGTACGGAACACTAAAAATTTAAAAAACACGAATTAGTCACTAATAAATAAAAAATACTGACAAAAGTTTCAAAATTCTTTCAAGAATCTACGAATTTGATTTTCGAGAATTACAACATTACGTATATTCACTTTTTTGGCAGAAATATTTGGCGTTTTTTTACAAAAGTAAAGCTTTCCGGCATCACTAGTCACATGTCATAGCTACTTGTGTGTCAGAAGTGATTTAGACTTCATTAGAAAATGTAATTTCCGACTTTATTAGGTTCAGTAATTTTTTTAAACTGTATAAAAATATTAATTCACTTCCTGATTACTTTTACCAAACTACAACACTTAATACAACAACATTTCATTTTAAACATTCGAAACTTTTTTCCATCTGATTTCAAAAGAAAATAGTTTGCTTATTTTGTGTTTCACCAAAAAAATAATTTTCAATCATCTTGAAAGTTTTTACCGAAAAATATGTTTACCTTTTATACATTTATCGGCTGCATAGAAAAAACTTGATTCGTGTTTCTTATGCTACCAAACATCAAACAAAATGCAATCTTATTTAATTCTAATATGTATCATACATCCACTCCAGGGATAAAGCGGGCGAAAAAGATTTTGCGCCATATTTGGCGACTTAACTTACTTTTGGAGTGAAATAAACAAATAAAAATCCAATAATAAAAAATTAAAAGACTACCAATATATATATATAAATATGATTTTAACAGGTAAAATTTATCTGTTCTGTAACTTTCATGCATAGGACTACAAAATTCCTCATGTTTCGAGGCTAGATGCGAGTAATACCAAAAGTGTTTACCTTGTGAGCCTATATATTTTTTATGTTTCTAATTCAGATATATCATTACATTCTAGGAAAAAATAAAATACGATACTTTTCTGGTTTTGGTTTTCAACTTGTTAGTACTGATTCTAAAAATTACTTGCTCTCATTCAAGGTGAATTTTTTACGAGTTAACTTCACTTTGTAATTTAATCTACAATTCCATTGAAAGATACCAAGTTGATATCATTTCTCGATTACTTACTTATCTTTCGGATATAACTGTGCTTCTAGCTAACATTACTCAAAATTAAAGTGATGCTGGCCCGGAATGTTTATTGAAAGTGTAATACCGCCTGTGATGGCAGTTTGTTTCAAAAGTTTGGTAATTGAAAAAGTATTTTTGATAATATCAATAGAATGTTTCGTGAATATGAATTGCAAAAATTCATATTTACAAAAATATCTTTAAGAGGAAAAGCAAATGCGTTTGAACAAACCCAGTATCATATAAATTTTTGGGATAAATTAAAATAACTTCTGTTATAATAATTCAGTTCTATATATTAATATGTCGAGTTACATGATATTTTAAGGACTCTTGTACATTTTAAACGCGTCAAAAATTAACGAAAAACTTCAAAGAAATAAAGCTGAACTTTTTATATTAGCTTCATGTAAACTAATTTATATTTCAGAGTCATCTGCACGAAACAAAGACAGTTAAAAAAATTCAGGCTTGAGAATGATTTTCAAAGTAATAAACAAATGATTAAATTGTAATATCGTTGTCAAACAAATTGCAATATAGTTTAAAACAAATTGTTTTTGTAAGTACATTTTTTTCTTTCTTCGATGGTGTAAAAACTTAAAATCTACAATTGTTAAAATTTAACAAAATTACAATAAAAGCTAACATTAATTAGTTTCTGTTGCCAACATCAAAATGCTGTTAGCGTTACGGACACTCACGCATGCCCTTTATAATATAGATACTGCATCAGAGCTGTATCCGCGATGTTATTGCATGTACTGTACATATCTGCTTCTTGGTGATAAAATATTCATCAAGGTACTCATTTTCAATTATATTTCGCTTGTTTAAGGTGTCTTGTACCTTTTAAACGCGACGAAAATTAACGAAAAACTTCAAAGTTTGAATTAGTCTATCTTCAAGACCTTTTTATGTATAAACATCCAATTTTGGATATTGATTAAACAAATTGTGCTTTGTAATATGCTGTCATTAGAAATTTCTTAGCCTTTTACAGAATTTATATATATGTGTGTTTAAAATGAATTACTTTTAAATATTTATAATGTTAATATTTTCAGTTATGACTATTTTTATTCATTAAAAATATAAAATTTTGATATAAATATAACAAATAATTATAACAAAAAATATTTTTTATGTAGTTAATGAAATAATTTCGGCTTAAGAGTAGTTCATTTTAAACTCACGTATTTGTTTAGTATCTTTACTAAATTTCTTGACAATCTGTACATACTTTCACAAGATATCATGCGCACAATGAATTATGGATAAAAAAAGAGCGATTTTGATTTCTTCAATACACAAATTCTGTAAAAAATAAATTTCTAATGAGAGCATATTACAAAGCACAATCTGTTTGATCAATATCCAAAATTTTATGTTTATGTATAAAAAGGTCTTGAAGATAGACTAATTCAAACTTTGAAGTTTTTCGTTAATTTTAGTCTCGTTTAAAAGGTACAAGACACCTTAAACAATCGAAATGTACATGAAAATGAGTCCCTTGATGAATATTTTATCACCAAGAAGCAGATATGTACAGTACATGCGATAACATCGCGGATTAAGCTCTGATGCAGTATCTATATCACAAAGGACATTCGTGAGCGTACGTAACACTAACAGCATTTTGATGTTGGAAACAGAAACTAATTAATTGTTGCTTTTATTGTAATTTTCTTAAATTTTAACCATTGTAGATTTTTCAGTTTTTATACCATCGAGTAAAGAAAAAAAATGTACTTACAAAAACAATCCTGTTTTTTTTTGTTTTTTTATCTGTCTTTGTTTCGTGCAGACGACTCTGAAATATAAATTAGTTTGCACTGAAGCTAATGTAAAAAGTTCAGCTTTATTTCCGGCTGTTATTGCATAACGAAGTTAATATTTCATCAATAAAATTAAACAGTAAATAATATTATTAAAATGGAAATTTAACTGACATGTAATCGAACTACTTGCGAAAACAACTAAAGTCATCATAATTAAAAAGGACTGCTGTATGTTACGAAATCTTTGGAAATTTCTTCGATTATTAATTCATTCAATAGTACAGCTTGTCATAAATTCCAAATATTTATATGAATGAAAAATCGATAGTTTTCAAATAAAAATCCTTTTTGGTGTTTTTAAATATAAATCTAAAGCAAAATATATATTGATACAAAAATGTTTTTCCTTTATATTCTGCAGCCCCACAGGTCCAAATTGGATTATCTGATATTATTAGTGGTATACTTGACCCCGTCTTTAGAGAATCAATTTCATACGATTGTCAATATCTTGTAGAGGTTAAAAAGAAGCTTAAATTTATGATAAATTTCGACATGATTAAAAGACTACTAAATTCAGTAAATCAAACCTGAAATACCAGTCAAAGAGAAATCATTTCGAGAGAAACCTGACTTTATGTTCTTCAACTGTTTTTTAGAAAATTATAATAGTAACAAATGTAGGCTTAAGAATGAATGTCTTTGTTTGTTTCAATTGCTCGAATTTTGGCAACACATACCTCCAAAACAATCAGCTAAGGCTGCATAAAGTTACGTCTGAACACCAATATTTCTACTATTACGTCGAACACTGTCATGACTAAGTTCGACAAAATTTATTCTGTACATGTTGTCTCATTAGTAGATACCGGTAGTGAAAGAATCTTACTAAAAGAAAGGATCTCTCGAAAACTCTCTACAGTTTCGAACATTAAATAGTCAACCATAACAATAACTGTTTTGGGAAATGCTACAGCAGTGGCCATATTATTAATTACTAGCGAACTTGCCCGGCGTTGCCCGGGTACGTCAAAATACAGCAGGAATTACGAAAAAGCTCTGAAAATCACAATAAGATATCGCGAAAAATTTTTAAATCGCTTTTCAAATTTTGAAAAGAGAATATATATATATATATATATATATATATATTGGGTTCGAAGATTGCAAGTTGATTCCTTTCACTAATGTGGAAAAATAGTAGCAAATCGCTAAAATACACTAAAAATCACATACAAAATCCCCAAAAATTAGAAAATTGCTATACGAAATCCGAATAAAACTTTATTGGAATGAGAGCAGAATGTACTTTAGGTCAAATATGGAATGTTAAAAAATTGCAGCAGATCGCGAAGAAACCTAAAAATCGCATTAAAAATCCCATAAAGTTCAAAAATCAGTAAAGTCAAAATTTACTATAATTGGATAAAAGTTTCAAATCTAATTCCTTTGACTTGTTAGCCCTCTTAAAATTTATGTTTTGGAAATCATGCTAATCATTAGATCATGTTACTTTTATTCGTAATTAATTTACTTGGACTCCCTTAAATATAATTAATATAATGCCTTAAGTTAATATTAGTTTTTGTTGCATTAAAATATCTCAATTCCTTGATTTTCTGTAAGCAAATAAACCCTATTGTTTTACAGTGGAAGTCTATCGGAATTTGGAGAAATATTAGAGATATAGTTGGCGGCACTTTTGGCGACTCATTTTTGTCGCCAAGTTGGCGACAGAACTGGATCCCCCCCTACGGTAACCCCCCTTATAGGTATGGACATGCATTACATGCTGTTCAATAATCGCATAAAAAATTCGCTAAAAATTCAAAAATCGCTGCACGAACTCCGAATAAACTTTTTTGAAAAGAGAACAAAATTTATTAAATGGGGTTAAAAGAAAGAAACCGCATTATTTTTCATAATGTGGAAAAATCGAATTAATATAATCCCTTAAGTTAATATTAGTTTTTGTTGCATTAAAATATCTCAATTTGTTGATTTTCTGTAAGAAAGTAATCCATATTGGTTTACAATGGAAGTCTATGGGAATTTGTCGAAATATTAGAGATATCGCCAAGTTGGTGTCACATTTGGCGACTCATTTTGGTCGCCAAATTTGGCGATATACCGCCAAGTTGGTGACAAACTTGGCTGCATTTGGCGAGGTAACTATGTCCCTCTGCGGTAACCTCCTTATAGGTATGGAAATGCATTAAATGCTTTTCAATAATTGCATAAAAAATTCGCTAAAAATTCAAAAATCGCTGAACGAATTCCGAATAAACTTTTTTGAAAAGAGAACAAAATTTACTATATTGGGTTAAAAGAAAGAAACCATATTCTTCTCACTTATATGGAAAAATCGCCTCGAAACATAAAACAGCGCTAAAAATCGAATAAAAAATTAAATAAAAAAAATATAATCAAAAAATCGAAAATCGGGCTTCGAGGTGCAAAACATCATATATGGACGTACCTTTTCCCCAAATTTTGTAGCTCTACGTGCAGTGGTCTCTTCAGAACACCGTCGACACACTCACTCTCACACACAAACTTCTTTCTTTATTATTGTAGAATACGCCACAAATTTAAATTTTGATGGAATTATAGCTATATATTTTTTTTTTTACTGTTGGATTGTTAAGATAATTTAGGTATATTTCGGTAGAATGCATATGGTTTAAAAATTAAAACAAACTTTTATTCATAAAATAGAAATTTATTACAAAAAAAATTTAGCGCAAATGTTTCAAGACAATATCATCAATATTTCGTCAATCGTGCCTTTGCGTCGATAATGGTCGTCACTGTTTTTAGCGTTCTCGATATACTTTTTTTTAGATTTTCTGTCGTTCCTCATAATAGTCTCATAATAGTGCCAGATCATAAACAAGATTTCTATCAAGTTTCTTTTTCTTCTCGTGTTTCTTTTGATAATTATCGATTTAGAAGCTCCAAGGCGTTCTCGACCGGGTTTAAGGATTGCTCGGCCGTGGTAAATATTTACTCAGTTAAGCATTCTGTTATTGTCTTCGCTTTCTGAAATGGCGTCAAGTCATGCATACATTTGGAGGTACCGATAAACCATTTTTAGTTGAGAGATCAACTTTTCTTCCAATATCTTTCTTCCAATACTGAACCTGATTCCTCACGCTATCCACATTGTAGACACTGCCTATCCCATTTCGACTGATAACAGATCATACCATGACATTAAGTGTGTGCTTGGCCGGCTCTGAAATGTAGTCCGTTTGACATTTTTCGAATTTTCTTCGTCGAACAAATGAAAGCTTGTCTGTCGTTATTTTGATGTGAAACTTGTAGAAGAAACAAATCTGAAAATTTTCACAATTAGGTTCGAGAGGTATTGTGAGGAATTAACGTGTGTATAATTCAAAGAACACAAAAATAAAAACTGCGCTATTCACATTTTACCAGTCTTCAAAGGTCATCTGTCGATGTTGCTGTTTAGTTCAAGACAAACTCTTCAATTTCATAGCTGGAATCAGTTTGGGTTTCTTAGCTAACCTGCGACATTTAAACCCCAATTCTGAAACACGACGGCTTATTGTTCTGGTAAGAATAACAATGCCAGCTTAATTTACGTTTCTTGTTACATCTTTTGTACGCTGCTGTCAGTTTTCAAGACAAAGGAAACTGATTTTTCGTTCATCTTCGAAACATAGTGAAGCGTCGACACCCACAATTTCCATACCTTTGGCTCCCTTTGAAAGCGATTTTACCAAGTTTAGATTTTATTCTGCTTACAAACATAGCGGATGTATGTATACGAATAGAAATCTGTCTTTGTGAATAATGGGAATGCTCCAACAATGCAGTGCTTTCTGAAATTATTACCGAAAAAAATCTTTACATTTCCCCATTTTTAACAACTGTTGTTAAAATCTGAAGCTACAAAAAATAGAGAATTGTGATGAATAGAATTCACAATGCACTAATTAGCACACATATGAACAGAATTCACCATAAAAATATATAAATTATTTCTTTCCATAACATCCCTAATTCACGTTTTACATTAAGATAGTTACCCAGTTAATGACACCTGTTATATATGAACTGTCAGTTACGTCAGTACTAAAATATGAAGACAATATTGCCAGCATTTAAATCTAAAAACATGTGGATAACACTTTTACAAATTTAAGCCATTTTTTTTAAGTATAGAACTTAAAAATGTAAGAAAATTGTCGTGGAACTATTAACTTGGCCACCCACTGTATTATCAACCCGCTAGTTGTTTTCTCGATGGATATTATGATCGATGATTATAGTTATAAACGTAATGATTATGTAGTCAAAAATTATTATTCATCTTTTGTTTTGTTTTTTATTGGCACTGATACAGAAAAGTATTTTAACAATTTCTGGAACTAATATTTCTATGCAAAAAAATTGTAAAAAATTAAACTGTGTCCTAAATTATTTTGCTTTACGAAGCTAAGGTGCTACACGACCTTAATCTAACATTCCTAATAAAACTATACGTTCAGAAATTTCGGAAAATTTTCAAAACTATTCTCCTCGAAAATGAAAAAGATCTGACGTTAAATTGTCTATTCATCTGAAACATGAAACACCTGTCACTTGCCCTGCCAGACCCCTAGCAGTAATCGAAAAATATTTTGTTGAAAAGCAAATTTTTGTATTGCTTGATAAATAGATAATACGCAAAAGCGTTAGTAATTTTTCCTCACCTGTTGTCCTAGGAAAAAAGAAAGATCGACTATATGACGATTATAGGAAGTTAAATTTAAACAATATAAACAACGTTTTACCTTAATAATAATTGATTGTATTACGGATAAGTTGCATTCTGCAAATGTACTTACCATACTTGAACTTAAAAATGCATTTTGTCATGTTGAAGTTGAAGAATATCGTAGAAAAAGCTCTTGTTTCGCAAAATAATATGGTCAGTTTGAAATTCTATAGAAGAACATTGGACTTAATGATGCTCCCTAAGTATTTCAAAGGTAGATTCATAATGTTTTTCGTAATCTCATTAATGAAAAAGTACTTATTGTTGCGTCGTTGACTTCACAATAACATATGAAAACGATGACGAGGGATTCCGGAAATTACAACACGTCATTAACACTGCACCCGAATATGGTTTAAAATGAAAATTTAAAAATGTACATTTACAACGCGAAAATGACTTTTAGGGTTTTTCACATTGAAGAAAATCCACTGCATTGATCTCTTTTAAAAAACAAAGATGTTTTAAATTTTACAGAATCTAAAGGTGTTAAAGACATAGCATATTTTTTTTTCGGATTAAGTTCATGTTTTTGTAAACTCATTCAAGATTAGTCCTTAATAGCCCACCCTTTAACAGATCTTATTAGAAAATATACTAAATTATAGTTTGGCGACCAACAACGAAAAGCATTTAGTCAGCTGATCAGATCCTTTCATCAGACCCTGTCTTAAGCACTTATAACTGTAGTAGTGAAACATAACTTCTCTGTGGTTCATCATTTGGCAGTTAGGGCGCTGTTATCTTCCAAATGTGCTCTGTTGACAATCAATTTCCTTCCGTATTGTTTATGAGCATGAAAAAAAAAAACGAATGCTGAACGTAGATATTCAAGACGTGAATTAGAATTATTAGCAGTCATAGAAGCTGTAAAACTAGAAAAAAGCAATTCTGCTTTTTCAAAATTTAGTGTCGCCTACGATGAAAACAAAATCTATGTATATAAATACAGTACGAACAAAACATATTTCAGTTTTAAGACTTAAAACACACTCTTTTATTTTATATAATATGTCGTCATTCGCATCCGCTGAAGAATTCTACATTTACGATCCAGTTTTTAACAACCTCTATAGAAAAGTATGCTTATGACGTAACTATAAAAGAATAATACAGAAATACTACAAAAAGTGATGTCGTCATTCCAAAAACTCGAAAAAAAAATCGGCTATCGCCTTCATTTCTTTGTAACATTAATACAAATACTTGAAATAAAATATAGTTTATAATACCTCCATGTATTATCAGAAATCATTCATTTATATTTTTTCAGAATAGCTCTATGTTAATATATTTTTTTTCAGTTGTTAAGGGAAAAGGGCAATAAAAAGGTACAATAATCCTCTATTTTTCAAGTATTTTTCGTTTACTTTCTAAAGAAATGGAATACTTTAGTTGACAAAAATAAAGAAATGGCCTTCAAAACTACAAAAAAAAAATTAACACCTCCAAAATAAATTGAGATCCAGTTTCCAAACAAATTGCATTTAAAACTACATTTTCCACCTATGCGACGGTATAAAAATTGAAAATGTGTGATGCTTAAATAAAATTGCAGTAGAGATTATCCTTATTTAACAGTACAATGATACATCTGCTTTGTTTTACGGCTGTTTTATGTAACGAAACGTTATTTATTAGAGACGACACTTTAATTTCTGCCCGAAATAAATAGCATATCGGGAGCTAATAAAATCACGTTTTGATACTAGCCATTCCCTTCAAGATAGTAACTGATTACAATGCCATGAATAAAAAATATTTCTGCAACAAGATAGCTCAATTGACTTTAACCCTTTCAAAGGTAAAATACTACCGTTGCTATAACGTTGAAATGATTGATTGACTCAAGGTTTCACAAACAAGTTTTATTTTATTATTTTTTTAATATGTAAAAAATTTTCTTTACGTGCATTATTAAAGCGAAATTTTATTACAAAATTCTGTTGTAAATGTGGCGTTTGTGATTCAAAATTAAATGGGATATATTGTAACGAGCACAGACAATGTACACGTATGCGCAATGCAGACGCTTTAAGTTGAAATCCAGTGTGCATGGGGATTTGCGATTGTTTCAATTCCAAAATCATGCACAATAGAAAACTTTCCAACCCATACAGGCTTTCAAAAAAATTTGAAAACGAAGAAATATGACAACTATTTTCTTAGATATGACGTTCTTTATAAAAAGTCAAAAGGTATCGATCTGATAGGCGATCCGGAAAAAATGCAGCTAAATGCCCTTAAACACGTTCGCCACAAAGATCAGTTTGGTCATAAACGTTCTAAAGAAATCCTTAGCGAATAATTTTTCTTTTCTAATATGTCGAGTAAAAGTGATAAAACTATAGAAAATTGTATTATGTATAATCACAAATATGTATAACAAGAAGGCAAAAACCATTAGCCAAATAATAGGCACCTCTTCAAGATTACTATATAGATCATTTATCCCCTTACAAAATGAATAAAAATTATTTAAAATATATTGAATGTTTAATAGGTTCCCTTTCAAAATGCGTATGGTAGTATCCCTATAAAACACTTTCTGCTTCCGAATTTATATGAAAGCTAGGGTTATATTTTTGGCGATCCTCACACCATCATCAGAGATAATGGTTTTTATTTAACAAGTTTAAAAAAAAAAAATTATCAACAAGAAAATTTCAAGAAGAAAATATCAAACGCGTGAGTACTACTAGCTCCCCCATGATAAGGGTGAAGTAAAGCGGCTTAATTACACCGAAATTTTTGTAATCTCTAAAATGTTAAAATGCGAACCGAATAAATGGTTCAAACATGTCTCTAAAGTGCAGGATGTCATTAATTCTACTTATCGGAGAATCATAAACAAAACACGGATAGAATTATTGTTCGGTACAAAAATGAAACAGAAAGAATACTTAAAAATTGTTGACCTCATAACCTTTAAATGCCTGACTTTTCAAAAATCATTGTAATAATGTTTTTCGGCTTTCATTTTTTAAATAAATCATGGGAAAAATACTTATAAAAATAATATTTTGTTTTAAGTATAGTTTACGGCTAAAAATCAGTTTGTTACTAATCGGCAATACTGGTGTTTAATTGAAAAAGTAATTTCCCTTGATAAAATTCTATAATATCAAACACACAAGAATTTTAGGAACTATAGTAAGAAGTAAATTTAACTTGCTCACTGCAGGTCAAAATAGGGTATTTCGCAAGCTTCCAAACAAAACAAAAAAAGCAAGTAGCAACATTCGAAAAAATAAATTTATCTTTATTCTTAAACAGCACAGGTGTTGCCATCTAAATGATAAAAATAGATTTAACAATATTTTCAGAGTGTATTTTCTTGGCAACATTAGGCATTATAGCTTCAATATTATTCTAATAGTATTTTAGAGCCTAAATTGGGTATGTTGCCGAAAAGCAACATCAGGCATTTAAGGGTTAAACAGTGGAATTGCTGAAGAATTCGTAAAGGATCGAGAAGAGCTCCGTAAAGCATTCAAAAATAATATTCTTACAATTAAGTAAAAAAAGTCGTAAACACTGCAGTTTACGACGTAAGAAACCACGACCTAGAACCTCTGTAACCTTGTTGCCATTACGTGAACCCAAAAACGTCCAGTTCTAAATTTGAAATCAAAATATTTAGGGTCCTTATAAAGTGACTACAGTCAAATCAAACGACTCCTACTATGCTGAGAATATCGCACCTTCTGAGGGACCGATAAACACTACCACTTGTGCTGAGTATATTAGGCATTGGACTGACGAACGTTTTTTTTTTTTTTTACCCACTGACCATTTTTTTCATTTTTTTTTCTTTTCTTTACTTTTTTCTTTTTTTTCTTTTTTTTTTTTACTATTTCGTTATTGTGAGTTTTGTTAAAATATTCGATGTCAATGACATCCTTTGAGATGATTCACTATTTTAATCATACTGACGGATATATGCGATGTTTAGAAGAACATTAACTGCTTTCTGATTTTGTTTATTTTCAGATTGATGACTACGTTTTGCTTCATATCACTGAAGTTTTTGCTATTGTCAGGACTGCCGCATGTTGGTTTCTGAGCTGCATCTGCATTTGGAATTGAATGCTACCTGCGCTGGTATCGAAAGCTAATAGGAAGAAACCTGAACCGAGATTAAAAATCTGTAAGAAATGTAACAAGAACGCAGTAGAATGCTACAAGAAATAGAATCTATTTTTGAAGACATAATACTATCTATATTATAAAGGACAAACATATCTGTGCGTAACGCATATGTCATTTTGCGAATGGCAACACTTTGAAATTTGAAATGAAATTTTGGTTTTGCAATTTTCTCTACTGCAAATTTTTTAACTTCTATACATCGCACATTTTAAATTTTTACACCATCGTATAAGGAAAAAAAAACTCTTTTAAATGCAATTTGTTTGAAAGCTATATCTCAATTTATTTTTGAGATATTAATTTTTTTGTAGTTTTTAATACCATTTTTCTTATCGTGGCAACAAAAGTTTGACAACATTTCTATTGAAAGTCATTGAAGATAAACGGAAAATAGTCGAAAATAAGAGATACTGTATCTTTTGTTGCCATTTTCTCATAAAACCTAAAAAAAAGTTGAAATAAAAATATGAGCTATGTCAAGAATATTGTCCGTTATTCCGTGATAGTGACGTCATATGCATACTCTTCTATAGACGAAGTTTAAAACTGGATTGTAAAAGTGGATTGCTTTATCGGATGCAAATGACGTCATTTTATAAAAAAGCGTATATTTTAATTCTTAAACCTGAATTATGTTTTGTAGAAGTGCGTCATTTTCAGAGCGCAGCTGCTTTGAAATCTCTACAGCTGAAAATGCTTCACTTTTGAAAATAATGTAATCGAAATCAGACACTGATAAAAACGCAATGTTTTACAAAAATTTAGAGTGTCTTTATAAAAGAGAGGTGACATGAAAATAATAGCGATTTATATTACAGAAATTGTTGATACTCGCCTGGATGGATTTGCTTCGCCGAGTTAGACAAGCAAGCAAATAATTCGTGGTTTAAAATAATATCATGTTCCTGAGGATTTTATCCAAAATTCTCTCGAATAATAAAATTTTAATGCCGTTCTTTAGGACATTCTACTATAATTTTATCAAAATAACATAATTTGCTTAATTTAATTTTTCCTAATTTTATATAATCTATACGTTTAAAACACAAGTATGTTTTTTATTCATCTGCCCTGTTCTTTCTGCTGAACCAATTTTACTAATATATATATTTTTTAAACTGAAAGCTCTTCATTTGTAGATGTAATCGCACTATCTGTTTTTTTTTTTTAATATCCTCACTTTTATATTTTAATTTTAAAAGCATTTTATTAAATTTCTTCAAAATGGTGAAAATTAGGTAGCTTTCATTATTGTAGATAAGAGAGAAATAATGAAGTACTTTTATCTTTATTCATGCTATTTCCTGATAAAAATTCAAAATTGTTGTATAGGTTTTAGTGTCGCAAAATCCCATTAGGAGCACAGTATTATACTAGGAATAATAACGGAAAATGACATACTACTTTTGAAAACACGCATTTTTCCTCATAAATTTTCTATATTGTATTTCATTCTGCATGTGTACAGATACTAAGTTTCAGACACGAGGCGAAACGCTTATTTAAGTGAAAATGAAGTCATATTTAAAAGAAAACGATCATTTTCTTAGATAAAACTAAACATTTTAACACAAATGCGTCTAAAAAGCATAAATTATGGGCATTTTTACTCTCCGGAATTGAGATTAGAATCTCAAGTAAAGAGAGCGTCTTTTCACAAAAAAGATGTTACTAACAATCGTGACTTCAATTTTTCAGTTAAAATGATTTTTAAATGATCAAACAAAATACATTTTTTTTTAAATGATGAATATGGATATGAGGTGCGTATGCAAATTTTGAGAAGGGGAAAATTGCTGTTTTTCATTCCGGAATACCAAGCATAAGAGCCTAAATTGATAACCACATCCTAATAACTGATCTTTATTATATTTTACTGATTAAGTATCTATATTATAAAGAACAAATGTATCTGCGCGTAACGCTGACGTCATTTTGCAAATGGCAACCATTCACGATCAAATTTCGGTCTTGAAATTTTCGCTACTGCAATTTTTTAATCTTCTGATCATCGTATATTTTCAATTTTCGTCGCATAGGGAAGAAAATTGCTTTCAAATGCAATTTGTTTAAAAACTGTATCTTAATTGACTGATGTATTATATTTTCTAAAAAATTTTTAAACAAGATTTTTTTTAAAGTTTATCTTATCATGTGCCGGTTTCAATACATAATAATAATAAATATTTTGCACATAAAGCAGCAAACATTTTTCAGCATTTGTTTCTGACAATTTTTGCATAACGAAATTAATACTTCCTTTATAAACAAATGAAAGAATAATATTAAAAAAACACCAATCTAAAATATTTGTGAAAGACATATTAACGAAATTAATACTTCTTTTATAAAAAAATAAAAGAATAATATTGAAAAAACACAAATCTAACATATTTGTAATCGTATAATTTTAATTTTTAGATCACCAAGTTGGATTTTTTTTTTTTTCAAATGGAATTTGTTTGGAAAGTTCATCTAATATTACTGATTGTCTATGTTTTTAAAAACAATTTTAAAGCATGAAATATTTTTTAATTTGTCTATATCGCGCGGAGCTCGATTACGAAAGATTAATCCGCTTGCCCTTGAAATAAAATAAAGAGTTCATCATTTTCATACAGCTAATATCCATTAAAAAAAACTTCCTTATGAATAAATAAACTAGAAAACAGGAATTCTGCTTTTTCAGAATTTAGTGTCGCTACCGATGAAAAAAAAAAAAAAATGCATATATATATAGTACAAAACATATTTCAGTTTTAAGACTTAAAGGACACGCTTTTATTTTATGTAAAATGACGTCATTCGCATCCGCTTAAGAATTCCACATTTCCGATCCACTCTTAAACGTCTACAGTAAAGTATGCATAGGACGTCACTATCGCGAAATAATACACAAGTGCAGCAAAAACATGGCGTCATTAAAGAAATTCGACAAAAAAAAAAAAAAAAAAAAAAAAAAAAAAGGTGTCTAATGATCCATAGGACTTCATTTGTTTGTAACATCAATATAGATACTGAAAATTAAATATAGTTTATAATAGCTCCATGTTTTAACAGAAATCATTCGTACGTATCTTAATTACATTTTCTTTCGGTTGTTATGGAAAAATGGCAACGGAAGTATATAATTAATATTTTACAACTATTTTTCCTTTACTTTCTACAAGAAATAGAGTACTTCCATTGCCAATATTAAGCAAATGGCTCCAAAAACTCCAAAAATATTAATATTTAAAAAATAAATGGAGATGCCGTTTTCAAACAAATTGCATTTAAAAGTACTCTTTTTTCCCAATTCGACGGTATAACAATTGAAAATGTGTGATGCTTAGAAGTTTAAAAAATTGCTATAGAGTATTTAATCGTACTGCTTTGATTTACGGCTGGCTTCTGTGAGGTAACGTTATTTTTTCGAGACGACTCAGAATTAGCTGGGAAAAAGAAATAGCATACCTTACCGGTGGCTAATAAAATAATATAAATAAAACACAAATTTAACAGACATGTATAAGCTCTGAAATTATCAGAATATAAAAGGATGCTATAACTAGCAAAATCTTGGTCAAATAACTCTTAGCATGCTGCTAATAAGAAAATATCGCTTTTGATAAATTTCGAAAATTTATTTGATTGTATAATTCGTATTTTCCATATGAAAAATGCTTTTTTAATGTAACTGGGCAATCTAAATAAATTATTGCATATAAAAAAAATTATTCATTTTCAATTTAAAAGAATTGTTTTCACCTATATTCTTTAACCCGGGAAGCCCGGGTACGATGACCTAGTTTAATTAATTTTTCAACTACATTTCAGCAGTGAAATTACGCTTGAAATTATCCAAAGCGTATTGTCACATTACGCTCGCAATGTGATAATTCATGTCATTAATATTCAATAATACTATTTATTTAACTATTTAAGAACCGAGAAAGAAATATTTGTCAAAAGGTTACGCAGATTGCTTAACGAATGTCAAAATACTCATTTATTAAAAACCTTATGATGTATTTAGTCACAAATGTTACAATAAACATTATACAGAATGTCTTTTTCATATTTATAAATATGTTGAAATATAGTCCCCAAGAACAAAATAGTGAGTATACCTTGCTTTTAATCATCAATGAGAAAATATATATACGTTAAAAAGTAATGAGTGTATCCGATAACATAAAAGTCAGTAAAATTTAAAAAAGTACCTGTAATCAATAAGTAAAAAATTATTTAAAAAAATTCTCATCTCTAATAATAGAATACTGAGTGCATTTTACAAACTACCTGTAATCACCAGTAATAAAGAATAAAAACTAAATGTGTTAAAATACAATAGGTGTCTCCTATAAAAGAATAGTGATTACAAAAAAAAAATTATGATCACCATTATGATCCCTATGCATAGATTAGAAAATGCAATAACGTTACATAAGATAGAAATTCATCAAATCTAACTACACTGCTAAAACTCGGTATGTGTATTCAGAATACATATCTTATTCGAAATTCCACAATCAAATGCATCTATCGAGAGAGCATATAGTTTCCATATTTGATATTATCGGATATATTTGGTGAAAAGACATTATATTTCAACGTATACATTTACCTTATACACAACACGGAAGAACAGGGATAGTAATTTATTGCTAGACAAATTCTATTAGCATGATGGTATGATATGTTTGGAATTTCAATAAAATTTGAAAGCGGAAATGAATTTAATATTTCTGCATATAGTGATTAAGTTAAATTCATTAAAGTAGATAAATATCAATACTTTAAATGTTATTTGAATGTATTGAATTAAATTTACAAATCTTTAGACTACTGATAACTGACTACAGAATAGTAAAATATTATAAAGGAAATGGTGTCTGAAATTAAATCAATATTATTTCATCCTAAAGATTAAAAGATTTATTGTCAAAAAATATAAACAAATTACGAAAAAATTTGGAATTTCGAAAAAGAAAACTTCCATTTTTGAGAAGTTACATATAATACTTTTAAATGCATTGTTTTTGACTCATATGATAAGTTTAAAGTATTTCAGCCCATACATGAAAAAACATTTTTTTTTTTTGAAATTATCGATCATTTATTTCAAGAAATAAGTATATACAGTAAACCTTTAATGTTCGTGACACCTACCTATGGCGACACCTATCTACTCGCTAAACCTATCTACTGCGCACCTATCTACTGTATAGCCCAGTTTATTACTGGATGGCCTAATTTAAGAGAACTTCAGCCCTTGCATTGAAGAAAAATCTAAATCAGCAATTTTCTTTATTTTTTATGCAGATTTCTGACTTGCAATGTTCTAATTTTTCTAAATTTGAGAAAATTCAAAATTTTTATCACAAGTAAAAAAAAAAAAATTGCAAAAATTGTCAGGGAAATTTTAAAATATCAACAAATCTTGTTAAAAAAATCAATAGAATGCGATCTTTCACTGTTAAGGAGTCTTAAATTTAAAATAGAAGTCGAGGCCGCTGCTTTTCCTTATTTGGAAAAATATAAACAACTGATCGATTCGCCAAACAATCGCATATCACAATTTTTCAGCCATCAACTAGCAAATAAATTGTGTACAGTGTGTTTATAATTATTCAGATTTATTTACAAGATATACTAATAATGTAGTATAATGCTTAATATACACAGGTGTTCAAAACTTAGTCAACAATAACAAAATGCTAATTTCTGAATACATGAGTATTCAATAGAAAATTCTATGAACAGAAATTGTAGAAAGTAGGTACTGCCATAAGAACACGGCCAGTCGATGCGAACTGTCCTTCAAGTCACAAATAGTCACTAGTGTGATAATCACTAATAAATGAACGTCACTATAATGAACTTAAATGTGATATCTTTCATTCGTCTCATACTTCCTCTGATTTGTTCACTGCACAGAGATGACACTATGACTGCTGCTTTTTGACGGGTCACCAGGTGACTTTTACAATGAAGTTACCTTGTGACTCTCGTGTGACAGTTTTTTGGAGACTCCATTGTAAAGTCATCATGATAGCTGTTTTTTGACGAATTCCCAAGTGAGATAAAATGAAATCATCTGGTGATTTTTCCCAAAGAAACGCAATAGTGACTTCAGAGTAGTGTCCCCTTCATTTGAAAGTCACCATGTGACTTCATTGTAACATTAAATGGTGAATCTTCATATTGCAATGCTCACGGCGACTTCCGAATTGAGTCTTTAATTGACATTCACATAAGAATCACAAGGTGACTCCATTGTAATGTCACCGCGTGACTCATCACACAGCAACAGTCACATTGACTTTTCAATGGAGTTACCATATACGATCATCTGAGATTAATAAAAAAACGAATGAAATATCCCATATTTTGTTTCACTTTAGTGACTTTGACACTTATTGCAACGTGTGACTTGATGGTGATATGTCACATCGACTAGCTGCGATATAGGGATAGTACATATTTGAAATATATATATATATATATATATATATATATATTTATGTTTTGCCTACTCGCGTGATTGAAAATTAGCATTTTATGATTGTTGCTTAAGTTTTGCAAACCACTTTACATTTTGAAATTCAATAGCCCTTTTTCATAAAAAAAAATTATAAACACTAAAGCACTTTTATGCAAGGGAAGATAGTCTCAACATTCGCGAAGCTAAACCTTGCGAATGTTAAGGGAATATTTTTATTTAAAATTCTATAATTATTTTTACATGACAAAGTAAATTATTTTTTAAAATAATGAGACTTTTTAGGAAATAAATTGAAACATACATATTACGATATTTTCAATGAAGATGAACAAGTAGAAAACATAAAATCACCATTTTACATGAGAACTAATTTACATAGATAATCTGTCTCTAACACTAATTCGTTTCCACTAGAATCTAACAATGCAAGTTCGCAACGATATTTTCTCTTTGAATCTTTTTTTTTTTTTAGATTTTGTGAAATTTCAAATAAACTTTATTTTAAAAATCACTTCATTTAGGGCAGCATAGGAATAAATTCAATTTCGAGAACATATTTTGTATAATATCATGATGGAATAAACAACAAATTTAATAAATTCTTAATTTGTGAATGGATTATTATTAAATTATTACCATTGTATGCCATTAAATATTTCCATTAATGCAATTTGCTATTAATGTATATTTTGGGATAATAATAATAATAAAAAAATATGGAAAAGCGTGTATTTGTATTAAATAGAGTTTTAATCCGCGCAATCATAATGTATAGACCGACTTTTTATGGAGAGTTAAAGCAATGTACAATAAGGTGTTTCTTAAGAAATAAAAATCCCATTGAAATGTTCAATGATTTCAATAAAAAAAATCATCACTACAGATTTCCAAATTGCACTGTTTAATTACTGCGAACGATACTAATGTAATCTTAAAGATAGTTTACACTTTTAGAAAGTTTTTACCTTATTTTCAGTGTACTGTACATAGCATTAGTGACCGAGAAAACAGGGAGTATTCAGTATATTAGTTCATCCATTTTTAACAAATATGAGACAAAACATCTGCTTTAAGCATTTTTTTTTTTTTTGCATTTTTTTTTTCAGAGCTTACAATGGATCAGTAGATCAGTAGTGAACACCTATCTATCTCAGTACGTCAAACGTAGTAATTCTTGTAGAAAAAACATATTAAAATGCATATTTCATAAACAAACTGGATGCTTTACATTAACAAATAAATACGAAGAAAAGATAACATAAATTAGAAAACAGGAATTTTGCTTTTTCAGAATTTAGTGTTGCCCCCGATGAAAAAAAAAAAAAATGTATATATATATTTTTTTTTCAATTATATGAAATATATTTTTTCAGTTTTAAGACTTAAAGCAGACAATTTGATTTTATATAAAATTACGTCATTCGCATCCGCATAAGAATTCCACATTTACGATCCACTCTTAAACATCTACAGTAAAGCATGCATAGGTTGTCACTATTGCAAAATAATACACGAATGCAGCCAAAAGATGCCGCCATTAAAGAAACTCGAGAAAAAAAAAAAATAAACCCAGCTGTCTAATGATTCATAGGCCTTCATTTGTTTCTAACATTTTATAATAGTTCTATGTTTTAACAGAAGTTTTTCGTTTATATTTTTTCAAAGGAGCACATATTTTAATGACATTTTTCTTTCGGTTGTTATGAGAAATTGCAACAAAAAGATATAATTGCTATTTTTCGACTATTTTCCCTTTACTTTCTGCATAATGGAGTACTTGAGTTGCAAAAATTAAACAAATGGGGCTAAAATCTACAAAAAAAAAAAATAATATTTCAAAAATAAATGGAGATACAGTTTAAAAAAAAATTGCATTTAAAAGTACTTTCTTTTCCCAATACGACGGTGTAAAAATTGAAAATGTGCGATGCTTAGAAACTTAAAAAATTGCTATGGAGCATTTAATTGTACAATGATAAATCTACTTTGTTTATTGCAGGCTTCTGTGAGGTAACATTATTTTTTGACGACACAAAATAAGCTAGGAGAAAGAAATAGCATACCGTACCGGGGGTTAAAAAGTGTCAAAGGCTAAAACAAAGGTCTATGAAAAGGTTTAAAAAATGTTAATGGCTTATCTATATTATAAAGGACAAACATATCTGTGCGTAACGCATACGTCAATTTGCGAATAGCAACACTTTGAAATTTAAAATGAAATTTCGGTTTTGCAATTTTCGCTACCACAAGTTTTTAAACTTCTAAACATCGCACGTTTTCAATTTTTACACTTTCATACAGGGGAAAAAATGTACTTTTAAATGCAATTTGTTTGAAAGCTGTATCTCAATTTATTTTTGAGATATTAATTTTTTGTACCTTTTAATATAAATTTTGTAATCGTGGCAACAGTGCTCCATTTATATTGAAAGTAAATTTAAAATAGTCATGGTTTATTATTTTTATTGATTATATCCTTATTGATGCCATTTTCACATTACAAATAAAAAGAACTTTTTTTTTTAAATTTTTGAACAGGAAATGGCGTAAGACATAAAAAAAAAAAAAAAGAAAGAAAAAAAAACATGCATTCTTATTCATGAGTCAGTTACATTTCAATATTTTTACATTACGCGGATACCGAGTGTGAGACGCTAGACAAAATGATTCAGTGAGTAAAAATGATTTTATATTTAAAACAACACGATATTTTTTGATAAAACTAAATATTTGACCAATATTATATAGCCAATACTATGACAACTAAAGAAAAATTTCTATTTTTTTTTTTTTTTTTTTTTTTTTTTTTTTTTTTTTTTTTTTTTTTTTTCCTTGCGGGTACTGAGATTAGAAGTTAAAGTTTGTGCGAATGTTCACATGAAAAGTTGTATCGGACTAACATGACTTTAAATTAGGAAATATGCATTAATTAATAATCTATTGCGCGTTAAAATACGTTCAAATTGTGAATTTGAGTGGTGCGTATTTAAATTATGAGAATGTGAAAATAATGTACAGTTTAGATTTTATGGGGGAAAAATGTATGATGTGACAAAGCGAAATACTTTTTACTGATTTTTCATACCGTAATAACAAACGTAAGAGCCTCAATCGGTAACTTCATCATAATTAGTCATCTTGATTATGTATACTAACACAGTTGAAATAATATTTTGGTAATTTTAGGTTAAAAATATTATTTGTTTCAAGCGTTAGACAAACAATGTAAGATAAATTTTTCATTGTAATTATTTTTAAGTTTATTATAAATTCGATCTGACAGTTCCATTCTAACATTTTAGTTCGTCGATTTTCGACGGGTTCTAACTCGTTTTAATAAAACCACTTAATCTGAATGCAAAGTCTTAATGCGTAAATGGAATATTAATCATAGCATTATGTATAACTTAGAAACAACATATACAAAATACAGCACTGGGATACTAAATCCATGCTTTAACTCGAAAAATATCTGTTATCGTGGGAGGATTTATTGAAACGTTTAAACAGTCCCATAAATAATTGCACCTCTATTTCCAAATAGAAGAAATCCACTTCAATTTTCTATGTTTAAATAAGACGATAATTACTATTTGAAAGTAGGGATTTTAAGAAGAACTGTTTGCTACATTCTATAACGATAAGAATTCTGGCTTCATGATTCAGGAAAAAAAGCTGTCTTGGCTTCTTTACGCATTCTTCTTCAAACTTCCAGTATCGAATGTCAGTATCGACCTTCCTTATATGTAACACAACCTTGAAAATAGAACCATTTTCTATGTAAAGTTCCTTCTAGAAAAATGCATTAAATCATTTAAACTCATGTCAGTTATTCACATAATAGGTTTTTCCGATCTAATAACGCACTCTGATTTCGAACAGTTTTCGTAACATTGCTGCTCTCTTGCACATTCTCTATTATTGGGAAGTAAAATAATGATTACGGTGTTGCGTCACATAACTAGTACTAGACTCCTGTAAGAACCGCATCAAATGATTAAAAATTTAAACTTAAACTCAATAAATGAATTATGTTAACCAATTTTAATCATATTTACAGCCAAAACGACAACAAAAATGTGCCTCAATGTATATACAATGTTAAAAACCAAAAGTGTCTTACTAAATCCTTAACTATGAGAAATCGCCATCAGATGAATATATGGCCACATTATTTGAGTTTAAAACCTCTAGACCCAGAATTGATGGCTTAAAATCTCTATAGTTGCCAGAATGTTGTTAGAATCGTCAAAAATAGATGGATATGGTAGTAACTCAAGGAGGCGCACTGAATTGAGGTGATTTTTAAAGCCTATTTTTTAGATAAAATTTAAAAGTTACTGGTGCAGTTTGCCCTATTGTTACCGTTATTCTTCAATATTATTATAAAAATATTTTTTTGAAAGCTGTCACAAATGTGTGGAAATTGGCAGTTAATTATATGAAGCGATGTATGTCCATTTTTTTTTTAAATATTTACATAATTAAAAGAGTAATAAGTCCTATTTTACAAATATCTTTATTACATAAAATAAATTTAATCTTTTTGTTATTGACTAAAACAGACATTAAAGTAATAGAAAATGCCTTTATGGAAAAAAAAAGTTCTTCACTAACGCATTATTAATTTCATTCTATGATATTTTATGAATAAAATATGACTATAATTTCGTAGATAATTACGAAAAAAGATTAATAAACTATTAAAATCCCTTTACTATAACATTTAATATTAAAATCAAGCTTTTAATCGTGTAATGAAAAGAAATTTGTTTCTGAAATATAATATCGGGAAATATTTATATACTTAAAGAATACTACTGAATTCAAACCATTTAATGCATCCAAAATATCTGCTTTGACACGATAAAAAGAGAATAACTATCACAAAAATAACATTCTAAATGTACTGAAATATATCATACAATACTTTGAAGAGATCGTATTTTGAACCTGTTGTATTTTCCAATATCGATAAGAGATTTATACTTTTACCATGCTATTACGATGGAAGGAGGTGCGGTTGCTATGAATCTTAATGTTATGTTTAACTTTTCTGTAACCGTTTTAGTTTGATAAGGCTCTTTAAATGTACGAGTGGCTGAAAATACAATTCCGATATTAAACGTTTCCTAGCTTTCATTACGATATGTATTTAAGAAATAAATAGTTCGCTGAAACTAACAGCGTAACATTTCAGCAATGTATAAATAACTAGTGATGACTTTTGTGAGAAATGAATAAATGGTAGAGTAGTTCTTATAGGTTTTTTAATAGTTTAATGAATAATTATTTGCTTTAAATTAAAGTAAATATTTAAAATGTCAGCTAGGTTATAATTAAAATAATGAGAAAAGGCTGGCTTAATAAAATGTCTGGTATTTTATCGTAAACTTGTTCATATTGTTTATAAAAAACATCAGCAATTTTCCATTAATTTATGTTCAATTACATTAATAATTAAGCATTTTCAATATTATATTACCAGTATAATTGCAAATTACAAATTACGATTAAAGTTTCATTGCAGTCAGTTTTGTTGTCTGGAAAAACCAGGCTCTTTAGTGTCAAAGTTTTTAAGATTATTTTACAGTATATAATGATATAAAAGGAGACTTTCAACGTACATAACGCATAGTTTTTCTAAAGAGATATATGTATACTTTACATTTTTTATAAAATGTAATTTAGTACTGATGAAGGTAGTTTCCTATACCTTACGTTATATTTTAAATATAACAATTTTACAGGCATAGAAAATCATTCTCAATTTAACATAAATTTAACATCTAAGGAAATAAAAATAAAGTTCATTGCTACTGAATTACTTATGAGTAAGTTCCAAAATAAGATTTTTAAAATATAAAAACATATAAAATCTTATGAATATACGAAAATATTTGAAAACATACCGGGTGTCTTAAAAAGGTCTGCTGATTTTAAAATTCAATAAATTGCAAACGGTGACAAATATTTAAAAAATTCTTGCAGGAGTGTTATGCATAAGGTCAAAAGATTTTTCTAAATTCAGGCTCAATTTTTGGTACTTCTTGACCCACTCAATACATTTTAACCTCCTTTTTCCGCATGGAAGAAGAGAAAGGCCAACAAATCGAGCCTGTATTTAGCGCTTATTGATTACAGCGCCATCCTTTGTTTGTAATTCGAACTAAAATCAAAAATCACTGAAAAAAAAAACTTTTGACCTCATGCATAACCCTCCGGCAAGAACTTTTTAAAGATCTGTCACCATTTGCAAGTTATTGAATTTTAAAATCAGTCAGTCCTTTTTAGGACACGCGGTATAATACACTTACTGCCAAAAGCTAAGTACGCAGAGGTAAAATGAGGACAAATCGATGATCGATGCTTTGACTGAGACTAAATTTCGGGAGTACTGTAGCAAATGTGTTTATGCATCAAGGAAAACAAAGAATTACATACAAATATGAAAACAATATTGAATTTTAATAAGGTATACGATGGATTTATATCGGAGTCATTAAAAAAACAATTTTAAACACAAATCAATCAAACTAAACCAACATTAAAAGGGTATGTGAACGCCCCTCACATGCATATAAAATTTACAGTATGTGACCATGCTTCCCATGAGATGATCAACCAACGTAAAGTTAAGTAATCGCCATTCCTCCAGTAGAGCAGTTTGCAATTCTGTGAGAGTGGCTATTGTTGGGAAAGTTGTACACACATCAGGGTCGTTGAAGTCCCACACATTTCCAATGGTACAACTCATATTCAAAATATTAGAATAATTGAGAAAAAGTAATAAGAAATATTATTTTTCATTTATTTATTTTTTATACTAAGTAAATGCAATTAAAATTCTTATAAATTAAATCTGGAATGTTTAGATATGATTTTAACATATATAAAATTCAGTACAATAAATTTGGTATACAGCTTAAAATATTAGACCGCATCAAAATATTAGAATAAAATTTAGATTGGTTCAAAATATTAGAATATATTATATTACGCAACCAAATTACTTTATGAATATAAAGTAAATGGTAGTTAATATTTTGTAGCATCCCGTTTAGCTTTCATAACAGCGTACACTCGATCTTGTATACTATATCTAACAAAAGCATAGCTGTGAAAAAAGGGAGCCAAGTTCTGTAATGACAATGGCAAGAAAAGATGTGATATCTAAGTGGGTGCCAAGTTCAAATAAAATTCACTCAAACTTACCTACTGAAGTTTTATAGCATTTTTTAAATTGTTTAGAAACAAAAAATTATTGATAGCATATTATTAATTAATCTAGAACTTGGCAAGTTTTTACCTACGAATCATTTATTTTTATTAATGATATTATTATATCAAATCTTGTTATTTCATGATTGGAAGCCTTAATTTGAGTGATCTCCTTCCCCTTGAAGGGCGGTGGGATAAAATATAGCCCGCCTAATTTAACTGCAAAATGCCACATTGACATCAGAATTCAGGACTAAAAAGTTTAATTTTATTAAATACGTGAAAAGAAGCTTTTACCCATTTTGAAATAAATTTGTTTTTAAATACTGGTGTGATTCAATCATTTCAGCATTTCACGAATAAAAGGTATTTGTCCTGAAAGGGTTAAAGGGGTGCAGTCTCTAGAGTGATGACCAAGAACAAGCGTAAGTATATCTGTCTCTTTGTCAGGTATCTTAGTCTGTTTGCATTGAGGTTTCTGGAGGGTGGGTGCTAGAGTGATAACCAAAGACGAGCGAGAGTGTATCTGTGTATTTATTGGTTTATCAAATCTTTAACATTTGTTTATAAAACTACATTATTTTTTTTGTAATGTCATTGAAATTAATATTAACATCACCATTTTATTAAGACATGGAATTGATAGGCATAACATTTATCAAAAACTTGCCAAGTTCTAGATTTATTATTAATATGCTATCAATAATTTTTATTTCTAAACAATTTAAAAATTGCTATAATACTTCAGTAGGTAAGTTTGAGTGAATTTTATTTGAACTTGGCACCCACTTATATATCACTTCTTTTCTTGCCATTGTCTTTACAGAACTTGGCTCCCTTTTTTCACAGCTATATTTTTGTTGGATATTATTACTTTTTGTAAAGTTACAATATATTTAGACACTTTACTTAATGCTTTTTAATGTGTTTACATGTGTCTATTTTATTCACCAAGCAATATTCAATTTTAATTTTAATTTCCTACAACAAACTATTTGGCTGTCAATTTGCGGCAGAAATCTATATTTTAATGCTGCTACATTGAATGCATGTTTTGAAACGAAATGTATTGATTCGAAATTTTTATTGTTTCTGAAACAACAATTCCTATTATATTTCTATATTAAATTTCCTATTAAATTTTCCAATTAAATATCCTATAGCTGGGCCTGCTTTTTTGTACGGAAAATGAAAAATAATGTTATGTGCTTATCCACACACTATGTATCATTCATCCATGGTTGCCGGCAAAGAGGCAGTGCAGAGGAAGGACATTGCCCCTCCCTGGATTTTCAAATTTAATTAACTAAATATCCTTTTCTCTGATGATTTTGAAAATAACAAGTGGGTAAGTGTGATCACAGATTGCACCAAGGGTTTCATTTAATATTCCTTTAAAAACACTTTATCCTTTTGAAAAATCTGTTAGTTCCACATTTCGCAACCAGGGGCGCACTCAATTCTAAACAAACCTCTATCCGAACGAAATTTCGTTTTACATACTATCTGTAGATATATTAGACGAGGCGATTGAGCCCATAGCACCCGAGATAAGTTGGCGCCCCTGGCGATAAAAAGTGGAACTAAAATATGTAAGGCTATGGTGCATAATATGAAAGAATGGTCAAAGGGGTGTCGGCAAAAGTTGGAAAAGTGCTCCCCGGGTGAAAAGGGCGGAGGTTAGAGAAATTCCTTAAAATACACAAGTTAGAGCCCGGGGGAGTAAATAATATAAGACTTTTTGAAAAATTTATGATTTGTCGTGTGGTCTGAGGTATTCAGCTATACGTATGCAAAAAGTCATGTCTCCAACTTAATTAGGGGCTTCCTTAGAAAGAATTGCTTAAAGTACATATGTGGTACCTCAAAGGGTTAAGCGTAAGACTTTTTCAAGATTTTATGATTTGTCGCCTGGGCACAGGTGTTCTGCTATAAGTATGCAAAACTTCAAATCTGCCTTTTAATAAGGGGATCCGTTAGAAAGAATTGCTTAAAATACGCATGTGGAAGCCTAAAGGGTTAAATGTACGACTTTTTCAAAATTTTATGATTTGTCGCATGATGGTGACCAGCTATAAGTATGCAAAATTTCACCCCTCCAACCTAAATAGGGGGTCACTTAGAAAGAATTTTTAAAATACACATGTGGGATCCCAAAGTGTTAAATGTACGACTTTTTCAAAATTTTATGATTTTTCATTTGACGTGTGTTCAGCTATAAGTATGCAAATTTTCACGCCTCCAACTTAATTAGGGGCTCACTTAGAAAATATTGTTTAAGATACACATGCGAGAGACCAAAGGGTTAAATGTACGACTTTTTGAAAACTTTATGTTTTGTCGTTTGGTGTGAGATGTTCAGCTATAAATATGCAAAATTTCACGCCTCCAACCTAATTAGAGGCTCACTTTGAAAGTATTGTTTAAAATACACATAGCATAGCACAAATGGTTAAATGTACGACTTTTTCAAAATTTTAAGATTTCTCGTTTCATGTGAGGGGTTCAGCTATAAGTATGCAAAATTTCACGCCTCCAACATAATTAGGGCTCACTTAGAAAGAATTGTTTAAAATGTACATGTGGGATAGCAAAGGGTTAAATGTACGACTTTTTCAAAATATTATGATTTGTCGTTTGATGTGAGGTGTTCAGCTATAAGTATGCAAAATTTCACGCCTCCTACCTAATTAGAGGCTCACTTAGAAAGAATTGTTTAAAATACACATGTGGGAGAGCAAAGGGTTAAATGTACGACTTTTTCAAAATTTTATGATTTGTCATTTGATGTGAGGTGTTCAGCTATCAGTATGCAAAAGTTTACTCCTCCAACCTAATTAGGGGCTCACTTAGAAAGAATTGTTTAAAATATCACAATTTTTAAAATATATCAATTTGTTGATTTTCTGTAAGCAAGTAAATCCAGATAAACCCCCAGTAAGTAGATAGGTTTACAATGAAGTCTATGCGAATTTGACGAAATATTAGAGATATCGCCAACGTGGCGTCCCTTTTGGCGACTAATTTCGGTCGCCAAATTTGGCGAGATATCGCTATCTGGGCGAGAAACTTGGCGGTATTTGGCGACAGAACAGCGTCCCCTCCTAAGGCAAATTAAAATTTCGCCTAACAGACGTAATGTTAAAGTAAAAATGGGCACCCCCAGGTGGGTTATTCATCGATTTTCTCATTTTTTTAATTTTTTTCTTTAGTTTTATAGTGTAAACGAACTTCGCACGAAATTTGAAGTCTGTAGCTGCAGTAGATATAAGAGATCTTTTTCATGAGTCAGTGAGTGAGTCAGTGGTAAAATTATCGATTATCAGACATTTTCAAATGTCATTATCTCGGAAACTAATTATGCGTTATTTATAAAATTTTGGATTTTAGGTAATTAGGGTGGCCTTACTACACATTTTGTATAACAAGTACGTTGGTCTCTTAGATTTTCAGTAGTAGAGCATCGAATTTTGACGAAAACAGCTCAAAATGGTTCGTGTAAATAACACACGGCTATGTCAGGCGAACTTGGCTGACACACTGCCGTGTGTCTAGATACAAGGTGTTTACAAACATTTCTATCAATTTTAGCATAAATAGACTTTATATGTGCCACCAAGTCAGTTTTACTTGAATGAGGATTTTCTTGGAGTTTTTTCTTCATTATACATCATAAGTTTTCGATGGGATTAAGGTCTAGTGAGTTTCGTGGCCAAGGAAGTACCTTAATGTTGCGTTGGCGGAACTAATTCTTAGTTGGCACCGAGGTATGCAGTGACGCTAAATCTTGTTGAAAGATGAAATCATATTTAAATAAATCTTCTGAGGATGGAATCATGTAATATTCCAAAATTTCTTGATATACTTGAGAGTTAACTTATGTTAGACGATACATAACATTCCAGGTCCTTCTGCACTCATGAAACCTCAAACTATGACACTAGCAGCAAATTTTATGGAAAGTTTAAGACATTCTTTATCAAATGCTTCTTGCTTCATTCTCCAAAATCGAATACCGTGATTACCATATGAAACACAAAACATGCTTTCATCACTAAATAATATATTTTTCCAATCTTTTTTGCTCCATAAAATCTTGATTTACACGAATTCAATCTTACACACATTTGTTTTGCAGTCATGAGAGGTTTTTTTTTCCGTACACGAGATTCAAACTTAAATTTATGGAGATGCGTTAATGTTGTCGATGTATAAACTTCAACTGTTCCTTCTTTTCACTTACGGTGCAAGAATTGCACATTTTTAAAACGGTTTTTCTTAACTATACGCTTCGTTTCCTGTCATCTCTAGCAGATGTTTTTGGTTTTCGGCGGCCATTTCGGCGGCTATTTTGAAATTTTCCATTTTTTAAATATTGTGTTAGTATTTTACTAACGCTTGATTGCGAACAATGTAAATAATTCGCTGTATAACATTGATATTTACCGTGCCGATACAAATCAACCGTACGAAGTTTAAAAGATTCAGGTACAGGAATATCATTCACACGACCCATTTTAAGAGGAAAAAGCAAACAAACTGCAAAAACAATACTGATTTATAAATAAAATCATCTGAATTTAATGAATGATGCCACAATTTATGAATTGGTGGTAACTGAATGAGAATTAATGTGAAATATTCTAATATTTTGAACCACTTGAATAAATATTTGATACTTTGACTTTTCAATATAATTTTTTTTCAATTAATCTTTTCAAAAATGATATTAATTTTAAGATAATAAATACGTTTAATCAACAATAAGTTCTTAATAAAAATATCTTTTGCATATTTGCATGAAAAGACATTAAATTACCAAACAATTTTTCAATTTGTAAAAAAAAAGTAACTATTCTAATATTTTGAATATGAGCAGTATTATGGTTGGGCGAGTACGCTGGGCTCTCCATACGCACTATCACTTCACACTCAACGCATTTTGTGACGAGGGCTGGGACGCGCATTTTCATTCATTAATATTTTCGCACAGCTTTGAAAATTCAAATTAGCGATTTTTCATTTTTGCAACGATAATACAATCGAAATCTCTATCTATGAAATTCTGCTTAAATTGTGTCGGTATCTTAATCAGAAACCAAGTTATATCCGTTAACAGCTACAGCAATTACAGCTTACCGAGGAATGTTACAAACGGGAGTAAACCTCTGCAAATCGAAAGTAAGAATATTACTTATAATAAGAACTGTGTTTAAAAGTTATTTTTAGCTTTTTTTCAAAATAAAATTTTTTAAATGTTTATAATATACAAAACATCCTATAGCGAAAAATTATGAGCCTTTAAAATTTTGTTTATTTCTTTTACAAATATTTACTGAGGAAATAGCCTACACTCATGATAATATATTAATGAGTTTTATACTTGCACTTGTACAATTCAACAGCTTGCAACAAATTTTTCGAGTTTTTCATTACATTAGTACTTCAGCTACAACCAGAAGAAAAGAGTCGGGTCTCTCAGTATTGTAGTGTGTACTCAAAATAGTATCCGAACGGTGCTTCTGAGCTGCCATATCCCATTGGAAGAAACGGGAGTGATGACATTTTGCCTTATTTAAACGAAAATATCTCAGCTTTGTCCGAGACTCGATATTTGAGGCCGAAGTTACGACACTGTGAATAATTAAGCGTAATTACCTTATAAAAAATGTCAGGAACTGTCAAAGCATAGTGATGTGCTTGCCAATTTCGAGACATAAGCACTTATTTGAAATTGGCCTAAAGCCTTTTCTTGACCCGTGAAATGCCATACTTACAACACCTTATGTAAAAATAGAAAACTTCAAATAAAATACAAATTCCTTTAAAAACTAACTGAAAATTTACTTTTATACATAATCCTTGCCAATTATCATTCCTCTAAATGAAACATTACATAAATACATAATAAATATGAAAAGCCCATATACTGTTTAATTCCTAAAATATGTAAAAAATTGTACGAAGTTGTTTATACACTTTTACGAGATGATTCACTCAAGCAAAATTATTAAATGATTATTAAAAATAATAGCTGTCGACAAGTCTAAGGCCCTCAAAACCAAAAGGGTATATTTTTTTATCCTTTATCAAAATTTGTCTAAATTGTTTTCCAAGTTTTTCTGTAAAGCGTACAAAAAATATAAACGCATATTAAAGTTTATGAAGAAATTTTATAAATAAATTTAATCCAAATTTTGCAATAAGATAAATATTTAATTATTTGTAGATGATTTCTTCTTTTTGAAAAGTGATTCCGATTCTACATTGAAAAAATTTCAGAAAGAGATGAGTAAAAGATTTACGTATTAGGTATAAAATTACTATTAATCTGTGAAGGAAGTCAGCTGAAAATTTTTTTACACTTTGACTTCATAAGAGGTTCAAAAATTAAGTTATAAAAAACATATATTTGAAAATAAAATTTGCTATTTTTTTTTTTTTTACTATAGTTCTTTAAACTGTAACACGTGGTCAATGGAATTACCATTATTTCAGAATATATATAGTTTCATTATTTAATGACAGGAACATTGCAATTTAATTAAGTGAATGTTACCTTTCATAATTTCTTCTAGGAAACGACTTTCAAACAAAATGGTTGATGACCCCAATTTTGACTGTTATGCATTAAAAACCAAGGCTATATATATATATATCATCATCATCATCATCATCATCATCCGTTTTCAATCCACTGCTGGATGTAGGTCTCCCCCAGATTTTTCCAATGTTTCCTGTCTAATGATTTAGTCATCCTATTTACACCGGCTACTTTTCTGGTTTCATCACTCCATCTTTCTTGAGGTCGTCTTCTTGGCCGTTTTACATCCCTGGGATACCACTACAGCGTGTTTGTGCTCCATCTATTGTCCTGTTTTCTTGCAATGTGCCCATCCCATTTTCATTTTAGCCGTTTAATTCTTTCAATGATGTCAAAAACTTTCGTCTGGCTTCTTATTCAGGTTACTCTTTTTCTGTATCTTCTAGTTATACCTAGCATACATTTTCCCATACTTATCTGTGTTGTTTGTAATCTTTATATTATTCGTTTCGTTAGCGTCTTTGTTTCTGCTCCATGAGGTAGCACAAACAAAACACTTTGGTTAAATACCTTTCTTTTCAAACGAAGAGGCAAGTTACTCTTCAGAATAATATTTTTTTTCCCAAAAGCACGCCATCCATTTCTTATTCTTCTATGGATTCCATTCATGATACTATTATCCGATGATATTTCCTGCCCAAGGTATACATATTTTTGCACTTCTTTAATTTCAGTGTTGTTGTAGACGATTTTCTTTTTTGATGCAAATGAATTGAACATCACCTTAGTCTTTTCCAAATTTATTTTTAATCCCACATTAATGCTATCTTCTGCCAAATCTTTTAGCATATTTTCCAATTCTTCAGTATTGTTACTGAAAATTAAAATGTCGTCAGAAAATCGGAGATGACTTAAATATTCCCCATTTATTCTAATCCCTTTGTTATCCCAATCCAGGTTCTTGAAAATATTTTCTAAGACAGCAGTAAAAAGCTTAGGCGAAAGGGTGTCTCCTTTTCTTACCCCTCTTCCAAGCTTGATCTTTGCTTTTCCTTTGTCCAAGCGGATCGTTGCTGTTGCTTTATTGTAAATCTTCTTTATGATATTACTGTAAGGTTTGTCTATCCCAATGTCCTCCAAAGATTCTACTACTGCTGATGTGTAGACCGAATCAAAGGCTTTTTCATAATGAATAAAGGCATGGCAGAGAGGTAAATTATATTCCTTATGTTTTTCTATGTGTTCCCTTATCGTTCGGATATGATCCATCGTGGTAAATCCACTTCGGAATCCTGCATGTTCTCTAGGTTGAGCTGAGTCTAGAGCTGATTCAAGTCTTGTCGTTAAAACTTTGGTGAAAATTTTATAAATCACTGATAGTAAGCTGATCGGACGGTAGTTTTCAATGTTTTCCTTCCCTCCTTTCTTGTAAAGTAGCACCATCACAACATTATTCCAATCTTCTGCTACATCTGGCTTCTTGAGGCATTTGGATAACAGTAAGAATAGCATTTTAGCAAATTCTTCTCCTGCTTCTTTGATATGGTCGATTGTAATTCCATCTTCGCCAGGGCATTTACTTTTTTTCATAAATCTAATGGCTTGTAAAGCTCCGTAAAGTCACCACTGGAATTATCGCTTCAGTTTCTGTTAAGTTTTCTCGTGGATCACGTAGGTTGATTTCCCTTTGATCGTCACATATATATAAATCGTTATAGAATTTTTCGACAACTTGTACTATTTCTTTAATGATTTTGGTGATTGCTCCATCTGCCCTCTTTAGTGCAAAAATACCTTTTCTTCCAACACATAGTTTGCGCCTAGCTCATTTTAAACTTTTGCTGTCTTCTAGACCTTTCTTGACAAGATCACAGTTAAATTTTCTGATATCTTCTGTAACACCTTTTTTTACCGTTTTACATAATTCAGCTTATTCAACTCTTGATTTAGGATCGTTTTAATTCCTTTTAAATTCTCTGAGTTTCTTCATATATCTTCTTGTTTTTTCTGTTAATTTCTTTGTCGGCTTTACTTGTGCATCCCCGGCTATCTTCTTTGCAATATTTTGTAGAGTATTGGTTAGTCTCTTGTTATACTCTAACATTTTGCTCTTCTTCTAAAGTTGATTGAAATACTTGGAAATGATTTTTAAGTTCCAAATGGAATTCTTCTTTATGTGTCTGGAGATTTATTATATCGATTGATTTCTTTGAGTGTTGCAAAAGCTTCATTCTTTCCACTTTCGTATTTAACAGCAGTTTGCATCTAACCAATCTGTGATCGCATCCTGTATTGAAATTATTGAGAACGCTGCAATCCTGAATAAGATGTTCTTTGTTTGTTAAGATGTAGTCTATTTCACTTGTTGAGCCATTTGCACAACGCCATTTCCATTTTCATTGTGGCTTTTTCTTGAAAAATGAATTCATGATATATAACTTTTCACATTCTGCAATTTCAATCAATCTGTTTCATATTTCATTACGCACCCCATATCCCTGATTTCCTACTGAAAACTCACCTTTCTTTTTTTTCCCCAATTCTAGCATTCCAGTCTCCCATTATTAATTTTATGTAGCATTTTCCCTTTTGATGCATTGAAGCTACTTCTTCATACAAATCCTCAACTTCTTCATCAGTATAGCTTACTGTTGGTGCATAAACTTGGGTAATTTGCAGCTTGTATCTTCTGGACACCTGTATTACTAACCTTCCAGCTCTATCTGATGCATCATCATATTCTACGATGTGATTCTTCCACTTTTTATGAATCAGAAATCCTACGCCGCTTGTTCTTCCATCTTCAGTGCCTCTGTAGTATAATACATGTCTATGTCCCAGTTGATTCATTCTATTTCTTCTTCAAGTTCCTGTAAACGATTTTCCGAAGATAGGGATCGTCCATTATACGTAGCCAAGGTCATCAATTTATGGCAGGCAAACCGAGCCCGGTTATTCTTAGCCCCCTCTGTCTTCATGTCTTTCTGATCGCTGCCGTAACCAAGAACATTCAGTTCGCCGGGAATTAAGGGCTGTGATTTGTTTTGTGAATTCATGGTAAAATAAGGGGGGTAGGTGGCCAAATTCCTCCACGCTGGCCTAGCGGGTTGGAGGAAGCCCATCCGCGTTCGTTCCCCATGCACTAGGCTAGGGTAGGGGGACATTAAGTCTCCGCTCATATATATATATATATATATATATATATTACATAATCTACAATAGCTTTTATGTTATACTAATAAAACATACACAAATTATAAATAATTCGTGAAGGAGGTGTGTTAATTTATCGCTGTTATTCATAACAATATTAAATTTGTTTTTTATTTAATATCCTAATATATCTAATCGTTTACAATTAACTGTGTTTTTATGATCATAGAAGTTACGACGTTTGTAGCTACACAAACGAGACGTCCTCTGTTACCCAAAATAATTTTCTTAAATGTGACAATTGAAGATACCAATGATAAAATATTAAGTGACAGAAATATCAATCTCCGAAAATGGGCTGTAAAGTTCCAAATATATATTTAGTTTATTGTCAAATGTTGCATTTTAAAGTCTGTGTGAGTTTTTTTTTTTTTTTTTTTTTTTTTTTTTTTCAAATAGTAATTTAACAGATGGTAGGGTAAATTGGATAATTTTATATCATTTTATGAATTATTTTTTATTTATCACACGGTACATTTATCATCTTATTTCTTCAATGGATGAAACGTCTAGCGTAAAAAATACAGAATCCCCATTAAGCAATTGATGTCTCTCCATTTTTCAGACAATAAAAACATATTGGATGATGACACGCACATTAATTTCGTCACTACAACTAAAGACAACACACATTAATTTCGTCTTATGATTTTCTGCAACAGTCTCATTTTAACTGCGATGTTCTTTAATTGCGATCTTCTGGCACTGAAAGGTTTGTTATCATGAAAACTTTAAATCTAAGGAAAGAATGTCCCGTGAAAACAAGACAAATATAATAAAAAAGCTAAAGTACAATTTATTAATTTTTTTTCATTTACCTCAAAATATTTTACAATGTTTTAACTAAAAATTTTGAAAGTCCTGCACTGTAAAAAAATTCTGCCACTGGTGTATATAAAATAAATTGTACCTCTTGAAAAAATAGTTCCATGTCATCCTTATGAATTCTAGTACCATATTCTTGAGATTTCGATTTATCCCTATTAAAATCCAAGGGGGAGATTCTCAAAAGGTGGGATCATTAAACGTTAACTATATGTAATTTTAAAAATTTTTAAATTTAAGACTACCATTTTTTTAATAGTATAGTATTTTGTCTATAAATATAATATATAAATAATTTTAATAGTATGTCTGAAAAATTATACACAAACAACAGCAATTATTCTGGAAAATTAATGATTAAAGCATTTAATTAGAAATTAAAATAATAAAACTTTGTAAAAAATCACCATAAAATTAAAACAAAACACAGGACGCGTTTCGAGCTAAAAACATAACAGCTCGTCATCAGCTACATCATACACGTGTCCGTAAACGAACAAGTTCAAAAATGAACTGAAGATAAAGAATGTTGCGAAGAATGCGACAGATGGCGCTACCTGATAGAGGGATATGCAAAAGGGAAATGTGTTGAAAAAAGATAGAAGAGAAAATGAAATGGAAAAAATGGAAATAAAAGAAGTAAATTAAAAATATGAATAAAAATAATAAATAAAGAACTATAAAAGAACAAGAAAAAAATCCAAATTATTATTATTATTATTATTATTTTTTTTTTTTTTTTTTTTTTTTTTTTTACAAAATAAAAAGAAAAGAAACAAGAGAAAAGGGAAAAGAATTACAAAATTAATTTCCACGCTGGAGATAGGAAAGGAGATGATGGGAGATCATTGACAAGATTAGCAGAATTTTCAATGATCTCCCATGAAGAATCTTGTCAATGATCTCCCATCATCTACTTTCCTATCTCCAGCGTGGAAATTAATTTTGTAATTATTTTCCCTTTTCTCTTGTTTCTTTTCTTTTTATTTTGTAAAAAAAAAAAAAAAAAAAATAATAATAATAATAATAATTTGGATTTTTTTCTTGTTCTTTTATAGTTCTTTATTTATTATTTTTATTCATATTTTTAATTTACTTCTTTTATTTCCATTTTTTCCATTTCATTTTCTCTTCTATCTTTTTTCAACACATTTCCCTTTTGCATATCCCTCTATCAGGTAGCGCCATCTGTCGCATTCTTCGCAACATTCTTTATCTTCAGTTCATTTTTGAACTTGTTCGTTTACGGACACGTGTATGATGTAGCTGATGACGAGCTGTTATGTTTTTAGCTCGAAACGCGTCCTGTGTTTTGTTTTAATTTTATGGTGATTTTTTACAAAGTTTTATTATTTTAATTGCTTCATATCGCCAGTTTTCGGTGCTGTTTCGCCCCATTTAATTAGAAGTTGTGTACGTTACAAATTTTGGACATTTGCAGATTTTGGACTTGCAGATTTTGGACGTTGCTGTTAGTATTTTAAAAATTCTTAAGACTAAGAATGTAGTAAATGTGTCTGTATACATATATATATATGTATAATTAAGTTTTTGTTATCCAGTAATAATAAAAATAATAAAATCAAATGCTTTGTTACGTACGTTACTTTCGGACATAACAAAATACAGAAAAAACCTTTATAGAAAAGTCCTTCTATCTTCAAAAAAGCAATAACTCAGCCTGCCATCTCTTAACGAAATTATCAAAAAAGCATCCGTTTCCTTTATGCATTCGTTGTTTACCATTAGAACCAACTGGAAAAAAGTTAAAACTCTTTTTCTTGGTGGTACATTGGAGGAGTTAACATTATGAAAGTCCGAAATTGGCCTCTTTAGCATAAAATAATAAATTTTTTAAATATTTATACAAAGCTTTTACAATAAATTATGTCATTTTCTGTCTCTGAATAGAATTAAAAACTCAGTGTAAAAAAAAAAAAAATAAATAAAGTCAATGATAATTAAAGTTATGTTTGAAAGACTTAAAGTTATGACTGGTGTCCAGTGCCCACCTTTTGAGAATCGCCCAAGGGTCTTTTTCTATATGATCGTGGACAAACTTATTTAAAAATATCTGCAAATAAATGCGAACACAAAAAGTGAGTTTTAGTAACTATAATTCTTGTATATGAATTAATTCTAAAAATTAAATGACAATTTCTCGCAATTGAAACGATTCATATAATGTATCGTTTCATGACCTAGATAACTATAGACTGGAAAGTCTCGATTGTTTCGTCTATTCAGTTTATTTGTTTACCTTATTCCCGTAACTCGGAAATCTGTATTTCTGGTTAGAAAATGATTACTATTCATTCTAGATGAAGGCGGTATATTCGTTTTTCAGAGTAGTAAATCTGTTTGTTTCAGAATTTAGTGTCGCCTCGATGAAACATATATATATATATATATACCGGGTGTCCCAAAAAGGACTGACTGATTTTAAAATTCAATAACTTGCAAACGGTGACAGATATTTAAAAATTCTTTCAGGAGGGTTATGCATAAGGTCAAAAGTTTTTTTACAGTGATTTTCAATTTTAGTTCGAATTACAAACAATAGATGGCGCTGCGATCAATAGACGCTGAATTCAAGCTCGATTTTTGGTACTTCGTGGCCCGGATAATACATTTCCATCTCCTTTTTCAGCATGGAACAAGAGAAAGGACCAGAAATCGAGCCTGTATTTAGCGACTATTGCTTACAGCGCCATCTATTGTTAGTAATTAGAACTAAAATCGAAAATCATTGTAATAAAACTTTTGACCTTATGCATAACCCTCCTGCAAGAATTTTTTAAATATCTGTCACCGTTTGCAAGTTATTGAATTTTAAAATCAGTCAGTCCTTTTTGGGACACCCGGTATGTGTAAATATGAATAGTACAGAAGATATTTCAGTTTTAAGACTTAAAACACAAACTTTTTTTTTTTCTATAAAGTGGCTAAATCCGCATCCGCTGAAAAATTCTTCATTTTTCAATACAGACTTAGACAACATCTACAGGATACGCATAGGGTGTCACTAAGTGGCGTAGCTACATATTCAGCGCCCTGGAGCAAGTGAAGTTTGTGCGCCTTATCCTCACTCGAAAAAGTTCTGCGCATTTTTTGTTATGAAATTTAAAATTTACGTACTATTCTTAATTCGATTTAAAGTTTTACTTTTATTTGAAAGTCAAAGTATTTCAACACCTTGTTAAATACAAATAATTAAACATAAGTAATGAATAACAAAATAAATTATTCTTTAAGTACCGAGATATGTTTTGCGAATAGGGCGGGATTTTTGTTTTAAATGCGCCAATGGGCCAGTACAATCTGCCGCTCTTAATATATGTGTTTCTTTTCAAGGGTTTCGAAGCATTGTAGACACTTATCAAGTTCTTTTTTTACTTTTTACATATGGATGAAATACGTTTTTCTGGTTTTAGTGCCAGTAAATCCAAAATTCAAAGTAACATAACTCGGTAAGTTTTGGTCATACAAAAAGGAATGTATTTTTTTACCTGTTAAAGTACGGAGTAGAATTTTCTAAATTTAACGTATAGAACCAAGGAACGGAATAAAAATGTAAACCTCGTAACTTTTAAAAAATAAATATTTTGACATAAATTACTTTTAAGAGGATGAAGAATAACTTTGAAACTTTAGGTAGATTTCGTATGAAATACTATCTATTGGGATCGTTCCTATGTTGGAATTTCTGAAACAAATTTGCAGATCTACACCGATCATGACTCCTAGAACCCAAAACCACCCTCAGTAAAAAAACATTATCTATCTATCTATCTATCTATCTATCTATATATATATATATATATATATATCAGAAAAAGTAGTGATATCTGAAGTTCGCACAAGTTAAAAGCCAAACATCCCAAATCTTTCATTGAAAATGGCTTCCTGCGACTTGGCCGTTAATGCCTTCTACAGCATTTCAAAATTAATGATTGGAAATTACGCATTTATGAATTATTTAAATATTAAAAGTAATATTAGAATGCAAAGTGGCAAATTCACATAAAGACATTATAAGTAAAAGATTTCTGATAGCTACCATTCAGTTTCAACAAACATTAGTTTTGATTACAGATCATTTAGTTCAGGGTGTCCAACTGTGGCCCGCCGGATACCACTAAAATTTTACAGTTATCTTTGTCTTATCTAATCGTCGAATTGCTGCGATTCAACTTGTCGACTATTTCTTTAAAATTTTAGTGGTATCCGGCGGGCCACAGTTGGACACCCCTGATTTAGTCCACTTGTGGTTTAATTGCCATTTTGTACGGTCTAAAGCTAAAGTTATTAACGTAAAACCCAAGAAATAAAACAAATTTATTTACTTCAAATCTCACAATATGTTACATTATATTTTATTGTATTATATTGAAATCTTGTGTATTGACGAAAGAGATTTTTTTCGTTTGAACATTTATTATAGTTTGTTTGCATACATTAAGAGGTATTCGATTTATAAACTGTTAAAAGCTGATACTAATTATGTTTTAGCAATTAGGGATATTATCTCCTGAATACAAGTATTTTGTTATTTTTAACTTCAATGCATTTAAATAGACTGAAGTTTTTTAAATGCTTTTTTCAAATGTGTATTTTATTTCTGTACTCTCTGCCACAAAATGCTAAAATAATCAAAAAATGTAGTTGGCATGTAACTAATTTGTACATATTTGAAAATTTGAAAAACTCTCCCGAAGCCATTAACGGCCAAGTCGCAGGAAGCCATTTTCAATGAAAGATTTGGGATGTTTGGCTTTTAACTTGTGCGAACTTCAGATATCACTACTTTTTCTGGCCGAAACATTAAGGAGAACTTGGCGATTTTTTTTTTTTTTTTTTTACCGAAAACTTTTGTTGGGATATCATTACTTTTTGTTTTTTTTTTTCAAGTTTGTTATTCTAAACTATATTTATATGAAAAAACTTAAATTTCGGTACTTTTATGTTAGCCGGGAGCAAATCTCCTCATTAGCCTTTTGTTTTTTCGCCAATAGCAGTTTTCCATTTTTCACATGTGTAAATTAGAAACAATGCTTTGGTTTTCAAATAAAATATTTTGGTTTATGTTATTATTTCTTATTTATTTATTTATTTATTTCCATGTTAAATATTCTATTAAATAAAATCAGGGAAATGCATCTATTTTAAATGAGATGACTGAAAAGTATATATCTTTAAATGAAATGAAAGCAATATGAACAATGGAGTTGGGAACAGTATTTGGCGATTTGCCACTTGCGCCCCGCTAACATAAAAATACCTAAATTTATTTTATTGAGCTTTACAAATTTATACTTTATTTCTTTTCATATTAAAGTACTAGCCGTCTCTAGCAAGGAGTATTTACCGTATTAATTCCATGTTAAACGTTGCATCATGTTACTGTTATTAATAATTTAATTTACTTGCCCATTCTTTCGCCAAGTCGGAAGATTTTGATAGAGAAATCAAGAACTCTTTACGATCATGGAAGCACATCATATATTTTGTGTTGTTATGCATTTCATCTTTCGTGACAAATATATCTTAACTCACTTATGCATGTTTCCTTAGCAGCTTCGTTCTCTAATGCGGAATTTTTAAATATATTAAGTACTTTTCTAATTGGGCTCACTGCCAATTGTTGCATTTTAACTGATACGACTGGGTACAAGTGAAATGATTCTTATGAAATCCTTTGACAATATCTGCATTTGCATTAAACCATATTGATGCTAATATCTTTTTGTTTCACGTTAACCTTTTCAATAGACTCGATTACGGAAGAATAGAAGGTCTACCGGCTCACTGCCATGATCCATTTGAAAATCTATCATTCTTCTCACCTGATCGTGTTGAAGAATTAGTCAGTGTGCCATCGTTTTAAGATTTTAGCTAATTTTATTCGAAACCTGAAAACTAAAATGCGAGGAACCGGATTATAGAAGATTCATTCTAACGTACATATCGATTAACAGGTTACATATTATAGAATTATAATAATCATAAGAAGAACTGGCAGTTTCAATGCTTTAATAGTTTCCGTAAATTCGCTTTATATAATACAGAAGTTTTAGCGGTGTAAAGATTAACAACATAGTCACAGTAAGTATACTAACAGTACAATATAATAACAATAGCAGAGGTTTTGGGCAGTGACGAAACTATTTGCACTTTGGAAATATTAGTACATTATATCATTTAACTATTCAGATGATATGCGGAAAAATAAAAATAGATGGCTCGCATTAATAATTAACTCATTGAAAAATAGCCACTAGCTTCAAATATTCGCCAAGCTTCGCGACATTTAGCAAAGTTTCGCCAAATTTGGTAATATATCATGTCAATTCTCAAATTTGGCGACAAAAAATGTTTTGTTTATTCTGACGTCATAATGATGCATATGTATTATGTATTATACACATACCTATAATATGTATTATGCAAATGTATTACGTATTATATGCATATGTATAATATGTATGATGCATATGCATAATAAGCTCATTAACATCACTAAAACGCACTTAAAGGAATGGTGTTCCATAAATAGTAGGGATAGTTGCCAGATTGACCAGAGTGCTATTGAGATTAGAATTCCGACATTTATAATAGACCGGGAGGCGTCTGCACACACCATCACCTCATCGAGATTACAGCTGAAATTTTAGAATTAGTTAAAACTACATTAGCATATTTAAATGCAACTGGTCTGTTAAGTCATATCTTGGTAGAAACCACCTGAACACCTAATTTTAGTGGTTAACTGATACGTTTACTATTGTATTTTCCTACATCCCAAAGTTTGGAAACATGGAGGAATGGGTGCAGGAAAACACAATGGAAAATCCACCAATTAACCCATAAAATCGGGTCTGTAGGTGGTTTCCACAAAGATACGACTTGGCAGACCAGATACATTTCAATACGCTAATCGATATTTAACTAATCTTAAAATTTACGCCGTCAACTCGATGAGGTGATGATCTGTGAAGACGCCTCCCGGTAATTAATAAAATTTGTTTTAAGGGAGTAAAAGATGGACAGATAAACTGAAAGATTTGCCTTATTAAGATTTTTGTAAAAGCATATAAAAATTCATTCAGCTTGAAATCATGTAACACCTTTATAACTCAGGCTAAATTTCTGTAATCGGGTTTTGGCGACCAACATATCTTATCTATAACTATAATCTTTCTTTTACAGATTTAAAATTAACAATAAATTAACAGTAAGTAGGCTAATAATACAATATGATAACATTAGCAGCGAACTTCGGACGCCGTATCTGTCGCACATCGTTAAAGACAGTTTATTAGTTACACATTTCATTTAATTAAAAGGATATTTTTAAAATTTCATATGGAATTAGGATATTTTTCCACTATAGGGACCTTGCCATGTTTTTAAATTCTTGGCGCAATTCGGACTTCAGAAACTGAGATATGTTGCCAAATGATATAAACAACTATGAAGACAAAGCTGATGAACTTTTATGTTATTTATATACATATAAACATTTTATTTCTACATGTATAAAATATTATTTTTTATATACAAATTATTTATGTTGGTATATAAAAATAAATAAACGGGTTCCTTGCATTAAATAAATTGTATACATATGGGAAAAATTCTTTGTGTATATGACACAGTAAATAGGTTGCCAGAAAATACGTTATTATCAAATTTCTTTTCTCGTCAAGGCTATTTTCTGTATTTCGCCAAGACTATTATATCGGAAACGTACAGAATTGCGGTTATATATTTTTTAATGATTTATTGTTTTAATATCGTAAATATATCATAATTTATACTGATTAAAATTTTTAGGTATACTCATTTTTTCTATTTAACAAGCATCTTTGGAAAAGCATATATATTAAATGTTATTGTGCTTGAAATCACGTGACCCCCTTCAAAACTCTGTAATCGAGTTTTGGCGAACATTGGCACAATTGAATGTGTTAAGGAACTGTTTACGGCCAAATGAACACCCCCTGTTTGAAGGGTTTAGAGGCGGAAATTCTGTGTTTTCAGATTTTTTTGTTAATTGTGCTACAAACCCGACTTACTTGTGAAATTTCATGATTCTACGGCTTTTAGAAGTACCTTAGTTATTTGATGCTGCGAAGTGAGTCAGTGACAAAAAAGCGCTTCTTCGGAATTTCATATTTCGAAAACTACTAAATATAGAAACATAAAATCGTGGAACCTTAGTTCAGTTTGACCATACGAATACGTGTATAAAAGAAAAATATCTATATCTCTCCCTAAAACGACGTTATTAGGGGGTGAAATGTATGCCGTTATGGTTCAGGAAAAGGTATCTTGCGGCTTGTGCGAACTTGGCGGACGCACTGCCGTGCTCCCAGATATATATATATATATATATATATATATATATATCACTTTCTTCTGGACACGATAACTTTCGTAATTCTGCACCAATCTCTTCCAAACTGATAAATAAAATCAAAGGGCATAAAATCTCGGTCAAGTTCGTTAATGGGCAAAATCGGACCAAGGGGATGGAAATAGGAAGGGGTTTTGTGAAAACCGAAAACCCCCCATAACTTCTTAATTTTTGTACATATCAAATCAGTTTAAAGTTTTTATTACTTCTAAAAATAGGGCCAAAATTTTATGTATCACAGATTTTTGAAAAAGTTAAAAATGCGCTCAAGGGGCGCAAAAATAGGGTTTTGGGGAGAACAAATTCATAACTTCGTCAATTCTCGAGATATCAATTCCAATTAATTTTATTATAAATCACCTTAATATTATCTACAACTTTTACATTCACAAGTTTTTGATAGGACCAATTCGTACCGCAAAGAAAACTATAAACGAAAACAAAAAGGGGGTTTGAAGAAGTAAAAAATCCATAACGCCGTCAATTCAAAAGATATAAAATCCCCATGAATTTATCATATATCTTCTTAATATTGTCTACAACATCTATATAGAGAGGTTTTGGATAGGACCAATTCTTACAGCAAAAACAAATTAAAAATACATAGCCGTTGAAGAAAAAAATTATCTAAGTAAGGGTGTCTTCAAATCCAAACTGCATATTTACTAACTCGTTTTACAATTCATTTTTGCTCTCAAAGGCTTCCAATTGGTACGTTTTCTTACTCAGAAACTATATAATGTACCGTAATGGTCAATTTTTTGATAGAGGCAGAATATATTTAAAAACAAATGCTCTTAAAGTGGGCATTTTGAACCGAATTTCCCGAAGCGGATTGTGTTGGGAAAATCATTGCATTAAGGATGCACTCAAATCCAAACTGCTTATTTTCTGACTCATTTTTAAATTCATTTTTGCTCTCAAACGCATTTAATTGGTAGATTCGCTTATTCAGAAACTATATAATGTACCGCAATGATCGATTTTTTGATAGAGGCAGAATATATTTCAAAAAATGATGTCAAAGTGGGCATTTTGAACAGAATTTCCCGAATCAATTGTGTTATCACTTTTTCTGGGCACGATAACTTCCGCAATTCTGCACAAATCTCTTCCAATCTGATACATAAAATCAAGGGACATAAAATCTCGGTCAAGTTCGTTAATGGGCAAAAGCGGACAAAGGGGATGGAAATAGGGAGGGGTTTTGTGAAAACCGAAAAAACCCCATAACTTCTTAATTTTTATACATATCAAATCAGTTTAAAGTTTTTATTACTTCTAAAAATAGCGCTAGAAATTCATGCATCCCAGATTTTTGATAAAATTTAAAATAGGTTCAAGGGGCGCAAAAAATAGGGTTTTTGGGAGAAAAAAAATTCCTTACTTCGTCAATTCTCAAGATATCAAATCCAATCATTTTATTATACATCTCCTTAATATTATCTACAACTTTTATATTCACAAGTTTTTGAAAGGACCAATTCGTACAAAAAAAAAAAAAAAAAAAAAAAAAAAAAAACGAAAAAAAAAGGGGGGGGGGGGTTGAAGAAGAAAAATTTTCATAACTCCGTCAATTCACAAGATATAAAATCTTCATGAATTTATCATATACCTTCTTAATATTGTCTTCAACATTTATATAGACAAGTTTTTGATAGGGCCAATTCTTAAAGCAAAAACAAATTAAAAATACAATGCGGTTGAAGAAAAATATCTTATTACGGGTGCATTCAAATCCAAACTGTCTATTTTCTTACTCATTTTTAAAATCATTTTTGCTCTCAAATGCATCCAATTGCTAGATTCTCCTATTCAGAAAATATATAATGTACAGTAATGATCGATTTTTTGATAGAAGCAGAATATATTTCAAAAAATGATGTCAAAGTGGGCATTTTGAACAGAATTTCCCGAAGCGATTGTGTTAGAAACGAAAAATATTGCCCTTCTCAGAAAATAATTGTTTATTAATCAAGTTTTAATTAATTGAAAGAAAAATAAAAACACAGGTCGCTTATAAATCTTTTCAAAAATCACGTCAGCATGTTTCATATATATATATATATATATATATATATATATATATTAATTAATCTGAAAATGTGCCAGAAAATTTCGAGTTGTTGAGTATGGAAAATATTTTTTTAATATCTTCTTAACATGATTCTGATAAAACCAGCTATTTTATAAAAAGGAAATAAAAACTCGTCAAAAGCAGACAGATAAAACTGTTAAAGTGGATTCATATCTAATAATGATTTAGTTTTTGCTGGTGAAATTAGTATACTTAACTTCGAAATCTACCTCTGCCTGTTGTTCGGGCCGGCAGGGATTTTTTACTATTGGAACTATAATTATACAGCTAATGGTTTAGAAAATTAGCCAATGAATAACGCCAATAAATATATTAGCCAATAAATGTTGACACCGGTGTTCTCACTGGCTTTTGACTAATCTGAGCAGTTTGGTTAAATCGCAAAAGAAAAACTAGCCAAATTCAAATAATAGTAGTAATAGATTTGTAGTAATAGTTTGTAAAACACTAAGGATATCAAAACACAAATAATGAGTTAGACGGAAAAGGCCTAATCGTACAATAACATCATTGAGAGTGTCGCCGAAACAATAACAAACAACAACAAAAAAAAAAACTCTTGCAATTTGACCATTTCAATCTTTAGTTTTCTCGTCTTGTAAAACATTTTTGCGCAGTGGCGATCGGCCTGATTGACACCCTTATATATTACTCAAGATTCCAGTTTTACATTCCATAAACATACAATGCTAGGAAGGAAATAGGAAAGCATAGTAATCACAATGAAAATAAATGAAAATAACGGTATATTTTACATTTTCAAATACTCTGAATCAGTTCTCACAATTTTTTCAAATATTCAATAGGTATGCGTGTATGTTAGAATTTACTCACGTTTTCAGATTCCCAGAGCACGATTTGGTGTGTTTTTGATGATGTCGGCAGAAACGTTATAAATCTTTCATTAATTTTCGAAGTTTCGCGTGGCCGCATGGTTTGGTATCTAAACTTTTTATCAATCATTCTGCAACGATAACTGATGAACGTTTTCCCTTATATCTTAATCAAATTATTTTTATTGCTCACGTCGAGCTTATCCATACAACAGCATTTCACCATACAGACAGTGTCTGCTCGATAAGGGATTCACAATCACTTTACTGCTTTTACTACCAGTAATTTCAGAAAAAAAAATCTCCTTGTTTAATCGTAGAAAATCCTACTATTAAAACAGATCAAATTTTATATACTAGTTTCTGATAGGAAAGTGATTGTGAAACTCTGAAGAGCCGCTACTGCACGCAGGGTCGGACTCAGTTACTGTCAAATACGCAGACCTTTCATTTTTGGAGAGCACAACATTTTAGAAACTTATTATTTTACCACCTTGCTAGTAGAAACAAACAATATCCATTAACATTCCAGTTTTTCTTTCTGCAAATGCTTTCAATTTCGGAACTGGATCCGAACTTGAAAAAGTCTTTACAGAAAAAAAGAAAATCGAAACCGTGTAAAATAACTGTTTAGACATCGACGTCGTATATGCTACGGAAAAAAAATTAAATGTATATGAGAACACCGACATTGGTTTAATATTAGCTTGAGAATTACTAGAGTAGGATTCTAAGTATTCATAATTTTAGTGCTAAATTAATGTTATGATTAATTAAATCTATTTTAAACTATTTTTGAAGCTGGAGGATAAAACGTCTTAATGCTGCTAGAAATATTAAGAAACGTGCAAATAGATTTTTATACAGTAAACTGTCTAAAGCTCCGTGCAACACATATTTTCGTCTTATGCAAAATGCTCTGTAAGCCCTAGCAACAGAGTATTATCGAAAGGTCGCAAAATAACCTTCAAATTGGCTGAAAATTCTTCGAGAAGATCATGCCGCCATTGGAAACGAACAGAATTAGAGAATATACACATTATGTTTTTTAAGATTTAAATGGTCCTCTGAAACAAAGAAATTTTCAAGGAAAAAAAAAATGCAATTCTGCTACTTTGGAAAGAGAAACAAAAATCCTTAATAAAGAATACTTCAAAAAAGTATTTTTTTTTAATTCTTAAATAATTTAAGACTTGACAAATCTAATGCTTGTTGCAAATTTTGTAACTATTAGCTTCACCTGGGGGTGGTCTCAACTTTATCAGGTTTAGGGCACACCAACCCACAGGTCGGTTGCCCGATGGGCCTGTCTGAGCCTACCAGAATATGACTTAATTTAGTAAAGTCTTATTTTTCCTTTTTTTTTAAACTTTATTATCCTTATTTCAGCACATTTTAAAGGGAAATTATGTCATTAAAAAGTGTTTAAACTTTATGAATGAAAGTGCACGTTTTCTTTAAAACTCTAGATCTTTATCACGAGTGAAAATGTTTCACCTTTCTATAAAATTGGGATCTAAGTTTTTATTCTGCTTTAACCTCTCAGTATTTCTATAAACTGTTCGGAAAGTTAAGTAGAGTAATTCCAGATTCATATCGAAATGAGGCGAGAAGAGGGAGCAGAGCCTGATTACCGCCTAAGCGAATTCACATTAGTATTTCCGAAAAATATGTTTTGCCTTAATTAATCCCAAAACCCAGCAATTAAATAAGGTTTAATACTGAAAAATACTTTTAGAAAAAAGTGGTGTAAATTTGCATAGGCGATAATCAGGTCGGAAGGAACACTAAGTTTTTCACTATTTTTGAAGGAAAAGACATCAATTCTGCATTTAAGATTTGCCATATTTTCAAAATCTCAAAAACAATACGCACAAACTTAATTTGCCGCTTACCCCCCCCCCCCAATCTAAATTTTGTTACCGTGGACCTATGTGAATATGCGTACGTCCGGTTTTGTAATCTGTATTGAAGACCATGTTTAGTTTCTCCAAAACAAAACAAAACTTCAAAATTTTCGTTTTTCTTGTTGTTGTTTTTTTTTGTTGTTGTTGTTTGTAAAATGGTCAATGATTTTCTTCAAATTGTCAAACTTTTTAAAAAATCTTAAATTAACTAAATAGGTGAGGCTGTTACATCGTAAATATAGGTTTCTCAGCAGTGATTTATTTGTCTTACATTATTTCCGTACAGTAATCACCATGATAAATTTCTAATGCATTTTCATGATAAATGTACCAGGAAGTTTGATTGAGAATGGTGGTTGCCAATAAAGTGACCAATGACAGTCCTATAAATAAGGGAAAGTTTCCGTCTACGGAAAAGTTTCAGTAAAAAAAAAAAATCGGGCATGCTGAAACGGTGTTGGAGAAGTTACTCGGGGCTACAGTACGGTATGAATTACAATGAAAACTTCGCGAATATAAGTAATTTCTTTTAACTGCGTATAAAACCATGTTTTAAATCGAAATAGTTGAGGTTAAACACAACAGAAAGTAACACACAAAGACACATTAAGTAAAAACATAATAGTGAGGTTAAAACAAAGTGAAATAACATAGGAATATGCCTATTGTAACAAGAATCTATAATATCTGATTAATAGTGAAAAAAAAATATGCAAATATTTTTACAAGGTTTATTTTGCACTTTCTAATTCTGCGCCCTTAGGATTCGGGCGCCTGGAGCAATTTACTCCAACTGCTCAAACACAAATCCATACACAAATCCAAAAAAAGAGATGCCATTCAAGAAACTTGACATAAAGAAACAAAAAAGAAAAAACGCTATCTAATAATTCATAGGCCTTCATTTGTTTGTAATATTAATAGATATGCTTAAGTTTAAATTTGGTTTATAACAGCTCCATGTTTTATCAGAAATCATTCACTTATATATATTTTTTCAAAATAGCACGTATTTTAATTACATTTTCTTTTGTTTGTTATGAAAAAATGGCAACAAAAATATATAATTGCTATTTTCAAAATATTTTTCATTTACTTTCTACAGAAATGAAGTACTTGATTTGCCAAAATTAAACAAATGCGCGAAAAACTACAAAAAAATTAATATTTCAAAAAAAAAAAAAAAAAAAAAAAAAAAAAAAAAAAAAAAAAAAAAAATTGAGATTCAGTTTTTAAATAAAATGCATTTAAAAGTACTTTTTTCCCAATACGACTGTTTAAAAATTGAAAATGTTCTATGCTTAGATGTTAAAAAAATTACAGTAGAGTATTTAATTGTACAATGATACATCTATTTTTTTATGGCTGGGTTATAACGGAAAGTTATTTTTTAGATACGACACCTTAATAGCTGGGAGGAAGAAATAGCATACCGGAGGCTAAGAAAAAGTTTAATCATATTAATTATTATTTGTTCATATAAGTACATTGTAAAAAAAATCCGACAAGTTTTCCTGTAGGAATCGGAAAAACACTTACCCTTATCGAACCGGAAAATTTTCCGACCCAGCTCGGAATATAATCCGTAAAAAAAAAAAAAAAAAAAAAAAAAAAAAGGAAAGTCAATAAAACGGTATTTTACGGATTTTATTCCGAGCTGGGTTCGAAATTTTTCCGGTACGATAAGGGCAACTATTTTTCCTATTCCTACAGGAAAACTGGTCGGAATTTTTTACAGTGTATAAGAGTAGTAAATTATAAATATTTACCCACAAGTATTAATAAATAAAATTATGTTAAAACATATCTAGTATGATAAAATCAATGTAATATAAATGTGATTTTTCCGTAATTATATGTTCAGGCAAGTACCGAGACTTCATTTATGGTCGCGGTGTCAAAAATTATATAAAGAAAAAAAATATTCATGTGAAAACTTAAATGTTTGAATAATGAAAATAAAACATATTTTGTACAATGTAGTCATGTAGTTGCGATGAGACGTACTCAGCCAGGCCCCGGTATGGCCTCTGTTTTTATACCAGTGTTAGAGCTCAATATAGGTGCAGATTTACGGTCACCAGTCACTAAATTTTTGCTGCGGCGAATAACTTTCAGTGTCTTAGTCGCCAGAGATCAATTTCCAGTGTCCCTAATCTCCATCGCGGAATTTTGATTTTTTTTTTTTTTTTTTCGTTTGCAAATAGAAAAGTACCTGCTATTTTCACTGACCAATATTAAGTATGACCTTGATAAAAAGTCAGGGATTTTTTGTGATCTGAGTTAGCGTTGTGAACGCTGCCCCTGTGATGTACTGCTTTCTTGCCAAACTTTATTTTCGAATATAATTCTGCACATCTCCGCTTCACTACAAAGCATAGCACCTGCGAAGCTCGGCACATGAGCGTGTTAATGGTAAAGATTCTTCTTTGGACACTAGCGTAAACAAGCATTTCTTCAAAGCGTTCGTCTGAAATCCAGAGTTTAATACACATTTACTGCAGATCGGATCACGAGACCGGCTCATCAGCCGGAGATCGGCTCAGTCCTAAGTTCCCGATGCGATGGAAATGATTTACGGAAATTGGATCATGAAGTCACGAGGATAGATGATTTCGAAAAAAGAATCTCTCTATTCTAAAAAAAAGTAACTACCGCTGTCACCGCCGCCGCCGCCGCAGGTTTTGATTTTTTTGTGACCGGAGGCCTTTCTTCGTTAATATTAACAAAAATAATGCATACAAAAATATGAAAATCGGTGGTTTTATACAGAAATGTTTGATAAACACGCTGATGCAGACAGTTTTCAAATCGAAGAATTATTTTAAGAGATATTTAATGCCAAATTTGGACAAAATCATTCCACTAAAAAAGTTTTATAGCAGCAAAAACTGTACATGGCAGTGTAATCATTTTTAGATCATTTTATGTGTTAGAATTTGCCGGAGTGCAGATTGCATTAATTTTTTTTTATTTTGACTCATTTTTTCAGGTTTTATTTCTATTTTAAATTCAAATTTTCAGCATTTCTAGAGATATTTTTTACAGATTTCAGAAAATTGTACTAATTTAAACTGTTGCCAACTGTATAAAAAGCGCAAGCAATAATGTTTGCTTCAAATTAAAAATTTATTTACGCGTGACAATTATAAACAGGAAAAAAACTTTCAAATTAGAATTAAATAATTACGCATAAAAAGCAGGAACTTATTAAAAATTACGTCATAAAAAGTATACACGTGACTTTTAAAAGAGAAAGGATATTGTAAAATAATAAATTCATTAACATGCGTTAGAAGTCTTAGGAGAAATTATAGTTATTACATAAAATGAACACAATATTGTAAAAAAGTTTAAATTTAGAAATTGCGCTAGACATTTATTTGATATTTTGAGAATTAATTTAAAATGTCTCATTTAAAAGAACTTTCTTTTCGCTTTGTTAAAAAATACCAGGAGACAAAGACTCTCTTTACTTAATTCCTTTTATATTAGCTTATTTTGAAATGTTGTTACACGTGTCTACGTCATCAAGTTATTTTTATTTCGACGTTTTATTTGTGTTTTTATTAATGTTGTATGAATTTATTTGTTCTTTCGTTATTTAAAATAAAAATTATATCAATTTGTATAATTTGGCGAGTGGTTTGGCGATTTATATAATTTGGCGAAATGGGTCGACAGGATAATCAAGTAGTATCGCAGCGGATTTGGCGTTAAAATTCCCCAATCAAAGAGAAATGAATAGAAATTCGTTTATAGGGAGATCGCCACTGTTTTTTAAATTATAATTCAATCTTTCGAAATCTTTTTAAAGCCGATCAAATTAGCGTGCATTTAGAGTCTGCGGTGTCTGGACGGGGGTTGCCGAGCGTAGCTCGTAGGGGGCCGAGCCCCCTAGTAAAATGAAAAAGAAACTCGCACGGAAAAATACTTAACGCGAGGTGTATTGTTGCCGTGTTTTCTGCAAGTGCGAGATTTCCATAGAAGGAATTTTTATCACGAATTTTGTGAATTTAGCCCCTCTGTAATTTCCCTTATTCCTTCTTATCTCCCTTATCACTATCTTATTCCATCTAGATCTAGAGTGTAGAATCCTGGATTGGGTCGGGTTGCGCTGCATTTTTTCTATTTATATTATTCTTTTTTAATATCAAAGTTTCAAAAATTTTAGGATTGAATTAAGTATACACATTTGTTGTATCTAGTTTGTGTTTTGTTGTACATGTGCATTTATTAAATAAACTATTTTTCATTTTGAATCCCTGAGCTTTTTTCCATATAAACACTATTGTTTTATGAGTTTGTTTCACAATGTGGCCACTAGATTTTCGTTACAAGCCAAAGTGGCGACTGCATTTTTGGAGTTTAGGCGCCACTGGCTCCTTAAAAATTTTGCCGCAAATTCATTCTTTCTGAAAACGTATTTCTTTTCTCATTCCTTACCATACCTTTCTTAATGTTAGATTGTTGCAACATGTTTGAATATTTTTCGAAAATATTTAAAATACCCTCTTTGAATTTAACTTTATAACTTAAAAATTCCCTCCAAAAAATAGTATTTTGAAAAAAGAGAAATAATATTCATTTTAATAAATCTAATTATAAGAATATAAAATGAAACATCGACTACTAGCAGATATCTTGAAAGAAACAATAACAAGCAAAAACACAATGCAGGGTACACCCTCGAATTCGTATGATTTTATATTTTTAAATGAAATCTATATAAACGAAGTTCATGTTGAGGGCACCATTGCCTTCTTCAGTGTAAACAAAATTAGTATTTGCCGCGTACAGCGGTTGGTGGCCCATTTTGCGATGTTCATTATGATTATTATTTAAAAAACATTATTCTTATTTAATGAACTATAAATCGAAAATCCGATTTTCAGGGGTATTAGGACGCATCTTGAAATATCGACAGCTAAATTTACCGACCTCTACGTGTGGTAGATTTCGTGAGCCAACGCACACACACAAAAAGGAAATACATCTTTGTTTTATCAGTAAAAATGAACGTAAAAGGGATTACTTAAAAATGTTTATAATTTTAAAAATGTGTATATTACATTATTGTACATTATTATATATTTTTAAAGAGACTAGGGTGCTCGGCCCCCTACGAGCTACGCTCGCCAACCCCCGTCCAGACACCGCAGACTCTAAATACACGCTAATTTGATCGGCTTTAAAAAGATTTCGAAAGACTAAATGATAATTTAAAAAACAGTAGCGATCTCCCTATAAACGGATTTCTATTCTTTTCTCTTTGATTGGGGAATTTTAACGCCAAATCTGCTGCGGTACTACTTGATTATCCAGTCGCCCAATTTCGCCAAATTATACAAATTGATATAATTTTTATTTTAAATAACGAAAGAACAAATAAATTCGTACAACATTAATAAAAACACAAATAAAACGTCAAAATAAAAATAACTTGATGACGTATACACGTGTAACAACATTTCAAAATAAGCTAATATAAAAGGAATTAAGTAAAGAGAGTCTTTGTCTCCTGGTATTTTTTAACAAAGCGAAAAGAAAGTTCTTTTAAATGAGACATTTTAAATTAATTCTCAAAATATCAAATAAATGTCTAGCGCAATTTCTAAATTTAAACTTTTTTGCACTATTATTTTGTGTTCATTTTATGTAATAACTATAATGTGACGTAAATATGACGTAATTTCTCCTAAGACTTCTAACGCATGTTAATGAATTTATTATTTTACAATATCCTTTCTCTTTTAAAATTCACGTGTATACTTTTTATGACGTAATTTTTAATAAGTTCCTGCTTTTTATACGTAATTATTTAATTCTAATTTGAAAGTTTTTTTCCTGTTTACAATAGTCACGTGTAAATAAATTTTTAATTTGAAGCAAACATTATTGCTTGCGCTTTTTATACAGTTTGCAACAGTTTAAATTAGTAAAATTTTCTGAAATCTGTAAAAAATATCTCTAGAAATGCTGAAAATTTGAATTTAAAATAGAAATAAAATCTGAAAAAAATGAGTCTAAATAAAAAAATTAATGCAATCTGCACTCCGGCAAATTCTAACGCATAAAATGATCTAAAAATGATTACACTGCCATGTATAGTTTTTGCTGCTATAAAACTGTTTTAGTGGAACGATTTTGTCCAACTTTAGCATTAAATAACTCTTAAAATAATTCTTCGATTTGAAAACTGTCTGCATCAGCCTGTTTATCAAACATTTCTGTATAAAACCACCGATTTTCATATTTTTGTATGCATTATTTTTGTTAATATTAACGAAGAAAGGCCTCCGGTCACAAAAAAATCAAAACCGGTGGCGGCGGCGGCGGCGGCGGTGACAGCGGTAGTTACTTTTTTTTAGAATAGAGAGATAAATAAAATGAATGAAATTTTAAATTCAGCGTTTTTAAAAGCATCCATACTGCTTCAAAAACCTAATACATGAAAAGAAAAATAAATTATAAAACAATAATCAAAATAAAACTCCCAAGGTATATCCAGAAAAAAATTCACAAAAGATTACTAATGTTTAAATTTTATGCTTTTTAGACGTATACTAAAATGAAAGCCCCATACAGATTATCATGTTAATTCTTTTTTCCAAATTGTAATTCGAACTATATGCTTAAATACCGTATGAATAATTAAACTAACAATAGATTTTCCAACGGTTCTAGTAAAATAATATTCTTCCATTTGCATATTCAATAAAAATAATGAAAGTTTTGTATTTTCCAATAAAGATTTAGTAGGAAAAAAATAGATAAACTAATTAACTCGTTAAAAAAAAACTTTCTGCTTATAATGGTAATTTTAATGACGAATGACAAAGCGTGGCAATTTTTTTAGATGACTACTCAGATATATTTATACTGCGGATATATATAATTCTTATATGGTTTAGAGAAATAATTTCAAGAAATAATTAATATGTTTGAACTTACTGTCGTGTTCGTATTTCTTATTGATTTTGTGATTACAATTCAGTCACAAATAATGGAAATGTAAATCTCTTCCAATATTCTGATAATTAGCCTTTTAAAGTTCGATAAAATATTCGAGTGTTCTGCAATTTAGTAAAGTATCGGGGAAATTAAAAGAAAAAATGCTTTTATAAAATGCTAAAATATACAAATACGAATTTTCAGAAAAAAAAAAAAAACTCATTTTTTTAAAAAATTTATATGATTTATATTACAGTTTGAATCTCCTTATGCAGGAAATAATTGTAAAATAATCGCAAGTAAATTTAAGCATATATGCATTCTGTTTATAAAATTTCAATTAATGTCATTGCTTCAAATAATTATTTTATTTATTGAAGAATTAATATTTTTAAGTTTTCTCCTTTTATATTTTTCTAGTTAGCAGTTAACGAATTTTCATCATTTTATCATGAATTTTGTAAAACAAATAATAAAGTTCCAGGAAAAAAAAATATTTACCAGTTTTCTGAAATTAAACCTTGCTTGTAAAGCAATTTAGTTTATTTGCATAATAATTATTTTATATGAGGTTTTTTTGTTGTTGTTGTTGTTGTTATTCTACTATTGTCATTTTAATATTTTGCAAAAGTCATACTAGTTTCCGGTGGATTGTCATTATATACGACTATCAATTACAAATTTCTAATAATAAAATGGGTGTGTACAAAACAATTGACAAAGTCACACATTTACTTATGCATAATGTAAAAGGAGTTTTCTAATAATACTAAGAAAAATCTTATTTATCTTTCTCATTAATATCGATTTTATGTAAATTAAAGTAAGCAAAATGGTTTTAGCATGTATTTAACAAAATGATTATGATTTACTTATTTTTTATAACAAATAATTGGTAATATAATAACTGTTAAGGGGTCTCAGGACTCTTAAAATTGGAAAAATCGAAAAAAAGACCATTTTCAACATATAATATCTTAAAATGTAAATGATTTTAAGACAAAATTTTATATTGGGATGAAAAATATAAGTATGTTCTTTCATTTCATGTATTTGAAAAATTACAAGATCCAGAATTAGAATTTACAGTGGGCTCCAAAATGTCAGACATTTGACGAGCGGGAAATCAACATAAGAGATTATGCGCACGATTACAATATAAACCTTGCAAGTAGAAGGAAAATTTTGGATCCTACTTTTGCTTCACATTATAATAATTACTCTGAATCTAAATAATTCGTATTTAAAGCATTTTTCTATTTTTAATACAAAGTTGTATTTAGTTAATGCAAAATTTAGAAAATTTCAACAGTATAATCACCTATAAAGAATATATTTGTGAACAATAAGAAGGGAATTTTAGGTTCAGTTTATACAGACTAACATGAAACATACGTTTTAAAAATTTAATGAAAAAAAATTCAGAAGTTTTTCAAATATCGTGCGCGTTATGCCCAAAAACGTCATTTGGAGAAAATTGACTTCAAAGTTTCTGAAACGCCGCTTTGGCTATTGAGCGTGTATAATTCTAAAATCCATAACTTCTGTTCTAATAGGAATTTCAAGGAAACATTTATACCAAAATGTTCAGAAAAGATAGTAGTTTAATATCTAAAAAAAATAAAATATTAATAATTTCGAAAATTTTAAAGCTTTAAGAGTCCTGAGACCCCTTAACGGAATGAAACGTATTCCAGAAATAACTACCTTTTTTAGGGAAATAAAAGTATCCGTTTTTTAACATGTCAAATGACTATACCTGATATGCATAGTAATAAAATAAATATATTTGATAGATTTTAAAAAATATATATGTAAAAAAATATATATTATCAATTTAATCACAACAATATTCATTATTAAAATTATTATTGCGTTGTTTGAAGGAACAATTTACAACTTCACATATTATTTAACCAATGAAAATTATTTACAATCTTTGAAGAAATTTTGAGAATATTGTAAAACCTGGGTAATATCCACAACCAATAATTACTATGCATACCAGGTATAGTCATTTGACATGTTAAAAAACTGATACTTTTATTTCCCTAAAAAAAGTAGTTATTTCTGCAATACGTTTGATTCCGTTAAGGGGTCTCAGGACTCTTAAAGCTTTAAAATTTTCGAAATTATTAATATTTTAATTTTTTTAGATATTAAACTACTATCTTTCTGGATAAAATCTCAATTTTTTATTGGATTGAGAAACGCTTTTGAAAGTAATTGCCTCCATATTTCAAACTGGATTGACGGAGGAAATAATGTCTTTGAAAGATATTCAGAACACTCAAAATAAGTAAAATAAAAACCGAAGTTTTTTTTTTCTTTTTTTGTTAGAGGTTAATTAGAGGTTTGATTTAATGAGATCATACCTGTTGAAAATTGGTAATATATAAATGTATAGATTTTCTGAATATTTCCCAATTGATTCCTTTCAAAGTTTTGATAGTTCAATGATGCAAAATTTTCAGAACCTTCTCGCCGTATCGAACTGATATATCCCTTCACTAAGCTGAGCACTATCCCTTCACTATATCCTTTCACTGCAATTGAAGCATTTTTAAGTTTACAATACTTATACCGATATAATCTGTTTTTTTTTAAATAAGTTATGATTACGACTCTTGAGGCTTGTATGCCTATACGTAATAAAACTTTTTATACCATGTTAGGTAAAACATCTTTTTTAGCATTAAAAAATAAAAATTACAGAGAAAACAACATTATAATTTTGCCATTTTGATTCGCGTTCAGAGGTTTAATGGCGTAAGGAAAAAAGTGGAAAAATATTCTCTGATTCACTATTAATTACTTTAAAGAAAATTGAACTAGATTCAATTATTCATAATTCAATTTAAATGAATTTAAAGCTACAAACATTCTCCTCCAAAACACGTTTTTCCGTTTTAACTGCCAGAAAAGATATCGGAGTATCATATCTTGGTTAATTTTGAATCGGAAAAGAATGTAATTTTTTTTATATTTATTTATTAACTTCTATAAAATAATTCCATATCTATAGCTTATACGAAACGGTATGAAACTTATGTTTAGGATATTAATTTTGTTTTTACGTATATGACATTTGATATGATGAAAATGAACTACATTTCAAATATTTTTGTTATTCAAAACATACCTCTAAAAGAAAAAAATTAATGAATTGGCTATTCTATAAAAGTGATAAGGAGACTGTCTACTTTGTTAATTATTATACATTAAAAAATAATAAAACATGATAGATTAAATGTTTCCAACATGCAAATGTTCCAAACTCAGTATGCTACTATTAAACTAAAGTTGTTAGAAAACTGCATACATTTGTATTTAACATTACAGATTTCACATTTTGTCTCAAAAAATATTTATAATGCTAAACGTAACCATTAAACGTATTTTGAATTCAAATTGGTATAGGACAGAAATACTTGTTTTAGAATTTCAAAACTAGTAGAAAGAAAAATACAGTCGTTATCAACTTTATGTGGTTGCAAAAAGACTTTTTGATGACAGTGTTTCATCCTTTACCTACTGACGGTACATATAAGCACCATTAAAATACCTTGTTTTAAAAATCATTTAATACCTCGATAGTAGTAATACAGGTTAGAATGAGTTATAGATGCATGACTTTATCTTGTTCTGAAACCATTATGGGTTACACAATACATTTTTTTTTCTTTTTTAAGGATGATTTCTGTAGCCTGTGTATCTTTTCAGCTTTCTTGGTGTTAAGGGAGGTGGTATTCATTTCGGAAATATTTCTATTGTAAGAACATTATATTTGAACATTTCCTAATTCTACAAAATACAAAGAAAAACATTTAAAATAAAACATTTGAGTAAGGTTATAAATATTGCACAAAATCCCTATAAATTCAAATTTAATTAAACGTTCTAAACCTATCAATCCTTCTAAAATCCTTCTAAAATTTATTAAATGATTATGTAAATCTTCTAATGCAGATTCAAAAATTTACAAAAAATGCTTTAGAAGATAAAATTTTCATGAATTCATAATTCAGTACTTAAATGGTTAAGACTATGCAAGAACCTTGATTTGAAATATTTTTGCGCAGCTTTATAATATTTGTAAAAGTTTGGTTATTTTGACATAGTTAAAATGCTGAATGTTTTTTAATAATATGGCATAATAAAAACTATCATGACTAGTATTAATTAGATATGCCTACATCTGAATTACACAGGGTAGAGTGACAGTGCTTTTTTTTATCCGAAATTCAATGTAAACGGAATTACCGCATTCTAAACCAAGGTGAACGAAAAATCATGCATCCAGAGTAGATTATGAAACTTTCCATCAAATTTAGAAAACTGTAATAAAACTTTACAGTTTATTAAGGTGAAAGATGTCTAAATAAATAATTTAGAAATTGCAGTTGAAAACAGAATTAGTGAAATTGCCATCAATAGTCGGTAAAATACCCGAATTATCTCTTGCAACCCTGTATATGTCTATAGCTTTGTATATATACTACGAAGTATGCTTACTGATAATTCAATTAAACGCATAGCAAATTTGAAAATTTTTATTCTGCAATTTCCTTGAATAAATGTAAGTGTACTTGAGATCATTTGTGTAGACCTGTATTAAAATTCATATGCACAAAGTAATATGCAAAATGATACATTTAAAAACGCATACTGCAACAGAAAACGCAATTGAAGCGATTATTCTTCATTTGCATTACAGTAGCCAAATACTTTAGTGAGTCCTTGTAATTGAACGATAATATATATATACACCAGTTTTTACAATAATCGCTTTTTAGTACACATTAGGGAAGTACATAAATTTCAATATGTTTAAAACTGTGTAATATCATTAAAATATGCCTCACACGTTATTAGCCCAAAAGCCGCAATTTAAGGGAATTATTTTTAGTATTAATGTAAATGAACAGTATACGCAACACACTTCATTTCCAGTACGGAGCATGCCATGGTACACCCCCAAATAACGTATATCAATTTCATGACAAACTGGCCATATTTACGCGAGTTAGAGCACTGACTGACAGGGAGATTGACAGACAGATAGACTCACAAACGAATTCATAAACAAATTTCAACGATGCTGGAAATTGTTAAAAAATACGAAAAATACTTTTGCATTAGAAAACAATAGTTTTTTAATGAAAGAACATTATACATTTGACACACAGATAAAAGCATTTTTTTTGTGCTAGTGTTTCAGTTTATATAGGAGCTGTGTTACAAGTTTATTTATTTTTTAATGTAGATGTTTAAAACATATATTTTTGTTGATTATGGGATTAGAAAATGGACAAAATTGTGACTAACATAATAATTGTGAATAACATAACTTATTGTGACAAAAATGATCACTAGATAACATTTGAAATATCTGAATTAAAGTTTATTACAATAGACTGACACAAAGTAAATTTCGGATGTTGTAAACAAGGCATGAAACTTTTGGAAATGCGCCTTTAAAAAATCCATGTCATATGCGTTATTTCGAATTATCTTTTATAAACCAATTACTATAGGGTTTTTATATAGCCCATAACATACCAACAATTAACCAAGGCAGTATTTAAATTTTAACTGAAAACTACTTGATGATATGATCTGAAATTTTGGTTTTGCATATTTTAACTTCTTCAAATAAACTTAGAGCAAATAGTTTTTGAGTTCTAATTAAAAAATTACCCAGATCGGGTTTTGTTTTGCAATGATTAGAAATGAATTTAACATTAGGATTTATAAATTGAAACTTTCTTACTTCCTAAACTAATTAGAGCGTGACTTTCCGATTAGTATCTTAGATTAAAATTTACCAAAAATTTTAAATATAATGACAAATGCAGGTATTCATATTGAAAATATCAGTGTTTGGTACAATTTAATTATCAGCACAACTCATAAGCTTGAAAGACATTTTTTTCAGGCGAGTGGCTATTTTTGTTTACTTCTGTGAAAGTTCAAGATTAAAGAATGGTAATTGGATTTTTTTTCCTTCGCTAGAATGTACATACATCCTTATATTTTCTGTTTTGTATATCATATATGCAAATGTGTATTATATTTTTAATTTCAGATAAGTAGGAATAAATAATATTATTTTATTTCTAATTAGCAAATATTATTTTTTTATACTAAAATATTTCTTTGTAATTAACCTAAAGTTATAGAGTTACGAAATGCATTAACTTGAAACAAACATATTTAATTCTAGTGGAGTTAAAAGTTGAAAATCATATTTTGAATTTAATTATTAATTTTAAGCATAAGGCCTAAACTAACATAATAGAAGGTTTTAAAATTAAAGGTAAAAACAAAAAAAAGGAAATACCACAAAAATAGGAAAAGAAGTTATTGAACCTAAATTCAGTACTAATATAATTAAATAGTAACATACCATTTAATGTTTTTTTGTGTAGTTTTCATATTTCCAGTTGTGAATCTAAATGAGCGTAGTTTTAATTAATTAGGAAGCAAATTACAAAAATTGGTTAATAAGTAAACCATAACAATTCGTTTTTAGCTCACAGGCTATCAAAGCCGGAGATAAGGGGCCCGCCGGCTCTGTATGTATGTATGTACGTACGTATGTATGTACCTGACGCGATGACTCTTGAAACAAACATCCGATTTCATTCAAATTCTTTTCCTAGGTTCATTCTGATAAGGCGCATCCCTGATTAGTTTTGGGGATTCATTGGTTATGTACAAAGAGGAGAAAGGGGGGGGGTAGCTCCCCCCCCCCCTTAATTTAGATAAATGTGTTTTTCATTCAGAGTTATTCGATTTGCTCCAAATTTGCTATACCAGTTTATTATGTTAAAGATCTGCCTTGATCAAATTTGGAGGTTTATTGATTAAGTATAAAGAGGGGCCGGTGGCTATCCCCCTTAATTTAAATAAATGGGGTTTTCATGCAAAATTATTCGATTTGCTTCCATTTTGATATACCGTTTTATTACGATATGGCGCTTCCTTCATTAGATTTGGAGGTTCATTGGTTAAGTATAGACGGTGGAAGGGGGCAAGTCCCCTCCCCTTTATTTAGATAAATGGATTTTCATGCAGAATCATCCGATTTACATTATTTTTTTTTTCTATGTTTATTCTGATAAGGATCTTTCTGATTAGATTTGGAGGTTTATTAGTTAAGAAAAAAAGGGAGGGAAAGGGGTACACACTAGGGTGGGGTGAAAAAAATTATTTTTTTATAATCAATTTTTAATAGCGCTGAAAACTTGGGCATCAGCATCCTAATAACGCGAAAAGTAATATAAAATAATATAAGTTGGTTTTAAAATCGCGCAAGAGCCCTAAATTTTAGAAAAATAAAAGAAAAGAAATATGCAATTTTTAAAAACGTATCATTTTTTTTATATAGTTTACTTTATTTCTATTAGTGTAAAACCTACTCTTTGCTAGTTACTGAAATGAATGATCATTACTTTTGGAGACATTGCCGTTCATTTGAGTTCGTGCAGGAAGCCTTAAAATACCATTTATGTTTTTAAAAACTGCATATTGCGGCTCTTCGCACATTTCAGCATGTTTTTCATTTATGCTTAAATGGCCCAGGACGCACCACGTAGAGGTGACTGCAAGTCAACCCACCCTCACCCTACTGAACCAACCAACCAATTTGGGTGTGGGTACTTACATTGAAGTCCCTTTAAATTCTGACTTCGTATCATATTTTGGCATCAAAAACCTTGATCTTAAAGTTTTTCTAATAAAACATTTTGGTTTTTCATGCCCGCAAATTTTTCTAGAGGCCTCTGTAACAATTTTCACAGTTCTCTCTACCGACTTAGTGTGGCATGGAAACTTCAAACAGTCAAATTCTGGCAGGGCTTTGCCTTTCAATAAAGTTGAAATGTGTACTGTTGCATATTTTACAACATCGGAGGTAGTGTGAGCTTACATTTTGTCCAATCAGTAAGTTCAGTATATTCTGTGACTTGAAAATTAATTAAAGAAATCTTGAAGGCTCTAACGTGACCTACTATTGGCAGTACATTTCTTGCTTTCAGTATCCTCCTGTAGCCTAATTCTCGAATGTGTTGTCTCCTGTCCAAAATCATCGCCCATATCATGTTCTCTGGATGGCAGAAGAACGAGTTTCTCCGAATGACAGGATCGATGATTTTTTAATGTTGTTCGGGAAGTGTCTTGTTGTTTGTATGACCTTCAGTATGTGCTTCGGAGCGTCTTTTACAGTATAATGCATCTTAATATCAAACCAAACATGAGCGTATGTCTTTACAATGTAATTTACAAGTGTCTTCATTTAGGTTGTCGGACTAATTTGGGAAACTAAGTCTTAATACCCGGTTAGCACAGATTAACCATCGGAAATGGCTGAGGTGGTCCGGGATTTTTAACAGCTAATTCAAAAACACAGAGTCCAGTGATGACTGCACGAACAATGTCTAGAAGATACTGCTGATCTTTACTGAGGTCAGTTTTATTTACTGTGATGGCAAATTCAGATTGAAACGGCACAAAATCAACAACAGGTTTTTTCTCACAGCTAGGCAGTTGCTTGCCAATTGTTCCGCTGAATGACGCTGGCCCAGTTGTTGTTCCGTCTAGATGCTCAAACAAATGTATATACGGCAGTTGATTAAAGTGTAGCAAACAAATAATCCACTGTAGTGGTCGCTGACACCTAACTTCAATGTTATGTACAACACCACTCTTCACACCGGTGTTTGTGACTGCCCCATCACATCCGTTGGCTATCACTGCACTCATGTAAAAATCTTTCTTTTTCATGTAGTCAAAAATATTTTCGGCAATATCATTAGAGGTTCCAGTTTTTGGTGCAACAGGGCCAATGTATTGGCCACCATGCACACTAATTACGCTAATACGTTTTTCTTTTCTTACACTGCGGTACATTTTAGCTCCTATTTTTTTCTTGTGTTAATGTACTGTCTTTTCTACAGTCGAAGTAGATTCCTGCTACTTCTTTCAGTTGGTGCTCTTTTTCCTTTATTGATTTTCTGATCTTCACTTTTTCCCTTCGAATCTTAACTTTGTCAATCACTCGTGACATATCTAAATCAGAGATCGTTCCAAAATCATGCAGGACACCAGAAGCTTTTGCTGCTGTGGTCCTGTCAGAAACACTATACCTATCGCTTAATAGGAAAGTATGCGACAACTTTGAACGCATTTGCGATGCAGAATGCAATGCGAAACTCATGTCACTGCTTGTTCTTATGGACGTGTTTTGATTAACTTTACTCTTACTTATGTCAGAACTGGCTGGATCAGAAGAAATAGATTGTTGCTTCGAAAGCTGCTCTGTTCTTTCTTCTCTTTTAATCAGTTTAATTGTCTCCTTTCTATCTGAATTACTAATAAATAGCATCTTGGTTGATCGCGGATCGTGCATAAACATCAATTTAATGTCAGGAATTTCTTTTACATTTTCACAATTAAATTTTACGGACAGTTACTGTCAATTGGTTTATTCCGACATGTACAAGAAAATGTCATAAAAATTTACACGCTGCAATATCGAAATATTTCGTCTTAGACATTTATATGGCTATAAACACATCTAAACCATAAAACGGATGTTTAATGGTGTATTTTTTTTTAATCTTTTTGCCTGCTTTCGAATTTTTGAAGTAATGCAACTTTTGCTAAAAAAAAATGGTATTTTAAAGCTTTTTGCGCGAATTCAAATGAACGGCAATGTCTCCAAAAGTATTTTGCATACATTTACCTAACTACAAAGAGTAGTTTTTACACTATTAGAAATAAATAAAACTTTTAAAATTTTTACTTGTAAATTTTTAAAAATTGCAGATTTCTTTTTTTCCCATAAACTTTAAGGCTCTTGCGCGATTTTAAAACCAATTTATATTTTTTATATTATTTTTACCGTTATTAGGATGCCAATGCGCAAGTTTTCCGCACTATTAAAAATTGATTATAAAAAAAATAATTTTTTTCGCCCCAGCCTAGTTGACAACCCGCTCTTATTTTAGCAATATGGTTCTTTGATGCAGAATTATCCGATTTTCTTCAAATTTGGTATACCGGTTTATTATGTTAAGGAGCTTCCCTGATTAGATGTGACGTTTCATTGGTTAATTATAAAGGGAGGGGGTAGTCCCCCTTCATTTATTTTTTTGAGGGGCATTATTCCTTGAAATAAGAGTATAATAAACAATTAGTGTGAATAGCCTTTGATCTCAATGTCATCAGTTTAACTTGGCACTTTTATTTTTATTAAGTTCAAAAGTCCTTTGCGCAGAATAAAGGTAATTCTAAATAAAACATTCATTCATACATTGGTTTATCTTCTAACTCAATTATCTTAAAGCACGTCTCTAGATAGTAGTCGTGTCCAACTAGATTGCATAAAATGATGTAAATCCTCCTTCCTAGTTATTGTGTACCATGAATATATCGTAACATTACTATTAATTGCTTCCCTTATCTTATATTTAGAAATTGCCTTGAAGGCTTTTATGTACTTGAAAAGCAACTAAAGTTTAACGTTGTTGAATGTCAGTTTACTTAATTATGATCTATATTTTTAATTATCTTACAAGTACTAATTTATGTAATTTACACAAATGTGAAAATATAGGTCACAAAAAGAATTATTTTTTTGGTTCTCATATACAAACTTAATATTAATAACCTCGTAAAATGTCAAATTAAACATCCTTAAACTTTATTCTCACAATGAAAAAAAAAAAAAGACTTTAAATAAATTAAATTAAAACTTTATATGTGTGAATATATATTTTATAGTGCGTAAATTGTGTAAGTTAAGTAATTATGGAAATGACTTTTTTTTTTCTCCCAGGCCCCTTACAACAGCTGACAAAACAACATTTCTTTTATTAGAAAATAACCAGCCATACTGCAATGCATTGATTTCATTTTATCAAAGGCATTCAGCTATACAGAAAGGATGTCAGAGTCTAAAAAGTTTAAGGGCATTAGGTTTTATTCGTAACGAAAAAAAAAAGATCCCCACAAATAGACTCCAGCACTAAATATAAAAATTTATTTTGAATTCATATTTTTAAAAAATATTATTTTGTTTATGAGTTAAGAAACGAACAATTAAAAAAAAAAAAATAGTTTATATCACCTTTTTTATGAATTACAGGTATGAACAGAAATTTACTTTTTACGTTTTTCCTTATTTTTACTAATTTTCCTCTTTTTTTTTTTTTTTTTAAGTTATTTTACCCTGAATATACAGTTTATCTGAATTTCATTCGAACATATTTTTTTGGAAACGAAAGTAATATTAGTAAGTTCCTATGCACTAATTGACGCAAGAATACATCATTAAAACTATAATTATGATGTAAGGATTTGAGGCTATGATTTATTTTAACTAAAATATAAGGTTTTATTTAACTTACAATGATCGTCATTCCAGTTTAAAATTTGTACTCGAACTTAAACTTACTTTCAAATATCCGATTGAAGTTAAATTTTACACACTCACTTAAATCCTAAGACAATGCAATATTATTATGATTTTCGATTCTTACCATCTTATACATACTTATATTAGAGGATAACACAAAAACAATAGGTTAGATTACCGCCAACAAGTTTAAGAAAGAGTTTTAGATTAGATAACATAAAACTGCGATGGTATGTTTTTAACTTTTATAATTACATTTTATATATTTTTTTAACGCTGAATCAAAAAATTATCTTCTCTTTTAACCATCATGTCAAGATTTTTCGCAAATCGTAAATTTCAAGGTTAAAAAGCGAAAAATCTTATACTATAAAATAGATGTAAGACTTTTTTATTCAGTTTAATTTTATTTAATTCAATAATTTATTGGATTTTTTGGCTTGTAATGGTTTTCTTACAGCTAAACAGATTGGGGGTCCGATGAGGTTGGGAGGGAAGGGGGATCAATTTTAACTTTTAGATTTTAACTTTGAAATTTGCGATTTGAGAAAATTCTTGACATGATGGTTTAAAATGAAGGTCATTTTCGGATTCAGTGCTAAAAAATAAATAAGAAACAATTTTAAAAAGCTAGAAAACAAGCCACAACCCAAAATTTGAAAGACAGTGTAATTTTATAGTATTAAAAAATATGTATCATTTTGTAAAGAAATGTGGCTGTTGCTTTCCATCCTTTTATTTAACAAAAAATCTGTTATTTTTATCCTCTTATAATGTTCAGTACTAATTGTACATTTTGCCGTAATATGTCAGAATGATGAAAGATTTCAAATTTATATTACAATGCCAATTTTAGTCTCAACCATTTCTTTAATATATCTGACGAAATTATATTTCTACTGAATTTGTGAATGACACCTAATATGCAGCAAAAAATATACTCCAACTTTAAACAGCTATTAGTCGGTCAATCTTAATCGTAGAATAACGGGACTTTTATTGCCATACTTGCCAGTGTAACAGGGAAATTTTACTAAATATAACTTATAGAACCGGGGGAACGTATAAAAATTTAGATTCTGTAATTCTTCACTAAATTGTTTTTTCGCTTCAAACTTTTTTATCTTAACCCTGAACCTAATTCTGACAATTTTTGTAATTGGAAGTATGCATCAGGACCAACGGTTGCGAAAATAAAGATTGGTCATGGTTATACGTGGACACACTGTATATAACTGTAACTAATCTATAGCTTAATCTTTTTCATATTTCCAACTATGTTAAAATTGTTCTGCATACTGCATGTAAATTTTTTAATTAAATTAATTTTAAGAGTTTATTAATCCATTGAATATATATATTACGAGAGTGTATCGATTCACTAATGATAGCATACAAAGGATCAGGGTCCGTAATCCGTTTTTCTTGGCCCTTAAAATAGACTAAAATTCAATTTTGTTATACGGATTTAATTATTTTACTTTCTAATATTATAAGGCTTATCATGTAAGATTTAAACAATAGTTTTTGTATTTTGTTCGGTTTATATGACTTACACAAGCTCAAATTTCGTATTTTGTTGAAAAAATATGCAATTTCTGCTAATTTCATCTCAATTATTTGTATAAGCGCAATCGTGCAATACTTTCTTCTTGACATATATTATAAAACACATCAAAATAAATAACGTGTGTCAAAATAAAAGTGCTGCAAAGCTGCGCTCATAGTAAAATAAAAAAAAAAATAGAGAGCTAAGTAATTGCATTCCTTCATGTCACTAAGAGATCTTTGAATGCAGCGATGCGATTAAAAGTGTTAAAATCAATGTAACTATTTGTAATAAGACTTGTGTTGCTTACATGTGATATTACTATTGATAGATTTTTTTTAATATAACGTGATAAAATATATTTTTAGAAAAAAAATTGTATTGTGTTGTACATCTAGAATCGAACCAGGTTTGATAGTAAAGTAACTTATTTAGTGAGATTGAAAAGTATATAGGAATTTATGAATGTTAACAAGTTAATATTTACTGACGACAGAGATAAATTAACTAAAATGAATAAGAATACATTATGTTAGGGCTATTCGAAGAGAAAAATGTTGGTAATTGCAAGATGTGTTATGAATCTTTTTGCCGTTCAATACTCTAGGGATAAACTTTCCGTATTTGTCAAAACTTCTAAAGTTTGTTTTAAATGCTATACAGAAGCGTATAGGCATAAAGAAAATTCGATCAAGAATCAGTGGGTGTTCCTATATTAGTTTAGGAAATGTGCAAGATAAACAGAGTTTATCATCCACATCGAGTACTGACATAGACGCAGCCTTATCTAATGAACAGTCTTATACTAATATAAGTGCAACATATATAACTTTAAACTTAAAAATATCATGTAGCACTCTCACAATTTGCATAATATGCAGTTCTACTAAGAATATTCGAAAGATCACGTTAAGCTCGCCTTTGTTAACTCGAATGTTATGATGCTGTCTCGATTCGATACTGTAATTCTCATTTGACCAACAATTTACTATCTGGTGACGCTATGGGATAATTGAAAATAGTCTGTGAAAATGGAATTGGAATACTTATTACAATAAATACGGAAAATTACTCTCAGGAAAGACCTCGATTTCGATAATGTTAAATATTTATATGAATATGATTATTATCAATTACCAGGTGTTACTCGGAATGACATTGATAGTCTTGCTAACTGCATTAAGAGCAAAATTCGTGCTACTTGTATGCGTAGTTAGAGAACTTTTTTAGCTATACTGTTAGTTAAACTATACACCGGTCTTTCACCTTCAATCCTGCTTAAGATAAACAGGAAAGCCATCGGAAAATGCATTCGCGCACCTACTAAGGCACTAATGTAGGAATTCGTTCCATTACACCTGGACTTATAACATATAAGCCATGCAGATTTCATATATAAGCTCAGAAGTGGAGCTGCTAAAAAACTTTTTGCTGAAGAGAAAAATGATGCTTCTATTGTAGTGGTCGATGTAACCTTCATATATATTAAGAAAAGTGGCAATTATCTATTTCAGAGTAGGACGTAAGGCATGCATACACTCATGCATTTCATATTTTACAAAGATAAATACTTAAAAAAGATATCGAACTAATCGTATATGTATCTTTCAAGAAACAAAACAGCATATGCTGTTTTTGCTCAATTTGGGTAATTGTAAATTATTCAGTAATTCGTTGAAAATCGATAAATAAAGAAGAGTTTTTTCCAAAAAAATTTTATGGTTCCATCCGATTAAATGACGATTATAGTCCTAAGATCATTAGAAATTAACATTTAGGTGTTCAAATATTCCAAGTTAAACAATTTATGTTAAATGTTTTAACCTAAGTTAAGCATTTTTTCCACATTTAAATGCAATCTGAGCCAATATTTTCCTCTGAATGTAACGTTTTAACAGTAGAGCATAGTACTTATATAAAAACTATATTTTCTGAACGAATAAATAAAGTAATAATACTAATATTAATCATTCAACTATGTTTTATATCACTGAGAGAGATTAACAAAATTTAAGCAAATCAATCCCTTTTTGCAGCAGCTACCGCCAAGCAGATTGACTGAAATGGAAACTGTACAATGCAACCGTTTTACCTAGTAGGCTTTCAAGAAGGTTTTATAAATATCATTTGGACTCTAATTTGCTTTCATATGCTGCTAATTATAACTAAACTACCATGATTATATACAAGGTTGCCAAAATTAAACTGATAGTACTCAGAGTGTTCTGCAGCGCAATCTAATTGAGAGGATGACGCCAAATTTTGTATGAATATTAAACAAGACGGCGGACGAAAGAATAATAAAAAAAAAGTTCCAAAAGTCACCGCTAGGGAAATATGGTGGTGCTGTGTAACAGAAAAGAGAGTTTAAAAAAATTCAGAATCAATACTAAAATCGTTAAATGTGCTAAATAAAAGAAAATTTTATTTCAGTATTGATTTTGCATTTTTTAAAACTCTCTTTTCTGTTACACAGATCCATATATTCCCCTGGCGGTGACTTTTGTAACTATTTTTTCGCGAAATCCTTCATCCCCCGTCTTGTTTAATCTTCTTACAAAATTTGGCGTCATTCTTTCAATTAAATCGCGCTACAGAACACTCTGAGTACTGTCAGTTTTATTATGCCCACCTTGCATATATATATACAAGATATATATTGTATATATATATATATATATATATATTGAACTTTCATGTTTTTAATTTTTTCATATAAATGAAATTATTTTAAAAGTGAAAGGAATTTTCTCTATAAGAGAGAAATTGTTATGACTATTTTGAAAAAAAATATCAGCACGTATTTCTCGTTATAAATTTAATATTTTATTCATTTATTTCATTTAATAAATTTATAAGGCGAGAAGCAGAACTTTCATATTTTCAAAACCGAGATTTTGAACACTTACTAGTTCATTATATTTTTTACTTGTATCATATATTTTATCACAAACTTTAAATATGGGTAATAAAGATACTCATTCCCATGATAATTGTGATTTATATTTGTTCATGTGAAAGAACTAACATTTAAATGCATTTTATTGTTTCATGTGGTAAAATTAATTTTAACTAAATGTTAATAAAAATTATTGAAAGCGTATAGTATTTACTATGCAGTTTCGATACACTTTTATACAAATCTTGAATGAAATATAAATATTTGGAAGCTCAGTTAGTAAGTTAAACGTTAAAAAGATTTATTTAAACAAGGAATAACAGTTTAAAAATTTGCAAATTTCTATTTCATAATTAATCTTAATCTCAGAATAACGCATTGGTTTATTTTATTTGCTTCGAGGACTCTAATTTAATATATATATATATATGTGTGTGTGTGTGTGTGTTAGGGTAGGCCGAAAAAAACTTTTTTTGTTTTTTTGATTTGCTATACCGCGGAAAACTTGCCTCCAGGGTAGCTTAGCAAAATGCAAAAACAAAATAAATAAATTTTTACATTTGGCGGTAGCGCATCGGCTCTAAAATTTGAGAAAATATGCGATTTTTATCATTATTCTAATAAAGAGCAATAAATCAAATAACTACTATAACAGTTAGCTATAGTAATTTTTTAGTAGAAATAGTATTAGAATAACAAATAAATGCTAAAAATATAATACATTTTAACTTTTTTAGTTGAGCCTTACGTTTAAAAGAAAAACACTTTTTTAACCGACTTCAAAAAGAAGGAGGTTATCAATTCGACCTGAATGTATGTTTTGCCCATGTTCACGCATAACTTCCGCAAATATGAACCGATTTTGATAATTCTTTTTTTGTTTGAAAGAGTGAGTTACCCATTTGGTCCCATTGCAATTTCATCAAAATCTGATGATTATAACATTTAAAAAAATAAAAACTTCAAAATTGAAATCCTTATTGAAGCAATCGCCTAATTATAAGCGTTCATCTTTTATGCTGTTACTCTAACAGAGATACGAGGTCTTTTCAAAGTGCGAAAACTTAGCTGGACAAGGGCCGAGATACAGACAAATATTTCGCTGTGAGCGAAGCGAGATTGACCAATCAGATACCTTGATTTTTGCGAACTTTTCGCTATTTGCAAAAATGCAGGCTTCTGATTGGTCGATCTCGTTTCGCTAAGAGCGAAAAATCTATCTGGATCCCGGCCCAAGTTCTGTCATCCACCAAACCGGAAGATACAAAATGATATTGGATATAGGTGAAAAATTTAAAATCAACAAGTTTTCTCATGTATCAGAGCACAAGTATAGCGACTAGAATATATAGTGTGGAAATCGGCTATACTGTGATACTTAAAAAAAGCGCTAAAATATTGTTTCCCTTAAATGTGCAACGATGCTGTTGAAATATAAAGATTGCAGCGACATCTGCAGGATATTTTCTAATACTACAAGAATATTGCTAGTCTATAGAATGTAATACGAATATCCCGCGGATGTCGCTGCTATCGACTCTTTGGATTTTAGCAGTATCGTCGCACATTTAAGGGATACAAGTTTTTAGCATTGTTCGGATAGCATATTTCCACATTATCTATTCTAGACGCTGCAGCACAAGTGCGTGAGTATGGGTACAGCATCTAGAATATATAGTGTGAAAATAAGCTATCCCAGTAATACTTTAAAAAAGTCCTAAAATATTGGATCCCTTAAATGTCAAACGATGCTGAAATCCAATGAGTCGATCACAGCGACATGTGCAGGATATTTTCTAAAACTCCGAGACGATTTGGTCTAGACGCTGTAATAATACGATGTTTACTTTGAAATTTGAAAATGTATCGCAGATATCGCTGCGATCGGCTCCGTGGGTTTCAGCATCATTGTACATTTAAGGGATACAACTTTTTAGTGCTGTTTGGATAGCAGATTTCCACACTATATATTCTAGAGGCTGTAGTATGAGTGTACCTGTTGTGTTCAAGTCACAAAGTGCCTTCAACTGTCAATACACAGTAGAGTGCATTGCTTTGTGTAGCAAAACTACAGCGTCTAGAATACCTAGTGTGGAAATATGCTATCCAAACAATACTAAAAATTTTTATCCCTTAAATGTGCGACGATAATGCTAAAATTCCAAGTGTCGATAGCAGCGACATCTGCGGGATTTTCGTATTATATTGCATAGACTAGCAATATCTTTCAGTTGTAAAAATTATCCTGCAGATGTCACTGCGAACTGTATATTTCAGCAGCATCGTTGCACATTTAAGGGATACAATATTTTAGCACTTTTTTTAAGTATTACAGGGATAGCCAATTTCCACACTATATGTTCTAGGCGTATAGCGAAACTGTCTTTAGATTCAGACTTGGTTATCGAATTAGATATCAGAATGATTTCAGATTTTTTCTGGTAGGATTCCTCGATAGGAAAGTAGCGTCATACGGAGTAGGGTGGTGCGAAAAAAGTCAAGTTGATATTTCCGAGTTGCTATAGTGCGGAAAATTTGCGATTGGTAAATACAAGAAAAACAAAAAAAAAATTATTTAAATCGGACTTTATCTTCCGATCCCGCAAACCGCCTAAAAATTTAAAAAAATTGAAAATTTCCGATTTTTCCAGAATTTTTTTCTTTTTTTACGTATATATATTTTTTATCGCTATAGTGAAAAATATTTGCAGATTGTAATGTTTAATAATAATAAAAATAAACAGTTGCGTTTAAAAAATAGCTTCCGATCACGCAAGCTCAATAAAAATCGGCAAAAATTCAATTTTCAGTGATTTTGATGAATAAAGAAAATAATCACCTGAGATCAGTTTGCGTTCCAATATTAACATTTGCATATAAATTGTACAATGTACAACTCTTTGCTTGTTTAGATATTTGATAATGTTGAAACAAACCAGAACTCCCCACGGGAAGGTAGCTGCACTTCGAGTTCAAACCACACCCTATCCTCCATCCAACCAATGAGGGTGTTTGCTATTTACATTACTTAAATACATAATTTGTTATAATAGAATCAAAACACTGTATTAAAAAACTATTGTCGTGACAGTATAAGATATACAATTTGTTATGTCATCTGTTTAAGTCTGACTTTTAGACGCAACTTTGTACTGCGATTTGGTGGTAATGTCTGGTATTATGGACATTGATTTCAGTGTGGCCCTGATGCTCTCTTGATTGGGGCCCACATACCTTAAATGATGCTTCCGTTACCGATTTATCCTTTCTTCCGTCAAAATAGTATATGCCATGTAGTTCATCTGAATCCAGTTGACTTTTCTGTAAATTTTATGGACTTGGGTGAGACTAGGTGGGAGCGCGTACGCCGACTTTAGCGCTGTTTTCCAACGTGGCTAACGGCAGTTGGGTGCACTACTAAACTTTTCAGACCTGAAACGAACTCTTCGTGGTTGTTTAAAAATAACTTAATATGCTCAATAGTATCAATTAACATTTAAATCTTAACCTGAGACTGCAAACTGACCTCAGTTGATTATATTCTTAATGCATGAAAATCACTCAAAATTTAATTTTTTGCCGATATTTATTGAGCTTGCGCGATCGGAAGATATTCTCTAAACCCAATTATTATTATTATTATTATTAAACAGTACAAACTGCAAATATTTTTTCCTATAGCGATAAAAAATATATAAATGTAAAAAAAAGAAAAATTTTGAAAAAATCGGAAATTTTGAATTTTTTGGAATTTTTAGGCGGTTTGCGGGATCGGAAGATAAAGTTCGATTTGAAGAATTTTTTTTTTGTATTTCTTGTATTTACCAATCGCAACTTTTCCGCACTATAGCGACTCGGAAATATCAACTTGACTTTTTCCGCACCACCCTAATACGGAGTTATCTGATTGATTGACACGAATCTAGACAAATGCAATTTTAATTTTTGTTTTTTTCGTCATCATGAAGCATTTTTCATTTAATTTTTTCGTCATTAAAATCCGTTTTTTTTTTTTTTTTTTGTCACCACGAACCATCTTAGTGTGCCTGCCATGACAAGCTTGTTAAATTTTCTCATTCGTATGCCCTAACTCGTTCAGGCAACCATCGTCAAGTTCTGGAATAGAAAATTTCCAGGATTGATATAGTTTGGACAAAAGCATTGGTCAAAGCACAATCTGAGCATAGAATCTTATTCCACTCGCACATAAAGGCTGTCAGGTTCAGGTTTCCCGATTCGGACTAAACATCCAAACATCACCACTCATTTCCGATGCTATTACTACTTTTATGGATATTAGATAGCTGCAGTTTATTTACTGAAGCATGGCGCGGTTTTTGCTAGCTTTTTTCTTTTTAGTTTTTTTTTTTTTTTTTTACGGAAAGGGAGTAATTTTGACTACACATAAGAAAGTACTGCGCACTTAAATATGGAGTCACTTTGCTGTGCACTGGCACAAAGAAGAACTTAGTCGCGCTCTGATGTGTAAGGGTATTTTAGAGATGGATTGTCAGCAACCAATTCCGATGTCGTTAGATATATTGTTAAAAATCTGCAACTTTTGGTCCATAGTCACTCCACCGCTCTTATATAATATCTCTATTCTGACTAATGAGAATGCTCCATCATATCGCCAACTAATTACTTTCTATAAAAGCGGTTAAGCGACTATGTACCAAAAGATACAGATTTTTTAACAGTGTATCGATGCGGACTCTAAGGTTTGCTGGATGGGGTAAATTTCCGAAATGAATGATCTTTCCAAAGTGTGAAACCTTAACTGGACAAGTTCTCGCATCTACCAAACTGGAATCCCCACATCGATATCACCCGGCATCGGAAGTAGTTGTCCAAAGCTTAAAATGCACCAGTAAAATACCTTCATATATCAGAGTACTAGTGCCTGTGTACGAAGGTGCCTGTTGTGCTGGAGACAAAAAGTCCCTCCATATGTCAGAGCACAATGAAGTGCTTTACCATGTGCAGAGGCAATGGAGGATATTCCATCTACGTTATGATCACGTGGTCAAGGTGAAAACTTCTAACGTAACGAAGGAAACACTCCGTAGACGTAATGTAAATCCTCGCCGGCCAGTGAAATAGTTCATGAGGAAAGCAGTAGTAGCCTCCCTTCTTATCAGTTAGAAATTCTTTGGGTAAATTACCGAGACCACGAGACTTTTTTCAGCCTCGAACCAAGATTTGGAATATAGTCCATTGCTGGGATAGAGGTAGATTTTTCGCTGCTAGCGAAACGAGATTGACCAATCAGAAGCCTGCATTTTTTCGGCTTTTCACTGTTTGCAATACAGTGTCTAGAATACCTAGTGTGGAATTATAGCGCCTAGAATATATAGTGTGGAAATTGGTTTTCTCTGTAATACTTAAAAAAGTGCTAAAATATTGTATCCCTTAAATGTGCAACAATGCTGCTAAAATATACAGATCACAGAGACATCTGCAGGATATTTTCTACAACTGCAAGATATTGCTAGTCTATAAAGTGTAATAGAATAATCCCGCAGATGTCACTGCGATCGACACTTGGGATTTTAGCAGTATCGTCGCACATTTAAGGGATAAACATTTTTAGCGTTACTTGGATAGCATATTTCCACACTAGGTATTCTAGACGCTGTTGTGGAATTATCCTATCCAAACAATGCTAAAAATTTGTATCCTTTAAATGTGCGACGATACTGCTAAAATCCCAAGTGTCGAAAGCAGCGACATCTGTGGGATATTCGTATTACCTTGTATAGACGAGCAATATCTTGCAGATGTATAAAACATCCTGCATATGTCACTGCGATCTTTATATTTCAGCAGCATCGTTGCACATTTAAGGGATACAATGTTTTAACGCTTTTTTATGTATTACACACTGTTAAAAATATCGTTTAAGATTACCTCTGTTTTTTAAGGCTATCAATTTTCTGACCAATGAGAACGCTCGATAGGTGTTTATGTAGCGTTCTCATTGGTCAGAAAATAGATAGCCTTTAAAAACAGAGGTAATTTTTCACGATATTTTTAACAGTGCAGGGATAGGCGATTTCCACACTATATATTCTAGGCGCTATAGTTTGCAACTTTTTTTGTTTGCAACTTTTCACTATTTGCAAATATGCAGGTTTCTGATTGGTCAATCTTGTTTCGCTAACAGCGAAAAATGTTTCTGGATTCCGGCCACTGTCTTTAGATCCAGATTTGGTTGTCAGAATGACTTCAGATTTTTTTTTTCAGGTAGGTTTCCTCAATATGAAAGTGGGGACATATGGGGTATAATATTTGATTGGATGAGATGATTCTGGACTAAAGCGAATCGCCAAGCATCTTGGTGAGCCAGCCATTACCGACAAGCTTGTTAAATTCTCTCATTCGTATAATCGAATTCGACTATCGCCAAGTTATACGGCATCTAGGCGATATAGTGTCGAAACCGACTATTGCAGTAATGCTTTAATAAGTGTTAAGAAATTGCATCCCATAAATGTCTAACGATACTTATACAAATATCTGAAGACAAATATCGATCGCAGTGACATCTGCTGCTCTACACAAGCCGAAACGCTATCTCAATTGAATCCTTATACAATGTTTAGGTTTGAACTACCACATGTCACTGCGATCGCCATTTTCCGTTATGCATCATTTTACATTTTTGGGATACAATTTTTTAACACTTTTTGGCTGACTGCTTTTCATCTTCTATGTGCTATAGTTATGCAATAGGAAATGACTAGGTTTGCTATAGTTTGGTCAAAAGCATATCTCAATTCACGTTGCCGCGCTCTGATGTTTAACTTTACTGATGGATTGTCAGCTTTTCCACATCCAATTCCTATGTGTGTAGGTATCGATGTGGACCTTAAAGCTTACTGGATGTGGTAACTTTCCGAAGTGCGATATCTTGTCTAGAAAAGTTACCGCATTCAGAAAAAACCAAATATCTAAAACGATGCTAACCGACATCGGAAGTGGATATCAAAAAGCTTACAATCCAATAGAAATGCATGATGCAATCCAATCCTGATGAAAAAAGACCTTATACATCAGAGTTCAGCAAAGTGTCTTCCTTAGTCGGTGCACTGCAAAGTGCCTCCATATCTCAGTACACATAAAAGCGCCTCTATATGCCTGCGCACAGTAAAGTGCCTTCTTATGTGTAGCAGCACTGTCATCAGTTATAAGATTCGGACTAAACACCTAATCATTGCCGCTGATTTCTGATATCTTTACTGCCTGAGGATAGGGAATATTGGTATGAGAATGGCGTCATACGAAAAAAAAAACTGTTGATTGATAGATTCTGGACAAAAGCTATCGCCATGAATCTTGAGCAACTTCAATTATTGCAAACTAATGCTTGTTAAATTGTCCGCCACTAGTATAATCAAAGTTCTCCAAGCGAGTATCGCCAAGTTCTGGAATAGAAAATGTCTATTTTTTCATAGTTTAGAAAAACACGTATGTAAAAACGGAGTCAGAGCATTGTATGTCACCACTCTCGTTTAGAGGCATCTTACATGAGGAAACAATTGATGGAGATTCTCAGAAAATAATAATGTAGAATTTTGGACCACATTTTCAAACCTGGCAAGTCTACAGCTTTTTGAATGCCAGTATTTTAGTACGGAAAATTTTGTTTTATTTGATAGAAGAATTTTTCTCATTCAAAAGGTCATACTCTATAAAAATTGCAGGTATACAAAAAGCCAGAGTCTTGGCAACTCTTCTCTTTAGGTCGCGATCCAAATAGATTTTTTTGCTGTTAGCGAGACGAGATTGACCAATCAGTTGCCTGAATTTTGCCGATTTGAAGTAAACAGAGAAAAGTTCTCAAAAATGCAGGCTTCTGATTGGTCGGTCTCATTTCGCTAACAGCGAAAAATCTAACTGGATCTGGCCAACATACATGAAGAGTCAATACAAATTTTAATACATAGTCTTCATTTTGCTTCTTGACAACGGAGACCTACAAAAAATAATGAAGGATATTCCGTCTCCGTTTTGATCACGTGGTAAAGGTAAAAACTTCTAGCGTATAGAAGGGAAGGCTCCGTAGACGTGTAATGTAAATCCCCGCTAGCCAATGAAACAGTTCATGAGGCAAAGCAGTAGTGCCTTCCCTTCTTATCAGTTAGAAGTTCCTTGGGTAAATTACCGGTATCACGTGACTTCTTTCAGTCTCGAACCCATATTTGGAATATCCTCCATTCTTGAATGTAGGCAGGCTCACTGTGGCTGAATGGTCAAGGCATTACACCGCTAATCGGTTGCGAGTATCCCGCTGACTCAGTTGCACACTCTTTGCGAAGCTCCCTGCTGTATTTCTCTATGTTGTAAATTTCCTTATGTGTGCTATCGCGTCCGCATATATTGACGATGATTTATAAGCGGGCACTTGACGCCAAGCGCACAGGTTGTTGGAATACAATGCACGTGTTTAAAAAACTATCATAAGTATTAAATGCTAATAAAATCAATACTTCAAATGAAATTTATTTGTTTAATAAAAATTTTTTGAATAAATATTCAACTATTTGTTTAATAAATATTTTTTGCAAATTATTATTTCTATGACAAATTAATTATTTATTCAGCAGATATTGATTGAAATAAGGATAATTATGTATTACGATATGAATAACTAAAAAGTAGGAAATAAAATAAACTTTTCAAAAAAAAATAGTAACCGACTTCAAAGAAAAAGCGCTAAAAAGAATTAAATAATTCTTTAAAATTCTCTAATGACGAAACATTATCCAATAACCACACATCGGATATCATATATCGGCATAAAAGCCTTAAATTTAATATGTAGAATTTAATATACACCAAACATGGATTTTCTACAGAATATTTTTTACAAGAGATTAATTTACATATTTATGATTTAATTTAAGAATATATCTCTCTATTCTAAAAAAAAAGTAACTACCGCTGTCACCGCCGCCGGTTTTGAATTTTTTGTGACCGGATGTCTTTCTTCGTTAATATTAAGAAAAATAATGCATACAAAAATATGAAAATCGGCAGTATTATACAGAAATGTTTGATAAACACGCTGATGCAGACAGTTTTCATATCGAATAATTATTTTAAGAGATATTTAATGCCAAAGTTGGACAAAATCGTTCCATTAAAAAAGTTTTATAGGAGCAAAAACTGTACATAGGAATTTAATCATTTTTAGATCATTTTATACGTTTGAAGTTCCCGGTGTGCAGACTGTTTTCTTTTTTTTTCAATTTGGCTAATTTTTTGAGGTTTTATTTCTATTTTATATTCATATTTTCAGGATTTCTAGATATATTTTTTACAGATTTTAGAAAGTGATATTAATTTAAACTGTTGCCAACTGTATAAAGAGCGGAAACAATAATGTTTGCTTCAAAAAAATATTTATACGCGTAATAAATTAAAAATTTATTTACACGTGACTATCATAAACAGAAAAAAACATTTAGAATTAGAATTAAATAATGATGTACAAAAAGCAGGAACTTATTAAAAATCGCGTCATAAAAACTATAATTACACGTGAATTTTAAGAGAGAAAGGAATTTGTAAAAAAAATAAATTTAATAACATGCGTTAGATGTCTTAAATAGGAGAAATTACGTCATATTTACGTTACATTACAGTTATTACATAAAATGAACACCAAATAATATTGCAAAACGGTTTAAATTTAGAAATTGCGCTAGACATTTATTTGATATTTTGAGAGGATACTTTTCAACTATTTCTGTTAGGAAAGCGCAAATAATATTTCATTTCTAACACAAGTATTTTCACGTGAATATTAAAAAGAGAAAGAATAGTTAGATCAAAATTACGTCAGATTAAAAACGATTAATTTAAAATGTCTTATTTAAAAGAACTTTCTTTTCGCTTTGTTAAAACATACCGGGAGACAAAGATTCTGTTTACTTAATTCCTTTTATAATTGCTTATTTTGAAATGTTTATCTTATTTTACTTAATCAAAGACGAAAGCAGCGATTGACATATGTATTTTTGGTACTACTTAGTTATCCCGTCGACCAAAAATCTATCATTCCCCAAACTATAAGATTAAATGTCAATAATGGTTGATCGTAAATGTCACATTAACTTGACTTTAAGCAAGTTACACGTGTCTACGTCATCAAGTTATTTTTATTTCGACGTTTTATTTGTATTTTTATTAATGTTGCACTAATTTATTTGTTCTTTCGTTATTTAAAATAAAAATGATGTCAATTTGCATAATTTGGCGAGTGCTTTGGCGATTTATATAATTTGGCGAAATTGGTCGACGGGTTAATCAAGTAGTACCGCAGCGGATTTTGCCTTAAAATTCCCCAGTCAAAGAGAAATGAATAGAAATCCATTTATAGGGAGATCGCCATTGTTTTTTAAATTATAATTCAATCTTCCGAAATCTTTTTAAAGCCCATCAAATTAGCGTATTTTTCTTTTAGAGTCTGCGGTGTCTGAACGGGGGTTGACGAGCGTAGCTCGTAGGGGGCAGATCCCCCTAGTACATATAAAAAGTAATCAATTTCTTTGTGAAGTTGGTGCCAATCTATCTTAAGTATAGTTAAATTGTATATATATTGTACCTATTACCATGAATAAAGCGATAATGGAAAATATGATACAAAGTAAAAAAAAATAAATAAAATAAAATAAAAAAATGTCGTATAAAATTATTTCTTCAAAAACTTATTTGTTTAATCATTATCGATTGCGAATGTTTGGCACCAACTTCAAAAAGTAATTGATTACTTTTTATATGTATATAGTCGTAAATTAAATCATAAATATGTAAATTAATCTCTTGTACAAAATATTCTCCAGAAAATCTATGTTTGGTGGATATTAAATTCTACATATTAAATTTAAGGCTTTTATGCCGATATATGATATCCGATGTGTGGTTATTGGATAATGTTTCGTCATTAGAGAATTTTAAAGAATTATTTAATTCTTTTTAGCGCTTTTTTTTTTTTAAGTCGGTTACTATTTTTTTGGAAAAGTTTATTTTATTAAAAAATTGACAAATTTCCATTCAAACAAAAGTCATTTTTCTGGTTATGAAAAATTACTGTTTGTAATGAAATATAGTACTTTACTTCTTTTTACTTTCGTTTGGTATTTTGAAATAAGCTTTGCTTGAAAAAATGCGAATTGAAGATATTGAGATAAGTGTAGTTCTTATAAAACCATCTCTGGAATTGGAGCCAACATATTTTTGTGACGCCTCGGTTACCAGCTTCACACATCGTTCTGCTGTTTGGGTGTGACATGGGAATTGATCAAACTGACACTCAGCCGTTGTTCCACCTGATTGAACCTTAGACCAGATATCTTGATCGGTCACTCTTTGGAGTAAAGGTGGTGTTGAAAGTGTAATATTTTTGCAGGGAATCCTTTCGATGTAGTCTATAGATAGGAAATTGGTTTTGGGTGGTTAAAAACTCTTGATTGACTTTCTTTTAGAAACTACGTTTATAGCATTTATAATTTTTCTGAAACCTGACTATCTTATATGATGCCTTTTATCTATTTACTAAAAAGAAAGTTTTCTGGATGGGCAAAAAATGCATTCCTCTCAGTTACTGTATCAATGACTTTCAGCAAGTTTTCGGGCAGGTATCTTGAAGATTTTATAACTTTAAATACTTATTCTGCTCTATTTATCAAGAGTTTACTTTATTTGATTGGAAACCATACAGGTATATATAACTTTAGGAGAAATAAATGGAGATCTTGTGTTCATCTGGTGGGTATTCAATACTTAAATACAATCTTATGACTCTTAATCGTATGACAGCTGCCTTATGTTATACCAGAACTTATGTCCAGCAGATACTGCTGATTAGGGTGTATCACGAAATTTTTTTTTTTAAATTAAAATTTCAAGTTGATAAAAAGTTGTTTCTATGGTCACATATTTACCAAAAAAAATTTTGTTGAAATTGAAAAATATTTAGGTCGGGCGGAATGATCCTAAAGTTTAAACTTTTTTGTGTATAATGTATATTTTTTAATTTTTGTTATATATCAATGTAAAGTAAGTGTTTCTTTTTCAAGTACAAAAACGTAAAGTTTAAAAAGGCAATTGATGTTAAAAATTTTTTTGATATTTGTTATTTACTATACAAGTCTCCCGGAATCTACTTAAAAATCTTATTATTTTACTAAATATCCAAAATTTTCATTTCATTTTATTGATGTTTAAAAAATTTTTCAAGCTACTTTTTACATCGATAAACTTCAAGCAATCATGCAAATTAAATATATCTTAATTTTAAATAAGATTATTAGTCTTTTTTGGGGGGGAGGGCAGGGAGGGGGGGGGTGGCTCATGACATTACAAACAATTTTAGAGTAACAAACAAACAAAAAAAAAACATAAAACATTAGAAATTGTAATATTTATATGGAAAAGGTTACAAATACAGTAGTTAAACATTGAATTTAAAATGAGTTATTCAAAATAAATCTCGATTTTCTTATCCATTTATCTTCATAAGTTATCTTGATGGTTTTAGGGAGAGCACCACAATTTTAAGCATCTTTTTAAACCTGCAACCAAAGTTGTGGTTAGGCTAGTTGTCAGAGACAATTTATAATGCAATAAATTAAAATATGGTTATAAAACAAAAATATTAAATTAAGTTTTTTACTATTGTAAACAAAAAAATAAACTTTGAGTTAACGTTATAGAGAAAAGTCTTACTTGTTTATTCTTGGACTGCTGTGGTTGTAGATTCAGATTTTGCAGACGTGAAGTGACGCTTCGTTTCAAATTTTGGAAGGCATTTTCTGTCCAGCAGTCTTGATCTAATGAAGCCATCTAGCTCTTTGAAGCCACAAACGTGCTTAGAGGCTGCTGTGACCTCCTTTACAATTCTTTCAACTGCCTGGGTGTGTGAAGGAATTTGAAACTCCTTTCTATCACTTGTTCCTGAATCAACAATCAACTCAATCTCTTGTTTGCTCAAGTTATTTAGGAGAGGTTGTTCTGTGAATGAGGTAGATTGCCAATCAATAAGATCAATGTAGTCTTCTGCCTCAAAATTAATTTGTGGTGGTTTGAAAATTCCTTTTTTCTTTTAATTCTGTTTGTCGAGCTTTTTCTATTCTTTTGCTTGCCAGATATCTAATATGTTTGCGAGAGTCAAACAGCATTCCCAAAAGGAGATGTTCTGGATGTACCATAAAGGCGTTTCTCTGTAGAGTTGATTGAACAATAGACTTAAGTTCATCTTCTAAGTATTGTATACATTGTACAATTTAAAAAAAGTGTTGTGATGCATAAATAATTATTCTAGGATGGCATTTTATAGTAAACCATGAAGGGGCATAAACTTTCATAACAAACTCAGCTAATTTTTTCATTTGCGGGGTTGGATCAATTGATGCAATATATAAATTTAAGATTCTGTTTGCCATTGTCAGCCACCTTGCATGGGAGACGTTTCCAGGGTTTCTACTTGCCAACTCTTGAGCGCATTCACCTGTCAGTACCGCGTGACATATATCCCATAGATATTTCTGATCGGTGCTCAAATCTTTACAATCAACCTCTGGAAAAATACTATCTATTTTTATATATCCAACAACTGGTAAATCTTGTCAGTTTCCTAAACTTTTACCTATAGGACCACTGAAAGAACTTGGTCCAGAAGTTGGACCATCGAGGGCAACAAAAACTTTCCTAAGAGGTAATTCGTTTAGATGAAGCAAATAAATCACTACTTGTACTGGGCGTTTTAAAGCCCTTTCAAACAATGCAATTGAACCATTAGCGACTCCAGTATTTGTTGCCGTACCATCACATCCAAGAGCTTTAATAGTTGTGTCATCAATGCAATTATATTCCATGTGTTTCAGTATTGATGATACTATGTCCTTTCCAGAACCCTTGTCTACAGTTACATGAGCAAGATATGCTGAACCTGGTTCTTAAACCAAAGATATGTGCTGTTCTTGAATGGTTTTGCGAACAGATTTACCACGTACATATTCTTTGATTATAGTTTCGTCTTTACGACCATCAATATATAGAGCAATTATTTCAGAGGTACGAGTTGAACTAATATTTTGACGGTACTTCACTCTTTCACGAAAAACCTTCGATATATCAATTACCCCTGACTGATTTTCTTGTGTCACAACATTTAAATCTTGCAAAAGAGCACTTGCTAGTTGAGCTCCTGCTCTATTGGAAATGGCTCTGCGATCACATGCGCTTGAAAATGATGGCAAATTTGCTGGTAGGCCTAAATGCTAAATTTCAAATGCAATACATTTTTTATTGATAGAATGATTCTGAAACTGTTCATTTTTGCACTTGATTACTAATTTTTGCTTTGTACATTCTTTATAAAAAAAAGTTTAAAATCGCCGTTTTGACAAAAAAAGTTTAAACTTTAGGCTCATTCCGCCCGACCTAAATATTTTTCAAATTCAACAAAAATTTTTTTGGTAAATATATGACCATAGAGACAACTTTTTATCAACTTGAAATTTTGAAATTAAAAAAAAAATTTTTCGTGATACACCCTACTGCTGATCTTTGCTAAAAACTTTTCTGTAAATTTCTGAAATAAAACACTCAACACCGTCAAACTTTACCACCGGAAATTTCTCTTACATTTCATAACTGCCATTCCGGCATTTGTTTCAAACTTTAGATGGTGAAACGACTGGATCAAAATCCTTTAGTGGTCTGATTGGCACACAACTCTGTAAATGTGAGAATCTCCCTGTGTTAAATTTTGACAGTCTTGTATGTTTTATTCCAGAAATTTACCGAAAAGTTTTAAGCAAAGATCAGCAGTACCTGCTGGACATAATATCTGCTATAAAATCAGATAACTGTCCTGAACATTTATCTGTTCGCGAACCTAGCAGACTTTCCCACTCAACGTGGTTAACAAAGGCATTCAAAGTCATTCGATTGTATTTAAGTATTGAAACCCACCAGATGAACACAAGATATTCATTTATTTCTCCTAAAGTTATATATACCTGTATGGTTTCCAATCAAATAAAGTAAACTCTTCATAAATAGAGCAGAATAAGTATTTAAAGTTATAAAATCGTCAAGATACCTGCCCAAAAACGCGCTGACAGTAATTGATACAGTAATTGAGAGGAACGCATTTTTTGCCCATCCAGAAAACTTTCCTTTAAGTAGATAAGGGGGATCATATAAGATAGTCAGATTTCAGAAGAATTATAAATGCTAAAAACGTAGCTTCTAAACGAAAGTCAATCAAGAGTTTTTAACCACCCAAAACCAATTTCCTATCTATAGAATATATCGAAAGGATTCATTGGAAAAATATTACACTTTCAACACCACCTTTACTCCAAAGAGTGACCTCTAAGGTCCAATCAGGTGGAACAGCGGCTGAGTGTAAGTTTGACCAATTCCCATGTCACACCTAAACATCAGAACAATGCGTGAAGCTGGTAACCGAGGCGTCACAAAAAGACGTTGGCTCCAATTCCAGAGATGGTTTTATAAGAACTACACTTATCTCAATATCTTCAATTCGTAGTTTTTCAAGCCTAGCTTATTTCTTACGACCAAACCGATACCAAACGAAAGTAAAAAGAAGTAAAGTACTATATTTCATTACAAACAGTAATTTTTCATAACCAGAAAAATGATTTTTGTTTCAATGGAAATTTGTCAATTTTTAAAAAAAGTGTTTCTTTTTAAACGTAAGGCGCAACTAATAAAGATAAAATGTATTATATTTTTAGCCTTTATTTGTTATTCTAATACTATTTCTACTAAAAAAATACTATAGCTAACTGTTATAGTAGTTATTTGATTTATTGCCATTTATTAGAAAAATGATAAAAACCGCATATTTTCTCAAATTTTAGAACCGATGCGCTACCGCCAAACGTAAAAATTTATTTATTTTGTTTTTGCATTTTGCTAAGCTACCCTAGAGGCAAGTTTTCCGCTGTATAGCAAATTAAAAAAAAACAAAAAAAAATTTTTTCGGCCCACCTTAATATATATATATATAATTTTGTTTTTTAATTTATCATATTTTGTCGATATTCACATTTTCTTGTGAAATCATATGCATTTCGAATAAAGTCCAGTAATTCAATGCATTGCTCAAAATAATACGAAATTATAATATCATATACGCAGAGATGTTTAACTATATAAATATAAATATTCTGGATAATATTATTGTTTTTTCATAAATGGAATAAATAAATAACTTACCGGAATGTTGAAAATATGATTGGAGATTAAATTAGTGATATTATTCGCACAATGTGCATAGTAATTGAACTTATAACCCACTATGGAGTACATTTGTTAAAAATATATTTTTTTATGAATATTTTTTCTTTATGAAAAATAATTTTTCTTTATAGCACAATTATGTTATTCATAATACCAATCCACAACAAAAGAAGAAGTGTGACATTTCGTTTTTTTTTTCATGTTGAGCACACCGAGATGCAACTAATATAGTTTTTTTATAACATAGTTTTTGGGAAAATCAGCCAAATTTGAGATTGTGATAAATGTGCAGCATTTTTTTAACATTGCAATAGCGAAGGTTTACCAAGTATTACTGATAATTATTAATACACGCACTTAAGGATTTTATTTAATTAAAAACATTATGTTTGACAAATGTTAAAGTTGTTTTAAATTATGTGCATTTTTTAAGAAACATTCAGAATAGTCTGTAATGTGTGATGCATTTTGCAATATCGAATTATGTGACTGATAACTGACCATTTATGTCTCACTAAATGGCCTCAGATTGAAAAGTTATGCAAGTTTGGTTTGTAAATGAGGCATTTAATAAGAAGATCAATTTTCTCCGTAAATAAAGATTTATAAAAATAAATTTTACCTATGTTATAGTTCTCTCTCATTCGTTCTGCTGCCAAATAAATAAATAAATAAATAAATAACTAAATAAAATGAATAAGTAAAATAAACAATAAAATCTCTCTATTCTAAAAAAAAGTAACTACCGCTGTCACCGCCGCCGCCGCCGGTTTTGATTTTTTTGTGACCGGAGGTCTTTCTTCGTTAATATTAAAATAACTGTTGCATACAAAAATATGAAAATCGGTAGTATTATAGAAAAATGTTTGATAAACACGCTGTTGCAGACAGTTTTCAAATCGAAGAATTATTTTAAGAGATATTTAATGCCAAAGTTGGACAAAATCGTTCCATTAAAAAAGTTTTATAGGAGCAGAAACTGTACATAGGAATTTAATCATTTTTGAATCATTTTATGCGTCAGAATTTCCCGGTGTGCAGATTGCAGTTAGTTTTTTAATTTGAATAATTTTTCGAGGTTTTATTTCTATTTTAAATTCAAATTTTCACCATTTCGAGAGATATTTTTTACAAATTTTAGAAAATTGTATTAATTTAAACTGTTGCCAACTGTATAAAAAGCGCAAAACGTAATGTTTGCTTGAAATTAAAAATTTATTTTACACGTGACTATTATAAACAAAAAATAAAAAAAGCAGGAACTCATTGAAAATTACGTCATGAAAACTATAGTTACACGAGAATTTTATATGAGAAAGAATATTGTAAAATAATAAATTCAGTAACATGCGTTAGAAGTCCTAAATAGGAGAATTTACGTCATATTACACTTATTACGTAAAATGAACAAAAAATAATATTGCAAAACAGTTTTAATTTAAAAATTGTGCGAGACATTTACTTGACATTTTAAGATGATCATAATATTTATTTCTAACAAAAGTATTTTGACGTGAATATTAAAAAGAGAAAGAAAAGTTTGGTGAAAATTACGTCAGATTATAATTGTCAGATTCAAATTATAATTCAATCTTCCGAAATCTTTTTAAAGGCGGTCAAATTAGCGTGCTGTTAGAGTCTGCGGTGTCTGAAAGGGGGTTGACGAGCGTAGCTCGTAGAGGGCAGAGCCCCCTAGTAAAATAAATAAAAGAAAATAAAGAAATACAGATTACTCAAACGAAATGCATATATATATATATTTCTTTTTTAAGTGTTTACAAAAATTTGTCGAACGTTGGTTATTCATCATTACAATTTTTCAGTAGGACTGTACGTGTACATGTGTCAAAGTGGTATAAATGTGTAGATGAATTTCTAGTTTTCTTTATAATATCCCCCCCCAAAAATACGCTCTGTCTTTTTTATACAAGAAATTTATAAATGTTTGCCTTATATCTACACATATTTTAATAATTTGGAATAATTTTCATTATTTAAGTTGTTTAAATATAAACAAGTAAGAAAAATCATGCGTTAAGCATAAATTATGGAACACTTTCCAACACTTCATGTATGCTTTAACAAAATTTCGTCATTTAGGGAAATAATGTATATAAAACAACTAAGAAAATATTTTAGAAACGCATAAAACATTTGAAAGACTGATTTCAGCAGTTACCATCCATATCAAATATGTATTCCAATTCTTTTGAACAGCTCTGTGTTTGATCTGTAGGTTGATATATATGCTATATAATTGGGAAATTTAGTTTAGAAAGAAAACGAATAACAAGTTGAAATTTCTATTTCAGCAATTTATACTAAAAATGGAAACATACTTGTATACTTTTGTACAACCCTGTAGTTAACCTAGTACCTTTATTACACGCCACTATTTATCTAAAGTTTAATTCAAAGTGAAACATTCTTAAAACTACTGGAATCACATTTTCAGAAATTATCATTTATAGACGGCCATGTATCCAATTCTTTGAACGACGCTGTATATAATTTTATCTATGTTTTATAATTTTATCTATAAACATTTCTTAGTAAACAAAATGCAGTTAGGCGTAAAAATGCAAACTCATTTAAAAACCACCTTTAAGCAATTTATCATTATACCCAGTAACCATTACGGATTCCTTTGTGAAGCCCTGTATATGAAATGCAGCATTTATACACATCATATACAACGCACAAATATAGTGAAATATAAAAGCGCATAACATAATTGAAAATGCCTTTACAGCAATCATCGCTACCGTACAATACATCGGATACAATATAGTATCTGAAATATTTTGTGTGTCCCTGTAAATGCTATGCACTTCGTATTATACATGAAATAAATTATACTGAACCTCAGCGACGTATATCAATTCCATTATACATGAAATAATTTAACATAATGAAAATACACCGGAAGAAATTCCCTCCACCCGTATATCATTATGCAACAGATTTCATTTGTGTTGCCCTGTAAATGAATAATATTTAATATTTGGAAATTTTTCCAGAGAGAAACATTCGCCTTGAATACAATATTTCAAATGAAAATCAAATTTCAAATTATTTTTGCTTAAAAGGCGCAAAGACCAACTTAGTGAAAAAGATTCCATGCCGGGAATCGAACCCGGGTCATCAGTATAGCGCACTGACGTTCTACCGCTAAACCACATGGAACGATACCCAGCCTGGAACTTCTCACTATTACAAGTTGGCAAGGCTACAAACGCAGCACAAGATGGAATATTTTCCGTGAGCCACCAACATGGAGCAAACACAGACACTTTAATTAAATCCAGCATCGATGAATCTATATTAATATTTGGAAATTTTTTTTTTTTTTTTTTTTTCCAGAGAGAAACATTCGCCTTGAATACAATATTTCAAATGAAAATCAAATTTCAAATTATTTTTGCTTAAAAGGCGCAAAGACCAACTTAGTGAAAAAGATTCCATGCCGGGAATCGAACCCGGGTCATCAGTATAGCGCACTGACGTTCTACCGCTAAACCACATGGAACGATACCCAGCCTGGAACTTCTCACTATTACAAGTTGGCAAGGCTACAAACGCAGCACAAGATGGAATATTTTCCGTGAGCCACCAACATGGAGCAAACACAGACACTTTAATTAAATCCAGCATCGATGAATCTATATTAATATTTGGAAATTTTTCCAGAGAGAAACATTCGCCTTGAATACAATATTTCAAATGAAAATCAAATTTCAAATTATTTTTGCTTAAAAGGCGCAAAGACCAACTTAGTGAAAAAGATTCCATGCCGGGAATCGAACCCGGGTCATCAGTATAGCGCACTGACGTTCTACCGCTAAACCACATGGAACGATACCCAGCCTGGAACTTCTCACTATTACAAGTTGGCAAGGCTACAAACGCAGCACAAGATGGAATATTTTCCGTGAGCCACCAACATGGAGCAAACACAGACACTTTAATTAAATCCAGCATCGATGAATCTATATTAATATTTGGAAATTTTTTTTTTTTTTTTTTTTTTTTTTTCCAGAGAGAAACATTCGCCTTGAATACAATATTTCAAATGAAAATCAAATTTCAAATTATTTTTGCTTAAAAGGCGCAAAGACCAACTTAGTGAAAAAGATTCCATGCCGGGAATCGAACCCGGGTCATCAGTATAGCGCACTGACGTTCTACCGCTAAACCACATGGAACGATACCCAGCCTGGAACTTCTCACTATTACAAGTTGGCAAGGCTACAAACGCAGCACAAGATGGAATATTTTCCGTGAGCCACCAACATGGAGCAAACACAGACACTTTAATTAAATCCAGCATCGATGAATCTATATTAATATTTGGAAATTTTTTTTTTTTTTTTTTTTTTTTTCCAGAGAGAAACATTCGCCTTGAATACAATATTTCAAATGAAAATCAAATTTCAAATTATTTTTGCTTAAAAGGCGCAAAGACCAACTTAGTGAAAAAGATTCCATGCCGGGAATCGAACCCGGGTCATCAGTATAGCGCACTGACGTTCTACCGCTAAACCACATGGAACGATACCCAGCCTGGAACTTCTCACTATTACAAGTTGGCAAGGCTACAAACGCAGCACAAGATGGAATATTTTCCGTGAGCCACCAACATGGAGCAAACACAGACACTTTAATTAAATCCAGCATCGATGAATCTATATTAATATTTGGAAATTTTTCCAGAGAGAAAACATTCGCCTTGAATACAATATTTCAAATGAAAATCAAATTTCAAATTATTTTTGCTTAAAAGGCGCAAAGACTAAGTCTTTTTCACTAAGTTGGTCTTTGCGCCTTTTAAGCAAAAATAATTTGAAATTTGATTTTCATTTGAAATATTGTATTCAAGGCGAATGTTTCTCTCTGGAAAAATTTCCAAATATTAATATAGATTCATCGATGCTGGATTTAATTAAAGTGTCTGTGTTTGCTCCATGTTGGTGGCTCACGGAAAATATTCCATCTTGTGCTGCGTTTGTAGCCTTGCCAACTTGTAATAGTGAGAAGTTCCAGGCTGGGTATCGTTCCATGTGGTTTAGCGGTAGAACGTCAGTGCGCTATACTGATGACCCGGGTTCGATTCCCGGCATGGAATCTTTTTCACTAAGTTGGTCTTTGCGCCTTTTAAGCAAAAATAATTTGAAATTTGATTTTCATTTGAAATATTGTATTCAAGGCGAATGTTTCTCTCTGGAAAAATTTCCAAATATTAATATAGATTCATCGATGCTGGATTTAATTAAAGTGTCTGTGTTTGCTCCATGTTGGTGGCTCACGGAAAATATTCCATCTTGTGCTGCGTTTGTAGCCTTGCCAACTTGTAATAGTGAGAAGTTCCAGGCTGGGTATCGTTCCATGTGGTTTAGCGGTAGAACGTCAGTGCGCTATACTGATGACCCGGGTTCGATTCCCGGCATGGAATCTTTTTCACTAAGTTGGTCTTTGCGCCTTTTAAGCAAAAATAATTTGAAATTTGATTTTCATTTGAAATATTGTATTCAAGGCGAATGTTTCTCTCTGGACAAAAAAAAAAAAAAAAAAAATTTCCAAATATTAATATAGATTCATCGATGCTGGATTTAATTAAAGTGTCTGTGTTTGCTCCATGTTGGTGGCTCACGGAAAATATTCCATCTTGTGCTGCGTTTGTAGCCTTGCCAACTTGTAATAGTGAGAAGTTCCAGGCTGGGTATCGTTCCATGTGGTTTAGCGGTAGAACGTCAGTGCGCTATACTGATGACCCGGGTTCGATTCCCGGCATGGAATCTTTTTCACTAAGTTGGTCTTTGCGCCTTTTAAGCAAAAATAATTTGAAATTTGATTTTCATTTGAAATATTGTATTCAAGGCGAATGTTTCTCTCTGGAAAAATTTCCAAATATTAATATAGATTCATCGATGCTGGATTTAATTAAAGTGTCTGTGTTTGCTCCATGTTGGTGGCTCACGGAAAATATTCCATCTTGTGCTGCGTTTGTAGCCTTGCCAACTTGTAATAGTGAGAAGTTCCAGGCTGGGTATCGTTCCATGTGGTTTAGCGGTAGAACGTCAGTGCGCTATACTGATGACCCGGGTTCGATTCCCGGCATGGAATCTTTTTCACTAAGTTGGTCTTTGCGCCTTTTAAGCAAAAATAATTTGAAATTTGATTTTCATTTGAAATATTGTATTCAAGGCGAATGTTTCTCTCTGGAAAAATTTCCAAATATTAATATAGATTCATCGATGCTGGATTTAATTAAAGTGTCTGTGTTTGCTCCATGTTGGTGGCTCACGGAAAATATTCCATCTTGTGCTGCGTTTGTAGCCTTGCCAACTTGTAATAGTGAGAAGTTCCAGGCTGGGTATCGTTCCATGTGGTTTAGCGGTAGAACGTCAGTGCGCTATACTGATGACCCGGGTTCGATTCCCGGCATGGAATCTTTTTCACTAAGTTGGTCTTTGCGCCTTTTAAGCAAAAATAATTTGAAATTTGATTTTCATTTGAATAATATTTATTCTTTGCAACGCATATTCTACGGAAAGCAAATTTTAGTGCACTTGATAAATGCATACCATTTTTATTGTGTTTGAAAGCGTGTAATACCATTAAAAACCATTTGAAACGATTCTTTCCCATAGGCCTAAATGTAACGGAAAAATTTTGACTGCCCCTGTAAATGAACTAAACATGCTACAAACTTCATTTGCAATAGGTTTCGTGCTATGGTAGAGGTCACTAACATCCAAAAATTTCAGAATGATCCGAGTATATTTACGGGAGTTAGAGCGTGTACAGACGGACAGACGGACAAACGGACAGACAAATCGAATGCATAAACACTTTTCAAGTTTGTTGGAAAGATATAAATCACAAATAATTCACTAATATAAATCACTAATATAAATCACAAATAATTTGATAAACTTCCTTTAACAATATATAAAAACACATATCTGACATTTTTTTAAAGCTTTTATTTAACTAATAGTAAAATACGCAATCTTATGTGCATTTAATTCTTTTAAAATGTGTTATAACAATAGATAACTACAAGCAGAAATCAGACTAATCGCATTTTAAGCCTTTAAACTGTCTATGGAAATCCTTTTCATTTTCTGATCTTTTAGAGCATGATGTCTAACACTTCAAAGCAATTTTCGAAAAAAAAATAAATCTACTTCTTCATTTTCTGTTGCTTTAAAAGGATTTTAAAGCTTAACTAGTATATTTTGGCCATCATAAAACTTTCTTCTATATAAATCACGTTAATTAAATCATTTAAATAGTACAAGAAATTACATTAATTTAGCACTAATTTATATCAAAGTATATCTGAATTTGAAGCTCGATGAACATTCGTGCATAAGTTCTTGAGAAAGAGCTATAGCGGAAATTATGAAAAATATAGCATAACAGCGCCATCTGATGAGCGATTTGCATCAAAACATAAACAGCACTAATTGATATCAAGGTATACCTGAATCTGAAGTTTGATGAAAATTCGTGCATTAGTTATTGAGATAGATCTATGGTGGAAATTCTGTAAAATGCAGCATAGCAGCCCCGCCTGTTGAGCGATTTGCACCAAAGCATAAACAGCACTAAATCATATCAAGGTATACCTGAATTTCAAGTTTGTTTAAAATAAAAGCATTAGTTCTTTAAATAGAGCAATTCATGTCAAGGACTAACAAAATCTGAAGTTTGATGAAAATCCGTGCATTAGTTCTGGAGATTGAGCTATTGTGGAAATCGTGAAAAAAGTTGCATAGCAGTGCCACCTGCTGAGCGATTTACACCAAAAACTAAACGGCACTAACTCATAACCATGTATAGATTAATCTGAAGTTTGTTGAAAATACAAGTATTAGTTCTTGAGATACAGCTATTGCGGAAATTACAAAAAATGCAGCATAGCCGCGCCACCTATTGAGCGATTTACATCAAAATATTTAAAACGTCTATTCATGTCAAGGTCTATCTGAATCTGGAGTTTGTTGGAAATCCGTGCATGAGTTCTTATTATTGAGCTATTGTGGAATTCGTGAGTAATGCTACATAGCAGCGCCACCTGTTGCGCAATTTACACCAAAAAACTACTCATCACCAAATTATATCAGGAACTAATTGAATATATTTTTTTATTAAATTCCGTGCATTAGTTCTTGAGATAGAGCGCCCACAAAATTTGTGTCACATACAGACAGACAGGCATACTCACAGACTCAAAGACACACAGACAGACATTTTGTAAAAACATTTTTTCCGGAATCTCTGACCCCTAAAACGTGTAAATCAGTCAAAAACCGAATATCGAAAATTTTCACGAATCCAGTACTTTCTTCTTGTAAAGATAGAAGAAAGTAAAAATATTAAGACTGAATTTTTAAATTACATACAATGGATGTCTAAAGATCATTGCACATTTCACGCTCCAAATAATGTTTTTTTTCTTTCATCTTAAATTTTCGTAGAATACTTTTGCTTTTATTTTACATGTTTTGAAAAATGTGATTTTTAAATTTAAAGTGTCCGCACTATTTTAAAATGAATATTACTAGTTCCAGTTTTCTAATGGAGTTCATGGAACAAATGAATAATATTTCAGATGTAAATTTCTTACAAGAAAATTCTAAGTTTTCATTAGAGTTTCAGTTCTTATCATTATTTATTAATATAAAAGAAATCTTATTTCTCCAGTGTGTAGTTCAAAGTTCTTTGGAAAAATGTAAATTTTGTAAATTTACTGTTTCTTGGATAATAAATGTAGCAAATGCAGATCCCCACCTTATAACAATTTTTAAGATCACATAACTTAAGATGTTATGGAAAAGGCTGGCCTTTTGTGCTCTAATTTGTGTAAATATACTTGGTTTAAAATAGAACTATTATATGTTATAGCGATTTACGATAAGGAATCCCTATGGATTACCCTATGGAAATGGAGTGCTCTGTATTTGTAGTTTGTTTACATAGACAGTCAAAATATTTCGTTTATATTATGGTATATATATATATATATTTTTTTTTTTTCCGGGAGTATTTTAATGAAATTACTCTATTTCGAAAAGAATGAAATTTGTATCCATTATTGACGTTACCTAGTAGATATATATTTCAAGATATCGAATAAATCGTATTTATTTGATCATATACAGAGACAAAATTAATAATTCCGTTACATTACTTCTTACTAGCGATAACAATTTGAAGTTATTTTCTAGTTAATAAATTTTATTAAATTAAGTGGTGAGTACTGTCTGTCAGTGTGTATAAATTGGAGCTGGTTTTTTTTTTTTTTTTTTTTTTTTTTTTTGAGTTAAGCAGTGTGAAGCTTAACTACTTTAGTGTATTATGATGTGTTTGTGTATTATAAATATGTTCATGTACGGAGACAAGAAACAAAAAAAAAGGGGGGGGGGGGTACTTACTGCAATTAAATATCCAAATCTGTTATGAATTTTCTAGCTGAATTAAATTTTAACAAGCCATGTAGTATTCATTTATACAGGACTGCAATAACAGATTGAAATATTGTACAGAATATAGCCGCTAATTTTTACAATATGCTAGTTTAACTTTTCCGAACTGTTTAATTAGATATCTTCTTTATAAAGGTGATACATTTATAAAGCTGATATTTCGCTGTGGTATTCTGAACGTGCCGGAAAATGATTCTTAATCAACAAGCGATGTTTAATTTGTCTTTCTTGTTATTGTTCAAAAGATTTTCTTATTTTGCATAAGACGTTGAAGTTGCGAACCAAGATTTATCTATATTCGTAAAATAAAATTTTTCTGAGTGTGTGTTAGTTTGTTTGTTTGTTGGCTGTGGTGAGGGAAATACATCGACGGAAAAATAATGCAAATTTCCTACCAGTTAAACGAAGAATGTGCGAATGTACCTAATATATATATATAAAAGCTGTTCTCTGAGTGCATGTCCTTTATACAAATTTTCAATTTTAGGGGAATTCGCAAGAAAATTGCTGTGCATGCGTTTTAAAACGTGGAAAAGATCACTGTCTACTTAAAAAAATCCTCAGACTAATATTTATCCCTTTTTTCTACCACCTTTCATAATTTAACATTAATTTTCCAATTCAATAGTTTCTTTCCTGTTGCCACACATCTAAAAAACTGCTCAAAAATTAAAAAATAAATTGATAACTCGAGTACTTTGTTTTATAATCCAATAAAAATTCGGATTGTCTCACTATGTTTTTGTGTTTTTGAAATTGACGTTATTCAAAGAAGAAAATGCACATTTTTTATATATTTATGTAATAACTTTAACTAAGCATGTTTTTAAATGACGTAATAGTTTAGTTGAAAGTTTCTGAAGTTAAAAAATCTGTTTTAATGAAGTCGTTCCAATATCAAGAAATCAATTAAGGAAAAAGATAATAATAAAAAAATCGTTTGCTAGATAAAACGTCAATTTCGTCAATATAATTTGAAACTGGTTCTAAAAACCGGCTGCTACAATTTATTTTCTATTTCTTTGTAATGTTGTATCTTTAATTATATCATTTAGGTAAATGTTTTAATACCTGAAATGCAGTGATAACATTCTACGATTTATATCGAATACGGTTATATAAAATACGATTTTTCTACGATTTATATTAAATAGAACTTATAGCTACTATTTTTTATGGTACGGTATTTTTTTTTTCCTTTTTAAACAAAATTTCATGACTGACATTACAATTGAACACGGCTGCGGATTTGGATTTTATGAATGGAAATATGAGTTTCCATTTAAAAATTATCGGCTATGAATCTTTGCATACATGTGTTAAATATGCCTGATATACTGCCCGTTAATAGTACATAGATAAAAATCGTTTTTAATATGAAATACGAATATATTTTTAACCCTCAGTATATTTGATAGATTTCTGAACAACTACAGCGAAAAGTATTTTGGTATTTTCGTTTTAGCGATCACTTATTTATCTGAGTAGCACATTTCTCCCTCTGCGTATAAATTATCCGAACAAATCTTTAATTAAAGGAGATTTATGGGTGAATTTGATCTTCCATTTTAAAGCAATATCTATCTTTATCTCAATGTTCTTCCATATAAATGAAAACGATACGATCATCACTGCGCTATTATATTTTCTAATGTGTAAGGTAAATTTCGGCTGTTTAGGGCCTAATTTTTCAGTTGATCATTTACAATAAGATTTGGTCTAAGCATGATAAGACGGATATACAATATACTAAAACTATTCCTTAAAAATTATCTAACTTTATTAAAAGGCTAATCATTCAGAATTGGTTTCGCCCGATTATAGAACATTTCAATTAATTCTATAACAAAGCATGTGCAACAAAATGTTATATTCTAAAACTATTTCATAAAGTTGTGTGCTATTTAATAATGCAAATTTAATCAAAATCTGTCCAGTAGAGTTTTTAAAAAAGGCTAATATTTTATAATCGGGCTCACCTGACTATTGAATTTTCTTCTATAATTTTATAACAAAGCGACGTAAAACTATATGCAATATTTTAAAAACGTAGTAATGCTCTCTTACGGAACTGCGGGTAATACTTGGCTATCCCTTCGACCAATTTCGATAAATTACATAAATCATCAAACTACTCGCAACATTAAACAAACTAAGCCGCCTTTGGCAACCAGTTTGGTCTCGCTTAAAATTTATGTTTAGCTATGTTTAGTTTTTGTTATGAAAGCATGCTAAGCATTGTATCTGGTTACTTTTATTCATAATTTAATTTACTTTGACCCCCTTAAATATAATTAATACAATCCCTTAAGCTAATATTAGTTTTTCTTGCATTAAAATATCTCAATCTGTCGATTTTCTGTAAACAAATAAAAGTTATTGGTTTGCAATGGAAGTCTATAAGAATTTGGCGGAATATTAAAGATAGCGCCAAGCTGGCGTCACTTTTTGTGACTAATTTTTGCCACCACATTCGGCGATATATCACCAAATTAGCGACAAACTTGGTGGCATATGGCGACGGAACACATATATAGATTGATATAATTTTTATTTTAAATAAGGAAAGTGCAAATAAATTAGTAAAAGATTAATAAAAATACAAATGAAACGTCGAATTAAAAATCACTTGATGACGCAACAAACACGTGCAACGTGTTTAATGTCAAGTTAATGTGACATTTACGATAAGCCATTATTGACATTTAATCTTACAGTTCGGCGATAGTTTTTTGATCGACAGGATAAACGAGTAGTACCCAATTGCGAAAAAGAAACATCTTTATAACTCCAAAAATGATAATCATATTAACTAACAATTTACTGTGTCGGATTAAGCGTCTCATTTCCACTTAAATTATATCTTTGAATTGAAATTAGAATAAAATACAGGTTCGAATACAGGAAAAATCGAAGAATGTGAAAAATATTATTACAGTTAACTCGGCAATTAATTATCCGATCGATTTCACTCTTTATGCAAAATTTATGTTTCTTTATTGTTTTTTTATATTCAGCCCATCCAATAAACAATTTTGAAAATTTGTGCATACCTTTTATCAGAACGAATATTTCGATAGTCCGAAAAAAATAGTCCCGATAATCCAGGTTACTGATATTCAATTGGCTTCTTCCCATTATTACATACTAAGTACACACCAAATTTCAAGTCTCTATCTCAATTTGTTCGGTAGATAGAGCGTTTACAGTCACACACAGACATACGGACGGCAATTTTTTTTTCTAAAAATATAATTTTAATATTTTCTAAAAATATAATAATATAAAGCTCTAGTGTCTGAAACATGTAAATCCGTCGCATTTTTTTTAACCATTACAAGACTTACTCTATGCTACGTATGATGGGTAAGAAATAAAAAAAAATAACAGATAAGTTATCTACTAATTTTATCTGAATTTGTTCGATAAAAAAAGATTCAATAATTTGAATTATGCTCGCATTTTTTGTCGTTTTACTTTCTTCTACCTTACTTTCTTCTATATTGACAAAATACCTAATATTAAAATACTTTCGTATGTTTCAATGTAACTTTGTTTTTAAATATGTTATAACAATAGATATCTTTACTCAAAAATCAGTCGATTTGAAGACATTAAAACATCTATGGAAATCCTTTTCATTTTTTGAGCTTTTGGAGCATATTGTATAAAACTTCTATTTTGAGGGGGGAAAAAAATCTTCTTTTCCTGGTGCTTTAAAAGAATTTTCAAAATGGTAAATATTAATACTGATTTTCAAATTACAGATAATGGAGGTTTAAAGCTCTTTACACATTTGATGATTGAAAAAGTGTTTTATTTATTTATTTAAATATCGGAAGAATACTTTTACTTATCTTTTGCCTGTTTTGAAGAATGTGTTTTTTAATTTTCAAGTGTCCGCACTTTTTAAAAATAAATGTTACTAATTCCAGTTTTCTAATTGTATGCATGGAACAATTGATAATATTTCCGAAATTTTTCTTACTTGAAGAAAATGCTAAGTTTTCATTAAAGGTTCATTTCTAATCATTATTTATTTATTAAAAAAGTCGTATTTCTGCAGTATGTAGATCATTGTGCTTTAAAAAGGTGTAAATTTTGCAAATATACGGTTTCTTGGACAATAAATGTAACCATTATAGGTTGCATTTTACCTTTATTACATTTAGAGCAAGTTGAAAGATTGTATAACTTTAAAAGTTATGGGAAAAAGATTGTTTATTAACACTTTCCAATATAATTGAAAGGTGCTCATGACTTTAATTTTTCTGGCTGCCTGGCCATGTGTGCTCTAACTTGCGTATATATATTCTTGTTAAAATGGAACTTTTATATGCTATATTATGGTCTGTTTTTTTCTGAATTTTGCGGTATAATTTAATGGCGTTATAATATTTCAAAAATAATGAAATTGATATGCATTATTGAGATTCCCTAAAAGATGTTTTTTTTTTAATATTGAGTAAATCACATTTATTTTTCACTTATAATTCATTATTGAGACAAACAAATATTTCTGTTACTTTTAAGTAGATTTCGTAAAAATACTATCTATTACATTCTGACTTATGTTGCAATTTCTGAAAATGTGACAAATGTGTTCATTCGTTAAGTGTACTTAAACAAGACCTTAGTGGATTTTCTTAAGTAATGATATTTTATTTAATTACAGATAAATTAGATAAAAATACGAGATATTGGTTGGAAAGAACATTAAAAAAAGAGGGGGGGGAACTCTTGATAATTTATTATCTTTCTTGAAGGATTGCGCTAACAATCCTTCAAAACAGCAAATCCTCAGTGAAGGAAATAAAGAAAGGTAAAGTAACGACATTGTTGTCTGCTAGTAATATTTTTTCTGTACGCAACGAATCAAATCCATTGTATAAATGTCCCAAGTTCTTTCTGCTAAGTGTACACAGAAGAATATAATTGATTAGAAGAAACAACTTGTTTTACAATTATCTTTTCGATAAACACCATGCAAAATCTGTAAGAGTTTAAGTAAATGTAAAGTGTGTCATAAGCCTCACCATACAATTTTACATCTTTAGAGAGACTCACATTCTTGTTCAGATAGTGCAAATGAAACGCCGATTGGTCCTCTTTCTCCGAATGTTTCAGAATTTCAGCCGATACCAAATGAGTCATTAAATCAAACTTCTTGTACTATCTTTGAATTTCCAAAACAATTCTGTGTCGGGATTGCATTCATTGCAAAATAAGCAAACTCTACATTGTACAGCAATGATTAAGGTTCTTGACTCACTGGGTAATCTTGTAAACTGTCACGCTGTACTGGATAGTGGCAGTGAAATCTCTTTCATAAGTTAAAATTAAATGCAGAAATTATGTTTGCCAAGACTATCTACTAAAGTACAGATTACATGTTTAGGCTCTTATAATACTGAATCTAATGAAGAGGTAAATTTAAAATTTACTCCCCATTTTAATTCTGAAGTGAGATTTGCCACCAGAGCAATTGTGATAAAAATAATAATATCAAATGTGCCATATAATTCTATTCCTTCAAGTATTGTGAATAATTTAATGATTTAGTTCTATCAGATCCATTATTCTTTGAATCAAGACCAGTAGATATCTTATTAGAAGTTAATGTTTTCTTTGAACTGCATAAATGGAGAGTTGTGAAAAAAGTAAAAACTCTGCCCTTCACTGTATGTTCTAAACTTGGCTCGATAATTACGGGAACTACTTCTTTCAATACAAGTAAACGTACATTTTCTGCTAATAATATTCAATTACAACTAGATGATTTAGTTCAAATTTTTTGGTCTTTAGATTCCATTCCTGAGCTAGTTCGAATTTCTAAGGAAGAACAAGAATGTGAAGACCATTTTAAGCGCAATTATTTTCGATATATTTCTGGAAGATTTGTTTTGAAAATTCCATTAAAAGATTATCCATCAAAATTAGGTGATACTAAGGAACTAACATGCAGCGATTTTGTTCTTTGGAATGCAGACTTTCAAAACAACAGTCTATTTACGAAAACTATCGAGAGTTCATGAAGGAATATTCGAAATTGGGTCATATAGAACGTATATCCATATCGGAAAGGATTCCTCCATTTCTTTTTTATTTACCTCATCATGCGTTAATTCGCGAATCAAGTACGACGACAATATTGAGATATTTTTTATGACTCTGCTAAATCTACCTCTGATGTGTCTTTGAATGATATTCTAATGGTCGGACCCCATGTACAACAGGAATTTTTACAATTCTTTTAAGTTTTAGAGCTTTGCCTATTGTTGTACTCGCAGATGTAGAGAAAATGTTTAGACAAATCTTGATTAATCCAGAAGATAGAGATTTTTTGAGGATTCTTTGGAGAGATAATTCCGAGGATCCTATAAAGGAATATCGTTTAACAACAGTCGGCATCCGCCCCGTTTCATTCTGCTGGAACACTTCATCAACATGAGAAAAATGATTTTCCTTTGGCATCTGCAGACGTGTGGAAATGTTTTTATCTAGATGATTTTCTCTTATGGCAGCCAGAATGCGGAAGAAATTGCGGAATTAATTAGTCAATTGGCATTATTAATGAAACAAGGCTTCTTTAATTTACAAAAATAGACTTCAAATGTACTTGGAGTACTGAAGAATATTTCTGAAGAATGTAAGGAATGTACAGAGTCATTGTTCTTGACTAATAATAGTGGGATAAAAATTTTAGGAATTCAATATAATTTAACGCGTGATTTCTTTTGTTTCACTGCTTTAGACCATGAGAAAAAGGACAGATATTCTAAAAGAGATATTTTGTCAGACGTTGCAGAGATGTTTGATCCGCTAGGCTCGCTTTCCTCCTGCGTCGTTTTCATGAAGGTACTGTTGCAAAATTTATTGAAATTTTCACTTACTTGGGGAGAACCAATAAGTCAAGAACTTGGTAAACTGTGGATATCTTTTCGAAAAGACTTAAAGGTAATTTCTATGTTAAACATTCCTCGATTTCATTAGCTGCGGATAAGATAAACCTTCAAATTCACGCCTTTTGTGATGCGTCTGAAAAAGCATATTGTGAAGCAATATATATGCGTTCAGTTTCTCAGAATGAGAAAATCACTGTAAATCTTTTGACATCTGAAACTAAGGTACCACCCCTTAAGATTCAGCAAATCGTTGGCTTGAACTACGTTCAGCTCTTGTTTTGACAAATTTGCTAAAAGTTGTTTAGGATCACGTAAGGCTCAAAGAGAGTGAAGTATTTGCGTGGACAGATTCTAAAGTTGCAATGGCATGGCTTTCTTCAGAGTCTCATAGAGGGCAAAACTTTGTATCAAACCCTGTTGCTAAAATACAAGAAACACTTCCTAATTTTTCGTGGAATCATGTTCGCTGGCTTGAAAATCCAGCTGACTGCGGAACAAGAGGTATGCTACCATCGGAATTAGTGAATTGGGAGCCAATTCACTATGGTCCTAAAAGGTTAAATGAGCCATTGGATAAACCATATGATGAATCATTTGAAGGCAAGGATGTACAAGAAATTATCCTAAAGGAAGAAAAAAGTAATGCATTGTAAATATTTCTAAACTTAATGATGATCATCTAATTTCAGATAGTCTTCTTGGAGTAGACTAGTACGAATCGTCGCGTGGTGCTTATGATTCGTAGGCAATGCAAGAAATTCGTTATCAATTCGAGTAAATGTTTTGCTCCCAGTCTTCAAATTCCACAATGAAAATTCTGAAAATTGTTCAACACCAGTGTTTCCAGGATGGTATATTTGACTTAAGTCTTCACAAATCTTTAAAATCTTCAAGCAAACTTTTGTCTTTAAATCCATTCCTGGATCATAATTGTATTTTGGGTGTTGGTGGAAGATTGAGGCATGCTAATGTCTCAGATGATCAGAAACACTTAATGTTATTGCCTGAGACACATAATATAACTGCTTTAATTATCAAACATTATAGTTATCAAACATTATAGTTATCAAACATATAACTTATTTACATGCTGCTCCACAGCTTCTTTAAGCTGTTCTTTGAACCAATTTCATGATTTCAAATGGTCGAGATGCAGTAAGAAAAATAGTGAGGAGTTGCTTAAAGTGCTTTCATGCTTTACCATATCTTGGCACTCAAATAATTGCAGATCTTCCAACCATACGTGTTACGCCAAGTCGTCCGTTCTCAAAGACTGGAGTTGATTATACTGGCCCATTTAAGTGTAAAGAGAGAAATTGTAGAAATATGAAGTCGTTTAAGAGTTATCTTGCTATTTTTATTTGTTTTTCAACTCGTGCTATTCATCTTGAATTGATTTTGGATTTGACAGCTTCCGCATTTTTGGCTACTCTGAAAAGATTTGTTGCCCGTAAAGGTAAACCAGCTGAGTTGGTCAGTGATTGCGCAAGAAATTTCAAATGTGCTGGAAGGGAATTGCGTGAGTTAACAATTCCACATCATCCATTAGTAAGAATCAAACATTACAGAGTTATGTGGCTAATGAAGATATCATCTGGAAAATTAATCCCCCTTCTGCTTCACATTTTAGTGGGATGTGGCGGGCTAACATAAAATCCATGAAATATCATCTATGTAAACAATGGAGAATTCACTATTTACAATTAAAAAAATTATCTAAATTATTATTACAAATTGAAGCCTGTTTGAACTCGAGATATTTATGTCCTTTGCCAAATGATCCAAGTGATCTACAAGTCATGACAACAGGTCAGTTTTTGACTAGAGCTATTCCAGAACTTGACGTTTATGCAATTCCACCTAATAGACTTCGACGATGGCAATTAACACAGAGAGTATTCCAGCACTTCCGGAAAAGATGGAGTGGAGAGTATTTGTCTCAACTCTAGCAACGTCCCAATTGGCTGCTTTCGAAAGCCAATTTAAATGTCGGTGACTTAGTGCTTGTTAAGAATGAACTTCTTCTTCCTCTTCAGTTGAAGCTGGGAAGAATTATTCAAACATTTCCAGGCTATGATGGCCATGTGAGAGTCGGCATAGTAAGAACTGCTACCGGAAATTTTAAACGAGCAGTTCATAAACTCTGTCCTCTACCATTTAATTAACAGTAAGACATATATAACTCTTTTATTTCTACCGCTTGAAGATTTCAAGGCCGAGGGTGTATGTTACAAATTAATTTTATCGTCTGTCAAAGCTCAGTGCGAGCATTTTTTGTGTAATATACTTTCTGAAAAGGGTAATGTTCTGTTTTGTTAACATGTAATTATACTGCTCCAAAAAAGTATGAAACCAAAAGAGTTTATAATTAAAAGCGTGATACAGTTCACTTTTATTGTTTATTATGTGTTGTAAATTATTGACGAGTCAGTGTTTTAATTTCAACCAACACGCTATCAGTCAACATATTAAAATGAACTTACCTATCTTCCTTTAGTTTAGTGTTTTAATACCTAAAATTAATATTTTAAGCATAATTTAGTTTATTTATTTTTTGACTTGTTTAAAATATCCCATCCATGTAAAAATTTTAGTAAGGGGAAAAAAGAACTTAACCAAAACAAAGTTACTTTCAAGTTTCATTTTACATAATTCAAAAGGAAAAGAATAATAAATAAATAAAATTAAATTAAAATCTACAGCAGTCGTAGGTAGTTACAAAGTTAAAGTTGATATGAGAAAGTGTAGGTAATATGCAAAAAAGGTTGCACACTTGCATTAAACAAAGCTATGTATGTAAGTGATAAATGAGCAAAACTTGTTACTAATTTCTTTGCGCTCACATTAGTTTAGATAAAAATCTTTGCCTTCTTGTTTTTTGAGGAATCCACATATTTCCAGTATTTTTTTTCTTCACTAATTCCCTTGATGGACATTAATCGGACAAATAAATGTTACAAAAGAAGATTAGAAGGTTTCTGTTTTTTCATGAAAATGAAGTGTTTTTTCAATGGGCAATGTCAGAGACCGATTCTTTGATTTCAACACTGGATATTTCATTCTTAGTCACCTTCACATGAGAAGCTTTGGGTTTTGTGTTTTTGCATGCTCATAAACAAGTCGACAAGTGTTGCGAGTCAAAAAAAGAATTGAATGTCTATGTGAACAATCTAAAATTGCTTCGATGGACGCGAAGATATTATGACAGCATCTAAGTCTGAAGACGTCATGGGATTCAATTGTTGTTTTTGTTTCTCTATAAGACCAAAATCACGCTCACAAAGCATGAAACAATGGCCAGTGACAAAATACTTTTGAGTAGTTTCATCAAAATATATTTTATATAGTACCATCCTATTTTTATTTTTTCGAGCGCAGTTGTCTGCCAATATGCCAAAATGTCTGCACACATCGTCTAGTAACTACAATTAAAGTATTAATGAGATTTTTTGCAACATTTGGATTACCTGTCCATTTAGTCAGTGATAATGGTGCCGCGTTCACAAGTGATGAATTTGAGGAATTTCTTAAAAATAATGGAATTAAGCATACGCCTATTCCAGCATATCATCTGTCTTCGAACGGACAAGCAGAAAGATATGTGCAAACTGTGAAAAATTGTCTTAAAAAGCTAGATAAAAGTGACAAACATTGAAAATTGCACGATTTTTGTTGGAAAATCATTCCACTCCTCATTCGGTGACTGGTAAAACTCCCGCTGCATTAATGTTCGGAAGGCCAGTTCGAACAGCGCTTCACTTGGTATTACTATCCAAATCTAAAATGTAGCCACCCCTGCACAAATATAAGTTTCATGATTTAGTTTTTGTTAACAATTTCGGAAAAGGGAAGAAAGGGGTAAAAGGAACATTTAAGAAGCTATTGTGGTGTAAACGAGTTTTAGTAAATAGATGTGAAGGAATAATGCGTACGTGTCATGTTAATCAGTTGAGACGTAATAAAGAGATACGTTATGAAATACCAGAGAGAGCGTTAGAGATGAATCGTAATGATAAACTAATATTAGACAAAGTTGAAAATATGAGACATAGTGGTAAAAATTACAGTCATGTTGATAGGTATGAAAGGATTATCCAAAACGTTTTTTCTGGAATTAATGAAAAAATAAAAGAACAGATTAACAATGATAATACTATAGAACCAAGCCAATCTCAGATTTTGCATGATATTGTAACGGGTACAATAGTAAGTAATAAAAATAATGATACAGCAGATAAACCTGTGAAAGATACTTTGACTAAAAATAATGATACAACAGATAAACCTGCGAAAGATACTTTGACTAAAAATAATGATGAGGGCTCAAAGAAAAGTGCTCCAGTTCGAATAAGTCAAAGAGCAAGATAGCCTGTAGTTCGTTTGAACTATGAGGGGAGGGGTGTTATATCCAACAATAGTAGTCGTTTGTATTAAGAGATGGCAGCACCATACAGAGAATATGAGATTGTGAGGCTTTTGCATGCAAGCCGGTGAAATCAGATAAGTTGTAAGAAATGACTTGTTTTTAGAGATGCGTTTGGCGGTTGTTGTATATATTATAAATAAACTATAAGAATACTTATAGTTATGCGTCCATTCTCAGTATTATATTAATAATAAAAGTACGGAGTTGTAATAAAGATGTGTACAAATTTGAGACATTTATATTTTTTCTATCCAATCAAACCTGTAAACATATTATAGAGTATCAGATTATAGAATATCAATATTTGAGATGCGTTGGCAGCAGAATTGTTTCATTTAATTTTAAAACAAAACTAACATTATTTGAAAGACTTCTATAACTTGAAGATATAGAATATTATGCTGCCTTTTATAGTGACAAATTATTTCCGAGTATGAGAATTTAACAATTTCAAATACAAGGAATATTATAACAGTTCATGAGTCCATATTGAAAACTTGCATTGAATATTAATTTCTAATATTTCCGAACGTCAAAATTCCTCAAATAATTAGAAATTTGTGTTTTCATATTCTTAAATATAAAGTTATTATTTAAAAAACACGCATTTTTTGGTGTATAAATATTATTATTATTATTATTTTTTAAGAATCTGGAACCCAAATCGAGCAAACGTAAGGCGCTATTAGAAGATTGTACATAAAGAATACAGCAAACGTTGATTGATAAGAAAAAAAAAATTATGATTATCTCGAAAATATCTTCCTCATGATACTCATTGTGGTATAATTATATTATTCTATTGTCTCGATGCTAACATTTGTATGCCTTATATTTTGACTTCCATGATTTTAAACTTAAAGTTATTTTCTTCTTTTAAATACGATACAAAATGTTGTTTTTATAATTATTTATTTTGCTTGCTTTCTTTTAGATTTTTTAATCTTTAATATGTTTTATGATATCATATTAAGCATATAAGTCAAGATTATAATTACTCCACGCGTTATCTCCACATTACTGAGAAAGGTGAAGAAGATACTCACGATAAGCTTTAGAAAATATTTGCCAATTTTTATAACGCTGCTACTTTCTCCATAATTTTCATAATCTTATTTTACTGAAGAAGGAGTTTTTGGATGTCGAGAGGAATCAAAAGCCTATTTTCGAGGAATGTGATAACAGATTTTTGAAAGCATTTCTAAAAATTTATTTATAAATCACAGTTTATATGTATAACAACGTTTTATTCAAATTAAAGTTTTTATCGGTTCTTTAAGTATAGTATTATCATCGGAAAAACGCAATTGTAACCAACTTTAGAATTATCTCTAACACAGACGAAAATCAGTGAAAAAAGATTACAAACATTACATTCAAACCTTTAACGCATGAAATGAAATAAGTTAATTAAAAGCTACTTATAATGAATTTCTTCACTACATATAGGCATAGAATAATAAAAGGATATAAATTATAGCATTTAAAATTATACTTTTTTCAGTAATTGTTTTATTTTATTATTACATATATCTATACCTATCAATCTATATATATATATAATATATATATATTACATTTTGCATTTATGTATTTTATAATAACGTTTGATGAATCTTTCCCAATTAAGTTTTTTAAAAACACTAAAAATTTCTGAAACTAATCAACCATAATATATATAGGGAGAGCGTGAACTAATAGTAGGAACTGAAAAATAGCGCAAACAATTTGAATTATATATATATATATATATAACATTTTCAAAAAAAAAATCCTTTTAATTTCTTGTTCATCATACAGATCAATTACAAAATAGAAACTAAAAGTAAATTAAAGTACACCCAGATTTTTGTTTCTAATTTTATTTTTAAAAGTCTTGAAAGCAAATGTAATAAAAAGATTCTTAATTTTGGCAAAATAAAATAAAAGGACAGAGACTGTTAAAGAAAATTTTAAGGTAAAGCATAAAGTTTGAAAATGTGTCCTGATTTTGAATTGGAATTTCAATGTTTAGCTGAAAATAAATTGTTAATTTACGAAAAATAATGCTTTCAGCTGTTGCAAATAATTATGTATGTTAAAATATTAGTCCAGGCAATAGAGACCGTATAAGGGCTCTACCTAGCAAAATTCATGGTAGTTCTGGAAAAAGGCTTACTATATGTTTTTTGGGTCTCTGAATCCGAATTTTTAACTTCCCACCAAAATTTCCCCCGGCAACCCCCCCAACTTTTGGTAAACTGCCCCCCAAAAAAGGTTTTTATTAAAAAAAATCAATTTTTTTTTATAGTTTTAGGGGAAAAGTATCTAGAAATTTAGAAAGTAGATAAAATTTGCAACAAATTAGATATATGACATTATGACTTAGGATGAAGGGGGAGGGGTTATCTACCTCGGAACATGCGCGCGGTACTGCGTGAACTAAGTTGCGCAATTCCACTTAACCACTCACACGTTTACTTTCGCCGTCCCATCTACCCTCCGAAATTTCTCTATAAGGTTTACTTTAGGTTTTTTGGGTCGCTGAATCCGAATTTTTAACTTCCCCCCCCCCCAAATTTCTCACCCCGACCCCCCCCCCCCCCACAAATAGTTGTTTTTAACTTAAATTTCTTATTGTTTTAGGGGGAAAGCATTACGAAATTCAGAAACTAGACAAAATTTACAACAAATAGGATACATGACATTATGACGTAGGATGAACGAGGAGGGGGAGGGCTGTCTCTGAACATGCGCTGCGGAGCTGCGTGCACTAAGTCACGAAGTCCAGTCAATAGGGGATTTTGCCTGGAAAAATTAATACTAGTTCTGGATTACGACTCTACGTTTTTTGGGTCACTGAAACCGAATTTGTAACTTCCCACCAAAATTTCACCCGGCAACCTCCCAAAAAATTGACTATTTGAAAAAATTTGGTTTTTGAGAAAAGCGCGCGGTGAATGTTCCGAGGCAGAGCCCTCTCTCCCCGTTTATCCTACGCCATAATGTCATATAACCTATTTGTTGCAAATTTTGACTAGTTTCTGAATTTCGTAATGGTTTTCCCTTAAAACAATAAGAAATTAAAGTTAATAACAACTATTTGGGGGGGTTTCGGGGGGGGAGGATTTTGGGGGTAAGTTAAAAATTCGGATTCGGCGACCCAAAAATCTTAAAGTAAAACTTATACGGAAAGTTCGAAGGGGAGATGGGAGTGCGAATGTAAACGTGTGAGGGGTTAAGTGGAATTGCGCAACTTAGTCCACGCAGCACCGCACGCATGTTCCGAGGCAGATCACCCCTTCCCCTTCATCCTGAGTCATAATGTCATATATCTAATATGTTGCAAATTCTGTCTACTTTCTGAATTTCTAGATACTTTTCCCCTGAAACAATTAAAAAAAAATGATTTTTTTAATAAAATCCCTTTTTTGGGCTTTTTACCAAAATTTGGGGGGGGGGGTGCCGAGGGAAATTTTGGTGGGAAGTTACAAATTCGGATTCAGCGACCCAAAAAAAGATAAAGTAAGCCGTTTTCCAGAACTACCATTAATTTTGCCAGGTGAAATTCCCTATTGCCTGGACTATCTATATTATAAAGGACAAACATATCTGTGCGTAACGTATAAGTCATTTTGCGAATGGCAACACTTTGAAATTTGGAATAAAATTTTGGTTTTGCAATTTTCTTTACTGCAAATTTTTAAACTTCTAATCATCGCACATTTTAAATTTTTACACCGTCGTATAAGGGAAAAAATGCTCTTTTAAATGCAATTTGTTTGAAAGTTGTATCTCAATTTAATTTTAAGATATTAATTTTTTCTTGTTTTTATAATTTTTTTTTTTGTAATTGTGGCAACTGAAGCACTCTATTTCTTTTGAAAGTAATGGGAAAAAAAGAAAATAGTAGATTGCTGTTTCCATTTGTTGCCATTTTCTCATAAAAACTGAAAAAAAAATTATTTTAAAACACGTGCTATGTCAAGAATATCATCTGTTATAAAACTGGTGAGTTTTGGCTTTATTTCTTTTTTATTTATCAATTAAATGATTTTTAGTTTATTGTAATTTAACTTTACAAATGATACATCACTTTCTCCTTACAAAAATGTATTTTAAAGAATATTTGTGTGACTTATTTTCTCCGTATTTATTTAATTCGTATCAAAAATCTGAAAAAATGCAATTTTATTAATCCGTGTGTAATTGCATTTTCCGCATTTTGAAAAAAATATAAATGAATGACTTCTGACAAAACATAAAGCTATTATAAACAAAAAAAATGAAGTCATATAAATCATTAGATACCCGTGACTGTTTTACCGAACTTCTTAAATTATGTCATTGCTTTCTGCTGGGTTTGTGTATTATTCCGCGATAATGATGTCGTTTGCATACCGTTCTATAGATGCTGTTTAAGACGGGATCGTAAAAGTGGGATGCTTTAGCGGATGCAATTGACGTCATTTAAAAAAAGGCGTGTATTTTAGTTCTTAAAACTGAAATATGTTTCGCAGAAGTGCGTAATTTTCACCCTTGAAATTCTTCAAAAGTGATAATGCTTTATCTTTGAAAATAACGTAATGTAAATCACACACTGATAAAATTCAATGTTTTACAGACATTTAGAGCGACTTTATGGAAGAGCAGGAACATTCAGTGTGCATGCTCTTTGTAAGAAAAACTTGATGATTCTCTCTTGGATGAATTCGCTTCGCCGAGTTAGACAAACAATCAAAGCAGATCTTGGCAATAATTAGAGCTTTAAAATAATATCAGGTTCTCCAAGTTTTTCTCCAAAATTCTCCCCACTAATAAAATTTTATTGCTATCCTTTAAGACATGTTACTGTAATTTTATCAAAATAACGTAATTTGCTTAATTTAATTTTTCATAATTTTATATAATCTATATATTTAAAACACAAGAATGATTTTTAGTCATCTGCCCTGAGCTTTCTGCTGAACCAAATTTATTAATACATTTTTTAACTGAAAGCTGAACATTTGTAGATGTGTCCGCACTAGCTGTTTTTTTAAATATCCCGTTATTATATTTTAATTTTAAAACTGAGATAGCTTTCATTATTGCAAGTAATGAGATAGCTTTCATTATTGCAGATAAGAGAGAAATAATGAGGTTTATTTATCTTTATTCATGTAATTATCTGATAAAAATTCAAAATTGTGGATAAAAATTGTTGTGTAGGGTTTAATGGCGCAAAATCTCTTTAGGGACATAATATTTTGAACGGAAAATTACGTACTGCTTTTAAAAACACGCATTTTCCTCATAAAGTTTCCATATTTTTTTTTTCCTTTTTGTATGTGTACTAAGTTTCAGACACTACGTGAAATGCTTAAGTAAGTGAAAATGACGTAACGATGATTTTCTTAGATAAAACTGAACATTTTAACACACATGCGTCAAGTAACAACAGCAACAAAACATAAATTACAGCAATTTATTTATTTATTGAATAACAAACATACGACTTGTGTGCTTGACATGAGACCCGCTTATAAGTCGGAGACAGGATAGCGCAAGGAAATATTACAACACAAGAGAAATACACCCTGGGAGTTCCACACAGAGTGTGTGTGCAATGGAACCAGCGGGAATCGAACCCACAAACACTTACGCACAAGCGATTAGCTAACTGGTGCTTTGACCACTCAGCCACAGATCCCCTTACAGCATTTTTTACTCTCCGGTACTGAGATTAGAACTGAGATTAGAATCTCGAGTAAAGAGTCCGACTGTTCACATGCAGAGATTTTGCTGACAATCCTGATTTCAAGTTTTGAGTTAAAATGAATTTAAATTGATCAAATTAATTTACCAATTTTTTTTAAAAGGGTCATTGCGGGTATGAGAGGTTAATTTTTTAAATTTAACTCTATCGCGCGGAGCTCGATTAAGAAAGCTTAACCCGTTTGCCCTTAAAACAACATAAAGAGTTCATAATTTTCTTACGACTAATATTCCGTAAACAGAAATAAAACTTCCTTTATGATTAAATAAATAATGTAAATAAAACACAAATTTAAAGGACACGTAATTGAACTACGCGCTTAAATCTCTGAACTTATCGGAAAATAAAATAATGCCGTAAGCAGCAAAATCTTGGGCTAATAACTCATAGCATTCGGCTAATACGAAAAAATCGCTTTTGATAAATTTCAGAAGTAAGTCTGATTGTATAATTCATATTTGTCATATGAAAAATGCTTTTTTATTTGTAGTGGGCAATCTAAAAAATATATTGCATGTAAAAAGATATTACTTTTCAATTTAAAAAAATGTTTTTCACCTATATTCTGTGACCCGGGAAGCCCGGGTACGATCCCCTAGTATATTAAAATACATTCGATTTAATTTCTTAAACTTAAATTCCGAAAAGAGTTCCAATAATAAATTAGAGGCATCCTTCGGCCAATAATTACACTTCAATATTCATATGTTAACCTTTCTAAATAAATAAGTCAACAAAAGCTCTTAAAAATATCCTTTGTTTATTGAATGCTTAATAAACACTGATGATATACATCCTCTATTGAATAGAAGTTTATGAAAACTCTAGTTTATTAAGTTTTCAAAAACGTAAAAATATGTTTCTGAAGTTCTGCAATATTAAATTTACTATTCATAAGATACGTCTAAACTTAATTTATGTTGTGTCAGACAATTCAATATTCTAAACTTATTCCTGATTAGGGTTGTGAATTTTAAAGAATTTAAAGTCTTCTAGTCTGGAGTGCTATTAATAGGACATGCCTTTTTATTGGCTGTTATTTTGTTCAAGATTTATTTTTTCATTTATCTGAATGTTTCAGTGGTAGTATATTTCTATATAATTTTTGTTATAGTTCAATTACGTTTCAGCATTTAATAATAATAATTATAATTATAAAAGTTTTTCTTTTTACTATCTTCATACATTTTGCGATTGTTACCCGACTGCCAAGAAGGTTTATGAGTTTCACACGTATCTGGGTATGATGATTTATTTATACCCACGAAACATCCCAACGGCTGGATGGATTTTAATGGATGAAGTCTCTGTAGATTCGGCTTAACCGTCCGATGGTTATAAGCTAGGTTTTGTTTTTATAAATTTAAAATGGCGGCCATAAAATAAAAATGGCGGTAGAGACAAAAAAAAATCGCAACATATTGAGCGGCATATCATAGATAGGTCATTCAAAATGAGGACGATGATTCATTGACTATTTTACAGTCAGAAGCTCCGTTTAAATATTACACAACCTGGAAGTTGTGTAGGTAGTATCTCTAGCTTAACTGTTATTCTAACCTTCATAGACATATATAGGCCTCATCAAAACCGTGTTTATAGATAGGAACTAACAATTAAAAACTTCTTAAAAGACATCAATACATGTATGTAAAAAAATAGTTAAGCAATATAGAAAATAGTTTCACATTCACAAGAAATAATTTTTTTGTTGCAGTCGGGTTTTTTTATTTTTAAAATTTAATTTTTACTTGTTTTATTTCACGCTTTTCTTTCACACTTAAATCTAAAAATAGGAACGCCGTTTCCGTGCGATAATTCGTTATAGAACAAGAAATATTCCATAAAGTTGTTTCTTAATCCTGTTGCAATGCGAAATTTCCCAAACCGTTATATTATACAAATTATGTAGAAAATGAAAGAAAAAAGTACTTAAACTACACCCACATTTCTGTTTCTAATTTTATTTTCTTCCTTTTGTAATTTTAATTCCATAGTTTGTTGTCATATGAATAATACTAAAAATTACTATATTCATGAGTTAATGTTTGGAACGTAAAATTTTCTGTTTACCAAAACGATAAAAATAAAAACAGAAATCGTTCAAATTATTTGTTTTAAGAAGTTAAAAGCCAGTGTAATAACAGCGATATTTTGAAATGATAATTGTGATATTGACTAATAGACATTTTATTCTTTACGTTACATTTTAACATATCTTTAAAGTATATTCATCGGTGGATTTTTATTATTATTTTTATGTAAAAAAATGCTTCTTTTCATACCAGTCGAATTCTTCGTAACGTTTAACAATAATATTAAATGCGATATGAAAAACTTATGGAAACTTAATAGATGAATGTATTTTAAGCATTGCTATTAAGTAAAACGCACAATTTAGAATTTGAATCTCATTCTTGATTTTTGAGTGTGAAATTCAAATCAAATAAATATTCCAAGAAAACGTTTACCAAAAGAGCATTATCTATATTAATAAAAGGACACATCACTCTGTGTGCCTGTCTGTCTGTGTGTGTGTCAGCGATGGCTAGCGAAATCTACCGCATGTAGAAGTCTGAAATTTTAGGTGAGGAGAGTACAAGAAATGTCCTGATGCACCTGATGCTCAGATGTTTACTTTTCTAAGGGCCAGGGCCCATGGGCCCCTTTAAATTTTTATGCATTGTTAATAGCATGCCCCCTTTTTATCTAATCTTCTTTGTTTTGGGGGAGCTTTCAACATATAGATATTCTCGCCATTCTACTTTCCAGTTATGGCTGTGGACCATTGGGGACAGTGCCCCTTGAAATTTTTGCGATAATGCATTGTTAATGATTTGTTTCCTTTTAATCCGAATTTCAGTTTTGGGATCCTTTATCCATTTAGTTATTCACGCGTTTCAACATTCCAGTTAAAATTCTGGGGGCCCCCTAGGGAATCGCAGGAACCGGTCCATGGCCCCTTTAACATTTTGAGCGCCAGGAATTTTTCACACCCTTATTTTCTCACCTTCTAAGTGCATAATTTTATAGTTCAGTCTTGGGTTCTTATTCCTGCACCCACGCATATATATACTATTATTATTTGGGCCCTTGGACACTTTTTTAAAAAATTACCCAGTATGTTGAGCATTTCTTTAAAAAATTATTCTAACGCATAATTCATACTCTATGCTTAATTTTGACTAATAGTAGATCTAACGCGTTAAGTACTAAGATATTAAACATGTTTTCATGTTAGGGCCCTGCTTTTAACTATCAGTTGTCCCCTTTTCGGTCCCTTTATTATAGCCCCCTTAAAAATGGTCCGATTCACTAGCTTTTTTTTCTAACAACTTCTTAGATCCTCCAAGTACTACTGAACGACAAAAAAAAAAAAAAAAAAAAAATTCAGTCTTCAGCTACCACCAATTTTGAATATTAATCGCCTTTTTGGGCCCTTGTTGCAGATTCTTTAAAAATGATCCGCATTGCTAGCAATTTTCTTGTAACATAGTTCTAGCGGCCTCGGATTACTTTAAAAACTACTCAAAAGTATCTTTATACCAAACTACATGCAATTTAAGTTTCTGACCCCTTGGAGCCCAGTACAGGGACCCTTGAAACTTTCGCACTATTAGTTGTCAATAAATTGCACCTCTTAATCCGATCTTCATTTTTGAACCCTTTTTCTATTTAGTTATTCACCCGTTCACTATATTCCAGTTAAAATCTTGGATCAATCTAGCATCCCGTAGGGTTCGATCCGGGGCCCTTGAGCATTTTGTGTGCCATGCATCTTTCACCGTCTAATTTTATCGCATTCTCATTGTATAATTTTAAATTTGAGTCTTAGATTCTTCTCCATTGACCAACACCCTCATATTGTTATCGGGCCCCTAGGCCCTTTTTTAAGCATTTACCTCAGTTTTTGCGCAGTTCTTTAAAATATCATTCTTAAGATTAGTTCAAACTCTGTGCTTAATTTTGACCAATTGAAGATCTAAAACGCTAAGTACTAAAACATTTAAACATGTTTTCATGTTAGGGCCCTGCTCTCAACTAACAGTTGGACCCCTTTGGTGCCCATGTTACAGCTCCCTTAAAAATGGTCCTATTCATAAACTTTTTTTTTCTAACAACTTCTTAGGTTCTCCAGCTACTACATTAACAACAAAAAAAATAATTTCAGACATCAGCTACCGCCCATTTTGAGAATTAATCGTCTTCATGTGGCCTTTGTTTCAGCTTATTTAAAAACTATCCTGTCCTATATTAATATTTGGAAAAAAAATTCCCAGAGAGAAACATTTGCGTTATATACGATATTTGAAATGAAAATGAAATTTCAAATTATTTTTGGTTAAAAGGCGCAATGGCCAACCGTTTATAGATTCAATCGATGCTGGATTTAATTAAGTGTCTGTACTTTGACCCATGTCGGTGGCTCACGGAAATTATTCCATCTTGTACTGCGTTTGTAACCTTGCCAACCTGTAATAGTGAGAAGTTCCAGGCTGGTTATCGTTCCATGTGGTTTAATCGGTAGAACGTCAGTGCGCTATACTGATAGCCCGGATTCTATAGCAATTTTCTTTAGCACAATGTTTACATCTTTCAACTACTTTAAACCCACTAAAAAAAATTCTCATACCCAACTACATTCGAGTTAAGACCCTGGATCCTAGAGCCCGGTCTTACTTCATACCTCAGCTATCACCTTTTCAAAGATTAATCTTCTTTTTGAGCATCAAAGGTAACGCATCACATTTAAAGTTAACTTTAGATAAGTGATTTCATCCGTTTATTAAATATCGTGTTAATTATAAAAGTAATTAAAGAAATTTATAAGGGGAGGGAGCATCTTCCACCACTTGGGAACGCATTTTTCCCGGGTTCTAAGGGCGCAATTTCAACGGGATTTAGTTCATTCAACTTAGATTACAATTCAGCTACTTTCTGTATTATGAAAGTTTATTTAGACTTGAGTTACTAACATTTTTTAACATTAATGGTGAATTCTTTTTTGGATTCTATCTGCTTGATTACAACGAGGTTCTTACTCTACTTGGTTTTCGATTGCCTCCGGCACGTGCGGGGCACTTCCGCCGGGAAATGCTGCCATACGTAGCGGGGACCAAGGCTACAGGTTCGTTCGGAGAGATGTTTATTGGGAACACACTAGACGCTGCGGAAGGCAACGGGAACTCCGAAAATAGGCCCTTTTAAGAATTTCAGAAGATATGAAATCATACAAACTTTAGTTTTATTTAAGGTTAATATTTACAATCCCGGGTAACGTCGGGCGAGTGTGCTAGTTTAGCTGTAAAGTATTTCTCTTGCGAGGAATTGCATTAATATTAGGACGCGTTTACTTATACGCAACTTGCTTTCTTATCGCTTCATTTAAGGAACATAAAATAAAATTTAGTTTTTGCAAAGTATATCCTTTGTGAGCCGAATACAGTCTTTTTTACTAACATTTCAAGGTAAGTGTTATGCAGTATTAGTTATGATGATTGCAAATTATGAGGGTAAAATGAAAGATGAGAATGGCATTATGCAGTATTTCTAATGTGTATAATGAAACTAGAAAGCAGGAATTCTGCTTTTTCAGAATTTACTAATATATTTCAATTTTAAGACTTAAAACAGGTTCTTTTATTTTATATAAAATGACGTGATATCCATCCGCAGAAGAATTCGTCATTTACGACCCAGTCTAACTTCCATAAAGTACGCCTAGGACATCAATATCGCTGAATAATACACAAATCTAAAACAAGTGGGTAAGTTTGATCAAAGGTCGCGCAGAGGGTTTCGTTTAATATTTCTTTCAAAACACTTTAATCTTTTGCAAAATCTATTATTTCCATATTTTGCAAGCAGTGGGCGCACTCTTTTCAAAAACAAATCTCTATCCAAACGAAACTCCGTAATCGGGTCCATAGCACCCGAGATAGTTAGGCGACCCCTGGAGGTAAAAAGTGGAACTAAAATATGTAAGGCTATGGTGCATATTATGAAATAGTGGTCAAAAGGGTGTCGGCAAAAGATAGAAAAGTACCCAGTCCCCACCGGGTGAAAAGGCTGAAGTTTAGAGAAATTGCTTAAAATACACAAGTTAGACCCGGAGGAGTAAATATACGACTTTTGAAATTATTATAATTTGTTGCGTGATTGCAAGTGTTCAGCTATAAGAATCAAAAATTTCAAGTCTCCAACATATATAGTTTCTGATAACGGGCTCTGTGACAGATAGACAGAGGAGTGATACGAATAGGGTTTCGTCAGATGAACGAAACACTAAAAAGAGTTGTCATCAATCAAAAAACCGGCAAAAAAATTGGCTATCTAATGATTCATACGCCTTCATTAGTTTGTAATAGTAAATTAGATTGTAGTTAAATATAATATAGTTATATAAAACTAAGCATAGTTTTAAAAGCTTCATGTTTTATCAGAAATCATTCTTTTTTCTTTTTTTTTTTCAAAATAGCACGTATTTTAACCCTCCGAACGTCTTGGAAAGGGTAAAATTGTAATGTTGTTTTCTTTGCATTTGGTTTTAAATGCTAAGAAAATATGATTATTTCGACATTTAAAAAAAAAAAAAAAACTCAATAAGGAAAAATGGCAACAAAAATATATAATTACGATTTTCCAACTATTTTTCCCTCACTTTCTACAGAAATTGAGTACTTGAGTTGCCAACATTAAACAAATTGCGCAAAAACCTTAAAAAAAAATAATATCTCCAAAATAATTTGAGAAGCAATTTTCAAACAAATAGCACATAAAAGTACTTTTTCAGACTGAGACGGTTTAACTGAAAATGTGTCATGTTTAGAAGTTTAAAAATTTGCAGCAGAGTATTTAACTGTACTATGATACATCTGCTTTGTTTTACGGCTGGCTTTTATAACGGAACGTTATTTTTTACAGACGACACTTTAATTGCTGGCCGAAAGAAATAGCATATCGGCGGATAATAATTGCAGGCGTTGTAGCCTGTAAGTCGAAATGCATCGAATGACCCAGAATATTTTGAAAATATTAAAAATTGTGTTTTTGGCAGACTTCTGAATTTTTTTTTTTTTCAAATTTAATGATTTTTTTTCGTTACGTTAAAAATTGAAATATTCGGAAATTTCGGATAACCCTAGTTCACTCCGTGCGTCTACATGTGCTGAGTCACTCACTCTACGAATTTCAAGTGAATCAGTCAAATCGTTCTCAAAATAATTGAGGAAAGTTTGGAAAACAACATTTTGATAAAAACGCGTTTAAAGTTTCAAGTACAGTTAAAACGATAAAAATCTCAACTTACCTCCAATATCCGATAGATACCACCAATAAATAAAGCATTCCTTCATCTTTCTTTTGGAGGTCTTTCAATGCGGATTGCTCTGTTCTTGCTTCCATTCTTGCATTTTTCTCAAAGCCACTCGTGTGCCGTTCGGAGCGAACCCAACATACGGGGGAACCCCCTTAAAGAAGTTACTGGCATTAGAAACATTTTTATTATACTTGAAAGAATTGAAAATTCTGAAAATTAAATTCTAAAACTTAAAATATGTGGCGAAGTTTCAGTTTAAAAATCACAAGCTTTGCGAAGCTATTTAGAATTTTTGAAATATCCTTTTTCTTTAGATTTTACATTTTAAACTACTTATTATTGCTTATACAAAACTGTAAAATTTATATATTCTACATTTACACTACATGACTTTCAAATATTATATTTTTAATTGATAAATTCAAGTTTTAGATTATACGCTTCTCATATATAGTTGACAATATTGTGCTGAATTTACTCTTAGATATTCAGCTATAAATGTTTAAACATTAATCTGCATGATGCATTCAGCTATTAAAAAAAATAACATAGGTGTTATTTTTTCCGTTACAAGAGTTCATTTCATTAATAGTAATTACAACTTAAAAATTTATTTATCTGTACAAATATTATAAAGAAGTAAAAATTGTGTGTTTGTTAGAGGTAATCTCTGGAGCTACCGAACCGATTTCAACAGTAAGGGTATCAAAATGATGGTGTTTGTCCAACGTAGAACATAGGCTATATTTTATGTCGGTACCACTACACCAAAAGGGGTGCAGGAGAAAAAACTTTCTAAAAATGCGGTTTCTGCGTTACTGAAGGGCCTAGAATCGTGAAATTTGTAAAATTAGTTACTTATTAGATATAAAGGATTTCTAACAACAGTTCTTAAACAATTCGAAATTTAAAAGGGGTGAAAATGCGCGAAAAGCGTTCTAAAAACGTTCTAATTGGTGGTTTCTACACAATCTCAGAAAATACCAAACCGATTAAAAAAATAACGGTGTCAAAATGATGGTGACAACACTTGCTCCCACTTAGGCTATGTTTTATGTCGGTGCCACTACCCCAAAGGGGGTGCAGGAGCAAAAAACTTTCTAAAAATGCGATTTTTACGTTACTGAAGGTCCTAGCAATATGAAATTTGGAATATTAGATACTTATTAGATATACAGGATTTCTAAGAACAATTCTTAAAAAATTCTAAATAAGAAAGGGGTGAAAATGCGCGAAAAGCGTTTTAAAAAACGTTGTAAATGGAGGTTTTTACAAAATCTCAGGAAATACGAAACCGATTTTAAAAAATAATGCTGTCAAAATGATGGAGACAGCCCTTACTGCAGTCCCAAAGGCGGTGCAGGAGCAAATAACGCTCTAAAAATGCGCTTTTTGCATTACTTAAGGGCCTAGAATAATGAAATTTTGATTGGTAGTTACTTATAAGATATGAATGATCTCTAAGAACATTCCTAATTTTAAAAAGGATGAAAATGCGCGAAAAGCGTCGTAAAAACATTCTAAATTGCGATTTTCATGCAAACTCAGGAAGTACTGAACCGATTTCAAATATAATGGTGTAAAAATGATGGTGACTGCTCTTGATCCAAGATAAGCTATATTTTATATCTGTTTTTACTATCCCAGAGTGGATGCAGGAACTAAAAACGTTCTAAAAATGCGATTTTTGAATTACAGAAGGACCTAGATTCATGAAATTTTGCTTGGTATAGATATAAATGATCTCTAAGAACATTTATCTAAAAATTTGAAATTTAAAAGGGGTGAAAATGCACGAAAAACGTTCTAAAAACTTTCTAAATGTCGATTTGGGAGCAATCTCAGGAAGAATGAAACTGGTTTCAAAAGTAGTGGTAGGAAATTGATGCTGATTGTTTCTGCTCTAACATAGACGCTATTGCATATCGGTGTCACTATGCAGAAGCCTGGAGATTGCAGGAAAAAAAAAAACATTCTAAATTTCGATTTTTGCAATCGGTAGGAGCTAGGAACTTGAAATTAGGCAAGGTACATATTTATTAGATATAAATGATCCTTAAGAACTTTGTCGAAAAAATAGGAAATTTAAAAGGAGTGAAAATGCGCGAAAAGCGTTCTAAAAACTTTCTAAATTGCGATTTCTACTCAATCTCAGGACATACCAAACCTATTTCAAATATAATTTTTGCAAATTAATGGTGACAGTCCCTGCTCCAACATAGGCTATATTTTATGTTGCTGTCACTACCATCTGGGGTATGCATTTGGGGGTCTAACATGTTGAAATATGCCATGGTATTTATTTACAACATGCAGCTGCTTTCTAAGAAAGTCGAAAAAAAAACCTGCATATTTGAAAGGATGACATGAGCGAAAAGCGTTCTAAAACGTTCTAAATTACAATTTTTATGCAATCTTACCAAATACCAAACCGATTTAAAAAACAATGGTGACAAACTGTTGGTGATAGAGCCTGCTCAAATATAAGCTATATTTTATGTATGTGCCACTACCACCAGAAGGTTGCAGGAGCAAAAAAACTTTCCAAATTGGGATTTCTGTGTTACTGAAGAGGGTAGAAACTTTAAATATGGCATGTTAGTTACTTATAAAATATAAATACCTCGAAGGGCTGTCGAAAATAAATTCGAATTACAAAGGGTTTAGGCAAAAGGGAGGAGTGAAAAGCGTTCTAAAAAAATCCTAAATTACGATTTCTATACAATTTCAGTGAATATAAACCGATTATAAAAGTAATAGTTGCGAATCAATGGTAACAGTCTCTGATCCTACACAGGCTATATTTTATGCCGATGATTCTACCACATGGGGTTCACAGGAACAACAAACGTTCTAAAAAAGGTCTTTAAATCTTTTTAAATTACGTTTCTGTGGAATATTAAGAAATGAGAAACCGATTTAAAAATTAATTTTGGTAAATTAATGGTGACAGTTTCTATTTCAACATAGCCCTTCATGCTGATATGACTTGAAATTTGACACGATGGTTAATTTTAAGATGTAATAAGATAGTTCCAAAAAATTTCAAAACTTCAAATGAATACTGAAATAAGCATATTAATTGAGCACAAATGTTTCGACATATTTTATAAATTCTCATTTAGTTTTTTTTTTTTATTAATTCAAGCCCCATTCCGCCTAATGCAATGTAATAATGAAGTTTAGTTGCGTATTAAATAGTAATTTTTGAATTATTCCTAAAAGTAAAATTTCTTTTAATAAAAATTAGGCATATAAATATCACTTGGCATATTTCAAATATTTCGCGAGCAAAGCCGCGGTTGCTAGTATTAATAATAAACACACAAACAAACACACATATTTGTGTGGGGGTGCGATTTTCATGTATATATATATATATATATACATTATATATATCATATATAGTTTATATATATATATATTATATAGTTTATATATATTAACAATGGTTAATGATTATGAAATCAATTTACAAAAATGTAAGTTGATTGACGTGTTATATGGGATAATTACTACAAGCGATAAATGTCAATTCACTTTTCACAATATGACAATTATTAGATTCAGGTGATAAATTCGAGTTAAATGATTATATTTAGGATATCAATTCTAATTAACTCTCATCAAATTTGAACGTTATTGGTTTATGAGGGTAAAATCAAATTAAATTATTATGTTTAGAATATAAATTACATTTCATGTCAAAATAAATAATTTAAGATTAAATTTAGTTCTCAATACCTAATTAATCCTCTTGCTGGCATTTATTATTATATTTTAATTTTAATTACCAGTTAACGTCAAATTTATAACTGGCTATTGGTGATGCAACCAGGCTAAAGTCATATGTTTTGCCATCATAAATTCCCACTCATTAAAATATACTGATACAATTAAACTAAAGTGCCCACTCATTTTAACGGTTTTGCTCTCTTCTTGGAAAAATCTGAAATGTGAATATAACATAATGGCCCCAAGTGAAAGAGTAAAATTTTTGGCAACATTTGAGATGCTTCATCCCGCCCTGCATGTGAAAAATATTCAAAGTAAAATAAACCATGTGGTATGTGTGGTTTAAAAACATACGTGTTTCCTCCCCGCTAATTTTAAACCAAGCATTTTATTTTTTTTTTTTAAGTTTTTTAGTTCGTTAAACTCCAACCACCGTCAACCAACAGTAAAGTACGGTTGTTGCTCTATTTTTTTTAGAACCAGTGTACATAATTTTATTTTTTTTCTATCCATAGAAATTCTAGCATACAAATCTCAGGTAATTCTGTCCTCAAATAAGGTAAAATTTTCTTCGGTATTTAATTAGCTATGCAAGATATTTTTTTTTATGACCTATCAGTGAGATTCAGATGCAGTGATTATTTTGTGATTCTTATTTACTGTTCCCAATAGGAGAAATAAATAAACATCAGTCTGCAAATGAAAACTCCTTTTCTTATCTAATTTTACATTCTTGAACTTTTGAACGAGTCCTACCACATATCCACACAAATCTGGGAGACCTTACCTAATAAAGGAGGGAATATGAAATAAGATAAGAAATTTCCTTATCATGATTACCATAACAACGAATAATTATTGTGCAATAAATTTATCAAAATGTTTATATTAACATGTTTATATTAGATTACTCGAAGCCATAAATATCAATTGACATTTTTCGATGTGACAGTCGTTAGATTTAAGTAAAAAATTTCAAGTTTTTTGATTCAGTCATAAATTATAAATAACTTTCCTCAAATTTGACAGTTATTAGAATGATAACATAAAATCAAATTAAATATATTTTTTTATAAGATAAATTCAAATTAATGTCAAAACAAGTAATTTATGATTTAATTTAGGTCTTAAATCCAAATTAACATTTCCCTAGATGACAATTATTGTTATATTTAAACTTTAAAACCAATTAATGTCAAAATAAGTAATTGATGACTAAATCTAGATCTTAAATCCTAATTACTATTTCTCTCAAAGACCATTATTATTATTATATTTAATTCATAAATACAATTAAAGTCAAATTTAGGATTGATTATATGTGGTGCAATCAGTTTTGATCCAAGTCATTTGCCGCCCCAAAACCGAACCCATTAAAAGATATTGATCCAATGAAATAAAAAATTCCGACAGTTTTCATTATTTCGCCCTCTGCTAAGACCAAGCGGAAATAGGAATATAAAAGTTAGTTCCCAAATGGAAGAGACATATTTTTCGTAACCGTTGGGTTCTCTACGGACCCACGACCATGTAAGACTAAATTAACATAGCTTGCTCAGATGATCTTTGATCGGACCTGAAAATATGCCTGTAATGTGGAACTTGTAATAAAGTTATAGAACTACTAAACTATTTTTTCGACTAGAGAAAGTTTGGAAAAATGGAAAATGCAGCTTTAACGACACTTCATGCATTTAAAAAAATAAATCAACACTGATGTTTGAAAATTTAATTATATTTTTTAGACAAGTAATAAAAACACCTTAATTAAATAAAAATATTTGCTACAATTTAGACAGAAAAATCGTGGTTTTAAAGAGATTCCGTTTGTCTGCATAATTTAGAATAAGATGCAAAACTTGAAAATGTAATCTGAAATTTGAATTCTTAATAAAATAGGTACATGCCTTCTTCTTATCAAACTTAATCGTCTATGATCTGATCGAAAATACACTTTAAATTTCAATTTGAATTTCAGATTCTCAAGGTTTATTATTTAATCGTGACTTAATGCAAATCAGCATACAGCATAATGTAATGGGGAAATATATTTTTCAAGCTTTAATTTTAATAGTAAAGTATATGTTATTTCCAGATATTTTTCTCTTTTTTATAAGGATGCATTTCTTAGGCAATATTTCCTCAATATTTCCTCTCTTTATTTAAAATTACAATATAAACGAAAAGAAAAATGAAAAGAAAAGTGCAGAGATATAAATTGTTCATTTTTAAAGTATGGGAAAACATTTCATTATTTATTTTTGCTGTAATAATTATATCCGTGTATAAATGTATTATGATGTGTTTTACCGATAAATTAAGTTAAAAAAATTATTTCGATAATTTTTCTCATATTAAGTGAATAACATCAAATGGTTTATAAAGAATTAACAGACATATATTTTATATTATCTGAATCAGAGAATAAAGAGTTTTAAAATACCTGAAAATACTATTCTTTAAATTACATCAAATAATGAATAAATGCTGATATTTTCCATAAACTGTTGGAATATGTAAATTGTTTTAAAAATATTCTAAATTTAAAATTTTTTCATGAAAAATATATTATTTAAAATTTTGACACATGACGCATTTCAATGTTATAAAAAATATTTTTTTTTTTAAAAGAAAAGTCAATCTGCTCTATATGGATATCAATCAAATAACCTGCATATAGGATAAATGTTATAAAAATGAACATTTTTGATTAAAAAAAAAAAAATTAGATCACCTTTTTGAGTTAGAAGCTATCATTGTAGTATGTTTTTGTGGTTGAAATTAAAATTTTGATAGGTTCATGCATAGTTTTCCAATATTCAATTTTTCGCACATAGTTGCGATTATAATGTTTTTCAAATTGTTGCCATAACTCTCATTTACGTGGTAATTCTCATTTATATTCTAATTTACGTCGTATTCAATTAATGAGATATATGTAAAGTATCTGTACTTAACCTTAGAATATCTGTTAACCGTAGGGCAATTTTGGAGAATTATTCACGAAAGTGATTGAATTTTAGGGTTTCGTTCATCTGACGAAACACTTTTAGCTTCAATACTCTGTCTTCCGTCAGTCTAGAAATTGTATGTTAGAGACTTTATTTTTTGCTTACATATAGGTAAATACCTCCAATTGCACTACAAATAATAAAATTTAGAATAAATCTTTAATTATTTTAATAAAATGAATTAATTTAATCACATACAACAATTTTTGAGATTTAGGTTCTAAAACAGAACCTTAATTTCAGTCCTTTTCGAGATGATTAGGTAGCTCAGTGGTAGCGTATCTGCCTGCTAATCAAATAGTTTCCAGTTCGATGCTTGGTGTTGGAGCTTGATTTTAATTTATTTTTCAGAATAAATTTCATTATCTAACAGATCCCATTTTACAGATTTTATTTTTTTTTCGCATTTTAAGGCCAAAAGTTTAAAAATATTTTATCAATTGTTTGTTTTTGATCAAAAAATCTTTTTTTGAGAAATTAAGACGACATTATATTGACTACATTTCCTTGTCCGATGGATTTAATTAAAAGAAACATCGTACTTTTTTTTCCATTATAGTAGTTTATTTTTATACCCAAAATTAAAAAAAAAAAATAATTAAATATGCTTTACAGATATACAAACATATACAGATAGATTTGTCTGAAAAGTAGTTCTTCAATATTGTTAATTTGATTTAAAAATATCTTCTAATTGTAAAAATTTACGAACTAAATTTAATGGTGTTGCCATCTATGAAAAAGGTAAAAGATTGATTAATTATAAATGAATGATGTTTATCTATTAATTAAACGAAAAAGTGTTTCATAAGGAATATTAAACGAAACACTTTGATCGTATTCGATCAGACTTACCAGTTTGATGATATTTCAATAGATAATAAAAATTTAAATGCTATCAACAAATAAGGAAACAGATACATTTTTTTTTTTCAAAATTGCTTATAACAGAAAAAACGTACAGTACTATATAATCGAAATGTAATACGAATTCATATGGAACTTCAGGAAGTAGTATTTCATACTCGGAAATATGCATTGTGTAATCAGAAAGAGTGATACGCTGCAAATTTCTGAATACATGTTTTATAAATTTAAAACGTTTATGCATTTAAGATGTGGCAATAAGTGAAATTCAAGCATTTTCTTTTTTGTTGAAATTTTCGCAACATACGAGATATGTTATTAACTAACGAGACTAGAGCTGTAAAATATTTTATTTTAAATTTATGCTTATTTAGTTGTCATCACCTTCAATATACAACGCTTCTTTATCGCTTAACATGCGAATTTTAAATTATTTGAAACAGCGCTGGATGACGTGTGCCGCTAGTTCTTTAACAGTTTCAACGGGCTGAAATCTGGTTCTTTTTAAAACAGATTTGAGCTTGGGGAACAAAAGTCACATGGTGCATGGTGGATGAAAGTCACATGCTGCGAGGTCCTGCGATTAATGTGGATGGTGCAACACTGGGATGTAATACTTGACTAAAAACTTCTCTACAAACAATGCAGTGTGTGACGGTGCGTTGTCCTGAAGAAGCATCCATGACATGTTCTTTCACAATTCGTGTCTCTTTTTTTTTTTTTTTTTTTTTTTTTTTTTTTCTCGGAGTTGAGCAATACCTCAAGGTAGCGATATTGCTTAATTGTTAGACATTCAGGAACACAGTAAAGATGGACCATCCCGTGAATATAGAAATTTTCTTCTGTTGTTGACGTGGAAGTGTAACCCGGGCAAACACCATCTGCAATATTTTCTCGGCAATCTTGGAAACGCTTTAACGTCACTAAAACGCATATTTTTTTTTTTTTTTTTTTTTTTTTTTTTTTTTTTTTCCAACGGAGATTTACCATCTCGTTACCTGATTGGTCAGAGCTTCCTGTGTCAAAGTGACTTTTCTTGGGGGGAAGGAATTGTGCTTGGCGACCGTGAAAGTAGAGAATTTTGATAGGATGGGCGCGGGGAAAAGGATGCATTTCAATTGACTTCTGATTTTCTTTTGTTTAAATTAGAGGTCGATGGCAAAAATAATTTTTAGAGAAAGAAGATAATTTCCATTACATAATGACAAATGGGGGGGGGGGGGGTGTAGTGGTCATCTGAGAAGTGAAAACATTCCAAATATTTTTTTACAAATTTGTTACTTTTTAAATTTAACATATTTTTTAATTTTACGATATACATTTTTTTTTCTATTAATTTATAATTTTAATCAATTATAAATTTATTTAATTGAATTCGTAATTATTCAAATAAATTATAAATGTTAACTTTTTTTAAATGATTTTAAATTAAATAATCCTTATAATTATGAAACGCTGTAAGCTCTAATGAAAATAAAATTGTCAGGAGTTGGGGAATCGTAGCAGATAGCAGATGTAATGAAATACTATAAAATAACAAATAGGAGAGATGATTTAAAAAAGAAATATACATAGATATTAAACTTTGCGTGATTTTGTGGAAGTAGAAATTTCAGAGGGCAGTAAATTTAGATGAAGTTTTTAGAAAAAGTGGAATTCTGCGATATGCAAGATTTTTAAAGCTAAAAAAACCCCTACTCTGTTTGTTATTTTGCAGAAATAATAAATAAATAACCCGTCGTCTAATTTCTCCTGCCCATTTTTCAGCATATATAATCCTGAAATATTTATATTAAAAAAAAAAAATTCAATATTTGTTGAAACAATAATTAATAATCTAAATTCTTCCTTGAAATTTCCGTTAAAAAAATTTACCCTCCCCCCCCCCTTTACATACAACAAAGTTCAGTTTGTAAGTAGTACATCTTAATTTTTTTTTTCTTTTTTTGTATGCACAAATCTTTATACACAACATTTGAACGGCTATTCTTAATAAGTTAAGGAAATTAATATGTTCCTTTTTGAAAATGATCCTCAAATCGCTAACTTATTTTCTTCTTCTGAAGAAATTTTTTTTTTTTTTTTTTTTTTTTTTTTTTTTTTTTGCCTGTATGATGTTATTTAAAGAAAAATAACCTAATGCTTACAAAATTGGAATATGTTGTTCAAATATAACACAGTATTTATGTATTTAAAAATGGTAATCTTCTAAAAACCCCTACCCTTTTTACTTTCTTCTATCTTTACAAGAAGAAAGTATCGGATTCGTGAAAATTTTCGACGGATTTACACATTTTAGGAGTCAGAGATTCCAAAAAACATGTTTTTACAAAATGACTGTCTGTGACTCTGTCTGCCTGTCTGTATGTATGTGACACAAATTTTGTTTATAGCTGTATCTCAAGAACTAATGCACGGAATTTAATAACAATTTATATTCAGTTAGTTCCTGATATAAATTGGTGCTGACTAGTTTTTGGTCTAAATCGCTCAACAGGAGGAGCTGTTATGCAGCCTTTTTCACGATTTACACAATACAATAAATCTCCAGAACAAATGCACGGATTTTCATTGAACTTCAGAATCAGTTAGAAGCTAACATAAGTTGTTGTTGATTAGATTTTGGTGTAAATCACCTGACCGGTGGCGCTGCTATGCTGCATTTTGCAGGATTTACACGATTTCCGCAATAGCTCTATCTAAAGAACTAATGCGCGGATTTTCATCAAACTTCATGCTGATTACGTGTTGGTGAAAATCGCTCAACATGTGGTGCTGCTGTGCTGCATTTTTTACGATTCCAGCAATAGCTCTATCTCAAGAACTAATTCACGAATTTTCATCTAACTTCAGATTTAGTTAGACGTTGACACAAGTTGTTGCTGATTAGATTTTAGTGTTAATCGCCCAATAGGTGGCGCTGCTATGCTGGAATTTTCACGATTTTTTCAATAGCTCTATCTCAAAAACCAATGCACGGATTTTCCCCCCAAACTTCAGATTCACTTAGACGTTGACATAAATTGTTGCTTGGTGGTATTTGGTGTAAAGCACCCAATAGGTGGCGCTGCTAGGCTACATTTTTCTAGATTTACACGATTTCAGCGGTAGTCATATCTCAAGAACTAATGCACGGAATTTCATATCTTCAGAATTCTCATGATGGGTATAGATCGCCGGTTAATTTTGGCAGTGTGATAGAGAATTTTGAAGTATTAACATGTATGAGATAGAAGAAAGTTTATGGATTGGTACATCCGACTGTTTTTTTTTAAATGAAAAAAGTTGAAGATCCAGTTATATTATTGTCTAAAGCTTTTACAATATCCTCAGAATGTAGAAAATGTTATTTGAAAAGTTTTACATAAAATAGGTAAAAATTCTAGACACAAAGTTGTATGATTTAAATAATATACCTCACAAAATAATTTAAAGGGTTGCATATTAAAACTGTTCTCAAATTTTCCCGTCAACAGTGCGAAATTTTCTGATACGTATTTAAGAATCGAATAGTGTTTTCAATTTTTTTCATAAATGAATGAGAATTCAGAAATAAATGAGCTGCAAGCGATTGTTGTCACGTGACGACAGGTTTTTCTCCTTTCCCGTGCTGCCGCATCCAAAAATTCGGTTCAAAGCACCAATTTTGACAGTATTTTATAAAACATAGTCTGCATTTACCAAAAAATTGAAAACACCATTCGATTGCATAGTTTATTAATAAGAACACCTGTCAATTTCATTTGTTTCCGAACAAAAATGAATTCAGAAAAATATTTGAGAACAGCCGAGAAATTTCCTGACACATACTTAAGAATCGAATAGTGTTTTCCATTTTTCATAAATAAATTATTTATAGAGCTGTAAACGATTGTTGTCACGTGTCGACAGGTTTTTCTCCTTTCCCGTACTATCGCATCCAGAAATTCGGTTCAAAGCGCCAACAATGACAGTATTTTCTAACAGATAGTCTGCTTTTACCAAAAAACTGCAAACACCATTCGATTACATAGTTTATTAATAAGAACAGCTGTCAATTTCATGTGCCCGAACAAAAATGAATTCTGAAAGGTATTTGAGAACATCCATATTATTTCAATTTAAAAAGATAAACATAACTTATCGAGATTCCTTCGGAGAGGTTATTTTCAGAAATTGGCCTTGACAAAGGCCGTTTATCGTTAACTTCATATGACATAATGTATAAATCATTAATTTAAAATAATTTGTGAACGAAAAAATATAATTAATTGAATGGGGAGAAAAATCCAAATAGAAAACTAATTTAATATTTTTCTATCAATTTTTATGATACAATGAAATCTCTAATTCTCTTGCTAAACAAGTAGCAAAAGCATGTAAATAAATTACTTTTGCCATGGAAATAACGGCCTCTGGAGGTTTTCGCCAAATACTATCCCCGCCAAGAATTGTCACAATAACGCCGAAAGCTCTGGCCAATCAGATTACGAGATGGCAAATCTCCGTTACGAAAAAAAAAAAAAAAAAAAAAAAAAAAAAAAAAAAAAAAAAAAAAAAAATGCAAACCACTAAAACACACGCTATTGATAAATATCTATTGCCGTACATTTCTCTTAACAAATTATGAGCTTCTTTAGAGGATTTTAAAAGTTTAAAAAAGAAATTTCACATTAATTCTTTGCTTTTTTAAAGCACTCAACATTTTTACGAAAAAAAAAAAAAAAAACCACTAAAACGAGGTCCAGAACAAATGAAGTTCACTGTCAGACTAATTGCTCTACAGCCAATTCAAAGGCGGTAATTGCTGCAAGTGGCTTTGTGCTACTCTGTTATTTGTTGTACGAATTTGACGCATGTGTAGTTCTTCTGTAGGAGCACTAGTCCCGTTATTAAATAACCGGCCACGTACATAGAACGCACAGTATATTAGAAAAATTATGTGAATTTCAGAACATCCATTGTGTTGTATGACAAGTATCAGAGAAGAAAAATTACTCCTTTAAAAAATATTAAAATACAAAAATATAATTTATGGAGAAAAACGTTCGCAAATGAGGATAAAATTTTCCATCAGAGTAAAATGACAGAAATTGTGAGTGAAACACACGGTTGTGTGGGATAAAAATTATCCAATCTAAATTTAAAATTAAGTTTGTTTTACAGAAATACCGAAAGTAACCTTTTAAATATTTTTAAAACAAATATGTTATTACACATGACACGGATGTGTATATACTAGATATTTAATAGTGATCAGAAGCTTTATAGTTTAGATATTATTATCAAATATCAAGAACTGTTCTAGCAGAATTGTTATCTAAGTTTGCTAACATAAACAACATGCTTAAACAGATGCGCAAAAAACCAATTTGGGCCTTGGATATAACATTTCCTCATGAGATACGTTATGTTTCTATATTATAAAGCAACAACATATCCATGAGGTACTCTGAAGTCATATTGGGGGTGGTAATGAATTGATCATATTTTTTTCTCTTTTACTAGACTTTTTCTAACTTCAAAACATCGCAGAATTTCACTTGCTACACTGTCAAATAGAAAACAAAATTACTTACAAGTGCATTTTTTTTAACTGTATTTTAATCTTATGCTTTTGTATTTAAAAATGTATGTTTCTAGCATGATTTTTTTATACAAGCGGCCAATCCAATTACGGAATATTAGCACGTCTGTACAAAAAACAATGTAAATAATTATGCGTACAAATATTATAAAGAAGTAAAGATTGTTTGCTTGTCTGTAAAGGCTAAGCTCTGAAACTACAAAGCCAATTTCAAAATTAACGGGGGCAAAATGCTCGTGAGCAACTCTGTTCAAACATAGACTATATTTTAGGTCATAACAAAAAAAAAAAAAACTCCAATGAGTGAAGAAGTTATAAATGTTCTATAATTGCAATTTCTGTGATATTGTTGGGGCTATAAATTGGAAATTTCGTTTGGTGGTAGCTATCGGTATAAAAATAAATCATGATAAAAATTACAATTTAGCAATTTTCGTTAATTTCATTGTTTAACATATAAACATCGCACATTTTCAATTTTACACGATCGTATTAGGAAAAAATGTACTTTCAAGTGACTTTGTTTGAAAATTCTACCACAGTTTACTCATTTATTGCCTCTTTTAAAATAATTTTCCAACATGATTTTTTTTTAATTATTATTTACCTCCCTTGCGTGTAGACGCCATTACGGAACTAACTAAAATAAAATAACATCTATAGTTTAATGAATTGGATAAAATTAAATAAAATGACACATTTATGTTAGCTGGCCCAGGTGATAAATGGCCAAATATTATATATACTATATATAGTATTATACTTATTACTATATATAGGCTTATACTATAAGTAGCTTTTTTCCATTTATAAAATTCTATTTGCGAGATTAGCGCCCGACTAACATAAAAATACCAATAAAGTTAAATTAAATAAAACACAAATTTATCAATTATACAATCGCACAATCTCATTTTTTGCACCACCGAATAGGAAAAAAAATGGAATTTCAATTATAATTTGTTATAATTTGTTATTAATGATTGTTTATGCCTTTTATAAAAATTTTGACTTATGAAATATTTTCTAAATATATCACTATCGATTACAGCATGATTACGAAAGATATCTCTGTTTGCGCTGAAAACAATATAAATAGTTCAGCATTTGCTTCCCGGTAGTATTCCAGAATGAAATTAAAACTTCGTCTCTAAATACGAGTGTGTATCAAGTGCGAGTTTTTGCCCTCACATAGAAATAATTGAATGAAATTTATGAAATTTCTACATTGTATTAGTCCTTTTATATATAGTCACCGTGCACAGTAACACATTTCTGCAAACGGTGGGAGGATGTATTCCAGGAGGTGCGATAATAGACCCAAATGGTGGAATGTTTCTAACTTTTGCCAATTCCCACATGTGACTTGTTGTTGAAAAAGCATATGACCACTTATTCGTGTTATGCACTTCCGAGCCCCTCCCTCCAAATCCCACCTGGGGGCATGAATGGTATCTGCAAAATTAAAAAAGTGCCTCCCGGAGAGCAAATTTGAGGCAAGGGGCTTGGGAGGTGCAAATCCATCCATCCATACCTCCACATCGTCGAAAACAAGGTTTAGGCAAAACAATATCACACTATTAGACTGGCCAGCATTTGCATCCCATGGAGAACATATGGGGGATCTTATCTCGTAAAATATATGAAAATGTGTAAGTGTAAATACATAAATATACATGTGTAAATTACTTAAAAATTGCAATTGACAAAGCGTCGTATGAAATACCTCGTTCTGTAATGCAATGCTTAGTTAATTCTATGTAGCAACGTGTATTTGATGTTATAAAGTGTCGTGGCAATAGAATTAAATATTAAATGTAAGTTTTTAGTTACTTTTATAAATTTAAAACCAAAAAAAATAAAATTGTCTATACTTTTGGGACAGCACATTTGTATATAATTTAATGTATATTTTATCATTTCAAATCTTTGATCATAATTTATATGTGTATATCAGAAAAACTGCCTTTATTTATTACCTATTCCACGAATTTTAATTGTACCTTATTACTTTTTATATTAATGCAAAATTCATTGATTCTCAAAACTTTTGGGAAGCGGTATATATATATATGTATATATATATATGGTGTCCCAAAATTCCTGGAAACATTTTATAATCCAATATATCTTCAAGTAATTGTCGTACAGGAGTGCGGTATGGACTGAAATGCTTCTCAGGATGAAAAACTTTCTTCAAGAGAATGGAAATAATTAGTTTCAATTTTCAATCATAAGTGGCGCAGCTTGTCCCTGTGTTTGCTTTCAAACATGCCTTTTATCTGATTTTCAGATTATTTTTTACGCTGAGACAAAGAAATGACGACTCCTAGAGCTGGAAGTCATTGTTTCTGTAACACAGCGACAAAAAATATTCTGAAATTCAGAAAAAAACGGACGTTTGAAAGCAAACATACTGACAAGTGGCGGCATCTATGATCGAAATTTGGAACTAGCTATTTTCATTTGTCTTTTAAAAAAGTGAAAAATCTTTTCATCCTGGGACTAAACCGCATTCCTGTATGACAATTACTTGATTTTATTTTAATTTAAAAATTTGTCAAGGAATATTCGACACCCTGTATATATATATTACAAAATTTAAATTTTTGCGCCAAGTTTAAAGTATTTTATGTAAATTTTCCTTTTTCAGTAATATTCCGTATATTATACCGGCTTATTAAATTAAAACCCTAGTCTATTAATCTCTAAGATCTTAATTCATATTTATTCCAAATTGCGTAAATCTAAAAATGGCTTATTTATATTTCTTTAATAAAACTTTTATTATTTAAATTCCTATTAAATTCTGCTATTAAATCCCGGTATATCATATTCCCCTTAAATCTTTATTTAACTGCTAAAATATTATTCTGTCTTAAAGAAAAAACCTACTTATTTCAATTTATTCTTTTATTTAAAATATCCAGGTGTAATTAAAATATTTCAAAGATTAAAACTTCGCAGACATAAATTCATTTCTTTTATCGTCTGAAGAGGGAAAAAGGGGTTATTTTTGCATAATCTCGACTACAGATTTTAACATTTGTTTATGCTTTAGATAGCTGGTGCGAGGATATAAGAATTTTCTAGAACAATCTTTTCAGCAGAGTATAAATACGAATGGCGGGAACCAGAGAGAAGGATAGCATATAGGAGTAGATGGGCTGTGAGCTTAGAAGCTTTTTAGTTTTTAGCATGTAGAGGTGAACGTAATGGATTGCAGTCGTAGCAAACTGGATATTCAATGTGATTGCTCGATGGAGGTAGTAAAATGTTGGATGAATACTGTTTATTATGTGAGTAGAATGAGGAAGCAACGGTATCGTAATGGGTGATAGATGTTAGATATTAACGGATTAAAGACTAGAACGCAGTCAAGAGATGGAGTGATTTTAAGCTAATTGTGACAGGAAGAATAGACTTTATTCTTTTTACCATGGAAGGAGAGAGCATCTTCCCTAGATTTAATCGAGAGTGTGGAAATAAAGTGAATAATGTTCCAAGTGACTGCCTTATGTTAATTCTTCATTTTTCTTTAGTATTTTAAAACCAATCGGCTGCTACCTGTGTTGTGTAGGAATGGAAACCCTCATTTTTTTTTCGACAATACAAACTACTTGCCGTCAAAACGTCACAGAGAAAAGAAAAGTCCGACAGGATTTAGAAGTGACGGCAATAAAAGCGAGTGTGTCTCCAAAATTACAAATGTGTAGTGGTACTGGTACACGGTAGCTTATGATATTTACTAAAGATAAGTGCCTAAAAGTTAAAAATCTACATAGCTAATGTGAATAGCAAAGTATAATGCTGGTGATTGTGTGACAAGATGACTGGAGTGAGTTCTTTTCAAAATATTTTTACACTTCTTTTGTTATTGTTTGTTATTTATTGAGATTTATTTATTATTAAGTTTGAGAATTCTTTATTTATGAGATCTATTTATTATTTATTTATGAGGTTTATTTATTATTTCGTGAAGAGTATTTATTTATTTATTTATTGTAAAGTTTATTATGAAGTCATGAGAATTATTTATTTATTTATTATTAAAGTCAGAAAGAGTACTTAATCTATTATGAAAACTAAAACTCTATTAGTTTAAATGTTGTTAAGGTCAGGTTGTATTAAAGAGAATAGAAGTGCTTCTTTTATTTTTATGAATACTGATATAATGGCTGAACCTAAATTAATTGAGTTTGATCCTAGTACTGGAATGGAAATCCAGGCTTGGTTAAATTATTATGATGATATGAGTACTAGGGAAAATAAAGATTTAGAGTGGAAATTTAAATCTATTCCACAGTATTTAAAGGGTGAAGCACTAAAAGTCTATATCAATGATTGTGTTAATTGTACTAGTTATGAACAGATTTCAAAAATCTTGATAGAAAAATTCATTGAACTAAATGTTCCAAATTTTTCTGATTTCTCAACTCTAAAATTAGATAAATTAGATAATTTAGAAAATTATTTTCACAAAAAGGTAGGAATTGGGAGGAAACTCCATCTTTGTGAGACTCTTCTAATACAAGGGTTGACAGACGGATTAAAACCAGAGTATAGAAATAATATTAATGTAAACCCTCCAAATAGTACCACTGAATGGTACCGGCTTGTTAAGCAATTTGTTGAAGTTTCCACTCCTCAAATTTCAAGCCAAACAGTAAATCAACAACCAGTTAGACAAAATTTTCAAGAATTTCAACCACCTAGGCTTTGGACTCAACCAAGTAGACCTAATTTTCAGCCAAATAGGCCCAATAATGCACATAGGAATTGGATTCCACAAAGACAGTATCAAAATCAGGGGTCTACAAATTTTCAAAATAATTACTTTCAAAAACCATATCCTTCTAGACCATGTAGAATATGTACAAATAAAGGTGTAAATAATGCATATCATTGGGAACAAGAGTGTTTATATAGAAATGATGCAACATCCTCTGATACTCTTCCTAGTAATTCACCACCTACTATTCCTAATATTTGACAACTAATTGTGTATGGATTTACCAATAGTTATAATTTACCATGTATAGTGGACACTGGATCCACTACGGCAATATTACCCCTCAGATTTGTTAAAGAACTAAATGCTAAAATTGAAACTATACCTACAGTTATTATTGGTCAGGCAAAAGGGATGTTAAAATTAAATCAAAAATGTAAAATTTCTCTAAAAGTGGGTAAAACTACCAAATGTGTTAACTTTTTAGTGTGTAATACTAATTTGGAGTATGCTATTTTGGGTTTAAGGGAATGTTCTAAATTTAATTTAACTATAGATTGTAGAAATTGTACTGTAAAACAAGGAAGGAAAGTTATAAATAAGAGTATATCCATACTTAATGAGAAATCTCTTCATTTTCATACTGTAGATATGAATAAAGTACAACAAGAGAATGATTTAGTAATACTTGATTATGATGAGAATTTGAATTTATATAATGATGATAATGTAATAACCGCTAATGAGAGTAGTGAAACTTTGAATTTATGTAAGAATGATAACGAATTACCATCTAGTTGTGAAAATTATATGACTACTCAGGACTTTTTTGAGAATGATAGAAATGATTGTAATGTGCAACCGGATTATGGAAAGTTCGTAATTCCTCAAAAAATTTTCGCAATGTTTTTTATTCTAATTTTTTCGATTTTTTTTTCTTTCTTCAATAGTTTTTAACATTACCAGGTATGACCTTGGGGCGCCACGAGGATATTACTTGTTTTGGGGAGTTTTGGGGATTAAGTAGACAATCTATGCAGGCATAGGATGTGTATTTGATTTTGGGAGTTTTCAGATTGATGTTGAAAAATAAAAATAAATATTTGTAATTCTATATCAAGTTTATATCAAAATAAACTATATTTATTTTATTCCATTTTTTACCAATTGTTTACAAAAATAGTAAGAATTGATAATATTATTATAATTATATAAACATAGAAAATTGATGATTGTGATGAGATTTTGTAGTGATTGTGTAGTAATAGAAAATTAAGTACATAAACAAATTATCTTTTATTCCTATTTATTTTTTTTTATTTTACCATTCTAAGTTTATCAAATGCACGTCTATTCATCAAGAGTATCAGAGAGATAGATTATTGTAAAGAAATACTGGTTGAGAGTCCACTTTCTAAATATTTAGAGTTAAATTTATTTGGACTTTGGAATTATTATTATTATTTTTTTTTAATGTTTCGGCTAGCAAAAATACTTTCTTATATAAGTAAAAAATAAGAAAATTATTAATTGCTATGCATTATTTTTATCCTCAACCATTATTTTCTGTGTCAATAAGTAAACAATCTGTGATATTTTCTTAGAATATAATATTGTTATTAAGTATTATTGTTGTTATTATTCAAGTATACTGTTGAGAATTTTTATTATTATGATTATGAATTGAAAGTATTATTTATTGAAAGATTCATTATTTATTAAAGAAAAAGAGAACATAACTTATAAGTGAAAAGTTATGATATTTACTAAAACAAGTGAGAAGTTTTAAAAGATGGTGAGTCCCAATTAAAATGGGAAAAGGAGCTCAAAAAAGTAGTTGATAAACAAACGTTAAAGGGTAGTTGAATAACTACTAGGAATTTGTTTATTAAAATAAAATTACTATTGTGATGACAAATAGTATTTAAACATAATGTAAAGAGTTTAGTAGGTAGAGTAGTCGAAACAAATTTAGTAAAAAATATTTATTGCAGCTGAACTTTTTACTTAAGGACTGTATCACTATTTTTGCTAAAGGACTTTTATGACCTACGAACTGATTAAGCCAATGGGACTTAAAATTTTACTTGAAGTAAATAAAGTGTTAAGCATTAATGGATTGGAAATATGTTTGTGATAAGAGAAATGGAAATACGCTAAATTTCCATAAGATAAAAGAATTTGTTGTTATTTATTACTATAGTTTTATTATTTCTTATTGTATTTATACTTATTCTTTATTTATTAGTGTGTTTATATTTTCCTATGCACTTACAAATGGTAAGTGATGTTGTAACCATTATTTGTATTCTTTTACAGGGGAAATGCTCTCAGCTAAATTTAAATGCTCTTAGTATTTTTTTTTTCTCTTGCATTGCTAAATTTTACTTTTCCATCTCTTCGCTGACGTCTCTAAAATTTTCAATATTCAAAAATCAACTTCCAAATTTATTACAAGTCTGTTGTCTGAAATTGTAGTTAATTAACCACAAATTTCATACAAAGTCTTTGGGGAGGGGGGATAATATTACAAAATTTAAATTTTTGCGCCAAGTTTAAAGTATTTTATGTAAATTTTCCTTTTTCAGTAATATTCCGTATATTATACCGGCTTATTAAATTAAAACCCTAGTCTATTAATCTCTAAGATCTTAATTCATATTTATTCCAAATTGCGTAAATCTAAAAATGGCTTATTTATATTTCTTTAATAAAACTTTTATTATTTAAATTCCTATTAAATTCTGCTATTAAATCCCGGTATATCATATTCCCCTTAAATCTTTATTTAACTGCTAAAATATTATTCTGTCTTAAAGAAAAAACCTACTTATTTCAATTTATTCTTTTATTTAAAATATCCAGGTGTAATTAAAATATTTCAAAGATTAAAACTTCGCAGACATAAATTCATTTCTTTTATCGTCTGAAGAGGGAAAAAGGGGTTATTTTTGCATAATCTCGACTACAGATTTTAACATTTGTTTATGCTTTAGATAGCTGGTGCGAGGATATAAGAATTTTCTAGAACAATCTTTTCAGCAGAGTATAAATACGAATGGCGGGAACCAGAGAGAAGGATAGCATATAGGAGTAGATGGGCTGTGAGCTTAGAAGCTTTTTAGTTTTTAGCATGTAGAGGTGAACGTAATGGATTGCAGTCGTAGCAAACTGGATATTCAATGTGATTGCTCGATGGAGGTAGTAAAATGTTGGATGAATACTGTTTATTATGTGAGTAGAATGAGGAAGCAACGGTATCGTAATGGGTGATAGATGTTAGATATTAACGGATTAAAGACTAGAACGCAGTCAAGAGATGGAGTGATTTTAAACTAATTGTGACAGGAAGAATAGACTTTATTCTTTTTACCATGGAAGGAGAGAGCATCTTCCCTAGATTTAATCGAGAGTGTGGAAATAAAGTGAATAATGTTCCAAGCGACTGCCTTATGTTAATTCTTCATTTTTCTTTAGTATTTTAAAACCAATCGGCTGCTACCTGTGTTGTGTAGGAATGGAAACCCTCATTTTTTTTTCGACAATACAAACTACTTGCCGTCAAAACGTCACATATATATATATATAGTACAGAATCTGAAGAATGTTAATTTACTGAAGTATTCAAATAATTTCAGATTGCTGAAAGAATATGAACTTAAATTTAATTCTCTTGGAGACACCTAATTTTACAATGCGCTATAACTTTTTTTTTCAAATACATTAGCATTAAAAGTTAAAAAAAAAAAGTATTTTATATAATCTGTAGAAAGTTTCAATTAGGTCTAGAACAGCCAATTGCTTTATTGACCACTTTTATGCCAATGCTTCATGAGTCATCAAAAATCAGAGACAGCTTCTTTTTCGATTTTCAAAATCTAAATTAATTGTACTCGTGATCCGTGAATTATGCTTTGATATCTCATGCGTTCAAATTTAAGACAATAGATAAATAAATTCCAGATTGTTAGCAAACTCGATGGTCACGCACGTCATAAGTGAAATAAAAAATCCCATCCAAATATTCAAATTCTACATGTACATCTCTCTCTCTCTCTCTATATATATATATATATATATATATATATATATATATGTCACATTATGTATTAAATGCATTTGTCAGACCCAGAATTCTGCACCATAAATAAACTAAGTATGATCATAAAACATCCAAGAAATTTAAACAGATATAACCTGAACAAGTAAAAAACCAAGAAAAAACAACAAAAGGCTGTGGCCTCTTCCGCGGTGGGCATTTTAAAAAGCACAGCAATGTTTCAGCCTAATTACAATTTACAACGAACTATTATTCAGTAGTGGCAGTGGGTTTCGGCCAGAGTGTCGCATAAAAACAATATACATAAAAACAATTGAAAGCATATCGCGAACACTCCCCCACCGGACCCGACGCCACAATAAACAGTGTATCACAAAGCTATAAGCAGCTATAAAAAAAAAGTAGAAAAAATTGTAGCAAAAGTACCACAATAAGAAGCTATAGCGCTATTTCGAGTTGCATTTGTTATTGTGTTTGGTTCAGAGCTGGCTTTCTTGTATCCATATTTGTTATCTTACCTTACATTTTGCAACGAGTATATTCGCTTGAAAAAATTTAAAAAAAAATCATGAATTTGCTTTAATTATGGGATTAAACAAGTGTACAGATAAAAGATGAAAAACTTGCCCCAATTGGGATTTATCTGATAACATTTATGCTAAAAGTACAATTAATTTGAATTATATTTTTTGAAAAATCACTCACATTATATATTTATTAACATGCTTGGTTTGAAATCAGAAATATGTGGGTGAGACTTCTGATGAACTACATAAGCGAATCAATAATCATAGATCATTGTCTGACAGAAATGTGGCTGGTTCATCCTTCGAAATAAAACGTTTCCATTTGCATGATTTTAATAATGCCAGTATACAAATTTTAGAACAGGTTTTTGATCACGCTTTTAGATTGCGTAGTGAAAGATTTTATATTTTGCGTGCAAAATCATTATATCCACATGGGTTGAATACTAAAATTTGCTATCATACAGAAAGTTCAATATGTGTTTATAATCTCTTTTCATCAGTTTACAAACCTTCATTTTCTTACAATAGAGGGAAAAGAGGGAATCATTCAAATAAAGCACTGTTTGTCAAATATAAAAATATAAATCCAGCCATAGTATTGCATGATTTATACAATCTTTTTAATAAAAATTACAATATTAAAGAAATTAAAACTATTTTATTCAGTTTAAAAATTAAACTTTTTCGAAGATTGCAGCAGAAGATTAAAGAGCTTGCTTGTGATAACACACAGTTTAAGGATTTATTAACGGATTTTTATTATAGTAGGGGGCTCGGCCCTCTACAAGCTACGCTCGCCAACCCCCGTCCAGACACCGCAGACTCTAAATGCACGCTAATTTGATCGGCTTTAAAAAGATTTCGAAAGATTGAATGATAATTTAAAAACAGTGGCGATCTCCCTATAAACGGATTTCTATTCCTTTCTCTTTGATTGGGGAATTTTAACGCCAAATCTGCTGCGGTACTACTTGATTATCCAGTCGACCAATTTCGCCAAATTATACAAATTGACATTTTTTTTTTTTTTTTTTTAATAACGAAAGAACAAATAAATTAGTACAACATTAATAAAAATACAAATAAAACGTCGAAATCAAAATAACTTGATAACGTAGACACGTGTAACACCATTTCAAAATAAGCTAATATAAAAGGAATTAAGTAAACAGAGTCTTTGTCTCCTGATATTTTTTAACAAAGCGAAAAGAAAGTTCTTTTAAATGACACATTTTAATCGTTTTTAATCTAACGTAATTTTGACCAAACTATTCTTTCTCTTTTAAATATTCACGTGAAAATACTTTTGTTAGAAATGAGATATTACTTGCGCTTTCCTAACAAAAATAGTTGAAAAGATCCTCTCAAAATATCAAATAAATGTCTAGCACAATTTCTAAATTTAAACTGTTTTGCAATATTATTTTGTGTTCATTTTATGTAATAACTATAATGTGATGTAAATATGACGTAATTTCTCCTATTTAAGACTTCTAAGGCATGTTAATCGATTTATTATTTTACAATATCCTTTCTCTTTTAAAATTCACGTGTATACTTTTTATGACGTAATTTTCAATAAGTTCCTGCTTTTTATACGCAATTATTTAATTTTATTTTGAAAGTATCTTTTCTATTTATAATAGTCACGTGTAAATAAATTTTTAATTTGAAGCAAACATTATTGTTTCCGTTGTTTATACAGTTGGCAACAGGTTAAATTAGTACAATTTTCTAAAATAAGTAAAAAATATCTCTCGAAATGCTGAAAACTTGAATTTAAAATAGAAATAAATCCTCGAAAAATGAGTCAAATAAAAAAAAAGTAAATGAATTCTGCACACCGGGAAATTATAACGTATAAAATGATCTAAAAATTATTAAATTCCGAAGTATAGTTTTTACTCCTATAAAACTTTTTTAGTGGAACGATTTTGTCCAACTTTAGCATTAAATATCTCTTAAAATAATTCTTCGATTTAAAAACTGTCTGCATCAGCGTATTTATCAAACATTTCTGTATAATACTACCGATTTTCATATTTTTGTATGCACTATTTTTCTTAATATTAACAAAGAAAGACCTCCGGTCACAAAAAATTCAAAACCGGCGGCGGCGGTGACAGCGGTAGTTACTTTTTTTTAGAATAGAGAGATAAAATAGGTAAATATCAAGAGTATAAAAATGATAAAATATACTTCGTTTGTACATTTCAGCAAAAAAGTTTTGATAACTTATATCTAAATAAAATTGTTACCTGACACAATGAAATATTTCCTGTAAAAAATGTGTCTATTATTTCAACTTAAAAATATGCAAATACCTTGGGTAATAAATTATTTAATTATAGAGAAGTTGCACAGGATTTAGACTCCTACTTGAGTTTGCCTTGAGAACGTAAGAATTTTCAGAAATCATCCTTTTATGATAAAAACGCACAGCATATAGTTACAGGTGAGCTTGATTTTATATCCAACGATGAATTGAAACAAACAATGAAATATGGTAGTACGAAATTTAGATTAAACAAGAAGATGAACTTAAAAAAATCTTTCAATCTATTCAAATCTAAATTACATATGTTTATACCCAATTTAAGTTACAAATTCAATAAACCTATTCCCCCTTTCAATGAATGGAAATTTAAAAATTTGGATGAATTTAAATCATTTCAAATAAAATATATTAATAAATATCGAAATTGAAAAATACCTTTGTTTTTTGTTCAGTTGATGCAGCATCTAACAATTTTTCAGTTATTTGTAAAAGCTATTATGCTAATATGATATTTACTGAGCTTAACAATAATGTCACCTACAGTTTGTATAAATCTTCTATTCAGACACTAATTAAGAAACATTTGGCCTTTTCAAAAAAAGGTTAACATTCCTCTGCTTAAAGTTAAAAAAATTGTCATTTCCTTTTCTTTTCGTAACACCTAAATTCCATAAGATACCAATTAAGTACAGATTTATTTGTAGTAAAGTAAACAGCATTGGAAATGGATTTAATCGCAAATTTGAGGAAATGTTAAAAAAGATTTTAAATATCCTAAAATTTAAGTATAAAGGTAGTAAAATGTATTGGATTATTTTAAACAGTTATGAGATCAGGAATGAATTAATCAAACATGATATACAAAGTGCCCAGACATATGATTTTGAGAATCTTTTCACAAATATTCCTATTGCAGGGTTAAATGATGTCCTTTTAAAAGTTGTCGATTTAATTATAGCTCACACCGATTTAGATTTTAATTTATTTAAATAAGTATGCAATTTTTGTTTATATAATAACTATGTTTATACAGGTTCAAATATTTATTTACAGAATAATGGAATAGGAATGGGGACAAGTTATTCTTCAACGGCAGCTAACTTATATTTATTTTATTATGAATTTCAATTTTGTAGTGTCAGTAACGATGTTAATTTTCTGTCTTTCAGATACATCGACGATTTGATAATTTTGAACTGTGATCGGGATTTTTTGGGGATATCATGTAACATTTATCCTGATATGCTGGTTTTGAAAAAAACAAATGAAAATAATAGTGCTGCTGATTATCATGATTTGAAAATAAACATTTCGAACGGTATACACATATCAATCTATAATAAACGGGATAACTTTAATTTTGAAGTTAACCATTTAGTTAATTGGAGTTCAAATATCCATAAACGCGTTTACGTCAATATCATAATAGGTCAGATTTTTCGCTATATAAACTCTGTTCGAATAAAAATTTATTTTTGAAAGAACTTTTTAATTTAATCAGCATTTTGTATTATAAAAATAATATACCTTTGAATTTCATTAATAAATATACTAGTTTTACAGACAGTCTTCATTTTTGAGGAGTTGCTATGCGATTGACAGTTAATGATTTGTATAACTTAAAGCCTTTTTTTGGACGGTTTTACAAGGATGTCTGCAATTGTTTGGCAACACACATGGAACGTGCATGGACAGATTATGGATCACTGGAATTTGGTTATTGTTTTTTGTGGCTGTGTTGCTCGGATTTGGGTAAAATAATTTTATTGTTTCAGTATACATTACACATACATTCTGAATCAGTTGTATCTTCGAGATACACTGTTTATTGTGGTGTCGGGTCCGGTGGGGGAGTGTTCGCGATATGCTTTCAATTGTTTTTATGCATTTGATTTATGGTTTGCGACACTCTAGCCGAAACCCACTGCCACTACTGAATAATAGTTTGTTGTAAATTGTAATTAGTCTGAAACATTGCTGTGCTTTTTAAAATGTCCACCGCTGAAGAGGCCATAGCCTTTTGTTGTTTTTTCTTGTTTTTTTACTTGTTCAGGTTATATCTGTTTAAATTTCTTGGATGCTTTATGGTTATACTTAGTTTATTTATGGTGCAGAATTCTGGGTCTGACAAATGCATTCAATACATAATGTGCTATATATAGTATGTATGGTTATTTGCAGCTGTAGTGCTTATCGCATGGATTTTGGTTTTATTTTTATATTTTAGTTTTAGTTTTACTTTTAACCTTTTTGAGCTTATATATATATCATCAATAAATAAAAAATGCAAATACACTATAAAGTTAGCAAAAAAGGTGTATATCAACAATATTTATAAAATTTAACTGTAAAAAACCCAAAATTGCCAAATTAAAAATACATAGGTTAAACAATACAGGTAAAATGCTGTCTGTTCTTCGTCGGTGGGTGGACAAACAGACCTAACTCCACACACACTGTTAAAAACTTGCAGATTTCTAAACACACGTCTATCCTGCACTTAAAACAACAACAAAAAAAACTAAATTATTGTCATTTTAGATATAAAATTTAAGAATTAAAAAGGTAAATAAACCAAGCTTTAAAAAAAAATGTATTATAAACAAAGCATAATTATATTGCAAAAACAAATTATTTGGAAAAACTGTCATTTACAAATTTAATTAAAAAAAATTGGAACTTAAATACTGTTAAAAGGTAAACAAACTAAAATATTTTACCGATGAATGCAGAATGACGAGCACCCACCAAAACCTACAAGAAAGAAAAACACACTAATATGAACAGAAATACCCTACACAATGCTCTTCATCTCGCAAAAAAAAAAAAAAAAAAAAAAAAAAAAAAAGCGATTAAATTTATGTATCCAAATTCAAAAATTTCAAAGTCAAGTCTACAAACCTCCATCCACTCAAGCTTCCGTCCAAACCCCTTCTTTTTATAGGACTTTAGGGCCAGTACATCATATAGAATATTCAGGAAACATGCTATCGTAAATTGGTCATCCCGCTTATCTACAGTGTTACCATTTCTTTTTCAAAACAATCTTTAAATAATATTTAAAAAAATTAATAGGGTAATTGTTATTGTAAAAAATATTAGCTAAAAACTTAAAAATATGTTTATGAAAATTAATTTCACTGCCACAAATTTTAATGAAACGAATTAATTGATTTATTATAACATTTATGCAAACATTCTTATGCAAATTAGGAAACCAATGTGGCATGCTTCTGGTAAAAAATTGAAAACTATTTCTTTGATCACAATACATATCTTAATATATATTTATTTATAATAACTTCTAAAGTGGTTCATTATTTGTGACTCATTTCCGTATAAGCTATGTTTAAGATATATGAAATATTTAAATTAAATATATGAAATATATAAGAAATTAAGATATATGATAATTCTATTTAAATAAATAGGTAGTGTTTTTTTAAAAAAAGATCTTCATAAATGCATGATGGTTGAATACAGATAATGAATGGATGCTTTTTTCCGTATTTTGTTTATGTTTCATCAGATAGTAAACTGTAGTTGCAAACAAGCAATATAAATTTTGAAAAGATTTCACTGTATGTAATAAACGTTTCTAGAAGCAAATATATACATATATATTGATTTATAATTTGACTTTAGAATTCCATTATCCTGATGCATTCTCTTCATACTTTAATACGTTTATTTTATTTAAACTTATTCCCTTTTCTGTGTTTTATTTTGTTATAAAATAAATATTCTAATTTTTATGCTCTTTTATTTAACTTAGCCTTGTCCATTTATGTAAAAATAGAATTTAGTCATAGTTTTTGTGCTACTTTTACGATAAGATGGGAAAAAATTCTTCACTGTCATGATTTAAAGCAGAATACTACCCTTTTAAAATTTTAAAATGATTATTATATGTTCATAAATTATTTTAAGGGCTTTTCCCGTTCCACGCTCAGATGGTAAAACGCCAAATTTTCTTTATGGTTACAATTTTATATAAGTTAAAACAAAAATTCCATTATTATGCGTCAAACCATGCTCTCTGAAATATGTTAACTGGCTCTGAAACCGCAACAATGTAATATTTTAAACACTTAATTGTAAAAAAACACGCTTTTAATAAAAAATGTTAAAGAGTGTACGATATTTTTTGTGCGCATTTATCAATTAATAGATTATTATTATTTAAATTATTAATACGCATTGAGAAAACGATTTAGCTTAAATATTTTTTTTTTCCTGTTGTCATATATTAAAAAATGAAACAGGGAAAAAGTACACTTTTTTTTTTTTTTTTTTTTTTTTTTTTTTACACTTACTAGTTTGCGCTATCTACCAAGAGTAAATGTAAGCGTTGAATTTTTCTTATGTGGGGCATAGGTTAAACTAATAAACTGTAACCTAATTTTTTTGTGGAACAACATGAATTACCCACATGGAATTATTCGTGATTTTTAAGATACACATTGAATACTTATAAAAGCATTTCCTATAAATATATTTTCTTTTATACTCATTTTATTCCTTTTTCTAATTTATTTTTTGTTGTAAATAAGCAGGATGTCTCATTTATTTTTCCTCTCTAATCTAGGCATATACTTCTCAAAGTTTCATATTAATGTTTTTCACCTTATACCTGAAATATTTTCACGATAATTATTTTTTTCAAAAGAAATTATGATTCCCCACATTTAATAAACCAATAATGCAAACATTTTTTTATTTTAACATAGCTTTGATATTTAGTTCATATTTAAGCAAAGTTATTATGTTGGATGCAAAAACAAAATTCAGTATGCATTTTTATTTTATTATATATAAAAATGCATGGTATTTGTTATCCTTGAGTTCTTATTGTTCGGAAGGGAATGAGTTGCTTTGACATTGATGTTTATGTTTGTGTTATAAATGTAATTCTGATGTCTGTAAATATAATTCAATGTAAGCAAATATATATTCTCTTGAAAAAACAATTTTAAGACGTATGATGGCAAAGTATAGATAATGCATGTGTTCTTTTTTATAGTTACGTTTGAAGTTACGTGGAGTAGAAAAATATAATAGGAAAGTAGCATAATAAATTTTGAGAATGTTTTTTACGGGAACAAATACTTTTAGTAGAAAAAATTATAATATATATATATATTATAAAAAGAAAGGTATCAACGTAAATGCGCGGTGGGGAAGTGCTTTAAGATTTTTAAATTGATTTTCTTTTTTTACCATTTTTATGTAGTATTTGCGTATATATTTAAAAGGATTTAAGAATATTTTACTACTTTTTCTATACTAAAAAAAGAACAAATCGCTCTTTGTGTGTGTGTGTGTGTGTTTGTGCGATGGGCACCAAAAACTACTGCACGTAGAAGTCGGAAAATTTAGATGTGAATAGTACAAGACAGGTCCTGATGCGCCTGAGGCCCAAATTTTTAATTTTTTTAGGGCCAGGGTTCCTGGGCCACTTTAAGCTTTTATGCACTAAATTGTTAATAACTTGCCCCTTTTTATCCAATCTTCTTCATTTTTGGGGAGCTATCTCCATTTAGAGTTTATCGCCCTTCTTCTTTTCAGACCCTGGCCCCTTGGTACCGATACAGGACCCCTTGAAGTTTTTGTGCAAATAAATTTTTAATAAATTGCTTCCTTTTAATCCGATCTTAATTTTTGGTATCCCTTTTACGTTTTATTATTCTCACGCTTCTACATTACAGTTAAAACCCTGGGCCCCCCTGATGTGCGTAGGGCTGGACCAGGGCCCCTTGGAATTTTTATGCGCCAATCATTTTTTATCCTCTATTTTTTCGTCTTCTCATTGCATAATTTTAAAGTTGTGTCTTAGATTATCTTTCCAGACCAATATCCTCATATTTTATTGGGGTCCTAGGGCCATTTTTAAACGTTTACCTCCTTTTTGTTCATTTATTTAAAATATTTTTTAACGAATAATTCATATTATTCCCTACGCTTAATTTTGACTAATTGAAGATCTAAAGCATTAAGTACTAAGACATTTTAACGTATTTGCATCTTAGGGCCTTGTTTTTAACAATCAGTTGGACCCTTTTGGGCCTCCTATTATAGCTCCTTTCAAAATGGTCCAATTGAAAATATTTTTTTTTCTACCAATTTCTTAGCCCCCCCCCCCAGCTACTACATGAGGGGGAAAAATCTCAGGCTTTAGCTTCCACTAATTTTGAATATTAATCTCCTTCTTGGGCCCTTTATTGCAGCTTCTTTAAAAACTATCCGATTGTATTACATTTTTCTTTAACATAGTTTCAGCGTCCTCCAGCTACTTTAAAACTACTAAAATGTTTTCTCATACCCAACTACATTCTAGTTAATACTAAAGCCACCAGGGGACGGTTTTTCTTTATACCTCAGTTACCACTTTTTTCGAGCATTAATCTCTTTTTTCAGCATCAATTTACGTTTACTCACTACAGCCGTAAATTAAAAACCGCGTTAATTTAAAGATAACTTTAGATAATCGATTTCATCAGTTTATTAAATATCGTGTTAATGTTTAAATTAATTCATGAAATTTACAAGGTTAGAGGTCATCTTCCACCACTTGAGGCCGCATTCTTTCCTCCGGCTCTAAAGACCTAATTTCAGCAGAATTTGGTTCATTTGACATATAATACAATTAAGGTACTTTCTGTATTATGAATTTTTTTCTTAGACTTCAGTTACCTATATTTCCTAACATTAATTCCATGGGCTTGATTACTACGAGTTTTGGCTTATTCATCTTGCTTTTCAATTGTCTCTGGCACATACAGAGCACTTCCGGTACATGCTGCCTTACGTAGCGTGAACCCAGATTGCACGTTCGTTCGGAAAGAAGGAACACACTAGATGCTGAGAAGCCAAAGGGTGCCTCCGAAAATAGGTTCATTTAAAAAAAGTTTCAAAAGATATAAAATCATACAAACTTTATTTTTATTTAAGGCTGTTATTTACGGACCCCGGGTAACGCCGGAGCGTCTGCTAGTTGAAAAGATATATTATCCGACTTTTTATTTACTTTCAATGTAACCCTTTAATAATGTTACAATTGAAAATATAAATGTATAATCATTTAAGCGTATAACTATACTTACTATACTAAGCGTATAACGACACTTCAACGTATTTTATTTAAAGAATTGATACGGTATAGGACTTATGCGTCGTCAGAATTAGAACACGATTTTTTTGAAAAATGCATCATGGATTATACTTAATTATGCGAACTTAATTATACTTAATTATGTCTAAACAGCTACCCAGACATATTTTGATCATAAAATTACAAGTGTCATTTTTTTAATATTTAGCTTGTTGTTTGGCTATTTCCTAATCACTTTGGTCGTACACGCGCCTTCTTTCAAACGTTTGCAATCCAGTAAATTATTTTTAAGTATTCTGTGATCCAGTTATTTAAAGAATTCATTACATCGCATTCAAAAACAGTTATTTTGTTGTTATTCATGATCAATGTATGAACACTTATTAGCTCACAGGCTATCAAAGCCTGACCAGAACCAGACTTCCTTTGTATTTCTTGTAATTATCGATAGATGGTCCGTCAAACGCACAGTGTGGGTGCGCAATGAGATTATTTTAACCAGTGTATAGCATGAATCCCATTCCGATGTTCACTTGTAGAAGTACAATCCTTAATTTCACGTAAGTGCATGATTTCACTGTCCAAACTTTTAAACATGTTATGTTTAAATATATTTCATGCACTAATTACTAAATGCATGCATGATTTCGAAGTCAAAACTAAATGTTGCGTTTGTATAGAGTACTTTGTGTATAGTTACGCCATTCCCCGTAGCGATGGCAGGTAACTGTGATGGCTGACGTCTGCACTATGCAAAATGGGATACATGCCGTAGTTTCTTTTGTACGGGATGATTAAGTGTTATCAACTTTTACTTTTCTTTTTGCACAGACTAAGCATTTTAGGCATGTTATCAAGTTTAGTAAAACCAAAGGAGAAAAATGTGACAATAAAAAGTAAGAATTGCAAGAAAGAATCAAGTCAAGATGATAATAATGAAAAATCGGATTACGCATAACGCAGACATTATTTGCAAACTACTCCAAAAAATAGGAAGTGTAATTGGCTTCGTTGCAAATACGAGTTTAAATGTAGTTGCATAAAGACTGTACTTTTACGACACTTTTATTGTAGATTGTAGTCGAAAAAACAGGTCTATTAACTCATTCGGGACCATAGGTGCATATAAGTACCTTCATAAAGAGCTTACAAAATTTGTTTCTGGCACCAGTAAAAAAAGAAAAGTAATATTTTCTTTCTTTAATTAGAGCATTTTCATGATTATATAAGTAAACGTAACTTCTTTTTAAAAAGTGGTACCAACCGAAAAAAAATTATGTAAAAGCCACCGGTCCCAAAAGGGTTAACAAATAAATTATGTAAACACAATTTTACTTTTTTCTTTTCCCTTTCTAATACCTTGATGTTACGTTGTTTCGAAAATAACAATTAAAATTTAATGTAAAAAAATAAAAAGTCGATAATTTTAACAGTGAAAGCAGACAACAATTATTAATTTGAATCAAATAATGCGTTTCATTATTTTAATTTAGTTTCATTTTGTTATTACATCGCTAATTATAGTCCAGATATGATTTTTTTAAATATATTTTATTTATAATTTCATTCTGTTCTTATTGCAAGACCGGGTTAACTACTGCACAACTACGGCGTCTCAGCCTGAATGTACGGGTGACGTGCCACAGTGTCATGTTTTAGAAAAAAAAAATATTTTTAATTTGTTTTGATTTTTTTTTCTTTTTTTGTCGCAGTACACGCGTTGTATATTTAACATTAAATACCACAGCATGATTTTTTAAATTTTATGTCCACCATGGGACTTTATACACAAATTCAAATAAATGTGCGGCATAAATCTCGGAATTATCCTATACATAATATATAGTTTGTTTTTACTTAGTATTGAACATCTACCATTATACATTCTTTAGTTAACAAGGTATTTACGTGGGAATACAGCAAGGAAAACTTTATTAAATTTAAGCAAAAAGTTGGAAATCTGATATTTTCAAATAATGAAAAGTACCAAGCTACCTTATAAAATGTGCCGTGAATAAATAATTAAAATGAATTTGAATGTTTTTTTTAAATTTCCAGTAAAATATTCAATTTAAATTTAACGATTTAAATGCAGTTAAAATATTTTTTCCATTTCAAATATTTATACTGAGGTAAAAAGACAAAGATTTTATTTTTAAGAACTGCGTAAAAAGTGCTAAGAATCTTAATAAAATTAATAATCAACATTTGAAACAGAGGTATACAAAAATAACATGTAACATATGTGATATCAGTCCTTTTTCAAAACAGATACGTCGGATCATTTCTTCTGAAAAAGCTACGTGATCTTAAATATAAAGAAGATAACATAATTTTGTGCAATATTTTATTCATTTGGACGAATTTTGATGTGATCTTTATTTGCTCAGTTTGTTCCAGAAATTTCTAAAATATTTTTTATTTATTTATTTATTTATTTATTTATTTATTTTATTTTTTATTTATTTATTTTTTTTAAACTACAGTCTAACCTTTTTTTTTTTATTTCAATGTTTTACATTACCTTTTTTATAATATTAAATGGTTTTATGAAGAAACATAATTCAATGACAAAAAATGAAACTATTGTGGTAAAATTAAATGTATGTCTATATATAATTCATTTTATTGAACATTTTAACTTTTTGGCAATTATTTTTGGCTTTTTATAAAAGTCTAATTTATAACGCTAGAGATCTGCTTTCAAAAAAGTTTAGTAATTAAAATAAATAAATAAAATACCATGACATATAAAATAATACTATTAAAAAGGCTATTTAATAAATATTTACTAAACATTTTAATTTTTAAATGTAAACTAATTATATTATTGAATATCCGATTCATATTTATATGAAATTCATCTTAATACCGTCCAAGAAATCGATCTCATTCAAACGTAGAGGTATTTTGTTATCAAACGTTTTTGTATTTTTATCAAACTGACATATCTAAGGAACACAAACTGATAATCTAAATATAATAAATCTGATAAACAGAAAGGATATTGGATGCATTAAGTAGCCATTTTTGATTTATTTATAATGTTTGGATTTTTACGTATCTTCAACAGAATGCACTAGGGACTTATAAATTCATTTAAAGGAAGAAATTGGATAATTGATTTTTTCTCATTTTTCGCAAACTGAAAGTTACTGAGTACCCATAATATAATTGAACAGCTGAGTGGATGAACATGTTATGCCACGTTTTATAAAAAAATATTTTATCTTCTGGATGAAAGCGTTATGAGGTATCCTATCACATGGTGAAACTAAAATACTAAGATTCCATTTAGTCTTGAAGATTTAAGACATTATTCAATAATATTTAATATTTTAATATTAAATAATGTCAATAATATTAATAATTTTTAATATTTGAAAATTAAATATGAATAAGTTTTTATGAGAGAGTTTAGTACCATACGTATTAATATTTTAAACACATGGAATCAAATAGAAAATAAATCAATAAAATTTACAGCAAAATCTTTCACTTCAAAGTTCTTCAAATGTAATTTTTGCTACTTAACATAATCTTCCACTTAGCTCTTCCATTTTATTTCATGGTTATAGGTCTTGGAGGAAACTCGGTGTTAGAAAAACGTTTAATTATAAAACAGTAAATATTGGACTATGTCATATTTCTTTATGAACAATTTCTCATATTTTAAACACATGGAATCAAATAGAAAATAAATCAATAAAATTTACAGCAAAAACTTTCACTTCAAAGTTCTTCAAATGTAATTTTTGCTACTTAACATATTCTTCCACTTAGCTCTTCCATTTTATTTCAGGGTTATAGGTCTTGGAAGAAACACGGTGTTGGAAAAACGTTTAATTATAAAAGAGTAAATATTGGACTATGTCATATTTCTTTATGAACAATTTCAATGGTTTATAGGTATACTAAGAGAAAGTGATATCGGTATCTGCAATATTTAAAACCATCCTGATTTAATTACATGATCTGTTATTCCGGGGAAGTTGATTTTTGATAATAGTTTCAAAGGAGTTGTAATTTTCTAACTTGGTGAAAAAGTGTCCAGAATTCGTATCATGGAACTTTCGACTGAGTCTGCCAGTGCTCTGTCAACAGAGCTACACTGAAAAAAATCCGGCCAGCCAAAATGTCCTTGGTTCGTCATGACACGGGCGTTTTTTCAGCGAGTTAGAAATGTAGAACTAGTGTGTTTTATTTACCACGTAGAATATCTGCGTCAAAAAATTAACAAAGTGTAATAGTTACAAAATCATGGAAACTTTAGGGCAATAATTTTTCATGTTTGCCCATTATAGTTGTTTCAGAAATCAAATGTTATTTTGTGATCTGAAGCATATAAGTTTGAAATCTGTAATACATATACATTAGAAACAGTTTTCATACAAAAAGATGTTTGCAATGAACTCTGTTCGTCTGGTTGCCTGTCTGTCTATCAGTGTTCTAACTCCCGTAGATATATTCATGAAAAATATTCTTCATACGAAAATCTGTTGAACAATAAATTTTGTTTGTCTGGTATTGTGCCTATCTGCCCATGCTCAAACTCCCATAGATATAAAGCGCTTGGTGATCTGCAATTTAATTTTATAAGCTATTGGGGTTTACTATTGCATGTTTGCATTGAAAATAAAGTGTGCGGCAATTATAATTTGTTTACAAGAGCACTAAAAAGAGTTATGTTACGTATAAAAAAATCGATTGCTGTGTATTTTAATTATGGTACACTAATTCAATTATACTGATACCCAAATAAAATGAACTACACGATAATTACTATAAACATTATGCAGAGCATTTATCTTTCATTTAAAGGGGCACAAAAAAAGTATTCTGTTAGAGTAATATCTATGAGAAATTATTGATGGAAATTTTAATATAGGCTTTAAAAATAATCTTATATCAAGAGAGGTTTCTTCTCATTTCATTATTTTTAAATATTTTTATGCATCAGCCTCAAATTAATATAAACATTAAATAACGTATATTTGCTGCTCATATGTAGGCATCCCTATTATTTTTTGTTATTTTAATAATCAGCTGCATTATAATATACATACATATATAGTATATATACACATATATATATATATATATAACCATTAATTAAACATAACGTAACACCATCAAAAACCGTAATATTATGAATTAAAGCTGTAAGTATAACATATATATATATATATATATATGCTTAGAGCAATTTAGAGTTACTTCGCAAGCAAATATGTTATATTTTAAAATAAGTAGACAAATTGATGATTAATTCCCTCTCACGTAAACTTTACTGATTACTTTCAAAATTGTTGAATTAAAGTAGTAGTGAATTTAATGAGAAAGAATGAGGAAGGGAAATGTAGATCAATATTAAATGAAACAGGTGTAATCATGAAGATTTCTCATCTATTTTCTACACTGCAAAACAACTTGAATTAATGAAGGTTTTTAATATAATAACTATTCCACTTGCACAGTTTATTCATTTAATCTTTTTTTGCGCTCGCTGATCTGTAATTACTGGAGACAGGTCGAATTAAACTCATATTGTTTTTAAGGAGAAAACATGATTACAGAAAGAAGATACATCAAAGTAGAAGAATCAATTTTGCTGGTGAATATCAGGAAACGAGAACTTAAACAAAAATATATTTTTTCAAAGAGGGTGACTCTTCATATTTTTTAATAAGAAAATTTTCGAATGCAAACTTTTCACTCAAACTCCATAAAGATGTTGCGGAGAGCGGTTCCTCCCTTCACGATTTCTTGCAACTCACTATCGGCGTAAAACAGAAGAAATCTGCGTTTTAGATGCTGGCGTAACGCGCTGTTTAAAAAAAGCAAATCTCTATCTCACTCCCTTTTTCTCAATGGTTTTAAGGAAAGTAGAGGGAATTCATATTCTGTTTAGTTCGTAATGGCGCTGGTATCATTTTATAAGCGTAACTCGTATATGCGGAGCATTTTTGTTGGCACCTGCGTCGTTTGTAACTGCATTGACTGTACTTACGAATTTTATGTTTCAAGCGAGTTTCTGAATGAATGTAGAAACGTTCTTCTCTACATTATGATGCTTTTAATTTAATTTAGATCATTGAAGATATATTATTAATTAAATTATGAATTCCTTATACATTTCCATCTTTTATCGTATGTTTCATACTCCCTCACAGGTGTCCCGCTACATTGAATCTTAATTTAAATAGGCAACTAATTACTTACTGCAGCGTGGCCTTGTAAATCAGATGGATATTTACTCTTAAAATCAACCATATAAGCAATTTCATTTAATTATAAAATAAAGTTACGTCTGTTATACAACTTGTGCCCTTCATCGACAGTAACGGATCATTCATTACGCGTGTGCTCCGACAATAGACGTATTTAACATAATTAATTTTACTTATTAAAGTAAGATGTATCTTTCTAGCATACGTTAGAATGTTTTTAAATGTCCATCTTCCTTACATTACCACGTATCTAAATGGCATTGGTGGCGTATTTAATCCTTCCAGAGGTTATAAAGTAATAACATATGAGTTATTTTTACATGTAATTTTTTTTTTTTCATTTCGTGCTTAAACGTTGTATTTTTTTTCCTGTACCTCGGATATTTTTCTAGATATGGTCAACAGCTCCAAATTTTGAATTTATGTTTTGCTGAAGTTTACCTCATCTGAAGTTTGGTAGCGGATAACGACTTTATAAAATGCAGACTCCACGTCTACATGTGTCGCCGTTCTGTCTTTAATGAGACTTTAGTGGGTATGCGTTACACAAATTTTTGAATGGAATGCTTGTCAAATTTTATAAGAGTACTAATTTTAAAATTACTTATGATTCACATGCTAATAAATTCATTTTTTTTCTTTTCATAATTGGTACAAACGCTGTGTTACAGAAAAAAAAAAAAAAGATATGTTTTACTGGTTTAGTTATTTTTGCATTTATTTCATATTGCCATTTTCAGAGTTTTATCACTCGTAGTAGAAAATGCTACATTTTCAATCTAAAAATAAAAATAAAGAAATATAAAACGAAAGTTATTTCTGAAAAATCAAAATAAGATGTATATAATACAGTGAAATACGTTTAACACAAAACTGAGGCGACCGAACAATCTTTTAGAGTTAAAATAATTTCGCGTTAAAAGATTCATAAAAAAAGAAGAAAACTCAGAGATATTTTCGACGTCGTTTAAATTTTATTTCAACTTCCTGTTAATCTGTTCGTAAGTTGCATCCATTAGGATAAAAAACAAGTAAAAAAATATATATATATATTGTTTTTTTTTGTTTTTTTTCGGGGGGGGGGGGTGAAATCGGATATCTTTTTTTTTTTTTTTTAAGTCTCTTTTTCAGCAATCTGAGGTCTAGCTTGTTTGAACCAAATAAGCAAAGCTGCCTCTAAATCTTCGTGCTTAGCAGTTCTCATACGTTTTCTCTCTGGCTTAAACATACTGATGGATCCCTATTTTTTTATTATTGTTTATAAAGTAGAATTGGGCATGCCAAACTGTTTGCAGATTTCTGTTTTCGTCCTTTTTTTTTCATGAACTGCATTAAGCAGCTTCATCTTTATTTGAAGCGAAATAGCGGTTTGTTTAAGCACAGATTTCTCATCCATTGTACTCATAAAACATAAACTAATTTACAAAAAAAAAAAAAAAAAAAAAAAAAAAAAAAAAAAAAAAAAAAACACGAAATAACTGATTTTCACCCAAAATTTAGTGGTTTTAACACACAATTCACCAATTTCAACTCAAACTAACAAGATCGAAAGCAATTTTTTTCGTGTTAAACGATCTTTGCTTCGTGTTAAAGGAAAAATAAAATGTATTAAATTGCATAGCGGATCATGCCCGGACCGCTATATCATTTCGTGTTAACCGATTTTTCATGTTATGCGTTTTCGTGTTAAACGTGTTTCACTGTAGAACTAAATTATTTATGTAATGAATTAATGTCCCATGTAATTGATGTTATAGGGGTGGAAATACATATGTGTATAATTAGAGAGAGAAAGTTCGGGTATTATGGAAGTTTCGGGCAATATGGAACACTTCGATACTTGTCAAATACAATGTTGCAGTCTAGAATTATCCTGCCGTAGCACTTCCTAATACTCCAACGAGGCACTGTCCTCAATTTTGTTTGGATACCTGATTTTGGATCGATACAGTCAATAAAATTTAATCTCATTTTTTTGCAATTTTTTTGTAGGTAAATTAAAAAAAAAAATCCGTATTAATTAAAAATCTCATTGTCAGTGACGCCAACCAATTTCAGTATAAAGTTGAAAAATTATGTTTATATCTGTGCTAGTCAATTTTCCTCTATGGTAAATTGTTTACGAATTAACTTGTTATGTTTTACAACATGGTGTGCCGAGTAATATGGGAAATCAGCTAGACAACTGTTTCAAGATGTGTCTAAAAATTAAAACAATATTTCAAAGAATCTGTTGATCTATAGATGATGTACAAAGATTTCTCTCATTAAATAATTTTGTGTATTCTTTTATATCGTGGATTTTCTCTTAATTTAGCTTTCTTCACTTTAACCATTTAAAAAATGTGTTACGAAATACTAAAAGTTTGTTCTTTACTAAATTTTAATGCATCGCAATGTTTTTATGTTGGCATACAAATAAAAATAAAATTTAATTCGATAATGTACCAACTTCCTCTATGTAGCAAAAATACGCCAATACTAGGAAAATAATTATGAAGCGGTACATCATTGTCCGATAGACATGAATAGTGGAAATAAAGAATACTGTTAAAATTAAGTTTTATGTGGAAAAAACTTGTACGATGATTTATTTATAAAACACCATTAAAAACGTACGTATGATAAAATTTCTTCGAGAAACTTCATATCTATTGCACAATTCCACATTCGCTGTAAGATAGCTTTCTGCTTGGCAGGTATATAGAGTAGTTGCACTTTTAAAATAAAGTATTTTTTTACCGAAAGAATCAAAAATATTATATATTTTTGGTAAGTAGTTCGTTTGTGAAATGTATATTTTAAGGATAAAGGTCAATTCCTAATATAATTTACTGACAAATGAAAAAAAATATTATTCGGCTATTTTACTTTTGTAATATAACAATTGAATACTTTACTTTTACAATTTATTTTTGTAAATTGAATAGTTATGAAAAACGCTACATATATATATAAATATATGTAACATTTATAATAACTATTCATTTTTTTTTTAATATCCGGTAATTGTTTTAGCTTGCATAGGTATCCCTTTTAGATGCGTTCGTAATTATATAAATACGTAGCCCCTATAGTCGTCGTTCAGTCCGTCCGTCTGTCCGTCCGTCCGCTTATAATAGAGCAAAAACTACCCAACCGAATGGTCTGAAATTTTAAATATATGATTGGTGTAAAATTTTGTCGAGACATTTCAAATTTTATGAAAATCGGATGTATAGTTAAATTACAGGGACAGTCAAAATTTTTCTTTACATTACGGCCAATGGGAAAAATTATTGCACGTGCATTTTAATGATGTTAAAGCTTTCCGAATGGTCTCAAATTTTAAACATATAATTATTGCGACATTTTGTCGAGCCATTTCAAATTTTATGAAATTGGATGTATAGTTTAATTACAGGGACAGTCAAATTTTTTCTTTACATTAAAGCCAATGGGAAAAATTATTGCAAGTGCATTTTAATGATGTTACAGCTTTCCGAATGGGCTGAAATTTTAAATATATAATTGCTGCAAAATTTTGTTGAGCCATTTCAAATTTCATGAAAATCGGATGTATAGCTTAATTACAGGGACAGTCAAAAGTTTTCCGTTACATTAAGGGGAATGGGAAAAAATTATTGCAAGTGCATTTTAATGATGTTACAGACTATGCACTTATGAATTGCAAATAAATACACATTCAGTACAATATGGGGTGCAAAAAATAATTATAAAACTAGTTATAGTACGAACGCACCTCATTTGCCACGTTTGACGAGCAATTTCCAACTTGTTTGAATTGTCAACATTATTTACATCACAGAATAGTAATTTTAATAGAAAAGCATATAAGTGTTCGGTTTTTATTAGAGCTATAGAAAATAAATTGAGTGCATTTTCACTTATCGGTAGAAATTGCTAAAAGGGAGTTTTCAATTGTGTTATGCGCTTCCTAAATCTACGAAATTCTTGCATACTATATAGCATAATTTCAAACTTATAGATCAAATACAGGACTGAACAAAATAATTCAGAACATTTCAGAATTAAAATGGTAAATGCTAAAATTTGGTTTTCATTTTTTTTTTTTTTTTTTTTTTTTTTTTTTTTTTTTTTTTTTTTTTTTTTTAGACATAAACTTTCACCTTAATTATCCGTGAAGTTTTGTTACAGTATTGTGAATCGTTGAAAGTGTTTAATAACCGATACTTGATGCATGTTTTTCCATGTTTCTTCCTTCTGTAATCAAAACTGGACTGGAGTAGAAAATTGACAAAAAAATGTTTCCATTCAGACTCGCATTAAAAAAAAAAAAAAAAAAAAAAAACGTATCGTTAACAACTCTTCAAAAATTACAATGTGCTTTATCGTACGTTGAAAAGTGACTTCCTTTCTGAATAGAAAATATTTTTTATAAGAAATAAAAAAAATTCTAAGAAGTATTAATAAAATCTTCAGTTTAAAAGAAAATTAATGTATCAAAAAGATAAACTTTATAATTATTTTTATTCTGAATAATAAAGGATCTGTATATATAAGTCTCTGCCTTTTAAAACCAACATGAGTGGGGTTTTTAAATATTCGTTTGTATATATGTCGGAATCGCTACTAGAATAAACTTTATTTGAATAACTATTTTGCAAAAAAGTATAAATTCAGGTGCACTTATGGAAAAGGGTTTGAATTGTTCGTGTTTAATAATTTAAGCCCCCCCCCCCCCCCCAAAAAAAAAAAAAACAAAAAAAAAACAGTGTTTATATGATTTAGAAAGGAAATTTACATATGACAAATTTTTTAAACAATTGCATGAAAGCAAACAAAAACTAGATTTTAGCGCAATGTTTGAAAGGTATTTTTCACATTAAAACATATTTCGAATTGTTACCTATTTTGAATTAAGAGGGCATTTTAAAAGCAATTCAACAGTTCGGTGCCTTTTTTTTTTTTTTTTTTTTTTTTTTTTTTGTAAACGAAGAATAATATTTCTAACTTCTTATATACTAAACGGACTACACTTATGTCTGAAAGTTTTTCTGTAAATGCTGTTCATTTACAGTCGGTAACCATAGAATAAATATAAAAATATTCAAATTATGTACAAAAACAATATTTAGTTGATGTCGTTTTCTGTGTGGTTTTTTTTTTCTATTTATTTTGTTACTGGGTGTTTGTAAAAATTAATGTTAATTTTGTTTCATGTGATTTCCGTTAAAAAATTTAAAAGCCTACAAATGAAAATAAATTAGCGGGGATGAAAAAGTGACCTAAATTTAATGAAGAATTGAAATTAAATTGTTCCTTGAGTTCCTTTAAATGCAATACATAGATTTTATTTAATTTAAAATTATCTTTTTTCGCAAGACACACACACACATATATATATATATATATATATATATTTGATAAAAATAATAGACTTATTTGATCACGATTACCATACAAACAGCAAGTTTTTATTCTATTGAGTTATAATTGTGTCGCTCAACCACCATCTTAAATATAAGAGGAAATACTTAAATGTTAATAGACGCGATAAAGGAATGCAATAAGGACCTAATATGTAGGTATATTACCCTCTGACGGGTTCAGGTTATATATATATATATATATATATATATATATATATATATATTTACATTATTGTACACAGTCAGCATCTAACGTAATTAACCGTTTCTTTAATGTAAAAGTGTCCAAGATTTGTAAGTTATACCGGTTTTGTATTCCATAAAAATAATTTTGTAATTTAGTAAAAGGGACTGGAACATGTCTCGTCTGTGTTTTTATGCTCACCATATAGCGCCGACGATGAACCATTTGGTTACTAACGTTTTGACTTTCTGCATAAATCTTTCTCGGAGAAACGGTGTAAAAATTACTGAATAATATTTTGAAAGAAATCATAGTATTTTTAATCTGTCATGTTGTTTTTCCCTGACAGATGTCACTATAATCTTGTAAGAAAAATATTCAATGCGACATAGTTTTTTTATTTTTATTTTTATTAATTTTTTGCATAAAAATATGAAGAAATCCCACACAACTCGAAAGTAATCCTTTTGAAAGGGATTAATGATATGAATGCAAAATAATACAGGTTGAGTACAAATGATGGATACTATTTTTACCCGACTGAAAAGAAGAGTTATGTGTTTCCTGTGTATGGATTTCTTTATACCCTCCAAACATCCCAACGTCTGGATGGATTTTAATGGGTATATCTCTATCGATTCGTCTTAACCGTCCGATGGTTACAGGATACGTTTTGTTTTATAAATTCAAAACGGCGGCCGTAAGCTACAAAAGCTGCGGTAGAGACGAAACTAATTTTGCGTACCCTATTGAGTCGCATATCATTGGATAGGTTATTCAAAATGAAGAAGATGTTCCATTCACTATTTTACAGCCAGAAGCTCCGTTAAAATATTATACAACCTGGAAGTTGTGTATGTAGGATCTCTAGCTGTAGTGCAACTATATAACCATCATAGACATCTATAGACCTCATCAAAACAGTGGTTATAGATAGGAACTAACAATTAAACACAACTTAAAAGTCATCAATACAAGTAAATAAAATAAATAGGTTAGTAATATAAACAAATAATAATAATAATAATAAAAACATTTTAAGTCAATTCCTACTTAGGTCAATAAGATAATTTTTTTCCTCCCATTCTTCTTTCCTCTCCCGTGGCGCTTAAAATGCCTTGATCAGGAAGAGGGCTCTCTCAATCTTAAAATACCTTGGTCAAGAAAAGGGCTCTCTCGATTATTAAAAATTAATTAATTTAATTTAATTAATGAATTAATATTTGAACAAAACTGGATTAGCATCAAGTGTCATCCACTACAATTTTGAAAAAAAAATATTTGATCTTGATTGGATGAATAAGTATTTTATTAACAATTGAAAATTTGAACAAGATATATATAGCGAGAGTGTGAGCTAATAGGAAGAATTGAAAAAAACAATTGTTTCAGATTGATGAGAAATAATTAATTAGTTCGCTTTTTACGCAGTCGGGTTTTTTGATTTTTTAAATTTAATTGTTTATAAAAAATCCTATTTTCGAAACTACTACACATGAATTTATAGAGAAATATACCAATTTTTTTTTCTCTCACATATGTTCGATATCCGACCCTCTTGTTACATGGTATACTTCCAGTCTGTAATCCAGTTCGTTCTAAACATTTTGTAGCATGACTTTGTCGATGGTTCTGAATGCTGCACAAATACAGTCTTTAAGTTAAGGCAGTGTTTTCGCATTGGTAGTATATATATAATGTCTTTGACGTAACTCCAGAAAAAAAAGCACACATAGTATTAGGTCTGGAGATATTGGTGGACAAGAAATTAAAGGTAAATCACCATCACCCGCTTGAGGAAAGCGCAGATTTTGTGTTTCAGCTGTATAAAGTCTTACTTCATTGATCTTTGCAGGTAAGTAGTTACTTGAACGAAGAGATTTCACACCGGTGGATGGGGAGTGTGGGTTTTGGTACGAACTGGATAACAGATTTGACTTATGTCGTGTAACAAGGGGGGAACACATCAGACGCTTGTAACTGAAAAACTTGGCATATTTCTCTTTAAATTCATTTATCACTTATTATAATATGTGCAGTACTTTCGAAAATGTGAATTTTTTAAATCGGGTCCACCATATTTACTCACCCTGTATGTCAGAATTTGAAATTAAAAAAGCTTATGATTAACTTAGAACACAGAAATGTCGTTTCTTATATATATATATATATATAATAATAATAATAATAAAATTTGATGATCGTCTGGATTTATTTTGCAACAAAGATTTATTAATTATCTGGATTGTATTTCAACTTCTAAAAATGCTTTTTTATAATTAAAAATATATATACTACGAAATATTTTTATAAAATATGTAATGACTTCCCTATTAGCTAAAAAAGGAATTTTGAATTCTTAGACAATGCATAGTTTTGCAACTCTTCCGAATATGAAAAAAAAAAAGAAATAATGAGCATACCGTCAGATAAAATTATAAGCAATTAAATTATATATATAGACTACCAGATCTACCCGGCTACGCTCGTGTCAATAATAAGAGTCATTATATACATTAAAAAAATAATACAGCAATGGCAATAACTGAGATTGGTGCATTCCCGTTCACGGATCGTTAAAAAGATCAATCAAAAATGTAAATTTAAGTAGAATAGTCTTAATTACGTCAACTGATGACTATACCATAATAATATACATCCCAAACAAATGTCAACACCTGTATTAAACTACAATTATTTGCTTAAAAGACGTCATTTCAATAAAAAACACATTATAAATAGTAAAAATGTAAAGGTTTCGACTCTTTCTTTGAGTCATCTTCAGAATATACAAAAATCAACAAATACAATGTCAACTGTGAAATTATACTGATGATGGCAACGACCTAACCCGTAAATTGTGACTTTACTGAATTTTTTCTTAACTTATGAACATCATACAATTTCGTTTTTTACACTGTTGAATAGAAAAAAGTTCTTTCAAATGAAATTTATTTGAAAATTGTATCACAATTTTCTCATTTGAATGGATTTTAAAGTAATTTTCAATCATAGATATTTATAAATTTTCATGCAGCCCAATTACGAAAGATATACCTGTTTGCTCTTAATGCAATATTATAAAGAAAATACATTGCTATGAGTAACTCTAGCATCACATTGTTGGTGGCAACAACCGAACCCAACCACAAATTTAACTTTTACTGCCATTTGACCTTTAAGCATCGCATATTTGACTGTTCCAACGTCTAATAGAATACAAAAAGTACTTTCCGTAATATTTGTTTGAAAACCTTATCTCAATTTACAGATTTTTTATGTTTTTTAAAGTAATTTTCAAGCTTGAATTTTTTTAAATATGGCTGCAACCCAGTTGCAAAAGATTAACTTAATTGCTCAAAAACATTATAAATAATTATTTGTTTGTTTTCGTGTACTTTCACATAACTAAATTGCAAATTTCAGTATTTGTTTTCGTATGGGAATCTCATTCCGGCTGCTTATAAGTTGGTTCTTCTAAAAAAATTAATTCAACTTGCACTATTAGTTTTTCAGTTAAATTTTTGGTGCGTAACATTGTTATTCGATGATTAGTCATAGAATTGTAGGGGAAAATTCCACGATATTTTTATTATCTTTTTCTTGAATCATTTTCTTGAAATTCAAACGTCTGTATGAAAATAGATTTTTTAACTTTAAAATCTTTCAAATAAAGATACTTTGTCATTATAACACACGCTTAGTTAAAATTTTTACACATACATAGGGAAATTTTTCGTTTCCTGATTAGCATGACGTCGATTTCAAAAATGCAAAAATATACCGAGAAAATCCGAATTTTTATTATCCAAATACACGCGTTATCATTTTCTTTAAATTACTCTACCGTTTTTTAGAGTGTGGCAACAGGAAAGAAACGGTTGAATTAGAAAAATTAAAAAAGATATATTTCTATAATGTTAAATTATGGAAGGTTGTAGAAAAAGGGATAAATACGGTTCTGATGATTTTTTTTTTAAAGTAGACAGTGATGTTTTCCCAGTTTTAAAACGTATGTACATCAAGTTTTATGCAAATCGGCCAAAAATTGGAAGATTTGTATACAGGACATACACACAGAGAACGGCTTATATATATATAGATTACAGAAAATAAATAAAATTCTCTCAATGCGAAGTGCAAAGTAGCTGGGATTTTTTTTAGAAATTCTAAACTTTTATTGCAATGCTGGTAATATTTTGTATATATTTTGTATATATATATATATATATATATATATATATATATATATATATACATATATATATATATATATATATATATATATATATATATATATATATATATATATACAAATTTGTTAAAAATTCATTAAAAAGTTTCCTTAAAAAATCAAAGCATTCGAATTTAAAAAACCAACGAGTCAAAGATTCGTTAAAAAATCAAAGCATTACATAAACGTTGTTGTGTTTGTTGTCGTGATAATTTAGTGATGGTTTTGGTTTGCTTCTAAGAAATATTTCAAATGATTGGAATTAAGAAAACATTCACGTAAATAATTATTAGATAACATTTCTGTAAATTTTTATTAAGTGGAAAAGAAAAATATTTTAAAGTTACAAATAGTAGTATATAAGATAAAACTCTTCCCCCCCCCCTCATTTATGCAGTCAGATTTTTAGCTTTTACCATTATTATTATTAATATCATTACTAATATTGTTATTATTATTTAAGTTTAATTTTAGACAAAAAATATTGCATGATTTTACATAAGAAAATTTTATTTTTGATTTTTTTCCTTAAATGTAAATACACCAACATCGACATATATATATAAAATTTCGACCATGCATATTTCAAGAACATTGTATTATTGCAATTAAAAGAAATATCTATCTAATTTGGTTTTGTGATTAATATGTATATTTAAGGAATTATCAATTAAAAATTAAAATACCTGCTTTAAAAAACTAAAAACAAATTTATGCTATGTTGCTTATTATTGCTTTCTACATTCAGTGATTATGCATCGGAAATAATTATATATTTTAAAAAATTCTTTAAATAACATGTATAGTGTAACGTAAGTTTTTGGATTGGCATATCCGGCTAGTTAATTTTATAGAATAATTTTGCACTTATGATATGAATTTATTTCAATTCGCTTAATCTTCCATATTCTCTTCAGTGATGAAATATAAACTATTTGAAAATACATCGATACATCAAGATGTTATATTTAAAAAATAAAATTGATAAAGAACGAAAAAAAAACCTCTTAATATATCTGTATTAAATGATCGCTATAAATTTAGATCGATACCAATCGACCAGTAATGAATCCTTCTAATTTATGCAATTTTAGTATTTTGTTTAAGGGGCCGTCTACATGCATGAATTTTACAAACTTTAAAATTTTCAACATTAACAACTAATTTTTACATTATACAACAATTCTTCTAAAATTGAATTTTAGTTTATTATTCGGTCAAGTGGTGAAGGAATGATGATGGATTAAATTTGAAATTTCTTATGCTAAATTATTTCTTAAATGTTGCAAATATATTAAAACAGGAAACATTTTAACCATATTTAAAAAATTACTAGAGAAATAAGCTGTAATTTTATATTCGAATATATGAAATTTATAGAATTTTGTTTATTCGAAAAAACGATGTAAAACTAGAAATCATATTTATTTCCTAAAATTACTTTCAAAATACAAAATGTTTCGAAATTAAAGTATAGAATTCCACGGGTTTTTGTTTGGCGTATTCCTTCGATCGCTTTACTAAAAACTTGAAAATTTATATAATTTCGATTTCTCTGGCTGTTTTTCATGCCCTCTAGCCGAATGCCCGTCTATCCTTGTTCTATATCTCCTAAATAATACTATCTGGTTATTTTTATATGTAAATGAGGTTTAGTATAGAATGTTCGCTATTGAAAGTGAAGTGTTCAGAATTTCTATTTCGTTTACAGATACACACAAAATAATTTTTTTTTTTTTTTTTTTTTTTTTTTTTTTTTTTTTTTTTTTTGTCTATGGGGGCAGTTTGTTTGTGGTGCATTTTCATGGTCAAGTTATTTCATATATTACAAGATTTATATGGATCATTGAAGTGGATTGCACCAGGCTTTATCAGGAAAATTTAAAAAAAGTGGTATTTGTAATTCGTTTTCATGGACCCACAAAAGAATTCCATTGCATTAAATCTACGGAGGAAAACATGTTGTATTACGTTTTTATGGTGTTCAGATCTTCAAACGCAATGTAATTAGAAAGGAGCACTAATATGAAATATAAATGTTTTGTATAGTTTTTAGAGTATGTGGTATATATTGTTCCTTTATAGAGACATACAAAATAAATTGAATTGCGGAACTTGTTCTTCCCGCGGTGGAGTGCATTTTTAGCGTAATAGATAGTGTGTATAATATCTTAGATCATACACTGTAAAAGAAATCTGTAAAGTTACTAAAGTTTTTCTAGGAAACTGGGATTCCAAGAACTTTTTTATGTAACGGCAATAAGAAAAGTTCCTGTAACAGCCGTTGTTACAGGATTTTTTTTTTGTTGCCGTTACATAAAAAGTTCTTCGAATCTCAGTTTCCTAGAAAAACTTTAGTAATTTTACAGATTTTTTCGTTTTACAGCGTATGTAATACTGCACGACAGAATTTGAACACATAACCCCATATATACCGGAATTGCTGACATTGGGCTTATAATGCGTTATGTATTTTTTTGTTGTTGTTTATTCAGAATGTATGAAAAAAAAATTCTTATTACTGATCTTGTACTGTTGAAAAGTAGTCCGTTATGTATGCTTCCCTATTCATGATTTTCCGTTCTTGGTTTATTTGTTTGAAGATTTTACAAGATAGTTGAATAATTAAGAATTACTCTTCTGTTTTTGGATATGATAAAAAGATTTGTTTGGTACATATGTTATTTAAATAATAAATTCTTTTAAAATACAAACCCTTTTATTTATCAAATGAAATTATTATTGCATAGTTTGAATTATAAGCACAATCAGCATAATTTGAATTATACTGCTTTGAATTGAAGTACTAGAATATATTATTAAAAAATAATTATTTTATTTCACGTCATTATGAGAAAACATTTATGTGACATATTTCCTTTATTTTATCGGGATCTCACAAAAAAAATAAAAACAAAAACAAAAAAAAGAATAAAAAAATAACAATAATAATAATAATGTTTCTCAAATTAATGCCGAATTTGCCATTTTATCTGGCATTATAATCGGATTACAATAAAATCGTGACATAGTCATGTTCGTCACATTAGTTGCACGACACTACACCTTGTTTTCAGAAATGTATATCGAACGTCGATTACAAAGTAAGGTAAAATCGATATCATCTCTATTCTAAAACGTGTATTCTTTTTCTAGCTGATGTATTGGATGACATGACAGGGGAGTAGAAATTACTCACTAATGCAATTGTTTAGTCTCATATAATTTAACAGAACATCACCTGGAATGATATATACATGGATGAGAATTCTCCGCTTTTCTGCATACCAGTATAATCTTATCGAAAATGTTATTTTATTTAATCGGAAAATACTGTGATTTAACAGAACAACATTTTCTCTAATATTATACTAGTATGAAAAAATGAGGAAAATTACCATCACTGTATATATATTTTACAGGCATTTATAATGGGACAAATAAGAAACATTCATTAAAAAACAGTATGATTTGCTGTGGTACGTTTATAGAAAATATAGAACTTAAAAAAAATGAGGTTTTATTGCAAAAAGATAACTTATCACAAAGTGACTATTTAAATGTAAAATGTATGTTACAATATTGACGAAAAACTTCATTATACCTCAATCCATTGCTGTAAAATACTTTATATCGTATAATATCTGTGTAAGAGCATGGTATTGCCCGTAAACTATAAATGCATATACATATCGATATATTAAAAAAAGCAAGAAAAAATATTTTCTTTATATATGCAATATTGCATACTCATCAAAACAAGATACATTTGAAGCCTACTCTAATACTATTGATAGTTTTTTTAAAGCGTTTTTCTCTATCTTTTGTCTTGTAATCCATTTTCCCTCATGTGTATAATGCTAAAATAAGTGATATAATCTCAATGAAATTTCAAAAAGATTTTCCATGCATTATCTACAAAATACTTTATCTGGATATTTAATTAGGAAATATTATTATTTAATAACCGTCACTATTACTAAAATTATACATACTACACATGAATTAAACTACGTGGATGACAAAAGTTCTCATGTACTGAAATCTTTAAAACTCAATAAAGCATAACTTTAAGAATTAGCATAAAAAATAGAACATGTCCGCTAATTATGCTGACATCATACCTACAATAGAAACCGCTAACAATATTGTTGTATACAAATTCACTTCTAAATATTGCATAATGTCAGATATTATACTATTACTAGGGGGCTCTGCCCCCTGCAAGCTACGCTCGCCAACCCCCGTTCAGACACCGCAGAATCTAAAAATCTAATGGGTTTTTAAAATATTAGAGAAGATAAAATTATACTGAAAAATGTGTGCAGATCTCCCTGCAAACGGGTTTCCATTCAATTCCCTTTGATTGCAAACATTTAACGGAGAATCAGTTGCTGTTGAGACATCCAATGGTTGTGTTCGTTTTTGATTAAAGAGGATCAGTTAAACATTTGAAAAGAAGCTAAAATAAACAAATTAAGTATTCAGAAACTTTGTCAACCAATATTTTAAAACAATCTCTATAACAATAGCCTAAATCATGTGACTATCATCAACAGTTCCGGGCGGAACACTTTCCTTTTTATACTCTAGGTGCCATTTTGATACTTTAATGTTATCCAGGCACAGGTGATAAGTCGCCAAAGATTATTCTATCCCCATCATTTCATCTATATTATAAAAGTTCAAGTCATCAAATGCCATAAACAAATACGATCTGGTCCCTTCGCCTTTCATATGAAGGTTTGGAACAAATGTCATATACAATTATATATATATACATTATATATTGGCGCGATTTTTCTCCAACGCAAATTTGAGGAACGCATTAACAGAATAAACAACAACATCCGGCTAATCATATCAAGCAAAATAACGATACTTTGACGCCAGTTAAGTACCCGTTGCGTATATGGCATTGGCGTCAGAAAAAAATCGCGCCAATATGGGGCCGTATGTGACATCTGTGGCGAAAGAAAAAAAATGCCGTGTGCAAATCTCGCCAATATCTTTTTTTCAATTCGCCAGTTAGAATTTTTTTTATTGTTTGAGTGGCAAATTAAAACATTGATTTGAAGTTGAAATTAAATGTCATGGTTTGTTACATAATTTAATATTTCGCCAGATGTCATGCACCGCATGTTTATGACGCACGGAATAACTACTCCAGTGTACCGTATTTTTTAATTATTTTCTATTATTTCCAAAAGGAAATAGCAAAAAAAATAATTAATTACTATAGAACAAAATAATTTATATAAATTTAAAAAAGAAATAAAAGTAAATATACATTTATTATTAAATAAACAACAATAGCCGGGTTACCATATCTATCAAAATAATGCCATTTGTGCGCCAATTAGGTACCCCGGTGCGTGTATGACATCCGTGCCTAATATTTTTCTTTTCGTTTTTTTTTTTTTTTTTTTTAAGAAGTGAAAGCTATCAATTTAAATGTTTCATTTTTAAATGAAAGTTTTGTATTTAATAAAATGATAACGAAATACAAAAAAAAAACATTGTTCTTAGCATAGATTTAAAGGAGGTCAAACTGTCGCCAAATTAATTTAAAATAGTAACCTTTTCTAAACTATGAAAAAAAAATTCTGTTATGATTAAAATTTGAGTTGCCATCATTAGAAAAAACGTATTTAAAATTAGAAAAAAATAATATTTCGAAAACTAATTCGAATTTAAAAATTCTAATACCAGTTTTGTGATCTGTGAATCAACACGGATTTTTGGTGTTAATTTCATCGCAAAGTATGCCATATTTTAGGAGAAATCGCCGTGAAACAAAGTCAGTTGTTTAATCAGTCGATTCAAAGAATCGATGCATTTCAGGCGTTTCATATATTCGTTTCATAAATTCGTTTTATAAATTCGTTTCATTAGGATTTTATATATATAGGGTAGATATAAGTTCGGAAATTAATAATTTGATATTAAAATTAAATGTTTTCTACTGCAATATATTGTATCTTTTGCAGGAATTTTAATGAATAATTAAAAATTAGAAAAAAGGGGGGTCGTTTACAGAATTGGTATTTGGTTCACGTGATTTACAAGATTTCTTACATAACCTACCACTACTATCAACAAAAGCATTTAAGTTTTTAAATGATAAAATTGATAAAATATTAACTTTGGAACTTTGTATCTATATATTGAGATGTAACACAGATTAGTAAACAGGTTGTTTCTTTTATTTAAATATGTTTCTCCGTATAAATTTCAATCGTTTATTATTTGCATATATAAATGAAATTTTTGCTATAGAAATATTGTGCGCTGTTGCTCGTGAGCAATCAGAAAGTTATGAAAAAAATAATAATAATGATGCTCTTTACGTCGTTTAGATAGCTCTGTAACTCAGGTAGCCGTAGGTAGCGTCAAGTTTTAAAGCATCGTATACATAAAATAGAAATTATTTAAAAGTTAAGTATAAGATAATCTTTTTGTTTAGGTGCTTTTCTTCTCTAAATTTGTATTATCTGCTTTCAACTCATTTGGTAACATTTCGTTCTTTCAAATACATCGTTAAGTTCCAAGATAACGTTCAGGATACTATCATTATATCGTTGCTCATGATCCAGTCGCCAAATTCATGAACTTATTATTTCAGTTTAAACATTTCGTGTGATTGGCCTATAATTTTAATCATTATAAATTCAAATGAAATTTTGATTGAAACAAGTGTAATACATAAGCCGCTGATGAAATATTGAGATTAAAAATTAAATTATTCATAAATTATTCATAAATTATTCAAATATTTGTTTTGAGTATTCTCAGGGAAGTATACAAAGATGTTAATTTTATTGCAATGCAAACTTTTTTTGGATTTTCGATTCAATATCTTTTTAAATAAAAGGATGAATTTTAAATATTTCTTTTTTATTACACTATTATTAAAAAACCTACAACTAGTTTGATTTCAAAATACTAAATCAGGGTTTTTTTATTTAATCTAATTTATAGCCTTCAGTTATTTTTTAAATATATTTGTTACTATTTTTTGTACCTATATTTAAGGAACTGTTACTCTATTTAATGAAATTACACGAATATTTGAATATTTTACACTGTGCTAGATGGCATAGAAACACAATATGTTGCACTGAATGCGGTGTTTTAATTTTTGTGGAAAAATTATATTTTTATACGTAAAAAAATATAGTACAATGCAATTTGTTTATTATTATAAGCAATAATTCAATTGTACGATGTAAATCAACGGAAAACCTCAAAAATTACACTTTGTATTTTTCATTTTGATGCACTTATAGTCGAATTCGTTTTTGAGGAAATCAATAAAGACGGACAACAAAATTTGATTGCTTGAGAAGATTTTATATTAAATTTTGTTGAGATGGATATTATCGCCAAGAAAATGCGTGCTTACTTGTCTAACTTACAGATGCAAACTGGTATAGGTGAGTGTCGCCAAATCCTGCAATGTGATTTGGTATATTTTAGACAAAACCATATATATGAGCATATGCACTGTGCTAGTTTTTTTGCATGTATGTTCTGTCAAATTACTACAAATTCGAAATTTAAAACAATCCATAATAGCGAAATCATTTTTTAATCATATTTTAAATTTGGAATTAAATAACACGAACATTTTTAAGATTATTTTTTAAAAAGAGAATGTAGACTAAAAATCATTAAAATGCATGTATACAAATATAACGAAAACTAATATATTTTTTGAACAACATGAATAGTAAATGATATCTCATTATTTCCATAAGTTTATTCTTATGTCACACATTTTTTTTAAAGATAACTAAGTTATCTTATAAAATATGTATGATAAATTTTATTTAATCGTTTATACGTTTATGTTTTCATAACAAAACGTAATATGGAATTTTAATCACGCCTATTTGCTGTTATAAAGATTATTTTAAATCCAAAATATTATCATGCGATGACCAAAAATAGAAACTATCGATTTCTGTCAGCTAACTTATACCTTTTTTTTTTTTTTTTTTTTTTTTTTTTTTTTTTTTTTTTTTAAAGAAATTGGTATTAAAACTCTTGCTTTCCCTAGTTTGGCAACAAAACTCTTCTTATCCCCGAAACGTTTTCCAATTAATTAATTAAATTAAATTAAATAGATTTTTCACTTTAACATAGTGGTATCATAGCGCAGCTAGTTATAAGTATTTAAAAAAATGGAGACATTCAATGCACGAGGTCACAGTTAGAGGGTTTTTGCGATTTCCAAAAAATTCATTTTCTGGATAAGACGAGTTTTGAAACTCACGTCCTCATTTATGTTTTAACTTCTGTATAATGTGGAGTATTATATTAAAAAGGGAACAATTTTTGGTTCTCATTCTAAATTTTTTATTGAATCTGCTGTAATAGAAAGTGACAAATAAATTTATTAGACTTAAGAACAATCCTTTATATTCCTGTAGGCAATTAAGAGCGCAAAGAAAGGTTAGTTATCTATAATTTTGTATTGCTTTTTAAGTATCGTTTTCTAAAACTTTTGTGTTGTGTAAGTTTGAGCGGATACTCTTGCACAGCCACCTTGTGCGTACTTTTAAATGTGTTATATTTGGTAAAAAAATCAAAATTCCTGGATCATCACTTATTGTATCAGGAAAGTTCCAAACTTTTTACCGGACTGCCAAGAAGGGCTATGCGTTTCACGCGTATCTGGGTATGTGGATTTCTTTATGCCCTCGAAACATCTCAACGGCTGGATGGATTTTAATGAATGAAATTTCTATCGATTTGTCTTAACATTCCGATGGTTATAGGCTAAGTTTTGTCTTTATAAATTTAAAATGGCGGCCATAAAATACAAAATGACGGTGGCGATGAAAAAAGTTATATACACACCATATTCAGTGGCATATCATGGATAGGCCTTTCAAAATGAAGGCAATGTTTCATTGACTATTTTATAGTCAGAAGCTCCGTTTAAGGGGATGAGGGACCTTAAAAACCTTAAAAATAATTTTTTTATTTTGGGTAAATTCCACTTTAAATATTATTCAGGAGTACATTATATGCATTATCGCATGCATTTATCACAAGAAAAAAAAAATATTGAGAGAAAAAATGATTGCGTTTGTCTTACGTGTTGTCTTAGAAATCTTTGAAATGCCTCCTGCACATTCCATATCAATGAAAATACCCAATGTTTTTTATGAAAGTTTGGTTTATATATATAAATAAACTGTGCATCGAATTTTATATATTTGAATATAAATGTATAAAAAAATTGATTTTTTTACATATTACATAATTTTTTGCATAATTATTTTTAAAACAATTATGCATTATGTACATAATTTTTTGCATATAATGTACCTTTGAGTAATATTTAAAGTGAAATTTGCAAAAAAAAAATGAAAAATTTTGAAATTTTTTCAAAAAAATTCATAAATTTTCATTTTTTTTTAACTTTTATAATCAAATATATGAAATTCGGTGCAAAGTTTAATTTATATATATAAACCAAACTTTTATAAAAAAAAAATTGTTGATTTTCATTGATATGGAACGCGCAGGGGGCATTTCTAAGATTTCTAAGACGATGCATAAAATTCCACTTTTTCTCAAAAATAACATTTTTTTGTGTGTGATAAATGCATACCATAATGCATATAATGCACATTTGAGTAATATTTAAAGTGAAATTTACAAAAAATAAAAAAAATATTCTTAAGGTTCCTCGTCCCCTTAAGTATTACACAAACTGGAAGTTGTATAGGTAGCATCTCCGGCTTTACTGCACTTCTAACTAATCAATTTCTTTTCTACTTAATCTAAACATTCATTTCAAAATAAATCTAGCATCAATGTGGTTCAGTGTAGTTTATTTCTACGAATAATGAACATTCTTTCAGGCAGAAAACAAACATTTAATTACAAAATGGAACATAAAAATCTATTAACTGACATTCGACAGGTTACATCTAAAGAATTCTAACATCAACAACAAGATTAACTCGTTTCAGTTCAAAAGTAGACAGTTCTAATAGAGCATGCGCTGGCTAATTAGCTGTTTTGAGAATTAGCCGGCGTTGGACGGTTGTCCAACATTATCATAAAATGACAAAGGTACTACTTTGGTGATATTTCGACGTAACATACCTGTAGAGGTCTTGAGATCAATTACACGGACATATCCATAATCACCTTTATAACTTCTCACAATCCTAGCTAGTTTCCAGTCGATAAACTTATCATTTCCTTCCTTCAATAACACAAGCTGTCTAACTTTAAGGTTTGGCGAGGACTTTTTCCATTTACTGCAGACTTGCAGCTCATTTAAGTATTCTCGGCTCCAGCGGTTCCAAAATTGCATTTTTAATCTTTGAACTAGTGTCCACATAGAAGAAAAAGGTAAAGAGTCTAAATGGCATTATTTTCAGGAACATTCAAAAGAGGACCTCCAATGAGGAAATGACCAGGTGTTAGTGGTTGTAGATCATTAACATCTGCAGACAAGGGGGTCAACGGACGTGAATTCATAACTGCTTCAATTTGCGTCACAAGTGTTGACAGCTCTTCAAAATTTAAGGTAGATGATTTAGTTATCTTCAAGAGGATTCGCTTCATGGTTTTTATGTTTGATTCCCCTAATACGCCGAAATGGGGGGATGCAGGGGGTATCAAATTCCACTGAATTCGTTCTTCAGCACTAAATCGCTGAATTTCTTCCGAAGCACATATTTGATAGAAGGGTTTCAAAAGAGCACAAGTACCCTTAAAATGTGTGGCATTATCACTCCATATGACACAGGATTTAAATCTCCGAGCAATGAATCTTCTCAAACAGGCTAAAAATGCTTCTGTGGTCAAGTCCGAAACAACTTCTAGATGAACGGCTTTGGTAGAAAAACAAATGAATATAGCAATATATTATTTCAGGGTTATCTTTGATCGTTTTAAGTCAGGTTTTGTTATAATAGGACCTGCTAGATCGACGCCTGTTTTCTCAAACGGTCTAGATGGTTCAATTCTATCCCTGGACAAGTCACCAATCAATTGTTGAAGAGTTTGGTGTTTTGTTCGAAGACAAGTCACACACCTATTTATAATTTTCTTTACTTGACTTTGACCAGATGGTATGAATAAAATTGTCTCAATAAAGATAGAGTTGTCTGAGTAGCTGAATGTAGGAATTTTTTATGGTAATAATCAATTAAAAGTTCAGTAAAATAGTGAGACTTTGGTAAAAGTATTTGATGTTTCTGTGATTCAGATAAATTAGAAAATTTCAGTCTTCCACCGACTCTTAACAGTCCATCTGCATCTAGAAATACATTTAAGTTCAAAATCTTACTGGTGTTTGGGAGTGGACGTTTTTCCTTTAAACATCGAATTTCAGTTTGGAATTTGGAATTTCGAACAATTTTTATCAGCTTCTTGGTCGCATTCTGTAACTCAGAAGTATCTAAATAATCATATTTTCTAATTCCTGATTTCAATTTACATTTTTTCAGAAATCTTAAACACCATGCAGCAATTCTTATTAACTTCATAAAAGAAGAATATCGATTAATCAAATCAATGTTTAACTGATTTTCATTTACAATAGTTGATTTTAAAACAGTTTTTTCTTTAGTTCTAACTGATCTTTAACTTCAGAAATATCTAATTTATCGAACGTATTATGCAATTTTGGCCAAAGAGAAAGTCTTGCTTTAACCACTGGGGACCTTCCCACCAAAGATGGATATTTTTCAACTCTGAAACTTTCAAACCTCTAGTAACTAGATCGGCAGGATTATCTTTTCCAGGACAGTGGAACCATTTAATGGATCACTAAGATTTATGATTTCCTTTATCCGGTTACTGACAAGCAGTTTAAATATTTCTAGCTCTCCACTAATCCAAAAGAAAGTAATAGTAGAATCGGTCCAAATGATGCAAGTTGCAGGAAAAGCTAATTCTTTAGCAATTTTATTACAAAGACTAGCAGACAAAAGGGCTCCTAAAAGTTCCAGATGAGGCATAGAGACAGTTTTTAAAGGGGCGACTCGACTTTTTGCTGCCACAAAACTAGTAACAATGTTCTTATTATTTAACACTGCTCTAAGGTACACTACCGTACCATATGCCTTTTTGAAGCATCTGAAAAACTATGTAACTCAAAATAATCAACCTCATCAAGGACAATATCAGCCAAATAATATCCGGGATTGTTAATGCAATTTTGTTCCTTTATTTCTTCAAACCATTCAATCCATAAATTGTCTAAATGTTTGGGTAGGTTTTCATCCCAATCAAGTCCTAAACACCAAATTTCTTGAATTAAACATTTAATTATAATAGTATAAGGACTTATAAATCCAATTGGGTCAAAAATTCGGCCAACAGTTTGCAATAAATAACGTTTAGTACTAAGTTTATTCGAAAGGAAATTTTCTAGATTTTGAGTCGTAAATGAAACCATGTCGCTATTTGGGTCCCAAGCAACCCCTAAAACCTTGGAAAGTACCAAATTCTGATTAGTGAGATTTAAATTATCAGAAATTTCATCAATATGTAAGCCATATTCTTTCCATTTCTCACGCAGTTCATGCGAGTTGGTTTTCAATTTTCTAAAAATCATACTAGCTTCTTGAAATATTTCATAGGCTTCCTTACTAAATTTAAATGCGTAATCAAGATTCGGTTGACTTATTGTTCGGTTGACTGGTTATAAAATCATCAACATACAACGATGAATTTAAAATTTCAAAAGATTCAGGAAATGTTTCTACATACCTTTGTAGATGATGCTTGATGGTAGCAGCCAGAAGAAAGGGACTCGATTTCACACCGAAAAGCACTCTCATTAGCCTGAATATTTTAAATCTCTTACCCGGATCATCAATCCATGGTTCATCGTCCCAAAAAAATCTGGTGAAGTCCCTATCTGGTTCATCAATCTCGATCTGCAAAAAAGCTGCTTTAATGTCCGCAGTAATTGCTATGGGGAAGTTTCCGAATTTGATTAAAAGGCTGAATAATTCCGGAATGAGATTTAATCCCGTATGTAAACAATCATTTAGTGCTCTATATCTGTTCACCCTTAGCATGGGCACTTCCGTCAAAGACAATGCAAAATTTAGTGGTGGACTTATCTTCACGAATCACGTCTCTATGTGGTAAGTTAAATGAGTTTACATCAGATGTATTGTCAACAGGTTCGATGATATTGTCTGCTAAATAACTATCTAAAATAGCCTTATATTCTGAGAATAACAAAGGGTCATTTCTCAAGCTCGTTCTCAATTTCAAAAATCTTCTGTATGCGACTTCGCGATTGTTATTAAGAGACATTTTCAAATTTGCCTTCCATGGAAATTTTACTTTATACCCGTTATCCTTAAAAACAATATTAGACTGAAAATCAGCCATAATGCCATCGTCCACATTACTAACATCTTGAGTTTCGGATTCAATTCCTAGACTTTCAAATTGCCAAAAATTTCTGATTTTATCGGATATATCCTTTTCTTCAACGATAATTTTCATACTGAACAATTCATTGGCTGACCCCGTATAACCCTGTAAGCACCAGCCAAAAAGGGTTTCGGTAGTTACGAGATTATTCTTTAGTCGTTTGATTCTGCCAGTTACAATATTATAATAATTATCAGTGCCGATTAAAACTGCAATTTGTTTACTAGTACATTCATAACTATCAGCAAGTTGTAAAACTTTTAATTTATTATAAGTTTTCGTAATGTATTTATCAGGAGTGGGTAAGCAAGCAGCAGAAATTTGATCTGTTTCTAGAGCTTCAACTTCAATGTGTAAAAAGGGATGTGCAAATAGAGATATTTACAAGTTTTACCTTTACTACATTATAAGTTTTCTCAGTTGCCCTTTCGGCTCCAAAAGCATAAAGAGATAAGGTTTCTTTTCTAATAACCGGCAATTGTAATTTTGTGAAATGTCACGAATTATAAATGTTCTCATGCTACCATTATCTTATAAGACACGAGCTGGTTCATTATTATCATTTTTAGGATATTATATTATAACAGAACAAGTCTGCAAAATATGTTGCAATGCGTGTTGTCATTGTGTAAATTACTAGTGGAATTGTTACCACAATGGGAAATAGATACGGCACTTTTATCAACGTTTATTTTGGAATCATTTTCAAATTGAAAACAAATAGCCCTATTATGTTTCTTACCGCAAATATCGCACATTTTGGTATTTTCACAGTCTTTAATTCTGTGTTTGCACTGTAAACGTAAAAAACATCTTCTCTGCTTTTTTATTATTTCTTTCTTCTGATCAGTGGTTAAAGACTTACACATTTCACTATTATGATCAACACTATTACAAAACAAACACGAATTCTTATTTACTGAAGTCATTAATTCAGTCGCTGGAACACTATTTTGTTTATATCCTTTCGTATTATATTGATATCGCGGCTTACATTTCAATTGTTTATCTGTAAATTTTGGTCTATATTCAAATGTATTATCATTGGAAAATGATTTCTTACCATCTAAGTCATGGATAGTTGATACTCGTTCTCTAATTTCAACTTCATTTTTAAGAAAACTCACAAGTTTATCTATATTCCACATTTCTCCTTCTTTTAGATTTCTATTAAATTCTAAGGTCAAATCTGGGGGTATTAACTTTAGAAAATTGGGCAAAGTAACTCACTGTATGTATCAGATTTTACTCCTAACGACTCTAAATTTCGAATTTGCACTAGACATTTATCGTATAAATTTCTTAATCCACCAGTGTCAGAAGAACTTTTCAAACCTTTCATATTTAATAAATTGTTTAAGTGAGCGTGTACGAGCATGTCATGTCTACTATACCTTTGTTTCAAAAGCGATACGGCCGCTGCATAATTATTTTCAGTTAATCCAAAACCATTAATCGTGTTTGCAGCTACTCCTGCAACCAAACTTTTCAAATACGTAAATCGATTTCTGTTAGATTTGGGTTTTTATCTATCGCTAACTCAAACTGGTTCCAAAATTCTAAAAAAATTGTCGTGTTCCCCAAAAAATCGGTTTATTTGTAGCTTTGGTAATTTTACTCTTTTTAGTTCAGTAGCAGCATGACATGTTCGCACTGAATCAGTGTTATTACTATGTGTAACATCTGCATTAGAAGATAAACTTTTAATTTTAAAGTTTAATTTATTTCTGTAACTTATTATTTTCTGGTCATATTCATCAATATTCAATATTTCGTTTTCGACATTTTTAGAATTTATTAGGCTTAAAATGTTATTATCAGGATCCTTAATAGTCTTACATTTAACGTTTAACTTATCGACTAATTCTTGTAAATTTTCTAAAGAATATTCATTACTAGCTAAATACTGTTTAATTTCTTCAAATAACTTGTTTAATAAATTTCGATGCGTATCACACATCTTTCGCTCTTTATTTTCGTTCATTTTCAAAAAATAAAATATAATAACAAAAATCAGCACTCACCAGTTCCAAATCGAAACAAAGCAAAAATATTACGCAGTTATCTTTTCACATCTAGACTTGACGGCGCGATGCACCACAGATAATCAATTTCTTTTCTACTTAATCTAAACATTCATTTCAAAATAAATCTAGCATCAAGGTGGTTCAGTGTAGCTTATTTCTACGAATAATCAACAATTTTTCAGGCACAAAACAAACATTTAATTACGAAACGGAACATAAAAATCTATTAACTGACATTCGACAGGTTACATCTAAAGAATTCAACATCAACAACAAGATTAACTCGTTTCAGTTCAAAAGTAGACAGTCCTAATAGAGCATGCGCTGGCTAATTAGCTGTTTTGAGAATGAGCCGGAACACTAACCTTCATAGACCTCATCCAAACAGTGTTTATAGATAGGAACTAACAATTAAACACAACTTAAACGTCATCAGTACAGGTAAATAAAAAATAGGTAAGTAATATAAAAAAATAGTTTCACATGTTTAGGATAAATAATTAATTAGTTCGCTTTTTCCGCAGTCGGGTTTTTTGACTTTTTATATTTAAATTTTACTTGTTACAATCATCTTCATGATTGTGTCGTTCAAAACATCTACAAAATCGTTAAAGAAATTAAAATACGGAAATAGTAACAATTAAAAAAATGTAAGATAAAAAAGGTAGTAAAAAATTTCAGATCAACTCATGTGTTTGTTTTTAATGCAATTAGAATAATTATTCTGGAGAACTAATCAGTCTCTACCGCACTCAAAACATATTTGCATATACCACCACAAAAGTATCTTCAAGCCAGTATGTTACAATGACGAATTACTCCCCTCACTGCCTCTCACTTCTATTCTACACACCTTTATTATTACAGAGATCAGACATGAAAAAATATAATATGTTGATAAAAATTATTTGTAATTCCCTATTTAATGTACTATAGTACCGCACTTAAGGTTATCACATTTAAAGTTCTCGATTACGACTTCTTGTCATAGCTATAAGAAATCCACCAATTTTAAGAATTATATGTCAATGTTAAATCACTATAGAAAAGAACTATAATACATGTTTGAAAAAAAAAAAAAAAAAAAAAAAAAACGAAATGTACCATATTTCAACATATTGTGATGTTCTTTAATAATAGCATTCTTAAATAAAGTAAAATAAAATATCTGTAGTATTAATTCAACCATGTTCATAAATTCCCACGCAAATTGGCAGTGTTTACATAAAGTTGGGCATCTCATGCTCTACAAAGATAATGTGCCATCCTGTGGTTGGTGTACGTTTATAGAAAAAAATACCTTACATGGCTTCGATATGATGTGGTTCTCGATTGTGCATGAAATTGCAGATTCTTTCGTATTAATACCGATGAACTTTGGTAAGATAACTTTTAAAGATCCTACATAAGCTTAATTTAATAATAGTTAAGAGAGAAAAAAGGAGCCATATATGAAAGATTACATCACAAGCTACATCTTCTTCAAGGATAATCTTTACGTAAAAAATAATACGTAGGTATTATTTTTTTCAATCTTTTATCAATATTTTTAGTATGATTAACTGCATTTTATAGAAACATATCCGACTGCTTTTAATGTAAATTGATCTTTCAATAAAAATAATACAAACAATCCTAAAAAACAAATAATCCAAATTATTCAAAAATAATATGTACATAAAAAAGCAGATAATTGCAAAATGTCAAAATGTTTATATACAAAAAATAAGTAAATTTATTTTTCAAAATAATGATATTGTAAAATGTAGCATCTATTAATAAAATGAAACATAAGCATTTCAATTGATAGTCTCCTTTCGACAAGGATTATTATTAAACAATGTTATCGAAGAACAAATTAATTAATAGCTTTTCCATAAACGAAAATCTAGAATGAAACAAAATTTGTTTATTGCACTTAAATTTTCACATTCAATCTAAATCTCGCAGATGAAGATTAAGTAAATAAGGAGAATGAAGGGGCTGGTGAGATAAGCACCTTATCTTTGAAACTGCAGACAGCTAATTGATATTTCAGAGTTTCATGCAAATAAATTATTTTGTCAAGCGTGTATATAAAATTCTGTGAAGAAAAACTCCAAAAGGTATTTAAATGTAATCAGTATTACCACTTCAGCAATCAATAAAGAAACATCCAATAACATTATACATGTTTTCTGAGATCAAATAAACATGTTATAAAATGTGTTTAAATACATTAAAATGTTCTGTTTATTTATAGAAATAAGAAGAAGCATGCTGTCAATGTTTAACTCAGAGCAATACATTTCTAATTTAATTTGATTTTAATTAAAATAAGTTTTATAGCAGCTTTTATATATTCGAAATTCACTTGAAAATTCGACTAATGTCCTATATTACTAACTCTCTAAATTTAACAAATAAAGATATAAGTATCTGAATTTCATGTAAAGTAGGCATGTGTCAAAGTAATAACTTTAATGGGTAGTAGAATGAGTTCACATACTATATAAATATATTTTTTTAAACAAATTTAAATTATTTTTACCCAACTAATATAAATCCTCATTGGAATATTTTTGACTCAAAAAGGCCAAAATTTTAAGCCTGTTCCTTAAGTGACCTTCATGAGTACGTTTTACTTTGTGTTTTGATGTCGTACCATACAAAGTCTCATCACTTGCGATAATTAGATAGCGAGTTATAATCATTTGGAAATTTGTGTCTCACCCATGATAAGTTTTAGTTAACCACATGTCATTTTTTAAAGATGTTTTGAAATACAAACTTATGTCTAGCTACTATAATTGAATGGAGAGCTATAACCGTTTAAACTTTTTTTTTAAATCTAATATATCGGTCATCTCCGAGGACCACATAGCTTTGTCTGATCATGGTTTACAGTACAAAATTTGATTGCTCGGTGAAAATGTAATCACGAGTTGTAAGAGTTAAAAGTTGTCTTAACCTCATTGTATCATATTAAGAAATTAACGAGATCTTCGATAAAACAGACAATTTGATCACACACACACCTTCTTACAACAGTCCTTTTTATATTTTAATCCTGCAGACTTTAATGGACCTACAACGCACAGAGGAATGAGCACCATAAAACTTAGATATGGACGAAAATTTGATTTTTTTTTTTTTTATTTCCATTAGTTCCATTGAAGGTTGTAATTAGGAATATACACAAAAAATATTATGAGCTTATCAGGAAAGTTGATGAATAGAATGATGTAAGACTATAGTTTTCATTCCATACCTTTTAAATCGGGTTTATAAATGAAACTATTCTCTAGGTCGTATGTGGCCACGGTTATTTATTTACATTTAATATTAATATTTGTTTCAAACATTAGTACAACTACATTATAGTTCCAAAAGCGAAAATTTGGGCAAATGTAAGAATTTTAAGTGAAAACAAAATTTAGTTGTATTCGCTGAAGTCGTCTAGGAAAATACTCTAAATTACCTTACCAAGAAATATATAAGTTATCTATTTCTTTTTACCAAATTGTTACTGAATATTTTCTTTAATTCAATTCCGAGATTGAAAATAGTTTTTAAGATTGAACATGCGTGGAATTAAACCAGAATCTACAATCCTTCCATTAGGCTATAAATGCCAAGGGAAATTTTCTAATAAGCCCTTAGTGTTTTTGGAGTTATTGGAGTGTTTTTGGAGACATTATGTTTTTAGGAATAAACTTCAATGATAGAAGATGATGATGATGAAAAAATGGTTTTGAATTTTGGAGGCTTAATATTTATACACTGAAGTACAACTGAATTAAGGGGAGGCAATAGGGTGGGTAAAAAAAGAAAGAAATATTTATAATTAAAACGTAAGACCGCGGAAAATTCGCCTTTTGTAATAAAAAACAAATTCGTAAAATATTACACTAATCGGTTAATATATTTTACTGTCGCAAGGAGGCAAAAAAAAAAACATGATTTTTACAAATTTTGTTTTAAATTATGCAAACATACAAATTCAATTTCTAATAGAACGCAAGAACAATATGAATATATTAAAAATGTCCCACTAAAAGTTCATTATGGCGAAATCATATCTTTTACAGCCACAGGGATCACATTTTTGTAAATGCAAAAATTTGAATTTTTCGTTATTCTGAAATTTTATAATTTCTATGATATGTCTAGAATTAAATAAATTTACTTTATATCTATTAATATGAACAAGAACAAAAAAACTTCTTAAAACAACATAAAAAATTATTAAATGCGCTAGGCCTTTCGAAAGATCTGTGTCTTTCTTCGTCAGGCGCAAAGAAGACGTTCTTCTACTATGAAAGCAGCAGGAAGACTGAAATCAGAGATAAGGGAAAGGAAACAAGATGAAGAAATAACCAATAGGAAGTTAGGATTGAACAGCCAATAGGAAATTAGAAGACAACAGCCAATCCTAAAAGAGTATAATCAAAACAAAAGAACACAGAGTAGGGGGGGGGGCAAAAATTGGGAGGGGGAAAATACAAATAATTAAAAATGGGAACACATGAAAAAAAAAATAAATAAAAATAAAAATATAAATAAATAAAATATAAAAAAAACAGACTAATATTAATTAACACAAAAATAAATTAAATGGTAGTAATGAAAAGGTTTTTCCAAGCTGCAGAGAGCATTGTGGAATCAGATTTATCATTAACAGTGACATCACGATTAAGACAAATAGCTAGATTTTCAAGGAAGTCCAATTCAGGGATACTATTGGCATTGGGGATAATTTTAGCCTTTTGAAAATTAAAACTATGGCCAGAATCCCAAGAGTGCTTGGCAATAGAAGATTTAGAAAATTCTTGATTAATTACATAACGAGAGTGTTCTTTTAAGCGGATTTCGAGATTTCTTTTAGTTTGGCCGATATAAGATAAATCACAACCATTACAAGGAACTTTATAAATTCCCCATTTGCGAAGATCAGGAACAGGAGATTTAGTGGAGGGAATTATGAAATTTTTGACAGGTTTAAAGATAATGTTAAAACTGAAACGTCGTAAAACTTTAGCTAATTTGAAACATAAAGGAGGATAAAAGGGGAGGACAACCAAATTATCAGGTTTGCTTTTGACAGATTTGGAAAGAGTAGATGTATTAGATGGTCTATTGAATTTCTTCACAGCATTATTGATAACAGAAGGATTAAAACCTCTTTCGACAGCAACAGTTTTTAAGTAATTAAGTTATTCCTTAAGGGATACAGAATCTGAACAAATTTTGAGAGCACAATTAACATACGTGTAAAAAACACCGATTTTTTGGCTTACAGGATAATTTGAGAGAGCATGAGGTGGGTTAGAAACAGAAAAAAGGTTTTCTATAAACACAAGTTTTGAAAGAAGAATCACATTTGGTAACTAAAACATCAAGGAAAGGAAGGTTATTACAATTTTCTAATTCAAAAGTAAACAGAGAAAATTGTAGTTTCTAATTCTGTTGAATTAGAAAATTGAATAAACTTTCTTTCCTTGATGTTTTAGTTACCAAATGTGTGTCTTCTTTCAAAACTTGTGTTTATAGAAAACTTTTTCCTCCACTAAATCTCCTGTTCCTAATCTTCGTAAATGGGGAATTTATAAAGTTCCTTGTAATGGTTGTGCTTTATCTTATATCGGTCAATGTAAAAGAAATCTCGAAATCCGCTTAAAAGAGCACTCTCGTTATGTAATTCATCAAGAATAATCAAGAATTTTCTAAATATTCTATTGCCAAGCACTCTTGGGATTCTGGCCATAGTTTTAATTTTCAAAATGCTAAAATTATCTCTAATGCCAATAGTATCTCTGAATTGGACCTCCTCGAAAATCTAGCTATTTATCTTAATCGTGATGTCATTGTTAATGATAAATCTGATTCCACAATGCTCTCTGCAGCTTGGAAAAACCTTTTCACTACTACCATTTAATATATTTTTGTGTTAATTAATATTAGTCTATTTTTTATATTTATTTATTTATTTATTTTTATTTTTTTATATTTTCATGTGTTCCCATTTTTAATTATTTGCATTTTCCCCTCCCAATTTTTGCCCCTCCTACTCTGTGTTCTTTTGTTTTGATTATATTCTTTTGGGATTGGCTGTTGTCTTCTACTTTCCTATTGGCTGTTCTTTCCTAACTTTCTATTGATTGTTTCTTCAGCTTGTTTCCTTTCCCTTATCTCTCATTTCAGTCTTCCTGCTGCTTTCATAGTAGAAGGACGTCTTCTTTGCGCCTGACAAATAAAGACTCAGATCTTTCGAAAGGCCTAGCGCATTTAATAATTTTTTATGGTGTTTTAAGAAGTTTTTTGTTCTTATTCATTCACACCAGTTTTAACTTATTTTCTTTTTATCTATTAATATGTTTTAAATATCTAGTTATTTTGATAATTATTCGGTATAGACTGAAAAAAAATTAATGACAAATTTTCCTTGACGATCGCTTCATGTTCTGCTGTTTTATTATATACCAGTTAGAGACAGAAGTTCATGCACCAAAAATAAAGCATTTTATTAACTGAAATGAAGATAATTTAACAGAAACGGGTTTTTAATTTTGAAGGGAAGAAGTATTTAATGGAAATGAATTTTGTCATGTGACTGGTTTTCAAATGAAGCCATTATTCCTCGATACGCCTAAATTAATCTGACGTAACCCTTCCTCTGTTCCGGTCCACAAATTTTAGCAACTGCATCAATGACTATTTCCACGCGACTTTCTACTGATTGCGTGTGGGACTTATAACAGTTCATATATTTTATCAAACCTTCCAAACAAAGCAGCGTTTTGAAATCATCAGTTGATAGAGAAAACTTAACAGACGGTTCCGTTAGGTTAAAGTTTTGTCAGTCGGTACTACTCTATTAGTCAGAATTTTTCTTTTTGTCAATTATCTTCATGGTTAGGGCCCAGATATTCTCTGTTTCTTCTACCAGCACTCTAATGAGGAAAAGTTATTGACTTGCGAAATGGGCATTTCGTAAAATTGGCTGTTCTTTCCTAACTTTCTATTGATTGTTTCTTCAGCTTGTTTCCTTTCCCTTATCTCTCATTTCAGTCTTCCTGCTGCTTTCATAGTAGAAGGACGTCTTCTTTGCGCCTGACGAAGAAAGACTCAGATCTTTCGAAAGGCCTAGCGCATTTAATAATTTTTGATGGTGTTTTAAGAAGTTTTTTTGTTCTTATTCATTCACATCAGTTTTAACTTATTTTCTTTGATTGCGCTTCCTCTGGCATTTCAACATTTTATGCTTTTCCGCCCGTTCCCTTTTGTATGTAAGTATTTTTTTTTTTTTTGTCATAATTTTGCATTGATTTTGCTCTTTATTTTTCTTATTGATTAATTTATTTGCTTTATTTATTTTTGTCTTTTTTTATAGTTTAGTATTCTATATTTGTATTTTGTTTATTCTTCATTTATCTTATTGCTTAATTTATTGTGTCTTATTTATAGTTTAGTATTCTATATTTGTATTGTGATTATTTATTTATTCATTTATTTTTTATTGATCAATTTATTTGCTTATTTTTTATGTCTTATTTATAGTTTAGTATTCTACATTTGTACTTTTTTTTATTTTGTATTGCTATTATGTTTACTGCTCAATTTAACAGATTTACTAAACTCAGACGTAAGCGTGTGAAATTTCTTAACCACTTAAATTTTCTTCAAAATTGCAAGAAAAATAATGTTATTCCCAATTTTATTCAACTTAAATGCTCTGTTAGAATTTCAAAAGCTATAGTTCGTTCACATTTTATTATTTTAAGGGCCTCTATTCAAGATGTTCGGCAAACTCTCTCCAAAATTGAAGAAGAGCTTTATGACCTTCATTTGTTCCTTAGTAAAAATCTTGACAATTTCTGTGATATTGAAAAGAAAGTTTGGTCTTCTCTACTTACTTTCAAAACTGCTCATCAAAATAAGCTTGATAAAAAGTTTTCTTCGTTGTGCAATAAGCAAAATAAGTCTTAATTTTCAAATAAGAATCTATCGAACGAGAACTGCATCGTTAATCTCTCCTCTCATATGTTAACCCCTGAGCAAAAAAGCATTTTAGATCTTGGTTTCAATTTTTCTCAGTCTTGCAAACCTTCTCTCACTAAATTGATTGCTCCTATTGAGTCTTCCTTTAAACATAGTAAAGTCACTCCTTTTCAAAAAGAAACTCTTCGTCACATCCTTGCTGATACTATTTCTTCTAATAATTCAAAATTCAAACCTAATCTTTCACGTTCTCAAAATATCGCCCTGAATGAGCTTAAATCCAATGATAATCTTATTATTACTAAAGCTGATAAAGGTGGTCAAATTGTTCTTATGGATAAAAAAGATTAATCTGATAAAGTCTATGCTCTCTTATCTGAAGGTCCTTATGTTGAAGTTAAAAAATATCCTGCTAATTCGCATCTTTCCACTCTCAAAAAAGCTGTTAAGAATTCTGTTATTTTAAATGACAATACTAAACATAGTGTTATTCCTTCTTCAGCTATTTGTGCTCGTTTTTATGCTTTGCCTAAAGTTCATAAAACCAATGTCCCCTTAAGACCTATCGTCTCTAATATTGGTACTGTTACTTATCCTCTTGCCAAAATTTTAACATCCATTTTTTTCTCGGTTATGCATTTCTAATTCTCATACGATAAAAAATTCTTATGATTTTGTTAGTAAATTAAAAAATATTAACCCATCTAATTGTTCTATGCTTTCTCTTGATGTCAAATCTTTATTTATGAATGTTCCGATTGAAGGTGCTCTTTCTTGTTTGGAAAAAAGATTACGTGAATTTCATTTCTCTGATATTGAAGTCCAAGATTTTGTTAATTTAACTAAAATTTGCATCCCTCAAACTACTTTTGAATTTGATAATAAATTTTTTAAACAATCAGATGGTTTAAGTATGGGTAATCCTTTATCTCCAAATCTTTGTGATATTTATATGCATTATTTTGAGGAAAAAGTATTAAATCTGGTTAATTTTAAATGTTGGATGCGTTATGTCGACGATACTTTTGTTTTAGTTGATAATCCTTTTGATATTTCTACAATTCTTCATACTGATAATTCTATCGACCCACATATTCAGTTTACTTTTGAATTAGAAAATTGCAATAAACTTCCTTTCCTTGATGTTTTAGTTACCAAATGTGATTCTTCTTTCAAAACTTGTGTTTATAGAAAACCTTTTTCTGTTTCTAACCCACCTCATGTTCTCTCAAATCATCCTGTAAACCAAAAAATCGGTGTTTTTTACACGTATGTAAATCGTGCTCTCAAAATTTGTTCCGATTCTGTATCCCTTAAGGAATAACTTAATTACTTAAAAACTGTTGCTGTCGAAAGAGGTTTTAATCCTTCTGTTATCAATAATGCTGTGAAGAAATTCAATAGACCATCTAATAAATCTACTCTTTCCAAATCTGTCAAAAGCAAACCTGATAATTTGGTTGTCCTCCCCTTTTATCCTTTTTTATGTTTCAAGTTAGCTAAAGTTTTACGACGTTTCAATTTTAACATTATTTTTAAACCTTTCAATAAATTCATAATCACCTCCACTAAATCTCCTGTTCCTGATCTTCGTAAATGGGGAATTTATGTAGTCCCTTGTAATGGTTGTGATTTATCTTATATCGGTCAAACTAAAAGAAATCTCGAAATCCGCTTAAAAGAACACTCTCGCTATGTAATCAATCAAGAATTTTCTAAATCTTCTATTGCCAAGCACTCTTGGGATTCTGGCCATAGTTTTAATTTTCAAAATGCTAAAATTATCTCTAATGCCAATAGTATCTCTGAATTGGACTTCCTTGAAAATCTAACTATTTATCTTAATCGTGATGTCATTGTTAATGTTAAATCTGATTCCACAATGCTCTCTGAAGCTTGGAAAAACCTTTTCACTACTACCATTTAATTTATTTTTGTGTTAATTAATATTGGTCTGTTTTTTATATTTTATTTATTTATATTTATATTTATATATTTTTTTCCCAAGTGTTCCCATTTTTAATTATTTGTATTTCCCCCCCTCCCAATTTTTGCCCCTCCTACTCTGTGTTCTTTTGTTTTGATTATACTCTTTTGGGATTGGCTGTTGTCTTCTACTTTCCTATTGGCTGTTCATTCCTAACTTCCTATTGGTTGTTTCATCAGCTTGTTTCCTTTCCCTTATCTCTCATTTCAGTCTTCCTGCTGCTTTCATAGTAGAAGGACGTCTTCTTTGCGCCTGACAAATAAAGACTCAGATCTTTCGAAAGGCCTAGCGCATTTAATAATTTTTTATGGTGTTTTAAGAAGTTTTTGTTCTTATTCATTCACACCAGTTTTAACTTATTTTGTGTTTATCTATTAATATGTTTTAAATATCTAGTTATTTTGATAATTATTCGGTATAGACTGAAAAAAAAATTAATGACAAATTTTCCTTGACGATCGCTTCATGTTCTGCTGTTTTATTATATACCAGTTAGAGACAGAAGTTCATGTACCAAAAATAAAGCATTTTATTAACTGAAATGAAGATAATTTAACAGAAACGGGTTTTTAATTTTGAAGGGAAGAAGTATTTAATGGAAATGAATTTTGTCATGTGACTGGTTTTCAAATGAAGCCATTATTCCTCGATACGCCTAAATTAATCTGACGTAACCCTTCCTCTGTTCCGGTCCACAAATTTTAGCAACTGCATCAATGACTATTTCCACGCGTCTTTCTACTGATTGCGTGTGGGACTTATAACAGCTCATATATTTTATCAAACCTTCCAAACGAAGCAGCGTTTTGAAATCATGAGTTGATAGAGAAAACTTAACAGACGGTTCCGTTAGGTTAAAGTTTTGTCAGTCGGTACTACTCTATTAGTCAGAATTTTTCTTTTTGTCAATTATCTTCATGGTTAGGGCCCAGATATTCTCTGTTTCTTCTACCAGCACTCTAATGAGGAAAAGTTATTGACTTGCGAAATGGGCATTTCGTAAAATTACTGGATGTATAATCTTTAATAGATAATCTGGCAAATGAAGTAAGTTATTAACAATGGTCTGCAGATTCTGGGCATCATGGAATCATGCTGAATTCATTTTAATTCTAAAATAATCGATGCAGTACACTTTAGGTCGTTTTCAGCTAGTATGACATGTTAAGAAGAGGGTTTTTCAGCTCCAACGTACCGTCTCAAAATTCGATTTGCAGTAGTGGTCCACCTTGCCTGAGATACTGATCCAGGGCATTGTCAAGAAATGTAAATTAAACACTCGCCGGTTGAAACAACTTGCAATATTTCAAACATATAATTCCCCTTGGTTGACAAATTGTCTTTACCAATAGCTGGGATATCAGATTTAATTGGCTTAAACTTTGCAATTGGTAATGATTCGCAAATCGCAAGGAATTTACTAATTGGGTCACAACATTCTCGAGAACCCATCGTTTGTTTATCAAAATGTTCAAAAAATGTCTCAGTGGAAGCTCATTAAAGTGAGACAATGAAGTCACTTTTTTAAACTTGATCTCAAGCTAACATATAGCACCACCTTTGCTCCCTCTGTAAAATACAGTTCTATTAAGTCCGATTACAATTCTACTTGAAGTTACCATGTGATTTTTCTTAAAAAATGTACCATATAATTGTACATAGAAGTCAGCTTACCCAAAGATGATTATAATTGGGACCTGGTTCAAGTATCAAAGAGATATGTTCTTCTTTGACTTCGCGACGTTGAAACTTTGACCTCTCTGTAACCTGGCAGAAAGTTCCATCTTCGAGTATAGAGCAAAGTAAATATCTAAAAAAAATAAACCAAGTGTGATATCAATCTCTATCATCGATAAAAAAAAATAAATGCACACGTCTGCAAGTGTCTCTATCATAAATATATGATTTGGTAAAATTACACTGATCATGATAAAGAATCTGCATAAAATTAACAACAGAAAAGCCTTTTTTTAGTCTGTTAGAAACATAAAATCCAAGAAATAATATGAAAATTATAAAATTTAGAAAAACGAAAAATTTAAATGTTTAACATTTTTTTTCAGAAATATTGGATCTTTTCCGGCGGTAAAAAAATATGATGTCACCATAATGAGATTTTACTCTTTGATTATTAATAACTTGGTGTAGATGTTGCGTTCTATTAGAAATCATATTGCGTTATTTGGATATATTTTTTAATTAAACAAAAACATGCTTCTTACAATATTTAGGAAATTTGGCCCTCTTGCGGCGGCAAAAAGGTGCTAATCTATCGCTGTTATATTTTACGAATTTATTTTTTAATACAAATGCCAACTTTCCCGCGCTATTATGTTTCGATTATAAAGTTTTCTGTTTTCTCGACCCAATCTAAGGGAAGTGACATGGAATTATTTTTTGGCGCTGCTCCTCACATCTGCAAAACATGAGAGAACTGTGGTAACCGCATAAAAAGCCAGTACTGTGGTTGTTGTGAATCACACATTCCAACTGGCAGTATGGGTAAAGCTCGCACTTTAGACGACTTCGATAGGCGACAAACAATAGGCGCTCAACGCGTGGACCATCAATTTCCGAAATCATCAAAGTACACGGATTTTCCCGCTCGACAGTATCAAGAGTATATCAAGAATATACGGACAGTGGGAAAAAACTAGCAATCGGGCAATGTGGAAAGGACAACTAGCCTTGAATGAGCGTGGTAACAGACGTTTCAGCCGTATTGTACGTATCCAACAGAGCAAAACATTAGCTTAAATTACTGCACAGATGAATTAGGGTGCCTGGCGTACAGTCAATAAGCGGAACGTGCACCGCTCGCTTTACCGTATGGAATTTCAGGAGCCGTAGATCTACGAGTATACCATTGCTCAATGCACGTCATAGGATTGTGTCTTGCCTGGACAAGATTACACGGAAAATAACTGTAGAAGTGTGTAAACGAGTAGTATTGAGTGATGAGTCTCAATTCCAAATACTGCACGCCGAAGGAGGCTTTGAATATGAAGACAGGCTTATCTTGCCATGGACCATGCGTACCAATTTGCAACTTTCCAACGTCATGGTGGTACAGTTATTGTCTGTGGTATTATTGTTGGGCGTTTTGGTGATATTTGCTTGTCCATCAGCTCCAACCATATATGTCTTCTTGACATCCACATGTAAATGGAATACTTCAGCAAGACAACTGCTCTTTCACAGTCCCAATTGGCTACTACCTGCTTGGATGAGCATTTTCATGCCTTCTCCGTCATGAATCAGCCAACTAAAAACACAGACTTAAGTCCTATTGAGTACCATTTTGAAGCTTTGGAGAAAGGTGTGAAATCATGTCTTACAGCAACAGCGACTCTTAGTGAATTATGGACAGATCTAGCAGATTTTTGGCAAAGAAATTATGCAGAACAATTCCGAACACTTCTTGAATATATGCGCCGTCGTGTGACAGCTATTATCTAGGGAAAAGGAGGTTAATCTAGTTTCTATCTTCCTATGTCTAATTCATTGGCATTTCAGCGTATCATAACTAAAATAAGAATTACTTCTTATAAAACAAATCCCATCGCGAGCCGCCCTTTAACAACTAAGTTTAACACACAAATTTTGAGAAAGTTAGGACAGGTAGTCTATGATATAAGTGTTTTTCAACAAGGTCCTCCTTTATAACAATTAAGTTTATAAAAATCTTCAATAGGTTGCAAAATTTATTTATTTTCTCCCTCGTTCGTATCGTAAAATCTACTGAAACAGAGTGTACACGAATGTGTGATTCATTTCAGAGCTTGACGTATCAGGTTTATTTACTTGCAGATAAAAGCGTTAAGAAAATCCTATAGAATTTTTCAGTTAAAAACGAGTCTTGTTACTTAATTTTTTTCAAGATGTAAACAATTTATTGGCAATTTTCTTGTTTATAGACGTTATTTTTTTAATTAAAATCACATTTTGATTTTTTTTATGAATTTCCTTTGCTACTTTGTTTATCCAAATTGATTACGCAAGCATATTTTATTTTTTCTTTGTTATTATGTTTTCAGATAATCGACGCATTTTCAAACATTCTCTTTTAGGACTTCTCAATGTTTAGAATAAAATAATAAATTACTGTAAATATATTAAACCTAAGTAGCTTGTGAGTTTAAGTTTTCATTTTTGCTTTTTGCAGTTTAGTTGAAAATATTTTTAATATGACTGAATATTTAAGATTAATTATTCTAATTTATTCAAACAGTAATAACTCTAAATTTTTATAACTAAAACACATAGCATAAATATATGTATTCACATTAATAAAAATTTTTAACTGAAAGCAAATTATAAATCTAAACACTGTGCTAAGAATATTTAATAATTTTAGTAAAGCCTGAATTTTTATATGAAGAAAAATCACAGTAAATTTAACAAAGATTTACATTCTAAAATTAGTCATAACACCCGTTAGAGTATAACTAGTAAAATGAATGAATTATTCTGTTCAAAATATGACATATTTCGACATATTCAAGATAACCCTGGCATAATAGTAAAACTGAGCACATACAACTGCTCAAATGCATGTTAATTAACCTTTCAAAGCATCATAGTTTCTAGAAAAAAATGTACGTACGACGAAACACATAAAATGTGTTAGGGAAATAGTTCAGAACACTTAATGATCAATATAAGGCATCGCGTGCTCTTTTTGGTGTGATGGCTGACAGACATATTTTAAAAACGTAATATTCCAGAATGATTCTGGTGACGAAGAAACAATCTCGGATGGCGTAAATTATCAAAATTGCAAGACACATTGAGACAGATATTAATGTATCAAAACTAGCTTCCTTTTTCAAGAAGACTTAAAAATTTCCAGGAATTGTCTTCCGTTATTCCACATAATGCCTTGCAAGCTTTTTCAATATGGTGACTTTTTAAAATCAATTATCCCCAAAAAACACAATAAAATTTCCTGAAATGCAAAATGTCGAAGAATAGGAAAGTGCATAAATCTTTCTAACAGTATTTTTGCAGAAATGCAGCAAGCCTAAGTAACTCGCAAGTTGTGTTGCATTGCATATTAAATGCATTAGCCACTGATTTTCTTTTTCAATCAACAAACTAAAAGAAGAAACATCACCCAACTAAATGTTTTCTAGAAAACATACCCTGAACGAGGTTTACATTCACTAACGTCTCATTACCAGTTTTTGGCGTTTCATGTTGTCTAGAAACTCCCTTCTATTTTATAACTAATCAATTGTTTAGCTGTTAATAAAACACACTTGTATAATTAAAAAAATATTTTAAAATATTTTCGATAATACTATAAATAGTTTAAAATATACTTAAAAATAGGTGCATTCTGTGTAAATAATAAAAAAAACATAATTGTACAATTACAATTAAATTTCATAAATGTATCTAAATCATTCATTAAAATTTTATCACTCATAAACGCGTCATATATATCACTCACATATATCACTCACTGTTAAACTCACTCATTTAACTTTATTATATTGGTACTTTTTGCGCATTGGTTCAGCTATTATATTTCATTTTCTGAGAATAACATATGTGTGAGCCTTATGATTTCTTTCCCAAATTAATGGTAGGGTCTTTTACTGCTAATTCAAAATATTTCAGACATCACGCACTAAAGTGTCTAATTAGCGTCCATATAAATTGCGCCATAATGTTTTAAAACGTTAGAGTAGACAAAGTGAATGGTAATGGTGCACCAGGGATCACGAATGTGATCAGCGAAAGAAATCGCATTTTTATTTCAGGGAGATTTGCTCCGCAGTTTTGCAGAGTCATACTCGAGTTATAGTTAGAATAACGAAGCAAAGCCTATCAGTGTAGTTGCACGTACGTACTTATCGGTGACATTTGTAAAGATGAACCTAAATATAGTATTCATCCATTTCTGTTACGAATAGTGCACATTACGAGAAACTGGTGTCTTTGTTGGAATTCTGCAGAAAAAAAAAATCTTTATGTATTTGTGTTCATAGATAAGTGCGGTCAAGTATACCTACTACTAATGTGAGAAAAACAGTGGTTAATTTTCTGGGATATTGAAAAAGTTGGTTAGTGTTAAATATTATATTTTCTATCTTGAGCAATAAGAGAATTGTGTTTACTGTAATACTGAAATGCCATTTTCCGTTAACTACTCTGATATACATTGATATCTCTTACCAAAATAAATGGAGTAATAAAAGAAATACGTTGTAATTCATCATGATGGAAATAATTAAAATCTATCATTAACTGTTTTTTACTATAAAATTTTTAGTAGCTATTTAGCCTTCTTATATTGGGAAATAATTTATTATCTATTTAATATTTATACTGGATGATGCTTTACAATGATAAATTAAAAAATAACATATATGTTCTCATTGTGAGAAATTTATTACCATATACTTTTTCATCAAACTAATAAATGTTAATGGTTGTTTAACTATTCTTTTTAATATTTTTTTCCGTCTATGTGTTTCTAGTGTGATTAAATGTGAGGTAGCAGAGTATAATTGAGTGAAATATTTAATTACACTATTAAATGGATTCTAAATTATTTAAATGATATAAATGATAAGTGATAAATATGAGGATAGAGTTTATTAAGGTTTAAATTGCAAGTCAGTTAAGCTCCTTAATTCTAGCGATATTAAATATTCCAATTACTAAGGAAAATAAATTATTGGAGATTTTAATATTGGTGAGAACACTTTATCTCTGAAATTTGTGAAATATATATGAGTAACAATTAAAAGCAAAACAATTTGCACTATTTTGTATTTGCTAGTTTTGAAAACTATTAACTGATTTTATTATATATTAAGGTTAATAGGAGTTGCATTTTTGCATAAAAGTGCAACATTGCGCCAATATCTGAATATTAATAAAGCAAGTTACAGTACGAACGCACCTCATTTCCCACGTTTGCATTATAATATCCGACTTGTTTATATTTAGTTGTATTTAATGTTGAAAGATGTTTGCGTGATTTCCCTTTTTTTCGCAATATGTGCTCAGAATCTCATATAAAAGTTTTATCTGTTAATTAACATTATTAACTTAAGATTTGATGTTGCCTTCAAGTTTTTCTTACTCTAAATTGCTAGATTGTCAGTTTTCGTACAATGCTTTTGGTGGGATCTCTGTTGTTTATTTTGTTTTATTGAAGGGATTCTTTAATAATTACAGACTTTTGTCTCTGGCAACATATAGGTTGATCAGAATAGTTAAATAAATAAATTGAAAAAAGTACAAAAGAGGTCCAATACAATAAATATCTGAGTATATACAATTTTTAAAGAGACAGAAATATTGATTTACAATGTGTTTGATTAATACCTAATATTATTAATATCCAAAAATTATAATGAGTAATTTATTCGTCTAGAAAATTTATAGAAATATAATATTAAAACTAATAAATTTGTATCCAAGAAAACCATTTATTTCTTCAAAATGTTTGCTGAGAAAGAAAATTAAAATCTTAAAATAATTATTAGCTTTTAAAATTTCGTATGTAGTATTAATTCTAAATTATGCTGATTATGCTGAAAGAACAATTATCAAGTTATTTAAATTAACTCTACATACACGAAACCATCGCATAATTAAAAAAGAAAAATGCATTATATAATATTTTACGAAACAATATATATATATATATATTTAAGTACGTTGAAAGTGCTTTATTAGCATTAAAAATACATACAAATTTTATAGAAATTGGTATGTACTAATTGTATTCATTAAATATATAAAGTTTATAAATCGTTAATTACCCAGTTTAAATAAATGCAAGGTAGTACTGAAAATTTAAGATAAATTAAAGCAAACTATTAACTTATATTTCTAACAATTACAGAAAAATAATTGAAGAAAAAAGACTTGCGTAATATTAATTTCATTTTTTTCATAAATATATAATACATCCATGCAGTTTAATAGATTTCTTTATTTCAATTGGTGTTGAAATATGATAGAAGATGAAATGTAATGTATGTGAAATAGAATAAGAAGGAAATTATTAGAGACGCAGTTATTAAAGCATTTTTTTTTAATTTACTTAAAATACGTGAAATGAAATATTACTGTTAGAATAGTGATTAAAAATCGGTCAAGTGCGAGTACTATTTCGCACCTAGGGTTCCGTACAATAAATATATTATTTAGTAACAGTATAATTACAACAAAAATCGTTCATAAAAGAATAATTAGACTTTGTAAAAAACTATACAACGTAGGGTTGATTATATATGTATATACCAGAAAAGTATAAATGGACATGCCATGCAAGTTCAAAGAGATATGAAGTCTAAATAGTATAACATTTTGCTGTTCTGTATAAACTTTTATTTAATCTTATCCTAATCTGCTTATGATGAACTTAATTCTGTGTTGACAATAAAAATAGTGCATATTTAAACTTCATTTGGAATTTCATAAACCGAAATTCATCATAGTAATATTTTCTTTTGATAGCGTACCTTAAAAAAAAGAAAAAAACTAATTGGTGCGTCAGTCTATGTCTATTTTAGGAACCTGAGTTATATCCGGTATTTCATAATTTCCGGTATTCAGGTATTTCATAACCTTAAAATAAAAAGAAAAAAAGTAATCGGTGCGTCAGTCTATGTCTATTTTAGGAACCTGAGTTATATCCGGTGGCTCCTGGCCTCAGTTGAAGAGGAAGTTTCTTTGTGAGAAGACGTGTTTTTTTTGTTGTTTTTTGGCATTGTTGTTATGTTTAAATATAATTTTTTGTGGATCAATGAATTGTTGAATTAAAACTAAAACTGAATTGAAACTGAATTGAACTAAACAGGGCTTACGTGTTTAACAAAGTTCAGAGATTAGTGTTAAACTATGTGTTAATTTAAATAGTTATTTTTTTTTAATGTAATAAAAAAGATATTAAATGTGTAAAAAGGTTATTTTTAAAACGTTTTTGGCTCTAATTTAAACATATCGAAAGCTTTTTAAATATGTTCTGGCTTTGCCAGACCATATTTGAAATATAATCGTATTAATTATAGTTTTGAGTGCCAATTTCTGAAAAAAAAAATATTCCGCATATTGTTGCCATTTTTTATACAATTTTTGTTTCGGGGGGACTACTTAAATCCCATTTTTTGCGAGTCAAGTAAATTGAAGATATGAAAACTATATTTTTACTATCGCATTGCAGGTTTTTAGCTTACAGGAGAGCGTTGCCTGAGAGCTTTTGCCCCTACAGATTATGTATGTATGTATGAATATACGTATATAAGTACGTACATACGTATGCAACTCGATACCTCTTGATAGAAGTATCAGATCGGCTTCAAATTGCAAATACTTATTTACTGAAAAAAGTTTCTCCAATTAGTTTCGGGGGCTCATAGATAGAAAATAAAGGGAGAAAGGAGCGAATTAAAGAAGACCGAAGTAGATGCAAAAATGATTAAAAGGTTGTAAGTAATATTGGAAGTCATAAACAAGTGGGCATCGCATTGAAGAAAAAAAGTTCCAACCATTTACTGAAGAAACAGCAAGACTGTATCTGAACCTTTACAATTGGTACCAAATGATTCCACCAATGCACAAGGTTTTGATTAATTGCGGTACTGTAATTAAGAAAGCAGTCCTAACCATTGGCCAACTTTCAGTTGTTGAAAAGTTCAGTTGTCTCTAAAGTTTCCGAGGGCAGAAACAAACACTTTAGACAGTACCGTACAAAGTATTCAAGGAAGTGCGGTAGAGAAGTTCGCAACAGAGAAGTTTGCAATGGAGATGTTCTTAGTTGGCTTCTTTTAAGAAGGGGTCCTTTTATAAACTGCTCTAGACAAAGACCAAGGGAAAAGAGCAAGCCATACAGTAGTGAGACCCTACAACTTCTTCTTCCAGCTGGCAGTCCTGATAAAAGCCAAGAAGAGTGTGATGAAGAAAATGAAAAAAAAGAGTTCTGAAGAATTAGATTGAATCTGGTAATCTATTAAATACACTGAAAAATCAGCATCTCTATACTGTACAGGTTCTACTTTATTAAATATATTATTAAATGTAAATTTATCAAATGTAAATGATCTTTATTAAATGTAAATTAAATGTAATATATGTTATTAAAGTAAATTATATGTAAATAAAAAAAATTATAGATAGTACAATTAAATATATTTAATTAAACGTTACTAGTAAATAAAATAATCTATCAACAATTACTTTTCTCGTTAAAATAGTAAATATTTAAGGCTGCTAGTCACTCAACTTCCAAACTCCCTTCGGTAATGTTAAGTCTATGGGCATGTGATGTATTAATATTTTTAAAATATCTAATTAGTAAATTAATATTATCAATTTCTTTTTTCTTTGTGCTCTTCTTAAATGATGCATCTCCCCCCACCCTTTTATTTATTTATTTATTTATTTATTTATTTATTTATTTATTTTGCTTGTCTAACTCGACGAAGCTAAAATCACCAAGTTCTGTAATATACATCACTATTTTTTGTAAAAATATTTCCCATCTGAAAATGCACACTGCACTTCTATAAAGACACTGTAAATTTTTGCAAAAAATTACCCTTTATCAGTCCGTGATTTCGGTTATGTTATTTTAAAAGGTGAAGTAATTTCACTTGTGACGAATTTCAAAGCAGCTGGAGTCAAATGACTACAAAACATATTTCAATTTTAAGAATTAAAAACATGCCTATTTTTTTTTAAATGTCATTAGTTGCACCTGCTAAAGCTTTCAACTTTTACAACCCAGTCTTAAACAACATCTATAGAAAAGTATGCCTATGACGTCATAATCGCGAAATAATACACAACCCGGTAAAACGCAATATCTTCATTTGAGAAGCTCGACAAGACAAATCGGGTATCTAATCATTCACAGGACTTAACTTGTTTGTTTATAATAGCTCCATGTTGAATCAGAAATTATTCATTTGTATTTTTTTCAAAATTCGGAAAATATTATTACACACGGATAAATTAAATTGCATCCTTTAAGCTTTCTGATACGAATTAAGCAAATGTGGAGGAAAGTCACACAAATATTATTTAAAATACATTTTTTTAAAGAGAAAGAGGTGTATCCTTTGTAAAGTAAGTTTTCAATAAACTAAAGAACATTTAAATTATGAATAAAAGCGAAATAAAACCAAAATTCTCCGGATTTTGTAACTGACGATATTCTTGACATAGCACGTATTGTAATTTTTTTTTCAATTTGTATTAGAAAATGGTAACAAAAAGATTCAGTAATCTACTGATTTCCCTTTAATTTTAATAGAAGTAGGCTACTTCAGTTGCCACGAATACAAAATTTGCACTGAAAACTATAAAATAATATCTCAAAAATAAATTGAGATACAGTTTTCAAACAAATTGCATTTATAAGTGCAATTTTTGTCCTTATACGACGGTGTAGAAATTGAAAATGTGCGATATTTAGAAGTTTAAAAATTTGCTGCAGCGAAAATTGCAAAACCGAAATTTCATCACTTCAAATTTCAAGGTGTTGCCATTCGTAGAATGACGTATGCGTTGCGCACAGATATGTTTGTCCTTTATCAGTAGCGACAACTTTTGAAAAATATTGGGTGAGCTCATAATTTTTTGATTAAATACGATTTTTACCCTTTAGTGGGTGCGTGTAAGGAGCAGATGACTAAAGAGGGTAATTCGAAGTAAAAAGGTTTTTATAACTAAAATAAAAAATAATTGTAATTCAATTATAATTTAATGAATAATTTCATAAAATTATATTCTTAAAAGTTCCTTTTTATGAAAATATTGCTATTTAATTTAAATAGCATAATATATGCTAAATATTGAACGTGAAAAAAAAATTAAATGTCAAGAAAAATATAAACATTGATTATTCTCACCAAAATTCTTTATTGAATCAAGGCAATAAAAAAGACAATTCAAGCAAGTAAAATATACAAGGATTTTTTTTTTCGAGAGAGAGAAATTTAATTATACATCTGTAGAAGGGGAAGTCAGTGCTCATGTAAGTCTAATTCTTTGTTTTACTATTTTTCAAAGAAAATTATTTTCAGAACGTCAACGAAAACCTAATTTTATATCACCGATTAAATAAATAAATAAATAACGAAATATATCAATAGTAATTGAGTGGGCGGAGATATAAAATTATTGGCTGAGTTCACGCGCCACGGGCCCATATAAGTGGCGCCACTGTCTTTTATAATATAGATTTGAAAATACAAACAAGCTACTCTCAGAATTTTATAGTCTGGGTAGCTGATAAATATTTATGAAGGGATTAAAAGTTTTATATTAAGATTTCGAGTATGATAATTGTTAATATACGCGTTTTAAATTTAAATGAAATTAGATAGGAATGAATAATCGATATGCTTAAGAAAAGGTTAAATTATGAATATGCCGGAAACTTGATGAATAAAGCAATATTGCAAAGTAAAATCTTTACATAACATATTTTAAAGAATGGGGGTGGAAATTGAGAAATGAATGCATCCCTTGCCGGTAGGAGCTAAGTATCCAAAGGAGGAAAGAGAGGAGGGCAGAAATGTAACCCGAGAAGAAAAAATATTCGAAACAAGTAAAAATTAAATTTAAAAAATCAAAAAACCCTACTGCGTAAAATGCGAACTTATTAATTATTTCTCATCAATATAAAACTATTTTTTATATTACTTACCTTTTTTTTTTTTTTTTTTTTTTTTTGTATTGATGAATTTTAAGTTGTGTTTAATTGTTAGTTCCTATCTGTAAACGCTGTTTTGATGAGACTTATGGATGTCTATGAAGGTTAGAGTTGCATTAAAGTTAGAGATCCTACCTGCATAACTTCCAGGTTGTTAAACAGAGCTTCTGACTGTAAAATAGTCAACGATACATCGTCTCGATTTTGAAAGACATATTCAGTGTTATGCTACTCAGTATAATGCGTAAAATGTTTTTTCGTCTCTACCGCCATTTTGTATTTTACGGCCGCCCTTTTGAATTTATAAAAACAAAACCTATCCTATAACCATCGGACAGTTAAGACGAATCGATAGATACCCTCATTCATTAAAATCCATCCAACTGTTGGGCTGTTTCGAGGGTATAAATAAATCCACATATCCAGATACGTTTAAAACACATAACCTTTCTTCGCAGTCGGGTAATAAAAACAACTCGCATAGAGAAGAGAGTTGGATATAAAAAAAGGGAATGCTAATGGCATTTTACATATAATTCAATTAAACATACTGTATTTAACAAAAATTTAGATGGAGAAAGGACTGATGCACGAGAAGCGTAAAATGAATAACCAAGAACGTCAGATAAAAAAAAATTAAGGAGAGGAGGGCAGATGAAAGAAAAAGTTGGCGAAAAAGAGTCGATAAATCTCGTAAACTATGGTCCTTAATGGAATACTAAAGTCAAATTTAAGGATGAATATCCGAAATACCCGTCCACTGAAATTATTTCTTTTAGCTTTAAAAATATATAAGGAATGGGGGAGAGAAAACTGATAGGTGAAAAGAACTTATGTCCCTCCTGGAATGAGCCAAGTTGCAAAGGAAAAAACAGGAAGCCAATAATCAATTCCGAGAATAAAACGGAGAAAAAGAGGGAGGATAAAGTGAAAAAAAACTCATAAATTCGGAAAAATTCTCAGTTTGAGCAAGAAAAGCAAGGGTTCCTATAAGACCTTTAAAAATATCCGAGATGCATGATCCCAGGTGATGTAAATCACTAGGCTAGAAAAAACAATTATTTCCCCACGAAGAATAACTTAGTGCCCAAAAACCTTATTAACCTTAGGTGGTATATAGTGGAATAGATAGTCGAGGTAAATCATTTCAGTTCTCTCGAACAGAGTTCCTGATAAGAACACATCGGCTAATGTATAAGAATATCAATTGGCTAATAGGAGTCATCGAGAAAGATTTCGCACAATTGAAAACAAACGAGATATCCATACAAAAAATAAAATCGATAAAAACGTCTCGTTATCACCCAACACTAAGCATATAGCTATAATCAAACTCTTATCTATAATGAAATCTATAGCTATAATCAAAACTAAATCAGATCTCTCATTACCATTTTTACGCCACACCTCCACAAATCTTATAAAAAAAATAGAAACGGTAATTATCCATTTTAATGTAAAACCTGCTAAACTATTTTATACGTAAATAATTTTTACTTTTTATTAGAAATTCAATGCAATTGTTTTTATAATCAAAACCGTAATCCATAAAAAAAATTCTAAGATTGGGCCATTTATGTTCTAGACGCCTATGATAAGAAAAACTTTTCATTACTTATCAAGTAAATATAATATAATAGCGATGACTATTTTTTCGCTTGCATTTTTTTTTTTTTTTTTTTTTTTTTTTACTTAAATATGTACTTTTATGTAGAAATTATTTTTTTTTCACACTCGATTGCGAGCACTTTTATTTCAGAAAAGTAGTCTTCATGTGAAAAATATTTTACGACTAAAAGAAACAGTAGTATAATGGGTTTTTCTTTTCCTTTCTCTAATAAAACCGTTTGCCTTCTTATATTTCATGTTTGTTTTTATGTATATGCCTATTGATTTTATAATAATGCTATATATTTATATTTCATTAATATTTATCGATATAAAATGGCACTGAGTTATGCAATAAAACTTGCTGAAATGCAATTTTGCACTTGCAACTAAATTTATGAAACTGAATAAATTGTCATTGACAGTAATTTTCGTTTGATGCAAAAGTTTGTATAGACAGAATAATATTGATGCATAAATCGCTGTATGTTTTCAGAAATGTCTTTATAGTGCTATTTTCTTTCATAAACAGTTTATAAAATATTGGTCTAAAACGACGACTGTTTTAAGTATAATATATGCTAAATTTAACATAATTATGAATACTAAAACCTCTTTAATAAGATCAGAATTCCGCCATTGCTTGTAGTATCGAAACTAAAAATCTAATAACTGAATTCATATACATCATTAATTTATTAAAGTGTTTGTTATCCTAAACATAAATAATAATTGTTTAAAAAGATTTTTTAGTGGAATATTTGTCTTTGCGACAAAAAATATAATTCATTACAAAATATCCTTATAAAATAAAATTAATGAGGATTAATGTAGATTAAATGGCTTAATTTAATCGATAAATTTTATAAATTTTAACTGCATTCATATAATTCCAAACATCCAGTATCATAACTAATCTTTAATTACAGATATTTCTTAAGTTAATTAAAAATTATATTATGTCTTAGAATAATAAAGCAAAAATAAATGGTATCTGTAATTACTACATTCTAAAATATTTCCTTTCCAATTAATTATGAACACGTATGCTTTTTTCATATAAACAATCAATAAAACTTTTTTCCTTAAAATGTCATGAAAAAAATATTACCCTTTGATCTGAAGATATTTTTATCGCAATCTAAGGCCTATTCCCATTTACCTAATTTAACCTACAAATTTTAATTGCACAAAATCTTTTTTTCTTAAAAAGGCACGTAACACTTAGTACACTTTAATATGAAAGATATTTTTATCCCAAGCTTAGGCCTATTCCTATTTAAAGAGTACATTAACTAGAAATGATAAAAATCGATATCTTCACTTAATCATGCATTTGAAGATTGATAAAATAGATGATTACATCGAATAAAACAGGGCATTGTTAAAATAAAAATTTGGTTGCTTATGATGCAAAAATATTTAATGAGGAAAAGTGAAATGTAGGATCAACGTTGGAAGTATCATTAAAACATTTCAGATGATCAATTGACAATAGTATTTAAATTTTTTTTTTTTTTTTTTTTTTTTTTTTTTTTTTTTTAGATAGAGGAGATAATTTTTGGATATACATATTCTTATTTTTTCCGATTTATGATTAAATGGAAAGTACACCTTTAACGGTAATAAAACATTCGAAATTTGTCATGAGTTTAGCAATTTTTTTTTATAAAAAAGATAACCAATATAGAAGCACAAAATTTTTAGAGTATATTTAGGTGATATTGAGCTACGTTAAAAAAATTTTTATTTGGATGTATTATAATTTTAAAAAATTCAAGAGTTCAATTTCAAAGTGCTATTTAAAATTTTTACAGTAGACAACATATCAATGCGCGCACGATATCTCATGCTAATTTCATTGTATTTGCATAAACTTTACCTTACGATAAAAAAAAAATTACTCTGGCATATAATTTGAGCAAGGATATTTGTAATTGGTTAATTAGATAATGAGTAATTAACATTTAATTAGAAAAGTTAGAAAAACTATGAATTTTTACATGCATTCAATCGCATAATTTTTTTCATATTGAACACAGGTTTATAATCCTAGTTCATTTTCATGATAATATAATTATTTATGTAGGGCAAAAATTTTAAAGCTCTACTTCAAATAGTTCTGGAGATATGCGCGCAAGAGTAAAAAATGCCCTTTTGAAAAAAAAAAAAAAAAAAAAAAAAGCTGTTTAAAGATTAAATTGCATTTTTTAAATATAAAATATGTAATAATGGAAACAAAACTACTAGTTATATATTGTATTCTGTATTAAAAATAAAATTAGATGCTAGTTTAAAAGGATAAATATAAAAGTATACATAATATGCGGTAGAATATAGAAAGATGCTTAAAATTTAAATAGATGTAATTTGTAAAAATGTAGTATTTACTATTGCAAAAAATTAATTTAAAACATATAACTTAAATATTTTGTTTCGCTTTGATTGTAAAGTGAATTAAATGTGCACGTTTTATAAAACTAAATTATTTATTGTAAAATATAGGCCATTTTAAAAAGATTCTCGTATTTAGATATCTGAATCACATACTTTGCTGCGGAAAAATCCAGATAGTTTATTTAAAAAAATATATATTAATGGCAATAAATCCGTATTCTAAACTGTCAATTGAAACAAAAATCACTATCAAATTGACTAATTTTTATTTTTCTATAAGATGAGTTCGCACTTTAGAATATATTTATATCATCGTATAGTAAAATGGGGACAAATGCCGCAGTTTTTCTTTTCTTCTTATAAAATGTACAATAAAGCAAAAAACAACAAACTAAGTACCAGAAATCATTAATCAAACCCTTTAGAATCTAATTTATATGTTAAATAAGTTAAAACCCTTTTAATAAATTAGCCATAATTATTTTCCCAAACGTCTTTTTATTGCATCATTTTTTATGTGCTGCGTAAGATGCCGCATGGGATGTTGGACAGATGCCGCATGGCGAAAAAAGCTAAGCTGTTTATTTTTTTTCAGCAAATCACACTTTTATTTTCTCAAACTTGTTAAAATGAAAATAAATAACAGTAAACTTACAAAAATTATATATATATATATATATCACTAAATTGGGAAAAGTTTAACGAAAATGCAAAAGTGTAAGTTCAAAAAATAAAACTTACGACAAAAAATGAAAATGAAAAGAAAAACATTTGAATTTACATAAATGGACAGCATAATTACTGGAAACAATAGACAGCATGAATGCAAAAAAGATATAAATCCCTGGTTTACATCCAGGCTAATATTGAAGTTTGCTCTTAATGTAAGTATTAGTTCTATTCTATAGGCACTCGCCAGTTTATTTTTGGCCTTTCTTCTCATTCTTTGATTTTGTATTTCCGTTCACCAACAATCACACCACACTTCCCGTTTCAAAAGTAAAGTGAGCCTTTTTCATGCAGCTATCGATTGAATTTGATGCACTGAATCCTGCCTGCTTTAGACTTTGTTTCTTGATAAGACCTCCAGACACTCAGCACATTCAGAGCCACCAAATTCCAATCCTTTTGCTTTTTATTTTCTTCTTCTTTTTTCTTGTTTATAAACTCTGTGCTTGTAATATTTGCATCCTTTTGCTTTCTTTTACTTGTCTGTATAGGTCTTTTGACCATTGAGATAGGAGATATTTTGTTTAACAGTTTAGATGACGAGAATTGTAAACGGTCTATGGTTTCCTTATTCACATATGGTGAACCAACATTGTTGCTAAGAGTATTTTGATAAGTAGCAGAATGAGCTAATATACGTTCATTTAAATGCAAGTTCTACTTAAATTGCAGGGATGAATTTATTAAACCGAAAAACAAAAGTATATTTTGCGGCATCTGTCCCTCAACCGCGGTGCGCCATCTGTCCCATAGTGGCGGGTAAGATGCCGCGCCGCCATTTTGTGTCATTTGAGCGACGCGAGAGAAATGCAAGCACATGTCTGTATTCTATGAGGATCTAGTCTACAGTTGCAATCGGTTTTGAGATGGAATCTCTGTTTATTTGGCTTAAAATATGTAATAAAACTTTAGTAGAATAATTTTAGAAACTCACCACGCAGGTTCGAACCATAAAAACTAGAATAAATATGTAAATACTGACAATTAAGTGGTGGAAACACATACAACACAGCACACAGCACAGAGAAACACTACCAACTTCTTAAATTGGTCTAGGGAGCGCTAGTGTCGCCCACACAATCTCTGCGGCATCTGTCCAACCGCGGCATCTGTCCTCACTTTACTTTATATTGTGTAGCGATTACCATTAAGCTGACTTCTTCTTTGATGCTGTTCTGAAGCACATTTTGCATATTTTTTTATTAAAAAGCTAATAAATAGCAAGAAGTAGAATCCTATTACGAAATCGGGAAAGTATTGCTCAAGGGGAAAAAAATATATTTTGTTTCAAATTTAAGCACTTAATAGCAAATATAACTGTGAAAAACCATGAAAGTAAACAAATTTGATGAAAGGGGAAGTTGAAGTTAATATTTTAAAGCTTTCTTATTATTGTTCAAGGTGTTTAACCAATAACAATTGCCGCATTTTAGCATATTTCCAAAGTTAAGATAGTATGAAATCGCGAAAACAAAATGTAAACGAGCAGCCATGACAGTTGTCGCAGGTATATTAATTTGGATTTTGAGAAAAAAATGGAATTTTATGCGTCTTAGAAATCTTCGAAATGTCCCCTGCACGTTCCATATCAATGAAAATCTCCAATAATTTTTATAAAAGTTTGGTTTATATATATATATATATATATAACTGTGCATCGAATTTAATATATTTGAATTTAAAGATTAAAAAAAAATGAAAATTTTTGAATTTTTTAATTAAAAATAAATAAAATTAAAAATAAATTGAGTTTTTTTATACCTTTATTTTCAAATATATAAAATTCGATGCACAGTTTTATTTGTATATATAGACCAAACTTTTATAAAAAAAAAATATATTGGGGATTTTCATTGATAAGGAACGCACAGGGCGCTTTTCGAAGATTTCTAAGACGATGCGTAAAACTCAGTTTTTTTTTTTTTTTTTTCTCAAAAATAAATTTTCTTTTTCATTTTTTTGTGATAAATGCATACCATAATGCATATAATGTAACGGACATAAAACATGCGAAATTTGTCACAGGTATAGAATTTTTTTTTAAGAAAGATAACCATACTAGAAGCACAAAAATTTTATAGTATATTTAAGCGATATTGGGACATGTTTAAATCATTTTTTATTTCGATACATTATAATTAAAAAATCAAGGGTTCAGTTTCAAAGTTCTATTTAAGATGTTTACGTTGGATAAGGATTCACTACACGCAAGATATCTCATGCTAATTCCGTGGTATTCGCATAAACTTTATCTTAAATTAAAGATAAGACTCAGGGCTGCAATGTGAACAGGAATATTTGTAATAGGTTTGTTATATAAAGAGTAATTAACTTTTAATTAGAAAAATTAGAAAAAATACGAGTTTTAACACACATTAGCTCCATGAAGAGCCTTAATCATAAAATGATAAACATTTGTGCGAAAAACGTGAGCTTGGATCTCAAGAGGTTATTAATGCTTCGTTGAAGCCAAAACATGTGGGAAGTTTATATATAAAAACTTATTTACTGCTCTTACGGATTTTGTTATACTATTTAGCAATTAATGAAATACATGAAGTACATTTTATATGCTTTACAAACAAATGAACTTAAAATATAACATATCGTACATGTAATTATTATGTCATTTTACAATACAAAAATAAAGAGAAGAATGCGTTCAAATTTCTTAATAATTAATAGCAATTCACATAGTATTAATGTATCATATAAAAAAATGAATTATTTCTATTGGATTTAAGGAATTTGCAAGTTTTCGTCAAATTTGATTTTGTTTTGATGACACAGTGAAAATTGTAATGTTTGTTCTTATGTAAGCTTTACAAATATACACTTATCCACTTTGGTCCCTGCGTCCCCGTTCGGGGACATCTATTCTTTTCCTTATAAAAACTAAAATGTCCAATTTTTTTTTACATTTTTACATCACTTCTTAATAACTGAATGTTTTTTTTTCTTTCTTTGCGTTCAAAGCAAATAAATAAATGGCAGCATCTAAGCTGATCCCCACATAAAATAAATGTTATTTTCATCTGAGTTTTCAAAATGCCTAAAAGTTCCCAAAAGACAGTATGACCAAGAAAGTGAGAAATTTTCATAACTATTTAACTTAAATATTTTTCAATAAAATATTTTGAGGATTTGTAGATTATTTACTTGTTTAAATCTCTTAAATTTGTGATTGAGTTAATTTAGGTTAACGGTTATTAAATTGATGCTTTAACGGGATTTTTAGTTTCAGATCCATCTTTTTAAACCTATATTACTAAACACCTAAAGGATCAATTAGAGAAAAGGTATTTTTTCTGTCATTCACGATGTTATTTTGTCTGGAAAAAACCAATGAATAAACATTTGTATTATTAGTTTAGCTTCGGAAATGAAGACAATAAAATAAAAATAATTGTACATTTGTTTCGAACTCTTATTTTACTCTACATTATTTTCATGCTCTGCATTTTATTTCAATTTTCTACATGAAATATGGATTTTGATATTTAAATTAAATAAAAAAAGCGAAAACATTAAACGAAAAAAGAGAATAAGAAATTCATACATATCTCGAAACACGCTTATCTATATTTTTCATTTTTACTGTACTTCCAGTGTTTAATAGTTTCTTTCCATTTTTTTAAACATAAAATTGTTTTTACACTCTTAAAATTTTTATTCTTGATGTATAAATCAGGTAACAACATTATCTCTAGTATTTTGGTAAAAGTAAACCTTTTGTTCTTTCAATTAGATTTACGCTTCAAGAAGCAAAAGTTATATTTGACAGTAAATATAAACTGAGTCTTAGTAAAACGGAAAAGGAAACAGATAAAATCTTTGATAGAAATGTGACGGTAGATTGTTGTTTGCTTTATCTTTTTGTCTATTCTAACCCTTCTTATCTTTGTTTCAACTTGTTCATCAATAGTAAAAATAAAATCTAAAATAGTAACAAGCGAACTGATATTCCCACGTAAAAATATTATTTTTATCAAATTACATGAATGTTGCTGAAAATATTTCAACATTTAAAAACCTAAGATAAGTTTATTAAATGAAATGTATGTGTGAAGAGACGTTTACTACACATATTTTCATAATGATTCGTATATTTTTTGACGTTACATTAACTAAGTGGTAAAACCCAATGTTCCCGGGGTCACATAATATACTGTTTGGTGTACAGAATGTAATTGATAATTATTGTTTAATTAAAAACTTTAATACATTTTGTTTTACATTTAATATATACAGGGTGAATCTAAACTCTTGGGAAAAACTTTAAAGGGTGATAGTACACATAAAAAAAACGATATTAAATATGAAACTAAGGTTTCCAAGCGTCTTTCGAAGGAGATAGGTGCCATTAAAGTTTAGGGTCCAAAGCTTCAAGTGATTATAAAAAAAGGCGGATAAATTGGACGATTCGTTTGCGGTTTTCGCTAAAACTATTCTTTGAGTCAGTATTTTCTAGATAAGGTTCAAAAAATGCCGATAGAAGGCACTTTAAACTTTGGAGTAACGAACAACCATTTTTTACCGTTATTTTTTCTATCTCATTAAATGCTTTCACCAGCTTAGACTTAAGCTTAAATTTGGAGATCAAAATCTGAATCACTGGGAATGGTTAAGTAGCGGAAACTGAACTGTGTTCAGGAGTTGAAATTTGAAACCCGGGCGCTCTGAACACAGTTCGGTTTGCGCTACTTAACCACTCCAAACGATTCAGATTTTGAGCTCAAAATTTAAGTTTAAGCTTTTGAAAGCATTCAATGAGATGTAAAAAGTAACAGTAAAAAATAGTTGTTCGTTACTCCAAAGTCTAAAGCGTCCTTTATCGGCATTTTTTGAACTTTATCTTTAAAATTTATTTTGAAGAAAATACTGACATAAAGAATAGTTTTAGCGAAAACCGCAAACGAATCTATTAAATTTTCCGTTTTTTATAATCATTTGAACTTTTGGACCATAAAATTAAAGGCGCCTATCTCCTTCGGAAGACGTTTGAGATCCCCAGTTTCCTATTTAATATTGTTTTTCTTGATGTGTACTAGCATCCCTTAAAGTTTTGCCCAAGGTTTAAGATTCACCCTGTAAATGTATATATATATATATACTTATACAGGGTGTCCTTACTAAGTTGTTACAAACTTCGAGGGGAGGTAGGGTACAAAAAGACGACTCGGAATCACATAGGAACGACGGGTCAGAAACGGGTTCCAGAGGAGATAGAGGGTATTGAATAGGAACGGGTGTCCGAGCGTGCTTCTTTCGAAGCTTCATTTCGCATTAGGATTAGAAAGGGCACATAATAGGACAAAAAAAGTTGTTTATTACTCGCTGTTCATAAACATAAAAACAAAAGTAATAAATGGGAAGTACAACTCATATCAAATGAGGTGTTCGAATTGACGACCTCCGCATGTGATGCAGGCCTCACATCTTCGCTACATGCAAGTTCGAACATTCGCAAACATTCAGAGAGTGTCTTGAATTTCTCTAGCAGCTGCAACGATTCGTGCTATAAGGTCTATATAGTTCAACTCTCCGCAGAGAAATCTGTCTATTGTCTCTTTAACACTCTCTCAAGAAACTTTGCACCGAGAACCCTGCTCATCTTATCCACTGGAACCACTCTCGCAACTCTGGGGCCAAGGATCAGATTTGTGTGATCCAGAATTTTTAATGCACATTCTGCGTTAGGAAGAGATTTCCGAACCGGCATTTCTATGTGATCCCGATTCTTCTAGGTATACTTTACCTCCCCTCGAAGCTTGTAACATCTTAGCTGAAGCACCATATATATATTGGATTGCCTACTAAATGTATGAAAATGCACATATATATTAAAAATATGAATTATGTACTTATAAAAGGTTTTAATTTAATAAAATCTCTATTTTCGTATTCACCGCTTACTTTCACTATCAGAAAAACTCGTCTATATACCCTAAATTATTCCTCATTTTTTAACAAATGTTTTCCGTAATCTTAGAAAATAGGTTTTATCTGTGACTTCTTCCCAGAAATATGAAAAAGACAGAGAAATTCCGTTATTTCCTAGCATGCATGCCTATTGGCTCTATTAATACTAAAATCCTAATTCCGTTCGAAAACAGGCCCCACCATTGGCCGAGAGGTTCTGCTCTCGAAGCTGGTAGACGGGAAGTGCTGGGTTCGATCCCAATCGCGCCCGTCGGCCTAATCGTTCGGAGTTTTCGTGGTTTTCTTCGAGCCGTGGATCTTCCATGCGTTAATACGGATTAGGTTCCCTTAGAAAGACCCCCACGGAGGGCACTCCCCCCGGTCCTTTATCCCTCGTGTAGATAATTGGCCGTCAAAAATCAACCCAACCCAACCCAACCCAACGCAACCGTTTGAAAACGAAAAACAAAAAATTCTATAAAATAAGATTTCTGAATTAATTTAAAAAAATAAATAAAAATAAAACTAAACCAACAAGAGAGAAAAGAAACGTTTTAGAATTTAAAAATAAATAACAATTCATTTTCTAATTCATTTAAAAGTATTGGAATTTATGTTTCAAAGTTATAAAAATATTTTCATTTAAAATATATTTTAAAAGAACACGTTTAAAAATATATATTTAAAATATTGAATGGAAAAAATCGATTTACTCAAAATATTTTTACGTCTTGCAATCTACATCAAAATATTTATTATTCGTGTTTTTATCGTATTTTAAGAACTAAGGTATTAAAACCTCAGACACTATCTCATTTAAGACGAAATCTTCCCTAAATTACCTTCAAAATGCGAAGATTTTTAAAGAAATAAATCAAGCCATACTCATCTCAAGTAAACATATTTACTTCAAACTGTTACACTACTGTACAACTATAGCCAAGTGGTTATAGAATCGCTGTTATAACAGTAAGTATTTGGTTCGATTCTGAAGTCAGCAACTTTTATTTTATCACCATTTTATATAACCGGAGATTGCTCACGCTGGGTATGTTATACCCAGTGTTGCTTTTTTGCAGTTTTTCTCCCTTTTATTTCTTCAGAAATGGATGAGTCTTTGTGTAGCTTCCTCGAAGATCATAATTTTAGAGTTAGAAAACCGGTTAAATAATTCGAAACATAGATCTATCGTAATCGCCACATATGGGTATCTCACACCCAGCGCGATCATTCCTGTAACAGCTCTGAGTAGAGATAGATGCAGGAAATTTGCAGAATAAATGTAAATAACATTTTTAATATATGTTTAAAACTATATCACCCCTTGCTTTTTCGTAGTTTTTTACGTTTTATATAGATTTTAAGTTAAAATTATTGGAAGAAACCTCCATGGGTATGACATACACCCAGAGCGAATAAAACCGGCGGTTTTTCTCGCGCGTGTATTCAATATAGATAGACGCAGCGAATGTACAAAGAAATGTAAGCAGCATGTTAAATATCAGTTTAAAACTCTATTATCCCTTCTTTTTTCCTACTGTTTTATGTTTTATATAGATTTTACGGTAAAAAAATTCGAAGAAACAACCATGGGTATGACATACCCAATGTGGGTAATTTCGATCGTTTTTCTCGCGCGAGTAATGCCGGGTTAATTGACGTATAGTTTACCCCCTGTAACGGAAAAAAATAATAAACGGATGCTCGCCTATTAACGGAAAAAGCCTGGTTGAATAGCTGTCAGAAAAATTTTCGAGAATTGAAGAAAGTATTACATACTTGTTAATTTTGCATTTTATTTATATTATTTCATTTATTTATTTACTAAATTATGAAGTGCTATTTTTTGTCCAATATTAGGCCGCTGAAGCAGGTGAAGTTGTATTTTTTTGAAACTGCAAACTGTTTCACTTTCTATTACGGAGCTACATGTGAATACAATGTAAAAATATATTTTTTCATGCTTGAAAATTATTCTAGAAACCCTAAAAAAGCAGTAAATTGAGAAAAAAAATTGAAGCACGTTGCATTCAAAAATACATTATTTTCCTATTCAAAGTCGTAAAAATTAAAATAATGTGATTTTGTAAATAATTGAAATGTCAAAACAAAATGAAATTTAATCAGGATAAATTATTGCCATTGTCGATATTAAGTCAGCGTTACCCAAGAAAATGTATTTGTATTATAATGTAGAAACAAATTATTTTATTAAGACCTTCGTTAAACCTTATTTATGTTTTGGTTAGAAACAAATTAAGTTGCAAAACAAATCTCATTTCACCCATTCACATTTAATATAAGCCGAATGTCTGAAAAATGGAACTATCACACACATTAAATTATGGCATTATAATGCGGCCTTTTTATGGTATATCATTTCTAAAAGTACACGTTAAGATTTTTCAATAATTTTCAGTAGGAATTTTATACAACCTGTTGCCGAGTTTGGCAGACAACTTCAGAGGGGTGATACTAGCTATCAAGCGGATGAAAAATTAATCATAGAACATAAAAACCATAAAACATTGGGTAGCAAACTACGTATTTAAGCAATAATACAGCGTGTTCACCCTACTCTTTTTGGGTTGACGGTAATAACATTGGGTAACAAACTAAGTATTTAAGCAGTAATACAGCGTGTTCACCCTAACTCTTTTTGGGTTGACGGTAATAACATTGGGTAGCAAACTACGTATTTAAGCAATAATACAGCGTGTTCACCCTAATCCTTTCTGGATTGACGGTAATAACATTGGGTAGCAAACTACGTATTTAAGCAATAATACAGTGTGTTCACCCTAACTCTTTTTGGGTTGACGATAATAACTTTCAGAGTATTATAATAAATATTTTATTAGACATTCGTACCTTTGTTCCAAATGTGATAATATAAAAAAAGTGTTAGATGTTTCCATTATACGCGCCTCTTGACGCTCCAAATATTGGACTGCGATCACCAGTTCATACGGTATTATCGATTGTTTGATCACGCTGCTTTTAAAGAACTTTTCGTGATGTTATAACATTTTTCATTAAACAAGGCCCATATTGTTGTACTTTCATTGCAATGTTTCTACTCTTATCCAAATTATTACCTTCAATCCATGTTCAGTCAGGGTGATGCACTTTGTATTTTTAACTAAATAAGTGGTTTGCGAATCCTTGTTTTAGAGCAATTTTTCATGCTCTTGGTGGCTACTATCACCTCTCTGAATATGTCGATCGAATTTGGCAACACTCTGTATATCTTATATTTGTAGGTTTTCTATCACACGAATAAAAAGCTTTAAAAGTAGCTCGCAAGTTCCCGAAAGTGCTATATTATATGGGTACTATATTTTCAGAGATATCGTCGGAAATGTAATACAAAAATAAGTCCCCCCCTCCCCGTCTATTCTCGAATCTACTGAATCTAAAATTATTAAAACAATTAGAGGTAGTAGAGGTGAATTTGAACCTTGGAGGAAAACTACAGCGTTTACTCTAGATCACATAATTTTTGAGAAAATTTCCTTTTTCCATTACACACAAATTTCAATTTGCGGGCTTTCAAAAGAACTGACGAACGCTCGAGGTACCTATAGGATAAATAAAGGAATTGTTGATAATGATTTTCGAAAAAAATTGTCGGGAATTAGCCTATATATTAACTCTTAAAAACATGGATTGTTTGGGCATACATAAAGACATTGGCGGCGTACTCTATGCACCTGGGGCTTTCGAAGCCCAGATAACAACTTTTAATGATATGTTTGTGAAATATAATGCCCAGTAGTAGTATAAAACCAATAAACGCCTAATTGTTTAACTTAAACTAATTTAATTAGAATGAATCACATAAATATTATTGGTTTCGCGATTAATTTGCAATAAGTGGCTCTTTCAATACGCCGCCCGTGTCTTTAAAGTTAATTAAAAACTTTTCTGAAAAAACGTGGTACGGACCAAAGCACATTGGTGTATTTGACCCGAAATCCTGGCCAAAAATATTTGTCTATATAAATATAGTCCGATTGCTTTAAAATTGTTAGATGTTATTGGGTATCACTATGCATGTTTGGTATTGTAAATGAAGTCTATAGCATTTACGGTTTATTTAAAGAGACACCCAAAAGTATGCGCTTATTAGTGTGGTCTATAGGAAAAAATCGTCACCTCTGTATTTTAATGATATTACACTATTTTAACGTACTGAAATTTATATACATCACTTGGGTGTACTAAGTCACTTATTGTAGAATATGGTGTGCATAAAATATATCGTTCATTTACAAAGACACGCGAAGGAATTTGGCTGAAAAAAAAAATTTAACTATTGAAGTGTATGACCAATAATTGCTAGAAGTGCGTTTGTAGTTGTGATACGCGTTTTTAAATTGAACTATGTTTTTTTATATTACTTGGTGTGGATACATTCCATAGATCATATACAGGGCTGCACAAAAGTTCTCATGTACATTTCCGTTTATTCACTGAAATGGCTGAATGTATATGTTTAACTGTGCTATGAATTTCATTGAACTAACTTTTATCATACTATGTAGTATGCATACAAATCCATAGCATAGTTTAATATTTTATATCTTAAAAGTTGACGAAGTGTAAGTAAGATTTTATCACTCAACATAATAATAAGTATACATTTTATAAATATTTTAACAACCAAGTCGTCGATTTTAAATTAGATGAGGGTCATAGTTACCGAGTTTTAGGAGTCTTCCTCCCCCCCCCCCCACGTTTCTTTTTGCCCCATTTTCTTGCAGTCCGCCTTATTTATTATTTGACAATTATATCATATTAAACTTTTTAAGCCTTAGAAGCTCTTCCTGACTCAAAATACTTGTTTAATTCAGGTAGTAAACTAAAATACTGTATGCATTGTGTCCTGTACCCCCTCCCTTCACTCTTCGTAGGTTTCGCGGCGAAATATTAACCCATATGAAACCTTTTCTTTTAAACGAAAAAATTAAAATACTATTCAATTCTTTTTAATGTGGCTGAGATTAAGCATAAGTTAGTTGATGCGAAAGAAAGTACTTACTTGGATTCGGTTTAAGAATTAAAGAGTCAAATTGAATAGCCATGGTCTCGGAAACCAGTTTCGCATTAGACAAGTTCCCTTTTATCAAGTATATTTATCTGAGAATTTTATCATTTTTCCCATAAAGCTTCTTTGTTTTCGATCAAATTGAAAATTCCTTAAAGTTAGGCAATCATTAGATATTTAGGGAAATTGTCTCCTGTATCAAACATTTTGCCTGTATCGAAAAAGAAAAAGGCTATTCAATTCTAGTCGACGTTCCTGCAATAAAAAATGAAATCAATTCGTTTTCAATAAACGTATTTTCGTTTCAATCAGCATAAAAATTGAACAGGATTAGACATATAGGGAAATTGTAACGTGCGTCAAACATTTTGCCTTTATCGAAAAAGGGAAAATTCTATTACATTTGAGCTAATCTCCCAGCGATTAAAAGAAGAATTTTAATGCGTCAGGAAGCAACCTCTTTGGATATGGATATAGACTTAAAGATTCCTGCTGGAATGGATTGTAGAACATCTTGATTGCAGATTTTCTGAAGTAATCGAAGACTGTATCGATTGTGATTTTTTACGATCACGATTTTTTTTCGATTGTCAAATTCTGGAGAAACGTTCACCACTGTCTAATCAGTCTCACTGTAGGAGCGTCTACATTTTTCTTCTCACTTTATAACAATCTCAAAGTGTGTTTCTTCAAACGATTTTCATCGATCCATAAACAATATACTTATATTAAACTGTCAATATATAGGATTAACTCCATTTTTGTTCGTTTTAAGGCTGTCGAAAATACTGTGATTCTCATGCAAAAATATATCTCACGTAAAAATAAATAATATATATATATTTTTTTATCTCTGAATATATTATGTTAGATCATCTGAATTTTACCATCAAAAAATGATAATACTGCCATTAAAATAATCTCTGACTATTTGTTGTTTTATTTCCTAGTACGTTTATACTCATCAACTGAAAAAAATAGCCACATACGTGTAAAAACATTCGTAATTGAGATTTAATCTGATGTTTTAGTAAAACAATGTATGATAGAAACATATTTTAAACACCTTAATATAAATTATTTTTTTTTTTTTTTTTTTTTTTTTTGTATTTAGAAATATATACAACAAGTTGTCACAGGCTACTCCAAAACGTTTTATATTTTGAAGAAAAAGAAAAATACATTCAGGAAAAAAAAAGATAAATAAAGCTAAAAATTTTATTATAAGCTAAATAATGGATAAGAATAAAAATAAAAATAGCATTTATGTACAAGGGCGCTGTTTATCTAACATGAAAATTCATATTTCAAATGGTATACACTTTTATAACTACAATAAACGTGATAATTTGTCTTTTTAGTTTAACCAATTGGGTAACTGGAGTTAAATATACATAAACGTGTTTTCATCAATATTATCTCAGGTCAGATTTTTTGATAATTTAAACTCTGCTCGAGTAAAAATTTATTTCTTATAGAGGTTTCCATTTTATCATTATTTTGTACTATAAAAATAATATATCACTTACTTTCATTAATCGATACAAGTTTTGCAAAAATACTTCATTTTTGAGTAATTGCCATATGACTGACAGTTAATGATTTCTGTCACTTAAAGTCGTTTTGACCGGTTTTACAAGGATGTCTGAGAAAGTGTTTAAACGAACAGGGAACGGATTTTTGGATTCGTTCAAAACACAATCACGGATTTTTGTACATTGGATATTGTTTGTTTTTGAGGCTGTGTGGCTGTGTCAAGCTTGAGTACAAATGATATTTGCTTTTTTATTGTACATTATATATTTGTGCCTTAGGATTCGGATTTATGCTGTTTAATGTGAAGCAGCTTCCATTGGGGAGTGTTTGTGATATTCTTTTGAATATTTTCGTTCATTTGATTTATGCATTGCGAAATTCTGGCCGAAAACCACTGCCACTATTGCAATAATTTATTGAATACAATTTTTATTCCGAAACATTTCTGTGCATTTAAAAATACCCGCCTCTGATGAGGCCACAAATTTCGATTTTTTTTTTATCTTGTTCCAGTTGAAACTGTTAACATTTCCTTGGTGTTTAAATATTTATTAATTTGTTCATCTTTGAGCTTTTCATAAAAAATTAATAATTAAAAATTATTATATCTCAAGATTATCAATTGTGATTTGATTTTCGTTAATTGCTCTAGAAAAAGTACATCCTACTTCATAAGAAAATATTCGTTTAATTCTGGGCTTCATCCGAATAAATGACAGAAGCAAGGGTTAAAAGTCAACTTTGTCTGAGATTCACGGCTATATCTAGTTACAAAGTGCAGTCTACATAAACTCAAATATCTCTAAAACGTATGAAGATAGAATTCTGATTCAAGCGACTAGCTATATTGAAACGACTATCATCAATTACACGAGGAAAACTGCAGCGTAGGTATTAGTAAAATTCAGGCGTTTTCTACGCTATCCCAAAAGCTTCGAGACATTGCAAAAAAAATGTCAATTAATAAGGTTTAGGATATACTAGGTTTTGTACAGAATAACATATATGTTATTAAATATATGTACATATATATATATATATATATATTAGAAGCTTTGGAATGTTAATTTTTCATTAATAATTCCCTAGCATAAATACGTTACAAGTCGATTGTAAATATATGACATTATAAAGCAGATGTATATTTACATCTGCATATATAAGACATGTATATAAGACATATATGAGACATGTAAGCAAGGAACAATTCATTTAAAAAAGAAATTCATGTTAAGTATGCTCAACGTGTCCATCAGCAGCAGCAGCACTAATATATATATAATAATTAGCTGTAGATAGTAAAAAAATACAGGGTGTCCCAAATGCCGTTGACGAATTTTAAAATTAAATATAAAATCAAGTAATTGTTGTAATGGAGTGCGGTTTGGCTAAAATTCTTCTCAAGAATTAAAATTTTCTTCAAGCGTATGAAAATAATTAGTTCCAAACTTCGCGTATAGGTGGCGCCACTTGTCCCCGTGCTTTGTTTTAACCCAGCAAAGAGGAAATTGCTCGCCAGCAGCAAGATAAATGCTGGCTAATGGTCTACTTCTGCATGACCAATGCTGGACAGCTTCAGTCAACTTTGCTGTTGGAAATCATCAGATAAAATTCTGGTGGGCTTCCATTTTATGACAGGCACTGGCCCACCGCTACATGGAAGTGCACGACCTTTTGCAGTATTATTACTGGGAACCCATACGCTAGGTGGCGTAGCGAATAACGAAGACATTGAGTATTTAAACACAAATCTGAAATGAATATCTTAACACAATTTAGCACCACTGCCACCAACAAAATAAATAAGTAAATGAATAAATAAATAAATTCTTTATTTCAACGCACATTTTTTTCTCCTTAAATCTGTTTTTACTAAGTTACAAAGGATTTCGGTTTTCATAATTTACACAGTTCAGAATCAATAATAATAATAAAAAAATGTATAAAATAGATAGGACTTCTATACAATACAATAATTCCTATACCAGTTTAATGATTGGGAATGTAAATCACAAAAGAAATAAACTAGAAATAGTGTAATTAGAGCTCGAAAACTACGAGCGGTCGTTGCATACGTTGAAAGTACTTGTTCATGTCCGGTCACGGAAACCAAACAGCATCGAGCACGGTTAGTACTTGGGAGGGTGACCGCATGGAAACCGCTGCAAGTTCAAATATTTCTGTTGACACTTCTACAGATATTTCTATAACTCTTGGTGAAATTAGCTTATAGAAAAAAGATCCGTAATACTTAGTTTCTTTATAAAATTCTATAAGAAATTTTCGTAAGGGAAAGTGCTGCGCTAGCAAAGGAATAGCAGTGGGATAGGTGCTAGCACTGCAGGAAAAGTGCCGGATTGAAGTAATGTGATGGCATACCAATGCTGGCTTGCTGTTGGCCATCAATGATGGGCCATCTGCATTCCACACGGACACTTTTTTACTGGTTTAAGTAATGGCACCATTGCACTTTAACGCTGATGGCAGTGCTAGATGCCATCTTTTTTCCAGTTGATGGCCCACTTTTCTTTTTTTGCTGGGAAAGTTTTGAAACATGCTTTTTCTGATTTTAAGATTAAATTTAACGTTGTGACACAGAAATGATGACTCAAAAAAAAAAAAAAAAAAAAAAAAAACGAAGATTTTGCTTCTGCTGTGGCTGAGATTGAAGTAGTGAAAACGAGAATCGCGTATGTGATCCCGTCAATTCCATAATCAGTGCTAGCGAACACATGGATTAAACCAGAATTCTGTTCCAATACGGCTAAAGCTACAAAGGTTGCACTCATTGAACTGTGTGGTTTGCACAAATATTGCTCTTTAACCCTTTCCGGTGCGGAGTAATTCTGTTTATAAACTGATGAAATAATGGACTGACACCAGAAATTATAAATGAATTTATTAGAAAATACGAATTTGCTTATTTTCACGTACATTATAAAAGGAAAAATTTAATTAAATATTCTTGGTGCCGTTTGTCAGTTTTGGAATTAAAATTAGGTGTCCTTTTTTTAAGGACACCGCCCTCAATAGGGTTAAATTATTTTGACAAAATAAAATAATATGTAACCGAATATCTTGAAATTTTATATGCTTCTTCCTTGTAAATTTAATGTAATCTAGATATAATCTAGATTCTTCCTCATAGATTTATTTTTGGACTAAAAATATCATTCGATACAAAATCAAAGATGCTCCACACTTTTGAAATTAGAATCTATTCGCCATCTCTCCTATTTTTGGAGACAGGTTCTAAATCTATTTAATTTCGCAACAACAGGGCTATGTTTTCACTCTTACATGATAGTGCATAATCATTCTATGGCAGGATAACACATGTTCTGGAACTCTTTATATGTATATCCGTTCGAGAGATATTTTTGTGTGCCTGTACATTATATTACACACAGATATATTTTACACACATATATATTACACACATATATATAATATTTCAAAAAGTAGGTCTTTTGAACCTAGTTTTTTTTTTTTTTTTTTTTTTTTTTTTTTTTTTTTTTTTCATAAGACTCCAACATGAAATAAAAGATTTCTTGTTAATTTCTTGTTAATTAATATTTACATTCGAATGAAAAATAATGGATAAAAAGTGTTTATTTTGCGAAATAAAATTCTTAAAATGGGTTCGAATTTATAAATTTCATATTTCATTTGATTTTAAAGATGAATAAATGAAATGATAAATTAATATGTAAGCAGATAATAAAATTCAGTATAATAAAGAAGCTATTTTTTAAATTCTGTGTAGCATTTCAGATTTAGACTCTTATTAATGTATATGCTTATTGTGTGTACATTCATACATACCTTCCACTAACACCTGTTAAATTTTGAAAAGCAATAGAATTTTTAATTTATTTTAAATGAAATAGACTTAATTTAGTAGGTGATATGAATAAATTTACGAAAGTTTTGCACATAAAGTAAATGTCATTATGTAAAATCTCAAAATAAAGGAGACAGAATGTATTTATACAATTAAAAATATGTATATCAAAATTCTTATCCAAAAGACGTTTTTGAAATTTATTGAGTGAAACTAATTTTTATAGGGATTTTTGTTTTAGAAATTCTCTACGATGCAAACAAATTCTAGTACTCATTCAGTGAAAAAAAAATATATATATATATATATATATACAGTATTCATAAATAAAATCTACATTTCTCCGCATCGTTGTTCACTTGGTGAATTTTTCTTATCGATTATTCCAAGTAATAATTATACTGGAAATCCCTAGTAGAAAAGTATTCTTGTTTATAATGCTAATGACATGATTATTTTTTATTACCTGCAAGTAGAAAACTTTTTTCTGATATCCATGACAATGATACATTTAGAGAAACTTTAATAATTATAGTACATGCATTGTTAAATTGTAATGGCTACATCGTTGTTGACTACATCATCGTGAAAAATTTTCTCCTCAATCATTTCAAGTATTTCTTACACAGAAAAACATTAGTAAGAACCTATTATTTCTTATGATACTAATGACGTCATTATTTTTTTTTATCTGCGAGTAGAAAAATATTTCAAATAACAAAGATCATGATACATTCAGGAATATTAAAAAATTACATCATATTTATGAGTTTCTAAAATCTAAATAAAGTTGTACATTGTATCCTTTTTTACAATGGAAAATATAAGCATAAATATAGAAAATATTGTGAATTCTCGGCGTATAAGAAAATAAAAAATAAAATAAAAAAGAAGTATTTTTCAGATTTTAATAAGACAAAAGCCTACTTTAATTATAAAAACACCATCTATTATAAAACAATTTAGATGTATCTAATCTTTAATTTCTTCTAAATTCAGTGAACATTACTTTTTTGTATATTACGTTTAAACAAAATGCAGTTAAAATGATAATTATTTTAAAAAATACAGTGGAAAACTTTAAATCTTATACTATAATGCGAGCAAAAATTGGGTGTGTGTGTGTGTTTATGCAAATTTTATCTTGAAAATGGCTCTAACGATTTTGATTAAATTTGCATCCTACCGTTTTCGGGCACGAAAAGACCATTGGGATGGGTCTCGTGGATAATGGGTTCTAATTATATCTAAAGAACGGCTCAATCGATTTTGACTAAATTTTGTATCTGACCATTTTAGGGCACGAAAAGACCATTGGAATGGGTCTCTTGTTCGAGAAAATTCGATTAGTGGGTCATTTTTGGGTCACGGTGGGTCAAGCTAAGTTTATCTAGATAACGGCTCTAACGATTTTGACGAAATTTTGCACCCTACAGTTTTCGGGCACGAAAAGAGCATTAGGATATGTCTCGTGTTCGAGAAAATTCGATTAGTGGGTCATTTTGGGTCATATTGGGTGAGGGTCAAGCAAATTATATCTAGAGAACGACTCAATAGATTTTGACCAAATTTTGTATCTAACCGTTTTCGGGCTCGAAAAGACCATTGGGATGGGTAACGTGTTCAAAAAAATTCGATTAGTGTGTCATTTTTGGGTCACCGTGGGTCCATGAGAGATATTGCCCGTGAATTTAACATCGCGCACAGTATTTTTTCTAGGAAATTGGCGGCATTCCAAAAGTGTGGAATATGTACTACGCGCAAGGGAAGAGGTCGTCCTAGCAGTACGACGGCCCAAGAACATCGTTATATTGTTATTTCGGCAAAAAGGAACCGACGCAGCACAGCTGGTCAATTAGCAAATCAACTTTGTGCTGACACAAGAACTAAAATATCGCGGAAAACTGTTGCAAGACATTTGAAAAAGGGTGAACTATACGCCCGAATACCTATTTTGTGTGTCCCACTCTCGAGACGCCAACGTAGCGCTCGTTTACTTTGGTGCTGTATGCATCGCAAATGGACTGATGCGACTTTTCTTGGTCTACCGTACTCTCCTCAGATGACAGTAGATTAAGTCTATCGTCTGATTGTAGACGTAAACTGATATGGCGTGATGTTGGTAGTGATTACTGTCGCGAAATTATTCTAGAAAGAGATCAATATGCGACTTCAAGTATTAAGGTTTGGGCAGGCATCATGTTCAATGACCGCACGGATCTCTATGTGCTCAATTGCTGCTAGACGGTACATTGAAGATGTCCTGCTTCCACATGTTCGACTTATTTGAGGTGCTGTCTGCGAAAAGTTTAGTTTTATGGACGATAACGAACCTTGCCATCGCACAAAGTCTGTACAGGATTTCTTGAGGCCGAAGATATCCATCGCGTAGACTGTTCAGAACGTTCCCCGGCCCTGAATCCTATTGAAGTTGCATGGGATGCCTTGGGGAGACCTATTGCTGCTCGACAATTTCCTCCACAAACAAGGAAACCCTCATCCGTGCAGTGAAGGAGGAATGAGGCAACTTGCCTGAACAGCTACTGAACCATGTTGTTCTGAGCATGCCATGCCATGTTAAAGGTTGTCTCGTATTACACAGTAGCCACATCCCTTATTGATATTGCACTGGCAATTGTTAATTGTGAGTATTTTGCTTTCTTTGTACAGTCATGTTTTCGGACAATATTCGTGTTTCAGAAAAAAGAGCCTCTGGTAATACGCTGCATACATCCTTTCAACAAAAATTTTAAATTAAATCCCGTGTAACATTCTGTTAATACTATTGCTTGCTCCTTGACCCACAATCTCACGTAAATTCTCATTTACGTGTACATTTCGTCTTGGTCTTTAAGTTTTGTCCTCTAGTGTATGTGGTTTTGCACCTTGAATCCCGATTTTGAACTTTTTGAATAGATTTTGTTTTAATTTAATTTTTTTTTGCGATTTTTAGAAACTTTTCACGATTCGAGGCGATTTTTCTAAGTTAATAAAAAAATCCTGTTTCAATCTTTAAGCCCAATAAAATAAATGCTGTCTTCGTTTAAATAATGTTTATAGCGTAAAAATCATCACTTAATTAATCGAGATATTAATTAAAAACTATGTAAAAACCACATCTAAAAAACAGTTTTTCCCGAAACATCAACAAAATAGCGAATATACTGAACATTATTAGTGAAAATGAAAGTTAATGACAGTTTTCGCAAATTGGCAAAAATTAAGAAAAATAATCAATATGTCGGTTTGAACATTTCAGGGTAAATATAGATTTTTTTTTCATCCGAATAACCAATTTCTCTGTAAGTTTTCCTAATTTTTCGAAAACAAAAATTGACAGCGACGATATAGAATTTCAGAGAAAGAATCAGGCATGAAATAAAACGTTGCCGAATGATAAAAACATATAAGGATTTTATCAACTTAATCGAATATTATTAGTGTGTTATCTAGCGATAGTCCGTTGATGTGAGTTAAAAGTCTCCACAAGAGTTTCTTTATTTAAATTTCAAAATATGTTTACTTAAATATAGATTTATGTTACGAACATTTTCGAAAAATAATAGTGCATTTCTTTCTAGGTTTCTATAAATCCAATTTCATCGAGAAATGATTCATTGAACTTAGCTTACAATTCTCTTAAATATTTTAGGGCCATCTTACACCGCCAGAAGGCGCGTTTTTATTTCGTATTCTATGGGCCCCATTTAAACTTTGTTTGGCTCATTCAACTTGTTATTCGATAGTTTTTGCCTAACCGATCCTTATATTAATAACTCAATTTTTATTACTCACCTTCAACATGCTACTAAGTCCTATAGTTGAACTCCTATTACACATATCTCTTCGAAACTAATTCCAAATTTCGTTCATATCTTAGTTATCATTTCACATAGACAGAGTTAATTTACGAGTAGCGATTACACTATTTTCAAATAAAAATCTTAACAAATTTCTTAACTTATGTACCTGTAGTAAGTTTTAGTCATAATTTTTGACCAGGGAGCAGTATAATCTTAATTATTCATTTGTGAAGAGCACGTGCATCTTCCCTGTCCTCTCACCTCCTTGACAACTTTTTGCTTAACTAAGCCCCAACTTAATAACTCATCTTCCATTACACATATGTCTTCGATATTATGCCAGATCACATTAATAACTTAATTCTCCCTCTCACCGTCTTAAAGTTAATTTATGAGTGCTGCTTACAACTATTTCCAAATAGCGATTTCAGAAAAAATTCTCAATTTAGGTTCCATTCCAAATTTTTGACCAAGGGCTCCAGTAGCCTTAAGTAGTAATTAGTCGAAGAGTACTTGGCCCTCCCACTTTCACCGATTTTTGTTAAATAAGCCTTATCTTAATATCTCAACTCCTATTACCCATACCTCCTCGAAACTAATTGCAAATTATATTAATATATTAATTATCCCCTGTAAGAGTCTTGAACTTTTTTTAGGAGTTGTGCTTAACACTATTTCCCAATACTAATTTCAGCAAATATCTTCAATTAGGTTCCCGGCTAAAGTGCCTGTCCAAAATTTTAATCAAGGACTCCAGTAACCTTAATTGATCATTTGTTGAAGAGCACTTGAATCTCTCCTTCTCCCCCCCCCCTTTTTATCGACTTTTGTTTAACTAAGCTTTATTTTAATACCTCAACTCCTATTACTCATAACTATTCGAAACTAATTCCAAATTACATTAATATTTCATTTATTACATCTCGCAGTCTCAAAGTAAATTTATAAGTAGTGGTTTCCACTATTTCCGAATAGTAATTTCAGGAGATATCTTAAATTAGGTTCCTGGCTCAGGTACCAGTCCAAATTTTTGACCAAGGATTCCAGTAGCCTTAATTAATAATTTTTAAAAAAGTCCTTGCAACTCTTTGCCCAATAGCCCCCTCCCCATTTGCTCTCCAAGGGGATTTTTATTTTATTTTACTCCCCACTCTTTCAACTAATATATCTTCAGGTACGTTCAACAAGGTAATTTCGTTCGGATATATGCAGGTTTGTTTAGAACTGAATGCACCGCCAGGCGATGCAAAGTGAAACTATCAGATTTTGAATTTTTGGTATATTTAGGGTATCAGAATCCCGAGCAACTCCCGGCGGATCAGCAAGTATGAAATATAGTAAAATAAATTTTTTTAATTTAAATTATCTACGAATTTATATACAATTGTATGACAATGCATAGATTTCACAATTAAACTTAAAATGTTTAAATTTAAGATCAAGAGTTGTTTTGCGAAATTCTGTTTTTTTTTTTTTTTTTTTTTTTTTTTTTTTTTTTTTTTTTTTTTTTTTTTTTTTTTTTTTTATAAACTCTAATTTAATGAAGAAAATTCTTTAATAAAACAACTTCTTAGTTACACCATTTTAAATAAGTTTTACATTACCAATTATCCTTTAAAATATTTTCTATAGGTGCTGGTAGGTTAATGAGAATCTTGCTCCTACTTTCTAACTGGTAGCATGTGTTCTTTGCGCCAAAAGTAGAATGACGATTTTTTTTCGAAAGGTCTAGCGTATTTATTTTTTTATTATTATGTTATTAAGAATTTTTTTTTAATTCTATTTTATCCATCCAGAGTTTTTTCAATATTTTTTACGAAACTCCTTTAAATAATTCAGCCGGGTACAAAATAATACGAACGATACCAAAAATAGAAAAAAAAATCAGTTCGCATTTTCTACGCAAATGCGAAAACCATTGTATTGAAATTAAATACACGATATTTCAATTAATATTAAAATAATCGTTTACAAAATTGTATATATATTCTTTAATCTGTTTTAAAATATGTATTTTGTTAAATTTACTCAGGGGCAAAGTGATAAGAACGCAGTAAATATTTTTAAAACCGCGGAACATGATTGATGGATATTTTTGCATATCATTTAAAACTGCATTTAATAGAGATTCTGAACACATTCATTTACTACAAAAAAAAAAAAAAAAAAAAAAAAAAAAAAAAAGAATTATAGATTATAGGGTCATTCAAAATGAGACTTCGAAAGAGGGCAAATTCTAGCTTATTATAATATCGGAATATCTCTTCAAAGAATTGCTGATAAAATGAAACGTTCAAAGAATGTCATTTTTAATTTCTTACAGAATCCAACTGTTTACGTTATTACAAAATCCACAGGAAGACCGAAAATGTTTTCGAAACGATCTGAAAGTTTCATTGTTCGCACGATTCCAAATGAAAGAATGACAGCAAAGGAAATTCGAAGCCAGATAAAGACGCCTGCATCAGTATCGACTGAACGAAGAATAAGAAACGTGTCGTGAGTTCTTAAGGGGGCTGGTCACACAGCTTCCGATTTCCCCTCACGAATGTAAAATCTGTGTACTTTGGATGCATTCGTATATTTAAAATATTTCCACTTGAAATTATTATTTTTAACTTTTTTTTTTTTTTTAATATACTTCCTAAAAGAAGTTTCGTTTTTCCTTAGTTCTCAAAATATTTCTAAAATCTACGCTTAATTTTATCTGAAGTGTTAAAATCTTACTCACAGTTCGCCCGCTTTTAACACATAAACTAGTAAATTCACCATCGATTTTAGAAATATTTTGAAATCTAAGAAAAGAAGAGATATCCTTTAAGAAGAGTACACAGAACAAAGATGTTAAAAATATGAATTTCCCGAAATGATATTTTAAATATACGAAAGCATCGAAAGTCCGTAGACTTAACATTACTGGGGAGAATTCCGAAGCTGAGTGACCAGCCCCCTTAAAAATCTAAAACCACGTCGGTGTTCGAGTTTAACATCTGAAATAAAAAATGCCCGCATTCCTTTTAGAGGGAAACACCTGAAACAACAAACGAATTGGTCTAAAATTATCTTCAGTGCTGAAGAGAAATTTAATTTCGATATTCTGGATGGTGTTTATTCATACTGGCATGGCCTTCAAATGACAAAACGACGTCTTTTCCACGTGTCTATTAGATGAAGGTTCCCTAATGGTTTGGACTGCTTTTTTCTCGCAATTATAACTTTGAATTGTTTTCCAAAACGAATAAACAAAATAGATATACCTATAGTTCAATTTTAGATTGTCATTTTTTGAACCTGAGTGAAACGAATTAACGAAATTTAACAAAATTTTCAACAAGACAATGCCTAAACTTACTCTGAAAAAGACACAAATTTTATTTTAATTATATTGTCTTATATAAAGGCACATATTAAAAAATCAAAAGAGAATTTGAAAGTTGAGAGTCTTTTTAGGTTTGGAGATAAATAAGACTCTCAAACTTTATTGGTGAAACCATTGGTCCAAACCATGAACAATGTTTGGGGAATTATAAGGCACAACACACAATGGAAAATTGTCAAATCGTGCAGTATTAGTCGAATGTACAATTAAAATCTGGAATTTGGGAGATATGACCTACTTTGTAACCTCGAGAAATTCGAAAATATCTAAACTCTGTGTTACAATGTTGCATTGAAAATATTAAGCACAAAGGAAACCTATTTAACATGTAGCATTTCTGTAATTTAGAAAAATCTGTTCCTTTCTTACAATTTTGCTCCCGGTGCATATCGAATAAAAATGCAAAGTATTATATTATATTTATAACAATTCTTTCAGCATGTTTTCTTTTAGATTATATTGACTATTTAGTTTCATAAATTAAACTTGTGTGATTTAGATGTGGATTAATATAATTATATTTTTTTTTATTTAGACAATTGATCGCTCCTATAATTTTGCACCCTGGTGTATAATTTTATTGAAATGCAATATGTTGCTTTGACTTCCATTTAATTCATTCTGTCATTCGAACAAAGGCAAAAGCCATAAAATTTTAATATTCAGTTTGTACATTTAACTACATATTGAAAAAATATATTCAGAAATATATTATATATTGCATTTTAAAAGGAGTTTAATAAAATTGCTTAAGTATCTAACAGATGACTATGCGACACATAACAAATTTAATACGTTTTCCTAAGTATGTCAATATGAATGGGGATATGCTTAAAAGAAAACAATGCATAAGTAATGTAAGGTGACTGGTTTTTGAAAGCAGTAGATCTAAAAAAGATAATAAAAATCTTAATAATATTCTTCAATTTAATGTCCACGTGGTTTATCAATAATGTTTATTCTATAAAAGTATTAATTTTGTTTCATTATTTTAAAAAAATTATAAAATTATCCATATTGAATAAGTGAAGTATCAACTAAAAAAAATGTAATGGGTATTTCTTTATAATGAATCTAAAATTTGTAATTTAATACACGTAGCTAATGTTAAAAAGCATAACAAAACAATTATAAAAAACGAAACTTAAAAAATTCAGTTGTTAGCATCATGATTTTCTCTATGACGTGCATATTTACAGAAATAAAAACACTACTCATATACAACATTAAATTAGAAAAGAAATATTTTAAATGAAGTGATTTGATTTCAATGCATTAGAATATTTATCTGTTTTGAAATTCAGAAGCAAACCAATCCCCCAAAAATGCTAATTTCCAAAACGAAAAAATAAGAAAAATGTGCACTACATTTTAATAATGAAAATCTCTGACTAATAACTAAATAGATGAAATCCTTCTTTTTTAAGTAATTTAAATTTGCATCTCATTATTAAGTTTTAGCAATCTTGGAAATATTGATCGTTAACATAAAAACAAAAGAAAAACATTGATTTGCATTGTTTCAAGTAACTTTTTTTTATTTAATTAAAATTAACGTATCATATTTATAAAGTATCAATTTCATAAATGCAAAGTTAAATTCATAAATGTACTTATTCAAAAGAGCAGTTGTTTTTACAAGAGTTTTTTGAAAAAGATAAAGCGTTGATTACCACTTTCAAAACATTTATTTTAATTTTCTAGACAAAAAAAAAAAAAAAAAAAAAAAAAAAAAAAAAAAAATTCTTTGCATCAGAAATTTTCAAAATATTAAATTCAAACTCATCAAAATATACTTTATATTTAAATATTTCAACTTTCATCTTATGGTAAATGCATAAAATTTTATTTTAAATATATTGTTTTATACAAATGCAAACAGTAAAAAATCAAAAGAGAAAATTGAAGTTGTCAGGTCGAGTTTGCCAAAATCGTTTATAAAGATGTTTTTTGTAGAATTTTCATCGAAACAGTAAAAAGTAATTATTTTTCCATTAGACTACATAGAAAAAACAAATTTGTTTAAATAAAGTAATTTTGATTAAATTACCTTAATTTACGTTCTTTTGAATAAAATACGTTTCATCAATCAAACGAAATTCAGTCTCACACTCTGTAGAAGAAATCCGACCAGTTTTCCTGTATGAGTCAGAAAAATAGTTGCCCTTATCGTACCGGAAAAATTTCCGACCCAGCTCAGAATAAAATCCGTAAAATACCGTTTTATTGACTATTTCCTTTTTTTACTGATTTTATTCCGAGCTGGGTCGGAAATTTTTCCGGTACGATAAAGGCAACTAATTTTCCGATTCCTACAGGAAAACTGGTCGGATTTTTTTTACGGCGCAATACATTAACTCCCAAATTATACTCTTAAATCAATATATAGACCATAAAATATTCAAAATGTATTATTTTATATTGCATTATTTAATCATCCTAATTAACTTTTTTCAATCTTTAAGACTTTGGCAGATAATTATGTAGGTAAAATACGTTGTATCTATTTAATTTCTATAATTAATTTATGAAAATCTGGCTTCGTGGTCCAATACATGCAAAAAGTGAAGAAACAATAACATACTTAGTGTCTATTATGCATTAGTATCGTCTTACTTTAGTTTGATTTAATAAAAAGTAACTTAAACTTGTTCACCGATGCCAATGGATAAAAGAAATGCCTTTCCAAACGGAAAAAGATTAATAAATAATTGTTAAATAAATAATTGTTACCACTGTCCAAATGCCGCTTATCCTTCTATCCTTCTATATATATAAAAAAAAGTTTTGATTTGGAAATGGACCAATGAACATCTGCGTAGATATTCCGGGTTGATCCGCATCCAATTTGAATGCTTAAGCATGGCCTTTCATCGTTAATATTAAGAAAACTGTTGCATACAAAAATATGAAAATCGGTGGTATTATAGAAAAATGTTTGATAAACACGCTGATGCAGACAGTTTTCAAATCGAAGAATTATTTTAAGAGATATTTAATGCTAAAGTTGGACAAAGTCGTTCCATTAAAAAAGTTTTATTTGAGCAAAAACTATGCATGAGAGTTTAATCATTTTTAGATCATTTTATACGTTATAAGTTCCCAATGCGCAGATTGCATTTATTTTTCTTATTTGACGCATTTTTGGAGGTTTTATTTCTATTTTTAATTCAAATTTTCAGCATTTCGAGAGATGTTTTTTATAAATTTTAGAAAATGTCATTAATTTAAACTGTTGCCAATTGTATAAACAGCGAAACAAATTATCATATCAAATATTTCTTCAAATTAAAAATTTATTTACACGTGACTATTACAAACAGAAAAAAAAAAAAAACTTTAAAATTAGAATTAAATGATTACATGTTAAAAGCAGGAAAATTACGTCATAAGAACCATATTTACACTTGAATTTTACTTCATATTTAAAATGCCCCAAAAATATGGTAAAACAATTTAAATTGAAAAATATATTTGCGCGAGATATTTTGAGATAATCTTTTCAACTATTATCGTGAATTCGAAGACAGCGCAAATAATATTTCCTTCTAACAACAAAAGTATTTTTACGTGAATATTAATAAGAGAAATAAAAGTTTGGTGTAAATTACGTCAGATTTGAAACGACACATTTAAAATAAATTATTTAAAAGAACTATCTTATAGCGCTGCTAAAAAATACCGGGAGACAATGACACTGTTTACTTAATTCATTTTACATTAGCTTATTTTCAAATAACTAATGTGTTTAATTAAATACGAAAACAGCCATTGTATCTCTTAACAGCAACAGATTTGGTCTTAAAAATCCCCAATCCAAGAAAAACGAATGGAAACCCGTTTACAGAGAGATCGCTACAGTTTTTTTTTTTTTAATTTTAATTCAATATTTTTAAAGCCGATCAAATGCGTGCAATTAGCGTGCTTTTTGGATTTTGGTGTGCCTGAACAGGGGTTGGCGAGCGTAGCTCGTAGGGGGCAGAGCCCCCTAGTATATAAAAATAAAGTTTTGATTTGGAAATGGACCAATGAACATCTGCGTAGATATTCCGGGTTGATCCGCATCCAATTTGAATGCTTAAGCATGGCCTTTCATCGTTAATATTAAGAAAACTGTTGCATACAAAAATATGAAAATCGGTGGTATTATAGAAAAATGTTTTATAAACACGCTGATGCAGGCAGTTTTCAAATCGAAGAATTATTTTAAGAGATATTTAATGCTAAAGTTGGACAAAGTCGTTCCATTAAAAAAGTTTTATTTGAGCAAAAACTATGCATGAGAATTTAATCATTTTTAGATCATTTTATACGTTATAAGTTCCCAATGCGCAGATTGCATTTATTTTTCTTATTTGACGCATTTTTGGAGGTTTTATTTCTATTTTTAATTCAAATTTTCAGCATTTCGAGAGATGTTTTTTACAAATTTTAGAAAATGTCATTAATTTAAACTGTTGCCAATTGTATAAACAACAAAACAAATTATCATATCAAATATTTCTTCAAATTAAAAATTTATTTACACGTGAGTTTTACAAACAGAAAAAAAAAACTTTAAAATTAGAATTAAATGATTACATGTTAAAAGCAGGAAAATTACGTCATAAGAACCATATTTACACTTGAATTTTACGTCATATTTAAAATGCCCATAAAATATGGTAAAACAATTTAAATTGAAAAATATATTTGCGCGAGATATTTTGAGATAATCTTTTCAACTATTATCGTGAATTCGAAGACAGCGCAAATAATATTTCCTTCTAACAACAAAAGTATTTTTACGTGAATATTAATAAGAGAAATAAAAGTTTGGTCTAAATTACGTCAGATTTGAAACGATACATTTAAAATGAATTATTTAAAAGAACTATCTTATAGCGCTGCTAAAAAATAACGGGAGACAATGACACTGTTTACTTAATTCATTTTACATTAGATTATTTTCAAATAACTAATGTGTTTAATTAAATACGAAAACAGCCATTGTATCTCTTAACAGCAACAGATTTGGTCTTAAAAATCCCCAATCCAATTAAAACGAATGGAAACCCGTTTACAGAAAGATCGCTACTGTTTTTTTTTTTTTTTTTTTTTTAAATTTTAATTCAATATTTTTAAAGCCGATCAATTGCGTGCAATTAGCGTGCTTTTTGGATTTTGGTGTACCGGAACGGGGGTTGGCGAGCGTAGCTCGTAGGGGGCAGTAATATACACAATGCATTACTCTAAAATAGTATCTGATGTTTCCAAAAGATTTTTTAAGACTAATTTAATAACAAAATCATATATAATTAAAAACTTTACTCCATAATGTTATTATTTTCTAATTTTGAAAAAAAAAACTCTTACAAGTTGCTAATTTTCAGAGTTTAGCAATTCGGATGCCTAATATAATTTCAATTTAATATCTACTACCTAAAGTATAAAAATATGCACTGTCAATTGTGTTACTTATTCAAGGTATTACAAGTGTTTTTGATTAATCCTATTCAAGTAGACAAAAGAGTAATACCTACTGAAATCAATACTACATATGTGTAAAATATGGTGGCAAATAATGTGTGTTCATAAGTCTTTCTGTGTAAAATGTTAAATTTAATATTATTTGATTTAATAAAATTTATTTTTAAAGGAATTTCATAACACTGATTAAAAATGTTCAAGAGAGTCAATCTTTTGTCAATCAAAAAATGCCTACTATTCAATTTCGGTTAAAATACATGAAATGTTATGTGGTATGTAAAATAAATGGAATCTAATGAGTTTTCTGATTAACAATACTAATTAAAACTAAAAATGTATATTTAAATCAATATTTATATTTCTGAATTGCAAAAGTATTTAACAATATCTGTGTAAGTTTCAAGTTTTTTTTTTATTATTATTATTTATTATTTTAATTTATAAGTAGTTAGTTTGACACAGATCGTGAAAATTAGATTATCTGGAGTTTTTGATATAAATACCAATTGTGAAAATTAGATTATCTGGGGTTTTTGATATAAATACTAATAACCTCCACCCCACATCAACCCTCCCCCCAAAAATGTCTGTACCAGCATAGGGAGGAAATGAAAACACATTGTGTTATACGTGCAATGTTATTTTCACAAATATAGTCAGATGGCTTCATAATGAAGTCGTAATCCATGCAATCTAACACTTAAACGTACTATTTAATAATACATTAACCCCCTCTTCCCCACACAAAAGAAAAGTAAATAAATAAATACAGTCACGATTAGACAATTGAATCACGAAATAATTGTCATCAATGAGTCGGAATATGACAAATTTAAGAAAATCCATTTTTCACCACTTTCTGCATGTGACACTAGATTTAGTGCATGTGACTAGTGATTTTGTGATTCCTTAATTAGCTCAGATAGGTGGTTCTTTGGAAATTATTAGAATATTTATCATCTGTTTGAAGTACGATTTTGGAAAATATAATTAAAATATTTAATTTACACATAAAAAAATAGAAGTCACACCTCGCTCGCAAATCATGTTTGATTTAATTGCATTCAAAACAAATAGTCATTTAAAAAAATATATATATATAAATATTTTTGATAAAGGATTATTAAAAAATTACATTCCGTCAAAGATTTGGGAGAATTTAAGTATTTAAAAAAATAAGACACGGAAAAATATATCCACATAACCATATTTTTAAACATATTAAAATCCGAACTTGAGATTAACATGAGATTTCTTTCTACAAAAACAGAAAGTTTTTAATTCAAATTTTGTCAACTGCTTAATTTAACTAGTTGGATGTGCCAATCCTAAAACTTTCTTCTACCCCATATATTTTAATATTTCAAAATGTTGTTATAGATGTCAATATTTCATTTTTATTAGTTCAATACTATATCAACATTGACTTTGATCTTAAATTCCTGCTTCTGTCAATTTATAGAAGTAAAAACAAGTTAATCTCGATCATGGTATTCATTAAACTCATGAATAGTCGCAAATGCTCAGGATGGGGAGTTTTAGACTATTCACTAGCCACTGGTATGCAATAGCACTACAAAAATGAAGAAGATTACACAAAAATCGCTATTACAGCGCCCCCTTCTGGCGGATTTTTCCAAATTCAGGGAGTCAAGTCCAAATACATAGACAAAAAATTTGGTTCAATTCTATACATAACTTCATACACTTTTCGATGGTACAATATTCAAAATGGCACAAAAATTGCTAATACAGCGCCTCCTACAGGCGAACTTTTTCCAAATTAAGGAAGGGTCCGCTTTCCATAGCCAAGAACTTAAAAAACAATTTTGGTTCAATTCTATGCATAACTTCATACAATTTTCGATGGTACAATATTCAAAATGGCACAAAAATCGCTGTTATAACGTCCCTTAAAGGCGGACTTTTTCCAAATTAAGGAAGGGCCCGCTTTCCTTAGCCAAAAACTTACAAAACAAATTTGGTTCAATTCTATGCATAACATTATACACTTCTTGATGGTGCAATATTCAAAATCGTACAAAAATTGCTTTTACAACGCCTTGTTCAGCCATTTTTTTTTCAAATTAAGGAAGGACCTGCTTGCCATAACACAAAACCTAAAGAGCATTGGTCCAATTCTATGCATAACTTCATACACTTTTTGATGGTATAATGGCGACAGACACAAGGACATTTTCTATAAACATGTTTTGGGGGATGTCTGACCCTTAAAACCTGTAAATCCGTCGAAAACCGGAAGTAGAAAATTTTTTTGATTACAATATTTTCTTCTATTGAAGATAGAAGGAATTAAACATTTGGTTCAATTCTATGCATAAATTCATACACTTTTCGATGGTACAATATTGAAAATCGCACAAAAATCGCTATAACAGCACCCTCTTCCGGCAGAATTTTTTCAAATTATGGAAGGACCTTCTTGCCATGGCCAAAGACATGCACAAAAAATTTTTGTTCAATTATATGCATAACTTCTTACACTCTTCGATGGTACAATATTGAAAATGGCACAAAAATCGCTATTACAGCGCCTCTCTTCGGCAGAATTTTTCCAAATAACGGGAGGATCTCCTTGCCTTGGCCAAAAAGATAAACAAAAAATTGGTTTAATTCTATGGTAAATTTCATGCACTTTTCGATGGCACAATATTCAAAATCGCCCCAAAATCGGAATTACAGCGTCTCTTTCCGGTGCGTTTTTTTTTTTTTTTTTTTTCAAAATTAAGGAAGAACCTGCTTGCCATAGGTTAAAACTTAAAAAAAAAATGGTTCAATTCTATGCAACTTCATACACTTTTTTACTGTACAATGGTGATAGACACACGGACAGAACGGCAGACAGACATTTTCTATAAATATGTTTTTGGGTATCTCTGATTCCAAAAATGTGTAAATCCGTCGAAAACCGGAAGTCGAAAAAATTTCGGTTACAATACTTTATTCTATTGAAGATAGAAGAAAGTAAAAATAATACTTTGTTTGCATATATCTGAATACGGAAATAACTTTAACATTTCAAAACAATCTAATAGCCCCTTTGAAAATAAAAGATTCTTTATAACCTGGATTAAAAGATGCTTATTATCAGAATTTCCCTTCAGGAATGCATAAATGCAATTTCCCCAAAAAGAAACTTTAAATATTAATTTGCTATGAATGATAAAAATGAACTCAAATGCGTTCTTAAACATTGAAATGTTATTTCTCCTAGCAAATAGCGTTTAGTTAAATAACTATTGCCTTCTTTTAAAAATATATTCACAGATATATATCAATATATATTACATTAATATCAATTTTTTTTCTTTTTCAACTCATAAATAGGAAAATATTGTAGTTTCTTTGAATCTATTACGATGATTTTAAAGCGATTCCTTTTGCATTGTTGAAATACTAAAAGTTTCTTTAAATATTTTATACACTTTTTAAAATGCATCTACTAAGTTCAAGTTTTAAATAAACTTTAGAACTATGCACGGTAAATAATTTATAACCTACAAAATGCATATTATGAATATTTAATCGAATAAAAATAAAAAACAATGTCTTCATACAAAATACTAGAGAAGTTAAAGTACAAGAATGAAATAAATAAGTTTTCTCGTGCATACATTAGATGATTTTTTGTATGATAAAAAAAAAATAATAATAATAATTTCGTTTTCTTTAGTTTGCAGAACATCGACTTTTAATATTCCTAATTCGACAATGGTGTATAATAGGGTAGAAATATATAGATCAATCAGATATAAAACAAAATTCAGCATTTCGTGGATCTAGAAATTAAATTGATGGTGTCTTACACAATCTTTTGACCAAATTTTAAATAATATTCATCGGGGATTTTTAAAAATCTATTATATACGCATGAATATATCAAAAAAGTAACTAAAAATAAATTTGAGACTTCTTTTTACGTTGTACAAACACTAATTACGCTAAAGCTCAGAAGATATAACACGCAAAAAAGATATTTAATCTAGATTTGTTTTTGAATTTGGATTGTGACTGGCTAAACTATTATTAAAAAACTTCGAAAATTAAGAAGGGTTATTCTCCGCAAATACGTAGCATCATGGAATGAAACTTTAAGTATTCATTTCGATATCATCCAGATCAGAAATTGACAACATTTAAGTATTTCTTAAAATTAAATTATAAATAACGCAAGCCTGCGATAGGTGTGTTTGTAAACTTTTGATATTTTATTTTTATCTACTTTCTTTTGCGCTGAATAAAAAACAAATCGCCTTCATTTTTAGCCATCGCATCAGGTTATTTTGCAAATTGTAATATTCAAAGTAAAAAAAAAAAAAAAAAAAAAAAAAGCGAATATTTGATATTATAATAGAGATGTGATTGTAGTACTTGTTGACTTTTGACAATTGATTATTATGTATTTTTTAGCGCTGAATGCAAACATTGCCTTCATTTATAAGAATCACGTAAGGAGTTTTCGCCGCATGGGGATTCTTACTACTCAATAGTTCAGGGTGTGATGAAAGGAGAGGGAGTTAATCGATCCTGTGGAGATTTATTTATTTATTTATGCCTAAGTGGAGCAAGATCACCAGATCGCTAGGATCCGGTGTAGACTGTATTTGCTCCACCCGGTAAGTACCCCAATATGCTGGGATTCACTACAGGAAGTTCCATTAATCGGGCAGAAGGAATATGCCAACGACGATTAACAACAGTGCGATAACACATAAAAACCAGCTGTATACACTGCTCAAAACAATTAAAGGATATTTGAAGTTTTATATAAAATAAAGATATAAACGAAATTTTTCTTGCCGAAAATAGAAGAAGAAAATCACAAATGCAAATTTTTCTGGTTTTCAAACTGTGGAGTATGCACATTTTGAGTTCGACGTCAAAAACTTCGCTTCAGCGGCAGCGAATGAAATTTGACTTTCAACTGGATAAAAGAGAATGAAGACAAGGATGATCGGCATTCAGTGATTGCTTTGTTTCGATGAGTACGATGTCTCAGCGAAGTCATTTGACAGATTCAGAAGTTTTGAGAATTGTTGGTAGGTTAGAAGGGGGCCAAACTCAAGCCGAAGTAGCGCAAGCCATTGGAGTGTCACAAAGTATCATTTCCAGGATCTGGAACCGTTTTTTGGAGAGTGGATGTGCAGGCCGAAGACCAGGGCAAGGTCGTAGACGGGCAACAACGCCGAATGAAGATCGTTATTTAGCGTTAACAGCTCGGAGACACCGAACCATAAACGCTACTCTTCTCCAACAACACATTCGCTCGGCTACAGGCACCACGATTTCAACTCAGGCTGTCCGAAACCGGCTCCATGCTGTAGGTCTGTATGCTCGCCGACCGATGGTATGTGTTAGATTAACATCAAGGCATCGTCGCGACCGCAGGGAGTGGGCAACCGAGCATGTCAACTGGAGGAGAAATGAATGGAGCAATATTCTGTTTTCTGACGAGTCCCGTTTTTCTGTGCATCCGGATAATAGGCGTATTTTCATTTGGAGGGACCGTGGCAGTAGGAATAATCCTGCGTTCGTGCACGAAAGTGTCAGATTTGGCGGTGGAGGAGTGTTGGTGTATGGTGGCATCTCCATTGACGGGCGCACTGACCTCTACATCATTCGAGATGGAGCTCTGACTGGTCGCCGATATAGGGATGAGATCCTCAGACCTATTGTAGTCCCTTACGTTGCAGCAATCGGAGATAACTTCATTTTAATGGACGATAACTGCAGGCCACATCGTGCAAACCTGGTGGAGGATTTCCTTTTCGAGGAAGGAATCGTTCGAATGGAATGGCCAGCGTGTTCTCCAGACATGAATCCAATCGAGCACGTTTGGGACGCTCTAGGAAGACGAGTTTCTGGCCGCCAACAACCCCCACAAACTCTCCAAGAACTGGAACGAGCTCTTCTGGAAGAGTGGGGCAGAATACCCCAACTCGTCATTAATAGCCTCATTGAGTCCATGCCTCAAAGGTGTTCAACGTTGCTGGCCGCCCGTGGAAACCATACCCCCTACTGAAAATGATTTTCTTTGAAGAAAACACCTTTTCTTATTCTTTTTTCCTCATATGCACAAATTGTGTTTTTTTCCTTTAGTACACAAATGCGCAATAAAATGCATTTTTTTCTGCCAAACATGTGTAATTTTATCTCATATAACCTACTATGTCTGTCGACCATGTATCAATCAGCTAAACAGTTTACCAGATACAAAATCAACCTAAAACTGCAATATCCTTTAATTGTTTTGAGCAGTGTAGTATAACCAGTACAATGGTACTTCGCGACATGCAGCGGTGGACTGATCTAACTTGAGGATAGTTTAATGATTCTGGACCACATCGCCCGGATGGTATGTGAGCCATTGACCTGCTCCTGCGCGACAACGGGTGGTAAGACTGCCAGAAATTCGACAAATTCTCTTACGCGACAACGGGCGAGTTTCGTGATATGCAGATGCACAACAGCTAGGATGTAAGATTGATCAGGTCCATCAGGAAGCGAAAAATGTCCATCAAATGGCGAGTAGTCTTGGGCGGAATAAGAAGCTTGTGAGCCAAATATCTGGGCGGAAGCTTGAGTACAATAAGGTGCCAGTCCTCTGTGAGTGTGAAGAAGAAATAGTAATGATCCGGGGAGCCAAAATTCACAAATATCTGTGCCACAGTGTTTGAAATATTTTAGGTATGTCCTGAATGGATCATCACCGGAAAGGAAAGCTGGTGTGGGAGGGGAGAAAGATAATATATTGTAGAAGACTTCGAGGATTAAGGAATAGGTGTGCATGCTTGTTCTTGAGGCTTCCCAGTAGAGATGCGAGTCTGAAAGTATGTTCGTATTAAGGAAGCGGTGAACATATGATGAGGGAACAGGAAGGGCGATATCTATATTTGGACTTGAGGTGGCCTCTTGGCCAGTGTGTCAGCCAGCTCATTACCAACTATGCGAATGTGAGAAGTGGCATGGCTGAGAGAGATCCTATGGACAAGAGTTTTAAAAATCAATTTTATTTTGAGTACTACAGAGTGTTTAGTTCTATGGGGGAAGATTTCTTACAGGCTGAAAAGTCTGTCACTATAAAAGTGTAGTATCCCACTTTATAGAGGATTGGTGGACCACCTTAGACATAACTGGACTTTATGAGAATATAGAAAGTGGTTCCATTAAACGGCTGACGATGACTGCTGATGGATGTTTTACTGAGATGAACCCTGCCGAAAACGTGAAAGGAAAAGAGAGAAGCAGAGCATGAAATGTCTAAAGAATCTTCCACACGTGGAATGAAATTGTAAGGATTTGAAATACAAATTATTTTACACTTTTAGCTGTAAACATGCATAGAATAAAACAAAAATGAATAAATTATTATGATTTTTTTTAGGGTTCCGTACTTAAGAAGTAAAAACGGTACCATTATAAGATCACCAGCGTGTCTGTCTGTCTGTCTGTCACAGTCATTTTACTCGTAAACTGTGGAACGTGGGAAGTTCAAATTGAGGGAAGTAAAAAGGCTATTGACCCACATATTTCCGGATTATTAAACATTTGCAAATATTTTTTTAATAAAAATGTAGAGGTGCTAATTAAGTTGCTTGAAAAAAAATCACTTCTTTATACATCGTGTGGAATATCGTGTGAAAGCCTTTGTAACGCAGAACTCAAAAATACGTTTTTTTAAATTTATTTATTTAAAGTATTATATTTTCAGAGATATATTCGATAATGTAGCGCAAAATATGTCCCGCCCCCCTCCATCTATTTCCGAAGCTACTGAAATTAAATTTATCGAAAAATGAGAGGTAGTAGACGTTAAGTTAAACCTTGCAGGGAAATTATAGCGATTACACCTGAGTCACATAATTTTTGAGAAAAACGCATTTTTCCGTTACACACAAATTTCGATTTGCAGGCATTCAGTTAGAGTGTTGAGGAGTGCTACAGGTACCTATCTTAGCAGAAGTATAAAAGCATTGTTGATAATGAATTTCGAAAAAAAGAGTCGGTAATTATCCGAGATATCAACCCTTAAACACACAGACGTTTAGACATACATAATGACAGGAGCGGCTTACGCTATGTATTACCGTCTTTTAAAGCACAGACAGCAACGTTTAATGGTATATTTTTTATTGCAATGTCCAGTTGCAGTATAAAAGCAATAAACGTCAAATTGTTAAAAACGGACTAATTTAATTAGAATTAATTACATAAATACTATGGGAATCGCGGCTAATTTGCATTGAGTGCATCTCTCAATACAAATCCCGTGTCTTTAAAAGTTAATTAAAAACATATCTGGAAAAACAGGGCACGGACCAAGGTGGCGTTGCACCTTTGCGACCTCCTTTCGAAACGCGCTTAACAATGCCAAGCTTAAACTCTGAAAAGTCTTTTGGTTTAGCTACAGTTTAAAAAGAAATTATTATGACTACGCTGAATTTAGTTTATGAAATACCAAATGAAATTCAACATCTTGCGCTCTATGACGTACGCAGCGAACGTCATGCTATTTTGTCCATTTCCGACAAAAATATATGGCTATTTTTTTTTTTTTTTTTTTTTTTTTTTGACATTCCGAATTCTCACCAGATAGTTTTAACTCTTATTTTTCCTTTACAAGATGATTCATTTTCCATAAATAAAGTAAAAGAAAATTGCCAATTAAATTTCTGTGGTGTGAATTCAAAATTTCTAAAAAAAAATCTGCCAGATGCGGCAACACTGGTGGCTAGTGACATACATCCGCTAACAGTGTCAGAGCGCAAGGGGTTAAATATGAATTATTTTGATTGTATGTACCGAATTAAGTTCATCATAGGCAGATTAGTATAAGATTAAAAAAAAAAAATTATATAGAATAGCAATATTTGATATTATTTATGCTTGATATCTATTTAAACATTTATATTGTATTTACCCATTCATACCCATATTTACCCATTCATTTCTATTATATTCAACTATACCCAACACTACGTTGTATATATATATATATATATATATATATAACCATTAATTAAACAAAACCTACCACCATCAAATATTATGAATTAAAGCTGTAAGTATTAAAATAATAATAATAATAATAATAATAATAATAATAATAATAATAATAATAATAATAATTTATTATAAGAATCATTATGGAAGAAAAAGAAAAAAGTGGACACCGACAAAAATGGAAAAGCTTATACTTTGAATTACGTTGTCAAGGGCACAGAATTCAATGATATAAGCAAAATGGTTGTCTTCTGTGAGAAAAATAAGCTAAAGATAAAAATTATTTTCCCCTGTGCCCAAACAACAATTAAAATCAAGTGAATTGATTGAAAATGAAAACAGAATAGAAACAAATAATATGAAATGGAAGAATCAATAAAACCTGTTTAAATATTTATAGGATATAAAATATAAATAATAAACACCATACCGATTAATATTTCAGTATTTTACAAATATCCACGTACATGGCTACCAGAATATCATAAAGATTAAGGTGAATAAAACAGTTAAGAAATCACGGTAATTGATACCAAAGGATGCAGTTAATACATTTTGAAATACCTTGTTAAATACATTTAATATAATATAAAATAAATAGATAGTAATTACATTATTTAAAATGCACTATTAAATTAATTAATAACTGTTTAACATTATCGTCAAAATTTAGCTAAAAATGCCCCCTGGTGTAGTAAATTATAACTGAAATGGAGAAAGAAGAATTAAAATTTAGTGCTATCTTCAAAAGACAAATTTTGGTGCTGCCATCTAGTATTACTTTTATTATTCAACTGTCACAAGATAAATATTTGTAAGCATTTGAATGTAAATATTTTTTTTAACAGCCAAACCAAACATATCCTTATATATAGATAATTATAAACCTAATATAAACCACACAATGTATTTAAAAAACTATTGTTAATAAAATTTAAAAGCATACAAAATATTCTATTAGCTAACTTATTTAAACTAAACTAAGAATTTAAATAATTCTAGAACATTGATAATATATAGCATATAGCTATATGCTATAAAGCAAAATAAATTCAGTAATAATTAATATAAATAATTATTAAAAATAATATAAAAATTATTTTTTAAATCAATTATATATAAGATAATTATAAAATGAACAGGAAATAAAAAACATATGGAAGTATATAGAAGGTTAAATGATACTTAAATTCCCATTACTTAAAAAGCACAAATATAGAGTGTGGATTATTTTCATACATCCATAAAAATCCAAAAAGTATGAATGTGGGACATTCAAAAACATTAAACCGATAATAAATTGAAAATAGATAAATATATTAATAATAGATAGAGGAATAATAATAAAAATAATTACCCAATTTTAATACATACAGTATAACTATATTTATATTAAACATACTTATATGTATATTAATCACTATAAAAATTACATACTATGAGTAATTAATATGATATTGTCCTTAGTAAATTAAAATTTAATAACAAATGATTGTAAATAAGATTAATCAATAATTAAGCTAATTATAATATTAATGAAATTCTCCATTTACATATAAAATATCAAATCAACATCCATAAAAAATTCGTATAAAAAATATAGTAGTAACACAAAAGCCCCCCCCCCTTTTTTTTAATAATTAACCATTGCGTATTATCCAGACAACACCACCCTCCTCCGTACTCTAACATCTACCCACCCAACCAACCCATAATAATTTTTTTATATTATTTTACAATTTTTAATTTTTTATAGATATTTTTTTATTTTATAATTTTTTTTTGTAATTTTGTTTACGCATGTGTTAATTTGTTTTAAAAGGTCATGTAAGAAAAATACCAATTGTATATTAATGAATATATGAATTTTTTTGGAAAACCATGATTTAATGCATCATAAATTAGTTTTTTAATATTATTGTTAATTAGAGGAGAAGAACATAAACATTTTATTCTATATAAATGATTAAGTATTATATTTCGAAATACAGAATGATGTAGACAAGATTTAAAATTTGTAAATGTATTAACTTTGAATTTAAATTCTTTACGTTTGTCATATAAATCTGTGATTGTTTTGTTGTCTTTTATTGTAATTTTAAGATCTAAGAAGTTAATTGTATTATTAGATAAAAGGTTTTCCGTTAATTCCAAATTAGTGGGATAATCAACTGTAAATCGAGTAATTGCAGATTGATCAGTATCAATTAAAATTATGTCATCAATATAACGATATAAATGTAGATTATTAGTAGTAAAATTACGTTCATAATGATATATATATATTTTTTTTACAAAGCCTTATTATTGTTTTAGTAACAATTTTTTTTAAATAATATAGTTAATAATTCATATATTTATTGTACGGAACCTTCTGAGTGCGAGTAATACTCGCACCTGACCGTTTATTACTATTTTATAGTATCAGATTTTTGCAATATTTCGAATTTTTAAAAATTTTAAAAATTGAGATTTCCGAAAAATCCTGTCATTGATACTAAAAATGAAGAACATTTTCGGTTTGAGGGCTATAAAATAGATACGAAGGAATTATGAAAAGCTAAAAAACACAGCATTACATCCATTTTATAGCATTAGTTTTTCGCTAATTTTTGACATTTTAACTTTGAATTTTACGATTTGCGAAAAATCCTGACGAGATAGTTAAAAATGAAGGTCATTTTCGGATTCACCCCTACAAAATACAAAATAATTAATTATCAAATGCTAAAAAAACATGAGCTAGTGTAGTAGGCTAGTGTAATTTATGTTTCAAATACATAACACTATGAATAAATACTAGAGGATATTTGTCTTTGTAGAACGGGAATGGCATCCTCAAAATTTTATGCTTAATAATATTTAATGGATACACATATTGTGTTGCTCGAAACAGTATAATTACAAATAATAGTAAGAAATACCGCATATTTCCGTGTATAAGCCGAGATCTTTTTGGTCATTTTTTAGGCTCCAAAGACTGTGTGTTGGGGGGGGGGGGGTTGGCTTTTACATGAGTCTAAAAAGAAATTCTAACACTTATATGCTTAAAAAAAAAGATTTTAGATATAAAAAACGCAAAAAATACTTACAAATTTCTAAAAATACTTTAATACACCATTCTTTTGCAATTAAAATACTCACCAATCACCATTCACTATCACTATCACTATTCATTATTAGAATTTTCAAGCAACTCTTTAAAATCGTTTTCTTTCATTGTTATATCAGGGTGAATATCATCATTGTGTAATACATCATCATCATTGCTATGTTTTTTAAGAATGTCACCAGCCTCAGTTCCATCCATCACATTATTCATGCAACATTTTTTGAAAGATCGGACGACCATTTCTTTCACCGATTCAGAGATAGTTATGATGTCAGCTTCTTTTAAATTATCGCCATTTTTCACAGCTGCATCCCCAGGTGACATCTATGACCCCCAGATGACGCATTTCGAAAGGAGCCTGTCATTAAATGGCTTATTTAGACAAACGTCCAGTGTCGTTTCGAGGATCAGTGAGTAAAATAAATATATATATATATATATTGTGGCTTTAACCAAGGGGTTCTTCAAACCCGTTTTAATTCTGTTTTTTTTTTTTTTTTTTTTTTTTTTTTTTTTTTTTTTTCTCATTGAGGAAAGTGATCCAGGAATCATCGAAACGATCGTATGGGGATTATTTTTTGTCGTTCTGTATCTTATTTTAGCGTAAAGACGTTGTTAAAAGTTTTAGTTTTTTTATTAAAATTTGCACAGAGTTTAAGATATGATTTTAAACGTCCAGTGGTTGAAGAATAAAACTAAAGCCATCGGGGATCATAGTTACCAAAGATCCCATCACACAGCAACGTTCTTTACCTTTCCTGTGTGGTGTGCTTTAAACGCATCCCAAAGAAGCACAGACGGTGTGAAGGTGATTTGTATGCCCAGGTTGACAAAAACAGTAAAAAAAACTCCAACAGAAAATTTAGAGGACTTAAACTTCTTTATTATGATAAGTTTTAAAGGAGGACCGTGAAAGTACAGAGGGAAGGGGTGAAGTAACATAAAAAAAATAACCAAAAAATAACCAAAAAGGGTGAGAAAGATCTAATGCGCAGTTGCGTTATACATAAAATATGCATTACATATTGTCAGCTGAGAGGCGAACGAAATTCACTTCTATTTTATTCTTTTATTTTATCTCAACGGAAAATCACTGTGGTTAAGACATATTCTTATCCGTGTGAAAGTAAAAGAAAAGAAGGAACTGACTGCTAAATGATGCATGCATTTAAAACGTACTTTTAAAGAATGAATGAAACTTACAGTAGTGTGAGGGGGGGGGGAGTCAATGAATACCGACATATAAAATTAAATATTAAAATGTCCAATTTAAACTAAATATTTTATCTGAAGGGGGGGGGAGAATAATGACAATTTATAACGAACCAGTAAAGTTAAATGTTGATTTTTGAGGGTAGAGGAGGTTAAATGAATATATAACGGGAAAACCGTTACATATATCACCCATTACCACCAGAAAAAAAACTGTGATGTAGAACAGTTTTTTTTTTTTTTTTTTTTTTGCTTTAAGAGGAAGATTACTTTGTCCACCACATACTTATAAGTATTTAAAACAGATCTAACATAATAACAAAGGTAAGCCTCCATATATATATATATATATATATATATATATATATAATATAACTGTGTGCTTGAAATTCTTTAAATGTTAGCATAAAGCAAAACTTTCAAATCATGATAAATGGCGCCTTTTATATTAATGTTCTTGGACATCATTAGTCCCAAACAGTCTCCAAGAAAGAGGAAATTGTACTTCTTAAACAGGATCCTTTTTTTGTAAAGCTCTTTTATATTTGTTTTAGAGGCTAGTACGAGCATTTTCATGACCAAATAAGAGAAGTAATTTTTTTTTTTTCTTTTTTTTAGTATCTTGTTATACTATCTTCTCAAAATAAAAATAAACATAATATAAATGCAAGCAACAAAAGACACAGATACCACTTTAAAATGAAATAGAAAATAAAAGACATATGTATGTCTGTAAATAAATGTTAAATGAAGTAATATAAAAATAAAAAAAATTAGGTAGAAAATTGGTTTTCGTGCACACAGCACAGGACTACTAAAGAATGGGACGCATTTAGCATGCCTATGAATGAGTGTAGCCCTTATTCTTGTTAAGTAACAAGTGTGATGGCATCAGTTTACGACATCAGCCCTAGGGAAGGAGGGAGTTTTGAGACCCATACATAGGTCTCTGCTCCCCAAAGATCACATTGATCTTCAAAGGAGCATGCGTCGATGTATCATATAAAAATTATGTTTATTGAATTGAAACATCAATTCGAGAGTTTTGACTCTCTACACAATGAAGTTTGGACCCTTAGGGCAAAAATTTAGAACGGGAATAAAGCTTCAGAGGGGATAATTTAAAAAAAAAACTGAGATAAATATCTCACATATCAAAGGTAAAAGGTCAATCCGAGCTGGTGGAGAGACTGGTGACATGATCGGATAATACTGCAACTGCAATTGTTTTTCAAACTAAACTCTAAATGTGTATTCCTTACAATGTATCGAGAAGGATATTAACTTTATGTGTATTGTATAACATCAGATAATGTTTTAAACATTTAGTGTAACTGCACTAGGTTACTAATGCTACAAAAAAAAAAAAAAAAAAAAAAAAAAAAAAAAAAAAACTTTTTTTTTACTGTTATTGTGAAGTTATGTTATTACAAGAAAACGACATAATATCTAAGACGTATTTAATGTCTAAATGAAGTTTCACCAGAGATTATATTTAATCTCCCTAAAATTAAAAATAAGTGTAATATGTAAGTGTAGTAAACCAAAACAACTGTGATGAAGACAATAGAAACATCGCAAGTTTTAAATTTAAAAGTAGCATGTGAAAGTGAAAGTGAAAGAAAAGAAGGAACTGACTGCTAAATGATGTTGGCATTTAAAACGTACATTTAAAGTATGAATGAAACTTACAGTAGTGTGAGGGGTGGGGAGTGAAGTCAATGAATACTGACGTATGAAATTAAGCATTAAAATGTCCAATTTAAACTAAATATTTTATTTGAAGAGGAGGGGAGAATATTGTCAATTTATAATGAACCAGTAAAGTTAAATGTTGATTTTTGAGGGAGAAGAGGTTAAATGAATATATAACGGTAAAACCGTTATAGACAGCTTCTTAAAAAACACTCCCTTTCTTTTACCTCATACTTTTTGCCAATATACAATTACATTTACATTCATCAAACCTTTTGGATGGCCACGAACGATGATGTATCCCTTTAGTCAGAGATTTCTGTTTAAAAATTATCATGGGAGATAAACGTGCTCCATGCATTATGCTGTTTAAAACAACTGCGAAGCGCGTTTTCTCATGATCAGTTGTTCGAATAAAAACTATATTTACACCTTTCTTCTCCACTGTGCGATTTGAGTGCATTTTTTTTCTATTAACTACACACAAAAAATTCCAAAGTTTTCGACTGTTGAATTTTTCATTTCCTTTTTTTATCATCGGCTTATATACGGGTTTCCGATTTTGGACGATTTTCCCCTGCAAAGTCGTATATTCGGCTTATACATGGCTTTTAATTTTTGTAATATGTTACAAGATAATTAATCCATAATGGAATAAAATATTTCAAAATTTCGTCTTTGAACTTCGTGATTTGCAAATATAACATTTGTTAAATATATGGAAGCTTCCAAATAGATATTAATTTTCTTATTTCAATAAAACAACTCAGTGTCTTTGAGATCAAAGTTTCTTAATATATCTTTGATCTTTCAAAAAAAATTAAGTATTTCCTTCGCAATATGCAAAAATGCAATATCACGGATTGAAATATTAAGTCATCGTTTCCGTATGAACAAGATCAAAAGGTAGAAATGTTTTTTGAACATCATATTATTCTTTGAGCGGCTTGCAGTATTTTAGATTAAAGTATGCTTTTATATCATGTACTGTATCTTTTGAACATGTATTCATGGATATATTAACATAACTTACAGAAATATTACAGATAAATTCATCTTGCATAAAAGATAAATGTTTCTTCACATTTTTTTAGAAGACTTTTGATAAATTTCTATTTCTTCTCTGTTGGCTAAAACAGTGTATTTTAAATAATAATTACAATGATAAGCTCATATAAATCGTTCAAAATATGTATAAGAAGTTACATTAATTATTTGAAGGAATACTTTTATCAAATGCGTCATTTTTAAACAATACCTTTATTATTATTATTTATTTACTTATTTATTTATTTAAGAAGTAAATAATAAATATTTTCATTATTTTTCAAGTTGAAACTTTCTTTTTAAATCTTTAGATATTCAAAGATATTTATTTTCAGTATTTCAATAGCGAATAAGAAAAATGCAACATCACAAATTGAAATTTCAAGTAATAATTTTTTATAAAGTAAGCAAGAGTGTTCAAAAGTATTCCTGGACATAAATATTTTCTATGGGCGAGAGGATTGGTTTTGATGAAATTCTTACTTTACTTTTAAAATACATTCATTCGTTCCTTTATATAAATAAATATTACAGAAATATCAAAGTGTATTTCTTTTTGTATATAAGTAACATTTTTTTAATATAATTTTGTGAAAATTTGTAATAAATTTAAAATAAATTTTGATGGTGAAAACTGGAAAATGTTAATGTTAAAATTTAAACACTTTTGGGCTAATAGAATAAGTTTCATTGATCTCAAAATTTTTCTCACTTTTTTAAAAGTTAATTTACTATTTTAATCTGCATCTGTTTAAAAATTTACTTTACTTCCTAATATCAAAGAAGGTAAATAAAAATAATTTAATTATTTCAATAGGTTGCCCCGGGGATTTCAAAATCAAATTTTCTTTATATATAAGAGAATCATTAGATATAAAGAAAACTATTAAAGAATAAGCAAACTATTTTCAGAATTTGTTTGTGAAATGCAAAAATAAAATATGACACATTGGAATTTCAAGTAATCGGTTTTCCATGTACAAGAATCCTGAAAAGTGTTCTTGAACTTCAAAAACTAGTTTTTCAGGAACGAGTTATTTTAAATTATAAAACAAATAATATATGAGCACATATAAGAAGAAAATCTAACTAGCTTTCCCTAATAAAATAAAAATTCATTCTTAAAAACTTTTTTGAAGTTTTCGGTCACTTAAAATAAAAATTATTATTATTATTATTATTATTTGAAACACTGAAGTTTTAAAGGAAAATTCCAAAAGATTATTTTGAGATAATTTACTTTCTATTTTTATACAACTGTACATAAAAAGTGCAGAGTCTCATTCATACTTACTTTCAGGTAATTAAAAATGCTATGCAATAACAAATTAAATACTAAAAGAAAGATCGCTAACATGCATTTATTCAAAATTTCTCAAATGCGAAAAGTTAAAAATCATTTTTTATTTTTAACAAAAATAATAATGAACATAATGTTTGAAATATTTTAAAGATGATAGGTTTTCTTTTATATGTATACTAAATAATTTTATTAGTACTGTACAACCTTGGGTAAAACATCAGCTTACTGGTGTAACTTAATAACTTCACACTTAAAGGAATTACTCATAAAGAAGAGCCAATCCCCTATATACTGAAATTTTAACAAACATTAAAATTCTCAGTACTAACACTAAATTTAAATTGATATTTGGATTCATCCTTACATTGTAACTCTAGTTAATAAACGGGAAATCAATCTACCAAGCTTTTTCACAGTTCTACAAATATAAAACATTGAACTACTAATATTACACTCATTTTAGTCCTTGAAAATTATATTTCAATTCGGAAGTTTAGTATGCGCAATTTAAAAACTACTTCTTAGAACGATAAAATGTTGTAAATTTTGAAACAAATGACAAGTTTCTAGAATTCAAGTTGTGATATATATATATATATATATATATATATTTTAATCAATTTCTTGAATTTGTATATTTTAAAGAAAGTTGTGAAAAAATATATCGTTAACAGTGAAAATTGTAACAGAAATTGAATAGAAAATGATTTTAAAATTGTGAATGTAAAGTTACATGTCATTGCGTTCACCAGTTCATTTAAAATATGACTAAAGAATATCCAACATTAACCGCATAAAGCATATCCAACTTTAACCAAAACGTTGTGTCTTGAAACGATTCAAAATCAATGTTCATAGGGGTTCAACATTTAAAAAAATTCGTGAGATATGTGACACACTGAAATTAATTTCAAATTAAATTAAATATTTCTTCAATTAAATATGTATTTTAATAAAAATAATCTTCTGCTGAATTAAATATCCATGTTAATTGAAACATGGATATAATTAAATAAATTGAAAAATATGACAGAAATATAATTTCCTTTGATAAATTGTGTTATTTAATTGACAAGCATAAGGCATGTTCTTATATAAGACGACCATACTTATATAATTTTATTTAAATCGTAATTAGTATCAATAAATTCTTGAAATACATTATTTATGTTAGCATTAAAAAGCCCCTCATTATATAAGAAATTAATATTACAAGGAAATAGCTGATAAAGGTCTTTGTTATGTAATTTATAAATTTTCTTAAAAAATGAAAACGGTACAAAAAATAAATAAATAAAATAATATATATATATATATTCACATTGAAATCCGATACATTCATTGACATCTCGATGAATGTATTTTCCCAAATGAAGCAAACATTTTAATTGAATGTAACTTAGGGAGACATATTACCTAGAGAGATATTACCTAAGGAGAGAAATTACCTAAGAATGAGTTAAATGGGATCACATTAATAATTGCAAAGTAGAATAACCATTTTTTTTTTAATTTTTAGAAAATATGCATATTCCTTCCATAAAATTCAAACTAGAAGTCAGTATTTCACAGTATCTCATGAAATTACTTGCATGCTATTCTAAAAATTATTAATATATATATATTTAACTATAGAATCATATTTCTCACGGATTTCTTATGTTAAAGATATTACTATATATATATATATATATATATATATATTTCTATTGTTTTTCTTTATAACCATGCCTTTAAATATTAACACAGATATAAATTGATTTCGATGCTTTTTTTTTAATCTCCTTATCACTTTTGTATTCGCAATTATAAAAGAATGCAATATATTTTATAGTTTTAAAAGTCCAATAATTTATATGAATACATTTTATCGTCATGAATGATTTATCTGGGAGCACGGCAGTGCGTCCGCCAAGTTCGCACAAGCCGTAAGCTACCTTTTCCTGAACCATTTCGGCATACTTTTCACCCCCTCATAACGTCGTTTTAGGGAGAGATATAGAAATTTTTCTTTTATACAAATGTTCGTATGGTCAAACTGAACTAAGGTTCCACGATTTCATGTTTTTATATTTAGTAGTTTTCGAAATATTAAATTCCGAAAAAGCGCTTTTTTGTCACTGACTCACTTCGCATCATCAAATAACTAAGGCACTTCTAAAAGTCGTAGAATCATGAAATTTCACAAGTAAGTCGGGTTCGTAGCACAATTAACCAGAAAAATCTGAAAACACAGAATTTCCGCCTCTATAGCCTTCAAACAGGGGGTGTTCATTTGGCCGTAACACATTCAAATGTGCCAATGTTGGTCGCCAAAACTCGATTACAGAGTTTTGAAGGGGGTCGCGTGATTTCAAGCAGAATAACATTATATATATATATGCTTTTCCAAAGATGTTTGTTAAATAGAAAAAATGAATATACTTAAAAATTTTAATCAGTCTAGGTTATGATATATTTACGATATTAAAGCAATAAAACATTTAACAAAATATAACCGCAATTCGGTACGTTTCCGATATAGTAGATTTGGCGAAATACAGAAAATAGCCTTGACGAGAAAAGAAATTTGATAATAACGTATTTTCTGGCAACCAATTTACTGTGTCATATACACAAGCAATTTTTTCCATATGCATACAATTTATTTAATGTAAGGAACCCGTTTATTTATTTTTATATACCAACATAAATAATTTGTATATAAAAAAATAACATTTTATACATGTATAAATAAAATGTTTATATGTATAGAAATAGAAATGCATATATAAATAACATAAAAGTTAATCAAGTTTGTTTTCATAGTTGTTTATATTATTTGGCCACATATCTCAGTTTCTGAAGTCCGAATTGCGCAAGGATTTTTAAAAAATGCCAAGGTCCCTATAGTGGAAAAATATCCTAATTCCATATGAAAGTTTAAAAATCTCCTTTTAATTAAATGAAATGTGTAACTAATAAACTGTCTTTAACGATGTGCGACAGATGCGGCGTCTGAAGTCCGCTGCGAATGTTATTATATTGTAATAGCGGCCCTTGGCGACCAGTTTGGTCTCCCTTTAACATATGCTAAGCATTGTATCACATTACTTCTATACATAATTTAATTTACTTGCTCAATCCTTCGCCAAATCCGAAGATTCTGATACAGAAAACCTGAACTCTGCTTTTTTATGTTAGCCAGGCGCAGGTGATAAATCGCCAAACGTTGTTCCCGTCGTATTTTTTCGTATTTCATTAAAAATATAGTACTTTCACTCATTTCATTTAAAATGCATAACTTTAATTTAAAACTAACATATTGAAAATTTATGACTCTCAATTATTGCTTAAAAAAAAGAAAGGAACATAAAAAAAGAAAAGTAATAAACTAGAGAACAGGAATTCTGCTTTTTCAGAATTTAGTGTCGCCCCGGCATTTCCATTACTTCATTTTCTTCTGGTGGACTGGTGGCTTCTATTATTATGAAACAGTCATTATAAATGAAGCGTTAAAAAAAATTATGGCCATTTTTTTTCCCCATTCTGACCAGAAAATCAGAGTTCTAACTTTTTACGGCAGCTCTTTCATCTTCACCTAACGCTTCATTTATAACGGTTGTTTCATAATAATAGAAGCCACCAGTCCATCAGAAGAAAATAACTCGGTTAAGCGTGACTCGGATGATCGGGACTCTACTGCAAAACATATTTCAGTTTTAAGACTTAAAGCACACACTTAAATTAGCCTGAGTTATAAAGGTGTTACATGATTTCAAGCTGAATGAATTTTTATATGCTTTTACAAAAATCTTAATAAGGCAAATCTTTCAGTTTATCTGTCCATCTTTCTATATTTTACTTCCTTAAAACAAATTTTATTAAAGACCGGGAGGCGTCTGCACAGATCATCATGTTAGCCGGGCGCAAGTGGCAAATCGCCAAATACTGTTCCCAACTCCATTGTTCATATTGCATTTATTTCATTTAAAGATATATACTTTTCAGTCATCTCATTTAAAATAGATGCATTTCCCTCATTTTATTTAATAGAATATTTAACATAGAAATAAATAAATAAGAAATAATAACATAAACCAAAATATTTTATTTGAAAATCAAAGCATTGTTCCTAATTTACACATGTGAAAAATGAAAACTGCTAGTGGCGAAAAAACAAAAGGCTAATGAGGAGATTTGCTCCCGGCTAACATAAAAGTACCGAAATTTAAGTTTTTTCATATTAATATAGTTTAGAATAACAAACTTGAAAAAACATACAAAAAGTAGTGATATCCCAACAAAAAGTTTTCGGTAAAAAAAAAAAAAAAAAAAAAAAAAAAGCGCCAAGTTCTCCTTAATGTTTCGGCCAGAAAAAGTAGTGATATCTGAAGTTCGCACAAGTTAAAAGCCAAACATCCCAAATCTTTCATTGAAAATGGCTTCCTGCGACTTGGCCGTTAATGACTTCGAGAGTGTTTTTCAAATTTTCAAATATGTACAAATGAGTTACATGCCAACTACATTTTTTGATTATTTTAGGCATTTTGTGGCACAGAGTACAGAAATAAAATACACATTTGAAAAAAGCAATTAAACAACTTCAGTCTATTTAAATGCTTAAAAGTTAAAAATAACAAAATACTTGTATTCAGGAGTTAATATCCCTAATTGCTAAAACATAATTAATATCAGCTTTTAACAGTTTATAAATCGAATACCTCTTAATGTATGCAAACAAACTATAATAAATGTTCAAACGAAAAAAATCTCTTTCGTCAATACACAAGATTTCAATATTATACAATAAAATATAATGTAACATATTGTGAGATTTGAAGTAAGTAAATTTTGTTTTATTTCTTGGGTTTTACGTTAATGACTTTAGCTTTAGACCGTACAAAATGGCAATTAAACCACAAGTGGACTAAATGATCTGTAATCAAAACTAATGTTTGTTGAAACTGAATGGTAGTTATCAGAAATCTTTTACTTATAATGTCTTTAAGTGAATTTGCCTCTTTGCATTCTAATGTTACTTTTAATATTTAAATAATTCATCAATGCGTAATTTCCAATCATTAATTTTGAAATGCTGCAGAAGGCATTAACGGTCAAGTCGCAGGAAGCCATTTTCAATGAAAGATTTGGGATGTTTGGCTTTTAACTTGTGCGAACTTCAGATATCACTACTTTTTCTGGCCGAAACATTAAAAAGAACTTGGCGCTTTTTTTTTTTTTTTACCGAAAACTTTTTGTTGGGATATCAATTTCCAATTTTAATTCTGGAGGATTTCTTTATACTCAGAATTCCAGTGAGATTTTACTGTCTGAAATGGAACAAATTTCATGCACAGGTCAAATTTCCTTCTTTCAATTTTTTTTACATATGCCTTTTTTTAACAAACAAAATATCTCTTTCTCATGGATTTTCTATGTTGAAAAAATAAATTTATATATATCAATTTTTGTATTCGCAATTATACATAAAAAACATATATTTTATAGTTTTAAAACTGTAATAATTAATAGGAATACATTTAAAAGTTGAGAATGTTGTTAATATCAATTTCCAATTTTCTTTCTGGAGGATTTATTTATACTCAAAATTTCAGTAATATTTTATTTAGCAAAACTAAAGAAACTCCATGCACGAATAAATTATCATTTTTCCATTTTTTTCATGTCCCCTTTTTAAACTATCAAAAAATTTCTTTCTCATGGATTTCTTATGTTGAAGAAACTACTTTATATATTTTTTTCTATCATTTTTTTTTTCTTTTGTAACCATACCACTAAATATCTATACAGATCTAAACTGATTTCTCCTAATCCCTTTTGTAGCAATAATAATAATAATAATAATAATAAAATGTTTTATAGTTGTAAAACTATAATAAATTTTTATCAATACATTTCTAAGTTGTGTGTGTAGTATATATAAATTGCAATTTTTAATTCTAGGTGATTTTATATATTGAGAATTTCAGTGATATTCTATTAACTCATATTAAAGAAATTTCATGCACGAGTCAGTTCTTTTTCTTCCAGTATTTCTTATAATACTGCATTTTTATTTTAAAAAAAAAATGATATAATTTTTCCCTTTAGGAGAAAATAAATCCTTGGATGCATTCAATGTTGTATTAATTTTCTTTCTAAATAAAAACGTCATGTGTCTAAATATTAAAATAACATAGTCAACGATATATTTGAAAAATAATGAAAATAGATTGTGTCATTATTCTATATTATACTTTAAATATAATGTCATTCACAAATAAAAAATCTAAAGTAATTTAATAAGATCCCAATGACTTATTTACTTTATTCCATTTTTAGTATAATGAAAGTTGCTTTAAATTTTAACTAATCGGGTCTAAAATAAAAATAAAAAAAGGTTTTCAAATATTTATAAACTTACAGATATATCTATTTATTTATATATATTTATATATTTTTATCGATATCTATCTCAATTCCTCTGACTTGCATAATTTTTGTTTATACTTGTATAAACCGATTGTTTGTGTGAGAATTTTTTTTTTATATAAAAGACCCAAGTCTTTGGTCTCCATATTATAAATATACAGTAGTGGCCAAAATTGTGGACTTTTTTGAAATTTTCATGTTTTATAACTTTCAGTGCTTATAGAATATATTAATTTCACTTAAATACAAATGTTTATATATCAAATTCAAGGAAATTTATGTAGAATTTAATTAAAAGAAACAGAGTTAAAATATCTGCTTTACAAAAATCTTACGCTTACTTTAGTATAAAATACAAATACAATTAGTCATGAACGCTGAAGTTTATTGTAATAAAAGATTCCTCGCCAATCACAACGACTGTTCTGAGAACCAGTCAAATGTCAGTAACCAAACTCTAGCATATTTTCATTTGTAAAAGCGGTATTTTGCTAGAATGAATTTTGCAGAAAGGTGATTAAATTTGTTGGTTGAAACTTATGTAACTAAATAGAATGTTTTTTTTCTATTTTTTTTTTCTTTATGCAAATTATTTAAAACAATGTCATCAACAACAAGAACTGATTGAACACCTACAAAAAAAAAAAAAAAAAAAAAAAAAAAAAAAAAAACAGAATTGTCATATTGAGAGAAAATGGTCTATCTTATACTGAAATTGCAAGACAGATTGGTGGATAATTCATTTTTCTTGGCATACGAAAGTTGTGCTTACGTTATGAAGAAAATAAATCAGTGATAAATAAGGCAAGATCAGGCCGGAAAAAAATGCACAAGTGCTACTGACGATAGTAAGATAAAAAGGATATGTCTCAAAGATAGAAGAGATTCATCAGGCGCTGTTAGATGTGAAATGAATGCAATGGGTATTTCAGTTAGTTCAAGAACAATAAAGAGAAGATCAACAGGTTCTGGACTGAAAGTTAGAATTCAGAGAAAAAAAAAAAAAAAAAATTTTCAATTTCAGCAATACAAGAAACGAGTTCAGTGGAAAAAAGAACACATTGATTCGCCAGAAAATCAGTGGAAGCAGTGAGATGAGAGTGAAATATTGCTCTTTGGTAGTGATGGTCGAAAATATGTGAGACGTAGAGTAGGGGAAGAGCTGAATCCTGATCGCATTGAAATAACTACAAAATAACCCAAAGCATAACAGATGTCATGATTTAGACCAGTATGTCTGCAGATTCTGTGGGCCGTATTCAAGAAATTGACAGCATTCTAAATGCAAACAAAAATTCACCGAAACCGCCCTGGAGCCAAAATTGATGCCTTCCATCAGGGACCTCTTCCCATATAAAGCACACTTTATCTTTCAGCAGGATTCCGCTCCATGTCATACGGCAAAAATGACACATGACAACTCATGCCACCATTGCGGGGATATCGAAAAATGCAATGAACTTACCAAATAGCTATTCTTCTTCTTATTATTAATTATGATTTCAATCATTTTAAATGTATTTTTATGAATCACCCTTCTTTTTAATTTTATTAATATAAAATTGGAAGAATTTGTTTTTTAACTTATTATCAAAATAATTATCATTCTTCTTCTTCTTAGTTATGATTTCAATTATTTTAAGTGTATTTTTATGCATCACTCTTCCTCTTAATTATATCTAAATAAAATTTGAAATATCTTTTAAACATTTTCTTCTTATAGAATTTATGAATGATACACTTTATTTTGGTTCAGTAGCAATGCAGTGCTAGAAGCCAAAATTTTGAAAAAAAAAAATCTAAGCAAGAAGCAATTAGTAAATAATAAAGATAAATGAATCCTTAAAATTTAAGTATTGAAATTTAAAGAGCTTGCTGAATTTACGTTGCTAGATCTTTGTACTACAGGCATTCCAAAACTATTTTTATATTTCAAATTTATGCAAATTGAAATTTATACATACATACATTTATATATGTATACATACATAGTGCTCAGTAAATTGAAAAATATGCCCCTAAATTATCTGCGGTGATTCAGGAGATTGCTTTATATTCTTGTTTAAATTTTTGGTGTTGTTATATAATTTCTTTCATTAACCTAGCGTCGATAAAGGTAAAGTACGAATGATTTCAGAAAGAAGGAAAATTTGTAAATATACTTTGCAACGTGTAGGAAAATATTTTCCTATAAAATTCCTAAACGTAAAATGTATTTCTTCAATGAATATTTTATTAACGTACAGTGCTGTTTATTACAAATAAGCCGTATTTCGAACGGTAATTACAAATTTGTTTATTTGGAATAAAATAAAACTCCCAAAAATGTTTTACATGTTTGTTAGATATGCTTTAAACAACGTCTCATAAAAAAATCGTAGTTTACTTTATAAACACATATAGTACATGTAACGCATTTTTCTTCATCTTACATTTTTAATCTCGTTGCTTCGACGAATTCTCGCAGAAAATATTTAAAAGAATTTGTACTAGGTTATATTTAATGTAAAGGAATTGCCATTTTTCTACAAAAACATTTTATGAAAGAATAATTTAAATCATTTCTTTTCATGAAGTTTTCAGAATTACGCATGTGTCATTTAATAGAATGTAGTAGAATACAGATGTTCTCCGTATTTTACTGAAAAAAATATCTACTTTCTTAGATTGGATATGGATACGAAAAGTTATTGCATGTTGTTTAGACAAAGCTTTTTCTTAATATTTTTGTCAGGATTTTACAGAATTTTTATATATTGACCATGGATTTTTAGAGCTCAACTTTACTCAAAAACCCGCTATGTATCGCTATGTATTGAAAACCGTTTTACAGAAAACTATTTAGAAAAAGGTTTTTATCTATTTACATGAAAAATAAGCAACAGAGTTTACATTTAATATGTAGACTTTGTCATGTTGTATAGCGAAACATCTTCACTCCAATCATTTAATATCATTATATGTAGCTTTAAAAAAAAATAAGTTTACCTGATAACTGCTCATAATCGTCATAACTGCTTTGACGTGGGCAGGAATTAAGATGACACAACTGAAATATTATAATGATGTTATCTAATGCAAGTATAGTAAGCTCACTGGAGCTGGAGATCCCCGCAACTTCTCCAACTGATGGATAGTCCTCAATCGACCACCATAATGAACAACAGAAATTAATATCTGATAAACTAAAAACCCAAAAATACCCAGGAAAAAAAAAGCAATTTAATTATCCGCCTTGTGCAAGAGCTGTGTTTCCTTTTTCAATAGTAGGTGCCATGCAATCAATCAAATAAGACAAAATAAATATTTACGTAACATCTCCAAAATAAATAGATTGCGTTTCACGCACGAGTGCCAACATTTAAAGTCAAATTTTCAAATTTAAAAAGCTTAACATTATTCATTATGGCTAAATCGTCGTTAACGTTTCTGCTTCTTCGTCTATGTGTAATTACTCTCTTCCTACTTTCATAACATTTCATAATTAAAACTCGGTCGTTGAGATGACCTAAACAATTAAGCTATTCTTAATATTATGTCTTCTATATAATTAAATGATTCCTCAGAGTCGAAGATCTTGTGAAAATCGTCATAATTGTCATCTTCGTAATTTTCGATGCCATGGTTGGTATATGTATCAAATTTATTTTCATTTTCTATAATAAATTATTTTTTATCACGAGGTTCCTTTTTTTTTTTACTTTTGTTTTCATTTTATAGTCTTCATAATTATTTACTTCGTATCATTTTCAAAATGGTCGTACTGTTTTTGAGTAGCGTTATTTTTTTATATGTATTACCCAGGAAGTAAGAAGTTGCTCTTTTATTTAGATAATTTTTATAGGATTTTCACACTTCATTACTTCTAAAGTATGTTTTTTCACATTTTTTGGATACTATAAGACTTCTTTATCTTAAAAAAAGGTATTTGAATCTTTCTGGAAGTATTTGGAACTATTACTTCGTGAAATTTCGTTTTTAATTACCCCTGTAAAGTTTCGTAACGTTTATTTGAATCATTTAATTTTCTTTGACCTTTTCTTTTCGAAGTTTTTATTCTAAAAAATTTTTCTTACGATTTTTCTGACTGCTTTTTTAATTATTTAGATAGGTTGTTAGTTTTTACTGAGCCTTGTATGGGCATTTTCGTTCTTCATCTTATTAGGACGTTAATATTCTTATGCACCACGGAAATTTTCTGCGTAATTTGGCGCTGTTTTGCTTTTTTTTTATTTCTCAAATTTATTTCCATGTTATAGAATTTAGATTCTAACGATGTTCTAACAATTTCTGATTTTGATTTTCTAACATTATTAATAATTAAATTCAATTAATTCACATTTTAACACTATTGTTTTATTTTAGCAATTTAAGTTGGGTATTTAAATTTTTATTTTGCAGTTGTAATTTTCTAATTTATTTGCTGAAATTAATAAATTAATTAAATGCTGAGTTTTTTTTTCTTGGTTAAGTACTTGTCGGTATTTTTTTGAATCAAGGAATGGTAAGAGTTATCTTTAGAATAAAAATTCATTATCCTGGAATATATAATCTTAACCAAAATTTTATTTTGAATATTAAGTACTTTCACATAATTATCGGAAACACTTAAAGTGCGTTTACGAATGACGTCCTCACCAATAATTACACCGAAATCATAGAAATTCACATTAATTAAAAAAATAGAGTTTTCAAATTTGGAATTATAAATATCGATTTTTTTTAGGAAATAATCAATTGATTTAAAAGATTTGTTTACAGTTTCGTTAACCGCATTCCTGTTTGTTCTATTTTGCATAATATTTAATTTTAGAAAAATCACTTTACTTTAAAATTGTACGCTGGCTACCCGCGTGTGAAAAATAAATAAAATTTAATGAATGGATTCCTTTAGGTGTACAATTCTTTAAGCTAGTTACAATGTTTACTTGAGAATATTTTTTAGAAAATTTATACGTTTTTTAAATTACATTCAAATAGCATATGGACATATGGTGTTATTGCTGTTTATGACGGCCAATAAATCTACACTGGCGGTTGCAACGTATTCACAAGGGACGTTTTTCTATATTATTTTATTTTAAACTATTATTATTATTATTTACAGAATTATAATTGCGTATGCCAAGCATAATGGCAATTCGTGAAAAATCCCCTTACATTCAGCTGCTATTAGACAGCAATTAAAATCCAGGTCGCTCTATCCCCGATATCTTTCTGAATTCTCGTGATATTTAACTGGATTTTTTATGAGTTACTCTTTACAGTTACCTATTAAAGAGGAAAAAAAAAATCTTTGTTATCGATCGCACCATCAGCAAATAAAAATATTTCATACAACTGCTCATATTTCATCAAATATTTAGTATGTTTATATTCCAATTTCAATATATAGTCTCTAATTCATTTTTTTCAAATTATCTAAAACTGGCGTTAAATGTTATTGAAAACGTCGCTTGATATAAGAAAAAACATGGAAGTTTTTATTATTATTATTATTAAAAAAAATTGTTATATCGCCATGAATATAGCTGCTATATTTACAGAAATTAATACACATATTGTGCAATATTCACATATTTGTATGCGGTAGCGATTTATTTCATACATTTTATTTTACAAAGTTATTATATTATTACTAGGGGGCTCTGCCCCGTGCAAGCTACGCTTGCCAACCCCCGTTCAGACACTGTAGAATCTAAAAGCACGCTAATCTGATCGGTTTTAAAAAGATTAGAGAAGATTGAATTATACTGAAAAAACATGTAGCGATCTCCCTGTAAACGGGTTCCCATTCAATTTTCTTTGATTGCAAAAATTTAAGGTAGAAACAGTTGCTGTTAAGACATCCAATGGTTGTTTTCGTGCTTGGCTAAAGAAGATCAGTTAAGCATTTAAAAAGAAGGTAAAATAAAATGAATTAAGTAAACAGAGTCTTTGTCTCTCGGTATGTTTTAACAGCGTTATAAAACGATTGACGTAATACAATTACTAAAACTTGCTGCTTCAACCCCTTCAAGGGCGGTGGTTCATTTTTCGACCACTTTATTTTAATTGTTAAATGCCACATTAGCATCAGAATATTGGGATGAAAATTTCCTTTTTATTAAGTAAGTGAAAAAAAGCATTTTTGTATTTCAAAATTTGTTTGTAAATTCTGGTGCCATTCACTGATTTCAAGATTTTACGAATAGAAGTGTCTTGTCCGTGAAAGTGTTAAACGTATATTAATGTATTTATTATTTTAAAGTTTCATTTCCCTTTTAATATTCAAGTGTAAATACAATTTTCAGGACATAATTTTAAATATTTTCCTGCCTTTAACACGTACTCATTTAATAGTAATTTTAAAGTTTTTTTTTTTTTTTTTTTTTTTTTTTCTGTTTTTAATAGTCACGTGAAAATAAATTTTTAATCGTTAGGAAATATTATTCTTTGCGCTGTTTTTAAAATTGAAAACAGTCTCTATAATAATAGCCTAAGTCATGCGACTATCATCAACAGCTCCAGGCGGATCCCTTCGCTTTTTATATTCCAGGCGGCCATTTTGGTACTTTAATGTTAGCCAGCCACAGGTGTTATAAGTCGCCAAATATAATTATATCCCCATTATTTGGTTTATATTGTAATAGTCCAAGTCATGTAACTGACATAAACAACTGGCTGATTCCTTCGCTTTTCATAAGAAAGGTTTCCATTTTGTTTAAAGAATCAAATTTATTTTTTCGAATAAAACTACATAAAAGTTGTGATGATCACAAAGAATTTCTGGTACTTTTATGTTAGCCCGGTGAAAATCTCGCCAATAACTTTTTTTAACTCGCCAGTTACCATTTTATAATTTTTCGAGTGGTAAATTAAAACGGTGCTACTTGGTTATCCCATCGACCAAAAATCTGTCGCCAAACTATAAGAATAAATGCCAATAATGGTTGACCGTAAATGTCGCATTCACTTGACTTTAAGAAAGTTGCACATGTTCACGCCATCAAGTTATCTTTATTTCGACGTTTTATTTGTATTTTTATTAATGTTATACTAATTTATTTGTTCTTTTGTTATTTAAAATAGCAAAATATGTCAATTTGTATAATTTGGCTATTTATATAATTTGGCGAGTTGGTCGACGGGAGAAGTAATAACATTAAAACGTTGCTTTGAAGTGGAAATTAAATCTCATGATTTGTTGCATTGTCACATACGCACCGTGTTTGGCGTGATTTTTTTTACGACAATTTGGTGAAAACCTCGTTTTCAAATACCTGTTACATAAGTATTTTTAAATTATTTTATTTTATTTTTTAAATGAAATAACAATAAATAATAATAAAAAAAATAATTAATAACTATAGAACAAAACAATTTATAACATTTTTTGTAAATAAAAAGAAAATAAATTCAAATAAACATTTATTAATAAATAAGCAACAATAGCCGGGTTACCATGTCAGGAAAAATAACGCCAATTTGGCGCCAATTAGGTACCCCGTTGCGTATATAACATCTGTGTCTAACATTTTTCTTTTCGTTTCGTTTTAAAAAAAAGGAATGAAGTAAAAGCCATTTATTTTAAAGGTTTGAATTTTAAATGAAAGTTTTGTATTAAATAAAATGATAATGAAATTCAAATTGAATTCTGAATAAAAGTAACATGATGCATTTCTTAGCATACATTTAAGGGAGGACAAACTCGTCGTCAAATTAATTTAAAATAACCTTTTCCAAAATATGAAAAAAATGTCTGTTATGATTAAAATTTGTGTTGCCATCATTCGAAAAAAAGTATTTAAAATTAGAAAAAAATTAATATTTCGAAAACTAATTCTAATTTTAAAATTCTAATATCAGTTTTATGATCTGTGTATCAATACGGATTTTTGTTGTTAATTTCATCGCACAATGTTCCATATTTTAAGAGAAATCGCCGTGAAACGTAATCAGTTGTTTAATCAGTCGTTTCATAGAATCGTTACATAAATTCGTTTCAATTCGATTCATTAGGATTTTATATAGATTGTGTAGATTATTATTTTGTTGCCCCTGATTGTTCTCCTTATCAATTCCATGTTGATAAAGATAAGATCAAACATATACTTTATAATCCTGAAGTTCCAGGACAATCCGGCAAGTATATTTTTAAATATTCGACAAAATCACTAAAATTGAGTGTCCGATAATCAAATGACTTTTGCTGTATAAGCTGACGATTCAAGGGAAAATATTGCGACAACAATTATATCATGTACCATCGTGGAGAAGTTCATACTTTTGTAGCACTTTCGCTAATCATCTTATTAAGTGAGTCTGGTATCAGGTAATTTATAATAAGGTCTGCTAATTAATGCTATCTATTATTTTTTCTTAGGATGTTGTTTCTTTTTGATACTGCAACATACTATAAAAACTTCAGCACTAATACCTAAATTTGAATTCGTATTGGATTCTTCGTAAATTTTATATTCGGAAACCAAACAAAAAATAATTCGTTTGCGGACAGATATAAATACAGGTAGATTTTTTAACGAGATTCCGCAATTGATATGGAGGAATTTGCCCGACATTTAGATTCGCATACTTACAGCTTCTAGATATCGATTTCTGTAAAAATTTCCATCGTTGTGATTAATATTTCTTTGTAAAGAATTGATTTTAATTTATATATCCATACTAATATTATAAAGAGGTAAAATTTGTTTATTTGTAGGATGTAAACTCTGGAACTACCGAATATATTCCAAAAGTAATGGTATCAAAATAAGGGTATTAGTCCAACTTAAAACATAGGCCATATCTTACGTCTGTGCCACTGGCTAAAAGAGGGTGCAGGAGCAAAAAATGTTCTAAAAATGAGATTTTTGTGTTACTGAGGGGCCTAAAACATGAAATTCGGAAAGGTAGTTACTTATAAGATATTAATGATCTCTAAGGACATTTCTTAAAAAAATCGAAATTAAAAAGGGGTGAAAATGAGCGAAAGGCGTTCTAAAAAACGTTCTAAATGTTGATTTTTACGTAATTTCAGGAATTACCAAACCGATTTCAAAAATAATGGTGTCAAAATGATGGTGACAACCCTTGCTCCAACATAGGAGAATTTTATGTCGGTGCCACTACCCGTAAAGGGGGTGAAGGAGCAAAAAACGTTCGAAATTGCGATTTTTGTGTTACTGAAGGATCCAGATACACGGAATTTGGCATGGTAGTTATTTATTAAATATAAATGATCTCTAAGAACATTTCTTAAAAAATTCGTAATTTAAAATGGTTGAGAATACGCAAAAAGCGTTATAAAAACGTTCTAAATGGAGATTTTTATGCAATCTCAAGAAGTAAAAACCGATTTTTAATAAAAGGTATCAAAATGATGGTGACAACACTTGCTCTAATATAGGCTACATTTTGTGTCCGTGCCACTACCCCTAAAGGGGGTGCAGGAGCAAGAAAACCTTCGTAATTGCGATTTTTGTGTTACTGAAGGGCTCAGATACATTAATTTGGAATGGTAGTACTTATAAGATATAAAAAATTATCTAAGATAATTTCATAAAAAATTCGAAATTTAAAAAGGTTGAAAATGAGCGAAAAGCGTTCTAAAAAACGTTCTAAATTGCGATTTCTATGCAATCTGAGAAATTACCCAACCGATTTCAAAAGTAATGGTTGGAAATTGATGATGACAGCCGTTGCTCCAATATAGGATCTATTTCATGTCGGCGTCACTAACAACTTGTGGTTGCATTAAAAAAAAACGTTCTAAATTGTGATTTTGTGATACTGAAGGGGCTAGCAACTTGAAATTTGGCATGGTAATTTCTTATGAGATGTAAATACTCTATGAGAAAAGTTCCTTAAAAATTTGAAATTTAAAAGGGGTGAAAATGCACGAAAAGCGTTCTAAAATCGTTCTAAATAGCGATTTCTAGAAATTTCAGGAAATATAAACCGATTTCAGAAGAAATGGTTTCAAATTGATGGTGGCAGTCCCCGCTGTAACATAGCCCATATTTTACGATGTTGTCACTACAACCACCTGGGGGTTACAGGATCAAAAAATGTTCTAAATTGCGTTCTTTGTGCTACTGAGGTGGTCTAACACTTTAAATTTGGAATGGTAATTACTTCAAAGATGGAAAAGCTTTCTAAGAATTGTCGAAAGAAAATTCCAAATTTAAAAGGATGTAGTGAGCGAAAAGCGTTCTATAAGCGTTCTAAATTACGATTTTTATTCAATCGTATGAAATACGAAACCAATTTCAAACATAATGGTTGCAAAGTGATGGTGATAGAACCAGCTCAAACATAAGCTATATTTTATGTCGAGGGTTGCAGGAGCAAAAAACTTTCTAAATTGCGTTTTGTGCGGTGCTGAAGAGGATAGAAATTTTAAATATAGCACGGTAGTCACTTATAAAATATAAATGTCCTCTAAGAACAGTCGAAAATAAATTCTAAATTAAAGAGGTGTGAAGCGAAGGGAAGGAGCGAAAAGTATTCGAAAAGAATCCTAAATTACGATTTCTATGGAATGTCAGGAAATAATAAACCTATTACAGACGTTATTGATTGCGAATCAAGAGTGATAGTCCCTGATCCTATACGGGCTATATTTTATGACGGTGTCACTACCACCTTGTTGGCAGGAACAACAAGAAAGCCTTTAAAAACATCTAAATTTCGTTTTCTATAGAATATAAGGAAATACCAACCGATTTCAAGGTTAATGTTGGCAAATTTATGGTGACAGTTTCTGTTTCAACATTTTTCGAGACATTCTATTTCAACTGATTGAACAAGTACAACTACGACAATTTGTTTCATTTCTTTGGCCCAATGAAATACTGCATTCGCTTAAACACATCTAAAAAGCGATTCAAGCAAACACTACTGCATTTTATTTTAAATTATTTAAGGAGGGTGCAATTATTCATGTTCATGTCTACATTTGGGAAAACATCATATGGTATATAATATCACCATACACATGCTCTTCATTTTAAAATAGACTTATATGGCAGATTATTGAGCAAAGTTTCAAGCAAACTGATTGATTTCCTCGGAGGAAGGCAGGGCGTTTATCCCATTCAATTAATACAAATATTTTCGTATGCTTCAACTCAAAATATTTTAAAAATCGAAATTCGCTATTAAAATTCTGAAAAAATGTTATTCCGAAATATCGTTTAACCTTTTTTCTTTATTCAAAAAATGCTAAGTCTATTGCTTAGAAGCTTTTACAAAATTTACTACCTTTTATTTCTAAAATTCCATTAATTTGCCGCCTCGATCATTTTACTGAATTCATATCCATCAATTACGAATATTATTGAAGAAAATTTAAATTTTCTATTTGAAACTTCATTCATTTATCTATTTAATAATAGCTGATTTATAGCTTTTTTGCAAAAAATTTCAGAAAAAAATGTAACTCAGTTCTACATCTGAAAAAGCTGTAGATAAGATGATAATGATGATTTGAGATAAGATTATCTATTTTCTTTCTTTCTTTTTTTTTTGTGATACTGCAAAAATGCGTTGACTATGAAAAGCAAAATATGAAAAAAAAAATCATTATATATAATATATATACATATATATAATATAGTATCGACTGCCGCGGCCTCTCTTTGTCCGCAGCTCTTTATTCTTCTACTCTAGTCCGACTCTTTTGTGGAAGCAAGATTCCTAGGTCCCCAGCCACGTCTCAAGTGAAACACTCTCTAGGAAAAGTAACATTGAAAAAAAAAAATCAAAAATTGAAACCGGACAAATTTAAAAGGGAAATTACACAAATTAAAGACACCGAAAACCGGGAAGGGAGGACTCGGAGCGATGAAGCTACCAGACGACTCCTAGCCGTTTCTAGCTCATCATTAGTAACAGCCTTAAGAGATTCGTACGATATTTTACCGCAACTGATTGGCAGATTCTGTCATATTATATATTATATATAATATATATACATATATATGTTATATATAATGTATATACATATAGTAAAAATTACAACATTTTATACTGATAGATTGTTCTTTGATCTTAGTCTTAAAACGTGGAGATTTAACTGTCCGTGAAATTCAAACGGATTTTATTACACTCCAACAACAAGGTTGAATCTTTAAATTGAGCGATTATATGGATGCATGACATAGTCTATAAAATACATCCTTATTAATAAAATATATTTTCTTTATTGGACTATTTATTTCGTACAATTTCTTATGAATGTATGAGACTGTTAATTCGTCAAAAAAAAAAAAAAAAAAAAAAAATAATAATAATAATAATAATAATAATAATAATAATAATTTCAATATCAAGATGCATGAAAGGGAAATATATTCCGTAAATAAATGAAACACACACACAAACACACACATTTGTTTATACGTATTTACGTTATTTTATAATAAATTATTTAAGAATCTTCTCTATGTATCGCTCTATTCTAAAAAAAGTAACTAACGCTGTTACCGCCGCTGTCAATGAGTTTTTTGTGACCGGAGGTTTTCTTCAAAAAAAAAAAAAAAAAAAAAAAAAAAACTACTGCATACAAAAACATGTAAATGAGTAATATTACACAGAACCTTTTCATAAACACGTTGAAACAGCCAGTTTTTAAATCGAAGAATTATTTTAAGATATATTGAATGTTAAATTTGGTCAAAAGAGTTCCATTAAAAGGATTTTATAGGAGTAAAAACTATACAGAGGGATTTAATATATTTTTTCTAAGTATATTTGTTGGAAAGTGCTGACTGCATTTATTTATTTTTTATTTGACTTTTATTTGTTTTTTTTTAGTGTTTTTTTTCAATTTTAAATTCAAATTTTTTTGCATTTCCAGATGTATTTTGTACATAATTTAGAAAAGGTTATTATTTTAAATTGTTTTCATTTTGTAAAATCAGCGCAAATTATAGTATTCCTATTAAATTAAAAATTTATTCACACATGACTATTATATAAAAAAAAAAAAAAAACCTTTCAAATTAGAATTAAATGGCTGCTTGTTAAAAAGAGGAAAATATTGAAATTTACGTCATAAAAATTGTTTTTGCACAAGCATATTAAAAAGGAAGAAAACTATAAATAAATCAGTTATTTAATATGTAATAAGTACAGAACTTGTGTGAAAATATAAATTGTGTGAAACTTGTGTGAAAATATTTTTTTTTAATTTAATATGTGTTAAAAGCAGTAAATAGGGAAAACAAAGTCCTATTCCAAATGTCCAAATAGAAATATTTCCAAACAGTTTGATAAAAAAAAAAAAAAAAAAAATACATTTATAGGCAAATCAGATACTTATTTCATATTTCGAGATAATCTTCTTAACTGTTGTTGCCAATTAGAAGACAGCGCAAATAATAATATTACGTTTCTAGCAATAAAAATATTTTCAGCTGAATATTGCAAAGGAAAAGAAAAGTTTGATTAAATATACGTAAGATTGAAAACGTTACACTTAAAATCTCTTATTTAGAACCATTTTCTTATAGCGTTGTTAAAAAATACGATGATGCAAAGACTCTGTTGACTTAGTTCATTTTATATTAGTTAATTTTCAAATGTTTGAATAATCTTATTTAATCTAAAACGAAAACTGCAATTAACAGTAGTGGATTCGGCCTTAAAATACCTCAGTAAAAGTGAGACCTCCAATGTTTTTAGGGTTCCGTACTTAAAAAGTAAAAACGGAACCAGTATAAGATCACTCCTGTGTCTGTCTATCTATCTGCCAGTCACAGCTCTTTTACTCGCAAACTATGCAACGTGGGAAGCTCAAATTGGGGGATGTAATAAAGACTATTGACCCACATATTTACAGATTAATAAATATTAATAAATATATTTATGAAAAACGTATAGGGGCTAATTAAGTTACTTGAAAAAAAAAATCTTTGTATATCGTCTGGGGTACCGTGTGGAAGCTTTCGTAACGCTGAAATCAAAAATATATTTCATTTAACTTTAGGTATTATATTTTCAAAGTTATGGTGGAAAATGTAGTACAAAAATATGTCCCCCCCCCCCAAATCTAATTCCGAATCTATTGAAACTAAAATTCTGAAACAAATAAAAGGTAGTAGACATTAATTTAAACCTTGCGGGAAAATTATAGCGATTACCATAGATCACATAGTTTTTTGAGAAAATCGCATTTTTCCGTTACACTCAAATTTCGACTTTCGGGCTTCAGCAAAAGTGTTGAGCAGAGCTTGAGGTACCTATCGCTGCAGAAGTATAAAAGCATTGTTAATCAAGAATTTCGGAAAAAAATTGTCGGTAATTAGCCGAGATATTAACACTTAAAGACACAGACGGTTTAGGCATACATAATGACAAGGACGGCGTACTCTATGCTCCATCGGCTTTTAAAGCCTAGATAACACATTTTAAGGATATATTTATGTAATGCAATGCCCAGTAGACGTATAAAAGCAATAAACGTCAAATTGTTAAAAACAGACTAATTTAATGAGAATTAATGACATAAATACTATGGGAATTGCGACTAGTTTCCACTGAGTGTCTCTCTCAATACACCTACTATGTCTTTAAAGGTTAACTAAAAACCTATATGGAATAACAACTATACAGAATAGCTATATTTGCTATTATTTAGGTTCTATATATCTTTGAACTTTCATGGTATATCCATTTATACTTTTCTAGTACACAGGGTGCAAAGGAAAGTCCATTTAACCTGAAAATACTTGTAAACAGAGAGAGCTACAACTATGCAAGTGAGGGAACGGTATAGTAAAGCGACTACGCCCGATTTAATGAAAACCACAGCAGCGTCCTCTAGTGGCAAAATTATGAAGATAGCCTCTGCGAATCGAAAACGAAAAGAGATAGACCAACATTTCCAGTTAGAAAGTTTTAGAGCATCAATTAATTAATAGAATAGGACGTTTGGTTTATATGGATAAGATAAATCTTCGCCCTTTTATCCAAAAATGTCTGAAATCGATGCACTCCATTTTCTGTAAACGTTTGAATGGAATAGTCAGAAGTATAAAGAAATACGCACAATTTATGCTTAAATACGTACTTATCTCAATACATTTTGATAACAGCACACACACACACACAAAAAAGACAAACTGTCTCAAAGTGATAAAAAGTTAATATTCAGTATGTTCGAAAAGTTCGCCATTGCACATTTCTTAGCATAGAACGTCTATCGCAAGCCTCTTCAATACGACGACATAGATTTAACCCTTTCAAGGGCGGTGGCTAGACGGTCTAGCCACCTAATTTTAATTCCAAAATTAATAAATGGCACCAAGAATATTTTAATAAAATTTTGCTTTTGTAATGAAAGTGCAAATTAGCGGGGTTTTATTTTCTGAGAAATTCGATTAAATAGTCTGGAGTCAGTAAATTATTTCACTAGTTTATGAACAGAATTCTTCTGGCCCTGAAAGGGTTATTCTAAAATTTTAAATGCATATGAAATTAAATCTTTACAGACATTACAGGACAGTACAACGTCACAATTTGCAATTGTGCACTGCTACATTTCAGGAATATGAATAGGCAAAGTAGAATCGTCGCTCATCGATTTCGAACATTTTTGCAGGCGACGATTTATCTTATCCGTGTGAACCAAATGTCTTTTCGTACTAATTAACTAACGCTCTAGTACTTTCTAAATGGAAAATTTGCTCTACCACTTTTCGTTTTCGATTTGCAATTGCTATCTTCCAAATTTCGCCACGGGTGCTGCTGTCGTTTACATTAGGTCGGGCGCAGTCGCTTTACTGTATCATTACCTCACTTGTATAGCTGTATTTCTCTCCGTTCTCAAGTACTTTCAGGCTAAATGTACTTTCCTTTGCACCCTGTATACTATACAGCTATACCCAAGCCTACGTTGTATAGTTTTTACAAAGTCTTATTATTCTTTTATCAACGGTATTTTTTTAATAATACAGTTACTAATTCGTATATTATTGGACGGAACCCTCCGTGCGCGATTAATACTCGCACTTGAACGTTTATTTTAATTATAATTTTTTATTTGTCCGCAATATTTTTAAAGCAGATCAAATCAGCGGATTTTTATATTCTGAGCGGGTGTGTGCGAGCGTAGCTCGTAAGGGGAAGAGCCCTCTAGTGATAAAACAATTTAAAAGTAATCTATGACATTTCATTATACTTACTATATTAAATTGTACAGTTCGTCATGTACTTAAAAATTCAGAATTTTTAATTATCGCTTGTCAAGGAAAAGATAATTTTGTATATTTCAGTTTGCTTTTGTTGTATTGTTTTTAGAGCAAAAAATCAGATAAATCTCTAATAACGCGAAAACCTACACGACTTTAAACCAAAACCGAATCCAAAAAGCGCATTTTTCAATATAAAATAATAATAATTTAATAAAAGTTCCTTTAAGTTCAAAATATGTGGCTTTTTATTCTACTTAAGAACTTACATGTTTCGAAATCATTCATGGACATAATTCGAAATATATACATATTTTTCACGTTGATAAATTCTTTTATTCACTTAAGAGTCTTTCTATATATTTTGATTACGTTTTAATATTCTGATTCCCTTTTTGAAGTAAATAACATTAATTTCACTACTTAAAAGAATATATTAAGAACATTACAATATTTGCTAATTCTCAAAACAATTTGTACAATGTGTTATATTAACCTATTTAGGTATTTTTAATATTTTTTGGAAATTTATATAAATTTATTTTAGGTAAATTAAGCAGAAGGATTCTGGAAAAATGATGTCATTTAATTTAAGGACAATTTCACTTTTAAAACCAGAACAACTTTATGTAATAGATACTATACATTAAACGAAATAATAAAGTTGTCAATACACCATCTTCTATCGTTTAAATGATAAGGAATTTTGAATCGTTTATCTGCATTTTACAAGTAGAGGAATTTTTTGCTGCGGAAATGCATGGGGAAATTTAAGCACGTTTAGATAATTTCACTTCAAAATGAAACCTCTTTTACTTTATTTATTTATATGTTACTAGCAAGCCCGCCCGGGGTTGCCCGGGGTTGCCCGGGGTTTGTAAATAATAACCTTAAATAAAACTTAAGTTTATATGAGTTTATATCTTTGGAAATTCTTTCAAATGAACCTAATTTCGGAGGACCCATTTACTTCCGCAGCGCCTAATGTGTTTCCATGAAACTTCTTTCCGAACGAACCTGTAATCTAGATCCTCACAACCTATGGTAGCATTTACCGGAAGTGCCCGCATGTGCCGGAGATAATCGAAAGCCAATTTTTGTCAGCCAAACCTCGTAGGAATCAATCCTACAGAATAAAAAAAAGCACCCTTAATGTTAGAAAATGTTAGTAACTAAAGTCTAAGATAAAATTTCATAATACAGAAAGGAGATGAATTGTAATGTAAGTTGAAGGCAGCAAATCCCATTGAAATTGGGCCCTTATACCCGAGGAAATAACGCGCCACCAAGCGGTAGAAGATGTCCCCTCACCTTGTAAATTTCATGAATTACTGTTAACATTAACATGATATTTAGTAAACGGGTGAAATCCCTTATCTAATGTTACCTTTAAGGGGTCTTGTACCTTTTAAACGCGTCGAAAATTAACGAAAAACTTCAAAGTTTGAATTAGTCTATCTTCAAAATCTATTTATGTATAAACATGAAATTTTGGATATTGATTAAACAGATTGTGCTTTGTAATATACTACCAACAGAAATTTATTAACCCTTTACAGAATTTGCGTATTGTTGAAATCAAAATAGCCCTTTTTGGTAGCTTTCATTACAAAAAGTCCTTCCGGCCAGTGCCGGGAGGAAGAGGTAGCTTTCATATTCCTTATTTTAAAAAAGCCAACTTATGTTATTCAAACACACGAAGCTCAATTTAGAGGAAAACGAATATAGGAGATTCAATACTAATTTTTATCAATATAATGAATGAGAATTTCGCGAAATAAGTCAGCTTTATCCAAGCTGCTTTTCTTTAAAGTAATTTATATTTGGCTGCCAAATTCGGCGATTTCTTAAAGTGCATGCTATTTTAAGACAACATGGTGGATCAGGCTAACCAGTGAACTTGGTCGAGACCTTAGTAATTGCTGCGCACATGCTCACTCATATCGGAATCGGTTGATATATACGAGTGCTGTCGCAGGTAAAAAATCAGATTTTTCAAAATGTCACCCACATTAGAAATTGAAACTGCTATATCTGAGCCATTTTTTAAGTAAAAGACAAACAAAAAATGCTTCTGAATCCTTATATCAAGGTCAAATACTTAAGAAAGAAACCATTTTCAATTTCTAATTTTTTTGCACCTCACTTTAAATCTATTTATATAAAATCCAAGTCTCTGTGTGTCCCTCACGATTCCGGTAGGACCGCCTCATTGAAATGTGTAATTGTTGAAAAAAGCTAATGCAGGGTTACCACAGTAGCGCCAAGTGTTAGCCAACTTGGTGATAGCTGGCTAATTTGGCGAAATTCCCGTTTAAAACCATTAATCTTTCATAAAGGAGGTCACCGAAATTTAATTTAAACTCCGCTCTTTTAAGATATTTTTCAAAATCTATGAGTGAGAATTTAAAGTACATCTTTACATCTTCCTCCCGATGCTACTAATAAAATAACCGCCAGTAGACGACGCTGTACTGTGTGAGCTCCTAACTGCGCGATTATAATGTGCTTTAGGTACTTTTCCAGTATAGGTGCCTTGGCGAAAAAGGAAATTTGGCAACATATTTTCCGGGAACCTATCCACTGTTTCATTTTATATACACACGCATTTTTTTTTCGATATTTATACGATTTATTTAATATAAAAAAGACGTTTCTCTAATTTTATAAAGAAACAGATGTGATTTGTACACAAAAACATCAATAATATACATATAAAATAAACATATAAAACAAACAAACACGCTCATCAAGTTTGCTTTCATAGCTGTTTATATGATTTGACAACAAATCTCGATATTTTTCCGTTATACGGACACCATGCCAAAATGTATGCTAATACGCCAATTATTTCAAAATGCTAAAAGATATTTTTAATTTTATGCCAGCAGTTTAATATGAGTTTTATTTTATTGCATTATTTTATAACAGTTATTTGTTCACTTATTTTAAGTATATAATTGTGATTTAATGAAATAGTTCGTAAAAGTCTGGAATTTTCAAATGTTATATTTTTTAAATGCTCACTTTAGTATCGATAATGTTTTTTCTTTTATTTTTCAAATGCTTCAATTCACGTGATTTTCATTTTGCGGCATCTATTACGCTTAGCGACAAAGGTATCCGTATAACGGAAATGAACCCAAATCTTACTTTTTGATGCTCAAATTACACCAAGCTTTAAAAAAAAAAAAAAAAAAAAAAAAAAAAAAAAAAAAACGCCAAAGCTCCTACAGTGGAAAAGTACCGAACTGTCTATTATTTTGTGCTATCTGTGTTATAGTTTGGTAAGGAGTGTGGAGCGAAGAGTTTAAAAATTAAATATTAAAGTTTCAGCACAGATGTCATATACGCCCCCATATTGGCGCGATTTTTTTCTGACGCCAATGTCATATACACAACGGGTACTTAACTGGCTGCAAAGCGTCGTTATTTTGCTTGATATGGTAACCCGAATGTCGTTGTGTATGCTGTTGATGTTTTCGCCAAATTGGCGTATATGACAACTGTGCCAAAGTTTCTATAAAGCAGTATAAGACTAAAAAATTAAGAATAAAATAAATGCAAAATAAGACTAAAGAAGAAAGAAAAATCATGCGTTAAGCATAGAATATGAAACACTTTCCAACACATCCTGAATGCTTTAACAAAATTTCGCTATTTGGGGAAATAAGATAACTAAGTAAACATTTTAGAAGACGTATAAAAAATTTTAAAAATTGATTTCAGCAGTTACCGTCCATAGCCAATAATATCGTTATTACATGCCACTATTTAACCAAAATTTAATTTAAACTACTCTTAAAACTACTGAAATCACATTTCCAGATATTATCATCCATAGACGGTTATGTATCCAATTCTTTGCGTGACCCTGTATATTATTTTATCTATATTCTACAAACATTTCTTAGTAAACTAAATGTAGTTCAGCGTAAAAACGCATAACTCCTTTAAAAACCACCTTTAAGCAATTTACTTTCATACTCAGTAACCCTTACGAATTCTTCTGTGTAGCCCTGCATATGAACTGTAGCATTTATACACACAGTATCGTATGCATAAATGTAGTGAAACATAAAAGCGCATATCATAATTAAAAATGCATTTCTAGCAATCATTGCTTATGTACAAAACTTCGGAGAAAAGTTGCTTGGCGGAAAGAAGTTTGCCAACGTATTTTCTGACAACCTATTTACTGCTTCATACTCACAAGCAATTTTTTCCATATGTATGCAATTTATTTAGGTAGTTGTTAGCTATCCCGTCGACCAGTTTCGCCATATTATATAAATCGCCAAACCACTCGCAAAATTATACAAATTGACATAATTTTTATTTTAAACAACGGAAGATCAATTAAATTACCAAAACATTAATAAAAATACAAATATAATGTCGAATTAAAAATCACTTGATGACGTAAGAAACACATGATCATGTTTAATGTCAACCATTATTGGCATTTAATCTTACAATTTGGCGACAGTAATTTGGTCGACGGGATAATTAACAAGTACCTTTATTTAATGTAAAAAAAGCTATTTACCCATTTTTTAATTATTTTTTTTACCCATTTTTTAACAGAAGTAATTTTGGCACAGATGTCATATTCGCCCCACATTGGCGTGATTTTTTCCGACGCCAATTTGGCGAAAACAACAACATCCGGGTTACCATATCAAGCAAAATAACGACACTTTGGCGAGAGTTAAGTACCCGGTGTGTATATGACATAGGCGTCAGAAAAAAAATCATGCCAATATGGGGCGAATATGACATCTGTGCCGTAATTTTTGCACAGATGTCATATACGCATCGGGGTTGGCGTGATTTTTCTCTGACGCCAATTTGGCAGAAATCTCGCTTTCGAATACCAGTTACTTATATATTTTTAAATTATTTGCTATCATTTTGAAAAGGAAATAACTATAAATAAATAAAAGTTTAAATAATAGCTATAGAACAAAACAGTTTATATAATTAAAAACAGAAAATAAAAGTAAATAAACAATTTATTAACAAATAAAAAACAATAGCCGCGTTACCATAGCAGGCAAAATAACACCATTTTGGCGCCAGTTAGGTATCCCGGTTCATATCTGAAAACTGTGCCGTAATTTGTATATAAAAAATATTATATATATTTAGAAACGACTTTTTTTATGTATATAAGTGCATATATAAACAAAAATAAAAGTTCATTAGATTTGTTTTCATAGCTGTTTATATATTTTTGGCAACATATCTCACTTTAATGATGCCCGAATTGCGCCAAGCTTTTTTTAAAAATGCGCTATAATGGAAAAGTACCTAAATAAATAATTAACAGAAATAACCAATTATAGAAACTAAAACTTTTTATTTCGAGGTCAAAGCATTGTTTCTAATTTCAATTAAAAATACATATATCCTTGGATAACTTTAGTTGAAATTAGGTTCACAGCTTAATATCTCATTCCATAAACCTAAACAAACACAAGTGATTCATTCATCGTGAAATTAAAAAAAAATTTAAATCATTGAGGCAATCATTCACAAAGTAAGTTCTCCAAGAATCAATAGATAATATTCTAATGACATCATAGTAGGTAAAATGGTGGCGGTATCGTTTGTTTATGGTTTGAAATCACAAAGTGTATTATTATCACAAAGATTTAATTTTGCAATGTCTCTTAGTTAGATTATTTTATTGTCATATTTATGAGCTCAGAACAAAAGCATATTTTTTCCTTATTTAGTTATTAAAGACGGAAAAAAATTATAAATGCATGATTTGAAAAATTTAAATAATTTTCTTTCTTAATAGTAAAAAATAACATCGGGAAGTAACAGCGGGTTTAAATTAAATAAGTTTAACTGTTTAATTCTGTTGTAATATTCAAAATAACTGTATTTATTAGATTTCAGTAAACAACATCAGGGCCCGATTAAACTTTGAAGTTAGAGGAATTACAATGTCATTTCAGGACCTTTCTTTTAGATAAGCTTTTCTAAATTTCATATATACATGGAAACTCTTCAGTGTTCGAAATATTATTCTTATGACTGACATAACATGAGAACGGCCTGCAATTTTACACAAGTTTTTGAAAACTACTTTATATCACAAATTTTGCTAAAAACTGGTTACTTTTTTGTTATAGAGGCCCACACTATTAGGATTATGACAAGTTGCAGCCAATTTCGCCAACGTCGTAAGCAAGATCGTGAAGCACACACATATAATACCATATAATACCATTTCATGAAATCGTATACGATAATTTAATAGTTTTTACCTTACTTCAAGTGTAAAATTTATTTATTTTTAAGGCTTAACAATCTAAATTGTCCAATATATGAATTAAAAAAAATGTAATCAAAGATTGAATAGACATGACCGCAAAAAGCCTCAAATCTGCATAACACTTGGAACCAAACTGTGCTGATTAGTGGTCTTCTACTGTACACAGTTTTTCATAAATGTGTTTAGTTCTTTAAATGTGTTATTTTCATCTATCACTGCGGAACAAGCAAGAAAACTCATATTCTTGCACATGAGTTGTATATATCTTTATATCTAAATTTCCGTCATTTTTGACGGGCTACCTTTCTAGTATATATATTTTTTTTTAATTTAATGGCCGCCATTTTGAAACAAGATGGCTGATGAATCTGGCCAGCAAACTTGGTCGAGATATTGATGTATACTATCCACATGCCTTCTTACATAGAAATAGGCGAATACGTGTGTTATCACGTGACAAATACAAGATCGTTCCAAAATGTTAGCCATGCTAGAAATTCAGAGTTCTATAATTCAACCATTTTTTAAGATATAAACAAAAGAACAAATTTTCAGAAACAAAAGCTGCTTCGGAATCTTTGTATCAAGGCCAAACACATAAAAAAAAAATCTTTTTATTTTCCCATTTTTTAATACCTCATTTTAAATTTTAAATTTAATTTTTTTAAATGGCAACCCTTTTGAAACAAGATGGCGAATGAAGCTGCCAAACGAACTCGGTCGAGATATTGGTATGTACTATGTACAGACCAAGTTACATCCAAATCGGTTCATAAATACGCCTGTTATCGCGTGACAAAAATCAGGTAGTTTTAAAATGTCAGCCACAATAGAAATTCAAAATGCTATAACTCAGCCATTTGTTTAGACATAGACGAAACAAAAACTGTCCCGGAATCTTTGTATTAAGGTCAAACACATACGAAAAAAATATTTTTCATTTTCCTATTTTTTGGTATCTCATTTTAAATTTTAAATTATTATTTTTTTAAATGGCCGCCATTTTGAAACAAGATGACAGATGAAGCTGGCCAAAGAACTCGGTCGAGATATTTGTATATACTATGTACACACCAAGATACATTCAAATCGGTTCATAAATACGCCTGTTATCACGTGACAAAAATCAGGACGTTTCAAAATGTCAGCCACGCTAGAAATTCAAAATACTATAACTCAGCCATTTTTTAAGATATAGACGAAACAAAAACTGCTCCCGAATCTTTTTTTCAAGGTCCAACACATAAGAAAAAAATATTTTTTCAATTTTCAATTTTTCGGTACTGCATTTCAAATTTAAATTTTTCTTAAAAATTGAAATGGCCGCCATTTTTAAACAAGATGGCGGATGAAGCTGGCCAACCAACTCGGTCGAGTCATTGGTATGTACTATGTATAAACGAAGTTACATCCAAATCGGTTCATAAATACGCCTTTTATCGCGTGACAAAATTCAGGACGTTTCAAAATATCAGCCACTCTAGAAATTCAAAATGCTATAACTCAGCCATTTTTTAAGATATAGACGAACCAAAAACGGCTCCGGAATATTTGTATAAAGGTCAAATACATAAGAAAAAAATATTTTGTATTTTCAATTTTTTGGTACCACATTTCAAATTTTAATTTTTTTTTAAATTTTAAATAGCCGCCATTTTGAAACAAAATGGCGAATGAAGCTGGCCAACGAACTCGGTCGAGACATTGGTATGTACTATGTACACACCGAATTACATTGAAATGGTTTCATAAATACGAGAGTTACAGTGTGACAAATGTCAGATATATATATATATATATATATATATCAATTTTGAACGGAGGGTGGTTTCGAGGTATGGGGGTCATGATCGATGAAAATATACCAAAATTTTTTGAAATCGTTTTCCTCCGAACGGCTGCAATAGGTAGCTTTTTTTAATGAAAGCTACCGAAAAGCTACCTATTGCAGCCGTTCGGAGGAAAGCGATTTCAAAACATTTTGGTATATTTTCATCGATCATGACCCTCAGACCCCGAAACCACCCTCTGTTCGACATATATATATATATATATATGTGTGTGTGTGTGTGTGTACAGTGGCGGTCAAAAGTTTCCGGCCAGTTAGTTTTTTTTTTTTTTATTTGTTAGACAGATCGTTTTAGCGAAGAAGAAGTTCAATTGCTTCAAAAGTTAGGAATAAGCATATTACCTCTGACCACGTGATCATTTTGATTGGTTACTTAAGATACTTGATGCAAAGGGGAGGAATTCAAAATTCGCGCGTGCAAAAGCTTCCGGCCATTCCTTATTTATTAGTTTTTGCTATCGCTAAAGCGTTTTTTTTTGCTATGTTTGTTAATTAATCAAGGTGAATAATGTATTTGAAATTCAAAAATGAAAAATTTAACAATTTATTGCTCTTAAATGAGTGATTTGTTTATCGCTAAAGGGACAATCCTCTCGTGAGACTGCGGCAAAGTTGTTGATCGGAAAATTTGCTGTAAACGATATTTAAAAAAATATATAAAGATGGTCATGGCCTTCGGAACTTGTCACGGTCCAGGGGACCCAGGAAAACGACTCTTCTTGTGGACAGAATTATCAGAAGTAAAGCAGTTGATGACCCGCGTAAAAATGCCGCTGCAATTCCACGCTATTTATATGGTGTTAAAAGCGATTTATGGTGTTATGGTTATTGCTGAAGCAAGTCTATCTACATTGTCAAGAAGCTTATGTGACGTAGAACTTTATGGAACATTCGGTATTAAAAAACCTATCATAAGTAAAAAAATTCAGAGGGCCCGACTGGCGTTTACCAAGGAATAAAAAGACTGGACAAGTGAAAACTGGAAAAAAGGTACTATTTTCAGATGAATCGACGTTCAATCTTTTTGTGAGTGATAAAAAACATTACAACCGACGACATAAAAACAAAAGATAAGGTGCGAGATATATTATTTCCACAATGAAGCACGGCGGAGGACACGTTATGCTGTGTGGAGCATTTTCTGAAAAATGCGCCTGTTCGTTATTTAAAATCCGCGGCAAGATGAATAGTGCAATTCATAAGGATATCTCGCAAGATCCTTTGCTGCCTTATTGGAGGATAAATTGTGGTCGCAACTATTTGTTTCATCATGATAACGACCAAAAATACATCCAAGCTCGTCAAGCAGTGGCTTTCGCACAAAAAATCTTCGCTTTTGAAATGAACAGCCCAAACATCTGATCTGAATATAATAAAAAATCTTTCAAACTAACTTGAAAACGTGTGTGGAATTATAAATATTCCAATTTAGCAGCATTTTCACAAAAATTGCAAGAACCGTGGACAAAACTTAACATTGATGATCTACAACTATTCATTGAATCGATGCCACGTTGCTGCACAGCAGTACTTATTGCTAAATGTATGAATACAAAATACTAATTGTAAATGTTGATTATCACTGTTATTTTCTTTTATAACACCATTTTTTTCCAAACTTGCCAAAGTGGCCAGAAACTTTTGAGAACATACATTTTCTTTTCAAATTAGTTTTGTCAATTAAATTTATTAATATTTAATTTTTATTCCATAAATAAGCTCTTAACTGTTATGTCAATAAAGTGTATAGGTATCACTTTGAGATTCCTCTTCATATGGGTATTTTTAGAAATTAACCAAAAAATTTATGCTGGCCGTAAACTTATGACCGCCACAGTATATATATATATATATATATATATGACCTTTGAAAAAGTGTAACTCTCGTATTTATGAACCGATTTGGATGTAATTCAGTGTGTACATAGTACATACCAATGTCTCGAATGAATTCGTTTGCCAGCTTCATTCGCCCTTTTGTTTCAAAATGGTGTCCATTTAAAAAATTTAGAAAATAATAAAATTTGAAATGTGGTACCAAAAATTTATAATGAAAAAATATTTTTTCTTATGTATTTGATCTTTATACAAAGATTCCGGAGCAGTTTTTGTTTCGTCTATATCTTAAAAAATGGCTGAGTAATAGCATTTTGAATTTCTTGAGTGGCTGACATTTTGAAACGTCCTGAATATTGTCACGCGATAAAAGGCGTATTTATGAACCGATTTGGATTTAACTTCGTTTATACATAGTACATACCAATGTCTCGACCGAGTTCGTTGGCCAGATCCATCCGCCATCTTGTTTAAAAATGGCGGCTATTTAATTTTTTAAGAAACATTTAAACTTGAAATCTGGTACCAAAAAATTGAAAATTGAAAAAATATTTTTTTTCTTATGTGTTTGTCCTTGATAAAAAGATTCGGAAGCAGTGTTTGTTTTGTCTATATCTTAAAAAATGGCTGCGTTATAGCATTTTGAATTTCTAGCGTGGCTGATATTTTGAAACGTCCTAATTTTTCTCACGTGATAACGGGCGTATTTATGAAAGGATTTGGATGTAGCTTGGTGTGTACATAGTGCATGCAAATATCTCGACCGAGTGCGTTGCCCAGCTTCATCCGCCATCTTGTTTCAAAATGGCGGCCATTTAAAGAATTAAAAAAAAATAAAATTTAAAATGAGATACCAAAAAATTGGAAAATGAAAAAGATTTTTTTCATATGTGTTTGACCTTAATACAAAGATTCCGGAACAGTTTTTGTTTCGTCTATGTCTAAAAAAATGGCTGAGTTATAGCATTTTGAATTTCTATTGTGGCTGACATTTTAAAACGACCTGATTTTTGTCACGCGATAACAGGCGTATTTATGAACCGATTTGGATGTAACTTGGTCTCTACATGGTACATACCAATGTCTCGACCGAGTTTGGTGACCACCTTCATTTGCCATCTTGTTTCAAAAGTGTTGCAATTAAAAAAAATAAATTTAAAATTTAACATGAGGTATTAAAAAATTGAAAAATGAAAAAGATGTTTTTTATGTGTTTGGCTTTTATACAAAGATTCCGGAGCAGTTTTTGTTTCTGAAAATTTGTTCTTTTGTTTATATCTTAAAAAATGGTTGAATTATAGCACTTTGAATTTCTATCATGGCTAACATTTTGAAACGATCTTGTATTTGTCACGCGATAGCACACGTATTCGCCTATTTCGATGTAGGAAGGCATGTGGATAGTATACATCAATATCTCGACCTAGTTCGCTGGCCAGCTTCATCAGCCATGTTTTTTTTTTCAAAATGGCGGCCATTAAATTAAAAATATATATATATATATTTAAAGTGAGGTGCAAAAATATTAGAAATTGTAAAAGGTTTCTTTCTTAAGTATTTGACCTTGATATAAGGATTGAGGAGCATTTTTTGTTTGTCTTTATCTTAAAAAATGTCTCAGATATAGCAATTTCAATATCTAATGTGGGTGACATTTTGAAAAATCTGATTTTTTACCTGCGACAGCACTCGTATATATCAACCGATTCCGATATGAGTGAGCATGTGCGCAGCAATTACTAAGGTCTCGACCAAGTTCACTGGTTAGCCTGATCCACCATGTTGTCTTAAAATGGCAGGCACTTTAAGAAATCGCTGAATTTGGCATCCAAATATAAGTTACTTTAAATAAAAGCAGCTTGGATAAAGCTAACTAATTTCGCGAAATTCTCATTCATAATGATTTAGTATTGATAAAAATTAGAATTGAATCTCCTATATTCGGATTCCACTAAATTGAGCTTCGTATGTTTGAATAACATAAGTTGGCTTTTTTAAAATACGGAATATGAAAGTTACCTCTTCCTCCCGGCACTGGCCGGCAGGACTTTTTTTTACCCCATAAGTCATTGCGCGCATGATATCTTGAGAAAGTATGTATGGACTGTCATGAAATTTGGTAATTATATTAATCAAATATGTGTGTTTAAAATGATCTACTTTTAATTATTTACAATGGTAATACTTTTGGTTATGAATATTTTTATTCATTAAAAATACTTTTTTTTTTTTTTTTTTTTTTTTTTTTTTTTTTTTTATATAGTTAATGAAATAATTTTAGCCTAAGAGTAGATCATTTTAAACACACATTTATGTTTAGTATCTCTACCAAATTTCATGCCAATCCATACATACTTTCTCAAGATATCATGCGCGCAATGACTTATAGGGTAAAAAAAAGAGATATTTTGATTTCGACAATGCACACATTCTGTAACGGGTTAATAAATTTCTAATGGTAGAATATTACAAAGCACAATCTCTTTAATCAATATCCAAAATTTCATGTTTATACATAAAAAGCTTTGAACATAGACTAATTCAAACTTTGAAGTTTTTCGTTAATTTTCGACGCGTTTAAAAGGTACAAGACACATTAAAGTAACGCGATTTTTAATTTACGGCTGTAGTGAGTAGACGTAAGTTGATGCTGAAAAAGGAGATTAATGTTCGAAAAAGGTGGTAGCTGAGGTATAAAGAAAGACCGGGCTCTGGATGCCAGGGTCTTAACTGGAATGTAGTTGGGTATACGAAGATTTTTTTTTAGGTTTTACAGTAGCAGTTAGAAGCTAAAACTATGTTAAAAAAATTGCAATAGAGTAGGATAGTTTTTAAAGAAGCTGCAACAAAGGTCCCAAGAAGTCGATTAATATTCAAAATTGGTGGTAGCTGAAGTCAGCAATTTTTTTTTCTTTTGTCGTTTATGTAGTAGCTGGAGAACTTAAGAAGCTGTTAGAAGAAGAAAGTTCCTGAATCGCACCATTTTTAAGGGAGCTATAACAGGGGACCCAAAAAGGCCCAACTGATAGTTGAGAGCAGGGCCCTAACATGAAAACATATTTAAATGTTTTAGTAGTTAGCATTTTAGATCTTCAATTAGTCAAAATTAATCATAGTGTATGAAATAATCATTAAAATAATATTTTAAAGAAATGCGCAAAAAATGGGGTAAATGCTTAAAAAATGGGGCCTAGAGCCCTAATAAAAATATGATGGTGTTGGTCTAAGGGAAAGAGTCCAAGACTCAATTTTAAAATTATGCAATGAGAAGGTCAGAAAACTGGGGTGTAAAAAATGCATAGCACACAAAAAGTTCAAGGGGCCACGGATCGGTCCCTACAGGACGTAAGGTGCCTCAGGATTTTAACTGGAATATAGAAACTTGAGAAAAACTAAATGGAAAAATGCTTCCAAAAATGAAGATCGGATTAGGGCAATTTATTAATAATTTATGATGCAAAAGCTTCAAGGGGCCTTGTACCGGGCCCCAAGGGGGAGTGGAATTAAGTGGCATGTACTTTGGTATGAATACACTTTTTATTATTTTCTAATGTAATCTGAGGAAGATAGAACTATGGTAAAGAAAATTGAAAATAAAATATGGTAAAGGAATTCGGATCATTTTTAAAGAAGATGCACCAAGGGCCCCAAGAAGACGATTTATATTCAAAATCGGTGGTAGTTGAAGTCTGAAATATTTTTTTGTCGTTCATGTAATAGCTGGAGAACCTAAGATGTTGTTAGAAAAATAAAGCTAGTGAATCGGACTATTTTTAAGGGATCATTAGAATATAATTTAAAGGAAATGTGCAATAAATTGGGGAAATGCTTAAAAAGTTCCCTAGGGCCCCAATAAAAACATGTGAGTGTTAGTCTAAGGAGAAGAGTCCAGACTCAACTTTAAAATTATGCATTGCGAAGGTGAGAAAAGTAGGGTATGAAAAACACGTGGCACATAAAAAATTTAATGGGCCATGAACCGGACCCTACGGGACCCTAGACGGGCCCATATTCTAACTGGAATGTAGAAAATGGGAGAATAATTAAATGGAGAATGTATCCTAAAATGAAGATCGGATAAAAAAGAAGCAATTTATTAAAAATTTAGTGTACTAAAACTTCAAGGGGCCCTGTACCAGCCCCTTGAAATTTTAGTACACTAAATTGTTAATAACATGCCTCTTTTCTATCCGATCTTCTTTTTTTTCGGGGTGAATTCTCCTTTCAGTTTCTACTCCATTTCTACATTTCAGTTAAGACCCTGGCACTATTGCAAGGGCCCCGGTACAGGGCTCCTTGACGTTTTAGTGCACTAAATTGTTAATAATATGCCTCTTTTCGATGCGATCTTCTTTTTTTTCGGGGTGAATTCTCCTTTCAGTTTCTACTCCATTTCTACATTTCAGTTAAGATCCTGGCACTATTGCAAGGGCCCCGGTACAGGGCTCCTTGACGTTTTAGTGCACTAAATTGTTAATAATATGCCTCTTTTTCGATGCGATCTTCTTCGTTTTTGGGGTGAATTCTCCTTTCAGTTTCTGCCCCATTTCTACATTTCAGTTAAGGCCCTGGCACCCTTGCAAGGGACCCAGTACAGGTCCCCTGAAAGTTTTAGTGCTCTAAATTGTTATTAACATTCTTCTTTTCTATCCGATCTTCTTCGTTTTTGGGGTGAATTCTCCTTTCAGTTTCTGCCCCATTTCTACATTTCAGTTAAGATCCTGACACCCTTGCAAGGGTGTCAGGGAAGGGTGTTTAGGGCACAATTTAGTGCCCTAAAACTTCAAGGAGCCCTGTACCGGGCCCCCTGTAAGGGTGCCAGGATCTTAACTGAAATGTAGAAATGAGGTAGAAACTTAAAGGAGAGTTCACCCCGAAAACGAAAAAGGTTGGATAGAAAAGAAGCATGTTATTAACAATTTAGTGGACTAAAACTTCAAGGGGCCCTGTACTGGGCCCCTTGACAGGATTCTAGGGTCTTATTTGAAAATGTAGAATTGGGGCAGAAACTGAAAGGAGAATTCACCCCAAAAACGACGAAGATCGGATAGAAAAGAGGCATGTTATTAACAATTTAGTGCAATAAAACTACAAGGGTCCCTCTACCGGGCCCCTTGCAAGGTTGCCACGGTCTTAATAGAAATGTAGAAATGGGACAGAAACTGAAAGGAGAATTCGCCACCAACACGGAGAAGATCGGAACGAAAAGAGGCATGTTACTAACAATTTATTGCATAAAAACTTAAAGGGGCCCAGGGGCCCTGCCCTTAAAAAATTAAAAATCTGAGTCTCAGGTGCATCTGGTCTTGGACTAATCACTTCTGAATTTTCAGACTTCTACTTGTGGTAGATTTCGCTAGCCATCGCCGACAGACACACACACACACACACACACACACACACACACACACACAGAGCGATTTGTACTTTTATTAGTATAGATTGCCAGTAACTTCTTATTTTGGCTATACGGTTTGTTTTAATTGCAGTTCCAACTAACCAGGACGTCAAATGTGAAAATTGATAAACTATAGGGACATTTAACTGAATTAATTAGTAAAGTAAACATATTTATTACTAACAATACACAAGTGGGGGGCAGCGTATTAATCAATTGGCCCTTGACTCGGCTATCTACGAACTCAGTTTTCTAAGAAAATATTACGTCGAATGCTAAAACTTTCTTTTGTAATGTACCCCATTTACAATTTCAAATTTCTCGTTTTTTCAACGCGTTTCTTTTTATGCGAAAGAGGTACGGAGCAACACAGGTGACCACAGACATCCAATGTTTCTTAAGGTATGATAGCAAGAAAAAGAAAGCTATGTACCATTTATTATTTTATTTATACCTATTATTCCGCATTAAAAAGATTTGATTCAAGTGAATTTAATTATTTTATTAGTGTCACTCCCCTGAATTGTCATTGCGATATACCTGAACACAAAATTCATTTTAAATTGTCATCTTTTAAAGTTTTTTTTCTTTCTTTTTTTTTATTTATTCATTCTCAAGTATATATGATCCATTAAGTAAATTTTCAATTTTAATGCATTTGACAGTTTGGAATTAGTTTTTTTATTCACACAGTAAAAAAAAATCTCTATTGACTTTTACGTTCAAAAAATTGTTGAAATAATTCTGAGCTACTTTTGCGCAATTTCCGGAAAAAAGTCTCTTAATGAAATATAAAATTGGTTTTACTATTTCGAAATAAACGTGTTATATAACAGTTTTCTTTATTTAAGGAAGAATGCATTCAATTCAGCTGTTTTCTCGTTTCAAACTCATGTATTTTCCCGCACTAAAAATTGTATGCGTACATTTACACATTAAAACAGGGTATAAAATCGATTTGTCTATATGTGTAAAGTGGCATGTAAATTGAAAAATATAGGCGTGGTGTGTCAATTTCAAAATGCACATTGTTCTGTGTATTTTAATGATAACACCTTCAGCTGCATTATTGTGCAAAAACGTAACAGACAAATCCGAAATACACAGTTCAATGTTTAAATTGCACATGCGCACACATATATCTGTATTGTGTAAGATGCAAAAATGATTTTATTTTGTGTACTACACGGTACGTAACCTAATAGTTTGGGATGTAAATTGTGTACTAAATACTTTTATGGTCACAAAACAAACTTGCATGCCACCTCTCTGTTAGATTCGTTTCGAATTCAAAAGTGGTATGCACAATTTATTAAAAAAAAAAAAAATGTATAACCTAAAAAAACATATTGTAATATAGAATTTTGTCAAAATACAGAAATTGTGACGTTAGTACTATTTTTTTTTGGTCAAAATTTCTTCCTACTAATTTCAGTTACAAGTTTTCAAATCATACAACTACGTCAAGAGGATAAATTCTCTATTTAATTCAATCTTTAATAATCAAGCAATTCTTACCGATGCATGATACGGCTGAGAAACTCCAACTTATCAAAGCACCACCTTGACTATTCAGACATTATTACAAGTTGCGTTTTGAAGTATCGGTATTTTTCGTTTGATATTTATTGTGTTCATATAAGTACACATATTTCTCTGTAATATTCTTACACATAATCCTGTGTAATATTCTGTTTCTGCAAATATATCTGTTTAATATTCTGTTCTTACATATATTTGTCCGTAATATTAAGTTCTAACGAATATATTTGTATAATATTCTTACTCGTACATGCAAAATACACACATATTTGTGTAATATACAAAATTTGTAAATTTAAATTAACTACGAAGCCGTGTAAATCTGCACAATTTGCTATGTTTACACACTTGTTTGAGTTTTTGAAGAGATAACAAATTGCGCACTTCCATTAAGCCGATAAAAACACATAAATCAGGTGATTTTTTGCGACAGTAGTGTAAATTTACGAACTAAATTGTAATTTTGCAAATCTACACATATATTTATGTAAAAGTGACTAATTTACACATTTATGTTTTAGAGAGTCGACGCGCGAATATTAAGATCTAGGCTGTCGAACTAACGACAATCGACGCATGAATAGGCAATAAAATGCATGTATTATTTCAAAAAGATATTTATTCGCTCTTTCAGTTACTTGATATTGTAGAATTATTTCTTTTACGTCATTCTGAGAATGATTGAATGAATGAATGAATGGTGATGTCATTTTGAAATTTGAAATGAAATTTCGGTTTTGCAATTTTCACTACTGCGAATTTTTAAACTTCTAAACATCCCACCCCAGAAAAAATGCACTTTTAAATGAAATTTGCTTGAAATCTGCATCTTAATTTATTCTTTAGATATTATTTTTTTATTGTTTTTAATACCAATTTTCTAATCGTGGCAACTGAAGTACTTCATTTCTATTAAAAGTGGTTTAGTTATCCTTACTGACTGTATTCTTATTGATGCCATTTTCTCATTACAATTAAAAATATCTTTTTTAAAAAATTGAGCAGATAATGACGTTACGCTTTAAAAAAGATGTATGATTTTTATGATGATGCTGTTATATTTCAAACTATTTTTTCATTTCGCTGATATTGAGTTTGAGACAATAGGCGAAATATTTCAGCTACTGAAAATGAAGCCATATTTAAAAGAACAAGATAATTGTATTTGATAAAACGAGATATTTCCCTTTAAATACGTCTAAAAGTTATAAATTTCTGGAATTTTTATGCGCAGGTACAGAGATTATCCTAAGACCTCAAATCTCGAGTGGGAATTTTCAAATGGAAAGTTGCAATAGTTGACAAACATGACTTCAAGCTTGAAAATATATTTATTAACAGCCTATTGCGCGTTAAAATGTTTTTAAATGGTTAATATGGATGTGAAACTTGGAAAATGACTTGATTCGGACTAGATTTAAAGGGGGGAGGGAATTCTATGATTATGTCAAGGTGAATTTTTTTTTTTGCTGATTTTTCATTCCGTAATACCCAGCATCAATTGATAACTTAATCAAAAATAGTTATATTGATTATATCTTACTGATTACGTATATGAATAAAGTTTAATTTTTCAATAATTTTAACAGTTGAAGTTTATGAAAAAAGTATTTTGTTAATCTTAGTTTAAAATATGTCATTGGAGAGTTAAACTAACAAGTGTAAGAAGGATTTTTTATTGTAATTATTGTTGTCGATATATTATAAATTTGGTGCAACAGTTCCTTTGTAAACATTTTCTTTCGACGAAATTCGACGGGTTTCACCTCGTTTTATTTAATTTCCCAAACTTTTTATCATTTGGCTGATTCCGGAATACGTTGTAGCAGCTACCAGAAAGCAATCGAAAAAATCTTTATTTACAAATTATCGACCCTCTTTTATATATAAGACGAGATATTTCAAAAATTATATCCATTTCAATTTCTGTATCTTAAACAGATATTGTGAATAGACCTTTCTAGCTTGACAATTCACAATTTTAAAATTAAAACATCTGTTTAAATTGTTCTTTTGTTAGTTTCTAAATTGTAAAATGTATTAGATTACGATGGCAAATATTTCATACTTCTTTTGTGGATTCGAAAACCGCGGAAGAGCGGCTAATACGAGTGAATAATATACGCAGGTATGATATGTTGAATATAGCCACATAGAAATAAAGAGAGGTCTGCAAAGTGTTATTTGATATTCTAGAGCAGTGATTAACAGCATGTGTTTTGTTTATCATAAGGAATAGGTAGAAGGGAAACATAGGTAATAAATGTGTACAAAGAGGTCAAACCCTTATATATTATGCATAGTAGTATTAAATTTTCAGTAACTTTGTTTTAACTTCATTAATTGACATATCTAACTTTGGAAATTCTATTAACTCTTCCATATGTATTGAGAGTGGCTTGAATCTAAATTAAATATTTTGAATCTAGCCTAAATATATTACTAACAGAAAAAATAAACATTTTTTAAGTAGTTTAAAGGGATTTAAATTTACTAAAAAATTAAATACTTATTCGAGTCTTATCGCGGCGAGAAAGCGTTGGAAAACCCTCGTGTAGAATATGTTCTATGCTCTTTTTTAATTTCTAACTGTGAATTCTGTTGAGTATTTTTTTTTTCAGAATAAATAATGTACTAGAATTTTCTACAAAAAATTACACTTTATTTATAACACATTTCCGAAAAGTTTATTCCAACAAATATAGAATAGAAATAACACACTCTAGCATACAAATAAACTTTGGCAGGGCATAAAGTGAGCAAATGGTTTGCACATTTATATGACAGTCTCTTTTAATGGCAATGTACATAATGATATCGTAGATGGTTCTTCGTGTGGTGTCACACAGTGTCATCGCATAGGTTTATGTCCACTACTTGCTTGATTTCGCCATCTATCAGAGTTTGTAGTTTCACTGTGATTACTTGTATTATCGTTTGTGGGAATATTTTGGCTTCCTTCTGACCCTGGAATAGAGAACAATGTATCAGTTTATTTATGCAGATATGCAGGATGTACCTTTCATCGCTCTTTCTAGAGCTTCAGCTTAATCATCTTAAAGACTGTCTAAGTCAAAAGAGTTACTGTCGTAAGAGTGACTCCAACAAATGATGGATGCGCAATTACTCTTAACTTACTCTAAAACAATCATATTAATTTTAAATATTTCTTTAATCCGGCAGGACGGGCGCCGTGAAACGTAACACGAGAACTGGCGTGGGGTGTCAGCACACCGCAAACATATTAAATGGCATAAATACGAAATTTTTTTTTGGAATTCTATCTGTCAATAAAATTTATGATAATTACATTCTTTCTAGTAAAAAATTATAACTGAAATGTGTAATTATCGTTAATGAAATAAATTAATAAAAAATAAACAAAAAGCTCCCACATTTATTTTCCTTAATCGAAAAACTTAATTTTTCTTTATAATTTTTATTATAATAAAATTATACATTATTGTGGATAAAAATACTGAGATTTATGAATTTTCATAATAATTATGGTGTACATGGATCAGAAACTTTAGATTTTTTACAGTTTTTACTATTGCATCAATTTCTATAAGACTTTCTATAATTCTATAAGACTAAAAATGAGTCTGAATTCGCCATTTTCATACGCTACGCGTGGAAGGTAACCTGGAAAGCAGGTACTGAATAACCCGACTCCTTCGGTTTATAGGGAGAGACAGCAGATGATTATTTTCGGGCGTGGGGTGTCAAAACACCCCGCGCCCGTGTTGCCGGGTTATGTTGTAATTTTTTCATTGAGAGAAAGTGCGTCTAGACAGGGTGTCGGTTAAGATACCTCATGTTGTAGAGCATCGTTAATATAGACGAAAGGTACTGGGTTCGACACCCGATGTATGAAATTTTCCACTCAGCATTAAAAATTATAACTCATGAAATTTATTTCTCTATCAGTATGATTGTGTTCGAGAAAATTAAGCATAATTAAGCATCATCGTTTATTGAAGTTACTTTACGTGTGATTTATTATGATAAGTTTTTTGAGATAACAGAACAGGTGTTTTATAAATATGTTGACTGAGCGAATTCTGTCGTTTGGGTATACCGCACAGGTATTTAATGTGTTGATTATTGGTAAAATAAGTAATAGGTTTCGACCGCTGAATACTTTCCACTGAGTTAAAAAAATGCAACTAATGGAATTTATTTCCCAGTAAGTATGATTGTGTTGAAACTAATTAAGTGTAATTGCTCATCCGTCATTTAGTTGAGTTCATTTACCTTCAAATTTGTATGTTGAATTGTTTCAGGGCATAGACAAGATTTGATAACCAAAATTTTGCATGAGTCAATTGCGTAAGATAGGTTGTTCACGTCGATAGTACAAGTGATAAAGCTTTGACAACACAAGCGAAAGATTCTGAGTTCGATTTTAAACACTGACACGTCACGTTCTCACTTATTTGGTAAATTTACAACTAATGAGCCAATAATCTGTTAATTGTATGTAAGAATAAAAAGATATTTATAGAAGACCTAATTAATAACAATAAATTTCGATGCATTCTAGAAATTAAAACAAGAACTTTTTCCCTCATATGGATCTGAAGTATTTCAGGTCCGTGAACATTGAGTTAAATGTTCGTGTTTACAGCGACTAAATTTATTAAGAATATTCATCAATATCCTTCGCATATAAATTTCAAAATGTTTTTCATTTTTTTTTTTTTAATATACGTTTACTGAAAGTGAAATTGAACTAAAAAAAACTTTTTTTTTTAAAATCTTTTGCAAGGTTTAAGATTATGGTAGAAAAGAAAGAAATGTTCCCGTAAAAAAATTTCAAATTTATCAGATATATTCAAGGAGATCTTTTTTGCAAATGAAACACGGACCTTTCAAACATCAATACTGAAGTTCATATGGAAAAGGGAGTATCATTTTCCCTATGTGTCATATATTAAGACATAATTCATAGCTTTACGATGATGTCCTTTCTCTGTTAATGATATCTATCAAATATCTGAACAAATTCGCACCATATTCTGAAATATATTTTTCCTTACTAAAGAAAAGAGGAAGGATATTCCGTTTCATAATATCTGAATAAGAAAAGCTAGAAATTTCGAGCATTTCACAGTGACTTCACCAGTAATGCAGAAGGTTCTGTATTTAGATTTGAAAAAAGAATTTTATTGTTATAAATTATTACGATATATTTTCCTAAAAATAAAATAAAATAAAACTTTGGATTTTTCTGTTAAAGTTGTGATTTTCTAATTATGTCTTGTTCTCCTCTTATATTTTATTCCTTTTTTAAAACTAACCTAATTAGTTTCGAATGAAATCATCTATTTGAACTCGTAAGTTCCCAATTTCTTAAATAAAAACAAATTCAGTGCAAATAATTTGTTACTGCAACAATGTACATATACTGATATGTTAAATGTTCTGAAATTTAGCTATTATCAAATAATTCTTTATTCCCATTGCACTCATTTAAATCACGAACATTTTTCACCGTTAACTAAATAACGGTGAAAAATGTAGCTCAAATCATGCAAACATACTTAAAACCATAATTTATTTTTAAGGCAAATTAAATAAAGGATATCCTCAAATCCAAACTGGTTAATACCTGACACATTTTTTTTAATCATTTTTTGTTCACAAACATAGAAATTGTCAGCTGCTCTACTTCAAAAACAATTCAATGGCATGTTTTTTACACTCTTCGGTAAGGGCCAAAGAGGATCTTTCAGTAAATGCTGTCAAGTCATGCGTTTCGAGACGACATTTTTAAAAGCGCAGAGCAGGAAATGAGAAAGAAATCTGTTTTCATTATATAAAAATCGCTTGTAATTCAAGGCGTAAATGATGCACCATAAAACTAAAAAAATAAACGCTTTTAATTACAAATCAATTCAATAATTACGCATGCGATTATCGCCCTTTTACCTTTAAAAATCAATTCAAAAATGTGTCACGAAGTTTTGAGTGGATGAGAAGGGAAAATATGTTTTGTGAAACATCTGATTGTTTTACACATTTCCGTGTTGTCTATACTTGATCTATTTTCTAAAAAAATATATTAATACATTTCTTTTTCGAATTGAAACACATTATGTCCCGATCGGATTGACCACTGTGGCCTTTTTAGTGTTAAATTAACTGTTACGATTATAACAGTTTCATGTGTTATTTTCTATTCATTAAAATATATTTTTAAGTGCGAATGCCTATTCATAATTATAAATAATACATTCCACTCAGCAGACTCATAGACACCCATAGACACTTTTTTTTCTAATTTCTGGATTTTTTGAAAATAATATTGGGCTGAAAATGATTATATATATATATATATATATATATATATATATATCATAATGAGTGTTTCTTAATTTGTGAAGGAAATTCAGTAATTTATACTAAAAGAAAGTCTCTTCAATGTGTGCAATTTATTTTAAAATAATTAAATAATTTGATATATATCAGACATTATTATTTCTTATGAAAAGAATTGCAGTATTTTTATAAAACAATATTACTGCAATTAGAAAGATAATTTAAAATTTGTAGAATTATTGCATCTAGGAAACTACAAGAATAGGAGAAAATACAACCAAATGCGGTTGGGGAAAAAAATAAGATAAATACATCATGCAAATCTATCGCCAAAAACAAGTTGGGATCATGTTCCAAACCCTTGCACAGCTGGTCAAATGAGAGGCCTTCTGACTAGCTGTCCTCTCCTGCCTAAATCAAAGAATGAGGACGCCAGGCCGAAAAATAGCGGGGACATTCGGTCGAAGTTTGGCCAGGGATTATTTGAGGGGCTCAGAACCATAGTAGACCAAGTCCATAAAAAAATAAAATAGTCCATTTAGAATGTGCATAAAATTTATTTTATATACTCCCACACTAAACCAAGTTTGTAAAGAGATGACATATATGGGAAAGTATGTGAATACAGACATGGTTCACTGTGGGAGTGGATAAAACAAATTTTATGGACCTTATAAATGGAGAATCTCATTTTTTAAAAATAGGTTTTGTCTACTGTGGTGTTGAGCCACGCATTTGACACTTGAATACATAATTTCTAAAGCCATAGTAGTTAAATATGTATATTGTTTAAATGAAAGGAAATTTCTGTAAGTTATTAAACAAATCATAATAATTAAATTTCATAATCTTGTAAAATACTGTCGATGATTCAAATCATCAATTTCAAAAATTATTGCAATTACAGTTGATCGAAATTTTTTAAATGATTCAGATATGCCATTTTGTATTTTTTTCTTTTATATACAATAGGTATAGTTTTACGCATATTAATCTTATGTTTTTAAATATATTCAAAAGCAAATAATTGTTGTAAATTTCAATTAATTTGGGATCATTGCGAAAAACTTTAAGAATCTATTAATAAAAAAATATATAACGCTTTGATACTAAGCAGAATTTTCCTTACGTACATACATCTTAAGTGTATCTATTTTTAATATTTACACACATTTTACTTACAGCGTTGTTTGCATTAATAATTTCATGAATTTCATTTTTTCCTATGCGTATTCCCTTTTACAAAGTTATATGTATGTAACATACATTCATTCAACTTACGTGCACACGTAATCTTTTATCATACATCATTCAAAGTTTGAAAACCTTGCAATTTGAGTACTATATAAATACATACTTTTTTACAGCAGTTGGCAGTAGATAACATGCATATGTCTTATAATACATACAACTTATAATAGGGAAAATAAATTTTGCATCACTTCCAATGCACACATGAGTTATAACCAGGTTCCGACAAACCGCGGGAGCCAGATCGACCGGACTACTAAGAAATTCCTCTTGGCGACTAATTTTTTTTTTTTTACCTACTTATTAATTTTATTTTGTTCCTCTAACCAAAAAAAAAAAAAAAAAAAAACCTCCATGTGGGAAAATATATATTTTTAGCAGCACGATTATTTCCTGTTTAAAAAAATACACCATACTGGTGCAAAAACTCTCTCTAATTTTTCATAAATCAGAGTGTTTGCAAAGCCAAACTAAAGTGCCCGTTAACAGAGCACTGCTTAGATTAGAAAAGCCTAAAAATACTCCAGCAGAAAATGAAAAAAAAATTAAATGATGTTTCATTAAGTAGAATGTACCGAAATGTGCAATAGTCAAATATATCTCACACAAATGGACAAATGGTATTTAAATCAAAATCCCAAAGACATTGTTAATTCATGTATATAATTTCACGTTCGGAATTAAAGGTAAGAATATTGATTTGTCTACTGTTTTAATGTTTCATTTCATAGTTTGTTTCATTTAATTTTTACAATGTAAATGTGGTATTATCTTAAAATTTTTGCTCAATTTGATGTTTTTATTGAATAGTTAACTTGTTCACTGCAAAATGACACATAGATCACTCAAAAGTAACCGAATACGATTGTGTGTAGCCAGTGTTCCATTTTGAAGCGAAAGCATTTACGTCAGAGAACTATTTCTTCAAGCTGGCTCCTAAGAATTTTTCATGGCTCCTAAGAATTTTTCCTGGCGCCTAAGAATTTTCAACTTTTGTCATTCCCTGATACAGATTCATAGTTAATTCATTGCTGCCATTCGTTACTGTTATTAATAGAATACGCGCTATTGTTGGCACCGTGAATTCGTGGCCCGGATAGTACGAAAACGAGAAAAATGAAATGAAAATAATATATATAAAAGTGTATAATCTCTTTATTAGGTCGGAACAACAAAATCTATATTTTCCTTACCTTGTTTATAGGAAGAAGACATATAAATTGGCCTCGTTGGACATCTTTTTATTGTGGCAAACAAACCATCTGAATTCTAGAAATTCAAAAAAAATATATATTTTAATCTACATTTTAATAGTTTATAATGACTTGCAGACGAGAAATAGTCAATGTACCGGGTATCCTAAAAAGGGCTGACTGATTTTAAAATTCAATAACTTGTAAACGGTGACAGATATTTAAAAAATTCTTGCAGGAGGGTTATGCATAAAATCAAAAGTTTTTTTTTTTTTTTTTTTTACAGTGATTTTCAATTTTAGCTCGAATTACAAACAATAGATGGCGCTGCGATAAATAGACGCTAAATTCAGACTCGATTTTTGGTACTTCGTGGCCCGGATAATAAATTTCCGTCTCCTTTTTCCGCATGAAACAAGAGAAAGGACCAAAAATTGAGCTTGTATTTAGCGACTATTGCTTACAGCGCCATCTATTGTTTGCAATTCGAACTAAAATCGAAAATCACTGTAATAAAACTTTTGACCTTATGCATAAACCTCCTCAAGAAATTTTTAAATATCTGTCACCATTTGCAAGTTATTGAATTTTAAAATCAGTCAGTCCTTTTTAGGACACACGATATAATAAAGTAAAAAGATTTATGTACATTCAAAGTCGTTCATGATTTATGTCATTCTTTCTTAAACAAACATAGGTTTAATAATTTTTTTTATTGATAATTTTATATCTAAAACTAATGTGTGTCTTAAAATGGACCTACTGATCTTAAAATTCAATAAATTCAAAAGGTAACAAATATAATTCTTTTTGAAGGAGGATTATGTAAGTTGTAAGGGGAATTTTTTTCTGTGATTCCTCGTTTTAGTTCCAAAAATCTGTAATAGATATTCTGCAATCAATAGGCTCTAAATCGGGATCCGATTTTTTGGCCTCGCTCTTTTACCAGCATTGATGCGAAGGAAGGATCTTAAATATATGGAGTGTGTCCTTAAGAACAGGATTGCACTGGCGACTAAGACACACTCCATATACTAAATCTCTTTCTTTCGCCTTACTGCTGAGAGAAGAGAGAAGTAAGGCAAAAGTGCGCCTAGATATAGCTCGAGTACTTGCCGCACTATCTATCAATGCTATTTGGAACTAAAACAGGGAATCCCAGTTATGAAATTCCTCACATCTTACATAACCCTCTTGCAAGAACTACTTTAATAGCTGTACCTTTCACAAGATATTAAATTGTATAATATGTCAGGCCATTTTAGGACACCCGGTATAATGCACGAGTCATAGAATTTAAAATAACACGGATAGCTTAAAAGTCAGTAAAAGTGTTAAATATCCTGCTAAGAAACATTATTAGCGACATATTGTTTCAGTCCAATAAATTACCACTTAGTGAATGCTTTTTCTGGTGTGCCCAAACAACTAAAATACATATCAAAAACATTTTACTAGATTACAACATATGTCATAGTACAAAGAAGAAATTAACTTATGTTTAAAATTGGGATTGGACAAATCAGGATTCGTCAATGATCAATGCATTAATAATCTATATATCTGCTTCATTTAGGGAATTTGAACATTCCTCGATATTTTTCCGTTTTGTACCGAACATAAAATATAAGAAATAGGACGTGAAAGAAGATATTTTATATAGATAAATTTCATATTTACCCTACCATGTTTCTCAGCAGGGGATATGTGTGTATAAAACGTTTTATTTCGACAGCGATAATTGTTTTAAGGTGTTAATGAAATGAAAAACTTATGAAGTAAATTAAAACAATTTCATGCCACACTTAAGTAGAAACTAGAAATGTTTACATTTCTGAAACTTCAAAGCAACGTAATTTAAAATTTCAATCTAAACTTTCTAGTTTGTTACAAGTGTAATGGCGAGTTCTGTACGGATACCTACTAATTATTAATTCTATTCGTACTAAAAGTATAAAAAATTGACGAAATATTTTATCCAAATAGCATAACAAATTTTGTAGCTAAAACTGGAAATTTATATCATACTATAGAAAGTATGGACAGGTAAATATGTCTGAATATATGAGCAAATAAATGTAATAAAAGAAAAAAATGTAGAAAATAATTCACATTGGGTTTCTACGCTTACAGGATAGAAACACAGTGCAGACAATAGGCATTTTAAATTTTTAAATGCTTTAATATTTTAAACGATATTATGAAATTTCTTATTGTGCATTTCGATACTAAGATGATTGGCTGTAAAAGTGTTCCAGTTACAAAGAGCGAGTTTCTTTAAAATAAATTCATTAAAACTAATCAAAAAATGGTTATAAGCATTTTATACAGTTATGTGTTTTCGTTTCGATTCGATACCAACACGATTTGTTATAAATGTCAAATTATCATTTTCTGGTGAAATCACATACGCACACGCACATATAAATATTGCATTTTTGCATTATTTCATAGCATAAAGAACATTTAAGTAGTCCAGAGTATTCCTATGGGATATTTAACAGACAGATTTTAATACGTATGAATATTACACATAAATAATAAATATTTTTGGAAATTTTACACTTCTATTATTGTTTTTTTAAATTTCTTAAAAATTTTTGATACGCATTTTCTTTCATTTATTTTATGCGTAAGTAATAAGTATGTTTTGCTAATAGTAACACTTCTACAAAACTTGGTAATAATAACGTGACTTTCTGTGTCTTACAATGCGTTATTGTTTAAATATATTTTCGACACACCGTTACCACTTCTGGCGGAACATCCCACTTTTCAACTGGGACCTAACGTCCCTAGTCAAAAAAGTATATTTGAAGTTTTGTTCAATTCCCTCCATAATTTCCTGCACTTTCCGATTAGATAAAGAAACTCGCTCAAAAATCGCTATCACACGGCGACTTTACGGGGGAATCTCCCCAATTTCAACTGGGACCTGAGGCCATAGTGACAAACATACATAGGGTGTATTAGGCATTATTATTAAAATCCGGTGTAGAGGTAGAAAATAGTAAAACCAGACACTTTCACATAGTGTGTGCCCTCACATAAAGTGTGCCCTCAATGAACACATGACTGTGTATATACAATTTTTTCTCACACGCAAATTTCTCTGACAAATACAGCCAGTCGCCATTCGACAAAGTGGCTTTTCAGAAGTAACATGAGTCATTATACGTAAAATGAATATGCAGACATTCATCTAAATTACGGTGCGGTATGACACATCAGTCGTAAAGCTACGCAAATATATGCAAAAGCTAGACCCACTGGTGCAAACTTCAGGATCAAATTTTTGCACGTGTTCATTTTTAACTGTGCGAAAGTGGATCGGATACCTGTACATGTCATGATAGAGAAAGCAACCGATCGACGCGGAGAGTTAGTTCCATGAAGGAAGCTATCTTAAAACGTTCTGCATACATTTGCGCAGCTCTCCCACCACTTTACACTATCGCACTTTAAATTAGATACATATCTGCATATTCATTAAAAAAAATAATGACTCATGTTACTTCTGCAAAGTCACCTTATCAAATGACGACATTCTGGATTTGCCACAGAGCTTTGCGCTTCAACCAAAATTGTGGATACACAGCGATCTCTATAACTTCGTGAGTTCGTATGAGCCCAAACTTTGCTATGTGAAATTGTCTCCTTTTCCTAATTTCTACCTCCCCACGAAATTTGAACGATTATTCCTGATACACCCTCTATGTGAAGCTTTGATAAATTATTTCATAACTTCGTATACTTTCCGATGATTAAAAAAAAAAAAAAAAAAAATAGAGGCTCAGAGGTTCTGCTCTCGAGGTTAGTAGACGGGAGGTGCTGCGCTCGAAACCAATCGCTCCCGTCGGCTTAATAGTTCAAATTTTTCGTGGTTTTCTTCGAACATTGGATTTCCAAGAGTAAATACGGATTAGGATCCCTTAGAAAATCCTCCACTAAGGGTACTCCCCCTTTGGGCCTATATCCCTCGAGTAGATAATCGGCCGTCAAAATTCAACCCAACCCAACCAGATGATAAAGCAAGTGGAATGCCGCAAAAATCTCTATCAAAGAACCCCTTCATGCAGTATTTAAATAATTTCAACTTGTACCTGCTGGGTATGGTCAAACACATATGTATGGGGCTGGTTCTATTCTATGTATAACTTCATACACTCTTCGAGGATAAAAATAGGACACACAGGGATATGTGTAACCGGGGAACCAAACATTTTGCAAAAACTTTTTTCCAGATCTTTGACCATCAAAACTTGTAAATTTGTTGAAAATCGAAATCCGTTATTGCTTGTTTTCGCTGTTTTTTACAATACTTCCTTCTGTTGTACTTAAAAGAAAGTTAAAATTAATTATTGTTTTATAGGATAAATTTATTATTCACGTAAAATGTTTACAAAAAGGAAATTGTTTAAACATATTAATAAATATACTACAAATAACTTTTACGAGTTATTAGATTAATTTTTCATTCTCAGAAATAACACTGGAAGCATTTTATTGAATGAAGTATGTTAAAGCAATATCCTTAACGCTATAAAACACAATATTTCCAATAAACAGTATTGTTTTACTATAATTCTCTTCCAGGCATATTAACTTCTGAATCTCTAGCAGAAAAAAGGTAGTATTTTATTACTTTTCATATATTCTTACACTTATGAAAGTCTCCCTCTTGTGGGTTTTATTTGATCCATAAACATGTGAGATAAATAACGTTCATAATCAATTTATTTTATTATAAGTATAAAATGTAACGTCAACTTTATGGTCTTATTCCATAATTCTCTTTATTTCTATTAGAAAAGGCATTATAAAATGGCGTTAAGTTAAAAAGAAATTTATTTTTTTTGTGATATGTTATAGTTTAAATAGCATTCAATTAAGGATTAGATTTAGCTCAATATTGCTCGCGTCGTTTTTTAAATATATTTTTTTGCGATGTGTCTAATAAATTCAGTGCTATTTACTCCTAATTTAAAGATAAATCTAAAAAAAAAAAAAAAAAAAAGGAATTAAAAATGCTTTTAAAAAGCAGAAATAAAGCTTTACAGAATATATTTTGACACATTGAAAACATTTTTCATTATATTAAAAAAATTTACTGTTTCATTATTTTACGTTGAGGTGTCTTGAATCTAAAACGAAAAATTACCGTTTTACGAGTTCTATTTTCGGTATTCCTTTTCGTAAGGTTTTTTATTATAAATATTTTCTTTTCCTCCATTTGGTAATAGAAAGTTTTATCTTATATTGAACAGTTTTTTTTTATTCAAGTAGAAACACTAACTCCTAATTCTAATGCTAAGGCCCACTGTAACAAAGATCACAACATAGTCACTTTAGTATACCTTCATACTATAGGTGCAGATTCCCAAAATTTTTAATGAGCCAGTGGCTCCTAAACACAAAAGATCCAGTCGCCACATTGCGAAAAAATTGAATAAAAGCAGTAACGTTTATATAGGAAAAAACTCAGGAATTCAAAGTAAAAAATAATTTTCTTAATGTATACACATGCACAACAAAACATAGACTAAATATATCAAATGTGTACATTTAATTTAATCGCAAAACTCTTTTTATTTGGGTATAAATTAAGAGTAAGATAAATGTTAAAGTAAGTACAGTTCAGACTATAAAGATGGGCAAAATGCAGGTTAAAAAAATATGCTTAAGCTAAGCAATCCCGGTAGTGGAGAATATTGGGAAAACAATATTACTTATTTTCATTTTGTCCTGCAAGAGTACATATAAAAAAATGAGAATGTGCGATTAATATTTTCATTATAAAAATCAAATACAATGCAAAGAGAAGAGCACACAAGAAACATTATCATAAAAAAATCTTATCACAGACTATTACTTGGGTGATTCTATTCAAAAATTTCGGAAAATTTGAGCAATTCGGTTCCGAAAATTCGGAAATAAAAATATATCGCCAATTTCGACAAATGGTCGAGGAAAAATCAATTTATTCGATCGTTCGTTGAAAAAATAGCCACTTTCGCCAAAGGATCAAGAGAAAAACGCGAATTTCGTCAAAAGATCAAGAAAAACCCGCAAATGTCGTCAAAGAATCACGAAAAACTAGAATTTCGTCAGAGAATCGCGGAGAAAAATGCGAATTTCATCAATCCTGAAGAAAAACACGAATTTCGCGAATTATCATGAAAAAACCCACTGAATTCATGAAAAGACCGCGGAAAAACGCTAATTTTGTCAAAGGATCGTGAAAACAACGCTAATTTCGTCAAAAGATTTCAGAGAAAAGGTGAATTTTGCAAAGTATCGTAAAAAACTTCCCAGAAATTTCAACAAATGATTGCCAAAAAATGGGCGATATTTCCGGTTTCTTTTGCGGGTTTTTATGGAACGGCATGTTGGAATTTGTCTCTTTTTAGGGTTCCGCACTTAAAAAGTAAAAACGGAACCATTATAAGATCACTCCTGTGTCTGTCCGTCTGTCTGTCTGTCTGTCACAGCCATTTCACTCGTAAACTATGGAACGTGGAAAGTTCAAATTCGGGGAAGTAATAAAGACCATTGACCCACATATATTCAGATTAATAAACATTCATAAATATATTTAGTAAAAATGTAGAGGGGCTAATTATGCTACTTAAAAAAAAATCTTTTCTTTGTATATCATGTGGGGTATACTGTGAAATCTTTCGTAACGCTGAACTCAAAAATACATTCCTTTTAATTTTAGGTATTATATTTTCAAAGATATTGTCGAAAATGTACGCAAAAATATGTTCCCCCCCATCTAATTCCGAATCTACTGAAACTAAAATTATGAAAAAATTAGAGGTAGTAGACGTTAATATCAACCTTGCCGAAAAATTATAGCGATTAACCAAAGTTACATAGTTTTTGAGAAATTAGTATTTTGCCGTTATACACAAATTTCGATTTACGGGCATTCAGAAAAATTGTTGAGCATCGGTGGATATACCTATCGTTGCAGAGGTATAAAAACATTGTTTATAATGATTTTCGAAAACAATCATGGGTAAGTAGCCGAGATATTAACCTTTAAAGATAGGGTCTGTTTGGACATACAAAAGGCCAGAAGCGGCGTACTCTATGCCTAGTTAACAACTTTTAATGATATATATGTGTAATGTAATGTCCAGTAACAGCATAAAATAATACGCAATAAACGTCAAATGTCTAAAAACATACTAATTTAAGGGGTCTCGGGAACCTAAAAAATGGAAAAAATGAAAAAAAAAAGACCATTTTCAACATTTAATGTCTTAAAATGTATATGATTTTAAAACACAATTTTAATTGGGATGAAAAATATAAGTATGTTCTTTCATTTCATGTATTTAAAAAATTGCAAGATGCAGAATTAATATTTATAGGGGGCTCGAAACTGTTAGACATTTATCTAACAAAAAATTGGCATAACAGTTTACGCGCAGGATTACAAAATAAATATTACAACTAGAATGAAAATGTTGGTGCTTACTTATACTTCAGATGATAACAATTTCCCTGAACTTAAATAAATTTGTATTTAAAGAATTTTTATATTTTTAATGCAATGTTGCATTAACTAATACAAAATTTTGAAAATTCCAACAGTAAAATCATCTAAAAAATATTTTTTTAAACAATAAAAAGGAAATTTTAGGTTCAGTTTATACAGACTAACATGAAATATATGTTTTGAAAATTTCATGAAAAAATATTCAGAAGTTTTTGAGGTATCCTGCGCGTTATGCCCAAAAAACTCCATTTGGAGAAAAATGACTTCAATGTTTCGGAAACGCCTCTTCAGTTATTAAGTGGGTATAATGCTAAAAGCCGTAACTTCTGTTCTAATGGGAGTTTTACGGAAACAATTATAACAAAATATTCATAAAAAATAGGAGTTTAACATCTAAAAAAATTTAAAATTTCTTAAATTTAGAAGCTTTATGTGTCCTACGACCACTTAACCCTTTGTGGAGTGGAGTAATACTATTTATAAACTTGTGAAATAATGAACTGACACCAGAATTTATGAAAGAATTTACTAGAAAATGCGAACATGCTTATTTTTACGTGCATGATAAAAGGAAAATTTTAATTAAATATTCTTGGTGCCGTTTGTCTGTTTTGGAATTAAAATTAAGTGTCCTTTTTTTAAGGGCACTGCCCTCGGAAGGTTTAATTACAATGAATCGCATAAATACTGTGGGATTCGCGATAATTTACATTGAGTGTATCCCTCAATACGCCTAGAGTGACTTTAAAATTAATTAAAATCCTATCTGGAAAAACGCGGCACCGATCATGGCGGCGTTGCAACTTTGAGGCCTTCTTTCGAAGCGCGCTTTCGATTGCACTTAGCACAATGCCAAATTTAAACTTTGAACAAAGGTTTTGTTTTAGCTACACTGTAGAAATAAAGGTTATTACTACGCTGAATTTAGTTTTATGAAATGCTAAATGAAGTTTAACTATGCACTTTTTTTATTATCAATACCGAATTAAGTTCATCATAAACAAATTAGGATAATGTTAAAAAAAGAGTTATATGAATAGCTATATTTATATTATTTAGGTTTCATGTCATTTGGAACTTTCATGGTATAATATTTACATTTTTCTACTATATACAGTTATACACAACCCTACGTTTTATAGTTTTTTACAAAGTCATAGTATTCTTTTGGCAACGGTTTTTTTTTAATAATACAATTATAAATTCATATATATATATTTATTCTACGGAACTCCCTGTGCGCGAGTAATACTCGCACTTGACCGTTTATTTTTTTTTCTTTGGACCGATTGACAAAATTTCGCGTTTTTTTCTATCGGTCGATTTACAAAAATAGTGATTTTTTTTTTATCGACCGATTGATGAAAATCGTGTTTTTTTTCTATCTACCAATTGACGAAAATCACGGTTTATTTCACGACTGATTGACAAAATTTGCAGTTTTTGTTTGTGAACGATTAACGAAATTTATTGTTTTATTTAGCTGGCGATCGTCGAAATTTGCTGTTTTTTTAACATCCATGACAATGATGAATTGAATTTGGGGAAATCTCCTAAATAAATAAATAATAATTCGAGGAATTCTACCCAACAGTAGAAGAATCACATGCCGCTATCCAGTGTCTACCTGTAAGAACATATCTGAATAATCCCAGTGGTACAAACTTAATGAGTGTGTTCCAAATGTATTATTTTGACGGATCAAAATTTTCTCAAGCTAACTGTGATGTACCCTTGCTTTTGAATTAATTCGGGGCGCACATCAAATGCCATTTTTTCTCGATATCGCAGATATCGCAGTTTTTTTGAAGAAAACAATAAATTTAAAATTCCACGGAAATGTGGTGTATAGGCTTCAGGTCATAGTGACAAACATACATAGGGTGTATTAGGCATCATTATTAAAAGTTGGTGTAGAGGTAGAAAATAGTAAAAGCAGACACTTTCACATAGTAAAGTGTGCCCTCAATGAACACATGACTGTGTATATACAATTTTTTCTTACACGCAAATTTTTCTGACAAGTACAGCCAGTCGCCAATCGACAAAGTAGCTTTTCAGAAGTAACATGAATCATTATACGTAAAATGAATATGCAGACATTCATCTAAATTACGGTGCGCTATGACACATCAGTCGTAAAGCTACGCAGATGTATGCAAAAGCTAGACCCACTGGTGCAAAATTCAGGATCAAATGTTTGCACGTGTTCATCTTTAATTGAGCGAAACTGGATCGGATACCTGTACAAGTCATGATAGAGGAAGCAACCGATCGACGCGGAGAGTTAGTTCCATGAAGGAAGCTATCTTAAAACGTCCTGCATACATTTGCGCAGCTCTCCCACCACTTTACCTTATCGTACTTTAAATTAGATACATATATGCATATTAATTTTAAAAAAAAGTAATGACTCATGTTACTTCTACAAAGTCACCTTATACAATGACGACATGCTGCATTTGAAATAAAGGTTTGCTCTTCAGCCAAAATTGTGGATACACAGCGATCTCTACAACTTCATGAGTTCGTATGCTCCCAAACTTTTTGCTATGTGAAATTGTCTCCTTTTCCTAATTCCTACCTCCCCATCAAATTTGAATGATTATTCCTGATATACCCCGTATGTGAAGTTTTGATCAATTATTTCATGACTTCGTATACTTTCCGATGATAAAAAAAATAGTGGCTGAGAGGTTCTGCTCACGAAACTGGTAGACCGAAGGTGCTGGGTTCGAAACTAGTCGCGCCTGTCGGCCTAATAGTTCGAAGTTTTCGTGTTTTTTTTTCGAACATTGGATTGCCAAGCGTAAATACGGATTAGTATCCCTTAGAAAATCCCCCACTAAGGGTACTCCCCCTTCGGTCCTATATCCCTCGAGTAGATAATCGGCCGTCAAAATTCAACCCAACCCAACCAGATAATAAAGCAAGTGGAATGCCGCAAAAATCTCTATCAAAGAACCTCTTCATGCGATATTTAAATAATTTCAACTTGTACCTGCTGGGTATAGTCAAACACATATGTGTGGGCTGGTTCTATTCTATGTATAACTTCATACACTCTTCGAGGATCAAAATAGGACACAGAGGGATGTGTGTATCCGGGAAGCCAGACATTTAGCAAAAACTTTTTTTTCCAGATCTTTAGTCATCAAAACTTGTAAATTCGTCGAATATCGAAAGTCGTTATTGTTTATTTTCTTTGTTTTCTTTTACAATACTTTCTTCTATTATAGTTAAAAGAAAGTAAAAATCTCTATATAATAAAAGACAGTGTAACGAATCTGGAGCGAACACATTCTCGAAAAAAGCAATTATCGCGGCCATGTTAGGCATAAATATTCAAGAGACCGTAAGTTTCCCGATTGATCAACGTATGGAAATATACACATAATCTCCTTTATGTGACATCTATTATTCGTTATTTTCTCCGAAACGTTCAAAAACTGTCAAATTATAATGTTTTAAATTCTAAATTAAAAATAATGGATAACCGTCTATTTCCATGTAAACAACGGATAACTAGCGCCCTCGACCCGAGTTTTACAGAAAATACTGTCTATTTTAGGTAGCTTTCATTACAAAAAGCTACCTATTGCAGCCGTTCGGAGGAAAGCGATTTCAAAAAATTTTGGTATATTTTCATCGATCATGACCCCCAGACCCCGAAACCACCCTCCGTTCAAAAGTTGATATATATATATATATATCCACATATATATATATATATATCCACATATATATATATATATATATATATATATATATATCTGACCTTTGTCATACTGTAACTCTCGAATTTATGAACCGATTTGGATGTAATTCGGTATGTACATAGTACATACCAATGTCTCGACATAATCCATGTCGAGACATTGCCGCCATTTTGTTTCAAAATGGCGGCCATTTGAAATTTTCTTTAAAATTTTAAATTTGAAATTTGGTACCAAAGAATTGAAAATGGAAAAATATTTTTTTTTTTATGTATTTGACCTTTATACAAAGATTCCGGAGCAGTTTTTGTTTCGTCTATATCTTAAAAAATGGCTGAGTTATAGCATTTTGAATTTCTAGCGTGGCTGGCATTTTGAAACGTCCTGAATTTTGTCACGCGATAAAAGGCGTATTTATGAACCGATTTGGATGTAACTTCGTTTGTACATAGTGCATACCAATGTCTCGACCGAGTTCGTTGGCCAGCTTCATCCGTCATCTTGTTTAAAAATGGCAGCCATTTAAATTTTTAAGAAAAATTTAAATTTGAAATGTGGTACCAAAAAATTGAAAATTGAAAAAATATTATTTTGTTATGTATTTGACCTTGATACAAAGATTCGGGAGCAGTTTTTGTTTCGTCTATATATTAAAAAATGGCTGAGTTATAGCAGTTTGAATTTCTAGCGTGGCTGACATTTTGAAACGTCCTGATATTTGTCACGTGATAACAGGCGTATTTATGAACCGATTTGGATGTTACTTGGTCTGTACATAGTACATACCAATGTCTCGACCGAGTTCGTTGGCCAGCTTCAATCGCTATCTTGTTTCAAAAGGGTTGCCATTTAAAAAAAAATTAAATTTAAAATTTAAAATGAGATACCAAAAAATTGGAAAATGAAAAAGATTTTTTTTTGTATGTGTTTGACCTTAATACAAAAATTCCGGAACAGCTTTTGTTTCGTCTATATCTAAAAAAATGGCTGAGTTATAGCATTTTGAATTTCTATTGTGGCTGACATTTTAAAACGACCTGATTTTTGTCACGCGATAACAAGCGTATTTATGAACCGATTTGGATGTTACTTGGTCTGTACATAGTACATACCAATGTCTCGACCGAGTTTGTTGGCCAGCTTCATCCGCCATCTTGTTTCAAAATGGCGGCCATTTAAAAAAATTTAAAAAATTTAAAATTTAAAATGAGATACCAAAAATTGGAAAATGAAAAAGATTTTTTGTATGTGTTTGACCTTAATACAAAAATTCCGGAACAGCTTTTGTTTCGTCTATATCTAAAAAAATGGCTGAGTTATAGCATTTTGAATTTCTATTGTGGCTGACATTTTAAAACGACCTGATTTTTGTCACGCGATAACAAGCGTATTTATGAACCGATTTGGATGTTACTTGGTCTGTACATAGTACATACCAATGTCTCGACCGAGTTCGTTGGCCAGCTTCAATCGCTATCTTGTTTCAAAAGGGTTGCCATTTAAAAAAAAATTAAATTTAAAATTTAAAATGAGATACCAAAAAATTGGAAAATGAAAAAGATTTTTTTTTGTATGTGTTTGACCTTAATACAAAAATTCCGGAACAGCTTTTGTTTCGTCTATATCTAAAAAAATGGCTGAGTTATAGCATTTTGAATTTCTATTGTGGCTGACATTTTAAAACGACCTGATTTTTGTCACGCGATAACAAGCGTATTTATGAACCGATTTGGATGTTACTTGGTCTGTACATAGTACATACCAATGTCTCGACCGAGTTTGTTGGCCAGCTTCATCCGCCATCTTGTTTCAAAATGGCGGCCATTTAAAAAAATTTAAAAAATTTAAAATTTAAAATGAGATACCAAAAATTGGAAAATGAAAAAGATTTTTTGTATGTGTTTGACCTTAATACAAAAATTCCGGAACAGCTTTTGTTTCGTCTATATCTAAAAAAATGGCTGAGTTATAGCATTTTGAATTTCTATTGTGGCTGACATTTTAAAACGACCTGATTTTTGTCACGCGATAACAAGCGTATTTATGAACCGATTTGGATGTTACTTGGTCTGTACATAGTACATACCAATGTCTCGACCGAGTTCGTTGGCCAGCTTCATTCGCTATCTTGTTTCAAAAGGGTTGCCATTAAAAAAAAAATTAAATTTAAAATTTAAAATGAGGTATTAAAAAATTGGAAAATGAAAAAGATTTTTTTATGTGTTTGTCCTTGATACAAAGATTCCGGAGCAGATTTTGTTTCTGAAAATTTGTTCTTTTGTTTATATCTTAAAAAATGGTTGAATTATAGCACTTTGAATTTCTGGTATGGCTAACATTTTGAAACGATCTTGTATTTGTCACGCGATAACACACGTATTCGCCTATTTCCATGTAAGAAGGCATGTAGATAGTATACATCAACATCTGAGCCAAATATAAGTTACTTTAAATAAAAGCAGCTTCGATAAAGCTGACTAATTTCGCGAAATTCTTATTCATAATGATTTACTATTGATAAAAATTAGTATTGAATCTCCTATATTCTGTTTCCAATAATTGAGCTTCGTGTGTTTGAATAATATAAGTTGTTTTTTTTAAAATAAGGAATTTGAAAGCTACCTCTTCCTCCCGGCACTGGCCGGAAGGACTTTTTAAACTTTGCTTTGGCGGAATCTTTGGCAATCAATATAAATTAAAACTTTCGATATCGATTGAAATTAGAGTTTCTTATAAGAAAACAAAAATGCTGTCAAAATGATGTAATTCGAGATCAATTTCTTAAAGCTTCATTTATATAACTTTAAAATTTCATTCAATGTAAATAAAATTATTATTATTATTATGACTTTGATGGAATTTTAATTTAGTTTTATTTAGCTCAACATTTATCTGCTTTTTATTTATTTATTTATTTATTTATTTATTTGTTTGCGTTGTAAATGTTTTTTTTTCTTTTCCAGATGTAACTGACACATAAGATGTTATCATGATTGCAGTAGTATGGCTGAAAATTATCTCTTTACTTATTAAATTATAATTTTGTTTGTCAAATGTTATTATGTTAAAAATCGAAATTTTATCTGCATTGATATAATTAATATATGCAGTACATAACATGGTATTGTGTATTAGTTACATTTGAATAACATTTGATGTAAAATATAAAATTTACTTACAATGCAAGACAATTTCAAGTGGATATAAGCTAAGTTCTTAAAAATTGATAAAATTAAATTAAAATTTTACGAAAGTAATAATAATAACTTTTGATTTTATGTATACCAAATGAAATTCTGAAGTTATATAGCTGAAGATTTCAAAAATTTATCTTTAATTAAACCAATGCGTCCTGTGTATTTTCTATACAAAAAAAACCTACAAATTTTAACAAAACGTTCCTTTGTTTACATTAATTGATGATAAATGACGCCAAGTACATACTTAGAAATGAAACGTAAAGCTCATTGATGAGTAAAACCCGCTGACTTGATCCCACAGAGTTCTAATACAGTATCTCTATCTCTTAACTCCGTGCCTTGATCCACCCCAAAAGAAAAGCGGTGGGACATTCATTATTCAAATTCATTCATTTTTATAAAAATAATGTATTTTAAAATATAAAAAACCCTTTCGCGGATTGAATATTTAATTTTAATGTTTTGTGTAATCTTCAAAGTTGCGTTTCACTTTGCTTATTTATTATTATTGTTGCAATAAACACTGCAGTTTGTTATTTCTAATTGTTAACGCAGTCATTTTTGACGGGGTTATACACAAGTTAAATATTGTTTTATAAGATAAGTCTGCCATTCACATAAAAAGTTTACTAAAAGGAATTTATTTAAACATATTAATAAATATCCTGCAAATAACTTTTATGAGTTATTTAATTCATTTTTCATTCTCCGAAAAAACGCTGGAAGCATTTTATTGAATGAAGTATGTTAAAGCAATATCCTTAACGCTATAAAACACAATACTTCCAATAAACAGTATTGTTTTACTATAAACCTCTTCCAGACATATTAACTTCTGAATCTCTAGCAGAAAAAAACGTAGTATTTTATTACTTTTCATATATTCTTACATTTATGAAAGTCTTCCTCTTGTAGTTTTTATTTGATCCATAAACATGTTAGAAAATTGTGTTCATAATCTATTTTATTATAAGTACAAAACGCAACATCAATTTAATGGTCTTATTCCATAATTCTCTTTTTTCTATTATAAAAGGCCTTATAAAATGGCGTTAAGTAAAAAAAAAAAAATGTTTTTATGTGATATGTTATAGTTTAAATATCATTCAATTAAGGATTTCTTATATTACATGTTTAATCTCATCACAAATAATATCTACATTTTTCCAGTTGTATCATTGTTTACTTAAAAATATACTTTCAAATGTTATGTTTATATAACGTTTGTTTATGAGATAGAGTTAGTTTTAAGTAAACATTTTTTAGCCCTATATTACTCACGTCGTTTTTAAAATATATTTTTTCGCTATGTATCTAATAAATTCAATGCTATTTACTCTTAATTTAAAGATAAATCTAAAAAAAAAATAAATAAATAAAAATGCTCTTAAAAAACAGAAATAAAGCTTTGCAGAATATATTTTGACACATTGAAGACATTTTTCAAAATATTGCATTCATTCATAAATTCATTTTTAAAAATATTTAATTTTTCATTATTTTACGTTGAGGTGTCTTGAATCTAGAACGAAAAATTACCGTTTTACTAGTTCTATTTTTAGCATTCCTTTTCATATGGTTTTTTATTATAAATATTTGCTTTTGCTCAATTTGGTAATTGAAAGTTTTATCTTATATTGTATAGTTTTTTCAAGTAGAAACACTAATTCCTAATACTAATCCTAAAATCCACTGTAACAAAGAACACATAGTCACTTCACTATACCCAAATACTATAGGTGCAGATTCCTAAAATGTTTAATGAGTCAGTGGCTCCTAAACCCAAAACCCCAGTCACCACACTGCAAAAGAAATTCATAAAAGCAGTAACGTTTATATGGGAAATAACTCATGAATTCAAAGTGAAAAATAATATGTTTAATGTATACACATGTACAACGCATTCCTTTTCATATGGTTTTTTATTATAAATATTTGCTTTTGCTCAATTTGGTAAATGAAAGTTTTATCTTATATTGTATAGTTTTTTCAAGTAGAAACACTAATTCCTAATACTAATCCTAAAATCCACTGTAACAAGGAGCACATAGTCACTTCACTATACCCAAATACTATAGGTGCAGATTCCTAAAATGTTTAATGAGTCAGTGGCTCCTAAACCCAAAACCCCAGTCACCACATTGCAAAAGAAATTCATAAAAGCAGTAACGTTTATATGGGAAAAAACTCATGAATTCAAAGTGAAAAATAATATGTTTAATGTATACACATGTACAACAAAACATAGACTAAATTTATCAAATATGTATAGTTAATTTAATCACAAAACTCTTTTAATTTGGATATAAATTAAGTGTAAGATAAATGTTAAACGATGTACAGTTCAGAATATAAAGTTGGGCAAGATACAAGTTAAAAAAAATATGCATTAGCTAATCAATCTCGGTAGTGGAAAATATTCGGAAAAGAATATTTTTTTTATTTTCATTTTGTCCTGCAAGAGTACATAGAAAAAAATTGAGAATGTGTTATTAATATTTTCGTTATAAAAATCAAAATACAATTCAAACATTTGTTTTTAGAAACACACAAGAAAAATTATCTTTAAAAAATCTTATCACAGACTATTAGAGGTGTTATTCCTTTCAGGATTTTCCCGTAAATTTAAGCAATTCGGTTCCGAAGATTTGGAAATAAAAATATATTGCCAATTTCGACAAATAGTCGCCGGAAAAATCAATTTCTTTAATTGTTAGTACAAAAAATCGCCACTTTCGCAAAAGGATCAAGAGAAAAACGCGAATTTTGCCAAAAGATCAATAAAAAACCCGCAATTTTCATCAAAGAATCACGAAAAACCAGAATTTCGTCAGAGGATCGCGGAAAAAAACGCTAATTTTGTAAAGGATTGCTGAAACAACGCTAATTTTGTCAAAAGATTCCAGAATAAAAGTGAATTTTGTCAAAGAATCGTAAAAAACTTCCCAGAAATTTCCCCAAATGATTGCGAAAAAATGGGCGATATTTCCGGTTTCATTTGCGGGTGTTTTCGGAACGGAATGTTGAAATTTGCCTCTTTTTAGGTGCGTTTTTAATTATATAAATACGTAGAATTTATAATCGTCGTTCAGTCCATCTGTCCGTCTGTCTGTCTGTCCGTCCGCATATAATAGCATAAAAACTACCCGACCGAATCATTTGAAATTTAAAACATATAATTGTTGCATAATTTTCTCCAGTCATTCAAAATTTTATAAAAATTGGATGTATAGTTTAATTACATGGACAGTTAAAAGTTTTCCGTTACGTTACGGCCAATAGGGAAAAAAATGTTTTAAGGGCATTTTAATGATGTCCGAAAAGAACGCCTTCCGAAAACAATGAAATTTATATGCACTTATGAAGTGCACTAAAATATACATTCAGTAAAATATGCGGTGCAAAAAATATTTATAAAACTATTTATAGTACAAACGCATCTCATTTGCCACATTTAACGAGCAATTTCCAACTTTTTTTTTCTATCGACCGACTGACGAAAATCAAGTTTTATTTCACGACAAATTGACAAAATTTGCAATTTTATTTCGTGAAAGATTGACGAAATTCATTGTTCTATTTAGCTAGCGATCGTCGAAATTTGCTGGATTTTTCCAAGTCGTTTTTTTCATAGTCCATGACAGATCGAGGAAATTCCCGATTTCTTTCCAGGATAGAATTGTTGAATTGATTTTGGGTAAATCTGCTAAATAAATAAATAATAACTCGAACAATTCTGCTAATTCGTAGAAGAATCACATGCCGATATCCACTGTCTACCTGTAAGAACATATCTGAACAATCCTTGTGCTACAAATTTAATGAGTGGGTTCCAAACGTATTATTTTGACGGCTCAAGATTTTCTGCATCTCAAGCTGACTTTGGTGTACCACTGCTGTTAAATTAATTCGGGGAGCACATCAAAGGTAATTTTTTCCCCGATATCATAGACATGGCAGTTTTTTAGAAAAAAAAAATAAAAAACAAAAACAATAAATTTACGATTCCATGGAAATGTGAAGTATTTTTAATCGTATTTTTACTTTTTTTTTTTTTTTTTTTTTTTCGAGACGAAAGTATTAGATTCGTGAAAATTTTTGACTTTCGGTTTTCGACGGATTTACACGTTTTAGGATTAAGAGATTCCGAAAAACATGTTTTTACAAAATGTCTGCCTGTGAGTCTGTGAGTCTGTCTTTTTGTATGTGACACAAATATTGTGGGGGCTCTATCACAAAAACTAATGCACGGAATTCAATGAAAATTTATATTCTGTTAGTTCCTAATACAAATTGGTTCTGATTAAAAAAAAAAAAAAATCGTAGTACAGGTGGCGCTGCTATGCAACATTTTTTACGATTACCACAATCGCTCAATCTCCAGAATTAATACACAGATTTTCATCAAACTTCAGATTCAGTTAGTCCTTGACATGAATTGATGTTCTATACATTTTGGTTTAAATCGCTCAACAGGTGGCGCTACTATGCTGCATTTTTTGCAATTTCCGCAATAGCTCTATCTCAAGAATTGTTGCTTGGATTTTCAACAAACTTCAGATTCAGGTATACCTTTATATGAAATAGTGCTCTTTATGTTTTGGTGAAAATTGCTCAACAGGTGGCGCTGCTATGCTGAATTTTTCAGAATTTCCACCATAGCTCTATTTCAATAACTAATACACAAATTTTCATCAAACTTCTGATTCAGGTATACCATGATATGAGTTACGGCTGTTTATGTTTTGGTGTTGATCCCTCAACAATTGGCACTGCTATGCTGCACATTTCAGAATTTCCTCTATAATAACTAATGCACGAATTTTCATCAAACTTCAAATTCTGATATACTTTTATATGAATTGTGCTAAATTGATGTAATTTCTTGTACTATGTAAACGATTTAATTGACGTGATTTTTATAGAAGAAAGTTTTGCGATGGCCACAACATACTAGTTTTATTATGAACAGTAAGAAAAAAAGAAAAGTGGTAAATATCGCGGGGTTATGGAGGAGACATAATCCCGTAATTTATAAAAAAAAAAAAAAAAAAAAAAAATTCGAAAATCACTCGGCGATAAATAAGCATCCCTATAAGAAGCATGGCGACATAGACGCCGAAAGTAAGTCACCAAAGCAAAAAAATTAGGGATTAAAAAATATCAGTTTTGTACTTTTTTAACGAATTTTGAACTAGTTTGCTTAGTCTCTTTTTATCAGTAGAAGTTTGAGATATTTTCCAGCGACTGATTGAATTTTGCGATTTTTTTCCTTTACCGATAGACAGATTTCTCAAATTTTTTTCTGCATGACTGAACAATTTGGCAATTTTTCTTACGACTTGCTATCGAATTTCGTGATTTTTTTACACGTTTCATTTCAAAACGATCGATTAAAGAATTTCTGTATTTTTTTCTGACGATCAACTAGTGAATTTTTACTTTTTACTGACAAGTGAATGACAAATTTCACGATATTTTATTTCAACTGATAGGCAAATTTCGCTTTTTTTTTTTTTTTCGTTGAGACCAATTGGCAAAACTCTGAGGTATTTTTTTTTCTTTTCTTTATGCGGTCGATGGATTTTTGTGATTTTTTAACATGAATTGGTAAATTTTCCAAATTTCTCACCTCTACTTACTGTCATTTTTTTCATGCGATCAATTGACAAATTACGCATTTCTTTTTCTCACGAACTTTTTACGGAACCGATTAGCGAATTTCTTGATTTTTCACTAGACCAATCGAAAATTTTTGTGGCGCTTCCCTACGACCAAATGACGAAATTTACGATTTATTTCCAAGGATGAATATTATGAGCTTTTTTTTTTTGTCTCCCTTCGATCAGAAAAAAAAAAAAAAAAAAAAAAAAAAATGAATCAAAAGTGCGCGTGTCTAAAGCACGGGACATAACATCGGATGCATGTAGTCATGGAAAAATAAAAGGATATTCAATCCGAAAATTGACAAATTATTAACAGAAAGCTAGTTTAAGCAACAATATAAAAAGTTATCCTTGAAAAATAGTGTTCGTATAGTAGAAATTAATATAAAAATTAATTTTAGCACAAAGTAAGTTTTAGGTACTATTTTGTCTTTTTTTGTAATTTAAACAAGTTTTTCTGAAAATTACATTTTACTTATTTACCCCCCAAGTCCAAAATGAAGACTTAAGTACAAAGTACAGGCTGCGGTAAACTGTTTTAGAAACAATGTGTTTATATTTTCAGAATCATTTTTAAATTTGCATCAAACGTGCGGAACGATATATTTTTTAATAATTCTTAAAATCTTATATAAATTGTTAAACATAAAAATTATAACTATTTTAAGTAATTTTACAACGTGCATTTTTTAAGATAATTAAAAAAGGAAATAAGAAATCTTTCACAAGTTTTTTTTTATATATACTATAACACTATTTAAGAAATTTTAGTTATACTAAAATGCTTAATATTGATTTGCTTAGAATTGAAAGTATTTTCAAAAAGCGTATATATCGAAAAAAAAACTTATAAAAATCCACAAAAAAGTATAATTTGTAATAAAAAGTGGATTTTTGTTTCTTGTTATTACTTACAAAAGGATTGTTAAAATTTATACCAAAATTCATTACTTTAAAATAATATAAAATATTTTCGGTTTTTATCTAACGCGTCCCTCTTAATTCAAAGTACTGGGGTTGGTCTTTACATTCATGTTGATGAAAAAGTATGTATCTCTTTCTTTTACATTTTTTGCTATTAAAAGTTTTTTTATGAATTAAGCTATTTCCTATTATTATACTTTTAATGTTTACGCTTGGTTACAGAAAACATTTTTATGCAGTCGGTATATTTTATAATATTTAATTGTGAATAAAACACATGAAATCTATTGAAAAACTCTTATGTTGCTGAAATTAGTGTTGAATCCCGAAGAACAAAAGGGCAACCGGGAGGGAATTTTAATAAAAAAGAGCACACATTTCACAAAAAGGGAACACTTGTGTCCTGTATCAAAAACATATTTTGAACTGGTTTGTTTGTGCTGCCCTTTTTGTCGGTAGAATTTTGTGATAAAGGTTCGTCAGAAAGTTCACTAAGTACCACCGGGCACATAAAGTAATTAAAAAAGTTCTGCCGGGCTTTCCGTCCTGCCAGATTAATTAGCTTAGCGTGAACACTAGAAATATTGAAGAGGGAAAAAAAAAAATATTTGTTTGTAAGTAAAGAAATAGCTTGACTGATAATCATGTATACATAACCCTTGTTTTCTCCGATTCATCTAAACAAACAGAACAACTGGCATTGAATCCCATTGAGGTTGACATTAACGTGGCTCTTTTAAATATATTTATATATGTGTGTGTGTATATATATAACCATTATAAACTAATACAAATTATTATCAACAAATGTGAATATAGAAATAAAAAATGAATGTTTAATTAAAAATTATGTATAAACAATAATGAAGTTCTTTGTAACAGATCCTTATAACATGTGAGACAAGGAATTGAAAATAAAGGAAACATTGGAAAAATGGAAATATTTGTTGAACCAAGGCAAAATTATCTAACCCAAATTACCTTGAGCTCCACAAATAATATCTACGTTATCATCCTTGCATTAGCCAAAACAAGATAAATCACGCAAAATCTGGTCTATAGCACAAAATAAATTCAGAAAAAGAAAGCAGAAATAACATTAAATAAAAAATGCAATGGATTAAATTATATTGAACAAAGAAGCATATTACCAACTGAAGATCCAAATGTGGCATTAATGATACAGCCGTAAAGGTATAAGAAATGATTTCCACACATTGCCAAAAACATGTAAGTAAAATACTATGAGTACAGTTAGGGAGCAAATATGGAGAGGGTAATCATATTGAAATAGCAGATATACAGCATTTTTACTAATGGATCAAATATAGTGCTGCTCTCTATTGTTATATAATCCATTTAAATATGACTTCCTAAGTTTTTGTTTTTAGAAAAAAACAGGTTTCGATACACCTGACTAATTTTGTGAAATTCTTATTCAAATTCAGTATTAATGAAAACTGGGGCTGAATCTTAATCGAGATCCACTAAATTTAGCTAAGTGTGTTTGAGTAAAATTAGCTGAATATTTGAAAATATTGAACATAAAAGCTACCTTTTCCTCCCGGTATAGGCAGCAAGAATTTTTTAAAGATAAAGACGAAATAAAAATATCTCCGGAACACCTGTATAACCTCTTCGCTATCTAAGTTTTAAAAAATGCCACATTTACTCATTCATTTGTTTTTCTGAAACAAAAGGGACTTGTAGATGACAGAAAAAAGTAAATTTCTGAAAATGATCCTTTAGAGAACTAGTAATTCAGGTTCAAAAATAGGGATCTAAAATTACAAATCAGCTTAAATTAACAATTTAATTATCACTAACTTTCATTCACAAAATCACAAAGTTAAGGGCTTTAACCCTTTCCGGCGCGGAACCTGCTTATTTCCAAGTACGTTAGAAAAGGAAAAATTTAATTAAATATTATGGATGCCAGTAAAATAAAAATTAGGTGTTCTTTTTTAAGGATACCGCCCACGAAAGGGTTAAATAAGTGAATAATATACAAATTCAAATTATTTTTATTGTAAAGGATTTAATTTAAATTCTTAAGAACAGTTCTCACTTTCTTGGCCACACTGTCTTGAAGACATTTTGAAAACTCAGATGTAAATAACATTCATTTTATGAGGAATCATCTAAAATGTTGCCATTTATTGGTTTTCTTTTAAAGCATAAAGCATTCAGCTATTAAAAAGCGCATTCAAATGTAAAAAAAAAAAAAAAAAAAAAAAAAAAAAATCAGACAGTTTTTAAGACAAAGGTTAGAGGTCCACAATTGTAGCGAAGAGATTATAGGTCAAACATTTAAGAAATAACTTTTTCAATTTTTAATTTTTTGTACCTCATGTAGAATTAAAATTTTATTTTATTTAATTGACTGCCATTCTGAAACAATATGGCTGATGAAGCTTTCTAACGAACTCGGTTAAGACCTTGGTATGTCATATATACGTGCTTGTTTAGATCCAAATCGGTAAATAAATACCTGCTATTGCATGACAAAAATCAGACTTTTCAAAATATATTCAGTATTTTTTTTTTTAAGATTGGCGCAAGACATAAAATGTTGCCGAATATTTTCACCAACGTCAAAAATTTAAGATAAATTCTGTTTTAATTTCCTATATTTTGGTACCTTTTTTTAAAATCTAAAAAAAAATACATAAAATAATAACTAAGCCATTTTGAAACAAGAATTGCTTCCCTCTGGATGGCTGCAATAGGTTAATTTTTGCTTTTTATAATTAAAATTAGAGCATAGATTATTTCTTGTGTGAAATTCAAACAAATTTTATGTAAATGTTTGGAGTTCCTCGGCATTTTTCTTTTGTCTCTGAATTGGAAAATGGCTGAGATATAGCAGTTTGAAATTCAATAAATTACCCTAAACTTGGTTATAGCTGACTAATCTGGCGATATTCTCATACAAATTCAGTGTTGAATATTCTATAATCGTGTCCGAAAGAATTTTCGTAAACATTGACCAAAACTATTGATATCTATTTTTCAAATGAGGGTGAGAGTTTCAAAACTCACGTTATTCAGAAAATCAAATTTTGGGAAATATAAAAGAAAAACTGACAGCGTCCATTGGTCTTCATTGTAAACCAAGATTATATAATGCCAGAAATGCACGATAAAACTAGTTTTTTTTTTTTTCAGATTGTAGTGTTCTTTTTATGAAGGATCGCCAATAAAATAGATTGATAGAAAAAACTGTTTTTTTTTTTTTTTTTTTTTTTTTTTTTTTTTAATAAGGCGAGTTTTGAAACTCACGTCCTCAAATGTACTATTATTATGACTGTTAAGCATTGTCTCTTTAATCTCAATTATTCAGTTATTTTTTTTATATTGATAAAGCTCATTTTATGTCGACACAATCTTATGTTTTATTTGAATGCAGTTTAATTTAGTACCTTTTTTTCCCCTTAAAAATAGCGACGACAAACCATTTGCAGTAAGTTTTATTCCTCTGATAAAAGCGTATAGAAATGAAGTATTGCATTTTATGAGGAAAAAAGGGGAAATGGTTAAACATTCAATCGTAATTTTAAATATTCAAAGGAAATAAATTTATGAGATATACTAAAATATATTTAAATGATCCCTTTTCTGTTTTCTCTGCCACACTTAATTGGCGACATACATATTTAAAGCACATTTAATGAAGTTTGTTTGGAAAAACCGCATGCGTCAAGGAAAACATTTTAGCATAATAATAACTATGGTGCATATTGGTCGCTTTTGTTGTTAAAAAATATCGTGCCGAAGCACGCAAATTAGGAAAGTATTTAGATAATCAACGTAGCCACGAAAATAAAAAAATAAAAGATAATGATCAAATTTGCAGGGCTCTGCAAATTCAGTCTCAATATTAAATTCATTTTCAGTAATACAGTGGTTTGAAAAGTCATTGACTTCAATTTATAATTTTGGAAAACTGTTCTTATATTTATTAAAAATACATTTTTCTTTTAGTATATTAGGAATGTTTAATCTAGAAAACATCCACTTTTGTAAAATTTGAATAAAAGTCTTTATATATTTTTTCTATTAATATGTATTTGAGGTCATATAATTAACTAAATTGCTCTCAAGGTCATGTGCAGTGACTACATATATTTTTGCAAAATATTTCTTTTTAATTAAAATTTGTACTTTAAATTCGAGTTATACATTCTGAATTATATTTCGCAAAATTATATGAATTTATATTTATGGGAAATTTCAACTATTCTTATAGTCATACATATTTTATAGAATGCAACGTAAACAATAATTCAATTATGTGTGTATAGTAATATACTTGGTGATTAGGGACTTGTAAAACTATGACAGTTATTTAATTAATCATTAGTATAGTAAATTTTGCACTTTATCATATTAAGTAGGAGTAACTCATTGTTAATGAAATACTTAATTACATTTTGGCATGTTAATATGACATTACTTAATGTTAACTTACTTGCCTGCCAGGCATGGAATCACAGTTATAAGGCTCTGCGTAGTCACCTTTATTTACTGAAAAAGACAATAATTGAACATTTTTTTTTTTTTATTCTAAAGATACAACATGATAGACATAAAAAATAATGTATATTACTTAAAAAATACTGTACGAGCAAAGCATAGCAAATATATTTTTTATTTAATTGAACAGTTCATCAAAATCGTATTAAAATTTAGTGGCTTTGTAAAATTTAAATTAATTAGGGATCTCTGCCCCTTTGCGCTCTCTAACCCCCTTTCAGACTGTAAAAACTCACTAATTGTATTTTCTTTAAATAGATTACGTAAGATTAATTATAATTAAAAAACCAATGATGATTTCACTGTAAACGGTCATTTCCCTTTTACTGAGGGATTCTAGTGCCGTATCAGCCGCTGTTAATGGCTGTTTTCGTATTTGATTAAATAAGATCAGTTAAACATTTGAAAATAAGCTAACATAAAATGAACTAAGTAAACAGAGTATTTGCCACCTGGTATTTTTTAAGAACACTATAAGAAAATTGTTTTAAATAAGGCATTTTACATATATCGTTTTAAATTTGGCGTCATCTTCAGCAGGGTTTTCATTCTGTTTTTAACATTCTCGTGATTTTCTTTTTTTTTTTTTTTATTGTTATAAAGGAAATATTATTATTTGCGCTGTGGTAAAATTGGCAACAGTAGTTAAAAAGATCATCTCGAAATATGAAATAAATCCCTCGTGTAATTATATATTTTTTAATTTAAGCTGTTTGCCAATGTCATTATTTGACCATTTTAAATATGACATAATATCCCACATTTACTGCTTTTAAAACATATTAATGACTTAACTATTTTAATGTTTTCTTTCTTTTTTAATATTCACATGTAAATACAATTTTTATGACGTAAATTTTAATTTTTTCCTACTTTGTATTTATTTTATTGTAATGTGGAATATTTTTCTGTTCATAATAATAACGTGCAAATAAATATTTTTTTTAATTGTTATTTTAAAGGATTATATTATTCCTTGCCCTGTTTTTACAAATGACAAAAATTCAAAATGGTATCCTTTTGACCATTTTAAATATGACATAATTTCCACATTTACTTTTTTTAACACACATTAATGACTTAATTATTTTAATGTTTCCTTTCTTTTTTAATATTGACATGTAAATACAATTTTTATGACGTGAATTTCAATTTTTTCATACTTTTTATTTATTTTATTATAATGTGAAATATTTTTCTATTCATAATAATAACGTGTAAATATAATTTTTTTTTATTTTAAAGGATTATGTTATTCCTTGACCTGTTTTTACAATTGACAAAAATTCAAAATAGTATCCTTTTTTAAAATAAGTAAAAAATATGTCTTGAATGTGAAAATTTGAATTAAAAAAAAAAAAATAAAAAAAAAAAAAAACTTAAAACTGTGCAACAAAATGCAGCGAGCTTCCAATTCATATCCTAAGAAAATTGATTAAATTCCAATGTTTAGTTTTTGCTCCTATAAAACTTTTTCAATGGAGCGATTTTTACCATCTTTACCACTAAAAATATCTTTAAATAATTTGGCGTGTTTTTCTTGCCTACTTCAGAGTATTTACCATACATTTCTATATGATACTACTAATTTACATATTTTTGTATGCAGTAGTTTTCTTACTATTAGGGGAGAAATAATCCCTATCACAAAAAAAAAAAAAAAAAAAAAAAAAAAAAAAAAAAAAAATCTACGGAAGAGACGTTGGCGGTGACAGCGGTTATATATATATATATATATATATATATATATATATGTATATATAGAATATAGAAATTAAAGTTACGATCCTCAACTATCGACATGTACGTTATAGGGAATGTTGATCTTTAACATCATGTTATTAAAAACGTACGTTCAAATTTCGCACATAATTTTGCGAAAACGGCTAAAGGTATCAGAATCTTGTTTTAACAGCTCATAAAGTAAATGAATATACACAAAATGCTGAAAAATTACATTCTGTCAGTTTCAGTCGTTCAAGTGTAAAAAATGTTTTAGAATTGCCGACATTTACGAAATATTTAAACTTTATTATACAATTAATGTAAAATTTCTTCAGGTTATAGGTAATTTCTACTAAAACCTTATATATGTTTAATGTTTTAAGATGGTGTGATACGATAAGACAATTTTCTTCCATGTATATTTTTTATACATTCGTATTTTTTTTATTTTTTTTTATTCGATTTGCATTCAAATTCTCCTTTTACTCTCTTTTCTTCTCATTGGCTAAAATCTATTGTGTGATTGATTGGCTGATGCATTCTGTTTTCCGATTGTTTGATCCTTTAACTTGTCCTTTCCCCTTGCATTTTCCCACTACTCTTGCTCCTGCTTTCAAAATAGAAACAAGTGTTCTTTGCGCCTGATAAAGAAAGACTAAATTAATTCGAAAGGACTACCACATTAAGGTAATTTTATGGTGTTTTTTTTAATCAAATTTGTGTAAATATTACAAAAACTAAGTTCTGTGCTTAATTTGTATGAATGTGCGCAATGGAAAATCTACTTTTGATTTAAAATTATATAATCAACTAATTTTTTTCCCCTCCAAATCTAAAAGAATAGGATTTTCCCAATTTAAAATAATAGGAAGTATACGTTTTCTTTTAACATGTTCGTCTAAGTAGATCAAATACAGGGTAGATTAAAACTATGTGTCAAAAATGTAAAGACAGAAAGAGGGGACATAAATAAGAAGATTTCGTATTGTAATGTGGATTCGGAAATGTAGCTTTGAGGTTGCAGGGGGCGCTGTTGAGTGCGACGGATGAATGCTTCTGGTTGGTTTCAATCGTCATTTCCGTAATGGATTTCGAGCAACATGAATTATTACACCAATGCGGAGCTTACCGACATGCATTTCATGTATGAGGCTGTGCAAGGAAATGGCGTACACCCAACAATTTTCGAGATTTTAGAAGGACCTCTACTGTTCGTAATACTGCTTATGCTAAAGCATGAATTCTGTGATATGTTCCAGCGCCTGTATCATGCGTCGAAGCATAAAATGATCCACTCCCACACAACTCCCGATGCTCAAACGTTTAGAAATCCGGCAGATTCCTACCCTGTTATCGTTCCATGTACAGTACATCTTTTGAGCTACCGCTCCATTTCCTTGTGTAGCCCAATACATAAAATGCATCTCGGCAAGTTCCGCATTGGGGTACGAAATCCAAGCGGAGAATGCCGATTCAAGCCATCAAAGTGCTTTTATCTACTGAACTAAACAGCGCCCCCTACCACCTCAGCACTGCATTTTCGCACCCTCAATCCTATACGAAATCTGCTTATTTAGATCTCCTCTACCTGCCTTTACTTTTTTGACATATAGTTCTGAACCACCCTGTATTTTGTATAAGTCTGATAACTTTTGACTTCTAGAAAAGGAACTGCTCCCTTGAATTCAATATTTTCAAATATTCCATATTTTAACAATATTAAGAAAAATAACTGTAGTCATTTTAACGTTATAAATAAAATCCTAGTTCTACAATGATAAAAATACATTTGTGAAAAAATAAGAATTTTATAATTACTTTTTTTAATTAAATCTATACTAATAAAATAACATATTAATACAAAAATGTAATTAATATTTCAATTAAAATGCCTATATATCACATCCCTAAAAATACACCATAAAAAATCCAACAATACACAATAACACTGTTCGAACGTCTTTGTGAAGAAACAGATCGAATATGATATAGAACATTATTTATTCGTTCAGTCAACTCATATGTAAGAGTGGTAGTAATATGGATCTTTTGTAATATTGCTTTTCTAGATCAAACATTTTATCGTGTGATCTATTTATATCGTGTATTTAATGTATATATGCGAGTAAATAACGTATCAACACCTAGTTCAATTTTTCTGCGTTTGTTTACATAGAACGGTTCAAGAGTCAGAAATAAAATATAACAAAAGTGATATTCGAATAAATTCTCACTAATCTTACAACGTGCTTCAAATGTGTTTTGTTATTGTTCGAGTATACAAGATTACACATATTAAGAAAAGATTTTATGGCTCTTTGTGAATACATCCGCATGCATTTACAACTGTAATACAAGTTGAAAGTTGCTCGTCAAACGTAGTAAATGAGGTGTGTTCGGACTATAACTAGTTTTATAAATATTTTTTCACCGCACATTGTACTGAATTTACATTTTAGTGCACTTCATAAATGCATAAAAATTTTATTCTGTTCGAATGGCTGTAATATCATTAAAATGCACTTACAATACTTTTTTTTCCCCATTGGATGTAAAGTAACGGAAAAATTTGACTGTCCCTGCAATTAAACTATACATCCGATTTTCATAAAATTTGAAATGACTCGACAAAATTTTGCAACAATTATATATTGAAAATTTCAGACCATTTGGTTGGGTTGTTTTTGCTCTGTTATATGTGGACGGGCTGAACGACGACTATAGGTGCATATAAAATTACGAACGCACCAAATAAGAACACTACCGATATCTCTGATACATGTATGGTTTAGCTATATCTGAATTGGACTAGTGATTACTAGAGTATTTAAGCAATATTGAAAGGTATTTAAGATTATACATATTGTGACGTATTTTTATTTTTTATCAAAATCTGAATTCGTATTTTTAAATATCTATATTTTATTTTATTTCACCATACAAATATTGCTGTTTTCTAAAAGAATATTTCATATTTGAACATCAGTAATGTGTGTAAAATATTTAGATTATTATAATCTTTAATAAAAAGATACGCGTTGCTGACGGCTGGCTTTTTCCGCTAATCGTTGCAAAAAAAATTAATCTCAGAAAATGAAACATTTTAAGTTACTGAAAAGAATTAATAACTGGAAAAGTAGAGTAAAGTGCCCATATTTCGTCCCCTTTCCTAATTTCGTCCCCCTTATCTTCTCCGCTTCAGCGAAAGTGGCGCCACATATAACGCCAGGCACAGGGGACGAAAGGTAAAAGGGGCCGTTATTGAAAGTTTCGTTCGCCAAGACGCATACATAAATTAAAGAATCCGAATTTCCCATTTTTAGAAGACCTGAGTTCTTATTACGTATTTTGTAGAACGTTATTTACGCTAATGTAAGTATTTATTTCTTATTCATTGCATATATTTTACGTAGGTAAGATGCTAACAGTAGCATACTCTGAGCTTTAGAACGCTCAGTTCATCTTAAGGGTACTGAAGCTCCACCATATTGGGAAGTAGAGTGGTCCCAATTTCGTACCTCTTGCAGTTCTTATTTTCGTCCCGGGGACGAAATTAGGAATGCTTTGTCATGACAATTTTTTCCTCATGTTTGGATGGCTAATGTTTCGTTATGTTATTCTTCCACTGATAATGAGAACATTCCTTTGCGTCTTAATTTAATGCAAATTAAATTACTTATTCATTTAGATTTTTTTTTTTTTTTTTTGATTTAGTTAAGTTAAATCTCGGCGTATTGGATTTTTTGGGAACAAAATTGGGACCATTTTTTTCATTTGCATTTTTTAGATACTTTTGAAAAAAAAATTCATATTGTTAGATTTTTTTGTACGATATTTGCCTATGTTTCTATGAGCGTTTGTAGTTAGTCTATATAAAATCCAAATTTGATAGGTTTTCACTGAAAATTAGAACTTCCAAGGGCCTAAAAGTGGCTGGAGGACGATAATAGGGCACCTTAACCTATTTGTCAGAAAATTGTTAGACAAACTGCGTTAGAAAGGTTAAAAATTGTATTTTTCTTGATATAAATTTCAAATCTTATAATGGCACGAGTGCATGTATTTTATTTAGTGTTCGATAAATACCAGATGTGCCATTTCTTTTTTAGTTGTGAATAACATAGGTTAATTCACGTATGACCTGATATTTTTACGAATGCATGGTTAGTGCACGGCTTTGACAAGAGAAAGGGATATCATGATGGGCTTTTCATGAATTTAAATTTAGTTTTCATTTTTTTTTTTTTTTTTTTTTTTTTTTTTTTTAAGAATCAAGACAAGTTTTTAATTTTTTTTTTTTTTTTTTTTTAATACAGCTGTAAAAGCAAAAATTTCTCAAGGCTTTCAAAATATTAAAAGAGAGAGCATATTTTGCACGAGATTCATAGTCCGTTGATGTTTAATTTTAAAATTGATTTTTCTAATCAAGCATGTTTAAAACCACGGGCAACGCCAGGAATTTCAGATAGTAGATAATATTTTGCTACAGTATATGAGACCAAACAATTACATTAATGTGATTCATGTATAATTTCTACTTCTCCATCATGTTATCGGAACAATACATTTACTAAAGAATACATGCTTATCATAGAGATTATATCGATTTCTCCTTACTTTAGAATAGATGTTCAATATACCTGGCTGAAGGTGTAACGTCATGCAGCTAATATGAGGAGTGCAATGCATGAATATGTCACGTCATTCGAATTTACTGGGAGATCAAATGATTTTTGGAAGATATCGAGAAATTGAGAAAAACATGTCACATCTAATTTGTCTCATAACACCGTTAAAGTAAAATTTTTTTCTCTGCATAATATAATCTAGTACTTCAATTCAAAACAGTATAATTTAACAGACTGACATTACGTTTATGAAATATTATCATTACCCAATGTAACAAAGTATAGTATATTAAAAGTAATATTTTAAAAGAAATTAATTAATTTATTAATTAGTGTGTGCATTTAACTCTGATATGTTTTCCCTATTAAAAGTAGAAAATCAATTATAAATAATTCGGTTATTTTCTATAATCGAAAAAAAAAAAAAAAAAACAACACGAGCGAAAAATAATACATCAACATTAACTAAATGACACTATTCGACAGTAACAGAATAGTGAGGAGTTACATTTTTATATAGAATGGAAGATTTCTAACGAAGCAATTAAAAAAATCTATAACGCATTAAATATTCAGCATTTGCTGCCCATCTTAACTATACTAATAAAATAAAGTTTCGCTCTGTCTGCCTGTCTGTCTGCGTACGGTGGCTAGAAAAATCTACGGCTCGTACAAGGCTCAAAATTTTGGTAAGGATAGACGAAGGCCTCTCCTGGTGCACCTGAGTTTCAGAATTTTAAATTTTAATAATTAGTAGAAAAACTAATTAAAAATTCCAAACTGAAAGAATGGAAATGTATTCATAATTGAACAAAAGCGTACATTTTTAGAAAATCGCAGACAATTTCTTCAAAAACTGGAATAGAGTGGGAGGGATTAATAAAATTACAGCGCCCCTTCCCCCAAATTTGCCCTCCTGAGGGCACTTTTCTAAATTTTTCGGACATCAATTATGCCCCCCCCCCACGAGGGGCAAATTTGGGGGTAGGATATTGGGAGCTGTATAGCATGAATAAGTGGTCACAAGCCTTTCCAGCAATATGTCACATGTGGACGTCGGCATATGTTATAAAAATTCTCCCTTTGGGTCTACTATCGCGCCTCCTGGAATACATCCTACTCACTCTCTGTGAAAACCGCTTGCAGAAATGTGCTACTGTGCAAGGTGACTATATAGAAAAGGTTTAATACAAGGTAGCAATTTAATAAATTTCACTCAATTATTTCTATGTGTGGGTAAAAACTTATTGATACATCCTCGTATAGAGAAGTGACACACTTTCACTCGAATTATCAGTATTTGTCCGATCTATACATGGTGTCCCAAAAGATCTGTAGAACTTCACATATTTATTTTACAAAAACAATAGGCCTGCGGCAAAACTAGTTACGACAATAGAAAGAATAACTCAAAAAGTTTGTTTTTGCTACTGCCTTAATAAACTTCAACATGAGATCCTTTCTTACCACGAAGAATATCAAGGCGATATTCAAATGAAATCCACGAACGTTTTAGTGTGCTATCATCAGCCGTTCGATTTCAATCAACAACAATCGTTCGATAATTTCTCTGAGTTTTAGTATCAGATTTTGTTTCGATAAATCACTCAACACATTGAGCTTGCTTCAAACGATCCGTAGTTTTTGAATAGCTGAAATATTTAATAATTGTCTGTGCGTTGCGCAGCACCATATGTGACCAGAAACATACTGTAGAAAGAATTTTTTTGAGATTTTCTATCGATTGTTCTAACTAGTTTTGCTGTAGGCATATTTATTTTTTTCAAATAAATTTTGAAGTTGTGCAGATCTTTTTGGGACACCTGTAAATTTTGGCAAAGATATACTTATATCTAAAGATTAAAATAAATAAGTGAAAAATAAATACCTGTAGGACAAGAATAATGTGACGTCTTAGACGTTTTGTTTGTAATTTGTTTGTTAAGGTCACTCATCATTAATGAATCCGAGCATGGTTTTCTCATTTCGTACTCTGAAACGAAAGAAAAAAACACGTTTTAAAAAGATAAGTGAAATAATAGAAAAATATTTACAAATTATATGAAGTAATCTTCAATAATAAGGATAAACTTTCTACGATGCATGTTTTTTTGCAAACAAATTCTTAAAATCCTTACTTGTATATGACTAATTTTAATTCGCAATGATGTTATAAATGACTGTGGATGTAAGAGGGTAATCCACATGGTTACGACCATATGGCTGTAAAAATTCCAAAAACAAACATTTCGTAATATATATATATATATATATATATATCTTTACATTAATTTGCGAAGCTTACTTTACTTCTCCAAATAATCACACTATGCATTTAGGTAGTTTTACAATTTTTATGTTTAATTCGCCTTCCGTCAGTTTCGTATTAAGCCCGTTGTTCACTGCAGTCATCAACTCATCTTGATTTCACATCGTGCGCAAATTTTGTTGTAGTGATGATGTTCCGACACCATATAAGTAAGAAAATAACGTGAAATGTGTGGGAAAGCGATATGCAACTTGTCGAGTGCAGATAACCATTAATCAAGGGCATTTCAGTGGTCATTAATCGTCGAGAGTTTTGTGTCCTCGACGATTCCCACAGATTCCACGTTATTTGCTTGGTGAAACTGTGTAAGAACATCTTGGCCACAATACAATTTCTGCACGATTGGAAGTGATGATGACTTGAAGACTGTTGTGAAAATCTGGCTTAATACGGAACTGGCAGCAGCAGAGTGTAACATAGAGATTGTAAAGCTCCCGAACAGATACGGCAAATGCCTAAATGTAGGGGATGATTATGTGGAGAAGTAAAGTATGCTTCAGTTTCGTAGTAAAATAATTTTTTTTTAAGAAATATTTGTTTAGAGCGAAATAGTCGTTACTTTGTGGATTACACTTGTAAAAACAATACAAAAATCGCATACGAGAAAATCTTCTGAAATTACAGAAATATACTACGGAATATTAGAAATTAGAATTTGTTTTCACAATTTCTATATACCAGCAATTTAAAGATTTGTTTTAGTACACAGTACAGCAGACGTAAAAATTTTTAAAAAGTACAGCTCATTAGTGAAATCTAAAAAATAAAAAGATGAATACTTTTTATCTCAATACTCTTGTCATATAATAATAACAATATTTAATAATTCCAATTTTCTAAATATATCGTGCATAGTTCAAAAATATATAACAAAAAAGTTTAATATTTCTATGTCAGATATATAAAAAAAAATACTCTGCTCAATATCCGTCTTTTTTGTCCCCAATGTATTATTATTATTATTATTATCTTTTGTATTAAAATTCTATCTTATAATTTTCAATCTCACCTCATCTTCAAACAAATTGGGTTTCTTTAAATATTTACCAATAAAGAAAATGGAATAAAAAAGTGGCTATATATTTAAAATTCTGCAGTATCTTATTCGTTGAATTTGGAAGTTTAATGAGTAAGTTAATGAGTAAGAAATAAATAATCAATTAAATATATTGTACATTACTATCATTTGATGACTACTTAAATTTAAATTTTGTTATGAATATTTTGCAGTGAAATAATATAATCAGTATGATCTATATAGATATGATTAACGCTTTGGTATTCTACTGTCTCAATATCATCTATGAATTCCAAGGTCAATTCAAGTGTGAACTTCATATTTAAAGCTATTTCTTATTTATATTGTTATACGTTTATTGTTAAGTATGCAATTTGACCACACAAAATATTAAGAATTATTTTAAAAATCTAACTGATTGCTGTGCATAATTTTCAGTTAGTATCATATTCCGTATTAAATATTATTATTAAAATATGACACAAGTATTGAGATCAAAAGTACTCATATTTTTATTTTTTAGCTTTCAAGAATGAGTACTCTATTTTAAATATTTTTTAAAATATAACTAAAATGCTAAGTCTGTTGCAATCTAAACTCAACTGTATAGATTGGATTGTTTCTAAGAACGAAAACAATATCAATTACAACAATATCAATAACGCTAAGAAAAATAGAACACTGCTAATATTGATGCGCAATCCGAATATCCGATAATCTAAATTCAAACAATCGATGAATCTCATTATTTCTAATTTATAATATCATGATTTGTAGTAGTTATTTTATTTCTCAGAATTTAATCTAACAGTGACATTTTTAGAACATGCATAATCAAATCTATGGATTTTATCCATTGATGGAACAGATGCGCAAATGTGGCCAATTGTCAGTACATATTTACAATAATCGCCTTATTTAATAAGAGAATTTCTGAACGAAGAATTTCTGAAGAACGTTTTACTACTAAAAGTTCCTGCTGACATTTAGCCTAGTCTTGTGAATCTCTTTCATCACCTGTTTTATCCGAAATCTAGATTTATATTTACGAAAAAATAGTTTTTTTTTTTTTTAGTACACTACATATCCGTTTACCTATTGCTGAGCATACATTTAAAAGTTTTCTGTAGTTTTAAATATATTATTGGTCTCTTTATTTATTTTTTGTATGCATTATGATCTGAAAGATATTAAGCAGATATCTATCCATCTCGAATTGCCTAAAATTTATATATATTTTTTTAACATTAGAAGTATTTAATATGTTTAATAAGTTTAAATGAAATATATTTCAAATTTATAGCCACTTAAGTGTGCGTATACCTCATTATAAGGAAAAAAAATTCAACATTACTTAAAAATTATTTACATCTTTTTTCTAGTTGCGTTGTGTGAAAACTGTGGTAAAATTATAATTAATTTCCTAAATTTAAATCTCTACGGCAGTGTTGGTAGCATTCTCAAAATATATGCATTCTATTTTAAACCAATAATTGTATTCGATTAAAAAGACCGCCCTTAGATTACAAACGACGCTATAAACTCACATCAGCGTAATACCACATTTTGCAAACAGTAAACTTCGTTTTATTTATTTGATAAATTTTACAATTAAATAAGGCTACTATTAATATTCTGAAATATTGTTATTCCAGTTGCACCCCATTCTACAGCTCTTCGATATGAAACACATAAAATATGCATAGTATATCAACGTCTTGAAACAAAAACAGCAAGCATAAAATCTTCAACATTTTTATTCGAAAAAAAAAAAAAAATCAAAAAGCTTTTCTTAAAACTGATAACCAAAGTTTAATCTATGCATAACGAAAACATTACTGTTTTTTTTTTTTTTTTTTTAGTTCAATGACTTCAGTCAGTTATGCGTACTATTAAAAACAATGATTATCGAGCTTTGATATTTAGATAAATACTCTTTTGGTTTGGACACTTAAGAAAAACTATTTAACCCTTTAACCTACAATGACGGGCCTAGCCCGCATACGATGATCGAGCCAAATGTAAATTCTTTTTACCACTAAAATTTCACAGTAAATATAGTTTAATTTAATAGTCGAAATTCCATGATTAAACAAGGCGAAAATCTCTATTAAATTTTAGTGGTAGCTATAGATTTGCCAAAACGTGGAGCTGTTAGACGTAAATCGTAGGTTAAGGGGTTAATTATATATTTTTGGGGGTTTAAATATTTAGCTTGATAGCTTACCTCTTCTGTCTTGAGAGTGCTTTCTCAGGCATACAACGATTATGAAAATAACCATAATCAGAACAAGAGAGGAAACAACAATAGGTATCACAAGTGCTACATTTTTATAAAATGGCACATCTGTTTCTCTCTTACCAAATGCAGGTGAAGATGATGAACCTATAGAGATAAATATATAAAGAAATTAGAAAACACACAAAAATAATACATAAAAATTGTTATTTTTTTATATTACTAGAGCGCTCTGCCACCTACGAGCTACGCTCTCCAACCCCCGTTCAGACATCATCAATTTTATCGATATCGTTATTGGCCGATACTGACAGCGCAATAGATTTGTCATTGAACCACACTTTTTTTTAATACAAATAACAAAAAGTCCTTTCGTCATGTGCCAGGAGGAAAAGGTAGCTTTCATATTTCTTGGTTTTAAAATTTTGCAGATTTTATTCGAAGCTAATTTTACTCAAATTTTAAGAAGCTAAAATGCGACAAACTGGATAAGAGAATATTCGTCAATACTGAATTTCAATGAGAATTGCGTCAAATTAGTAAGCTATAGCCAAGTTAGCATCATTTATAATTGCCTATTTTTGTTCGCCAAATTTGGCGATATATCGCCAACTTTCGCATGGCTTGGTGAGAATTAACAGATATTAATAATATTTAAGCAATGCGCGGCAATAAATTCTTTTTAATGGCCGCCAATTTGAAACAAGATGGCAGATGAAGCTGTCCAGCAAACCCGGTCGAGACATTTATATGTACTATGCACATACTTAATCTTATCCAAATCGGTTTTTAAACACGAGAGTTACAGCATGACAAAAATCAGATTGTTTGAAAATGCCAGCCACCCTAGAAATTCAAACTGCTATATCTCAGCCATTTTTTAAGATAAAGACAAAACAAAGCACGCTTCGGAATCCTTGTATTAAGGTTAAAGTCTTAAGAAAAAATATTTTTCAGTTTTTAATTTATTTGCACCGCTTTTTAAATTGTTATTTGTTTTTTTGTTTTTTTTAATTTTAAATAGCCACCATTTTAAAACAAGATGGCGGATGGAGCTGGTCAACGAACTCGGTCGAGACACTGGTATGTACTATACCTACAATTAATTTCATTCAAATCGGTTTATAAATAGGAGAGTTATCGCAGGACAAAAATCATATATATATATTATATATATAAGTCACATTGGAATGGAGGATGGTTTTGGAGTTTGGGGGTCGTGATCGGTGAAAATATACCACAATTTTCCGGAAGTGCTTTCCTCCGGACGGTTGCAATTGGTAGCTTTTTATTTTTTGTGATGAAAGCTACCTAAAATATCTGAGCAGAATTTCCATAAGAAATTTCAATCATTTTTATTTATTACGCGTCTATATCTTTTAATTATTTAAAGTTTACATATTCAAAAAGTAAATAAAAATTAAGCAAGTTAACTTCCGACCACCAATTTTTTTTTATTTTCTTTTCCACGATAAAATTACTACCAATTGAAAATAAACGAATGCAAATATGCCTCGAATTGGAGTTAAGTCATCTTTGTAGAGTTAGAGCAAAGGGTCCTGTTGATAGTCAGTTTTCAAACATTTTAACAATAGGGTTGTCGATTGGTGGGCCAATGCATAAGTCTAGCGGGGTGGGCCAAACTTCGCCAGTCCGCCCCTGTCTAAAACCTAAAAACCTTATTCGCACCCAGTAGTCACACATTTATGATACAAGTGCACTTAAAAAAAAATTTAGTAGACTTAGATTGTTAATTTTGTGTCGTTTTCTTTTTGCAGGTTTTTAACATGTATTTATTTATTCAAATTTATTTCTTTTAACAATTATCTCTTTTCTCCTCCTATTCCGCATCCTCACACGCTATATTTGTGTAATTCTGCGTAACTTATGCATGTTAAAAGAGATTTCGAAAAAAAAATATGTTTTTTCAATCATTATTTACAAATTACACCATATTTACAATGTGTAACATACGGGTACATACCACATCTTGTCGCCGATAGTCAGCAAAATACGACTTTTTTGTAATAGTTATTTTATTATAAATGGTTATTAGTAGCTATGAAAAAAATATTTTTTTTCTAATAATTCTTAAATTAATATACGCCAGAAAATTTAAATAACAGAGTTAAATTCTATATCATTCAGGAATAAACAATATTTATGTTAAATATTTCTTTTATAACTAAACTGCACAAAAAATCGTCAAAGAAATCTCTCAATAGCTTTTTTATAAATCACCACTCCGATGACAACTTTTGATATATGAAAGAAAAAAAAAATCTTGCATCGACTCACTTGAATGAGCATGAAGTGTTTTGAAAGTGTACTCTCCTTGAGTGAGTCCAGCCTCGCTGTGAGCTGTTACCATGACAACGTATTCTCTGTCCTGTGAAAGGTGTCTCAATAAATATGTTTCCCTTGGCATGTCCAGTTTCTCCGGAATAGTTATCCATTGATTTTGATATTTCGGCCGATACTGAACAACGAAATGTTTGATTGGACAGCCTCCACTCTGCCAGGCACCGAGGTTTAAGAGTACAGAGGTAGAATTCGGAGAAAGGAATGCTGATTCTTGCGGTGACATCGGCGCTGCAAATAAAAAAAAATTAAAGGATATGGAGAACTACAAATAATTAAGTTTAATTGAGTAAAAACTCTGCTTTTAAATGCCTACCTGGTATTAGTGATGAAAGTATGATGTCCATGTTAAATCATTTATGATCGATAAAATGCCATAATCCTAATTAAAATATTTTAAAAAAGCGTTTATTTTAAAAGTTTAACATGTCATATAAAAATCGGCATTGGTACATATTTAAAAATCTTTTAGTTTTGGATGGCATATATAAGGTTAGAGGGTGATATGATTAAAAGGGCTTGTTTAAAATAAAATTTCAATAAAAAAAAAAAAAAATAGTAGTTTTTTTAATTTTTATTTTTATTTATTTTTATTTTTTATTTTTTTTTTTTATTTTTTTTTTTACTCTAGTGTTTGAAGACAAATAACATTCATTTTTATATTACGTGATGAATAAATTTTTGCTCGTGTACATTATTGAAAATCTTTATTCGTATTCTATTTCTCCCTTTTCCTAGTTATTAGTATAAAATTTCAGGTAATAATAATAATATCAAAGTTCTAGAAGAAAGATAATTGTCTTTTTTGCTTGTCCACTGTGTAAATAAAGAAATGTAATAGAATACATGTTACATTTTTTTAAAGATATCTGGAAATAGTTTAAAGCTTCGAAATCTTGTTACGCATCACCTAGTTTATTTCGTTAAAAAAAAAAAAAAAAAAAAATGTACTGTTTCGATCGTTTTCAGATGTATATATTTTTTTAGGTACGTTAGTAATTATATAAAAACGCACCACCTGTAGGCGTTCTCTGGTCCGTCCGACTGTCTTTCTTATCATCTGTCAGCATGTAACAGTGCATAAAATAATCAATCGAATGGTTTCAAAATTAATATATATATAATCGCTGCAGAATTTAGTCTAGACATTTTTAATTTTAGGTAAATCGAATCAAAACTAAAAAAAATATTAATAAAAGATTTCTTTATCCTATTAAATCCTGTCATACATATTTAATTCAATGACATCCCGTTAAAGGTAGTGATTATACGTTGTCATATCGATTATGTCATATTAAGGATGGAATCACATTATTTATATATTACTGAATTCAAAATATAAAACCGTGATGCATTTTGTATTCATGTATTATTTCAAAAGACCGCAAGAGCTATTGCACTGAGATCTGAAAAATTATAAAACTAGTTACATTACGAACGCACCTCATTTCCCATATTTGACGCACAATTTTCGACTTTTTCTTCTAATGTACTAGACGGAATAATTTACCACTTTTTTCTGCTTCATAATTTATTTTAAAATTATTTTTAAAGAAAAGCGTCCAGTAACGTAACGAAAAATGATTAATCCATACAATAGTTACACATGAATGCATGTGGTCTGACCGTCTCCGTGTATTATTTAATTAATCTCAGAATGTATTTGCAGAACATTTGAAAGTGTTTAGATTAAAATATTTGGCATTTAGATTAAAACCAATAAAAAAAATCTCATACAAACGCGAAAACTTTACATTCGCTTTTACTTAGTTCACAGAAATATATTGTACATAATTATTGTACATACACTATGACGCAAAAGTTTAGACAATGAAGAAATTCTTACATACTTTGAAAAATATTTATTCAATTTTCAAATCACTGCTTGAAATTAATGTGCTGTACATATAAACAATATTTATAACAAAGAAAAGTGGAATTGTGCATATTGCAATAAATTAAATGGTAACAAAAATAAACTGCTGTCTCAAAAGTTTAGACACAAATTAAATAAAATCGAAATAAACAATTTTTAAAACCTGGTTGCGCATCCATGCTTATGTATTACGTCATATACACGAGATTGCATGGAAGAAACTAAATCTTGCACAGTTTGTGGATCGATATCGTACCATGCATTCTCAATAGATGTCTTAAGTTCCTTTTCAGAAGAGTATTGTCTAGCGTTGCTATAAACTTTGCGACACATGATGCTCCAAAGGTTTTCTATAGGGTTAAGATCTGGGCTACATGCTGGCCAGTCGAGAACTCTTATATTATGGGAATTAAACCAAGATTTTGAATGTTTTGCAGTGTGAACTGAAGCATTGTCTTGCTGAAATTCCCACTGAGGACCCCCTAGAAGCTCAGCAAATGGCAGTAGGTTTTCTTCTAATGTCTGTGTATAATGCTGTGAAGTTTGACGACCACTGGTGAAGGTCAGAGATACTTGTCCATTATAGCAAAAGGCTGCCCAAACCATCACCGAGCCCCCTCCTTGTCTGCGACTAAAAAAACGTCGAGGTTCCTTCCGCAAGTCATGCCAATACGATAAACAAACATCTGGACCATCCAGATTCCACTTTTTTTCATCGCTAAATATGACTGACTGCCATTTCTCTCCATATGACATATGCTTTCGAGCCCACATAAGTCTTTGTAACTTATGATATGGTTTCAGAGCTGGTTTCTTCTGCATTTTGCTATAAACGATTGTTCCTTTTTCCAAAATTCGTCTACGAATCGTATCCTTTGATACAGAGAGTCCCGATGAGCTTTGAACTCCACGTACGCTCATTTGTTGAGTACTCGCTAGTCTTTGTATCAGGCGATCCTCTCGTACATTTGTCACACGTGGCCTCCCAGACCGACATTTTGCTTTATATTCGGAACCACTCGATAAAACTCGATAAATAGATTTTTTTGACCTATTAATAATAGCAGAAATTTCAGAAACGCTCTTCACTTCACCTTTCAACTGCCAAATCCTTGAAACCTCATTCACTTGAATTTCTTTAGCTCTCGGCATGTCGACTATGAAGCGCAATCGTTTGCAGAACTTAAGTACTCCAAATTTGTGACATCATCGATTCTAAATTTGCATATGCCAGCGAATATTCAAAGAAATTTAGAATAGTGTCTAAACTTTTGCGACAAGCACACTTGAATTTTTATGAAAAAAATTAGTATTATAACATATAAAACGACTGTCTTTTGTACATAGCATTTTAAATCTGTTTTTGAATATATTTACAGGTTTTTGTAATTCTGACGTCATAATTCTACATTTTAAAGCTGAATGACGTCATTGTCTAAACTTTTGCGTCATAGTGTAATAGTGTACATAATTAAACGACCCTACTTTAAAGTTGTCTACAGACGAAACTATTAATCATAAAGTTGTGAAATTTTGTAAACGACATAATAAAGAGATAGGAATTTGTTTAAGCTAAAAAATATATAAATAAAAATAGTTCAAAATTTCGCCACCAGAGGGCGATTTTTAATAAATTACACATTTAGCATTACTATAGTTTAGAAATTTTAATTATTAATTTTATTTTATTCTAAAGACATCATATCACGACATGTTCCTAGCATTTCACAGAGTACACTGCTGTCAACTAGGGAACATGCTATCCCTATATATAATTAAAATATTTGGCATTTAGATTAAAACGAATAAAAGAAATCTCATACAAACGCGAAAACTTTACATTCGCTTTTTCTTAGTTCACAGAAATATATTGTACATAATTATTGTACATAATAGTGTACATAATTAAACGACCCTACTTTAAAGTTGTCTACAGACGAAACTATTATTCATAAAGTTGTGAAATTTTGTAAACGACATAATAAAGAGATGGGAATTTGTTTAAGCTAAAAAATATATAAATAAAAATAGTTCAAAATTTCACCACCAGAGGGCGATTTTTAATAAATTACACATTTAGCATTACTATAGTTTAGAAATTTTAATGATTAATTTTATTTTATTCTAAAGACATCATATCACGACATGTTCCTAGCATTTCACAGAGTACACTGCTGTCAACTAGGGAACATGCTATCCCTATATATAATTAAAATATTTGGCATTTAGATTAAAACGAATAAAAGAAATCTCATACAAACGCGAAAACTTTACATTCGCTTTTTCTTAGTTCACAGAAATATATTGTACATAATTATTGTACATAATAGTGTACATAATTAAACGACCCTACTTTAAAGTTGTCTACAGACGAAACTATTATTCATAAAGTTGTGAAATTTTGTAAACGACATAATAAAGAGATGGGAATTTGTTTAAGCTAAAAAATATATAAATAAAAATAGTTCAAAATTTCACCACCAGAGGGCGATTTTTAATAAATTACACATTTAGCATTACTATAGTTTAGAAATTTTAATTATTAATTTTATTTTATTCTAAAGACATCATATCACGACATGTTCCTAGCATTTCACAGAGTACACTGCTGTCAACTAGGGAACATGCTATCTTACGATTCCAGATGGTATCTGAAACTGATGAAAGTTATGCAGAACATGATTGGTTATAACAAAATTTGTTAAACTATCATAAATGTATGCTAAATGTGTAATTCGTTGAAAAACGGCCTCCTAATTTCTTTTTTCGCTGAGACAAATTCCCATTCTTATATTATGTACTCCCAAAAAATTTCACAACATTCTGAACAATAGTTTCGTTTGTAGGTAATATTAAAATAGGGCCGATTAATTATTAACATCAAGTAAATAAAATTTCTAAACCATCGTAATGCTAAATGTGTAATTTATTGAAAATGACCCTCTGGTTGCGAAATTTTGAATTGTTTTTATTTACATATTTTTTTACCTTAAACATATTCCTATCCATTTATTATGTCTTTTACAAAATTTCACAAATTTATGAACAATTGTTTTGTCTGTAGACAACTTTAAAGTAGGGTCGTTTAATTATGGACACCCTGTATTTTTGATATAGTCATGCTCCTTTATATATATGGGGCATTCTCACAATCTTTTGACTTTTTCTATATATTTCTGTCCCTGAATAATAATTTTCATTCTTAGGGTTTTCGTCTCTTATACTGGAAAACATCACATTGCATGACTCCATAACTGCAAATTATAAACCTATTAACTAACAGTTTACTGCGTCGGATTAAACGTCTCATTTCCAATTAAAATATATCTTTGAATTGAAATTTGAATGAAATACAGGGTCATGAAATATCAAAGAGTGTGAAAAATAGAATTACAAATATCTCAGCAACTCATTATCCGATCGAGTTCATTCATGATTCCAAATTTATGTTCTTTTATTGTCTTTTATATTCTCTCATTCAAATAAACAATTTTGAAAATTTAGCCTTTCTTTAAGGGGACAAGGGGCCTTAAAATCCTTATTTTTTTTTTTTTTTTTTTTTTTTTTTTTTTTGTAAATTTCACCTAATTATTATTCAAGGGTACATTATATGCATTATGACATGCATTTATTACACACAAAAAAAAAATTATTTTTATGAAAAAAATGCAATTTTACGCGTGCCGTCTTAGAAATCTTCGAAATGCCCCTTCCACAGCCCCTATCAATGAAAATCCCCAATCTATATATATAAAAGAAAGTCTGAATTTTGTATTAATCAACGCGCAGCCAAAACTACTGAACCTAAAGTCTTGAAATTTTGGTTAAAAATTCTTCTTATGACATAGAGTGCCGCTAAGAAAGGATTTTCTAAAATTCCACCCCTAAGGGGGGTAAAAAATCGAACGAACTTTTAAAAAATTCCTTAAAAATCTGATTTTATAGATATTTTTCAACTGATAACATATTTTGGTGTATTTTTGTATGCTGAATCGAATGGTACTGACTAAATTCTTTTAAGCCCAATAGTTCGCGAGATATTTCATATATTTCTGATTTGGCTATGTCTTTGGCGCCAAAACCTCGAAATACCTAACATTATAAGTGATAATTCATCCATATACATTGATCTTATACATCCGTTACTGTAGCAACGGAAGAAATTCAAATTAAATCCTTTTGTTAAATCTTTTGGATAAAGAATTGAACCGGCTATATGAGTTTGAAAAAAATAAATAAATACGAACGCCTTGAAAAAAAGAAAAAATATATATTGAATTTATTTAAAATGCAAGGAAGCGATCCACTTAGAAATTAACATTATAAAACGAAAATATTTAAAAAATGAAAGCAATGTTTGCACGACTTTAAAAATTTTGTGGTACTTACATCCGGGCCATGTGAGATACAACTGCGCCAAGCATGGCAATTACATTAATTACAGCAACCCTTATTTTTTGTCCATTTGATAGTTTATTTAGTATAGTTTTAAATTAATTTTATTATTATAATTTTTATTTATTATAGTTTACAGTATGCAGTTATATATTTTATTTATTTATTTACTTAAAACAATTTGCCATTTTTCACAAGGTTATGTATTTAAGAATGTTACATTACTTTTTTGAACGTAATTGGCAAACGATAAACAAGATTGACAATTTTCAACCATTTCCCAGCTAAAAATGAACTGCAGTTTTTCTACAGAAGTGGAGTATTTTTGATGTTTTTCTATAGTCAACTATAGATTTTCTGTAGTGCAATCTCGACTATAAAAATACTTTAGAAATTCTGCGGCTAATGTGGCGTAATTTTGTGGTCCTTTATTTCAAAAATTCTCTGTGCTATTAACCTCAAAAATACTATAGTTTAAGTGAAGTCATCATAAACTTTTAAAATAATGAGATTTTGCGTCTGTAGTAATACAGCAGTATTGAAGTAATTTCATGTCTTTAATTTTACCAGTTTCCCGTCTTTCTCTTAGTGTTTAATGATTTTACTTGGCCGAAAAGTATAAATTTTATTATGTGTTAATCAGAGAAAAAGAAAATATTTAGTTAAAACTAAATGTCAAAATCCGGGAGGGGAATGCCGATAACCTCGGGCTACATCCCCCCCCCCCCACACACACACACACACAAAAAAAAATTACACTGTTTTTAACCTGACTTTATGATAAAGTTTAAATACATAAACATAAAAAAAAACTCGACCGAAATTAACTACTAAGAGTGAGATATAGGAGGGGGGGGGGGGGTGAATCTCTCCCCCAACAGAAAAATTCTTATTTTCTGTTTATAATTTTAAGCTATACGGAATAAATAAATTTTACTATATTTTTCAAAATCGGAGAAAATAATATAATTCCATTAATTAAATTTCAGACTTCAGGGATTGGCATGGTCCTTCCATCCCCCCCCCACCCTCCTTAACGGAATTTTTTTATTTCTTTTATTTTAAAATGTTGAAAAAGAATGAATTTTACTATGCATTTCTTAAAAAAAGAAAGAAAAAAAGAAAATTTAATTACTTAAATTTCAAAATCCAGGGAAGGGAAATGGCTTTTCTCTTATCCCCCCTCCCCACCCCCAGGCAACTGATATTTCTACTATACTGCCGTCTATATATATTTTAAGTTTCTGCGTATAAATAAAATTTACTATATACAAAATCGGAGAAAAACAAAATTCAGTTATATATATATATATTTCAAAATCCAGCGGCAATGACACTCCCCTAGGTTCCCCCTTCTAACGAAAAATTTTTGGTTACCTTAATTTTTAAGTTACTCGCAAAGAATAAATTATACTAGATTTTTCATAGCAGGAGAAAAAAAATTGGGTTTCTTAAATTGAAATATCTAGGGAGGGGCAGTTGGTCTCCTGTGCCACCTTCCCCTAAACTGAAATTTCTTGGTTCCTTTTTTTTAAGTTACTCGAAAAAAGAAATTTAGTTTGTACAATTTCAAAATCCACGGAAGGGCAATGGGCTTCCTATACCGCTCCCTCAACTGAAACTTTTTAATTCCTCTTTTAATTTAAATCACTCGAATTAAAAAAAAATTCACTATTTCAAAATCGGTGAAAAAAAATTAGGTACTTATATTTTTAAATACAGGGAGGAACAAATGACTGTCATATGACACCCCCCCCCCTCCTCCTAACGGAAAGTTATTGGTTTCTGGTTTTTTTTTTTTTTTTTTTTTTTTTTTTTTTTTTTTTTTTAATCACTGGCGAAGAATTAATTTTATTATGTTTTTCAAATTAAGAAAATAAAACTAGTTACTGAATTGAAAATCTAGGCAGGGGTAGTTGCTCTCCTATGTCACCCTCCTCCCCTAAACGGAAAAACGCTTCCTTTTTTTTTTTTTTTTTTTTTTTTTTTTTTTTACCTACTTGAAAAGAATAAATTCTACTATGTTTTTCAAAAGAAGAATTTTTTTTTAAAACTTTAATTTCAAAATCCAGGGAGAATGCATCCCATCCCCCTTTCTTCTTTTTCATAGCACACCCGGACCCGGATTTACTAAATGCTCAATTTGCCCTTCTCCCCGAAAAGACATGACTTCCAGTTTGCATGAAAATTATTTCTACTTTATAAAAACGAATGAAAAAAAATAATTCTTATTAAATATTTTATTTTAAATTTACATTGGAACATTTGATTATTGTTTATGCAGCTGAAGCTGCATTTCTGACTCTAAATAATTATTTATTATTTAAATTATTAATATAATAATTAATAAAATAATTATTAATAATATTTATAAATAATAATTATTGATATTTATTAACATATAAATCATATAATTTTAATATATAATATTAATTTTATACTACGTAATATAAATAATATAATATAATTTAAATAATTAATAATAATTATTTATAATTAATAATTATTAATAATACATAATATAATATTAATATATAATATTAATTATATATTACATAATATAAATAATATAATATAATTTAAATAATTAATAATAAATATTTATAATTAATAATTATTAATTAATATTATATAATAATTAATATCATTTAAATATTTTTTTTTATTCTAAATTCTTTTCGGGATCCAGATAGATTTTGCGCTGTTAGCGAAACGAGATCGACCAATCAGAAGCTTGTATTTCGGGAACTTTTCCCTGCTTTAAGGAAGCAAGTTTTCTGATTGGTCAATCTCATTTCGCTAACAGCGTAAATGTATCTGTATCCCGGCAGCAGAAGAACTCCTCAACTCAACTGTCGATATCCGGCGATTGTTTACAATACATGTGACTCCATTCCCGCTCACTTTTTCTTATGCTACGCTTGATCGTTCCTCTTAATTTTTATAGCCCTTTTTGCTCTTGTAATACTTCCGCGTTAATTATTGTTTTTTAATTGAATGTCCATAACCATAAGATTGCTAAAATTATGTACCGAGCTAGATTTGTCTCTTTGAAACGACTCTGAGACCATGCCTGCAGATTCAAAAAGGGAGATCTAGCTCGGTACATAATTTTAGCAAAGGACTCGTATACTTCCAAAAAACAGGCCCCTTTTTTTAAAACAAATCGAATAGAGACAACAATAGAAAATAAAACGAAGTATTACCAATACAAATATTTCGGAGGAGAATTTTGTAGTTTCAAGATATTATCATTATTATTATTTGCTTTTTTCAAAAGAATAATAGAGGTGCTGTTTTTTTTTTTTTTTTTCTAGTTAACTAGAAGCTAGTTGAGTAATTCAGAATCAATTTAAGTTTTTTATTGATTAGTTGTAGTTTTTGTGTATTGTTCGTTTTTTTTTTTTTTTTTTTTTAATATATAAATTTTCAAGTAGTGCTGCTGGTTTTAAACAATGAAATGTTTTTAACTTAGATATATAATTTATTTAAAACAATGTGTATGGCAACCACAATTAAAACAATGTGCATGCAAATTTTTTTGGATGTGGGACAAGAAGGGTGATATTTTACAGCGGTAGAATTGATAAAAAAAAGTCACTGGTCCCAAGGACAAGTAAGCATGAGAATTTACTGGTCTGCAGTTATCACTGGCCCGCTACATAAAATTCTATTAAGTCCCTTTAACCCTTGAGTGACCTCCCCCCCCCCCCCCCCCACTCTTAGAATATAAACCAAACTTCCTTTACAGCCATCCAAAATTTTCAGCATAGTAAAATTGTAATTTACTAAAAATTAAATAAACAGTATGCATAACGAAAAACTATAAAATTAATTAGATGTTTTATTTATCTGATTATTTATTTCAAATGACTGAGATTTAATGCAATTTTTTAAAATTATTGTGTGATTTGTGGTTTTCTAGGGGACAGGTAAGTTAAGTTTACCTGTGAGAAAGGGGGGAAAAGTTACTGGTTCTGCAGACTAGAGATGCAACGAATATTCGGCCTGTCTGCCGAATATTCGGCTTCGGCCGAATATCAAGTCCATTATTCGGCCTTGGCCGAATAATACACTGTAATAAATGTTTTTATATTTACACAGTATAACTTTTTAATTTGACAATTTATATTCATCATATATAATGAAAATTTTATTTGAAATTAACTAACACTTTTTTTCCCATTAACTTTCATACTCCGAATGGGTTTTATCTACCCATTATAAGAGGCTAATTTAGGAATCATGTTAAAAAAAAAAATATGCTGTATCAGTAAATACAAAAAGTATCTGTAATAAAGCTAACATAATCTGTTAAATTTAAAATTAATCTATTCAAAATTGTTTTAATACAGCTGTAACAAGCTAATTCATTTTATTTTTATTTATTTATTTATTTATTTTTTTAATCATAATGTGAAGTTTAACATTTAACCCTTGTTACATAAAAAAATATTTCTTTCAATAATAATTTGAATTATGCCTATAAAGAACATAAAAATATGATTGATTAGATATAGATGTATTATATGTATAAGATATTTAAGTCGTATATGTTGCAATAGTTAAGGGTATTTTTTTTTTTTTTTTTTTAAGTAAAATACGCTTAAAAGTGAAATATAATTTAAGTGATTTTTTTTAAGCCTGTTACTATTTCTTATTAAATATTGAAAGAAATGTAAATACTAAATTCTTTTAATTAGTATGCATTTACGTTTTAGATATTTTTTTCAAGAATAGCATTGTAATGCCTTAAAAAACAGTTAAAATGTTTTCAATAAACGTAGATTGTGATGCAGAAATAATAATAATCAGCATTCTCAGATGATAGTCTTTTTTTTCCCGTAAATCTTACCTGCTTCTGAAAATAACCTCTCACTATATATGGTACTTCCTGGTGCAGAAAGGTACTTTTTGGCTAATTGTGAAACGTTTAGAAAGTCTTCTGAATTTTTCGCCCACCGCCCCAAAGGACGCTGTTGTCTTTCTAGTAGTGGCTGGGAAAGAAAATTACTAATATCTTTTACTCTTCACATTGAGGCGCACTTTCTAAAAAGGCTTCACTGCTGACAGCAAAAAAAAATAAATAATAATAATAATAATAATAAAGATAAATAAAAATTTTGTTAATTGTGAGCTTTATAAAGTCTACAGTGATTTCTTTACACCATTTTAGAGGATATTCCTTTCACCCTTTCTATCAGTGGTTTTTCTTAAGATATTAAGATTTCTTATTTTTTATTTTATTTCATCTGAAAGCTGAAACTTATGTTTCCTAGTACTTTTAAAATTTTGTCATTATTTTAAAATGTAACAACAACACATATAATATCTATTAAAATGTAACTAGACAGTACCTGATGAGGAACTTTTGCTAAGAATTTTTTTTTCTTTAGGGGGGGGGGGGTGTCTGAATTATTATTGAGGCAATTTTTAGGCCGAACATGGCCGAATATTTTTTCAGAGTAAAATAATGCTTTAAAAAATTAAAAATTTGTATATATAAATAATTTTTTAAAAGAAAACAATACATTTTAAATGTGAAATATACAAGAATTGTGCATATAAAGCATACCATATTTTGTTTTTAGGCAAAAATAAGTTCATTATTCGGCAGCCGAATATTCGCCTGCAACTTGGCCGAATATTCGGTTATTCGGCCAAACCACTATTCGTTGCATCACTACTGCAGACCACTAAATTTTTCAAACTAGTGGTCGATTGCATTTTTAGTGGTCTCGGGCCAGCAGACCACCAAGGATTTCGAACGCTGTTTTTTAAACCAAAGGGCATACAGAACCGCTCGTTGCCTACCATGGCACAACTTCATTGTTTTGGCCTAGGGAATTCATACCTCTGCTCAGAGTGTCAAGTCTTGGAAACCACTGACCACTACCTTCTAGAATGCTGAAAGTTTCGCACAGAGCAAGCTCAACTCTATCAGCGATTAGATCTGTCTGCTGACAGTGCGATGAATTCTGATGAAGGGGAGTTCTTCCTGGAATTTAATCCCAATAAAAAAAAGTTCTCTTCTGTGAATGTAACGTCTACTGAAAGAGCTGTTTATAGAGAACTGTATTAGCAATTTTGGATCATTAGAGGTAAAAAGCCGCCAAGTGAAGCGAAGCTGAAAACCTCATAATCGAGCGTAGGCTCCGATAATCAAATCAAATCAACCAAAGGGCAGGTGGTGTGCAGTACACCCACCACCCCGCCCTAAACTGCCTAAGGAAACTCTGGTAAGAGTGCATTTTGGCAGTTTAAAAGAAAAGCATGTCACTGCACCCGTAAAAATATTCGGCACAGATGTTACCATAACACCAACCAAACCTCGTTACCATATCATCTATATCCGGTTTACCATATCAAGCAAAATAATGACACTTTGGCACCAGTTAAGTACCCGGTGCTTATATGACATTGGCGTCAGAAAAAAATCGTGCCAATATGGAGTGTATAGGACATCTGTGCCAAATAAAGGTATATTACATTTATCGCTTATTATTATCGTATTACAGCTTATTGATTTAAAGTTGGATTACCATTTCACCGGTAAGTGATTTATTTTCTTTTTAAGAACATAATTGGTTGATAATTGTTTAATAAAGCATAGCAGCTTGGTGTGTTTTGCTAAGTGCATATAAATTTTATTTTATGTAATTTTCTTTTGTTTACATGTCTTAAAACAGTACATATGGGTGGTGTTTACTTTATGCCTCTCAAAGAAGTATTTCTTTTATTTATAAGTAATTTGCATAATATTTCTGATTTTTTTTTAATGTTTTTACTTTTGTTTTGTGTTCTGAGGCTAAGGGCTATTTCAATGATTATATTTTTTATATTTACTGTGTTCCCAGAGTCATGGACAGTCAGGGAAATTTCAAAATATCTAGGAAAAGTCAGGGAATTTACAAATATTTTCTAAAAAATGTTGGAGAAAAAATGAAACATGATGCGATCGTGTAATATGCGAATTTGTCTGAAAGATCGTGGAAAAAAGACTAATTTCGTCAAAGAATCGCAAAAAAATGTGGTTTTTAACAATGGTAGCAAAAAAACGTGAATTTTACTAAATATCGTGCAAGATCAGCGATTTTTGGCAAAAGATCATGGAAAATGCACAATTTTTGGCAATGGATTGCGAGAAAAATGCGATTTTCGTTAAAGGATTACGAAAAAGACACGATTTTCATCGCAGAATTAAAAAAAAAACATGATTTTTGCCAAAAAATCGTGTAAAATATTCAAATTTCTGCAAAAGATTGTGTGAAATATGCAAATTTCTTTGAAAGGTCGTGGAATGACTGCGAATTTCGGCGAAGAATTGTGAATTTCATCAAAGAATCGCGAAAAAAATGTGATTTTTGTCAAATGATCGTGAAAAAAGGTGCATATTTCGTCAAACGATCTTGTAAAATATGCGAACTTCTTTGAAAGGTCGTGGGAAAAACGAGAATTTCGTTAAAGAATCGCGAAAAAATGTGATTCTTGTCAAATGATCGTGAAAAAAGGTGCGTATTTCGTCAAACGATCTTGTAAAATATGCGAACTTCTTTGAAAGGTCGTGGGAAAAACGAGAATTTCGTTAAAGAATCGCAAACAAATGTGATTTTTGTCGAATGATCGCGAAATAAACGTGAATTTTGTTAAAAGATTGTGGAAAATGAGCGAATTTTGGCGAAAGATCGTGGAAAACGCCAGATTTTTGGCAAAAGATCATGGAAAATGCACGATTTTTGGCAAAGGATTGCGGTAAAAGTGCGATTTTCGTTAAAGGATCACGAAAAAGACACTATTTTCATCGCAGAATTGCAAAAAAACATGATTTTCACCAAAGGATCGTGTAAAATATTCGAATTTCTGCAAAAGATTGTGTGAAATACACGAATTAAATCAAAGGATCATGTAATATGCAAATTTCTTTGAAAGGTCGTGGAAAGACTGTGAATTTTAGCGAAGGATTTTGAATTTCGTCAAAGAATCGCGAAAAAAATGTGCTTTTTGTCAAACGTTCGTGTAAAATATCCGAATTTCTTCGAAAGATCGTGTGAATTTCATAGAAAGATCGTGTAATATGCGAATATCTTTGAAAGGTCGTGGAAAAAAACGAGAATTTCGTCGAAGGATTGCGAATTTCGTTAAAGGATTGCAAAGAAATGTGATTTTTGTCAAATGGTCGCGAAATAAACGTGAATTTTGTTAAAAGATTGTGGAAAACGTGAGATTTTTGACGAAAGATCGTGGAAAATGCGAGATTTTTGGCAAAAAATCATGGAAAATGCACAATTTTTGGCAAAGGATTGCGAGAAAAATGCGATTTTCGTTAAAGGATCACGAAAAAGACACGATTTTCATCGCAGAATTGAAAAAAAACATGATTTTTGCCAAAAAATCGTGTAAAATATTCAAATTTCTGCAAAAGATAGTGCGAAATATGCAAATTTCTTGGAAAGGTCATGGAAAGACTGCGAATTTCGGCGAAGAATTGTGAATTTCATCAAAGAATCGTGAAAAAAATGTGATTTTTGTCAAATGATCGTGAAAAAAGGTGCGTATTTCGTCAAACGATCTTGTAAAATATGCGAACTTCTTTGAAAGGTCGTGGGAAAAACGAGAATTTCGTTAAAGAATCGCAAAGAAATGTGATTTTTGTTGAATGATCGCGAAATAAACGTGAATTTTGTTAAAAGATTGTGGAAAATGAGCGAATTTTGGCGAAAGATCATGGAAAACACCAGATTTTTGGCAAAAGATCATGGAAAATGCACGATTTTTGGCAAAGGATTGCGGTAAAAGTGCGATTTTCGTTAAAGGATCACGAAAAAGACACTATTTTCATCGCATAATTGCAAAAAAACATGATTTTCACCAAAGGATCGTGTAAAATATTCGAATTTCTGCAAAAGATTGTGTGAAATACACGAATTTCATCAAAAGATCATGTAATATGCAAATTTCTTTGAAAGGTCGTGGAAAGACTGCGAATTTTAGCGAAGGATTTTGAATTTCGTCAAAGAATCGCGAAAAAAATGTGCTTTTTGTCAAACGTTCGTGTAAAATATGCGAATTTCTTCGAAAGATCGTGCGAGTTTCATAGAAAGATCAAATAATATGCGAATATCTTTGAAAGGTCGTGGAAAAAACGAGAATTTCGTCGAAGGATTGCGAATTTCATTAAAGAATTGCAAAGAAATGTGATTTTTGTCAAATGGTCGCGAAATAAACGTGAATTTTGTTAAAAGATTGTGGAAAATGAGTGAATTTTGGCGAAAGATTATGGAAAACGCGAGATTTTTGGCGAAAGATCGTGGAAAATTGGAGATTTTTGCCAAAGTGCCGTGTAAAGTATGCAAATCACTTCAAAAGATTGTGCAAATTTCGCCGAAAGATCATGTAATATGCGAATTTCTTTGAAAGGACGTAGAAAAAGCATGAATGTTATCAAAGAATTGCGATAAAATATGATTTTTGTCAAATGATCGCGAAAGAATTTGTATTTCGTCAAACAATCTTGTAAAATATGTGAATTTCTTTGAAAGATCGTGTAAAATACGTGAATTTCACCAAAAGATCATGTAAAATATAAGAATTTCTTCAAAAAATTGTGCGAAATATGCAAATTTCATCGAAAGATTGTGTAAAATATACAAATTTCTTCAAAAGCTCGTGCGAAATACGCAAATTTCGGCGAAAGATCGTGTAATATGCGAATTTCTTTGAAAGGTTGTGGAAAAAGTGCGATTTTCGCCAAAGGGTCGTGTAAAATGCATGATTTTCGCCAAAGAATCGTGTAAAATGAGCGAATTTCTTCAAAAGATCGTGCGAAATATGCGAATTTCCTCAATAGATCATGTAATATGCAAATTTCTTACTACTTATTCATGTTATGCACCTCTAATGACTATCTCCCCCACTTCCACACCTGGGGGGGGGGCATTTTTCTAAATTTTGTCACCCCTCATGTGACATATCGTTGCAAAGGCCTGTGACCGCTTAATCATTTTATGTATTTCTGGTGCTCTGTCCACTACTTTGCCCCCCTGTGGGGGCACTTTCTACATTTTGCTGACACCCGTCATGTGACATGTCATTGGAAAGGACTGTAACCGCTTAATCATTTTATGTACTTCCGGTACTCTGCCCACCACTTTGTCCCCAGCAGCCCGTCATGTAAAATATCGTTGCAAAGGCCTGTGACCGCTTAATCATTTTATGCATTTCCAGTGCTCCACCCACTACTTTGCCCCCCTGGGGGCACTTTCTTACATTTTGCTGACACCCACAATGTGACATGTCATTGGAAAGACCTGTGACCGCTTAATCATTTTATGCACTTCCGGTACTCCGCCCACCACTTTGCCCCCCAGGGGGGGGGGGCAATTTCCTAAATTTTGCCGGCACTCCATCATGTGACATATCGTTGCAAAGGCCTGTGACCGCTTCATCATTTTATGCATTTCCAGTACTCCGTCCACCACTTTGCCCCCTGGGGGGGCACTTTCTTACATTTTCCTGACACCCGTCATGTGACATGTCATTGGAAAGGCCTGTGACCGCTTAATCATTTTATGCACTACCGGTACTCCGCCCACCACTTTGCCCCCAGGGGGCAATTTCCTAAATTTTGCCGGCACCCCATCATGTGACATATCGTTGCAAAGGGCTGTGACCGCTTAATCATTTTATGCATTTCCAGAGCTCCGCCCACTACTTGCCCCCCTGGGGGCCACTTTCCTATATTTCGCCAACACCCGTCATGTGACATATCATTGGAAAGGCCTGTGACCGCTTAATCATTTTATGCATTTCTGGTACTCTGCTCACTACTTCCCCCCCCGGGAGGCACTTTTCTACATTTTGTCGACACGTCGTCATGTGACATATCATTGGAAAGGCCTGTGACTGCTTAATCATTTTATGCACTACCGGTACTCCGCCCACCACTTTGCCCCCCAGGGGGTGCAATTTCCTAAATTTTGCCGGCACCCCATCATGTGACATATCGTTGCAAAGGGCTGTGACCGCTTAATCATTTTATGCATTTCCAGTGCTCCGCCCACTACTTGCCCCCCGGGGGCCACTTTCCTATATTTCGCCAACACCCATCATGTGACATATCATTGGAAAGGCCTGTGACTGCTTAATCATTTTATGCATTTCTGGTACTCTGCTCACTACTTCCCCCCCGGGGCACTTTTCTACATTTTGTCGACACGTCATGTGACATATCATTGGAAAGTACTGTGACTGCTTAATCATTTTATGCACTTACCGCTGCTCGCACACCACTTTGCCTCCCTGAGGGCACTTTCCTAAATCGATATATCAGGATATGATATAAAGATGCCGATTTATATTATTCTAGACATATTGCCCAGACCTATCAAGCAGCCACACTTGCCAACTGTGAATTCGGCAGCCTCAAAATTCCCGTTTCTCCCAATCGCAATGCGTGCTTTTTGACAGATAACTTGCTACTTACATATTTCCAACGACATGCAGTTGCTTTCATAAAGTAAACATGCCACACAATAAACTTAAAGCATTCTACAAATGTTTGAGATTTTTTACTTAGGACTTTTCTATTTCAACAGATTTTTCACTCCAGAGCATATAATGTTATAGAAACCAGATTTGAAACGATGCTCAGTAAAAAAACTACAACATTTTTGAGGTCGATATAACTATAAAAAATCTGCAGTTGGAAAACTGCGTTGATTTGGCCGATTCCACTACAGAATTTTTGCGGTCAATGGAACTGCGAAATTTCTGCAGAATTTTTAATATTGATATAACTATAAATTTTCTGTAGAATTTTTGTGGTCAATACAACTGCGAAATTACTGCGGTTAATAAACTGCAGTAATTTTAGTGGAATTGGCCAAATCACCGCCGTCTTCCAACTGCGGTTTTTTTATAGAGTTTCTGCAGTTCATTTTTAGCTGGGTTTTGGCGATCTATCTCATGATCCGAATAATGCGTACTTTTTTTAATGGAAGAAATTGGAATTGAAATAATACATCGCGATTATCACTTGCTCCTGGAAAAGAAGAAAAAATGGGTACTTTTATGTCAGCCGTATCCGTATGTAAATATCGCCATTAGCATTTTTAAAATTGCCAATAGCAGTAGTTACATTACGCGTATGTAAATTAAAAACAATTCTTTGTTTTAAGTTATGGCATTATTTCCTATTGTTTTACTTTTCTTCTTTTTCAATGGCATTAGTGCAAAGCATGTATTATAAATGAAATGAGTGAAATGTTTTTATTTTGAATGAAAATAATACAATAAGAATAAGATATGGAAACAATCTTTGTTGATTTATTGCTTGCGCCCGGCTAACATAAAAGTATCACAAAAGCCATATATTCACCTTTCTTTGGGTAATTGTTCATGGAAATTCTGGTTAATTTTCCGTAATCGGATACTTCTTCAATCGGTGTATTAATTACAATGTTGAAAGCATCGTTTATGTATGAAGCGAAAACTTCATGATGAATTCTATTACAGAAAATCGTATCATCATCATCTACTACATATTTAAAACGGAAATTTGCATTTTATTCATATTCTTTATAATATTTTGATAGTATATGCCACTATTAGTCAGTTAATGTTTTTGGAACGGTTTTTATGTATACACTCAGTGTTCTACGTTGCTTAGTTTTAGTTATAGAGCTATTGGAAAAGCTATACAGAAAGGTGAACGCAATTATGAAAGATACATCTACTGTAATTATATAAAATGCAAATTTGCTTTTCCTTCCACCCGTTTATAATTTGAGTTTTGCTGGATGTATTTTGATGGGACTTACACTGTTAGTTAGATTACTTTTTGAGGATGGTTGGAACTTCTTGCATGGATATTACTTCTCTGTAGCGAAGTTTTCTTCTGGGTTATTGTTTTCTGAAGCACAAACTTGGCAGCAAATCAGATTGTAGAAAATTAGATTACAAGAGAAAGTTCCAAAACTAGGTGAACAAGAATGTGAAAGATTACCTTTTATTTAAAGTTCTACTGAACGTATTTTGATTGGAGTTGCACAGTTAGGTAATATTAGGGATTGTTGCAATATTTGAAATGTCATCCTACATTTTTAGTTATGCAACTATGAGGAAAGTTTTCAGTGGTGAAGTTGAAAAAAAAGTAGGATAAAATCTACAGGCAGAGGGTATATACTAGAGAGTATATATGTTATAGCTATGTAGTGCAGAGTTTCTAAAAAATACCAGAAGGTCTACGGCGTAGTCTATGCTACATTCCTAAAAATTCTACAATCACATTAACTTGATTATGAAAGATATATTTAACTATCAACTTCAAATATAAAATAAAAAGGGCAATTTCGGTTCAACCGCTTATAAGTTGAGTACTTTTCAATGGATTTTGAGAAGATTTGCATTGTTAGATAAATTTTCAAGAAAGTGTTTCATATATAACACATATTATTCTACGTTGCTCAGTTATAGAATTATGTGCGAAAGTTCTTTAATCAGTGAACACTATTTTGAAATATTAGCCTTTTTAGAAGGTTCTACTGAGGTAATTAGCACTGTTTTTAGATATTTTTTCAGGAAAGATTTTAGTGTATAACACACATTGTTCTACATTGCTTTGCTATAGAATTATAGCTGAATGTTGTATTATCTGGTGAACCCGATTATGAAAAATTAGTCTTATTAGAAGCTTTTACTGAACGAATTTTGATGAGATTTGCATTTTTTAATTTTCAGGGATGATTTTAATATGCCACTTATAAATAATCAACTAAAAGATTTGCTTCATAACACTCCAGAGACATTAGAGTCTGAGATATTAGAAGATATAAAACCTTAATGGCATTCATATTGTTTTCACCAATGCGTATGATCATTAGAAATAAATGTATTTCTTGCTATAAAACACAAGATCAAATACACCGATATATTTCGTTTGATTAAAGTTTCGCTTGGAGAAACCGACCAGCGTAGCGGGCGAAGTCTTCTACTACTATAAGTGAAGCGTAAATTACTATTTCATTCCGATTGATTATAACTCAGATTCTACTGAACATAATTTTGCAGAACTTACACTATTAGATAGTAAATTTGGTTTACAAATAATTTAATCTAAAAACCATCGTTCCAAGTTGCTTAGTAATAGTTACGTGAGTTCTAAAATTAGGTGAACTCGATTAGGAAAGATTTTACAGAATGGATTTTAATGACAGCTGCACAGTTAGTTAGATAATATTTCAGGGATTTTTTCAATATTTATCATATCTTTCAAAATTGTTTAGTTACGCAGCTATGCGGAAAGAGTTCTCTGTGGTATAGTAAAGAAAATTGGAGGATAATACGCTACTGACAAAGGATGTATACTAGAATGCTATAGTTATGGATGTTTTGCAGAGTTTCTTTAAAAATCCAGAAATGATGCGATGTATACCTACCTACCCCTACATCCCTGAGAGTTCTATATAATCAGGTTAACGCGATTATGATAGCTATATTTAACTATCTCATTGTATATAAAATGCAAAGAGAAATTTAATTCTGACCGCTTTTAAATTTACTTCTACTGAATTGATTTTGATGGGGTTTACATTGTTAGTTAGATAATTTAGAGAAAAGATGTTAGTATAAAATATAATGGTCTACGTTGCTTAATTAAATAATTATGGGTAATGATCTAAATCAGATGAACCCAATTTCGAAATATTGGCTTTTTTTAAGGTTCCGCTGAATGAATTTTCACGGGATTTAAACTGCTAATTAGATTATTTTTATGAAATGTTTCGGTACATTTTCCAGTTTAAAAGATCCTGCTAAGTTGATTTCGATGGAACTTGCTCGGTTAGTTAATTTTTCAGTGAATGTTTTAGTATAAAGCACATATCATTCGCTTGGTGTTGCTTGGTCGTGAGGTTGCTTGATTATAGAATTAAGGCTGATTGTTTTAGAAGCAGGCGAACCAAATTATGAACGATTAGCCTTTTCAGTATGTCCAATTAACAGATTCTGATGAGATTTGCATTGATAATTTTTCACGAACCCTTTTAGTATATTACATATTGTTCTATCGTTCTTCACCGAATACTACACTAACTGATCAACGAAAGAAGTTGGCCCTTAACAGCCTAAATTTTGTATGGCTCAAAATATATAATAGCGTAATAACGTTCATATTCACCAATTAGATTGGGCATTCCAGGTAAATGTCCATATTGCTTTAAAAAGCATGATCAAATTCACAGATATATTTAGTTTGATTCAAGGTTTCTTTAGAAAAACTGACCAGCGTAGCGGGCGTTAGGCTGCTAGTATTTTTTATAAAAGTTTGATTTATACATATAAATAAAATAGAGCATCGAATTTTATATATTTTATTTAAACGTTAAAAAATTAAAATTTTGAAATTTTTTCGAAAAAATTTCAAAATTTTGAAATTTTTTTTAACCTTTAACTTCAAATATATAAAATTCGACACTCTATTTTATTTTTATGTAAAAATCAAACTTTTATTAAAAATATTGGCAATTTTCATTGATATGGAATGCGCAGGGGGTTTTTATGACATATTTTTATGATAAAATTCCATTTTTTTCATAAAAATATTTTTTTTTTTTTTGTGATAAATGCATGCCATAATGCATATAATGTGCCTTTGAGTAATATTTAAGATAAAATTTACAAAAAATAAAAAAAATGAAAATTTCTGAAATTTTTTTCGAAAAACTTTCAAAATTTTTATTTTTTTTTCTACTTTTAAATTCAAATATATAAAATTAAATGCTCTATTTTATTTACATATATAAATCAAATTTTTATAAAAAATATTGGGGATTTTCATTGATATGGAACGATATTAATATGATATTGATATGGAACGATATATCATTGATAATAAATTCCATTTTTTTTCCTCAAAAATAATTTTTTTTTTAATCTTTTTTGTGATAAATGCATGCCATAATGCATATAAAGTACCCTTGAATAATATTTAAGATGAAATTTAAAAAAAAAAAAATGAAAAATTTCGAAATTTTTTCAAAAAAATTTCAAAAATTTTCATTTTTTTTTTTTTTTTTTTTTTTTTTTTTTTTTTTTTTTTTTAACCTTGAAATTCAAATATATAAAATTCGATGCTCTATTTTATTTATATATATAAAACAAACTTTTATAATAAATATTGGGGATTTTCATTGATATGGAATGCGCAGGGGGCATTTCGAAGATTTCTAAGACGACGCGTAAAATTCCATTTTTTTTCCCTAAAAATTATTTTTTTAATTTTATTTTTTGTGATAAATGCATGCTATAATGCACATAATGTACCCTTCAATAATATTTAATGTGAAATTTACAAAAAAATAAAAAATAAAAGAATTATTTTAAGGCCCCATGTCCCCTCAAACATACCTTACTCCGGGTACACAACTATTTGTCGAAATTCCGGGTGAAATCAAGCATTCCTCTTGATTCATCTAACACGCTTATGAACGATATATACAAAATATCAACGGCTAGTCGTTGGGGGCCACCGTAACACTTACCCATCATGGATATAGATAATATAAAATAGGAAAATAAAACATGTGATATTTGCTAAGCATTGTACCATGTTACTTTTATTCATAATTTAATTTATTTGGACTTCCTTAAATATAATTAATATAACCCTTTAAGCTAATATTACTTTTTGTTGCATTAAAATATCTCAATTTGTTGATTTTCTGTAAGCAAGTAAACGCTATTGGTTTACAATGGAAGTCTATGGGAATTTGGCGAAATATTAGAGATACCGCCAATTTGACGTCACTTTTGGCGACTCAATTTGACCGCCAAATTTGGCGATATACCGCCAAGTTTATGACAAACTTAGCCGTATTTGGCGACAGAACAGGGTCCCCTCTATGATAAACCCCTTATAGGTATGGTGAGGCATTAAATGCTTGACATTTACGAAAAGTCATTATTGATATTTAATCTTATAGTTTGGCGATAATTTTTTGATCGGCCGGATAATCGAGCAGTACCGAATTGCGTAAAAGAAACATCCTTATAACTCGAAAAATTATAATCCTATTAACTAACAGTTTACTGCGTCTGATTAAACGTATCATTTCCAATTAAAATATATTTTTGAATTGAAATTTGAATAAAATACAGGATCATGAAAAATCGAAGAGTGTGAAAATAGAATTAAAAATATCTCGTCAACTAATTATCCGATCAAGTTCATTCATGATGCAAAATTTATGTTTTTTTTACTGCTTTTTATATTCACTATTTCAAATAAACAATTTCAAAAATTTTGTATACCTTTTATCAGAACAAATATTTCAAGAGTCCGAAAAAAATTATTCCGGTTAATCGAGGTTACTGATATTCAAAGTACACACCGAATTTCAAGTCTCTATCTCAATTTGTTCGGGAGATAGAGCGTTTAAAGACACACACACATACAGACGGACGGACAATTTTTTTTTTCTAAAAATATGTTTTTCGGAATCTCCAGTGTTTGAAACATGTAAATCCGTCCTAAAAAAAATTTCGATTTTTAAAACGATTACAAGACTTACATTATACTACGTATGATGGTAAGTAAAATCAGTATAAGGGACACGGGACGGTATAGGAATGTCGTGGAATATTTGAACCCCCAACATCGTCCAAAACTTATTTGTCTCGTTAATATTGTTATTTATTAAGTTATTGTTAATAAAGTTTGGAGCTGTGTGTAAAAAAATGTTTCAACAAAGGTAATTCGATGTAGTATTTTTCCGAAATTGGGACTATTGTTTTACATAAATATGTAGCAAAAAATTAATCTGCACACATTTTTAGGGTTGTTATTCTTTTCTTACTCTTCCACTGGGTTTTAGATTCCTTACCGTCCCTCTGGCTAAACTTATACAGAAATTCACTTCAAATGTAGCCAAAGATTTTTATCAACTTTCATGCTAGAGAAAGAATGACTAAAATTTTTGACAGGAAATTTAACGCACAATTTAAATATTAATTTCAAGCACGATGGCTTTATTGGTAGCCTTATCGTCCCCAAGGTTTATTCCTAGACTTTTCGAGGTAATTTTGTTTTATTTAATTCCATGTAAATAACTGTATCTAAAGATCAATAAACATTGTGGTTATCAATTATTCTTAACAGATTTTTCTAAAAATAATTGGTGATTTTCATGTTCGCTCCATCCTTATCATCTCTTTTTTCTTTACCGTCCATTTTTTCCTATACCGTCCCTTTTTTCTCATTACCGTCCCATCTTTAACTCCCCTTTAAGACAATATTATACCAAAATTTTGTACTAAAAATACTACATTCTTATTATTTCTTATTTGAATATCCTGCGAGTACTATGCAAATTCATTATAAGTAAAAATTTAAAAGAAAATAAAAAAGTTATTGCTGTAAAATTGTAAGTAAAATTGAACTTGTAAGTTTAACTTAAACCTCAGTTAAATGAAGAAAACATTCGCTGCTGACCATTTTTTTCTTTATTTTGAATCATTAAGGCATTTAAAAAATATATCGTCTGTTTAAAATGTTATTTTAGTAAGTTTAATTTCACCAGATTTTTATTCCTGAAAAGTCAAAAGATTGTGACAATTCCTCATATATATATATATATATATACATAAAATATTTTGAATAGTATAAAGCTTACATATATCCCAATACAATGGATTAAGAGAAACTCAAAATAATTTCTTACATAAAATAATTGAATCGAATTTTGCGTCACACTTTTATTGAACAATATATTATTTATTCAGTTTTATATAAAACATTAACGGATTTGATGATAGTAATAATCCTTATCCGTACATTCAATATGTACAGCACGTAAATTTAGATTTTAGAACATATTGATTCGAAATACTTTAACACACATAATTCCTTATAAAACACACAGTAGAAATATATAGAATATTTCAAAATAACGTTTACAAGCTTTAAGAGATTTTTACATCGCACTAGAATAAACGATTTTTATCTATGAAATCATGATCGCAATATGCTTATTCAGCAAAATTTACATGGCGCTTAAATTTCAAACTTAGACACCACAGTGTCAAATATTTAATCAAAATTATAATGAATAGGCTTTAATGTTATTTACAACAGAATTAACTCACTTAATAGATTGTGCATTAGTGTGCATTAGTACAGAGTGCAAAGTGATAAAAATACACAGTTTTCAGTGAAACTTATTCAATAACAGCTGCACTCTGAAAAAAGAAACGTGTCTAATTTTACGATGATTTTGTAAGAATGTTTCACCAAATTTCTTGATATTTTCTCATTTTAAATAGGGTATCATCAATAAATTATGTAGTGGATGTGGAAACCATTCGCATCCAATCAATTCAAATTTAGAGGATCCAGTTTTCCTAATAAAATGACACTACATACGACATATTTTGTACTCTTACCACTTTTCGTTATTTCATGTCAAGTTGAATACAAGAAGTCATTTCTATTGGATATGTCGTTAAAATATGTTAATTATTCCTAAGACTTTGATCCATACTCCGGTTTATAATTAGCAACTTTTAATTTTTACTGAATGAGTAGTTTGTGGCCATGATATTCAGTAGAAAAAATGTTTTTGTAGTGTGCTGTAAAATCTCTTAAAGTTTCTATACGTTATTTTAAGAAAATCTTGTATATATGTTCAAAAAACGCACTTTTACGTGATTCGAACAAGTGTAAATTAAATTTTATTGCAAAGTGCTGCACTGTAAAAAAAAATAATAATAATAAAAATCTGTAAATTTACTAAAGTTTTTCTAGGAAACTGGGATTCCTAGAACTTTTCATGTAACGGCAACAACAAAAATTCCTGTAACAGCGTCTATTACAGGAATTTTTCTTGTTGTCGTTACATAAAATGTTCTTGGAATGCCAGTTTCCTAGAAAAACTTTAGTAACTTTACAGATTTTTTTTTCTTTTTTTACAGTGTAAGTTTGAATTTTCTGTTAATACTGATTTTGAAAGAAAGTCTTCGTCCAAATCAATAAGATGCAACAATATTATTTATCATTCAATTTTAATGCATTAGTCGATAGGTATTACACATTAAGACCAGTTGTAAAATAAAATTTGTATAAATATTTCTATAAAGTATTGATAAAAATGGGGGTTGTTTTCCAAACTGATACAATATGCGTAGCGCATTATTTCCAACGAATTAATAAGATGTGGAATACCATCTTTACCATCAGAGTCGTGATAATTATTTTCGCCTTATTTATAAGTTAATTAGTGTCTGATAACACCGAAAAAATAGAAGGATTTCCTTTCAAAAGCTCGATTGTTCTCCCCGGCGGTTAAGAAATTAATCTTACGATTTTGAGTAAGAAATGAAGCAAAATAGATTATTCATTTATTAAGAAGTATCCTATTCTAAGCTTACAGAGTATGCTTCATTTAATTAATATCTACTCCGTTATAACATTTGAAAGTAGCGTAATACAAAGATGAATTTTATATTAATCAAAATTACAAGGTATGCTTAATGTAAAATTATCAGACAAAATGCTTAGTCAGATTATTTATCAAAATATATGAATACTAAATGGAATTTTCTTTAGGTTTTAAAAAGAGGTAACATCTAAAATTTCCAAGTAGTGAAATATTTGCATTTGATGAGACTCGTGATAATTATTTTCTAACTACCCAAAATCAAATTATGTTAGCATAATTCTTGAAAGTAAATATTCCGTATGAAGCAATCATTTTTCTTCTACAAGGCTATGGAATTATGCACAACTTTTGATTTCATGTAAAAAAAAAATAACTATAAATTACCTCACTCTATCGCCGATATGTCTGAATTTTCACGATATTTGACTGGATATTTTTTTTTTTTTGAGTTGCTCCATAGAGTTGACTATAAAATTAAGTAAACATATGTATGTTATCGTTCGCGTATGCGAACACTGTAAAAAAAAATCTGTAATCCTACAAAACTAGTTTTTGTAAAACTACAGAAATCTGCATGTTTACTAGAATTTTATCTGTAACCGGGTATAATATTTACCACTCGCATAGTAAAAATACATGAAATATCTTAGTGTCAACTGTCAGCCAATGAGAAAGGACTTCAATGATGACGTAATGACTATTCACGCAGCCACAGAGATGTTCAAGGCATCCATCTTGATTATGATTTCAAATTAGGACGCAAGTAAATATTTCTACTTTATGAGTTAAATTTTGTTATATTTCCATTCTTATATTTCCATTCCTTTAATTATAAAATTGTTTCTGAAAATTATGTTTCTACATTGTTCAAGGACAATAGAAAGTATTTCATTTTGTATTCTATAAATTGCAATATTGTTTTTGTGTCAAAGTTCTTTTTCTTATTTTTGTAAAAGGTGTCCCATTCCTCCATACTCTCTCCTATGCTTTTAACTCTGAATATTGGGCATTTCTCTATCTATACACACGTATTATGGGTATTTGTTTTAAAACTATCAGAAATATTATACATGTGTTTGCGTGTATATGAAAAATGAAATGTTGGTAATATTTTTCCGATTCCTAGAGAAGAAAAAATCGTTCTTAACTGTGCTTTAAATAAAAATAATTTATCACATTATTTATATACTTTTTATTTCTTAACCTTTAACTGATGTTACCAGTCTCTCAGACCGCACCTTTTTTTTAATTTTTATAGATTTGCAATTTTTTATATACTTGCAATTTTCAGTTTAACTACAAACACTACCAAATTTTGTTCCATTGTGAACTTAGTACCATCACCAGACACTTTTGAATAGGTGAATTTTAATTATAACAGTGCTGTACAAAAAGTTTAGTACAAAAACACCATCCTATGAGTTAATCGTGCCTTTTATTCATCTTTCAATAAAGCGGTCTCACAGACAACTTCACACTAGTTGTCTTCACACTAGTTGTGACAATTTCTGTGACATCAGTTAAAGGTTAAGGAGTAAATTTAATAACTCATTCATATTGAAATATGTATTTATTTTATCTGAAAAATTGTTCTGCTCAAATTTTTTGTGAAAATCTTAGACTTGGAAAAAACCTAAATATAAACATTTGCATTTTACGTGAGTTTCTGAGCGATAAAATGCCGAGTTTTTACTTTCTCCTGCAAAGAGAGATACAGGGTATGTAGGGGTAAAGATACGAGTCGAGCAAAAATACGCACCGGCTGATTTCATATGAAGTAACATTTCTGCTCTCTTGGCCAATAGGTGGCAGTTTTGTTTCAAGTGTACTAGTCATTTGTTTAAACCTTTGATAAAAGTAGCAATTTGTGCTAAGAAAATGAGGAGCTCAAATTTTCGAATTTTGATCTAATATTTTTAAAATTTCACTTTATTCTTTAGCTAACAGTACCTGGAATTTTTACAAATCCAAAATTTTAGTGGAGATCGAAAGATTTTTAGCTTCTAAATGCCGCAGTTTACCTCGATCACATTTGTTTATACTTATGCGTAGCCGGTTAAGCAAAATACTGCAGAATAGGATAAAAGTACGCATGATCCTTGGGACAAAGATACGCACATGTTTAAGATACGGGACTTTGCCCTATCGTTTTAGCTAGATGCAAAGCTTTCCACAATTTCTAAATTTGTATTATATAAAATATAATAGCTACTTAACTAATATAAGTTAGTAAACTACATTTCCCTTTTTCTAGAAGTTTTTAAATATAGAACGTATGTACCTACCTACCTCCTTTTAAAAATCAATATTCTTATTTCATGAATCGCTTTTGTTTTAAACCTTAATCCTTAAGTCCTGTTAACGGTCTCACCGACCGCTGTAATATTCAGTTTTCACAGTTTAACTTGTAACTTTCAATTTAAGTAGTTATGTTAGTTTAATTTTGATTCGTTTGGTAAATTAGAAGTATAGCTGAAGACTTCTGAATGCGGGAAATTTTACTATAATAGCCCTTTGCATAAAGTTTAGCGCAGAAACCGCCTCTTATGAGTCAGTCAACCATTTTATTCAATCAACGATTAAGCGGTCTCGGAAACCGTTTACAGTATTTATGAAACAATTTTTATCACAACAGTTAGAGGTTAACTGCTATTTGCGATCTCGCAGACCGCTATTTTTTTCATGGTCTAGTTTAGAATTTTCAGTTGAAATACTATCGAAATTTACTAATGCTTTTACATTACTCATTCATTTTAGTGAAAATGGGGCAAAATCCGGCCGTAATGGGGCAAAAATGCGCACTGTGTATCTTTGCCTCATCACTGCGTACTTTTAGCCCAACCATTGGGGCAAAGATGCTCAGAGCAATGTTTTTTTAAAAATTACAATTTCTCACGGAATTATAACTTGACAGAATGTCGTTAGATAGTGGAACGTGCCTAAGGTTTTAATACAACATTTTAATCAGTCGTCACATAAGTTTAGATCAATGTGTTCATTAAAAATCAAAATTAATGATAAGTGCGTAACTTTAGCCCCCACCTATCGTACATCACTTAGGTGTGTCATGCGATTGTGTGCCATGTGGACAACTTGTCACCAAGCGCCATTGAAATCAACCATGATGGTGAATATCGATGGCGCTTTTTAACAAGCTGTCCTCACTTCAAATACTTGTGGGCATGATACCCACATATGTTTGAATATTAAAGTATTTACATTTGTCCATTTTCCTACATAAAACATAAATTGTTATTAGAGATGTAATTGTATATTACATTTCATAATATCAATAAAACAAGATTTCCTTTCCTTTTATTTCGGGTTCTGGTTGAAATAAGTCTGGGTTGAGTTGCAGGTTGCCGAAAATTATTTTGGCTGATTCTGGTCAGGTTGCGGATCGAGGAAATATTTTTGGAGTGTTCGTGTCGAGTTGCGGGTTGACTTAAGTATAATATTCGGTTTTGTGTCTTTTGCAACTTGACCCGTGCAGGACTACTCTGTAGTCGGGAAATTTTCCATATATCAGGATTCGTACGGTCCTTAAAAGTACTTTCATTTTTCAAAAGGTTTTTTTGTGCTTGAAAGTGCTTATTTTCATAAAAAAAATTTTTTAAGTCCTTAAAAGTGCTTTACTGTCATATTATTTCTTAATCTGTGGTGGAACTCTTCTGCATTTCTTTTCATTTCTTATTTAAAAAATAAAGATAAAACCTCCATAGCTAACCTTTCTTCTGAAATTTCACCTCCCCTTTTTACTCCCTTCTCCACAATACCAAAGTTTAAACTGTTTAAAACTTTTTTTTATCCTTTAACTGATGTTACCGGTCTCACAGACCACTGCTTTTTTCAATTTTCATAGTTTAACTTGCAAATTTCAGTTTATCTACAAACACTACTGAAATTTTGTTTCGTTTGAAACTTTAGTACTAACACCAGAGACTTTTGAATAGGTGAATTTTAATTATAACACTCCTGTGCAAAAAGTTTAGTACAAAAACAACATCCTATGAGTTTATCGCGGCTTTTATTCATCTTTCGTTGGAGCGGTCTCACAGACCGCTTCACACTAGTTATGTGATAATTTCTTTGACATCAGTTACAGGTTAAAAAAAATTGCTCTACTGTATTTGTTACTTTAAGTGAATAAATAATCAGTCCTGAATTTCATTAACTATTCATTCCATCATATCCATTTCATTAAAATTTTATCTGAATTTCACCTTCAAAATTTCGTTTCCCCGTTTTCTTCACCTGTCACAGTAATAATACTTAAAGATTCAAAACTCTTTAAAACTGCTTAAATTAAAAAAAATATATATATAATATATATATATATATATATATATATATATGTTCTGTGTCATTTTATTGTCACAATAAATAATCAAGATTTTTCTTCCCACTCGAAATTGGCATCCCCCCCCCTTAAAAAAAAAACTTAGAGCGCATAGAATTTTAAAGTCTTTAAAACTCTTTATAGACCAATGGTAGGGGAGGAAAAAAGGGCCGCATTCGGAATTAATTAGGGGAAAGCTGGAAATTGTTTTAATCCCTTTACTTTAAGTCTAGAATGAATGTACTAAGTTTTCCCCCTCTTACTAGGTGAGTGGTTGAAGAAATGTACAGATTTATAGTCAAAAAACACATTTTTATTAATTACCATAACAATATCTAAAAAAAAACTAACTCTATTAAAAACATTGTCAATACAGATGTTGTAGAGGTTAAAATTCTGATTGAAATGTGTACTTAATATTTTTGTTGAATTTTTACAATTATATTGCAAAGTTTTGCCTAATTCGTTAATCAAGTGATTGAAGCCAGAACAGACTTGGTTATCAGTTTACCCTGTTTCTAATTTATAGGGGAGATGGGGGCACATGTGAACAGGGGGCAGATGTGAACATCGCAATTTTTCAATGGTTATTGTAAGTTTTTTTATTTGAAAAAAACTACTAAAGATGACAACACCTGTAGACATACGGTAAAAATTTTTTGAAGCTTTTTGACCTTTTGTTTGTCCTCTGTAGCCAAAACACTGTTTTTAGATCTCAAAAGTCAAATCTTTGTTCCGAGTTCATAAGCGTTTAAATTTATTTATTTATTCATTTATTTGAATTTGAGTGTTTTAACATGCACTATGAATATTAATAAATATTTTTAATACAGTTCTTTTTCTTCTAAATTTGAGAAATGTTAATAATTTATCAATTTAACAGAAGCAGCAATGTGGGGCACTTGTGAACAGACAAGTTGGGGCAGATATGAACAGTAGGGGAGACCGGGGGAATGTCGCCAACCCGGGTTATGCCGCCACCCCACCTAGTTTAAAAACTAAAGGCAGTTTGATACAGTAAATGTGCCTGCACTATAGCGGCCAACAATATAAACAGTGCCTAAAGTGGGAGTGACTTTGCTGTACGTCGTTCGTCTGTTCTGGTGAAAAATGTAGTTTTCATCTAGTTGCTTATTATTTTGGAGCTTCAAATGAGTAGAGATAAGCACCTTTTATTGTAACATTAGGTATTTAAGATAATATGACCCGTAATCTACATGCATTCGCCGACATTTTGATGCAATGTGTTGAACAAGTTCGGTTCTTGTTTCGGCTTTGCTTGGGGATTTCCGCCATATTGTCCTCTCGGGGTAATGCCACCGCCATGCAAATCGGGTGAGAAATGGCCTCATTTCAATGTAGTGGAGCCGATTCAGCAGAGTGACTTTTGCAATAGGAAGTAAATTGTAAGCTTAACAATTATTCTGCTCAATTACATTACTTTCTAACTATTTTCAGTAGGTTGTGTGTTTCCTAGTATCCATTTGATGCATGTACTAGGTCATTAAAGAGTGGCGGCATTACCCCGGTACAGTGGCGGAATTACCCCAGTGTCCTGGGTAATCCCGCCACTGTGCAGAGGTTTAAAAAATATTTTTTTATATATGCTTACTTTACAGTTATGATTACGGTTAAATTTATACAGGTACTAAAGATCATGATTCAGCTTTAGAATTTTTACTATTAAAAAATAAACATTTTTTCGAGGTGAAAAAATTTAAATTCCCTTAAGGTGTCGCCATTCCCCCGGTCTCCCCTACTTAAGTGCCCCAATAATCATTCTGTGATTCTGTTCTTTTCAGTTAACTTAATGATAAATAATGTCCGTTCCATTACCTATAATTTTCCTGAAATAGAAGACATTTTCCTCGCACAAAGTTGATTTTGCATTGAAACTTCATCAAACACATCTTTCAGCAAATACATAAAGAACAACAAGCTCGTTTACATTCAATTGTACTTTAAATATATTCAATGTTTTCTAAAATCCAGTAAGTGTAATATATTATTTTACTAAACAGTTTACAACAATATTTTTTATGCATTGTTAATACAAAAGTATTACCCTGAACAACTTTGCAAATTTTTGTATTACATTTATTCTAAACTTGCAATGATGGCTTACTTCCATATCTAAAACAGTTATGTATATGACGCTTTGAATGGAGGTACATATGAGTAATATTTTAAGAAAGTAAAATTTTTAAACTGATAACTACCGTAAAATCCCTATTGTAACCCCTCTCTCTTTCAAAAGGAAAAGAAGTTAGGGGAGGGGGGGGGGGGTTATAGTCGAGATTTTTTTAAAATCGTTAAAAACCCCTCCTTTATCTATAATTTACAAGTAAATAAGGCAAATACAGCAGTGGGAATCTTTCGTATTTCGGCAGATTTGAGATAAATAGTATGTAAACGCCCCCTCCCCAAAAATTTTCCCAAACAAAAACCCCTAAGCAAAATTTGTTTTAATTTCTTTTTTAAAATTGCTTCTGTATTTTTTTATTTTATTTCAGCAATACTTAATGAATCATCTAAGCTTCCACCCCCAAAATCTACTTATTTTCATTTTATAATCTTTTGCTTAAACATATCACCCAGAAACTAGAGAAATGTGTGTATATATATACTTTTTTATGGCGAATTTCACAGGTAATTAACTAATCATTACGATGACAAATGAATAACAGAATAAAAAGCATGTCAAAGGATATTTTTCCTTGTGTTCACATGTACCCCACGTGTGTTCACAACTACCCCGCTGATGGGGCACATTTGAACAATTTTTCGAATTTTTAAAACTATTAAAAAATGTAAGAACTATACAGGTTATTTTAAAAAAAATACCATGTATAAAAGAAAGTTCTATTTACTGTATTGAGTAGGTTTGGTTTATAGAAATTAGTCCTGTCATGAGAAAAAGCTATATTTATGCGAACTGTTCACATGTGCCCCCAACTCCCCTATATACATTTTAATTTATTGAGGTACTATTTGAGGATTTTAATTATTTTAGGGTTTATTTTGGATATTTTCAGAGTTATGGCTTAAACTCTTGATTACGGATTATAGCCCAGTGGTAGGAAATGAAAAAAAAGGCCGAATTCGGAATTAAATACGGGAAAGCTGGAAATTGTTTTAATCCCTTCGACATAGGTCAAAAATAAACGTACTAAGTTTTCCCGCCCTACTAGGTGCGACTTTGTCGCTACAAACAAATAGATAACTTAAAAAGTGCATTATTTCATGATTTTTATCATATTTCAAAAATGATTTGTAAATGATGGGAAATATTGTCTATGATCTCTGATTGTATTTCAATTATGCGTCGTATTTAATTTGACATATATAGCGAATAACAGTGCGTATGCATCACATTTAAGGAGGTCGAAAATAGTGGGGAGGAGCGAGGGAACAAATGAGTGTGCAGGATTGTCGCTAGAGGAATTATAGGTCAACCAATAGCACGATTTTAAACTGCGATATTTAACGAAAAGGACTAAGATGGTTTTAATAAAAATTATTTTCGACTAGTATACGAGCATCTTAAGTTAAATTCATAAAATTTTAAAACCTAAGGAATATTGAAAAAAAGTATTATAAGCTTTACTTTTTTTTTTATTTATTTATTTATTTTTTTAAACTAAGGTTTAAGGTTGACGATATCAGTTGAGAAATGGCATGTAAAACGGCTGTCAATTATGTACCTCTTTCCTGATAACTACTAAATTATAATCCTCAAAATATACAAAATAAAGCATTAATATAATTACAGAAACATCGCGAGGGCCTCAACAACTTAAAGAAAATGCATGTATGTAATAAACGGAGGCAGGGCGGATTGATAACTCTGTCTCCCTCTTGATTAGCGCGGTTAAGACACAATTTAGAAATAGAATTGCGACCCTAATGTTCAGCAAAATTATTAATATGGGTACTCATTTTATTCAGAATTTCAAATTCAACGACATTTGTATTAACAATGTTTTTCAAAAGAATTGTTCTGAGATATTGTTAAGATAATTTTTAAAAAGTGTTTTTTGACTATAAATATGTACATATTTTCTAATGTTCGCCTAGTACGTGGGATAAAACTTAGTACTTTCATTTTAGACCTAAACGGAAGGGATTAAAACAATTTCCAGTTTCCCACCCACTTAATTGCGAGTTACATCCCCCGATCACGGGTCTTTGAAATAGAATTGTGACAATGTTCAACAAAATTGTTAAATGTAGTTCTCATTTTACTCGGAATTTTAAGCTGACGGCGAGCTGAACACGGAAATTGCAAAACCTAAATTTCATTCCAGATTTCAAAGTGCTGCCATTTGCAAAATGACGTCAGCGTTACGCACAGATATATTTGTTTTTTATAATATAGATATTGATTTTATTTTCATATCAAAATCTTGGTGGGGTTTTTTTCTTTTCAAACTAATTTTTTTCACCCTTAAATCCATTTATATCTGAATCAAATGAATACTCGATCATTTCAAAGCTACTGTATAACATCGTGTATTTTAAAATAATATATACGTAATGTGAGTCGTACAGTAAAATGCGCAGAAAAACAGAAAAGTGACTTCGGACAATGATTTTTTTTTAAAGATTATTTTTGTATTTTTTTAAATGTATTGCAGTATTTCAAACAGAATTGAATGTATATGCTTTTTGGTATTGTTATTATTTGGTATTAATATTTTGCATAATTTGATTTTTGGAGTCTTAGGTGTAATTTTGAAATATGCTTGGAAAGGGAGGTGGGGGAGGGACAAGGTTCTTCCAGAATTTTAAATTCTTAAAGTTTGCCGTTATCATCCAAACTCTTTGAAATTTTTAGATGTTAAAAACATAATGTTTTCGTAGCCCGAGGGAAAAAATATTAATATTTAGTGGGAAAAAGGCTGGTAAGATTTTTACCACGATGTAACTGAGGTTTTTGCTAATTTTGACGAAGTTTTTGCACATTTTATTTAGTAAAAAATATTTATATTTGTCCGAATGTTTCGAAATTTTCGTAAGTAAATGTAAATCTGGCCTGGTGAGTTGCTCTAAAAAAGATTGTGTTAAAATACGGACGTTTAGTTAGTTTTATGGTAGAAAAATAGTCTTTGTGAGGCGCGAAGTGACCTACGCTCACCAATGTATTTGAAAGAGTTAAAACTCTCAGTTAGAAGATTTTAACTTTTAGAGCATATATATATATATATATATATATTTGCCGATACTTCTAAAATATCATCCTGCAATAAATTGCTACAAGTTTTCGGAAAACCTTTTTTCATCTTTTTTTTCAAAAGTTTAACTGCTAGGTGGGGAGAATATCGTAAATTTAATATCGGAATGTATCAACGTGTTAATATTGGTGATATATCGCGATAACTACCGTAATGTGTATGCGAATAGAAAAATTGCTTATTTTAAAAGATAAAAGGCATGTTACCAAAAATTTTAGTAGAAACAGATGTAGAAAAGAGCTAATAAATATTTCATGCTATTTTCTTCTACAGCATCCTTTAAATAAATAAATATATATAGGGGAAGGTGGGGCAAAATTGGGTACCATATAAGTTTGTTAGTCTCAAATGCTGTGAAATGGGAAAACAAACTTTGAACACTGTTTTTAATGTAAAATGAATCCTTGGCTATAATAAAACATTCTTTTCAAACAATATATATATATATAAGTGTTTATATTAAAAAATAGCTTTTTTCAAACGTATGCAAAAATCCGATTTTACCTCGCTGGTTGGGTAAAACTGGGTATCCATTTAAAACTACTGGAAAACTCATTTTGGTCAAAAAGGTCTTGCTTAATATAGGAAAAAATACATTTTTATTATTTTTAACAAAACGAAATTGCACATGTGTTCTTCCATGTGTAAAAAAAAATAATTCGTTGGAAAATTTTCTACGTTGTATAGGCCTGCTTACTTTACACTGTACGTTTGAGAGTTCTTTTAGCTTCAAAAATCACAGATGAATTTATCATCATATTCTTCTGATATACTACATGCTTCGTGTGCCTATTCGTGGCATTTCAAACATCGTATTTGGATTTAGAATTTGAGTAAAGTTCATAGCAAAACATACAGGTTTCATTGTCCTCTTCTTCTGAAGATGTTTCCGCAATCTTTTTTTTTTTTAAAGAAACTTCTTTTTCCGTCTTGCAGTTTGTTTGGATTTTTTCTCCTTAATATCTGTTTCGACCTGTAATTTATAGGGAGAAGAAATCAAAATAAGTTTTTCCCTTTCTTTACTCAATTCTAAAGCCTTCCTTAGAAGGGGATAATAACTTTTTAGGCGAAATTGGAAATACAGATTGCTAGGCTATATAGTCTGAAGATGTCGAGTGGATAATTTTACTAATGTATTCTGTAGATGTAAAATTTTGAATGAGTGATGACGTCTGTGACTGTGATGTTAACTGCTGCATCTGGAAGCAGCTCGACGTGAAAGACGCTGGATGTTGTCAACTCGTTTATGTTCGGAAGGTTGAGCTCCATTATCCTGTGATGTTTCAGAAATATTTATTTCTGCAGCTATGCAAACCTGGGGTTGCATAGACCTAGGTGTGTTATCATGACTTTCATGGGTTTCTCTCTCACTTCCGAAGGAGCAAAAAGATGGTCTGGAAAAACATTGTTGTAGGGAAAACTCCCTGTTTTCTCGAACCTTCTGATTGCAGTATTTACAATTGCTGCTCTCGAAAATGCAGTTTTAAATAATTTTCTAATTTGGTAAATTGTTACAGATCGCGCAGAGTTGAAAAATAACCACTTCTTCACCTCTTGTTCTTAGTATGAGCTTAGAGATGCATGAATGACACATCAAGGGGTTGAAATCGATGCGTTGCGTAAGGAAAGAATCATATATAAATACATTGCTTTCTCTTACTAGATTAACATGATTCTTTTATATGAATTGAACACCTGTTAAGGATTTAAAGAACGGGCTTTTCAGGACGAGGATTGGAAAAATCTTTTAACCAAATAAAATAAAGACCTAATTTCGTAATCCATCCACTCCTATTATATACAGCAAATGAGTCTGGGAAAGTTTCATTCATCAAGAGGTTTTTTTCTTGCCTGTTTAATATTTGATAAAAAAAATCCTGTTATAGATTATATAGCCTAGTTATATAGGATTGAGATTTTATGGATTATTTGTCAATTTGGGCAGATTATTTTATTTAGAGAAACAAGTCACGAAATATTTTTGCATTTTAAGTGGACCTATAACGCAAGTTATTACACCTCAGATTAGAAAGTTATTTATTAAAATGTAATAGGCATAATATAAAATTATGCTTAATTAGTACCATTATTTTGTTCATTAATAATTGCAAATTATTTAATTTCATAAATGTAAGTTAAAAATTAGACCCACTTTTTAATATAAAACAAAATCAAAATTAGTTTTTTTCATTATAACTAGATATATTTAGAATTGTATTATAACTTTACAGCATTAAGAATGCAATTTAAAATTCCATGCTAATTTATTAACTATACTAAAAAACATTCTATGAGTGTCGGACAAAATCGGGAATACCCAGTTTTGACCCACTCTTAAGTACCCGGTTTTACCCCAACATGACAGAGTTTAAAATATGGCGTCACTACTCTTAATTCTATAAGCAAAAGATCAGTAAAAATTTTTAAATATTATCAGGAAAGGAAAGAATTAGATGTAGTACTCAGGAATATTAACTATGCTGAAAAATAGTGGTTATACGCGTAAAATCTAGAATCAAATAAAACAATTTTTTAAGAGTAATTGAATCTAATTACAGTACTATAAGCGAATCCTTTTGTCCCCCCCCCCCACATAAATAAACGATTAAATTAATGCTATGCTCATCATGTTCTATAGTAAGCATCTTTTTGTACATTTCAGTGATGTGTATCAATTTCCATATGTTTGAAATAGTGTAATATCATTCCAATATACTACAAATGATTTTTCCCTACAGGCCATTGAAATAGACCATAAAAATCATCGATGAAAATCACAAATTTTCTAAAAAAAAATCAGTTGATTAAAATCATGATTTAATCGTTGATTAAAATCGTTAACACCCTATTGCAGCCAAATGGCAAGCATTAGTTTTTGTTAATCACGATTGATTGACGATTTTTTTCCCTCAACAACCAATTGACGCTTTTTGAAATATTTTTCCACATTTGATTTAAGAATTTCACAATATTTTCCTTCTACCTAACAAATGGAGAATTTTGCAGCTTTTTCTTACAAACTTTCTTTGCAGTTATCCAAAATTTTCAGCCTAATAAAATATAAAATTATAACTAAAAATTAAATAAACAGCACATAAAGAAAAACTATAAAATTATTAATTTAGGTATTTTAATTCCAATATTTCAATTGACTAAAGTTCAATGCAGTTTTATTTATTTTTTAAAATAAATAAAATTCTGTGATTTGTGTTTGGTTGCCGTTTTCTCTGAGACGGGAAAATTTAAGTTTACCTGTGACCCTGTAAGAGAGGGGTAGGGGGGAGTTACTGTTCCTGCTGACCACTAAAATTTTCAAATTAGTGGTCCGAATGAATTTTTGTTGTTCTCGGACCAGCGGACCACCAATGATTTCGAACACTGATTTTTTAAATGCTGAAGATTTCCTTGTAAAAGAGATTTGAATTGATATACTGTTTAATTTTTTGATTAATTCCCCTGTGTGAAATTTGATTATTGTTATGTCTGCACAAGAAATATTTTATGTCTTAAAATATTTACTCTTTCATTTAAAATAGGTGGATAAATTAACCTGATGCTTGGATCTATTCCTGACTTGAAATCCTGATTCAGAACATGCTAAGCTTCAAGAATTCTTTATATTTGATGACCTGAATAGTCAGAGACGGTGCAGCACCCTCCTAAAACTGTCTGAGAGAAACTCTATGTGAAATGATATTATATTACAGTAAATATTAGTCTGACATACTATACATATAATTTAATGATTATATAATTTGTATTTTCAATAAATGGAGCGGCATACCGCAAACCAACTTAAATGTGTTGCTATTTAATAGTGTCTGTAACCATTTCTTTTTCAGCTATTGCAAGGCTGCTGCTGGTGAATATTTTCCTTTTTTACGAGTACTGTTAAAAAATAAATAAATCGTCGTCATAGATTATCAATTAGGAATACTGAAAAAATACTTATATGTAAGAATAATTAGTCGCTTGGTGGGGACACTGCTGTTATTAAATTAACCTTTCAAAGTAAGTATTTAATATACTATAGAAATACATTGTGTATTTTAAAAAAGCTTTGAAGTTTAAAGTAATATTTTGTATTAGCTGATATTAGAGGTTAAATGGATTCTGCTACTTATAGCTGCCTTTTTAATGCTGATTATTTCAGTATTTACGCATATACTTTGATTATGTATTCGTTATGTTTGTGCTTTATTTATTCAAATGTGTTATATTCATTATTGAATGATAAACAGAAACAAATACTAAACTTTTTTTGTTGTTGATTTATATTCAAATCAATTAATTTTGCATAATTGAGCTGTGTTGCAATATAAATTTTAAAAATATTTCTATTTTATTTTTTGTTTTGTGAAAAGAAGGTAAAAATTTGAAAACTGTATAATATGAAAATTTCAGCATCTATAGATTCACAAGAATTAAAGAAAAAAAAACAGATCATGAAAGTAGCAGCTAAGTGCATTATGCAAAAAACCTTTTCAAACTCGTGCAAAAATTAATACTGGTTGAAGAAATTTATTCAGCCATTGTTTAAATTAAAACAATAATAAAAACAGGGTATATATTTAAATCTAAAGAAATTTTTTTTTATATTTTCTTTGTGAATAAGCAAACACTAAATGGACTATAAGTGTAACTGAGTGCGAAGAAATATTCCAAAATGTAAAAGGACAGAAAGGTAATATTTGTGGTGAAAATAATGCAATTATTTTGTGAAATTGGATCAAATTGGTTTACATTTGTTCTTTAAATATATTTCAAAGACAATAGAATCAATAATTAAAACTTAAATAATTTTCGGTTTAATGAAAAAAAAAAAAGTAAGCTTTCCTACTGCAAGATAATCTCGCATAATCTGAAATTTGGTTTATTACACCATAAAATGATAAATTGAAAACCCAAAGTGAGGGGGGGGGGGAAAGAAAGCTACAATCCGGTGTAACCATTCCACATAAAGATGAGAGAAAATCCTGAATCGTGATTCAAACTTTTAGCAAAAAATTGGAATAGAGAAAACCTTGAATTATGATTTAACCTTTCACCAGAAAATTGGATTTAAAAACAATCCTGTTTCGTGGTTCAACCTTTTACCAGAAAAATTGATTAAAAAAAACTAAATTATGGTTCAAACTGTTACCAGAAAATTGGATTTAAAAAGAAAAACTTGTTTTATGGTTAAACCTTTTATCAGAAAATTGGATTTAAAAAAAATCCTGATTTATGGTTCAACCTTTCACCAGAAAATTGGATTTATAAAAAACCTGAATCATTGTTTAACATTTCACTAATATAATGGTATTTGAGAAAGCACCAATAAACTGGTAAAACTTATCGCCAATATCTTGGTTGCAGCTAAATTTCAGCGACTTTTCACCATTTTCTTGGTGAAACATCACACTTTATTTTTAACAGTGTATCGATAACATTTAAAAAAAAAAAAAATTAGGCATACTTTATAAACTTAGTAATGATACTTTACATTCATTATTGTTTCTATTCGCTTTTTTAATTTAACTAATAACCGTAAGATCTGATTCTGCTTATCTGCGTATTTACTGCTGTTGTTATAATGTTAATTTAATATGGAACTTATGTAATTTAATATTTTGTACCTATTTGAATATCTACAGTGAAGCTTCAGTCAGTTTTTTAATGCATAACATACAAATATTTCTGGCAATTGCTGTGGTAATACTGAAAACCACGTCAGGTCATATTACTTATTTTGATCGAAGAATTTTGACTTTACTGCAAATCTCTTGCACGATTACAAAAAACTTTCTGGCGAGAATACAAAAACTGTTTTAGATACAACACTAAAAAATCATTGGTAATTTTTCTGACATTACTTTAATAAAGTTACCAAACATTTTTTGCTGAAGTATATGTAAAGTTTTGGGTGCAATACTAAAAAAATTCATAGTAAATGTACTATGAAATCCTTCGCAAATTTACAAAAAAATTTCATAGTCAATGTACTAAAAATTCCTTTGTAAGTGTACTAAAAAATCATTAGAAAATTCACAAAGTATTCTTTAGGAAACTACCGAAAAAAGTCGTTGGTACCTTGACTAAATAATCCTAAGTAAATTTACGAAAAATTCTTTAGTAAACTCCCTAAAAAATCGTTAGTAAGTTTACTGAACAATATTTAGTAAACTTACAAGGAATTCTTTGGAAAACTCTCTCAAATATCCTTAGTACGTTTACTAAACTATCTTTGGAAAAATTTCCACAAATTCTTTAGTAAACTCCCTAAAACATCGCTAGTAAGTTTACTAAGAAACATTTAGTAAATTTACAAAAACTAATTAGAGAAACTCCCTTGAAAAACCGTTAGAAATTTACAGAACAATATTTAGTAAATTTACAAAAAAAATTTTAGTAAACTCCCTAAAACATCGCTAGTAAGTTTACTAAGAAACATTTAGTAAATTTACAAAAACTAATTAGAGAAACTCCCTTGAAAAACCGTTAGAAATTTACAGAACAATATTTAGTAAATTTACAAAAAAATTTTTAGAAAACGCCCTAAAAATGGATAGTACGTTTACAACATATTCACCGATAAATTTACTAACACTTATTTAGTAAATTCCCTAAACAAGCATTAGTAACCTCACTAAACAATATTTGGTAAATTTACAAGAGTGTTTTGGGGAAACTCCCTAAAAAATCACTAGTACGTTTACTAAGCAATATTTAGTAACAGTTACTGAAGACACTTCTGTAATTTTACATGATTATCTTATGTTGTGATTACATAAAAAGTTCTAGGAATCCCAGTTTCCTACAAAATTCTTAGTAACCATACAAATTTTTTTTTACAGTGAAGATAAAAATTAGTTCATACACTGTAAAAAAAAAAAAAAAAAAATCTGTAAAGTTACTAAAGTTTTTCTTGGAAACTGGGATTCCTAGAACTTTTTATGTAACGGCAACAACGAATATTCCTGTAACGGACGCTGTTACAGGAAATTTTGCTGTTGCCGTTACATACAAAGTTCTAGGAATCCCAGTTTCCAAGAAAAACTTTAGTAACTTTACAGATTTTTTTTTTTTTTTTACAGTGTACAGCTGCTCATATTTCATAAAATATTTAATACTTTTATGTTCCAATTGCTCTATATTGTTTCTACTATATTTTTCTAATTTATCTGAAACTGGCATTAAATTCAGTTGAAAATCCTATATGATATAAGAAAAAAACATAAAACATTGAACATTGAACTTAAAAAAAATGCCATAACTCCATGAATATACGTGCTATTCTTACACGAATCAGTAAACTTGTTGTACATCATCCACATATTTGTATTACACAACAATAGATCATTCTGTGCATTTTAATTTACAGGGTGATCCCAAATATTATTATTTTTCTTTGATTTTCCGTGATTCCCTAATTGTCCTTCTTATCAAATCGATGTTGAAATATATGAGATCAACCATGGTCTTTATAACACTGAAGTTCCAGAAGAATCTGACAAGTGTATTTTTAAATATTCGATAAAATGTTTAAAATTGAAAATATCCCGTGATTAATGGCTATATAGTGTTTATATATATAGCAAAAAAATAAATAAAAATATATATTTTTTCATCAAATGACTTATGTTTGGAACTTTATCCTTCAACTTTTCATATCGTATATACATAAATCGTTTAAAAGATCGAAATCTGAAGTTTGATGAATTTCTAAATATATAAACAGGGCGTAAAGTTTCGAGCACACAAAATAAGATCTCATTCAGTATTTTGTTTTATCCACATGATAGGCGTAAATGGTTGGTATGTTCCTTTTCGAAAGGTTTTTTTTTTTTTTTTTTTTTTTTTTTTTTTTTTTTTTTTTTTTCAAGAAACATTTCGTTATGGAGGGAAATTTTCAGTTTAATTTTTGCGAAGACATTTTTCGTGGGTCAGCATGTTGAAGTATGATTTCATGTTTTTAATGACAGCAGTTCTAACAAAATGCTTTTGAATTCTTCTTCTTCTTCTCTTTTTTTTTTACAATTTCACTGCTAGGATCTTTTTTTTTTTTTTTTTTTTTTTTTTTTTTTGGGGGGGGGGGGTTATTTTGTTCATTTATTATTGTTATTTTGTTATGTTTTTGAAGTTTGCGCATTTTAAAGTTTTATTATTACTACTATTATTATTATTATTATTATTATTATTTACGATTGTTGCTTTTGTTTGAATAATTTACCGGGCGCTATTGGAATCGCCATATTAGATGTTTTTGAACGCATTTTTAATAATTTATTTCATAAAATTGTATAATAATAAATTTCATAACAAAAATGCATTTTTGTAATAAGAAAGTAAACTAAAAGTGATTGAATCGATTCATACAACAAAATAAAACCAAAGATAACTATTCACCGGCATTTATAGATACAATATTCTTGTAATAGTACAAATTTTCTTTTAAAAATATGTTCTTTTCTCTTGAGTTGTTATGAGGAAATGGCGACAAAACGATATAGTAATCTACTATTTTCCTTCTACTGTCTACACAAATAGAGTAAATTACAAAAATGTCATTAAAAACTACGAGAAAATTAATATCTCAAAAACTAATACAACTTTAAAAATTCTAAGTTCACTTTTGATATCCTCGTATCCATGGAAAGAATTGGTGGTAATTCGATCGCTCAAAGTTCTGTATTCTAGTATAGCAGGATGAGCTGTGAAATCAAACAGACAGAAAATTTTAATATAATAGTTTAGTCCGTAATGGAGCCATCACGCGATAATAGATAAAATTAAATAATAATAATTTAAAAAAATTATACTTGGAAATTATTTTCAAATCCCACATAAATATGTCAATTAAGATGCAGTTAAATATCTCTCTATTCTAAAAAAAATGTAACTTACGCTGTCACTGCCGCCCCCGGTTTTGAATTTTTTGTGACCGAAGGTCAATTAACTCCGTTAATATTAAGAAAAATATTGCATACAAAAATATGAAAATCGACGGTATTATAGAGAAATGTTTGATAAACACGTTGATGTAGACAGTTTTCAAATCAAAGAATTATTTTAATAGTTTTATAGGAGCAAAAACTGTACATAGGAATTTAATAATTTTTAGAATTTCCCGGTGTATGAACTGCGTTTAGTTTTTAATTTGAGTCATTTTTTTTTAGGTTTTATTTCTATCTTAAATTCAAATTTTCACCATTTCGAGAGATATTTTTTACTGATTTTAGAAAATGGTATTAATTTAAACTGTTGCCAACTGTATAAACAGCGCTAACAATAACGTTTCCTTCAAACTAAAAATTTATTTACACGTGACTATTCTAAACAGGAAAAAAAATTCAAATTAGAGTTAAATAATTACGTATAAAAAGCAGGAACTTATTAAAAATTACTTCATAAAAACTATATTTACACGTGACTTTTAAAAGAGAAAGGATATTGTAAAATAACAAATTCATTAACACGCGTTAGAAGCCTTAAATAGGAGAAATTACGTCACATTTATGTCACATTACACTTATTACGTAAAATGAACAAAAAATAATATTGCAAAACAGTTTAAATTAAAAAAATTCGCGAGACATTTATTTGAAATTTTTAGATGAACTTTTCAACTATTTTTGTTAGGGCAGCGTAAATAATATTTTATTTCTAACGAAAGTATTTCACATGAATATTAAAAAGGGAAAGAAAAGTTTGGTGAAAATTACGTCAGATTAAAAACGATATATTTAAAATGTCTTATTTAAAGGACTTTTTTTTTCGCTTTGTTTAAAAATACCGGGAGGCGAAGACTCTGTTTACTTAATTCATTTTATATTAGCTGATTTTGAAATATTTAACTGATTTTATTTAATCAAAGACTTAAACAGTCATTGTATCTTTTAACAGCAGCTGATTTTTCCTTAAAATTCCCCAATCAAAGAGAAATGAATAGAAACCCGTTTATAGGGAGATCGCCTTTGTTTTTTAAATTATAATTCAATCTTCCAAAATATTTTTAAAGCTGATCAAATTAGCGTGCTTTTAGAGACTGCGGTGTCTGAACGGGGGTTGGCGAGCGTAGATCGCAGGGGGCCGGCCCCCTAGTATATATATATATATATATTTGAAAGTAGACTTTTTCTCCTTTAAGACGGTTTAAAAATGAAAATGTGGAATTTTTGAAAAAAATTGCTGTAACGAAAATTTAAAAAATGAAATTTCTTCGTCTTGTGTTGCCATTTGCAAAACTACGCCAGTGTTAGGTACAGGCATGTTTGTCCTTTATATTATAGATAGTAGACCTATGAAGAAAAACACCATTCACATTCTGCAACTACAACAAAATGTCATTTACATAAATAAATTAGAGCACTAATAAAAATAATATATGTCAATAGTGGCAATAAATATATTGCTTTTTATCATGTTATGAATGTTTGTCCCGCTTGGAGAACTGGTATAAAATATAAGATAATCTTTAAAATATCGATTAGTTTTGTTTCTATTCATTATAATCAATGCAAGCTGTACTTTAAATTAGTACATAATATATAGTTATCCGTAACATTTTATAAGGGATCAGGATATGCATGAAAAGGGCATATGTAAATTGCAAAAAGCGCACTCTAAACTAAGGCTTGTTGTTGTCATAATGAAATGATATATATATATATATATATGTATACACGTATAAGTATAATTGACGATATGTATAAGCTCTTTAAATCTGAGGTATGCGCATTGTGCAACAATAATAGATCCAATAAAAAAATTGCATGTTTAATAACAATTAATAAAGTGGGAGATTGGAGTAAAAATAAGTCATTGCATCTCTCTCTCTCTCTCTCTCTCTCTCTCTATATATATATATATATATATATATATACATATATACAATGTGATCCAGAATTCATTGTACAAACTTTAACGGTTGGTACAGGACACTGTAACAATCATTTATTGTATAGGAATATATGGGCGCAAGTGACGCGCTGAGACACAAACGCATGAATGACACGTGAAAGGAATGCTTATTGACAACGTCATTGGCAAATGCTATGTTTGCAATAACGTTCAAAATTGTGTACACCAACATTAATATACACTTTGCAGAGTTGATATTGCGATTGGAGTACAAATTCAAAGGTGCGAGTTATTTCACTCACATGTGAAGCAGCAACTCACATTCGAACGACGAAATCCTCCTAAAGTAGCATAAACCCTTAATACAGAGCTACCGAAAAGTGGCATCCCGAAAATGTACTTGCTTACAAAATTGCTGCACTGTTAAAAATTTGCAGCATTCTGGCAGGTCGTTTGACCGTTTTTTCCGAAAACGGTTACACAACCGTAATTTTAGCACTATTCTGACCATATTATTGGCCATTTTATGGTAAGAATATTGTTAAATTTTGGATATGAAACCGTTTTTTTCAAAAAACGGTCGAATGACCTGCCAAAATGCTGCAAAAATTTTAACAGTGTGGAATGGGCATATCCTGTCGTATACCCTACGTATAAATACGTATATCCTATCACGCTGAAACAAGAGTCTCTTACGAACAACGATAAGAGCATCTTGAGGTATTTCTGGCCAACACTCCTCCACAAAAATACGATACAAATTATCTGCTATGGCGCGCTGAACCTGTCTCTTGGCAGTCTCGATTTATACAGTCTCTATTACTTTTTATGTGCTCTTTTTACGTGTACATCTAAAGAGCATTGTTTTTTCGACTCCATTTAACTCAGCTGAAGATCTCGTTGCTCGAATATTCTTAACTGACGCACGTGTGCGTAAAATACCTGGCATTATTGGAAATGTCGCTCCATCGACGTTTCGAACTACATACCACTGTTAGTGGACGTAATTTTGAACAGTTATCGTAAACACTGCAATTGTCAACGACGCTGTCAATAAACTTTTTTCTTTTTTTCACGTTTTACTTCCTGTGTTTGCACCTCATCGGGTCACTTTCTCCCATGCAGTCGCATACAATAAATGATTGATACAGTGTCCTGTACCAACCTTTAAAGTTTATACCCTAAATTGGGAATTACCCTGTATATAAAACAAAAACATTTAAATAAATTTGTCTTTAACTTTGAATATAAAAATCCCACATGTTAATTTAACATACATTTTAAGTTTTTCATTTTCTACCATATACTTTTTCAGCTGAAAAAGGGTTTTTAAATTTAATATTTCATTCTCTTAAATCTAACAATAGTAACGTTTATTAAATTCAAGGTAAAAAGAAAAATACTGCCAGGATGATAGCAATTCATAAGTTATCATTCTATATTATAAACTAAGAATGCATATGTATAAGAAATTAAATACAAAAGACAAATCTAGTTCTTTATCTAAACTGAATTTCTTAATTTTTCAATATAGGAAAAGCAATTTACATCATACTATCTTTTGGCATTCCATTTATAAAATAGATAATTTCCATAGAAAGGAAACATTTTTATTTCGGGATTTAAATTATTAATCGCAACCATTCGCTGATGAATGGATTTGATTTGGCGAAGTGCCATTTAGATCAATCTAGGTTTATTGATTATACTTTCGAGAGACAGTTTTTCGTGACATTTTGTTTCAGTTATAGGTTATTGCTCACCAAATAAAAAAAATCATATTAAGAAAATAAACCTGTTGAAATTTGCATAAATTTCGTTTTATATTTAACTTTCAGAATTGTTTTATAACGATTATGTGCAGGGATAAATAAATAATATAAAATTAATTATGCTATTTGTTAAAAATATATAATTTTCTTTAATGTGAAATAATTTTTAATAAAGACAATACTATTATTTGACTTCCCAAAATATATAGATAAGACAATACTATTATTTGACTTCCCAAAATATATAGATAAGATAATACAAGGATCTATATGGTATAAAAAAGAATCAAATGATAAATTTGACAATTGAAAATTCGGGTTTGTTTAAGAAAATCAGTTAGGAAATCATTTTTGTCTTCTCATTTCTGAAACATAGAAGAAAATAAAAGTTAGAAATAGCCTTTAGTGGCAGAATGTTGCATTTTGGGTTAATATAATGGGTAATAATGATATATATGTGTTCTGCATATTTGGGATATAAATTTTCATATTTTCTTAAAGCTGAAATATTTAAATAACAGTTTATAGAATTTTTGTTGACTAAAAGTTATCAAATGACAAGAATAATGAAAATTTGTTTTTGCGCAAGCTAGTGATATTGATTATGTTTTTTAATATTAGTATATGTTTTTTATGCTTGTATTACTCAATGGATAAACAGTAATACACGTTGACAAAATTTATTTTTACTAGAACATGTTTCAATTTATATTCTGTGAATAATATCATTTTTCATATCAGACAGAAGATATACCATAAGAAATGCATTATTGTTAAATCTTAACTATTTAATAACAGTTTATCGAATTGAAAGGGGGAAGTATGAAGGGTAGAGGAAGTGGTATTAATAGAGACAGCCATGATACAAAAAAAAAAAAAAAAAAAAAAAAAAAAAAAAAAAAAAAAAAAACAGCCAGATTGGTTGATATTTCATCATTATTTTTCATCACCGAATAATTTTACTGTATGATTTGCAATCGAAATAAAATGTGATGATTCGACTTGTGGTGGCCAATTTCAAAGTTGGAGAAAAAAAAAATTGAAATAAACCCCCAAAAAATCAATTAGCACCCTGTTCTCAAACCAAGCTGATTACAGATAGCTAGAAAACAGGAATTCTGCTTTTTCAGAATTTAGCGTCGCCCTCGATGAAAAAAAATATATGTATATAAATACAGATAATACAGAACATATTTCCGTTTTAAGACATAAAATACACGATTCTATTTTATATAAAATGACGTCGTTCGCATCCGGAGGAAGAAATACCCATTTAGTCTAGTCTTAAACAACATCTACAGTAAAGTATGCATATGACGTCGCTATCGCTAAATAATACACACACACACACACACACAAAAAAAAAAAAAAAAAAAAAAAAAAAAAAAAAAAAAAAAATTTCTGTCACTCAAGAAACTCGGCAAAAAAATCGGCTTTCCAATGATTCATATGCCTTAATTTGTTTGTAATATTAATGTAGATACTTTTACAATTAAATATAGTTTATAAAAGCTCCATGTTTTATCAGAAATCATTCATTTAATATTTTTTTTTCAAAATAGCACGTATTTTAATTCAATTTTTTTTTATATGTTATGGGAAAATGGCAACAAAAACATATTATTACTATTTTTCAACTATTTTTCCTTTACTTTCTACAGAAAGGAAGTACTTGAGTTGCCAATATTAAACAAATACTGCTAAGAAGAACAAAAATATTAATATCTCAAAAATAAATTGAGATACAGTTTTCAAACAAATTGCACTTAAAAATAATTTTTTTCCCAATACGACGTTATGAAATTGAAAATGTGCGATGCCTAGAAGTTTAAAAAATTGCAGTAGAGTATTTAATAGTACAATGATACATCTACTTTGTTTTACGGCTGGCTTATGCAACGGAACGTTATGTTTTGGTGACGAAACTTTAATTACTGGCCGAAAGAAATAGCATATCGGGGGCTAATCCATGATTGGATTGGAATCCAAGAATATTAAGTTAAACTGTAGTAATTTTTGCACCCCATAAACCGCTAAATCCTCGGTCATGATCCACTTTAAAATTTGTAAAGTGAACACAATGATAATATACAAGTGATTCATTCTCAAAAGAGATGAAAAATTGATATCTTATTTCGAATAAGATTTTCTACCTATACAATGTCATTATTTTAGCTTGAATGTTGGTAAATGCAAAATCAGCTCTTTGTGATAAATTTACGAATGCAGAGCAAAGAGTAATAAACCATGTGAACACATTCTTACTTGATGGCGGCCATTTAATACATACTGTAGTGCTTAAAACATGCATGTTTCTTGTATGTAAAGGAACTTTAGTTTTTTAGGTTACAGTCTTTATCGTATGCAATAGTATGCAATATTAAAAAAAGCGAACAACGACGTAGGTATAAATTACCGAGTACAACATTTAACATTACTGAATGTACTTTTGGCTTTGTAAATCAACAATGCCTTCTAGACAATGTTAAATCATAAAAATACAATTAAAATATTGTAAAATAAATACAGGAAGACGGATGTTTTGAAGTCAGGGACCCTTACGGAGAAGCAAATACTTTTCTTTAGCAAACAGTCTTCTATATGATTGAATCTATTTTTTTTTCCGTCATAGTGACACAAGACACAGATATCCTCGTTTAATAATGACTTTAGTTCCTACAACCTCAGAAATGTGTTAATGAAATTTGAAGTTGGACGAGCAAGAAAGATAGTGTGACCTACCCTCAAACTCTAATTTTTACATAAAAATTATATTATCTTAAGTAATCAAATTAGTGTCTTCTATACTAGTAGTTCAACCTAACAAAATGTAAAATTAGCCGTTGGGGGTCACCATAATACTTACCCATCATGGATATACATAATATAAAATCTGAAAATAAAACATGTGATACATGCTAAGCCTTGTATCATGCTACTTTATTCATAATTTAATTAATTAATTTACTTGGACTCACTTAAATATAATTAATATAATCCCTTAAGCTAATATTACTTTTTGTTGCATTAAAATATCTCAATTTGTTGATTTTCTATAAGCAAGTAAACACTATTGTTTTACAGTGGAAGTCTGTGTTAATTTGGTGAAATATTAGAAATACCGTCAATTTGGCATCACTTTTGATGACTCATTTTGTCGCCAAATTTGGCGATATATCTCTAAGTTGGCGGCATTTGCCGACAGAACTGGGTCTGTCCTATGGTAACGAACGTGCGGACTTTCTGGCTAAATCTGTCATAATAAACGATGAATATGATATAGAAGAGTTCATTCCCATCCCAATAAGTATGCTAAAGGCTTGTTGAGTATAGAAATTATCCTGCGATTGGCAAAGTTACTGGGATTCAAGCTCCAAGGGTAGGTCTACATATGATATTCTTAGCAAGGTGAATTTTAATTTTATAGATCTGTGTCTATATAGAACTCTGTCTATCTGTGTCACAGATCTGTGTCTATTTTTATACCGGACATGGAGCTTTTCCGTACTACTTGAAGAGAATGAACATATCTGAAAGTGACAAGTGTACATGTGGGAAGAGAGGCAACGTCAAACATTATTTATTTCTCTCATGCCTGGTTTCGAAACATTGGAAGAGTTCTGGCGTGCCGGGGAAATTATAGTAAACTTCGCTGCATTTACAATAAATTAATTAAAAATTTTTGGTTTTTCAAATATACATTCAAATATAATATGTATAATATATTTTTCTTCACAGGTTAGTGATTATTCTTCAGCCTTTCAGTGATTGTTTTTAAGACTCTTTAAAAAAAAAAAAAAACAGTTCTTCTGGACAATTTTATTCTCAGTGTATTCAGGTGGTTCTTGGTACTGTACAATGTAGGTCACTATTCTCGGACTATTCTAAAGGATTTTAAAATCAGTTACTCTTGAACATTTTTATTTTGATATTTTCAAGTTCAAGTGAAGTATCAATTGTGTCTTCGATATTAAGTTCATATTACCCACATGGGATAATATAAATATACACCTTGATCGGATTTGTATATTTTTCTTTCTCACAATATCCCCCTGTCCTTTTGGCGAAAATTTAAGACTCTTTTAAAAAACATTTCTTCTGGCAGATTTATTCAATGGTTTCTTTTGTCCAGAACTATTTTTGAAGTTTTGGGTAATTCTTGATTTATGCACAGGGTGCTGCGTTACTGCAAATGGACAATTTTACAATTCCCAAAGGCAGTTTTCAAAGACTTTTTATCTGGACATTATTACTTCGTAGCAGTGCTTGTTACATATGACTAACGTGATAAACATCATTTTCCAGTGACTGATAGCATGATATTTACGTATGGTTTGGTTAAGTTTCGTTCATACTGTATATGACTTTTTTTTTACCGTCGGGGTTATCAAGTGTTTGAGCTTGATCGTCTGTAAATTTACGTTATATTTTGGTACACTATCGGTGTTTTACAAGAAGTGTTCTTGTTCTTTTGTTTAATTTCATTTTGGTATCTACAATCTATGTAATTGTTGTATGTAGATATTTTTATTTTTATTCTAGTGAGAACTTCACTACAGTTTGTTTCAATTAACGCTGTTTTTCTGTTTTTTTTTTTGTTTTTTTGTTTTTTTGTTTTTTTTTTTTTTTCTGGGACTGTTAAATTGAATGTAGTGTTTCGTTGTTGGTGGTGGGGGTTTTCGCCGGAGCGTTGAATCTATGCCAAATTTGGTGGGTGCTCCGGTTGGGTGATCCTACGGTAACCCCCCTTATAGGTATGGAGATGCATTAAATGCTTGACATTTACTATACGACATTATTGGCAATTAATCTTATATTTTGGCGATAGTTTTTTGGTCGGCGGGATAATCGAGTAGTACCGTATTGCGTAAAAGAAACATCCCTATAACTCGAAAAATTATAATCATATTAAATAACAGTTTACTGCGTCGTATTAAGCGTCTCATTTCCAATAAAAATATATCTTTGAATTGAAATTTGAAGGAAATACAAGGTCATGAAAAATCGGAGAGTGTGAAATATGATCACAAATACCTCGGCAACTAATTATCCGATCGACTTCATTCTTTATGCAAAATTTATGTATTTTTATTGTCTTTTATATTCACTACTTCAAATAAACAATTTAGAAAATTTCGAGAGTAAAAAAAAAAAAGTTCATGATAATCGAGGTTACTGATATTCAATAGGCTTCTTTCCATTATTACTTCCTAAGTACACACCAAATTTCAAGACTCTATCTCAATTTGTTCAGGAGATAGAACGTTTAGAGACACACGCACACACAGATGGGCGGCAATTTTTTTTTCCTCTATTAATGTGTTTTTCGGAATCTCCAGTGTCTGAAACGTTTAAATACGTCAAAAAAATTTCGATTTTTTAAAACGATTACAAGACTTACCCTATACTACGTATGATGGGTAAGTAAAAAGACAAGCAAATTGCATGTAAATGGAAGTGGTTTAATGGAATGTACTGCCACTTTCAAAAAACAATTATTCCAATGACTCGGAATATTTTAAAAATGGCAGGATAAAGCATTTTCACAATTCTGTGTATTGGGAAAAAGGAAAATATAATTCTTGATCAACTAGATTTATCATGATTCAGAAGCAAAAAAAGAAATATTTAAATTTGCTTTACCTTTACTAATGTCTGCCCGTGCAGTATAACACTCACTTTAGACCTAATATCAGGTGCAGATTCAACTGATTAATAAACAGAATCCCGTAGATTAAGGTTATTATCGAATATATTGAATATTACAGCGATTCAATTTTAGAATATTCTTCTAATCCATTTATGTAAATTATCTGATGATTCTAAAAAAGCAACATTTCGTTTTCCCAATGCTCACTTTTAATGTCTAGTCTCAAATAATCAATATGTGCAATGTGCAAAGAAGATACGTGCTCGAAATCCGAAACTGAATTTATATTCTTATCCTCTAAAATTGAGGCTTTAGAAATGTTGTTGACGCATGCAGTTTGAATTTTTGACGATAAAGAAAACACCAAATTTCCCGATAACGATAAATCATCGAAGCAGCAGATGAAGGCAATTGCTTAGAACACGTTAAACAACATTGATGTTAAAACACCAAATAAAATAAACTAAGACAGACTTGAGCGCAGTTAAAAAATAAAATTTATAAAGACAATAAAAAACAATTAAAAATACAATATGTAAAGGTTTCGCCAAGCAACCTGCAAGGCATCATCAGTACAAAAATTATCCATTGCATTTCAAACGTCAGAACAAATCAAGAACAGTTACAGTTAGCTATTTTAAAAACAAATAAAATTCGCTAGGGACAGAACGAGCATCATTCAAAGCATGCGACCGCAATTCAGCGAACCATGCCTCCAGGAGCAATCTACCATGGTAGTTGTTGCAACCAGATTTCAAAATACTGGCGTTCGCAATGGGCGGAATGTGATTCATTTGAAGTGAGTGCTGGACAATTTTTGAATTCAAATTACTCTTTTTAAAGCACCAGTATGTTCTTTTAGGCAAATTTCCAATGATCTACCAGTTCCACTAATATAAACACTATTGCAATCTTTACAAGGATATAATTAATTCTTTAATTTCTTTCTTAGTTTATTTTATTTGGTGTTTTAATGGTTTTTAAATTCAGACGTTAAATGTATGTGTACTGTAAACATTGATGTTGTCGTGAATCTTCCATATTTTTCTAGCCATACTCAAAATAAATACACACTTTTTCTCAATAAATGTTTTTTCTCTTAATTTGGTAAACATTTAGTTTGATTCGGTGTGCAAAAGGTGTGGAAGATTGTACTCGCCTTGACTGGATTGCAACATTTGAATTTATAATATTATTTCTTACATTAATTGCTTTTAAATTTACAATTTCTTATTAAAAGTATTTTTTTGTTAAATCTTATAATTCTTCACAGTATCAGAATTTAAAATATATGAAAAATGATGTCCCGCATGATTAGATTTCACAAACAGTATTTGTTCATTATTCCCCTCGTTCTGTAAACCTAATCGCCTGTTTCTCTTATTAAAGGAGATTACTCTCATATTTTATTAGTTACCTTTATTTCAGTATTAAAAATACATTTAAAAATATCCCCACGTGACTAGATTGCACAAATCCGAATTTACAGGTATCTCCTGACGTTTATAAACCGTAAATGAACTTTTACCCCCCTATTTAAGATAACTTGTAAGCACTGTAATTCGTTTTCTTGTATTGATTATAAAAGTACATTTAAAATAACACCACTCATGGTTGGATTAAAAAATATATATATTATTCCCACCGGTTGGCCACAAACAATGCAAAGAACTACACCAACAGATATTTTTATAGACACTTTAGTTTCTTGATTAATAATAAATATTACTTTTAATTGCAGTTTAATATAAAGGATTTTTGTTCTATTATTTACCACATTTTTTAACCTGGCCTGTGAATTGTGTATGTCTTTTCATAGCCATGGAAATTTTTACCACAAATCTAACCTGTGTACAAAAAGAAAACTCGTGTTTTCATTAAAATATGGCTTTAAGTCACAAAAACTTTTTCGAACAACGCATGTTTGAGAAAGCACAAGACTTCAGAAATAGAAATCAGAACATAGTATCCGGCATAAAAAATAAATCAACCTGTGATAATGAAGAGTATCGTCATACTCATTCTTGTTGTTGATAAAGTTGTCTTAATTCGATATGCAATAAATTATATTATACTGTTGATTGTGATGTCGATAACGATTGTTAGGAAGAGGAGACGTCGGAAGCTCAAAGGGATAAGTAGATATTAATAATGACTGTTAACATAATTTAATAAATTATAAATGACATAATTAACCCGAGAGTAGTTGCATCTTTTTTAGATTATTAGTCGTGCTCGGTCTTTTTGCCGCCTCCCCCCCCCCCCCCCACGGCATACAGAAAATGCAAAATATTTTTCACTTAATATTCGAATATTACTTTTCAATGAACTTATAAATTAGCGGTTTACTTAAATTATACATTTTATTTATGAGATTTGTAATAATGGAAACAAGTAAAAATTAACTGACATTAGGGATCGTTGCATAGGTTTTTTTCACCCATTTCCACTTTTCTTATAAAAATGTACCTGGAGGAAAAACAAAGGTGTCTTGTTCTTCACTATGGTAGTGGAGAAACATTTAAAGACAGCTACATGGTAGGTCTTAATTGCATTTGTAAGGGTATATGAGTTAGGAGAAGATACGTTTATATCGGCGGCAAAAAGACCGACAGGCGACTACTGCCGGGTTAAAAAAAATGCAATACTAAGAATCGTTATAACGCTACATCTGAAAAAGGCAACATTTCTTAATCATAATTCTCGCGAACTCCACACTAGTGCTGTTTTGCACAGCACAAAATTGCAAATTTCGTGTTAGTTTAAATTATGCTTTATGTATTATCCAGTTATTAACAATATGAAATTTGTGAAAAAAATAAAAATCACAGTTCGATTCCTCATAAAATTGTGATTAGGATTTATGTGTTTTATCTCATTTTAACTATATTGCAAACAATATAGAATATAAATAATATACAGTGCGCAGTTTTACGTAGTTGAAGTTGTGGAATGCCAAATAGCAATAGTGTGGAGTGCGCGGGTGCTTAAGAGAATTGTGTAGTCCATAAAGTTAATTGTACGTACCAGCTCCTTTTGTGCGAGCTGAGACATTATCACTGGGTTCTCCAGTTCCAAGACTATTAGAAGCTGTCATATATAGGTGGTATCTGGTACCGCAGCGCAAATTCCTTAAAGTAAACTCATCGACATCGCTAGCAAGTCTTTCACTCAACCATTCTCCATCATCAGTTTTGTAGTGCAGTGTATATTCTATAAAATAAGAAGAGATATTTTAAAGTACAAGAGTTTTTTATGATATATTCCTAGATAAAAACGTACCAACATCTACTAACTTCATCTTATAAAAATGTATCTGGCTCCAATTGATTAGTAGGTACTTTTCGGTTAGCCGGGCGCCAGTGTTATATATACATATTTATATACATACATATATATACATATACACATATTGTATATATACACACACATATATATGTAAATATATATGTATATATACATACATTTATACATACATGTATATGTATATATAACACTGGCGCCCGGCTAACCAAAAAGTACCGATAAGTAATATCAGATAGTGATTAAATTTCGCATAGAGGATTGCCTATATATAAAAAAATTACAAAACTTAAGTGTATAGTAAAACACAATTTTTACTTTATGTTCAGTGACATAAACAAATGGTACAGTCGTGGGAAAAAAAAGTAAACACCCCCTACTAACTCCTCAACAAATTATCGTAGACGAAAGTTACCGATACCGAACGATTGGAAATAAAGTCTACTTTTAAATGACGTATATAAAATTTGCTTAGGGGGGGAGGGGGGATCTACATATTAAAACGAATCCAAACTTCATTATTTTTCAATGGCAATACCCAATTTTAACGAGATATTTCAAATCTTCGGTTCAAAATCTGCCTAGACACCAAATTTCAAGTCATTTGAATCATAAGTTTTTGAATTATAAACATTCAAAATTTAGTGCTCCTAATGTTAAATTACGTTTTAATATTTTTATTTATATCTCCTGAAATTATGCTCCTAATGTGCTAATTCTTTTTGTAGCAATAATACTAATATACCCAAACATAACTACGCTGAATTTGCAATTTTTATAATTTTACGATATGAATTATGAAATTAATATTCGTAAAAAATATGCATTACAACCTACAATTTTTTTTGATGGATTTAGATTTATTAAGTCTTGCTTTATGCAAATCCAAAATTTCACATTTTTCTTCCAAGTAGTTTTCAAATTATGCTTAAAAAACCGCAAAATGATGGTTTAAGGGCCTGTCTATAACAGCAGTGACTAGATATTTTGAAATTTCTTCTGCTGTCTTCATTGACTTCTTAAGGTGCCTTGATCAAGATGAGGGTTCTCTTGGTTAACAATCGAGTTTGGAATTTCAATTTGGATACAGCCCTTAAAATACGCTCGTTTTAAAATAATTAATTTCTCAGAAACTTATTGTACGAATTGCACAAAAATTTGTTTTTAGGCTAATTGAAGGGTGTAGTGATCATTTATGCTGTCAGAATTGTGTACTGCTATTGAAAAAAAACAATGTTATGGTTCACTTTAATATGTAGACGGCCCCCTAAGAAAATTTTATTTACATCATTTAAAAGTAGACTTTATTTCCAATCATTCTGTACCAGTTACTTTATTCTACGATAATTTGTTGAGGAGTTAGTAGGGGGTGTTTACTTTTTTTTTTTTTTTCTTTTTTTTTTTCCCACGACTGTACATTCGGTATCAAGCAGAGAGTCAGTCGGTGCGATAGTTTAGGAAATATGCCGGTTTAAAATTTTGAACTCTCAATTTTAAATTAATTTAATCGTTGTAAATCATATGACAACGGAGGCAATATTTTAAGTGAAATTCAAACGTACACACGTATGTATATATACATAGAAATATCAAGTAATCAAATAAACAATAAGATTCTTTCAATTGCTTTTGAGTTTGATTCTTTAATAAAGGTAAATAACAATAATTAAAAATGAATCTTACTCTAAGAGTTAAAAACTGAAAGCAATGATATTTCTTAAATTCCGTGATAGAACAGCTACATGTTTGGTATTGTAAGGTAAAATTCATTGAAAAATCTATATATGATATCATAAGTGGGTTTTAGTAATAAACTTGTTTCAAGTTAGATAAAATTCTAAATTAGAAGGAACCTCTAAGTTAAATTTAAATTTAAAATTAATCAGTAGACTTTTTTACCATTTTTTTTTTTTCGAAATTACATTAAATACAGCTTTATAATACAGTAATCATCGAAAGTAAAAAAAAAGTAATTAAATAGTATCTTTGAAAACTAAAGACACTATATTAGTAATTTACTTTTATACGTACAATTATATATATTCTTACTTTTTCAAATAGATTTGTAATTAACATTGTCTACATATCTCCGACAGATGTATTCTAACTAATTTAACTTTCTTTATCTCACTTTATATACAGAGAAATGAAACTGTTGTATATTTATCTGTTCTTGAATTATATAAGCATAGACACAAAGTTTTCGTTTTGTTTTAAAATTTTATTATTCGTCAATATTTAATACGGCACGTCTCCTAAATAGTTTTCTTAAACTATTTCCTATAAAATTTCATTTTCGAAATCTCTTTTAAAGCCAAAAGCTGAAAAGCCTCAAACATAACAACGTATTGAGATTCAAATCTAAATATTTCCATCCATAAAATTGCCTTTTAGTCATAAGTGTAAACACAAGTGTCAGAGCTAAATCAATCAATGTTTGATTAATATTTTAAAACCTTTGTTAAGCAACACCATTGCTGAATCGATAATAACGTCGATATTTTGTAAAAATTATAACATATATAAATGTCGAAATACAGTCCATTTATCGTAAACACAAAAAAGCTATTTTTTAATATTAAAGAAGTCGACAGAAGAAGTTTTAGAGTTCATTAAATGAAATCGCGACACAGTATTAAATAATTTAATTTCTGTAAGTAGGACATTTCAATTTAACTACTCTATGGAACTACCTGATCACAAATGTGAAATACGTTTTAAGGACACAATTTTACACCCAGATCCTTTTATTAAGGTTTTAAACGAAAATAAAACATTACAATTTTAATTTTTTAAACTGCATCCGCATTTACAATACTAGACAAGACAATAATATTAATTCTATTCAGCATGATAAAAACTTCAATATAGAGCCTTTACGATATGATAGAACAATCTTAGTTAATTTTTTCAAAAATTATCCATTTTATTAACATTACAATAATTATTAAATTCTTTCATATTTTTTTTTTTTTTTTATCAAGTAAAACACACGCAAAAATTAGAAAATATTTCAGAATTATTTTGCTTATGCTATTTTTAATAATTATAAATTACTCATGTATGTATCCGCTGCCATTTTTATCGAGAAGCTGTCATCTAAAGCATGAATCAAAAATATAAAATACCATGCAAGTAATTGAAATATATTTATAGAATTTTTTTCGGATGATAAACTCTCCCTGGAGAAGAAAATAGATTATAAATTTAGATAATTTTTTAGAACCTATAGATTAGGTCCTAAAGATAAATAAAATATAATCTTTAACAAAATGTATAAAAGGAAAATGGAATTTATATCGATATTTCTAAATAATTTACTGAATACTTTTTGCTTAATTATTTATTTATTTTTATTCATGAATAGTTGTTCATTCACGAAAATGTGAGACAAAGAATTATACATAAAACAATTGTAATTTTTTGCATGGGCAAAAATTATATTTACTTAATACTATTTAATATTGCTTAATTATAAGTACTTAATTTTCTCACTATATTATAGTGTAATAAAAGTCTATATTACGTAAGAAATTGCTTAAAAAATTAAAAATTTATTTCATATGTGTTAAAAAATTATGTTCTAGAAATCTAAAAATGAAACACATGTTAAAGGTTAAAAAAAAAAAAAAAAAAAAAAAAAAAAAAAAAAAAAAAAATCCGATTTTAAGACGATAGAATTATACTTTATTTAGATGCAATTTTGATTCAATAATATTTACAGTTTTAATAAATATATATTTGAACTTAATTTTTCTTATCAAAATAACTTGTAACAGATTGTTTTTTTTTTCTTTTTTAAACTGAAATATATTTTTAGCCCCAAGAATCCAAATAAAATGATAGTTCACTAAATTATTTTAAAAAATACTAGCGATATTTTCTCTAACGAATAAAAATAAACTTTACGTCAACAGTTCAAAATTTTAAACACTCATAATTCCTAAATTATTTGACTGAACGACTTGATGTCCCATTTGGTATCTTATAGTAAAATTTTCCGAAGAATCCAAATATGATGTCACAAGTAGGTGTTATTATTAAAATTTAAAAATTTTCTACAGTGCCTATATTGTGATGACACTCTAATAATTTTATGTATAAAATTAAAAAGTAGGCGTATTACTAATCCAATGGAAGTCAGATTTGTATGAAAGGGCATGATGCAGAATTAATTAAGGTTGTTCTCTTTTTTTTATTTATTGAACGACTGTACACATATAAATCTACTATATAAATCGACTTTAAACTAATTTACTCACCTGTTATAGCTGATTTATCTTTTGCATCTTTCGACCATTTAATCGTTATTGTAGATTTTGTCGTACTTAGAATTTCAGCAACTGGAGATGTTGGAGGAGCTAATAAAAGAAACGCAAGATAAAAATAATAAGTACAATTAGCTAGAACCGTAAGGTACTGCTGTTACAGACAAAATGGCTTTGCAAGTATAGTCATTACACTGATGTTTATAAAAAATATATCATTTATATAGTCATTAAATATTATATGTACCGCATGTATGTTAAAGGATACAACTTGTTTAAACTGAACCTAAAAATTGCTTTAGTTTATTTTAAGATTTAATAATGTAGATGCACCAACATAGTTTGAAATATTCTAATTTAGATTTTAATACAGAGATGGCAATCGACACATAATTTTGATAGCTGAATTGTGAGTAAAAGATTTAAAGTTTATGAAAAAAAAAAAGACCAAGTCAATTCATTTATAATACAGTAAACTCCGACCAACCGGTCCTCCGTACTATCCAGCCTAGTAAAAAGAAATGAGGAATGTTGCAAGAGGCCGAGACAGGCAGGTTCCCGTTCCTAGGAAAGTACTAGATCACGACAAAAAAGGTGCAAGAAGGGATTGCATAATGCAATAGCAGAGACAGATAGGAAGAGAAGGTTTGGGAGGTGTTAAGGCTTGATAACCTGTTTCATCAGTTGTGCAACATATGTTAACAAATCCGGACGTTATTTTCCTTTTATCCTGGTTACATTCGTATAGTCTTTTGGTGTGCTTCGTATTTATTTATTGAAGATTAACGAAATGGGTGATAAACGAAAAAAGGTTGTAGTGACTATGGAGGAAAAACTACGAGTCAGCAGGAGGAAGCGACACCAGATGATATTATCTGCTTTTATAAATGGAGGGACATTACGTCGCGGAAGAGGGCTAACAGGGTGAAGCAGTCATTTATAAACAACTTTTTCAAAAACTAAAATTAAGATTTGACTCTTTTATCGTATGCATAAATTTTCATATTTATGCAGTCATTTATTAATAAACAGTGAAATAAAATTTACTTTTTTTTTTTTTTTTTTTTTTTTACTTACGTTTTACGTTAATGTTTTGCTTATTTTGAAATGTGTTGTATATATAAAATTTATTTTAAAATGTGTTTTTAATATAATGAGGGTGTGCAGGAAGTGAGTAAATATTTATTGAACTCCGGCCTATCCGGCTTTTTTTTTTATCCGGCCTAGCCTTCTGCCACATTAGGCGTTTACTGTAGCTGATGGCGAGATGTTAAAATTTTTAGCTCGAAACGCGTCCTATGTATTGTTTTTATTTTATGGTGATTTTTTACAAATATTTATTATTTTAATTGTTTCATATCCCCAGTTTTCGGTGCTGTTTCGCCGGATAGTCGGGAGTTTAAAGTATTATTAGAACGGAAAAATAAGAGGAACTGAATTTTCATCTCATATATTATTAATGTTAAAAAATAGCTGAGTACGATTAATTTGGTTTTCGTATATTTGTGATAGCAGTGAAATATAACTTTTGAAATTTAATTTACATTATCTGCTTAACTGGATTAATTGTTAAAAATATTCTCAACATAAAAATTCACTATAGTTTTACCTTTTATTTTAATTGATTAGTAAAAATTTTAACGTCACCTTAGAACCTATTGTTATTAATTACTGCTTTGCCTTCTACACAGATCTCCTAATAACTATTTTATTTGTGCTCTTACACGTCAAGGATACACTTTGAAACCAATTATTAATTCATAGTGATCGACTGTGCACACAGTATGAAAGGGTAACAGTTAAATAGCTTTAAATGATTTTTAAAATACTGAACCATTGAACATATATTTTTAGTCAATTGGAGGAGAATGAAATACAATAATAGTAAAAAAAACGAAATATGGTAGGCAATTATGCGTAATTAAATAAACTGTAGAAAATAATCTCATTCATTCAACAATGTTTTACATCGTGACACTTTGTCTTTTAATATATTATAATAAACACGTTTTTTAAATATTTTTAATTAAACTTTTTAATCATGGTATTGAAATTTAATTTTATTATGAACAACTAAAACACGATTATTATTATTATTTTTTAAATTTAGTCATATCTTTGATAATACTTAAATATTTAAAGCTAGTTCATTACTTATTGCAATTTAAGTATTTTTTTAATATAAAACTACAAACATCAACCTTCTAGAAAATCATGCTTAAATTTATGATATTTAAGAGCTTCACTCATTAAAAATTAAAAAGCGCGTCTTTAGCTATTTATTAGAATGAAAAACATACATAAAATTTTTAAAGGGGTTGCACGTGATTGTCTAAAAGCGCATTTCCGAAACTATGGGTCTGTATCCACCTGTGATTCACGGGCAGGGCTTTGGTGGAACGCTTATTGCATTCCTATAAATGTATTATTAAGTTCATATGCTTTAAAATATATCAAATACTATATGCTGCATCATAAAATTTAAAAAATAACAATAATAACTAATCTGAGTGCTTAAATCTTCCCGGCATGATTTGTTAAATTTTTACTTCTTTATTATAATCAACAAATACCACAGCTACACCATAATTTTGAATTTCTGATTTTTATAATTTAGGCGACGAAAAGATTTTATTTATTTTCAAATAATTTTTTTGTAAATCCTAGTGCCAGTATATCCTTTCAAAATTTAATAATATAAGTACATTGTGTCTGAAAAGGTTAAAGATAAACAAAAAAAATGTATTTTATTATTATAGTACGAAAGCGATTTGAAAGTAGAATACCATATTGCTTCAATAAATACGGATATTGACACCTGGGTAGGAGCGCTTTATATTTTACATTTATTTTACTTTATTATAAAAGAATTTCGTGTATATACGAGCGTAAGCCAGTAAGGTCACAAACCAATATGAGATTTCTGTAATTAGTAGAAAATTGTTTCCAAATATGCCAATATGTGGCAGCATAATCCAACTATAAAACGAAAATTTCAAATTTATGAGACAACAGTTGTTCAAGATGAGTAGGGTAGTTTTTGAGCAGAGCGAAGTGGTTGCCCAGTTGAGATTGCGGCAGAAGAATCAGTGCGGAGGGTTGAGGAAATAGCTAAAACTGTCATGCGAACAATAATAGACAGCATAGAAACCATTTCTTCAAACTTCCGCACTGATTCTACTGTCGCAGTCTCAACTGGACGATCATTTCGCTCTTCGTCAAAAACTTTTGAACGACCGTGCTCATCTTGTACAACTGCTGTGTCATGAATTCGAAATTAACATCTTATAGTTGGATTATGCTGCTACTTATTGGCATATTTGGAAACAATTTACTACTAATTTCCGGCCTCTCATATCAGTTTGTGATCTACTTCCTGACTTACCCTCGTATATATATATATATATATACAAGGGGGATCTGCTCCTCTGATCGCTACATTCACCAGCCCCGGCGTAATCGCTCCGCGATCTCTTATTTTCTATGTGTTCAATTTTTAGATTCCAAAGGCACATGCCACCCCCCTCCCTCCCGTTTCTCATTAGTTAATGGAAATTATTTTCTTTCTATAAAAATCGTTTTTTGCCATCGACCCTTAATATATATATATATATATATATATATATTCTGTCGAAATGCAGAAGATTCTTCCCTTTCCCCCGGCCATCCTATCTGAATTCTCAACTTTCATGGTTTTTGCCAAGCACAATTCCCGCAAAAAAAGACAGAAAGCTCTGATAAGCCTGATGCGTTTCGCAGTATCTACGCGGATTTTCATTGGTTCATTTCCAAATTTTTTGGCTCATTTCCAAATCGTCGCATTTTGTATAAATAGAAGAAATTATTTGTGATGCGTGTATTGCCTCTGTGTATAAAAGGAGAACTGTTATGAAAACGCATCTTTTCTGCACGATAAAAATCTTTATAAAAATCTCTGTGTAACTAAATGTTATGTTGGTTAGAAAAATTCTTCAATCTGTAAGATGGGAGGCTTAACAATAAAGTTTGGAAATCGCTGGAAATTTATGGAATATTTAACATAAAAGAAACTAGGGGATCCGACTTTGAATTCCAGGGTTACGGAAAATAAAAAAATATATTCTTGTATTTATTTATTTATTTATTTATTTATTTACTATGTACTCAGCAGCCTGTGAGCTACGTCCGCCAAGCCCTGCACTGGATTCGCAGCCTCTAAAACGATAGTAATGTGCCCGTTAAAAAAAAAAAAAAAAAAAAAAAAAAAAAAAAAATAAATAAATAAATATATATATATATATATATATATATATATTACCAGGTTACGTAAGATTGAATTACATTATCACTATAACGCCTACTATCTTCTATAATTTGCTTGCGAGGCTTCCCCGTTTGAGTGAGGTATTTTTCGGTTACCATGGTCTCATCCATCGCCATCATAAAATCTAACTTCTGTTTTGGGGATACATAAATATAATCAATTACATATTTCAAAATCAGTTTGTATAAAATGGTTAGGTTGAAATTGTGGCTATCTTTCTAACTTTTAAAACAACACTACGGACAATATTCTTCATTTAGGTTCGAGGTAAAAAAATCTCCGTCTGCTAGGGAATAACTTTCAGAACCACGGTAATGAAAAGCATTGTGTTTTAAAATTTCGAGAATATATTTCATATCTTGATCGAGTTTTAGATATTTCCAGGAGCAGTACAGTTTATTCATGAACTCATTTCTCTATTAAAATACACCATCATGCACATTTTCATGTTATTTTTAAAAATTTTATATGAATTAATAAGGATATATGAATTTTCTAATATGCATTTATCGAATAGTAATTCGTACAAAATAAATCGAAAGTAGTTGCGCATAAATTTGCCTGCATTTATGCTGCATCAAGTGATGTCATATATAAACAAATTCGTTAGCCGCACTACGTTTATTCCATAGGATGCCATATTACAATTCTCCGGAATAAAAAGCATTTTAAATGTATCGTTTTAAAATATGACGTAATTTTTACTATTAAATGAATTTTCCATGCAATCATGTATTTTTTTTTTTTTTTAATTTATGGGTACATATATTATTTAAAGCATTTGTGAATAGTATTATTTGAGTTTTGCAAATATGACCTACTATTCACCTTTAAAAGTTTTCTTACCGTAATAATTTAATTATGTTAGGCGCTTTAAATATGACGATATATAACACTTGGGCATTTTACATACGATGTAATGATGACCTTTAATTTCCTCTCTAGCGGATCAATTTTATTACTTTAGCCACTTTAAATATGACGATATTTAATATTTAGGTACTTCACATATGTCGTAATTATCAGCTTTAAATGCGTTTCGAGTGTAATAATTGTATTATTGACATGAAAATATTATGACGTATTTTTTCCATATTTTCTGCTCTTAGCACGTGATCATTTAAGTCTTATTTAAAAATTTTCTCTTTGTTTTAATAATTTCACTTTTATATTTCAATTTGAAAATGACGACAGCAAATAAATCTAATAATTCATTTCGTTTTCCTTTTTATCACCATTTTACCCACCTAAAAAGGATATATTTTTCTCTTTTTTGACGTCTTTGGAATTTATGTCAAAGTTGAAGACGATATGTCAGACGATTTTTCATTTAAAAAATAAACAGATTCCTGACGATCGAAAAGTGATTTTTATTTTCAACTTTTCCGGAGAAACATAATCGCAATATTTTCTTCCTTATTGATTGAAATAAAAGATAATTTCAATTTCAATTTCAAATTGACGAAAAAGAAATAATCTAATATACCCTACCTTCATTTTACTTTCAAAATTTCTACGTAATTTAATTTCTACGTCTAAATTTCTACGTCTACGTAAAAACGTTCTAAATTTAATGACATTTCTGTAATGATGGCAACTAAATTATTTTTGTCAAAAATAATTTAGTTGCCATCATTACAGAAATGTCATTAAATTTAGAAAAAATAATTTCTCGAAAACGAATACAAATTTTAAATTCTAATACCACTTTTGACACATGTGGATAAATGTGGATCATTTCTGTAAATTTCAAAGCCAGACGTTCCATATTTTAGGAGAAATAGCTGTGAAACTTAATCAGTTGTTTTAAAAAAACCGTTTCATAAATCGTTTCATTAGGATTTTTTATATATTGGGTAGATTTTGGAGGGGAAACTTCAAATGAATTTTTATATTTAATGTATAATTTATATTGCCTACTAATAACAATGAAAAGCATTTTTATAAGAACGAAATAAATTATCAATTTAAATAAAACTTTGTAATTTATTTAAAGCTATACATACGTATGAATCGTATGCCAGAAGTTAAAACTCAAGAAATCGCTAAAGATTTTTATATTAAGTGCAGCCTTATTGATTCTTATATTTTCAGTCGTTTGAGTACGCAATTCAAAAACCTGTTTATTAGATTTGTGTTTTGAATTATTTTGTTTATAGCTTAACCCCTTAATTCTCGCTCCCGTCAATTTCACGGGCTGGGGTGTCTTTCGTTATTTCTCGTGCCCGTAATATTTCCGGGGTGGCGATTTAATGGCTGTAAAAAACTTCTGAAACTAGAAAAAAATAAATGGCCTTTCCGTGTGAAGTCATTGAATATTACGCTTGGGTTTGGCTTTTGGCGCTGATTGTAATGCTGGGATTTGTATTGCATGTTTTGAATTATATAACACTCAAAAAATTATTAATAATTAAAATATAATGTCTATACATTATTTCAAATATTATGCGTAAAAATGTGTGTGATGACGATAAATAAAGATCTAAGATGAAAAAAATAAAGGTCTTATTCGCATTAATTTGTATGGTGTAAAACAAACATTAAGACACAGAATTCTCGCATGATGCTGGCTTTTCTACAAATGTGAATTTGTTCTATAACATCTTTATTTTTTGCTTTAAAAAAAAAAAAAAAAAAAAAAAAAAAAAAAAAAAAAAAAAACTAATTGCATATTTTATTTAGAAATCCTATAATTATTCAATTTCTGTAATAAAATAAATAGGTACTTTTTTTTATGGTTTTTCCAAATATTAAGCGACCGTAAAGGGGTTAATAAAGTTTTAATGCCATTGTGAAATATTAGCGGGAAACCAACAATAAGCTATTTAAATTGATTTAGTTGCAAACAGATCAATCTCTCGTAATGTATGCATATTTAAGCAGCATACCATAGATTCTTAAAAGAAACTCATACTTGAAAATTATTATAAAGCACATAAATGATAAAAACTGTATTTGACTTAATATTTATTTTTGATCTTCGACGATGTAAAAAAAAGAAAAAAAAACTAATTGCATATTTTATTTAGAAATCTTATAATTATTCAATTTCTGTAATAAAATAAATAGGTACTTTTTTGATGGTTTTTCCAAATATTAAGAGACCGTAAAGGGGTTAATAAAGTTTTAATGCCATTGTGGAATATTAGCGGGAAACAAACAATAAGCTATTTAAATTGATTTAGTTGCAAACAGATCAATCACTCGTAAACAGCAGCATACGATAGATTCTTAAAAGAAACTCATACTTGAAAATTATTATAAAGCACATAAATGATAAAAACTGTATTTGACTTAATATTTATTTTTGATCTTCAACGATGTAAAAAAAAAAAAAAAAAAAAAAAAAACAGTGTTTAGAAGTTACAGATGTAGAAATCAAATCGCAATATATTTGTAAGGTGTTACCATTGTTAATATATTGTCAACGTCCCTCAAGGTTATCATGTTTTCTTCATAATATACATTTTCCACGATTTGTATTCGATTCCAAAAAATAATTTGACATTTTGAATTTGTGTATAAATTTATTTATTTATAATATTCATTTGTTTATTTATTCCTTCAGTTCACTATTTTTAATTTACATTTTAGATAATATTAAACTACTCGATATGACTTCCTTTGATTCTAAATATGGTCACAAGTGTCACCATCCCAATGGTGAGAAAAAACTGACGGCTATACATCGGGATACAATGACTGTCAAATGATCTTTATTTGGTGTTTAAAATATGAAGAGTCTTCTGACAGATATTTAAATAATTTGTATGACGTCAGAAAATGGCATATGTCTACGCCATAATAAAAATTTCTACGTCAGTCAATAACAGTGAGAATATTATGAATTGAATTTTCATCATGGTGACTTTATATTTCAGCCATATTTTGAACAACTTTTTTCGGTTATTTGAGTTTGTCTATATATTTTGCAATTTAACTTACTCTAGTCTTATAATTTTAATTCAATATATTTTTTGCATGTATTTTATCCGGAGACTCCTGAAAAAAAAAAAAAAAAAAAAAAAAAAGCATTTCTACTACTGAATATCGCATGATTTTGCCATTTCATCTAACTTGCAGTGTAATGCGAGCCAAGAACTTCACCGTATTATCTATGTACAGCCGCCGTCAAAATGTACCTATCAACCATTAATTATACTGTTATAAAAATAAATGTAGATGTACGAAATATACTTTAATGATAATTTTGGCAAAATGCTTAAGAAGAGTAACTGAAATTTTTAATAGTTTTATTCCAATCCATATATTACTATCAGGTTGCTTATTTTACTATATAAAATCACCATATTTGGCTGTGTGCAGTTCATAGTGGATAAGGTTTTGCTGTAATTAAATCTATTGTTATTCGATTTGGATTTGCATTTGGGGATGTTTTACAGTCGCACACTAAATAACCTATAAAATGACTAAACTATAATTAAATATATTTTTGAGCGATATTTAAAAAAAATTCGATATTGTATCAGTTTTGTGCAGTTACTGAGTTTAAATCAAATGTATTATTTTCACAGACTGACTGAATGAATCATAATAAATGTCATTTATTTAAATTTTTTGTCTTTCATCAAGAAATCGTAAATCTGTTCTAAAAATAAAGAACTGCATTTTTTTTTTTAACTCGATGCTGATCAAATTTTTCAGAATACATTTTATCCACATATTTCTGAGTATGCCGGGCCTTTTTACTCTACAAATAATAAGGAAAACAATTAACAGTTAGATAATATAGCACAAATGTTAATGTTATTATTCACATCATTTTGTATTTGAAAGCAAAAAGAACTAAAAAACTGTTTCTTGTTTCACTTGACAAATAACTACCAGATAAGAAAATATTATAAAATTTCTAATAATATACATAATTTAAGATTGTAATGAAAATGTGTGTTACAGTTTTATGATATATGCAGAAATATTAATAAAAGTAATGTATTCATTTATATTTAGAAAGTATTTTGCGGATGTATAATGTGCCTAATGTAATCAGAAATCGGAACAGATTTCTTCTTATGTAAAAAAGAACTAATACAAATTTTTGACAAAACAATTAGTAACTGAATCAGATTATTTTGATACTATGGACATAAGAATGCAGTAGAACCGTTACATAAACTGTATCGTAACAGTCAATTTGAAAGTCTAAGTATTACAATAAATAGGACTAAATAAAAAGATTTACTAATAAAAATAAATTAAAACACAAATTGGCCAACATACCTGTTTCTAAAGTTTTTCCAGTTATTTTTTGAGATTTCGGTCCAGCTCCAGCTGAGTTAAATGCTTTAACGACGATATCGTACTTAGTAAAAGGCTGAAGACCCGTTATATACGTAGACTGTTGCTCATTTTCTGTTGTCTTTTCAACTTGTTTGTATGTATATGAGTCGGAAGAAGAAGAAATACGATACCCTATATAATATCCACGTATGATGCCGTTTGTAGAATCATCTGGCGGAGGCTAAAAAATAATAGATACCATTTCTATGAATAGTACATGATTTACATATCAAGTATTAAGTGTAACACTTTAAAATCTTCTCAAGCAAAATATATGCCCCTCAAAGCAGAGATTTGCTTCATTTAGCAGAGATGCCCAAGTTTGCCGTCATTCAAAATCCATCACCCCCCATCATATTCGTAAAAGCAGACGTTAAACATAGCATGTGCTTGAGGTATCTGTACATATCCTGGACAAAGCATATTTTGCGTGATGTGATTCGGCATTCATATAGCGTTGGACCAAAAAATTTTCTCTTGGACTAAAGAGGATTGAAGGGACACGGGCAGTATCTTTTGTTGATGTTTTATCTTTATTACCTAGACATAGATTTTTATGTTATATATTCTAATTTTGATAACGAATCTGTGTCATCAACATCTCAGCATCCAATAGGATAGAGCAAATTTATTTGAATTTTAATTACTACCGTTATTTCGTTTCTGAGCAATTTTATCCAGGACTCAAATTTTGTTCGAAATTATTTTTATAGGAAACTTTTTCAATAACTACATTTATGTTGATGTTATAAATTTACGGAGAAAAACTGTTCCGACAATAAAGCCTCACTTAAACTCATCCATATATTCTATGAAAAATCTAAAAAAAAAAAATGGAATTAAAAAAATATTCACATACTATACCTTCCATGAAACTTTCATTGATTGGGCTCCTGTTGAATGAACTTGGACTTCCCTTGGCGCTGCTGATGGAGCTATAAAGTAAAGTATAATAATTGAAGAAAAATTATATTTATGTACGTTTATTGATAACATGTATATGGTTTATAAAATGAACATTAATTCTTATAAATGGACATATTTGAGGAAAATATTAAAATAGTTTTAGATCTAAGATATATTCCACTGAATAGACATACTAAACCGAATGCAGTAATTTAATGAAGAAGAATTTAATGGGGAAGAATATCAGTTGTGAATTTGTACATTCCATGAACATAAAGTTTCATTATAAGTAATTATTATGTAGAAAGAGAAAAACATATAATTGCAGAGGTCAGATGATGAAAGTGGTAAGTTACATAATCATTAATTTGAGAAAATATCATGCAATGTTCCAAATATCTTTTTTCGTTTATTGTAAAATGTCTTCTTCATCTATTTATATCTCTATGAGTATTGAGCTTTTCTAAATAGTAATTCAACAAATGGTAGAGGAAAATTGATTGATTAAGATTATCTTAAATCACACGATTAACACTTTTTTTTTTGTCACATACAAAAAATTTATTTCCAAAAAACATTTTATTCTTTGATGTAAACGGTGTCAGATGAGAATATTGCAAATGTTAAAAATAAAATAGATTTCACTCTAAGTTATAAATATTTCTCACCTTTCCATCTGAGAATGTAAGGTCCATTTATTCATAGATATCTATAAATTTTAGTTTATAGGCTACATTAATTTTTTTTATAATTTTTATTCAGCCTTGATATGTACTCTGAAATTCGTAAAATTTCGCGATAACCTTGCCTATTGATTTAATCAATACTCAGCTATGCCCAGAAAGTTTTAAAAAATTCTGTGTTTAGTGTTTTAATAATGCATTTTTAATTTCAGAGTGCCATTATTTATTATATTATATACATCTTTTTGGAATATGATAGAATGTTTGTTGCCCAAGTGTGACACAATTATAAACGATTGAACAAGAAATATATCTTTCTGAATATGAAAACGCATTTTTGTCTTCCTAGAATTCAAATTTTAGATGTGATCCTAATGGTTTTTGTTTCGAGTTAGTTAAACGTATTCAGTAGATTTAAAATTACAATTTGTAAAACTAACATAAACTAGGATTTAAAACAGATTTTAATTTTAAAAATAAAATTTATACTCAATTTTTGTCGCCTTACCTTCTTCAGATGTGGTAACATTGATAACTTCACTGGGAGAGCTGTGACCCAAAGCATTTTCCGATACAATTCTAATAAAATATAACGTAACGGGAGAAAGAGCTCTCAAAGTAGCTGTTTTGTCTGATCCTGAGACAATTAGCTGAGACGTTTGGCCATTCCAGCTGCTATCTGAAAAGTATAAAACACTTAACATGCATGTTATATATATATATATATATATATATATATACAGAGAGATTGAAACCTCTCTATTGACACCACCCATTATATCACAAAAATTCGGTCTTTCAGAGAGGTGGTCCCTGAATAAAGGTAATGAGTAAAGCAAAGTTCCATTATATTTCATGTCTATACAGCTTTAAAGAAAGAATTAGTTGGATTTTGCTTTGATTTTAACAATTTCTCATTAACACTTTTTGTTTCTAAACATTCTTTGATATCTTTAAGCAAAATTATATATTTTAGTATGATCTCTGACAGGTAGGGTAAAGTGCTCTAATTTCGTCCCCCTTTACTTCTCCGGTTCTGCGAAACTGGCGCCACTTATTACGACACGTACAGGAAACGGAAGGCAATTAGTGAGTGGTCATTAGTGAAATTTCGTTCGTCAAGACACATACCTATATTAAGGAAGACATATTGTTTATTTTTAGAAGACCCGAGTTCTTATTACGTCGTTTGTCGAACGTTATTTACTGTACTGTAAGTATTTATTTACTATACATTGCATGTATCTTACGTAGGTAAGATTCTGACAGTAGCATACAGTGAGTTTTAGGATGCTCAATTCATCTTACGGGAACTGAAGCACCAACATATTGGGAAGTATTGTGGTTCCAATTTCGTCCCCCTTGCAGTTCTTATTTTCGTCCAGGGCAAAAATTAGGAATGCTTTTTCATGATAATTTTTTCCTCATATTTCGATGGCTAATGTTTCGTTGTTATTGTTCCACTGATAAAATAGTACATTTCCTTGTGCCTTAATTTAACGTTAATTAAATTACTTACTCATTTAGAAATAAATTTTGATTTAGTTATAAGTTAAGTCTCGGCGTATCGGATTTTATTAGGGGGGAGAAATTGGGACCATTTTTTTTTCTTTTGCCATATATAGATACTTTTGAAGAAACAATTTTTCGCATTATTAAGAATTTTGTGTACGATATTTGCCTATATTTATATGTGCATGGGTAGGTAGTTTAGGGAAAATCCAAATTTGGCAGGTTCGTAGTGAAAATTACAACATTTAGGGCCTAAAAGTGACTGGGGGGACGAAAATAGGGCACCTTAACCTATCAAACATTCTATCCATCTATTGATTTCAACAAGTGTTTCTTGATATGAAATAGAAGCTTTAATTGGGGAAGCTCGTCGTCTGAATCAGAATGGGCTTCTAAAATTGATTTTTTAAAATGCCGATTGTCGTATCACTCATTTTTATAAATGATTGTAGAATTTATTAAAATCTAACCTTTGTCGAGATTTTCTATAATACGATTCTCCCAGTCTTTAGAGATTACCTTGATTCGCCAGGTCTAAGGAAAGTAGGCTTAGTTGAGCGTGTTTTCCGGAAAAAAGTGAAATTTTGAGATTTCCCTACGCAAAGGAAAGTAATCCTAGTCTTCTACTAAAAAGTTGAAAAGTAGTCTTGCAGGGAGGGAGATGGGAAATAGTGGTCCTTTAATAGAGGAAAATTGACATTGAGCCTATAGCCAAAAATTATGGATCATAAATAAACGGTCTTTCTGAGAGGTGGTCTCCTTATATAGGAGGTATTTCAGGGAGCTTTTACTGTATATTGATATAGTACAATATATTGTACTATATATTGAGACATGTTGTAACATTCAGAAAAAAAACTGAGGTCATAACAATAACACCTATCTCTCTAACTCCATTAGAATACCCCTTGAAACCACTCACAAAATTCCACAATCAGGACCTTTAAATAACACTATGCAACAACTTATCAAGTAGATAAATACAGAAGTAAAAATACCAGAACAGCACATTTGCAGTCATCGTTAGTTCAGCGCTGGATTGAATGTATATGGTTTCTCCGTTAAAAAGACTGCAGAATTATCAGTATCAGAAACGCTTTGATTAATTCCGTTGAGTAAAATATAACATTAGCATTCACCACAGTTCTATAGAATATTATGGCCTTTTCACTACTTAACTTTAGTAAATAGTTATGCCATCATGAAACTCATTTTAAAGAGGATTTTATGATATCGATTCAAATAAATAATATTTTGAAAGAAACTCCAAACGCGAAAATCTACGCTCATCACTCATGTTTTTGCATTTTAAACCTTTAAGTGAAGTGATTTTCCTTGCAATGCAGATATATTGGTTAGGGAATAACAGCCCGAATACGTGCAGAACTGTTTTTTAAGTGCGGACAAAAAAATGGAGCTAGCCTGATATTTTCGAAAAAAAAAAAAAAAAAATCCTGCCAAACGATTTTTAAAATAATTAAGAAAGGAAATGCTACAAAACAGAAAATTTTAATAGAATTCAAATCGGTATTTAAGAATAAAAATTAAAGATATTAAAACAAACAATAAATACGAGAAATGACCATTAGAATAGATTTTGAAATAAAATAAATTATTAATATATGCATAAAGAAAACATATGTATATATATATATGTGTGTGTGTGTGTCTATCCTGCACATTTTGTACTATTTGGAAATTCATGATGATGATAAAACTTTGCTTTATTTTTAGACAAAACTCATTGATATCCTAAATTCTTAATCCGTTTTCTAAAAAAGGTGACAAATAGGTTCAATAATAATAATAAAAAAATCATAATTTGTTTAATAATAAAGAAGTGTGAAACGTTCAAATCTAGTGATAATTTGCAAAGGCAAATTGAACGCAAACTTTTTTAAAACACAATCTTTTGACACCTACACTAACATCTCTGTACAATTTGAAATCCAATAATAAGAAAGGAGGCATCAATATATCATCTCTAACTGTATTGCAATCATTGCATATGTTTATTAGAAATAACAGCCTTATTCGAAATTCCTCAATCAGATGCATCAGTTGTGATAGCATATAGTCTCCATATTTGATATTTACGTATATATTAGGCGAAATAACATTATATTCAAGAGTATACATTCACTTTATACAAAACGCAGAAGAGTATAAATGCTGATATATTGTCAGACAAATTTCATTATGATAGTGGTAGTCAATAATTGCAGATTGTTTAAATTTTAAAACCGTAAGCTATCTTTTGATACAATTGTTTGATATAATTGTTTGGAAATTAAATGTGGGTGTTATGCACATGTAATAAAAATGATATATTAAAAAATAAGAAATAATAAAGTTGTTCATGAGATCTATGACATCTTATTTAATGAGCGTACTAAATTAATATTTCCGATTTAAAATTACATGAAAGTAATACTTATTATAATTTGAAAATGTTTATTTTAGTTTTGGTTTGATATATTTGATATGCTATTTATATACATATAGTTGTTAAAATGCATTTTTAAGTGGAGAAGCTGATTAAGGTGAAATTTCTGTAAAGCAATTATCTTTCAAAAATCTCAAACATAATAAACACTTTGAAAGTAGAGTTCAACTCTCACCTACATTTTGACTCACGTACTCTGTACTGTAAAATAACATTTTAAAAATTGTCCATATTTTATTCTTTTATCCAAAAGCATTTTATTGAATAAAAAAAAATACTTTTAAAACATATAACAAAACATATAAACATATACACAAAAACTTATAACATAACATTTTTTTTTCTTTAGTTTCGTTAACTCGGGTGAAAATTGCCTTTTTATTGCTATTTTTATTTTATGTTCTGTAAAGAGATTTCATAACGTTTAGTATAACGAGTTAAAGGATTTAGCACAATATCATACAAAATGTAAAATCTAACAAGGTCCATCTCCATAAGGGCATACTCAGATAAATCTGAAAAAAAATATAGAATATTCTTCACATGACAATTGATATGTTTATTTAAAAAAAAAAAAAAAAAAAAAAAAAAAAATCGACGGAAACTCGATAGCGTGTCCGTAAAAAAATAATGAAAATTTCGTTATTTGGTGATTTATCAACGGTTGGCAATGGAATAAAATTTCAAAAAATACTTTTTTATATCCAATACTCTTTAAGGTAAAAATACTTTATGTTGAACTTATTTAAATAAATATATTACTAAATAACTTTAGTTTTGTCACTTTTAATTTGTTTTAAATTTACTTTTATCATATATGCATTTTAGTGAAAGTTAACTATGAAATGTTATCAATTAAATCAAAATTTAAATTAATTAAAATTGTTTCAATCTCAAAATTAAATCCAATTAAGCACTGCCAATTTAGCTCTTTATTTTTAATTTATTTATTTATTTATTTTTATTTTTTTTGCTATGGAAACTAATGCTTCTCCGATATTGAAATGTATAACTGCAGCATTCTTCATCTGGACTTTATTTTGGAATACGCTTAGATATATGAAAATATATTCTTTAAAAATGAAAATATTTTTTATATATGAAATTATTTTAACAGTGATAAAATTATTAACTGCAGCAACATGCAACATAAATATGTAACATAAAAAAACACATGCATTAAACTCTCTCATTGTTTAAGTTTAAATTCATTAAATACTATTTACACGCATTCTAAAAATCAATTAACAAGCAATTTTCAGATGCGTTAAAATGATTTGCTTTTGGCGAGGAGAAGTACTGCTCGCTAAATCGCATGACGTTTTCGTCTTTTCGCGCCAAATACTCGAAAGTATTTTTTTTTTTTACATACTTTCTACTGTAATCCCGCCGCTAAATTTGACTGATCCTTTATTTCTTACATAAGTAGTTTAAATAGTATTTTTTTTTTCAAAATATTCAGAGTATGCTCAGTAAGTAGACCTTCTTTGTAAGTAGAACAGCGATATTTTAAAACATAATACATCGCATTATCAAAAATTTTTGCAAAAAAACATATCACTATTTTACGGACAACTTTAACACCTATAGGAATTATTAACAAATGGATCGGGAATTACCTGATATAGTTTGATACTGCACAACACTCCCTGTAACATGACTATTCCCATCATTCTCAATGTCCCATTGAAGAGTCACGGAACGACTTGTTATGTTGACTATAGTTACATTTACTGGAGGATCTGGTCTACCTATATTTCATTAAACAAGATTGGAAATATTTTGTATTTAAGCATAAATATTTATACATCAAATATTTCCCTTTAATACTTTCTGATAAAAGTTAAGGGCATGTACAGGGTGTCCAGCGAATAAGACCCTGATTTCGAAATTAAATATCTCAAAAACAAAGATCAATAGAATTATGCGGTAAACGGTTTGTTTATTAGCTAAGCTGTAAAAATGTTGTACAGAAGTTTCAAAAATTAGTTGCAAAAACCGCTAACAGATGGGGATGTAATCGCAATGCCTATAAATTGTGTTTTGACGTCGAGAGCCCTAGCATCTCAATCCTAGATGGCTTCCTATGGAAGAACGAAAATTGAGAAAGACCGCTTTTCTGTTGGAGTGATGTTCAGCAGTGGAGGCATCTGGTCACAGAATTATTGCCTCAGCTTCAATTTTAGAGAATTTCAATTAATAGAATTTTCAATAAAAAGTTTAGCAATCATTATATAAGAACAAAAAATATTTTATTTGGGTAATGTGCAGAAGCGGAGCCATGTGTTGACAGAATTGAGATTTGTTTCAAATTTTGTTATAAGATACTTCGGTCCGGTTACCAATATCTCTGTGGTATGTCTTTTCTCTCCTAATTGGTAGATCGTGGAATCGAATCCAAATAGAGGAGGATTTGAAAAAAATGGAAATCTTTGCTTTTTAATATTTATTTAAACTGTGAAAAAAGTTTGAATAAAAAAATATAAAGTTTCTGGTTTTAAAATTTAATTAATTTAAAAGAAACCCCTTTTTTAAAAATCATTGAGCATTTATAATAATGATTCATAAATCTTTTTTTTTTTTTTTTTTTTTTTTTTTTTTTTTTTTAGAGAATAGTTTGAATGGAAGAATACAAAGTTTCTATTTTTAAAAATTTAATTAAGTTAAAAAATAATTTTTATTTTAAAAACTCGTTTTCATTTTTTTTATCATTGAGCACAGAAATATGGTGCAGCTTCTAGCGATAGGATCCGAAGAGTTCGAAAGGAATGCAGCATCCAAAATACTTTTGCTTTGACGTTGATGATATGACTTATCATCAATCCCTTTTAAAAAAGAAATAATTTAATGCATAATTTCTGTCTCTAAACCGTTGTTTACAAAGAAAAGAAATATATGTGTTATGCTAAAACCAAAGTATTATGCCGTGATTTAAAAATAAATTAAAAGTGAAAAATTACTTTTTTATTTATAATAATTCAGGTATAAACAATAATACAAAAATATTATGCTGGGATTTAAAAATATAAAAAATAAAAAGTACAAAATTATTTTTTCTAAATATATGCATCTTGATTTAAATAATTATATAGTATTAAATATTGAATTTAATAAAATATTTTAAAAATTCTTATAATAATTTCCAAACTTTTTATTGAAAATTGTATTAATTGAAATTTTCTAAAATTAAAGCTGATGCAATAATTCTGTGACTAGATGTCTCCACTTCTGCACATCACCCCAATGAAAAAATGGACTTTCCCAATATACGTAGGGAGCCATCTAGGAATGAGACCCCATTGCTCTGGACTTCGAAGCAGTTTACAAGTATTGCGATTACGGTAGCCGCACAGTATCAGCTGGCCATGGCCCGCAACAGGAGCCCCGCAATAGACGAATTGCACTTCACCCCCGACCAAGCAAGCTGTGCACAATGGCAAATCAAAAAGCATCAAAAATCCTCCGTCACCACATTGTCCGTCCACGTATAAGTATTCTGCAAAAAGAAAAAATATATATCTATATCTATCTATATATATATATATACGAGAAGCCAACCAGCCCTGAAGAGCGGAAGAAGAAGACAGAAGACCACAAGAGGCTAAGTATGAGTTAATTAATATCAGTTAATAAATAATAGTTACTAAGTTAAATTATAATAGGGACTAGGCTAGATAATGGAGAGAACATTAACAGCTAAAAGGGTGATAAGTTATTGCTTAGTTATAAGTCTTGCATTAATAGTTAAAAGTTGTAATATTAGCATTTAGTTTCTCCAGCTTCTCTGCATCGCGGCCCCATCCCACTTAAATTCAAAACGCGCTACTCATTTGAGATTTTTTTTCTCCCCTAGGTGCCACGATGCACGTCACAGTAAAGCGTAGTTCTCCTCAATGGGTAGAATCAACTAGCAGTTTAATGCAAAAAAGCAAACGCATAATAAATGTATCAAGGTCAAATATTAAGTCTCATTATAAACACCAAGTTAAGTGGGTAAGAGTAGTTAGAATGACGTTATAGTATTAATATTTCTAATTGATTAAGTAATAAGATTAAGTAGTAAGATTAATAAGTATTACAGTTTAGTTCATTTAATGTAGTAATTGTATTAATAAATATATCATGGCTAACAAACCATTCTCCTCCAGCTTCCCCCCAGGCCCTCCCGGGCGGCCGGCCAGGCCGACCACTCGGGGAAGCATTTTCCCTTTCCCCCTTTTTTTCTTTTCTTTAGCTTGCCTCTTTATTAGGTGCAATAGGACTCTGTCCGCACGAGCTACCGGACTCGCTCCAATGGGACAGCCCACGGAGCCAGTTTTTCCCCGGTGGGGTATGGTAGGAAGGCGTAGTCTCATGTCCCTTGCAACGTTAAGTTTGCCTATCAATTCGGCCTAAACATTAACACATGGTGCAATTTGTCTATCTGCGGAGCGCCATCCTTTGTTTTCTCTACCCCCCCCCCCCCATTTAAAAAGAAGTAATCATTTTAATTTGACAAGTATGCATCAACATTTAAGCTTCAAAAATTCCATGCAATCCCATTTAGTTCGGGCAGCGGTGGCCAAGCTGGTAGAACATTATACTCGTAGCCGTTGGTCACAGGACCCAGGCTAACTGCCGGCTAAAATTCCGTCATGTACGCTAATGGCGCCTGGTGCATGTAAAATCCGTCATGGGTGCAAAGTCCTCCAAGTTACCTGTGAATTATACCTCTGGAGGTGCCTTGCCAGGGGAAGGTCTCGTCATCTGATCAAGGTTCTAAATTACGAGATCAACTTGAGTAGCAATGTGCAGGTACTGGTCAACAGGATATAACGTTAAGGGACCGGCAAAACAAAGTAATCACAAACGAGTAGTAGGCACTGCAGATAGGATGACGATTGAAGCAATGATGTCGGGTTTATTCCCGTCTCCCTCTGCAGCGATTCGTCTACCTTGCAATTCGGCCCAAAATTATCCCTACAGCGGTAAATCTTAGCTTTTCGGCCATTTTAATTTTAATTTTCCCTCAAAATTGCCCTCTTCTACAGCTAAGAATTTTACCACCTTTTAGGCATAAAAAATAATCCAGCCCTTTTCCAACTGGCATGGCAAGTACGTAGTGTGCGGCAACAATCATAGTTTTGCAAACGGCAATAAACAACCTAGACTCATCAGCTTGGCTTAGTATTGTCGCCCCGGGTGCTTGCCTGGGTGGTCACCGCGGTGTGATCCGCCGCCTGCGGCGATCTGGCGTATGTACTCACAATGCATCGCCCTGCTTTCCTAGGAGCCTGGTCAGTAGTCTCCAAGTATTGCGATTACAGCGCCGTCTGTTAACAGTTTTTTCAACTAAATTTTGAAACTTCTGCATAACATTTTTACAGCTTAGATAATAAACAAACCGTTTACCGCATAATTCCATTGATCTTTGTTTTTGAGATATTTAATTTTGAAATCAGGGTCTTATTCGCTGGACACCCTGTATATTATAAATATAAATCAAACACTTCGCAAGAATTTTAATACATAAGCTAAAACATTTAACAACGATTTAACGCAAAAATACGTACAAACATGACACAAAAAAATCACATACGATTGTTTCGAAGATTCCCTAATAACCTTCCTCAGTGAAAGGGAAAAAAAAAAAAAAAATGTGTTCAAAAAACCCTTCGGCTATGGCCCCGAGTACTGGCTAATGGACTGATTGAAAAATCTAAAGCAAGAGTTTATAAATCTTAAAGAAATGGCGTGATTGACCTGAACTAACTGAAAAAAGGAGTCACTGCGCAGGATCTCCCCACAATAGCGAGAGAAAAGGAGTGTTGGTCATATTATTCAATAAGGAAGAAGTATGTTTATGAATATAGTGAGCTTCGTTAAAGTGTAGATCCAAATCTGAATTAAATTTTAATATACTTTATATATATATATATATATATATATATATATATATATATATATATATATATATATAGTTTAGTTACACTGTCTCTTAATATGAGGAATAATGCAACATGGAAATATCTAACGTTTTAGAATTTATTTCAAGAACTGAATGCATTTATAACAACTCATGTCGTATAATCCACTGTCAAAACCTGATTTAAATATTTAATAGTGACAATAAACTAAAAGAATAAGCTTGCTGTGAGCTTTATCCTCACATTTATCGGTACTGTTGAATTACATAATAATTATCAGAAAGATTGGTGCAATATATAAAAGGCTAAATGGAAATATATATATATATATATATATTTTATTATAAACTTAACTTTCGTAATAGTATACATAAAAGTTAAATTATATTTACTAAAATCTGGAGGTCAAAATACAAATTTTAAAAGCGTGAGGCGCTGGCAGGAATATTATAATGAAGTTTTAATCACATTCAAATTAGGTTTTAATTTTCAAATAAACTATCACATTTGCTCCTGACGATTTTCGATGATGTTTAATAATTTTATTTTATTGTCTTCAGATATTTGGTATTTTCTTATTTTGGCCTGACCTCCAAGTGTTTATAAAATAAATTCAACTCTCAAGTACAATAATAACTCTATTCCTATTATTTTTATTTTATTTTATTATATTTTTTAAAAAAATTAACAAACGTAATCTAGGATATTTAGTATTACCACGAACGTAATTATGCCATTAACGAGTTTTACCATTAACGATTATTTCTAGAGTCACTCACTATCACGAAAAGCATTCCTTATATGTAGAAACTTCAGAAACAAATACGTTTTTAAAATTTAAACAATCATTTATAAAAATGAAGTTTAAATATCTCAATGCCACTAATTTTCGTAAATGTTCTCCAGCTGTTTTATAGTGTACTAGGTGACCCGACCGGCGTTGCCCGGGTCCGTGGTAATATTTATAAAGAAAACTTTAATTTATATGAAACTCGATTTTGTCTGAAATACGTACCCACTCACAGTGTGAAAATGGGGGAGAAGCAGTTGCAAATTGTTGAGATGTTATGCAAATTTTATTCATAATTTTTTTGTAAAATTGTATGCCATAGTCATGAACAAATTAAAATTTTAAAACACCCTCTACTGTTGAAAAAATTAGTTAAGAGGAGAGGAGTGAGTGCTTAGTAATTGTACAGGCCAAAAGCTTTAAAACGACCTCTGTCAGAAAACAACATATAAAGGATACTCATCGAAGAAAACGCCTACGGTTGTAAGGACAATTATCGTCACTCGCCTTCCAAACTCTAAATTCAACTCTCCCACCTTCTTTAAAATTTTAAAGTGTTATCATTCACGTAAGTAAATTTCAATTGTATTCGTTCTTCGTGTTAATGGCAATTTACATACGCATAGTCGCCCAAGCATGGAACGTGTTTCTTGAACTTTTTATAAAGTAAATAACTTCCGTTCTTGAGCGATTAAGAGCCCATTCACATGCGATTCTTATAAAACTCCTAATATATCACAAAATGCACACCATATTAAGTATTTCATGAACTCAAGGATTTTTCACTCAGTTCTTATTCTTTTGTTAATATTTTCTCATCCTAATGAAAACATATGTTATACTTTATTGAATGTTTTCACATTGAAAGTGCAGTGCAAAGTTTAGGCATAATTCAATAAAGCGAAAATTTTGAGTGTTCGTTATTTATAATCTATCTTCCTGTTAAAATTGTTGACAACATTTTTAGACAGCCATGAACGGTGAACACATAACATGCGATAAATTGTCACAAAATTAAAAAAAAATCACAAATTTTGTCATAGATCGTTGAAAAAAATTGTGAAATGATCATATGATCATTAGAAAAAAAAAAAGAATTTCATCCAACGATCTTGGAAAAATAATCATGAATTTTGTGAAACAATCGAAGAAAAAAATTGCAAATTTCATCAAAAGATCGCAGAAGAACATGTTGAATTTTGCCAATCTGTCACTCAGGAATATCGGGAACTTCGACAAATAGTCGCAGAAAGAAAAAATCAAATTCTTCACAGATAATTGAAAAAAAAAAAATGCAAATTTTGCCAAACAATCTTGGGAAAAAATCATGCATTTAGTGAAACGATTGCTGAAAAAAACCCCGCGAATTTCAGTAAACAATCGAAAAAAAAATATTGCAAATTTCATCAAAAGATCGCGGAAATGCATGGCAAATTTTGTCAAAAAAGTGCAGAAGCATATGCCAATTTTGCCAATCTGTCGCTGAGAAATATCGGAAACTTCGACAAATGGCCGCGGGAAAGAAAAACACAAATTTTCTCACTGATCGTATAAAAAAAAAATGCAAATTTCATGAAAGGATTTGGGGGGGGGGGGGGGAATCGTGCATTTTGTGAAACAATCGCTGAAAAAAAAAACGTGAATTTCAGTAAACGAAGAAAAATATTGCAAATTTCATCAAAAGATCGCAGAAACGCATAGCAAAGTTTGTCTAAAGAGTGCAGATTACAAATTTTACCAATATATGTCGCTGAGAAATATCGGAAACTTCGACAAATGGCCACGGAAAAGAAAAACAAATTTTGTCACTGATCATTTAAAAAAGATCATAAAAAAAAAAAAAAAAAAAAAAAAAAAAAAAAAAAAAAAACGCGAATTTCGTCAAACGATTGCTGAAAAAACCGCCGCGAATTTCAGTAAACAATCGAAGAAAAATATTGCAAATTTCATCAAAAGATTGCGGAAATGCATGGCAAATTTCGTCAAAAAAGTGCAGAAGCATATGCCAATTTTGCCAATCTGTCACTGAGAAATATCGGGAACTTCGACAAATGGCCGCGGAAAAGAAAAACACAAATTTTGTCACTAATCGTTGAAAAAAAAAAAAAAAAGCAATTTTCATGAAACGATTTGGAGGGGAGGGGGGGGGGGATTGTGCATTTTGTGAAGCGTTCGCAGAAAAAAAAAAAAAACGTGAATTTCAGTAAACGAAGAAAAATATTGCAAATTTCATCAAAAGATCGCAGAATCGCATAGCAAAGTTTGTTTGAAGAGTGCAGATTACAAATTTTGCAAATATGTCGCGGAGAAATATAGGAAAGTTCGACAAATGGCCACGGAAAAGAAAAACAAATTTTGTCACTGATCGTATAAAAAAATCGTGAAAAAAAAAACGCGAATTTCGTCAAACGATTGCTGAAAAAAACCACGCAAATTTCAGTAAACAATCGAAGAAAAATATTGCAAATTTCATCAAAAGATCGCGGAAATGCATGGCAAATTTCGTCAAAAAAGTGCAGAAGCATATGCCAATTTTGCCAATCTGTCACTGAGAAATATCGGGAACTTCGACAAATGGCCGCGGAAAAGAAAAACACAAATTTTGTCACTGATCGTTGAAAAAAAAAATGCAAATTTCATAAAACGAATTGGGGGGGGGGGGGAATTGTGCATTTTGTGAAATGATCGCAGAAAAAAAAAAAAACCATGAATTTCAGTAAACAAAGAAAAATATTGCAAATTTCATCAATAGATCACAGAAACGCATAGCAAAGTTAGACTAAAGAGTGCACATTACGAATTTTGCCAAATGGCCGCGGAAAAGTAAAACACAAATTTTGTCACTGATCGTTAAAAAAACCCCACAAATTTCATGAAACGACTTTTTTTTTTTGGGGGGGGGGGGGAGGATCGTGCATTTTGTGGAACAATCGCTGAAAAAAAAGCGTGAATTTCAGTAAACGAAGAAAAATATTGCAAATCTCATCAAAAGATCGCAGAAACGCATAGCAAAGTTTGTTTGAAGAGTGCAGATTACAAATTTTGCCAATATGTCGCTGAGAAATATATGAAAGTTCGACAAATGGCCACGGAAAAGAAAAACAAATTTTGTCACTGATCGTTTGAAAAAAATCGTGAAAAAAAAAATAAAACTGCAAATTTCGTGAAACGATTTGGGGGTGGGGCGGGATCGTGCATTTTGTGAAACGATTGCTGAAAAAAAACGTGAATTTCAGTAAACGAAGAAAAATATTGTACATTTCATCAAAAGATCGCAGAAACGCATAGCAATGTTTCTCTAATCTTTGGCTAATGGTCGCAAAAAAAAAAAATAACGCGAATTGCATGAAAAATCTTGTAAAAACAATCACTATAAAAATAAAACACAAAATTTGATAAACAGTCGAGGGAATAATTTGCAAATTTCATCAAAAGATCGCGGAAATGTATAGCAAATTTTGACAAAAGTGTGCAGAAGCACACGCTGAATTTTTCCAATCTGTCGCTGAGAAATCTCGGGAACTTTGACAAATGGCGACAGAACAAAAAATAAATAAATAAATAAATAAATAAATAAATAAATAAATAAAAAACCATAATTTCTCTTCACTGAATTACGCCTAAACTTTAAACTGCTTTGCCTGGCACCACAGTTGCAGAAAATTCTCCAAGTGTCTGTGACAGATACTTCAGTGGCAGAAAATAATCTGCTGGTAAAATATTTTACAATTGAAGCATTAATTAATCAAACCACCACTTACCTGCAATATCTTTAAGCATTTTATTAATTTTTATAGATAATAATCTTAGTTTTGTATTAAGTAATAAAGAGCTAAACATAATTGTAAAGCGAAATAATAAAAGGTTTGATGGAAAAATAATCTGCAAAAGAGATAAGAAAATTTGTGACGGCTGTCTCCCATCTTGAATTTCTGCTACTGGACCTGGCACTATGAAAACATTCAGTAAAGTGCAAGATATATTTTCATTACGATTTCTTATCAGTGGGAAAGTGGAGAGAAAAGATTAACAAAAGGAAAAGAACTGAAAATGGAAAATTCTGAGTGCGTAAAATAGTTATGATGTGCATTTTGTGACACGGAGTTACAGAAGAATCGCACATGAATGAACACTTAATCGCCCAAGAACGGAAATTATTTACTGAATGTTTTAAAAAAAAAACATTCGATTCTTGGGGCGATTAGACAAATTTGGAGTTTCAGAATAATCGTCCAAGAATGGATATGCAGTCAGGTATAAAATGTACGTTGTCATCGCCCAATAATGTCAACAATAATAAATCAAAACATTGAATATTTGTATATGAAGCAAACTGAGTTCAATAACAATTTTAAAAATGCAGAATCAAAATTAAAACTTATATTTTTGTTTATTTAAATGAAAAAAGTTTAAATTCTACATATAACATTTCGAGTTATACCGATTAATAAGTTTTATCATGTTATGGTAATGCATCACAAAAAATTTCAAATTAGTAACTCAATAAATAAAAATTATTTCAAAATAGGTATGTCCCGGACCTCCTTAAATGAAACAGAGTTCAATAACAAATCTTAAAATCAAAACATACATCTTATACTTTTGCTAAGAAATGAAAAGAAAACATTCAGTGAAGCGTTGATTCAGCAAATATGTGAAAAGTTTAGTTTTCAGGTGAAAAAGTTTGTAAAAAGCCTACTTTTATGACAATTTTGTGAAGGGTCCTTTTTTTAAGGTGAAAAGTTTTGTGACGGGTCCTGCTTTGATTTGAAAAAAATTGTGCAGGGTCCAGTTTTGACATAAAAAATGTTGTGAAGGGTCCAGTTTTGACATGAAAAATGTTGTGAGGGGTCCTTTAAAGAACCCAATTTTTCCTAAACAGATCCCTGTGCTTGTTACATATCATGACTTTGATAAGAAATGAAAACACTCAGTAAAGTGTACAAAATATGTTTTCATTGGGATTTGTTATGAAACTCATAATATATGGGGAAGTGGGAAAAAAAGATAAAACAAAAACCCAAATAACTTCATTCATTTCCCCTGAAAGGAAATATTTGTTTTATTCCTATTCTTGGGCGATGACAACATACATCTCTTAATCACCCGAGAACGGAAATTATTTACTGAATGTTTCCATTTCATAGAAAGTACAGTTTTCATCTTACACTTTACTGTAAAATGTACAGTTCTATTTTCACTAAGAAATGAAAACATTCAGTGAAGCGTTGATTCAGCAAATTTGAAAAAAAAAATAATCAGCAAATTTGAAAAAAAAAATAATTACTTTAAGATCCCAGAAAGTTCAAAAAAACATTATACTATTTCATTCTTGGGCGACTACGCGTATGTAAATAGATATTAATACGAAGAACGAATACAATTTAAAGTAACTTACGCGAATTGTATTATATCATTTCTTATAAACAATATAAAATCATTATAAAATAATGTCAATAAGATTAAATCTTATAGTAACAAAATAAATAAAGCAAGGGAAATAAACAGTGCAATTTCCCGCTACAGTTAGGCTAGGAAATGCAGCCGCTGTATCTCATATTTACAACCTGCTCTCATTGGCTGGTTTCTTCTTTGCCGCGGATTGTTTTAGAGCTGTAAATAGCCTGTAACCCATAACGTTTTATTGCAGCGGATTGGCTTAGAGTTGTAAATAGCCTCTAACACATAACGTTTTAATTACGTTTTATTATTTTTTTAAATATCTAAATTGAAATTTTAAAATCCGGCGGTGAAGTGCACTTTCCGGTAATAGCATCTACATATGACAAAAATTTCAGAGGCCTAGGTGTTATAATTTCGGCGCTTTCCGCGGTCAGGCAAGCAGGCAGACAGACATCTCTTATTTTATATATAGATTATATTTTTTTGTTAAACCGGAATATGAGCTTTTATGATACTATCTAATCTCAACTGAACATTATCAGCGGTGCATTTCAGTTTATACATGCATTAGCATTTACATTATACATGCAATTTATTTATGACAAATTAATTAACGCTGTGCGCGTTTATAAAATATGTAGACGATGTACTTTCACAGAAATTATAAAATCTTTAGTGAAATGCAAATTTTATTTGCTAAGCAAAATATCTCAATGCCATAATTGTACTAAGTTAGAAGCAGATTACTTCAATACTGTTTTTTTTATACTTACCCTGTACAATGTACTGTATTGATGCTTCGTCGGAACCAATATCGCTGACTGCCGAACAACTATAAATTCCTGAGTCATTTCTGTGGGTTTTCATAATATGAAGCTCAGACATTGTCTGCCTCGAGTCTGCTATGTCTCGAATAGAGAATCGGCTGAAAATTAAAAGGCTATATTGAAGGAAATTCTAGAAACGAATGAAATTCGATATATTACATGGATTTTCTAAATCTGATTAAAATGTATATTTTGACATGGTATAACGAAATCTTTTAGATTTCATTTACTGTTATGTTTTCAGAGGTTAAGAATGAAATTAAATATAATTAAATGTCTATAAGTCTTGTTTAAGTTATCTATTGCTAGGTTGTTCTGATTTATCAATGATATGTAACGTGTTAAACTATGCATAGCTTATTTATTCTCTGCAATAGAGTTTATTTTTAACCCCCTCACTGACAAGCCCGTGTTAATACGTTCACTAAGCTCCAGGTTTCACTGCAATACAAGCAATATTTAAAGTAATATAATTCTATTGATTTAATGTATTTTCAATACATTGAACAATAATTAATACTTCCAAGGATTGCATTCATATTCGTTATTAAGTTTTTTTTATAAAATGTTCAAAGAATCCTTTTTTTTTAGCATTTAAAACAAAATGCAGAGAAAACAACATTACAATTTTGCCCTTTTCCAAGACAGTCGGAGGGTTTTAAAGTAAACATGGAATATATTTTTTAAAAATGTAATAATATTGTATAAAATAATAAATAATAAACCTCAGAAATTAATTCCTATTTTTCCTATGCATGTTTGGTTTTGTTTAAATTATTAAGTTAATAATTTATAAAATGATATTTTTTTAATAAGTTTCGTACGGTATTACACTATATTAATATCATACCGTAAAAAAAAAAAAAAAAAAAAAAAAAAAAAAAAAAAAAAAAAAAACCCTCGCCCCGAAAGGTTGGTTGATAACCCTGAAACAGGACGCGATACCATTGAAAAAATAAGCAGAAAATAGACACAATTGAAGAAAAAAAAACGTATTTCTTAGTTCTAACTTAGATTTTGCTATTACTTGGATTTTTCAAAATTGATTTAAATGTATATTGTGACACGGTATTACAAAATCTCGATTGAAATTTCATTAATAACGAAAGTTTTTAGATAAAATAGGCTGTTTTTTTTTTTTTTTTTTTTTTTTTTTTTTTTTTCAGAGACTAAGTTTGAAAATATGTATTATTAAAGTTATACAGGGTGTTTCATAAAAGATGCGCAAAACTTTAAAAGGTGATAGTACACATCCAAACAAACAACTTTCATCAAAGTATGCATGGTTGGACTTAAAACGCAAACATGCTAGAGAGCGCCGAATGTGATGTTGTTATACAAGACAAAAACACACAATGAACGATTAGGTGACAAAAGCAAGATGGAAAACCTCTGTACATGCAACCGTTGAGCCTTTGAGTCATTTCCTTTTGCATTTACGTGCATAAAATGCCTTTTCCCTATTAGGAAAGGGCAACATCTTCTGATACGTTTCCACTGCAATTGGCAGTTGTACAGTCGAATCAGTAGCTTTTATGTATAAATTGAGGTAAAATTTTGCATACGCGTTCTTATTCTTCCCCATACCACATTTGCATGTCTCTAGTATTCTTCTCCCGATAGCTCGCAACAGGAATAGAGTTTTAACGTTCGCATGGTCCAAGTTTTCAAATGAACCAGACCCTTTGCATTTTATTTCCGACCATGCATTCTTTGACTAAAGTTGTTTGTTTTGATGTGTACTAACACCCCTTAAAGTTTTGCTAATATTTTATGAAATACCCTATATAAATCTCGTACAAGTTATTTATTGTTAGGCTGTTCAAATTTTATCTATACTGTGTAGCGTGTTAAGTTATTCAAAGCTTATTTATCCTTCGTTATGGAGTTCATTTTTCAAATATATATGCAGTAGGTTAACTCCAGGAGAGTCGCCGCATCCAGGATAGATCCCGCACCCCTAATATCTCTTGTAATTATCGATAGATGGTCGTCAAACGCGCAGTATAGGTGCGCAATGAGATTACTTTAACCATTGTATAGCGTGAATCTCATTTCGATGTTTACTTACAGATGTACAATCCTTATTTTGACGTAAGTGCATGATTTCACTGTCCAAACTTTTAAACACATTTTGCTTAAATGCTTTTCTTACGCTAATTACTAAATGGATGCATGATTTCGAAGTCAAAACTAAGTGTAGCGTTTATATAGAGTATTGTGTGTATGGTTACGCAATTTTCTTTAGAGATGGAAGGCAACTGTGATGTGCGACGTCTGTAACATGCAAAATGGGATACATGCCGCAGTTTCTTTTGCACGGTGTGATTAAGAGCTGTTAACTTTTCCTTTTCTTTTTGCACAGACTAACCAAGTTCGGCGTGTTATCAAGTTTACTAAAACTAAAGGAGGAAAACGGAAAAATAAAAAGTAAGAAGTGCAAGAAAGATGTAAGTCAAGATGATAATAATGAAAAAATGGATTACGCGTAACGCAGACGTTCTTTGCAAGGAATGTAGTTTTCTAAGAAAACTACTCCGAAAAAGAGGAAGTGTAATCGGCTTCGTTGCATCATGTGTCAAATGTAGTTACATAAACACTGTACTTTTTCGACATATTTTGTGTAGATTGTGGTCGAAAAAAACATATCTATTAACAAATAAATTATGTAAACACAATTTTACTTTTATTCTTTCCCCCCTCTAATACATTCATGTTACGTTGCTGCTGAAATAAAAATTAAAATTTAAGTGGATAATAATAAGTCGGTAATTTTAATAGTGAAAGTAGGCAAACAATTATTAATTTGAATCCTTATTTCAAATGAAAATCAACTTTCAAAGTAATTGCTTAAAAGGTGCAAAGGCCAAACTAGTGAAAAAGATTCCACGCCGGGACTCGAACACGGGCTGTCAGTATAGGGCACAGACGTTCTACCGACTAAAACACATGAAACGATACCCAGCCTGGAACTTCTCACTATTACAGATTGGCCAGGCTACAAACGCAGCACAAGATGGAAAAATCCATGAGCCACCGACATGGGGCAAACACAGACATTTAATTAAATCCAGCATTGATTGAATCTATATTAATATTTGGAAATTTTTCAAGAGAGAAACATTCGCCTTGCATACAATATTTCAAATGAAAATCAAGTTTCAAAGTAATTGCTTAAAAGGCGCAAAGGCCAACCTAGTAAAAAAGATTCCACGCCGGGACTCGAACCCAGGCCATCAGTATAGCGCACATCGTCGTTCCACGTGGTTTAGTCGGTAGAACGTCTGCGCGCTATACTGATGGCCGGGTTCGAGTCCAGGCGTGGAATCTTTTTCACTACGTTGGCATTTTCGCCTTTTAAGCAATTACTTTGAAACTTGATTTTCATTTGAAATATTGTATGCAAAGCGAATGTTTCTCTCTTGAAAAATTTCCAAATATTAATAATTTGAATCCACTAATACGTTTCATTTTACTCATTTAGTTTTATTTGGTTAGTACATTGTTAATTATAGTCCAAATATGAATATTTATTTTGAATATTTTTATTTAAAATTTCATTCTGTTCTTATTACAAGCGCGGCATAACTACCGAACAAGTGCGGCGTCTCAGCCTGAATGTACGGGTGACGCGCCGGAGTGTAATGTTTTAGATATTTTTTTTTTTTTTTTTTTTATAATAATTATTTCTTTTGATAATATTTATGATAATAATTATTTTTTTTTTTTTTTTTTTTTTGTCGCAGTACACGTGTTGTATATTTAATATTAAATGTTTTTCTTATTTTATGTCCACCATGGGACTTAATACACAAATTCAAAAAAATATACGGCATAAATCCTGGAATTACCCTATATATGTATATATTTAATATAGTAGGGGAGACGGGGACTAGTTGGCTACAGGCGTAAGTAGGCGCAGTCCTCATAAATCGCCTTTTTGTGGATAGATTCCGCAACCAGTCCAGAGTACCTGTCTTCTTGCTTTTTACAATCCTCATTGTAGTTTTGCAGCGTTACCTACATGTAGTGGACATTTATTACGATTTTTCTGTTTTTTTGCACTCATAAGTAATTTTTTGTTGCTTCATTCTTTTTCTAATTCCTAATACTTATCTTAATAATTGCGATTTAACTTGTGCAGTTTTTCTTGGTGTATGATTAACTGTACCTACCCCATATGTGATTTACTTGGATTATTTATGCTTAGATGGTTACATGTCCCTTTTGTGAAGAAATTTATTATGGGGCTAGTAGGCGCATTGAACACGGGGCAAGTTGGCTCGGTGTCTGGTGTATGCTGGTAGCTTGAAAAACAGCAAACACCGAGAAAAGTGGTTGAAATGCAAGATTTTGGGCACACGAGGCTTGCCCAAACGGAGACACTCGATTTTTTATTTGTGGCAACTGTAACTCTGATGATGATATCGAGTAGGATAGAAGTTACTCAATGTTAATGTTTTATTCATTATTTTTATGTCTGTATAATTCAGAATTTACATTGTACGGCGATAGCGCCTTTGTTTAAACTTACTGGTAATAATGAAATTGATTTCTCTTAACTGCGTGTCTTATCTGAGTTTCATTTAAATTTTTATAAAGCTTGTGCCAACTTATTCCATAGGTATAGGCAACTTGCCCCGTGACGGAGTAGATTGGCGCACAATTTTCCTTTTACTTTAGGCTTCTGCTAAACATAAACTACAAAAGCTACAAACTCAAAACTCCGGGAATTTATAACACAATGCTAGCTCTTTAAAAGTACAGTTAAAGTTTCATAAAAAACTAAAAACTATATATATATATAATCATTGAGAAAAACGTGGCTTTAATTAGAACCGTACATTTCCTAATGTGAAAAGAAATTTCGTTATTTTTAAATAATGAGTTTCTTCGGACATGATTTAGATCGCAGTAATGTGATAAGTAATGCATCTATACGCGGCTACTTACAGTGCGTTCAATAGGTATAACGAATAATTTTTTTAACAAATGAAAGCAATACTGAACTATGAGTAATCTCCCATAATCTTAATATGAGAAAAAAATTAAAGATTCTTATAGATTCAGGAAAATCATTTTAGGCCTTAATATTTATTTAAAGAAAAAAAAATTACAAAAATGTATTCTTGATAGATTTTCTTTCAGAATAAAGTATTAGTACAATCCTACCAATCGTGCCATTACCGTAAATTCGTAATTAGGGTGCATATGTGGTACGACGTTATTCTGGTGAGTAAAATGTATTTACAATAAGATCACATAAGAAAGAAAAGTTACATAAAATGTATGAAATATTGATAGCTAAGATTTCTATTTAAAATTTTCATTAAAAAATATTATTGCCTAATTATTTTTTTGAATTCTACAATTAATAAAGGTACATACTAATAACACAAGTATTAAAAGTAACGGAAAGCACATTTGGCTAAGTACTTTATTATATGAAACGCTATATGCCATTTTAAATGTATTTAATAAAAAAATAATATTTTCTGTTTTAAAAGTATCGTGATAAAAAAAATACATATATATATCAACTTTAATATTACAGCCTTTATAAAACAATCATTTAAAGATCACAAAGTGATCTTTTGGCGCAATTTAAAATTATTCAATAACAATTTCTTTTTATGTTACTTACAAATTTAAATATGATTATGCATCCGTAAAATTTAATAAACTAAGAAAAATCATTTCCCTAACACATTTCTTCTCATATTTCAAAATCAATATTCTAGACGTCAAAAGAAAATAAATTGGTGCACGAAACACAAATTTACGCAAATATTTATGTACTTGAAGAACGCGACTCTATTCATCACATTCAATATATTCAAAATATCTACTTTGATGTGATAAAATTAGTCTATCAAAGAAATATTATACTAAAAGAACTGAAATATATCATAAAGTACTTTAAAGAGTTACCTGCCGCGTTTTCCAATATCGATAAGGGATTTATCCTTTTGCCATGTTATTACGATGGGAGCATGACCGGTTGCTATGCATCTTAATGTTGTGTTTGACTCTTCTGTAACCGTTTTAGTTTGATAAGGCTCTTTAAATGTAGGAGGCACTGAAAATATAAATCCGATATTTGAAATTTTCTGTCTGTCATTACTATAGTCATTAAAGAAATAAATAGTTCGATGAAAGTTTCACTACAAAGTTGTATCTATGTATAAGTTACTTGTAATGGCTTTTATGAGGAATAACGGAAAATTGAGAGATTTTGTAAAGGTTTTTTAATAGTTTGTTGAATATTTATTGGTTTTAAATTACTGTATTGGATAAAATTTTTCATTAAGTTATATTTTAAATTGTAAGACAAGAAATTAACGCAATGAATGATCGCGAAATGTTTTTTTATGTTTATATAAATTGTTATTAAATCTCCTATCAGCATAGGCACAATTGTCTTAAGTAAATAATTTACACTATAAATAATTACTGATGAAATCGTAGATAATAAATTACGATACATATTTTTTTTTTTAGATTTTTTTTTTAAATTCTGCACGATTCAAAACGATCTAGAACAGATAATTTCAAAACGAAAAATACAAAATATATTAAAAAGAAATCTTAAACAGATGAATTAAATCATAAGACGAAATGGAAAAATTCTTCTTGATTCAATCACATATGACACAATATGAATTTTTGAACTTTTTCTTTTTACCGTATATACTCGCGTATAAGTCGAGAAATTTCTGACAATTTTCGGTAAGCAAATTTGGGGGGGGGGGGGGGTCGACTTATTCGCGAGTCAGTTAAAAAAGCAAAAATATAAACTTCAAATACTAGAAAATTATGGCTTTTTATGTGTAGGAATAAAAAAATAATATATAAAATATATAAATAATAATAATTCATCATTTAAAAAAATAATAATAATGATTTGTTTTTGTTTATTTACTAACTTTTCGCATTAGAAAGTGAAATCTTTGGTTTGATTTTGTGCAAAATTGAAGTAAAAAGTTAGGGGGTCGACTTATACGCGAGTTTTTGATTTTTTCCAAAATTTGCATCCGAAAGTTAGAGGGTCGACTTATACGCGAGTATATACGGTACTTAAAATGTGACAGATAATAATACTACAGATGTTACAAGTTTAAAATATACATTTTATTTAAATTTCCGAGTACTTCCGGCCTGCAAAACATGCACCCATAATCAGGGAATATTTTTATTAAGTACCGTTCTATTCATTTCAAATACGTGACTTCATTTGAAATAGGAGACGCTACAATTCTTATGGCAGCAGGAAGAAGAACTAATAGAACTCTGAATTAAACTTTTTTAAATGAAAAATATCTCCCATTTAAAATGTAAATACTCCCTGGCGATGGTTGGGTGAATTGCAGACCGAAAGTACTAGGAAATTTAAATAGAATGTATATTTTAAACTTGTAGTATCTGTAGCATAAATATCTGTCAATACTTTAATTGAATAGGAGAAGTTTTAAAGTTCAAATTGTGTAATTTGTCTTAAAGACATGTTTTAATACATTCTTGAGATTAAACTTGATATTGATGAAGGCGACTTATTTTTCTTCAAATAGACATATGCGGTCATTACATTACTATCTGGATATTATTAAATAATTCTCAGCTCTGATAAATCTAAAATTTGAACTTATTATGAATTCTAAATTAAAAAAAGATTTACTAAATTATATTCAAAATGCATATTTTATTCCTTTAGATATACGTAGGGAAAATGAATCCCTTCAAAAGTGATTTTTAATACTAAAAAAAAAGATATTATACATAATTTGAAGAAATTGGGAAAAAAAAAATCAATTTGAGTTTTGAGTTACAAATGGAAATGTCTTTTACTTATTTAGCGAATATGAGGAATATATATATCTTTTATCTGACATTGCATTTCTATTTTAAAGTGTTTTTCTAAATTTTTTCATCTGTGTAAATCTCAGAATGTGTAAAAGGAGAGGGATTGGAAAACTACTATATGTAAAATCAAGCACATCTCTCGTTTAATTATTAAAAAAAAAAAAAAAAAAAAAAAAAACTAATTATGTGTTCGAGAAAAATTGCACTTACCTAATACTTCTAGATGAATAATTTTACTCAGAACTGAAGCTATCCCGTTGCTTGCTTGGCATAAATAAGGCCCAGCATCCGTTTCTTCGACATCAGAAAGCACTATTGTGCCATTATTGAACCTGTGAGCTCTAGCATTTGAATGAACATACGTAAAATCTCCAGTGCTACTGTCTGTAAACATATGACATTTGGAGAAAACATACATAAATGTCAAAATATCATAACAACTTAATTTAGAGTAAGACTGGCAAAAATATACATCATATTATACCATCCACTTTGTAATATACGTGATGATAGATATAGAGGATGAGGAGATATTTTTTATCGATTTTAACGATTTTATGGACATATCGATTTTTTTATTGAGTCAGTTGTTTCTCGATGACTCCTGCCAATTAACTGCGTTTTGTAGCCGGCCCGATCTGATAAAAAATCGTCTGTGACATCTAGAAAGCTAAGCACTAATAGTCCGGGGGGTGGTAGCAAAGAAAATCACCACATCGAGTTCACGGTTGAAAATCCAGATTTAGTTAAAACTCTATTCGTATATTAAAACGGAATCGGGCTGCCAATCATAACTTGGTTGAAAAAGCTCTAAAACAACAATCCACTTTCGCCACTGTCGGAAGAGGACTCATACTTTAGTTTCTTCCTCAAGTGAGGTGGATTTTTCCTTTTCTTATTTTTACACATTTTACTTCCTCCAAGCTGTCGTTCTTTGACGCTTTCCAGTTTCCTTTTTTTTCTTCCCCTCTTCTTTTATGTTGTTTATAAACTCTGTGCTTGTAATATTTATAGCTTTTTGCTTTCTCTCACTTAACTGTATAGGTCTTTTGACTGTATAGATCTTCACTAGGAGATATTTTGTTTAACAGCTTAAATTGTGATAAATGTAAAATGCCTACGTTTTCCTTATTCACACCTGGTGAACCAACAGTGTTGCTCCAAATATTTTGATGAGTAGCAGAATGTGCTGAATTTACGCTCATTTATATGCAAGTTCTACGGAAATTGTAGTGATGAATTTTTTGAACCGAAAAACAAAAATATATTTTACGGCATTTGTCCCTCAACCGCTTTGCGGTATCTGTCCCATAGTGGCGGGTGAAATGTCTCACCACCATTTTCCGTCATGTAAACGACGCTGGAGAAAATCAAACACATATCTGTATTCTACGAAAATCTGGTCTACAGTTGCAGTCGGTTTTGAAGGAAAATCTCAGATTATTTGGCTTAAAATGTGTAATAAAATTTATTAAAATAATTTTATCAACTTACCACGCAGTTTTGAAGCATAAAATCTGGCATAAATATATAAATACGTACAATTAAGCGGTGGAAACGCATACAACACAGCACACAGCACAGCAGAACACTACAAACTTCTTCATTGATATAGGGAGCCCTAGTGTCGTCCACACAATCTATGCGGCATCTGTCCCTGCTTTACGCTATATATAAACTATCCTTTCGGAGAGGGACCCATATAACTTCTCAAAAGTGATTTTTTGTGACAAGTTAAACGAAACTATTTAATTTCCAACATCGAATGAATTTATAGAAGCATTGCTGTATTCAAAAAGTAGTTGGACGGGAATATTCACTCCCCATGCCTGGCGGATCGAAATATCCCCTAGGAAGGTACGAAATATCATTCTTATTAATTGTGTAGAAATGCCTTTTTACCAGTGAGGGATTTGATTTTTACTTACGTGCTGGCCACGGACGTTCTTCAGTATAGTGGGAGATGTTGGCCTACACCAGTTTAAACCAGAATTTTAATGTAGCCCACATTAAAATAATCACAATTTTTACGACACAGAGGCTGTCGAAATCTTTTTTGACGCTTTGTACAAGATAATGCTACGTTAGACGATAATATTTACAAATGCTGGCCGTCATATTTGTAATATATACACCCACTTCATATTCTACTGCATTTCTGTATACATTTAACACGGCTAAACTACGGGAACAATTAAGCACCGATTGCCGCTGGTACACGAATTTAGTTTTGAAATATTTTGTTTTTAAATATTAAAATAAGCGATGGTATCTGTGTACATCTGTAAAAAATTCATTTTTGATTTCTTTTAGGTAGCTTTCATTACAAAAATTAAGAAACTACCGATTGCAGCCGTCCGGAGGAATGAACTTCCGAAAGGTTTTGATATATGTTCACCGATCATGACCCCCAGACCCCAAAACCACCCACCGTTTAAATGTGATATATATATATATATATATATATATATATATATATATATATATATATATATTTTTCCGATTTTTGTCATGCGATAAGCCTCTTATTTATAAACCGATTTGGATGATTGTGTATATAGTACATACAAATGTCTGAACCGAGTTCGTTGGCCAACTTCGTCCGCCATCTTCATCCGCCATCTTGTTCGAAAATGGCGGCCATTTAAATATTTAAAACTAAAATAAATACACACAAAATTTAGAAATCCACATTTATTTTATGTTTAAATGTTAGGCCTTGGTACAAGAAATGGTGAGTATTTTTGGTTTCGGCACTAACTTAAAAAATGTTTGAGATATATCAGTTTGAAATTCTAGGTTAGTTGACATTTTTAAACAAGACAACAATTAAAGAAAATCTGGTAATAATGTATAAGTGTTAGTGAACGTTAGCTTCAAATTCTCGCCAAGCTTGGCAACTATTGGGGAAATACCGCAAGATTTAGGGACCAAAACGAATCAATCATAAATGATGCCAACTTGGCCATAGCATACTAATTTCGTGCAATTCTCATTCAAATTAAGTATCGACGAATATTCTTTTATCGGGTTCGTCGCATTTTAGTTCCTTGAAATTTGAGTAATATTTTCAAAATTTTAAAACCAAAAAATAAGGAATTATTATTGAATCATCTAATCGAGTTCCACTAATTTTAGCTTCGTGTTTGAGTAAAATAAACTATATTTAAAAAAAATAATAAAACAAGGAATATGAAAGATTTACCTCTCGGCATATGACAATTTTTTTTTCTTTTCCAACTATGCAGTTTGCTTTTCTTCGGTGATTTTTTAATAAATCGATATAATAGTAAAAGAGAAATGGCTTTTAAAAACGTTGAATTAATAAGAAACAATAATGGGAATTCATGAATTTTTTGAGGATTGTTTTTAATATATTGTTAGATTAAGAAAAGTCAAAATTATACGTAATTCGAATATACATTTCACATTTTAATGTTATAGCCTTACCAGAATGAATTAATTTCTTCCACAGGATACTTGGTGTGGGAAATCCAACTGCAGCGCAGTCTATCCATACTCTATGGCCCAAAACAACTGATGTATTTTTTGGTTCAACTGTCCACTGGGGAGGAACTACAGACAAAGGACGGGGGAAAAAAGAAATAATACAGACATCATCAAATATTATGGCAAAAAATTATTATTACTTTTTTAAATATCGAACCTGAGTTCATATAATTAAAATATATAAAAATATTTAGAGATATCTGATTGTTATATTATGTTTCAATTTTGATTTTAAAAATGAATTTATTTTTTTTTTTATATAAGGAACTTATTTAGAATTTTTAAAATGTAGACAATTCAGAAAATAAGATTACTTTTCAAAAAACAATTGAATAAACTTTAAAAATGTATTTTGAAATTCATTAAACTTAAATAAGAGTAATAATAATTTGTTAAAATGTGCTGAAAAATGAATATTATAATATTTGTGTGTGATGTTGTAAGTAATAATCATGCGCAATTTTAAATTATACAAACGATAATTGTATATTATTTTTCACCTCTATTAAATACATAGATATATCATCTTTTACACCCTACGTCCCACTATAGGCTCATCCTAATTATATAGCCCAAACCTTTAAATTTGAAATCATTTATTACATATATTACTTTTCTATATAATACAATGCACTGTTTTTTGTTTAACTATTTACGTGGAGGTGGTAAAACAGAGAAAACAAATGAAGTGTTATTTTGATATCTATATAAATATACTTTTAATAAAATAGAAACTCAATTATTGAAAAATAAAAAGTAATAGCTTAATTTTGTAACATACAAATCGATTTCTTTTTCTTATTCAAATTGGTTTAATAAATTTGTAAGTTCGATAAAAATTAAATTTTATCAAAAAAGTTATATTTTATTAATAACATGAAGAAAACATAAAAATGTTATAAAATTGCACTAAATATTTTGTATTATCTGCAATATACATCAAATTCTGTATTTTTTAATATGATAAGAATGTGTATTACCGAAAAATGAGTAATAAATCTCGTTAATTTTAAATATCAGTAAATATTATCAGAAAAGATATAAAGTAAACCACAAATTTGTATTATTATCATTATTATTATTCTCTGGTGACTTGGTAGGACATCCCATTGTTTTTATTTTGCAAATAGAGATTGTATTATTATTTCTGTAAAATATTAAATAAATATAGTTGCAGCTTTTAATACTTTAAAGTGTCATTCTCATGCTTTTGATTTATTATTATTTTTCCTAAAATGTAGTAGTGTCCGCTAAATTCAGAGATGTTTGTTTGTTTGTTTTATTCGACACGTACATCAGACTTGTGTGCTTGACAACAAGGCCCGCTTATAAGTCATCGTCGATATACAGGGACGAGATAACACAATGAAATTTACAGCACAGAGAATTTTTACATCCGGGAGCTCCAGAAAGAGTGTGCAATGGAGCCAGCGGAAGTCGAACCCGACAAGTCTCCTACGCTCTAAAGCGATTAGCAGCGTGGTGTCTTAACCACTCGGCCGCGGAGGCCCCGAATTCAGAGATTATGATGCTGACCAAACAGCGAAAATATTGGCTCAGATTTGGTTTGATAGAAGCAGGATTTGAGTGGAAAGAATATTCTGGCATTTTCTCACACGAGAACGACAATTTTGGTCATTTTCCATGCAAATGCCTAACTCAGTGCTTTCTATACCCCTCCTTCGCATGAATAAAAATGGCCAAAGCTTCCCGATACTTAAAAAAATGTCCTTTGACATTAATGGAATAAGAAAACTCTACTAATCTCTAAAATAGAAAACATTATTTCATTAGACAATATTATCATTTATATGTTACTTTTTCCAAAACTATGTTTATATTATGTACTACTTAAAAAAGGTAATTTAAAAAAAATCCAATCCACTTTATATATTTAAAAATTCAATGCTATATTTCGTGAGATTTCCAAGTGCTGCGGAATATATTATGCCAAAGTCAATTAATTTTCTTCATCGGAAAATCTATATAGATAAAAGAAAGTCTGGATTCGGAATTTGTCAACGCACAGCCCAAACTACTGAACCTAAAATCTTGAAAATTGGAGTAAGAATACTTCTTATGACATAGAGTGCTTCTAAGAAAGGATTTTCTAAAATTACACTTCTAAGGAGTAAAAAAGAGAACGAACGTTAAAAACATTCCTTAAAAATCTGATTTTATAGTTATATTTCAACTGATAACATATTTCAGTGTATTTTTATATGGTGAAACGAATGGTACTAAGTAAATTCTTTTAAGTCTAATATTTCGTGAGATATTTAATATTGTTTCTAATTTTGCGTTGTCTTTGGTACCAAAACTTCGCGTTTTCAAGTGATAAAATACACCTGTTACTACAGCCAGGGAAGAAATTCAAATTGAATAAATTTTTAATCAATTCATTTTGTTAAATAATTAAAACAACTCTGTCAGTTAGGGAAAAAATTACAAACGCCTCAAAAACTAAATAAAAAAAAAAAAAAAAAAAAAAAAAAAAAAAAAAAAAAAAAAATGTGGCACTTTTCGTTCAACCAACGCAATGCCAAAATGAATGATATCGCGCCACTTATTTTAACTCTAACCGTACAAGGATTTTTATTGTAAACCGTGCGAAACATTAACATTTGCTATTTATTGAACATGAATATTATTTTATGTGTATTATTTCATCATAATCTTGCAATTTTCTTTTTAATTTGTTATTTTTTTAATAGAAAAATTTATTATTAATTATAACTTTCATTTATTACTAATACTGACATGATTTCACAATTTGGCAGTTAACTAATGATGAGGAAGCTACAATAAAATTATTTCAGAACTTTGGAATTGTGCATATAAAAATGTTTTGTTAAAAAAAACCATGAATGTCATCATTCAAAAAATGAAATGTTTACTGCAATGTGAGACATATGCATTACTTATGTCATGCTGCAGTATTAAGAGATGTTTGGAATTTCAAACATGCAGTTTAAATTGACTATATATTATTATTTGAAAAATATTTATTAGCCCCCGGTACGGTATGCTATTACTTTCTCCGAGCTTATTTTGTGTCCAAAACATAACGTTACCTTACAGAAGCCAGCAATAAACAAGGCTAATGTATCATTGTACAATTAAATATTCTATAGCATTTTTAAAAATTTCTAAGCATCGCACATTTTTTAATTTTTGTACCGTCGTATTGGAAAAAAAGTACTTTTAAAAGCAATTTGTTTGAAAACTGTATCTCAATTGATTTTTGAAATATAAATCAAACTTTTATTTAATATTGTAATTCTTCAAAAAAAAAAAAAAAAAAAAAAAAAACTTAAATACGTTTTATTACGATAAAAAAACTATACATAGCATTTTAACCATTTTCGCAGCCATATAGTTGATTAGATTGTGATAAGCAAAGCTGAATCTATTTTTCCCTTGACTTTTCTTTTCCGTATTTTTCGATCTTTGCATTTATTTTTTCAATATATAAATAGTGAATTAATTCATATTAATCAAATTTGAAGTTAACTTTAAGTAATTTGCAGTTGCTTCATTTTGAAAGCTTTGTAAGAGATATTCTCCCAAGCAAGGGATTTTAAATAGAAATAACTATATATATATTGTTAATGTTGAACACCAAAGAAACTTTAAAATAATTAAATTAAGAAACTAAGATGTGCAGGTTTGTGAGAATTACGTCATAATTAACACAAAATCTTCTTTTTCATGAGTCGAAGGTTTTTTTTTTTTTTTGATACATTGAGAGTTTTTGGAAATTATGAGAAAATATGAGAATTTTTGGGGTCGAAAATTACATCTGCCGATGGATCGGACAGTGCTATTTCATTAAATTGAAATCACTTTTAATGTTTGCTTTACTCACTGAGTGCATTTCTTAAAAAACAATATCTTCAAACGGCTATTAAGTTTTTACATCTGCATCCATTTTCTTAATCTTTTTTACAACAGCACAAATTAGTGCTTTCTTGAAAAAAAAAAAAAAAAAAAAAAAAAAAAAACAAGATCGGAAAGGAGTTTCGAGATCATACATCGTAAAAGACAGAATCCACCCCCCCCCCCCTCCCCCGCCTATAAAAGAAAAAAAAATCAGTAATTATTTGAAACATTTGCGAAAATATGGTGTATGAGGAAGAGTGGGATAAAATAAAAAATGTATATGTAAGTTATGCTTTTTAAATACTATTATATATATACATAAATATGTATATGGTGTAAAATTATTTTACTAAAGATAATATATAACAGAATTTATTGATGTGTTATTATTTTTTAATTATATGTAACATGTCCCCGCTAGTTGTCGATTTACGAGATTAGCGACGTTTTGTTAACACTGTAACATATATCCTGGCGTAATTAGTAACTATTAGGTAACGTTGTATTAAGTAAATAATAAAAAAGATATTATGCACAAAATAAAAAAAATTATCTTACTTTTAAACTTTTCGCCTACCGCCGGTATATTTATACCGGTGTGAGACGATTAACCTGAGCTATAAAAGGCATGTTTCTTAAATCGGTGTTCGAAAAAAGTTTAATATCCCATGCCTATTAAATATCAAAGAGTAATATATGGTACAAGTTTTATGCAAAAACTACAAGTCATTTAATTTCACTTTGCATTAAATTAAAAATTTTTAATTAATTACTGTGCAGGAGTTTAAATGTAAGATTCAGATTTTGTTTACCAAAGAAACCAAAGAAGAATAGAGCATTACATAAGAGAAAAAAAAAAAAGAATGTGGTCAAGAGAAGAATGACTCTTTCGTTCCAAATGAAGTGCTCAAAAGATAAATGTGGTATATGACAAAAAAGTTAACCATACGATTAACTTTTTTGCCTCAATTAACTTTTTTGTTAATATGATTAAATATAATCAATGATTCTCTACCATTTGTTAAACTACTAAAAAAAAAAAAAAAAAAAAAAAAAAAAAAAAAAACTAATACTCGCAGAGATTTTAATTGATAAAGGTTGCACTTGTCAATAAACGCAAATAAAGATTTGGAAATTTACAGCTCATTTTCTGAAAATGATGATTTTGTCACTTACTATCTTTATCATCTGGCCTCTTCAAATGATGCATAAATCGAAATTATTCAACACTTTATTTAATATTGTAAGTAACTCACCGTTAACAATTAACTGCGTTGTCCTGTTAGTTGAGGCTGCAACATTTGTTGCCACACAAGTATAATGTCCTCTGTCACTCGACACCACTCTCTTAAATGTTACTATTGATGTATCTTCGAATGTCTGAACAGTTGTATCTCCATGGGCGATAAATGTCTGTCCATTTTTCAGCCAGTGGAATCGCATTGGAGGATCTCCTCTGATGACAACACACATCAGTTTTGTTCTTTGTTCTTCTTCGACAGTCATACTTTCACGTAAGTATTGTGGCTCTATTTCTGGTGGCACTGAAATAAGGGATATCAAGAAAAAATTTAATCTGAAAAAGAAATGAGTTTTCCCGTGAAAATAAAATTTATTCCATAATGAAATTAGAACACTTCATGAAATCATTCTCTTTTTTTATTAATTTATTTTTCAAATGTTGGAATATTCATTCGTATTTCTTGGTGAAGTTATGGCAGAAAAAAAAAAAAGTCAATATAAAAATTGTTTGTGTGTAATAAAAATGTGTTCCAAATAAAATTTAAATACATCTAAAAAAAAAAAAAAAAAATCGTAAAAGTAAAAAAAATAAGAAGTTTAATTAGAATAAATAATAAAGTAAAAATATTATTAGCTTAATTATACAGTGAAATATGTATTTAGTTTGACAATGTATCGTAAAAGAAATTAATGTAAAAAGAAATAAAAACCTACAACGTTTAATTCACAAAATAAACGTTAAAAAATTGTTTTCTAGCGTTCCAATAAATAAGACAAATGCATTTTTTTAATGTTTAAACTAACGATTTAAAAATATTTATATACCATTAGAAATTATACATAGGAAATGAAAATAAAAAATAGAAAAAATGTAAATCTCAAACAAAGACGATAATAAAAAAATGAAAATAAAAATTCTGATTTGTTTTACCAATTTAATTTTTTTTAAACATCGCTGAATTAAAAAAAACTGTGAAGAACATCAAATATTTGTTTTTCCATGATCACTTTTTTTTTTTTTTTTTTTTTTCAAAATAAGACTCTTTTAAACTTTATTGAAAACTTTAGTAAAAAATAAATAAAATTAGAAAGCAATTAAATATGTTTAGAAATATTTGTTCTTATAAAGGTAATTTTTCAGAGAATTCTAATGCAGCAATTCTTGCATACAATTGCATTCTTTAGTACAATGCAGCAATTCAATATTGCAATTTCTTGCTTAATGTTTTTCAAGATATATTCATATTATGGATATATATTATTCGAATAAGCTTGAAAAGCTTATTAATTTAACAGATAAGAGATAAATTTAAATATTTGCATCAACGGAATATCATATTAGTGTTAACTACTGATTTAAATGACAAAAATTGTGGTACATTTAATGTAAGTACATAATTTCTGCCAATATTCAGATAATTGGACTTTAAAGTTTTGCTAAAGTTCTCATACATTCAAAAATATATGTATTTAAAAACTTAAAATTTAGTGTTCAAAGAATAATATTTGTTTTTTTTAAGTTACCAGCGTTGTAACAAATGTTAACATTGTAAATTAACTTTGATAATTTATATTTTAAAATGTATGTTTTATCAGCTGAATAAAAACCTACAAAATTTTTGGATGTATGAGGCACATTCTTTACATAATGTGAAAATGGAGATTTAGGATAGTGACTCGGTGGAGCTTGTTCAATCCGAAAAGTTTTCTAACATTTTTCTAAACATTTTTTGAAAAGTAAGTATAAAAATGCTTCTACTTACAGTTTAATATTTTGTTTAATATTTTTCCATGCGCTGTAACAAAAGACGATTGTTTTTAATCTAAGAAAGCGTAATGTAACCACAAACAAAAATATAAAATAACCAACCCTGAATTACCCATCATTCCGAAAGGCATTCTTTGTTTTTTTAGAAATATGTATCAGAAACCAATGTATTGTCAAGTTTTAAGAAAAAAAAAAAATAAAGTTTATTTTGTTGCCTTTGATTATCGGAAACTTTTCCCAGTAGTAATACTTATTGGACAATTGTAGTATAAAATATACTCAAAAACATTTATACTCTAAGAGATAACTAGAGGTATTTAAACTAAACACAACTTACTAAATGGTAGATACAGCATATAAGTCATATTACAAGCACGCCAAAATGAATTACAAATCTATGTTTTGAAACATTTCCGCGGTTGTCGCCAGGATAAAATAATGTTGAACGAGCCAAAAAGTTCAAAAACGGGCACAAACGTCAGAAATTACAGAAGAATATGGGGCATTCCACATCAAATCAGGCAGTAAAATACCATATGTAACCCACCATCACAGATTTTAATGAAACTGCGTGTGTTTGTTCTTACTATTAAGATATGATCACCAGTAATTTGTTTTGCTCCTTGGTGAAATAGTTTCTGAGAAAAAAATTGTCAAAATTTTGAAAAACTGGCGTCAGTTGGCATTCTTGACTGCTCGGTTTTCAAATGTAGCATGTAATATATATAATCATATTTCAATATCTACTCTACAAATCATCTTCAAATAATTTATGCATCATATTTAGGGTACGCAGTTTATGAAAAAAAAAATATTTTTACGCTTATAACATTTTAAGTGGGTCTAAAAAATGTTTAAACTTTGAAGACGTAAATTTTTTATGAAAAATAATGCATTAACAAAAAAAGCATTATCAACAAAAGGCGGTATTTTTATTAAATTTATTTTTTATGGGGATATAGTTAAAGGTGTCCTTTACCTGATTCTGAAATAAAAATAGTGGAATTTTGGGTGTTTTTAGTAGTATTTTCTAATTAAAAATATTTTGAGGTGCATTTCAAATCAAATCAAGCAGAGTCATTCCATGTCAGTTCCCCTAAGCCATTTAATCACTGTCACAAATTTCAATGAAACTGGGTTTGTTTATAGCTCATTTTAAGACGTAATCACCTTTAATTTTCTTGATCCTAAGTAAAATATTTTCTAAGATAAAAAAAATCAAAATTTTGAAAAATAGTTTAAATTTTTTTTAATGACTGTTCTATATTCAAAGACTGCATTAAAAAAAGTCATTTCTATATAAAATCACTAAATAGGTTTAAAATAATGTATATGCGACAAATAATGTTGGCAGATTATTATTTCCTGTTTTTTGTTATGTTTAAACACTAAGAGTGTATATCTTGTTGAGAGTGTTTTATCTTGTGTATTTTTTAAATCAACAATTTTGCCAAAAATAATGTGTTAATCAAAAGTTTTTTATCAACCGAAGGCAGGGTGTTATTGCTTTTTACGTAAAAATATGTTTTAAATGATTATAAAATAAAAATAGTGAAAATATGAGAAATTATCAGAGTTCTGGAAAATTGCCACGCGTTGCCATTAATGATTGTTCAATTTTCAAAGGCCTCATTTTATATATAAAATCATATTTCAATAACTAATAAAGAAATCTTCTAGAAATAATTTAAGCAAAGTAAATAAAGTATGTATATTATGAAAAAAATATTGCTATAATGTTAAAAAATATTTAAATGTGTTTAAAAAATTGTATAATCTTTGAAATCAAAAATATTTTACAAAAAATAATGAAATTATTAAAAAAGCTTTATCAATCAGAGGCGGAGTTCCTATGACTAATTTTAAGCTGTACATATTACTACATTATAACTGGATCTGAAATAAAAATAGTGGGATTTTGGTTGGTTTTAGTAGTATTTAAATCATATTGAAAATTATCAATATTTTCAGATGTAAAATCTATCCAATGTATCATCACTGGAAATATTTTTATTTATACCGTAATTTCGGGTGTATAGCCCGCAGATCAAACAATTCAGTTTGGACCCAGAAATTTTATTCAGTATTTGAAGACCAATATTTACCGTGATCTAAAAAGTTACATTTTATTTTAAAAAAATTTCTGTGTCGAAACACGATTGTTTGATCCGCGGGCTATACACCGGAAATTACGGTACATTTATTTTATTTTTCAAATTATCTTTTATGTTCGTTTCTTAAGGAAAAAAATAAACAATACTGTTTATTAGTAAAACTTCTAGACCGAAAAGCAATTATCCCTTTCAAAAAAGAGAAAAATCACTAGCTCCTCACCGCCCAATAGAAATTTTGAAAATGACACTCCTAATCTTTAAACTCATATTTGGCTGCTAATATTGAAAATTTAGCATTGAGCTGCTAATATTGAAAAAAATACCAAATTTCACTCCTTCGAAGAAAATTTTGACATATTGTGCTTTAAATATATGCAAAAAATGCATAATCCGAATTTATATCTTTCAAATAACTATATCTAAAAAATTATTTAAAACTTAATGAGTTGCACTTTTGTAACTTTATTCAGTTTCCAATGATATGTAATTGGATATATTTCCTCACAATATTGCTGAAAGATGGATTTTCAACATATATTGTATATATATATATATATATGTGTGTGTATATATATCCCTGTTCTCAAACAAATTATTTAAAAAATATTCATTTATGTTTAATAAAGCATGTATACTGTTTATACACTTATAGAAAATACATATGGTAAATTTTATGATATGTCAATAATATCTAAAAGTAAAGAACTTATCTAATAGTATGTAACGGAAAACTTAACATCTGGTGTAATGACAACAAAATTTTACAATTATTTTACTTAACTTGGATGAATGAAAAAAGCGTACATGTTTATATTTTATTGAAGTACAGGTGAAAATGTCACAAAGACATTCCTATCTCAACAATAACTGAGTATGTCACATTCACACTACAGCTGATTTTTTCTTTTTGATCTTTCGGGTTTGAGTTCAGATGGTAATGAATTAATTAGTTTTGTTAGAAGCGTCATTGCAGTCAGCATATTAGGTTCACTATTTTTTTTTTTTTTTTTATAATTTATTTTGATTGACTCGATGAACAGCAACATTTAAAGCGACCATTTCATGAATTTTCAATTAAAAGCTGATTTATCAATTCATTATGTTGTTTAGTTATTGTTATCGTCTTAAGATAATTAGTTGGTATTAAGATTTTTAAATTTAGTTTATTTATTATTTGAACAGTTGAAAGTATTTTTCAATAAGAGTGAGCTGTTGATTTTAAGTCGGCTGTTGAGCAGTGTAGTGTTGGTAAAGGAACTGGTACTATTTAATTTAATTTTTATTGCTGTAAATAATATTTGTTATTTTATTATTGTATGTATTATACTTAAGCAAGAGAAGCAATACACGATATCGTAGTCATTATAGTACATCTTAGCATAAAAAGCTTCAATATTTATCATTAAACATACACATTTTATGAAAATTTTGTTAAAATTGCTGATATTTTCACTATTTTTATTTTATAACTATTGAAAAGTTATTTTTACGTACAATTTAAAAAAATTAATAACAGCCTGCCTTTGGTTAATAATAAATTTTTGATTAACACATTATTTTTCATAAAATTCTTGATTTTAAAAATTTACAATATTAAACACACTCTTAGTGTTTAAACATGACAAACAACAATAAATAATAGTCTGTCTACGTTATTTGTCACATATACATTATTTGAAACTTATCTAGTGATTTTATATTGAAAAGCCTTTTTTTTATGCAGTATTTAAACATAGATCCGTCATTAAAAACATTTTTTTTTTTTAAATTTCAATATTTAGATATTCCTTTATCTTAAAAAATATTTTACTTAGGATCAAGGTGATTACGTCTTAAAATGAGCTATAAACATACCCAGTTTCATTGAAATTTGTGACAGTGAATTAAATGTCTTAGGCGAACTGACATGGAATGACTCTGCTTGATTTGATTTGAAATACGCCTCAAAATATCTTTAAATAGGAAATACTACTAAAAACACCCAAAATCCCACTATTTTTATTTCAGAATCAGGTAAAGGACACCTTTAACTATATCCCACAAAAAATAAATTTAATAAAAATACCGCCTTTTGTTGATAATGCTTTTTTAGTTAATGCATTGCTTTTCATAAAAAATTCATGACTTCAAAGATTAAACATTTTTTTAGACACACTTAAAATTTTATAAGCGTAACAGTATTATTTTTTCATAAACTGCGTACCCTATATATTATGCATAAATTATTTGAAGATGATTTGTAGAGTAGATATAGAAATATGATCTCATTTATGTCATGCTACATTTGAAAACCGAGCAGTCAAGAATGCCAACTGACGGCAGTTCTTCAAAATTTTGACAATTTTTTTCTCAGAAACTATTTGACCAAGGAGTAAAAAGAAATACTGGTGATCATATCTTATTAATAGGAACAAACAAACGCAATTTCATCAAAATCTGTGATGGTGGGATACATGCCTGCCTGAACTGACATGGAATGACCCATATCTGAGCGGAGAGCATGAAAACGTCACAAAGTTACCATTGTTACAAAACGGAGTTAACCACAACAGTAGAAATGGGGGTAGGTGAAATACGAAATAAAAAGACTACGTTAAGTTAATTAATAAATAATTTTGCCGGATGTTAAGTTTCCGAGTACCTTTTTCACAGGCTATCAAAGCCTGAGAGCTAATGTGCCCGCAGGTTCTGTGTGTACATATGTATGTATGTATGTATGTACGTAACGCGATAATTCTTGATAGAAATATCCAGTTTGCTTCAGTTTTTTTTAGTTACATTCTGATAAGGTTTTCCCTGATTAGTTTTGGGAGCTCATTCGTTAAGTATAAATAGCGGGGACAGCGGGCTACCCCCCCCCCTCCTTAAATTAGATTCATGCAGATTTATCAGATTTGCTTCAAATTTGGTATACCTGTTAATTTTGATAAGGCGCTTCACTGGCGGGTCATTGTTTAAGTATAAAGGAGGGGGATGGATGAGTAATATACCCCTTACTTTAGATAAATGCGTTTTTCTATCCGATTTGCGTCAAATTTTGCATACCAGTTTATTCTGATAAGGCGCTTCCCTGATTCGATTTGGGGCTTCATTGGTTAAGTATAAAGGGGAGAAACGGGGACTAATATCCCTTAATTTAGATAAATGGGTTTTTCTATCCAATTTACTTCAAATTTGGTATACCGGTTTGTTCTGACAAGGCACTTTCCTAACGAGATTTTGAGGCTCATTGGTTAAGTACACAGATCGGAAGCAGTGGGGTGAGGGATAATCCCACTTTAATTTATTTTTCGAGGGGTATCGAGTATAATATACAATTAGTGTGGATAGCCTGTGAGCTCAATGCTATCAGTTTAACTGGGCACTTTTCATTTATTACAGTATATTAATAAATTTTCTCAACAGTAAATATGGGTTTTTCCAATGCTATCAATTCTCAAGAAAACATTTTCGTATTTAACAAACATGTTTTACAGACAAACGTGATAAATAAGCAACATTAACATTAACAATAATGTTATTTTGACACTCTTGTATCTAATATAATTTTAAACACAGGCATACTGATTGGTAAAGTTATCATACGAATTGAATATTTCCAACGAAAAAAGCGTCATCTGAGTGAAATATGCTCGCCGGTTGTCAGCCCAAGTAGCTTAAAACGTAGAGCATTGGCAATGTAAACAAAGTATCAAGGGTTTAATTCCCGACTTGGGAATTGAAACATTTTTTTGTTTTTGTTCAGTTGGTAACATTCAATTCGTATGACTCTTGTATCTATAAATAAAATGTTAAAAAAAAAAAAAAAAAAAAAAAAAAAAAAAAAACTGTTATAACATTATAAAAACTACTCGGAAACACTTCCAAAAAACAGTTAAAAAAATTGTTTTTTTAATAATTTTTTCTTTAAATCTAGAAATTATATTGGTTTCCGGAACTTCTATAGATAAAGCACACTTTTAGGAATTGGGAGTAATTCGGAAGTTGCTCATGTATATTTTCGTTCGTGGTTATATTACATTTTTGCAGATTTGTGAACATTTGTCATATTCCATAGTGTAGTCGTCATGAAGCGAAAACTTACTATCATAATTTTTCTTCACCTCGAATAATTATGCATCTCGCCTTGTTATCTAAACATTCCCTTTATCATTGCTTACGACAGTTTTGTATGCAAGCAATCATCAAAAGTCTACTATGGTATTTCATCGTACCTAGTTTATTTAAGTTAAAATTATAATTTACGTATTAGACATTCTGTTTGTTTATGTAAAATTTTGTTTCATTTATCGACCAGTCAAAAACTGTCAATCTGTATCGAAAATGTTGTTTACAATAGACAGTTTTACGTATTTTCCTCAAAATTAGTATACAAATCTCCACAAGAAGCCTCCTAATTTTAAAAAATAAATCTTTATGGTATTTTGTAATTAAAGACAACATATGATGACTGTAATACACTTGCCGTATATAAGAAATAACTTTGTATACAGAAAATAAAAATATCGATTTGTTTAAACAGCTTAAATTATTGTATTATTAGACTTTTGTTCTTAGAGAATTGAATTATTTTATTATTATTAAAATAGCAATAAAAACCTTTGTGCAGGAATATTAAAAAGCAGTAAACCAACGTTTAAAATGCACAAATAATGCGTGAAAAGCAGCAAACAGTTGTTTCGAATCTACTAGCGAGATTCTTCTTCAGTGCAAGATAGGGAAAAAGGAACAGCGTGCTTGAAAAAGCAAGGCTGGGCAAAAAAGCCAGCCTTGCCTTTTTGCTCAGCCTTGCTTTTTCAAGCACGCTGTTCCTTTTTCCTTATCTTGCACTGAAGAAGAATCTCGCTAGTAGATTCGAAACAGCTGTTTGCTGTTTTTCACGCATTATTTGTGCATTTTAAACGTTGGTTTACTGCTTTTTAATATTTTATTATTAGTCTTTTGTTATATATTAGCTTTGTCGTATATTATTTGTATTAATGAGTTATATTAAGTGTTTTATATTAATTATTTCTAGTAATCCTACATAAACATTTTATAAATGGATGGAATCATATACAGCATACGTCGTGCTAGTAGATAGTTATATCTCTGATAAATACATTACTCAAATTGATATTTTCCCAACTGAGTCAAAAAATATGTAGACGGGAAGTCGATCTAACTTCCTTTGACTTAAATTGCTAGCATTCGGCAAACTCTCGGCACCGACAACAAGTAAAACAAAAAATATATACATACATACATTTGCATATTATATAAATTAGATCTTTTTAGTTATTTCTCATACAATTAAACAAAAAAAAATTAACGTAACTAAAACGAAAGTCTATTAAATAATTACAGTATTAGAAAATGCATAAAGTGTTCCTACTTCTAAAAAAATTATTTTCATAGATAATTCTTATGAACCATATTTACTGAATTTATTTGAAGCAACTTGTTAGAAATTTGTTACTTTGTTTATTTCGAATGATAACAAGACTATATTTAACATAGTTGGGGGAATTTAAAAATATTGTAAACTTTGATTAATATCCAAAATCATTAATTTCTCATGGATAACATCTCAAAAGGAATTCTGGAATGAAAAAGACTTTTGAAAGTGATTGCCTCCATATTTCAATCTGAAATGAAAGTGGAAATAAAAACCTTCAAAGATTTTCTGAATCATCCTCAGTCAATATCTTTCGAGGATTTGCTATTGCAATATCATAAATTTAGAGTGACATAAAAAAGAAGGAATGGTACGGATAACAGAAATTGTTTTTTTATTTATTTATAGTCACTTATTAATAAGAATTAATAACGTAATAAAACAAGTTTATAAAAAAAAAATAGTTGATTAATAGTAACAGTTTTTATTAAGTATGTACTACTTATTTATTTAATGTCTTAAATAAGTTTATTATGAAAAAAAAAAAAAAAAAAAACAATTTAATATGCAGCAAAACTTCCATTTAATGAAGTCTCAACTTGAAACCTAAAAACTTCATAATGAAAAAAATTCTTTAAATGGAAATCAACTAAAGTTGATGAAAATTGTATAATTAAATACGCATGCATAAAATGAAAAATACATATAAAATGAAAATATTAAAAGAATTATTTTAATTTTTGCAATATTTTTTAATGCAATGTAGCTATACGAGAAGAAATTAATTACAATAATGTAATAATAATAATAATAATAATAATAATAATAATAATAATAATAATAATAATAATAATAATAATATGAGGTAAACAAAAACTGAAGCGCAGCGTACCTTTTCTTATTTTTCTCAGTATTCCAGATTCTTCACTTTAAAAATGACTGTAATATTAATTTGTAGAGGTTTTTTTTTTTTTTTTTTTTTTTTTTTTTTTTTTTAAATACACTGTTCATTAAATTTTTCACACTTTTGTAAGTATCCGAACAATTAATCTGTAACATTTTTGTAAAACTGGAATCCCCTTCTCTTCATTCTCCCCTTCCCCTTTCTCGACGATTCCACCCAATGTAAGCCACAGTGTGTGTGAGAGAGAGAGTGGCGATAGCAATCGTTTATCTTAGTGAGGGAAAAAATGTTTTGTTTATCACACAAAAGAATGGAAATGATTCATTAAATAAATAATTTCATTTGCATAAAACCCATGGAAATAAATGCATACATTCAGTGCAACAATATCCTGTCCGTTTGAAAGTTCTACACACACGAAAGTGGAATAAACATCGTTATATAGAATATATTTTTTGTAATATGGAGATTAATTTACACGTTAATGGTGTCGAAAGTGAAGGTTCAGTATTAAATTCCGTTAAGGGGCGATCCACAAATGATGTCACGCTTGGAGGGGGAGGGAAGGGGGGTTCATGAAATTATGACAGCTTGTGACAAGGGGTGGGAGGGGGTAAGAAGAAGTGTGACATCACACATTTTGGTTAAATTAAAAGCATTAAAATTCAGCAGATTAAATTTTAAAGTTATTTCGAAATTAAAATATTTTGTGTTCATACCGTAAAGATAACATTTAAAGCCAAATATATTATATTCCATTTCAAATTCCAAAATACTACTGTTTTTAATTGTTCTTTCAATTAATATTTTATTACTATTGTATATTAATTATGTTTTTTGTTGTAAATCTTTATCTTATTTCATACAAAATAAGTACGCGAATCATTTTTATTATTATGCTCACAAATGTAGTTAAAACACATAGTTAAAAGTTTCAAAATAAAATTTGAAATATGATCTATAACATAGTACATTGATTTTGAACTGCAAGTATATATTTATGTAATATAGTGTGACATGTGACAAGAGGGGGGGAGAGGGGGTATGGTGAAGTGTGACACCTTGTGACAAAGAGGGGTCAAAAATATGGAAAAAAAGTGTGACATCATATATGGATGACCCCTAAGCAGAAAACTTCGTTAAATATGGACTTCTACTATATGGAAGTTGTACTATATTCTATTAAAACAGATTGAATATTTGTAGAAAGTTGGTTTACTGATATCTGTTTATTTTAGAAAATATGTGCTAAATATATTTTTAACGTACCTACTACTGAAACGTAAGTGGAACCAGAAGCAGTTTGTCCATCATTCCCTTTGACTGTGCAACTGTATTCTCCCTTATCTGCAGAACGTTGTATTCCTTGAATAGTCAGAGTTCCACCATGATTTATTTTTTGTCTGTGATGCAAAGGTAGAAGAACACCATCTAAAAAGTTAAATATTTTTATCGCAGAAGTTCACGTGGGCAGTTGTAAATCATTATTAGTGTTTTACGTAACTTTTAAATGCATTTGTTCAAATCGCATTGATAAAAATACTAAAAAAATAATGACATTTTTATTTTAATAATACTTTCTAATAATTTCTTTCTTTCTCTTGATCTATTGGGAAAAGAAATAAAATGCAAATAATGTACTAAATGGTTTTAATTAAACAATTTAACAATTACAGCACGCAACTTTTAACCTCTTCGGTCCCTGTTCTTTTCCTTATAAAAACTAAAATGTCCGATTTTTTTACATTTTCACATCACTTCTTAATGGCTGAATATTCTTTGCGTTCAAAGCAAACGAAAAAAATGGCAGCATCTAAGCTGATTCCCACATAAAATAAATGTTATTTTCATCACGAGTTTGCAAACTGCCTAAAAATGCCCAAAAGAGAGTATGTCCAAGAAAATGAGAAATTTTCATATTTAACATAAATATTTTTCGATAACAAATTTTGAGGATTTGTAGATTATTTACTTGTTTAAAGCTCTTAAATTTATGATTGCGTTAATTTAGGTTGATGGTTATTAAATTGATGTTTTTAAAAGGATTTGTAGTTTTAGATCCATATTTTTTAATCTAAATTACTAAGCGCCTGAAGGATCAATTTCAGAAAAGATATTTTTCCTGTCATTTAAGATGTCATTTTGTTTGGAAAAACCAATGAATATGCATTTTTATTATTATTTTAGCTTCTGAACTGAAGAGGATAACATAGCAATGTATGTACAACGCGATAAATATTCTGCACAATATTGTTTGGAATTATGTATTAAGTAATGTACTGTCAAAAAAGTATTACTGAAAAATGTTACTGAAGAGTATTACATATATCTTTTATTTTTAAAGTAAAAGAATTTAAACCTTTGATGCAATACTTGCACTAGCTTTTCATTATAAACCTAATCTGTAATCCAAATGACATTTGTTAAAGGGGCCCGGGGCACATTTTAAAACAATTTTTATTTTTGAGTTAAAATTCGGAAATTTTTTGTGATGGTTAACCTTATCATTTGTAAACAAAATCACATGATAAAACTTCCCATAATTTTTTGTAAATTGTTTTAAATTTAAAATTTATTAAAAAGTGGGCTAATTTAAAATCGTTATAACTCGAAATATTATTTATAGAATTTCAATTTTTTTATTTAAATAAACAGAATTATATAAGTTTTAATTTTGATTCGGCATTTTTTAAAATATTAATTTATAAGAAAAATAAAAATACATAACGATAAAATAAAAAAAAGTAGTACAACTTAAAAAAACAAAAATCATATTTTCAAAAGTAATTTTTTTTTTCAAGTATGCTAAATCAAAATTAAAATTAAACAACTGGAAATGATATGTTCCAAGTTTGAACCCTTTATCTTAAACGGTGCTCGAGTTATAAGAATTTAAATACGGGAAAAGGTAAAAAAAGAAAAAAAAAAAAAAAACCTATCATGAAGAAAAACGCATTTTTTCAAGAAGTCGTTTCCGTGACAGCCATTGCTTGAAAGCTAGATTTTGAAAACAAACTAAAACGAAAAACGCAATATTTTTTGTTCTAATTCAGATACAAACATGATTTAAATGTCATTTTAAGCAGGAAAAAAACAGAGAAAATTTTAATGAAATAAAATATTTTTGCAAAATTTGAGGATTTTTGTGTCTCGGACACCCTTAAAATGCCGTTTTCATGTATGTCTGACTCCTCCGTTAAGTTTATGTAATGGTGATTGTTTGCGCCTTAACGTTATATTCTTTATGAGAACATTTCTTTGTAAACACTCGGCACATACAGCTACTATGACCGTCAACATTCCGACACAATTCACTCAAACAAACTTCTGACAATAGAATCTGGTCTATTATCTGAACATATAAACTGAATATACCGCGACTAAAAGATCTCCATTAAACGATGCATGCGTAGATACGCTTTACATTATTTTAAACTAAATCATATTGATTTGAAAAGATATCCCACGAATTGACATCTTTACAATTGAGTGAAATGCCCAATTAATTGTTATAGTTATGTATATGAAGGAGGAGTCACCAAATTTCATTTTATTTCCACTCTGATAAACGCCTGTCAAAATATTAGTCGCCTTGCTGAAAGGTTTAGACGGGATATTATTATTTACCTTATTTCCCTAAACTATTACAATGATATAGAACTATTTTTTACAGAAACCCAAAAATGATGTCAATAAATATCTATTAAAATTGCAATGAGAAAATTAAAAATTAGTATTGTGTAAAAAAAAAAATAATGCACGCTTATAACAAACACTAAATAATGAAACAATAAAATAATATCATATAATAAATGTCTTATAATAAATAACATAAAATTAATATCATATAATAAATATCAAATAAAATAATAAATAACTATCTCATATTAAACATCAAATAATAAAATAATAAATAAGTGTTTATCATACATATCAAAAAACAAAATAATATTTTAGAGAAAAAAAAATGTTTACAAAATGTGATAGTTAACTTAGAGCATTAGAAATTCACAATCTTGGTAAATATAAAGTATTAAGCATATGGAATTGAATTAAATTATATATATATATATTTATTTATTTATTTAAATGACATTTTCACTCTTTAAAAGTAACTTCAAATTTTATTTAAAAAATAATATTGCTTATTCAAATTTAAAGGTCATGTATTGTAAAAATATATTTAACATTTCACAAAAATACGTTTTTTTTTTTTTTTTTTTTTTTTTTTTTTTTTTTACTATTAAATAATTTTCCTTAAAATCCATTATTATAATCTTTAAAAAACATGTTCTGCAATTAGGGTATTTTTACCCTCTCTTCACGCAGGTTGTCGAATGTCGCCTCCTTTTAAAATTAAATTACAAAATATTTCATGCTTAAAATTACAATTTTTTAAAACATTCTTTGAAAATAAACTAACGTAAAATTTAACTAATAACCATTTTTCGGAAAATGGATTTATAGAATTTTTTATCTATGAATAAAAAACATCTGCTAATAACAATTGCTTAAAGGTTCCGTTATGAAGAGATATTTATACTGCATAAAATGATGAATTTTAAAAATGTCACCGTTAACTAAATGTCAAAATCAATGATAATACAGATGTTAAAAATTTAAAAATATATATTTTATTTAAATTTCAGAGTATTTTCGGCCTGCAATCCAGCAGTCATCGTCAAGGAATATTTTCATTAACACCTTCGCGACGAGAGCTCTTTGTTTAATTATTAATCATTTACTACCGGTTTTTTAAAACAGAAAATTTTGTGTAAATGAATCGCGGAAATTCTCCGATTAAATAAGGTAAAATTTACAATACAACATAACTGCTGAGAATAATGAAGGATTCTGAGCACCTTAAGAGATACGTATATCTGTTTCTCTTCCCCAAGGGGTTAATTCTCATTAATTTATGTAATATAATTTTTAAAAAAATGACCTTTTACATAAAAATTGTCAAATAAGTATAATACAGTTGTTACAAGTTTAAAAATATACATTCTATTAAATTTCAGAGAACTTTCTGTCTGCATCTCACAGCCATCATCAGGGAATAATTTCATTTATTCCCATTCATTCATTCAAGTGACTTATTTGAATGAATGAAAGGCCAATTAATGAAGACATTCCCTGAAGATGACTGCGGAGTTAGAGACCGAAAGTACTCTGGAATTTAATGAAAATTTATATATTTTTATTTAACTTGTAATGTATGTATTATTATTAATTGTCAATTTTTAAGTAAACGCTGAACTTTTTTAAGCTCATCATATTATGTAGTTTATAATTGGATCAACGTGGAATATTGCATTTCGTTTTATGATTTTATTTGATATACTTATAATTATTAAGAAATTTTCTTTTTCACCCAAAACTACATTTTCATAGTGAAATATCTTCTGCATTTTGCCAAAAAGTAAAATCCAATGTATACTTACTTTTAAACCACTTTATTCCTTTAATAGGATAGCCACCATAGGGACACCGAATTATCAGGTCTTCACCAGATATTGCTGTAATATTGTACATAGTCCTTACAAATGGTGGTCCAAAGATATTCAACCTCGCGGCGTGAAATGTATGACCGACGTCGTTTTCACCTTGGCATCTGTATTCACCACTGTCCTCAACTCTTGCTTCAGTTATGTTCAAAATACCAGTCACGTGTCCCAAATCCCCTATTCTATCAATCGTTGCAATGCGAGGACTTTGATCAAGAGGCACGTCGTCCAGGAACCAAGAAATTCGAGGTAATGGATTTCCAGTTGTAACACACTTTAATGATATAGCGTCACCGGAATGTGCTGTTTGTTCCGGAAAGGCGGAAATTAGTGTTGGTGCAACATCTGAAAAAATATTGTTTGTAAATGTAACAATCATTTAAGGATAATATGCAAATATATATGTATATATATATATATCAGCACTATACTATTGAGTTTTAAAAAGATGTTTTTCCTGTTTCCATATTTTTTATCTTTATTTTTTTCCTTGTTCAATTGTTAATACACATTATTTTCTTTGGCATAATGTAAAATTTATCTAATTTATAAGATTTAAAAAATAATAATAGCTTTAATTTTAATTAACCGCAAGAAATGTGTTTACCAGACATTCCCTTTCTTCTGCTGTTTGTGACTTCTTGCAAAAAAGCAACAAATGTTTGCATGAAGTCTATAATGTTGTTAAATAAACAGATCTGTTATTGATTTTCTAGTTGATGAAGGTTATATTAACAATTATTTTGCTGGAACTGAATATTACGATATACAAACATAAGAATAAAAATTTTGTCTATTGCTGGTAAGTTACACGAATAAATACAACAGAATAACATTCGAATTATTAAAAAATATTAAAAAATGTATTGTTCAATGACTAACATTGAAGATATCAGAATTTTAAATTTGTTTCAAATTTCAAAAAGTTGCCTACAAAATTCTTTCGTCAAATATTAAAAATCCTGAAAAAATCAATAAAAATCGCAGATTCTTTATTGTTTTGTCTTATAACTCGCAAAGTAATCTTTTTACGCACAAGGTCACCATATATTACAACGCAGACGAGAAAGGTACCTGCAATCCATGCTCTTAACTTTTTTGTTGTTGTTGTTGTTGTTGTTGTTTTTTTAACGACGTATGGTATAAAATTTAAAATGTTTCAATTTTTGATTTTTTTTCCAACATGGCTTTCGCTACAGTGTATTTTACTCGGGACGTGGCTGGGGACCTACGAACCTTGCTTCCGTAAAAGAATCTGAATAAGTAGAAGAATAAAGGGCTGCATACGAAAAGAGGTGAGTCTACTGAACCAGTTTGGAACCGCCGCACAGTGGTCCCAAATCGCGATCAAGTGGCCAAAAATCATTTCTGGCTTTCCTGGTGGTTATATATACTTCATTTTTAATTTTACAACATTCTAAATGACATTACATAGCGAATATAAACTAAATGTAATTGGGGTTCTAGGGGAGGGGATTTGGGGGGGGGGCGCAATATAGGGGCCACGTTTTTATTAAATTTAAATTTTCTTTTTTTGTGTGATTTTTTTTTTACAGGAATGAGAATTTTTCACTTTTGATTTTGGGGAATATTTTCCATTTTTCAAAACAAATCATCTAATTCAATAGATGATGAAAATGTGAAATTGTACCTCCCCCCCCCCCCTGTCCCTCCTTCCCTGAAAATGTACACGTTAAAATCTTATTGATTTTTTCTCTTTTTAATGTTATTGCAAATTAACAATAAAGAGTATAAGCAATCAGTAAAATAGATAAAGAAACAATCAGCTGAAGTTTGCCACCTCCCCCCCCCCCCAACACACCTAACACACACACACACACATGAAATCTCCCCTTTTTCCATTTGTCTCTATACCAAGGAAATTTTAAAAATATCATTGCTATTTTTTAAGTTTTCAACATCTATTTACTATGAATTAATAATAAAATCATTAAATTCATTAATTAGTTTCGCCCCCCTTTCTTTTGTTTCTCTCTATTACACAGAGAACAATACCTTTGAAATTCCAATAAAAATTAAGAATCTGCCTTTGTTACTTTATTTTGGTAATATTAAATAAATAATTACCTCACTAATTTTCTAGTATATTTGAAATTCCACCTCCGCTTCTCCACCCCCAACCCCCTCCCTGTCCTCTCCGGTTCAAAATTCTATCATCAATAACAGTTTTAAAAATTTTACAAAAAAAATCAAAACTATGTTTTAATATAAAACAATTTTATATCTTTTTATTGAAAAATAAAATAAAATCTGTTTTTTTAAATCAACCTTCAGAAAAGTGGATTTACACATTTCAAGTAACTGCAACATTTCATCCCAAGGGTTGAGCGAATTTTTCATATATTTTTTAATTTGTTAAAGTATTAAAGTATTCATTAAAATTTAAATGTGCATATAAATTAATACAATTAAATTAACATTCATATAACAAACTGGAAAAAAATAAACGCAAAAAAAAAAAAAAAAAAAAAAAAAAAAAAAAAAAAAAAATACAATAGATTTATGTGACGATACGTGAAAATTAAAGTAAAACTTAATAATACTACTTAACCCGTTCGGGACAATGGTTGCATGTATGCACCCTGAAAAAAAAAAAAAAAAAGCATAAAGAATGTGTTTTAAGCACCAGTAAAAAATAAAAAAATAAATAAAATAATAATAATTAATTAATTTAGTTTAGTTAAAATTTAGTTAAATTAAATATTTAGTTTCTTTAATTAGAGCATTTTTTTTTTTTTTGATTGATTAAGTAAGCGTAACTCTTTTTTAAAAAGTGGTGCCAACCGAATAAAATTTGCGTGAAAGCCTCCGGTCTCGAAGGGGTTAATAATAAAATTTATTTATAAGTAGGTACCCAGTTGATTGAATTTCCCAGACATCCATGTTGCTAGAATTTACTATATATATATATATACATATATACATACATACATACATATATATATATAAACTGAACTTTAAATATGTACTTTTTAAAATAAGGTCAAGTTTAAATTTTATTTTTTATGTAAACGAAAAAAGCAAGGGAAAATTGGAAAATTGTAAAAACAAATAAATATATATATATATATATATAAAAATATCCCCAACTCTTAACCCCCCCTCCCTCCGCGAATTAAAAAAATGAAATTGACAGTGTTATGTTAATTAGTATGTTGCATTATATAAACACTGACAATTTTGGGCCAGTGCGGAAATTAGATTGACTTTAAACCCGATTACTCATGTTGGGCTAATACTGGCAATATCCAATGTCCAACTTCAAACTGCTAGTTCTCAAAAAGTCGCAATAAATCTCTTGGGATATTATTTTAGAAGTCTCATTCTACATTTTGTACAATAAAAGTCCGAGGAACTCGGAAGGACTTTTTTTATATATCACTTTTTATGTACAAAAATGCCTTAAAACTATGTATTTTTTTTTTTAAAAATTCTCTTTTTTTAATTTTTGAGATTTTTACAATCGAAAAATCAAATTAAATACGTAATTTAATGTTGTTTCAGAGAAGTGCAAAGAAAAAAACGAGAAAGTATCTGAAATGGTCTTAGTTAGGGTGTGAATGCAGCGAATTTGCCTGAAATTCACGCAACAGCAGAAAAAGCTAAAAACTCCTAACTTCACATAAGCAATTTTAATTCATGTGAGCTGATAAAAGCAAAATATAACAGAATATAAATCTTCAGATATTTCTAAATACTGTAGAATAGATTTCATTTCGAAATACGAAACTTCTATTTTCTGATTTTTGGCCACATAATCGCGATTTGGGACCACTGTGCGCCGCGGCGAGCGGCCTCTTTTCGTCTGCAGCCCTTTATTCTTCTATTTATTCCGACAGTTTTGCGGGAGCAAGGCTCATAGGTCCGCAGCCACGTCCCGGCTAAAAGGCACTCTAGCGAAAGACAGGTTGGAAAAAAAATAATAATAATTTTTTTGCCAAAAAATATTGGAATTACTAGAGAACAGGGATTCTGCTTTTCCAGAATTTAGTGTTTCCCCCGGCATTTCCATTACTTCATTTTCTTCTGTTGGACTCATGGCTTCTATTATTATGTAACAGCCATTATAAGCGAAGTGTTAGGAGAAGAAGAAAGAGCAGCAAGTTAGAACTCTGATTTTCTGGTTAAAACGTTTTTGTTTTTTTTTTTAATATAGATATATGGCCATTTTTTCCCACATTCTGACCAGAAAATCAGAGTTCTAACTTTTTACGTCTGCACTTTCATCTTCACCTAACACTTCATTTATAATGGTTGTTTCATAATAATAGAAACCACCAGTCCATCAGAAAAAAAATAACTCGGTTAAGCGAGACTCTACTGCAGTACAAAACATATTTCAATTTTAAGACTTAAAGCACACGTTTTATTTTATGTAAAATGACGTCATTTGCATCCGCTTAAGGATTCCACATTTACGATCTACTCTTAAACATCTACAGTAAAGCATGCATAGCACATCACTATCGCGAAATAAAGCACAAATGCAACAAAAAGATGCCGTCATTCAAGAAAATTGACAAAAAAACGGCTATCTAATGATTCATGGATACTTAAAATTAAATATAGTTTATACTAGCTTCATTGTTTTAACAGAAATCATTTGTTTATATATTTTTTTAAATGGCACGTATTTTAATTGCATTTCTTTCGGTTGTTATGAGAAAATGGCAACAAAAATTTATAATTACTATTTTACAACTATTTTTCCTTTACTTTCAACAGAAATGGAGTACTTCCGTTGCCAGTATTAAGCAAATGGCTCTAAAAAGTACAAAAAAATTAATATTTCAAAAATAAATGGAGATACTGTTTTTAAACAAAATGCATTTAACAAAAAAAAAATTTTTTCTAATACGACGGTATAAAAATCTAAAATGTGCGATGCTTAGAAGTTTAAAAAATTGCTATAGAGTATTTAATCGTACTGCTTTGTTTTACGGCTGGCTTCTGTAAGGTAACGTTATTTTTTGGAATACAGAAAATAAGCAAGCTGGGAGAAGGAAATAGCATACCGTACCGCGGACTAATACACCCGGACAAATTCATTTTGAATACGTAACACGATTATGTACGCTTTTCAAATATTAAAAATTCTGTTTAAAAATCATGTAGAAATACAGGAAAATATAAAATATTGAAATATGTAAATTTGTATCTATATTTAAAATAGCTTAAAAATTGGGGACCGTATTCTGTGTTGTGAATTTTAATTTTCAATGTTAGAGAATTCACGATTTTAAAGTTTTTAGCTAAATAAAAATAAACACAAACTAGAAAACAAGAATTCTGCTTTTTCAGAATTTACTGTCGTTCCCTATGACAAAAAAAAAAAAAAAAAGAAAGAAAAAAAAAAAAAGAAAAATATTTGTATATACATATTGATACAGTATAATCCCGATTATCCCAGTTAATCAAACTTATTTATACCTTTGGAATGGATCATTTTCTTCTGATGGACTGGTTGTTTCTATTCTTATGAAACAGCCCTTATAAATGAAGCGTTTAGGTGAAGGTGAAAGAGCAGTCGTAAAAAGTTAGAACTGTGATTTTCTGGTCAGAATAGAAAAAAAAAAATACCAATTTTTTTTTTTTTCTTTTTTTTTTTTTTTTTTTTTTTTTTTTAATTGTGGCTTTTTTTCCCCATTCTGACCAGAAAATCAGACTTCTAACTTTTTACGATTGCTCTTTCATCTTCACCTAACGCTTCATTTATAATGGCTGTTTCATAAGAATAGAAACCACCAGTCCACCAGAAGAAAATAACTCGGTTAAGCGGGACTCGGATAATCGGGACTCTACTGTAGTCCAAAACATATTTCAAATTTAAGACTTAAAGCACATGCTTTTATTTTATGTAAAATGACGTCATTTGCATTATAATGGATACTTAAAATTAAATATAGTTTATAATAGCTCCATGTTTTTTCATAAATCATTCATTTATATTTTTCTCAAAATACCACCTAATTTAATTAATCTGTTTTTCAATTTTTATGAGAAAATGACAACAAAAATATATAATTGCTATTTTTCAACTATTTTTACTTTACTTTCTACAGAAACTGAGTACTCGGATTGTCAAAATGAAACAAATGTCGCTAAAAACTGCAAAATAATAATAATAATAATAATAATAATAATAATATTTCAAAAGTAAATGGAGATGCAGTTTTAAAACAAATTGCATTAAAAATTCCCTTTTTTCCCAATACGACGGTACAAACATTGAAAATGTGCGGTGCTTAGAAGTTTAAAAAAATGCTGTAGAGCATTTGATCGGAGAATGAAACATCGGCTTTTGTTTTGCGGCTAGCTTATAAAAGGTAACATTATTTATTGGAGACAAAATATGCTGGGAGAAAGAAATAGGATACCGGGTGCTAAAAATCCGCATCATGAATTATTTGATTCAGACTAGTTTGTTTATTTTTAAAAACAATCAATTGAATTGACATTTACAAAACGCTGGAAAACTGAATACATTTTCGGTGTAATTTTTTGCACTTTCATTTAATATAAAAAGAAATTCATTTTTAGATTTTGAAAAACCTGAACCATTCTAATCAATAGAAATACTAATTAGCGAAACAAAATATGTTTTATCTATTATTTTTTAGTGATGTTTGCCATTGAGAAGAGTTGCTTAAAATATATTTGGCAATTTCCATCTTAAATGATCTAGAGAATGTGGACTTTAAAATATAAAATTGTGTTTTGGTTTATTATAATCTTCAAAATTCATCCAGCAACTTTTGTCCTGTTAAGAGATATTTAAAATATATATTTATCCAATTTAAACATACTTAAAATTTTTAGCTTTATTTTAAGGGGAATGCTGATATTAATTTTTTCGAAGCTAAAAAAGAATAAGAAAGTCGTTCCGACCTATATTAGGAGAAAAGCGTAGCTTTCCTATTTAATATTTTTAATAATTATGTTAATTTTCCTCAAACCAACGAAGCTTAAATGCATGAATTCCGATTACAGAAGATTCGATCGCAGTTTTCGTCAGTAATGCATTTGAATGAGATTTTTGCTAATTAGCCAGTTGATGCCATGTTGGTTTCATTTATGACAATTTATTATTAATCAATATATTTGTAGATATTCTGCCTAATGTAGCCAAGCTTGGAGAGAATTTTTACCGTTAATACATGTGTAAGTATTTTTAAACGTTTATGATTAACAAAAACAGTTACAACAATTAAATTTGAAAGAAACAACTTTTCGATAGCTCGTAAATGAAACCTGGTTATTGAAAAATCAACCACTCCAGTAATTCGACATTTTAGTTTGTTCTATGCATATCAGATACATATCGGTTAATAAATACGAGTATCGTATGAAAAAAATCAGGATGTTTCAAAATTACTTAATACGAAATATTAAATCGATGTTATTTCGAAACATGATAGCGGATGTAGCTGGCCAACGAATTCAGGCGAGACATATGTACGATTTACGTACATATTGAGTCACTTCCATATAGGTTTATAAATACGAGTACTATCACATGAAAAATATCAGATTACAGCAAACAGTCTGCCACCAAAGAGCTTCAAACGACTATATTTCAAACATTTTTTAGGATAAAGACGAAAAAAAAACATGCTCCGAAAACCTTGAACCATGGTAAAATATTTTTAAGAAAAATACTTTATTTTTTTTTATTATTATTGATTTGTTTTTATTTATTTATTTATTTATTTATTTGTACATTTTTTTTAGATAAGAAAAAATGTGGCTATCGTTTTGAAACAAGATGACGGATGAAGCTGGCCAAAGAATTCGCTCAAGATTTTTTTTTAAATATTCTTAAGTTTCTAAACCATGAAATAAGAATTTAATAAGTAAAAATCTAATTTAAAAAATCAAAAAGCCGACTGCATAAAAAGCGAACTAATTAATTATTTCTCATCAATGTGAAACTATTTTTTATATTGCTTACTTTTTTTTTATTTACTTGTATTGATGACTTTTAAGTTGTGTTTAATTGTTAGTTCCCAGCTATAAACACTGTTTTGATGAGGACTATAGATGTCTATGAAGGTTAGAGTTGCAGTAAAGCTAGATATCCTACTTACACAACTTCCAGGTTGTAATATTTAAACGGAGCTTCTGACTGTAAAATAGTCAATGAAACATCTTCTTAATTTTGAAAGACCTATCCAATGATATGTCACTCAATATGGTGCGTAATTTTTTTTTTTTCGTCTCTACCGTCATTTTTTATTTTATGGCCGCAACCATCGGACGGTTAAGACGAATCGATTGAGACCTACCTCAATTATTAAAATCCATCCCACCGTTGGGCTGTTTCGAGGGTATAAAGAAATCCACATACCCATATACGTGTGAAACACATAACCCTTCTTGGCAGTCGGGTAAAAAGAAAAAAAATCCTAGTACAAATTTAATTCAGACGTACTGCATTTTTCGTATTTTTTTTCTACTATATAAAGAACAGTTTAAATTAATTATGAACGGAATGTACTATGTTACATATGCAAATTAAATAACACTTATTTTGCATACATACAGTTTTTCTATATGATAAAAGTTTAATAGCAATACACTTAGAGACTTTACGTTACAGTTACTTCACTCATTCTCATGTTTATTTGAAGCGAAGTCCAAATATATATATGCCAAAATATATGTTTTAAGCGTATGTTTAATTTCAACACAAATAGGAAACACGAAATAACGAATAAAGAATTCATCCTTAAAAATTTTAAATTTAATAATATTAAGCACTTTATATCTTCAAAAATAGGAAATGAATATTTAATGTTAATTCTGTGTTTTCACGTAATGAATATTTCCTCAAACTGCAAGTTTTTCATTCAACTTCATTACAGACGCACTTATTTATTTCAGAGCAACTAGTTTTACTTACTTAAGAAACGAATTGCGATGAAGTATTTCCAATTAAATCATAATAATTAGTTATAACAAGATTTCCATAATAACTGAAATCTATATAAATATCTTACCTGAAATTTTAAGCTCTGAAGTTCCTTGTGCAGAATCAAGATCATTATAAACAAAACATTGATACATTCCTCTGTCTTCCCTCCTAACTGAAGTGATGTGAAGCACGTCTCTAGATAGTAATCTTATTCGACTAGATGATGTAACGTGACGTAAATCCTTCTTCCAAGTTATTGTGTGAACTGGATATCCCGTAACATTACAATTAAATGTTGCTTCTTGTCCTATATTAAGAACTTGCCTTGGAGGCCTCATATTTACTTGGAGAGAAGCTAAAATTAACAGGTTATTTCAAATTTAATTTAAATAATTACACAATATATAAATTAAGCTTCAAATTATTTGAAATTAGAAAATAAAATGAGGAACTCAAACTTAAAATATGCTATAAAGGTGATATAATTCATTTGGACTAACGCTCGCTGCATCTCACAAACGTCGACATTTTCAAAATCATTCATAATAGAAATTTATTTGATTTGATATCCACCGTAGTGGAGATTGCTTTGAGGCCTATAGCAACAATGGCTGTCGCCTCGAATGATTCTTATTTATACACAGAAATTGTAACACAACCCAGACAGAACAATTTTATTTCTCTCCATTACATATACCTATATATTACTTTTGAAAACACAATCACAATTACATCCATGTCTTATCCAGGGACTCGAACCCGGATCCGAAGCGTGACGGCAGCCTACGCTTATTGACTACGCCACCGGGAGACCATGACAGAAATATTCTTCCAACATAAAATAAAATGAAATTGGATATTTTCGAGCGTGGATTAATGTTTACTATTGTTACTAAAAGAGCACGGCATCTCTTTCCAAATTTTAGGTAACTCAAGCGACACTGAATCGTTGCTAATATTCTCGTTGCGTAAAACTTTCTCTATTGATTCCCGGATAATGGATGGTAAAAAAATATATTGACTGATAAAGTATTCTGCTATTTTTTAAATCGATCTGTATTGGTTCTTTGCTGTATAATCCCCAAATGAGTTAAATGGTGTGATGAAAAGTTTTTAATTATTTCGCATTATCTCAGCAGCAGTTTCAGGTAGAACCTTGAAATTCATGATAATAAATATATTAAAAAAATAATTAAACACTTACTTTAGTGATTTTAGATATACCCTAACGGTTTAGATAGGGTGGTCAGAAATTTAAAGGACAATTGTTCATATCTAAGCAGCAGTTTTAGGAAGAAGAGTGAAATTCAAAATAACAAATCTACAAATAAATATTTAAACAAGTATTTCATGTATTAGAAATGAAACATGTATTAGAATATTAAGAGGGTTGAAAGGGTAGAACATTTTTGGTCATTTTACGATACCATATTAGCCTTTTAGATAGGAGCTTCAAATCCAAGATAACAAAGCTACTAAAAAGTAATTAAACACGTACTTCAGTGATTAACCCTCTTTAAGATGGTTAATGAGGGCGTCGAAAGTTCTAGGTCATTTAATTATATTTCAGATGCAGTTTTAGATTGAAACTTTAAATTCTAGATAGCAAATCTTCTAAAAAAATTATTAAACACACATTTCAGTAATTTTAGAAATTTCCCCCTAACGGCGTTAAATAGGATGGTTGAAAAGTTTAGGTCATCTTTCCGTATCTCAGTAGCATTTGTAGGTAGGAGCTTGGAACTTGAGGTTACAAAGCCACTGAAAAACAATTAAAAATGTATTTAAGCGAGTTTATAAATACCAAACCCGAAGGGATTTTATTGGTTGGTCAAAAGCTTTAGGTCTTTTTCCCATATCTCAGCAGCAGTTTTAGGTAGAGGCCTGAAATTCAAGATTAGAAATCTACTAAAAAAATAAACACTTAATTCAGCAATTTGCGTAATCCCTATTAAGGGCTTTCGGTGTGGTCAAAAATTTCTGGACATTACCCTATATATCAGCTGCATTTTTAGGTAGAATCGTGAAATTCAAGATGAGAAATCTACGAAAAATATAAGTAAACACATGTATCAACCATTTTAGATACCCTCCCTAAGGGGTATAAAAACACGTCGAACCTTTTAGGTCATTTTGCCATGCCTCAACAGCAGTTTTTGGTAGGGTCGTTAAATTCAGGGTGTACAATCTACTAAAGAATAGTCAAACACATATTTTAGGGACTTTAGAAATTCAACCCTAAAGGGGTTAAAGGTGGGTGTCAAAAAGTTTAGTTTAATTCGCCTTATCTATGCAACGTTTTTAGGTAGAAGCGTGAAATTCAAGATAAAAAATCTACTAAAAACATAATTAAATCGTTTTCAGCGATTTTAGAAACTCTCCCTTAAAAGGGGTAATGGGTTGCCAAAAATATTTGTTCATTTCGCCTTATCTCAGCAGCAGGTTTTACGTAACAGCGTGAAATTCAAGATAACCTACAAAAAAAAAAAAAAAAAAAAAAAAAAAAAAAAAAAAAAAAAAAAAAAAAAAAACGTATTTTAGCAAGATCACAAATCCCCTCCCCACCGGAAGGGGGATTAAATCGCGTAATCAAAATATCAAAAGTTTTAGATTATTTCGCCATATCTCAGCAGTTTTAGGTTTTTTAAACAGGAGTGCGAAATTCAGGATAAAAAATAGAGTAGATGGTGGTAAAAAACGCTTGGGGCAAATATAGGCACTGGCTGATTTAACCTTTAACTGATGTCACAGAAATGGTCACATAACTAGTGTGAAGCGGTCTGTGAGACCGCTCCATCGAAAGAAGAATAAAAGTTTTACTCATCGGATGGTGTTTTTGTACTAAACTTTTTGTACAGGACTGTTATAATTAAAATTTAGCCATTCAAAAGTGTTTGGTGATAGTACTAAATTTCCAAGCGGAACAAAATATCGGTAGTGTTTGTAGTTAAACTGAAAATTGCAAGTTAAATTATAAAAGCCGCGGTCTGAGAAACCGGTAACATCAGTTAAAGGTTAATATGAAGCAACATTTCTACAATTGTGGCCGCTGGGTGGCAGTTTGTTTTCAAGTGTATTAGTTGTGTATTCAAACCATGTGAAAGAAATAGTGCCAAGAAAATGAGGAATGTTTAAATTTTCGAATTTTGATCTAATATTTTTAAAATTTCACTTTATTGTTTAGCTGTCAGTACCTCGAATTTTTAAAAATCCCAAAATTCTGTGGCGAACGGAAACTCTTTAGCTTCTAAATTCCGTATAGTTTACATCGATCACATTTGTTTAAACTTTTAGGTAGCGGGTTTAGAAAACTACTGCAGAATGGGGTAAAAGTACGTGTTGTGGCGATCTAAGCTCCTATAGCGGTACTACTTAAATACCACAAACATATAGTGTGCAATTGGGGGATGGGGGGAAATCATAATGTGCAATATAAAGATATATATAATAAACTTCTACAGGAAAGTCATAAGAGACGGGGAAACTGTATCACCCATTACCCAAAACCCCAGAGTAAATTAGGTAAACCACTCCTAATTACTCAACCTAAATGCTAATAGTGTTAATAGTAATTTTTGAAAAATCTGTTAGTTCCACATTTCGCAACCATTCTAAACTCCATTCTAAAAAAACCTCTATGCGAACGAAACTCCGTTTTATATACTATCCGTAGATATATTAGTCGAGGGGATTGGGCCGATAGCACCCGAGTTAAGGAGGCGCCCCTGGCGGTAAAAAGTGGAGCTAAAATATGTAAGGCTACGGTGCATAATATGAAAGAATGGTCAAAGGGGTGTCGGCAAAAGTTGAAAAAGTGCCCCTGCCCCGGGTGAAAAGGGCGGAGGTTAGAAAAATTGTTTAACACTAGAACGGCGGGAAAATCTTACCTACTGGAACGGCGGGAAGGGGTCATTTTGACCCCTCGATGAAACTATTGAAATAACAACGCTAAAATAATTTTAAAAGCCATATATTGGCAAAAATATGTAATTTACGTGTATTTCATAATTTATATTTAATATTATTCGATAATTTATTGAATTTTTAAAGTACTGTATATGTAACGCCTACAGGGCGATTAATTGGATCATACTACGACTACTCACAAAACTCATTAATTTGATATAAAAATCGATTTAAAATTAATGTTTTCACAAATTAAAACTAATGTTAACTAAAATAAAACACAACTTATAAAATAATATATATTTATATTTTCATGTACTTACTCGCCGAATGATTCACTCTCTAAATCCATAAATGAGAAATATGTTCTGTTGTTTCCGTTATTTCATTATAAGTGTAGCTGAATGGTTAATATGTTAAGCATTCTGTTTCAATTTTATTTAATGCTTATAACAAATTGTACGCACGTATTAGGAATTAATTCAGTTGTATCAAAAAAAAAAAAAAAAAAAGCAATTTTTCCAGTACATTTTCCGCACACAACTTTGAAACATGGTGCGCAAAATTCTTGAGATTTGTTTCCATTGCATGTCTGTACTTGACATTTTTTCTCTTGATATCTATTTTATTTTCGTGTTTTTTTTTTTTTTTTTTTTTTTTTTTTTTTCTGAAGACTCAGGAAAGATCTTTGGGAGATTTGAAACCATAAGATCCATTCTGAACACATCTCCTAAATTAATAGAAAATCTCTTCGGCTGATAGGCTTGCCTGTTACACTTTTATAAATTATCCAGGCGTTTAAAGCTGCATGATCCAAAATATTGAAAACGATATGTACAGGCCATCGTCTAGAAGCCGATTTCACGGAGTATTTTCGGCGCATCTGATCATGGATATCCACACCATACTTCGTTGCGTTGTTAATATTCTATTGAATCGGGCAACTTCTTGAGACCGTCTTCAGTTTTTACAGTAGAATGTAATGAGCTAAGTAGAAAAACACTTTTTTTTCTTTTGGCTTGATAGATGGTAAGTGTCATATTATCACATTCCACTATCTTCGATAAATAAAGAGTACTGCGCATATTTTTCAATGATATAGGAATTTCTCTTCTGTTCTTTTTCATTGTGCAACCAAAGTTGTTTTTAGCTTTTAACATTTCTGCTAATTTGATATTAGTAAAATAGCTATCTGTCGTAATATTCCTCCCTTCGTTTAGATGGGGATCTGTTAATTTCATGACAACATTTTCCGATAAACGTAATTAAGGATTGGCTGCTTCATCCTTTTCTAGATAAATAAATTCATTCAAGAGGTATTTAGTATCAACGTCAGCAGATCAACCAAAATTTTATTCCAAATTTATCCGATTTATTTGGCGTATATTGCGTAAATTTATATCTATCCTGAGATGGGAACAATTGTTCATCAACTGTAATATTTTGTCCTGGTCGGTAGCATGTTGTGCAATTTTCAATACATTTATTCCACATTTTAGATGCAAGAGCAAATTTAACAGTCTGTAGTCTGCTAGATCTTGTTGTCTTTTCATCAAACCTAAAAAATCTTTTTCTTTCTTTGAATCTATCTCTTGAGGTAGTTTCTTTGCAAAATAGTATTCCTCATGCCTTGGACGACAATGAATATAAATCTAAACCCCTTTTTTTATTGCTCCTCGAACATATAGTATAGCAACAAAAGCAGCTTCGAGTACAAAGAGTATTTTATTAAAGGTGTCAAAATGACCCCCGTCCGCCGTTCTAGGAATACAAGCCCATATTTCAAAAACTAACAAATCTAGAAAGCTGAATTTTTCTTTAGAAATATATGTTATCTATTTAGGAAAAGTCAAAAAATTTCAAACGATTTTGCCCAAGCAAACAAAAGTAATCAACGGACGAAAGCACTCAGGTGTCAAAATGACCCCTACCGCCGTTCTAGTGTTAAAATACACAATTTAGAGACCGGAGGAGTAAATAATATAAGACTTTTTGAAAAATTTACGATTTGCCGTGTGGTCTGAGGTATTCAGCTATACGTATGCAAAAATTCATGTCTCCAACTTAATTAGGGGCTCTCTTAGAAAGAATTGCTTAAAATTCATATGTGGTAGCTCAAAAGGCTAAACGCAAGACTTTTTCAAGATTTTATGATTTGTCGCCTGGCGTCAGGTGTTCTGCTATGAATATGCAAAATTTCAAATCTCCAATTTAATAAGGGGCTCAGTTACAAAGAATTGCTTAAAATAGTCATGTGGGAGCTCAAAGGGTTAAATGTTCGGCTTTTTCAAATTTTATGCTTTGTCATTTGATGCGAGGTGTTCAGCTACATGCATGCAAAATTTCACCCCTCTAACCTAAATAGGGGCTCAATTAGAAAGAATTGTTTAAAATACACATGTTGGGGGCCCAAAGGGTTAAAAGTATTTTTTCAAAATTTTGTGATTTGTCATTTGATGTGAGGTGTTCAGCTATAAGTATGCCAAATTTCACGCATCCAACCTAATTAAGGACTCACTTAGAAAGATTTGTTTAAAAAAGACATGTGGGAGTCCAAAGGGTTAAATGTACGACTTTTCAAACTTTTATGGTTTGTCCTTTGATGGGAGGTGTTCAGCTATAAGTATGGCAAATTTCACGCCTCCAACCTAATTTGGGGCTCACTTAGAAAGAATTGTTTAAAATACACATGTGGTATCCCAAAGGGTTAAATGTACAACTTTTTCAAAATTTTATGATTTTTCGTATGATGGATGGTGTTCAGCTATAAGTATGCAAAATTTCACGCCTCAAACCTAATTCCGGGCTCACTTAGAAAAAAATGTTTAAAATACACATGTGGTAGCCCAAAGGGTTAAATGTACGACTTTTTTCAAAATTTTATGATTTGTCGTATGATGTGTGGTGTTTAGCTATATGTATGCAAAATTCCAAGTCTCCAACATGCATAGTTTCTGAGAACGGGCTCTGTGACAGACGGACAGACGGACAGACAGACAGACAGACAGAGGAGCAAGACGAATAGGGTTTCGTCAGATGAACGAAACCCTAAAAAAGCGCATATCATAATTAAAAATGCAGTTCGAGCAATCATTACTAATATACAGTAATTCGGATACAATATAGTATCTGAAATCTTTTCAAATACACCGCAAAACAATGTCCCCTATACCATTATGAACGGAATTCTTTTGTGTAGCCCTGTAAATGAACAATAACTATTATTTGCACCGCATATTCAACAGAATGCATATTTTTGTGGGCTTCATAAATGAATATCATTTTAATATGTTTGAAAGAGTGTAACATCATTAAAAATCATTTAAAACGACTTTTTCCCATTGGCCGTAACGTAACGGAAAAACTTTGACTGTACCTGTAAATGAACTAAACATGCTACAAACTTCATTAGCAATAGGGAACGTGCTATGGTAGAGGTCACTAACATCCAAAAATTTCAGAACTATCCGAACATATTTACGAGAGTTAGAGCGTGGAGAGTCGGCCAGACGGAAAGACGGCCAGACAAACCGAAGTCATAAACACATTTCAACTTTGTTGGAAAGTGTTAAAAACAGATAAAAACCCGCTATTTTATCTAAATAAAAATATTTTCTTATCCGGGAGCCAAATATAAACCACAAAGATGATAGATAAATCGCCAAGTATTGTTTCCATGGATCGACTTTGAAAATGAATCTTATTTTAAGCCGTACAAACACACTTCTTTCATATTTAAATTAAATATTTTCTTTTTATACTATTATTTCTCATTAAAACTGTATTCCTTTGTATTTTTAATAAAATCAGTAATAGTTTTTTTTTTCGGGCTGTTTGTATATTTTAATTTCTAAATGATATAGACGTTTCAATTCTTTAACAAAAAGATTGCTTAATATGCGAAGATGAAAATCATATGCCAATGGCAAACTTTTCGTCCAAAATAACAGATCTTTCCGTCATAATTCTAGAACTAATCTACGTATAATGATGTGTTATAGCTTAAAACCTTCCTAGAAAACTATTATTTCTTATTAAAACTGTATTCCTTTGTATTTTTAATAAAATCAGTAACAGTTTATTTCGGGCTGTTTGTATATTTTAATTTCTAAATGATAACGTTACAATTCTTTAACAAAAAGATTGCTTATTATGCGAAGATGAAAATCATATGCCAATGGCAACTTTTTCGTCCAAAATAACAGAACTTTCCGTCATAATTCTAGAGCTAATCTACGTATAACGATGTGTTATAGCTTAAGGGGGTCCTGGACACATTTTCAAAAAAAAAAAAAAAAAAAAAATTATTAATTGAGTTAAGATTTTGAATTCTTTGTGATGGTTAACCATATCATTCGTAAACAAAATCAAATGATAAAACTTCTCATAGCTTTTTTTTAAAAAAAGTTAAATTTAAAATTTATGAAAAAAGTGGTATAAATTAAAATCGTTATAACTCGAAATATTATTTGTAGAATTTAAATTGTTTTTCATTTAAATAAACAAAATATATATTTCCTAATTCCTAATTAAAAAATATTAATTTTTAAGAAAATTAAAAATATTTAACAAAAAAAATTACAAAAAAGTGGTGCAACTTTAAAAAAAAATCATATTTTCAAAAGTAAATATTTTTTCCAAATATACTGCCTCAAATGTAAAGGAAAATAATTGAAAAAGATGTGTTCCAAGTTTCAACCCTGTATCTTTAAGTAATAGAGCGGTATATAAGTACTGGTAATATAAGTAATAGAGCGGAAAAGTTGCCTTTTGTAATAAAGAATAAATTCCCAAAATATTATACCGATCGGTTAATATCTTTTACCGCCGCAAGTGGGTCAAAATTTGAAACAATCGCAAAAAAATTGTTTTTCTCATTTTTTTTAATTATTTTTTTAATTATTATTATTTAATTTTTTAATAATTATTTTTAATTATATTTTTATTGTATTTTATTATTTTATTTACGAATACAATTTCTAATAGGACGCAATAGCTGCCATGATGATATGAGAAATGTCCCAGTAAATGTTCATTGTGATAAAATCATATCTTTTACTGCCGCAAAGGGACCATATTTTTAAAAATAATCGTAAAAATTTCAAATTTTCATTTTTTCTAATTTTTTCTAATTTTTATAATATATCTAGAAAAAAAAAAAACATTTACTTTATATCTATTAATATGTCATAAATTTTGTTAACTATTTGTCATAGACTGGAAAATAAAAACGGTAATCATTTATTGTTCTTGACGATCGCTTCATCTACTGCTGTTTTACTGCATATCAGCAGTTCATATACCACAAATCACAAAAATGATATAAAATGAACAAAATGTTTTACTATTTTATTAATTAAAATACAGAGATGTTTAACCGGAACGGATTAAATAAACTTAAAATGAAGAAGTATTTAAAGTAAATTAATTTTATAATATGACTTGCTTTGAAATAAAGCCACTGTTCCTCGAGAGGCCGAAATTGATCATATGTGGCCCTCACTCTGTTCTCATCCACAAACTTTACCTGCACTTCAGTGACTAATTTCACACATCTTTCTACTGATTCAGTGGGGCAAGGAAAGTTATAATAGCTGGTATCTTTAATCGAACATTCTAATGCCACCAGCGTGGTTAGATCATCAGTTGATAGACAAAACGTAACAGGTGGTTTCGTTAGTTTACAGTTTTGCCTTTCGTCTAAGCCATACAATTTTAAACTTCAAAGTTAAAGTCTGGAATGACGAAATAACGGATGGCACTTAACGTGTCCGCAGAACTTCGTGCTTTGGCAATTTTCAATTTTGGCAGTCGGCCGACCCAGTACACTTTCAGGATGTACTCAATGAATCCTGAAAGTGTACTGCATTAGTTGGTTCAAAATTAAAACGAATCCATCATGTTTTTCAGATTTTGCGGACTATAATTAGTAACCGCCGTTACTTGCCATATCATCTACGAAAACATATAGTTCCTGTAATTTCACGCAATGCCTGTTCCGCGAATCAGGAAACTAGCCTCATTGGAATGATAGCATATGAAGGGGAGGACATCAGGACCCCAGCTATAAAGAAAATTGCTAAAGCACGAAGTTCTGTGGACACGAATATTGACATCTGCCACTTCGTCATTCCAGACTTGAACTTCGAAGCATAAAATTGCACGGATTTAGTAAAAGGGCAAAACTGTAACCTAACGAAACCACCTGTTACGGTTTGTCTATCGACTGATGATCTAACGACGCTGGTGACTTTAGAATGTTGGATTAAATATACCTGCTATTGTAATTTTACCTGTCCTACTCAATCAGTAGAAAGATTCGTGAAATTAGCCACTGGAGGGCTGGTAAAGTTTGTGGACCGGAACAGAGGGAGGATCACATATGATCAATTTCGGCCTCTCGAGGAACATTGACTTTATTTGAAAGCAAGTTATGTTATAAAATTCTTCTTCATTTTAAGTTTATTTAATCCATTTCGGTAAAAACATCTCTGTATTTTAATTAATAAAATACTAAAATATTTTGTTCATTTTATATCATTTTTGTGATTTGTGGTATATGAACTGCGACATGTAGTAAAACAGCATTAGATGAAGCGATCGTCAAGAAAAATGAATGATTACCGTTTTTATTTTCCCTTCTATAACAAATAGTTAACAAAATTTATGACATATTAATAGATATGAAGTAAATTTATTTACTTCTACACATATTATAGAAATTATAAAAATTTAGATAAAATGAAAATTAGAATTTTTTATATATATGTTTTTTTTTTTAATATGGCCTCGTTGCGGCAGTGAAAGGTATGACTTTATCATAATGAATGTTTACCGGGACATTTCTTATATCTTCAAGTGGCTATTGCGTCCTATTAGAAATTGCATACGTACGTTTGGATAATTAAAAAAATATATTGAAACTAGTGGGATGTGCCAATCCCAAAACTTTCTTCTGTCTTATACATCTTAATATTTCAAAAACTAGTTACACATGTTAAGTACTTCAATATTATTAGTTCAATACTATACCAACTTTGATTTTCATCTTAAATTTCTGCTTCAGTCAATTAAACGGGCTAAAACGAGCTAATCTATATCATGATATCTGTTAAAATTAATAGTTTCTCCTTATCCTGTTGTTATCAGCTGTTTGCGAATAGCCGGCTTAGCAGGAAGCGAGTTCCCGCTGCTGCACGAGCCGCCAATGGACAACAGAACTACGAAATTAAGAAAAGTATACAAAAATCGCTATCACGGAGCCCTTTTACCGCGCAATACTTCCAAATTCAAGGAGGACTTGTTGATCAAAGCCAAAAACATGCACAAAAAATTTGGTTCAATTGTATGCATAATTTTATACACTTTTCGATGGTACAATAATAATAAAAAAAAAATGGCACAAACATCGCTATTACAGTGCCCCCCTTCCGGCAGATTTTTTTTTCAAATTCAAGAACTTTCTTTCCATAGCAAGAAACATACAAAAAAAATTTGGTTCAATTCTATGCATAACTTCATACAATTTTCGTTGGTACAATATTAAAAATGGCACAAAAATCACGCAAAAATGGCTATTACTCGCCCCCTGCCGCTGATATGTTTCCAAATTAAGGAAGGACCTGCTTTCCATAGTCAAGAACATAAAAAGTTTTTTTTAGTTCAATTCTATGCATAACTTCATACACTTTTCGATGGTACAACAATCAAAATCGTTCAAAAATCGCTATTACAGCGTCCCCTACAGGCGAATTTATTCCAAATTCAGGGACGACCTGCTTGCCATAGCCAAAAACTTAAAATAAAAATATGGTTCAATTTTATGCATAACTTCATACACTTTTTAATGGTACAATATTCAAAATCGCACAAAAATCACTATTACAGCGCCCCTACAGGCGATTTTTTTCCAAATTCAGGGAGGACCTGCTTGTCATAGCCAAAAACTTAAAATAAAAATTTGGTTTAATTCTATGCATAACTTCATACACTTTTTGATGGTACAATATTCAAAATCGCACAAAAATCGCTATTACAGCGTCCCCTACTGGCGAATTTTTTTTAATTCAGGGAGGACGTTCTTGCTACAGCCAAAAACTTAAAATGAAAATTTGGTTCAATTCTATGCATAACTTCATACACTTTTTGATGGTACAATATTCAAAATTGCACAAAAATCGCTATTACAGCGCCTCCTACAGTCTATTTTTTTCCAAATTCAGGGAGGACTTTCTTGCCATAGCCAAAAACTTAAAATAAAAATTTGGTTTAATTCTATGCATAAATTAATACACTTTTTGATGATACAATATACAAAATCGCACAAAAATCGCTATTACAGCGCCCCCTACCGGCTATTTTTTCCAAATTCATGGAGGACCTGCTTGCTGTAGCCAAAAACTTAAAATAAAAATTTGGTTCAGTTCTATGCATAACTTCATACATTTTTTATGGTACAATGACGACAGACACACCGACAGACAGACATTTTCTATAAACATGTTTTTTGGGATCTCTGACCCCTAAAACGTGTAAATCCGCCAAAAACGGAAGTCGACAAAAATTTCGATTACAATACTTTCTTCTATTGAAGATAGAAGAAAGTAAAAAACATGTTTTTTTTTTTTTTTTTTTTTTTTTTTTTTTTTTTTTTTTTGCGATTTTTTGAAAGTTTGGCACCCTTGCAGCTTTAAATGTTATTAACCGATCGGTGTTAATATTTACGAATTTATTCTTTATTACAAAAGGCAATTTTTCCGCTCTATTTCATTTCGATTATAAATATTTTGGTTTTTTCGACCCACCCTAGTGGACAAACTTATAATACTTTGTTTTACCTACTTTTTTGGATTAAATTCATTTAATATAATTTATAATGAAATGGAAAAATAATATTGTTTTTTTTCTGTCTAACAAATCCTAAAGCTATTTTGAATAAATGTTTAAAGCTTGATTTATGTAATATGTTTAAAGTTTTATAAGCATTAAATTATTCCTGAAGAATTGTAGTACTTTCGTATTATAAAAATTGAACTTTTGAATATGTACCGCTTCATAATATTTCGCATTTTCATGCTATAAAATTATTTTATCAACATTAAATATGAATATTAGTTACATTTTAGGTATTTGTACAATTATTTTGATTTGTTATTGGAGATTCTGTAATACTGCTACAGAAAATTAATTTCGCTCCTTCTGTAAATTTTATGGCAATACTAAATTTTAATTACATGTTTGGAAAGCGGCTAAAATTTCCAAAGCTGTTTTGACAAACTTTTCTATGATTATTCAATGAAAAAGAACTGTCTGGAGCTAGGGTATTGGATTAAAATTTATGTAAATTTGAACATAATCAGAAATACAAATTGATATTGGTTTTCTTCTATTGTAAATATCATATTTAAAGTTTAATTTTGCATAAATAAATATGGATTGCATAAAGCGAACACTGGAAATTCTAATTAATTCCTGTTTTTCGTTATATGATTAACATTATGTTTCTAATAAAATATTTACACAGAACAAAAAAGGATTATTATATTTGAGAAAGAACTTTGGATCATATTCCACTACAAAATATTTGAACTATGCACTGTATTGTTGTTATCAGCTCTCGCTATGAAAATAAAAATCATCTTTGAGAAGTTCAAAACCATTTTGATTATTTATTCATTTATCTATTGATATTTCGACAAAATTAATCCGTTTAATGCATTTCTTCATTTGCCTAATATTTGAGGCAAATCGATAAGTTAATTAGAGTTAAGAAATAAAAAGGAAAACGTAATAAAATCAACTAACCATCGAAAAGCAAAACTGTTATACATTTTACTCTTTTTTGTTCCATATCTTGCCTGAAGATTTTAAATAAAACAGTTTAAAAAGTTGTATATTAAAACAGAGTATATGGTTTTTTATTATTTTATTTAACATATTTTAGCAATTAATGAAGTAATAATTGGGTTTGCAGATTTCTTTTGCTTTAAAAGTGTTCAAAATAATGCTATTTTTCTGTTAATAGTATGATTTTATAATGAAGAGAACGAATATTTTTTTCTAACTGGATTAAATCATATTCAAGGGTGGAGAAGCACCATTGTAGTTTATTCCAACAGAGTGAAAAATGTCCAGGCAAGGAATCGAAACTGGATACTTGGTGCGCCGTGCCAATGCTTTACCTGTTAAGTTATCCGGACGATACCAGCCTGACTTAATTCACTCTTATTTGTTGGACGTGGCTGCGAATTGCAGCGCATGGAATGAACTTCAACTCTGTTCTTCAGAAAACTTCAGCTCTGTTGGAATAAACTTCAACTGTGCTACTGCAGCCTTGAATATAGTACAATTTCGTTTAAAATATTGTCATTTTTATATTAATTGTAAAAATTTCCAATGATAAGTAAAGTAGGAAGAAGTTTCTTTTAATAGGAAACTATTCAGTGTTATTATTTTGGTAAACAACTTTCTTATATAGTCTTTTCAATAAATATGTGTTGTTTGTCAGATTGTGGTTGTAATAACATCATATATGCATATTTTATGGCATAGAATATGTTAAAAAATCATAAAACCTGTATTTTCAGCTTCATAGCCCCAATGTAGAATTTTTAAAATCCTATTTATGTAGACTTTTTAAAATCCCATCATGTTAAATTTCTAGGATTTAGCATACCTGTAACTACAAGGACACTTTCAATTCGTCTCTCTCCAATGCTGTTGCGAACAATACATTGGTATTTTCCTCCATCAGAAGATTGAACTTTTTTAATATTTAGAGTTCCTTGGTTCACCCAAACTCTACCATTCTCTTCAATTTCTTGTAAGACACCTGAGGTGTCTTTCATCCACCTAAAATTAATTAAAAAATGAAATTATTAAGTTATTTTCAATGAAAATCTAATATTCGAATTTTTTTTTTCCAAAGCAAACATCGTCTACTAACAATTAAATACAATGTATATTGGAGAAATGGGAACCTACATTTCCACTCTGGCACTATTTGTAAAACAAATAACTATACTAGGATGTATAATTTGTTTTTACAATTCTGTGAACAGATTAAGTAAAATAATGCTATAAAAAGTGATGAAATATCTTTATTAAGGTTGACGATCGTTTCGTCGCACCAACGGTGACATTTTCAAAATCATTCATAATAGAAAATATTTTCACATAATTTAAAAAAAACTATAAACATAGTAAACAATGTCACCAGACATGATGCTTAATGAAATACATTACAAACATAAAATTAAATTAAAATTAAATTAGCTATTTGTGAGCGTGGATTAATTTTCATATAATTTAACAAAATAATAACAAGGTAAATCATGTCACGAGACAACATGAATAATGAAAAACATTGCAAGACATAAAATAAAAATAAAATAATCTTGGCTATTTGCGAGTGTGGATTAATTTTTACTATTGTTATTAAAATTACATAGCATCTCTTTCCAGATTTTAGTTAAATCAAGAGACACTCAATCATTGCAAATATTATTGTTGCGTAAAAATATCTCTATAGATTCTCGGATTATGGATGGTAAATAAAATCTTCATGTATAAATTAACTTGCTATTTTTAAAATCGACCTGTAACGGTTCCTCGCTGCATAATCTGGCCAAAGCTGTGGCTCTTCTGATGTATTTGATGTCTGCTATATGTTCTTTGATTGTGGTTTTAAGTTTTCTACTTGTCATACCTATATAAAACTGCTTTGTTCCTATTCAATTGGATGTAATAATGGATATATATTCAAAATATAGCCGATATAATTTAATTTTTATTTTATGTTTTGCAATGATATTTCATTATGCATGTTGTCTCGTTACATGATTTACCATGTTATTGTTTTGTTAAATTATATGAAAAGTAATCCATGCTCACAAATAGCTAATTTAATTTTAATTTAATTTTATGTTTGCAATGTTTTTCATTTAGCATCATGTCTCGTGACATTGTTTACTATGTTTATTGTTTTTTTAAATTATGTGAAAATATTTTCTATCAATAAGATATTTTATCGCTTTTTAAGGTTCCGTACTTAAAAAGTAAAAACGGAACCATTATAAGATCACTCGTGTGTCTGTCTGTCTGTTTGTCTGTCACAGCCATTTTACTCGTAAACTATGGAACGTGGAAAGTTCAAATTCGGGGAAGTAATAAAGACTGTTGACCCACATATTTTCAGATTATTAAACATTTATAAATATATTTAGTAAAAATGTATAGGGGCAAATTCAGTTGTTTGAAAAAAAAAATATTTTCTTTGCATATCGTGTGAAAGCTTTCATAACGCTGAATTCAAAAAATACTTTTTTTTTTTTAATTTTAGGTATTACATTTTCAAAGATATAGTCAAAAATGTAGCGCAAAAACATGTTCTCCCCCATCTAATTCGGAATCTACTGAAACTAAATTTACGACAAAAATTAGAGGGAGTAGACGTTAATTTAAATCTTGCAGGAAAATTATAGCGATTACCCTAGGTCACATAGTTTTTGAGCAAATCGCATTTTTCCGTTACACAAAAATTTCGATTTACGGTGTAAGAACTTTACTAATTACCCCTAAAGACTATTTATTCACGAACTATTAATTCGGGAGAAGATCCCCCTAGGGTCTTCTGGACTTTCCCACGCTAAGAGGAATCTCATAAACTCATAGTTCATCTCTGAACAAAGGTATGGTGCCGTCGAGTCTGCAAATATGAATGGAACTGGCAGTACATTTTCGTTCCGGCGCTAACTTAACATTCCATTGGATTGCACAGAGAGCAGGTGTTTCAGCCGTCCAGTAAGTGAGCGGTGGCAACAGCTGAGGTGGAGAAAAGACGATTTCTCCTAGGACGGCGAGCTTCAGCCTTCGAAAAATAGGCGGTGGCATCGGCTAAGAGGGAAAAAGCTAGTTTTCCCTAGGACCGGGAGTTTCAGCTTTGGAGAGAAGCGAGGTGGCAACGCGGGAGGAAGAGAGAAGGAGTTAGGAAGTGAGAGAGGGAGGACGCTGGCGAAGAGGTCTTGCTGGAGCTAGTGGTGAATGAGCGAAGCGAGGAGATGAGATAGATGGTCATCCGACCAGTCTTTTCTCCGACTGAAGCACTATATCTGTGGAAACAGCCCGTTGATGGAACTTTTTATCCTGTAAAATTGACGAGAACCCAAACCAATATTGTTTAACTTGTAAATATTCATAATATAATCGAGACTAAATAAAGGACTTAGATTTTGATAACTTACGCTACCATAGACTCTTGTCCGGTGATATCTAAGTCCCTACAACGGGCATTCAGCAAACCTGTTGAGCAGCGCTGGAGGTACCTATCGTAGCAGAAGTATAAAAGCATTGTTGAACATGATTTTCGAAAAGAATCGTCAGTAATTAGCCGAGATATGAACCCTTAAAGATATGGAAGTTTTGGACATACATAATGACAATGGCGGCGTACTCTATGTACCATCGGCTTTTAAAGCTTAGATAACAACTCTTAATGATATATGTGTGTTATACAATGGCCAGTAACAGTATAAAAGAAATAAACGTCAAATTTTTAAAAACAGTAATTCAAGGCGTCTCAAGATTCTTAAACCTTCAAAAAAATTTTAATTTTAAATTTTTTAGATGTTAATCATCCATTTTTCTGAAAATTTTAATATAATTGTTTCCTTCAAATTCTCATTAGAACAGAAGTTATAGCTTTTAGAATTATACCCTCTCAATAGCTTAAGCGGCATTTTCGAAACTTTTAAGTCATTTTTCTCCAATTGACTTTTTTGGGCATAACGCGCACGAATTCTCAAAAACTTTTGAATATTTTTTCATGAAATTTTCAAAACATACGCTTTATGTTAATCTGTATAAACTGAACGTAAATTTTCCTTTTTATTGTTCAAAAAAAATTTTTTTTATGCGATTATATTGTTCAAATTTTCAAAATTTTCTATTAGCTAAACCCAACTTTGTATTAAAAATATAAAAATGCTTTAAAAACAAATTTATTTAGGTTCAGGGTAATTATTATAATCTGAAGTATAAGTAGACATCAAAATTTTTATTCTAGTTACAATATTTATTTTCTAATCGTGCGCGGAAGCTGTTACACCAATATTCTGCTTGTCAAATGTCTGACTGTTTAGAGCACCCTGTAAATTCTAATTCTTCATCTTGCAATTTTTAAAATACATAAAATGAAAGAATGTACTTATATCTTTCATCTCAATAAAAATTGTGGTTTAAAATCATATACATTTTAAGATATTAAATGTTGAAAATGGTCTTTTTTTTTCATTTTTTCCAATTTTTGAGATTCCTGACATCCTTTAATTAGAATGAATTACATAAATACTATGGGATTCGCGAGAATTTGCATTAAATGGCTCTTTCAATACGCCTCGAGTGGCTTTAAAAGTTAATTAAAAAACTATCTGGAAAACGCGGCAAGGACCAAGGCGGCGTTGCAAATTTTGGACTTCCTTTCGAAGCGCGCTTGGCACAATGACAAACAACTTTGAACGAATGTTTTGTTTTAGCTGCACTGTAGAAAGAAAGGTTATTACTATGCTGAATTTAGTTTTATGAAATGCCAAATGAAGTTTAAATATGCATTTCTTTTATTGTAAGTGCCGAATTAAGTTCATTATAAAGAGATTAAGATAATATTAAACTAGTCGGATGTGTCAATCCCAAAACTTTCTGCTATTTCATACATGTCAATACTTCCTGATAAATACAGCACAGCAGCGCCACCGGTTAGGCGATTTATACGAAAATCTAATCAGGGACAACTTTCGTGTACTTCTAATTGAATTTGAAGTTTTATGAAAATTCGTGCATTTGTTTTTGAGATAGAGCTATTACGAAAATCGTGAAAATTTCTGAGTTGCAGTGACACCTCTTGGGCAATTTACACCAAAAACTTATCATGATCAATTTATATCAGGGACTAACTGAATCTAAAGTTTGATGAAAATTCAAGAATTAGTTCTTGAGATACAGCTATTGCGGAAATCGGGAAAATTGCAGCATAGTAGCGCCTCCTGTTGGGCAATTTACACCAAAAAATAATCAGCACCAATTTATATCAAGGACTAACTGAATCTAAAGTTTTATTAAATCCCGTTTAATAGTTCTTAAGATAGAGCGCCTACAAAATTTGTGGCACACACAGATAGACAGACTCACAGACAGACATTTTATAAAAACATGCTTTTCATTACCTCTGAACACTAAAATGTATAAATCCGTCGAAAACCGGAATTCCGATATTTTCACGAATCGAATACTTTCTTCTTGTAAAGATAGAAGAAAGTAAAAATGAGTTATACAGAATAGCTGTATTTGATATTTTTTAGGTTCCATATCTCTTTGAACTTTCGTGGTATATCCATTTACATTTTTCTAGTATATACTGTTTTACCCAAACTTACTTTGCATAATTTTTTACAAAGTGTTAGTATTATTTTAGCAAAGGTTTTTTTTTTTTTTAATAATACAATTACTAATGCATATATTTATTGTACGGAACCCTCAGTGCGCGAGGAATACTCGCACTTGACCATTTATTATAGCATTATTTTACTTAATCTGTTTATAAGTGATTTTTATACATGTTTTTATACATGTTTTAATATTCTGTGAACAGTTAGAAAATTCAATTTTAACATTGAAAATTATTATTATCATTATTAGTATTATCATTATTATTCCCATTATTATTATTATCATCAACATCAACATCAACATCATTATTATTATTATTATCATTAATATTATTATTAATATTCTATTGCATAAATAAAAACATTTCCTGAAAACTTTGAAAAAGTTACTGTGACTTTATATTTTGTTTTCCTCATTAAATACTCCTTTAGGAAAATTGCAAACATTTATATATAAATATGTTCATTTAAATATAAACAGTTTTAAACTCTTTTTTTTCAGAATTCAGCAAAAGCGAAATAAGCAAAAGCGCATAAATTCCTTTAAATTATATTTAAATCTGTTATGGTATTTTTTAAAAAAATGTGGATTGCTGTAACAAAATAACAAATAAAGTTGAACTTAAAACATAAACTTTACTTCGATATTATCACTCTGAATTATCTTTACGAAATTTTTAATATAATCATTATCAGTAACTTACATATAAATACTATCATTGCTGTAAAACGATTGCAATAGTTTAATAATTTGTTCAGGGTATACTAAAAAAAATAATAATAATAAGATTTTTTAAAACTTCTCTTTAATTAAGTTATTCGAGTTACTGACCGAATAATTGGTTTTATAATTTTTTTACTGACAAATTATCTATGAGAAATTACAGTTGTATTTATGAAAATTATTTAAATATAATTTTCTTCCTTTGTTTCCACAGATTTTTTTTAATCTAATCAGATATGAAAATTAAAAATCTATGGAACACCACATTAGTTTATTGTAAAATAAGACAATCATATATACAAAAAGTTTAAAATAGTATTTTTATTTTAAAATATTATGTCGCAATTTAAAAAGGAAAAAATAATTTTAATTCCATACATTAAAAATTAATTTTCTACTCAGTTTTTTTTTTCTTTTACGAAAAATCATATTACAGTTGAAATAAAATTTCATTAAATCCGCTATAAAAAGAAAAAAATAATTAATCTACATAAACTTTTCTTTTCTTATCTTAAATCGTGAAGTATGGATTATAATACAACAAAAAATAAATTAAATGTGAACTTTTTATAGAGAAACATATTTTTGTACTTATAGTGATGCAGAAAATCAATAAGCTCTAAAAATGAGAGATATTTACATGGCTTGTGTGCAAATATACGTTTTATGATGGCTTTGTATATTAGCACGCTCGTACAATGAATAATATTTTGTTAATTTTTTATTTCTATGTACTTAATTTACGATACCATTTTTGTATTTACTGAACTTTTTTATAAAGATAGTTTCTTTAAAAGTGTGATGAAAAGGTGTTTTCCTGTGTATACAAAAATTCAGTTTTTAATTTCGTAATATTTGTAAAGTATAATCACGTTTCTTGTATTTAAAAGTATAACCGATAGAATAAAGGAAGAAAAAATAATATTTTACTAAAAAATTTACTAACGTTTTCAAACACTGTAAACTTTTATTAAAGTAGCAAACACATAATAGCACAATATTTATTGCAAATTTTAAACAAATCTAATTACACAGTTGTAAATACCAAATTTTTCTTAGTTAAACCTTTTTGTTTATTAATATGGTTTATAAAAATACATAAAAAAAAACTTAAAAGCAAAATTTCTTCAAGTTTTATAAAAAATAATATTTACCTGTACGTTGGTGGAGGATTTCCCTGGGCAACACATGGAAGTTGTGTAAAAGATCCTTCTTCTGTGCGAACTTGGGTTTGGCTAAAAGTAACTCTAGGCAGTGTTGAAGCATGTGGCTCTGAAAATAAATATAACATTAAGATGCACAATGCAGTAATTTTTTTTTCTTTTTGAAGAAAGCATGAAATATTAAACGAAATATTATTAAATGAAATATTAAGAAAGCATGAAATATAACTAAACTCTAAAAATATTTTTGCATTTTGCGGTAAAAAAAACCATATGTGTAACTGGTAAATCTTCAGGCCCGTGTAGTTTCTGCAGCTGTAAAAGTCACAATTTCATTAAATTCATTGATTTCATTCATCTCTTACATACTATCTAAAATCCTACAAACTTCAATTAAGCAGTTTTTTTTTTTTTTTTTGTAAATATGAGGTACATAATTGTATAAGAATTACCTAATATTGAGATATCTATTTTTTAATATAACTTTATGTTCTTCTTAAACCTAGAACTACGATGAGGTAATTTTTACTGTTGTGTAAAAATTTTTATACTGCATTGTGTAATATGTTTTGCTTCAAAACGTAAAACACAGAAAAACTAATTTATAAAAAACAAACATTCTAATTCATTTTAAATAATATATTGATTTCTGCTTATATGTGGTTTTGTATAATGAATGTTTGGTTAATTGTGCTAAAATTCATTTTTTGTTTTTAAATTAATTACAAGTTACAAAATCAATTAATTTTAATCAGAATTTTACTTTAATTTACGCGCTATAATAACATTTCAAATCTACAAATTAATATATTTTAATAAGTTTTTGTTTTAAAAAGAACACGCGAAAAATGTTACATATACAATAATTCTCAAGTACACTGGCTGTTATAAAAATTTCACCGCTTTCTTTCTTTTTTATTTTTTACTTTAACACATTCTCACTTCATATTCTTTGCACTATTGGCTGCAATTATTATTATTTTTTTTTTTTTTTCATACAGCAACTTAAATTACTTAAAACTTATTTTATGCATGAAATATATCCTTCAGTAGAGAAATGCACTAAGTAATTGCTTCAAGTGGGTCGATCGGAAAGTCGTGTTGTGTTGGTAAAATTAATTCGTACCGGAAAATTCTGCCCGGTAATTATTAGACATGAGATATCGGAATCAATGTCTAATAATTAAATGATAGAATTTTCCGGTGCGAATTGATTTTTCCAACATGACACAACTTTCCGATCGACCCACTATTAATATGTAATTTTTTTTATTGGTCAGAAAGCATACATAAGCCAAATAAATCCATATTGTTGTAATAATCATATTTGACAGCTAGCAATGGGATGGTGTACTTATGTAGTCCTCGTCATTTTGTAGTTCTTGTCATTTCATCCTCGTCATTTGATCCAGTACATGCAGAAATTTTCAAAATTATAGGTCAGAAACGTAAAGGAATGTAGAGGGGACCTTCGTAAGCAGATTTTGTGTAGGAATGTGGGTGTGGAAATGCAGAGTTGAGGCAGTAGCGGGCGCTGTTGAGTTTAAAGGATGGAAGTGCTTTGTTGGCTTGAATCGCCATTCCACGCGAGGATATCAGGCAACATACATCGTTACACCAATGTGAAGCTTGCCAACATACATTTCATGTATATGGCTGCGCAAGGAAATGTCTCACACCCAACGCACGTCCAACAATTATTGAGCTTTTCGAAGGATTTTTCTCTACTGTGTATTATATTGCTTTTACCATTGGAGGAATTCTGTGTTATCTTCCAGCGCCCGTATCACGCCGAACAGTTCTGAACAGTGAAGTAGCGTTGAGAGGCATAAAATTACTCCCAATTTTCGGCGTTACGGCAGATTCCTACTTGGAAACATTTCCATGTACATCCTTTGAACAGCCGCTCCATTTTCTTGCGCAGCGCAAACAGGAAATGCATGTCGGCAAGTGTAACGACGCACGTTACTCGAAATCCGTGTAGAGAAAGCCAGCCAAATATTTTATCCATTGAACTTAACAGTACCCTTTACCGCCTCAACACTGCATTTCCGCACCCACAGTCTATACGAAATCTGCTTACTATGGTTTCCTCTACCTGCCTTTATATTTCTGACATATAATTTTGACACTCCCTGTGTACTCAATAATTTGTTTAATTGCAAACCTCAATTAGATTTACTGTTTATTTTTCAAGTTAACCCTTTCACGGGTGGTATCCTTAAAAAAGGACATATAATATTAAGTGTACGGGCACCAAAATTATTTAAGAAAAATTTTCTGTTTATAATGTACGTGAAAATAAGCAAGTTCATATTTTCTAATAAATTCCTTCGTAAATTCTGGTGTCAGTTAATTATTTTATGATTTTACAAATAGAATTACTCCGCGCCAGAAATGTTTAAATTTAATTTATGAAAGGGGTGGTGGCCGCCCCTCCGAGTGGTCAAAACCAACCTCTTGAGTGAGGGAGGATACTTGGAGCACGGTCGAGTTCGTTGAAAACGAATGCGAGGGGGCAGTATGCGGGCGAATCACAACCTCTTAGAGCGGCTTGCGGTCGACAGGCCTCGAGTTCGGTGGCCACGTGTAAAGGTCATTGTGCAAGGGTGCGCGCATTGAGTGTCATGCTTTCATCCCCGGCTCCCTGGTTCTCTAGGTATGTCGGATAGCAACGGTCCATAGTCCGAATCCAAAGCCGGTCGTCGTTTCTGGGCAAAGGATAGTTAATGTGATAGAACCCCATCCGCCAACTGACTAAAAGGGAGCCTAAGGAGAGAGAGCGGGCTTTGTAGAATGGTGTCTCGGTGACTCACTGGTGACCACGGGGCTCACGGGATCACCATGCAGGGTCTCCCGGAGCAACCGAAGGGTGAGGGTTTCGGACAGCGCCTAATGTGTTATTTGCGTCAGGAGGCTCATCCCACCGAGATGTCCGTAGCTGAAGAAGTTGTGAGCCGACACTAAGGTGGGTAGGGTTTGCCTCCCTAGTCGCTCCCTCGTCGACCAGAGAGCGGGCGAAGAGGGAGGCCAGTATGGCTCTGGTTGCCCAGTGTCGTGACGTAAACCCTGGGAGAGGTCGGCCAGCGGGTCCACCGTTGAACGCTATCCCGGCAGTGAACTGGGCCGGAGGCTCGCCGACTAACACGGAGGCGCTTCGAACCTTCTCTGTTCGACCCATATACTGCGTGCCTTTGTGGTACTGGAGGTTGCCGCGCCCAATGGTGAGGATCTAGTGGTGCCTCAAACTAACTTTCGAAAGCAAATAACAGGTAGCGGTCCGTCATTGCACGGGGTGAGGAGCATTCGTGTTTGGGTACCCTCGACGGCCGTGAGGTAAGGTAGTGGCGGCCGGGCTTTTACCGGTCTCCCGAGGGTTCTCCGCCCTCGTGCGGAGTCGAGTTGTGGGGGACCGGCGGGACTCCGGACCCTCCGACCCCCCTAGCGAGGCGGGGTCTATCCCATCTAGGTGGAGCTTTCTGTACCCACCTGGGATCTCTAACGGCACCTAGTCTGGTCTCTCGACTCCCGGCGTCGAGCCGCGAGGGGTTCCGCGGTTGAGTGCAGAGATTGGGAGAAAACGCCCAGCGAGTTGATGTCTATGTCGTCAGAGGAGAAGTTACCTCATCTCCTCGGGGTCCGCTAGAGGCATCTTTATGATCCCCAAGCGAGGGGTTGTCTTTGGCGCCAGGAGGATTTTCTCCGACTCTCCGGGGCTTCTTTGCTAGGAGCACTTCCCATATATGTCTTTGCCGGATAATGGTATTTCATCTTGTAAGCCCTCCGTAAAGCAACTCCTGCTCGGGAAATCTTGAGTAGGTTCGTGGGCCCGACTCCATTATAGTTGTTTGGTTCCTGCGGGCTGTCTGGAACCAAGAAAATGGTCCATTTGGCTCTTCTAGTTGGGTGATGAGGATTGTGGTACTCGACCAATTCATCTCTTTTGGGAATAACCAGCGTGACATACGCTGGGCAGTGCGTCGGTTTGACTGGAGCTTTTGTGAGGGCTGCCTTCACCTTCGGACGCGTCGCGGGGTTTGTCTCTCGAGTAGTTCCGAACAGAGGCAAATGGACTTGTGGGAGACTAGGACCGGGACGTGTGACCCCGCGTATGTGATGAAATGGGTGTGCTCAGATAATGTATGTTGTAACTTTCATAATTTAACATCATATGATGCTAGAAATATATCGTCCTGTTATTTTACCAGCGTTTCGGTGATGTTATAAAACTACTTTATGTTTTGGCAATATATTTGTGATACTCGATTAAACTCTGTACAACATTTTCCCTTAAAGACTCACCATTCGATCTAATTTTATCCCTTTTACCCGATTACAAAGAAGGGCTATGTGGTTCACGGTTATCTGGGTATGTAGTTCTTTTATACCCTTCAAACATACCAACGGCTGGATGGATTTTAATGAATGAGGTCTCTATCGATTTGTCTTAACCATCCAATGGTTATAGGTAAGGTTTTGTTTTTATAAATTCAAAAAGTCAGACGTAAAGTACAAAATGGTGGTAGAGACGAAAAAAGATTTTACGCACCCTATTGAGTGGCATATCATTGGTAAGTCTTTCAAAATGAAGGCGATGCTTCAATGACTATTTTACAGTCAGAAGTTCCGTTTAAATATTACACAATCTGAAGGTTGTGTATGTAAGATCTCTAGCTCTACTTTAACTCTAACCTTCATAGACATATATAGGCCTTATCAAAACTGTGTTTATAGATAGGAACTAACAATTAAACACAACTTAATAGTCATCAACAGAAGTAAATAAAAAAATAGGTAAGTAATATAGAAAATAGTTTCACATTGATGAGAAATAATTAATTATTTCTCTTTTTACGCAGTCGAGTTTTTTTGATTTTTTTAATTTAAGTTTTACTTGTATACATAAATAAATCAGTCCAGTAAGAATTTTGTCAATACCTACACAGCTAGTTAAAACAATTAGTGCACGATATGCTATTTGTTTCTCTCTGCAAATAAAGAGTCGTCTCCAAAAGGTAACGTTCCTTTGTATAAGCCAGCCGTAAAACAAAGTAGATGTACAGTCGTGGAAAAATAAAAGTAAACACCCACTACTAACTCCTCAACAAATTATCGTAGAAACTACTTGGAAGAAAAATGTGAAATTTTGGATTTCCATGAAGCAGTACTTAATAAATCTGAATCCATCAAAAAAATTGTAGGTTGCAATTCATAATTTTTTTGAATATTAATTTCATAATTCATAATTCATAATTCATATTAGAAAATTATAAAAATTGAAAATTCAACCTATTTATGTTTGGGTATATTAGTATTATAGCTACACAAAAAATTAGAACATTAGGATCATAATTTCAGAAGTTATAAATAAAAATATGAAAATGTAATTTAACATTACAAGCACTAAATTTGAATGTTTATAATGCAAAAACTTATCATTCAAATGACTTGAAATTTGGTGTCTATGCATAGTTTGAACCAAAGATTTGAAATATCTCGTTAAAATTGGGTATTGCCATGGAAAAAAATGAAGTTTGGATTAGTTTTAATATGTAGATGACTCCCTAAGCAAATTTTATAGCGTCATTTAAAAGTATACTTTATTTCCAATCATTCGGTCAATCAATCCGAAAAAGACAGGTTACCGCGGTGCATTCCACGTATATTTTTTTACAGACCGCTAGAGTCACGTGATGCTCTAATGCACCAATGTACGTGTACGAAAAGAGCATCACGTCACTCTAACGGTCTGTAAAAAAAGACACTTGGGATGCACCGAAGAAGCCTGCCTTTTTCGTTAGCCTTGAATATTATACTGTAGATGTTATTTAAAACTGGATTAGAAATCAGGAATTCTTCAGAGGATGCGAATGATATCACTTTATATAAAATAAAAGTTTTAAGTCTTAAAACTGAAATATGTTTTGTATAACTTTTTTTCATCGGGGACGACACTAACTTCTGAAATTCCTGTTTTCTAGCTTTATTTCTATCTGGATTGTTTGGAAAATAATTAAACAAATGTTTGGGGTATGAACGCGTTCATTGAACGAAAGTTCACGAACTTAGTTCACTAACTTAGTTCACTTTCTGTGAACTTTGAGTTGAACTTGACTCACTTTTTGATAAACGAACGTGAACTGAACGAAAGCTCAAAATATCCGTGAGTTTGAACGAATTTACAACTCAAACTCAATTTTTTTCATAATTTATTTTTTTAATTTTCCAGCCGTTAAGAACACGTTTTCCCATTCAAATGCCATTTAGAGATCTAAACAGACTCGGCACGGGTCGAGTCTGATCATCAGGTTTTCTGGGTCGTGCCTGGGCCGGGCCGAACCGGACTTATTTCTGGACCTGTGCTTTACTCTGCCTAGAAGTCTACACCGACAGAAATTTTCTGGCCCGGTTGACCCTGCTTGTATGAAAATCATTGTCCCGTCCCAGTCTGACTCGTGCAAAATCTGTTTAAGGAACAACCTACCTTAGGTAAAAATTTTCTTCGAAAATACATATATTTTTAAATTACCATTATTCTACAATAAGTAATAGTAGTACATTTCTAGAGGTGAGGATGCAGTACTGTAAAATCTGTTATAAGAATCTGTTTATGACGAGATCCTGTTTTAAACGGAAATTTTTTTTGATCGGTGGATCTGGATCTTCAAAATGGATATAATAATCCGTTTGAAAATAGACCTGGTAAAAAAGGAAATTAAGTATTACGATTTTTTTTTCTCTCCTGTGTGATTCCGTCTTAGAAGGTTTTTCGATATCGAATTTTTCAGATTTTTAAGACTTCAAGCCGTGTAGATGGATTAATGGTGTTAATAACAATTCAGATATACATACAAATAGAGGTCCATTAAAAAATCAATATAGCTTACAAAAGGATATATAGAAAGAATTGTAGTAGAAACAGTATTTTGGAGTGGAGGTCCCTGTGCTATGCAGTCTATGGTAGAGGTCTGCACGGGCCGACATTTCAAGGCCCGGGCCCGGCTCGATCGATAGAAGAAAAATTCGACCTAGCCCGGTATAAATATTAAAAGTTCTGCCCGAGCCCGTCCCGGGCCGTATAAAAAAATATTGGCCCGACCCGTAGAGAAAAATTATTGGCCGCACCCGGCCAGGTATCACAGCTAAAAGTCCGGTCCAAGACCGGCCCGGCCCAAATGAATTTCTACAAAACATTGATTTTTACGTCGATTCGGTTGTTAAAAATTTGTCTTGTACGAGGAGTTCTGACCAAAAATACTTATCTATGCTTTTTATTGTCATGTTTATAGAATTTATAACGATATTTTTTTAATGAATCGCTATTTGTTGCATGTAAATGTTTCAGTTATAATTAATATATTTGATCCATATTCCGTGTATTGGAGACTTAAAAATCTGAAAAATGCTATGCAGTAAAATCTTCTAAGGCGAATTGCATAGGAAAGAAAAAAATGCGTTATAGACGAGTTCCCTTCTTAGCAGGTGTAACTCATTTTCTTACGTATTAGTACATTCATTTTACATGGATCAACATATTTTTCCCATTAAGAGAGGATTTTGTCATAGACATGTTCTTTTTCACGCGCTTTACTATACGTTAGTTTAGCTACATTTAAACCCATTTATGCTTAGCGTCCCATTTTTGGGACGTTTCGAATTTTAATATTTTTTTATAATTTTCTTCTTCTTTAGAGCACGGAAATTGTATGAAGTAATTGTCTATAAATGTCTTTATCTATTAACGAGAGATGACAGCATAGATGTCGGCACAGGCCGGAATTTTCAGGCCCTGGACCTTGCCGGACTGATCAATCTTGGCTGGAGCAATCTTGGCCCGGCCTGATGAAAAAATTAAAAGTTCGGCCCGAGCCCGGCCCGGCCCGTTTATATTTTCACAGTTCATGGCCCGGCACGGCTCGTACAAAAATCAGTGAAAACAGGCCCGACCCGTGGAAAATCAATTAAATGAGGTCCGACTCAATTTCAACAAAAAATTCAGGTATTTCAAAACATACAATTACAATTCTTTTAAAGAATAATACTGCATACTACATATTTATGGGGTAGTTTTACAGTATATTTTAAAATTACTATGTGTTCGCAAGACAGAAAATACATAGTAGCAACATTAATGATTACTTAGAATCTTAGACGTTTCAGCATTCAAATAAGGATTCATTAAAAAATTAATGTAGTTTAGAAAAAGAAGGAGGGTTAAAAACATAACTTTTGAAACTGTATAATAAAAAGCAGATTTGTAAAAATATTTCTCTGCCATTTAATAAGGCTTTTCTCAAGTCCAAAGGAGCTGCTTTCCGATACATTTCTGAATTCATTTCTTTTCGGAAACGCATAAGATTGACAAGTGTTCTTATTCAGAAACTATGGAATCGAGCAACATTATCCATTTTTTGATAAAAGCAATATATCTTTGAGAAAATACTGTCAAAGTTAAAATTTTGAATCGAATTTCCAGAATCGATAGCACGGGAAAGGAGAAAAACTGGCAGTCACAAGAGAAGAATTTCTTATATCTCGGTAAATAATTTAGTTATAAAAAATGAAAAACACTGTTCGATTCCAAATCCCTTCAATCGTCAGGCCTTTTATGCCTTTAAAGTTAAAAATGAGTCAGAAAATGTTCATGACATGACAATAAATGAAACATTAAAAATTTCGCATTATTGAGGAGTGAATTTGTGAACCACCTTAAGCTATATTTCCAAAGATTCAGTTAACAGAAGTTCGTTATCGCTATTAATGTTTTTACAAAACATATTGACTTTCCTACACATCCTTATCCCGAGAACAATAAAATCCAGTTCCAGACTTGCGCGAATATGTAGGAAAAAAATGCAATCCTGATCTCGTCACGAGTCTGCTGAAAAGAAAAAGCCCGGGCTCAGATACCATTTAACTGTCCGATGTTGATCTCTACGCTGGACATGTTACATTTCTGTATGGATATTGTCAAACTGGCATCGGTTCGTGATGCACATTTATACTTATTCTCGCGAAAGTCTCTTCATTGAAAACGACTCATATTTTATCGGCTTCGATTAAGTTTTTATAGCGGACGGTAGGCCCGCTTATTTTTTTTTCGAACCGGCCCGGCCCAGTAGACCCATTCAATTTCTTTGTCGGCCTGGACCGGTACGTTGAAAAGGTTGTTCTAATTCTGCTAGCCCGGTCCGTTTGAAAATTCGCCTCCGGGTCGGGCCAAGTCCGGGCCCGTGCAGACCTGTATGACAGCATAAGATTGATATTTATTTGCTTAAGTGAAGGCCTTTTTTCGGTGTTTATAAATTTTTCATTTTTCAAGATAGCGTAATGTAAAAATTAAATATGTAATAAGTGTATTTTTTGTATCAAAGATCCAAATAAATAAGCCATAATCTTAGCTTGTAAACTTCTTTGAAATATGTATTTTTTAAATTGCGAAATTATATGTTCAAGCCTATTTTTATGCATGTTTGTAACGTACTAAATATACGGTGCCAGGCGCAAATGGGTTATTATTTCTAATAGCCATTTAGGGGCAGTTATTTAAAAGTCCTTTTCAAGATGATTTTGAAATAATTTGTTTTTTATCCTCAAATACGATTATAATTGTAGAATAATGGCGATTTAAAAATGTATGCATTTTTTGCAAAAATTTTTGGGCCAGGCCAAATTTTACTGATCTTTCAATGGACCAGGCCACGCGGAGACAATAATTTTATTACGGGCTGTGTCAAAACCGGGACTGAAAATTTAGGCCCGTGAAGACTAGGAAGAATGATAACAGTCCCGGTTCGGTACGGAGAAAATAAGTTAAGCCCTGTCCGGTCCTTCAGGAAAAAGGTCCGAGCCCGGACCGGAAAGAGTAGTAATTAGGCCCCGCCCCGCCCGGCCCGAGCCTTCAGAAAACAGTATGCCCGGGGCCGGCTCGATTGCTGTGAATGAAAATAGGCCCAGGCCCAGCCCGTGCAGATCTCTGGTTTATGGCATTTTTATTTAAAATGAACAATATAAACATGAAAAAGAGACTGTAATTTTATATATATATATATATATATATATATATATATATATATATATTGTCAGAACTCTTTCGCACAAGACAAAATTTTAAGCATATCGACGTAAAATAAGCATCTATTCAAAACAACTAATACTATATAGGTTGTTGATGCACTTTATGTGTCACTTATAAAACTGTCATTAAAATATTCTAAATTCTTCCTAGAAAGTTTAAATAGTTATTTTTTATTATTATAATTATAAACATTTAATGAATAAAATGAAGGAGAATTAGTATTAAAAATCTTATGATGTGAACTCGAAATCTGAATAAAAAATCCGCAACAATGTTTGTGGCCAGTATAATGTTAAGAAAGATCTGCCTGTAGAACACTTAAGGCTGTTCTCAACTGCTCTGCTGAAGAAGTGCAAAACGTTTTGACACATTTACAAATTCTTTTTTTAAAGGAAAGATATAAAACTGGAAGGCCTGACTAGGGAAGCGATTTGGAATCGAACTGTGTTTTCCATGTTTTTATCAATAAATTACCTATTGAGTCATAAGCGATTTTGATCACGTGACAACGGCTTTTTCAACCTTTTTTGAGTGGTTATTCTTAATTCGCGCGGAAATTCGGTTCAAAACGTCCACTTTGACTTTATTTTCTGAAAGATCTATTGCGTTTCAAAAGAAACGGAAAAAACAGTTCGATGACATAGTTTCTGAACAACAACACCTTCTAGTTTCATGCATTTCCGAACAAAAATAAATTAAAACTTATGTCATATAGTTGTCCTTTTGCTCTTCGAAAGGACATGGCCTTCTGTTTCTGGATCGTTTTCAGAATTTCTTTTGACTCTTGCTGGTCGGATTCGGGAAGGCCAGAATTTTCAAAAGAATGTCGAAAATAAAAAGGTTAAAAATCTATATGCATTAAGATCTCCATAGCGGACACATACGAAAAGCGGGTACCTCTATTTAGCAAACGCTTTTCAATTTTTAACACAAATTATATATTCACATTGTAATTCCTAATCATAGGCGTAGGATGTGGAAAATCATGGGTATCCCCCCATATTTCCGACTGGACCCCCAAAAAATATTTTTTTAGTGAAAAACGGATTATTTAAAAGAGCAGTAGAGCTATAAATGATAAGTTATTATAACGAGGCCCAATAAAACGAAATTGTGGTTTACTGTTTAAGAGAGGAGGAGGGGAGCACAGTCAAAGTCACATAAGTAATATACAACATAACAACAGACATGCCAGCTATGAGATTGATTCTTTATGGTCAACAAGGCCTGGATATTTTTATGATGCCTCAAGCGCAAAGAGGGACCTCTATTGTACGTTCTTCTGAGATAAGACATCTACTCTCCTTTTGTATAAAATGACCTTGGTCGTAGAACTCCTAAGCTAAATTCTAGGAAGCAATGTATAGATATCAGGTTCTATATGTCTCATCTCAAAGATAATAATTTAACTACAGTTCTTTGCTTTGGCTAACTAACATTCTCTGTGTATAGTACAGTCGTGGAAAAAAAATGAAAATACCCCGACTAACTCTGCAACAAATTAATGTAGAAGAAAGCTACTGGTACCAAACGATTGTAAATAACGTCTACTTTTAAATGATGTATATAAAATTTGCTTAGGGGGCCATCTATAAAATGAACCCAAACTTTATTTTTTTCAATAGCCATATCCAAGTTTGTCACCATAAATAAATTCTATTCCCTTCAATTAACAAAATAAATAAATAAATAAATAAATAAATAAATTCATGAAGTTCGTACGATTAGTTTCAGAGAAATTATTTTAAATTGTTCACATTTTAGGGGCTGTATCCAAATTGAAGTTCAGTACTCGATTATTGAAATGCTACAGAATGCCTATCTCACTATCTATCTAAGGGTGTTTTAAAATCCAAACAACTTATTTTCCGATTCAATCTAAATTCATTCTTGTTCTGAAACGAATCCCATTGGCAGATTCTCTTTTTCAGTAACTATATAATGGGCAGTTCTTGTCGATGTTTTGATAAAGGCAGACTATATTGCAAAAAAATGCCGTCAAAGTGGGTGTTTTGAACCGAGTTTCCCGGAGCGAGAGAGCTTGGAACGAAAATAATGGTCGTACTGAGAAAATAATTGTTTATAAATCAAGTTCTAATGAATTGAACGAAAAATGAAAACACGCGGATACTTATACATCTCTTCCAAAACCGTGTCAGCAAGTTTCATGTTTTCACCTTTAAAAATGAGTCTGAAAATGCATCCGAAAATTTTGAGTTGTTGAGCGTGGGAAAATATATTTTTTTTTTAAATATACCCATAATGTATTATTTCTTGTCAATATGACTAGTTCACTCGCATAATATCTTTCGATTATTGCGAGCCTAAAATTTTAATAAAATGAGTAAAATACATTTTTTTTCAAATTATGCTTTTCTAGATGGCCCCTTAAACCATTTTGACAGTTTTTAATCATAATTCGAAAACTACTTGGGAGAAAAGTTTTATATTCAGAATTCACATAAAGCAGGATATAATAAATATAAATCTATCAAAAAAAAAAAAACTGTGTGTTATATATCATATTCAATTTTAATATTTAATTCATAATTTATATTATGAAATTTTTTAAATTACAAATTCAATGTATTTATGTTTAAATTTTTTAGTATTATAACCACACACAAAATTATCACATTAGGATTATAATTTTAGGAGATATTAATAAATATATAAAAATGTAATTTAACAACTCTAAATTTTGAATGTTTATAATTCAAAATCCTATCATCCAAATGACTTAAAATTTCGTTTCTAGACGTAGTTTGAACCGAAAATTTAAAATATAGCGTCAAAATTGGATGTTGTTGTTGAAAAGAGCAAAGTCTGGTCTGGTTTTGATTTGTAGATAGCCTCCTGAGCAAATTTTATATACATCATTTAAAAGTAGATTTTATTTTCAGTCGTTTGGTACCAGTAATTTTCTTCTATTATAATTAGTTGCTGAGTTAGTAGGTGTTGTTTGCCTTTTTTTTTTCTGCCACTGACCAATATTGTGTATGAAAGAGCAGATAATATTCAAAGGTATATTTGTTTTAATTAATACCAGTTTTAGATTTTATTTTATAAGAGGGAAAATAGCTTTATTGTTACTTTTACTTTAATTTTCTAAAAAATCAAATTTTTCTTATCTAAATGTGTGTTCGAAGGGAAAACTGGAGTATAAATAGTTATTACTATCATGACTTCAGATTTACTCACACACGATAGTACAGTTTGTGAACGGTTAAGAGATGTGATTATTATATACATTCTTTTTAGAAATGTTTTATAATCGTATTGATTTTAGACGGGATTCTTTTAAACATAAAAAAAAACTTAAACGGTATTACTTTAGCTGTATTTTTTTTTTAACTGAAATATTTTCTTATTAAATTTTGCAAAATCTCCGCAATCTCCGCATATACATTTATTTATAAATTTATTATTTCTTGTAAAATTTTGAAATTGTTCACTGAAATTATTTGCCTTTGTTATTATTCTTGTATAGTAATGTTTAAATGTTGTATTTAAAATGTGTATTTGATCTTAATTACAAAAATGGCCGTCATCTATTTGCTATTGCGGTGGATGCCGCCTTGGGAACCGATGAATTCCCAAATCAATGGTTGAATTCATGGCAACCCAGTTACAGAAGATCTCGATTAGCCGTGATACTACCATTGAATCTTTTGTAATCATGTAATATTTTTAAAACATAGCAAATAAGCTTGGGTTTTGAGCATGAGGAGATTACACGTGTATTGGCGAGCGTATCTCGTAGGGAGCCGAGCCCCTCTTTAATAACAAATCTATTCAAATAATTATTCTTGGGGTTAATTCAATCGCACTCCAAAGTTTGGTTACAGGTAATGCATATCTATAAAGACACAGCAATATATATTTTTTAAGTAATATTGTTAATTTTTCATAAAATTTTTATGTAAAAAATCTTATGTAAATTTTCGTATCAAGATAAATTATGTGTAATAACACAAGCATATTTTTTAATGAACCATACCATTTGAGTTTTTAATTCGACATCATATTAATTTTTCTATTGCTCGTAAGTTGAAATCATAAAAAAGAAAGATAATACATATGCAACGGTGAAAAAAAAATTAAAGTATAAAGCTATATTTATTTACTATTTTTCATTTTCCATTAAATTTATTGCCTCATAATTTTTTTAAAATGCACCATGATGACGAACTTTCTGTGGTTGTTTTGATTCTCTGAAATTCGTTCAAAACATCCATTTTGACACCATTTTCTTAAATATATTTTTCTTTTACAGGAAAAAAAGAGAGAGATTATTCAATTTCTTTTTATTTGAATAAGAATAACCGTAAAATGTACCCATTTAAGGGGACACAGTACCTTTTAAACTACTTTTACAATTTTGAATAATACTGTAAAATACTTAAATATAATGTCACTACAGATATTAGGTACTGTAAAGCAAATATAACTTCATATAATTTAAAAAAAAAAAAAATCTTGTAGAACAGCCTATTTAACTAAAATTTAAATTTAAAAAAAATAAAAAAAATAAATTTAAAATCCCTACTATTTTTTAAAATACTAGGGGGCTCGGCCCCCTACGAGATACGCTCGCCAACCCCCGTCCAGACACCGCAGACTCTAAATGCATGCTAATTTAATCGGCTTTAAAAAGATTTTGGAAGATTGAATTATAATTAAAAAAACAAAGGCGATCTCCCTATAAACGGGTTTCTATTCATCTCTCTTTCATTGGGGAATTTTACGGAAAAATCAGCTGCTGTTAAAAGATACAATGGCATTTCAAAATCATCTAATATAAAATGAATTAAGTAAACAGAGTCTTTGTCTCCCGGTATTTTTTAACAAAGCGAAAAGAAAGTCCTTTTAAATAAGACATTTTAAATATATCGTTTTTAATCTGACGTAATTTTTACCAAACCTTTCTTTCCCTTTTTAATATTCACGTGAAAATACTTTTATTAGAAATGAAATATTATTTGCGCTGTCCAAAAAAAAAAAAAAAAAAAATAGTTGAAAAGTTCATCTCAAAATATCAAGTAAATGTCTCGCGCTATTTTTAAATTTAAACTGTTTTGCAATATTATTTTTTGTTCATTTTACGTAATAAGTGTAATGTGACGTAAATGTGATGTAATTTCTCCTATTTAAGACTTCTAACGCATGTTAATGAATTTATTATTTTACAATATCCTTTCTCTGTTAAAATTCACGTGCAATTATAGATGAAGTAATTTTCAATAAGTTCCTGCTTTTTATACGTAATTATTTAATTCTAATTTGAAAGTTTTTTTTTTTCTGTTTATAATCGTCACGTGTAAATAAATTTTTAATTTGAAGCAAACATTATTGTTTCCGTTGTTTATACAGTTCGCAACAGGTTAAATTAATACAATTTTCTGAAATAAATAAAAAATATCTCTCGAAATGCTGAAAATTTGAATTTAAAATAGAAATGAAACCTCGAAAAATGAGTCAAATTAAAAAAAATAAATTAACTCTGCACACCGGGAAATTATAACGTATAAAATGATCTAAAAATTATTAAATTCCGATGTATAGCTTTTGCTCCTATAAAACTTTTTTAGTGGAACGATTTTGTCCAACTTTAGCATTAAATATCTCTTAAAATAATTCTTCGATTTAAAAACTGTCTACATCAGCGTGTTTATCAAACATTTTTGTATAATACTACCAATTTTCATGTTTTTGTATGCATTATGTTTCTTAATATTAACGAAGAAACACCTCCGGTCACAAAAAATTCAAAACCGGCGGCGGCGGTGACAGCGGTAGTTACTTTTTTTTAGAATAGAGAGATGAATATTTTTGCTTCAAATTTTTTTTTACATAGTCTTAAAAACATACTACATAAAATTGTGCATGGATTTAACATTCAAGGTTATAGTTATTTTTTTTTTTAATTTTCAATTATTTTTCCTTGATTTTTTACTATACAAAAGAGAAAAAGATTGATATTAAATGTAATATCCCATACATCTAAAGATTCATGCACAGTTTTGTGTAGCATAATCTAAGGAATATGGAAAAAAATTTTGAAGCAAAAATATTAATATTTAAAAAAGTAGTAGGGATTTTAAATTAATTTTTTTATTTTTTTTTAAACTAGGGGGCTCGGTCCCCTACGAGCTACGCTCGCCAACCCCCGTCCAGACACCGCAGACTCTAAATGCACGCTAATTTGATCGGCTTTAAAAAAATTTCGAAAGATTGAATTATAATTTAAAAAACAGTGGCGATCTCCATATAAACGAATTTCTATTCATTTATCTTTGATTGGGGAATTTTAACGCCAAATCCGCTGCGGTACTACTTGATTATCCTGTCGACCAATTTCGCCAAATTATATAAATCGCCAAACCACTAGCCAAATTATACAAATTGATATAATTATTATTTTAAATAACGAAAGAACAAATAAATTCGTACAACATTAATAAAAACACAAATAAAACGTCGAAATAAAAATAACTTGATGACGTATACACGCGTAACAACATTTCAAAATAAGCTAATATAAAAGGAATTAAGTAAAGAGAGTCTTTGTCTCCTGGTATTTTTTAACAAAGCGAAAAGAAAGTTCTTTTAAATGAGACATTTTAAATTAATTCTCAAAATATCAAATAAATGTCTAGCGCAATTTCTAAATTTAAACTTTTTTGCAATATTATTTTGTGTTCATTTTATGTAATAACTATAATGTGACGTAAATATGACGTAATTTCTCCTAAGACTTCTAACGCATGTTAATGAATTTATTATTTTACAATATCCTTTCTCTTTTAAAATTCACGTGTATACTTTTTATGACGTAATTTTTAATAAGTTCTTGCGTTTTATACGTAATTATTTAATTCTAATTTGAAAGTTTTTTTCCTGTTTATAATAGTCACGTGTAAATAAATATTTAATTTGAAGCAAACATTAATGCTTGCGCTTTTTATACAGTTGGCAACAGTTTAAATTAGTACAATTTTCTGAAATCTGTAAAAAATATCTCTAGAAATGCTGAAAATTCGAATTTAAAATAGAAATAAAACCTGAAAAAATGAGTCAAAATAAATAAATTAATGCAATCTGCACTCCGGCAAATTCTATCGCATAAAATGATCAAAAAATGATTACACTGCCATGTATAGTTTTTGCTGCTATAAAACTTTTTTAGTGGAACGATTTTGTCCAACTTTAGCATTAAATAACTCTTAAAATAATTCTTCGATTTGAAAACTGTCTACATCAGCGTGTTTATCGAACATTTCTGTATAAAACCACCAATTTTCATATTTTTGTATGCATTATTTTTGTTAATATTAACGAAGAAAGGCCTCCAGTCACAAAAAAAACAAAACCGGCGGCGGCGGTGACAGCGGTAGTTACTTTTTTTTAGAATAGAGAGATTTAAATTTTAGTTAAATAGGCTGTTCTACAATATTTTTTTTTGTGAAATTATATGAAATTATATTTGCTTTATAGTATCTAATATCTGTAGTGACATTATATTTAAGTATATTACAGTATTATTCAAAATCGAAAAAGCTGTTTAAAAGGTACTGTGTCCCCTTAAGAATGAAAATTATTTCAGAAATGTGTCACAAAATAGCAAGTTTTGTTGTGAGAATAGACTTGTTAAAAATTACGGAGGAAAAAATGTAGAAGTAATAAGAAAAAAATCTTAATGCTGATATTTCTATTAAATGAATATAGCTGTATAAAAGAATCTTTGGCTATATCCTTCCAACAGATAGATCTAAATGTCTTTAAAATCGTTTTATATGTAATGTATTTTTTTGTTCTTGTAAGAAATAGCGGAAAGCTTTTCTCTTTGATTGTTAATACAGAATATATTAATATAGTATGTAACAAATAAAAAAATACGACAGTTTATGAATTAGCATTTTTCTTAAAGTTGTAAATATTCAGATTTTTCATTTAAAAAATTTAAGAGACGAACTGAAAAATTTTCTATGATTTTCAATTCACAAATCATGCTTCAAGCAAAAACCTAGACATGTGATTATTTTTCCCACACGATGACAAAGCGTATTCGAACTGTTTAACTTTGTAAGGAGAAATATGCTCGGGGCGATTGTTTGTTTGTTTTCACTTTCTCCTTGTCAGGGATGCTTTTTTAAGTCAGCCGATATGACCCCACGCAGCGCGCATAGTAAAGGAAGCGGTTACGGTATAATGATTTATAAGGTTCCGGCCCAAGGGGCCCGGTTCAAATCAAACAATAAGAAAACCATTAATCATTCTCCCCCACCTAGCATCGGGAGAAAAACTAATCCTTTCTTTGAAATAGTGGATTTGCCTCGGGATGATCCATATAAGCATCCATTTTGTTGCCTGGATGGAGTGGAATTGGGTTTTTTAATTTATGTATCAGGTACACTTATGGGCACGCACATGTTCAAGAAATATGCGCCAATTCAGCTAATGTGTTAGTACTACGTATGCTTCTCTAATAAAAGGGACTCATTCTGTAATCTTTCTGAGAGAATTTTTTTTCTTTTCTGATACTTTTTCTTTGTAAATAACTATATGCGTTAACTAAGTGCTATCTATTTTCATATGGTGACAAATTTCATAAATAAATGGTATACTATCAAGTAAATCTGAAGATATTAAAGTGCAGTCGAACAAAAGAAAGAAAGAAGAAAAGAGATACATTTTAATCACCCCATTGTACAATAAAAAAAAAAAAAAGGAATAGGCAGTTTTCTAGTTCCGATTCTTTAAACAACACCGACTTCATTGGTGTCAGATCTTTAATCATACAATAGTCAATTATTTGTTACTATATAAGCTTTTAAAAGCACAAAGGCTGTTTGCTCTTTTCCAAAATGCATTTCAGTTGAAAGTGGAATAATCTGGAAGCACTTTTAAGCAAATGTCAACTTCATGCCATTCATCGGATTGTTCCGACAACCTCTCAATGTGGCAAATATTGCTGTCGTTAGTTTATTGACACGCGATTAATAAATAGCGACTTATAAGTTTACAAAGGGTTTCAAATGCTTTTCTTGGAGAATATAGCAAAAACAAAATTTCACTTCCGGCTGTAAATTCTTAAATCTATAACCTAAATACCCCAAGAAAAAAAAAGGCTAATTAAAAAAAGCAATACATTTCTTTAAAATGTACTTCAAAACAGTAATGTGGCATGAATTGCCAAATATAATAAGGAAGGGTGAAACGAAGTTAATTTTCTCTCTATATACATGAAATATTTTTTAGATAAAAAAAAAATTGATTCAGTTGATTTTTGATTCAGTTATCTGTACATAAATTTACACACGTACAAATCAGTATAAATCATGTATTCTTCTACATTAACAACATTCATTTGTCACGTATTTTTTAGTCACCGTAAGTACGTCTTTAAAAAACTAAAAATATGCGATTTTTTTTTTCAATGCAGATGCAATCTTCTGTTAAGCATGCGATAATAAAACATATATATTGATTAAGCACGTTTTAGTCGAATATAGTTTAATTGAATATTCTGTATCATATAAATATATCAAACTGTAATGCTAAAATAATCTGTATCATATAAATATAACATAAACTATAACGCTAAAGTTTTATTATTTTCATAATAATGCAGTACTTAGCATTATATGCTAAATAATTAGTATGAAAATAATTAAGAGCACAAGCGAAAACTGATAAAAGTGAAAACGAAGCATTTTTTTCAAACTCAGTTTAGAACTTAAAATTTTGAAACGAAAAATCTCATAGATTAAATCAACAATTCAGTGTGTAAACCAAACATTTCAACTAGAGATCGACCGAAAATTCGGTTTCGTTCTCGTTTTCGGCTCAAAATCGGAGTTTCGTTTTCGGCGAAAATGTTGCCAAAAATTCGGCCTCACCGAAACTCGTCCGAAATTATTTTTATTCCAAAAAGTCTCGTTTCTTCCTTTGGAAATTTTCAATATAACTCATTGATTTGAGCTGTATCGGCTCAAATGAGACACTCTTTATTTATTGCTGTGTATTTCATTGTTTATAATTATCAGTCATGACTGACTCAACATGTGAAATAAATTATAAAGCAAGTAATACATGCATGACTAAATTTTGAAGACGCTTTTCACAAGCTCATTAAAAGCTGCAGACTTAACAGTAATAGATTTGAAACCGCAGAAGTGTTTCGAATACCCGTTGAATATAGTATAACGGAATAATATTACTATATTACAGTATAACAGATTATCATTTACAAAAATCTTTGTAAAAGGTAAATCGAGGTATGTATACCTAAAACATTTTTTAATTAGATGAAATTCATATAATTAGAGACTGATTTAATTATATTTTATTTTATATGAAAATAAAAAGTTTTGGCCAGAGGCACAGAGAGCCAACTATGGCCACACGTATAATAATTACACGTATAATACACTTAAAAGTTAACACTTTCAAAACACTAAATAAAATTCTAAAAGTCTAAAACTTACAAGTTTCAGCTACCCTGTGGCCATCATCAGGGTCTTACTTCAGTTAAAAAGAGAAAAATACTTATTAGTTTGTAGAATTCAAAAGTTTACTTTTGAAACTTGTAGGTTTTAGATTTTTAGAATTGTATTTAATGTTTTGAAAGTATTAACTTTTAAGTGTATTATACGTCTTTTAATAAATCTTTTTAATTATATTTGTGCGTTAATTTCAAAACATAATAATCCTTCAATTTATTTAATTACACATATAATTAATCAATAATTATGTATGTATTAATTACTTTAAAAAAATAGGACATTTTTGTTTTCGGCCGAAAATAGTAAGATTACCAAAGTTCGGTTTCAGTTTTTGTTTCGGTCTTAAAAACTCGTTTCGGTCAATCCTTAATTTCAACTAATATGTATAAAATTGAAATTGGATACTTGCTGAGACAGTCATAAATACGTTTTTATTATTAACAACACAAAACTGGCAAGCGCGTTTTTATAAAAAAAAAAAAAAAAAAAAAAATTACGAAATCTAATAACGTTTTTCTTTTTCTTATAAAGGCAAACAAAGTGACAGAAAAGGGTGTCACAGTTGGCGATTTGAACGGAAGTTACCAAAAAAGTTGTTATAAGAGAGTAAACACCTGTAACTCGATTAAGTACATTTTTTTGAAAAATGAAAAATAAAATTCGATTCCAAATCACTTGCATTCCTGCCCAGCTTCACGTTTTTACGTTAAAAGAAAGTCTGTGAATGTGCCGGAAAACCATTAGTTTTAAAACACCTTGATTCTTAAAAGTAAAAGCAAAATGTAGATATTGCTTGCCTGCGCATTTTAAAATGTCCTTTATAAACTGACTAGAGGTCTGCCCGGGCTTGGCCCGAGGCCCGTACCCTGCCCGGCGGAATGAAGGCGAATTTTTAAACGGGCCGGCAGAATTAGCACAATTTTTTCAACGGGCCGGGCCAGGCCGGCAAAAAAATTGAACGGGCCTGCAGGGTCGGGCCGGGTCGATAAAAAAAATTAATCGGGCCTATCGGCCCGATATAAGAATTCAAGTGAAGCAGATAAAATACGAGCCATTTTCAATGAATATGATTTTCTCGAGAAGTATAAATGTGCATCATGAGCCGATGCGAGTTTAACAACATCAATACAGAAATATAACATGTCCATCGTTGAGATCGGCATCGTACAGTTACTAGATGTCTGACTCCGGGTTTAATTTTTCTCAGCAGACTCGTGTCGGGACGAAACTGGTCTTAATCGATCTCAGGATGTGTAGGATAGGCATTATGTTTTGTAAGATTATTAATAGTGATAATGAACTTCTGTTAAGGGTGTTCTTAAATCCAAAAGGACAACTTTCTGACATAAGTTTTAATTTATTTTTGCTCGAAAATGCATGAAACAAGCTGGTGTTGTTGTTCAAAAACTAAGTAATTGAGCTGGTTTTTTCATTTTTTTTTTGCAAACGCAATAGATCTTTCAGAAAAGAGTGTCAAAGTGGGCGTTTTGAACCGAATTTCCGCGCGAAGGGAGAAAGAGCACTCAAGAGCGGGCGAAAAACGTGTTTGTCACGTGATCGAATTCGCTTATAACGCAATAGGTAATTGATTGATCAAAAAATGGAAAAAACAGTTCAATTCCAAATCGCTTTCATGGCCAGGCTTTCCAATTTTTTATCTTTTCGTTAAAAAATGAAATTGTAAATATGTCAAAACGTTTTGCGCTTGTTGAGGAGAGCAGTTAAGAATAGCCTTAACAGTATCTTTGGAAATATACCTTAAGGTGGTTCTCATAGTCACTGCTCAACAATGCGAAACTTTTAGACACATTTTCTGACTCATTTTTAACTATAAAGACATAAAATTGACAAGCCTGATTATTGAAGGCATTTGGAAACGAATAGCTTTCTCCATACTTGATAAATTATAGAGATAAAGGAGATTCTTGTCACGTGACTGTCACGTTTTTCTCTTTTCCTGTGCTATCGCTTGCGGAAATTCGATTCAAAACGCTAACTTTGGCAGTATTTTCAGAAAGATATATTGCTTTTATTTATAAAAAAAAAACGACATTTACATAGTTTCTGAATAAGAATACCTGACAATCTTACGCGTTTCCAAAAAGAAATGAATTCATAAATGTGTCGAAATGTAGCTCCTTCGGATTTGAGAAAAGCCTTAAAAATGAGAGAAATATTTACACAAATCTACTTTTTATTATACAGCTTCAAAAATTATCATGTTTTTAATCCTTTATTCTGAACTACATTAATCTTTTAATGAATCCTTATTTGAATTTTGAAATGTCAGTAGAGACGATGACTAAAACACTGTAAGTAATCGTTAATGTTTACTGTTATGTGTTTTCTGTTTTGCGAACACATAGTAATCTAAAATATACTGTAAAATGTTCCTATAAATATGTATGTAGTATTCATTAAAAGAATCTTAATTGTATGTCGAGAAAAACGGACTTTTTTGTAGAAACTGAGTCGGGCCAAACTTCCAATTTTTATACCGGGCCGGGAAAAGATAGTTTTCGTTCGGGCCGGGCCTGGAAATTCCGACTCGTGCAGACCTCTAAAAACCGACTGGAGTAAAATGTAAAAAAATATATATATCTTTTTCAATTGTTGTTATTTGAACATGTGTGCGTATCTATCGGTTCGGTCCCTTCCTAATAAATAACTAAATAATTGTCAAATGTTAACTGTAATTCCTTCCAGCCAATTCTAATAAGCTCCTTGAAAAGCTAAGAAGGAATTAATTCTTAAAAATCAATGATGGTTTTAGAAAAATAAAAGTTCCCTTAGATTTAAAATTTATATATATATATATTTTTTCGAATAAAAGAAAATTTTCTTTATTTATTTTAATTCACCGACAAAAATACAAAATTTAAAGTTTTATTAATTGAACAAGTTTAAAAAAAGTTTTTCTCTTAAATAATAATTCAAAGTTTTTTTTTTTTTTTTTTTTTTTTTTTTTTTTTTAATGTACCAGAGGCTGTGCCCGTTACGAGCTAAGTCCTCAAAACCCTGTCCAAATCTCGCCGGATTGTTAAACATGGTAATTTGAGTTGTTTCAAAAATTAAAATCTGATTATAGTAGATTGAAGGATATTCCACAAATGAAAATGTAGTCATATTTAAGGGAATATTGTAACACATGAAATTGGCAGGTGTTTTCATGCAGATACTATGCGATCGAGTGTTTTCCATTTTTTAATAAAAGCAAAAGATCATTCATAAAATACTGTCAAAGCAAAACCTGTCGTCACGTGGAAAAAATCGCTTATAAATACATAAGTAACACTTTTATCAACGATTAGTAAACACTATTCGATGCCAAATCGCTTCAGTAGTCATGCCTGCAAACGTCATGCTTTTGCATTTAAAAATGTGTCCATAAATATTTAAAAACTCCGTGTTGTCGGAGGGACATATTTCTTTGATAAAGTCCTTAAAAGGTGACATAATCTTAGATTTCAGATTAGTTCGGATGATGAAACTGACACTATTTTCAAAAGAAAAGATCATTTTCATATATGGAACAAGTCATGATATGACTGTGTGATTGCGTCAGTATAATGTCATATTCAATAAACTTTAGCTTGCATTTAAAGTTCCCAAAATTTATTAGTTTATTTCTAAATTTCTTTTCTTCTATCCCTTGAAATCAAAATTAAGCAATAAAACTAAAATCTGAAACATTTAAAAATAATTGATGGATATGATGCACTAATCTTAAACGCACAGACAATTCTGTTGGTGAAAATGACATAAATTCCAAAAAGAAAAAATGCCTTTTCATCCAAAAAAAAAAAAAAATTACATCAGCACAGATTGTTTAGGACAATATTTTAATTAAAATTGTATTATATAATTTTCATATTCCATTATAACGAAGTCTTTTTAAAGAAATGTACTTGATAAAACCTCTCAAAAAGAAAAAAAAAAAAAAAAAAAGCAATTTAACAAATTACAACGACCGTTTGGAAAATGATTTTTTCGAAGACTAAAATTTAAGACACAAAAAATCGCACGGAGTTGATCATACATTACGTACGCCATGAATTAAACATTCACATTCCTGGACCCATCATGAACAAATTTTAAAAGAAATTTCAGTTTTACAATTTTCAGTACTGTAAATGTTTAAACTTCTACGGAGCTGGTCATACATTACGTACGCCATGAATTAAACATTAATAGTGTTATTACACATAAAAATTGCAAGCGACAAAAATCGCCTGCGACTCGTCAGATTTCGTGAAACTTATGTATTGTCCACCTGAAACTTACGTATTATCCAAGCATTTCATTGGATGTTCGGGAAAAGGCTTTTTCATCGTCCGATTTCCAAGAAATCTGACGACCCATTTTAAATGAAATTTCATTCTTAAACTTCTAAACATCCCACAATATTACTTTTTACACCGTCGTATAGAGAAAAAAATGTACTTTTAAATGTAATTTGTTTGGAAGCTGTATCTCAATTTGTTTCTGAGTTATTAAATTTTTTTTTCTAGTTTTTATTACTTTTTTGTCATAGTAGCAACAGAAGTATCCATCTCTGTTGAAAGTAAAGGCAAATTACAGATTACTGTATAGACCAATCAGAAAACGAATAAAATGCTGATTCAACCAATAAAAAACTCCAGATGTGCTTTTGATTTCCTACCCTGACGAGGACAATAACTATTTTTCAAAATAGTTAAAAAAAAAAAAAAAAAAACTTCACGGATCGTAATTTTTGCAAAAAATTTGTGGCAGAGTTTAAATGAAACGGAACAAAAAGCTAAAATATCGTTTTTTAAGAAACACTACAGCAAGGAGTGATAGCTAATGTTAAACCTATGGGAGCTTCTTTTCGTAATTTCTGTAAAAACATTGTGGCAGAGTTTTAATGAAACGAAAAAAAAAAAGGCTAAAATATATGTTTAAAAAAGAGCGAAACATTACAGACACAGTTTTTTTTTTACTTCAAGAACTTTTTTAAATTATTGTATTCCATTATAATGTAGTATTTTTAAAGAAATGTAGTATTTGATAAAAGTAGTATTTGATAAAAGTTCTCAACAAAAAAGAGAAAAAAAAAACCTTAAAATTCTATACTTCACCAGGCTACAAAATGGATGCCCTGATATATCCCTGCAGATTAATCGAATGCGTTAATCCAAAGAGGAAAGCTCCCCGTTCCTTCATTTGACAGCCCGACACCACCCATCTTGACCTTTGAGGGGAGAGAGCGAGCACCGTGGGTTTCCACGGATTTATAATAGCTTTTTTCGAATACAGTACTCTTGCATTATTCGTTAACAAAAATATTTTCGGAAACAATATCGTTTAATCTGTTAATTTTCTGTGAAAGTCAAATATATATTTCAAAAGTCTGAATATTTGTGTTGAGTCAACATGTCGTAATCGACCCCTGATCCACAATTTCTTAAAAAAAAATATATCAGAAATATGTTTTTTTTTTCTCTTAGGGACTATGCATATATAAAACATTATCATTTTAGAGGGAAGGGGGTGTGGCTCTGGCACATGATACCGTAAGATATCTCTAGGGGGAGGAGGGGGTTGTCTTATGATATTGTTATCATTTTTGATCCAACCAAAATTTCCTCTTTTTATTTGTAACTTTGTCTTTACATCAAAATAGTATGTTTTTTTAGTCTTATATATTCCTATGAAAATGCAAATATATTATTAAAATCATTACATGATTATAAATTATTTAATTCCAAAATTATGGACTACTCCAACGTTTGTCATTCCTATTCTTCTGTCATGTGTACGCACATATAATACGCTTTTCGAGAAAGCATATGCAAAGTATGTTTGAAATAATACTTGTGTTTATAATAATACTTGTGTAAATAAAAGAGAAAGAATGTTGTCCATCTGTTTTGTTGATAAGAAGCTCTGTCTGCCGCCCCCCTCCCCCCGTGCAGGTGCAAGTGCAAAAAGACATTATGACTGTTGAATGCATTATGTAACAAAAATATATTATTAAATTCTTTTAAATAATAACTATTCCTTTTAAAGCTATTCTCAAATCCAAATGGGCAACTTTATGACATGTTTTAATTTATTTTTGTTCGGAAATACATGAAACTAGCAGATGCTGTTGTTCAGAAACTATGTAATCGAACTGCTTTTTCCGTTATTTTAGAAACGCAATTGATCTTTCAGAAAATGGTGTCAAAGTTGACGTTTTGAACCGAAGTTCCCGAAGAAAGCAGAAAAAACAGTAAGCGAAGGGAGAAAAACATCTTGTCAAGGTGATAAAAATCGCTAATAACTCAATAGGTAATTTATTTATCAAAAAATGAAAAACACAGTTCGATTCCAAATCGCTTCCATAGTCAGATCTTCCATTTTTATATCTTTCCGTTAAAAAATAAATTGTTAAATGTGTCAAAAGGTTTTGCGCTTGCTGAGCAGAGCAGGGGAGAACAGCTTTAAGTGTTATTACCCGACTGCCAAGAAGGGTATCACGCGTTCTGTGTGGATTTCTTTAGACCCTCGAAACATCCCAACGGCTGGGTGGATTTTAATGAAGGCGGTCTCTGTCGATTTGTCTTAACCGTCCGATGGTTATAGGCTAGCTTTTGTTTCTATAAATGCAAAATGGCGGCCATAAAATACAACATGGCGGTAGAGACGAAAAAAAAATTACGCACCCTATTGAGTGGCATATCATTGGATAGATCTTTCAAAATGAAGATGATGTTTCATTGACTATTTTACAGTCAGAAGCTTCGTTTAAACATTACACAATCTGGAAGTTGTGTAGGTAGGATCTCTAGATTTACTGCAACTCTAACTATCATAGACATCTATAGGCTTCATCAAAACGGTGTTTATAGATAAGAGCTAGCAATTAAACACAACTTATAAGTCATCAATAAACGTAAATAAAAAAATAGGTAGCTAATATAAAAAAAATAGTTTCACATTGATCAGAAATAATTCATTATTTCGCTTTTTACGCAGTCGGTTTTTTTGATTTTTTGAATTTAATTTTATTATTTGATATAAAGTTATTTCATATATAAAGGGATATTTTATTGATTTCTCTTGAATCAATAAAGTATGCGAAAAATCTATATCACTCGAAACAAAAGGAAAGAAAAAAAATAATGATTTTTAGACATTAATAACGATATCATTAGGGGGTGGGGTGGTGGGGGGGGGGGATCGAGGAATGATAACGTGTGATATCGAAAGGGGGGGAGGGGGTCCAAAACTAACAAAAAGTCGATAACTTTATATATGTATAGTCCCTTATATGGATGTGAACGTTGGTAGTTAAAATTGATACGCGTTCAAAAAAATTATGGACCAAGTCCGGTATAAAAACTAAAACTTCGGTCCAGCCTGCACAAAAAATAACTCCGCTAGGGCCGACCAAGCTCGATCCTGCTGAATATAGATTTTTACACCTATAATGTTAAAATTGTCTTGTACGAGAAGTCCTAACTAAAAATACTTATTTTATCTTTTTATTCTTCATTTTTTTTAAAAGAAGTGAGCTTCGGTACTTATTTTTAAATGCATCTGATTATATATAAATGTCACAATTATCATTAATATCGTCAATCCTTATCCTATGCCTTGGAGATTTAAAAAAATTAAAAATTCTATACTATAAAATCTTCTAAGACGGAATTGCATAGGAAAGAAGAAAAATCCGTTATAGACAGGTTCCTCTATGAATCATCGTCTGTTCATCGTCTGTTGTAAATGCATTATTTTCTTTTTACAAGTACTGTTGTTCTCAATTTACATAGATCAACATATATTTTGTTATTGTTGTTAAACACGGAATTCCGTCATAGGCAGGTTCTTTTTCTAAGGTTTTACCGTACTTTAATTTTATTGCCTATCAATACCCATCTTAAAAAATAATAAAAATAAATATATCAATTTTAATTGTGGAATAATAACGATTTAAAAATGCGTGCATTTTTTGTAAAAAAAAAAAAAAAAAAAAAAAAAAAAAAAAAATATAATTAAAAAAAAAAAAAAAAAAAAGAAAGAAAGTGGGGCCGGGACAAATTTTACTGATATTTTTACAAGACAGGACAGGCCAGAGCCGGGAAAATAAATCCAGTCCCGACCCATCTCGGTCCGAACCTCTAGAAAAGAGTTATTCCCAAACCAAGTTCGGACCGAGTGTCGGGAAAGAAAATTGGGCCGGGCCCAACGAAGACCCTTACATCGAATAATCAAAAGATCAGTTCACAAACTTTTGTAAATTTGGACGATAAAGTTCTAATATACACACACATATATATATATATACATATATATATATAAAAAAAAAGAGTTTTTAGTGAACTTCGCTCACTTTCATAGTTGAGTTTGAGTTGAGCGAGTTCGTTTGAAAAAAATTGAGTTTGAACGTGAACTTGACTCATTTTTGAGAAATTGAATTTGAGTTTGAATTAGTTCGTTTTTTTTTGTGAGCGTACCCAACACTGGCCGCCAGTAATATTTGCGTAGGTATTTATATTACAGTTCTGGATAAGAGTCCAGAAATTAGGTACCACAACACATTCATCATTATGCGTATATCATTTCCGAATCTTTCGAACTTCTATCTTCTATATATATAATCTTCGAACTCTAATCTATTTTCATGGATTTGTGAAAAACGTTTGATTCCAAAATTTTATATCACAAACTAAGAACAGAAAGATATTGGCAGGGCAGGCATTTAACATTCCTCTACTAATTTACAAGAAACGCACGTAAGTGCTAGTTTTACGAGTTTATTTGAATTTTACGTGTTGTTCTTAATCTTCTTAAATAATAAATGTATATTTTGCATTACGTTACTTTCGAGAATTTTATTGACTTAATCGCAATTTGGAATAGGCTATACTACAATCATCACATTTATTTCTAAAGCTGCTGATATTCCCTCTTTTTCAAGAACTTTGAACACTTTTAATACACGAACTGAAAGTAAAAATATTATTTTTTTTAACGTAAACGTACTTGATTAAACTTATAATTAAACCACGTATCAATTCATAAAATACGGAAAACTGTTATTTTTACAAGATAATTTATTCCTAATTTACACGAAACACACGAATTCTTCAATATCCTCTCATGCGACATTTTACGAGTTTATTAGAATTTTACGTGTTGTTGCTAATTTGCTTGAATAATAACTGTTTAATTCCATTACGTTACTTTCCAGAATTTTATTGAAATCACCGTCTATAAAGGATTATAACTCAAGAAAAAACGCATATTTTTGTTTGGGGATTTTGCATATGGGTGAGAAATTTTAAAACTTGCAGAATAAACCAAAAACCCGAAAACTCATTTTTTTGAAAGTTTAGAGGCCCCCTTAAACGTATAATTAAACAACGTATTAATCCATAAAATACTGAAAAAATGTTCCTTTATCCCAATACGTAAAATGGGTTTGTTTCATCACGTTATTTTTATTTATGAGTTTCAAATGTTGGGAAATATTTCTGATGTTAAAATAATTATTTATACTGAATTATGGAAATACTTCAATAACAATAAAACTGACAGTATTAAATTTTAAATATAATTTTTCTTTCACCACTATACATACCACTTTTATGACCCAAATAAATTTTCATTATTTATTCATTTTTAAAATATTATAGTATGCCACGTTGTAGGTATTTTACAGAAATCTGAAACTTATTTCTCATTCTTTGGAACTCGTTTAATTATATTGAAAAGTTACATGAATTTAATTTTTTGAAAAATGCTGATTTTCTAATTTATTTTCCAACACTTTTAAAAGTATGAGTAGTCATTATTCAAAAGAACTACATACAAGATCTAATTTTCTTGAAACTACTTTATATTTTATCGCATGATTTATTTAGATTATTCTGTTTTTAATAAAATCAAATATTTCTCGAATATTTACATTTTTCTAAAAATACATCATGAAACATTTTTGCAAGACCAAATATATCATAACAGTTCAAATAAAAACTATGAATAATTTGTTTATTTCCTTTCAGCTATATAACAATATTTTATCTTATCTAAGATAGTTTTGGGCATTTATAGAAAAATACAAAATACATAATCTGAAATTAAAATTTATATTAATGTGCAATTTGTTCTGTTAAAAGTCGTTTCAATATTATACGTCTATTTTTAAATACTCTAAATTTTCCAGTCGAAACCTTTTAATATTTTTATCCATTGAGCCATGATTTATAAACATTAAAGTTACTTCTTTTAAAGTTAAAACCAATCCCTTATTTTTCTGATGCTTCAAAATATTTTTAAAACAGAAAAATATTAACGCTGAATTTTTGAATTACAAATGATTGATGTTTAGATAATTTTGCACAATCCACGCGTCAAAATAGTTTACTTTTTATTTTCCATTGAATATTTTGTTATTATTGCATGTTTTGAGAAATATGAATTTTTAAGATTCAAGTGTCCGCACTAGTTTAAATTAATGTTGTTAATTATACTTCGCTAATAGTGTGTTTAAAACAATGAGTTAATTAATAATATTTGAGATACGAAAATCACATTTACAGAAGATTTCAACTTTTGTTAATTTTAATTTTAATTTTGTTATTCATAGAAAAATCCGCCCTATATTCCCATTATTTTTATATTAATTTTTAACCTCATATGTTCCATAAATGTGTATATCTTGTAGTTGTGCTCTTTCTTAAATACATAAATAGAAGCTATATAAATAAATTAAATATTTTTCGTAAAGCATTTTTTTTAGTATCGTTACAAGAATTGACTTATTTTAGAAGGAAATGGGACTTTTTTTTTTTTCTTTAGAGTTTAGTAATTTGTGTTTGAACTAATTTTTAAACATAATTTTAAATTTGCGTTCTTACTTTGGACAAATAGATATTCATACAGAAGCGAAATTAAGAAAACATATTTATTCTTTTTTAAATATTTTGTTTGTTAAATTTAGAAATTTTCATGTAAAAAAATAATAAATAAACAGCAAATCACCATCTATATTGTAGTAGCGTAAGTAATCTGAGCAATAAGCTATATGTTTCATATGTCAGATGGCCACATTTACTCAAAATAATAATAATAATAAGTGTAAAAAAGTTACTTTTTTAGAAATATTGCTAAAATAAATAAATTTTTGAGAGAGAAGCTACACTGTAAAAATAAATCTGTGAAGTTAGTAAAGTTTTTCTAGGAAACTGGGATTCCTAGAACTTTTCATGTAACGGCAACAACAAAATTTCATGTAACAGACACACTTTTGCGCCGAAAATCAAAAAATCTGTCAGGTTACTAAGAATTTTTTTGGAAACTGGGATTCCGAGAACTTTTCATGTAACTGCAGCCAGGGTTACAAATAAAAGTTAAGTAAGATTACTGAAATTTTAGCAGATTCATTTGTAAAGTTACCGATTTTTGTAGCTTTACAAAAACTAGTTTTGTAGATTTGCAGCTTTTTTCGTACAGTTACAGGTGAAAGTTTAGTAAACATGTTACTTTACATCTGTAGAACTACAGATTTTTTTTTTTACAGTGTACCTTAAAATATGTATATATTTCGTGTTACTGCATTCAAAATTTCATTTGTAACGTAAAGAAACGATTAGAAGAGGAATTTAATTAAATGGATTTTTTTTTTTAAAGAAAACTATGTTGAAAAATACAGACTCTGTTCTTCACTTATAGAGAATAAATTCAGAAAACACCTTTGACAACATTACCCTGTGACAAATGAGCAAGAATTTATCACAGCGATAAAAATGGTTTTGCAAATTTTATTCTCATTTGAAAATCATGTCAGATAATACACATAATTTGATTAGGTACGCGTTCTTATTGAAAAATGAATCGCTTTGTAATGGACGCATTCAACATTAAGATTAAAAGCTTTGGCAAGATTTTTTTTCTTTGTTGATCCCTTATCGGATTATTATATATTCTCTATTTAAATAAGTAGTCCCCTTAATGATAGGGAGTTTTGTTTACAAAAAGAAATTTTTTTTTTCCTCATTTGAACCATTTTGTGAAATTACTTTTCGACAATTAATTGAAAATTGACCCTCCGCAAATCCCTAATATATATACATTCTTTTTAATCGCCAACCGGCGTTTATACAGGGTGATTCAAAAGAGATGGAAAAATTTTAAGAGGTGATAGTACACACCCAAACAAACATTTTGTATCAAAGAATGCATAGTTGAAAACTAAACGTAAAAAAGTTAGACGGCGCCAAAAGTTATGTTCTCATACGAGGCAAAAACACACAATGAACGATTAAGTTAAGTTACGAAAACAAGTTTAATTGCATTTGATTACAATAAGTGCTCAAAACATTGACCGGCAGCTGTTATGCACGTAGTACAACGGCGAAGAACAGATTGGCGAATTTTCTGAAACACACGAGGCACCACCGCGCTGCCAGATCTTTCATGTCTCGATTTTATTTTTATTTTTATTTTTATTTTTTTATTTTTTTTTTTATTTTTTTTTTGTGTGTGTGTGTGGTGACAGCTAAAGTCTCTTGTGTATGAGACTCCCATTGAATCCGCAGAAGAACTTGTCGCCAAGCTTTCGGGTGCTGTAGGGGAAGTTCGCGATATGCCTGGTGTGTTTCAGAAAATTCGACAATCTGTTCTTCGCCGTTGTACTGCATGCATAACAGCTGCCGGTCAATGTTTTGAGCACTTATTGTAATCAAATGCCATTAAATTTGTTTTCGTAACTTAACTTAATCGTTCATTGTGTGTTTTTGCCTCGTATATGAACATAACTTTTGGCGCCCTCTAACTTTTGTACGTTTAGTTTTCGACCATGCATTCTTTGATACAAAATGTTTGTTTGGGTGTGTACTATCACCTCTTAAAATTTTCCCCATATTTTTTGAATCACCTTGTATTTTCTGCGGTCCTAAATCAAAAACAATGATTTGAAACTGAAAAGAAATGTTTTAGTTTACGGTAATGTTCAGTATTTTACTTTTCTTTATGCGAACACTATTGTCGCCAAGCGTAGTAGTTGGCACCAAAGCATTATATTGATTTTTTTTTTTTAATTTCAACGGGAACACAAACACACACACACACAAAAAAAAAGGCTCAGACTTATCTTATATAGCTGGACCAGTCTACTCTCGTGCTGTAGTTAATTTGGAGTTAGTTTCAGCTCACAAAACACAATCGAATTTTGTCCCTGCACCGCAAATATATAAATTTCAAGGCATTAGGAATAGGCGGGTGCGATTCTTCAAGCAAAGTATTATTATGTATTCATATGCTTTTTTTTGCCATAATCCTAAAATCCATCTTCATTTAGTATAACATTTCCAAATTATCTTTATTTTTTTATCATTATTTATTTAACAAAAGTTTTTATAAAGTAAAATTCCATAGTCCTAAAACAATTTTATTTTATTATTTATAATTATTATATAATTTTTTAACAACGTTGCTTTCGCTAGAGAGTCTTTCACTCGGGACGTGGCTGGGGACCTACGTATCTTGCTTCCGCAAAAGAGTCGGACTAGAGTAGTAGAATAAAGAGCTGCGGACGAAGATGGGAAGAAAAGGATATCATTCCTTTTCTTAAAGAAGGTGGTTATAAAAATTATTATATTGGCATGACTCAGAGAAAATTCAAAGTGAGATGTAAAGAACACATTGCTCACATACAATTTAATAGAGGTAAACCGCATTATCTAGGCTAAATAAAAAAGAAAACATAAATATTTTATTTAATGAAAGTAAATTAATTTATAGGTCAGATTTTTATTTGCAACTTTTTATTAGAGAATCTATTGAAATTTACGTCAGAAACTCAAGGTCTGCAACGATTCCTTGTCATTTCAAATCCCAAATGTTTGGATTGAATTGTTAGATAATTTGAAAATAAAATAGGGCAGCGTGAAACAAGCTAAAATATTACGCGCGTGATTTTTATTTATTTGTAAATTTCATTTGTAATAGATTATTGTCATTTTCCATCTTAGTGTTTATTTGTTTTTCTGATGATGATTGAGTAAATTCAATCGAAACATGTCAAATTATTAAGATCTTTTAATGTATTTTATTAACATTTGACGTCCTTTTTAGCAATTAAATGTTTAATATATATTTTGAGTGTGTTTTTAGAATATATATTTTTGAAAAAAATTATTTTAGTTTCCACATCAACAGGTAACTTTCAAATTGTAAGATCCATCTGAAAGTCAGCGAAAAATTAAAAAATATATAAAATAAAATAAAATAAAAATAAAATAAAAATACTTACGATTAGACAAATATAATATTAAGGTATTTCGCGTGGTTACTATTATATATATATATACACTCTAAATTAAAATGTCTGAAATTCAGACACTTAAGTGTCTGAAATGGAGTGTTTAATTTTCAGACATTTTAAAATGTCTGAATTTTTTCAGACACTTTTTGCGTCTGAATTTCAGACACTTCAAACGTCTGAATCGCATCCATTTTTTTTTTTTTCTAAGCATCATACGTAGCCATGTTTGACCACGTTGAATCCTGGAAAAATATTTGGCTGTGGTCCTGCCCCTCCCCCCCCCCCCCAATACAGCCTGATTTTTTTGGTGCTCTCAGTTTTGGTATACAATTTTCGTTACGTTGATAATTTAAATCTTTTACGACATTGTACTGATTATAATCAATATCTTGAACTTCAGGAGTAGAACAAGATTAAAAAACAAAAAATATTTATCTAAATATTAGATTTTTTTAAATTTATTTTGTTTTTAACCTTATTTTACTTTAAAAGTTCAAAATATTGATTATAATCAGTACAATTTCGAAACAGATTTAAAATATAAGCTTTACAAATATTGCACATCAAATTTGGGGGCACTACAGTCGTAGGGGGACGGGGCACTTCCCAGTTTGCCCTTCCTTTAATCAAGAAGTACTTTTGCAAAAAACGCAACCCTGCATTATAGTTGTCTAAATTGAGATGTCCGATATTCGGGAGTATCCGTTGTGGAGGTTAATGAACATTCTCGAATAGCGAACACCTCTATTTAACGAATACTTTTTAAATCAGCAGACATACATATTTGTATATTTTTACCTCAAAAAAGTAGACATCTCCAATTATCGGACAAATTCCGCGTTCCCGAAGTGTTCGCTATTAAGGGCTTTTAAGGTACATAGATAAATATATATATATATATTTTATAATCTTGTCCTACTCTAAAAGTTCAAAATATTTATTATACTCGGTTGAATGTGGAAAAAGATTTAAAATATCAGATGTACGAAAATTGCAAAAATCCCCCCCCCCCCCCCAAAAAAAAATGAAAATATAAAAAAATATATTGCCACATAGGCAATTTTACATATACATCACTTGATAATCACAACAGCCATTTAACTATGAATAATGAAAATAAATAAATAAATATTCTACTTTAATAACATTGGGGAAAAAATGACTTTGGTATTTTGTTAAATATATTTGCGTTTTTAAACTTGTCCTACTCTAAAAGTTCAAAACTTTCATTATAATCAGTGCAAGATTTAAGATATCAGCTTTACAAAAATTCATGCAAAATCCCCCCCCCTCCCCCCCCAAAAAATGAAAATACTTATTTAAAAATTATGTTTTTAAAAAATTTATATTTCCACATGGGCAAGTTTTTATGTAGATCAGAGGGTACTCACAAAAGCTATTCAACTATCAATAAAAACAAATAAGTACATATTCTATATTAAAAACATGAGGAAAAAATAACTTATGATTTCCAAACTTCTTTCGTCTTAAATATATACAGTAACATCTGTCATTTTTGTATTTTTCGTATAAGTGCATATAAATAAAGTTACCACAATTTTAAATACGAAATCTAGTTAGAGGTTTTTACTTTTTCCCATTATAAATTTCAAATTACTTTTTTATTAAAAATAATAAAAAAATCAGTATTAGAGTTGATTGCAAATCAAATACATATGTATATTTTTACAGGCAGCTTCATATAATAGACGAGTCTCATTTACTTTATTTATCTTTTTTTAATCTGCGGTTTTATGCCAGGAAGTAAGAAAGCATTAGGTCATCTTTCAAAGTTTTTTTTTATCTTTACTTCCTTGTGGCCGTCATTTACTGCGAGATAAAAATTATTCATTGAAACTAAGAACTGACATTGAATATATAATTCGTAATAAAAAAGAACGTCATAAGTTTAAAAATATATACTTCTAGAATTAGTGGGGTTTTTTGCGAACAGATTCAAAACTAATTAAATTTCATGCAGGATTTTGTTTAGTACAATAAATAAAATCATAAAATACACTAATTTTACTACTATAAAGAAACTTACTTGAGTTGCTGCAAGAGGTAAGAAATATTCCTCGATTTGAAATTTTAAAAACTACCACAACCACAGTGAGGGAGAAAGACTTTCATCAGTTTAAAAGGTAATCCATAATACATCCGACTAGCCATATTTAAAGGATGAGATGTTTCATCCTAAAAACAGGACCCGCCAGACAAAAGTTTCTTTTTTTTTGCCAGTTTCGACAGGACGAAGATGAATAACACAATATTATTGATATAAATTGATACGAGTTAACACTAAGCCCATTGCACACGCTTTGTAGAATTTCCGGGTGTAATCTTTAACCGCCGTCTACTTCTGTTCTGTGTCTATCCCGCCCTTGTATCGACGACAGCTTCTAAGAGACATTTGATGTCGAGCACACACGTCAGATGTATGTATTCAATAAATACATAATCCAAGTTAATACGAATTAAAATCACAGTACTTCACATTTCGCAAAAAACGAATTAAAATACACGCGTACATAAAAACAAACTTTGTTTGAATTACAACGTATACCACTTCGAACGAAGACATCTAAAACGCATGCGCAACTGGGAGTGCTAGTGCCCCCTGGTGGTTATTGCGTCGGAAGAATCAAAAATTAAGACACGTTTAAAGCAATGAAGTGTCTTAAAATAAGACGTTTGCGGATATTTTAGACATTATTCTCAGTTCGTTTACACCATGGTCATAGTAAGACGCTTATGTATCTTAAATTAAGACATCTATAGTGTCTTAATTTTCAGATTAAGACACTTAAGTGTCTAAAATTCTTTTTCAGTCACATATGTGTCTAAATTTAAGACGCTTCTATTTGCAGTGTATATATATATATTTATGTAATATATTTCTTAAATGAAAAAAAAAAAAAAAAACGCTCCTTGAATTTTGAAATATAATTCACTAAATTTACTTTTTGATCGATTTTGAAAAACAAATTATATTTATTCTTTTAGGGGAACTAATTAAACAATATTCAGCTGAGAATTTTCCGTTGAGGGTAATGGTCACCACCCAGAGTCTTCCTACGGAATTAACGTTCAGTTCTCTCTTTTAGTTTATGTATTAAAAAATCATCTCAAATGAGGTTCTCAACAGCTGTCCTGAACATAGTATTTGATGGCGGATGCCCCCCCCCCCCCATTCTTGGATTTTAAAGTTTAAGAAACTATACTTTCATTTTTTTCCTATTTTGAAAAATACTGAATATTTATAATTTTCGAGTAACTTAAAATATTTAAACACTAGGAGTTTACCATTGTGTGAGTTTGGGGAGATTTTACTTTCGATTTACCCTAGAAATTAATATTTTTAGTTCTGTATTTTGATTTTCAAATTTATCTCAAACAGGTGGTTCAGTTCATGTGGTGTTGACTCTACTCAACCAACCATATTTTAAATTTTAAGGAGATAAATTTTATTTTTCTGCAAATTTGAAAGACAAAGTAATTTATTTTTTTCAGAAAATTAAAATAATTAATCACAAATAATGTTCAGCTATAAACTTTCCATTGCGAAGGGAGAGCTTCTCCCGTAAATTGTCTAAATTCTCTTCGAAAATTAATTTTGTTCTATAACACATACTGGGGAATTTCACCATAAAATATAATAAATAAAGACACAATCTTGCTTAATGGTACACAAAACATAAACTTTAATACGCTAAAAGTTCATTTCTACGTTTCGAGCTGTTTCTATAGCCGTCTTCAGGAAAATATGATTGATATGATTGAATATGAAGATAAACCTCGTAACGATAATTTATCCTATAATATCCCAAAATCTGGTATAACCTCATAAAGTCATAATTTTACATCTAATTACAATATTTCAGCTTAAACTTGTCCACAACTTGAATGAAAACTCAGTTGAACGTTGTTTTGACCCTCATGTGTAGATGGCGGTACTCGCGGTTTCTTAAATCGACTTTTTTTATTTATTTGATCTCAATTCTTTTATAATTATTTATTTTCACTAGATGGCAAAACAACATTTTTCTATTCACATCATTGGTAAAGTTTCGACTGATTATCTCTTGCAGAGGAACCTTTCGTCTCTGATCTTTGAGCCATTTTACCATCATATTTTCCAGAAGATGGCTATAGAAACAGCTCGAAACGTAGAAATTAACTTTTAGGTTATTAAAGTTCGTATTTTGTGTACCATTAAGTAAGATTGTGTTTTTATTTATAAATTTGTTCTGTGTCTTTTTATGTTTATGGTATGTTTATGTAATTTTAATAAACAGAACATTCTTTTTGCGGATTTTCAATGCCGTAGTATTTTTGTTTCTTTTCAAGTAACTTAAAATAATTTAACAATCAGAGAATCATGAACTATAAAATGCACAGATTTTTTTTTACTTAAAATTGCAAAATATTTGGAAGCATATGGTATACTGTACACATATTTTATGCAAAATATGTGCACAGATTTAAAAAACCTAGAATATGAGCTTTATTGTATGCAAAAAAAATGCATGCACCAAAATTTTATACTTTTGAAATATTAAAAAAATATTCACTTTTTATGTACAAAGTATGTACAATCCATCACTTATTGGAAAAAAGTGCGATTTGTTTTTGCTGGATAAGTGAGTGAAAAATCAATTACAGATTTCTACGAATACGTACAAATTAAGTTAAACAAAGGAATGTAAAAATACTTTACTTTCACGCAATCATAGTAAAACCCATCAACTTTTTAAATGCGAATGCATTATTACCGTATCTAGAGTAAAAGATAAAAAAAATCGATTTCCACACTCTGTGTGGAAGCTCTACACAAATAACGAAGCATGTAGTGATATTCTATTTCTTATGATATTATTTTAAGTAAAAACTTACACTTCCATTCATAAAAAACAAATCTACCATTATTATATGAAAATGACATCGTTGTCTAGACATTTATAGTCGTGACTTCAAACCTGAATTTTTGAGTAAAAAGACAATCAACTGGCTCTGAAAAAATGGTTGTTATATGTCATATCCTAAGTAATATAAATCATAGAAAATGTTTCCGCTATTTCTAAACTATTAACTCTTTATGACCCAAATTATGGGTTCATGAAAATTTCCTCTTCTAAAGCATTTTTAAAGAATTTTTGAAACTGCATTAGAAGATTTATACTATAATTTATTAAATTTTAGATGAATTTTACGAATCAATATTAATTAATTAAATTTGAATTTATAAGGATTTTGGGCAAAATTTATAACTGCACTGAAATCTTTTATTTAAAATCTTTTTTTTTAGTATTTTAGAGAAATGGGAGATGTACAAATATAACGTTCTTACATTAGAAATCTACAAATATTTACGAACTGCAACAATTTCTCACAATCATTCGACGTTAAGAAAGATGAAAAGCTGAAAATGAAAAATAAACCATCCTTTAAAAAACATTTTTGTTTTGTGCAACCAATAATGCTTTTGGAATAATATAAATTAAAGTATCTAAAACTCATTCTAAACGGTAATACTACAAATCGATGCATTCAATGAATTTTAAAACAAATTATTTTAATGGTACTTGAAGTTCCGTCGGGTCATAAAAGGTCTAAAACACTTTGGTACAAGGCATACCTATAAACACTTTGGTATAGGGCATACCTATAACATATAGTTTTAGTGTCCAAAAAAATAGGAAACAAAGCAGCAACAGTTTATTTTGTCAGATTACATTTTTTTTCCCTTAGAAAATGTTGTCATATAAGGCATTCCCGCCCCCCCCCTTTTTTTTTTTAAACTGAAATGTCTATATTATAGTAGATGTTTTAATTCAGATACATTTAATTAAAAACACTACGTCATTTTAACGACGTACAGTTAAGGTTTTTAATTTGCATATGAAAAAACGAGAATTTCTGCTTAGAATGATGTCCATTTCGCATGCTGTATAATAGTAAGTTAGTCTGATTCTGTATTTGCTTAAAAACAGTAAATATTGTTGTAATCATTAAAAAATAATAATAATATGTTGCGCCTTTTTTTAGGGTGTGGGCACAAGAAGACAAAAATTGCATTAAGAAATAAAATAAATAAAAAGAAAGATTTATATAATGCTTATCTGCGGCAAGTATTCGAAAACAGGAGTAAAGAGTGATGTGGAAAATTTTGAAAGTTCACAATAATTTTACAGATGTTCTAAAAGGTATCTTTATCAAGTTTAGTGGAAATCGGTGAAAAACTGCAGTTTTCTATAGCGAGCAAGCAAACCAACAGAGATTCATATAAACCAATTTTAAAAAGATTGGTGGGACAATAGAAACTGTGGAATGTGGTTGGAAAAAAATGAGTAAACATTGATTTGGAAAATTTCGAAATTGCCATTGATTTCACTCATGTTCTAAATCGTATGTATATGAAATTATGTGCAAATCGGTAGAAAATTGTAGATTTGTGTAAGAAATAAACAAACAAATTCTTATATAAAAGATGGCCATAGTTAAAGTGCATTTGTTTGAAGAGTACCACAAGCTAAATTCTTTCAAATATTTAAAATAGATTTGGTATTTATTCAGTTTATGCATGCGAAAATAAGTTCTGCAATTAAGTGGTGGGTTCATAACCATATTAGACCAAGTCCATTTAGAAAAAAAATGAGACATTTAAAAGGTGTATAGAATCTGTTTTATCCACTCCCACGGTAAATCAAGTCTGTCTTCACACACTTTCTCATATATGTCGTTTGTTTACAGACATTGTTTACTATGGGTGTGGATAAAACAGATTTTATGCGCCTTCTAAATGGACTATCTCATTTTTTTTTTTCAAAATGGACTTGTTCTACTATGGTTGCGAGTCTCTTAAATAATAATAATTAAACAAATAAACAGATGACACTATAGATAATAAATAGCAGGAAGAATTTTCTACGAGCTAATTTTTGAAACTTTTTTATGAAAAATTTCACAAGATAAAGTGTTTTTTATCAAAATGATAGTAATTATAGAGTTACTATGGAAGAATATCATCGTCTCAAAAGATATTGAATAAAAATAAATTATATTTGTTAATATTTCCTACTAAAAAAATCTCTAACATTGTAGCGCCATCTATGGGTAAAACTTAACACGAATCACTTTTACTCCATAAATCTTTTTCGCATTATCTAAAAAGTATAAATACCAAAGCTTTTAAAGCTATTCCGATTAGTTTAATTTTTAGAGCCTTTCAAATACGTGTACTTTAATTATGGTCGCCTGTATATATAATGCATTGCAATACTTAACCTTTCTAACTAAAATGTGTGCTTACTTTTCTATAAGCAAAATTTGTACAGTAGACTGTTTATTTTTATATAGATTTCACTGCACTCGCACTAATACCAACTAAGTAATTTGTTAACCACGTTTTTATCCTATTCATTATGTACTCATTTATTAGACCCACGGTATGCTATTTCTTTCTCCCAGCTTATTTTGTGCCGTCTCCAAAAATTAACGTTACCTTACAGAAGCTAGCCGTAAAACAAAGCAGTACGATTAAATATTCTATAAAAAAAAATTAATTTTTAAGCATCGCACATTTTCAATTTTTATACCGTCGAATTGAGGAAAAAATGTACTTTTATGTGCAATTTGTTTGAAAACTGCATCTCCATTTATTTTTGAAATATTATTATTATTATTATTATTATTTTGTAGTTTTAGCGACATTTGTTTCATTTTGGCAACTCAAGCACTCCAGTTATGTGGAAAGTAGAGGGGAAATAGTTGAAAAATAGCAATTATATCTTTTTGTTGCCATTTTCTCATAACAACGGAAAGAAAATGTAATTAAAATACGTGCTATTTTGAAGAAATATAAACGATTAATTTCTGTTAAGACATGGAGCTATTATAAACTATATTTAATTTTAAATATCTATAGACGCATTCAGTCATGACGTTCTGGTTGGAAATTGACTCCAAACAAACGGTTGTCATGCGTCACTTCTTTTTAAATATAAATCGTGGAAAATGTTACCAAGTATATCAAGTATTAAAACACTTAGATGTGAGATATAGATATAAGATATAGCTGCAACATATAAACAAAATAGAAAATACAACATATCAACCATTTCTTTGGAGTCAGTTTCCAACCAAAACGTCATGACTGACGTCACGACTGAATCGTCTACATTAATGTTTATGAACAAATGAAGGCCTATGAATCATTAGATAGCCGTTTTTTGTCGAGTTTCTTTAATGACGGCATCTTTTTGCTGCATTTGTGTATTATTTTGCGATATTGACATCCTATGGATGCTTTACTGTAGATGTTTAAGAGCGGTTCGTAAATGTGGAATTCTTAAGCGGATGCGAATGACGTCATTTTACATAAAAAAAGCGTGTGCTGTAAATCTTAAAATTGAAATATGTTTTGTACTATATATATATATATATATATATATATATATATATTTCACCGGGGGACAACATTAAATTCTGAAAAAGCAGAATTCCTGTTTTGTTGTGTTAGAGTTTCATTTTCCAAAAAAAAGTAAATTAAGTAGATGAGATATTATCGATCAATGTATACAGCTCTTATAAAATAATGTTTATATTAAAATATCTGACATAAACATAGGATATAAACTTTTAGAAAACATCTAAATTGCGAATAGAAGCGTAATAATGTCTTAAAAACAATCTTCAACAAATAACTCCACGGGAATATGCATTTTGTCAATAAATAAGTCATAAAGCAATAAGCGTACAGAACAATATCCTTTGTTTATTAAATATTTAATAAACTCCGATGATATACATGAAGTATTGAGTGAAATTTTATGAAAACTCTGGTTTATTAAGTTCTCAAGAACGTAATAATATATTTCTTAAGTTCTGCAATATTAAAATGAAAATTCATAAGACTCATCTGAACAAAATTTGAGAAGTATTTGAAAGGCATATTATTCTTTGAACCATATTCTCGATTATGAATGATAATATTAAATTAAAGAAAAAATTATGTAAGCCGTATTTCTCCTTGGAAAAAAAGTATGAAATAATTTAACCGTAATTTTTCTGTGTGAAGATTTTCATAAATACATTGAGTTTATTTAAGGGGTTTTTTTTCTTTTATTAACTTTTCTTTAATATTGCGTCGCATGAAAATTTTCATGTTTAATTTCTATTTATTTGATAGATGAAAATTCCTTTGAAATGAAGTTGAATTTTGCATAACAAAAGTTATGCTGATTCCAAATGGAATGTATGAAATGAGAAATTAAATCATGGTTTTCGTACGCAAATTATTATTTTTTTTTCTAAATGTATCTGGAATTTTTTAGCATATGGAGAAAATATATTTCTTAAGTTCGGTAATAAAAAAATAATTTTTTTAAAAAAGTTTCTTTAAAGAATTTTATCGGTGTAAGTGGATTATTTATTTATTTATTTATTACGTTTTCAGATCAGTTTAGCCATTTGTATACTTCAGTAGACTGACGTTTTGGAATATTAGTTATGACGCTTTCATATCATAAATGAAGTGAGGAATGGTTAATGCATTATTTACCCAAATCAGTTTTTAATATCCACAAGAATTATTTGAGTGTAAAAATATGATTTCTTTAGACAATATATGTGACTAACAAGGATTGTCCCTTGACTATAAACATTGAAATAAAATAATTGGAAATTCAGATAGTAATGATTCAGAAACAATCATTAATAAAATACTTAACGGCCTAAAAATAAGGCTAATGAAAGAATTATCTTATCTCTTGGGGAAAGTGACCTAGTGATTTATTTGCAGCCCTCTGTCTTAGGTTTGAACGTCGAAGACTACGAAGCTACGTATAAACGCAAACAATAGATACAATAAGCCGTATATTCTGGAGAGAAATTTTTATTAATTGAGGACATGAGATTCAAAACTTGTCTTATCGTTGATCAACAACACAATTACGGACATTTTCGATACGGTGAAATAAATTTAATGAAATTTGCTCTCTGAACTAAATCGAGTTCAAGAAAATGGTGCAACTAGGTTCCTACTTGGGTGAAATTCTCTTTGACCGGTTGGAACGAACACAGCATTAAAATAAATTTTAAACCAAAAACGATTGGGACGATTTTCGTAATATAATATTTATATATTAATTTGATTACAAAGAAAAATACTTCTAACTCCGATTCAACTTTGAAAACCTTCACTTTGGTCGATTTAAAAAAAGCTTAGTATAATTAATATTTCGTAACGAATGCTCCCGAGAATACTATTTGCTGGTATGAGGTATGACAATTTACGGAAGTTTTCTACTCTATGGGAAATTACTATGTAAATAGAACTTTCTGTTGGCCTGTCGTACACTTAGGACAGTCTGCATTCAGCCAGACCACCTGTTTAAATAATTCATAAACATCATTGTCTTTCGAGTAATATATGAATACCGGAGGGTATATTTTTTCGGTCAAATTCTCGTCTAAACAATTCCAGTCTAAAATAAGATTTATGTATTGATTCTGATACGAGGAAATAATTAGATAAGTATCAATATCGCAAAGATTTTTTTGATAATATTAAATATCCTAATCCTAAAATACTGCTGACATAGTGTAATTCACAATGAAGTTTAAAATTGTTGCGCTTCAATTGTGCAAGTGAAAGTGCTTGTAGATGACTAAACATAACATGGGATAATATTACAATGCAAACACACATACAAAAAAAAAAAAAAAAAAAAAACCCTCCAAAATAATTCTGAAACCGTTCTTTCACAGTCCCAATAATAAAGCGTCCGTTAAATGTGAAAGATTGTTAAATGAAACAACACGGTAATTTATGTGTTTTTTGTTTAATTTTATTGTTACTCATTCATATATCATTGACTTCTGGTACAATACCGCATGTATTGCTTGCCGAAAAATTACCCGCACATTTTTAATCAAAAAAACGCTTTCCGACAAACCCGTAGCAGAATTTTTAAAATTAAAATTGAAAGAAATTATAATTTCGTTGAATGGATAGTCCCGCTTCTTTTATGAAATACGAAGATAGTCTGATAACAAATGCACACATGCTTCTAGAGCGCGAAAGAAATGACCTTCAGAAGCATGCCTGGTGGCATGTGGAAGTAACATTCCCCCTCTATACGCATGCGCAGATTTTAGGTCGTTGAATTCGTCCAGTGTATTTTCGGAAGTGGAAGTATGGAGACGTTTCGGGTGCTATGTCAACGCGAGTTAAAAGCGTTCTGTTATCAATTTTGAAACGGCTCAAAAAGTGATTCCTACTGAGATTCGTCGTCATTTAAAGGCTGTTTATGGTGACTGTGCTGTTGATAGTTCTTCTGTAAATTGATAGGCAATAAAATGTCGTCATTGCAAGCCGTATGGATTGCGAGCCTATGAAACCGCCTATGGCACCACCTGCTCGAAAACTGCGAAGTTAGCATTCCTATCTCGAAAACGGAAAGAGATAGGGGGAAAAGTGATTTACAAAGTTATGGAGCATCATCGATTTAGTATGAAAAGGCACCTTGTGGACATTAATGCGAATAACAGAACGGTTAAAAACCGCATTTGTTTTTTCATGATTTCCTACACTGTGACTTCAAAAAATTTAATCAGAATGCGAAATGATTATCTTTCGGAGAGATATGCATCCAAATGTTCATTGTAGCTGACGGTGAGAAGTTTGAACATCTCAAATAAACGTATATTGTTATAACAGATTTTTTTTCTTTCTAAGATGGTTTTGTTACGTCACAGTGTACAAAAAGTGTGTTATCTCTATCTCTTTCCGTTTGCGAGATAGGGATGCGAACTCCGCAGTTTTCTATCAGGTTGTGCCGTAGGCGGTTTCATTCCGTAGCGCATGGCTACTCAACAACACCGTTTTTATGAATAGATCAAAAGCCTTTCCGAAGTTAAGAGGGTGAGAAGGGACTTCAGCTGGCATGCTATATGTTAAATTAATATTTGAAAAAACGTAATAGTCTCAAAATCTTAATTGATAAAGAAGAAATTTGACAATAAATGCAAATGAAGATTTTGATCTTTAAAGCCTATTTTCTCAAAATGATGATTGTGTCACTTATTGCCTTTATCATCTGAGCTTTTTAAATGTATATATTACCCTACGTCGCTTCTTTCAGAGATAAAAGGTTAAGAAGAATCTTTAAAAAAAATGAAAACTCGTTACACCCATAATGTCACATAAAAAAGTGTTATAACCTCGAGAATGACCTATTTGATATTTTACAACTACAGAAATATATACCAAAAAATCTTAAATGTTATCTTTATAACATGTATAAATTTCATAAAATGTAATACATATAGAAAAAACACTTAAAATGAATTAACAACGTTTGTTAGTGTAACGTTTAGAAACTAGAAAATACATTTTTATGTTAAATGAAAATAAAGTAAAACCGTAATAAAATCATGTCTTTACTGAAATTTAGTTTGATTTAAAAAAAAAAAAAAAGTAAGAAAAGAAAAATACCCAGACGGTCTGTGTGTGCCATTTTTCATATAAGAAATGCATGTGGGAATTATATTCCCACTGTTTATAATTTGATTTTTGCTGAATGAATTTTGATTGGACTTGCACCTTTAGTTAGATAATTTTTCAAAGTAGCTTTTAATATTCCGAATATCATTCTTGCTTGGTTATAGAATTATGGGTTTAAGTTCTGTAATAAAGTAATTTCTATTATGAAGGATTAGCCTTTATAAATGTTCTACTAGACGTGCTTTGTAGACAACATTATGTTTGCGAATTATATAATAATTGAAAAAAAAAATAAAGTTTCAAATGAATTTCTATTTAGCTTAAATTTCATTATTAAACCTCTACATTTTTCAAACATAAAAACACATGCAATTACAATTTTTCTGCGAAAAGAAATTCTCCATAAGATTTCGTGAAATTTATCTTATCGTTCAGCTGGTTTTAGAGAGCAACTAAAAATCAGCTCACTCAATCGACGATATCTTTCTGAATTTTCAATATATTTGACCGGATTTTTTTAGGAGTTGTTCCATAGAGTTGACTAGAGTTGATAGAGTTGACCATTGACCATTGACTATTAGATTAAGTAAAAAAAAAAAAAAAAAAAAAAAAAAAAAAAAAAAAATGTTATCGTTTGCGCATGCGCAGATAAAAACCATTTCATACAACTGCTCATATTTCATAAAATATTTAATACATTTATATTCCAAATGCACTATATTTTTTCTAACACATTTTGACAATTTGTCTGAAACGGGAGTTAAATGTGGCTGAAAACCTTGCGTAATAAAGGCTAAAAACATGCATGTTTTTTTTTTGTTTTTTGTTTTTTTTTTTAACTTCTTAAAAAAAATTGCTATATCTCCAAGAATATAAGTGCTATTGTTACAAAAATCAGTAAACTTGTTATGCAGTATTCATAAATTTGTATTCTTCAACGATAGTTCATTTTGTGCATTTAATTTTTCAGGGTATTTTTCCAAGAATTATTTTCCTTTGATTTTTTGTTGGGCCCCTAATTGTCCACCTTATCAAATAGACGTTGATAAAAATGCAGTTAAGCCCCACAAGCGGTCGAGATTTTCTGCTCTCAAAGCTGGTAAACGGGAGGTGCTGGGTTCGAACACAATCGCGCCCGTCGGCCTATTCGTTCCTAGTTTAGCGTGGTTTTCTCCAAACCTTGTATTTCCATGGTTAAATACGCGTTAGGTTCCCTTAAAAAGACCCCCACCCCCATGGTGGGCACTCTATCCTCTTTGGGCCTATATCCCTCGTGTAGATAATTGGCCGTCATAATAACACCTATAACACCAAATATGATGTCGAGCCTGTTCTTTTCAGTACTAAAATTCCAGAAGGATCTGACAAGTATATTTCTAAATTATCGACAAAATGTAAAAAATTGAAGTGTCTGGCCATTAATTGCCATACAGTGTATGTATTGAATATTGCACCTACGTATTACATATTATTTATGAAAATAATTATTTAAAAAAAAAAAAAAACTTAATATTCTTTCTTCAAAATTTTTTTTTCAATTATTATTATACCTGTATATGGAAACGGAACGTTGTCTAATTTAGTGACGATTTGTTCAAACGGAAAATGCAGTTTTAATAAACTTTTATGCAATACATACCTTATTACAAGAACTAGTGTTTGACAACTTCTTGCTCAAACAGAAAGTGCAGTTAAAAAAAAAAATTTATGCAATATATAACTTGTTACAAGAAGTAGTGATTGAAATTTTCTTTAAAAAATCAAAAGTACTTCAATAAATAATAATAATAATAAAAACATTAATAAGAATTCATACCGAAAATTAAGTGTTTGAAATTGATTCAATTTAGCTGCGTAATTTAAAATAAGTTACGAAACATGAGAATGTAATCCGAAATTTGAATTATTAATCAAGCAGTTACATGTCTTCATCTTATCAAATATAATCGTCTATGATATAATTGAAAATACACTTTAAAATTCAATTTGAATTTCAGATTCTCAAGGATTATTATTCAACCGTGATTTAATGCAAATTAAGACCTAGAAGAATTTCTCCACGATGTGGAATTGTATTATTGAAGCTTTTATTATTATTGTAAAAGAAATGAAGCACAAAAAAGTATTTTCTTGAATAAGGTTAATAAAGAAATTACAATTTAAAATAAAATAGAAAAAAATTGTAGTGTTCGATAAATATGGTGTTTTTTTACGATATTAAAAAGCCTTTAAAAATAGAATTTATTGTCACTGCAGCAATTTTAACTGTGTTTGTAATTCTAGAAACACGTAGCATCTATAGTCGTTGCCTTTTCCGTTCATCTGTATCTCTATCCTTCTGGCCGCATACAACAAAGCAAAAACTACCCAACCAAATATATATTATGGTTGCAGAATTTTGTCGGCTCATTTGAAATTTTATGAAAATCGAATTAAAACTTAAAAAATATATTAATAAATGCTTTCTTCATTATATTAAATCCTATCATACGTAATTAATTAATTGATATCCCATGATAGGTAATGATTTTAGGTTGCCATGGTGGATACTTAATACTTAAGATGGAGTCATACTCTTTCTGTATTACTGAAATTAATATATACCAGGTGGTTCAGCTTCCTACGAGTTACGCTTACCAACCCTACTTCAGACTCTAAAAATCCTTTAATTTGATCGGCTTTAAAAATATTTCAGAAGTTTGAATTGCAATTAAAGAATTAGTGGCGATCTCCCTGTAAACGGTTTTCCATTTATTTCTCTTTTACTGGGGGATATTAAGGCCGAATCAGCTGCTGTTAATTGCTGTTTTCGTGTTTGGTTAAATTGGATTAGTTAAACATCTGAAAATTCGCTAATATAAAATGAACAGTCAACAGAATCTTTGATTCCCGTTATTTTCTTAATAACGCTATAAGAAAGTTATTTTAAATCATGCGTTTTAAATCTGACGTAATTTTCATCACATTTTTCCTTTTGTAATATTCACCTGAAAATATTTTTATTGTTAGCAGGGAAATATTATTTGCGATGTCTCAGAATTTGCAACAATAGTTAAAAATATCATATCGAAATATGAAATAAATCTCTCGTGTACGTGTAAATAGGGTAGATTGGGTGAAGATGGCGTAGTTTTCGATTTAATTGGTTTAAAAATCACTTGTTGCTGATATTTGTTATTCATTGATGTTTTGTTAATGTTTAGACACTTATGCATGATTTAAAATCTTATTTCATTTTACAGATGTTATAGAAAGCATCGAAAATTTTGTTTTTGTAAACACTTGCATTTCGGCATATGGCCAACTATCTAGGGATAAGATGCCTTATGGAGTTTGAATGTAAACAATAATTTTTGTGAAGCAATATAAAACATAATGATATGAATAAAAGTAACTTTAATATTTTAGGCATACTAAAATGGCCAACTTACTTAATATTAGGAAATTACAAAAATATGAATGTAACAAACGTTGGCAATATAATAAAAGAACAAACTAATATTTATTTGTTATATAAATATTTATGTTATGTTAATATATTGTTTGTATAATATTTAATATATTATGTTAGACTTAACATTTAAAAGAATTATGATCTTAATTATGCCTATTTTTAAACATTAAACAAGTTTAACTACGGTAAAGCCACTGTGATAAAATGCTTTAGAGTCAAGCTTTTTTGTTTAAGTTTTTCATATGTCCCTTTGTTCTTTTTAGCAATATATCAGGTCTTCCACACACTACACATTTGTTTAGGAACTTTGAGCAGCTTTTATATAACCAGCAGTATCACTGGACGCACTTGATCCCACACAATTTCTTGAGGTTTTATTGCACTCTGCTAGACACTCTGAACAATCATTCTCATTCACTTTAAAAAAAAAAAAAAAAAAAAAAAAAAAAATCCTCGTCTTCTGAATCTTGGGGGGAATTTAATCATCATCAGTATCATCGTCAGTTGAGGATTCTGTCTTTCTACCCTTTGACTTCTTATCGAATTCCGTTTTAGAAAGACTTGAGGCACCTGGAAATTCGCAGTTTCTAGTGTCATATCGATTTAGTTTGGCTTTTATAGGCCTTTAAAATTATTTTTATTTGAATATTAAAATGAGAAAGAAAAAAAATAACTTTGGTGAAATTACGTCATATTTAAAACGATACATTTAAAATGTCTATTTTAAAATAAATTTCTGATAGCGTTTTTATAAAATTATTAATTTAGCCGTTTTATACAAGCTAATTTTAAATTGTTGGGTTGATATTATTTAATCAATTACGAAAGTAGCAGTTAGCTTTCTCGACAGAAATAGATTCTGTTTTAAAATCCCTCAACGAAAGGAAAATGAAAGGAAACCTGATTACAGGAGATCGCCTTTAGTCTTTTAATTACGATTTAATCTTCGGTAATCTTATCAAAGCAGATCAAATTAGCGTGTTTTTAGAGACTGCGGTGACTGGATGGAACATATGGATGAATGGATGGTCTGGATGGAGGCTGGTAAGCATATCTTGTAAGGAGCAGAAACCCCTAGTTATCTAAAACTATATTATATACTACCTATATTTACATTTATTAAAATTATTTATAACTACATTTAACATAAAATTTGTAATAATGATTAAAATTAATAATTACCAAACAATTATTTATAACCCCAATAAAGCTTGTTTATAACAAATACATATAGAAACTCTTGAAATTGGGTTCACTTTAGATTTTAATACTTCTTTATGTTATTTTAAACATTTAAAAAATATATATAATATTAGTTAATGATTTTTATTTAATCAGTTGATTAAAATCACGAGTTAATCACTGATTTAAATTATCTTATTAAAATTGTTGACAAGTTAGTTAATAACCAAGAGTAATTTAAACAATGAAGAAACCACCAGGCATTTGACGGCAACGGAAAACAACCGGCATCATACCCCCAAAAATTTTCTTCGACTCATCCCAAAGTATTGGGCAAGACGCCGCACAGTGGCCCCAAATCGCGATTATGTGGCCAAAAATCAGAAAATCGAAGTTTCGTATTTCGAAATGAAATAAATTCCACAATATTTAGAAATATCTGAAGATTCATATTCTTTAATATTTTTGTTTTATAAGCTCACATGAATTCGCATTGCTTATGTGAAGTTAGGAGTTTTGAGTGTTTTCTGCTGTTGCGTGAATTTCAGGCAAATTCGTTGCATTCACACCCTAACTAACACGTTTTCAGATAGTTTGTCGTTTTTTTCTTTGCACTTTTCTGAAACAACATTAAATTACATATTTAATTTGATTTTTCGATTGCAAAAATCTCAAAAATTAAAAAAAAAGAGTATTATTTTTAAAAATACATAGTTTTAAGGAAATTTTGTACATAAAAAGTGATAGATAAAAAAAGTCCTTCCGAGTTCCTCGGACTTTTATAGTACAAAATGTAGAATGAACCTTCTAAAATCGTATCCCAAGAGATTTATTGCAACTTTTTGCAACTTTTTGAGAACCAGTAGTTTGAAGTTGGACATTGTATACCAATTCTTACCGCAAAAAAATTGAAAACGAAAGCAAAAAGTGGGGGGTTGAAGAAGAAAAAAATCCATAACTTCGTCAATTCACAAGATATCAAATCCACATGAATTTATTATGTATCTTCTTAATATTATCTACAACTTTTATATTCACAAGTTTTTTTATAGGACCAATTCTTACAGCAGAAACAAATTTAACAATACATCGAGATTGAAGAAAAAAATATTGAACGGAAAATAAAAACATTGGTCTCTTATAAATGTCTTAAAAAATCACGTCAGAAAGTTTCATGTTTTTCCTTTTAAAATTGAATCTGAAAATGTGTCTGAAAATTTCGAGTTGTTGAGCATGGAAAAATATATTTTGAATAATGGCTTTAACATGATTCTGATAAAACCAGCTCTTATATAAAAATGATATTAAAAACTCGTCAAAAGTGGCCAGATAAAATTGTTAAAGTTGGTTTATCTCTAATCATAATGTAGTTTTTGTTGGTGAAATTAGTACTTAACTTTGAAATCTACCTGCGTCTGTAGGCCGAGCCGGAAGAGATTTTTTTTTTAATTCGCGGTGGGGCTTAAGAGTTGGGGATAATTTTTATACACACATATATATATAATATACATATATACATATATATATTAATTATTTGTTTTTACAATTTTTCACTTGCTTTTTTTCGTTTATGTCAAAAATAATATTAAGAATTCACTTTATTTTAAAAAGTACATATTTAAAGTTACATATACATACTAAATTCTACCAACATGCATATATGAGAAATTCAATCAACCGAAAAACATCATTCAATGTTTTAAATTTTCTGATTATTTGGAAAGTATATTTTACCTACTTACAAATAAATTTTATTAATTTTCACGTATCGTCATATAAATCTACTGTAAAAAAAAAAAAAAAAAAAAAAAAAAAAAATATATATATTAACGGTATTTTTTTTTTCAGTTTATTATATGAATGTTAATTTAATTATATTCATTTATATGAGCATTTAAATTTTAATGAATACTTTTATGTAAACACTTATTTATATGGATTTCATACTTATTTACATCTCATTAAACAAAGAATCAACCTCGTAATATTTTTAAAGGAATATGTACAGTCCATCCGTTGCGCTTTTACTATTCTAGAGAAATGTGTTGACCTGAAACTGGATATTGGTCTAGAAGTATAACCCCCCACACTGAGTAGTCAATGGGCTCTCCTCATTTCACATCCCTGCTATCCCTATCTCTGATGTTCATTCATCCCCTATACCCGCTTCGTTTGGAAGGGGAGAGCTTCCTACACATTCTCTGAAGAAAACCAAAGAACGTCTGTAATTTTTTTGAGAAAGCATTAAGAAACATTAAGAAGCGGAAATTTCAGATGTACTAGAAAATTAGATAAGTAATTTTTTATTTAATATTACCAAAATAAAGTAACAAAGGCAGATTCTTCATTTTTTATGGGATTTTCAAAGGTATTATTCTCTGTGTAATACAGAGAGGCAAACGAAGGCGGGGGGGGGGGGGATTTTTTTTAAAGTAATATAATTAATGAATTGAATGATTTTATTAATAATTCATAGTAAATAGATGTCGGAAACTTAAAAAATAGTAATAATATTTTTAGATTTTCCTTGCTATAGAGACAGATGAAAAAAAGGGAGATTTCACGTGTATGTGCTCGGGGGGGGGGGGGGGGGCGGTGTGTGTGTGTGGGGTAAATTTAGCTGATTGATTATTTATGCATTTTATTAATTGCTTATACTCTTTATTGTTACTTTGCAATGACATTAAAAAGAGAAAAATTCAGGGAATAAAAAAATAAGACTTAAGTTATATTTCCAGGGAGGGAGGAAGAAAGGGTGGGTTAAAATTTCAGGGGAGACTAAATTAGATGCTTTGCCTTAAAAAAGTGAAAATATTCACCATAATCAAAAGTGGAAAATTCTCATTCCTGTAAAAAAAAAAAAAATCTGTAAAAACAGAAAAATAAAATTTAATAAAATTTGCCCCCCCCCCTCTATTGCGCACCCAAATTTCCTCCCCCGTAATCCCAATTACATTTAGTTTAAATTCACAATGTAATATCGTTTAGAATGTTATACAATTAAAAATGAATCACATATAACCACTAGGAAAGCCAGAAATGATTTTTGGCCACTTGATCGCGATTTGGAACCACTGTGTGCCGGTGCCTATCACTGATGTGAAGAAGCAGGAACCGGCCGCCATTTATGATTTGCAGAAAAGCCAAGTACTAGTACTCCCTAAAAACTTCAGATTTATTTATCTGGTATTTTAACTAAGACTTATACAGGCAAATAAAGAAATCCAGTAAAAGATTTTGGACACATACCAGAAATGTCAAGACGAAATAGCAATAAAATAGGACCGCTTATTATTATTATTTTTTTAAGAACTCAAATATGAATTAAAGTATCACTCGGGATCCTTCTTCCTTACAACTGAGCAACGATCCCCTACATCGTCTGCGCATATGAAACCTACGTGATACGGCACCTTGTACAACACGGCATCTCATCTCAAGTTACCATATATATTTTAATTTAAACCGATTTGCAATATTATTTGGCAATTTGAAATAGGACGTAATTTCACCTGCATTTACTGCTTTTAACTCATATTAAATAATTAATTATTTTAGAGGGGATTTTTTTTTTTAAATATTCAAATGTATAAGCAATTTTACAGACAAAATCTTCAATATGTTCATGCTTTTAATAAGTAATCATTTAATTGTAATTTCATAGAGTTTTTTGTCTGTATATAATAGTCACGAGTAAATATATATTTTTTTTTATTTAAAGGAAATATTATTCTTTGCGCTGTTTTTATAGATGTCAACAATTTAAAATAATAACCTTTTCTAAAATATGTAAAAAAGTATCTCTGGAAATGGTGAAAATTTTAATATAAAATTGAAATTTAAAACTCAAAAAATTAGTCACATAATAATAATAAAAAATACAGTCTGCACACTGCGATTTTCTAATGAATATCCTTTGGAAAAAAATATTAATTTCCTATGTATAGTTTTTGCTCCAATAAAACTTTTTTAATGGAACGATTTTGACCAACTTTAGCATAAAATATCTCTTAAAATAATTATTCGATTTAAAAACAGTCTGCTGCATTCTGTTTATCAAACATTTCTCTATAATACCAAAAATTTTCATATTTTCGTATGGAGTATTTTTCTTAATATTAACGAAGAGAAACTCCAGGTCACAAAAAAAGCATTGACATTGCCGGTGAAATGTTAGTTACTTTTTTTTCAGAATAGAGAGTTCCTCAAATTTATCTGTTTTATGAATGACATCGTTTTCCTCATCGGAAACATTTTGCTTTAGATATTACTTTTTATCATAGATTTTTTTTAAATTTGATTTACATAGATTACTTAATATTATTTCTGAATAAATAATTTGTTCTTTCATGATTTATACATAAATAACGCAATAATTTTTATTAAGGTTAAGTTTTATGAAAACCATATTTTTTTTTTCTTTTAAATACGATGACTCATTCACTGATGAAATCACTCTTCTGATTAGAGGAATATTGTAAAGCAAATTAAATTTATACTATATAGATATAACCTGATCACCACCACTTTAAAGAAATATCATAAAAATCTTCTAGTATTAAGAATAAAATATAAAAATGCAAATAAATTAAAAAATAGGCAGTAGGGACACATCTACAAATGAACAGCTTTCATTTAAAAAATAATGATCAAAAATTGGTTTTGTAGAAATCTCAGGGCAGATCACCAATAAAACAGCCTGGTCTTTTAATTATATAGATAATACAGAGGCTGTTCGCACATTTTTTAGACGAATTTGGTTAGCGGTAATACAAAATAATTTGCTGCAAAAGAAATAATTGCAATTGTGCTATCTATATTATAAAGGACAAACATATCTGTGCGTAACGCATACGTCATTTTGCGAATGGCAACACTTTGAAATTTGAAATGAAATTTTGGTTTTGCAATTTTCATTACTGCAAAATTTTAAACTTCTAAACATCGCACATTTTAAATTTTTACACCGTCGTATAAGGAAAAAATTAACTTCTTAATGCTATTTGTTTGAAATCTTTATCTCAATTTAATTTTGAGATATTAATTTTTTTGTAGTTTTTAATACATTTTTTTGTAATTGTGGCAACTCAAGTTCTCCATTTCTGTTGAAAGTCATGGAGGGCAAAAAGTAGAGGGAAAATAATCACGGAGGAAATAAAATAATATATTACTGTACCTTTTGTTGCCATTTTCTCATAAAAACTGAAAAAAAAACTGAATTTATAATGCGTGATATGTCAGCGATTTTTTAAGTTTCCAAATATCGCACGTTTTTCAAATTTTACACCGTCAAATAGAGAAAAAATTCTACTTTCAAATGCAATTTGTTTGAAAATTGTATCTTAATTGACTGAGTTATTACGATTTTTAAAATAACTAGCCGCCCGTGGCGACCAGTTTGGTCTCCCTTAAATGTATTCTAGGCATTGTATCATGTTACTTTTATTCATAATTTAATTTACTTGCTCAATCCTTCGCCAAATCGGAAGATTCAGATAGAAAAATCAAGAACTTGGTATTTTTTATGTTAGTCGGGCACAGGTGATAAATCGCCACCAAACATTGTACCCGTCGCATTTTTTCATATTTCATTAATTTAAATTAAAATATAATCCTTTCACTCATTTTAAAATCGATAACTTTAATGTAAAACTGAAACATTTCAAATTCATGAATTTCACTTTAAAAAAAATTATTAACCAATTAATTCACGATCCCGTCATATTCACGAGCTGTGTCTTTTACTCAGATTGTTTGAATCCCACCAGTTTTATAAAATAGTGAAATTGGCTATATTTTAGTATGGTTTTACCTGTCATTAAATAAGGTGAATATTTCTTTTTCATAAAAGTGGTGCCAATAAGCAATTTGAATTTTTAAACCGCAATTTAATTCGAGCGTTAAGGGGTTAAAAAAAGAAAAAGAAAAGAAAAGAATAAATACCATACATGCATAAAACATTTAATTTCAACATCAAAGCATTGTTTTAATTTACTCCTCGAAAAATAAAAAATGCTTATTCGAAAAAAAAATATCTTGATGAAATAGGTTGCTAGAAAATACGTTGCCAAATTTCTTTTCTCGCCATGGACCTTTTCTCTATTTCGCCAAGTACCTATACTGGGAAAATACCTTTATTTATTTATTGTATTTTAAATGAGATGAATAAAAGACGGCACAGATGTCATATACGCACCACGTTGGCGCGATTTTTTTTCTAACGCCAATGTCATATACGCACAGGGGTACTTAACTGGCGCCAAAATGCCGTTATTTTGCTTGATATGGTAACCCGGATGTTGTTGTTTATTTATTAATAAATTGTTTATTTACTTTTATTTTACTTTTTTAAATTATATAAATTGTTTTGTTCTATAGTTATAAATTAAACTTTTTTTTATTTATTGTTATTCCCTTTTTTTAAATATTACAGAATAACCAATGAGATGCATTTCATTCAGGTGTTGCCATTAAACAATTAACAAATAATCGCGATTTCTGTGCCACGTACTATAGCATAATATATATATTTTTTCAAGCATGAATTATTTTTAAATTTATCTATCACGTGTAGCTCGATTACGAAAGATTAATCCGCTTGCCCTTAAAACAATGTAAAAAGTTCAGCATTTGTTTCCGTTTAATGTTCCATAACAAAATTCAAACTTCCTCTATAGAAAAATAAACAAATTTAACAGACATGTGATTGAACCACGCGCTAAAAGCACTGAAATGATCAGGAAGACTGCCGTAAGTCGCATAATCTTGAGATAATAACTCCTGGCATGCTGTGACATGTGAAAGTATCGCTTTTAATAAATTTTAAAATTTTGTTTGATTGCATAATTAATACTTTTCAGATAAAAATTCTTTTTATGTTAGTGAGCAATCTAAAATATTTCATGTAAAAAAATAATTACAATTAAAAAAAGGAATAGTTTTCACCTATACTCTGGAACCCGAGGAGCTCGGGTTAGATCCCCTAGTGTTTTTAAAAGACAAAATTATCGTCTGCTGCTTGAGATTTTTGTTTTTATTCAAAATGGCGTTTTTAACGAAGCAGCGGTTCGAATGCTATATTTACATTCTTTCCGAAGAGAAATATTCATATTCCGTTATCCAAAAACGATGATAATGAACAAAAAGGGAAATAATTGTCACAATAGACGAATCATGGGTGTATTTAAATGATTGCAGGAAAAATAGAGCCATTTATTATCATAAAAGTGGGAGAAAAAAAATTAAGTACACTGGCCTCCAAAAGTTAAGGTACGGAGACTGGATGCTTTCGATTGCACACGTTTTGTGGAATATCTACCAACATTATTGGCGAATTGCTCTTGAACTTGTAGGATGTAAAGAACATGTTTGATTTTATATTTCTCGGTGAAGATTTATCGGGGGTTACAGTTAGGGGGCTAATAATAAATTTAATAATAAAATAATATTAGCGATCACCTATGTAACAAAAAAGGCTGTGAGTGGTTTGTCACTGTGGTAAATGACTATTTGGGTCCTGTTCAACGTTTGTATGCATTTGTGTAAGCATAGCACTCATATTTGTGAAGATTAACTGCGCATGCGTGGAAGATCCTAAAATTTTTATTATGTAATTTGGTAGTCAGCTATTTAGAGCACCTTATATAAAAAGGCCAGTCAAATATCTCGAAAATTCACAACGATGTTGGTCGATGTAGTGAGTTTCGTCCTAAAAATAGCTTTATTATAAAAGAATTTCCACAACTTTTCAATCAGTTCACTATACCTTTCTAAGTTTTCACAACATTTGACTGGACTTTTTGTAGAAGTTGCCCCAAAATACTGACTTCCAAATTATGAAATAAAAATTTTGAAATCTTCCACGCAAGCGCAGTTAAAAATTATCTCATAAAAATGCCCATATGTCATCAAATATTCAATATATTCATGTTTTAATTACAGTATACTGTTGCTACTACTCTTTGTCAAGTTTTTGGAAAGTTGTGTTAAATTTGGTTGAAAACTCTGTATGCTATAAGCAAAAAAACTTTTGAATTTTTCACAGACACAATAACATCTTCACGAATATGAGTTCTATGCTTACACAGATGCACACAAAAGTTGAACAAGATCCAAATAGTTATTTACCACAGTGACAAACCATTTCCAGCCTTTTGTGTTACATAGGTGATCGCAAATATTATTTTATTATCAAATTTATTATTATCCCCCTAATTGTTCTCCCAAATAAATTTTCACCAAGAAATATAAAATCAAACATGCTCTTTTCATCCTAGAAGTTCAAGAACAATTCGCCAAAATTTAAGTAGATATTCGACAAAACGTGTGCAATCGAAAGCATCCAGTCCCTGTACCCTAACTTTTGGAGGCCAGTGTACATGGTTCAAAGAATCGAAAGAAATTTTTTCTAGGGGATTCATGACTGTTGCTGGTTTTTCATATAATGGCAAGTTAAAAATAAAGACAGTGGAAAAAATGTCTAGATTTTCTCCAAATACTATCCGGGACATATTTTATCGCGAATTTTTCTGAATGAAATACCATCGCTTTACCCACAGTGCCATCAATCTTTGAAACTCCATCACGACAAAGCTAGCAGTCACAAATCAAAATCCACTGTAAATTTACTAAAAGAAATGGTACAAAAAACCGGTGTCAAGGCCATACCCTTTACTGATATCCTTACTAAATCTCCCGATGTATCAGCTATGGATTTTTTTGCTTTCGCACTTTAAAATATGCATTATCCAAACGTCGTCCCACAACCCTTACAGGACTCTGGAAAGCTGTTCAAAAGGAATCGGATAGGATACCTCTTCTGAGACTTCAAAAGGCATTATTATCCTAGGAATTGTGGTGTCGAAAGACAGTGCAGAATAAGGGCCGTCAAATAGAACATCTAAAACACAAGAATTTTATGTAATTTAGTTTTGTGAATACAATATGCATATTCTAAAAAATGTGTGAACAGCCTCTGTAGTATTAAATTTTGTATTCAAGTATTTTTGCATAAGAGTGCAACAGCTATTGCACCAAGATCTTAATATTTATAAAACTAGTTATAGTACCATCTCACCTCATTTGCCACGTTTCACGTACAATTTTCGACTTGTTTCGTGTTTAAATTTAAAATTTTTAATATTTATTGCTGTCATTTTTCATTTTGTAGTATGTAAAACCACAAATCTTTTCAAATCAAATACCAACAAATGTATATTTTATGAAATTAAGGAATTACATCAACAGCGTAAGAATACCTGAGATTTTGCATGCGATATTGCGTGAACTAATAAAAAATTCTCTTACATTGTATAAACTGTTATAAAAAAGCTATAAATACATTATGTTTTTTTATACATTTTATACATATGATATACATTTTCATGAGAAAACTCAAATTATAAAAATGTCGAAGTTACCATATTTATAGATTTCCGTACTAAAATGAAGCTGTTCTTTGAAACAATTTATTTAAAATGGAACTTTCACGTTAATCATTCATTTATGTTTAATACTGAGCTAGATTATAAAACATTTTATTTTTTTTTATACCTACAATATATTTCTCATAAAATAATGAAGCTGTGAGTATTTTATGGTATTTTATATGCCTCACAGGCTCATGGGAATTTTATATTTAGCTCTCTTATGTGATATGATTCGAATGCTGACACAGGTATAGCCATCGGAATCTTTAAGTTCAATGTATCTTTAGGTTGGTGACATCTACTTTATATGGTACTACTAAGAAGCAATTGCTTGTATGGTAGTTTAAATGCTCAACTAGATATAATGTTTGGTGGCTTTTAGTGAAAGAAGGAAAACATTTATTTGTAAATATTTATTGCTTGAAGCCGGAAACTATTAAAAATTAGAAGATTTTTACGTGTTACCTTATCATATACTGTTCTCTTATATATTATTAACAAAAAAAAATAATGATACAAATGGCTGAAATAAAACTAAATGATTACTGTTTTTCTGATAATATCTAATTCATATCACAGTCAGAATAGCTGCCCAAATTACAATCACACTAGGCATAATTGGAGGAGAAGAATGTACAAGGGTCCACTCATTAAATTTATATACTTTTGTAACCTAGATCTCTACATTTGTACACAAACTCATTAATAAGATAATATCCTTTTGATGGTGCCTAATGATTTCATGTTGCTGGTAATTATCTTATTACTCACAGTCAATGTTTATGTACTTCGTGTAATTTAATAAAATTTTGAATAAGATACGAAAGATAATGCAAGTATTAGGCTTTCACTTAGTTTCAAAGACAAAGGTTACAGCAGTCCTATTTAACAGATAAGAATACTAACTTATACAACGCGATATGCATAACACTGTTATAATTGAAGAAGTGACAACAGTTCACAATTACCAAATTTAAATTTCAAGTCCGATATTAACATGATTGATATATATAGATTATAATACATTACGACATTGAAGAGTGTCCATTATTTATTTATCGTTAATATTACAATTATGCTATTAATGATATTAATAACAGTCTAATTGTATTAGCATTTAAAGTTTAAACACTCACGGAAATTTGGATTTTGAGTTCTACAATTTATCGTGCTTTAGTAATTATATACAGGGTGGTTATAATTAAACATCCCCTATAAACGGCATCCTACAGCGCAAACGGGTGAACGGAATGCAACGAAATTTAGTATATAGACCATACACGAGATGCGCGCACGGAATTTCTAAAAAAAAAAAAAAGTCCCAAAATGTCCACCAGAGGGCGCCTTTTTCGAAAAAAACATTAAATTTAACACAATAAACGACCAAAACGGAATTAAGAAACAATATTAACAATCCAGAACAAGAATTGTGAGTAATAAAATATAAAACCGGCTGTTTTGGCCGTTTATTGTGTTAAATTTAATGTTTTTCCGTAAAAGGCGCCCTCTGGTGGACATTTTGGAACTAATGTTTTTTTCGAAATTCCGTAAGCGCATCTCGTGTATAGTCTATATACCAAATTTCATTGCATTCCGTTCACCCGTTTCCGCTGTAGGATGCTGTTTGTAGGGGAAGTTTAATTATAACCACCCTGTATAATAATTTATGTATGTTAGGGGCACGGAATCTTTAAACTTTTAAAAAATCAGTTTTAGTATTTGTTTTATTCTGATTTTTTTTAAAAAAGTTCTCAACAATATGAAAAAAAAAAAAAAAAAAAGCTTTATTTTTTGAGTTATCATAACTGATAGACTGTGAGTATAATTGATGGTCCTTATGTATTGAGCGCGTTTCATCTGTTTAGTAAATTTGGAGATTGTGCGCACTGTTGCTTTCAAACTGTCTACGCTACAGTTTTAAACAATTAACCAAATATGCGATTCTTTATAGCATATATGCTAAAACAAAACAAAACAACAACAAAAAAACCCCCCAAAAAATGAAAAACTTGGAAAAAAAAAATTGAAAAAAAAAATGATTTTTTGTGCTATAATTAAATTTTAAACAAAAGTGTGAGTATATTTAAGTTTAAATTTAGACAAAGATTTGTTATGATTATTTTGCTCAAAAACAGTTTTCTGTATACATAATTTATCAATTATATAATTAAGTTTACCAGCACCTATTATCAATATAATTAAGTTTTATCATGCGCACAGCACTTAAGGATTTTAATTCACGCATCAATGAAATGAATTTTTAAATTTAAAATTAAATAAGTATTTTGTATAGAGATATTTCTTTTCCTGGATAATATAGTTAAGAATATTTAATTTAGGCGGAAAGGGAAAAAAAAAAAAAAAAAAAAGATGTTAATTGTATATGATTTGTGATTTGATACTTGTTTCAAGAAACTCAAAGGTGACCTGTTAAATTTATTAAAACCCTTTTCCGTTTTACACACACACACACGCGCGCGCGTACACACATCTATACACTATATACATACGGGTATGCCTAAATAAGTTTAATTTTTTAATGCTTATAAAATATTTGTAAATCAATTACAAAAATAATATATTTTAGTATATCTAAAGATATTATTAAGTTATGTAAAATACAACATATCTTTTATATATTTGAATACTTTATAATAAAAAAATTCTGTAAATATTCTGTTTATGTTCAACAATTTTTAAAGTAGGCGAATTTGAATTTTAAATCCATAGATTTAACATATTGTTTTTATTACCATTTGTTTGATAGAATATAAAAATTTTATGATTGAATTTTCCATAAATTTTACCTCAAAGTATTTCTCTCTCGCTATGTGGGAAAATGCCTTGGTTTTTACGTTCACTTTATTTTCAATATGTTCTTTTATATTATCTATAAAATGCAACTTACATTTCCGTAAAAATCGTTTATTTGAAAGCTCGAAATAAATCTGTCAAGGAAAACTTTTACATAACTTGAATTTATATATTTTATTCATATTATGCCTATTAAATTCTCACATTTGCAGGATTTTTAGGGTTCCATACTTAAAATGTAAAAACGGAACCATTATAAGATCACTCCTGTGTCTGTCTGTCACAGCCACTTTACTCGTAAACTATGGAACGTGGAAAGTTGAAATTTGGGGAAGTAAGAAAGACTATTGACCCACATATTCACAGATCATTAAGTATTCACAAATATATTTAGGAAAGATGTAGAGGGGCTAATTATGTTACTTGAAAATAAAATATCTTCTTTGTATATCGTTTTGGGTATCTTGCGAAAGCTGTCGTAACGCTGAACTCAAAAATACAATCCTTTTAATTTTATCTATTGCATTTTCTGAGATATTGCCAAAAATGTAGTTCAAAAATATGTCCCCCCCACATCTATTTCCGAATCTAGTGAAACAAAAATTCTGAAGTAGGCATTAATTTAATCCTTGCTGGAAAATTATAGAGATTACCCTGGATCACATGGTATTTCAGAAAAACGCATTTTTCCGTTATACACTAATTTCGATTTGCAAGCATTCAGCAAAGTTGTTGAGGAGCACTTGTGGTACCTATCCTAACAGAAGTTTAAATCCATTGCTGATAATGATTTTCGTGAAAAATCGTCGGTAATTAGTCGAGATATTAACATCTAAAGACACGTACGATTTGGACATACATAATGACAGGGGCAGCGTATGATATGTACCATCGGCTTTGAAGCACAGGTAGAAACTTTTAATGACATATGTGTGTAATGCAATGCCCAGCAGCAGTATAAAAGCAATAAACGTCAAATTGTTAAAAACAGACTAATTTATTTAGAATTAGTTACATAAATACTATGGGATACGCGGCTAGTTTGCATTGAGTGGATCTCTCAATACGCCTCCCGTGTCTTTAAAAGTTAATTAAAAACATATATGGAAGAACGCGGTACGACCATGGCAGCGTTGCAACTTTGCGACCTCCTTTCCAAGCGTGCTTTGCACAATGCCAAGCTTAAACTCCGAACAAGCGTTTTAGTTTAGTTGCACTTAAAGAGACTATTATTACTACGCTGAATTTAGTTTTATGAATACCAAATGAAGTTTAACCTCATGCGCTCTATGAAGCTATGTACATCATGCTATTTTGGCCATTTCCAACAATGATAAATATCTGATTTTTTAACTAGAAATTCTGAATTCTCACCAGAAAGGTTTAACTCTCATTTTGTCCTTTACAAGAAGTTTAATTTTCCATAAATAAAGCAAAAGAAAATTACTGATAAAATTTTTGTGGTGTAAGTTCAAAATTTCAAAAAAAAAAAAAAAAAAAAAAAAAAAAATCTGCCAGATGCGGCAACACTGGTGGCTAGTGACATTCATCCGCTAACAGCGCCAGAGCGCAAGGGGTTAATTATGGACTATTTTTATTGTCAGTACCGAATTAAGTTCATAATAGGCATATTAAGTTAAAATAAAAAAAGAGTTATACAAAATAGCAATATTTGATATTATTTAGGCTTCAAATCTCTTTAAACTTTTATGGCATACCCATTTATACTTTTCTAGTAATATACAGCTATACCCAAACCTACGTTGTATAGTTTTTTACAAAGTCTTATAATTCTTTTAGCAAAGATTACTTTCAATAATACAGTTAATAATTCATATATTTATTGTACGAAACCTTCTGAGCGCGAGTAATACTCGCACTTGATCGTTTATTTATGTATTAAAAACAGCTTTTAATCCAGGCAAGTAATACGGAATTTAAAATTGCTATATTACAATGCTTATAGCTCATCGTGTAAAGGAAAATACTCAATAACTCTCTGCTATCTTTGCCGCAAACCATGCATTAAAGTCATTACTGCTACCAATTGAATAGGGAATCCATTCTGAGCCTGCGTGTGTTTAACCTACTTTTAATTGCGGATCGAGACACGCAATCAGAACTACATATTTATAACAAAACTGATGCGAAAATATATATATATTTCGAACTTCACGGTTGTCTCTATGGGAAGAAGACAGTGAAGGTTATTTTGGAATGTGTTCCTTTATGTTTTCTATAAAATGCGGCTTACATTTAGGGCCTCCCATAAAAATCGGATATTTGAAAGCACGATTTAAATCTATGAAGCAAAACCTTTGCATGACTTGAATTTATATTTTTTCCTACATTATATCTGCTAAATTCACATATTTACAAAAAAAAAAAAAAAAAAAAAAAAAAAAAAAATATTTTTTTAAATGGCTTACAAAACGCCCAAACAGTAAACAATTCAATATATCCTCAATATCAAACAATTCAATATACCATGCTTATATCTTGTCGTGGAAAAAAAAAATGTATACATTTCTACCAACTTTCCTGCAAATCATGTATTAATTTTTTTCTCAGGCATCAATCGTTTAATGCAGACATTTTTAACATGCGTGTGTTCAATCCGCTTTGATATGCGGATCGAAACCCGTAATCATTACTACATATGTATAAAATAATCAGGTGGGCATACAATAAATGTAGAACCTTCACTGATATCTCTATAGGAAGGCGATAGTGAAGGTTATTTTGAATGTGTTTATATTGTCTAAAAAATACTATTTACGTTTAGGGGCACCTATAAAAATTGTATATTTGAAAGAAAGGTTTAAATCTATCAAGCAAATCTTTTGCAAGATATGAATTTATAATTTTGTTTTACGCTAAGGGTGAGCAGCCATATTTGGACCGCGACTTTAAATTGACCATTGAAATTTTGTTGTTAATGAAAGAAAGAGACGCCATCTACCGCTGAAATTCTACTCATCAGAATGACATCATTTATGATTAGAAGAAGCACCCGTCTACCATATGATGTTTTCAGACAATTTTTAAAAACCTAAATTAGATACTTTGATCTAATTTTTTCCTACTAAACGTCAGTGAATATTTTAAAACTAAGATAAATTGTAATGTTTTCTTTTGAATGCCTTCTTTTATATTATCTATAAACTGCTATTTACATTTAGGGGCTCTCATAAAAATCGTATATTTGAAAGCGCGATTTAAATCTATCAGAGAAAACTTTTACATGACTTGCATTTATCTATACATATTTTGTATCATATCTAATAAATTACCATATTTAGACACATATACTAAGAATTTACTTTTACACTTTTATGACATCTGGAAGGGAACACCATCCAGACTGCACTCTTTATTGAAATGCTTTTACTGTTATACTCTACTGTTTTTCGGTTTTAAAATTTATTTTTCTACACTTGTCTGATTGCATCTGGATGGGATACTCCATCTTTATCTCATTGTTAATATCTCAATTTTTGGTGCTTTTAATCCACTTATTTCGGCGCAGCATGTCCCTTAAGGGATGTTACCTCATAAAACCTAATAAAACCACCAACCTTATATTTACTTTATTTTGTAATTTATTAAAAAAGGGGCTTATAAAAAACACAGAAAGTAATTTAAAATCGCCCTATTACCATGCTTATATATCGTCGTGATAAAAAAAGATTAATACATTTCTGATAACTTTGCAGCAAATAAGCATATATTAAAATTATTTCTGGTACCAATCGTTTAGTGCAGCCATTCTTAATCTGCATGTAATTAACCTGGTTTTATATGCGGATGTAGACACGCTATTAATACTACATATTTATATCTAATCAAAAACAACCAGTTGTAAATTATACCGCCAAGCCACAAACGTAAAACGTCAGTCATAATCTGTGTATATAACGCTGTGTATTAAACGTTTAATCATTAACGCTGAACCAACATTATTTCAAATTATTTAAATTTACACTATCTACTTTTACATTTAAAAATAATTTTTACAAATTGCATTTATTTAAGCCTGATTTATTTAAAGATCATGCTCCTTATATTTATTTGTCCTAAGTCCTTATTTGTTTTAGCTTTAGAAATCATGCATTATTATTATGCTTTATACATATTACGTAACGAATAACTGTAACAAAAGCTTTGAGGTTTGTTTTTCGAAATATCTTGACTTTTGCATTTTTAATATCCTGAGAACTTTTAATATCCTTTGAAATATCTGGGCTACACTGCTCAAAACAATTAAAGGATATTTGAAGTTTTATATAAAATAAAGATATAAACGAAATTTTTTTTGCCGAAAATAGAAGAAGAGAATCACAAATGCAAATTTTTCTAGTTTTCAAACTGTGGAGTATGCAAATTTTGAGTTCGTCGTCAAAAACGTCGCTTCAGCGGCAGCGAATGAAATTTGACTTTCAACTGGATAAAAGAGAATGAAGACAAGGATGATCGGCATTCAGTGATTGCTTTGTTTCGATGAGTACGATGTCTCAGCGAAGTCATTTGACAGATTCAGAAGCTTTGAGAATTGTTGGTAGGTTAGAAGGGGGCCAAACTGAAGCCGAAGTAGCGCAAGCCATTGGAGTGTCACAAAGTGTCATTTCCAGGATCTGGAACCGTTTTTTGGAGAGTGGATGTGCAGGCCGAAGACCAGGGCAGGGTCGTAGACGGGCAACAGCGCCCAATGAAGATCGGTATTTAGCGTTAACAGCTCAGAGACACCGAACCATGAACGCTACTCTTCTCCAACAACACCTTCGCTCGGCTACAGGCACCACGATTTCAACTCAGACTGTCCGAAACCGGCTCCATGCTGTAGGACTGTATGCTCGCCGACCGATGGTATGTGTTAGATTAACATTAAGGCATCGTCGCGACCGCAGGGAGTGGGCAACCGAGCATGTCAATTGGAGGAGAAATGAATGGAGCAATATTCTGTTTTCTGACGAGTCCCGTTTTTCTGTGCATCCGGATAATAGGCGTATTTTCATCTGGAGGGACCGTGGCAGTAGGAATAATCCTGCGTTCGTGCACGAAAGTGTCAGATTTGGCGGTGGAGGAGTGTTGGGGTATGGTGGCATCTCCATTGACGGGCGCACTGACCTCTACATCATTCGAGATGGAGCTCTGACTGGTCGCCGATATAGGGATGAAATCCTCAGACCTATTGTAGTCCCTTACGCTGCAGCAATCGGAGATAACTTCATTTTAATGGACGATAACTGCAGGCCACATCGTGCAAACCTGGTGGAGGATTTCCTTTTCGAGGAAGGAATCGTTCGAATGGAATGGCCAGCGTGTTCTCCAGACATGAATCCAATCGAGCACGTTTAGGAAGCTCTAGGAAGACGAGTTTCTGGCCGCCAACAACCCCCACAAACTCTCCAAGAACTGGAAAGAGCTCTTCTGGAAGAGTGGGGCAGAATACCCCAACTCGTCATTAATAGCCTCATTGAGTCCATGCCTCAAAGGTGTTCAACGTTGCTGGCCGCCCGTGGAAATCATACCCCCTACTGAAAATGATTTTCTTTGAAGAAAACACCTTTTCTTATTCTTTTTTTCTCATATGCACAAATTGTGTTTTTTTCCTTTAGTACACAAATGCGCAATAAAATGCATTTTTTTCTGCCAAACATGTGTAATTTATTCTCATATTACCTACTATGTCTGTCGACCATGTATCAATCAGCTAAACAGTTTACCAGATACAAAATCCACCTAAAACTGCAATATCATTTAATTGCTTTGAGCAGTGTATTACAAATACCTTTTATATGTTTATCTCCTGCCGATAATCTATTGATATTACCGTACAATTGAATATCTGTTTCCGACCTCCCAGGCTCCATTTGTAAGTTTGTTTAATAATATATATATGTATATATATATATATATATATATATATATATATATATATATATATATATATATATATGTGTGTATATATATAGTAGTGGGTAACAGAAAAAATACTTATATTATTCGTTTGATTTCACAATTTCCTTGTTTTTAACAAAGTTAACCAGAAGTTATTATTTATTTAAAAAAATCTATTTCAAAATTTGTAACTATGTGAAAATGTTTAACATTTGAATCAAATATATACAAAATTCAATGATAAAATTATGATTTTCATGAACTGATTTATTTCTCATTTAAGTGATTGTGTTTTTCATTCTATTGTTCTTTAAATTTTATATTTCTCATTCTTCAACTTTTACATTCAAAGTTTTTCACCTTTGACATTTATCAGTCTTTCCTTTTTTTTTTTTTTTTTTTTTTTTTTTTTTGAGCATTACCTATTGTTTTTATGCAAAATTTCAACTGATTTTCTATAAATATGCGTATTTATCAACAATATCTTTTCCTCCGCACTTCTGACTTTTTTTTTTATCTATATCCAAGGTCATAAAACTATAATCCGTCTGAAACATATAACATTGTTATCTCAAGTTTGCCTAAACTGGATTATTATCGTCCTCCGCTCCCTAATACCATACATATAATATGCATTTTAAATGTATTTAAAAAACTGGAAAAAATAAAAATAATTAAATGTTCTATATATATATATATATATATATATATTAATATCCTTGAAAAGTTTAACTTTCATCGATATATTTGCAAATTTTAAAACATTATCATTCATGAAAAATAAGTCTCTAGGAAAAATACTTTTATTTTTTCTTTTAGAAAAAGTGTAGAAAATATTATCCTTGCTTGCGTTTATTATTATTTATTAAATCCGCAATGCTCATTTGCCAATATTTTTAAATTTTGAAGACTGAAAAAAAAAATAATGTATTCTGTTAATAAGATTCTTTTTATTTCAGAAGCAACTTTGGTGGCAAAAATTATTCTTCTAAAATGATAAAAGTTTTCAAAAATACTCACTTTTTATGTAATTAATTTTTGTTTACATTTTTACGAAATTAAAAAAATAAATTTCACAATTTGTAACTACATGAAAATGATAAAATAGCAATTAAAGCCTTTGTGCAGGAATATTGAAAAGAAGGAAACCAATATTTAAAGTTGCACAAATAATACGTGAAAAGCAGCAAACTGCTTTTTCGAATCTACTAGAGAGATTCTTCTTCAGTGAAAGATAGAGCAAGACACAGTGTGCTAGAAAAAGCAAGGTTAAGCAAAATGACAGAGACGCGCAGGCTTATATACACGATACGGGTAGCGAATGCGCCAAAACAACCAATGAGATAGAAGCAGATGAATCAACAGAGTGGACAAGTAGCGACATCTACCGGAGAACGAGAGAAAAAGAAACCAAATAAGGGGAAATTAAATTAATGCTTTCCAAATACTTGGAAAATCAGGAGTACTAGATAAGTCATTTACTAAAGAGCGAGATTTTTTTAATGATGTGGTAAGCTTCCCAGAAATCAAGATCAAGGTTAGAAGAACATTTCTGGATAATGGCGGCTGAGGAAAAATTGAACCTATGTTGAAATGACCAACAATGTTGAGCAATAGAAGAACGTTTAAGTTTCTGATTTTTAACATAACCTTCATGATCTTTTAAACGAAATCTAAGAGTACGTTTAGTCTGGCCAATATAAGATAGACCACACTGGGAAGATATTTGGTAAATATCCCAGTTATCTAGGCGATCAATGGGGTGTTTGAGATTTGAAAAAGAGGTTTTATTAACATGAGAAAAAAATAATATTAATATCAAACCTTCGTAAGATTTTAGCAACTTGCTGACTGATTTTGGGAAAAAATGGCAACACAACTGAAGTATTGGAGTTGGAAATAGAATGCTCTTCAGAATGGACGGGTTTCGTCAATTTCTTATAAATATAATCTATAATATTAGAGGAATAACCACGATCAACAGCAATAACTTTGAGGAAATTAAGTTCAGCACTAAGTAACTGAGGAGTGGAACTGGTAGCCCGAAAAACAAAAGTATTGATAGCAGCAAATTTCTGGTTGGGAGGATGAGAAGATTATCTGTAAGGTGGGAGACTGACAGCAAAAGGTTTACGAAAGACGGTCGTCTGAAAACCATTTTCACGACGAATAACAAGGACATCCAGGAAAGAAAGACAGTTATTGGTCTCAATTTCAGAGGTAAATTGAATGCAGGGATCAATGGAATTCATAATAGAGAGAATAAGATTAATATCCAAATTCATTTCAGCTAGGACATAAACATCATCAACATAACAAACATAGAACGGAAATTTTAAAATTTCAAAAACTTCGACCTCAAAATATTGCATATAAATATCGCATAAAATTGGACTAAGAGGATTACCCATAGCCAAACCGTCAATCATGCAAAAGACATTTCCATTAAAAACAAAAGTATTTTGCGACAAGCAAGTCCGAGTGAGAAGGATAAGCTCCTCGATTTCAAAATAAGGTAAATGGAATTCACAAAGCCTTTTCTTGAGCCAATCTAAAGCCCCTTCAACCGGAACGTTAGTATAAAAAGATTTAACATCAAAAGAAACCAACATGTGCGCCTGTGGCTTAAAATTATGGAGATTTTTAACAAAATCAAAAGAATTCTTAAACAGTTACCACTCAAAAGAGGAGAGAAAAAAGAAACTAAATGTTTGGCAAGCTTATAAGAAGCTGTACCAGTACTAGAGACAATAGGTCTGAAAGGAATGTCAGGTTTATGGACCTTGGGTAAAGCATAAAACCGGGCATAATGCGCAATAGACGGAATAACTGACCTCTTAAAGTTAGCAAAATCATGTCTTCTCCCATTATTTTTGCTAAATTTAAGAAGTCACTTATTCCCTCTATTGCGCGTTGTGATAGGTTTTATGCTTTATCTAAGGTCCATAAATTTGACATTCCTTTCTAACCTCTTAGTCTAATTTTGTGCGATATTTATATGCACTATTTTGAGGTCGAACTTTTTGAAATTTTAAAATTTCCGTTCTATGTTCGTTATGTTGATGATGTTTATGCCCTGGCTGAAATGAATTCAGATATCAATCATATTCTCTCTATTATGAATTCCATTGATCTCTGCATCTATTTTACCTCTGAAATTGAGACCAACTGTGTTTCTTTCCTGGATATCCTTGTTATTCGTTGTGAAAATGGATTTCAGACTACAGTCTTTCGTAAACCTTTTGATGTCAGTCTCCCACCTCACATATATTCTTCTCATCCTCCCAACCAGAAATTTGGTGCTTTCAATACTTTTGTTTTTCAGGCTACCAATATTTGTTCCACTCCTCAGTTACTCAGTGTTGAACTTAATTACCTCAAACCTATTGTTGTTGATCGTGGTTATTCCTCTAATATTATATATTCTATTTATAGGAAATTGACGAAACCCGTCCATTCTAAAAAGTATTCTAATTCCAACTCCAATACTTCAGTTGTGTTGCCATTTTTTCCTAAAATCAGTCAGCATGTTGCTAAAATCATAAGAAGGTTTGATTTTAATGTTATTTTTTCTCCTGTTAATAAAATCTCTTTTTCAAATGTCAAATACCCCATTGATCGTCTAGATAACTGGGGTATTTACAAAATCTCTTGCAAGTGTGGTCTATCTTATATTGGCCAGCCTAAACGTGCTCTTAGATTTCGTTTAAAAGAGCATGAAGGTTATGTTAAAAATCAAGAGCTTAAACGTTTTTCTATTGCTCAGCATTGTTGGTCTTTTCAACATAGGTTCAATGTTTCTTCAGCCATCATGATCCATAAATGTTTTTCTAACCTTGATCTTGATTTTTGGGAAGCTTACCCCCTCATTAAAAATTCTCACGCTTTAGTCATTAACGTATCTTGCACTCCTGATTTTCCAAGTATTTGGAAAGCATTAATTTAATTTCCCCTCTTTTGGTTTCTTTTCCTCTCGTTCTCCGGTAGATGTCGCTAGTTGTCCACACAGTCATTTCATCTGCTTCTGTCTCATTCGTTCTTTTGGCACATTCGCTACCCGTATCGGGTATATAAGCCATAAGCGTCTCTGTCATTTTGCTCAGCCTTGCTTTTTCTAACACGTTGTGTCTTGCTATACCTTGCACTGAAGAAGAATCTCGCTAGAGGATTCGAAACAGCAGTTTACTTCTTTTAACGTATTATTTGTGCATTTTTAAATGTTGGTTTCCTTGCTTTTTAGTACGTGAAAATGTTTAACATTTGATTCCGCTATATATATATATATATATATATATATAAATCAAACATAAAAATGAAGATATTCATAAACTGATATAATTTATGATAAACTAAAGCTGATATTTATGATATTCATAAACTGATATTTATTTCTCATTTAAGTTAGTGTGTTTTTCCTTATATGATTTTCCTTTTACAGTTATGCCCAACCAGTGGCTGAGAGGTTCTGCTCTCGAAGCTGGTAGACGGGAGGTGTTGGGTTGGAACCCAATCACGCCCTTTGGCCTAGCTCTTTCGGAGTTTTCGTGGTTTTCTTCGAACCGTGGATTTTCATACGTTAATACGGATTAGGTTCCCTTAGAAAGACCACCACGGCACCAAAGGCACTCCCCCTAGGGCCTATAACCCTCGTGTAGATAATTGGCCGTCAAAAATCAACCCAACCAACACTTTTACAGTTCTTTAAATTTTATATTTCTCATTCTTCAACTTTTGCATTCAAAGTTTTTCACCTTTGTCATTTATCATTCTTTCCTTTTTTTTTTTTTTTCTGTGCATTACCTATTCTTTTTTTGAAAATTTTCAACTGCGTTTCTCAAAGGGATACTTTCTTTTATGCTTCTGAGGTATGGAATTCGGGAAACATCGATATACCAAAACTGGCTTGTGATTAACAATATCCCTTCTTCCGCACTTTTCTCTTTTTTATCTATATACTAGAAAGGTAGCCCGTCAAAAATGACGGAAATTTAGATATAAAGATATATACAACTCATGTGCAAAAATATGAGTTTTCTCGTTTGTTCCGCAGTGATAGATGAAAATAACACATTTTAAGAACGAAACACAGTTATGAAAAACTGTGTACAGTAGAAGACCACTAATCTGCACAGTTTGGTTCCAAGTGCTATGCAGATTTGAGGCTCTTTGCGGTCATGTCTATTCAATCTTTGTTTACATTTTTTTAAATTCATATATTGGACAATTTAGATTGTTAAACCTTAAAAATAAATAAATTACGCATTTGAAGTAAGGTAAAAACTATTAAATTATCGTATACAATTTCATGAAATGGTATTATATGTGTGTGCTTCACGATCTTGGTTATGCCTTTGGCGAAATTGGCTGCAACTTGTCATAATTCTAATAGTGTGGGCCTCGGACCTCTATAACAAAAAAGTAACCAGTTTTTAGTAAAATTTTTGATATAAAGTAGTTTTCAAAGACTTGTGTAAAATTGCAGGCCGTTCTCATGTTATGCCAGTCCTAGGAATAATATTTCTAACACTGAAGAGTTTCCATGTATATGTGGAATTTAGAAAAGCTTCTCCAAAAGAAAGGTCCTGAAATGACATTGTAATTCCTCTAACTTAAAAGTTTAATCGGGCCCTAATGTTGTTTACTGAAATCTAATAAATACAGTTATTTTGAATATTACAACAGAATTAAACAGCTAAACTTATCTAACTTAAACTCGCTCTTACTTCACGATGTTATTTTTTAGTATTAAGAAAGAAAATTATTTAACTTTTTCAAATCATGCACATTTGTAATTTTTTTCCGTCTTTAATAACTAAATAATGAAAAAATATGCTTTTGTTTTGAGCTCATAAATATCTCTCTATTCTAAAAAAAAGTAACTACCGCTGTCACCGCCGCCGCCGGTTTTGATTTTTTTGTGACCGGAGGCCTTTCTTCGTTAATATTAACAAAAATAATGCATACAAAAATATGAAAATCGGTGGTTTTATACAGAAATGTTTGATAAACACGCTGATGCAGACAGTTTTCAAATCGAAGAATTATTTTAAGAGTTATTTAATGCTAAAGTTGGACAAAATCGTTCCACTAAAAAAGTTTTATAGCAGCAAAAACTATATATGGCAGTGTAATCATTTGTAGATCATTTTATGCGTTAGAATTTGCCGGAGTGCAGATTGCATTAATTTTTTTTTTTTTTTTTTGACTCATTTTTTTTACGTTTTATTTCTATTTTAAATTCAAATTTTCAGCATTTCTAGAGATATTTTTTACAGATTTCAGAAAATTGTACTAATTTAAACTGTTGCCAACTGTATAAAAAGCGCAAGCAATAATGTTTGCTTCAAATTAAAAATTTATTTACACGTGACTATTATAAACAGGAAAAAAACTTTCAAATTAGAATTAAATAATTACGTATAAAAAGCAGGAACTTATTAAAAATTACGTCATAAAAAGTATACACGTGAATTTTAAAAGAGAAAGGATATTGTAAAATAATAAATTCATTAACATGCGTTAGAAGTCTTAGGAGAAATTACGTCATATTTACGTCACATTATAGTTATTACATAAAATGAACACAAAATAATATTGCAAGAAAGTTTAAATTTAGAAATTGCGCTAGATATTTGATATTTTGAGAATTAATTTAAAATGTCTCCATTTAAAAGAACTTTCTTTTCGCTTTGTTAAAAAATACCAGGAGACAAAGACTCTCTTTACTTAATTCCTTTTATATTAGCTTATTTTGAAATGTTCTTACACATGTATACGTCATCAAGTTATTTTTATTTCAACGTTTTATTTGTGTTTTTATTAATGTTGTACGAATATATTTGTTCTTTCGTTATTTAAAATAAAAATTATATCAATTTGCATAATTTGGCGAGTGGTTTGGCGATTTATATAATTTGTCGAAATTGGTCGACAGGATAATCAAGTAGTACCGCAGCGGATTTGGCTTTAAAATTCCCCAATCAAAGAGAAATGAATAGAAATTCGTTTATAGGGAGATCGCCACTGTTTTTTAAATTATAATTCAATCTTTCGAAATCTTTTTAAAGCCAATCAAATTAGCGTGCATTTAGAGTCTGCGGTGTCTGGACGGGGGTTGGCGAGCGTAGCTCGTAGGGGGCCGAGCCCCCTAGTGACAATAAAATAATGTAACTAAGAGACATTGCAAAATTAAATCTTTCTGATTTCAAACCATAAACAAATGATACCGCCACCATTTTACCTACTATGACGTCATTAGAATATTGTCCATTGATTGTTGGAGAACTTACTTTGTGAATGATTACCTCAATGATTTAATACTTTTTACGGTTTGCGATGAATGAATCACTTGTGTTTGTTTAGGTTTATGGAATGATATATTAAGCCGTTAACATAATTTCAATTAAAGTTATCCAAGGATATATGTATTTTTAATAGAAATTAAAAACAATGCTTTGATCTCGAAATAAAAAGTTTTAGTTTGTGTAATTGGTTATTTCTGTTAATTATTTATTTAGGTACTATCCCATTATAGCGCATTTTTTAAAAAAGCTTGGCGTAATTCGGGCATCAGAAAGTGAGATATGTTGCCAAAATATATAAACAGCTATGAAAACAAATCTAATGAATTTTTATTTTCGTTTATATATGCACTTATATACATAAAAAAATCGTTTCTAAATATATATAATATTTTTTTATATACAAATTACGGCACAGATTTCAGATATGAACCGGGATACCTAACTGGCGCTAAAATGGTGTTATTTGGCCTGCTATGGTAACCCGGCTATTGTTTTTTATTTATTAATAAATTGTTTATTTACTTTTATTTTCTGTTTTTAAATTATATAAACTGTTTCGTTCTATAGTTATTATTCAAACTTTTATTTACTTATAGTTATTTCCTTTTCAAAATGATAGCAAATAATTTAAAAATATATAAGTAACTGGTATTCGAAAGCAAGATTTCTGCCGAATTGGCGTCAGAGAAAAATAACGCCAACCCCGATGCGTATATGACATCTGTGCAAAAATTACTTCTGTTTCTTTATAAAAATTGGTAAATAGCTTTTTTTACATTAAATAAATTGTATACATATGCAAAAATGTGCTTGTGAGTATGAAGCAGTAAATAGGTTGTCAGAAAATATGTTGGCAAACTTCTTTCTCACCAAACTTCTTTCTCGCCAAGAAACTTTTCTCCGAAGTATTGTACATAAGCAATGATTGCTAGAAATGCGTTTTTAATTATGATATGCGCTTTTATGTTTCACTACATTTATGCATACTATAACGTGTGTATAAATGCTACAGTTCATATGCATGGCTACACAAAAGAATTCGTAAGATTTACTGAGTATGAGAATAAATTGCTTAAAGGTGGTTTTTAAAGGAGTTATGCAGTTTTACGCTGAACTACATTTAGTTTACTAAGAAATGTTTGTAGAATATAGATAAAATGATATACAGGGTCACGCAAAGAATTGGATACATAACCGTCTATGGGTGATAATATCTGGAAATGTGATTTCAGTAGCTTTAAGAGTAGTTTAAATTAAATTTTAGCTAAATAGTGGCATGTAATAACGGTACTATTGGCTATGGACGGTAAGTGCTGAAATCAATTTTTAAAAGTTTTTATGCGTTTTCTAAAATGTTTACTTAGTTATCTTATTTACCTTATTTCCCTAAATAACGAAGTTTTGTTAAAGCATTCAGGATGTGTTGGAAATTGTTTCATATTCTATGCTTAACGCATGATTTTTATTTCTTCTTTAGTCTTATTTTGCATTTATTTTATTCTTAATGTTTTAGTCTTATACTGCTTTATAGAAACTTTGGCACAGTTGTCATATATACCCCATATTAGAGCGATTTTTTTCCGACGCTAATTTGGCGAAAACATCAACAGCATAAACAACAACATCCGGGTTACCATATCAAACAAAATAACGACACTTTGGCGACAGTTAAGTACCCGTTGTGTATATGGCATTGGCGTCAGAAAAAAATAGCGCCAACATGGGGCGTATATGACATCTGTGCTGAAACTTTAATATTTAATGTTTAAACTCTTCGCTCCACTCACCTTGCATATAGTATAAACTATAACACAGATAGCGCAAAATAATAGACAGTTTGATAATTTTCCACTGTAGGGGATTTGGCGTTTTTTAAAAAAAGCTTGGTGTAATTTGGGCATCAGAAAGTGAGATTTGGGTACTTTTCCGTTATACGGATACCATTGTCGCCAAGCGTAATAGTTGGCGCAAAATGAAAATCACGTGAATTCAGGCATTTGAAAAATAAAAGAAAAAATATTGTCGATACTAAAGTGGGCATTTAAAAAATATAACATTAGAAAATTCCAGACTTTTACGAACTATTTCATTAAATCACAAATATATACATAAAATAATTCAACAAATAACTGTTATAAAATAAAGCAATAAAATAAAACTCATATTAAACTGCTGGAATAAAATTACAAATACCTTTTAGCATTTTGAAATAATTGGCGCATTAGCATACATTTTGGCATGGTGTCCGTATAACGGAAAAATATTGAGATTTGTTGTCAAATCATATAAACAGCTATGAAAACAAACTTGATGAGCGTTTTTTTTATTTATGTTTATTTTATCTGTATATTATTCATGTTTTTATGTACAAATTACATCTGTTTCTGTATAAAATTAGAGAAACGGCTTTTTTATGTTAAATAAATCGTATAAATATCGAAAAAAAAATGTGTGTGAATATAAAATGAAACAGTGGATAAGTTCCCGGAAAATATGTAGCCAAATTTCCTTTTTCGCCAAGGCACCTATACTGGAAAAGTACCTTAGGTACTTTCCAGTATAGGTACTTTTCTAGTACTTTTAGGTACTGTAGCACATTAAAATCGCGCAGTTAGGAGCTCATACAGTACAGTGTCGTCTATTGGCGGTTATTTTATTAGTAGCATCGGGAGGAAGGTGTAAAGATGTACTTTAAATTCTCACTCATAGATTTTGAAAAAATATCTTAAAAGAGCGGAGTTTAAATTAAAATTTGGTGACCTCCTTTATGAAAGATTAATGATTTTAAATCGGAATTTCGCCAAATCAGTCAGCTATTGCCAATTTGGCCAACATTTGGCGCTACTGTGGTAACCCTGCATTAGTATTTTTCAACAATTACTCATTTCAATGAGGTGGTCCTACCGGAATCGTGAGGGACACACAGAGACTTGGATTTTATATAAATAGATTCCGTGAGAAGTATGTGCTTTTAGGAACGAGAAGCAATTTTTTGAAAATACGTTTTTGGTTGATGATTTTCTTTACTATTACTGTTGTTATTTCTTAAATCTCCTAAATCATTTTTATAAATTTTATCATTTGCTATTCATACACTCAAAAATAAACATAAATTATAACAAAAAAAAAAAAAAAAAAAAAAAAACTCAAAGAACAACCAATTAGATTAAATGCATTTCATTCAGTATGAGGCTATACCCTCAACGTGCTATGCTCGCCAACTTCCGTCTAGATTCTGCAGTCACCAAAAACATGCTAATTTGATCTGTATTAAAAATCTTACCCGATTACAGAAGTTCGAATTACTTAACCATAACCGTTTCCGATATACATAATCGGATTTGCTTTACTTTCCTCTGTCAGAGAGATTTTTCTGCTCAGAAGGGCGCATTCACTGCTTTCGCAAAAATAGTCGGTAATTTCCATAATTTATTTTTAAAACGTTTTATTTTAGAAGCTGTACGAAAATACTTTTAAAACCGTTGTTTTAAATATATTATTTTAAATTTGACTAAATATTTCCCCATTTAATGCTTTCCACACGTATTAAATTATTTTAATGTTTTCTTTCTTTATTAAAATAGCGAGTAAAATATTTTTCAAATGAAAAATGTTTGGAAATATTCCCATTTGTAACTTTTAAACATTGGCAATAGTAGGCCAAAAATGAATTTTTTAAGTTTTGGATTAAATGTCTATTCAGATATTGGAATTTTGTTGAAAATTTTAAATTAAAAACCTCAATAAATTAGACACATTAGAAATATTATAACTGTTCAGGGGCACTGCGCACCACAATCTAGACACGCTTATGTCTGTAAAAGATGGTTAAAATTCTATGCATAGTTTTTGATTCTATAAAACATACATAATTGAACTATAATGACCAATTAAAAAAACAAATAGTGATTAAAATAACGCTTAAAACGGAAAACTGTCGGCTGCAGTATGGATTTTAAACATTTCTCTATAAAAGTGGCACTTTTCATGTTTTTAAATTGATTACATTAAAAAAAAATAGAGAAGTGTTTCCATTTACAATAAACTGAGTAATGATCGCAGCAGAGTTTATTATTTATTTATTTATTTATTTATTTATTTGGCGTAGAGAGGTACAGTTGTGGAAAAAAGGTAAATATCCCTTATTAACTCCTCAACAAATTAACATAGAAGACAGTTACTGGTACCGAACGATTGAAAATAAAGTCTACTTATAAATGATGTATATAAATTTTTTTAGGAGGCCATTTACATATTAAAACGAACCCAAACATCATTTTTTAAATAGTAATACCCAATTTTAAAAACATATTTCAAATCTTCGGTTCAAACTATGCCTAGAAACGAAATTTCAAGTCATTTGGATGATCCGTTTTTCAATAATAAACATTCCAAATTTAGTGCTTCTAATGTTAAATTGCATTTTCACATTTTTATTTATATCACCTGAAATTATACTTCTAATGTGCTAATTTTTTGTTTAGCAATAATACTAATATACCCAAACATAAGTACGTTGAAATTGTAACTTGTATAATTTTATGATATGAATTATGAAATTAATGTTCGAAAAAATATGAATTGCAACCTACAATTTTTTTCATGAATTTAGGTTTATTATGTCCTGCTTTATGGAAATCCAAAATTTTACATTTTTCTTCCAAATAGTTTTCAAATTATGCTTAAAAAACGGCAAAATGATGGTTTAAGGGGCCGTCTGTGATAGATGTGAGTAGTTATTTTGAAATTTATTATGCTATCCTATAATCTAGCAGTTTTCAATGACTGCTTGAGTAGCGTTTAAGATGCATTGATTAAAAGGGGGGCTCTTTCAGTCAACAGTCCAGACCGAACTTCAATTTGGATACAGCTCCTAAAATACGCTCGTTTTAAAATAATTAATTTCTCTGAAACTTATTATATGAATTGCATGAAAATTTGTTATTAGGCTAATAGTCCAGGCAATAGAGACCGTATAAGGGCTCTACCTAGCAAAATTCATGGTAGTTCTGGAAAAAGGCTTACTACGTGTTTTGGGGGTCGCTCAATCCGAATTTTTAGGGAAAAAGTATCTAGAAATTCAGAAAGTAGACAAAATTTGCAACAAATTAGATATATGACATTATGACTTAGGATGAAGGGGAAGGGGGGATCTGCCTCAGAACATGCGCGCGGTGCTGCGTGAACTAAGTTGCGCAATTCCACTTAGCCACTCACACGTTTACATTCGCCATCCCATCTTCCCTCCAAACTTTCTCTATAAGGTTTACTTTAAGTTTTTTCGGTAGCTAAATCCGAATTTTTAACTTCCCAACAGAATTCCCCCCCCCCGAAACCTCCCCCCAAATAGTTGTTTTTAACTTAAATTTTTTATTGTTTTAGGGGAAAAGCATTACAAAATTCAGAAACTAGACAAAATTTGCAACAAATAGGAATAATAACATTATGACGTAGGATGAACGGGGAGGGAGAGGGCTGCCTCTGAACATGCACTGCGGCGCTACGTGCACTAAGTTATGAAGTCCAGGCAATGCGGGATTTTACCTGGAAAAATTAATACTAGTTCTGGATTTCGACTCACTCTATGTTTTTTTTTGGGTCGCTGAATCCAAATTTGTAACTTCCCACCAAAATTTCATCCGACAACCCCCCAAAAAATTGATTTTTTGAAAAAATTTGTTTTTTGAGAAAAGCGAGCGGGGAATGTTCCGAGGCAGCCCCCTCTCTCCCCGTTTATCCTATGTCATAATGTCATATATCCTATTTGTTGCAAATTTTTCTAGTTTCTGAATTTCGTAATGTTTTTCCAATAAAATAATAAGAAATTTAAGTTATTAACAACTATTTGTTTTTTTTTTGGGGGGGGGGGGAAATTTGGGGGGTAAGTTAAAAATTCGGATTCAGCGACCCAAAAAACTTAAAGTAAACCTTATAAGGAAAGTTCGAGGGGGAGATGGGAGGGCGAATTTAAACGTGTTAAGTGGAATTGCGCAACTTAGTCGACGCAACACCGCACGCATGTTCCGATGCAGAACCCCCTTCCCCTTCATCCTAAGTCATAATGTCATATATCTAATTTGTTGCAAATTTTGTCTACTTTCTGAATTTCTAGATACTTTTTCCCTAAAACAATAAAAAAACTGATTTTTTTAATAAAAACCTTTTTTGGGGGGCTTTTTACCAAAATTTTGGGGGGGGGGGTTGCCGGGGGAAATTTTGGTGGGAAGTTACAAATTCGGATTCAGCGACCCAAAAAACATAAAGTAAGCCGATTTCCAGAACTACCATCAATTTTGCTAGGTAAAGTTCCCTATTGCCTTGACTATAATTGAAGGGTGTAGAATACATTTATGCTGTCAGAATTGTGTACTGCTATCGAAAAAAAAAACGAAGTTATGGTTCGTTTCAATATGTAGATGGCCCCTAAGCAAATTTTATATACATCATTTAAAAGCAGACTTTATTACCAATTGTTTTGTACCAGTAACTTTTTTCTACGATAATTTTTTGCAGAGTGAGTAAGGGGTGTTTACTTTTTAACACTTTCCAACAAAGTTGAAAAGTGTTTATGACTTCGGTTTGTCTGGCCGTCTGTCCACGCTCAAACTCTCGTACATATGCTCGGATCGTTCGTAAATTTTTGGATGGTAGTGACCTCTACCATACCACGTTCCGTATTTCAAATGAAGTTTGTAGCATGTTTAGTTCATTTACAGGGATAGTCAAAGTTTTTCCGTTACATTACGGCCAATGGGAAAAATTCGTTTCAAATAATTGTTAAAGGTGTTACACACTTTCAAACATAGTAAAATTGATATTGAATGATTAAGTCCACTAAAATATGCATTCTGTTGAATATGCGGTGCAAAGAATAGTTATTGTTCATTTACAGGGCCACACAAAAGAAATCCGCTCATAATGGTATAAGAGGAATTGTTTGCGGTGTATTTGAAAAGATTTCAGATACTATATTGTATCGGAAATACTGTATATTAGTAATGATTGCTCGAAATGCATTTTTAATTATGACATGAGCTTTTTTAGGGTCTCGTTCATCTGGCGAAACCCTATTCGTCTCGCTCCTCTGTCTGTTGGTCTGTCACAGAGCCCGTTCTCAGGAACTATACATGTTGGAGACTTGAAATTTTGCATACTTATAGCTGAACACCACACATCATACGACAAATCATAAAATTTTGAAAAAGTTGTACATTTAACACTTTGGGCTCCCACATGTGTATTTTAAACAATTATTTCTAAATGAGCCCTAATTACGTTGGAGACGTGAAATTTTACATACTTATAACTGAACACCTCACATCAAATGTCAAACCATAAAAGTTAGAAAAAGTCGTACATTTAACCATTTGGGCTCCCACATGTGTATTTTAAACAATGCCTTCTAACTGAGCCCTTTATTGAATTATACATTTTAAATCTTGAATACTTATAGCAGAACACCTGAGGCCTGGCGACAAATCATATAATCTTGAAAAAGTCTTACGTTTAACCCTTTGAGCTACCACATACATATTTTAAGAAATTCTTTCTAAGAGATGCCCTAATTAAGTTGGAGACATGAATTTTTGCATACGCATAACTGAATACCTCAGACCACACGGAAGATCATAAAATTTTCAAAAAGTTTTATGTTATTTACTCCTCCGGGCTCTAACTTGTGTATTTTAAGCAATTTTTCTAACCCCGCCCTTTTCACCCGGGGAGCACTTTTCCAACTTTTGCGACACCCTTTTGACCATTCTTTCATATTATGCAACATAGCCTTACATATTTTAGTTCCACTTTTTACCACCAGGGGTACCTAATTATCTCGGGTGCTATCGGCCCAATCCCCTCGACTAATATATCTACGGATAGTATTAAAACGGAGATTTGTTCGGATAGAGGTTTGTTTAGAATAGAATGCGCCCCTGGTTGCGAAATGTGGAACTAACAGATTTTTTAAAAGTAGGTATAAAGTGTTTTGAAAGGAATATTAAACAAAACCCTCTGTGTGATCTGTGATCACACTTACCTACTTATTCACTATATTTATGCATACTATAAAGTGCGTATAAATGCTATAGTTCATATACAAAGCTACAGAAATGAATTCGTAAAGGTTACTGAGTATGAGCATAAATTGCTTAAAAGAGGCTTTTAAAGGAGTTATGCATTTTTACGCTGAACTGAATTTAGTGTACTAAGAAATGTTTGTAAAATATAGATAAAATGATACACAGGGTCACGCAAAGAGTTGGATACATGGCTGTCTATGGGTGATAATTTCTGGAAATGTAATTTCAGTAGTTTAAAGCGTGCTTTAGTTTAAATTAAATTTTAGCTAAATAGTGGCATGAAATAAAGGTACTAGGTTATCTACAGAGCTGTACAAAAGTATTCAAGTATGTTTCCATCTATTAGTATAAGTTGCTGAAAGTTGAATTTCAACCTGTTATGTATTTTCTTGCTAAACTAAATTTTCCCATTATATAGTATATATATCAACATGCAGATCGAATACAGGGATGTTTAAAAAAAATTGGAATATATATTTGGCTATGGGCGGTAACTACTGAAATCAGATTTTTAAATGCTTACTTAGTTATCTTATTTACCTTATTTCCCTAAGTAACGAAGTTTCGTTAAAGCTTTCAGGGAGTGTTGGAAAGTGGTTTATAATATATGCTGTAAGCATGATTTTTCTTACTTGTTTATTTTTCTATATTTTTTTTTTCACGACAGTACATTTTATTAATAACTGAGATAAGATTTAAAAAAAAAAAAAAAAAAAAAAAAAAAAAAAAAAAAAAAAAAAACGATATTGAACAGAAAAATGGAATTGAAAATTAAAAGACCTCACGGTTATATTGACTAACATCTTTATATATATTTTTAGAACCTTTTAGGTAATTATATGTGTGTTTTAACGTTTATATTAAGAACAAGATGAAAATTCCTTCACGACACTGGTTTTAGTATTTTGATTCTATTGAGTTTGGAGTCATTTTAAAATTTCTTTTATCTGAGAGCGTAGATGTATGGAATAAAATTCACATAGAAGGCGAATGTGAATCTAAGCATTAGCATTTAAGGATAAAAAAATAGAGCTACTATAGTAGAATAAAAATAATAATTAAGAACGGAAGCATTTCACAAATCAAATTTTGAACTTATTTAGTAGAAATATCGTAAATATTAAATTGCATTGTCTGTATGTGAAAGAATTTATTTAACATTGTAAACTTAAAATTATGGTACCATCAACAATAATGAATATTTAAGGTATTTGATTCATAATAAATAATTTTTATAATGATATTTAAAAAACATAACTAGTGAAAATAAGCATATAAATCATGAAGACAAAATAACTTAATATAACTTCATTAAAGTTGTTGAAATTTAAATGAAATTAAATAAAAAATGAATGAAAAATATAAAAAAAATACAATAAATTGGAAAAATCAATTATCTATATTATGGTTAATGTTGATCTGTATGACGTAATAAATGTTTTTCGAAGTAAGATTATATCTTTTTCATACTATGATAGAAATAAATTTAAGTGTGCAGTAAAATAGGACTTAAATTTGTAAATTATTTTCAATGAGTTATCATTACAACTTACTCCATTTATATTTTAAAGACTTAGAGTTTCTCTTTATTTTAAAAATTTATTTAATTATGAAACAAATATTAATTCATTTTTTATGCTGCTATATTCAATCCATAAGTAGAATATTTTAAAGTAAATAAAAAACTTGCTCCAACAAGAATGTTTAAAAAATGCAAAGTTAGATTAGCTCTGTAGTTCATCGGATTCAAAAGAAAATTTATTTATCTTCAGAAACGTTTTCCAGGTTTAAAGTGGTGTTTCCAAAATAAAACTGTCTATTGCTGCTTTGGAAATATATTTTGACTGCTTTGGGTAGATATGTGAAACCGTGTGAAAATGAAATACTTGATTTTCAAACGTTAGCAACAAATAAGTAAATACAGCTGCGTAACAGAACTTATACATTAACAGATTAAAAAATAATGGCCATTTTGTTCTGTTAATTTAGACTGATTTTCTTTTAAATGTTATTGTTAAAGAAAGACTTTTTTAGAATTTAAAAAAATATGAATTTAATTAAACATAGTTCAGTCTTGGAAAAGTCATAGCACGTTTTCCGATATCGTGTCGATTCTTCATATTTTTTTTTCTTCTTCTCGGAGATATCGTTAAGCATACACATACACAGATTTAATATCATTTTAGTATTACAATTAAAGTACACTGCGCAAATAATATTCCGGGATACTTTTTATACAACTCCGAAAACTAGGTTATAAAAGTGTATAGTTAAAAAGCATTAAATTAATAATTCGTTTTTATTAGTCTGCTATGTCTCTAGAAACTAATTAAAAAAATATTTTTTTTAAGGATTCCGTACTTAAAAATTAAAAACGGTACAAATAAGATTAATCCTGTCTTTCTCTATCACAGCCATTTTACTCTTAATTTGAACGTGGATGGCTCAAATTTGGAGAAATAATAAAACTATTGACCTGCATATTTACAGATTATTAAACATTCACAAATAAATTCAGAAAAATGGGGAGCAGCTAAGTAGGTTACTTGAAATTTTTTTTTTTGCTTTGTATATCGTGTGGGGTGAAATTGCTTTGTGTATCATGTGAAAGCTTTCGTAAAACTGAACACAAAAGAATATATATTTTTTTTAATTTAAAATTTTAGATATTATATTTTCGGAGATATCGTCGAAAATATAGTGTAAAAATATGCCCCCCCCCCCCCCCCAACTCTTTCCAAACATGAAGAAATTAAAATTATGAAAAAAATAGAGGTAATAGACGTTAATTAAAACCTTACAGGAAAACTATAAAAATTTCACTGTGTCACATAGTTTTTCAGAAAAGTGCATTTTTTCTTTACACACATATTTCGATTTGCAGGTATCAGCAAGAAGATTGATGATCGCTGTAGGTACTTATCGTAGCACAAGTATAAAGGCATTGATGATAATGATTTTCGAAAAAAAAATAGCCGGCAATTAGCCAAGATATTAACCCTTAAAGACACGGACGGTTTGGACATACATAATGACAGGGGCGGCTTACTTTATGTACCTTCGGCTTTTAAAGACCATGTAACAACTTTTAGTTATATATTTGTGTAATAGAATGCCCAGTAGCAATATAAAAGCAATAAACGTCAAATTGTTAAAACAGACTAATTTAATTGGAATTAATCGCCTAAGTACTATGGAATTCGCGACTACTTTGCGCTCAGTGTATATCTCAAATAGGCCTTCCGTGTCTTTAAAATTTAATTAATAACCTATATGGAAAAACGCGGCACGGACTAAATGGCGTTGCAACTTTGCGACATCCTTTGGAAGCGCGCTTTGAAAAATGCCAAATTTAAACTTTGAATAAGGGTTTTGTCTTAGCGTCACTATAAAAGAAAATATTATTACTACGCTGAATTTAGTTTTATGAAATGCCAAATAAAGTTTAAATATGCATAACTTCTATTGCCCGTATCGAATTAAGTTCTTCATAAACGTATTAGGATCATATAAAAAAAAAGAATTATACAGAATAACAATATTTGATATTACTTAGGATTCATATCTCTCTGAAATATTGTTGTACACCCATTCATACTTTTCTAGTATATACAGCTATACCCAACCCTACGTTATATGGTTTTTTACCTAGTCTTATTATTATTTTAGCAACAATCTATCTATATTATAAAGGACAAACATATCTGTGCGTAACGCATACGTCATTTTGCGAATGGCAACACTTTGAAATTTGAAATAAAATTTCGGTTTTGCAATTTTCTCTACTGCATTTTTTTTTTTTTTTTTTTAAATTTCTAAACATCGCACATTTAAAATTTTTGCACCGTCGTAAGAGGAAAAAAATGCTCTTATAAATACAATTTGTTTGAAAGCTGTATCTCAATTTATTTTTGGGATATTATTTTTTTTTGTAGTTTTTAATACCATTTTTCTAATCGTGGCAACAAAAGTACCTATTTCTATTGAAAGTAAACGGAAAATATTAAAAAATAGGAGATTAGTGTATCTTTTTGTTGCCATTTTCTCATAAAACCTGAAAAAAAAAGTTTAAATTAAAATACTGGCTATGTCAAGAATATTGTCTGTTATTTCGCGATAATGACGTCATATGCATACTTTTCTATAGACGAAGTTTAAGACTGGATTGTAAAAGTGAATTGCTGTAGTGGATGCAAATTACGTCATTTTATAAAAAGGCGTGTATTTTAATTCTTAAAACTGAATTATGTTTTGTAGAAGTGCATCATTTTCACAGCCCAGCTGCTTTGAAATTCTTCACAGGCGAAAATGCTTCACTTTTGAAAAGAATGTAATCGAAATCACACATCGTAAAACGCAATGCTTTAGAAAAATTTAGAGTGTCTTTATAATAGAGAGGTGACATGTAAATAATAGCGATTTACACTACAGAAATTGATGATTCTCGCCTGGATGGATTAGCTTCGCCGAGTTAAAAAAGCAAACAAATAATTCGAGGTTTAAATTTTTTCATGCTTTTATATAATCGATATATTTAAAACACAAGTGTGTTTTTTTCGTCATCTGCCCTGATCTTTCTGCTGAACCAATTTTACTTTCTTTTTTTTTTTTTTTTTAACTGAAAGCTGTTCATTTGTAGATACAATCGCACTATCTGTTTGCTTTTTTTAATATCCCCACTTTTATATCTTAAATTTAAAAGCATTTTATGAAATTTCTTCAAAATGGTGAAAATTAGATAGCTTTCATTATTGCAGACAAGAGAGAAATAATGAGGTATCTTTATCTTTATTCATGCCATTTTCAGATAAAAATTCAATATTGTTGATAAAAATTGTTGTACAGGGTTTAGTGGCGCAAAACTCCATTAGGAGCCATGATATTATATTACGGGAATAATAGCGGAAAATGACATATTGCTTTTGAAAACACGCATTTTTCCTCATAAATTTTCTCTATATTTTTTTCTGCATGTCTACTGATACTAAGTTTCAGACAATAGGCGAAATGCTTATTTAAGTTAAAACGAAGTCATAATTAAAAGAAAACGATCATTTTCTTAGATAAAACTAAATATTTTAACACAAATGCGTTTAAAAAACATAAATTACGGAAATTTTCACTCTACAGAATTGAGATTAGAATCTCAAGTTAAGAGTGCGTCTGTTCACATAAAAGATGTTGCTGACAATGGTGACTTCAAGTTTGGAGTTAAAACGATTTTAAAATGATGAAAGAAAATACATTTTTTTTAGCGATGAATATGGATATGAGAAGTGCGTATGCAAATTTTGAAAAAGTGAGTTTTAAAAGTGAGAAAAGTTGCTGTTTTTCATTCCGGAAGACCAAGCGTAAGAGCTCCAATTGATAACCACATCCTAATAACTGATCTTTGTTATATTTTACCGATTACGTATCTATATTATAAAAAACAAACGTATCTGTGCGTAGCGCTGACGTCATTTTGAGAATGGCAAAAGTTCGTGATCAAATTTCGGTCTTGAAATTTTCGCTACTGCAATTTTTTAATCTACAGACCATCGTACATTTTCAATTTTCGTCGCATAGGAAAAAAAAATTACTTTCAAATGCAATTTGAGTAAAAACTGTATCTTAATTGACTGGTGTATTATGTTTTTAAAATAATTTTTAAGCATGATTTTTTTAAAAGTATATCTTATCACGTGCCGGTTTCAATACATATATAATAATAAACATTTTGCACATAAAGCAACAAATATTGTTCAGCATTTGCTTCTGACTATTTTTTACATAATGAAATTAATACTTCCTTTATAAACAAATAAAAGAATAATATTAAAAAAAAGTCAATCTAACGTATTTGTGAAAAACAAATTATCGAAATTAATACTTCTTTTATAAACAAATAAAAGAATAACATTAAAAAAAACACAAATCTAACATATTTGTAATCGTACAATTTAAATTTTTAGATCGCCAAACAGGATTTTTTTTCCAAATGTAATTTTTTGCAAAGTTCATCTCAGTTTATTGATTGTCTATGGTTTTAAAGACAATTTTAAAGCATGAAATATATATATTTTTTAATTTATCTATATCGCGCGGATCTCGATTACAAAAGATTAATCCGTTTGCCCTTAAAACAAAATAAAGAGCTCATCATTTTCTTACTGCTAATATCCATTAAAAAAACTTCCCCATGAATAAATAAATAAAATAATATAAATAAACACAAATTTAACAGACATGTCAAATAACTCTTAGCATGCGGCTAAAAAAAAAAATATTGCTTCTGATAAATTTCAAATTTTTATTTGATTGTATAATTCGTATTTTTCATATGAAAAATGCTTTTTTTTATGTAAGTGGGCAATCTAAAAACATTATTGCATATAAAAAAAACTATTTGTTTTCAATTAAAATAAGTGTTTTCACATATATTCTGTAACTCGGGAAGCCCGGGTACGATCCCCTCGTTTTTTTTAATAACACAGTTGATAATTCATATATTTATTGTACGGAACCCTCTGAGCGCGAGAAAAAAACTGAACCTGACCGTTTATTTCTTTTTATAAAATTTTAAATAGTAATATAGGCAACGCCTAAACTATCTAATGTAATATTAAATATTTAAACAATGTACAATATTCTCATGTGTCATTATTTATATACTATTAATTGCAGATGTTTTCAAGAAAAGCTATTAATTTCATACGCAATTTATAATTAGGAACATTAGTCGCGGATAAAATAGCGTATTTTCTAGAAATAATCACTAATATATTTATTGTGGCAACTTTCTGTAAAGAAATTTTGTATTTCGAAAGTATTTTAAAAATTACGTATGTAATTTATCTTAAGATGAATAATTAATAATCGGAAGAAAATACCTTTTGTTCTATTTTAACACTTATTCTTTTAATGATTTTTAATGAATGCATGAATATTCTTTTTATTTTGCTGTTTATTTAAACAAAACTTTCTACTATTCAACTATTAATTCCTTACAGTATTTCTCGCATTCATAATTTTTTTATTGCAGATTTATATTATATTAGTATTATATATAATAATATAAAGTTTTAGGAAAATAAACAACATATATTAAACACAGAAGTATTTAGTCTATTTTGCTTTATTTCTGCTATTCTCAGAAAAGATTAAATCTGTCACTTTTAAGGAGATTCTAAGACTAAAGAATGTAGAGCGAAATTTTATTCTTAGTAAAAATTAATTATACCTGTAACAACAATCTTCCCAGCACTCACGCTTATCACCATTTCTCCTGTAAGCCTGTGACGTGTCTGGCAGTGGAATGTCTGTAAGGCATCTTTCTCCAAAACATTATGTATTATAATCATCGGAAGAAAATACCTTTTGTTGTATTTTAACACTTATTCTTTTAATGATTTTTAATGAATCCACTAATATTCTTTTTATTTTGCTGTTTATTTAATCAAAACTTTCTACTATTCAACAATTAACTCATTACGGTATTTCTCGAATTCATTAATTTTTTATTGCAGATTTATATTATATTAGTATTATATATAATAAGATAATGATTTAGGAAAATAAACAACATATATTAAGCACAGAAGTATTTAGTATGTTTTGCTTTATTTCTGCTATTCTCAGAAAAGATTAAATCTGTCACTTTTAAGGAAATTCTAAGACTAAAGAATGTTGAGCGAAACTTTATTCTTAGTAAAAATTAATTATACCTGTAACAACAATCTTCCCAGCACTCACGCTTATCACCATTTCTCCTGTAAGCCTGTGACGTGTCTGGCAGTGGAATGTCCGTAAGGCATCTTTCTCCAAAACATTATGTATTAGAAGTTCACCAGAATTAAGTACAGTATATGAACTCCCTGTTGACATAAAATGAATTAGTTAATTCTTCATTTTAAATAATATATAACGGATCTGTGTGACAAGTGTTTACAATTAAAGGAGAAAAGGAAACTCGAAAATGAAATAAAGTTAAGTTTTGAGAATTTCCATTTGTTAAAATTTTATTCTGCTTTGTGAAAATTATTTGTTCTTGAATACAAAACATTTAATGCATATATTTCTCACAATCTTTTGACTTTTATGTCCTTGAATAATAATTTTTATTTTAATACATTTTTTTTGTATTTTTTTTTTATTTCATATACTGGGGAACATCCCATTGCATGATTGCATAACAATATTAACAAGATAAATAAGTTTTGGACAATGGTGGGTGTCCAAATACAAGGAAAACTCCTATACCGTCCCGTGTCCCTGATGCTGATTTTTAATTTGGAGACGTCTGTATAAAATTGTTTCAATAAAAGTAATTCGATGCAATTTTTTCCCGAAACTTGGACAATTGTTTTATATAAATATGTGGTAAAAAATTAACCTACACACATTTTTACGGTTGATATTATATTTATTAGTCTGTCCCTGTGTTTTTCATCTTTACCGTCCCTCTTGCTAAACTTATACAGAAAATCACTTCAGTTGCAGCCACAGAATTTTTTTCAAGTTTTTTCTCATGCAGAAGTATGCAAGAGAAAGAATGTCTAAAATTCTCTGTCAGGAAATTTACTTCAGAATTTAAATCAGCATTTAAATATCAATTTCAAGATTGTGGCTTTATTGGTAGTCTTACCATCCCCAAGGTTTATTCCTTCACTTTTCGAGGTAAATAAAAAAAATTAATTTAATCCAATTTTAACAACTGTTTCTAAAAATCAATGAACATTGTGGCAATCACTTAGTCATAACATGATTTTCTTAAAAATAGTAGGTAATTTTCCTTACCGTCTCTTTTTCTCCAATTTCGTCCCTTTTTTCTTATACCGTCCCCTTTTTTTAACTTACCGTTCCTTCTTTAGTACTCCTTTAAGACAACGTTATACAAAAATTCTGTATTAAAAATAATACATTTTTATTATTTCTTATTTGAATGTCCTGTGGGTACTATGCAAATTCATTATAAGTAAAAATTTAAAAGAAAATAAAAAGTTATAGTGGTAAAATGGTAAGGAAAATTAAAATTGCAAGTTTAACTTAAACCTCAGTTAAATAAAAAAAATTTCGCTGCTGACCATTTTTTTCTTTATTTTGAATCATTACGGCATTCGTCTACCAGATTAAAATGTTATTTTAGCAAGTTTAATTTCACCAGATTTTTATCCCCTTAAGTCAAAAGATTGTGAGAATGCCTCATATATATATATATATATATATATGACTATTATATAATATTACAATTCATCATCTTTTTTTTTTTAATAAAAATTAATAAATTGAATATCAATACATGACACAGACATTATACATATTAAATCTGTATCTACTATTATTAATTCTACTAATAAATATGAAGTTAATAGAGACCAAGAGAGATGATAAACTTGCAGCATCAAATGGAAATTGATAAAGAAAGACATCATTTAATTACATAAGTAGAAATCAAAATGATAATACACTATGAAAAGGCGCAGTTGCAGCAATAAACTTAGCTTATAAAAATTAAGAAATTTGTTAACGTAGCAAAACAATTAGCTAACCGAAATTATATATTTATAAAAATATATAAAATAATTTTAATAAAAATTGGCTTTTCAAAAATAATTTTAGCAAATCAAAAGGAAATTATAATAACATTATAGCAAACATTCATAATGACTTGCGCATTAGCAGCATAGAAATTTGAATGATAATATATAACCATTATATAATATTACAATTCATCATCTTTTTTTTAATAAAAATTAATAAATTGAGTATTAATACATGACACAGATATTATACATATTAAATCTGGATAAACTATTATTAATTTAACTAATAAATATGAAGTTTAATAGAAACCAAGAGAGATGATAAACTTGCAGCAATAAATGGAATTTCTTACAGAGAGGCATCATGTAACTACATAAATAGAAATCAAAATGATAATACACTGTAAAAATGACAGACTCACAGACAGACTCACAAACAGACATTTTCTAAAAACCATCAAATCGTATTCGGGACATTCTAAAACGTATAAATCCGTCGAAAACCGGAAGTTGAAAATTTTCACGCATCCAATACTTTAGTCTTTTAAAGATTAAAAAAAAAGTAAAAATAATATTATTTAACAATTTATAATATTGTTGCATATTTCTTTAAATAATTATCCAGAATGAATATTTTTTGTATTTTTTAAATTTAACACTAGTACACATACAGATACTTCAAAAGTACTTGTAAATAGTATTAATAATCACCAGAATTCATAACAGTATATAAACGTCATGTTGACATTAAATCATCAAATGAATTAACAAATTCTTAACGATAACTTTCATGAATTTAAATTTGTTAATATTTTAGTCTGTTTTGTGGAAAATACATTTTTCTTATATTCAAAACATTTAATGCATATATCGGGTGTTGCCAAATTTGACAAACAAATTCAGAGGGGTGATAGTAGACATCAAGAAGATTTAAAATTTGCATAGAACATAGGGTGATAAAACACTTATTTGGCCACAAATACATGGTGTTCCATTCTAACTGAACACCTGTTGGCAGCAATAATTTTCAGAAAAATAAAAACATTGCAATGAAAATACTGGGATATGTACCTTGTTTTGTTTGAATTGTTATAACATCACGAAAAGTTCTTCGAAAACCGGAAACTGAAGCAATCGATTATACCGTATGAAGTTGTAATCGAATGTGAAAATGTGAAGCGTCAAATGCATACTGCTAACTGTATAATGAAAACTTGGACCACATTTCTTAATGTTTTCACATTTTTACTTTCTTCTATCTTTACAAGAAGAAAGTATTGGATTCGTGAAAATTTTCGATTTTCAGTTTTCGATGGATTTACACGTTTTAGAAGATCCTGAACACGATTTGATGGTTTTTAGAAAATGTCTGTCTGTGAGTCCATCTGCCACTCTGTCATTCCCTAACTCAGTGAGTCTGTATGTGACAAAAATTTTGTGGGCGCTCTCGCTCATGATCTAATGCACGGAATTTCACAAAACTTTAGATACAGTTAGACCGTGATATAAACTGGTGCTGATTAGTTTTTGGTGTAAATCACCCAACAGATGGCGTTTCTGTGCTGCATTTTTTTTACGATTTCTGCAATAGATATCTCAAGAACTAAAGCACGGATTTTCATAAAACTTCAGATTCAGTTAGTACTTGATATAATTAGACGCTAATAACATTTTGGTAAAAATCGACCAAAAGGTGCCACTGATATGCTGCATTATTCATGATTATCGCAATAGCTCTATCTTAAGAAAAAATGCACAAATTTTCATCAAACTTCAGATTTCCTTAGTCCCTGATATAGATTAGTGCTGTTTAGTTTTTAGTGTAAATAGCCCAAAAGGTGACGCTGCTATGCTGCATTTTTCAGGGTTTCCACAATAGATGTATATCAAGAACTAATGCACCAATTTTCATCAAACTTCAGATTCAGTTATTGCATTGTACAAAATAGTTCAAATTAGTTTTTGGTGCAAATCGCCCAGCAGGTGGCGCTGATATATTGATTTTTTTTTTACGATTTTCACAATAGCTAATCTCAAAAACTAATGCACGGATTTTAATCAAACTTCAGATTCAGTTAGAAGTTAATATAAGTTGTTGATTATTAGATTTTGTGTAAATTCCGTAACCAGTGGCGCTGATATGCTGCATTTTTCAGGCAGCATTAACATGTATGACATAGAAGAAACTTTTTGGATTGACAAATCTGACTAGTTCAACATTGGTGAGAAATACTATGAATAGTTTTATTATAATATACTTCAGTTTTCTAAAAGGTATTACCGTCAAGCCAATTTGATTTAGATTAGGACACCATGTATTTTTATTAAACACGTCGTTAGAGACCCCATGTTCTATGATAATTCTTCATCTCTTGATGCCTACTAAAACCCCTCTGAGTTGTTGGTCGAATTCGGCAACAACCTGTATATATGATGTTTATTAGCCCCCGGAATGCTATTTCTTTCTCCTAGCTTATTTTGTCTCCAATAAATAACGTTACCTTGTGTACGCTAGCCGTAAAACAAAAGCCGATGTTTCATTGTGCGATTAATCACTTTACAGCATTTTTTAAACTTCTAAGCATCGCACATTTTCAATGTTATACCGCCGTATTGGGGAAAAAAGGTACTTTTTACTGCAATTTGTTTGAAAACTGCATCTTCATTTGTTTTTGAAATATTATTTTTTTGTAGTTTTTAGCGACATTTATTTCATTTTGGCAACTCAAGTTCTGCATTTCAGTGATAGTCAAGAGAAAATTGTTGAAAAATAGCAATTATATCTTTTTCTAGTCATTTTCACATAAAAATTGAAAAAAAAAATAATTAAAATACGTGCTATAATATAAATGAATGATTTATGATAAAATATGGAACTATTATAAACTATATTTAATTTTAAGAATCTATATTAATGCAAATGACGTCATTTTACATAAAATAAAAGCGTGTGCTTTAAGTCTTAAAATTGAAATATGTTTTGCAGTAGAGTCCCGATTATCCGAGTCCCGCTTAACCAAGTTATTTTCTTCTGGTGCACTTTTGGCTTCAATTATTATGAAACATCAGTTATAAATGAAGCGTTAGGTGAAGATAAAAGAGCAGGCGTAAAAGGGTAGAACTCTGATTTTCTGACCAGAAAATCAGAGTTCTAACTTTTTACGACTGCTCTTTCATCTTCCCCTAACGGTTCATTTATAATTGATGTTTCATAATAATAGAAGCCAGAAGAAAATGAAGTATTGGAAATGCCAGGGGCGACACTAAATTCTGAAAAAGCAGAATTCCTGTTCTCTAGTGCATATTATAATAAACATTATTTTGTCAGCAGTTATATGTGAAATAAAAAACAACGTTATACTTAAACTTTATTTTGTCAGTAGTTATATTAAAAATTAGAAACATTATATTTACACTTATTTAAAAAAATATATATCACTAAACAATTCGTTATACAATTGTTGCATATTTTTGTCATTAGTCGTCTAGTATATATATTTTCTATTTTGTAAATTTAACTCTATTATAAACATACAAATACCTCAAAAGTATTCATAAAAAATAAATAATACGATAAAACTTTGCGAACGGTTGTAATATTAAATTTCATTCACTAATCTGGCACATATTTACTTTCTTTTATCTATTTACAAGAAGAAAGTATTGGATTCGTGAGCTTCGGGTTTTCGACGAATTTATACGTTTTAGAAGGTCCTGAACACGATTTAATGGTTTTTAGAATATGTTTGTCTGTGAGTCTGTCTGTCACTCTGTTACTCCGTGAGTCTGTATGTGACAAAAATTTTGTGAGTGCTCTATCTCAAGAGTTAATGTACGGAATTTTACAAAATTTTAGATTCAGTTAGACCTTGATATAAACTGCTTCTGATTAGTTTTTGGTTAAAATCGTCCAACAGGTGGCACTGCTGTGCTGCATTTTTCTCGATTTCCCTAATAGGCATATCTCAAGAAGTAATGCACGGAATTTCATAAAACTTCAGATTCCGTTAATCCTTGATATAATTTGATGCTTATTAGTTTTTGGTGAAAATCGCCCAAAAGGTGGCACTGCTATGCTGCATTATTCGTTATTATCGCAATAGCTCTTTCTCAAGAACTAATGCACAAATTTTTATCAAACTTCAGATACAGTCCCTGATATAAATTAGTGCTGTTTAGTTTTTGGTGTAAATCGCCCAACAAGTAGCGCTGCTGTGTTGCATTCTTCGCGATTACTGCAATAGCTGTATTTCAAGAACTAATGCATGAATTTTCATCAAGCTTCAGATATAGTTAGTCCCTAGTATAAATTGGTCCTAATTAGTTTTTGGTGTAAATCGATTAAGATGTGTCTCTGCTATGTAGAATTTTTCATAATTTCCGCAATAGCTCTATCTCAAAAACTAATGCACGGATTTTCATCACACTTCAGATTCAGTTAGAAGTTAACATAAGTAGTTGATAATTAGCTTTTGGTGTAAATCACCTAACCGTTGGCGGTGATATGCTGCAATTTGCATGATTTATACGATTTTAGTGATAGCCCTATCTTGAGAACTAATGCACGGAATTTAATACATTTAGAATCCCCATGATGGGCATACATTGACATATAATTTTGGCACTGTACTAGAGAATTTGGAAGAATTAACATGTATGAGATAGAAGAAAGAATTGGGATCCACATATCCGACTAGTTTTATTTTATTTTTATTTTGCGCACATAAGCTGTGTAGAAATTTCTTTTTACAGATATCTATGTCGTGTTTAAATAGACCAGCATAAGTTGTCCGAATTTATGACAAAAAAAAAAAAAAAAAAAAAAAAAAAAAAAAAAAAAAAGCAATTTAACAAATTACATCGACCATTTGGAAAATGATTTTTTCGAAGACTAAACTTTTAAGACATAAAAAATCGCACTGAGTTGATCATACATTACGTACGCCATGAATTAAACATTAACAGTGTTATTACACGTAAAAATTGCAAGCAACAAAAATCGCCTGCGACCCGTCAGATTTCTTAAAACTTACGTATTATCCAAGCATTTCATTGGCTGTTCGGGAAAAGGCTTTTTCATCGTCAGGTTTCCAAGAAATCTGATGACCAATTTTAAATGAAATTTCATTCTTAAACTTCTAAACATCCCACAATATTACATTTTACACCGTTGTATAGAGAATAAAAATATACTTTTAAATGCAATTTGTTTGAAAGCTGTATCTCAATTTGCTTCTGAGTAATTATTTTTTTCTTTGTAGTTTTTATTATTTTTTTGTCATACTGGCAACAGGGAATCTCTGTTGTCTCTCCATCTCTGTTGAAAGTAAAGTGAAATATAAATTACTGTATAGACCAATCAGAAAACGAATAAAATGCGGATTAAACCAATAAAAAGCTTCAGATATGCTTTTGGTTTCCTACCCTGACGAGGACAATAACCATTTTTCCAAATTGGTTAAAAAAAAAAAAAAAAAAAAAAAAAAAAAAAAAAAAAAAAAAAAAAAACCGCATACCGTTAGCTATGCTGTATAAAAAATGATAATGTGTTAACTTTTGGGGGAAAACGTGTGTTCCAGATGAAATATTTCGTATGTATGTGTATAAATTGCTGAATTTTGCTTAAGATAATAAATGTTAAATAAACATTCCACTTTTGGCTAAAATCTAAATAAACGTTAACGCATCAGCAATTAGAAGCTTATATGTTTTTAGTAACATTGTTCTTCTAGAGCTATTCCAAAATATATAAGATGTTATATATAAAATTTTGTGTTAAATCAATAATGCTATTGTATTACCATTTATTCAACAAGTATTTAAACAAATATGTAAAAATTAAAATCACAATAAATAAAAATTATTGTCTACGGTTTGGTTTATCTTTAAAACAACCGCCAGGAGTACATTATCTTAAAGGCAAAACGGGAAAAATCGTCGAGCATATTTTGTTTTCCATGATTTTAATTTTTAGATTTTTAAAACCTCGGAATAAAGTGTACGTTGAAAAGCAACTTTATTTTTGCATCTTTGTATGCAAAGTAAAGTCCTTATTTATTACTAAACATAATAATATATTTTTTTCCTGCTCAGATAGCAGCCTGGTATATGCCCTAATTACTTAACACCGCATTCTGCACTTGATAAGTGTTACACCACCCTTGCTAAAGTCTACTTAATTATACATCAAAGTTTAAAAAAGAGACCTTTTGGCTTGTTAGGAGAAATTCAGGGTTTTAACATTTAACTCCATAAATTTTAGGGACTAACTATTTTCGTAGAAACATGATTTCAAAGAAATTTAAATATTAGCTTGCTCAGTAACTGAAATGCTATAATAAAACATTTTTGGATATTTCATTATAAACTGCAATTCATTATTTAAGAGCAAAGTGAATAAACTTGAAGTATTTGTTTTTGACTGTTACAGAAGAGCCAGTTCCCATGTTCAGTATATCCAAAAATGCAATATATATATATATATATATATATATATATATATATATATGTATATATATATATTTCATCAATAATTAAAAATGCAAAAAACCTGGAAAATGATAATAGTTTTCCTGTATTGAGTGCAGGATGGACGTGCGTTCAGAAACCTGCGAGCTTTTAACAATAGAGAGGGAGGGGGGGAGTTAGGTCTGTCTGTCCTTCCACTGATGAAAAATAGATAGTTTTTCCTTGTGTTTTTTTTTTACCTATATTTTTGAAAATTTTTGGGATTTTTATTGTTAAATATGCACTGTCTTTCCAGGGTTATAGTGTTTTTGCATTTTTAATTGTTGATAAAATACATTTCGTTGCATTTGATATGAGATGCTTTTGGCGCCAGTTATGCAATAATTTTTCATTAATTATGTATAATATATAATATATAATATATATATATATATATATATATATATATATATATATAACATTTTTGCATAATTAAACCATATACACACATGAAAATTTACCAAATGCAATAAAGAGTATTAGGTCCAATACATAAACTTATCAATCAACATCGTTCAGACTCTAAGAAAAACAAAGCAAACTAGTCGGATGTACACATCCCAAAACTTTCTTCTATCTCATACATGTTATTACTTCAAAATTTGCTATCACACTGCCAAAATCAAATGGCAATCTATGCATATCATGATAATTCTAAAGATATGAAATTCCGTGCATTAGTTCTTGAGATATCACTATCGCTGAAATTGTCTAAATCCAGCAAAAGGCTGTCTAGAAGCGCCACCTGTTGGGTGATTTATACCAAATCCTAATCAACAACAATTTATGTCAACGTCTGACTGAATCTGAAGTTTCGAGAAAATCCGTGCATTAGTTTTTGAGGTAGATCTATAGCGAAAATCGTGAAAATTCCTGCATAGCAGCGCTACCTATTGGGTGATTAATACCAAAACCTAATTAACAACAACTTATGTCAACATATAACTAAATCTGAAGTTAGATAAAAATCCGTGCATAAGGTTTTGAGATAGAGCTATAGGGAAAATCGTGAAAATTCCTGCATAGCAGCGCCACCTATTGGGTGATTAACACCAAAACCTAATTAACAACAACTTGTGTCAACATATAACTAAATTTGAAGTTAGATGAAAATCCGTGCATTAGTTTTTGAGATAGAGCTATAGCAAAAATCGTGAAAATTCCTGCATAGCAGCGCCACCTATTGGGTGATTAACACCAAAACCTAATTAACAACAACTTGTGTCAACATGTAACTAAATCTGAAGTTAGATGAAAATTCGTCCATTAGTTCTATAGATAGAGCTATTGAGGCAATCGTGAAAAAGGCAGCACAGAAGCGCCACCTGTTGGGCGATTTACACCAACACATAATCAGTAGCAAGTCATATCAAGGACTAACTGAATCTGAAGTTTGATGAAAATCCGTGCGTTAGTTCTTAAGATAGAGCTATTGGGAAATCGTGTAAATCCTGCAAAATTTATCATAACAGCGCCACCTGTTGGGCGATTTACACCAAAACGTAATCAGCATCAACGCATATCAAGGACTAACTAAATATGAAGTATGATCAAAGTCCGTGCATTAGTTCTTGAAATAGAGCTATTGCGAAAATCGTGAAAAATGCAGCATAGCAGCGCCACCTGTTGAGGGATTTATACCAAAAACTAATCAGCATCAATTTGTATCAGGGACTAACTGAATATAAATTTTTATTAAATTCCGTGCATTAGTCCTTGAGATATAGCGACCACAAAATTTGTGTCACATACACACAGACAGACAGACAGACTCACAAAGTCACAGACAGACATTTTGTAAAAACATGTTTTTTAGAATCTCTGACCCCTAAAACGTGTAAATCCGTCGAAAACCGGAATTCGAAAATTTTCATGAATCCAATACTTTCTTCTTGTAAAGATAGAAGAAAGTAAAAATATACAGTCTACAGTGAAATTCAACATTTTCATAAACATCAATTTAAATATACGACAATTGAAATCCTACAAATTCTAAAAAATAAATCAGAACGTCTGTAGATGGAGTCATCATGTATGAAATATTACATCGCCATTTATCCATATGGACTTAATAGTGAAATATTTAATAGACCTGTTAAAGTGTTTTCATCTATAAATAATACTATTGATTATTCTCCAATTTATCCTACTCTTAATTATAATTTAAATTGTAAAACAACACGTAACAAGCGTGGAAAGGGTTCTTTAGCAGTAGTAGTTTCCAAAAAATATATCACTAAACAGATAAATAATCTTCAAAGTAACTATTTAAAGAATTTTAACTGGTTATTAATTCGAAAATACATATTTGCTATTAAAAAGAAACAGATTGTACAACAATTAAATGTATTTCTTAGTAAATCTTTCTCTAAACATATTTTTCTGATATTTTTTTATCTCATTATGACTAGAGTTAATCATTAAAATATTTTATGACTAGAATTAATCATTAAAATATTAATTTACAAAAAAAAAAGAAAAAAAAACATAAAATTCAAAACACGAATACTCAAATGATAATAACTTTTTCAAATCAAATATTTAATAAAATTAATATCAATTCTATAATTAATGATAAAAACTGTTATTTTCCTATTAATAATCTACAAATATCAAAAACCTTTAAATATCCGAATACAATTGATAGAAAGATTTTTAACTGCAATACATTTTCAAAAAATACAGGGATGTTATAATTAAACCTCCTCTACAAACAGCATCCTACAGCGTAAACAAGTGAACGGAATGCCATGAAATTTGGTATATAGACTATACACGAGATGCGCTCAGGGAATTTCGAAAAAAAAAAAAAAAAAAAAAAAAAATTAGTTCCAAAATGTCCAGTAGAGAGCGCCTTTTCCTGGAAAACATTAAATTTAACTCAATAAACTGCCAAAATAGCCAGTTTTACATTTTACTACTCATAATTCTTGTTCTGGATTGTTAATATTGTTTCTGTATTCCGTTTTGATCGTTTATTTTGTTAAATTTAATGTTTTTTTTTCCGGAAAAGGCGCCATCTGGAGGACATTTTGGAACTTTTTTTTTTTTTTTTTCAAATTTCCGTGAGCGCATCTCGTGTATAGTCTATATACTAAATTTCGTTGCATTCCGTTCACCCGTTTTCGCTGTAGGATGCCGTTTATAGGGGAAGTTTAATTATAACCACCCTGTACATCAGCAGCAAGTACTTTTCCGTGTAAATGCTATGACCCCACTCTAAAAAAAAATACATAAACAATGATCATGGACATATAATCATTGGAAATCTTAATATTTTTAGTGATTTTAAATTGAAAAAAACTAATCGGTTATGGTACTAAATCTAGACTTCCAACTAAATTTAATTTAAAATCTATTATAAAACAGTTTACATATCATATAGATATTTTTATATATAAAATTTCAATTTCTTATAATAAACCAATTGAATATTTTAATCAATGGAAAATACTAGCTATTGAAAAATTAACTAGGACTTTAAAATATAATATTTCCGATTTCGTTACTATTAACACAAAGCATTTTTTCCAACAAATTACTAAATTACAAAAAAAAAAACTACGTTATTACATATTTAGATAAATCTCCTTATAATTACGCAATCATATGTAAATCTTATTATCACCAACTTCTTACACCCTGTATTTCTTCTAATAAATCTTTTCAAAAAACTGATGAATATTTAAGAGTAAATAATCGTAAAATCCAAAGTTATTATAAACTCGTAAATATTCTATCTACTAACTTTAATTATCCTTATTTAGTCCTTATTCCCAAATTTCATAAGAAACGAATTAAATTTAGGACTGTAACTGTTGGATGCAATACATATAATAATATAGCCAATAAACTTCTCTTAAAAATTCTTAATCAAATATATATACTGACAACAACCGATGATAATACACATTGAATAAAAAATAGCTATCAACTGGTCAATATTGTGAAAAATCTTAAATGTGTAAATAATATAACGATATATGACTTCAAAGACCTTTTTAATAATATACATTTATTAGATTTACATAATATTATAAATGCCTTATTTAAAAAGTATCGTCATAAACTGGGTTTACTATTTAATATAGATATAGTTAATTTTAAATCTTTAACAAACTTCATAATCTATAATAATTGTATCTTACAAGATAACACATTATATTTACAGAACGTCGGTATACCAGAAAGAGGTTGTACATCCAGTTTATTAACAGACTTATACTTATATCACTATGAACGTACTTTTACTAATAATAATCTGCATTTATATCGTTATATTCATGACATAATTTTAAGTACCACTGATCAAACTGATATTTCGCAATTTCCAGTAGGTTATCCCACTAATTTGGAATTAACGAAAAACCTCTTATCTAACAATACAACTTCTTAGATCTTAAAATTATAATAAAAGACAACAAAATAAAAACATATCTATATGATAAACGTAAAGAATTTAAATTCAAAGTTAATACATTTACTAATTTTAAATCTTGTCTTCATAATTCTGTATATCGTAATATAATCCTCAAGCATTTATATAGAATAAAATGTTTATGTTCTTCTCATCTAATTAACAATAATATTAAAAAACTAATTATGATGCATTAAATCATGGTTTTCCAAAATAATTCACATATTCTTTAATATACAATTAGTACTTAAATGATCTTAACAAACAAATTAACACATGCGTAAACAAAATTACAATATATATATATATATATATATATATATATAATAAGAAAATAATTATAAAAAAATAAAAAAAATTGTAAAATAACAATAAAAAATGTAATAATACGGATGGATGGGTAGATGTTAGAGTACAGAGGAGGGTGGCGTGTCTAGATAATACGCAATGGTTAGTTTATAAAAAGGGAGGGCATTTGATTTATATACGTTGCTAATACACATTTGATAATGGATGTTGATTTGATGCTTTTATAAGTATATTGATGTAGTTATATTTTTATATTCATTTTAATTTTTTTCATCTTCATTAATCTTTAATAAAGTTTACTATTAATTTGTAATTCATTTTTAGTCTACTCAGGAAATATCATATCAATTTCTAATATTACACCATCTTAATAGAGAGTAATATGCATAATCAGTTTATTTGATATAACTCTTGCTATGACAGTATATATTAAAATTTGGTTATTTGTTATTTATTATTCCTATATCCTTTTTAATCTTGTTTCATTTTGAATTTATTTAGTGTTCATAGATTATTACTTGGTTTTCTGTGTCTGGTAGTCCCAAATTTATATTTTTTAGCTTTTTTTTTATGATTAATATGAAAATAAACCACACACTTTATTTGTGAACTTTAGACATTTGTGAACTGCAGATTCTGACAAAGTTCTACAAATATCCTTTTTTCATTTCCTGTTTATTTTATTAATTTAATTATTTTTTATGTTTGATGGTAATACTTAGTGTTTTTTAAGTGTCATATATATATATATTTATTATATACAATTTATTTTATATGTTTTAGCATATTGCTATATATTATTATCAATTTTATAAAATAATTTTAATTCTCCGTATAGATTAATTGGAATTGGTAGCAGAATATATTGTATGCATTATAGGCTATTTATATTCTAATAATTTCTTATAACATCTGTTACGTTAAATTTCATTATAAATATGTTTATTTATGTCTTTATGATACATAGTATCTTAGTATTAATAATTGTGATTAATCTAATAACATTTATCTTTATTTAATATTTTTATTAATAATAATATATAATATAGTATTTTTTATTTATTGGGATATGTTGAGTAAAGCAGATGGTAAAATTTGCAAGCTTCAATACGGTTACTATGATTCCTTTATTTAAATACATGGAATTTTTAATTAATAGGGATATAATATCCATTTTAACACAACTAAATATAATTATATAAATGGGCAGTTAAATGAATAATAATAATTATATAATTGGATCAAGAATGTTAAAAATAGTATGGCGAGAATAGGAATGAAGAAACCATTAATTCATTTATTCAATTCATGAAATTTTTGAATCTCTTTTACCTATATTTTTATTCTCTTTTAACTATTTGATATTGTACAAAGAAAATATAGCTGAAGTAATTAGATCAAAATTCTTTCATTTTTGTCAAAATACTTTCATTTTAGTATAATAGATGGCAGCACTAAAATTAGTTTGTATTATGTCTATTACTTTTAATATTTGTAACATTCTTTCATCTTTCTTTAAACACCAGGTGGCACTTATGCTGGTTAATAGGTATAATGTAAATTAATAGTTTTGGGTATTTTTTACTTTAGTTAAGTAATTTTAAAAGTGTTAAAAGGTATTTTAAATACTAATATTGTAATGATTTTTTATTTATATTAATTAATTGTATTTATCAAGGTATTTCAAAATGCATTAACTGCAACTATCATGTATTAATATCTGTGTTATCTTAACTGCAAAATTAACCATAAAGTTATAGCGGTAATGGTTAACATGTGCTGGTGTGTATTTGGATTAAATAAAAATGGGGTTAATTTAGGTAGGCTGTGTAATATTACTATATTTCATTGTTATAAATAATTATTTAAAGGTTGTATTGATTTTTCCATTTCATGGTATTTAATATTATTCTGTTTTCTTATTGCATCTCTTCTTTTTGTTTGGGTACAGGAGGAAAAATTGTTTCAGCTTATAGCTTTTTTTCTCCACAGAAAACGACTATTTTTGCTTATATATTTGAATTCTGTACCCTTGATAACGTAATTCAATATAAAATGTTTTTCAATTATTTTTATCGGTATCCATATTTTTCTTTTTTTCTTCCATATTAATACTCGTAAGATAGTACTTTTGGTATCCATGTTATGTGTGTTGGGGGTAATGTATTTGTTCATGTCATTTGATTCAGAATATCACAGTTTTTGTTGGTGGTCGGTAACATATATATATATATATATATATATATATGTGTGTGTGTGTGTGTTATATATATATATATATATATATTAAATTTAGCATCAAATTTTTTCAATTGTTTTCTCGAGTTTATTATTCATTATAAAACATTTAAATCGTATGTCCATGCATATTGCGTTAATGATTCTTTTAAAAAACAGACCAATTGATGTTTTACAGTACAAATAAAAAACGTCCACTCACCTCTCATGTCATTTCTTTTTAAAACTTGCTTGTCATCTCGTATCCATGAATCAACTGTGACATATTCTCTTACAAAGCTGGGATTATGACACCTTAGAACTGCTGTATTTCCTCTTACAACGAAGTCATCATAAACTTGCGGATCGAACCTCTGTTTAATGACTGAAAAAGAAATAATATTTACTTTAGGAGAAAAAAAAATAGGCTTTGTAAATCTTTTTTCGATATACACAATACTAACACAAATAACTACAGAAGAATGCCATTACAGCTGTTAAATAATACAAATGTTACACATTATTCAATGAATGAAGTAATAAATTCTACATCGAATTAATTTAAATTATTATTTAAATTAATGTGAAAGTAGTATTAAATTACATGAAATAGATATGAATATTGTTCATTTTAAAGATATATGGCATGCATAGATGATGTACGATTACTAAGTATGATTAGTTTATATAAATTATGTACACATATATCAGTATTAAGAATAAAATTAATATACATAGTGTTAATAAAATATAATAATAAACATAAATAATCTAATTTCAAAATTTATATATATAGATTATGTTATGTTTATTAGGCATATGTATCAGGAATTAGAGAAACATAGTAAGCAAATGTGATATTATTGAGATTGTTTTACAATTTACGAGAAATGGACCATACTTATGTATCCTGAATATTGACTACAAAAAGAATAAACTTAATATTTTTTCGGTTAATATTTTTTCAGTTTTCTTGGTGAATTATTGCAGTCCATAGCGTAATCGCACGCTCTTTTTTCTCTAATATGTAAAATACAAACGTAGCACTCCTATTAAACCAAACAAAACCACAACATGATCGCTTAAGTTACAGTAAAATCATTATTTCGGCTAAATATTCCCATTTCATTTAATTAACTATAATATGTTGTAAGTTACATCTTTATTTTTTTTAGCCAGCTCAGTTTCTTTCCGCTACAAACTTTCTTCTTGTCTTACTTTAGCTTCCATTTGATTCCATATAAAAAATTTTATTTTTATTTTTGTTGGCCTTAATTGTCTTCCTTTTCAAATTGAGTTTGAAAAAGATGAGGTAAAACATTTTCTTTATAATCTTGAGGTTCAAGAATAATCCGAGAAGAGGCTTTTTATATATTCGACGAAATGTCTAACTTTGAAAGTGTGTCCGGTGGTTAATGGCTATATAATGTATGTTGAGCTGAATTAGTAAGTTTCGGATATCAAACATCAGTTAAAAAATTAAAAAAAAAAACATAAACATAAATTCAAAATATTTACTTCTTCTAAGATTTTAAAAAAAGAAACAGTTCTGCAAATATAAATGATTTAGTAATATTAAAACATTCAATATTTAAATTTATTTAAATATTATATACACTTTATTATACGGTTTTTTTTTTGTGCAAATAATTTAAAATTTCTGAATGATTAATTTTGAATCATATTTTTATTTTATTTTCGCCATTATCACTAAATTTTAAGTTTAATTTCAATGCAATAACAAAAATTATATTTTATATTTAATTTCAATCCAATAACAATAATTATATTTTAAATTTAATTTCAATTCAATAACAATAATAACATATTTTTGTTCTAAAAATCAGAACTTACAATTTTCCTTTTCATATATTATTAGTAGACAAGATAACAGTTCCTAATTCATTTCTTTGTATGAACTATTAAAATTACTCTTTCTGAAAAAAACATACTACAGAAAAAAAAAGAAGAAGTTTGCTGTAGATAAAAACTAGTAGGGAAATATTATTTCATTTCATATCCAAAGACAAACATTTAAACAGAAAAGTCATAAAAGAATTAATTAATGTACCATTCTTCATAGTTGCGTGAAACAAGATCTTTAATTTCCCTCTTTTGGCAGGTTGCCACATCTAATTCATAAAACTTTTATATAAATGGACAGGAAAATTGTAAGTTTATCTTCGGAAAGTTTCGGAGATAGAAGATATTTCTTGGCTTGACGATTGCAATTTATACAACTTTCGAGACTTTAATGAATTATTCATTCATTTATTTCTGTATAAAACGTAGTGTTGGCTTATGTTATAAGATATATTATGAATGATGTTTAACAAACATTTATGGGGTTATAAAATAATATGCTATTAAGAAAGTTTCAATTGCAATTTTAATTCATCTTTAAAGTTTATTAACAAAATAAAAGTAAAAATAGTAAGAAAGTTATCTTAACTATAAATTTAAGTGTCAATGAAAATGTTAAACATATATTATAAGTTACAGAAATTAACAAAATATAGAGCAAATATTTTATAGATAACAACATTTATTAAACATTTTTCACCATAATTTGTTATTGCAAAGATTTGTTTAAGAAATAAAAATTTTGAATTGTCAAAAACGGGCTAAATATTCAAAAGTTTTAGAAGAAATATATGAATCTAGAAACAGTACAGAACGATAAACTACACTGGCATTGCACACGGTTGTGAAAATTCCACCAAGGAACAATAATAACGTTAAATAAATCAAATATAAGAAATCGAAAATTTCATTTTCATTGAATTATTAGGATAAACACTGTGTTGGGATTAAGTGAAACGTTTTATTATTAAGTATTTTTTCTGCAGCATATCCTTCTAAAGACTTTGAGCAATTAAACACCTCCCTAATATTCATTCGATTAAATAAATGTTCCTGCGCCATTATTTATTGATAAATTATTTTCTCAAGACAGAGATATAACGCATAAAAATACAAAAATATATATTACTTTTTCAAACAAAAAGAAAATCTAAATCTATAATGTAATAAAATATTTCAGCAAGTTACAAAGAGAACATGAAATATACATCCAAATATACGTCCAATTTTAAATTAACATGGATACACAAAATGTAATATTTTAAACAAACATTATTTTAGACGGTTTATAACGATTACGCAGACCATTTTATCATTACGTGCTTTTTTTTTTCTTTTTCTTTTTTTTCTTTTTTTTTTTTTTTTTTCAGTATGTCTGTGTGAGGAATTTTTGCCCACTCAAACTCATCCAACCATCGTTTATGTAAATGTTTATGCGCAATTATTAACTCAGAAAATATTTTCTCACAACACATATATAACGTTTAAGAAATGAAAAGAAATATTAGATTTTTAAATAGCAATATGCGCTAAACATAAAAATTAATATCACAGTTCCGTACATTAGACCACGTATAAGATACAGCACCACGTAAATTAACGTGTATGAAATGGGCCGAAAATTTCATATCTTAACGAACTACTAGAATAAAAGCTATTGGCCAAAAAATTTGCACTAAACTCATAAAGCAAACGCTTACACTAGAATAACAAATTACAAATAAATAATGCTAAAAATAATCACCTTAATTGATCTAAATGCAAAAACTGTAACTTTTTTTTTTTTTTTTTTGTAACGAAACACCTTAATAAATAAAGTTGTGCAATAAAGCAAACTTATATACGTCATTTGTAACTGAAAATATGCTGTATTACAATTCAAAATTTCATTTTATACGATAAATAATAAGAACCAATATTTTGAAGTATTTTCATTAAATGGATAAATCATAGCTTGAAATTTAATTGTTTATAAGAAAACAGTGTTGTATAAGAAGTTACTTATAATATTTCGTCAGCGTGAGAAAATATGTCAGATAAATATTCAAAATAAAAATAAGACAGTCCGTCACTATGCAACGAAAACATTAAGTGGACACATGGTGGACACAACATGGAGTGAGTTACTTGGTTCTTTAAATAATATATTTAAAGAACCAAGTAACTTACTCCATTACAAATAGCACATTAAATAATCACAAATATAATATTAATATGTAGTAATTAAAATAATGTCCAGGCCAGTATTCAAACCAGGGATCTCTTGGTTGAAGTTGCCAATGCTTTGTCAACTAAGTCATCCGTGACGAATCTGGAGGACGTAATTCAAGCAACTGACATTATTGATCATAGAAATTGGTTTGCTATATAAATCAGCTCAACAGAATAAATATTATATTATGGAACTCCAGTAAGCGTTGGATACGATATTACACTAGATGAATTTTAACATAATTAGTCAAATTAGTAAATAAATCATTTTTTATAAATAAAGACACAATCTTGCTTAATGGTCCACAGAACACGAACTTTAATAAGCTAAAAGTTAACTTCTACGTTTCGAGCTGTTTCTACAGCCGTCTTCAGGAAAATAAGGCTCAAAGTTCAGAGACGAAAGCTTCCTGTGCAAGAGATAATTAGTCGGAACTTGACCAACGATTTGAATACAAAAATGTAGTGTTGCCATCTAAGGAAAATAAATAATTATTAATGAACTGAGATCAAATGAATCAAAAGGTCGATTTAAGAAACCACGAGTGCCGCCATCTACACATGAGGGACGTTCAACTGAGTTTTCATCCAAGCTTTGGCAACATAATACAAGTTTAAGCTGAAATATTGTAATTAGATGTAGAATTATGACTTTATGAGATTATGCCAGATTTTTGGGATATTATAGGACAAATTATCGTTACAAGGTTTATCTTCATGTGCAATGATTTCAACTGATTCTCTAATTTTTCTTTCAAAGGGGTTATTGCACGGAACTATAATTTTTGCTTCAGCAAAGTTAATATGACAGACTTCATTAGCTAAGCAGAAACTAGAAAGAGCTGTATTCTGTTTACTATGTTTAATGTCTCTGCGATGCTCCATAATCCTTACTGATAACTTACGTTTTGTCATGCCGATGTAGACTTTTTCAACATTATTAGATAAAGTGATAGGGATTTCATATATCATAAATAATTTTTAGTTGTAAGTTTTCGACTGGCAAAACATGTTCGGGCCAAGATTCGAAGGAGAATCTCTTGGCTGAAGCTACCAATTCTCTGCTAACTGATCTATTCTGGATGAATTGGTAGGACATATTTCACACAGCTAACCTTACTGATAATAGCATCTGATCGGATATATGAATCAGTTCAACAGAATAAATCGCAGGTAATGAAAATCCAGGGTGAATTCTAATACGTTTACTCTATTCGGTCAGAGCAGATGAATTGATCAATAAGGTTAGCTTGGTGAATGAGGTCCTCCCCATTCGTCAGGAGATCTCAGTTTGCATAACATTAGTAGCGGTAGTCAAGAGATACCTGGACCGATTCCTGGCTCTCACATTTTTCAATAAGTTGGAAAATTATAACTCAAAATGGTTTATTTTCCAATGCATCGTAAAAAAAAAAAAAAGAAAAAAAAAGCATCTCTTTATTTCAAATGGATTTTCTATGAAAAGTAGTTTAAAATTTTAAAATTTCAAAAGGCACTTCTTTCTTATTGAACATAGTTATCTCTCATTGATAATATGTCTATGTGACAACTGTCTGTCAATTTGTAGCAATTTCACTAGACAAAATTTAAACATTTAAGGAGATCTTCACCCAAATGCAAAAGAATATCCTGAGTTTCTGAAAGAATAAATGAAAGAAGGGAGGGGTTGGGTGATTACGTGCGCTACGGTTAACTTCTGCACATTATTTGTGAAAAAAGGACAATATAAGTATATTTCTAGTACTGCAGATTTATAAGATTTAAAACTGACCGACTGAAAGAAGTAGCATGCAAGAAAACATTTGTTTGCACCACGAACTCTGGACAGTATTAAGCAGCCATTTCGTGCCTCTTATTGCACTTTTAAAATGTAAATTATATGTAAAAACAATAGCTCGAAAAAAGCTGTGACTATTGCAATATAAGCTGAGTACATATATTATAAAGGACAGACATGTCTGTGCGTAACGCTGACGTCATTTTGCGAATGGTAACTACAGACGATAAATTTTTTCTTTTATTGCACTTGTTTTTTTTATTTTTAAACTTTTAAGCATCGCGTATTTTTAATTTTTAAAGCGTCCAACAGTGGAAAAAATGTACTTTCAAATATAATTTGTTTGAAAACTATATCGTAATTTGTTTGGAAACTATACCGTAATTTGTTTGAAAACTGTATCGCCATTTACTGAATTTTTATTATTTTAAAAATAATTTTCAATTGTACGTTGAATAGAAACCCCTATTTTGTTTAGTATTAGATATTATAACATAAAGTCCTTAATTATTTTGAAATTAAAATATCAATTGAAAAATAAGTAAAATAATGAAATATAAATAAAACACAAATTTAAGACATATATAATTGAATTTCGCACTTAAGCCATTGAAATAAAGAAAATAGAAATGGCTGATATTAAATAATGATCTTTGGCTATTTGTTCTGCTGTTAAATCCTGATCCGAGACAATAAGAAAATGCCGCTTTTAATACATTTCAAAACGTTATTTGACATATTATTTCTGTTTTTCATTTAATTATGGTTTTTAGTATTTTTAATGAGCATTAAAAAAATTATATTAAATGTAAAAAAATCTATTCGAGTTATCAATAATAATAATAATATAAATAATAATAATAATAATAATAATAATAAGCGGTAGATCCGTGCGAGGCTCTATCACCGCAGTCATAGAGATTATTTATTGTTACGTTTTTTCATTAACTGCATTTTTATTTTATCATAAAGGGCGTTTTAACGATATATAAACACATTACATCAAAACCCTCTTGTAGAACATTTCGAAAAATACATCATTCATCGCTTTGTTTTTAGTATGTGTAGAGAAAAAGGATATTGATATCAGAAATAATACATACCCTTCTCCACGATATCTTTTAAAGATTTTTTTTTATCTTTTATCACTGGTTTTTCAAAACAGAAATTTTTGCCTATTTCAATCGCAAAATTATCCCCTTTAAATAAGGGCAAAATTACAATAAAAAGTAACTGGTGGGAATAATCAAGGATTCTAAGCACCTTTTGCGTCGCAAAAATATTTGGATCGCAAAATTATCCCCTTTAAATAAGGGCAAATTTACAATAAAAAGTAATTGGTGGGAATAATCAAGGATTCTAAGCACCTTTTGCGTCATGTATAAATTACGCTCATCTGAAAGGGGTTAAGAGGCTTTGACTTCAGAATTGCATTTTTGTATAAAGAAAAGAGAATGTGAATGAAAATGACACCCACAAAAGTAAGGCTGAATATTTATTTTAACTTTGTGATAATAATTTGATTTTAACACTGAGATAATCAGATCCTTTAATAGTACATTGTTTAATTCTGTGATCTTCACGGATATTACGATTAGAGGTGCGAGTACCTTTATAAATCCAATGATGCATAAAAATGACACCCGCAAAAGTAGGATTGAATATTTTATTTCAACTATATGATAGTAACAGGATTTAAGCATTGAGAAAATCAGATCCATTAATAATAGTTAGTAGTTTAATTATGTTATCTTCACAGATATTACGATTAACCCTATGATTCACACAATAGAACACATGTAAAAACTCCGCTGTCCAGGTAATTTGCATTCACACCAGAAAATCGCAATAATAAATTTCGCTTTATTTAAATACGGAATGTCTGTTATTAAGTAAAACAAATATTGCTATTTAAAATTTCTGGTGTGAATTTGAAATATTCGAAAAAAAAAAAACTAAATTCGAAACATTGTTGGTAGCATATACGCCATCATGGGCATTAGAGGGATAATACCTTTATAATTCTATCGATGAATGAAAATGACAGCCAGAACAGTAAGACTATTTTTTTTAACATTATGATAATAAGTTGAAGTTAGCATTAAGTTAATCAGATCTATTAATTTTAGTTATTACTGTAATTATAGTATTACGGATATTATGAGTAATTATTAATACGAGTACCAGTATAATTTCAATCGATGAATGAAGATGACGCCTACGAAAGTAAGACTGAATATTTTATTTTAACTTATGATTGTATGCTGATTTTAAAACTGAGATAATCATATCCATTAATCGTAGTTATTATTTTAATTATATTATATTTACGGATATTATGAGTAATGGTTAATACGAGTACCAATATAATTTCAATCGATGAATGAAGATGGCGCCTACGAAAGAAAGACTGAATATTTTATTTTATCTTATGATTGCATGTTGATTTGAAAATTGAGATAATCAGATCCTTTAATCGTAGTTATTAGTTTTATTTATGTTATCTTCACGGATAATATGAGTAACGTTTAATACGACTACCAGTATAATTTCAATCGATGAATGAAGCTGACGTCTACAAAATAAAACTGAATATTTTATTTTAACTTATTTTTGTATATTCATTTTAAAATTGAGATAATCAGATCCATTAATGGTAGTTATTAGTTTAATTATGTTATCTTAACGGATATTATGAGTAACGATTAATACGAGTACCAGTATAATTTCAATCGATGGATGAAAATGACACCTACGAAAGTAAGACTGAATATTTTATTTTAACTTATGATTGTAAGTTGCTTTTAGAATTGATATAATCAGATCCATTAATGGTAGTTATTAGTTTAATTATGTTATCTTAACGGATATTATGAGTAACGATTAAAACGAGTACCAGTATAATTTCAATCGATGAATGAAGCTGACGTCTACGAAATAAAACTGAGTATTTTATTTTAACTTATTTTTGTATATTGATTTTAAAATTGAGATAATCAGATCCATTAATAGTAGTTATTAGTTTAATTATGTTATCTTAACGGATATTATGAGTAGCGATTAATACGAGTACCAGTATAATTTCAATTGATGGATGAAAATGACACGTACGAAAGTAAGACTGAATATTTTATTTTAACTTATGATTGTAAGTTGCTTTTAGAATTGAGATAATCAGATCCATTAATGATAGTTATTAGTTCAATTATGTTATCTCCACCCATATAATGAGTAACGGTTAATACGAGTACCTTTATAATTTCATCGATGAATGAATATGACACCTACAAAAGTAAGACAAAATATATATACAAAACAAATAGGTGTTGCTATCCAACGTACAATTTATACACAAGTTTAACATAAAACTCTACGTTTCGGTTTATTCTTTAAAACCTTCATCAGGAGAAAAATTTTCTAAAATATAAATCGACAACAAACTCTTTACATGCTACATTTTGAAATCAATTCAAAATTCAAAACATTCTAACGGAAATCTCTTACTCCCAAATAAAGAGTTCAGTGGCGCCATCTTTTAATCAAAGATGTAAACGAAGAAAGACTAGCTGAAAAAATGGAATTTTCATTGACTTTTCAAAATTGAAAGCCATATTGCTGGTATGTGAAAGGAAACATTATCATTACACACTTCATGGTTTCTTAGACGAATTTCTAAAGATTCACGAATAATAGCATTGCGCGGAATAACTTGTTTGGAAAAAACTTTAGCATGGTCAAAGTCTATAAATGAAATGAGTCCTTTATGGTAGCTTCTTGAGAGTGCAGTAGAAAGTTTACGAAACTTCAAATCGTTTTTATGTTCTTGCAATCTTTCGAAAAATCGACGTTTAGTCATACCAATATAGGACGAGGTGGTCCCATCAGAAAATTTAAAGGGAATTTCATACACCCCAGAAAAAGATGAAAAAGGAATTGGATCTATTTTTTTACACAGAAGATTAAACAAAGTCATAGAATTGGAGGCAACGAGTTGAATGTTGAATTTCATGAAAGACTTTTTTAACTTTTCAAATAGGATAGGAAAATAAGGAACCTTTCGGTAAACTTGATGAAATTTGGGGGAGGGGGGATTAACGGAAACTTTATACTTATCAACCAATTTATAGATAAGGCTTGAATTAAAACCATGACATAATCCAATGTTAACGATGAAATTGATTTCATCATCCAAAAATTCATCGGAACAAACAAGTAATGCACGCTGGATAAATGACCTAAATGCGGCAATCTTATAATTCCATGGGGCAGCTGCAGTGACGGGAATAACATTGTTTAATTTCATAGATTTCCGGAAAATTTTCCGTTTTAAACAATTGTTTTCTTTGATAAGGAGAACATCAAGAAAAGGAAGCGAGTTATTGTTTCTAACTCCATCGTGAACTTAATATTGTTATCAAGTTGGTTAATTTCGTCAAAAAAATTTTCTAAGGATTGTTTCCCATCTTCCCAGATAATAAAAATGTCATCGACATACCGTAACCATAATGAAGGTATAGGAAAAAGTTTCTTAAAGATGAGTTCTTCTAAAGGACGCAATTTGAATTCTGCCAGAATACTAGAAATAGGTGAACCCATAGGAGCTCCTTTCTGCTGTTTAAAATATTTATCTTTAAAAATAAATACATTACTTTTCCAAACAAGTTATTCCGCGCAATGCTATTATTCGTGAATCTTTAGAAATTCGTCTAAGAAACCATGAAGTGTGTAATGATAATGTTTCCTTTCACATACCAGCAATATGGCTTTCAATTTTGAAAAGTCAATGAAAATTCCATTTTTTCAGCTAGTCTTTCTTCGTTTACATCTTTGATTAAAAGATGGCGCCACTGAACTCTTTATTTGGGAGTAAGAGATTTCCGTTAGAATGTTTTGAATTTTGAATTGATTTCAAAATGTAGCATGTAAAGAGTTTGTTGTCGATTTATATTTTAGAAAATTTTTCTCCTGATGAAGGTTTTAAAGAATAAACCGAAACGTAGAGTTTTATGTTAAACTTGTGTATAAATTGTACGTTGGATAGCAACACCTATTTGTTTTGTATCGATATTACAACGTAAAGTCCTTTATTATTATCAAAATATATATATTTTTAATTATATGATAGTAAGTTGATTTTAACATTCAAATAATCAGAATTATTAATAGTAGTTATTACTTTAATTATGTTATCTTCACGGATATTATGAGGAACGGTTAATACGAGTAATTTTATAATTCCGTCGATTAATGAAAATGGCGCTCACAAAAGTAAGTCTGAATATTTTATTTTAACGTTACGATATTAAGTTGACTTTAGCATTGAGATAATCAGATCAATTAACAGTAGTTATTAGTTCAATTATATGATCTTCACAAAAATTACGATTAACGATTACTGCGAATAACAGTATAATTTCAATCAATGGATGAAAATGGCAAGTACAAAAGTAAGACAGAATAATTTATTTTAAGTTGATATTAGCATTCAGGTTATCAGATCCATTAATAGTAATTATTAGTTTAATAATGTATTCTTCGGAGATATTACGACTAACGATTAATACGAGTACATTTATAATTCCAACGATGAATGAATATGACACTCACAAAAGTAAGACTCAATATTTTATTTTTATTTTACGATAGTAAGTTGATTTTAGCATTGCGATAATCCGATCCATTAATTGTAGCTATTAGTTTAATTATACGATCTTCACGGGTATTAAGATCAATGGTTAATACGAGTGCCAGTATAATTTCAATCAATGAAAGAAAATGACACCAGCAAATGTATTACTGAATATTTTATTTTAACTTTATGGTAGTAAGGTGATTTTAGCATTGAGTTAATCAGATCCATTGATAGTAATTATTAGTTTAATTATGTATTCTTCGCGGATATTATGAGTAACGGTTAATACGAGTACATTTATAATTCTATCGATGAATGAATATGACACTCACAAAATTAAGACTCAATATTTTATTTTTATTTTACGATAGTAAGTTGATTTTAGCATTGCGATAATCAGATCAATTAATAGTAGTTATTACTTTAATTATGTTATCTTCAAGGGTATTATGAGTAACGGTTAATGCGAGTAAAACTACAAATCAATCGATGAAGAAAAATGAGACTCACAAAACTAAGTCTCAATATTTCATTTTAACTTTCCGATAGTAAGTTGATTTTAGAATTGAGATAATCAGATCCATTAATAACAGTTATTAGTTTAATTATGTGACCTTCAAGATATTACGATTACGGTTAATACGAGTACCACTATAATTTCAATCGATGAATGAAAAAGGCAGCCAAAAAAGTAAAACTGGAAATTTTATTTTGACTTTGTGATAGTAAGTTTATTTTAGCAGTGAAATAATCATATTCATTTATAGTGGTTATTAATTTAATTATGTGATCTTCGGGAATATTACGAGTAATGACTAATACGAGCTCCTTCATAATTCCATCCTTGAATGAAAATGACACCAACAAAAGGAAGACTGAATATTTTATTTTAACTTTATGAAAGTTTGCTGATCTTAATATTGAGAAAACAGATCCTTTAGTAGTAGTTATATAATAGTTTATAGTTTTCTTATATGATCTTCACAGATACCTCGAGTAATGGCTAATACGATGAACTTTACAATTTCATAGCTTCTCGTATTAACCTATTTTGACTGTACACACACACACACACACACGCATATATACATAAATAAATCATGAATATTTTTAATTGCAGAGCAAATATCAAGTTAGAAGGTCAAACTATATTGTAGCATACTTTAAAAATAAAAGTTAGTTTGTTATTCTTTGCTCATCTCTTATTATATTTAGCTTGTATTAATCAAACTCACCCTATAATAAATACAATCATGAAATAAATAGTATGTTTATGACCACTCACAGAATTTTTCTATACAGTATATAAAAAAAGTTTGAATTTCGGATAAAAGATGGCTATAAACTGCCACAGAGTGCACCGGTGTTCCGACTAGCTTCAAAACGCCGAAAAAAATATCGTATTTGAACAGTTTCCAGGACTGAATAGCAAAAAATATGTTTAAGCTTTGTTACACCTTGAAGTAGTAGCATGATATCTATTCTCTAAAATTTCAGTACTTTTAAAATTTAAGTATAAGAATTTAATTACTCATTAGATGGCATAAGCCTTCGTCTTTTTTAATTTTTTTCCTTGATAAAAAAGGAAAACACAAGAATTGCAAATACCCCATGCTTTATTTAGTTATTAAGTATTTTTTTATAAAGTAGAAAATTCATTTTTTACGTTTGAATAACAATAAAGTTATTACATATTTTACAAACAACAGATGCTCTTATTAAGTATCCCTAAAAGCTTTACTGCATAAGAATATTGAATTAATTTCAGAGTGATTTATTAAATTTTGAAACTTAAAATCAACGTTTTGAAAATTATTGTCTAAACTCTGTTTGCAAATTTATACTATGAATTTACATAATTTTCTTGAATCTTTTAAAATAAAATGATAATTTTAAGTCAATTAAAATAATTTCACTATTAATTAAATTTTTGTGTTTTATAGTTTACAGAAAATGATTACATTATTTTTTTTTTCAAAAGTATAGATGTTATAGATTTTTAACAAAAAGTTGACTGTATATTTAACTTATTTGACGAGGAAGGAAAATACTTTAAAACAAGTGGTTTAGTGCGAAGATAGATCGCACAAAGGGTTTCGGTTACTTTTCATTCTAATATACTTTCTCAATAAGAACTTAGATAGGAACATCACAAAATTCAATATTAAAAGGATTTCAAGAGGAAACTATTTTTTTATGAGCTGATAAAATTCAGCAGTGAAACTCCGATACCACATATTTTTCTCAATATGCTTTCAACGCATGCGTGCAAATGTCGGATTTATTTCTTGTTTGTTCTTAGAGTGTGATTTTTGAATTCCTATCGAATTTATCGTAGTCTGCAAGTAGTATTTGATAGAAATTACAGATCGCAAGTCACTTATTATGGGTATCGTAAAGTGTGATACCAGTGGCACGACAATTTAAAAATAATGGGATAGGCGCAAAATACTTGCTTATTCTGATATGATTCATTTACCAGTTAGAGTAATTGTGTTAAAATTAATCTAGTGTAATTATGTTTCCAGCGATTCCTGGAGTTCCATTACCTTCGATTTATTCTGTTGAGCTGAACCAGATTTCAGTTAGCTGGATGAAAAAGTTCCTCTATATTCGTCCGGGATAGCTCAGATGGTAGAGCGTTGGCGGCTTGAGACAAGAAATCCCTGGTTCGAATCCTGGTACAGACATTTTTCGCCCAGTTGGAAATTTACATATTATATTAACTAACATGTCAACAATTTTAATCAGATAATTTAAATCAGTGTTTAAATCGTGAATTTAATCAACTGATTAAAAAAGTCATTGATTAAAATTATAAATTTTCTAATTGTGTGAAATTACATAAAGAAATGTTTAAATCTAAGGTGAACATAATTTGAAAGCTATCTATATGTATTCTTCTCTATAAATAAACTTTATTTGCCTTATAAATGCTTGTTTGATAATTATTAATTTTAATCATTTTTTAAAATTTTATGTTAAATGCAGTTATAAATCATTTTAATAAATGTAAATATCTGTAGTATATAATATAAATTTAGATAACTAGGGGTTTGTGCCCCCTACGAGGTTTGCTCGTCAACCTCCATCCAGACACCGCAGACTCTAAAAACCCGCTAATTTGTTCTGCTTTATAAAGATTACCGACGATTAAATCGTAATTAAACGACTAGTGGCGATCCCCTGTAATCAGATTTCCATTTATTTCCCTTTCTCTGGGGGATTTTAGGACAGAACCAATTGCTGTCGAGACAGCTAACTGCTACTTTCGTAATTGATTAAATAAGATAAACCCAACCAACAATTTAAAATTATCTTGTGTAAAATGGCTAAGTAAAGAATTTTATAAAGACGCTATAAGAAATTTTGTTTTAAATTAGACATTTTAAATGTATCGTTTTAAATATGACGTAATTTTCACCAAAGTTTTTTCTCTAATTTTAATATTAAAAAATATATAATTTTAAAGGCCTATAAAAACCCAACTAAATCGGTGTGACAGTAGTACTGCAAATTACCAGGTGGCTCAACACTTTCTACAAAGAAATTAGATAAGAATTTAAAGGGTAGAAAGACAGAATCTACAACTAACGATGATAGGGATGATTATAAAATTCCCTGCCTTGATTCACAAGACGAGGATTTTTTATTTATTTATTTATTTATTTATTTATTTTATAGGAATGAGAATGATTTTTCAAAATGTCTAGCAGACTGCAGTAAAACCTTGGAAACTTGTGATGGTATCAAGTGCTTTCAGTGAAGCTGTTGATTATATAAAAGCTGCTGAAAAGTCCTAAACAAATGTGCAGTTTGTGCCAGACCTGCTATATTGCTAAAAAGAACAAACGGACATATGAAAAACATTTAAAAAAAAGCTTGACTTTAAAGTACTTTATCACAGTGGCTTTACCGCAGTTAAACTTGTTATAATGTTTAAAAATAGATATATACTTAAGAGCCATAATTCTTTTTAATGTTAAGTAGAACATAATATATTAAATATACATTATACAAACATATTAACTTAACAAAACATAAACAATTATATAAAAAAAAATAGTTTATTCTTTTATTATATTGCCAATATTTGTTACATTCATATTTTTGTAAGTTAGCAACATTAGTATGTCTAAATTATTAAATTTACTTTTATTCGTCCCATTATGCTTTATACTGCTTCACTAAAATCATCGTTTACATTGAAACTCCATCTTACCCCTAGATAGTTGGCCATCTTACCCATACCTATGGGTAAGATGCCAAAATGCAAGTGCTTATAAAACAAAATGTTCGATGATTTTTATAACATCTGTAAAATGAAATAAGTTTTTAAATCATACTTAAGGGTCCAAACTTTAACAAGAAATCAATGAATAACAAATATAAACAAAAGGCGATTTTTAAAACAATTAAGTCAAAAACTACGGCATCTTCACCGAATCTACTCTAAATATCCCCACTGTTCTTAAAAATAGAACACAAAATTTGGACAAGATCCATATGGTCATTTTCTATAGCAATAGTTTCTCTCGAATACATTATTTTACATGATGATAGCAAATATTATAATTAATAAATGTTAGATTAATTTTAACACAATTATTCTAATTGGTAAACAAATCGTATTAGATGTAAATTTCCAACTGGGCGAAAAAGAATGAATGGGCGAAAAAATCCTGGTCCGGACATTTTTCGCCCAGTTGGAAATTTACATCTAATATAATAAATGTTGCGTTGGTTCACGCATCCCATTCGTGATTAAAACTTTTAGTGAACATATGATGCCAAACACATTGTTTATATACGAAACAGCTCCAAAAAACTGACGATAACTATCAATTAAATAATTATTTTTTTTATTAATCACCATAAAATAAAAGCACACACAGGATGCGTTTCGGGATGGATGTTTTAACAGCTCGTCATCAGCCAATTTAAACACATGTCCCTAAGAGGACAAGGTCACGAATAATCCGTAAACGCAGAGAATAGAAATCACAATCAATGCGACGGGTGGGAGTAGCTGAAAGGTAAACACCAATCACAGAAAAGTATATGCAGAAGAGAAAAGTGTTGCCAAAATGATAGAAAAAAGTTGAGAAAACAGAAAAGTGTAAAGGAAATAGAAATAGATAAAAAAATTTAAATTAAATAATATGACATCCTTCTTTTTATATGTGTGAAAAATACCTAGGTGACACTAACATTAATTTTAAAACAGACACAAATATAGCTTGTATGCCACAGCTAATATGTCACTCTAACTAATTTCAGAAGAAGAAAACGATAAATATGAAAAATAAATAACTCCAATTAATGGATTTAGAGAAATGGAGTTACTTTTACATAAATGTCGCACATATATTGCATTATTTGTCAAGTAGAGAAATGTTAAATATTCGGAGATATTTCGTTTAATGATCATGATTATGTCCTTCATATAATAATATGGATCTGATAATATAAATTGTGTCTGAGTATAATTTAGTGTGTTTTATCGAAATTTGAAAAATAAGTTTAAAATACTTTAGTGCCAAGTTTTTGAATTGAAATTTTATGCAAATGGTTATTGCTGCTTTTATTTATGACTCATTTTTATGGATTTTATTATTCAAATAATCAGCAGCCTACATGCCAGAAAATGTACTTGCAAAAGTGTATGTTTCACATTATGTGACCTTGTATGACTCTTTAGAAAACTAAATAGCTTGTAAATCTGGAAATATTTATCACATTTAATATTATTTCAGTGATTTATTTATTTAATTAATTAAGGAAAGCATTCTTACATAAATCTAACAGCAGCAAGCAATCACATATTGAAAATATTCATAAGTTTGCATATCAAATATTCCCACGCATACGTTTTGCATATATGTGTGATATCACATATGCGTGACATATATTCGATATATGTGCGCAAGTTTTTTGACGTACAATTGTCAGTGTGTTTGCGCTTGCATATATATTAAATAATGGCAGATATATTTTACACGGAAAACTCATTATAATTTCAGTACAAAAATTGTTGGGAAAACAAAAATCGTAATAAATAGATTTTAAAGATTTTAAATATTAAGAAACGCTGAATGATAACGTTATTTGTAGAAATTGTTTATAACGTTAAATATTTTTTTTTTCATTTTATCTAGAAATAAAAATTTTGGTGAAAAGTCAAAAACAATATATGTAAATATTTACAAATTTATTAAATCTATAATTAAGATTGAAATATTTAGTTTCGAACAATTTTCTGTCTATTAAGTGCAAATTAAATTTGCCTATCATTTCGGTTTTTTTATTACAAAAAAAAAAAAAAAAAAACCGAGGAATTTAAAAATGTAAAAAAAAAAGAACACAATTTCTTACATTAAATTAAAATCAGTATGCTTGTTTTATGTAATTTTTTTCGGTTTTAAGATGATTTACCTCATTTTAACATAATCTTGATTACAATTACCAAACAAAGGAAAAGCTAAATTTCTTAACTTCATTTACAATATCTTTCAGCATTTATTTTAAAGTTCAACACTTCTGAAACGAAACTTTCTAAACAATTTCCCTCACCCTAAAGATTTTGTTATATCTTATAATATACGTGGTCATATTTATAATTTAACTTTGAATTTTTAAAAATTAAATTAGGAAAAACCTAATTTGGAAAACCTTAAATGTTACAAAAATGTTCAAAGATTTTATATACTCTATTCTATATTATCTATATACTGTTGAATAAAGCATGGTCATATTCTTTTTTATATTAGACTTTATTTCACGCAAATTTACTTGAATGCTCTATTGTTAACTTAATGTGTAATGATTACATGTAATTGTTTTGTAATTTATTTCCAGTTGTAATTAAGCAGCAGCGATGAATGTTCAGGTGCTTTTACTATCGTTTATGGGAATGATGGAGGCAACACGCTATGAGCAGTATACTCTTAATGGCTGAAAATTCTGCTTTCCCCTGAAAAAAGCGTCAGTTGATGCGTATACTATTTGAGACTTGTGGATAGTCTGTTCTTCCCTATAGCACAGTTAGAAGATGGTTTGAGATATTTAAGGAGGAGAAAGGCAATCACCATTAAAGGAAAATGGAACCAGATTTCCTATTACTGCCCTTAAAGAAGTAAAAATTAATACCGTCGCTATTATTTTCAGAGAAGATCGTTAGACATGAGAACTGTTAAAAGTATATCAGTTATAATTGCGTGCCACTCACATGGTGACAGCTGAAAAGCAGAGGCGTGTTTGTAGGTGGTGAGTTTCGAGACTCCTCATACCCGAACAACAGGAGGTTCGCGTGCAAGTTTGTTCAATATTGAATGTTAAGTTACAGGAAGAGGAGATGTATTCTCTAATGTGGAGAAATACCTTCGTGGATAGTATTTTTCACCATTAGAAGCATTAGTGAAGAAGGCGGAAGCGACTTTGTGGGACATATTTAAAAAAAATGGTCTCCAGCATGTCTTTGAATTGTGAAAAAAAAAATGTGGGACAAGTGCATTTCATTGAATACGAACTACTTTGAAAAGCTCTATTAAAATTTAGACGATGAGTGAAGAAATGTGTTGTAAAAAATTATGACCATTCCTTATTGAACAGCACTCGTAATAATTTGTTTAAAATGTTTAAGTTATGGGGAAAACCTTTGTTCATTCATGTTATTGATAGATCATATAGACACAACAGTTTTTGAAATTGACAATATCTGTTGAATGCGCTGTTCAACACTTTTAGTAATCAAGATTAAGTGAAGAATCTCACTTTCTCTAATAGTACTATGTAATAGCAGGAATAATAATGAAGAATCGGAAAATTGGAGCCATCAACTTTATAAATTAAATTTTAGAATGTCGCTATCAAAAATACAAAAATCACTTGGTTTGAGGTGTGTTAGTGGAGTTGACAACGAATCGGGACTATGTCTACTAATAGCATGTTTATCCGCAAAATATTTACTGCACAAATATTCCAAGCATGTACCCATATGAGATTACAATCTCTGGAAAAACATTTGAAATCTTTAATATAAATAGTATCCTTACAATTTTTGTAACACATATAAATATGTATAGGTAAAAGAATTACACATAATATTAAATATTTAGTCAAACTAATACAAGGGGTACACTGAGATTTTTGAGATACGGCTAAATGGTACAAGATAAACCTATCAACTCTTGGGAGTATTCAAAGTAGCTCCTTCCAACAAGATCAATGCCCTTTTGAGGCAAATTTTACAAAGATTAAATGTCTCAAACGATCCATTTCTTGTAATTGATGAAAATATTCTTTTATAACCTCATCAGTCTCATCTTCAGAATGAAAACGACGCCGGCGTAATTTTCTTTTTACGAAAAATAGCCAACAGTCACATATAGTAAGTTAAGGAGAATTCGACTGTAATCATTGCTAAATAAGAAGATGCATTTTCATGGGGAAGCATGAGTTCACAAACATTTGCCTTTTGAAGAATTTTTGTAAGACACTTGGTGGTGTACCAGTTAACTGTAATTATCTTCTGTACCTCTAGCTTAATGGCTTTATGAGGCCTGTACTTTTTAAGAACACAGCATACATTACCTTTTTCATTGCTCGTTGTCTTTTCACGATTCTTTGTTTGAGATCATCTTCAAAGACAGATATTTTACTTTCTTGACTTGTTGGAACATAAAAAAATATATATACGTCTCGTCACCGGTTATGATTTCAGAAATAATTCTATGTCCACCATCATTAAGTAATATTAGAGTTTCTTTACTGATTCTGACACGCTATGCGTTTTGGTGTTCTGTTAAATTATGGGGAACTCAATAACAAAGTAATTGTTTCATATTCAGTTCTTCATGACTAATTTTAGGTATAGTTCATAGGTCTATCTCATAGGAGTACACGTAAGTAATTTCTTATTATTTTTGCACATTTTTAGAGAAAATTTAATTTTATTTATATCAGTTGGTTTATATAGTAGATTGTTTATCTCTTTGCATAAAATATTTCTGATTATTATAAAAAACATTAATATAAAAAAAAAAGAAAATTCACAAATCTATCGTTTTTATCACTATACCGATTTTTGACAGATTTTTGCAATTAATCTACACAAACTGGTATTTTAGGTTTCAGGATTGGGTTAATATATTTTAAGTGGTTTTAAAATCTAGTCACAGTTTTTTTTAGTAATTGTGTAACCATCAGCAGATTCTTTCTTAGTATTTTTACTGTAATCAGTATAAATTTTAATGAGTCTGCACTGACCTCATTCCATAAAGATTGATCCGACTTAACAGTTTTTTATGAAATGTATTAAAATAAGACCACTTTATTCCTTTAAGACCAAATACACTCGATCGTGCTGGTTGGAATGTACTGAACTTCGTAACTTTTTGTCTAGTCATGCATTTTAAGAGGGTCTGTGGTGATTAGAAATGCCAAATGTAAGAAAGAAATTTCTGAAAGAATGGTTAAAATTACAAAAATTAATTTACCTTACTTTACTTTTAACGCGCCGATTATTTCCGCCGCCGGCATTAAAGGGTTATAGCAATAAAATTACGACCGCGAAATTCGCGGAGAGCAGCGCTCCGCGTGACCGTCAGAGGTCCCTGCCTACGTCCCTTTTGCGGAGGCTCTCTAGTGGAAGCCAGGAAGGAGAATAAAAAAAGGGAATATTCTGAACCGGACAAATTTAAAATGGAAATTGATTAACTGAAGCTACCAGACGAATGCAGCGGCTTCGAGCTCATTATTATATGTATGGTAAAAAATGTTGTTGAAAATACACGAAAATTACATTAACTTATATAATTATTTAATAGATTTAATTACCGTATATACTAGCGTATAATTCGACCCCCTAACTTTTGAATGCAAATTCTGGAATAAGTCAAATACCCGCGTATAAGTCGACCCCCTAACTTTTTACCTCAATTTTGCACAAAATCAAATCAAAGATTTCACTTGCCAATGGGAAAAGATAGTAACTAAACAAAAACAAATCTTTGATTTTTTTAATGATAAATTATTGTTATTTGTATATTTTATGTATTATTTTTTTTATTCATACACATAAAAAGCCATAATTTTGCAGTATTTGAAGTTTTTGGTTTTTCTTTTTTAACTGACTCGCATATAAGTCGACCCCCAAAATTTGCTTACCAAAAATTGTCAGAAATTCCTAGACTTATACGCGAGTATGCATGGTAAGTCATGCTTTTATATATATATATATTGAATAAGTTTATTCCAGTGTAAAACCCGACTCATAACATGCTGCTATGAATCAGTATTATTTTCTGCTGTTTCAATGTATATTTCGCCGTATTGGGCAAAATCTCTTCCTTGAAAATAAGACTTTATGAAACGTATAGCGGGAAAATGCTAAAAAGTAAGACATACAATTAATTAAAAAAAGATCGCCAACCCAGGCTCCCTAGGTTACAGGATATATGTGATAGTATATAATATATATATATATATATATATATATATATACAGGGTGATTCAGCTCGTCGGTGACAAACTTTAAGGATCGATAGAGCACACCTAGACGAACATCTTTGAATAGGGAATGTAGGGTCCCTGACGCGATGGTAAGGCGCTAGGCGCTTTCGAAAATTTGGGTGCCGAAATTCGAAATGTCATAAAAACTAGGGAAATGGTTAGATTTTCTTGCTTGTTGCGTCGAAATGATTCTGTTTGTTTAGACTTTCTTCAGTACCAATTTGATAAGCGTATCTCTTAAAACATGGATAGGGGGCGCTGCAGACTTTGGAGAGCTAGACAACAACTTTAAGCCCGTTATTTTGATAATTTAACACATGCTCGCCAAAGTTTATACTCTAACTTAAAGTTTGAACCCAAAAGTAGAGCCCTGCAAAAAGCGTAAGAGCCGGAATAAAATGTCAAAGTACAGGGTGGTCGAAACTCGAAGGCTCCTAGGAGATAAACAAACAGATTTCTTGACTTATGGCATGCATTTTCATGATTCTGTTTGCTGGGGCTCTCTGAAACTCAGTTGAACGGTACAAAAAGAAACATCGATAGGGGGCGCTTTGGGCAAAAAACATAATTCGTTGACATTTCGGACGCTAACTGGAAACGGGGCGCTACGATCAGTTAGAAACAAAACAAGAGAGTAATTTACTTATCATAAGAAGCTATTAAAACTGCAGTTTGTTTGTTTTTTTTAACAAACATAGCTGGTTTCAATCATGCACAATGCGCGCAATAAAATTTACATAAGGTGCTTTTTGCTGATTTATGCAAAAGATATCGTACCATATCGATATGCAAAAGATACGTAATGCGTAGAGGACAACGCGAGATGACGTAGTTGTATGCGCAGACACGTCTTTTGAACGTGCGGTACCTACTTAAGCTTCGGGTTACTTGTCTGCAGATCGGTAGTAGGATGGAACGGTACACAAACCCTGAATTGGCTGACATGCATTTGGCGTATGGCGCTGCTGGTTGTAATGGACGAGCCGCTCAGCGGTTGTACGCCGAGCGTTACCCCAACAGGCAAATCCCCTGCCATGCCTTCTTCGCTCGAGTACACCAGAGGTTGTCCACAACGGGATCTTTCGACGGAGGCAGGCCTGAACGGGAGCGATCAGTGAGCACCCCCGACAACGAAGAGGCTGTGCTTAACCTGGTTGTGGACAACCCAGGTCTTAGCACGAGAGATATCGCCAGACATGTTGGCATTTCGCAAGCAACTGCGTGGCGCATCTTACGTTCCCGGAATCTGCACCCCTACCACATCCAGCGGGTGCAGTTGCTCAGAGAGCAGGATTTTGGCCCTCGAGTGGAATTCTCAAGATGGTACTTGGCGATGAGATCCAGGGATCCCCGTTTTGTAAACAGCATTTTGTTTACGGACGAGTCCACCTTCAGCCGGGAGGGAATGTGGAACGCCCACAACAGTCATGTGTGGTGTGATGAAAATCCACATGAAACCAGAAGCCGAGCAGCCCAGGAGCGTTTCTCAGTAAATGTGTGGGCCGGCATTCTGGGGGATTGCCTCATTGGCTCTTATTTGTTACCTGAACGGCTGACAGGTGGAAATTACCTGATTTTCCTGGATCAAGTGCTGCCGCAGCTTCTGGATGAGGCGCACGTACCCGAAGGTTCGCGTCGCCAGATGTGGTTCCAGCACGATGGAGCTCCGGCCCATTACACGAACGACGTGCGTCTCCATCTAAACGCAAGGTATGGCCAGCGGTGGATCGGGCGTGGGGGTCCAGTTCACTGGCCTGCCCGATCACCAGACCTCACCTGCTTGGATTTCTTCCTTTGGGGTTACCTGAAGGCCGAGGTATACCATACACCTGTCAGCAGTGCTGAAGAACTTGTGGCGCGCATTGTGGCAGCTGCAGGGCAGATCAGAGATACTCCTGGCATTGTTGGAAACACACACTCCTCAATGCGACGGAGGTGCGAAGCCTGCATCATGGCCCAAGGTCGAAATTTCGAGCATCTTCTGTAGTGTTATTTTTTGTAAATAAATTTCCAGTATCATTGATGTTTTTGGTCTAAATTTATTCAGAAGTGTTGAGCAGAGGTAGAAAATGTGTTTTCATTATTACTAACTGATCGTAGCGCCCCGTTTCCAGTTAGCGTCCGAAATGTCAACGAATTATGTTTTTTGCCCAAAGCGCCCCCTATCGATGTTTCTTTTTGTACCGTTCAACTGAGTTTCAGAGAGCCCCAGCAAACAGAATCATGAAAATGCATGCCATAAGTCAAGAAATCTGTTTGTTTATCTCTTAGGAGCCTTCGAGTTTCGACCACCCTGTACTTTGACATTTTATTCCGGCTCTTACGCTTTTTGCAGGGCTCTACTTTTGGGTTCAAACTTTAAGTTAGAGTATAAACTTTGGCGAGCATGTGTTAAATTATCAAAATAACGGGCTTAAAGTTGTTGTCTAGCTCTCCAAAGTCTGCAGCGCCCCCTATCCATGTTTTAAGAGATACGCTTATAAAATTGGTACTGAAGAAAGTCTAAACAAACAGAATCATTTCGACGCAACAAGCAAGAAAATCTAACCATTTCCCTAGTTTTTATGACGTTTCGAATTTCGGCACCCAAATTTTCGAAAGCGCCTAGCGCCTTACCATCGCGTCAGGGACCCTACATTCCCTATTCAAAAATGTTCGTCTAGGTGTGCTCTATCGATCCTTAAAGTTTGTCACCGACGAGCTGAATCACCCTGTATAACCATTAATTAAACATTACCGACCATCATCAAAAACCACAATATTGTGAAAGAGATACCACACACCTATAATATACAACTGTATGTATAAAACAAAGTGCCTTATACTTAATTACAAAAATTAATATGGAAGAAAAAAAAAGAAGAATATGGATACCGAAGAAAATAATTGAAAAACTTATATATTGAATTACGTTGCAAATCGGTGTTTTCTGTGAGAAAAAATGCTAAAAGCTGATATATATATATATATATATATATATATATATATATATATATATATATTTAAAACCACAAACAAAATATCAAAATCCATCACTCACCATAGCTGCATTGAAACTCACATCAAAAATATTATAAATAACCAATATAAACTTAACTCTTAAAATCAAACTGAATAACCAAACTAAAGAAAATATATATAATTGCAAGACATAACAGAACAGAACAGAACAGAAGGCGAGCGGTATGGCTAACGACATACACTGCAGGGTTAAGTCAGACTTTACGCATGCTACGTCCCCCTTCACTCGCCGAGACCAAAATTGAAAAAATGAAAAACTATGAAAAACTAAACAGAACTGCAACATCCACCAAAATATCTCTCTAACTCATTATATCAATCAACTCATCAAAACCTCCATTCTCATCCATCACTGAGTTCAGTTCAGTTCCGTACCTGCTACTCTTAATAAAATCACAAGTTATTCTCCTGATGAAATTGCGAGGATAACCATGCTTGAATCCCAAGCGGCACCACTCTAAAATATCACTAAACATATCTTTAACTCTAGTACTCAGTCTTTCGATTCGTATTAATCCATTTCTAAGTACATTTCTTTTAATCGAAACAAGCACATTGGAATCAAAATATATCAGCTTTAAGGTATTAAAGTTGAAATCATTTCGCTTGTCAAATATCTTAGATATCAAATTTTCACTTTCTATGCTCAGGTTCACATCTAGAAAATTAATATTTTTACAATTCTGGGATGAGGGTTCCAGACTCAGAGACGTAGGATAATATGTAAAATCAACATTTTCAATATCATTGTTTAATTTAACTATCAAAACATCATCTATATATCTGTAGGATAATGTGTTACTGTTTAAATTATTATTTCTTTCATATATATGTAAGTAAATGTTTGCCAAAATGGAACTGCAACTCCCCCCCATTGGAATACCCCGAATCTGTTTAAATATTGTATTTCCGTCGTAAAGGTAGTTTTCTTGTACTACTAACTGAAATAAATTTATGAAAAAATCATAATGAACATCCAAAGTACTATTTGTATTATAAAAATCTACTATTTTATCTTTTAAATCTGTCAAATCAATTGTATTATAGAGGTCTGCAAAATCGTAAGCGAATAAACCAGTAATATTTTTTAATTTTTTCAGATTATCTAATAGTGTATAGCTATTTTTGATAATAAAAGTCGTCTCTCCCCCCATCACTCCGTCAAACACCCCCTCCAGCACCCCCAGCAAAGCCTTGCTAGCGGCACCAATATATGAACCAAATCCACAGGTCACACTCCTGAATTTGATAGGGGTTTTATGGAATTTAGGCACTAGTATGAGATAAGGGAAACTTTGACTCATTTGTTTCAGCTTAACTTTTTTATAGATCGCTTTAATCCTATTTTCTATTACTGCAGCTTTCGAATTCAATGGTAAATAGCTATTTTTATTATTGTAGCAATCATTCAAAAGTTTACCGTAAAGTACCTTACATATCAGTGCATAACTTGTATTTGCTTTATCCACATAGGTGATTATAAAATTTTCCTGAATCTCTTTAATTGAATGTGTAAGTTTGTTGTATTTCTCTCTATTAACTCCGTCAAAATCTCTGGAAAATTCTCGTTTAAAATCTCTTAATATATAATACTTCCACTCGTCAAAAACACTGGATGGCAAATTGTATCTATACATTAGTTTATTTATAAATATATCTATATTAATAGTAAAACGTTTAATTGCAACACTTTTAGTGAGAGTACGTTTCACACGATATTTAGTTCCGTACTCCATTAACCTCCTCAACTCCTCATCCTTTACTATCTTTAGATCTCCAGTAATAACATGTCCATAATACTTGTCTTTATAATTAACAAATTCAGAATCATTGCAATGGCAGATACTCCCTGCAATACTTTTCTTTAGATCTTTAGCAAATAAATTATAATTAAAAATAGTTCTCCCCAAAGGCTTATCATATTTAAAAGCCTTAACTATTTTTATTTTACCGACTGGTAGTAATTCATTGTATTTATTCAGCATTTTATTGTAATTTACACCCCTATGGCTATCACCCAAATAATCCATTATAAAATAGATTTTATTTATTGCACTAACATGGCCATAGTCAATGTTACAATACATTTGTAATTTTTGTGTCTTGATTCTATATCTCAACAAATCCAAACCTAGATCAACATTCCCATTTTCTACCCTAGACTGTAAAGTTCTTAAAGTTACGGGAATTAATTTCTTCTTAATGTTGAAAATCAAACCTTTAATCACATTAACTCTTCGCTCACCTTTATAATTAATTATTTCATTTACTATGTCTGTACAAGTATTTAATTTTTTAAAATTATTCAACTTAGTATATTGATTACTATTTCTAATCAACTCGTTTCCAATGTCATGATTAATTTTGTCATAAATTGTATCATCTAAATTGTTAGTTTTAAAGTTTTTAATTATATTACTGTGGTTAAACATAACATTAAGTCCATATGGATAGACCGTACCAAACTTTATCATCATATCCTTTTCACGAATCTTTCTTTCCGTTTTATTAGGTATAATACACAATATAGAAATCCTAATGTTATCTATGCCATGTTCTGAAAAATGTGAAATTTCTATTTCTTGATCCTCTTTTTTATACTTAAGATTTCTAATTTCTGATTTGTGATTATTGAATCTCTTATTTAAAGGAGTAGAAGTCTCTCCTATGTATATTTGATTGCACACATTACATCTTAAACAATACACACAATTATATACCTTACAAAATTTTAAAGATTTTTCTTCAATCATTTTGTCTCTATTATCCGTATCGGCACAAATACAAACTCTACATCTTTTGTCACTACATTTTATTAAGTTTATTCCATTGATATTTTTTCCAATATTTATACCCCTATTATAAAACAATCTTGTTTTATACCTTTTCACTATATCGATGCAATCTATGTTTTTCTTATGTTTATTCATTAAATTTGTATTATAAACATATCTTGTCCGATACCTAACAACTTCTGTATCTCTATAAACACCCTTGTCCTTATTTAACTTATAACACAATTCACAATTTTTCTTCATTACTAAACAATCATCTTTCGAACTCTCATCTATATAACTCTGCTTACTATAAAAATTGCATACATGACCTATCCCCCTCTTCTCACATATCTCACCATAATCACTAGCTTTACTCTCCAATACATCCACATTTTTAAATACATTTGGTCCATGGTAACTTTTTGACGATCCGCTCCCCACCATGGATTCTGGAGCCGACCGAGCACTACGAAATTTGTAAAAATTCCGTATCTTGCCGGTACCTTTTACAATATAATTTTGTCTATTCATATTAAATGTTTAATTATTCTATGTAAATACAATATAAGCAATTCCAAATATTTTATGTGTAAAAAATGTACAACTATAAGAAAGTTAAATAAACTTATAACAATATAACATATAACATAAACTCATGCTATAAAACATATTAACATGCTATAAAACATATATGTATATATATATATATATATATATATATACATATTATATATTTTAATTATAGACGAATAGCTTTTTCAGATGTGAATACAATTTTAATTGGTTCTTGTAATGACGTGGAATATACACTGTAAACTGAAATGTCTTAAATTCAGACATTTAAGTGTCTGAAACGGAGTGTTCAATTTTCAGACGTTTTAAAGTGTCTTAATTTTTAAAATACTTGTATGCGTCTGAATTTCAGACACTTCAAACGTCTGAATTGCATCCATGTTTGACCACTTTGACAAACATTTTTTCACCTTTTTTTTTTTCTTCTGTAAGCATTATACACTGTAAAAAAATATATATATATCCCTAAAAATATGGAAATTGTAGCCACTCGAGACTCCGGTATAATTTACATATTTTAATGGAAATTTTCTGATCTAAATTAAAAAAAAAAAAAAAATCCGTTTAGTTTGTGCATATTTCTGTATTTAAAAATTCCCATTTAAAAAGATAAAATATATTTTTCAAGGACTAACCACCATATTTCAACAACCACCTTCCCGAAGACTCACGTTACATCTAATTGTCTGAGCGAAGCGAAGGCTAATACTCAGCGAAATATTACTGTCCGGACACTTTACTACTACGATGGATATTAACGCCATGTCCTACTAAAAAAAAAGCCTAATAAAAACCTTTCGTCAAGCATAACTCAAAAAATATTTGTCGGATTTCGTTTCTGTTTGCACCAGAAGGTACCTATGAGAGTCGCCTACTGAATGCACCTACTATGAAAAATAAGTTCCAAACCGTTTAAAAATTATATAGAAAAAACTCTTTAAAAAGCACAATTTATCTGCATACGTCACAGAAATTTGGTGTGCGTCACTTTCGCCGGTTGATGTTTTCGTAGACAACTGGTACACATGGAGCAAATAAAAAAAAATACGCACTCAGTAATATTGAATAGATCAGTTTCAACCACGTGATCACAAACCTTGCAACAACCCGTGGCAACCAGTTTTGGTGGGCAAACAAATAATAATACAGTATTCCATACCACGGTGACCGTTTTTAGCCTGTTGTATAAAATCTGGCATGTTGTATGTCATACAATTGTGGATGATTAAAACAAAAGACATGAGTGTTTATTGATCCGGAGGTTATCTTTCTCTGAATGTCTGTCTGTCTATCATACAGCATGCAATTTTCTTGTAAAGGATGATATTATGCAGTAAAACCTCCATAACGGACACACCCGATTAGTGGACACCTCTATTTAGCGGGCATTTTTTCGATTACCAACACTTAAATAACTGTACATTTTTTACTCTCAGTAGCGAACACCTCCAAATAGAGGACAAATTCTGCCCTCCCGAGGTGTTCGCTATTCAGAAGTTTTACTCGTAAAACCTCCATAGCAGACACACCCGATTAGCGGATACCTCTATTTAGCGGACATTTTTTCGATTACCAACTCTTAAATAACTGTCCATGTTTTACTCTCAGTAGCGGTCACCTCTAAATAGAGGACAAATTCTGCATTCTCGGGATGTCCGCTATTCAGAGGTTTTACTGTATATAATATTGATAATTATTTTACAGGGCCGCACAAAAGAATAAGAATATATGAAACGAATATAAACTAAATTCGGGATTGGTAGATCGTTGATGGTAATGTAATTTTAGGATGTTGTTACAGTCATCCGCAGCATGTTTTTAGAGTTTCGTCCATCTAACGAAACCCTACCTGTCTCACTCCTTTGTCTGTCTGTTTGTCCGTCTGTCACAGAGCCCGTTCTCAGAAACTATATATATCGGAGACTTGAAAATTTGCATACATATAGCTGAACACCACACATCAAACGGCAAATAATAAAATTTTCAAAATGTCTAATATTTAACCCTCTGGGCTCTAACTTGTGTATTTAAAGCAATTTTTCTAACTCAGCCCCTAATTAAGTTGGAGACATGAAAGTTTGCATACTTATAGCTGAACACTTGCGATAACACGTTAAATCATAAAATTTTGAAAAAGTCATATTTAACCCTCCGGTCTCTAACTTCTGTATTTTAAGCAATTTTTCTAACTCAGCCCCTAATTAAGTTGGAGACATGAAAGTTTGCATACTTATAGCTGAACACTTGCGATAACACGTTAAATCATAAAATTTTGAAAAAGTCATATTTTACCCTCCGGTCTCTAACTTCTGTATTTTAAGCAATTTTTCTAACTCAGCCTCTAATTAAGTTGGAGACATGACATTTTGCATACTTATAGCTGAACACCTCACATCAAACGACAAATAATAAAATTTTTAAAAAGTCTAATATTTAACCCTCTGGGCTCTAACTTATGTATTTTAAACAATTTTTCTAACTCAGCCCCTAATTAAGTTGTAGACATAAAATTTCGCATACTTATAACTGAAATCCTCACATCAAACGACAAATAATAAAATTTTGAAAAATGTCTGATATTTAACCCTCTGGGCCCTAACTTATGTATTTTAAGCAATTTTTCTAACTCATCCCCTAAGTTGGAGAATTGAAAGTTTGCATACTTATAGCTGAAAACTTGCGATAACACGATAAATCATAAAATTTTGAAAAAGTCATATTTAACCCTCCAGTCTCTAACTTTTGCATTTTAAGCAATTTTTCTAACTCAGCCCCTAATTAAGTTGGAGACATGAAATTTTGCACACTTATAGCTGAACACCTCACATCAAACGACAAATAATAAAATTTTTGAAAAGGTCTAATATTTAACCCTCTGGGCTCTAACTTGTGTATTTTAAGCAATTTTTCTAACTAAGCCCCTAATTAAGTTGGAGGCATGAAAGTTTGCATACTTATAGCTGAACACTTGCGATAACACGATAAATCATAAAAATTTTAAAAAGTCATATTTAACCCTCCGGTCTCTAGCTTCTGTATTTTAAGCAATTTTTCTAACTCAGCCCCTAATTAAGTTGGAGACATGACATTTTGCATACTTATAGCTGAACACCTCACATCTAACGACAAATAATAAAATTTTGAAAAAGTCTATTACTTAATCCTCTGAGCTCTAACTTGTGTATTTAAAGCAATTTTTCTAACTCAGCCCCTAATTATGTTGAAACATAAAAATTTGCATACTTATAGCTGAACACCTCACATCAAACGACAAATAATAAAATTTTGAAAAAATCTAATATTTAACCTCTAATATTTAACCTCTAATATTTTGTCTCGCGCAATTTTTAAATTTAAACTGTTTTGCAATACTATTTTTTGTTCATTTTGCATAATAAGTGTAATGTGACGTAATTTGTACTATTTCAGATTTCTAACGCATGTTAATGAATTTATTTTACAATATTCTTTCTCTTTTAAAATTCACATATAAATATAGTTTTTATGGCGTAATTTCCAATAAGTGCCTGCTTTTTATACCTAATTATTTAATTGTAATTTGAAGGTTTTTTTTCTGTTTATAATAGTAGCGTGTAAATAATTTTTTTATTTGAAGCAAACATTATTGTTTGCGCTATTTATACAGTTGGCAACAGTTTAAATTAATACCATTTTCTAAAATATGTAAAAAATATCTGTCAAAATGCTGAATATTTGAATTTAAAATAGAAATAAAACCTCAAAAAATGAGTCAAATTAAAAAAAAAAAATAATGAAATCTGCAGACCGGGATCTTCTATTGAATAAAATGATCTAAAAATGATTAAATTCCCATGTATAGCTTTTGCTCTTATAAATTTTTTTTAATGGAACGATTTTGTCCAACTTTAGCATTAAATATCTCTTTAAATAATTCTTCGATTTGAAAACTGTATGCATTAGTGTGTTGATCAAACATTTCGCTATAATACCACCGATTTTCATATATTTGTATGCAATAGTTTTCTTAATATTAACGAAGAAAGACCTCTGGTCACAAAAAATTCAAAACCGGCGGCGGCGGTGACAGCGTTAGTTACTTTTCATAGAATAGAGAGATATATAAAAATGAAAACTTGTCTATCTGTCTGTTTGTAATTCTATAAAAAATCCACTATTTGGAAGCCAAAATTGTAAAGAGATACGTACATGTGTATTAAAACATGGCCGAGACAACTAAAGTAATCCGGAATCGAAATAACTTATAGTTAATTTTTAACTAATAAAAAACCACCAATTTAACAGCAATTTCTTATCAAATTTAAACATTTTTCGTTATAGCAGTTGCTAACAATTAAAAAACACAATAAAGTTATTACTACAACAATTAATTTCCTACTGGAAGATTTCCACGTGAAAAATGAAAATGAAATAAATAGTTTGCCGAATTAAAAAAAAAAGGTGAATATTACGTCATAACTTTTCTATTGCAAGATATTCACGTGAAATATGAAAATGAAATAAATGGTTTGACGAATTTAAATGAAAGTGAATATAACTTCATAACTTTTCTATTTCAAGGTTTCCACGTGAAAGAGGAAAATATTACGTCATACTGTAAATATAAAGGGCATGGTGGATATAGTATAACGTCATATGAGTGTGAAAAATGTATTGAAGCATAATAAAAACCCGATTAGGGAAATATTGGCGTATTTTAACATTATTGCTCCAATTATAAATTGAAATAAGTTCATTTATAGCTGTATTCATTTGCGTCTGCTATATACATTTATACATTTTTATGTAGCGTTTTCATATGATTCATTCAACAACATTTCGACTGCTTTTTTTAATGTTTGTTTTGTGTTTTATGTTAAATTTTGAAATTAATTTTTCAGAACAAACATCCTTCAAATTCTGGGCAACGCCGGCACTTTAGCATGTAACAGATAAATGGCTTTTGTATCTGTGCATCTAATGCTAATATTATAAAGCGTTATAATATTATAAAGTATATAATATTATTAATGCTTGTACGTTTGTGAGGTGTTATCTCTAAAACTACATAGCCAACTTAAAAAAATGTTGGTGGCCATCTCTGCTCCGGAAAAAAGACTATTTTATGTCAGTGCAAGAACCTACATCTTTGCAGGAGCAAAAAAGTTCTAAAATTGTGATTTCTGCGATATTGATTGGGTTAGAAACTTTAAATTTGGTGCGGTAATTACTTTTAAGATGTAAATACACGTAATGAACGCTCTCTAAAAGGTTCAATTTGACGGATAAACGTAAAAATTTCTAGAAAGGTTCTAAACTATGATTTATTTGGAATACTGAAATTTTTGGGATACTGTTGGGGTTAGAAACTAGAACTTTGGCATGGTAGTAATTAATAAGATGTAAATGCTCGGTGTAGAACGAATTCTAAAAAAATAGAAAGACTAAACAAAGCGGAAAAATATCTAAAGATGATCTAAGTAACGAAGAACATGGAACTGTTAGGAATATAAACATGAAAATTGACATGGCTGTATTTATCATGACGTAAATTCTCGCAATAGAACAATTTCTAAAAATGTCGCTATAAAAAACAGTGCAGAAACAAAAAACTTTCAAAAATTTTCTATTTCTCTGTTACTGCTGAGCCCAAAATCTTGAAATTTTGCTTCGGATTAGTTTTAAAATATACAATTGTCTCTATGAATGGTTTCTAAAAAATTTAAAATTTAAAAAGATGAAATTAACGGAAAGCGATCTCAATTACCATTAATTTGGAATTATTAGGTACAGCAACTTTAAATATTTCATAATGCTGCATTTCCTCCGCAAAACATGCGATTTAAATGCAACAAAACTGATAGAGACCCACCTAGCATTAAATAAATTGTGTAAATATTGAATAAAGACATGTATGGAACAGTGAGTAGGTTGCCCAAAAGTACTTGTTAAAGTGTTCCTTCTCTAGGCTTTTCTCTCTCGCGCCAAGGCCACTAACAGAGGGAAGTGCCGTTTTAAATGTGATATGAATTTTTTATCCGATTAATTTTTCTAGACATTTTATCATAAGGTCATATTCTCGATTATCATTAGTAGATTTTTTATATATTAACTTATTCTGGGGAAATTTTGTAATCGGGTTCATATTGGCGTATGTTAGCTTGCATGGTTTGCTGAATAAATATGTATGGATTTGTAAATTATTTCAAATGACACTTTGACAGCTCAAAAGTTATGCAGACGATATATTCAGATCTTGTGTCATACTTTATGTTGTAATCATTGCAGATTTCTTTTATTTAATACATGCTAAATACAGCTCAACTTGGGCAGAATATGTTTGAAAACAAAACAATACAGCGTATGTAGTGGCCAGCATACACTCATCATTTAAATCCGATCGAGCATATCTAAAACACACTCTAACGAAGCATTGCATGCCACTTTTGATGTATTCGGTACTTTGATACTATATTCGATTTTGAGAAGAGAATTCCTTAAATGTTATCGATAACCTCATTGCATCCGTGGAAAACAGATATTGTATAATATTAACTATTCCGGGGGAGCACACACCATATAAAGTATAGTCCATTATTTTTAAACATCATATATTTGTCATTTAAAGTTACTCAAATTGGTGCGGAACGTCTGATTATGCTCTTGACATCATTTTATACAGTTAAAATTCCGATATAAGTAAATTAGTGTTTCATTTTCTATTTTACATTTAATATATTGCGTACTTTCAATTTTATATCCATGCATGGCTGTCTTGAATGGTTTGATTCCCATTTTTTTTAAATAGTGTATACGAATTTATATATAAGATTTTGTAATTCTACAATTCGTTTATTTTCATCATTTCAATTTTTCGCAGTATATGGACAATTAAAGATAACATCTCATTTTCTTTGCTTCCACATGTTATTATTAAATCTATGTTCTCAGTAATATCGCTCAGACTAATCCCTCTGAGGGAAGTCCTAGTTTGTATTCAATTCTACAGTAAACTTTAATACTTACCCCCAGATGGGATTCGATCTGAGGTCCTGTTGTATAGGAGTAGAGTGCTTTATCCATTCGACCACGCCTTCATCGGCCGATCTTCGAAATAAAGTATTTATAAAGTACAAGGCAATGTTTGTAAGGGGACCGAGTAAGTTCTATCTCCGCCAGTAAATTCACCAACTTTATGTACTTTTTTCTCAGAAATTGTGAAAGACAGAGGTCTAGATTTTTTAGAGTAGTTAAAATAACATGATTTACGTATTTTAACAGACTATTTTCTTTCTAAGTGAAACTCAAAATTAATTATTAATTATTTATTGAAAGTCATTTTTAAATTATCACTTTTGGTAAGATTTCACTGCCTAAAATAAATAATTCTCAACAAATCATTAAATCCCTGTGTTAAAATATACAATATATCATAATATAAATATTAAATAGAAATCTGGGTTTTTAATTTAAATAGATATTGAAAAAAAGCAACATAAACATGAAAAATCTAAGTTTTCAGAAAAAGTTAGATTTAAATTGCCCTTAAGCTGTGAAGTATTTTTAGAAAAAATGATTAATTTGAATACTTATTTCTTTTATATATAAATATGTGTGACACAACGTTGGAAAGATAAAAGTTTGAACTATTTAATGATATAAAAAAAGTAAAAATCGATTTTTTAGTTGAATTTTGCTTCCCCGGTCCTCTTAAGTAGCAGTAAGTTTTTTTTTTTTTTTTTTTTTTTTTTTTTTTTTTTTTTTTCCAATTTAGTACAATTGTAAACATTTTACACACAGTGTTGTAGTCGTAAAAAAATTAGAGGGTACACGTTAGAGGCAGAGGGTATAGGCTAAAGTCATGTATCGAGTTTTCGTTGTAGTTTTATTTGAGAAACAGGGTATACGGAGTATTTTTTAAAAATCCAGAAGGTATACGGCGTATACCCTCCACATCCCTGCTACACATTTTCTTTCTAGAAATTTGAATATGTGGTATTTTAAGTTCAGCTTTTTCTTTTCTACCAGATGAATTGTTAGAGTGCAAATGGTGCCCCCCCCCCCCCCTTCCGCCAGAAGCCAAGGGATGCACGCCATAAAATAAAGGTTTTAAGTAAATTGGGTTATAAGTTGAACATCAGTAGTAATGTACTGATTTAAAATATGAAACTGATGTTTATTTCATACTGGTCTTTGAACTGTTATTAAAAGGAAAGTGGACTACAAATTTTTTAAAAATTTAAATAGAGATTATAGAGGTTACGAATTAAGTAGTTTACAGGGTTTAATTAGTTGACTTCTAGAATGGAGCACATAATTAGAAAACCCTTTTCTTTTTACCAGCAAACGAATAAAATTGTTTCCAGATAGACTACTTTGACACCAATAGATGGCGGCACTATTCATCTTAAAATTGAATGCTTAATTTCGAATCCAAAGAAATATTCTTCTGACATGAATTATTTGATGTTTTGGAAATGTATAAGTTTTTATTCATTTTTGTTTGTGGTCGAAATGAGTTTTCTATTTTTTGATGAATAAATTACCTATCGAATTATAAGCTATCCTCTTTAAACAGGTTTTTATAACGGTAAGTTATTATGCAAATGGGACTGGGCAAAATTTCACTTTCAGCATGGTTATACCGTATTTTTTTAAACGGACTCCAGAAGACGGAGAACATTATTTGCTAAATGAAACTCAATAAACAGTAAATAAAACTGAAGTAAACCTCTGTATAACGGAAACTTGGCTAAAATGAAAAATTTCATGGTTTCTGCGAAATAACACACATTCTAAGATTAAAACAAGCTTTTATTGAAACTTTCGTACTTAAATTTGACATTTTCTACACAGCAGCCCGCCTCTTGGATACGAAACTGGTTTGAATATAAATAAATAAATAAATCATGTCTAATATACGTGGTTTTTGAAAGTGGGGAATGAATTATATGGGTTTGTCCTTGAAAAGTTACATTTTATCTTTTAAATGGAACTTTTAAAATACAGAAATATGCAAAAAAAATGGAAATTTTTCTGGAATTTACGGGAAAAAAATTACATTAAAATACGTAAATGGGTGTCTGAATAGCCAATACAACTTCCATATTTTAACGGATATTTTTTACAACGTATAAAGATTTAAAAAAAAAAAAAAAAAAAAAAAAAAAAAAAAAAAAGAAAGAAAGAAAGAAAGACGGTTGCTTATTGCCGAGCATGCAGGTTGATCAAAGATGGATGCGATTCAGACGTTTGAAATGTCTTAAATTCAGATGCATACACGTGTCTTAAAAATTAAGACACTTTAAAATGTCTGAAAATTGAACACTCCATTTTCAGACACTTAAGTGTCTGAATTTCAGACATTTCAGTTTACAGTGTTTATACCATGATCATAGTAAGACACTTAAGTGTCTTAATTTCAGACATCTATGGTGTCTGAAACTTCATATTCAGACACTTAAGTGTCTGAATTACTTTTTCAGTCACATATGTGGCTGAATTTTAGACGCCTTTATTTGCAGTGTAAGATTTTATTGACAATTATCATGGTCATATAATTACAGGTAATCTTGATATAATGAAGAATAAAAATGTGAAATATTTAATGAATTTTGGTACAAATTTTAAAATTAACAGTAAAATTAGTAACAGCACTAAAGATTTTTAAGGATAATGTCAATAACTTTATAAAGAAACAAAGTTATAAGTTTAGTATGGTACTGGAAGCATTTTTTTGAATGGAGATCTCAAATTTTGGGGCATTTCAGTAATAATTTTTTGAAAAATTATTTAAATTCAGATACTTATGAATATCAAATTTTTAATGATGAATATGTAGAATTTATAAAAAAAATTACATAATAATTTTGTTATTGTCCCTACGGAAAAAGCCGCGAACAATTTTGCAATAATATGTAGGAAATTTTACATTGAAAAATATAGAAGGTGAATTAGGTAATACAGATTTTTATGCAATGGTTAATATTTGTAAGAATCCTGTTGTTAAAATAAAATTATATAAAAAGAAAGTTAAAAATATGTTTTTTACAATTTTGAAGTTTCTAATCATCACTGTTTGCCATTTATTTTATGAACACCCAAATTTCATAAAAATCCGATTAAATTTAGGTTTATTTGCAGTACTTCTAAAAGTGTTAAAAGTAATTTTAATATTGATTTACAAAATTTATTAAAAGATATATGATTTTTTAATGTAAATTTAAGAAGTACAGTCATTTTTGGATTGTTTGATAATAGTATCGAAATTTTGTACAAACTGCCATTGACTCCTCGGAAAATGCAGGTTTTCGATTTTCCGAATAATGGTTTAATGAACATTTTTTGATTTATTTTGTTTAAATGAAGAATTAAATATTAATAGATATTTATTTTTAAGTTTATGTTATTTTTGTTTTTATAATAATTATGTAAATTGCAACATTAATACTTTTAATCAGAGCTGTGGAATTGTGATGGGGACAAATTATTCTAGTACAGCAGCTAATTTATTTTTATTTTACTATGAATTTAAGTATACAATGAAATATAATAAATCTTTAAATGTCTTTAGGTATATTCATTTTATTTTTATTTTAAATTTTGATTTTACTAATGAATGTGATATCATATATCCAAATTGATTAAAGTTAAATAGGGCAAACAGTGATGATTATAATGCAGAATTTTTCAATATTTCTTTTAATATTTTGGATAATAAATCAACTTTGGATTTGTATGATAAAAGAAATAGTTTTAAATTTTTTTACAAGAAGTATGCCGCATTGGATTTCTAATTTACATTAAAAAATGTACATAAATATTATAATTAACCCTTTCATGCATGAATTATTTTTTACACAGTAAAAAAAATCACACAATCGTTTTTTGAGATAAATGAGAGCCTCTTATCATAAATTAATTTTATTAGAATTTTTGATACTCTATTAATTAGTATATTGATACGTCCTCATTTGGGGACGTTATGCAATAAGGCGTGCATTTACATTGTCCTCATATCGGGACAATATTGTTCAATGTTCACATATTGCCACACATCTGAATAAGTTTCTTATGATTTATTTGGAATGAAATCATTCCATGCATTCTGGACACACTGGTACAGTGTAGACTCCACAGATATATCGTGTTTTGCTTTTGCAAGCTTTAATTGTACAGCTATTGGCAAACTTTGCTTCCGTTTGGGCACATTTTGTGTATTTCTACGTTTTACTGCTTTCTTTCCTGCAGAGGGTCGCCCTCTTTTATTTTTATTTAGTTCAGCTATACCCTTGTATATCAAACTAGTTGCAATTGAACTTTTGAATTCTAACAGGTCAAAGATTTTGTCGTTTTCTGATTTCTACAGAATCTAGGCGTTAGCAACGGTGACATTTATAAGGTGATAAAAAATACGCATGTACCACCTCTTATTTTTGACATCATTACGATAGCGGGCTTTGAGAGAGTCCATAAGGTCGACTCCACCCATATGCTTATTATACACGGAGACGCAATATGGACGCTTGATAGAAATAATAGTTTTTCTCCTTTCGACTGAAACTTGACACTTAATCTTCATATGCTTTTCCACAATATGAAGAAAATATATGCACCGGTGAATTATCTCTCCTTCGTGTGATAGTTGTATTATCCGAAGATGACACAAAAGAACTACTACATCTTCCTTCTTTCTGAAGTTCCTTTACTGATTTCAATTTCTTTTCTGCACCCATCAGCGTATTAACTCTTATAGTACCAACCTACCAAATGCATAGGGCTTTTAGCTTTAAAATCAATGGTATATTTGAAAAATAATTATCCGCATATATTTTGCAGTTTGACTGATGCAAGTCATGAGTCAAATGAAGAATAACATCACCAGATATACCACAATCAGATACGACTCCGCGGTAACTAGATGCATCTTGATATAATTCGAAACAATAAATGTATCCAGGTACACCAGTACGGCACCACATTTTGTATCCCCTTTTATGGGGCTTCTTAGGTAAGTATTGTTTTATAGATGAATGGGATTATCATTTCATCCACACTTTGATATTAAATATATCAGCAGCTTTGTGAAATATTTCATATAATTTTGTCAAAATCGGTCGACTTTTTATGATTTTGTCTGTATTGTCATGGGGAATGGTTGTACTGTCTATGAAATGTAAGTATTTCCTTATATTTTTAAAGAGATTTACATCTGCAATTAGTGACATTCGAAGCCCATTTTCTGAGGACCAGTAATGACGTATTCTTGGGTACCTGATATATGTCTTAGTAATCACAATTCCTAAGAAAACTTCCAATTCTTCTACAGAAAGTCTCAAATTATCATTGCCATTTTGACATGCATAAAGATTTTTCTGATAGACAATGTCTGCTAATAGGTCTTGAGGAAATAGATACATAAACACATCTAAAGGACTTTCGGCGTGTACATTCACCTGAAATCTACCACTTAATTGAGACCAGTTATTGGACAATGCCTCCCACTAAACCAAGTAATGGGTTTTGCTTTTGGTTTGCTACCCTTACTTGAAGATTTTGTACTAATAGACGATGATGGTCCTCGATTTAGAAGTCCTTCATCATGTGAATCAGAATCACAATGTGCAGTTGCGACTGGAATTGTATTTGTAAATTCAACTTCATCAGAAGATGGTATTGCGTGGGCAGGTACATGGTTAATATAACTTGGATCACCTCTATCAGAATCACTATTTTCTAGAACCAGATCATCCTCAGATTCCGCTACCATTAGTTCAGATATCTGTGCATCAGTAAAGTACCGTTTTCTCCTATTCATGTGTGATTTTTTAACAACCTACAAAAAAAATCAAAGTAGAAGCAAAAGTGAAATTTTGTTTACTTTGGTGCAAACTGTCCACATATGAGGACATATATGTTTTATGCCATAAATAAAAACTTGATAGAAATATTACAAAAATTTCTTTCATTACAAGGTATATGAGGATAGATTGTATAAAAAAAATTACATTGACGATAGTATGAATATTTTCCGGTCTATTTATAGAAAATCCTGCGCAATATCACAATGTTTCAACATTTTGATTTTAGATAAACTTGGGCTTGAATTATGGCTATCGGTATTGCGCTGAAATCTATTGTGCTGCATGCTAGCTATTATCTATCCACAAATAAGGTCTCCATGAAGGATTGCTGAAAAAAATTTGTAACTCGCATATTTTATAGGGCAATACTTATCTGTCCTCATATGAGGCCCGTATGAATGAGAGGGTTAATCAATTATTTCGTTTTAACAAAATTTGTGGCAGTGATAGTAATTTTTATAGACAGATTTTTAAGTTTTTGGCTAATCTTTTATACAATAATAATTATCCTATAATTTTTTTCAAATATTATTTAAAGATTGCTTTAAAAAATAAATGGCAACATTGTGGATTGGCGGGATGAGTAACATATGGTGCATCCTTCCTGAACATTCCATATGAAGTGTGAATCCTAAAGTCTTGTATAAAGAACGAATTGACATGGTTGTTTTGATTCTATGGAGGTTTGCAGATTTGGATTTAAAGATTTTTGATAATGGACACGAAAGGAAAATTAACAGTTTTCTATTACTAACAAGTGAAGGACTTTGTACAGGTACTTCTGTTTCATGTTTTTGTATTTTTCTTGTAGGTTTGGTAGGGTGCACGTTGTTCTGCATTCATACATGTTAAGTTTATTGAATTTGTTTATATTTAAATTGCAATTAAAAAAAAATTCTAAAAGACATTTTATTAATAAAAATATTTTTTTCTCTTGTAATTTAATTATGCTTTGTTTACATTACTTTTTTGTTTAAAGTTAGTTTATTTAAATTTTATTTCTAAAATGACAATAGTTTTTTCTGTATTGAGTGCAGGATGGACGTGTGTTCAGAAACCTGCAAGCTTTTAACAGTGGGGGTGGAGTTAGGCCTGTTCTCCCACTGATGAAGAACAGACAGTTTTTTGCCTGTGTTTTGTTTTTTACCTGTATTTTTCAAATTTTTGGGATTTCTATAGTTAAATATTGCTGATATACACCTTCTTTCCAGAGTTATGGTGTTTTTTCATTTTTAATTATTGTGGTATATATATATATATATATATATATATATATATATATATATATATATATATTTATTTATTTATTTATTTATATGTATATATATTAATTGAAAACTTTAACATATATATATATATATATATATATATATTTTATATTTAATATATATTTTTTTAGATATATCGCTAACTATACGACCAATCATTTTTATATGAAAAAAAAGCAATTGTGTATTTAAATGAAATTTTGAAATCTATTTAAAGTGATACTTTGGAATTGGTCTCATGCCAGAAATTAACTGTCGAAGAAATCTCAAAGATCGCAAGCCTTTTCTATTCTGATAATTTCAATTGTTTAAGGGGTATTCTATTACATGCCTTAAATTTGTGTTTTATTTATATTTTATTGTTTTATTTATGGGTTGATAAAGTTTTAATTTCATTATGGAATATAAGCCGGAAACAATTGCTGAACTATTTTGCTTATATTTATCTAAATGCAAACAAAATTTATCTTTTGTAATCTTCGGTGTACAAGTGACAGATATATATTAAAAAAAGCATACTTGAAAATTATTTTTATACAATTAAAGAAAAATAGTAAATTGCGGTACAGTTTTCAAACAAATTGCATTTGAAAGTAGATTGTTTTTTCTATTCAACTGTGATAATTTTGAAAATGTGCAGTATTTAGAAATTTAAATTTACATTTAATCGTTCGCTGTTAACACCGTTAAAATGACATCATCGTTATCACAGACACATTTGTTCTTTACAATATAGATGATCAAAAAGAAAAAATGACGCGATTTCTGGATACGTGGTATTTTTCATTCAAATAATTAGTTATACTGTACATGCCACTTATTATCTCATATTATTATTATTATTATTAAGTCTTAATTATTACGTTAACAATTATCCGACGACCAACACGACTCTTAATTTTCACTGAATTGTCTTGTTTAAAAATTATACTTTACATGCCGGAATGTACGGTATTTGATATTACAAAATTTGTTTCATTCCCATTAAGTCAATAAAATTCAATACACAAATTTTTTTTATTTATACACAAGAACATTTTAAAATTCGTAAAGGCATTATCCATTCATTTTCTTAGTTTTGCTATTATAATGATTATATAAACCCGCACCGTAAAATAACATTTTAAGAAAAGAAAACAATATTTCTTTTCTGCAGAATTGAAAAATCTTTAAAACTGAAAGAACTAAAAACGAAACATTACTTGACTGCGCGGACAGATATTGAAATAATTTAACGTGCATGTCAGGAAAATATTAGTTAATGTATCTTTTTCTGCATTTGCTAGGAACATAAACTTCAATTTCACTTTCTTCTGTTTATTAATATTCATATATTGATAATAATGATAATAATAATTAATAATATAATATATAATAAAAAAATTAATTAATAATATAATATATAATAAAAATTTTAATTAATAATATAATATATAATAATAATAATTAATATTAATCCCTACATTAATAATTCATTGCATTCCTCCATATTACTAATCCATTGCAATAGTAGAATTACATTATACTATTAATTTTTATTTATTTAATAAAAAATCGTATAATCCTAAAACCACAAGTATGTCTTCAAGATGTTTGCGCGATACCATTCTTGATTTCACGGTAGCAAATATTATATATTTCGTAATGTTTTTTTTAATTATTTACCTTCGAAGGAACCAAAGTTGGTTTTTATTATAAGATAGCGTATGTTATAATTCATTTTATTAACAAAATCAATCTTGTCAAATAAATAATAGGAGTTATAATTTACCACCGAAGTAAAAAACATCTGTACACAGATTTAAACCCAAGCGCTTGTTTTAAACTATGAAATCTCTACCAATTTAGCTTTCCTGGACAATTCAGACGGATACAGTTTATCCAGTCAACCGTTTGATAATGGCATGTAGTCTATTTTCTGAAACAGATCAACTAAATAAGACTCAGGTAATGGAATGCCAATAAACGTTGGAAATGTAATTACCCATTCACAATCATAACACACTTATTCTGATTTGAAAATTAAGCGTAGAAGTTGTACAGGGTTCGTACGCCTCAAGGTCTTTCTAACACATTTTACCAGATTTATTGTAAAGTAATATTTGCCTTATTTAATTATAAAAAAAAAAAAAAAAAAAAAAAAAAAAAAAAAAAAAAAAAATCTATCTTCAGATTTAGCGACCAGTACTTTACGAAATTTCTGGTACAGAAAAAACTAATATCCCACTAATCTGTTGATACGTACGAAACCTGTTCTATAATTGAAACTGAGTGAAAACGTTATTTTATTTGTTCCAAAAGACAGACCCGATGTCAATATCCAAAGGCTTCTCGAGTTAGCATTATTTAAAACACTGACACCGAATGAATTGTGTTTTCCTGATTGGTACACGATAGCTCAGTTGTTAGAGGTTTGACTACTTAAGACAATCTCTTGGGTTCAAATCCCGGTCGGGTTACTTTTCGCTGAGTTGAAACATTCGACACCTATTATATCTTATGTTAGAGGTGATATTCAAAAAACGTTATTAATATACAATAATATGAACATATAAGTATCTTATAGTCTATTTAAAACTGAATATTTTTAAAGCAGTACAGCTAAAATCAGTAGCAGACATGTTTTAACTAAAGTTATTACAGTTACTCAAATTGAAAGTCACAATTTTATATTAAACTTTAACTTTAATTTACAAATATTTTGGCTTCCTTCAAGATCATATTTTAAAATACTGAAAAACTTCATGTATAAGGTATTGTATAAAATATGGAAACACTTTGAAGTTAACATTCAATTTACTTACCAAAGAAAATTAAAACAATTAGTATTTTATTCAAAGATATAGTTAAAACATGTTAGAAGAGCAAAAGTAAACAAGTCATTATGATATTTAAAATATAGTCGTGGCTCTTTAACAGGAAATAATATCAGGAACTTCTACTAATTAGGTATAATTGGGACCTATAAAATAACATTTTTTACACACTATAGTAAATATTTTTGATAGGTAATTAATATGATCTATAAAATTTTGCAAAAATAATTTAACCTGTTTTGCTCACCACATATATATTTTGCTATTAATTAAATAGCCTTAGGAATACATTAATCATTTTAGCAACCTTTAAGATTCCACTTCTTTACATTTAATGAGACTGAGAAATATTATAGCTCTATTAAACTGAAAACATGCAATTAAAAGTATATAAACCATTAAATTTAAATTGGCTCAATTGTGTTTTTATAGTTATTAAAAAGAGATGTTTACATGGAATTAAAAGATTTCCTTTGTTATTTTCGCATACATTTAAGAAACAAAATATACAATAAAAACAGAAACTGTCTTTGTATTCTAAGAAATAACTATTAATATTTCTTTAAAATAATGTTTTAATACAATTTAAGAGTAGTTGGATGTGCCAATCCCAAAACTTTCTCCTATCTTATACATCTTAATATTTCAAAAACCAGTTACACATGGTAATAGTTCAATATTATTAGTTCAATACGATACCAACTTTGATTTTCATCTTAAATTTCGGCTTCAGTTAGATAAACGGACTAAAAACGAGTTAATCTACATCATGATATTTGTTGAAATTAATTGTTTTTCCTTATTCTGTTGTTATCAGCTGTTTGCGAACAGCCGGCTTAGCAGGAAGCGAGTTCAAAATCGCTATAATACAAAAATCGCTATCACAGAGCCCCTTTACCGCGCAATATTTCAAAATTCAAGGAGGACCTCTTGGCCAAAGCCAAAAACATGCAAAAAAACTGGCTTAATTGTATGCATAATTTTATACACTTTTCGATGGTACAATAAAATAAATGTCACAAACATCGCTATTACAGCGCCTCCCTTCGGCAGATTTTTTTTTTCAAATTCAGGGAGGACTTGCTTGTCATAGTCAGAAATATGCACAAAAAATTTGGTTCAATTATATGCATAACTTCAAACACTTTTCGATAGTACAGTAATGAAAATGGTAAAGACATCACAATTATAGCGCCTCCTTCCGGCGGAATTTTTCCAAATTCAGGGAGGACCTTCGTGCCATGACCAAAAACAAACACAAAAAATTTGGTTCAATTCTATGGATAACTTCATACACTTTTCGATGGTACAATATTCAAAATGGCACAAAAATCGCTATTGCAGCACCACCTACCGGTGAATTTTTTTCCAAGTTAAGGAAGGACCTTCTTGCCATAGCCAAGAACTTAAAAGATTTTTTTGGCTCAATTCTATGCATAACTTCATACACTTTTCGATGGAACAATAATCAAAATCGCACAAACATCGCTATTACAGCGCCCCCTACCGGCGAAGTTTTTTTCCAAATTAAGGGAGAACCTGCTTGCCATAGTCAAACACTTAAAATAAAAATTTGGTTCAATTGTATGCATAACTTCATGCACTTATCGATAATACATTTTTCAAAATCACTATTACAGCGCCCTCTACCGGTGATTTTTTTTCCAAATCCAAGGTGGACCTGCTTGCCATAGCCAAAAACTTAAAATAAAAATTTGGTTTAATTCTATGCATAACTTCATACACTTTTTGATGGTACAATATTCAAAATCGCACAAAAATCGCTATTACAGCGCCCCCTACCGGCGAATGTTTTCCAAATTTAGGGAGGACTTGCTTGCGATAGCCAAAAACTTAAAATAAAAATTTGGTTTAATTCTATGCATAACTTCATACACTTTTTGATGGTACAATATTCAAAATCGCACAAAAATCGCTATTACAGCGCCCCCTACCGGCGAATGTTTTCCAAATTTAGGAAGGACTTGCTTGCGATAGCCAAAAACTTAAAATAAAAATTTGGTTCAATTCTATGCATAACTTGATACACTTTTTAATGGTACAATGGCGACAGACACACGGACAGGCGGACAGACAGACATTTTCTATAAAGATGTGTTTTGAGATCTATGACCCGTAAAACGTGTAAATCCGTCGAAAACCGGAAGTCGAAAAAAATTTTGATTACAATACTTTCTTCTATTGAAGATAGAGGAAAGTAATAATAAAGTACACTGAAACGAAAAGGAAACAGTTTGCAAAATTTTGCTAAAAAAATTACAGAACATGAAACATAAGAAAATTGTAAATGAATGTCAATAAAATGCATTTCAAAATTAAAATGTTTAGTTTAAAAAATTACAAAATATAATTTTGAAATATCAAACTTTATACATAAATGAACTATATTTTGAGATATATTATATGTTTTAAGTCGCTTGTTTAAACTCCAACAACCATTCAGTAAAAAGTAAAATTACATTAAAATAGTACTTAATTTATAAATACAAAGTGAAAAACATCGAGTTTCGACGAAAGGAAATGCTTATAAAGGAACTGTTACATTGATTTATAAAAAATAAAGAAAATTATTTATAACAATATATCCATCTTAAAACGGTTAGTTTAACTCTTAAAAGAAATTTTTTTTTTCCTAAAGTTACCAAAATACTATTTTCAGAAACTTAAACTTTTCATTTTATTGAAAAAATAATTTTGTTCGCTCACGTAATCAATAAGGTATAATCAAAGTAGCTATGATGAAGTTATTAGTTGAATCTCTTATGCTTAATTTCACTTTCACAAAATCATAGCTTCCCCCCCCCCCCCGCCCCCCGTGAAATCTAAACCTAACGTCATTATCAGCATCTCAAAATTTTCGTAAGGCCATCTCATATCTGTATGTAATATTCAAAAACATTTTTACGCGCAATAGTTTATTAAGAAAGATATTTCCACTCTTGATGTCACGCTTGTCAGCTACAATTTAGCATGTGAACATTTGCACTGTAGAGATTATAATCTCTGTAAATACGACTAGAAATTTAAGAAAATTATATATTTTGGATACATCTGTGGTAAAATATTTAGTTTTATCAAATAAAATCTTCGCTTTCTTATAAATATGAAGTAAGTTTTACTCCCGGTAGCATTCTATACCTAACGTCTCAAATTCAGTATCTACGGAATAGAAAATACTGAATTTTTAAAGCATGTGAGCTAAAAATAGCTAGTGGCGGGAACATCTACAAACAAACAGCTTTTAAAACAGCTTAAAAATAATAATTAATAAAATTGGTGCAGCAGAAAGATCAGGCAATATGAATAAAAAAAACACCCTTGTCTTTTAAATATATATATTATTTTAAATTTACTTTTATTGAAGAATGAATGTTTGAAACATGAAATCTTCGTTATAAGAATTTGTATCTAAGTTTGTAAAAACTGAAAGAGTGCCTAAGAAAACGGAAAATAGTAATAATAATAATAATTACTACTATTTTTTTTTATTTAAAATTACGTATTAAAGTAGTTTTGTTTAAATAATTGTTTTCCAAATTGTTTAAACGAAGAATGTACCATAAAATATTTTCTCTTAATGAAAAAAAAATCGATATATCCGATTTGCTTCAAATTTGTTTTTTAGGTTCATTCTAATAAGGCGCTTCCCTGATTAGTTTTGGGGTTCTTTAGTTAAGTATAAGGGGAGCTCCTTCCCCCTTAACTTACAAGGAGAGGGCCAACCTTGTTAATCACAGATTTTGATTACTTTAATATATGTTGTAGGGTAGAGGCCCCTTAGTGTCAGGTTCAACGGATTTTATCCAATGCTCCTTAGTTCTTGAGAAACCGGGGGGGGGGGGTCTAATATTAGTGCACAACTTAAATACTTACTTTGCTAAAGCAATGATAGGTCAGTCGTAGCTCAGTTGGTATGGTGTTAACCGGCTGATTTGCGGGGCCGGGTTCGATACCTGAATGCGCTACATTTGTTTTTCTCATTTTTTGTTTTATAAATTTACTTGTAAGTACAACTTAATAATCTCACTGTCAATTAAAATTTTTAATATTGTATATCAATTATAATTTTAACCTATTTAATTTTTTACTTTTAACTGAATAGTTGGAATAAAACACCATAAAACTGTTATTTTTTTCTTTTTTTAAATCACTTTTAAAATGTATTTCATATATTCTTTATCGTTGCAATGATATTGAGCAATTGTGTCAATTCGTGATTTTAAAGAATCATCATTTACGCATTGCTTTAACAAAGGAAGTCAATGAGATAATGCTATTATTCTGTTTTTAAAGTAACAAGCATAATCATATTAAAAATTAGCATCAGAATTAAATTACAACCGATTTTTTGCATATTAAAGATTTTTAAATTTGTAATAAGTATGCTTGCGCTTTCAATTATTTTGCTTTCCCCTTTCTCTTTTTTCTGCTTTTATTTTATTTGAATATTCCTTTTTTTTTATCATAACTAGATGGCACCACAACAGAATTTGTCACGATTTTGGAATTTTTATCATTCAATAATAGATCCAATTTCTTTTTAAACCCCTTTAATGGATGGGAAATGTTAGTTTACAGATAAGAAATGATAAATTTAAGTTTGTTAACATTATAATTAATGTTTGGTGTTAAAATTTTTAATTGAAATTATTAAATTATAATTATAACTATATTTATAAAACAAAAAATGAGAAAAACAAATGTAGCGCATTCAGGTATCGAACCCGGGCCCTCGGATCAGCCGGCAAACGCCATGCAACTGAGCTACGACTAACCTGTTATTTTTGCTGCGAAGTAAGTATTTAAGTTGTCTACTAATATTAGACCCCCTGGTTTTTCAAGAACTAAGGGGCATTGGATAAAATCCGTTGAACCTGACACTAAGGGATGTCTACCCTGCAACATATATTAAAATAATCAAAATCTGTGATTAACAAGGTTGGCCCTCACCTTGTTAGATAAATGAGCTTTTCAAGCAGAATTATCATATTTGCTTCAAATTTTGTATACGGATTAATTTTAATAAGGCACTTCTCTTATAATATTTCGAGAAATTCCTTGTTTAAGTATAAAGGGGGGTACGAGGGTCTAATACCCCCTTAATTTAGTTAAATGTGTTTTTCTATCCGATTTGCTTCAAATTTGGTATACCGGTTTATTTAGATAAGTAGCTTCCCTGATTAGATTTGGAGGTTCATCCGTTAAGTAGAAAGGGGTGGACGGGGGTCTAATACCCCTTTAATTCAGATAAATGGGTTTTTCCATCCAATTTGCTTCAAATTTGGTATACCGGTTTATTCTGATAAGGCGCTTCCCTTGAGAGATGTGGAGGCTCAATGATTAAGTGTAATCCGGGAAACGGGGGGAGGAGCTTTAAATCTTCATTATTCTTTGAAATAAGAGTATAATATACAATTAGTGTAAATGGCCTGTGGCTCAATGCCCGACCCTCGGTATTGCACTGACGCTCTAAAGCGAAAGCTGATTTTCCCGATGCGGTCATCGTTCACTAGCTCAATGCCATCATTTTAACAGGGGATTTTTCTTTTTATTTAGTCCTTCATTTGCAACATAAATAATAATAAAATAACATTTGATTTTACATAACATTTGATTATTTGAAATTACACTCTTCTATCCGAACGCTTTATAGGATATTTTGCATTTAGATACAATGTAGCTCAAAAGTACAATAAAAATTCACAGATGACGTTACACTGAATACGCCGAAAGTAGTTTGAAATTAATTAAAAGGATTTGCTGCTTAAAACGTTATTTTATCTGCTTATACTGCTTATATAGTCCTAAAATAACTGAGAAAAATTTAACTCGAAATGTTTAATTTATTCTTTTACAATATTTCATTTGCAAAGCTCGTAATCGAATCTACATACAATCGAATCTAGTACTCGATATCGTCATCGAATCTACAGCCAATGCTGGATTCAGTCATGGGCAATCCTGGTAGCAATTTGTTTCAAAGTTTTAAGAACTGTAATAATGTTTAAAATATTTAAAATATTTTTTAGTCAAACCACGCTTGCTAACCTATGCCAATTGGTAGGGGGTTCGATTATGAAAGAATCCACAATTACATATAAGATATTGATAAACATAATATGCTTATTATTATAATTGTATGGAAGTTTTGCACATATCTTGAAACAGAGATAATTTTCCATTGTTTTTTGCAACTTATTTTTTACACAAAACATGGCGATATGTGACCGATATTCTAGAAATTTATCAAAAAGTTTATTTTGGTCCTGTATGTGTTGATTTGTGCATATTTGCACGAATTTAAAATGTACATTTGCTAGTTGACTTTCTCTATAGAAATGCTACATATCAGTTAATTATTCCTTAATAAAAGGAATTTTTTTTAATGATTTTATCAGACCAATACAAATAAACCTCACGTAATAATTTTTTCTAAAAAAAAAAAAAAAAAAAAAAAAAAAAAAAGAGTATAAAATTAGTCTTGGTCAAATACAATGAGTGTATCATCATAAGATGACCTTGCAAAATGAAGATATTTAATTGATTAAATGAGAAAATGTTTGTTTAACGGTTTAGATGACAAACCCTTGTTACGAAAATTAAAAAAAGCTCTTGCGATAATGGATTAAATGCACCTATGCAAAATATTGGAATTTCAGTGAAAAATAGTGTTTGAACGTGATCGTATTCACACACACGCATACTTACCGACATCATACAAAACTGCTAAAACAGGCTCTAGGGGCCTGAAAAAATGAATAAATTCTAGTATACACGCACACACACACACTGCATGGCCAACCGTCACCGGACGTTTAGTTCAAAATCTAAGGAAAAACTTGATGAATTCTTATCGAACTTCAAGAATATAAATACAATGTTTTGCCACATATTTTTCAGAGATTATTTGATCGACAAAAGAATTAAAGTGCAAATAAAACATATAATAAAAGCGTTTTGGGACATACTGTTATTATTGGTTGAGATAACACTTATATATAGTACATGACTATGTTGATTTTGTACAAAATTTGTACAGAATAGCCCTTATATGAATCTAGATATAAAGGACCCAAAGTAATACATTATAACTTTATTAAGATTAAAATGCATGTCACAGCTTAAAACGCATTTCTAGCCAGTCTTCTAACCAACATTTTTTCTGAACCTGTGTAAATGAACTTTAAATACCGTTCTTCATCTATATAAAATATTTTATAATGCATTTTCGTTATCTATATCTATTTCACTACGTACCAAGAAACATCATTGGAATGTACCACAAAAGCATTCTTTCCATAGATCGTATGCAATACGATTATTTATTTCCGACTCAATATATAAACTATATACTCTAGATATATTATCATCCATATAATTCAACTTGAAATCTCCCTCAGTTATGCATGTGAATTCCATTATTTTTCAAGAATCGTAACGTAATTCAAGTGCATCGCAGAACATAACACAATCGAATTATTTTGTGTGTCCCTGTAAACGAATTATAAATTCACCATTTTTCATTTTCACTAGGATTAATTAATCATCCTCAAAAAATGTAAAATTTGTTTAGCGATTCGAGTATTTTTTGCGATAATTAGAGCAAGGAGAGACAAACCGAATTCATAAAAAAATTTCATCTATAATTAAAAATGTTAAAAATAGCTTTATTATATTTTTACTTTTATCTTTCACTCCGTGTATCTACTAAGCATATTCGGAAAAAATATACTTTTCAGATAATTTAATTTTAACATATAAATGACATTGTGCTGCGTACTGAAAAAAAAAAATTCCGATATAAATATTTTTGTAGACATTTTCATTCCAAAAACTAATAAAAGAAAAAAGTAATCAAATGTTTGATATTGCAGTTTTTTTCCCTTCACAAAGAATACTTTATGTTCTACGGATACAATCAATTCCAAAAATGTAAGACCACGAAACTTCTTGCTATATTGATAGTTAATGAAACATTTTAATCAAAATTAAAAGCTTTTCATGTCAGTATATGAAGTTTTCAGTAAAATGCAGAAACTTGCATGCAAGTAAATCTTGTACAACAAATAACACTGGTAGGCGCCTAGTGTGCGTTATAATAATAATAATCCCACAGTTTTCTATGGGGGTCCAGGCCAGAGCTAAGGCTCGTCCAAGATATAACATCAATATTTTCTGTTTTAACAAATCTTTTGTTGATACAAATGCATGACAGCGTGTATCTTTATGGACATTCCACTTACAAGTACACCTCCTAAATGCAGCCCGAAAAGCCACAGGCTTCCATATAACATCGATTGATAACAGTCCGTTTTCATGTTGTTATCAACTCTTTGTAGATTATGATCTTTGTAGATCTTTGCTGCACATGATAAAGTGCTCCACACCATAACAAACAGTCTCCTATCTGCCTACTCTAGAACTCTAAGGTTCCTGCCTTATGTTTTGGCTACAGTAGTTATTATGGACTATCTATGATTTGTTTTTCGTTCTAAAATATTATCTACAGTATGCAATAAATGTAGAGTGCCAGGGAACGACATTTTATTGCTCACAGACCATTTTTGCTTTCCATACAATTCTTTTTTACTCTAAACGTTGTGAATAGCAATTTTAGAATGAGTAAAATTTTGCATATTTCTTTTTTTTTGCATTACATAAAAAGAAATATTTTGCATTTCTACTTCAGACAGTTAAATTCGACGGGGCATTTAAATATTAATCCCAATAATCAGATCCTATTCTAAATGTCTGTATTTTATTCCTTCTTCCGAAAATTTGAAGATGTATTAAATTATATTTAAACATTTAAATTAAAACAAAAATCATCTGCATTATTAGACGAGAAAGAGCAAAAGCGACATCTGGTTGCGGAAAATCGTTTCGCAGAAAATTATCTATTTTTTCCTGAGCTTTAATTAATAATACAAAATTGTATTAGAATTATTTTTAACACAATTATTCAATTGGTAAATATATCATAACAGTTGTAAATTTCCAAGTTGGTGAAAAAAGTCCGGGCCAGAATTTGATTCAAGAATGCCTTGTCTGAAAGGAGTCTATACCATTGGAGGTATCAGCCCAAGACATCCCTTGTCCGAATCCTGCAACGGACTTTTTTTACCCACTTGAAAATTAACAACTGTTATTACATAATTGATTTGTTTCATACAGATCTTTTGAAATTCGGAATAATTTTGAGTGGTCTGACAATCGAGAAACATTTATCTTTATTCACTAAAGTGTAATGTAGTATTGTAGTTATTATGGACTAGCTATGATATTTTCTTTCGTTCTAAATTATTATCATAGTATGAATCCAATATAGAGTTCTAGGGAACGACATTTTCTTGTTGACAGATAATTTTTGCTTTCTATACAATTCTTTTTTTACTCTAAACGTTGTGAATAGCATTTTAGAATGAGTAAAAATTTTGCTTCTTTCACATACAGATATATCTTTTGCGTTACATAAAAAGAAGTATTTTGAAATTCTATTTCAGACAGTTAATTTCTACGAGGCATTTTAATATTAATCCCACGAATCAGATCCAATTCTAGGTGTCTGTATTCTATTCCTTCTTCCCAAAATTTGAAGGTTTATTAAATTACATTTAAACACTTAAATTAAAACAAAAATCACCTGCACTATTAAAAAAGCAAAAGAGGTGTCATGTTTAAGTAACATCTCGTTGCTGAAAATCGTTTTGCAGAAAATTATCTATATTTTTCCTGAGCTTTAATTAATAATACAAAATTGTATTAGAATTATTTTTAACACAATTATTCAATTGGTAAATAAATCATAACAGTTCTAAATTCCCAAGTGGGTGAAAAAATAGGGGCCAGGATTTGAACCAGAGATGTCTTACGAATTGAATATTTCTAACTGAGCGAAAAATGCCCAGGCTGAGAATCGGACCCAGATCATTGGATTAGAAGGCCAATGCTTTGCCGTTTAAGCTAACTGTGTAGCCGGCCAGCATATTTCACTTAGGTAACCTTATTGGTAGTAGCACCTGGTCTATCATGTAGAGAGCTCAACAGAATAAACCGCAAGGTAAAGAACCTCCATGTAAACGATGGATGCGAAGATGAACTGTTATTTTAACCCGAGAGTAGTCGCGACATTTTTTAGAACGTTAGTAGTCGCGTTCGGTCCATTTGCCGCCGTTACCAGCAGGCCGAAAACGAAGGGGAAACTTGCCGGCGTTATCAGATGATCGAAAACGGTTAACGTAGGGTGAAAATATTGGCTGAACTTTAAAAGATTACAGCAATTATTCATTTTACAACTTTTTACAGCAATTATTTATTTCGCTTAAGTATATATTCAGTTGCCATCTACATAAATGTTTTTATAACTCTTTCTTCGTTTTGCATAAATACTTAAAAGTAAATAGTAAATGATTTTATTGAATTTCTGATGTTACTATGAATCAATAATTAGTAGGAAAACATTTACGAATATGAATCTAAATTCGTGATAGGGATATTTTTATTTTATTTTTTTTGGAAGGACAGAATCAGAGTCACGTAGATTTTTATGATACTCCGGAACTCTCAATTCATTTAATAAATTAAAATTAATAAATTTAGCATCAATATATTACACTGACATTGAATTGAACAATTAAACTGAAAGTAAAAATGGAACCTATGACATGCAGCAGAAAATCAAATACAATACCACTAATTCACCAACATATTGCGGACGATTAATTCATTTAAAACATATGAAAACCATCAAATTTGATGCAATAAACAATTAAAGACAATATATATGTATATAAACTTTCTGTACAATAATACCATTGAAAAATAATGAAAATCACCAATAATTATGAAATAACAAACACCACATAAACCAAATATTATTAAAAATGTATAATTATATATATATATATAATAAAGAAAAGGTAAAAAATACTTAACTTCGAAATTATAAATGTAAATGCTGTAACTACGTTTCATTTATTTATTTATTTTGTGGGGTGTCTGTATGTGTATGAGGGGGGAGAGGAGGGTGGGGGTCGCGAGATTTTGTGATTAAATCCATTTTTCAAATGAAAATGCACGATTTGTAGTTTTTCTAATTATTTCAGGGTGGGAGCAGTGCCCTTGAATAAAAACTCTGGATACGAATTCGCTTTTATAAAGCAAATAATAAATAAGTTATTGACATTATATATTTAATTTAAATACATTTGCAATTGTAGATTTAAATCCTAAGGTGGATAATATATTTTAATTAATAGAATCACTGAAAGGTTCATCTTAATAGGGATGTGTTTTACAGCAACTATTTAATTAAAGTAAATATTCAATTGTACATTTCATAATAAGGTATTAATGTTATAATTTATTATTTTATAATAACATTCATTAAAATAATAAAAACAATAAGAAAATTTTCTCCGAAATTATAAATATGCAGCAATAATTTAATTTAAATGAATTTTCTCTCATATTCTGGAAAACATTATTCTGAAAAATAGTTTGGACAATTGATGAAGGACAACAAATTTAAATTTGTTAGATACCGCCCCCAAGCCTCTATTGGATTTCAATAATAATTAAAAAAAATCATTTTCTGCGGCATTGTTAAAAAATGTGTTTTTACTTACAGTATGAAAATTTAACAATAGATAAATTTTAGAAAAATACTTAAAATATTTTTTTTTAAATCATAGTATAAACATTCACTGAATTATCCAAAAGAGATTTTTATTTGCGTAATTTCTAACCTACATAATAAAATTTTCATTATTTTTCTTATTGTACAAATAAATTATATGTATGTTCTTCGCAGATATACATACTACATTTCAGAGAAAATTGTTTTATCTTTCGAATTTGTTTTATTGTACAAAAACGATACTTTTCAGATTTTGGAGATACGGCAATTTTTTTACTGATTCCCACAAAATTCACTTCTCTCTTTTTTTAATGATTTGGCAGCGTTATTGTCTGTTTTCTTTCATTTATATGTTCCGGTAATAAATGGAAAGCAAGTTCTTTCAAATAATGATGATGAATTTCCCTTTTTTTTCCATATTTAAACGATTATCAATTTCAGAATTTATTCGCGCAATATTTGACAATGAAAAAAAAAATGTAAGTGACCATCCATCAGTTTTTTGTGTGAACTGACTTCGCAACTAATATAATAAAACAATTTTAAGTCACATTCTAAAAGTAAAAAAAAGTACTCCATGAACGGGTAAAATAGTAGAATGAAAGAAAGACGAAATAACAACAGGCAGAGAGTCCGTACTTCGAAAAAAACTTCCCCCCACAGATTTCGCGGAAATGGGAAAGGATGAACTCGAGGGGGAAAAATTCAACTAACGCAAGTGGTCGCAACGCGGTCATTTAGACCGATTGAAACTTAAGAGTGCGATAAAATGCTAAGAAATAGCAGGAATGACTTGCAATTTTACTACACAAGAGTGTGAAAACTCATGGTCAGCTACACGGAATTTCGCTATCGTAACTTTAACGGGAAATGAGTTACAGGAAGATAACGAATTTCGGGCGGGGAAAAGTCCAACGCGCGACTATTAACGGGTTTTAACACAATCAAACCGATTGGTAAAGTTATCATACGAATTGAATATTTCCAGCTGAGAAAAAAAATGCCCAGGCTGAGAATTGAACCCAGATCCTTGGCTTACAAGACCAATTCTTTACCGTTTAAGCTAACTGGGTCGACAACCAATCAGCATATTTCGCTCAGATAACCTTATTGGTAGTAACATCTGGTTTGTCATGTAGACAGCTCAACAGAATGAGCCGCAGCTAAAGGAACTCCATATAAACGATGACTAAGTAGATAAACTATTATTTTAACACAATCAAACTGATTGGTAAAGTTATCATGCGAATTGAATATTTCGAACTGAGCGAAAAAATACCCAGGCTGGGAATCGAACCCAGATCCTTGGCTTACAACTACTTAGTTCAGAGAGAAATGTGCAGGCTGGTTGTCGGCCCAGTTAGCTTAAACGGGAAAGCATTGGCCTTATAAGCCAAGGATCTGGGTTCCCAGTCTGGGCATTTGTTTGCTCCGTTGGAAATATGCAATTCTTATGATAACTTTACCAATCAATTTGATTGTGTTAAAATGATAGTTCAGGGATTTCTTGTCTGAAGGCAATCTAGAGCATTGGAGGCATCAGCCAAGACATCCCTTGTTCGAATCTTGGACCGGACTTTTTTTCACCTTCGTGGAAATTAACAACTGTTATTAAAAAATTGACTTATTTCATACACATCATTTGAAATTCGAAATAAATTTGAGTGGTCTTACAATGCTGTATAACACTTTAGTGAATGAGGATATATGTTTCTTTAAAAAAAAAAATAAACATCTTATTGCTTATTTTTAATCTTTACATGTTTTTTAATGTCTGCAAAAACTGAACACTGCTACATTATCATCAGTTTGCGATTATAGAATAGAATTATAATCATTTAGAATATGCTCAGTATTTTCATATTAGCGAGCTGTTTCTCACATTTTAAAAATACATATAATTGTCGAATTGTTTTTTTTTTTTTTTTTTTTTTTTTTTTTTTTTTTTTATGAGTTACAAGACAATTTTTAAGCAGTTTACAAAACAAACTACATTACATTAAAAATTCACGTTTTTTTGAAAAGTTTTATAAATATAAATGTGGATAAGTAACTATTTAAATATAAATGAAGGTATACACATGTATCGATCAAAATGACATTAAACATTAACTTTAAAAAATACAGAAGCAGAAAAGCTAAAGCACGACAGGCAAAAATGTTCACAAGAGACTTGGATAAAATTCTTTTGCGAAAACGTGAAGTCAACTGGATATCAAATATTTAAAGCTACAACGTTAGGAATATTTTATTCTTCGACATTGTATTTAAATAATCGAAAACCAGTGATATTTAAAAGAAAAGATTTTCTTTCCTTGCGCCTCAATTTAAACATTTTCATCCGCACTTAAAATATATCGTAAAAATTTGATTTCATGCAAATATTATGTATAAGTTGAGTTGCAGAACTACCCGGTTTCGCCCGAGTTAACCTTTGTGGATTTCCCGTTAAATAAAATAAATATGGAATATAGTAAAAATACAGCGATGACAAAATCACTCGCTCCTATAAATTGTTAAAACAACAATCGGAAAAAAATGACGTTACTTTGGCCCAATCATAATACAATTTCCCAACTTAGTAAACGATAATTTAATATATCTTTTAGAAAAACAAATGCTTTTCGGACTAAATGGGTTAAAATGCAAACGCAACATACAAATGTCATAGCATTTTGTAAAATTCTATTGGCTTTTATGTTATCTTATAGATTGACTGTAAAGCTTTTACCTTATACACAATGAACGTTAATTACAGAATAGCAAGCGACCTCTCTGATTATAAGACTTTCTGTATAATGCATATACACTATATAGCCATTAATCACCGGAAACTTCCAATTTCAGAAATTGTGTCAAATATTTAAAAATATACTTGCAGGACAGTTCTGGAACTTCAAGATTATGAAGAATAGATTTAGCCTCAAATTTATGAATGTCAATTTTATAAGCAGGATGGTTAGGAGACCAACAAAAATTCAAAGAAAAGTAATAATTTTGGGGATCATCCTGTACATAAACCGGGCGATTCTCAAAAGGTGGACACTGGACACACGTCATAACTTTAAGCCTTTCAAACATAACTTTAATTATCATTGACTTTATTTATTTATTTTTTTTTGCACTGAGTTTTTAATTCTATTCAGAGACAGAAAATGACATAATTTATTGTAAAAGCTTTGAATAAATATCTTAATATTTTATTATTTTATGCTAAAGAGGCGCAATTTTGGACATTCATAACGTTAACTGCTCCAATATACCACCAAGATAAAGAGTTTTAACTTTTTTCCAGGTGGTTCTAAAGGTAAAGAACGAGTACATAAAGGAAATGGATGATTTTTTGATAATTTCGTTAAGAGATGGCAGGCTGATTTATTGCTTTTTTGAAGATAGAAGGACTTTTCTATAAATAATTTTTCTGTATTTTGTTATGTCCGAAATTAACGTACGTAACAAAGCATTTGATTTTATTATTATTATTACTTTATAACAAAAAGTTAATTATACATATATATATATATATATATATATATGTATACAGACACATTTACTACATTCTTAGTCTTAAGAATTTTTTAAATGCCAAGAGCAACGTCCAAAATCTTTAACGTACGTGCGAAAAAATATCCAATATTTGTAACGTACACAACTACTAATTAAACGCTTTAATCATTAATTTTCCAGAATAGTTGCTGTCATTTAATGTTTGTGTATAATTTTGTAGACATACTATTAAAAATATTTATATATTATATTTATAGATAAAATACTATATTATTAAAAAAAATGGCCTTAAATTTTAAAATTTTAAAAATTACATATAGTTAACGTTTAATGATCCCACCTTTTGAGAATCTCCCAACCCTAGAATACTACCCTTTGAAAAAGTTAATGGATTGATAACCCTTCGTCTCCCAGACTAAAAGTAGGTACACGGGCTTAAAATCAATTTTAAAAGCTAATTGGAATAAAATTATACTACCTGCAGACTACTTTATCGCACTCAATTTTCAAGTAAGTAATAAAAAATTATTTATTCCTTTTCAAAGATGTATTCCTTTTTTTTATTTTTTCCTTTCACCACACATTGCTCATGAACACGTTAGATAAAAGTTGCACATCATTCTGCGCAAATTGTAACGGCAAAATGCACAAATTTTCCTTTTTTTGCATTCAAATTGTCTGCGTTGTTCAACGTTCATATCCAAATTCAAAAATTCACTTATAATTGTCCTGGTTGATCGTGAAGAAGTTGATGCATTGAGACGCTTCTTCATCTATAGAGCAAGAAGTTTTTCACTTAGCTGTATTGCGAACTTCTTTATGGATAATATTTTTTCGGATTTTCGAGCAATATTATGCACTTATACAGCATGTGTGCATTTACTAAACTGACATATTCCGTACCATAAAACTCACAAAGAGGCCATCGGCGTATTTTCCTACTACATGACATGTTATGACACATACTATCCAATATGTCAACGGGTACTTTTGTGAAATTCTCTAATTTCTGTTTTTCTACTTTCTTGATTAACGTTTGTATTTTCGTTTAAACTAGATGGAAGAATAATACACTTATTTGATTTGTATAATTGTATAATAATAGACTTGTCACATTACTCAAAAAATTCCGAATATTTCCATACCATTCACTTTTATTTGATACACTAATGTTTACACTTTTAGATTCAAAACTTGACTTCATATTTTCATCTTGTAGGGTTTGTTTTTCAAGCATTGTTTTTTTATCATTTTTATTGACAAAGGATAATTCATCATTTTCATCTCTATTGCTATCTTTGATTTCATCATTTTCAACTTCAATAAAATTTTCATTTTCTGATTCATCCCCAGAAATAGATTTTTATCCATCACTTAGTCATTTTAATAGTTCCCGGATATCCTGATTTAAGTTCCCAAAAATTTTCTTCAAGAAAACTTTTTGACATGTCACTGCAGCGCCGGAAAAAAAATCTAAGTCAGATTCCCGTTAATTGTAACCATTCGTCTGCGAAACGAATATTGTTCTCAAAACGACATGTGCACAAATATTTTGGCAAGAAAGAATATTCTCAAGTGTAAAAGCTAAGGTAAAATGAAGGTACTGAGTGGCACGACCCGTTTCCTGTTTTGGGGAAAGCAGGTCAAAGTTATTTCTTATAGGCTTCGTCCGGGAGACAAAGGGGTAGCATTCTAGGGTTAAAATGCACGAAATGACCTATCGCAGCAGACTACAAACATGTGGATACTGTATAACATTTTATTGATTTTTTGTAAGAATAGCACGTACAGTCATGGAGATATAGCGATTAAAAAAAAATCTTGCATCATTTAAGCTTATATGATGCAGGGTTTTCAAACAAATTCAAAGCCAGTTTTAGAAAAAATGGCAAAAGTAGTAAAAATATTATAGTGCGATTGGGATATAAATACATGAAATATTTTATGATATATGAGCAGTTGCATGAAATATTTTTCATCTGCTCACACGAACGATAACAAGGATTTTTTTTTTTTTTTTTTTTTTTTTTTTTTTTTTTTTTTTTACATAATTTAATATTTAACTCTATGAAGCAACTCTTAAAATAACAGATGAGGAACAAATATTTCGATCTTGATACTTCTTTGTATCCCGAAATAATCTCGTTCTGGTGGTTATCCAAGAAAAACTAAAGCATCAATAAAAATAATAAATAAATAAAATGAAATAAATAAAACAGACAATTGCTGAAAAATCCCTCATTTTCAGCTGCTTTTAGGGAGCAAATAAAAATCAGCTCACTCTGTCACATATCAAACCAAGAAATCTCTAAATCTTCGACTGTCCCTGGCTGTTGGACTTCCAGTCACTGTTTCAATTTCTACATGACCATGGTTACTTCTCCTGTCTCTTCTACTCACTTGAATTTTCCCGAAGTTTATTTAATTTTAAAATTTCTGAACGAATTTGTCAATGATCTCTCATCATCTCCTTTACTGTCTTCAGCTTGGAAATTACTTTTGTAATTTTTTTCACACTTTTCATTTTTTGTTAAAAAAACTTTTATTTATCTTTTTCTTTCTCTCTTTTTTACTATTATCATTAATTTTATTTATTTTTTTATTTACTTTTTTGTTATAATTTTGCTTATTTTTTATTTCCTTTATCTTTTCTCTTTTGTTAAATTTTTTCTATCATTGTGGCATCACTATAAAATTCTGCATGTGCTCCTCTGTGATTGGTGTTTAACTTACAGCTACAGCCACCAGTCGCACTCTGTTTAAACTCTCCTCTTTCTCCTTTTTGTTCATTTGTGATCCTGTCCCTTTACAACACGTTTTTACGGTGGCTGATGACAGGCTGTTATATTTTCCAACTCGAAACGCGTCATGTGTATTGTTTTGATTTTATAGAAATTCGAAGTTTTATTATTTTAATCTAGATATTTAGTGTTTAGTCATAGATGCAATAGAGCTTAAAAATTAAATACTTGCTGTTTTATGGGAACTTTTAGGCAGTAAAATTAAAAGATATTAACTAATTTCAAATTATATACTCCATTTCTAATTATAAAAGTAAAAATGATACAAACGACGCATTCAAATGTTTCGTAAAATTAAATTGTTGGATAAAATATCTTAACAATTTTGCTTCTTTAGATTTTTAATTCGACTTTTAAATCTAATCTGTTATAACATAAATATCTCTCTCTACGTTGACACACGATTTGTTTTCGTCAAAAAAAAAAAAAAAAAAAAAAAAAAAAAAACTATTAACATCACTGAAATTAGTTGATCATTGATTTAAGCAATGTTTAATTAAAAAAATATATATGAGTTTGGGTTTTATAATGTGTCTTTATAAATGCAATCATTTATTTAACGCATGAAATGCTTAAAAAATTGAAATCAAGTGAAGTTTACTTTCAAAATTTAAGTGAAAATTCATATTATTCCTTTTCGGTTAAATCTAATTATAATTTGCCTACCAAAGCTAATAGGTCGATGTAATTGTCGTGACTTCATAATATATCGCAAATACATTTAACTATTAGCTGCTGATACATATTACGATATTTATTGAAATGGAGTCAATTTACGTACTGACAGATGGATTACATTATATCTGATAGGAAGTCCAATTAATTTCTGAGAACTACATAACGTGACACTCACGAAAGTCCTTATGATGATAGATGGATATAGAGAGATCTCTTGTACGACAAGAAATTAAGGAGTTTTCTAGAGTAATGGTTCCCTACTTGATAGACCGAGCGGCAGATACACAAACTGTCATTTCATAGAGTTGATGGCTGAAATTCCGGGATTAGTTAGAACTCGATTCACTTATTAAACAGGATTGCAAGGTCATATAGTTTTAAAATACCTGCAAACCCGATTTCAGTTATTTATAGCCGTGTTTAACATTGTATTTTACTGTTCCCATATCCTTGGGTGTAAGAAAACACAACGATCAACATATCGATCACCCACTAAAATTGGGTCTACAGGTGGTTTTCACGAAGATATAACTTAGCAGACGAGTTGCATTTCATTCACTCGATATGCTAATCGTGTTCTGTGCTAATACTGTAATTTCAGCAGTCAACTCAATGAAGTGAGTGTCTATGCAGCCACCTTCGTGTGTATGAGGTTCAATTATTTCTGGAATACGGAGCTTACTATGTTAGGGTACGCGAAAAAAAAACAAAAACGGATAATGGCCAAAAATATAACTGCGTGAATAAAGTCGAATGTAGTGTGTGATAAAAATTACTGAGATTGCAATCAAGATTAACACTAGAAAGACGGCATTTTGCCTTATACCTAGAAAGACGGAAGGGGCCAATTTGGCCCCTCGATATTTCTTGATGTTTTGAGTACGGTAAATGCTAAGTAATAAGAGAAAAAATGAGAAAAATTAAAGAAAAGGCAAATAAACTTTATACTGACCTTTATTTCTTTGCATTTTACACTTTATGCTTTCTTAAATCAATCAGTACATCGAAATTCTGTAGATCCGCATTTGCCGCAAACTGGTCTTTTACATTCGAGGCAAGTGTTTCTGGTATGATTTCCTTTGCAGCATGTTTTCACTGTGCATTTTGATCTTTTCGTTCCATTGCTGTCTTTTATGTCATTTGCTGGAGTCACATTAGACTCTGTACCACTTCGGAATGCTCTATATGGAGCCCGCAGTTCTTCACATAATTGCAGAATAATTTCTTCGACTGAGTTTCTCCTTTCCTGTCACTTCTTTATATAAAATCCAAGCATTTTGGGTGGACATATCTAAAACATTATAAAAGACGTGCATAGGCCAACGGCGTGTTCGAGATTTAGTGGTATACAGGTGTAACATTTGGTCTACAATGTCCACTCCATACTTTGTCTGGTTATAAAACTGGACTGTCTCGGGTGTCTTTTTTTTTTCATTATTGTCCATGGTAACATTGGGATGTAGGGAACTTAGTAACAGAACATGTTTATTCTTCTTTCCCTGATACGACGTGATAGTTATATCATGTTCCTTTTGGAATAACATTGTAGAGTACAATTCTTGATTCCCTATCTTGGCTGTTGGTGGCACTTCTTTGCGATCTTTTCTAAGTGTTCCAAATAAGCTTGTTGAGTTGGCTCTTAATTTTTCGCACAATTTTACCGATGTAAAATAGTTGTCAGTTGTTACATTTCTACCTTTCCCTAAATATCCCTGAGTGAGCCTCATCACTACATGTTCATGAACAGCTTGATCTGCAGGTATATTGATATCCTGGCCAGTATACGGAAATCCGTTGAGGATATATTTCGAATCTACACAGACAAGTAGCCAAAATTTTATCCCAAACTTGTCCGGTTTATGTGGAATGTACTGTGTAAAAGGACATCTGGCTTTTGATGGCAACAATTATTCATTGACCGTAAGATTTTCTCCTGGTTTGTAGCATGCTGCACTATTTTCAATGAACGAATCCCATAGTTCTGATGCCAAAGCGAACTTATCAGTTTTTAATCTCTCTGATCTTTCTGTTTTCAAATCGAAACGAAAGAATCGGATTACATCTTTGAAACGATCTCTTGGCATAGATTGTGAAAAAAATCGCGGTCACCAAACTGATGACCATAACGTATTTACAGGAAAATTCTTTGCTCCGTATACTCCTCTTGCATACATAATGGAAAAAACAGCGTCCAATTCATCGAATGTTACTGTCCATGTGTCATTTCCAAGTTGACGGCTAGCTTCTGCTTCGGTACATTTTTTTATATGGCGCACCATTTTATCACTGAATATTAGACGCCATGCACTAATTACATTATCCGCATTTATGTACCTTTTCGCATATGAGGTCGGCCCTTGCAATTCTCGCAATACGTTCTGTGTTGCACGACGTTCTTTAGTAGCAGAAGGTGCAATCACTTTCCAAATTGTCCCGTCGACAGCAGTGTCTTCGTGTCCAACTAACGGTGGACCCGGAAGACCAATAGATGTTTTACGAGGAAGCTTTTGACCACGCCTTTGAGAATGCGCTCGTCCTCGTGCCGTTGAAGGCTGGGAAGTAATTTTGGAAAAATCACCATCGGAATCACTTTCATAGATAGATTTGCTTTCTACTGACTGTAATTTCGATGATAAAAAATTATCAGACAAGCGTATTTTTTTTCTGGATTTTTTATTAGATTCTTCCATAGTAGTCTTATTTATGCTTTCTTGAGAACTTTTCACTGAAACACTATTTAGAGAAATTGCTTCAATTTCATTTTCAGTGGAACTGCTCTTTCCGTGTCTTCTTACGGAGGAATATATTCTTTATCTCCATCTAAACTGCTGTCATCACTGTCACCTGATTCCATTTCATCTAATCTTCTCAATTCCTTCAAAATCTCTTCGTGAGTGAGACCAGGTTTACGAAACATCTTTTCTATTCTTTGTCACTTCAGTAACTGACAATATGCTCTCATTCTGTTGGTCACGTGGGTAGATCTCCAGGACCGCCATCCAGTCTAATCCAACTGCCGGTAAAATCCATTTTACGAAATGAGGGTGAACGTAAACAGAATGTACAGGGGGAATATGAAATCGAATTACTGAGATGCTATTTACAAGGTCATTTCGAGAATAAAGCAGTGACATGCAGATAAAAGTGAATGCGAAAAAAGGGGGATGTCATGGAGTGCTAATTGGGCCCTTCCCGCCATTCTAGGTATATTGTTTGAAATCGGAGATTCTATTGAAGTTGGAAAGAATTTATTTCAAATATAGTGACAGTAAGCCAAATAAATAAAAGTCATGAAATATTGAAATATATAGTTCATTAATATAAAAAATACAAAGTCGCAAACAGCGATAGGGGCCAGATTGGCCCCTTCCGTCATTCTAGTGTTAAACAGTACTTATACTTTCTGCAATTTAGTACGATTTTGAGTGAAAAGTGTATATAAATATTGCGATTTAGTAGAATTTTGAGCGAAAAGCATATTTACTTAATCTTGAAGTGAAAAATACCAATATATTGACATCTAAATGCAGAATAAGCTATATTTGTATATATTTTTTATTTTTTTTTTCTTGTTTAGTATAAAAAAATTTATCACATGGAGATTGAGATGATTACAGGAGAGTTCACCTTTACAAAATCAAAATGGATTTTATCTCTTTATATCAAAAATCAAAAAAGTATATCAATAAATATATCAAACTAATTAAAAAATTTAACTGTAAATTCATGTATCTAGTTTTTGACGATGTTGATTCTTTTCAATTAAACATTAATGAAAAACTTATTGATAAAACACTTGAATACGGATTTGCAAAATAATTTCATAGTTAAGAAGATGTTTTTAATCAAACATTGCTTAGATTATGCTTTGCGTCATTGAATGTTACAAAAAAAAGTTTCATTCCGATATATTTTTATTTTTTTAGAACACAATTAAAATTTTTCATTTCTATTTAATATTAGAATCTTGAAATGTGGACCCTTTTTTAATCTATGAAGAAAATAATAATGTGTAATATATGTCCTACTTAACAGTGTCATGCCATCTGCAGTGCTCTAACTCTCATAAATATACTCGGTTTGGCAATTAATTAATATACGTTATTAAGGTTTGCCATTGCATGTTCTCGTTTGAAAATGAAGTGTGTAGCATTCATTGTTCATTTTCAGGGGCACACAAAATTATTCCGTTACATTATGGTCTACGGGGAAAAACATTTGCGTTTTGTTTTAACAGTGTTTCACATATTTAAACATAATGAAATTTACATACATTATTGGGGTGCACTAAAAGATGGTTCCTATAGAATATGTTATATGTTGCACATACAGTACTTGTGCAGGGGGACTCAAAAATATCCTTGTATATTATGTCTAGGAAGAAAAATCCCTTGCCGCAATTTTAATGATGTTATTCAATTACAAACATGATGAAATTTCTGTGAACTTTTGAGGTGCACTAAAACTTTCTTTCTGTAGAATATCGGATGCAAAGCATCTATCGTTCATTTACAGGCTCACACAAAAGTGTCGGTTATGTAATAATCTACGTGGGAAATGTTCGCAGAGTATTTTAATTTTATTGCGCTATTTAAAACATTATGAGATGGATACACATTACTGAGGTTAACTACAATATGAAAGATTTCATTAGAATATAATATCCATCTCATTAATCGTTCATTTACAGGGAAACATAAGAGATTTCGGATTAAATACTGCATCTGAGGTATTGTCTATTAGGGATGCTTGTTGAAAGTGTGTTTTCTGTTATGGTATGCGTTTAAAGTTCAACTAATTTTTTGCCAAATACCTGGTGTACATTAATTTATTAGACCATATACATGACTACACAAAACAATTCGTAAGCATTACTGAGAATAAGTGAGAATTGTTTGAATGTGTGTTTTTTTTTTATTATTTGTGTTATGCATTTTCAACATCAACTACATTTATTGTACACAGAGATGTTTGTAGCATATAAATAAAACCATATACAGGGTAGATAAAAAAAACTGGATAACTGCCCGCCTATCTTTATTAATTTCTGGAAGTGTTATTTTAGTAGTTTAAATGTGCTTTTGCCTCAATTAAATTTCGGCTTAATATGTGGCGTGCATGTCTTTAGATATTATACATGGTTGTACAAAAACAAAGTAAGTTTCCGTCTGATGGTAGAAATTGTTAAAAGTCAAATTTCAATTGTGTTATGCCTTCCCTAACTAAACTAAATTTTAGTACACTGTGTAGAAAACATAAAAATCTATACATCATATGCAACCAAACCTTTGGCCGAACTTCCGCCGAAAGTCCTATCTCGACTATATTTCGTGCTGGCGATCTCATTTTCCGGGGTTGGCAGATATGACTTCTTGTGCTGGGTTTCCCTGGGTGGCTATCCTCATCCTCTTCCCCGCAAGGCAGATCACCTTTCGAGCATCGCATCCCGACTACAACTGAATCAATTTTGAAGCCTTTGCGCATTAGTTTTCAATAATTTGGTCACTTGGCAATTTTTACCAACTCCATTGCAATATCATATGATCTTTTGTAGATTAGCTACTGATATAGAATAGAAGAATTTGCATGATGCAAAAGTAGTTTTAAAGAATCGCATAAAGTTCGTTTTAATTCAAAAAATAAATATTGCTAATCAGGAATATTTTCTAGTATAAAATGCAAAAATATTTCCACATTGAGGGTCTATCTAATTGAAGTGTGAGAAATTTGTTTTTGTAAAGTTAAAATATTGCTGTTAAATAAAGTTGCAATGAAAATTACAATTTAATAACAATTAAATTTCTATTTTAAGATATAAATAATATTACATTTAATTTAAATTATATTCTTGCTAATATGTTACTCATACTATTGATATAAATATATATATATGTTTGTATCCTCCAGAGAATAATTAATTATATGTGTCATTGCAAGATCATTTAACAGCAATATTTAGAATTTAAACTAAACAAAACTTTTCACCTTTTAATTAGTTACAGCATCTATATGAAAACATTTTTGTATTTTATAGCGGGGAATATTTGCATTTAACAATATTTACTATTTGAATTAAAATGAACCTTCATACATTTTAATTATGCAATTTTTGCATCTTACAATGCAACATATTCTCATTTAACATTGCGCCCTAACTGTGAAAATTTTATCATTTGATGATTCTCATTATATTTTCGTTATGTATGAAAAAATATCGGTTTTTTTTTCAAAATCTAGATAATTATTTTAATGAAAAAAAAAATTGTCAGTCTTTATTTTCTTTTTACTTTTAAAAGGTAATTAAATTTATCAGTATCGGGGAAAAAAGATGATCTACTTCATTATAATAAAATTTATGCAATATCTGAATAACTTCCAAATAAATTAATTTTTAAATCAGAAACTTCTAATTGATAACTAAGAAAATACTTTTAAAGCAAATTGTTTGTTGATGTAACTGTCTGAATTCCTGATATTATGATGATATAATCTAATTTTCAAACATAGTTTTAAAATTACTTATCAAAATCAACAAACCAGCAAATATCTCTAACCATTTGTAAAAGTATAATATTAAGTTTGGATGTCTATGCGTAATTATATATAAAAAAATAAATAAATAAATAAATAAATGAAAAAGCGCTTTTGAAATGATAGTGTACTTTTACTCTAATTGTCTTGCTCTCTGTAAATTTTTAAGGGATTTAAGTTAACTGATTTGCGAAAAGAATTTATTCTCAATAAAAAACATTTCTTGGAAAGTATTTTTTTCTCCCTCCTCTATTCCTTCGATTGTCTATTTACAAATGATGTCCCACAATCGTGAAAAAGCATTTTGAGCGGCAGTGAGATAAGACATTGCAGGTTATTGGGCAGTTTTATTCACGTGACACACACCCACTATCAGCAGTACAGCAGGGTTTTTAGTTCAGAAACAAACAATAATTCCCCAATAAAAGGAACTAATTTTGATTGCTTTTCGATTATGGGTCGATTACATACATACGGATATTTTGCCGATTAATTGACCTGTGATAATAATATCATTTCCTGCCGACGTGTGCCCTCTACATTATCTAGATAAATCAATAGATTTTTTTGCAGACGATATTGTGTTAAACTTTCCATTCGGCTACTGTTCATTTACCGGCAATTCTGATATTAGGCCGAAATTTAACCAATATATCTTACTGTTGAGGAGAGCTGCACAAAAGAGTTGGATTACTTGTTTTGATACATGCAGTAATTGTCAAAATCTGGTGTTCAAATGTATTACGCGTTTTCTAAAATTTATTCTTAGGTATCTTCATTAAATTATTAAACGATAAAAAAGTGTTAAAATTTTCTGGAAGTGCTGTAAAGTGTTTCATAATCTATGCTTGACGCAAAATTTTTCTTCCTGCTTTTAAGCGAGATTTTATCTTCTGATATATTTCATCTTCATATGAAGCGTCGAAGATGGATGTTAATGTTATAAAAATATAAATTGTACAAAATATAGTATGCAGATGATAATTACTTCAAACATATCATTCGTATTCGGTAAATAAAAGTAATCTAAAATGGATTGGTTTTTCTTAAAAATTTCTCTGTCAATTTGATGATAAAATGGTCTGAAGTGCTACTCACATCTTTGAGCGAATGGCATGCTTCATTCTGTGGTTTGCTAAATATTGTTCCCTGAGTTCCTAAGAAATTAATAATTCAAGTATACACCTCGCGTTATCACTGGACAATAAATTTAATTTTGTTTTTACCTATTTTTACTTAACTGTAAGTATAAACTTAGTTATATAAGACAATATAAAGCCCTTCTATGGTATTTTGTTAATTGAAAATAATATATTTTTTCAACAGCGACAGTAGGCGACAGGAAAAAGCAATTTTTCGAAAGGGACAATGAAACCAAACTTTTCTGGAACTACTGTTCTAAAGGTATCTTGTACCGTTATCATTTTCATCACAGAAAGAGTATTCCTTTTTTAAAATAGAATTTTTGTAAGATTTTTTCAGTAACTGAGTCAATGTTTATCGTTATTTTCCCCTGTCTAAATTGCATTTTTTTATACATTAAACTTGATCATCTTTTCTTTTATACATCTATGACAATTTTAGTTGAAGTGCATATGCTGCATCCTTTGGCTCAAGAAACTGAAATGTGTAGACCACCCTCAAAGCGCGATTTATTGATAGCATTAAATAATAGATGTTGTTTCCGTTGGATCAGTACCTATATCTTTTTATACGATTATTTATAGCGGAATTATTAGGGGTTTAACTTCAATGGAGTAAAACATACTTTGTACATAAAAATGCAAGTTCCTTTAAAAGAATAATGAACACTCGAATCAGAAGTCTATTGATCATTTTAACAATTTTACTAAGCCACAAGCTTAAAAAACTTCGATGGACATTTTGTAGTTTCTAACACATTCTTTAAAAAATCTACGATCATGCATGAAAACATTCTAAATCTAAAAGTACCAATCTTTAGAATAAATGAAATTTTTTATATACGGGGGACGTTCCAAAACTAAGTTTCGTCGTTTGTTTTCACACTGAAACTTTATTGCCAAAAGAAATATACCATGACACCATGAACTATATACCTTGCAATATTTTGCGACGTAGTCGCCACAGACATTGATGCATTTATCATAGCGTGAAATCAGTTTTAAGAAACCACTCTGGTAAAGCTCTGTGCCCTGCGATGCAAGCAATCGTCGTACAGCCTGCTCCATTTCAGCATTGTTTTAGAAATGATTTCTCGAAAGTGCGGTTTCCAATTCAGGAAAAAGGCGATGTCCAATGGGCACACAGTACCATTCACTCAAAATCAGATTTGAAGCTTAGGATAGGAGAAATTGTAAAATCCGACCTACAACCATGATCATTCTCTCATCGGACTTTCGCTTTTCCCCTGCATTGAAAGCCGCACTGGCGGGACTTCACTTCCAAAACAATGCTGAGGTGGAGTAGGATGTGCGACAATTTCTTGCATCCCAGAACACATAGTTTTACCAGAAGGGTTTCTACAATCTGATTGCACGCTACAACATATGTCACAATGTCGGTGGTGACTATGTTGAAAAGTAGTGCAGTAGGTACAGTCCATAATAACAAGTTTTTTTAAGTAAAGTTTTCGAGTGAAAAAAATGAGCATTCATATTAGAACGTCCCTCGTAATATAGGCAAAAAAAAGGTAATCCATGTGAAAACACGAGTTGATACTGTTGTCCCTTTTATTTGGAAATACCAGGGGTTCCAAACCGGTTTTCCTGAAATTAATGAAAACAGGTGAAAGCAATTTTTATTGAAAATTCAAATACACATTTTATAATATTTAACACAGTTTACGAGTTTGACTATTATTAATGCTAAAAAGCATTTAAATTGAATAATATTAATTTTGAAGTGGAATAAAGGTTTGAAGCTTATTAAAACTGATACTTTCTTACTAGCCGTATGTCGGTTGTTAGTAGCCGAATAATTAAAAAGAAATTTCGTTATTTTAAATAATGTTTTTTATTTTGATTACTTCAGTCTGCGGGCACTTACTTTTATTATACATATGTTAAGTATGTGTTTTATTGCATTTATTTGGTTATTTACTTATTTTTTTTAGTTAGCTATAGAATTTTTGTTAGACCAAATGCTGAACTATTTGTATTGTTTTAAGTGCAGATGGATTATTATTTACCGTAACGAAGCTGCACATGATAGTGATAGATTTTTAAAAAATCGTGCATAATAAATATTTTGAAAACTTAAAATATCAGTAAATTGCGATATGTCTAGTAAATTGCGTAAGTTTTTAAACAAATTGCATTAATTCGTTTTGTTTCTCCCCTATGCAACGGTGTAAAAAATTAAATGAGCGATGTTTTGAAAATACTAAAATTGCATTAGAATCGAAATACGTAATATCGAAATATGGTTAGTTGCCACAACACTTTCAATATGAAGTCCGCATTACTCAAGAACATATTTCTACTTTATCATATACGAGCGTCGTTCTTTGAAACTTCTGATCGAGCCGCTAAACAGCCAGTTAAGTAAGCGAGAAGTTACTAAAATTACAATAGAAGCTAAATTTGTTGGTTAGTTCTTACAACATGTTCAATATGATTTCAGAATTATTCAAGAACATGATTTTACATTATACTGTACGAGGTTCTTTTTTTTTCACTTCCGATCGAGTGACTAAAAAGTCAGACAAGTTACAAGATTTACGGATGTACGTTGGATGACTGCCCATCTCCCTAACTATAACACCTGCTACTACTGACGACAGATCGTCTTTTTGATCTGAGATGTTGGCACATAAACATGGATGATACGATTGATTCTCCCACCAAGTGCGAGTTACGTAGCGTTATCAGTTTTCTTCAAACAGAAGGGAATTGTGCAGCAGAAATTCACTGAATAATGACAAACGTGTAAGGGGAAAAACTTTCTGAGTGTTGGTGTAGAGCATGAATGGTGTCGAAAATTAAAACACCGGCGAAGAGACATTCACGATAGATAACGACAAGGACGCCTATCTGTTGCAGCAGAAGATCACATCCAAAGAGTTAGGTAAGTGGTTCGAAACAAACATAGGTTTACGGTAAGTGAATTATTGACTTAGCTAGGAGGCAAAACTTCCAGACAACTGATGAGCTTTAAGATTTCCTTTGTCTTTTTAGCCATTGGGAATAAAATACTTGTCGATTTAAATTTAAAAGTGAAATATTAACTTACCTCCTCTAACGTGCACTTCTCTGCTCAAAACTGTTCCTACATTATTTGAAGCAGAACATTGATACACAGCATCGTGTATATCTTGTCTGTAGTCAGATCTTGGAAACGGATGGAACACTAGAGTTCCGTCTGATCTCATGTGACGCAATCCAGCGACATCGCGAGCTGTTCCGCCTTCCCTTGTTAACCAGTTTAATTTAGGTTGCGGAGATCCATCAGCACTGCACCTCAGTTCTATACCACTGTTGTTTGAAAATTCTACCCTAGAAGGTGGTTCCATTCGAAAAATTGGACCTCTTGCATCTTTTCTAGATTCACATTTACCTATAAAAAGAAATATATATATATCAGTTAGAATCATATTTTGATTTATTCCCAAATTCCAATTATTTACATGTTTATAGCAATTGTAATGATGAAACATTTCTTGCATTGTAAAAAACTTATTAAGAAAATTTTATAACCCTGAAATAATTATTATGACGTTAGGGTAATAAATAAATAAGTATATCTATGACTTTTGATAAAATTTAATAGAACACTAACAAATACAGGACACGAGATTGGGGGACACAGAATCCGGCGACCCTTCGTGTAATGACAGAGTATAGTTAGTGGATAAACATATCACAAGGATAAAACGAAATTAGCAAGGATATCTTAAAAAACAAGCCCAAAAGTCACGTAATTTTGACGATTTAGTACATAATCGGATAAATTACACACATTTATGTGCAGCCGAATGGTACAGTTGGCAGAGCGCCAGACTTGTATATTTTCACTTTCGGAATTTTGTGGGTTCTATACCCCGACAAGATTTTTTTTTCGCTATGAATTTAGTCCTCTGAAATACATTCTTCCATATTTGTAACTTTAAGAGCCTATTCACTAGACATGTTTTTTTTTTTTTTTTTTTTTTTTTTTTTTTTAATTATTATTATTATTATTATTTACGACACTACGCTAAAAAATTACCTCTAATCTCGGCAAATCTTTAAAAACAAAATATCATACTCATTCGGTCCGCACAAGATGATTGTTAAAACTTTAACGTAAACAAGATAAAACATACTATGAACTCTGTTTATTTTCAAAACCGTCCATGTTTCGTTAAAAATCACATAATTACGTAATTAAAAAATATGAATGTCTATAAAAAGGTTTTTTATTTTCGAAAACAGTTGTTCTAATTCCAAACATAAGTTCTCAAGATAATATATATATCTCTCTATTCTAAAAAAAAGTAACTACCGCTGTCACCGCCGCCGCCGGTTTTGAATTTTTTGTGACCGGAGGTCTTTCTTCGTTAATATTAAAAAAACTGCTGCATACAAAAATATGAAAATTGGTAGTATTATAGAAAAATGTTTGATAAACACGCTGATGTAGACAGTTTTCAAATCGAAGAATAATTTTAAGAGATATTTAATGCCAAAGTTGGAAAAAATCGTTCCATTAAAAAAGTTTTATAGGAGCAAAAACTGTACATAGGAATTTAATCATTTTTAGATCATTTTATGCGTCAGAATTTCCCGGTGTGCAGATTGCAGTTAGTTTTTTAATTTGAATAATTTTTCGAGGTTTTATTTCTATTTTAAATTCAAATTTTCAGCATTTTTTACAAATTTTAGAAAATTGTATTAATTTAAACTGTTGCCAGCTGTATAAAAAGCGCAAACAGTAATGTTTGCTTCAAATTAAAAATTTATTTTACACGTGACTATTATAAACAAAAAATATAAAAAGCAGGAACTCATTGAAAATTACGTCATAAAAACTATAGTTACATGTGAATTTTAAATGAGAAAGAATATTGTAAAATAATAAATTCAGTAACATGTGTTAGAAGTCCTAAATAGGAGAATTTACGTCATATTACACTTATTACGTAAAATGAACAAAAAATAATATTGCAAAACAGTTTTAATTTAAAAATTGCGCGAGACATTTACTTGACATTTTAAGATGATCATAATATTTCATTTCTAACAAAAGTATTTTGACATGAATATTAAAAAGAAAAAGAAAAGTTTGGTGAAAATTACGTCAGATTATAATTGTCAGATTCAAATTATAATTCAATCTTCCGAAATCTTTTTAAAGGCGATCAAATTAGCGTGCTGTTAGAGTCTGCGGTGTCTGAACAAGGGTTGACGAGCGCAGCTCGTAGGGGGCAGAGCCCCCTAGTAATGTAAAATAAAACATTTTTTCCCCCAAAAAATTTTTATATGTGTAAAATTTTGCAACAAGTATTAAAAAATATGAAGTTAAACATATCTGCATATTATAATTTTATGCAGAGCATTTTAATTGATCTCGGTTCGAAGAATAGAGATCGTCTGAAAAACTATAAATAAATGTTAATAAAATAAAAATTTTGAAGTTTAGGGAATTCAAATTATGTATTTTTTTTTTACTTTTTATTATATCCATTAATTATCCATAGCATTGCAATTTGTTTGTAAATAAATAAGCATATGTATGTGCACGCAGAAGCATGTTTTTATTCATATTTAGCTTAAATTCAAATGCTTGCAGATTGTATGTATTTTTTTTTTCGTAGTTTCAAAATAATTAATCATTATAATGCCTGCAAAAAGAAAATTCTTATGGCACTCTGCTAACTGTACCTTTCTGCCGGCTCAGGAAGGTGTGTAATTTATCCGATTATATACTGAAGCATCAATATTGGGTGACTTTGGGGCTTGTTTGTCAAGACTTCCTTGCACATTGCACTTTATCCTTATGGTATGTTAATCTGCTAACTATAGCCCATTATTGCACAAAAGGATGCCGGATGCGCAAAGAAAAGTGAGAGATCGATTTAAGGTTGTTTTTAAATGCTATGCTCAGCAAGCGCAAAACGTTCTGACACATTTACAATTTCATTTTTTTAATGGAAAGATATAAAATTGGAAAGCCTGACCAAGGAAGCGATTGTGAATCGAACTGTGTTTCCATTTTTGCATCCATAAAATACCTATTGATTTATAAGTGATTTGAATCACGTGACAAACACGTTTTTATCCTTTTTTGAGTGGGCTTTCTCGTTTCGTGCAGAAATACGTTTCAAAACGCCCACTTTGTTACTGTTTTCTGAAATATCTATTGCGTTTGAAAAAAAATAAATAAATAAATAAATGGAAAAAATAGCTCAATGACATAGTTTCTGTACAACAACACCTACTAGTTTCACGTATTTCCGAACAAAAATAAATTAAAACTTATGTCAGAAATTTGCCCTTTTTGATTTGAGAACAGCCTTAAGTTAAATTATGTAAGTATAGGGATTCATTCGCATATTTTGTTTGTGCTCACAAAATTTTTATTTTGCATTAACACTGCGTCATAAACATGCTTTTTTAGCTAAAATAACTAACTAAATAATAATAAAAAAACCATGTTCATTTCAGTATTAAGACCAAACCCATTAAGTTTCTGTCAAAAACTGAAATCAATTTGTAATAGTAAAATGATTGTTTACACCATTGTTATATTTATATAGTTTAATGCGGGCTTCGTCTAGTGTCGACAAAAAGTGGCTTTCACGGAATTCTGCACTAACGAGAATTCATTGTACTTTATGTGCATCTTTAAAAGAAAAAATTACAATTCCCTTTTATTTTTAAATTGTGTGTTTAATTTAAATGTTTAAAAAAAATAGGCCCTTAAATCTGTAAAAAGAACTTGTGCATTTTGCGGCGTATAACGGCTATAATGTGTAAAACGTGACCCATGTCTTTTAGACTTTATTATTTTCCTATTTTTCGATTATTTGCCGTACAACTCGCACCTCATTATTTTCAAATAAATTTTCACAAAATATATAGCAAAAAAATATAAAGATATATTGCTAGAAATAATAATAAATATTACTTTTCATGCAATGTGATATTTTTGCAGCATTTTCGTTAAATTAGAAATCACAGCTCATGTAATTACGTATTTTTCTTAAATTTAATCTTTCAACTTTTGTAACTGGTGCAACATAGTAATAAACATAGTAAACAATGTCACGAGACATGATGCATAATGAAAAACATTGCAAACATAAAATTAAATTTTTAATTAATTAATAATTTAATTTTTATTGTTTTTAAATTATGTGAAAATATTTTCTATCGTAAATGATTTTGAAAATGTCGCCGTTTGTGCGACGAAACGATCGCCAATCTTAATAAAGCTATTTTATCGCTTTTTATAGCATTATTTAACTTAATATGTTTATAAGTGATTATTATACATGTTTTTATAACATTTTCTATTAAAATCATTATTATTTGAGTAAGAGACATTTTACTAACATTTAAGATACTAATTCATATTTTGTTTTTAAAGAAGGAGCTAGAGATTCTACGTACCATATATATTTTCTAATAGCATAACTTATATCTGGAGCAATATTTTATCCACTACTAAATATCCCAATCCTTTTTATTAGTAGTATCATAGATTAAAATATTAATATATTGAAAGAGAAGCAGATTACAAATATGCTTTTGTAATTATACTAAAACTACTTAAATAAAATAATCACGATATACTCGTTAAAATAGTTTGTTTCATATGATAACGTATTTGAATTAGAGAATTAGTTAATAAAGCTACTTTCAAATGAAAACGGTAATCCTTATATCGAAACTGAAATTATTTTATGTACTTTTAAAAGAACATTATGATTCCTAAGCTGCACTTAAATAAAGTATTATTTAAAAAAGGGCAAGTTAGGAAATTATTATCATAGAAATAAAACAAAATATTCGCAAAGAAAATAAAAGAAAATAAAAAAATAAAAAAATAAAATTCTCTTAAATCTGAAAAAAAAAAAAAAAAAAAATCGCCCTTGAGAAACTTTGGAACTAAAGTTTAAAAAAACACTTATTTGATTTTTAAGTCTCTATTCTTTGTTTAATATAAGTGGATTATAAGATAATAAGCATTTTCTTATCTTTCTTTGAGTACAATTTAAATACTTTGATTTCCAAATATTACTTATATGTTCCTTTCCTGTTTGCGATATTTCGTTTATTATTCGGAGAATTACTTCTATTTTGTTTAACATTATTAAATATAGTTTTAATTTGAAATTAGTTCATTACTACATAAGATATTATGAATATTGCAGCATGCATATATTTCTGTATTATAACAAAGATTGATTTATCATTAGGATATTTTATAAATAAAAGTTTTAATAATTATATACTTAAGTCATCATTAATAGCTTTATTAATTACATTTTTTAAATCAAAATCATTTTTATCTACCACAAAGTGTCCTAATCATTTTTTTATAGTTATTATCATACATTTAAATAATCTAATATTTACAGAAAAGTACACTAGAAATGCATTTTTGTAATTAGATTTAAACTATTTTGAAAAAAAAAAATAATCATGATATATTTGTTAAAATAATTTATTTCGTATCAAAACGTCTTTTGTTTAGAGTATTTATCCTTAATAATGTTACTTTACAAGGAAAACAGAAATCCTTATATTGAAACTGAAAATAATCTTATGCATATAAAAAATAAAATTACGATCCTTAAACTGCACTTAAATAAGATATTATTAAAAAAAAAAAAAAAAAAAAAAAAAAAAAAAAAAAAAAAAAGTATTAAATCTGAAAAACCCTTACAAAATTTGGAAAATATATATATATATATATATTTATTTTCTAAATCTCTATTCTTCGTTTAACGTAAGTAGTTTATAAGAAAATAATCATTTTCTTTTCTTTCTAAAAATGTAATCTTTCTACAATTTAAATATTAATATTTTTATTTCCATCTATTACTTAAATTTTCGTTTCTTTTTTGCGAATGTTATTCGTTATCCTGAGAATTATTTATATTTTGTTTAACATGCATTTGAAAGAGAAATTATTAACGGAAGACAAAACTACGTTCAATAATATGAAAAATATGCGAGCTTTAAGATCCGTTTCATTGGAAACTACCCGACTGATTTTGATGAAATTTGGAATCTATATTCACTGGATTATTTTTAAGACTTAAAGCAGACAGTTTCTTCTGCGACTAAATGGTTTTGTTTTAGAGCAATGGCAATTTTTAAGAAATTTTCCATTTTTCAGAAATGCCTTTCTTTCTGAAACTAATTTTAAAAAAAATTAAAACTGTCCACTACAATTGATGTTACATTTATAATCTACAATATATATATATATATATATATATATATATATTTACCGAAATCGCTCGAGTACTTCAGGAGTCAATGGGGATTTTAGCTGAAAAGTACAATTTTTCGGAGATATAAAATCTTAGCTACTTCTAACTTGTGTGAAGTAATCGCACAGTTTTATCAAACACATGAATTAAAGTATATGTAAAAATTTGAATAAAATTTAGTTACATATAATAAATGAGAATAAAATATTAGAGTAAAATCAATATGAGTGGAAGTGACATCCTAGTCTTGTCTTTCCTTAAATACAGGTTTAATTTGAGATTACTACATTACTACGTAAGTTGTTATAAATATAATAATATGCACATATTTCTGTTTTATATCAAACTGTAATTTATCGTTAGGAAATATTTTAAATACAAGTTAATGATCATATAATTAATATATCTTATTAATTACATATTTAAAATAAAAGTCCGAATTCCTACGGTAATCAATTACGTGTGCTTTTCTCGTTTTACTCTTTCGAGGTTTAAGCGTCTAGCTTTCTTGCCAAAATGTGGAAAAAATAGTACAACTCAACAAGGAAACTAAGAAAATACTAGTTAGTGCCCGTCAAGATTTGACGGTAAATAACTTAAATGCTTCATTAGAAAAAATGTTGAATTTTTAATTAGTCGCTTTTAAATTAATTATTGAATGACGAATTACGTGACGAATTTCTATATTGCATAAGTGATTCTTATTTCTTTAAGGCGATAGATGGTGCTGCCAATCTAACATATTCAATGAAGTGAAATAATTTTAAGTTTATAATATGCAGCTAATTATGCTTGCTTTCTATCAGACATTTACCTAAAAACACTGGGTAGAGAATTTACTTTGACTTATTACGACCTCATTTTTTTAATAACAATATCTATTCTAATTTATTTATTAAAACTACACGGGCATTAAAAGCTGCTATGAATTTTATTTTTATCTGTCTCATTCTCTAAAAATCTAAATTTGAAATTTGATGCAGCTAACGACTTATAACTATATATTTTTTATTACTTGAATTCTATACGAATCTCTTATACGAATCTTTTTTTTTTTCTTTCCGTTTTATTTTTTTACGCAAATGTCTTTTCTTTTGACACACACATACATATATATTCTTGATAATGTTCAAATAATATAACGAAAATTTTAGATCAGCTCAATTTATTCAATTGATAATTACATGTAAAATATTTTAGCTTAGATATTTTAAATATAAAATCATTATTTTTTCAAAATATTATCGAGTGTTAAATTTTATTTAATTATAAAGCATTAAAATAATAATAATAATAAAATAAAAATCCTATAACTTCCCTTCCTAATGAAATATGTCATTATTGAAATGAATTACTTACAAAAATATTACGGATTTTGCCATGTTTGGGTTCGAACCTGCGTCCTGTACAAAAATTCCGAGCTATATAGTACTGCGTAAATCCGCTACACTAGCGGGAACTCGTTTACCTTCCTTCTAAATTGAAGAGGTTCGAAAAACTGTTGACGAACTGTTGACTGCCTCGAATTTGAGTTCTGATCTCACAGAAATAGTTTTGCGTTTTAATATTTATGATACCTTATTTTTTCAAAGAAGTAGCTACAACTTAATATGCTAGTTTCCTTCGTGTCTAAATATTGACAATTCATAAGACGGATCAAAACTTTTAGCCTCAAATCACTGTGTTTATATTCTGTGTGTAATATGATTAAAACAATATGAAACCCCCGAAATAAACTGTATATTTAGCTCTTAATATAGACACAATACATTTTTTAATTGTTCATAATGCTGAAAGAGCCAAATAATATTAACTTTGTTAAAGAAAAAAAGCTTGTTTACAGTAAGATCGAATAGCAGACGAACTTAAAACAACTTCGACCTGTGATGTGATAGTTCAACTGAGCGAGCATCATTGTGCATGAGCAGCGTGTCACTCCAAATGTTAGTTTTTTCTGAAGTTAACAAAGTATTAGATACAAAAATATTGGGCTTACTGAAATTATTGTGCTTGCTTTAGCCATTAAGTTTTATTTTGAATTTGATTTTAGATTCGTGGAACATACATGTTTTAATAACTATACGCAGAAATAGTCTGTATTATTAAAATTTAGAAAAGATCATACAAAAAAGAACATTGGTATCTAGCTACAGTTTTTTCATAAAATAAAAGTTTATTAATACAGTAAATTTGTATTCTTAAAATGCTATTTCAGCTAATAAGAGGAATTATTTATTCCACTTTACATACAGAAATTAGATTTTAAAACGATATTACAAAAGTTAACTAAAGGATTTCTTTTTGTTTTACTTTAGGAGTGTCATATGTTGTCTACTTTGACTGCATGATTATAAAAAATTATATATTTTTTTATGTGAAATATTCATATTGCATACGATTGGCGTAATTAACATCTAAAAAGTTTTGTTTACAATGCGAGAAAATATCTGAAAAACATAAATTTGGAGAATAGTCATTTATTATGATATAATAGCATATAAATTTTAAAATATAGAATAAAAATGAAAGTTGTTTCTGAAAAGAAAATGCACAGCACAGATTAAAATTTCTTTATATGTGATAGTAAATTTTAAAATATTGCACTTCTATCCATCGTAGATTTTTTTTTTTTTTTTTTTTTTTTTTTTTTTTTTTTTTTTTTTTTTGGTATAAGAACAAAAAACAAAATAGTTTTAAATTATGTTAACGATAAAAAATATATATTTTATATATATAGCTCAAGACAATATTATACGAAGCACATAAAAATCTGAAATACATTAAAACTTAAATTTTAGTCAAAATCTTTACCGTAATTTATTTGTTTAATGCGTATAAAAACATCCATATGGTAAAATCTCGCCGATAAATTATATATCATATGCATTTCATAAATCAATATTTTCTGGAATATAAAATTACGCTTCAAAAATTTTTGAACTTTTATAATAAAGAATGTATATAGGAAATAACTTAAGACATTGATTTTTTGGGATGAGAAATTTTGGTTGCAAAAATTATATTTTAAATTTAAAAGTGTAAGGTTAAAATAGTTTAAATATATGTTCTATTAAAACTTCGAATATTTTTTCGAATATTGTTTTGCAATTATTTTTTTAATTAGTTAGTTAATTAAATTAGTTTTTTTGCAATTTGAATTAGTATGTAATTTTACTGCAAAAATTGTTAAAAGTCTCAGTCACTCACTGTTTTTAATAAGATGAACATATGAATGTGCTTGTTAACATATAAATTATAAGACATTTAATTAAGACATTAATATAATAAACCAGTTTATGTTTTTCCATATATCACCAATCATATACGAATCACTAATGGCATATATACAAAAAACGTTTTTGCCGAGAATCTGTGACCACTGTCAAACATCCCCAGAACATAGCAGAATAAGATTAAAAACTTGGAAAGCAAGCCCCTCAGCTATTGGCATGAAGTAACATCTGGGGATGGGGAGAACATGTGGAGATGCAAATATTAACAAAATTGGTAAATACAGCAATTTATATAACAAAGTATCAATACATCATAAGTCGGAAGTGTGATATTCATGTGATGTGCCAACTGTCACATTCATAAAGGCGAATAAAATATGGGTTTTGTTATACAACGACTGTCATTTGGCATTCATTTCGTAACTGCGCCGTGAAGTAAACGCAAGTGGCATTCTGTGCAATGTAAGTCGTTTCAAAGTGTGACATACAGACTTCACTTTCGCGGTTACGATAAATCATCTACATCACTTAGTAATAATGCGGACAATAAGATTTGAAATGCGTTGAGAGTGCTTTCTGATGTTTAACCTCTTTGATAAAATAATATTATAATGTTATTTATGTAAATATTAATAAAATTGGTAAATACAGCTATGTATATAACAAATTATCAATGTATCATAATGCCGTGTGTGTCATATTCATGTGACATGACAATTAACACATTCATTAAGGCGACCAAAATATGGGTATTGTATAATATTATACAATGGCTCTCATTTGGGCTTCATTACGTAACTGCGCTGTGATGTAAACGCAAGTGACATTCTATGTTGTGTAAGTCGTTTCAAAGTGTGACATACAGACTTCACATTCGCGGTTACGATAAATCACATATATCACTTAGTAATAATGAGGAGAATAAGATTTGAAATACGTTGAGAGTGCTTTCTGGTGTTTAACTTCTTTGTGTCCTAAAAGTTTTAGAATAAAAAAAAAAAAATGGACGGCGTATTGTGTACGCCAATGAGTAACAAGTTGGAAATTGTTCGTCAAACGTAGCAAATGATGTGCTTTCGTACTACAACTAGTTATATAAATATTCTTTTCACCGTATATTGTACTGAATGTATGTTTTAATGTATTTAAATAAGTGCATATCCATTTCATTCTGTTCGAAAAGCTTTTTTATCATTAAAATGCACTTGAAATAATTTTTTCCCATTAACCGTCATGCAACGGGAAAATTTGACTGTCCCTGTAATTAAACTATTCATCCAATTTTCATAAAACTTGAAATAAATCGACAAATTTTGCAACAATTATATATTTAGAATTTCAGACCATTTGGAAGGTTGTAACTTCATTAAAATGCACTTGCAATAATTTATTTCCATTGGCCGTAATGTAACGGAAAACTTTTGATTGTCCCTGTAATTAAACTATACATCCGATTTTCATAAAGCTTGAAATAACTCGGCAAAATTTTGCAACAATTATATATTTCAAATTTCAGACCATTCGGTTGGGTAGTTTTAGCTCTGTTATATGCGGGTAGACGGACGGACAGACGGACAGACGGACTGAACGTCGGCTATAGGTGTTATGTATTTATATATTTACGAACTGACCTAAAAACAGCTGCAAATTACAAAACAAATGTGTTGTTAACACCTTTGTCTCATTTACCCTGGTCTCAAAGACCCTCCGATTAAGAAAATGTATAGTTTATTTTCGCATTTTTCGCGCTATCATTCATTATCTTTGTTGGTAAGTTATTACTGCCACATGGACTATGACGCCCGTGCATCTGTACAATTCATTCGACTTTGTTACATAAAGAAAGAGCGTGGTTTTAGAACCTTTGTTTTACTATGATAACTGCGATACCTTAATGATTCATCAGCTTACCAATTGATTTCTTCTACTATAATACTTATCAGTTGAAAATTTTACTAGATATTTGATCGACATTTTACCAGGTCACAGTTTAATATTGTACGAAATACTGGTTGTGCGTTTTACTAATTCGCGTTTCAATTTACAGAAGTTTATGCTTAAGCCGGATTACCAAATGAAGAAAGGAAGATTCGCGTACGGGAAACATTTCCAGCAACATATTTTGTTGAAAATTTGAACATTATTTTAAGAGTTCAATACCCATAGTTGCCAACTCTTGCGTATTTTTGAACCACAACTATTTTATAGTACTTTTTAACTTTTTAAATATCCGTAATCTAACGATTAAATAAAGCAACAATTTCTATTAAATATTTGTTTTAGAAAAAAGCGGAAGAGTTGGCAGCTGTGAATACCATTACTTCTACATACTGAAGAATTTTGGTAGTTGGGATTATCAGCATTTCAGTATTGATTACGGATTAATCTATACGTTGATTGTCTTACATGAGTGTTGTAGTATGTTTAAAGATTGAAGAGAAGATGCTCGTGATAAAGCAAGAAGTAGACATCGTTTGAAAACTCTTAGGCAGGAAGCTGAAAAAAGTCTACAAAGACATGTTTAGCATTCGTTTCGGTCACATAAATTTCGATTTTAACAATGCACTTTAAGAATGTGTTGTAAAGTAGTTTCATTTTAATGCTGTATATATATATTTAAGGATGAATTTCAAATCTTATAAGAGGCTATCAAAAACATTTCTACGTAAGTGACAATCACATCTATAATAATATACCCTTGACCAAAAGTATTTGGCACCCACTAGGAAACACTTGGATTGTAAAAAAAAATTAGAAACAATAATAAATGCTTTATATAAAGGGTAAATGTCGAATATCAGTCGAAACATAGATAATACATATGGAACTACTGGCGCCATCTGGCGACTAAAACAAAAGAAATGCAATTTTTTGAAATAATACTTCGAATGTTTTCCGGTGTTTATTTTACAATTGCAGCGCAAAGTAACTCTTCCATGTTTGATATAGTGCGACTTTTACATCATGAAATTGTAAAATGCTCCCCCCCCCCCCCAACCACCAAAAAAATGTCAGCTTTCTATTGAAAAGAGGATGAAGTGTGAATTCAGGTCTTGCATGAACAAGGCAAATCTCAAGTAGCGATAAAGCAAGTTGGAGAAAATACCCCGATGTGCAATGGGATTTGATATGAAAAAGTTTACAGACACATGGTCTCATGTAAACAAAACAAGAACGGGAAGAAAACGTGTGGCAATGAAACTCCAGAACCGAAAATTAATACGAAAGTTTGTTAGGGATCGAAAAAAAAACTGCTTCTGTGCCCGCTGCAACTGTGTCAGAAGACGTTGGACAAATTATAAGTACACAAATGACAAGAAGAAGACTAGCAGAAACTGGATTAAAAGGTTTCAAAGTCAGTAAAAATGCCCTGTCATTCAGAAAACAGCAAGAAAAATCACTTAGAATGGGTTCGTCGACAGCAGCATTTTACGAAAGAGGATTATTCAAATGTTCTGCAGTCCGGTGAATCTAACTTTGAGGTAAGCATTTTAACATTTCTATGTAATGCAAAATAACCATATTCAGTCAGAGTTAGCTTTTTTAATAAAAATGAGAATATTTTCATATGTGTCATTGTTATTTTATATCCAGGTATATGCAACACCCTGCTTGACCTTCGTCAGGAGAAGTATGGGCGAAAAATATCATCCAGATTGCGTGGTGGCTACAGTAAGAAACAGTGACTGCAGAATTATGATCTGAGTCTATATGGCTGCTGACTACGTTGGGGAAATGTTCGTTTGCGAAGGCCGCATGAACAGCCAAATATACATAAATGTGCTGGAAACTGTGCTTATGTCTTCGTTAACGTGTATTTTTGGAGACACCAACTTAAGTGGTGTAAAGTTTCAACAAGACAATGCAACTATCGTAAATCAGCCTCTGTGAAGCGCATATTTAAAGACAGTAATATTATATTACTGCACTGACAAGAGCAGTTCCCAGATCTTAATTCAATAGCTCACATTTAGGGCATATTAAATCGTAAAATCAGAGAAAACAGTATATCGTCTAAAACACCAATGAAAAATGCTCTTATTCAAGAGTAGGATACCAGAAGTGCAGAAAATGTTCATGTAGTTTACTCCAAAGAATTCCTCCTGTTATTAAAGCCAAATGTGGACCCACTAAATAATTATATTTTTGGTAATTTTAGGATAATTTAATAATTTAAAACACATTTTTTTTATTTATTTATTTTTTTTTAATTACTTTAAACACCAAGAAAATATATTAAAAGTCAGAGTGTCTAATAATTTCGGCCAAGGTTCTAAACTTGTAATTTTTATTATGAATGATAAAAGAACTCTATATATTTATGTTTAAACGATAAGATACAACCTGTGAATTTATTCCAAATTACGCTAGTATGTATCACAAAAATAATATTTTGTACGCTTAAATTAAAAAAAAATAGTGTTGAAAATAATATATTTAAGTTTACGTGTATATGAAAAATAATTTAAATACAGATATGTACTATTTTTATAAGGGTGAGAGATAAAAGATGGTAACACATAAAATATATTTTAGATTTCCCTATATCTCACATTATAAGTAACAATTCGTACGATCTAAAAATAAGCTTTATATACAACAAATTTGTACAAGGAAATCGTATATCAGCAAACAAAAACAACACATTTTGACAAGCGATGAAATGTATCTTTCACAGTGAAGATATATAGAATGGTTACGTGCTTGGAATAAATAATGCCTACATGTTGCGCAACTGATCGATGCCATTGTTTTTCAGAAACGTATAATGAATACATTTTTTTGTCTTCAATAACAGGAAAATATTTCTTTTCAATTATGTCGTATTGAAGTGAATTTGAATCCTACACAGACTGGACTGTAATTAACTACAAAAACTTTTATCTTAATCGTTTTTATTCCCGGCACTTTATATCTAAAATCTGACAAGAAAATAAAATCCCAGATACTTTTCAGAAATTTAATACTGAATAAAGTAGTAAACCATTGTTTCTTACACAATATTTCAAAGTTCTCTGTAAATATAAAAATTTCCAAATTTTTAAAAGATTTTTGTTGAAGAGTACCATTCAAATGCAATACGTCGCAGTTGTTTTATAGAAAATTTTTTTGAACTGCAGAATATATGTTTGAAATTTGACTGAAATACGAAAACTAGAATTTTGGATACTTATGATAATGCTTTACGTATTCAGACGAATTCTCTTTATTATACAATTCGCAGCTGCAACGATTTCTAAGCAGATATACACTATATCGCTACAAGTCACCGTAAATTTTCGACTTGAAACTTTTCGTCGTAAATCGAAAGAAATACATGAAAACTACATATGGAATTTCAGGAATATAAAGCACCTCTGTGACATTTGGAATCATCCTGTAAAGTAAAATTCTTGAAATAATCTGTAACTGTAGCACATGACTATACAGATCTTATACAACTATTGTGTTCATCTGTGTAAGAATAGCGCTATGTACATAGCTATATAAAGATGTCTTTAATTATTTCAGAAAAACGATATCTATAACACGCAGAGTTTTGAACCAAATTTAACGCCATATTCAGGAAATGTGACAAAGTACAATAGAAACAACATACTACGATAAAATACAACTGTATTCAATTTTTGATGAATTATAAGCATTTGTATAAATTACTGTTGAACTGCAAATTCGGGAACTATAACAATATTTTACATAATTTAGTAGTAAACTACATAAGGCAACTAATGTAAAAAGTGGAAGTCAAATATTGTGGAAAATAAGAAAGATGTCGGAGATATACTGATGTAAATTTGAGTTGATGTCTTAAGGTATCTCAATGATAAAATATTTTCCAAAAAGTGTCAATTTTCATTCTTTAAATTTCCATTTTTTTTTCTGATTATTTTCCTCCTGGACGAATCGTCGTGAAGATAACATTCCAAAAAAATAATAATAATAATAATTTGGATGGAAAATAGACATATGATATATACTAATTACTTCACTGGATGTAAGTTAATGGGAAAATGACAGTTTGAGAAAAATCCTTTTTGATTCAGCTACTTAATTACTTAAATTACTTAATCCAGCTACTTAAATATATTTGAATTTATTACCGATATCTTTCTCAATTTTCAAGGTATGCAAATGGTCTCGTCATGTAAGTGGCCCTTTTTAACTCATTAACAAATTATGCAAAAAAAGGAAATATTATTTTTCTCGCATACGCAGGTAAAAATTATTCATATTGCTGAATCCTGAGCACAACCTGGTACCGGGCGGAATGAAGTTTGACGTTTATCGGTATCGTGGAGGTGCCAGCGAGTGAGAATAAGCAGAAGTAAGAAAACCTGTTGCCGTTCAACTTCGGCAGCGGTGTTAGTCTAGTTTTCTCGAGCGTTTGTGCGTGAATTTTCCGGTGTGTTACTTTTTACCTCCTGTCTTGTAATTTCTGATGATTTTGTAACCATGGTAAGGCATGCATACTTTTTTACATTACAACTATAGTTAGTTCATGCTAGAAGTACGTTTAATTGTCTCCGTTCTCGTGTAACCTTATTTCCCTAACCTAGATCGTGTCCCTGGGGCAAAATAGGAAAGTATCAAATTCTACACCGAAATCTTTTTTAAAAACAAAGAGATCGTTTTTAGTACGCCCCTATTTTTTTTTTCAATTTCCCTGAATTTAGCTAAAGGTTAGGACGCTTGTTCCATATGCAAAAAATGGGCACACAATCCTGTGCGGCAATAGATAGCGAGGATGACGTGACTGTCCTAGTTTTTGAATTTTACCATTAGGCTTAAGAAAAAGGTATAATCAATGAAAACGGTAGTTAAACCTTTATAGTCACTTAAAACTAAATAAATACAAAACAAACTTTTTTTTTAACATTTCCACTATTTTTGTATGTTTTTATAATTACTTGTACTTACCACCCCGTTCTCCTCCACCCGCTGGGTAGAACGGGGAAAATGACATAATGTTCTGTTTCTGACAAAAAATGTATTGTTCATTTGTTTTCTTCCAATGTTATTAAATTTCTGTTATTGTTATATTATAATGTGTGCATAGAGGATTTTGCAGATCTCTTAATTATACCTTTTTGTATTTTTAAAACTTGTTTTCAACTTGGTACCCCATTCAGCCCCGTATTCGCCTACGTATGTTCATTATACATTCTTCATCATTTATTTAATATATGTATATTCCAGTTAAAGTATATTGTTTCTATTATACTCTGTAAATTTCCTTAAAGTGCGGTTGAATACGCTCGATTACACTGCATAATCGATATAAATGCTATTTCTACACAAATAAACACAGATATTGCTGATTTACGTGCAGCTATTTTATGTACTACAGCTAGAGACTGTTTCCAACACTGAATTTTCAATGCTAAATACAAATATTATTTTTATGTTACGATTTGTTGTTTGTCTCCTAACGAAATATGTGGTCGAGAATTTGTGCAGATAATTTCCTTATACTTGAGACAGATTTAAATATAAAATAGTGTTTTTATACAATTATAATTTATCTTTAACAACTGAAATTGATTATGTTTTCTTCAAAACATTTTTTCAGCACAGAAAAAAAGACATATGGCTTGTGTACTTAACAGTGATGATTAAAATTAATTTTACATTAGAATAAACTCAACGAAAGTCATTGGATTGGATAAATATTTGTTTTTTATAAAGGCTAAAACCAGAAGTACTTTTGAAAAGGATCTCAATTCCAAAAAGTTACTGAAATCATCTCAAAGTAGTATTTTCCAAGTTTTTACAAAAAAAAAAAATAGCTTAACGTTATTATGATACACATAAAACATGGTTTTCATTAACATTGCTGTCTAAGAATAACACGTTTTGTTATGAACTAGATTTATTTAGGAGCAAACATTTATTAACTAACGGCAATTTATTTTATGTTTAAAAATGCTGGATAATCTTACTAACAATATACATACATATATATGAAAATTATCCTCCAAATTAAGAAATAAGGAATCACGAACTTGAAATGGGTTTATAATTGATATAGCAATATATATATATATTAATATTGTCTGTCATGAACATTTTTTAAAGATATTTTTTTAAAGAAAATTTTAAATTTTTTGTATTAATATACATTCAAAAGATTTATCATGTATTTCAAATGTTTTAATATATTCTGTGTAAATGTATATAGTTAAAAATTATGCATTGGTAGAAAACAAAGATAAAACTTTGTCGTTTTAGTGGTTGCGATAATGATAAATTCTTTAGTTTCTTTCTAAAAAATGTTTTTCATTAAATTGAAGTCACACAAATTAATGTTTTGTTAAATTTATGTGGCATATTAAGTATGTTAAAAACTGAATAAACTATTAAATATTCAATTGCTTTTAGATTTATTATGCACATTTTCAATATTCCACTTTATTTTTTTACTTTATTTTCATAAATTCTAAGATTTATCCTTTATAATATAATATGGTATTTGAGAAATTGCATGATATTAATCGAGTTTTTTTTCATTGACAAAAAAATGTACACATAAATATATATTAAGTTAGACCATTTTTTTTTAACTATACGAAACCTGTATGTTTTAAGAATGTCAGGTATATGAAGCTTTTTTTTTTTTTTACCCTGCGTCGTATTATTTTTCGATTCAGGAATTTTAAATTCCCCACGATTGACTTTGGGAGTCTTATTTTTTTGTTTTGGTTGATTGAACTGTTTATATTTTGGAGTTAACTATTCAGGTTAGAAAAAGTAATAATTATTGATTTTTTTTTATTTCTTTCGTCGCAAGCAGTATTGAACTGTTTTATTTTTTCCTTATGCTCAAATTGTTGGTAATTATTGTACAGTCTTTTTAAACTTTTCTCATCAAGTGAAGATCCTTTCTAGAGACTTGAGTTCGGGTAAATTCGCGCCAATTTTTCTGAATAATAGAGCCCGTATTCTAGAGAAGCAACTGGTTTTCTCAATCATTAATACTTAAAAAAAAAATAACTCTAACGGTATTCATTTTAACTGTCGAAAATACGTCTATTTTTAGTCTTAAAATCTATCACCGAGATAACTTTAATTTTTAGGTTTATTTGTACATTCGTAAAGCCCGGTTAGAAATAATAAGAATTTTTGTTTGTTGAATTTCTGTCGTTACTAATGAAACTGCAAAAATGGTGGTAATTTTGTTTTTCTTTTTGTATATGCTCAAACGTGCGGAAATCATTTACCTCTGTTTCGAATATTGATCATGGAATGAAGATTCTTACTGCGACCTTCACTTGGGGATAAGTCCATTCAATATCGCTTATTCTTTGTTCCCATACTGTAGATAAAGGGCTTGTTCTTTCTATATCTAAGAATTCAAAGAAACAAATGGAACGCCTTTTTTTTAACTGTCGAAAATAAGTTTTCTCTTTCTTTTATTCACCAAAAAAATCTATTATCGAGTCATTTCTGCTTATGAAGAATTATTTTTTTATTCATGCAAATACTATGCTTTTTTGGCATGTTTCACATTTTTCATGTCCTTATTGAAAATAAACAACAACATGTTCACCTTTTTACCAATTGGACATTACTTTATTATAGGGCAATTCCACAGAAAATCATCATTTTTTTGTGGGGGGGGGGGGGGGGGCGGAATCAAATTTATAATATGTTTAATTTAAGGATATGATTGGAAAACTGGATATTTTTATATTCTGTAGAAAAATCTTAATACAAAGGCACTGTAAATTACTGTTTACAAACTTCGTTAAGTACCATTATTGTCTTTGTAAAGTCAAAACGATATGTCAGTTACACAAAAAAAGTTACGTCAGTTACACACGTAAATGCCATTTTTTTCTTTTTTATTATTACGAAATTAATCAAATAACTTACTGTTATAATTATCCATTTCTTAGTGTTTTTGAGAACATTAAATCAATTTTTTTAACTGGATAATTTTGATATTTTTTACACTTCATTGACGCCAGAAAAAATGTTTGTTTTATGTTACGTCAGTTACAGAATTTGGAATTGCCATTTTTGAGACTTAAAGAGAGATTTAAATAATCTGCAGGTATTTTGGTATTAAGACGTTAGTAAGAAATATTTTAAATTGTAAAAAAAAAAAAAAAAAAAAAAAAATTCTAGCTTTATTAGTAACTTTCCTACATAGATTTGAAAACAAAATTCGATGATAAAATGTTACGTCATATACGATGAAATTGCCTTAAAATTTAAACTGAACTTTTTATACCATACATGTAAAAACGTATAGAAACTATAAGCTGTATAAATATGGTTCCATCATTTTCGAGTAAAAGAAAACAGCTATTTATTAATTTTTTTTTCAGTTTTTTGTCAATATGAAAGAAGGATTTATTCAAGGTAATTTACTCGGAGATAATTCAACATTGATCAGTCTCTCCGTATTCTGATTCTTTAAAAGACTCAGCATATAAACCAAACTTTTAAATTTTCATAACTGAATCACTACTTATAAATCAAGCTGTGCATATGCCAATGCAAATACTGATCTGTAGGACCAAGGTCTAGTGAATATAGTAGAAAGGAAAATACTACCACATAAATGTTTCTAAAGGTTGATTAATATGATTAATATTCCAACTTGTAGCAACTTTGGAAAGAAAAAATGTAGTACTGTCTTTCGGCTTCATTCTGAACATTTTTAATTTAATTCAACTTTCAAATTGATTACATTTCATTTGTGAATTTTACTATTGACTCTTGGGTGGGTGGAAATTATTCAGAGTAGAGTTTGGTTTCACTATACACTTACACGTGCATGTTCTGCATCGACACTGATGCACATGAAGCATGTAAACACACCTACGTCTTTAGTAGTTTCGAATTCTCGCAATGAATTAATTCCATGTATTGAGTAAGACTAAATTACAAATAAACATTTCATTTTTCGTCTTTAATGCAGAAGATCAGACATGGTGTTTTGAAGTTCCACTATTTCCAGTATATATATGGATTATCCTTCCATGCTTATGCTGCATGTCCACTGCAAGTAGTCGCTGCAAAGTCCGTACTATTATAGTCAACAAGAAAGTTGAAGCATTTTTTTATGTCAGTTGAATTTTTCGATTTTTGGCAGATTTCGTATGAAATGTTACCTATTCGGATCTCTCCAATGTTGGAATTTCGGAAAATATATTGCAGATCTGCGCCGATCATGACTCCCAGAACCCAAAACCACCCTCAGTAAAAAACTTTATCTATCTATCTATCTCTCTCTCTCTCTTTATATATATGATTCGTTAATGGGCAAAATAGGACTAAGGGGTAAGAAATAGGGAGGAAACAAAGAAAAAACCATGACATCTTAATTATAATACATATCAACTCAGTTTAAAGTTATTATTACTTCTAAAAATGGGCCAAACATTTATGCATGACAGATTTTGGATAAAATTAACAATGGGCTCACGGAGCAAAAAAATAGGGTTTCGGGGAGAAAAAAAATTATAACTTCATTAATTCTCAGATATCAAACCCTATTAAATTTATTATAAATTATCTTAATGTTATCTACAACTTTTATATTGACAAGTTTTATATAGGACCAATTCTTACTGAAAAAAAAATGAAAATGAAAATGAAAAGGGGTGTGTGGGGGAAGGGAGGGGGGGAGGTTTGAAGAAGAAAAAAAAATCATATATTCGTCAATTCAGGAGATTTCAAATCCGCATGAATTTATTATGTAACTTCCTAATATTATCTACAAATTTTATATTGACAAGTTTTTGATAGGACCAATTCTTACAGCAAAAACAAATTAAAAATGCATAGAGGTTGAAGAAAAAATATCGTATTAAAGATGTACTTAAATCAAAGCTGCTTTTTTCTGACTTATTTTTTAATTCATTTTTGTTTTCAAACGCATCGAATTGGGAGGTTCTCTTATTCAGAAACTGTATAATGTGCGTAATGATCGAATTTGTTTTATAGAGGTAGAATATATTTTTAAAAACGATGTAAAAGCGCGTATATTGAACCGACTTTTTCGAAGCGATTTCGTTTGAAACTTAAAATATGGTCCAACTGAGAAAATAATTGTTTATAAATCAAGCTCTAATTGATTGAACGAAAATAAAAACATAGGTCGCTTATATATGACTTAAAAAATCACTTCAGTAAGTTGAATTTTTTCCTTTTAAATATAAGTCTGAAAATGTGTCAGAAATTATCAAGTTTTTGCGCATGGAAAAATATCTTTGAATATTGCCTTAACATGATTCTGATAAAACCAGCTCTTATAACAAAATGTAATTAAAAACTCGTGAAAAGTGGCCAGATAAAATTATTAAATTTGGTTTATCTCTAATCATGATTTTTTTTTTTTTTTTTTTTTTTTTTTTTTTTTTTTTTTTATGAAATTACTTTTTAACTTCGAAATCTGCCTGCTTCTGTACATCGAGTCTGCAAGGATTTTTTATTAATGATCTTGGTATACTACTTGATCACTAAGTAATATTTATAAACTAAATAGAAAAAAGAAAAAAAAAAAAAAAAAAAAAAAAAAAAAAAAAAAAAAAAAACGATCAACTTATTCCCATCTTCGAAGGGATGCCTTAAAAAATAAAGTAAATACTATTAATGGAATAATTTATTGTAAAATAAGAGTGCAATTGTATAGACCAGTTTGATCAATAAACTATTCTTTATCTTAATTCTTTTCTTCACAAGTGATAAAGTATGCTATAAAAATATCTCTAATGAAAAATAACATTTGAAATTTATTTTTTTTAACATAGTGATTTTAAAATGTTTTCTAACAACGCAATGAAATGATATATACCATGTTATTGCATTGGACACTTCACATCAGTTATAAGACAATCGTGTCTAGAGAAAGCGCATAGGACATTGATTCCGAAGTAACGATAAATCAATATCGTGTCTACGTTGAAGCATGTATTCTATTTCCGTTAGATAGTATAGTTCAGATAGTATAAGGGAAACGTAGAAATTTTAGATAAGGAAAATTGCTTAGTTTTATATACTATTGTAGAACATCAGCTAGTATAACATTTGCTGTAATGATATACAATTTTGTATGTATAACTAATGCTACATACGTGACACTTTGAATTTCGTATTTCATATACCTAATTTACATCAAATAGTGCATATCTTTAAAAAATAAAGTGTATGTTGAGATTTTAATTAAATAAATATTACCGTATACAGTAGACCATATCAATTCAATATTGATTGAATACTTTAGTCACGAGCAGCTTACTCATATATAATACAATATATTGATATATTTGTCATTCTTACCACCAGTGCTTCAATAATCTATATATATATATATTTCTCTTATGTAGCGCTAAAAAAGAGCTGTATTTGTAGCTTGCTATTTGGGAACAGCCAAAGCAACGATTGTCAGTGGTTAAGTTACGGTCACATGTCCCAAAACACTCAGCAAATCAAAATCCAGACAGAATATCCCTTTTAACGCAAACCGTTTGAGCAATACATGAATGACAATTGTTATTGGTCCGTTTTACGGTGACGTGAGGAATTCAGTGAATCAGCTTTTTGATCCAAGGTTGTATTTAGACACAGGCGAAAACGTTACGTTTACAGTTCGATAGCGTGATTCATAGCAACATTTATAGCATCTTAGTATAGTTTTAAATTAATTTAAGCTGTGATTTTCAATACTATAGGCAAAATGAAAGAAGAAGGATCCCATCTGACACTAATATGCCATTTAAATTTAAACGGCGTCAATTTCCTGTTCGCTGAGTTTTCTCAATGACGATCAACAAGTCACAGCGCCAAACTGTTGATAAATACATTTTTATTTATATTTTCAACAACATTTTCAATTACTTTTTTATGAATTAAAATATTTGTAAATTTCATATGTTGCTTGCTCGGATCGGATAGCAGCCCAATTAAAAATATTTTTTAGTGTGTTTTCACTAAGGTTTTAAATTAATTCTATTTCCAAGGTGCATTTTTATTTACATTTTCAACAAAGTTTTCCATTACTTTTTTTATACATTAAAAATATTTGTAAATTTAATACGTTGTAATGATTTATGATAGCACCCATTCTGGTTAGAGTTGACACAAATAATGACGAGAGAGCGAAGCGATCCCATTAATTGCGATTAATTGCATAGCAATTCATGGGGGTTGGCGAGCGTTAGCGAGCAGGGGACCGAGCCCCCTGGTATTTATAAATTAATATATGGCACGAATAAATTGCTTTTAATACTAAATTTAATGGACATGTTACATAATAGTCCTAAATTCAAAAATATACTTGAACTGTACTATAAGTTTTCTAATGGTTTATTTAGACATTGTTTTCTGTATTTTATTATTAGCCCCTGTATGCTAATTCTTTCGACAAGCAATTACAATGTCATCTCTAAAAAATAACGTTCCGTTATATAAGCTAGCCGTAAAATGCAGATGTATCATTGTACGGAAAAATATTTACTGATTTTTTTAAGCATCGCACATTTTCAATTTTTATACCCTCGTATTGGAAAAAAAGTACTTCTAAATGCAATTTGTTTAAAAACTTCATCTCAATTTATTTTTGAGATAATAATTTTGGCAACTACGGTACGCCATTTCAGTAGAAAGTAACGGAAAAAAAGTTTGAAAATAGATTATTATATCTTTTGGTACCGATTACTCCATAACAGCTAAAAAAATATTGTGCTATGCTAAAAAACATAAATTTATGATTTCTGATAAAACTTGCAGCTATTATAAACTATATTTAATTTCATGTATCCATATTAATGCTACAAACACATGAATCGTTAGATACTTTTTTGTCGAGTTTCTTGCTTGATGACATCGCGTTTTTGCTGGAATTGTGTTTTAATCCGCGATAGTGACAACATAAGCATACTCTTCTGTAGATGTTGTTTAAGACTGGATCGTAAATATGGAATTCTTTGGCGGATGCGAATGACGCCCTTTTATATAAAATAAAACCATTTCTTTTATGTCTTCAAACTGAATTATGCTTTGAACTATCTATATTTATGTATATATATATATATATATATATATATATATATATATTTCTTTTCATCAGGGGGGGGGGGGGGGGTACTCATTTCCGAAAAAGCAGAATTTCTATTTTCTAATTTTCCTGCTTCTTTAATTTAGTTTAACTCAATAATTCGGATAAAAAGTATATAAATGCTGAGACTATGGAAATTTATTAATACCGATACATAGAATTATATATATATTAATTTTTTTGATCATTTTTATTATTAAAAACATTTTATATAAACATATGCACTTATACAGTAGTCGTGTTGACAATTTACAAAACTTTTTTTTTTTTTCAAAATAGGAAAATTCACCGTATTTAATGGTAGATTTGACTAATTAAATTTTACTATTATGTTTTCTTTAGAAGATAAATAACATTTCGATTTTCTTTTCATTATAAGTACTAGAATATCTCGTTTTACCTTTTATTTTTACTATTTGCAATTTATTAACTCACATGATAATATTTTAAAAAAACATGGGAATGAGTACCATATGAATCAATAAATATCATATTTAAAAAATTACCTCAGTGAAGTACAGTGGCGGTCAAAAGTTTCCGGCCAGCATAAAATTTTTGGTTAATTTGTAAGTATACCCATATGAAGAGGAATCTCAAAGTGTTACTTATACACATTATTGACATGACAGTTAAGAACTTATTTATGGAATAAAAATTAAATATTAATAAATTTAATTGACAAAATTAATTGCAAAAGAAAACGCATGTTCTCAAAAGTTTCCGGCCACCTTGGCAAGTTTGGAAAAAAAATGGTGTCATAAAAGAAAATAACAGTGATCAACAACATTTACAACTAGTATTTTGTATTCATACATTTAGCAATATGTACCACGGCGCAGCAACGTGGCATTGATTCAATGAACGGTTTTAGATCATCAATGTTAAATTTTGTCCACAGTTCTGGCCATTTTTGTGAAAATGCTGCTGAATTAGAATATTTATAATTCCACACACGTTTTCAAGTTAGTTTCAAAGATTTCCTATTATATTCAGATCGGATGATTGCGCTGTTCATTTAAAAAGCGAAGTTTTTCTTTTTGTTCGAAAGCCACTGCTTGACGAGCTTGCATGTATGCTTTTGGTCGTTATCATGATGACACAAATAGTTGCGACCACAATTTTTCCTCCAGTAAGGCAGCAAATGATCTTGCAAGATATCCTTATGCATTGCACTATTCATCTTGCCGCGGATTTCAAATAACGGACAGGCGCATTTTCCAGAAAATGCTCCCCACAGCATAACGTGTCCTCCGCTGTGCTTCATTGTAGGAATAATATATCTAGAACCTTATCTTTTGTTTTTAGGTCATCGGTTGTAATGTTTTTTATCACTCACAAAAAGATTGAACGTAGAATCATCTGAAAATAATACTTTCTTCCAGTTTTGAGTTGTCCAGGCTTTGTATTCCTTGGCAAACGCCATTCGGGCCCTCTGAATTTTTTTACTTATGAAAGGTTTTAAACACCGTCTATTCTATAAAGTTCTACGTCACATAAGCGTCTGGACACTGTAGATAGACTTGTTTCAGCAATAACCATAACACCATAAATGGCGTGGAATTGCAGCGGCATTTTTACGCGGGTCATCAACTGCTTTTATTCTGATAATTCTGTCCACAAGAATAGTCGTTTTCCGGGGTCCCCCGTACCGTGACAAGTTCCGAAGGCCATGATCATCTTTATATATATATATATATTAATATCGTTTACAGCAATTTTTCCGATCGACAACTTTGCAGCAATCTCACGGGAGGATTGCCCCTTTAGCGACAAACAAATCACTCATTTAGGAACAATAAATTGTTAAACTTTTCATTTTTGAATTTCAAATAAATTATTCACCTTGATTAATTAACAAACATGGCCAAAAAACACTTTAGCGATGGCAAAAACTAATGAATGACGAATGGCCGGAAACTTTCGCACGCGCGAATTTTGAATTCCACCCCTTTGCATCAAGTATCTTAGGTAACCAATCAAAATGATCACATGGTAATTTGCTTATTCCTAACTTTTGGAGCAATTGAACTTCTTGTTCGCTAAAACGTTCTGTCAAACAAATCAAAAAAACTAACTGACCGGAAACTTTTGACCGCCACTGTATATCCATTTATATATGTTTGAAATAGTGTAACATTGTGATAGTACACTTCAAATCATTTTTCACCATAAATCCCCATAAACAATCTTGATATAGTAAAACTCAATGACATATATCAATTAATGTTATTAAAATATTTTAAGAAAGACATATATAGTTATAAGAAATAGCGTAATATTATGAAAATACAATGAAAACCATTTTTCAACATAAACAATAATGTAACGGATTTATTTTAAGTGTCTTTGTAAACGACTTATAAATGCTATACACTACTTCCTATCAAATTTTAAAATGCTTGTAATAAACAGTGACATATATCATTGACATGACAATCCGAAAACACTGACGAATGTTAGATAGCAAACAGACAAATGACAAAACAAACCCAAGTCATAAACACTTATGTTGAAAAGTACTAAAAAAATATTGTTAATATTCGTTTTTTTGTTTCGAAAAAAAAAATTATAGTATTGAACTGAATGCAATACCTATGATCTGATGAAATTTAGAATGCAACAAGAACGAAAAAACATGCATTCTGCTTAGTTTATAAAACATTTTTCCTTACTAAAAGAATACTGTTAAGAAATTTATTTTTCCATCCAATGAAATGGGGTAGCTAAATAAAAGAATTTACAAAAATATAACGCAGTAAAAAATTCCTTTCTGCAATTGCTGTCCATATCCGGTAACATATGGGAATTGTTTGGTGATTACAAAATAGGTGAACAGGTGATTACAAAATATTAGTTAAGTTTTAAAATACATACAACAGTTTAAAACGCACTTCCAGCAGTTATCATCCGCAGTCCGTTTAACAAACGAACATTTTTTAATATATCAGCAAATGAAAGATATTTTCTATGTATTGTGTAATCTAAAGTAGGTGCGGTATATGATCCACAATACTAACTTTGTGTTTTAAATAATGCAACTATTTTAAAATGAGACACAAGGGAATTTTTCTTATTTATTCTAATGTAATGGAATTTTCGTGCGAGTGCTTGTAAAAGAATTATAAATTCTATTTATTATATTAACAGTAGAAATCATGATGTAGACTATCGCAGTAATAAACAGTGGCTCCCACAGTGTTTGTGTACTTTAAAAAATCGTAGTAAAAAGGAAGTACTCTGAAATTGAATTCGAATATGAAGTCTAATATTTTCCTTCATAATCTCTGTGTTATTCTACACTGGCCTCCAAAAGTTAAGGTACAGGGGACTGGATGCTTTCGATTGCATACGTTTTGTCGAATATCAACCAACATTATTGGTGAATTGTTCTTGAACTTCTAGGATGTAAAGAACATGTTTGGTTTTTATATTTCTCGGTGAAAATTTATCGGGCGGTACAATTAGGGGGCTAATAATAAATTTAATAATAAAATAATATTCGCGATCACCTATGTAACACAAAAGGCTGGAAATGGTTTGTCACTGTGGTAAATGACTATTTGGCTCCTGTTCAACGTTTGTATTCATTTGTGTAAGCATAGCACTCATATTCGTAAGGATGTTAACGTTTTTGTGAAAAATTCAAAAGTTTTTTGTTTTCAGCATACAGAGTTTTCAACCAAATTTAAAACAGCTTTCCGAAAATTTGCGAAAGAATAGTAGCAACAGTATATTGCAATTAAAACATGAATATATTGAACATTTGATGAGATATGGGCATGTGTATGAAATAATTTTTAGCTGCGCATTCGTGGAAGATCCTAAAATTTTATTATATAATTTCGTAGTCAGCTATTTAGAGAACCTTATATAAAAAGTCCGTCAAATATCGCGAAAATTCACAAAGATAGGGTGGATGTAGTGAGTTGCTTCCTAAAAATAGATTTATTATAAGGATTTTCCACAACTTTTCCATCAGCTCACTATATCTTTCTAAGTTTTCACAACATTTGACTGTTTTTTTTTATGGAAGTTGCCCCAAAATACTGACACCAAATTATGAAATAAAAATTTTGAAATCTTCCGCGCATGCGCAATTAAAAATTATCACATAAAAATGCCCATATCTGATCAAATATTCAATATATTCATGTTTTAATTGCTGTATACTGCTGCTACTATTATTTGGCAAGTTTTCGGAAAGTTGTGTTAAATTTGGTTGAAAACTCTGTATGCTAAAAACAAAAAACTTTTGAATTTTTCACAAAAACGTTAACATCTTCACAAATATTAGTGCTATGCTTACACAAATGCATAGAACCGTTGAACAGGACCCAAATAGCTATTTACCACAGTAACAAACCATTTCCAGCCTTTTTTCTGTTACATAGGTGATCGCAAATATTATATTTATTATTTAATTTATTATTAGCCAACTAATTGTACCCCCCCCCCCCCCGATAAATCTTCACCGATAAATATAAAATTAAACATATTCTTTACATCCTTGAAGTTCAAGAGCAATTCGCCAATAATGTTGGTAGATATTAGACAAAACGTGTGCAATCGAAAGCATTTAGTCCCTGTACGTTAACTTTTGGAGGGCAGTGTAAATGACACACAATATACATTTTTTTTTAATTGAGTGATTTTCTTTTTACATAAAAATGAAAACGGAATGAGGCAGAAAACAGGCTATAAAAGTCTTCGTACACTGAAACATTTTCGGATAAATTCGTAATTATAATTATCATCTGTCGCTTTATTTTTATTTTTGCATTGCAGGGACATTTAAAAGATCGTTTGACTTTAATGTTTTCTTACTTTCTGCGTAATATACTATTTATAATAAAATATGGATTGTAGTTGTAAAGAAACAATCAAACTAAATATTGCTAAATTAGTTTATTTATCGCACTCAACTGTGCAGTATGGGATAACACGCTTTAAAGAAGAAAATCGGATCGAAAACAACGTAAGAAAAGCTCGTCCGTCAATGTTAACACAATGTGATCAGAGATTTAAAATTACAAAAAAATTGAAAAATCTACGTTTAGTGCTATAAACTTACTGCAGAATTTAATGAAAAAATTTCTACTTATAAGTACTATATAATTTTTTTCCCTGAAATTGTTCGAAAAGTTCTGAGACCAGCTGGATTAAATCAGCTTTCTGCCGTAGACAATCCTTCGTTAGTGAGCAAAACAGAAAGCTTAGTCTTTCCTTCGCAAAATCAGCGATAAATAAACTCAAATCGCATTGCAATAAAGTCTTAAAAAACTTAGTTCGAACAGTTAAGCATGGACGTCACCTTAGGAGGAAAAAAAAGTAAACACCCCCTACTAACTTCTCAACAAATTATCGTAGAAGAAAGTTACTGGTACCGAACGATTGGAAATAAAGTCTACTTTAAAATTATGTATATAAAATTTGTTTAAGGGGTAATCTACATATTGAAACGAACCATAACTTTGTTTTTTTCAATAGCAGTACACAATTCTGACAGCATAAATAAACTCTACACCTTTCAATTAGCCTGTAAACAAAATTTTATGCAATTCGTGCCATAAGTTTCCAAGAAAATAATTATTTAAGAACGAGCGTATTTTAAGGGCTGTATCCAAATTGAAGTTCCGAACTCGATTGTTAACCGAGAGAGCCGCCTTCTTGATCAAGGCACGTTTAAGCGTCAACGAAACCTGTTTTATTACAGGATAGCAGAATAAATTAAAAAAAATTACACACTTCTGTCATAGACGGCCCCTTAAACCATCATTTTGCCGTTTTCTAAGCATAATTTGAAAACTACGTTGAAGAAAAATGTGAAATTTTGGATTTCCATAAAGCAAGACTTAATAAATCTAAATACATAAAAAAATTGTATGTTGCAACTCATATATTTTTCGAATATTAATTTCATAATTCATAATTCATATCATAAAATTATAAAAATTGCAAATTCAACGTATTTATGTTTGGGTATATTAGTATTATTGATACACAAAAAAATTAGCTCATTAGGAGCATAATTTCAGGAGATATAAATAAAAATATGAAAATGTAATTTAACATTAGAAGTATTAAATTTTGAATGTCTATAATTCAAAAACTTATCATTCGAATGACTTGAAATTTGGTTTCTAGGCATATTTTGAACCGAAGATTTGAAATATCGCGTTAAATGTTGGTACTGCCATTGAAAAAAAAGAAGTTTAGATTCGTTTTAATATGTATATGGCCCCCTATGCAAATTTTATACACACCATTTAAAAGTAGACTTTATTTCCAATCCTCCGGTACCAGTAACTTTCGTCTGCAATAATTAGTTGAGGAGGTAGTAGGGGGTGTTTACTTATTTTTTTCCCACGACTGTACATGGCAGCATCAGGACTATTTAATTTGGTAATTATTGATGGCATAATGAATCATGCTCTTTATTAATATATTTTAAAGGACAATTTAAAATCATCAGCCTAAAATTTGGGCATTGGAAACAATTTTATTTTTATCAAGATAACGATAGTTAGCACACGGCTTTGAACATTCACCTTTGGTGTGTCTATAAATGTCGACAATTCCTGAATACACCAATGATAAATAAACCCAAATCTTATTGGAATAAAATCTTTAAAAACTTAGTTGGCGCTGGATGTGTCCTTGTGGGGAGGTGCATGGTCTCACCAGGACTAGGTAATTTGGTAGTTATTAATGGCATATTTAATCATGCTTTTTATTTAAATATTTTAAAGGACAATTTAAAATTATCAGCCGAAAATTTGGGCATTGGAAACAATTTCTTTTTAATCAAAATAACGATCCTAAGCAAACGGATTTATACGTTTGCCTCTGGTGTGTCTATAATTGTCCACAATTCCTGAATACACCATTAATAAATAAACCCAAATCGTATTGAAATAAAGTATTAAAAAATATAATTGGAACAGTTAAGCATGGCGCCTGATGTTTCCTTGTGAGGAAATGCATGGCAGCATCAGGACTAGATAATTTGGTAGTTATTGATGGCATATAGAATCATGCTCTTTATATAAATATTTTAAAGAACAATTTAAAATTATCTGTACAAAATTTGGGCATTGGAAACAATTTTGTTTTTATCAAGATAACGATTCTAAGCATACAGTTTTGATAAATAATGATAAATTATCAGCCTAAAATTTGGGCATTGGGAACAATTTTGTTTATCAAAATAACCATCCTAAGCATACGAATTTTAACGTTCGCCTCTGGTGTGTCTATAATTGTCCACAATTTCTGAATACACCAATGACAAATAAATCTAAATCGTATTGGAAGAAAGTCCTAAAAACTTAGTTGGAGCAGTTAAGCATAGCGCTGGATGTGTCCTAGTAAGGAGGTCCATGGCAGAATCAGGACTAAGTAATTTGGTAGATATTGATGGCATATTGAATCATGCTATTTATTTAAATAATTTAAAGGACAATTTAAAATTATCAGTCCAAAATTTGGGCATTGGAAACAGTTTTGTTTTTATCAAGATAACGATTCTAAGCACAGGGTTTTGATAAATAATGATAAATTATCAGTCTAGAATTTGGGCATTGGAACAATTTTGTTTTATCAAGATAACACACGGTTTTGAACATTCGCCTCTGGTGTCTATATGATTGTCCACAATTTCTGAATACATCATCAAACGTTGAATTTAAACACAAAAGAACACTGTTGGAGAGAACTGGAGGTTAGAGTACGAAGAAACGACAGGAAAACGAAAATAAAATTAAAAACAGTAATGATCGACGAACAGATGAACATTCATGCAGAAATTACGAAAAAAAAAAAATTAGTGAAATCTATTCCCAGACTTTTAAAAGCTGTTGTGTATGCTAATAGTTATTCCACTAAGTGCTAATTTAACGAAATATTACAGTATTTACTAATCGGTAGAGATTTTTTTAAATGTGTACGAAGGCTTTTGTGAGGTAACTTTTTGCTATTTTTTATTATTGATTTCTTCAAAATGATGCATGTGTTTTTTAACATAAAGAAAGAGTGTCTTTCTATGGTTCAATTTCAGCTTAGATGTCCGACTCATTCTTAGATATTTTTGAAATTTGGTAACCTATATGTGACGGTGAACGATACAGAAAACGCTAAAGACCTCGCAATTTTTTTACGAAAAGATTTCTCTCGGATTGAAACTGCTCACAAATAATATCTCTATCTTGTCGCTAAGATGTTTTTCTTCGTCTACCTGAACAATTTTTCTTTGCCACATTTCGATAAAAAAAATTCATAAATTAAATGTCTGATAGGCTTCATTATTTTAGCAATATCAGAAACGTTTGCATTTAGAGCCTTAAAACTCCTAATTTTAGATATATATATATATATATATAAGCTGCAGAGAATTGAAAGTTGCGTGGTATTTTCCAAATATTTGAGAAGTGAAGAACAAGCAGTTATTACGTCACATGTACAGAACACAGATTATACAAATATTTTTCATGCGGTGGTAATAAAATGGATTCTTTTCATTATCGATATAATTTTGGGACAGCTATTTTTAAATGTATTATTTATAAATAATTTGTGATATAAGGATGATATTTCTGTATTGCCATAATCTTATGTTTTTATTTTATATCCTACTTGCTTTTCTCGCGATTATTGCACCAACTTTTAATCTTTTATTTCGAAAAATCGCCTGTCGATATTCTTTTGAGACTCACTTTATGTATACTCTATTTTAATACCCTTGAAATTTTTAAGAATCAAAACAGAAATCTTTAGTAGAATATATGTTATATACATATGGCTAATAAAATCTTTTTAAAGTAAATATTACCTAGAAAACTAATTGAATTTTTAGAATTCTTAGTCCTTATTCAGTAAAAATATTTAAGAAACATAGATGAGATAGACCTTATTAATAGAAATTTATCTTTTCAACAGTAAAAAGAAAACTATTAATAGCGGAAATCTCTTAAAAGATAATTCAATTTCTTAAACTATAATAAAAATGTTGCAGAACGAGTCACTTGGGATTATACACTGTACAACTGTTGCTCACCAAGTAATCAATTTTCTTTAGTAAATTAAAATAGTGGTAAATTTTTAATAGTGGTATAAATAAATAGTGGTTTAAATTGTTATTTACGGTCCTTTTAGTGACAGAAGATTCACAATTAAATAAATTGAAGCATATTATAAAAAGTTAGTGTTCACAGTTGGCCAACCAGTGCATAGCTGTTCCACTAGTCATAAAAGGCGCAAAAAAAAGTAACACATTGCGTTTGACTTTATATGAGCATTCTTATATATATCATCGTGTAAATGTACAACTAAATAAAACTCAATAATGCAACTACTTATATATGAAAAAAAAGAAGTAATATCGTACAGTTAGTCAGTTGTTCAATGTATATACATTTGTCTCTGTTAAAAAGAAAATTACAAAGAATGATATTTTTGGATGGCATCCATATCTAAAAGCAATAGACATAATAAAATGTTTATGGCTCAGTGGGATGAAAATAAATTAAGAATATATAGAAGATTGTCGAAATATTCTATTTTTAATGATATTTATTATATATTAGGATACAAAATGTGTTTATTTTCTCCCCTAATTATTGTCCATAAAATTAGTTCTTATGACTCATGGGAATTGATATCACAAATTAATTTCATAAATGTCAAATTTGATCCGGAAATTTCGAACTTATTATTATTCCTTTATAATTATTTTTCTCTTAATAGTTATTCCTGTAATTGCATTTGTTCGTTCTATTATGCTTTTCAAAACGAATGAAAATGTACAAATATATATGCATAACAACATTTGAAAATATAACGAACCGTTTTCTGAGAAAAAATGTAAAAGCATTGTTTTATATAAAAGCTTTATTATTATTTTTTTAATCACAGAATAAGAATCGTATAGCATTTAAAAATCATTATAAATTACTTTAATGCTTCACTTAATTGTTAGGAAGAAGAATACTTTATTTTCTCAAGCGTATTTACTTGTATAAAACGTATAATGTATCACAGTTGAATAATTGGTGTGTGGATATTTGAACAGATTTCCATGACGAACTATTTCAAGTTCAATTATATAATAGCAATTATAAATAAAAAAGAAATGTTAAAATTTCTTTACAGTTATTCAAGATATATATCATAGATTACAAAAACAAATATCGTTGTATTTTTAATGTGGGATAAATTTTTATACAATTACACACATGTACATTAATACATTTCAGAGACGTCTATGAAAAGGATTAAACACGCGTAAAAATTTTAAAAATTTTTTTAAAGAATCTTTAAAATTTGGCCAATATAAAACTGCCCGTTTAAAAAAGAAATTATTAAAACATTTTTATAAATATTTTAAATAAACCTAAGATTATATTTGTCTAAAATACGTTGTAATACCCATATATAGTACAATAAAAATAATCGTAAATGTAACATTTGACATATGATTAAATATCATAAAAAAATAGAATAAACTATTCAAAACAAATATTTTCAGATTTATTTTGCATCCGTTTTTATAATTATATAATGCATTCTTTCTTTCTTTCTTTCTTTTTGTGTACAAGACAAGCAAGGTCGTAACTCGATGAAATTCTGTATGAATAGTGGAGTTTTTTTAGTATAAAGGAACTGAATACGCATTTTCACTTTCTACCTTGTAATGTTGAAAATTTCTGGTGTCGATTAACACAATGTTAAGGGGGTGGGATACCTTTAAACCTCCAAATTTTTCGAATTTTCTTAAATCAATATTTTGATTCCGTTATCATTTCTGAACAATACGCAAAAAAACGCATTAAAAAATTCCCATTAGTTTACTAATTATGGCAGTTTTATTAAGACTACATATAATAGTTAAACTTTGCGTTGCATTTATTCAAAACGATGAATTTTGATACTGCGTGCAATGTTCTCAAAAACTGTGCATGGCAATCAAAAGAAGTTTTCACTATATATTCATTTCGATATTATCTACAACATTAAACCACTAAAAGGTAAGATTTTTTTTTTTTTTTTTTGGTACTTTGAAAATATTTATTTTAAGTGGAAAGTTTTTATTTTTTGTTAATTTTTTAATTTAATCAATATTTTTTTACAAATATTCTGGATCAGTGTAAAGGTAAAACTATTATCTATTTACTTTTAACAAAATTTCCTCTTTATTTGCATATTTTCAGATTTTATCATGCGTGCAACATTTTTTTTCTTATTATCAAATAGTTTTGAACTTATCATTTCAATATTTATTTATGAATTTACAAGTGTATATATATATGCTTAAATATAAATTTAAATATGAGTTTTATATTTAAATGAAGTTTGTTTTTTATTTTTGACTTATTACACAAATTTTGAAGCTTGGAACATAGTGATATTTTTTACTTTTTTAACGTGTTCAAAGGTATCCTACCTCTATAAATTAAACGGTGTAAATAATATTTTAACTTACAACAATCTAATTTTTGCGCGTTATTGATTAAACTGAATTTTATCTGGATAGATTGAATAGTATTTGCGACATAGCTTTCCGTGTTTTGTAATACAGTCTGTTTATTTAGGCAGCCGTTTGATTGGATTTCTTCAGTTCAAAGTAAGTATAGGGTGAAATATCCTAATAACATTATAAATGTGAAAGTGTGTAAGAATATTTGTGTCAAATAAGCGTCAAAATGGATGAATCAATGTCTTTGTATCCTTGCATACGCTGTCAGAAAACGCAAAGTCAATGTACACTAAATTTTTCGCATTTTTTAACAAAAATATGCGTACACTTCCAATTTTTTTTATTGTTGCACTCTTTTCTAAAGTCTGAAAAAGAGGGAGAAATTCCGTTCATTCCTAGCACGGGTGTGCATTGACTCTATTAATACTAAAATCCAAATTCATTTAAAAAACGAAAAATAAAAATTCTCTAAATTAAGGTTTCTAATTTAATTTTTTTAAAAAAAACTAAACCAACAACAAAGAAAAGAAAATTTTTCGAATTTAAGAATAAATAACAATTAATTTTCTTATTCATTTATATATATTCACAATTTTTTTAAGAAAAAAAAATCGAATTTAAAATATAATTATATATGTTCATTTTATATTTAATTAAAAAATTTTACTTTAGAATATAAAAGTATTTAAGTTTAATAGTAATTTAAAGTATTTTTATTTGGGGTTTTTCATTTAAAATATTAAATGCAAAAAAATTGATTTTATTCAAAAAGCAAAAATAACATTCTCGCATAAAAATATAACATTCATATTTTACATCTATCTATCTATATAAAAAATATTTGTATTCCGAAATATTATCCGAAATATTATATAAAATCAGGGTTCCGAAGTATTATTCTATTTTAATACTAAAGTATTAAAGTTACAATATCTTTAAAGACGAAATCTTCCCGAAATTAACTTAAAAATTAAAAGCTTTTTAAAGAAATTAATAAAGCCATGCCATCTGTGGCACACGTATTTACCTCAAACTATTTAACTTCTGTTTTACTGTAGCTGAGTGGTTAGGGAGCTGTTTCCATTCCAAAGTCAGAAACTTTTTTTTTATACCCATTTATTTAATTTTACGTATATTTTACATCCTATAACAGATAAAAATAGAGAAAGGGATATTCATCTATTAACGGTAAAATCCTGAAAGCACTGCATCTATGAAAACGTCCGTGAATTTTCTTTAACTGAAGGATGTGTGTTTCTTAGGTAGTTCTCGTATGAAATACTGCCTGTTGCAATCTCCCCTATATTGGAATTTCTAAAAAAATTGCAGATCTACACTGATCATTGCCCCTAGAACCCAAAACCCCATCAATAAAAAACTTTATTTACCTATCTATCTATCAATCTATCTATCCATCTATCTATCTATCTATAAATAAACAAATATATATATATATATATATATATATATATATATATATATATATATATATATATATATATCCTTCTTCAATTCTTCAAAAACCTTCAAAAAGTATACAATTATAACGCATTAAGATCTAATTTAAAAATAACCATATACCAACAACAGGGTTCCAATGTATACAAGCGATTGCCGTTGCCATTCATAAGCACAAATTACAAATATAAAAACAAATGAATGACTCTTTCAGCTATTCATTAAATGCTCTTAAAATATTTCGCAAAAGCATATTAATATTTTGAAATACGTTTTTCACGTTTGTTTACATATATTTACTGTTTGAATTCAGTATACACTGTTAAAAATATCGCGAAAAATTACGTCTGTTTCTCAAGGATATCTATTTTCTGACCAATGAGAACGCTCCATAGTATTCGGTGAATATAGCTCTATTCTGTGATTCATTCCTGTGAATTATTTTGTACCGGATTAACGCTTCCTTTCTAAAAATAAATGTATACCAAATTATTTAAAGGCTTTATTACGCTTTTACAAATATTTTAAGAGCAAAATCGGATGTCGACCGTATTTTTAAGTGATTCGTTCAAAGAGTCATTGACTTGTTTTTGGATTTGGAATTTGTGTTGTACAAGTGGCATCACGAGTGAATGTTGATTTGATTTTTCAATCTTAAAACGTGCTTTCTTTTTCACTGTTCACAAAAGTTACATTTTTAGACAGATTATTCAAAATAAATTAACATTTAAGAGATGCCTTACATTAAATTATCTATATATTCTGCTGCGATGACTTCAGTTAAAATTAGATTGGCAACTCTATATATCCAAACAATTCATTGATTCATCTTGAACTTTTAAAATATTAAAACAAACCTTTATATGCCCTGTTTCGCCATCTGTCTGTAGTTAAAATAAAATTAAAAAAAGATTTTTTTTTTTTAATGTTCTTTTAATTCTGAAGTCATTGGGAAAAAAAATAAATATTTCTTATAAAATGAAATTAGAATATCAGGAATGTATAATACCGTGTACTACATATATACATGTATATACATATATACATATATATATATATATATATATATATCAATGCATTATTATAATAAATAAAATTTTGTATTTTGTAGAGAAAATAAATTTGTAATTTAATAACAGAATTTGAGAAAAAAAATTGGTAATGCAATTAATAGTTGCAATTTACTTATGTGATAAAATTTGATTTTTAATTATCAAAATTTATTACAGGTTTCTTTTATGCATGTTTAAAAAAAATCGGGATTTTCTCTGTACAACTTTTTAAAATTTAAGTTATATAATTATTATTTTGGCAATTAAAAAAAAATACATTTTATGTCGGAATTGTCTTTTATTTTACCACATACCATGAGCAGTGGCCTAGCCAAGGGGGGGGGGGGGGTCCAGGGGGTCCGGACCCCTCCGAAAGTAGACCTGGTTTACTGAATCATGGATACAAATACAACAGTAAAAACTGCTAAGACAGAATCACAAAGGATCTATAAAAAATTCCGCTTTAGAGAGATGTTCGTCTTAGAAGGTATAATTCAAACGTGTGTCTTTTTTCGGGACTATGAACTTTTCCGTTTTAGACAGGTTTCCGCTATAAACACTTTCCGTTTTCACAGTATCCCTTAAAGCTGCTAAAACGTACTCACTTCCCAAACTTTTTTCTTTCACGTACTCCTTTCTTAGGTTTTTCATTTCGGAGTACCCCCATTTCTCATAAACACGTCCCCCTTCTCCCCCTACATTGAAGGAGATAACGTACACATGCTTTTTTTTCCATTAGTAATCATCTTATCACAACCATATAATAAATCGATGCAAATTACATTGATATTCCTAACCTTTTTGTGACTTCTGCCATTACCGATATTATTTTCACATAACCCAGCAGACCCGCCACGTACCCTAAGGGGTACGCTACCGCAGGCTGGAAACCGCTTCTATAACACCACCTATGAAGAGCATAATTTATATTACAGGAAAATCTGTGAAGATGACCTATCTCAAATGAAAACAATTCAAGGTTCGACGAAAACAACACTATATATTTGTGCTTGCTAACGTTTGAAACCTATCTGAAATGAAGCTTGTTCAAATTGTGAATCCTTCTTGGCAGGTTTTCTGAAAACACGGAATCCTCTCAAAACAAAACAAAAAAAAAAACATTTTAATGTCCCGAGACGGAAAGATAAGTATACAAGTATACCTGCTATTCCGTTTACACAAATTTACTGTAACTAGATTAAACGTAAAACTTCTTTATCTTGGACTTTGATGGGGTTCTGTTGTCAACACTTATGGGAAAGAACGAGTTTATACGCACGCAATAACGGTTCATTGGTTGAGTTTCGTGACCCTTATCTTTGTTCACATTATAACGCAGAATATCAACAATTACTTTAAATCTGCTGCCTGCAATTAATAAAAGTAACTTTATTTTTGGACTGGTTACTTGTTACCACTTTCAAAATACACTGGCGAGAAAAATTAAAGGAACAACCATAAAAATGGCCTTTACGTTAATTCTATTAAGGGAACTTCCTGAAAGGTGATTCAATGTCAACGTTATCACGTAGTCTAATGGGATTAACATTCGCTACAGAAATATAGGCAAATTTTTCAGCCTCAGCCCATTCTTTCGGTTCACGTGTAAAGAGGAGTGCACGTGGGTAATTTGAAGTCTAATTTTAAGGATTGTACGTGTAATTATGTAAAACTTTGCTTCTAATAGGTGAATATGTCGTCCAGAAGACATTTGACCGATTTTGAGAAGTTGCGTGCGATAGGGAGAATGGAAGCAGGACCGACATTCTTAGCGGTCTGTAAAGACTTATAAATAGACAGAAGCGCCATGTCAAGAATCTGTAAACGGTTTAAAGACATTGGTATAATGTCCACAGACAACCAGGTCAAGGTAGAAAACGCACCACAATAGGCTCTCGGGACTGTAATTTGCCAACGATTGCTAAAAGAAATAGGCAATTGACGTCAGTTCAGATTGCAGGGAATTTGCTGCAGCAACAAGAACTCGACTATCCTGGTTTACTGTGAGTGACAGACTGGATGCAAAGAAGCCTATGATTCGTGTTCCACTAACTCCGGTAGCGAAATGCACCCGGTTAAAGTGGTGAAGGGATCATCGTCATTGGAGTACCACGGACTGGAGCCGAGTTCTTTACCGATGAATCCCGATTTTGTTGAGAGAGTTACTACAGACGTATTACCATATGGAGGGAGAAAATCACATGCAATAAGACTGCAAACATCCGTGAAAGGCATCGATACAAAGGTCGTGGAATCGTGATCTGGACGGACATCATTTTGAAGGACCGCAGCGACGGACACATTTTTACCAGTGCAATTGTGAATGCCGTTATATACAGAGATGAGATTCTTGACTCTCCTGTCAAGTTGTTTAAGGGTGCAATCGGAAGTTTCGGAATTTTATGATTATTAATGATCTAGAAGGGCGCTACCTTCCAAAGCTGCATAAATCCCATCCGTCCGAAGCTTACTGCTGAACTTGGAGAATGTTCTAAAACTGTTTTGAACCATCTAAAATAAATTGGCTGGGAAGTACAAAAACAGAAACCACCATGAACCATTTTTTATACATTCTAATACTTCCAAAATAGTTTTAATCCATCACAAATAAACTTATTACAAAAATTTAACTTCCTTAAAGACGACCAGATATCGGAAGCACTTATTAGATCGAATATAGTATCAAAAGTGGTGAGACATGAGATGGAAACCCAAAAGAATTATGGCTGAATAAGACAATTGTAACAAAACTGCTTTTTCCAGCATGAACTATATTTGATGTGTGTGCTTCTTACATTACTAGTTTCTGTAGCTGAAAATGCAAGATCTTTTTCTTAAAGTTAAAACCTTCCCATATAGCATTTTTAGTTTGCAGAAAATTTGCAACAGATTTGCTTTGAAAATCTGCAAAGTTGCAGTAAGCTCAGCATGACAAGACTGAAAGTTCATAACAAGACTGCAGCAAGATAACGCAAACTCCGAAGTCACCACACTTTGAAGTTGCAGCTAACTTGTCGTGCAAGTTAAATTCATACTCTATCAAATTTATTGCAAACTAACGGCAAACAAGTAATGAAAAATACTGCAGACTTACTGCAAAGTAGTAATCTTTCCATGTCACACTATAAGTTTAACCCCTTCGAAGGGGTCCATAGACCTGATCAAGTCTATTGATGCGAAAGTGCCGTCAGAAAGTGCATGTATCGGTTTTATCACCACAAACAAGTTTAGGTAATATTTGTACTCTTCATTGTGGGCATTTTTTGGTATTTAATAAGTATAGAGCTTAGAAAAGGCAGTACCTACCGAATAAAATTTCTGCAATTTCTGTGTATGTGCTGATTGTCTATTCTCTCAACAGAGGGATTTTTTGCTTTCGTTACTTTCGTGAATGAAATACAGTCTTGCATCAGTTTCACAACAAACTACTCATGCATCTGTGTGATGATATATCTTGCGGGAGATTTGCTGCGAATTTCTCAATTCAAATTTGTCACGGCAAGATAATAGCAGAAAAAATAAACTTGCCGCTAATGTTCATGCTATCTGGGTTATCTCAAAAACTCCCATTGGGAGCGCAGCGGATCGCATGAATGGCTCATGCGAGTGACACTTATGTGAAATCATTAACCAATATCTATTACAGCAGAAGTTCTTAATTCAATGGCAAGAAATTAAACATGGAAATTGCTGTTTTAAACTTAACCACTTGATCCTAACTTTATTGTAGGCAAACGTTATGCAATATGAAACTTGATTTAACCCATTTTCTGCCAAAACTATAAAGTAATAATTTTCAAATTTTTTGTTAAAAGTCGTTTGCTATCACAAATTCAGACAGATAAATTTCGCTTTACTAACACAGCGAAATTTCTGCCAATAAATGAGGCAATTTTTTTAAATTCTAAAATAGTGGTGACAAAGTAATTAATAAATTAAAGCCAAGAGGATGCTCTTGGATGACAGCGAATGGGTTAATTAAATTTATCTCTTCAGTATACTCTCGGATTTTTACATCATAGTGAATCTTTTATATTGGTAAATATTATTGTAACTTCAATGTATTATTTGTTGCAGTTATATAGATTGACTTTAAATTTTTTATCCATTTTTTTTAATTAAGAAATTAAATAAGGATATACATAAATTCTTAAAGTTACTCGAAATACTTGTATTATACATACACAGTCAAGACAAGATTCAAAGGGACTGGTAAAAAGCTCCATTTTAGACAGGCTTCCATAGAAAGAAGTGTAATTAATTATGCTTCTAAGATACACAACCTCAATAAGATCTATTGTTCCTTTCGCAGGAATTCTGAAACACTTCCGTTTGAGACAGATTCCATTATAGAAAGATTCCACTTTCACAGGTTTCACTATGTTTCACCAAAGAACAATGAAAATCTTCTTTCAGACAGGTTTTCAACAAATTTAATTGTATCGTAATTCATATTAAGACCATGTAACGCTTCCGTTAAACACAGGATTCTGTTATAGACAATTACTACTTTGACAAGTTTTATTCTATTCATATGACATAAATAAGTATATTTATATAAATATACAAAACTTTTAAAAATGGAACCTGCCTATAACGGAATTCTGTCTTAAACAGAAATGTTCCGTGCTACGGGAAAGAATACTATACAAATACACCTAATAACACAAAAACCTGTGTAAAACGGAATTTTCCAGCAATATTTACGATTTCATCTTGACAGGTTTTACTATATATATATAACCTGAAGGGAAAATTTTGCCCCCCCCCCCCCCCCCCCCGAAACGAAATCCTGGCTACGCCACTGAACATGAGGTAAAATAGTTAATTGACAATATGTTTTAAAATAGCATTATTAGTACCAATTTGAATGTTTTTGTGAAATAGTTCTTCAAATTTTGTGAGTGAAGTTCATTTGCATACTTTATGTCAGTATTTTACCAATTCAATTGATAATTTTCTTTCAAATTAAGTTTCAATGAAAAATGGTCTGTTTATACTGCACCCGACCATATTAGTCAAATAAGACAAAATTTATTACTTCACAATTCTTTTTATAAGGCAATGCTATATATATATATATATTGAAAATGCACACACGTCATTCTGATGGGCTATATTTAGTATATATATATATATATATATATATATATAACCATTATATAATTACAAATCATCATCTATTTCCAATTACTATAATTAAATTAATAAATTTAGCAATAAAACATAACTCTGACATTATACAAAATAAAGATGGAACCTTTAACTAACAATACAAATTCAATCACAATCCACTAATTCACTAGGACATTGCGGATGATTAATCCATATAAAACATATGAAAAACCACAAAATTATATAAATACTGCTGAAAAAAAATAAGAGAATGAAGCAAAAAAGTGAAGAGAACAGTGCAAGACAGCCATGTATGGGCATAAAATAGATAGTACACGTGTATCAATGCGCAATACAGAAACAAAAGACGCAAAAAAAAATGTTAGGGATCTTTTATTCTTTGAAAAGATGAAAAGAACATGAAAAGTTGGTTTAGGGCAACAATTTGGTTTCATGTAAATGATAAAAAAGTATTGTTTAGAAATGATGCAAGATTTTTAATATGGCGTGTGGTCTTCTCGAACAGATTAGACTGCTGCACATCTGTTTTGCATGGATGCGATGAGGTTATCGGTAAGAATTTAGGGAATACTCTTGCACTGCTCAAGAATTGTAATTTTCAAGTTTTGGACAGTAAAAGGAGGCCTCGGTCTCACAGCAATGCGTCGTCTGAGTATGTCCCAAACATGCTCGATCGGATTTAGGTCAGGAGAGCATGCTGGTCATTCCATACCCTCTATTGTTTTAGCTTCAAGCATGTTTTCCACAAGACGAACTGCATGAAGTCTGGCATTATCATGCATGGAAAAGAAAAATCACCAATTGCTGCAACATAAAATATGACATGCGATTTCAGTATTTCGTTTGTGTAACTTCAGACCGTCAAAGTGCCATTCCGAATGATATGCAGGCCCGTACGTCCGCCTATGCTGATTGCAGCCAATAGCATCAACCCACCTCGTCTGTAATGTGATATTTCACGAACGAATGTGGGATTATTTTGAGTGCCTCTTTCTCTCCATACAAAAACGCATCAGATATCACATCCAGACTGAATCGGGACTCGTCTGTAAACAGAATTTGACTCCAACATCATTGCCTACAAACTCGATGTTCAGTTCCCCACATTCCTTCGGCCGCACAGTTGCTTAAGCTCAATGGAATACAGACAATTGGCTTACGTGCATAGAGACCACCCTGATGAAGCCTATTTCGGACTGTTTGGCCGGACACCCTCCGTACTGTGGCCAAGAACAACTGTGTTTGCAGCTGAGTAGCATTATCCGTTCCGTCTTGACGAGCTGGCAACATGATATATCGGTCATCAGTTTCTATGTTAGCACATTTTCGACCTTGCATTTGTCGATGACTTCCATTCCATGTGTCTTGGAATCGATTCCACAGACTTTCATGGACACTTTTTGCAACTCCAACAGCGTCCACTACACTTCGTTGTGTTTCCACAAATTCAACTGTCCCGATAACACGCCAAGACATGGATTGTGGTAAATCATGTTGTTGTGACATTTTCAACCCACTTGTTCTGAAAACACAAGCATAACAATTGAATTTTACAACTGAGAAAGTAAAACAGACGTTTCTGCAAAATCCCGATTTCAGCACTTATCTCCTTTTTCTGGTTTTTGACGTCATAAACTTTAATTTACATGTGAAGTTTTCTTTATCTGTTTTCTACAACACCTTAAAATACGGATTTTTTATTTTACGTTGCTTATCTGTGTAAATATTTGCGTAATTTCATTAAAACCATGTGCTCCCCTAATTGTTTTGATCAGTGTATATATCACTTTTTATTGACAAGATAACTTCCGTAATTCTGCACAAATCTCTCCCAAACTGATACATAAAATCAATCGGCAGAAAATCTCGGTAAGTTCGTTAATGGACAAAATTAGACCAAGGAGGTGGAAATAGAGAGGGGTTTTGTGAAAAACGAAAAATAACGTCATAACTTCTTAATTTATGTACATATCACATCCGTTTAAAATTATTATTGCGTATAGGAAATGAGCCAATAATTTATGAATCACAGATATTTGATAAAATAAAAAATGGGCTCAAGGGGCGCAAAAATAGGGTTTTAGAGAGAAAAAAATTTTATAACTTCGTCAAATCTTAAGATATCAAATTCAGTTAAACTTATTATACATATTCTTAATATTATCTACAACTTTTATATTGACAAGTTTTTGATAGGATCAACTGTTACTGCCAATATATATATATATATATATAGTTAAAAACGAAAAAAAATGGGAGGGTGGGTTGAAGAATAAAAAAATTCAGAACTTCGTCAATTCACAAGATATCCAATCAGCTTAAATTTATTTTTCAATATTATCTACATCTTTCATATTGACAACTTTTTGATAGGATCAACTCTTATAGCAAAATAAATAAATAAATAAAAATAGGTGTCGACGAAAAAATTATCGTATTTAGAGTGTACTCAAATCCAAACGGCTTATTTTGTGACTGAATATTAAATTCATTTTTGCTCTAAAACGCATCCAATTAGCAGGTTGTCTTATTCAGAAACTATACAAAGTTCCGTATTGGTCTTTTTTTTACATATATATATATATAAAGGCAAAAGATATTTTAAAAAATGCTGTCAAATTGGGCATTTTGAACCGAATTTCCCGAAGCGATAGTGCTGGAAACGAAAAAACGGTCCTACTGAACAAATAATTGTAGACCAAGTTCTAATTAATTAAACGAAAAGTAAAAACACACATCGCTTATGAATCTTTTCAGAAAATCAAGTCAGCAAGTTTCATATGTTTACTTTTAAAAATGAGTCTGAAAATGTGTCCGAAAAATTCCAGTCATTAATTGTGGAAAAAGCCGCACGGATTTTTTTTATTTAAAGGAATGAAATACACCTTGCAAAGTCTCCCTTAAATTATGTGATTATTGTACTTCATAAATTTACTTTCTTGAAATGTGTTTTGCTTTAATTTTTTTATGGATATTCTGAACGACAACAATTTTTTTAAAGAACAGCTGTACGTCTGACCTTTTTTTTTTTCTGTCGAATAAAGACCACAATACTGTATATCAAGATTAAAATTGTACGACAAAAAATATGACTCATTTATATGTAATTGTATGTACATAAGTTTTAAAAAATTATATAAACTACTTCTTTAATTCATTTATACAATATTTAAATTAGTTTAAGTAGAAGAAAACAAAGGATCATTCACTCAGTTTCAGATTTAAGTTTATAATCCTGTATAAAGGAAATTTTAAATTTTCTAATTGTTAAAATAACATAATTTAGAATTTTTTATGTTAACAAAATAATTTTGCATTCAGAAAATTACTTTTGTATATCCAATTCATTCGTTAATATTTCTTTTTCCCTAATTAAAGATAAACTATTCGGAAATATAATAAGTTATCAAAATGCTACATTTGTTATGTACACAAAAGTAAATGATGGGAAATGGCATTTCTAATTTTGATATGGAAAATATTACAAAGTTGGATGGACATTTTTGAAAAAAATAAAATTAAAAGTATACTATTAAATACGAGTATTGATCTTTTTTTTGTTGCCTCAGTAATACAAAGTGTACTTTAGAATATAATGCAATCAAAAGTTAAGCATTATATTCTAAATTGTCTCTTGTTCTGAATTATATATTTTAGTTTAAAGTAATATGAATTTCTGTAATGTAGGGATTATATTTAATCTTTTACCGCTGTAACTTGACTAATCGTACATGACATTTAAAATTTTTTTATCAAGATGTATAAAAAAATAAGAAATCTGACAATATTTCTAAAGTTAATAGAGCTTTTGACATTTTAACTCACAATAAAAACGAACGCAGCGACATGTCAATGCTTAGGACTCCTCATTTTAGTTGTACGACACGACACCTTGTTTTCAGAAACGTGTATTGGACATTGGTTCCAAAGTAATGTTAAATCGATATTGTCTCTTTTAAAAGCATGTATTATTTTTCCAGTAGATATGTTGTTCTGATGGCATATGTGAGAAATATAAATTACAAAGTAATATAACTCTTTAGTCTGATTCATTTCAGCAGAAAATCGATTGTAACGATGAAAATATTTTGTATGTATAATTGATACAGCTTCCGATGCAAAAAAGTAAAAAAAAAAAAAAAAAAAAAAAAAAAAAAAAGATGCGTGTGTAGGAAAAATAAAACATTGGAAAAGAAGAAATAGAGGTTTTAATGCATAAGTTTATAAATTTTAAATGTTCGTCTCAATTGTGCGTGTATAATTCAGTAGTCATCAAATCACTGTCGTATAACGAAATGTACCGATATAATATATGTGCATGATTTAACGAAAGTTTTCTGATGGCATAGTTGCAAAAGGTTTTGCTGACATAATTTACATTTGGAACACACGAAAATTTGTCTAATGTTAAAATTTCCAGAAAGTCTATTTTTTGTTGAATATTTTATAAATAAGGTGAAATACTCTCTAAGTAGCTACAATTTTTTTTAAATTAAAATATCAATCTATTAAAACTTTAATTTTTGGGTTGAATTACTGAAAAACAAATTTAAAATTATTAGCATTACAACACTTTTTAATTGTAAAAATGTTAATTTTTGAGTAGGGAATGTGCATTTCTTTGAAAGATTCTTGAATTTATTAAAAATCAATTTAAAAAGTTTATATTTTTTTTTCGTTTCGGAGAAAATTCAATTTCTTAAACTACAGGAATAATCACATGAAGCTTCCAGAAACAGGCCATTTTAATAGATGTTATAAATGAAATGATTTCCTTCATAGTTGAAAAGTGCCTATTATTACAGATTGTCTGTCTGTCTGGTCAACTGCCCGTACTTAAACGTGGATAAATGTACTTGGATTGACATTTTTATTTTATACGTAATGATAGTCTTTATAAGAGGTTCGCTAATGAAAATGAAGCATGTAGCGTTTATAGTTCATTTACAAGGGAACACAAAATAATACGTTAAATAATGGTCTATGGGGTTAATCCGGTTTACTCTGGTAAATTTTATTTAAATTGTTTATTTCGATCTCTCATTACACTGTATGAAAAAATGAAATGATGGAAAGTGTTTTATAATCTATTTGCGTATTTATTTTGTTGTTGTTGTTGTTCTTGTATAGTACTAGCATGTGTAGCATATGCTTTAGTTTCCACCATAAAAAGAATTCAGATGTAAAAAAAAAAAAGAAATTTTTGTTCGTATCTAAATAAAGGTGACTTACCACATTCAGGGATACAAAATGTTATTTAAACAACTTTTATTGTTTTTTTAATTGGGAATATACATCACTAATGGGCAATTTCTTTAAAAGCTTAGCTTTTAGTTTCAAATAACCACTTAACTGATTTGCCCGTATGCCGTACGGACACGGAGAGTTTCCTTGATCTATCACTTAAAGCTTTTTGATACCACTAATATTTTTTTTGTTACAATTTCAAAATATTTAATGACAGAAATTTTAAAAAAATAGTATAAGTAAATAATAATAGGTAATAAACTAAATAATAAATAGGTAAATAAGATAACTAAGTAAAACATTTTATAAAACGCATAAAACATTTGAAAAACTGATTTCAGTAGTTACCGTCCATAGCCAAATATATATTCCAATTCTTTTGAACAGCCCTGTATTTTATCTGTAGATTGATATATATATATATATGTATATATTATATAATGGGAAAATTTAGTTTAGCAAGAAAATGCATAACAGGTTGAAATTCATCTTTCAGCAATTTATACTAATAGATGGAAACATAATTGAATACTTTTGTACAGCCCTGTATATTACCTAGTACCTTTATTACATGCAACTATTTAGCTAAAATTTAATTCAAACTAAAACACTCTTAAAACCACTGAAATTACATTTCCAGAAATTATTACCCATTGACGGCCACGTATCCAACTCTTTGCGTGACCCTGTATATCATTTTATCTATATTCTACAAATATTTCTTACTAAACTAAATTTAGGTCAGCGTAAAAATGCATAACTCCTTTAAAACCTACCTTTAAGCATTTTATGCTCATACTCAGTAACCTTTACGAATTCATTTCTGTAGCCCTGTATATGAACTATAGCATTTATACGCACTTTATAGTCAGCATAAATATAGTGAAAAAAGCTCATATAATTAAAAATGCATTTCGAGCAATCATTACTAACATACATTAATTCGGATACAATATAGTACCTGAAATATTTTCAAATACACCGCAAACAATTCCCCTGTACCATTATGGACGGAAATCTTTTGTGTGGCCCTATAAATGAACAATAACTATTCTTTGCACAGCATATTCAACAGAATGCATATTTTAGTGGACTTCATAAATGAATATTAATTTTACTATGTTTGAAAGAGTGTAACACCATTAAAAATCATTTGAAACGATTTTTTTCCCATTGGCCGTAATGTAACGGAAAATTTTTGACTGTCCATGTAAATGGACTAAACATGCTACAATTTTCATTTGAAATAGGCTATGTGCTATGGTAGAGGTTACTAACATCCAAAAATTTCAGAACGATCCGAGGATATTTACGAGTGTTAGAGCGTGGACAGACGGACAGACAAACCGAAGTCATAAACACATTTCAACTTTGTTGGAAAGTGTTAAATAACGTACAAAAATTAGAGGACAATCCCAGTATATTTACGAATGTTAAAGCACGGCCAGACGGTAAAACAAACGAAAGTCATAAACACTTTTCAACTCTCTTGGAAAGTGTTAAAAAAATTAGTTCTGTTTCGAAATATATATCATAGCTAAAAATTCCCCTTCAGCTGTTTCCGCTACATTGGTACGTGAATTCTTTTGTGCAGCCCTGCATACGAGGTAATATAATTTATACACAACCGAGTAACATTCAAAAAATTATTTAAATGTAAAAGCGCATACCGAAATTGAAAACGCATTTTCAGCAATTACCGCTCAAAGACAGTACTGTAACAGATTTCTTTTGTGTGTTCCTGTAAATGTATAAAAAATGTCACGAATGCCCTGTTCCAGCGTGATCGTAATAAAATACAGTAATTTATATCAGTTTCAATACATTTGAAATAGCGTAATGTCATTAAAATACTCTGCAAACGCTCCCCCCCCCCCATATATCATAATGTAATGGATTCTTTTGATTGCCCCTGTAATTGAACTATCAATCCTGCATACTTCATATACAATACCAAACATGCTTTGGTGACCCTATATAATCTTTATCAATTTCATTAAAATGCGAGTATAATTACGGAGTTAGAGCGTGGACAGACTGCCAGACGGACAGACGACCATACGGACAGACGGACAGACGGACGGACAAACCGAAGTCATAAGCACTTTTCAACTATGTTGGAAAGTATTAAAAAGAAGAATCACTTAAGTAGTTAACAAAGGGAAAAAAAAATATTTTTTTTAGCTGTAGTTCTGGCTTAAAGGACACACGGGAAGGAAGGCAAGTCGTCTTAAAATAATAATAAATAAACTTTCCGTCTTTATAAGCAGCATAGGCTAAAATCAATACCAACAGCTATTGCCATTCTTTAAAATAAAATATTTGATAGTAAAGTGAAATCTTCTTGCACTGATTAACGTTAGTTTTCAACAATACCAAAAGGTACTGGATATGCATTCACATGTTTATTGTAATACGTTATGCTTGATTATAAATATTAAAACGAGTGTTAGAAATTTTGCATATCATCGAGATTTGAAAAACATACTAAAAGAAGCAAAACACTAAATAAACAGTGTGTTTAAAAATTAATTTAAATTAGTACATAAATTTTTTGAATTTTTCTTATTATAGCAGTTAAATTGATTTTACTGAAGAGATTTCATATTATAGCCAACAAGTTTTATAAATATTATACCAATAGGAAGATGCAAATACCGGCTATCACTTTTGTTTTCAATATTATTCATACAATTTCCAAAATTAGTAAAAGAAAAAGTGACAGCAGGGTACCTTGACATGTTTTACATCTGTTTAGAGTAAAAAAAAAAATCTGTTTCAATCTGTGTTCTGTAAAAAAATGCGTTTTCTGCTTATAAAGAACAAAGTCCGAAAGTCTTCAAATTTTGAGTTTTGAAAATGGAGTCTAAATACCAGCTACCTAAGTTTTTTTCAAAAGATCACACAAATAGAGCTAATAATAATTATTAAGGAATAAGAACATTATTTTAATGATTTTTATTGATTAATAACAATTCTTATGTACAGAAAAAATACGCAATTTTTAATAAACATTTTAATTTTTGTCAAATTTATAAAATTCTTAACGACTAACTCTCACAGTCTTCTTTTCATTATGTTTCTAGTTCCATTTTTTAACGTGTAAAACAAAACAAAAAGCTTGCTGATTGAAATGTGAATTATTTTATCTGAAAAAAAAATCACAAACATAATATCGCTCTCTGGGTCAGTGCAGTCACTGTAGGGCCACATATCGCATTCTTATTATTGAACCCAGAATCCCCTCCCCCATTCTTGTCCACAGAGAAAGCACCCAAGCAGAAGACACAAATTTCATCGTCTTTCTCTGTTGGATATCTCCCCTTTTCACTCTTTTAAAAATCCAATTTCTGCCCCTTTCGCCTGTTTTCCTCCGTCATTTTTATTCTTTTTCTTCACATTTATTGCAGACAAGTTTGGAGTGTCCAACAGCTTTTTTTTTTTTTTTTTTTTTTTTTTTTTTTTTTAATGAACTGATCCGGTAACTAGTGTTGCCCCTGAAGAATTAAGGCAACGGTTGCTTATTTTCATATTGCGAAATGGAACTGGAACTATTTCTGAACCTTTTAAATTAATTTATTAATTATGGAACTATTTAAATTAATTTGTTTTTCTGCCCTTCAAGTAGAGCAACCGACAGAGGTCCAAATACCGACTTGCCGGTATTTAGACCACTCTAGGTAGCCGGTATTCGGACCACTGCTATGTTTAAGTTAAAACCGGTATTACTCATTTGTATAATAAAATACCAATAATGTGGTCACGGAAATTGAGAGCTAAATAAGTCTAATATGTCTAGAAAATAACTTAACCATCAATTCAAGCCAATATATACGATCACCATATTAAAAAAAAAAAAAAAAAAAAAAAAAAAAAAAAGGGGAAACACATATCTAAAAAACTTGATGTAGCAGATTACTTCATTTCGACACTCTTGTATTTACTGTTTGTAAATGCGACAGACTTCAGTGACGTTTCGTAATTTTCTTCTCTCATTTAAAGTTAGAAACTCTATCGCCGCTAGGCTGCACAGCGCCCAGTTCTCAGAACACCTAGTAGCCGGTATTTGGACCTTCTTCTCTATACTTATAGCATAAATTCCTTTATTTACTTCACCGAATATTTCCATATTTGCTGCAATTGTATTTAATTAAGTGAACTTAATTAAAACTTTACGGAATAAAAGCCAAAATAACAATGTAATTTTTATTTACAAAATTAGATTTAAGAAACAGTAGAATATTTAGAGGGGTTTCTTTATTTCTTTTGAATATCACGACATAACGATCACAAGGATTAAGAAATTTGAGAAATGACTTAAATACTTTTCTGGATTTTCTGACAGGAGAATAATTTCCTCTTTGCAATAATGTCCATAACATATCAAAATTCGACTATTTGAATATATTTGCATTTCATATCTTTTGCGAAATAAATAAATTAATAGTAATTATAATTTGAAAAGAACAGTCTTAATTTGATGCCACTTATTAAAAATCAAAGACTAGAACAATAAACTTTGTCACATTGTTTAATGTGACATAGTTAGTGTGTTAGTTAATGTGACTTAGACAAGATTAATATTTAAATAAATTTCGGAAATTTTCTTGAAACATAATATTGGTTAATAAAAGCTTCTTTATGGTTGGTTGATTTTTGACGGCCAATTATCTGCTCGAGGGATATAGGTCCGGGGGGGGGTGCCCTTCGTGGGGGGTCTTTCTAAGGGAACCTAACCCGTATTAACGCTTGGAAATCCAAGGTTCGAAGAAAACCACGAAAACTCCGAACGATTAGGCCGACGGGCGCGATTGGGATCGAACCCAGCACCTCCCGTCTACCAGCTTCGAGAGCAGAACCTCTCGGCCACTGGTGGGGCTAGCTTCGTTATGAACTGAATAAAAATATTCGGCCTATATTTAATCCTTTCAGTCAATAATAGAATTATATACCTTTATAAGATAATTATTTTTGTTTTGTAAAAGAATATTAGTTATATAAGATGGTCTTAAGCGGTAACACGTACTGACTGCTTCAAAAGTTTGAAAAACAAAATTCACTGAAAGTCCGCTTTTCACGCAAAAAACATATTTTAGTAGCTAGAAATCGATATTCAATGGACAATTGTGGAGCTTCTGAAGTACAGCACGATAAAACGAAAAATTAACAAAAACGTTAAAAACATGTTTCTCTGAACTGGATTTTAAAAATTAGTGAGCTCTCTTGCAACACGAATTTTAATTCTGTTAACTTATTATTACATTTTTAAAATTAATAATCACATCTTTCTTTACTGAAATTCATAGAATCTTTTCAAAATATTAATGATAACTAGTTTTTTTTTTTCTTTGTACTCTTAATACGATGTTTCGTTGTTGATAATTTCCTTTTAATTTTGAATCGAATTTGAAATTTTATTAAAAATATAAACTGTGAATAAAACAAGTGGGTAAGTGTGATCACAGATCGTGCAGAGGGTTTCGTTTAAAATTCCTTTCAAAATACTTTATCATTTTGCAAAATCTGTTAGTTCCACATTTCGCAACCAGGTGGCTCATTCTATTCTAAACAAACCTCTATCCGAACGAAATACCGTTTTAAAAACTATCCGCAGATATATTAGTCGAGGGGATTGGGCCCATAGCACCCGAGATAGGTAGGCGATCCCTGGCGGTAAAAAATGGAACTAAAATATGTACGGGTATGGTGCATAAAATGAAAGAGTGGTCAAAGTAGTGTCGGCAAAAGCTAGAAAAGTGCACCCCTGGTGAAAAGGGAGGAAGTTACAAAAATTGCTAAAAATACAGAAGTTAGAGCCCGGTGAGGAAAATGATATAAGACTTTTTGTAATTTTTATGATTTTTCGTGTGATCGCAAGTTTTGAGCTATAAGTATGCATCATTTCACATCTCCAACTTCATTAGGGACTGAGTTAGAAAATTTGCTTAAAATACACAAGTTAGAGCCCAGAGGTATAAATATAAGACTTTTTCAATATTTTATGATTTGTCGTTTGATGTGAGGTGTTCGGCTATAAGTATCCAACATTTCAAGTCTTCGACTTAATTAGTGTCTCAATAATAATAATAATAAACTCCTAAAATACACGTCAATTTGTCGTTCAATGTGAGGTGTTCAGCTATAAGAATCCAAAATTTCAACTCTTCAACTAAATTAGGGGCTCAGTTAGAAAAAAAAAAGCTTAAAATACACAATACACAAGTTAGAGCCCAGATGGGTTAATAATAAGACTTTTTCAAATTTTTAGGATTTGCCGTTTTATATGAGGTGTTCAGCTATAAGAATCCAAATTTTCAAGTCCGCAACATATATAGATTCTGAGAACGGGCTCTGTGACGGACAGACAGACAGGAGGGAGGCGAATAGGGTTTTGTCAGATGAACGAGAACCTAAAAACGAAGGCTTCTTAATCTAGAAGAAAAAATATATATGAACGAAACTATACAATAACCTCTTCCGAGTTACCAGGATTACGAAAAGTGTTCTTTATCTCTGGAAACCCTAGAAATCAATATATTTTTGAGATTTATATTAAATAAAATTAAAACAAATTTTCTTTTTCTACCACTAATTTACGAAAAACGTAGTTTTTTTATTGAATTTACCAGCTTTCTCAAAACCGAATATTCGTTTTTAGGGTCATATCAATTCCTAATTAAGCATTAAGCATTTTCAGTGGCATGGTTAAATTTATGCATCCAAATATAATAAAGTAATAGGAAGTTTAATGTTAATTATGTTAAATTAACATATTTATCAGGAAAATATGTTATTAGAGGGTGAAAATTTTTCACATTAAGGTATTGAACAAACTGGTGTTTGCCAAGAAAGAAAAAATAAATTCTATCATTAAAATCAGAAAATGCAAAATGGCACTTTGAAAGTAGGATGGAGACTGCAAGGAACTAGAAGGGATGGGATAAGTTAAGGTAAACAGCTGAAAGCATCTGCCAATCATAGAAGAACATTACGAAAAGAAGAGGACACAGAACGGAAGGAGAATTACGAAGCAAAATGAATAAAAACTGAGTCAAAATTTCAAAGATGAAAATACATAATATATATATATATATATAATAAATCAATAAATAAATAATAATAATTATTATATATATAATAGCTTAAGGATATAACACTTCCGGAGAAAGCACATTAGATTCTGATAATCTTTCTCTAAAATCAGCCTCTTTATTTTAATGTTCAGAGATTTAATTTTTTCAATCAAGCTGCATAAGATTAAGCTTTTTAGAAAAATGGTGAAAAACAATAAGAACTTAATCATGGATGCAATAATTTTGCTCTATGGGAATATAAAACATACAAAACTAAAAACTTTTTGCAACCATTTCTTACAAAACATAAAACATATTACTGCTTTTTGCAATCATTTTACGATTTAAAAAAATAATAATATTTAATTATGAATGTTTCCGATTAAAATAAAGACATGTAGTTCATTGGAAATAACGCGATCCGAACAAAGCCCATGAATTAAAACTTTCTTTAAAAATGCAAATTTAAGGCAAGCGAAGGTATTATATGCAATATTGTTAGAATTTTTATATTCGGGCTATTTTAATTTTTTGTTCACAACCGTGAATGACTCCATTGTTATACCTAAAAAAATATATTCTTTCAAATGGCATCATGTGTGAATGTTTATTGTTTAGATTTGATTTTTCAATTTTATAAAGTGTGTTCATTTTTACTATTAGCTAACAAATTTATTATCTTACAGGATTTTTCTTTTATTTATAAGAAATTGAAAGTGATAGATTTTTTTAATGCAATGAAGACGAAAATAGTAAAATCGTAAGTATACTTATTCTACCCCATACCATGGGGTTAAATATTTAATTTACAATATGTTTTAAAATAGCATTATTAGTACAAATTTTCATGTTTTTGGTGAAACAGTTCTTCATATTTTGTGAGTGAAGTTCATTTGCATATTTTATATCATTATTTTAGCAATTCGATTAAGAATTTTCTTGCAAATTAAGTTTGAATGAAAAATGGGCTGTTTTATAAATATCATTCCCCGCCTGACCGTATCAGCTAGATAAGAAAAAGATTATTACTTCATAATTCTTTTTACGATGCAATTCTATATCATTATTTTAAAAATGCAAATACCTCATTAGGACGGGCTATTTTCTAGAGCAAAAATAAATAAGTAAAATAACTGAGAAAAAATTAAAGAATCAGGTAACAAATAAGATATATTAATAATAAAGTAAAAATAGAAAACAGATGCAAATTAAATTATAATGTTCGACAGCATCCAAAAAAACTATATTCCGGGTTAATAAAAATGATTAACATATTATAAAATCTACTCGGAACGTTTCCGAAAAGCAGTGTCAGCAAAATAAACATTGTTGTTATAAATTTGTCTTTAAGTCTCGAAAATATATTGGCTTCTAAAATTTCTAATGGTAAAGAACGCTTTTCCGAATCGCGGTTATCTCGGTAAATGTAATTGCATATTTATATTTTTCTAGGTTTACAAACAGTAGTTTTTTATAGGCTAGTTCCATTGTTTTTTGTAGTGTAATTCACATAGCTGATAATTGATATGCTTTTTTGCCTCCGTTGTTTTCGAAAAAAAATTCCTCGCCTTATTCAATTTATGAGATATCTCCGATAAAATAAATCACATTTTTCCGTTTTAAAATACCGGTAGTTAAAATTCGTACCTAGAATGTATATGATTTTATAACGTAACTGCTAGAAAAGGTTTTGGCATAAAAAAAAGAAGAATATTTTTTTTAATTTCATTGTTCTAAATATATAACAGATAAAAGCGATACATACACTGTAAAAAAAATCTGTAATTTTTACAGAAAAAAATTGTATGTTTTACAGAAAACAACTGCTTTAAAGAAAAACAGTTTTTTTTGTAAAAAAAGGCTGAATTTTGTCATTTTTACAGACAAAATCTATATTTCCTTCTATATATAAAAAAAAGTTTTGATTTGGAAATGGACCAATGAAAATCTGCGTGGATATTCCGGGTAGATCCACATCCAATTTGAATGCTTAAGCATGGCCTTTCATCGTTAATATTAAAAAAACTGTTGCATACAAAAATATGAAAATCGGTGGTATTATAGAGAAATGTTTGATAAACGCGCTGATGTAGACAGTTTTCAAATCGAAGGATTATTTTAAGAGATATTTAATGCTAAAGTTGGACAAAATCGTTCCATTAAAAAAGTTTTATTGGAGCAAAAACTATACATGAGAATTTAATCATTTTTAGATCATTTTATGCGTTATAAGTTCCCGGTGCGCTGATTGTATTTATTTTTCTTATTTGACTCATTTTTTGATGTTTTATTTCAATTTTTAATATAAATTTTCCGCATTTCGAGAGATATTTTTTACAAATTTTAGAAAATGTTATTAATTTAAACTGTTGCCAGTTGTATAAAAAGCGCAAACAATAATGCTTACTTCAAATTAAAATTTATTTTACACGTGACTATTATAAGCAGAAAATATAAAAAGCAGGAACTCGTTGAAAATTACGTCATAAAAATTATAATTACACATGAATTTTAAAAGAGACAGAATATTGTAAAATAATAAATTCATAAACATGCATTAGAAGTCTTAAATAGGAGAATTTACGTCACATTTACGTCGCATTACGCTTATTATATAAAATGAACAAAAAATAATATTGCAAAACAGTTGAAATTTAAAAATTGCTCGAGACATTTATTTGATATTTTAAGATGATCATAATATTTCATTTCTAACAAATGTATTTTTATGTGAATATTAAAAAGAAAAAGAAAATTTTGGTGAAAATTACGTCAGATTATAATTCTCAAATTCAAATTATAATTCAATCTTCCGAAATATTTTTAAAGCCGATTAAATTATCGTGCTGTTAGAGTCTGCGGTGTCTGAACGGGGGTTGACGAGCGTAGCTCGTAGGGGGCAGAGCCCCCTAGTTTTACAGAAAAAAACTGTTTTAATAAAAAATTACAGCTATTTTCTGTTAATTAAACGGTTTTCCACTGGCACCAAAATTGACAGTTTTATTCTGTCAATTTGGGATATTATTTATTTATTTTTATTTTTTATTTTTTTTTTTTTTCAGTGTAAAAAGCCTTAATTTTCAGGTCTTTGAAGTGGTGTTGCCACTTTAGGGGGGTCTTCCTTTGGTGAAAATTGATGATAATTTCAAGTTACTTATTTTTTTATTAAACTAAATTAAATTGAGAATTTTTTTTAGTAACTACTAACTGAATTTCGTAATGATCTTAATTAAAATTTTTCGAAACGGCGGTCTCTTAGAGAATCCACTGTTTCTGTTTTTTTTTTTTTTTTTTTTTTTTTTTTTTTTTTTTTTTTTTTTTTTTTTTTTTTAATTCAGAGTAAAGTTTAGTTTACATTCAAACTTATCTTTCATATATATACATATATATATTATATATTAGTGTGCAATCAAGACTTCAACACGTATTTTTCAAATTAATAGTTTTTCTAATGGATAATCCTTTCAATACATTTCATTGAAATGTGAATCGCAGTTTTAGTAATATTAACTCTTTACTTTTTAAAAATAAAAATTTTAAATAAAGAGTTATTTATAGAGTGCATTGTAGCAAGTGTCAAGAATTATTTTCTATGTTTTCTTAAACCTCTAACGCCCATAAGAAATAACGTATATAAATAACGTTATATGGATTATATATACATTATCCAACAATAAGGATTATATAAAACGAGTCTGATATAAAATTTTAAAATATAAATTGTGGATTGTAGGATTATCATGGAAGACGATAGTAATCCAGTGACGCAGCCTTAAGCCTAAAATCGTATCGTATCTTATCGTAGAATTCGTAGATGGCGGAACTCATATATACAACTAACTCGACTTCAAAGAAAACGCGAAAAGCCGCCTTTCAATAACTCGGCGAATATAGCTCTTATTATTCTGATTTTTTTAGAACAGTATTATTTCTGCAGTCTAATGATATTCTGAAATTTTTACATTTCTACGTGCAGTATACTTTGAGATCTCGAAACCCATTTTTAAAGTACTCGCGATGGAAGAAGTTCCTAATTTCCATATCTGGAAAATAGCCCGGGCGATTTTCTTTAAATTGATATATAATAGGAATCTGTTTTATGTGAAGGGAATAAGATAACATTTGTTTCCGGGAAAACTCTAATTTTCTTTTTAATTCACATTTTTCCCCTCCGAAAATGACCTTATTAAAATTAATATATAATATTATTCTATTTTAGATGAACCGAATGTGACCATGTTTGTTTCCAGGAAGATTCTTATTCGTTTTATAATAAGCATGAAAAATTGGACTCTATTTTTCCACCATTTATGGGAATTTCACCGAAAACGTGTTTACTGTATATTGCGCTTAATTTCTTCTGATGAACGCTTAGTGGACAGTTTACGAACGTTCCGTAGCTCTGTCGGTTAAGCGCGTTCCTCGCAATATATGGGTTGCGAGGTCTGTCCTCTTTGAAACAGTAAGCATTTTTTTTTATCAAAGTAAATTTGATTTTATGTTTCTATAAAAAATATGTTTATTTATTTTGATTTTTTTCTTTAAGAGTTTCACATATCGCTATTTTGTGACAATTTTTCAAACAATAAAAATACTGTAAAATCTATCTAAGGCGGACTCTGTGTAAGCCAGAAATCTGCCTTCCGCGCGCGGAAAGACCTTTAAGTCCCGGCTAATCCATTGAAAACAATATTAATACGTGCTCTATAAGCCGGAATCTGCCGAACGCGGAAACGGAAAGGTTTTTAAGGTCCGTCGAAAGCCAATTTTTACATAACACGGAAAAAAGAATATTTTAAAACCGAAAAGCATTCGATAAATGGAACGTTAAAACTGATAGATATATCAAATACATATAATAAATAAATACATATAAAATACAATATAAATAAAAGCACATTTTTACGCATTCATTTGTTTACTGAGAGAGAATTTAATTTTGAAAATTTTCAGATTTAATGATAAGGAAAAGAAAATATGCTGTTTGTATTTGTTCAATCTACAACAGTTTCTTTTTTTTATTTTTAACACAAATAAATTTCTGTTTTTCTAGGTACATAAATTTAAATTATGCGTTTTTATTTTTTCCATTACCCTTATAATAAAATAAACGGTCAAGTGCGAGCATTACTCGTGTACAGAGGGTTCCATAGAATAAATATATAAATTTGTAATTGTATTGTAAAAAAAAAAAAAAAAAAAAAAAAAAAAAAAAAATACTAAGACTTTGTAAAAAACTATACAACGTAGGGTTGGGTATATCTGTATATATTAGAAAAGTGTAAATGGGTATACCATGAAAGTTCAAAGAGATATGAAACCTATATAATATCACATATAGCTATTCGTATAACTCTTTTTTAATATTATCCTAATCTGTTTATGGTGAACTTAATTCGGTACCGACAATAAAAGCAGTGCATATTTAAACTTCATTTGGCATTTCATGAAACTAAATTCAGTGTAGTAATAACCTTTATTTCTACAGAGTAGCTAAAACAAAACCTCTGTTCAAAGTTTAAATTTGGCATTGTGCTAATAGCGCTTCGAAATGAGGTCTCAATATAATATCCATTTGCATATATTTCGCTTAGTTTGGATACAATGACGCAAAGAAATCACTTACATAAATTTTACTTTTGATTTTGGATAGCGTGGCACAAAAGAGAAATCAATTTATTCATATAAATGCATTACAGTGCATTGTACAGGTTCAGTGAAAGTGGTATTTTTAACAGTGTATTGGCAAATTAAAAGTTTTGGTTAGCTGTGTAAATATATTTAGCCAAATCGAAAACAATTAAAATTTAATTTTAAAACAAATTGTTTAAGGCTACATCAAGGCGTCACTTAAATTATGATATCATATCTTTTAAAACTCATAGTTTGAATTTAGGAAAAATGTGAATGATAACGCATCAATGAATTTAAGTATTGCGCGGTAGCGCAATACTTATTTATTTCCAGTGTCACTTCGCAATGTTTATTTAACATGGAAAAGCCTATGGAGATCCTAACTTTTTCATTTTTTCTTCCCAACTTTTTGTCCCTGATGCCACTCATTTTTTATTCTTTACTAATTCTATTGATAACATAAATTTAAAGTGTAAAAACGTTTGCCTGACGCCAGGGTCAAAACGAATTGTAAAATGGCTTTGCATATGGATGAATTATAACCCAGAGATGAATTATAACACGTGCCAATTTTTTTTTTTTTACATTATTCAAGTATTTTTCTTAATAATTCCAATTTTCGCTTTTTCCATTGAAAATCAACGGACATTTTTCATAGAAAATGTAACATTTTTACTTCATTGTTGCAAAAATTTCAAAAGCCGTAATAATAATTTATTTCTATTTAGTTGAAAGATTTTCACGTGAAATATTAAATTGAGCTATTTTTTTTTTTTTTTTTCAAAAATTAAAAAGGTGAATATGGCGTCATAGTGGAAATAAAAAGGATATTTTCAGAATAAGTTTTTGCTTTGGTCAAGCTTATATTTTAATAAAAAGTTTCTAATGGATAGCTATTTTTACGCAGGTAGCGAACTTAGTGGGGAATTACATAACTTGAATTTTAAAATGTATTTTTTCCGAGATAAGAACTATTTATATCCCAAATTAAACTTAGGTAATAATTTTCAGATGTGTTTACATCACCCCTTGGGAGAGAATAAGGTTTAAAAATTTAAGTAAAACTTTTATTTTTTATTTTTTACTGTATCACAGCTATAATATTGTTAAATATTAGCAGTAAGGATTCAACACAATTTACATTTACATTCATAGCGTTACTGAGTGGGAAATAGGGTATCTAAATTTAAGTGAAGTTAAATTTTTATGTTTTGATTATAGATTTTTTACGTTCAGATTGGAAGTTTTTGTCCAAGCTACCGCAACCTGCATTACTACAGTGGTGAAACATTTTGAATTATACATTGGTAAACTGCATCCCACATTGTGATGCAATACCTCATACATCAAAGCCTGATGATGATACTCTCTATTAATTTTGAAATGCGTTCGTCTGAGTGCTGTAGTTATTAAAAAACTTGACATATTAAACAAAAACATAATTTGAAGAGAAAAAAAAAAAAAAAAAAAAAAAAAAAAAAAAAAAAAAAAAATTCCTGCACTGTTTAAGACCGAGGAGGGACAGATATTAAGTTATGTCATTCAATTAGTTCTACATTTAATGTTAAATTTTTGTAACAAATTAGTTAAGCCAGTTGAAGATTAAAAAATAAAAATATAATTCATACAATATGGTACTGAAAACACCCTAAAAAATTAGATTCCGTTCAAATGAAATCGAAATAAATCTTAGAACTTTTTTTTAGTTTTGTATTTTGCATGCATCTTATCATTTTATGCACAATTGTCATAAACATAATACAAAATCTGCAATACAAATATTTTCAATTAAAAATGGAAGAAGTCTAAGATTTATTTCGATTTCATTTGAACGGAATCTAATTTTTTTGGGTGTTTTATGTATCATACTGTATGAATTTTATTTTTATTTTTTAATCTTCAACTCGCTTAACTAATTTGTTACAAAAATTTAACATTAAATGTAGAACTAATTGAATGAAATAACTTAATATCTGTCCCTTCTCGGGCTTAAACAATGTAGGAAATATTTTTTTTTTTTTTTAATTTGTTCTTCAAATTATGTTTTTGTTTAATAAATATTTATACATCCTTTTAAAGTTAACATAATTCTTACACGTGCAATTATAAATGAAACAAAAATTAAATGATGAAATAAATAATATAGCGTCACTTAAAATTTGATATCGTTATTTTTAAGTTCCATATTTAAAATTCTTATAGCAATAAGATAAAGTGCTGTGTCACAAACTTTTAACCCGTTAAGGGGTTTTTTAATTGATAAATATTAAAAGTGTGATTAAAATACTTTGACTTACGTAGCTTGCTTTCAAGCCTCATACCTGCTATTTACTAGTAAAAGAAGTAACACAAATTTTAAATAACTTTCATTTTCGTATAGAATCAGTTACATATATTTTCATGTAAACAGTTAATATGGATGTGCATTTTAATAATTATAACTTAGCAAGTTGATATGCAATTTATAAGCAAATTTACTCCAAAGTACATTTTATCAAAAAAAAGGAGTGTGTTTATTTTTATTTAATGCGTTTCTGTTTTTTTAATAAACACATTATTGTGATATAAAAATTATAATTAGATTCATTATTTTTATATAATTGATTATACGAGTAAAGAAAATGTTTACTTCTCAAAAATCGGTAATTGTACGAAGAGTAATAATATAGATTTATATATTTTTATATTTCATATTTTAAGAATAAATACTGCGTGTTATATGCCGTACGAAACATAATTCAAAACATTTTGCAATTAGCATAAAAATTTATTTTGGTTGTAATTAATTTAACACTTACTTTATAACATTTGTTTAAAATTTGATAAATATGAACTGTATACAAATATAAACTAATGCCCCTTAAAATGTTTCTATTTGGTAAACTACATTCTTTTGAATACAATTTAGATATATATATAAAATTAGATGGTCAATTATAATAGTAAACAGATTATCATTAATTTTCTCACATTTTAGTGCAATTTTCAGAGGGGATATATAAGATATTTTATATTAGACATCATTTGGATCATATTAAGTTTTGATCCTATTTCATTTTAATTTGAACGTGAATGATTATTTTCCTATTTCTTTTCAATAATTCCAAATTTTATTAATTTATTTGAAATTCAAGGAATACCGATAAATTAGTTTTGTTAAAGTAAGTATAAGCAACAAAAAACCCAATAAAATTGTCTGCATGGAACTTATTAATTATAAATAATTAAAGTGATGAATCTGTAAAAGTTCTGCTAATTTTTTATTTTAAAATTTCATGAGAAAAGGTATTGTTTTACATATTTTTATGTGATTTTAAATGTGTGCGTGTCTCCATAAAATAAATCTTACATCAATAATAAATAACAGAATAAACAAGTAAAATATTTTAATTATTATATATATTATTTTTTAATAAGGATAAATATATTCTATTTTTGTAATCATTATAATATTCATTATTAGGTGCGAGATGCCTTTGGACGGCTAGCGAGATTACTTACGACTTCAAGAAAATCATTGTGTTTATATCTCAACAATACACGCAATGGTTTCTGGGAATGGATACTGCATTATAATTTTTCTCCCAAGAGGCTAGCTATCAGAATGAATTTTGTCAATGATCGGGATACTATCGTTAAAAAAAAAGCACTTGCTACATTCCAGTGACCGACAGTCGCATTAGCTACAACGTTTACAGTATGTGGGTGGAAATCTTATGTGTGTTGGGAAGGCAAGAAATTCAATCTCAGTTTCTTGTACATGCATTAAATATGTTAACACATTTTATAACTTCTTGGCACGGCTAGTGAATGTTTTTTTACAAGAAACATTTTGATTCCCTATTCGTGATAGTTTGCTGTTTCGTAAAACATAACATGAAATAAATATTTAAATGGAAAATCTAAACATTTTAAAATTATGTATTTTACGATAAGTATAGAAATCAAATCAAATTATACCTCATGAAATTCTCTAAAAGGTATTTATAAGATAATTCCGTTTTTGATAAATTGAATTTAAAGAAATAAGGAAAAACATCTTGATAAATGTTGATGAAACTTTTAAACACATTCCTATTAAAAAAAAAAACACACAAAAAAAAAACAAAAAAAAAAAAAAACATGGATAGTAGCCGAAACGTCAATTGAGGCACACTGAACGAGACACGACTAATTTTTGGTTCCTGTCTGTCTGTCTGTCTAATTCTCTGTTCTGCAATATATGCCGCAAAAAGTATCCGATAAGCTTTATTTTGTAGATATGTTGTTATTCTACCCGGATATATTGTTATCGTTTTGGAGCAAATTTGGCTGACTGATCGTAAAATATAACACTAATATTTTTTTCGTTATAGCGTGAACTATGAAAATTACTGTTCAAATTTAATTTGAATATTTTCGTAAACAATCCGGTTTTGTTTTTTTTTGCCGAATAACTTTATAACTTTTTTTTAAAAATAATGACTTGGCAGTGTGCACGGTTATTAATGATTACACAATATGTTTAATAATCTCGAAATACGATTATTTTGGGGATTAATTAGTTAATTAGTATGCTATTATTATCAATTAGATTAGGATGTATTTTGATGTGATTTAACAAGTACATATTTTCAGTGACGCCCAAAAACCATTGTATGAAACAAAAATTGTAAAGTAATTAGATTTCTAAATAAAATATAGGCGTAGTAATTCAGTTTGCGCTTCCATATGTAAATTTCGTACGTTAGATTCTTGACATCTTCTACATTGTATGCACTATATTCGTGGTTTGTGCAAAATAAGCTTTGGATTCGATATTAGAATAACATAAAATATCTGTCCAAACTAATGCTTTTCCAAACAAAGTTATAGTGTAAAATTAAATTCATGATATTTTATAATAATTATATAGTAAATCCAATTGGAAATTACAACTGTAAAATTAAAGGGACCTAGTTAAAAAAATTACTTTTGTTTCTAATGGAAATTCAAGAATAAGAGATCATCAGAATATCATTCATTAAACAGTTTTTAATTTTACGCGTCTAAATTTCGGAAGCTTCGAGAAATCTTATATTCTTATAAATATATAATGAAATTAGTTGTAACCAACCAAATATTCTTCTGTTGCGTTCTTTCGCGAGGTTTTTTCAGTTAAATCTCGTACTAGAAATATGTTGTTTAGAAACTTCATTTCGGATACATTTACAAAGTTCTAAATATGCACAAGAGTTGTATATTTAGAAGGATTCTGAACACTTTAACTAAAAGAATAATTAGAAGGAAAACTACGAGTCTAACTGTGATTCTTAAGCTTATATAAAAAGAGGCTAAGTTGTAATTTATGAAAATTAAATTGCGGATTGCAGAATGTTAAATATTATACAAAGTGTGATTAAAATTAAGTAACTTACATAGTTGACGTTAAGGTCTGGAACTGCTGATTTACCAGTTAGAAAAACTAACACAATTTAAAAATAACTTTAAATTTGTATGTTTAGTTTATAATAAGTTATACTTAACTGTATATTAACTGTTAATATGTAGGGTAAATTTTAATTATTGTAATTTAAAAGGCATGAATAAATAAGTTTGTAAATTACCTACGTATTAATGTGTTTATCTATTCTAAAAAAGTAACTAACGCTGTCACCGCCGCCGCCGCCGGTTTTAAATTTTTTGTGACCGGAGGCCTTTCTTCGTTAATATTGAGAAAACTATTGTATAAAAAAATATGAAAATCGTTGGTATTATACAGAAATGTTTCATAAACACGCTAAACAGTTTTCAAATAGCAGAATTATTTTAAGAGTTATTTAATGCTACATTTGAACAATATCGTTCCATTAAAAAAAGTTTTATAGGTGCAAAAAATATACATGGAAATTTAATCATTTTTAGATAATTTTATTCGTTAGAAGTTCTCGGTGTGCAGATATTTGACTCATTTTTTGAGGTTTTATTTCTATTTTAAATTCAAATTTTCAGCATTTCGAGAGATATTGATTGATTGAATATCGGAGCCTACGCTCGATTATTAGGTTTTTAGCTTTGTTTGACGATTTTGTACCTCTAATAATCCAAAATTGCTAATACAGTTTCTCTTTAAACAGTTCTTTCAGCTGCTTTACATCCACAGATGAGAATTTTTTTTATTGGGTTTAAATTCCAGGGAGACTCCCCATACTTCAGAATATGTTGGTTCTCAGTAGAAAGGAAACAAGGTGCTTGGAAGCAGATTTGCCCGCTACACCAAAGTCGCACTGTTAGCAGACAAATCTAGTCGCCGATAAAGTTGAGCTCGCTCTGTGCGAAACTTTCGGCATTCTAGAAGGTAGTGATTGGTGGTTTCCGGACTCGACACTCTGAGCAGAGGGATGAATTCCATAGGCAAAAGAAATGAAGTTGTGCCATTGTAGGCAACGAGCGGGTCTGTAATCTAGATAGTAGTATGTTCCCCCTTCGGGAGAGCTTTAGATTCCTGTAGTCCCAACTCCTCTTTGTGAGATGGGGAAAGTCTGCGATGCAGCCACATGCCACCACTCTTCGGTGATTCTCTCTTTGTACCACTTTCTGAGATAGGCTATGACAGGGTCGGCGAACTTATGGCACGCGTGCCAGAAGTGGCACGCAAAAGAACACTTTTGGCACGCCATTGATTAAGATTTTAAATCAAGATACAGTGACATTCATTACAGAAAAGTTACCGCTACAGATGTGTTGAGGTTGTTTACATTCGATATTGAAGAATTTAAATTGTAGCTTATTGAATTCCAATCTAGTTGAATGTGGGCTAAAAATTTTATCAAACAAAGACAATATATGGAAAATATCGGAAAGATTATTAAGAAATACAAGTAAAAATGCTGATGATAAAATTACAGCAACTTTGAATTTAATTTCAGAGTTTATTAAGAAACTATATTTGCATTTAAAAAACTTTTCCGCCTATCCAGGACTGCGTGTAACTATTTTCACAAGTGATGATATTAAAAATCAAATACAAACCACTTGTCAGATAAAACAACTTCAGCTTGCATTCTGTTAAATGAATTTAAGTATGAACCTCATATTTTTTTCCCCTCAAAAATGGAACAATAAAAATCGCATTAATTTTTTTTATTATTATTGTTTTTTAAACTATATTCATTTCTATAAATATCACAATGTAATACTGCATGTAAGTTGCCCATATTTTTAAAGTCCCAATCAATAATTTTCGAGTAATTTTAATTTTTCATTTTCTTATCCATTAAATTCGTTTGATGGATGGCACGTCATGGCTACGAATTATATTTTTGGGGAAAAGTTGGCAAACGGATGAAAAAAGGTTCGCCGACCCTGGGCTATGATATCTTCAGGTGAAGTTAGCCTGATAGATACCGCTGGGTTCTTTAGGTGGCGAGCAAGTCCACTTGCCAATTCGTTGCACTGAATTCCGCTATGTCCAGGCACACAACTAACTTCGATAGCTTCAAGATGTGAGCTTGTCTGGGCAATTACGTCATGAAGAATGAGGATTACTTTCGGAGATTTGTAGTCGAATATTTCAAGGGCGGAGATCATTGATAAGCTATCAGAGAGTAAGAGAAGTTTTCCGCTGCTAGGCGCGTACCGAAGGGCTTTCCAAAGAGCAAGAGCTTTGGCCGTAAAAACTGAGTTCATGTGATGCAATTCCCAAGATTGGCCGTGACCCCTTCTGCGGTCCCAACATATAATGCTAGCCCTGGATGGACTTGCATTATTCGAGAGATATTTTTTACATATTTTAGAAAATGGTATTAATTTAAACTGTTGCAAACTGTATAAACAGCTCAATTTACAATGCTTGCTTCAAATAAAAAAAAATATATTTACACGAGACTATTATAAACAGAAAAAAATATTCAAATTAGAATTAGAATTAAATAATTAGGTGTAAAAAGCAGGAACTGATTGAAAATTACGTCATAAAAACTATAATTACATGTAAATTTTAAAAGAGAAGGGATATTGCAAAATAATAAATTCATTAACATGCGTTAGAAGTCTTAAATAGGAGAAATTACGTCACATTTGCGTCACATTAAACTTATTACGTAAAATTAACAAAAATAATGTTGCAAAACAGTTTAAATTTAAAAATTACGCGAGGCATTTATTTTATATTTTGAGATGATCTTTTAAACTATTTCAGCGCAAATAATATTTCATTTCTAAAAAAAGTATTTCACGTGAATATTAAAAACAGAAAGAAAAGTTTGGTGAAAATTACGTCATATTAAAAAGGATGCATTTATTTTTTTTTTCGCTTTGTTAAAAAATACAGCGAGAAAAAGACTCTGTTTATTTAATTCATTTTATATTCGCTTATTTTGAAATGTTTAACTGATTTTATTTAATCAAAGAAGAAAACAGCCATTGTAGCCTTAAAATTTCGCAATCATATGGAAATGTATAGGAACCCGTTTATACGTAGATCGCCACTGTTTTTTAAATTATAAGTCAACCTTCCGAAATCTTTTTAAAGCCGATCAAATTAGCGTGGTTTTAGAGTCTGCGGTGTCTGAACGGGAGTTAGCGAGCGTAGCTCGTAGGGGCAGAGCGCCCTAGAATTTTACTAAAAAATTGAGTAGATTTATTTTTAATTAATGCAGTTTAATATTTATATTAGGGTGTCCCAGAAGAGGCCAGAAAAATAAAAAGTTTGAAAATGTCAAATCTCAATTTTTAAAAAATGTTCTTTCTGTCATAATATGATATTACAAAAAAGTCATTTAACAAAGGTTTAGGGGTCTCCCAAGCTAATAGAAAATAGGAAATTTATGGAAAATGTAAATTTTTAACTAATATGCGGGATTGCAGAATTCTACCACATTTCTCTAACAATTTTTTTTATCCTAAAATATGTTTAAGAAGACTTTATCATGTTCAATAATGATTTTATTTAATGTTATATTTTTATTAATTTTTTAATAAAAACATACAACTATACAAATCTATCCGATGACCATATTTCATTTTTCTGATCATTACTCTTCTAATGCTCTTCTATTTTTTATTAATCTGCTGGATTTCATTAAATTAATATCATGTACTACAATGTTTCTATTTTTTAATATTAATAATAGATGGCAGCTCCAGCAGGTGTTAAAGGAAAGTTTAATTGGTTATTTATCAGGCTATGATTTTGGATATCGATGAAGCCAATAAATCTTTTGAAGAAACCTCTGATAAAGAATTTGTAGAAAAAATACATTCAGATGACTACAAAACCCAAAGATAATAAATCTAAGTTCTGCAGTCGCAGTTCCATTATTACTTCAAGAGTTGCTGCTGTTTTAGATTGAACTAACACCAGCATTAGAAGATTCACAATGTTAACAGCATCTGTAATAAACAAAGGTTACTCCTCCTCTACCATGACGTCTAACCCACTTGTAAAAATTCATAGTACTTTCAAAAAGTACTGTTCATCGTGAACCCCAATATCTCCGCCAAGAAACCGTTCAAGAATTAAAAACACAAGTTGAAGTATCAAAGTCAACACTGGGACAAAGTACATTGGGATGGAAAACTGTTAAACAATTTATCATCAAAAAGCACAGGAAAGATTAATCTTTTGGCGGTACTCGTTTTTCTTTGCAAGATAAAACTAAGTTTCTTGGAGTTTTTAAGTTATTGTCTGGAACTGTTAAAGCGGCACCTGATATTGATTTCAAACTCTTAAAATCGTGGAAATTTCAATCTCAAGTAATTGGCATGTGTTTCGATACAACCCATACAAATAGTAGAAAATTCAAAAGAACATGTACAATTCTTGAGTAAAAAAAATAGGCAGATACATTTTGTGGATAGCATCTCGGCATCACATGTTTGAGGTTCTAATTTCTGATGCATTTACTGTGTGTTTTGGACAGTCTACTGGGCATGAAATATTTTTATTTGACCACTTCACAGTTTGACCTGAGATAAGTCGGTGCTAAATACACTGTTTCCCCATACCCGTCGCCGGTGAAGTGATTAAAGCATTCCGGAAAACTAGTCTAGCTCAACCACTATGAAACAAAAAAGTAATCAGTACCCATCATAACAGCATCAGACAGTTTAAAAACTTTTAGTTCTAAACAGGTAAAAATTGCTACAAAACTACCTAGGGATGATTACAAAGAAATTTTATATCATGCATCATTAATGATTGGATTAGATATTACCATTCCAATTTACAATTTGGAATCCAAGTGCTCTTCACCGAGCTCTCTGAATGGCAAAAGGCACTTATTTCTTGAAAATGAAGTTATTGTTTAATGGGGATGAAAGCACAATAGTATAATGTACAATACAATGCTCGAGAGTTTCAAGGTATACAACGATTTAATCAGTTTGTTCTGTGTGTATATTTGCAGGCTTGATTTTCTTGCCAATCTGCTGTTGATGCTCCTCCTAATGATGTTTCACTGATTCAAAAGTTGAAAGAATATGATGACAAACAAATAAACAATATTGAATTAAAAACTATTTTACGTTATTCATAATATTTGAGTGGAGAATTGCAACGCTTAGCTTGTTTTCAGATCTTCTTTGTGATGAACAAAATCAAAGACAGTTTTGAACATGAAAAAAGAAGGAGTCTAATTCACATTTATTAGAAATAATTTCGCTCAAATTGAATGATATGTACATTTCTAATAATTTCTTTGAATCGGCTAAAATTTAATATTGTTTCCTCAGTGTACCAGTCAGAGATTGGCTCAAAACGCCATCCTATAAACAAGCTGCAATAGTTTCTAAAAACTTGCCTTGTATAAAAGATATTGCTGAAAAAGCTGTTGTATTCATACATGACTGTTGTTGTTCAACAAAGAACGAAGAGCAAGAACATTTTTTTGTTAAAATTTGTAGATATAGGGATGCACAGAATTTTTTTTTTTATAAAGTTCAATAGCTGAAATCGTTTTAAAATGTTGCTGATACAAAATGTGAGAATGTGTAAATAAATACGTGATAGCTTTAAAACATTCTTCTTCATTGGTTTTATTTACCAATTGTAAGAAAATTGTTTACCTAAGCTCCACTTTTTGTGCATAATTATACAAAAGGTGCAAATGTCTGCAAAATCACATTTTTTTTTCAGTAATATATTATGTCTCTTCCTACAAGAGCGAAAACATAATTTATACAAATTTGTTTGAAACAATACGTAAGAAGCTTTCACAAATGAAAAAAATAATCATTTGAACATTAATAGATTTTAACGTAGCTATTTACAAAATGCCGCAATTCACATTATTTTGGGCATTTTTTATGTAAATTCAATGACCTTGAGGGACCTATATGATTTTTTTGTATTTCGTGTATACGTAGATTTCGTAAGAAATACTACGTATTGTAGTCGTTACCATGGTGCGACTTTTGAATAATTCCTTCATAACATTTCATTATAGGACCCCAGGAACCCAAAACCACCCCCACCTAAAAAGTCTCTCTCTCTCTCTCTATATATATATATATATGTGTGTGTGTGTGCGTGTGTGTGTGTGTGTGTGTATGTTTGTACTAAATTTTGTCCGCATGATGAAAGTCGCAATTATGCACGGATTGTCTTCAAACTCGCCAACAACTTTGAGATGTCTAATATCTCGGCGGGGATTGAAAATGGGCAAAATCGGCCCAAGGGAATAGAAATGAGGAGGGTTACAAATTTTGAATACCGTCTTAACAAGATTCTGATAAAACCAGCTCTTACACAACAATGACAGGAAAAAAAAAAAAAGAAAACATTTTTAGTTATAGCATTTTACCACAAAAAACAAACAAAAAAAAACCAACAACAACAACAAAAAAAAAAACAATACAATTCTCACCATAACAATCGTTTTTTTATTGTACGGTTTTCACGTGAAAAAATAAATTAAATAAATAGTTTGACGATTTGAAAACAAATTGAATATTACATCATAAGTTTTCTAGAGCAAGATTTCATCATGAAAACTCAAAATGAAATAAATAGTTTGACGAATTAAAAATATATATATATTGCGTCATATTGGAAATATAATGGACCTCAGAAGGTGAATATGCAACGTCATGTGAGTTTGAAGAAACATTTAAAAACTCGACTATGGAAATATAAACATATTTTAACACTTTGAGGTTCGCTGAATTTGTTTTAGCCATTTTAAACCTATTCCATATACATGCATGTGTATTCGTGTATATTAGAATTTTCACAAAATGTTTAGCTCCCTAGAGCTCATTCTTAGTGAAGGAACTGGGTTTATCTCTAATCTTAATTTAAATTTTCTTGGTGAATTTAGTACTTAACTTCGAAATCTTCCTCCACCTGTAGGCCCGAGCCGGCAGAGATTTTTTTAAATTCCGAAACAATTCAATGTGTTTTATATTGACAGGAAGAACATTTTTGGAGGGTGAGAGTTCACAATTTTAAAAGTGGATTTTTTAGGACACACTAATATATATATATATATACATATTATATTTGATATATTATATATACATATATATATATATATTATATTTGATATATTATATATAGAAATATTTTTTCACAGTTACAGAATTTTATTCTATACCTCATACAAACGTGTTTAAATTTTTATTTGATTCAATTTTTTTCTTCATCTAATGTAAATCATTTAGCTGTTAGAATAAAAATTAATTTTGTTTGCAATAATTTTAATGACTGTTTTGGAACATTGCTATAAAATTGCATTATTATAAATTGTACAGAAACGAAAAAAAGCTTATTTTAAGGTTTCAGTTTTATAATTATATCTATGTTCTTTTTAATTCAATTTTAATCAAGAGAATATATATATATATATATATATATATATATATATATATAATGAGACACTCAATTATAATAGTAAAGTGATTATCATTATTTTGCTCTCATTTTAGTGCAATTTGCATAGAGAATTCCATGGAAATTTAAGGAAATTTACGAAAATTAAAACAATCAGCGTTAGAGATTCATTTTATAATCCCATTAAATAAATTCTTCACAAGGCATTATATGGATGAAGTTAAATTTCAGTCCTCTTTCATTTTACTTTGATGTTGAATCATTATAATACATTTTCATTTGAAATATTTTAAAATGATTTTTTTTAACTTCAAAGGATAATGATTAATTAATTTTAACGAAATCAATTAATTGTTAGAAAAAAAGAATTAAAATAATCTTAATGAAGATAATTAATTATAAATAATTGGATTGGTGAATGTTTAAGCGTTCTGCTGAATTTGTAATTTCAATTTTTAGATGAAAATCACTCCTTTATTACTTTTATTTCTTTTTTAAATATATATGTGTCTCCAAATACTAAATCTTATATCAATTATAATTCAAAAATAATAAAATAAAAATCAGAGTAGTAATATTTTATGTCATATATTGTAACATGTCAGAAATTGTACGTCAAAAGGGAATATGACGTGCGTCCGTACTATAACAAGTTTTATAAATATTTAGATTTTGGAGCAATAGCTATTGAGATTCTTAAGTAAAAATGCATGAATACAAAATTTATTACGACTATATATATATTTAATTCAATAATACGGAAGTAATATGACCCCATCTTAAATATGATTTAATCACCACGGCAACCTAGAATCATTACATATCATGGAAAATCATTGAATTAATTACGAGTGATAATATTTAATAGAATGAAGAAAACTTTTATTAATATCCTTTTTTTTTATTCGTTTTTCAGAAAATTTAAAATGACTCGGCACAATTCTGCAACGATTTTACATAATAATTTTCAAACCATTCGGCTGGGTAATTTTTCTGCTGTTATATGCGGACTGACGGACGGATAGACAGACCGACCAGACGACGACTATAGGTGCTACGAATTTATATAACGCACGTAAAACTTGGGTATAGTTATTGTCTTCGCCATATACTGCTGCATAATATGTGCATTCTTCATTTAAATTAATAATCAAGTATTCTGATAACTAAATTAATAAACTGCTTGGCGATATACTATATTAAATGAGGGTTTCGCAACCATAGTAGACCAAGTCCACTTAAAAAAAAAAAAAAAAAAAAAAAAAAAAAAAGAGAGATAGTTCATGTAGAAGGTGCAGTAAACTCTTTTTTTATCTTTTGTCATAGTGCACCAACTCTGCATTTCAAATATTTTCTCATGCATGGTATCTGTGTCCAGAGTTGGTGAAGAAGTAATACAAGAAACCATCACAACCATAATGAATCAAGTCCATTCATCAGTGTACTAATCTTTCATCTGTGGTTCATTCTTGTGTAAATCTTGTCTCATTGCTATTAAAAAAAGTTGTAATTTAAATAAAGAGCGATTTCAAAACTTCTGATGAAAATTAAACGTTCGTGAATCATCAGATGGATAAACTATGAATGGGAAGTAATATTTCTTTTGATGACCCCTCACCCCCCCACCCCTTAAGCCTAAATACTATAATGTGTTTTAATGTAGGGAAATATTTATATAAATATTAATATATGTATAGATAATAATAACTTGTAATGGCTGATTCTTGAAACAAGCGATACACTTGGCGAGGCGATAAATCGTTTCTTTGAGAATATCACATTTTTCTTATTTTTGGATACGCCTACGTGAAAACACTATTTTATTAACTTTAATGATGATGAATTCTGAAATTTTAGATTCAATACTCAGCTCAGCGTCGTTTTAAAAACTCAGCTCTGCGTGTTTTGTAATTTGTACTAAGAAAAGTTCTGGAGAATGGAGACATTTTGTATGGGGTTTTAATTGCAAAATTTGAAAATTAAAATGACGGTGAGGTAAAGTCTAATATTGTTAAGATTTGTTCGATTTTGTTTTGATGTTTTTATTTGTTAAATTTGAAAATTGAAGTGCCAGTGTGGTTTAGTTTGAAATTGTGAGTATTTGTTCGATTTTTTTTTTTTCTCGAAAGATAAATTTTAGTTTACCGACGACTAGAAATTTGCGAAATTATTTCAATCAATATTTTTTAGTGTTGTTTTCAAGAAAGGTGATGTCTGTTAAGGTATGTTTATAATTTTATGTATATTTTATATTAGCTGTTTATTGTATATTTTTCATGCATGCGGCCATTACGAATTTTGTGCATTTTTAAGATCGCTGCGCAACTAGTTTGCTATATGCAGTGATTTCTTTTTGTTTTTATTAACGCACAGCTTTCATACATGCATTTGTCGACTGCCGCTTTAAAGAGTTTTGTGAATTTTTTAAATTGCTGCACAACTAGATTGCTGTATTCAGTGAATTTATTTTTTCGTGTTTTCATGAACACCTGGCTGCCATACGAGGATTTATTGACTGCCGCTTTAACAAATTTCTTGCATTTTTGAGATTGCTGTATCAATGAAGTTTCTTTGTTTTCATGAGCGCGAAGCGTTCATAAATACATAAATTAGAATTTGAATTGATCAATGTTTACTCTGATATAGGTAGGCGCTTTAAAAGATTGAAATGACGCGAGGATTTTTCCTGAACGTTGTTTCTGAACTGGGCGTTTTTCTGAACGAAGCACAGGCCAAATCAGTAGTGTTGGTTTATTTTAAGTGACATGATCCTTTGTAGATAAATGAGTCTCCATGTATGTCAAACATGTGGGTAACTTTCAATTTTTACATAAGTCGATACAGACATCTTGACGTCTGTTTAGGAAGAATTGGCCTTCACTATAAAGAGGGAACACAACGAGAATGAAACAAACAGGAAATATTATACAAGATAACGCAATGAAAAAAATAGAAAGACCTTAAGAAACCGGAATTCTGAAACCCCCCTGACGACGCCTAAAAAAGATATATCTTCCCTGAGAAGAAATTTATTTAATGGCATTTTATTTATAATGATGCGAAATTTTAAATTTTTTAATCACTAGGATATCTCAGCGTTGTAAAGAAATAATCAACGATACTAAGATTTTAAATTAAGGAATTATATATTAGTTTATAGATTGTAGTTGGAAAGTTAATTGTATTTTCTTATTATGTTTCATAAAAAGAATCCCATTCATTCAGGGGATTGCATATTATACATATTAAATTTAATCAATTTGAAATATAATGATATAATCTCGTGCTTATATGCATCTCATTAAATCCTTATTTATTTCACTGGATATTCCTGATATTGAGACTGTTTTCTTCAACGAACAATAACTCAAGAACGTATATAATATTTCTACATATACCTATATAATAATAATCGAAAATAAATTTCTTGCAAAATTAGATACATGATATTGTAAATGCACTGTAGCTATTCTTTAATTCTTCTGAATCACGACAGTATATCTACAAGAGATAAGAATTTTTTCGAAATTATTGAGGTACTTCACTTAATTTTCTGCAAGAGCAACGCTTTAATTTCCCTTGTGTAATTACTTGTATCATACGTATAACAATATATATCCCAATCAAATAGTTTAAATACGGGTATCTGACTAGATTTACATTTCAGATATTTTCCGATGTAATGAATTAGTAGTAATTATAATCTAAAGGGATAAATTATATTTGATGATAGTTATACTTATATAAAACTAGATAACTTAATATATTATTTACTATAAGAAAAAATGCGCTTGCAAATCTTATTTTAACAAATGAAAATAAATAATGAAAGGAATATTTTTACAAATAATGTATTTTATTTTATGAAATAAACTATCATATTTTCCGAATCATTAATTATTACTTTATAATAAATTTAATATATATATATCGAGTTCTCTTTCTTGAGTGAAAGCTTTACTAAACTTAAGGGGTCACAGGACTCTTAAAATTGGAAAAGAAGAAAAAAAAAAGCCATTTTCAACATTTAATATCTTAAAATGTATTCGATTTTTAAGACACAGTTTTAATTGGGATAAAAGATGTAAGTATGTTCTTTCATTTCATGTATTTAAGAAATTGAAAGATGCAGAATTAGCATCTACAGGGGCTCCAAACTGTGAAACATTTGACGAGCAGAAAATCGGCATAATAGATTATGCGCACGATTACAAAATAAATATTGCAACTAGAATGAAAATTTTTATGTATACTTATACTTCAAATTATAATGATTAACCCGAACCTAAATAAATTTGTATTTAAAGCATTTTTATATTTTTAATACAAAGTTGTATTTAGCTAATGGAAAATTATGAAAATTTCAACAGTATAATCACCTAAAAAAATATTTTTTTGAACAATAAAAAAGGAAATTTTAGGTTCAGTTTATGCAGACTAAAATGAAACATATGTTTTGAAAATTTCATGAAAAAATATTCAGAAGTTTTTGAGATATCGTGCGCGTTATGCCCCAAAACGGCATTTGTAGAAAAATGACTTCAAAGTTTGGGAAACGACGCTTCAGCTATTGTACATGTATAAATCTAAAAGCCATAACTTTTGTTCTAATAGGAATTTCAAAGAAACAATTATATAAAAATGTACAGAAAAGATAGGACTTTAACATCTAAAATAATTAAAATTTCGAAAATATTAAAGATTTAAGAGTCCTGAGACCCCTTAAGTTAAGAATTATTTATTGTTCAAGAAATTTCATTCTTTGTTTAATGTAAAAATTAATTTTAGAATAAATAATAATAATAAATAATTTAATAGGAAATAATAATTTAATAATAACTTAATGATAAATAATAATTTAACAGGTAATTTTGAGCAGTTCAATAGTTAATCCAGTTAAGAAAGTTAAGAACATGAAAAAAAAAAAAACATTGATCTATAATATTTATTGAACCATATTCATTACTTTTTTATGGAAAGTATTTGAAATACATAAATATCTGCTTCTGTAGAACTGCATGACACTATGATACGTGGTTATATCATCTGATCTCTATACTTTAAAAAATAATCAGGATTAAATAGAAGTGTTTATGAGTTAAACACACATAAATTCCTACAAAAATATATTTTGTTGTTGTTGTTTTTATAATGCCAGACGAATTTCTAATAAAATATGCATTTAAATTTAAACCCATTTTCAAAAATAAATGCATCTTGCAATCTCATTTATATAGATTTCACAAGATGTTATTTGGTTGAAATAAATGTTCTCTCATCATTCATTATTGTTAAGGCGACATGATATTGCAAAAAGCAAATAATATTAACAATATTTACGCGAAATATTTTGATGGATACTAAACAAAATACAAAAATTTTATCGCTATATTTACATCAGAATAATCGGAACTTCGAAGGCGTCATAGTAAATTTAGAATATCCCCCCCCCCCCTGGTGTATTTGAGAGGATTAATATAACTACTATATATATAAATTACAAATCGAAATTTCGTTCCGACTGCTTATAACTTGAGTTCTGCTAATTGTATTTTTATGACTTCCACTGATAGTTAGATAATTTTACAGGAAAGGTTTTAGTATATAATATATTGTTCTGTGTTGCTTAGGCATAGAATTATAGAGAAAACTTCAAATATCAATTGAAACCGATTGTAAAAGATCCGATTAACATGGTGGACCTTTTAAAACAATTCTGCTGAATAGATTTTGATGAGACTTGCACTGTTAGTTAGATAATGCTTCACATATTATTTTAGTATAATGCATATTGCAAATTTCTTCGTTTTAGAATTTTGGGGGAGAATTCTATAACACGGCGAACATGATTCTGAATTATTAGCCTTTTATAAAAGTTATAATTTGCGTATTCAGAGGAGACTTGCATTGTTAGATAATTTTCTATTGTGATTTTAGTATATTGCATATCGTTCTATCGATGTTTACGAAATTTTACTCTAGATGATGAACTAAAATAGTTTGTTTTTTAAGTTTGTTTTCTACAGCCCAAATTTTGTCTGACACATCCAAAAATATAACAGCGCAATTTTTTGTGTATCGATTTTAGTAATGTCAAAAGACATACCAGCTAAAGATCTATGTTGTTTTAAAACACAAGGACTGATTCACCTTGATTCGATATATTTCATTTGATTCCAGGTTCGTTTCGACGGGCGTTTTTTCCTGTAAATATTTACGATCTCATGTTATATTTCATGTTGTTTACTTAAATGTATATTTATACATATATTTTCGAAAACTAATATGGGCATTTATTACGACATAGACTGTAACAAATATGCTGCAAACTCTCCAGTTATTCGGTCGCAGTTAAAGATAACGGTTACTTCAACGTATTATGGACCAAATTTCACCATATCCGTGACCATTTCATTTTCTGAAATATATTGCTGTTTTCTAAAAAACATTATATAAATATGGACTGATGACTAGGCAGTTTTCTGAAAAATTTTAGCAGTATCCATTTTATGATTTATTAAATGTGTTTTCAAGTTAAAGTTGTACGTGCAGAAACAGCTTTTTACGGCCCAGCAGTTTTAACATATCTTGTGACAATTTCTCCACTCTATTAATTTCATTACAGTAAAAGACATTTTCATGAAATATTTTTTTTTCGTATACACATATAAAATAATTTTAATAAATTAGGATTTTTAGTAGGATGAAAGAAAAGTGGCTCCGACCTCTTACTCTAGGGAAATGTAGCTTTTCTATTCTTCTTTTTTTAATTCAACTATCTTCACTCAAACACTCGAAACAAAAATGCTTGGAACAAGATTATAGGAGATATAATATCATTTCAATATTTATCAATAATAAATTTGAATGAGAATTTTGCCAAATTAGTCAGCTATATGCACATTTTTGTTCACTTGCGACAATTTGTTTTGTCTTCAAATTTGGAGACATGTAACCAAGTATCCCTGTGTCACCGAGCTTTGCGAGAAGTTGACGCTAACGGACGTTACAATGTTATTTTAAGCGTATGCGAGTAATAACAATGGTTGTAGCAATTTTTTAAAAAATGCGACAAGCCATGTTTTCTACAGCTTATAAATGAAATCATATTATGAACAATATCAACAACCCTTGAATTTCAAACTGCTGTAGGTAAGCATTTTGATTGCCTCCTAATGCAATCCTTTTGAGAAATAGATAGATTATTCAATTTAAATTCAGTAAACTATATTTTTAAATTCAGTAAACTATCTAATTCTCAAAAGGATTCCATTGGGATTTTGATTAAAAATACAATTGATTATAACGCAAGGAACTTTAAACTGAATGTCACAAAAGAAATTTGTATGGCTTTACATGTTATAATATCCAACGATGGCATTATATATAAAGCTGGTAATTGGCGGGGGGTAAACAGTGATACAGGGGTTTATTTCGATAAAGTCATGATCTCGTACAGTCTGGTTCTTTTGTTTAAATAAATCGTGAACCATCTACAAGCGATCTATTGAAAAGAAGGAAACTTATTAAAAGACCTCCTTGCATTGACAACAATGTTATTTTTTGAATTTGCTCTATTGCCAACTGTAGTTGTTATTACGCGCTTCCTAAAGTACACAAAATTGCTGTCCCCTTAATTCCTATTGTATTTAATATTTGTTCCGCCTCATGTCCCTTTATAAAATTTTCAGTTAAACTCTTTTGCTTTATTTCAGTTTCAAATCTATAAATTATTCGTAATTGTTGTTCATCTGTAATTCCAATTAAAAACTCCATCTCCCTCTTTGGACATAGTTTTTTTTAAATCATAATTCTCTATTTACTCATTTTTCTGTACAAGGAGCATTCCAATGTCTCACCGTAAGATTAAAAGAGTTCGATTTCACAGCTCGCCAAATAACCCACAATATTGAGATATTAATATTTGTTTAAAACAAAATTCATTTTATGTTTCAAATCAGTTTTATTCCATGTCAGATGGTTTAATGATGGGTAATCCTCTAAGTCCCATCGTGGCTGATTTGTATATGCATTATTTTAAAGTTAAATTGTTTAATCTTAATATTTTCCTTGTTATTGTAGGTATGTGGATGATTATTTTGCATTCCTGGGCACATCTATTTCTTCTTTCGAAAATGTGCTAACTATTTAAAACTGAATAAATTCAGTTACCCAATTTACATATGAATTTTAAGTTGATAATAAATTACCTTTTCTTTATGTTTTAGTTACTCGTCAGTTTGGCCCCCTTGAATAAAGAAAAATCTCTGCTGTTTCACTCCTTTCGTTTCAGTTCATATCACTACACCTTCACAAAAAGCTTCTACTCTTAATTTTTTGATGAATAGCACATGTTTCATTTGTTCGGATAAAACTTCTCTTGTTGCAGAATTGGATTATGTTATATATTTTGCTATCAATCGTGGTTTTAGATTGTCTTGTATGTTGTTTCTCGTTTAATTTCTCATTCTCTTAATAAATGTGTTAATAATTCTGATTCTTCTGTTGTTCCGTTTTCTTTTTGTAACCTCATCGTTTCACCATTTTATAAAAGCATTAGCTTCAAAATAGCTAATATTTTAAGAAATTATTATTTTAAAACAGTTTTTAAGCTACTCAATAAACTAACTTTTTTACAGCTAAAATATAAAATTCCACCTCAAAAAGTTTGGGCTTTTTACAATATGTCCAATGCCATTGTCGTTTATGCTATATTGGACGAACTAAAAGACAACTACGTTACAAGAACAATGAACCCATATACTATTCTAAGAAAGAATAATTACAAAATCTTTCTATTGACTGTCATTGTTGGAGGAAGGGACATAATTTCATCTTTGATTCGCCGGAAAATTATTTAAAAAATGCCTCATTCAGATTGAGACCTATCAAAAGCTCTTGTTCATGTTTATTATGAGAGAAAAATTGCACAACAAAACTCTTGGTAGCAATTGGCAGTTTTGGAATTAAATGTTAGCGTTAGCGTTCGCACCATGCAAACGACGCGCCTATAGCTTGTTTTAGTGTTAAATTCGTAATCTATAACCAATTCGAATTGTATGATTGAGAGAAAAACAAATTAACTGAATTTTACATATTTCTCTCCCCCGTACCTCATATCTATGAAATTCTGTTTTAATTTCGTTTAAATAAACTTAAATGTTGTACGATATATTTTTTAATCCAACTGATAAAATATAAGTAATTGCTTTTAAAGTACAACTGCGTTTATTTTGGTTATTTTTAATTTTAATTTTTATTTAATCATTACTTTTTACTAGATTACTGATAAAAGTTAGTAAGAAATACTAAATTATACTTTAAAATTAAAAGCATCTCCTTATTTCCTTCCTTTTTCCGATAATGGCATGTTATAACGCGCAATACTCAAAATTCTAATTTACAAAAACCAAACAAATGGGCTAAAGGTTTTTTAAATATAGAAACAATTTTGCAAATTTAAATTTAAATTTATTTAACTTTTTATAAATGTAACTTTACAGATAAAATGATCAAAATTCAAACAAAATGCGTATACATAAAATAAATTATTGCAAACATTCACTTCTCCAAAATTAGTACAGTTAGTAAAATTATGTTTAGAACTATTAATATTAGGTGATTTCAATAGTTCCTGCCCAATTTTCAATAAAATGAGAGTCAAAGTTTACACAAATGGTTTTAGATGTCAAAAAGATGTCAAATAGTCAACATTTAGTCTTTTAGCAATCCGTTCATTATTATTCACTAAACTAGCAGAAAAACTCGGCTTCGCCCGTGTCAATTATAAGGAGACTTCCAGGTAAAATAAATTAAAAAGAAATAATACGGCAATCACAATAACTGAAATTTGTGCATTCCCATCCACAAAACGTTATAAAGACAATAAAAAAACATGGCGTTATTGTCTTGCGACCATAGTAAAATCCCTGAGCTTTAATAACAGAATGCATGTTTTCTTTGGCGGTTGTAATAGAAAAATATGAGATTTTCCTGACAATACGAAAAAAATAATTCCTCCTAATCACGCAGCACTTAGTGAAATTCTCGTTTTTATGGAATTATCTACATTATAAAGTAAAAACACTATGTCAGTGCCCATAAATTGTGCCCCATAAATTGTAAAACATAAAATTGCCTTTACTGCAATTTTTTTAACTTTTAAGCATCACACAATTTTATTTTTTATAATGTCAAACAGAAAAAAAGTTCTTTCAAATGAAATTTGTTTGAAAACTGTACCTCAGTTTTCTGATTTTAATGGATTTTAAAGTAATTTTTAAGCATGGATATTTCTAAAGTTGGGTGCAACCCGATTACGAAAGATGAACCTGTTTACACTTAATGCAATAGTATAAAGAAAAGACGTGTCTATGAGCAACGCTGGTATCATATTTTCGGTGTCAACAAATTTCCTTTTTACTGCAGTTTAACGTCTAAACATTGTACATTCGATTGTTCCAACGTATTATAGAAAACAAACGTACTTTCAGTAATATTTGTTTGTAATGTTTATCTCAATTTACGAATTTTTTATGGGTTTTAAAATAATTTTTAAGCATGCTTGCAACCCAAATACAAAAGATTAATTCAATTTCTGAAAAACATTGTAAATAATTCAGAATTTGTTTGCTTTCGCGTAATATTCAATATCTAAATTGGCAAACGAAATTAAAACGCCAAAAATAAAATAAAATAACACACGAACAAGATAAGTATAAAAAAATTCAAATGGGAATATCGTTCCGGGTGCATATAACTTGAATTCTTCAGAACGGATTTCCATGCGACTTTCACTATTATTTTTTTAGGGAAGATTTTAGTGCGTAACATATTGTTTTCCGTTGCTTAGTCATAGAATTATAGGGGAAAGTTATATAATCATGTGAACCCAATTATGAAGGATCAGTCTTATTAGCTGAATGAAAAAATACAGAACTATTTTTATCCCTAAGTATATTGACGGGTTTATCTTCAGTAATGAGGCTGTGCGCTAGGGTATTGTTATTTTAACGAGTGTGACTGACACCTATTATGGCCTACACCTTTGTTTAAAACAATATAGAATGACTTATGTTTTAAGCGACTATCTGGCATGCAACTTCATTACAAAATACTAACCTGCAATAATGCTTGGTGCTTCTCCAGTTCCCTGCTCAACAACGCGAAACTTTCTGACACATTTTCTGACTCATTAAACGTAAAGGCTTAAAATTCGTAGGCCTGATTATTAAAGCTATTTGCAATTGAAACGAGTTTTTCCTTTTTTCATAAATAAATTACTTATCCAGTTATGAGCAATTGTGGTTGCGTGATGGCCGGTTTTTATCCTTTATTGCACTGTTGCGTCCGAAATTCAGTTCAAAACACCAACTGAGAAATCCTATACATTTACCAACAAATGGAAACTATCTTTCGATTACATAGTTTCTAAATAAGAACTCCTGTCAATTTCATGCATTTCCGAACAAAAATTAATTAAAAAATATGTCAGAAAATAGCTCCTTTTGATTTGAGAACATCCTTAACTTTATGAACAGCCTTAACTTGACGTTTATGAAAAAACTCACATTTTTAGTTTTAATTTTGGAACTCGCGAAATTTAAATTCAGAAAAAGGATGTTGTTTTGACACATTGTGATAATTTTTTTAACTTTTCAAATTAAAATACCTGTTTTCTTTGTCGCGCGTAACAGAAGTATACAATATCTCCCACAATACGGGGAAAAATGCGAAAAAATATATCCAAATGAGGTAGTAGTTTTAAATCAAGACATCTGTCAAGAATTTTTTTGAAAATGTAAATAATCGCTCTCTTTTTGCTATAAATCACAGAAAATGTTAGCACTGAATCTAAACCAATACAACACTTAACGATAACGTATAGCTATAAGATATGGCTCTAGTATACAATCGAAGTAGTAAGCAAAATATAGGAGCCATATGTTTACAATGAGTTTGATTACGCGTTAAAAAGATTTGATAGAATGTGACGTCATATCTAGCCTTTTTTTTTTCTTTTTCTTAAATTGTTTTCATGAAATTTGACTGTTTGTATTAAAATAGATGTTTTAAAAATAATGATAATAATAATTAAAAAAAAAACATTCAAATTGAGGTTCTACGCTTGTGACGGACCCGGCAGTACCGCCACGTGTCGTCATAGTCATGACACAAGCCTTATAAGATAAAATCCTTTTATTGGAACTAAAAGAGGGTGAGTGGTCTGATGAAGCCGATTCCGATTTTTCCTAAACGGTCATGCACACCAGGTAGCCTGAAATGCCGCCCGTGGCAGCCAACATATTTTATTCACAGGTACAGGGCAAACTCACTAAGCTTGACTTAAAAACAGTTCTTACCCAACGGCACGCTCCCTCTGACTTCAAAACTCGCTATGTTGAGCTGTCCCTCCAGTCTAAACCGCCTCCAAGGAACTCACTTCACTCATCCAGACTTCGCCTTTTATACTCTTGCAGACTGAGCCAAATGCCCTAAAAATTTGCATAAGCACTCGCGGACGCAGCTAACTGTAGACACCAGGGACCACAATCATACTTCGGAAAAATAAAATACAGATGTCGCTCTACACGCTACAAATGTTAAAACATTGGCGTCACGTTCTCATTCAAATAACCAGATGTGAGGTCTAAGGTAGACATGTAATTGGTGCTATTTATGTTAGCCAGGATATCATCAATTACTGTTATGGGATATTGAGGATATTGGGTTATGGCATTCAATTTTCTGTAATCAATGGCAAACCTCCATGCTTCAGGATCATCTATATTTTTACCATTATTCTTACGAGATAGTACTACTGGAGATGCAAAAGGGGACTCAATGGGCATGATAATATCATCGGCGAACATTTTCTGTATATGGTAATCAATTATTTCTTGCTTTACTTTATCATACCGATAAGGTTTACTGGCCACTGGTGCCGCTGAACCAATATTGATCTCATGCCATGCTACATGCGTTAACCCCGGTTTATCAGAAAATACTTCCCCAAAATCCATCAAAAACTTATTAAACTCCTCTTTCTGCACTTCCGTTAAACCAGACTCCCCCAAATCTACTGATACACAAACTGCTTTCTCTTCCCTAGCTTCGCTATCATTATTCACAATTAAAGACTTTTGAAAGAAATCTAAACTTATACCTCTATACCTCATGTAATCTATGCCCACAATACAATGCACTGTTAAACCATCTACAACAAAAAATTCCCAACATGTTTTTACTGCACGAATTTCCACTTGTAAATCTATTACACCTTTATTAACACATGTTGCTCCTTGCGCCGAGTGAACCACTAAACTAGACTTTTTCAACCTTTTATAATAAAAATACTTCCGATAAAAGTCGTAAGAAATGAAAGATCTCTCCGCTCCTGGGGATCTATTCTGGTGTCGTAGGAATGCTGAAACCGGTCGGGAAGAGCCGCCTTGGCGATTATTTGCTATTCTGGTGTAGTAGAGTCGAAATTTCGCCGGTCGGAGTGGGTTGCTTTTTTTCCGACTGCTACCTTGTGGTCGAGATCGCAGTGGGTAGGGTTCGGAAAGAATTTTTGCTCTGTTTGGAGGGTTTGGGCACTTGTTTAATATTAAAAAATAGAAAGATGGCATAGTTTTTCAATTACCAGTGGTCGTAAATATCATGATTTCTTCAAACATATAAAAAATATCCAATGCTTTTTATATTTATCAGATATTTTCAAAATAGTCAACTTATTGATAATTATAAATATTTTCAGACTTAATATAAATAAGAAATTAAAATATATTGCAGTTAGCATGATAACTTAATAAAATATTATTCTAAATGTGTGTTTTTTTCTTTTTTGCTTCTCTTAAGTAACAAAATAGTAGATCAGCTAATTGAAAACAGACCCAATTTGTTAAAAAAAAAAAAAAAAAAAAATTGTAAGATTTAGTATTAAGAAAATTTTGTTGTATAAAACACAATTTGAAATACAAAATAATTTGTTTTAATTAAAAAAAATAATGAACATAATTGTAATTTTGTTGCTTTTTCAATCTCATAATGTGTTGTGCATTTTAAATTAAGGTAAACCAAAATTAGAAAAGATCATTTTAAATGAAGATGTAAATAACTTATCTAAATTAGATGGTTTATCTTTCAATGAGTGTCGTAAGAAATATTGTCTGACGTAATTATTGTCATCTAAAAATTCAGCTTCAAACGTAAAGTTTCTTTTTAGAGAAAGGGTGGGGTGGGGGTGGGGGTGGGGGGGCAAAAGTCACTATCAGAGCAAAAGTTCTATATCTACAGAACGACACCGTTAATAACAGTCGAAAAATTCATTTACACTTGTTTTCACTGAAAATATAAAATTTTGAAATAAAATATAAAATATCGAAAGTATCAAACGTCTTGACATTTTGAAAGAAATATCAGATATATATCATGGTATATCTCAAGGATAAGCTATTCGATTTCTAAATATACCCATATAAATATATATACTCACTGATATATATATATATATATATATATATATCACCGAGCCCTGTTAATTACAAAATACTATTTTCTTATTTAAAGCTCTTTTACAGATTCTTTAAAAGTTCTTTGACTCGGAAATCTGTGTATTCTTTTTTTCTTGCAAAAAATGTCAACTAATTTACTTACAAATTTAATTCAGACCGAAAAAAAAATACTTTCATTTTACATGGAAAGGTTTAAAGTTTAAACATGGAAAAATTTCTGAAATAAAAGCTTTTATTTCGGCCTTTTAAACAAACCAAAACTTTCGGCAAAAAGCCAAGACAGTTCACATTTTTTTCTGTATAATATTAAAGCTGTTCTCAAATTAAAACTCCCTATTTTCTGACACATTCCTGGAATAATTTTTATTCGAAAACACAGAAAATTGGTTGATGTTGTTATTCAGAAACTGCAAACTCGAATAGCATATACCATTTTTCGATAAAGGTAAAGGATTCTTCAGAAAATGCGGTCAAAGTAGGCATTTTGAACCGAAATTATGAAAGTGACTCCCGATAAAGGTCGTCAAAAGATAACATTTGCTTATAACTCAAGATAATACGTTTATATACTTCAAAAATAAAAATACATAAAGGCGCTTTTCAATTCCTAATCACTTCAATTGTCATATCTGCTAATTTCATGCTTTTATGTTTTAAAATTAGTCTGTGTATGTACAGGGCCTGGTGAAACAAAAGAGGAGAGGATGAAGGCCTGGTATTCATTCAATGCCCCTTCCTATGCTGTCACAAAAATTAAACGTGTTCTATGTCTTAAAATAGAGATATGGATATATAAATACATATTTAGATAAATATATTACTTGTGTTTAATCTTTCCCTACTCCAATAGCAAAAAATATGCAGTATAGTTTGTACAAGATCGAATTAGATTTTAAATATTATCTCTGTAAAATTCGTTCACCAAGTTTGGCACCCCCTAAAATCTAAGAGGTTCAGTGCCACGGCCCAGTTGGAAGGGTTTTTTAATCAGCCCTTGTGTTTGTGTTCCAAAATTTTGCGTTGTTGAGCAGAGAAAACATATTTTAGATCCGTTTCACAATAATAATAATAATAATAATAATAATTTAAAAAACATTTTATTATTTGTTTTTACATTTAATGATTTAATTGATTCTAATTATATTTTTCACAAAGAATCAAGATTTTCAGTGAATTGATAAAGATACAACAATAATTTTTCATTAGCATATTTAGTTTTATTTTATTTTTTTTTTATTTTTAATAAGTAATTAAACTCATTGATGATCTCTGTAAGTATTTAAAATATTAATAAATAAAATTAAGGGAAAATAAAATTTGAGAGACTTTCCTTAGAATATTTTTACTGTCACGAAAATAATTAAATCGTGGTGAATTTATAAATTAATTTAAAAAGGAAGGTAGGAGACATTTAAGTACAAAGCTAAATTAATATACTTATTATATATGCATATATTCTTTAAGTTTATTGCAGATTTGAGATTAAGAACAATTATAAGCAAACCTAGATTTTTTTTAAAATAAAGGTGAAACTAAAGTATATTTAAATATTCGGCCTAATTTATATATGTGTTTTCAGTACTGGTGTGAAAATATAATTAATTTAAAATAAAAGTGGTCTAAAGATGCAAATAAATAAAAAGCTATATAATGTTTATTATTTTTTTTAAAATCCATTATATATTAGGCTTCAAATATATATGTAGAGCTTGGTAGAACCTACAACACCCCTCCCACCCCCCTTTATTTTTCAAAAATATTTTGAAGTCTGAAAAAAAATCTGTCTATTTCACCATAACATTTACTAATCATTTTCTGATATTAAAATAGAACAAAGTTTCTTTCAAAAAATTGATTCAATAATAATAACAAATAGTATTTTATGCATAATTAAAATACAAATGGACATTTTTTCTTAGGTCAGGAAATTTTAAACAGGTTACAGGCACGATCACGCTGATGTAAAACAATGGCATTCATTCCTTCAACTCGTTTTTCTTTTATATAGATAACCCAAACATTCTTTTCCTTTCACGTAAATAACAGTAACACTTGACAAAGCAAGACAGCTGTTTCCCTCTCCCAAACATATAAAAACACGTGAGCGCTTTCATCTGATTGGCTACAACTATGTCCGATCGCACGCAGGGGACATTCTGTGTTTCATCCTCCACTGTCGTATAACGAGGGCAGACCAGAATAGCTCTTCGCCCAGTGGTCGCTATGAGACGGCGATCCCGATCCCGATTCCCGGTATTTACTCGATTACACCAGAATAGACGCCCTGTATCGAAGAGACTTCTAACCACAATTCTATCTAAAATTATTAACAATTCAGGCAATTCCACAGGATTAATCGTTACACTATTTAAAGAAACAGAAGGCTTTTCTTTTTTCACCTGTGACTGCATACCCCCTGAAATACAGCCACCTACCAGTTTAACTGACCAGATTTTTCCAAACTTTCCCTTTCTATTGACCTGCCCCCAGAATTTTCCACAGATAATTGCCTTAAACGTGAAGGAGGTACATTCCTATCGCGGACATTTCCCCCTCTTTGACTTAAACCACCATTCCGCTTATTACCACCATCATTCCTTTCCTGTCCTCTAAAATTACCAGAATTACTGAAATTTCTATTACCATTAACATTCGACACATTTCTACTAACAACATTATTAACATTTCTACTATATCTATAATTGACTACAGGCTGTACCCCTCTCAAATTTCTATCCCCCTCATTTCTATACCGGTAGTTCTCAATAGGTCTCTGTCGAGGGCTAGGAGACTCTCTTTGGCCCGAGCTGTGCCGAGCCTCATACTTCAGAAGAATTTGATAAAGTTCAGAAGAATTCTTAGGTGCCTTTAATTCGATATAGTCCTGTACATGCACATTAAATAAAGGTAAAATTATATCTAATACTTCTTCAAATGATCCCTCTAATCCAATTTTATTTTTTAATTCAAGTTTGCGTAAGAAAAATTTTGAAGCCTGCTCATAGATATTTTGCTTATTACAATAAAATTCTCTTCTTAGTACACTTTCATCTTTAAGACCGGGAAAAGCTTTTTTTAACTCGGTCACTGTTTGTTCAAATCGTTTCGCATCATCAGTCACTAGAAATTTACCAATATTCTCTAACCACAAAAGTGTATCGCCCTTTAACGAGCATTTCAGCACTATATATTTGTTCTTTTCCGCAATATTATTAAATGAAATATACTCTTGTAATTTAGTCAAAAATTCTTCTACATCACCTTCCCCGGTAAAGTAAACTCTGGGCACAATTTCACATGGTTTTAACTCAACCTTAGGTTCGAAAAATTGTTGGGCGCCATTTGTGACGGACCCGGCAGTACCGCCACGTGTCGTCATAGTCATGACACAAGCCTTATAAGATAAAATCCTTTTATTGGAACTAAAATAGGGTGAGTGGTCTGATGAAGCCGATTCCGATTTTTCCTAAACGGTCATGCACACCAGGTAGCCTGAAATGCCGCCCGTGGCAGCCAACATATTTTATTCACAGGTACAGGGCAAACTCACTAAGCTTGACTTAAAAACAGTTCTTACTCAACGGCACTCTCCCTCTGACTTCAAAACTCGCTATGTTGAGCTGTCCCTCCAGTCTAAACCGCCTCCAAGGAACTCACTTCACTCATCCAGACTTCGCCTTTTATACTCTTGCAGACTGAGCCAAATGCCCTAAAAATTTGCATAAGCACTCGCGGACGCAGCTAACTGTAGACACCAGGGACCACAATCATACTTCGGAAAAATAAAATACAGATGTCGCTCTACACGCTACAAATGTTAAAACATTGGCGTCACGTTCTCATTCAAATAAGGTGCTTCTATAACGGAGTAACGATACCTTACACGCTATATTCCCGCTCTTATAGTTAAAGTTTTTATTTTATATGCAAAGAAATGTGAATTTTCTGTTTAGAATGACGTCAATGTCAAACACGCAAAAACATAGCAAGAAAATCTGAATTTTTATTGGCAAATAGAAAGAAAATACACGCGTTATCCTTATATTTTTTCACATTATTGTGTCATTTTAGGTAGCTTTCTTTACAAAAAGCTACCTATTGCAGCCGTTCGGAGGAAAGCGATTTCAAAAAATTTTGGTATATTTTCATCGATCATGACCCCCAGACCCCGAAACCACCCTCCGTTCAAAATTGATATATATATATACCGGGTGTCCCAAAAAGGACTGACTGATTTTAAAATTCAATAACTTGCAAACGGTGACAGATATTTAAAAAATTCTTGCAGGAGGGTTATGCATAAGGTCAAAAGTTTTTTTACAGTGATTTTCAATTTTAATTCGAATTACAAACAATAGATGGCGCTGCGATCAATAGACGCTGAATTCAGGCTCGATTTTTGGTACTTCGTGGCCCGGATAATACATTTCCATCTCCTTTTTCAGCATGGAACAAGAGAAAGGACCAGAAATCGAGCCTGTATTTAGCGACTATTGCTTACAGCGCCATCTATTGTTTGTAATTCGAACTAAAATCGAAAATCACTGTAATAAAACTTTTGACCTTATGCATAACCCTCCTGCAAGAATTTTTTAAATATCTGTCACCGTTTGCAAGTTATTGAATTTTAAAATCAGTCAGTCCTTTTTGGGACACCCGGTATCTGACCTATGTCACACTGTAACACTCGTATTTATGAACCGATTTGGATGTAATTCGGTGTGTCCATAGTACATACCAATGTCTCGACCGAGTTCGTTGGCCAGCTTCATCCGTCATTTTGTTTCGAAATGGCGGCCATTTAAACATTTTAAAAAATTTAAAATTTGAAATGTGGTACCAAAAAATTTAAAATGGAAAAATATTTTTTTCTTATGTATTTGACCTTTATACAAAGACTCCGTAGCAGTTTTTGTTTCGTCTATATCTTAGAAAATGGCTGAGTTATAGCATTTTGAATTTCTAGCGAAGCTGACATTTTGAAACGTCCTGAATTTTGTCACGCGATAAAAGGCGTATTTATGAACCGATTTGGATGTAACTTCGTTTATACATAGTACAGACCAATGTCTCGACCGAGTTCGTTGGCCAGCTTCATCTGCCATTTTGTTTAAAAATGGCGGCCATTTAAAATTTTAAGAAAAATTTAAATATGAAATGTGGTACCAAAAAATTGAAAATTGAAAAAATATTATTTTCTTATGTGTTTGACCTTGATAAAAAGATTCGGGAGCAGTTTTTGTTTCGTCTATATCTTAAAAAATGGTTGAGTTATAGCATTTTGAATTTCTAGCGTGGCTGACATTTTGAAACGCCCTGATTTTTGCCACGTGATAACAGACGTATTTATGAACCGATTTGGATGTACCTTGGTGTGTACATAGTACATACAAATAACTCAACCGAGTTCGTTGGCCAGCTTCATCCGCCATCTTTTTTGAAAATGGCGGCCATTTAAAAAAATTAAAAAAAAATTAAATTTAAAATGAGATACCAAAAAATTAGAAAATTAAAAAGATTTTTTTTGTATGTGTTTGACCTTAATACAAAGATTCCGGAACAGGTTTTGTTTCATCTATATCTAAAAAAATGGCTGAGTTATAACATTTTGAATTTCTATTGTGGCTGACATTTTAAAACGACCTGATATTTGTCACGCGATGACAGGCGTATTTATGAACCGATTTGAATGCAACTTGGTCTGTACATAGTGCATACCAATGTCTCGACCGAGTTCGTTGGCCAGCTTCATTCGCCATCTTGTTTCAAAAGGGTTGCCCTTTTTTTAAAAAAAATGTAATTTAAAATTTTAAATGAGGTATTAAAAAATTGGAAAATGAAAAAGATTTTTTTTTGTGTGTTTGCCCTTGATACAAAGATTTTGGAGCAGTTTGTGTTTCTGAAAATTTGTTCTTTTGTTTATATCTTAAAAAGTGGTTGAATTATAGCACTTTGAATTTCTATCATGGCTAACACATTGAAACGATCTTGTATTTGTCACGCGATACCACACGTATTCGCCTATTTCGATGGAAGAAGGCATGTGGATAGTATACATCAATATCTCGACCAAGTTCGCTGGCCAGCTTCATCAGCCATCTTGTTTCAAAATGGCGACCATTAAATTAAAAAAAAATATATTTAAAGTGAGGTGCAAAAAAATTAGAAATTGAAAAAGGTTTCTTTCTTAAGTATTTGACCTTGATATAAGGATTCAGGAGCATTTTTTGTTTGTCTTTACCTTAAAAAATGGTCCATATATAGCAGTTTCAATTTTTAACGTGGGTGACATTTTGAAAAATCTGATTTTTTGCCTGCAGCACTCGTATATATCAACCGATTCCGATGCGAGTGAGCATGTGCAGAGCAATTACTAAGGTCTCGACCAAGTTCACTGGTTAGCCTCATCCACCATGTTGTCTTAAAATGGCAGGCACTTTAAGAAATCGCCGAATTTAGCAGCCAAATATAAGTGACTTTAAATAAAATCAGCTTGGATAAAGCTGACTAATTTAGCGAAATTCTCATTCATAATGATTTAGTATTGATAAAAATTAAAATTGAATCTCCTACATTCGGTTTCCACTTAATTGAGCTTCGTGTGTTTGAATAATATAAGTTGGCTTTGTTAAAATAAGGAATATGAAAGCTACCTCTTCCTCCCGGCACTGGCCGGAAGGACTTTTTGTCATCATGTGGTTTGGCAACAGGAAAGAAACGTTTGAATTAAAAAAGATTTAAAAAGAGATATTTCTATAATGTTAAATTATGGATGTGGTATAAAAAAAGGTATAAATAGTGATCTGATGATTTTATAAAGTAGACAGTGATCTTTTCCACGTTCTAAAACGTATATACATCGATCTTCGTTCAAATCGGTCAAAAATTAACGATTTGTATAAAGGACATACATACAGAGAACGGCTTTTATATATACTAGGGAATCGTACCCGGGCTTCCTGGGTTAAAGAATATAGGTGAAAACATATTTTTTTTTTATTGCAAACTAATACTTTTTTATATGCAATAAATTTTTTAGATTGACCACTTACATGAAAAAATCATTTCACATATGGAAAATACGAATTATACAATCAAATAAATTTTTGAAATTTATCAAAAACGATATTTTCTTATTAGCCGCATGCTAAGAGTTATTTGCCAAGATTTTAAAACTTATGGCATTCTTTTATATTCTGATAATTTCAGAGCTTATACATGTCTGGTAAATTTGTGTTTTTTTTATTATTTTATTTATTTATTCATAGGGAATTTCTTTTTAATGGATATTAGCCGTAAGAAAATGATGAACACTTTATTTTGTTTTAAGGGCAAACGGATTAATTTTTCGTAATCGAGCTCCGCGCGATATAGATAAATTAAAAAATATAGCATGCTTTAAAATTATTTTTAAAACCATAGATAATCAGTAAACTGAGATGAACTTTGCAAACAAATTCCATTTGAATTTTTTTTTTCCTAATTGGGGATCTAAAAATTTAAATTGTACAATTACAAATATGTTAGATTTGTGTTTTTTGAATATTATTCTTTTATTTGTTTATAAAAGAAGTATTAAGTTCGTTAATTTGTCTTTCACCAATATGTTAGATTGGATGTTTTTTAAATATTATTCTTTTATTTGTTTATAAAGGAAGTATTAATTTCGTATGCAAAAATAGTCAGAAAAAATGCTGAAAAATGTTTGTTGCTTTATGTGCAAAATGTTTATTATAATTATGTATTGAAACTGGCACGTGATAAGGTTAAAAAAAAAAAAAAAAAAAAAAAAAAAAAAAAAAAAAAACATGCTTAAAAATTATTTCAGAAAATGTAATACATCAGGCAATTAAGATACAGTTTTTTAACAAATTGCATTTGAAAGTAAGTTTTTTCCCTATGCGACGAAAATTCAAAATGTACGATTGTCAGAATATTAAAAACTTGTAGTAGTGAAAATTTCAAGACCGAAATTTGATCGTGAAGTGTTGCCATTCGCAAAATGACGTCGGCGTTACGCACAGATACGTTTGTTCTTTATAATATAGATACTTAATCAGTAAAATATCATAAAGATCAGTTATTAGGATGTGTTTATCAATTGAGTCTCTTATGCTTAAATTTCCGGAATGAAAACAACAATTTTCACCTTCTCAAAAATTGCATACGCACTTCTCATATCCATATTCATCATTTTTAAAAAATTGCGCTTTGTTTGATCATTTAAAAATCATTTTAACTCAAAACTTGAAGTCACGATTGTCAGCAACATCTTTTATGTGAACAGACGCATTCTTTACTTGAGATTCTAATCTCAATTCCGGGGAGTAAAAATTTCCGTAATTTATGTTTTTTAGACACATTTGTGTGAAAATGTTTAGTTTTATCTAAGAAAATGATCGTTTTCTTTTAACTATGACTTCATTTTTGCTTAAATAAGAATTTCGCCTAGTGTCTGAAACTTAGTATCAGTAGACATTCAGAAGGAAAAACAATATAGAAAATTTATGAGGAAAAATGCGTGTTTTCAAAAGCTGTATGTCATTTTCCGTTATTATGCCCCTAATATAATATTCTGCTCCTACTGCGATTTTGCGCCACTAAACCCTATACAACAATTTTTATTAACAATTTTGAATCAGAAAATAGCATGAATAAAGTTAAAAATACCTCATTATTTCCCTCTTGTCTGCAATAATGAAAGCTATCTAATTTTCATCATTTTGAAGAAATTTCATAAAATGCTTTTAAAATTAAAATATAAAGTGAGGATATTAAAAAAAAAAACAAAAAAAAAACAGATAGTGTGATCACATCTACAAAGGAAGAGCTTTCAGTTTAAAAAATATATATATATTAGTAAAATTGGTTCAGCAGAAAAGTCAGGGCAGATGACTAAACAACACACTTGTGTTTTAAATATATAGATTATATGAAATTAAGAAAAATTAAATTAAGCAAACTATGCTATTTTCATAAAATTATAGTAGAATGTCTTAAAGAATAGCATTAAAATTTTATTATTCGAGAGAATTTTCGACAAAAACTTCAGGAACACGATAATATTTTAAACCATCAATTGTTTGTTTGCTTATAAAACTCGGCGAAGCAAATCCATCTAGGCGAGAATCATCAATTTCATTAATATAAATCGCTCTTATTTGCATGTCACCTCTCTTTTATAAAGATACTCTAAATTTTTGTAAAACATTGCATTTTTATCAGTGTGTGATTTCGATTACATTATTTTCAAAAATGAAGCATTTTCACCTGTGAAGAATTTCAAAGCAGCTGGGCTGTGAAAATGACGCACTTCTACTAAACATAATTCAGGATTTAGAATTAAAATACACGCTTTTTTATAAAATGACGTCATTTACATCCGCTAAAGCAATCCACTTTTACAATCGAGTCTTAAACTTCGTCTATAGAAAAGTGTGCAGTGCATATGACGTCGTTATCACGGAATAACAGACAATATTCTTGACATAGCCCATTTTTTAATTTCAACTTTTCTTTTCAAATTTTATGAGAAAATGGCAACAAAAAGATAGAGTATCTCTTATTTTCGACTATTTTCCGTTTACTTTCAATGACTTTCAATAGAAATGAGGTACTTTTGTTGCCACGATAAGAAAAATGGTATTAAAAACTACAAAAAATTAATATCTCAAAAATAAATTGAAATACAGCTTTCAAACAAATTGCATTTAAAAGAGATTTTTTTTTTTCCTTATACGACGGTGAAAAAATTTAAAATGTGCGATGTTTAGAAGTTTAAAAATGTGCAGTAGAAAAAATTGCAAAACGAAAATTTTATTTCAAATTTCAAAATGTTGCCATTCGCAAAATGACGTATGCGTTACGCACAGATATGTTTGTCCTTTATAATATAGATAGATAGAAACAATATACACGCGTTATCTTTATTTTTTCACATTATTGTGTCATTTTTTAGAGTTTGGCAACAGGAAAGAAACGTTTGAATTAAAAATGATTTTAAAAGAAATATTTCTAAAATGTTAAATTATGGAAGTGGTAGGAAAAAGGGATAAATAGTGGTCTGATGATTTTTTAAAGTAGACAGTGATCTTTTCCACGTTCTGAAAAGTAGGTACATCCAGTTTCGTGTAAATCGGTCAAAAATTAAAGATTTGTATAAAGGACATACACACAGAGAACGGCTTTTATATATATAGATCACAGATTAAATCATTATTAATGCCAGAAGTTCGCCCTAAGCGACTTTTACCGTTTAGATACAAATCACCAAATAAAAATTTCAAAATCGCCAAAATCATATTTTAAGTGCCCTAAGAGCAAGAGCACGATCCGAATAATCGTCTTGAATATTTTTTGCAACACGTCCAATAATCACTCATTTTAAAGGCACGTATCATAACATGACGAAAATGTAACTTTTCATTTTAAATTTTGAATATAAACCTTGTATACAAATTTCTCTGGAAAACTCTTTTTAACGTTAAGTTCACACCAGACAGATGTAGATGACTGTCAGTTAATAATAGGGTAATAACAGAAACATCAGCACAGTCGAATTTGCAAGATTTTGCCATCTATGAAATAGGGCACGAACTTTTGCAATCTCCCAAAACAATGCAAATTAAAGATATCCTGATGAAACAATACATTTCTTAGCTAAGTATTAAAATTGCATTCACGTTTTGACAAGAAGTCTTATTAAACAAAGTCAAATTTATACATATTAATATCTTTTACATAGACAAAGGTCAAGAATGAAAATAAAATACTATCACGCACTTAAATCTTCAAATTCATTTAATTAAATGCCACATTTGAAAATTACTTAAAAAAGAAGCATAACGGATTTCGTGATGCAAAATTCTTATTTTTGAACTGCAGAATACTGATAAATATTTTCAGCATTCTAAACGAACGAATTCATTTTTCAAGTTTCAATTAAAAAAAATATGAAGAAATTAAAATATTCTTATATGTAATAAATATAAAGGGTAAGTACGTTTTAGATTTTTACTGAGATTATATAAATCTGGAATAAAACGAACTGAAACATGTTAGAAATACATTGTTTACATACAAAAAGACTAAATGAATGCATTATTTGTTTCGCTTTCTCTAAGACAATTACATTTGAAAATAATAGGATTTTATTAAAAAACTTTAGTAATTACATTGTTCAATTTTATATCATATTAAAAATTATTGAAATGATCTTCAAACGTCTATATTCGTAGCACTGAAATCTTCCTAACTAAATAGAAAAATATAAATATCAAGCTAAAGTGTTTAAATTTTAAAATATAATGCGCTTTCAGTGTTTTTATACATAGTTTTTAAAGAAACACATTAACATTTTCTTTGCGATGTTTGAATTTTCAAAAAAGGATATTTTTTAGAAATTAAGCGATGTTTTTTTTTTTTTTTTTTTTTTTTTTTTTTTTTTTTTTTTTTTGCATATACTATTTTAAAAAAGTGTTTAAAGGAAATAATTAAAATGGGAATAATAAAAGAAATAAATTTAGTGTACCTGTCATTAGAAACTTACAAAATCGCAAGCTTAGTGGTATTTTTTAACTGAATCTATTTTACTTTTCATTCCGAGTGATTAAGCAGACCGACATAAAATTTGTTCCTCTTAATTCCACACTTGAAAGTATCTCATTTACAGAAACATAGTTTATTTTTTAATTAATACTTTAAAATCTTTACTTAATAATTATTAAACCGTTCCACGCAATGGGTTAAGGGGGTATTACTCTACTCAAGAATCTGTCAGGAATAAAAAATAAAATTACTCCAAACAATTTTAATTCAAGAATATAAATCTTAAAAGGAAATTTTTCATTTGATTCATTATAATTAAACGATTAAAATCTTATATCGATTTATAATTCTAGTTTTGTTTGATAAGATCTTTTTTTATAAATTTATTATGTTTCAATTGGACTTTTTATTGATCCTGAACATTTATTTATTAGTTGATATTTGAGAAATCCTCAAAATTGTCAAACATTTTCTTTTCCTAATTTTCAAACATAAATAATTCTTTTTTGTATAATATACGTAAGTTGATATTATCCTTATAGTTACGTAAAATGAAATTATTTTCAATATGATGAAAGAAAGAAAACACATGAAAATCAAGCAAAATGAAATGGATTTACACGAAAATAGAAAAGAACAAAAGTAAGAATCCATATGTCTAATTAATTGTGATAAAATTATTAAAAGCAAGTATTGTAATGTAAATAAAATTTATTTTCGATAAACCTTTATTCACTAAATGAATTAAAGTCAAATAAAATTAACATAAATTTTACGATAGTATTTTCATCGCCGTATTTAAAATTTATGAAATATTGCATTATTCAAATAAAGCATATTAAAAGAATAATAGTTTTAGATACTAATTCAAACAGTAACAAATAATCATACATCACACATACATTATAAAACTGTTTACAACTCTAAGGTAATATTATTAAGGAATTTCTTTTTCTGTATTATAAAATGAGAAACACATACTTCAGTAATAATTAATTTGTAGAAATTGCTGTCTTTTTTCGATTATATATGCAGCCCCTTGTTTGCGATCTGTAGAATTTATACCTGCCACTGAATACACTCAAAACTGCAAAAAATTGAAAGTGCATAGCATAACAGAAAACGCTTTTCGAACAGCTATCAGTACTAGTTGGTCCTCTAACCAAATTCTTTTGTGTGTCTCTGTAAGTGAAAGATACATTATATGTACCACATAATCTATATTAAACATCATGTAGTCCATTTGTGATCCTTTTATATTTCATCATACTTGAAGCATCATAATATAAATAGATTGTACCACAAACAATGTTTCCACATAGATCGTACTGTAAAGGAATAATTTTGTGTGTCCGTACAAAATAATTATAAGTTCTAAATATTATGTACTCATCAGAAAGCACGGTTTAGTCTATCTTAATGACGCATATCAATTTCATTGAGTTTGAGACATCGCAACATAAACAAAATTCTGCCACCCCAACCCCCTTCACAGCAAATAAGATAAGGAAAATTTCTTGTGTGTTCCTTAAACGGACTAAAATTGCTACACAAATCATATTCAATACATGGCTTCCTATTGTAAGTCTTCTAAATATATAAAAATTGCATTGCAATCCGAATATATTATCGGAGTAAGAACACGGATAGATGGCAGACAGGCAAACCAAATTCATAAACACTTTAATTTTGTTGAAATGTGTTAAATATTTTTAATGACGTATAAAGTACTTTATTTATCATATTTAATGACATGACAATGAAAAGTTGTAAATTTTCGAAACATCATATTTAAAACTGCTACATATAGATACATATATTTTCCAATACCCGAAGAAAAAATGCGAATCTGCAAAATAATTCTCTACATCTTTAAACATCATGTGTAGCAAATATGATAGTAAGTCTTCAAAAATACCACATATATTTTTTATTTACTTTACAGTTACTCAAAATGTTTTAGAACATACCAATTTCAGAGGCAATTCATGTTGTTTTTACTTTACAAGAATGATAGTTCACGAGCTAATTTTGTCGTTAAAAAAATTGTATAACTAAGATAATTTTTTTACGAAAATTTAGTGAAAGATATTTATTTAAAGTAGTACTATACATTTGCGAGAAATATTTTGTGTAATGAAAGTGTCGTGTTTGCCTATTATCTCTTTATATTGCAGTTAGTTATAATTTCCGCCGGTCATTTTACATAGTTTTCATGTACCATATATTCCGACGTATAATGTAGAGTTTCAATATAAGAAAAATTGCCTTAAATTACAGATGCCCATTTTACACCTGTTATAAAAAAGGAAGCTTAAAATATAAAAAGAAAGGTAATTAAATAAGCATTGTATTTATCTATACACGAAACAAAAAGTATATCTTCTAGACTACGAAAAGTATCAGTTAATACACTTCGAAATAATATTTATTTATTTTTGCTATGCATATGATAAATGTTTCTTTCAAAAGTATAACGCGCACGTTATTAATGAAATATACTGAAAAATAGAAAATGGAGTCTGAAAGTTTAGATTTTCTTTATATGACAGTGTAAGTCATACGACGGAATGTACTATAAATTGACAATGATTTTTTTTCTGTTATTCTATTTCTCTGTTATTTTTTCTGTTATTCTGTTATCTGTTATTCATCAAATCCAAATGATAAATAAGAATTAACGAAACTTTTATTGAATATATTTTCAATTATAATAAAAAAATAACAATAAATATGCCAGATATTGATATCTATTTAGTCATAAATATTTCCTATTTATCCTCTTTCAATATTAATTTCCAATATTTAGATATTTTTAGAAATATATGCGTAGAATTCTCTAAAATTAATATTTTTCATACTTTTTACTTTTATTCATACTTCTTTATTATAATTTTATATTCTATCCAAAAAGTAGTGAAAATAAAGACTAAATAAATTAGAACCGATAAAGCATGCAACAAACGATGGCTACTCTTATTTCAAAGACTTTTATCTCTTTGCTTCCGCTTCACCGATACATATGTGATATTTGGGGACAAATGACAATTTTGCTGCTAGAAAAACAAAACAAAGTGAAGAAGAATATCTTATTTTTTGCCGAAATACTAGTCTTATTATCGTAATTATACAATTAATATACCCAAGTGTCATATATATATATAATAACCCAGCATGCAAGTCTTTAGCCTTGCAATCTGTCTCCATTGGATATTTTCTTTTTGTTCATAGTTTTGTTAGTAAGATTTTTCCATGGTTATTTTGTTAATTTTCTCTGTAGTTCAGTAGTTTTGGGATTGGATGTATAGTATGTGTTTTTGGTATTATATATATATATATATATATATGTGTGTGTGTGTGTGTGTGTAAGATTTGAATTTAAATATACTTTATTTTCTTTTGACGTGCATGATCAGCAAATTAACTGGCGCTCTGGTATTTTTATTATCCATGATTTGAAAGCACGAATTATAAAAAGTAACGATCACGAGATCAAAGTTTGGGTAGATTCAAAATTAGAAAATAGTCAGTCTATATAATTATATTGTTCACGAAGCATCGGCTTATGACATGCCAAGGAAGTCATTCTTAGGCCTAATAAAATATTTCGAAAGAAGTATATTATAGGTTTTAAGTGAGAAATGTACTGTATTTAAAGAAGGTATCAACGAAGTGGTGTAACATTATCTTTATAGAATTGTATTAAAGTGTATGTGTTGGTTATTCCAACGTCTAGTTATTCAAGTCATCTATAAATTAACATTTTACATATAATCTTCCTATATATATATATATATATATATATATATATACATACATTTATTTATTACCTTTCATTTATAGAAAAACAACTAAATATTCGAAGCGCGGAAAACACTAGACTGCAAAATTTGGTTTGAGGCTTGTTTTTTAGCTTTTAATAACTAATTTATTTAGTATTTATTTATTTAATAACTAATTTTTTTAGTGCTGAATCCGAAAATAACCTTCATTTTTAGCCAACACGTCCGGAATTTTCGTAAATTTCAAAGTTAGTCTAAATATATCGAAAATATGATACTATACAATAGATGTGATGCGTGTGTTTTTTAGCTTTTCATAATTGATTCTTGTGTGTTTTGTAGCACTGAATCCGAAACTGACCTTCATGATCTACCTTCACGTCAAGATTTTTCGAAAATTGCAAATTTTTAAATTTTTAATATGCAGAAACATTGTGAAAGCTGATACTATAAAATTGAAGTAAAACTTTTTTCATAACAATTTATTCATATTTTTGCTTTGTTTCTTTACAGCTAAACATGTAAAATACTGTGTATTTAAGGGGGTCCGGGACATAAAAATCTTCAAATTTTCAATTTTCTTTTTATTGGATTAAAAATTTCTCTGCCGTTGTTAGCTTAAAATGATGTTTAAATCATGTTTCTATCTTAATTAGAACAGGAAATATTAATTTTTTCGTTTTGGTTTGTTTTCAAAATCTGCCTTTCAAGCTATGGTTGTCAAGGAAACGAGTTCTTGTGAAATTGCGTTTTTCTTCATGATAGTTTTTTCACTATTTCTCACATTTAAATTCTTATAACTCGAGAACCGTTAAAGATACAGGGTTGAAACTCGGAACATACCTTTTTCAGTTATTTTACTTTACTTTTGAGCCAGCATATTTGAAAAAATGATGTAAAAAAAAATTGCATCACTTTTTTTGTAATTTTTTCGTTAAATATTTTTAATTTTTTTTAATTAATATTTTTTTAAATGCTGGCTCTAAATTAAAAAAAATATATATTTCTGTTTATTTAAATGAAAAACAATTTAAATTCTACAAATAATATTTCGAGTTATAACGATTTTAAGTTATACCACTTTTTTCATAAATTTTAAATAAAATTTTTTTTTAAAAGCTATGAGAACTTTTATCATTTGATTTTGTTTACAAATGATATGGTTAACCATCACAAAAAAATTCAAAATTTTAACTCAATAAATAATTTTTTTTTTGAAAATGTATCCCGGACCCCCTTAAAATCTTTACAACTTTGCCTTATGTGTGGAAGTTTCTTTGGACCGATCATGCTCCACCTCGCGCTTTTTCTTTTATGTTCTTTATAGGTTTCATCCAGGTGTAGATGTGCCAAACTCTCATTAATGCTCCGAAATAGGTGAGTTAATTTAATATAGGTTTAATACATTTCGTACCAGAATTTTTTTTTTTTTTTTTTTTTTTTTTAGAAATAAATGTAAATAATTTCTGCAATAAAAAAACAGAAAATAAATAAGTAAAGATTTACAAAATACATTTTCTGGTTCAAAATGTTGTTAAACGAGGTCAATCTAATCGCTATCTTACCGAGGATTAGTGGATTGGGTTTGTATGTGTAACATACAGCAACGCACCACAATCCTCGTAGTTTTCTATTTTCCTTGATACCTTCTTTCCATTTTTTTATGTCCTGATAAAATCTCTCATCGATCTCATTGCTAACGGCATCCAGAGTTTCAGGAAAATAGTCAAATGTACGTTTTGAACTGATACTTTAAGCTCATGGAGCAGCCTACATTTTTTACTTCTGCAGCATTTTCTTTATCATTGATTTGATGTTCGGATACTTCTTATTGCACATAAGCATGTCTTTAAACGCTCCCCAGGCTACTTTTTTCGCAACTTCCATTTGTTATTCAAAATTACAATATTTGAGAAATTTTCGAATGTCAATACCAATAAAGACATCTTCTTTTATTTTGACTGTTGCTAAGGCTAGAAATGTGTTGCTGATGTATTTAAAATATTTCCCTTCTTTTGGTAAGGCTTTGAGAAATCGCTATTTTTCGGCTTTTTAACTTTGAAATTCTGGATTTGCGAAAAATTCTCACGTTACGATTAAAAATAATGTTCATTTTCGATTTCAACACTAAAAAATATTTAAAAATCAATTATCAAATGTTAAAAAAATACAACTATCGAGTCTATTTCTTGCTTTCAGTTTTCGCTTTTTTTTTTTTTTTTTCATTTTATCTGTGAAATTTACTATCAGCGAAAATTTTTGACATGATGGTTAAAATGAAGGTTATTTTAGGATTCAACGCTAAAATAATACATAATTACCACTTACCAAAAGTTAAAAAACACAATCAACAGTTGTAAAATCGGAAGTGTTTTTTTTTTGTTTTTTTTTTGTTGTTGTTGTTGTTTTTTGTGGTAATAAAAAAAAGCTGGAGAAAAAAGTATATATATACAGAAAGAAGTATATCATCTTTAATTTTCTCCGAATAACGAGTAAAAATCACTACCGTTTACCGAGATCAAATAATTAACAGCGCTTTTCACAACATGATTAGTAGCACGGAGTAATTAACCAAACGGTGTTAAAATTTTTCAGAATGTTTCAAAATTTTGAGCCAAGTGTTTTATCACTTATCGGAATATGATGTAAATGTCCTATTAAATTCTAAACAATCATATGAGTATCTCCGATTTACCATTGTTCTAAAAAATACAGTTTAGAGAATGTTGGAAAAACATAACAAGAAGAGAAAGGACGAACTCGAAAAATTGATTTTTCTTTTTTGCTGTTTTTTCCACGTCAGATAGATGTAGGCAACAAGTAGGTAATTCAGTTTGCCCTGGATCGCCCTCAGTATTCTCCCAGAGCCATGCTAAAGTGAGTTGTACCATATACAGTAATACAACTTGGAAGCTTGATTTCCAAACACCCCAATTTCAGGATTCGCACTTTCTCTTCCAAGGTTCTGATATAGAAATTATTTTTTATATATCTACGGTAAACTTTATTGCTCTAAAAGATCCCCGAGCTCTGTTTTATTGTCAAAAATCTTAGTTAATTATTTTTTCGCAATAAATATAGTCTTTCTACAGAAAATATAATTCACAACACGAATTTTCTCATGTGGCACAGTGTTTGTTTTCCTAATAAAACGCTAAACATCACATTATGACCACCCAAAATATTATATAGAAAGTCTTCTGAATTTCTATTTCTTGAAAAGGAAAACTGTATACCCATGAATAGGTAATAATAACCCATAATTTATATGGAAAGGGGAGACCGAGGAATGGTGCCTCTCAGGGTAATGCCGCCACCCCGCCTAGTTTAAAAACTAACGGCAGTTTGAGATAGTGAATGCGCCTGCTCTACAGCGGCCAACAATATAAACAGTGCCTAGAGTGAGAGTGATTTTGTTGTACATCATTCGTTTGTTCTGAGGAAAATTTTTGTTTTAATTTAGTTGCATCTTATTTTGGAGCTTCAAATGAGTAAAGATAAACACCTTTTTCTGCAACATTAAGTACTTAAGATAATATTACCCGTAATCCGCCGCATTCGCCGACATTTTGATGCAATTTGCTGAACAAGTTCTGTTCTTATTTCGGCTTTTCTGGACATTTCTGCTATATTGTCCCCTCGGGGTAAAGCTGCGACCATGGGAAAGGCGGAGTTTTCCAATTTGAGTTAAACTATAAGCCTAGCACATTAAAAAATCTACCTTAAGGAACATTGTAATTATTCATTATTCTGCTAAACTATTACTTTCTAAATATTTTCAGTAGGTTATGTGTTTCCTAGTATCCATTTTATGTATTTACTAGGTGATTAAAGAGTGGCGTCATTACCCCGATACAGTGACGGAATTTCCCCAGTATCCTGGGTAATCCCGCACCTGTATAGAGGTTTTTTTTTTTTCTGTGCACTTACTTTACAGTTATGAATATGGTTAAATTTATACAGATACTAAAAATCATTATTCAACTTTAGAATTTTCACTATTACAAAATAAGCATTTTTTTGAGGCGAAAAAAATTTAAATCCCCTTCAGGTGTCGCCATTCCCCCTGTCTCTCCTATTCCCTGGGAGCGGCATTGCTGTTACCTGGTAACTTGGTTTATGTAGGCTACGTGAAAGGAACTTGTACTTTTTACCCGTTAATTCATAAATTTGTTCCCTCTGTATTCTAAATTTTCCGGAATTTAACAGAACGATTGTATTCCTTGTTTCTCATATATAAACAGTAACACCAGCCAAATAATATACAAATTCACAAATTGGAATATATATATTTACAGTTAGGTTCTGTAAAAAGTATCATTAATCAACTTTTTTGTAACTGTCATTATATGTTCAATATGTTCTTTCAGTCAAAAACTAATCCTGCTTAAAATCTTAAATTTTCGTAATTAAAAGGAATATGTAGAAATTTATCATTCGTAATCTACGTTGCACTGATTATTCAATTTTGTTTTTGAATTTCGAAATACATTAACCCAACTGAACCATTATATCGTCTAAATAAATTTATTATATAAATGAAAAAATATCTATGAAATATGTAACAAAACTACAGAAATTACAAAAAAAAAATCTATTTAATCCAAAAAATGCCTCATCGAATTGTTAAAAAATTAGAAGCCGTTTATTTTTTTAATAGATCGTCGGTATTTTGTTAAGAATGCTTAACAAAATTGATTCCACAGTAAATCTTTTTCTCATTAGGCACTTTTTTATTAAAAACAAGGAAAATTTACCTTAACAATGTCATGTTTTATTCTACGTAATAATTTATATTCTGATTTTGAAACACATGATTAAACGAAGATATCTCTTCTGAAGAACTTGAAGATAATGGTGTACTCTTCAAATTGGGATAGATCGTAATTTGGGATACAAATATCTTTAGTATACAACTGTGCGGCATATTCCATGTATTTTTAAGAAAAATGTTTTATGATTGTTTATATGTAAAATTAGTATACAAATTCATCATTGTTTTGAAAGCATTTTCCGAAGTTATTATTGAGGAATGATTTTAGGAATGTTTTTTTTTTAACTGTTATTTTTAGTCAGAGTGTAATTGCTAATTATCTTATGAAATATCCCTATTTTTTTATGGATCTAAAGAAAAAAAACTTTCTACGTAGCTGGGAAAAATGTGTTAGGGATTAATTACTGATAAAAAAAAATAATAAATAAAAACTTAGAAGGACCACCGGATACAATTAAATTGTCATCATAAAAATTACAGAAATTGAGAATATGTATTAAACACATTTTATAAAAGACAATAGGATTTTTTTCACGGTTGATCTGGTACAATGTCTTTTCTCTTTTATGGATGCTAACGATAATGAGAGGCGCTCTCTTATGCCACCAAAAAGAAAAAAATATATATCTATATCTGAAAACCTAAAGCTTATAATTCACTGTAACACTCATTTAGAACATGAAGTAATATCATAAAAGACACCAATAGCATTTATGAAATAGAACATTTTATGCAAAAGTTAATGTATGGCATAGTTCATATATATTTTAAAGTATGAAATTATAAACGACTTCCATAATAAAAAATAAGTTTTTGAATGAAGAAAATGTCTGCAATATGTTTGGATCTATACATCGTATTTCCTTTTAAAAAAAATCAATTGAAGAATCTTTTAACAAGATATAAACAAGAGTTTGTAACATTAAATTCTTTTTAGCATCCTCAAACATTACTCTAAGTCTATGAGATTTTTCTTTAATTTATATAAACATAACTAATTTCTAGACTGCATTGATCCATGGAACTGAAATATGGAGTATGGAATGTGCACGTTAATATTTGAAAATTGAAATGTGGCATATTGATTATGTGTAGAATACTCCCAATTTCGAAAATTGTATTCATAATCAGAAGGCAGACACAATTCTGTATGGAACAGCACTTCTACTCTTTCTCTGACACAACTTTGCGATTAAAAAGTATGAGTGAACTTTTTTTAAGGACTGCACTTAAGTTTTTTCGCCGATGTACAGTGTTTAGATAAACAGCATTTGTAAGACATTTACAAAATCATTAACCATTTCTCTTTAGCCTAAATATTTTTTTGAGCTTATTAATTCTAACCATGAGATACGAGGCTGCAACAATAAATTGACTACATTTCGGTTTATTGACAAGAATTGCAGAAAGGGAATTTCAATTGTGATATGCGTTTGAAAACAGCTAATCTTGTAAATACTAGGTAGTATATAAGAAAGACTGGGGAGAGTTGATTATAGAGGAGGCTTGACCCACACTTCAGTTTTCATATTAAAAAGAATTTCAGAGTTTAGCCAATATATGGTAACCAAAGCTACTGAAATACTCAAACAATAGTCTATATTTTATAAAGATAATTGAAACAATTGTAGGAAAATTAATTGTGAAGAGTTTTCAGCTTAAAAATTGTATTTTCTAGAAACATTTTGTAAGATTTTCTCAGATAAAATATATTATAGAAATCTAAATAAGTAGGTTTTAGGTTATGCAGCAGAGTTACCAACTCTCCGGCATTTTGCACACCACATTTATCTTAGATGAAATCTGGTTCTTTTAAATCACCCAAATGTTCCAATTAAATAAAACGTTTTCTGTATTAAAATACTGGTATCCAAAATGCCAGAGACTTGGCAGCTCGTATGCAAGCATTTTGAGCTTTCATTCCAGGCATAAAGATTTTACAGTAAATTAGGCCTAACATGGGCTATACTTTAAAAAATGGCTATGTGGGGAGGATTGATCCAATCAATGTGGGGAATAGCTTGTCAAAGCTCTCTAATTAACTGTTTTTGGAAATCTTTTTATTCCATACCATAAAAAATAAAGGGTTAATGGTTATATTTATACAATAATGTAAATTTATTCTGTAAAGCTGCAATAAAATAAATGGGCTGATTTAAAAAAAAAAAAAAAAAAAAAAAAAAAAAAAAAAAAAAAAAAAAAAAAAAAAAAAAAAAAACCTTCAAATCTGATTAAATGAAGATGTGAAAACTTGCTATAGAAGCAATAAAATATATAATGAAATATAAATTGGAAAGTTGATTCGAAATTTTATTTTTTTAAATAGTACCCGTAGTAAGTATATAGAAAGAATGGAAAAAACTAAAAATATGAAAGCAGCAGCCTTAAGAAATGTTAGGTAGGCAGTCACCTGTAGAAGAACATAACATTGATCAAAACACTTTAAGAAGACATGTAGACTAATTTTACCAAGACGAGCAGTGAGATGAAGCCAAACTATGCGGCAACTAGTGTTGCCTGGTCGAGTATCACAAGAAGTGGGTGTTTAATTTTTCTCCCTTGCCTTGAATTCCGTCTAAATAGGTTTGTATACACATCACATTTTCCTAAATATTTTTTATAATAAGTAATCCATGTAGCCTAACATTATTCGGCCTGTATTAAAACCCATTATATTTAACACATTATACTTAACAAATATTTTAATCTAAAATAAAGTGGGTCAAGCCTCCCTTGGTGGAGAATGTTGACCCAATATTTTCTCATGTTTAAAATCATGACATTTCAAGTTTCTTACACTGTATACTTACGTTGTAATTTTATTTGGCTAACTGATTGTATAACGAATGAAAAGATATATGATACTTTATTCTAGGTTCAGTATCTCTCTATTCTAAAAAAAAGTAACTACCGCTGTCACCGCCGCCGCCGCCGCCGCCGCCGGTTTTGAATTTTTTGTGACCGGAGGTCTTTCTTCGTTAATATTAAGAAAAATAATGCATACAAAAATATGAAAATCAGTAGTTTGATACAGAAATGTTTGATAAACACGCTGATGCAGACAGTTTTCAAATCGAAGAATTATTTTAAGAGATATTTAATGCTAAAGTTGGACAAAATCGTTCAACTAAAAAAGTTTTATAGGAGCAAAAACTATTCATAGGAATTTAATCATTTTTAGATCATTTTATACGTTTGAAGTTCCCGGTGTGCAGACTGTTTTACTTTTTTTAATTTGACTAATTTTTTGAGGTTTTATTTCTATTTTAAATTCAAATTTTCAGCATTTCGAGAGATATTTTTTACAGATTTTAGAAAGTGATATTAATTTAAACTGTTGCCAACTGCATAAACAGCGGTAACAATAATGTTTGCTTAAAAAAATATATATATGTATATATATATATTTATTTATACGTGTAATAAATTAAAAATTTATTTACACGTGACTATTATAAACAGAAAAAAACATTTGGAATTAGAATCAAATAATTATGTACAAAAAGCAGGAACTTATTAAAAATTACGTCATAAAAACTATAATTACACGTGAATTTTAAGAGAGAAAGGAATTTGTAAAATAATAAATTTATTAACATGCGTTAGAAGTATTAAATAGGAAAAATTACGTCATATTTACGTCACATTACAGTTATTACATAAAATGAATACAAAATAATATTGCAAAAAGGTTTAAATTCAGAAATTGCGTTAGACATTTATTTGATATTTTCAGCGGATACTTTTCAACTATTTTTGTTAGGAAAGCGCAAATAATATTTAATTTCTAACACAAGTATTTTCACGTGAATATTAAAAAGAGAAAGAATAGTTTGGTCAAAATTACGTCAGATTAAAAACGATTAATTTAAAAAGTCTTATTTAAAAGAACTTTATTTTCGCTTTGTTAAAAAATACCGGGAGACAAAGACTCTGTTTACTTAATTCCTTTTACATTAGCTTATTTTGAAATGTTGTTACACGTGTCTACGTCAAAGACGAAAACAGCGATTGACATATGTATTTTTAGTACTACTTAGTTATCCCGTCGACCAAAAATCTATCATTCGCCAAACTATAAGATTAAATGCCAATAATGGTTGATCGTAAATGTCACATTAACTTGACTTTAAGCAAGTTACACGTGTCTACGTCATCAAGTTATTTTTATTTCGA